>CAKJTW010000001.1:0-2500000 GCA_917880005.1 Nanger dama | reverse complement strand
TGTTAATGGTCTTGCCCATGAATTTAATTAAATTAAATCTTCCCTGGAGATCTTTTCATATGTTTCCAGACACTTCTCATGGCCCCTTCTAGGACATATCCGTTCCTGGTTTGGGCAAGCATTTTTATCTTGTTCTTTGACTTCCTGTTGACTTGTTGAAGTTCTTTGCATATTTTCTTCATTCATCACCTGTTCATTTCATATGTGGTAGATGCATTCTCCCTGCATGTGACTTGTCTTTGTTTATGATGTCTTAAGCTCTTGATGTAGTGTGGTAGAATCTCTTCTTCTTTTGACTTAAAAATTCTTTCCCTACCCCAGGGTCATATGGATACTCTTCTATAATGTCTTATAAAAGTTTCAAATTTGAAATGCTTTTCACATGACCCTCTATGTGAGACAACAAAAGAGACACAGAGGTATAGAACGGACTTTTGGACTCTGAGGGAGAGGGAGAGGGTGGGATGATTTGGGAGAATGGCCTTGAAACATGTATACTATCATGTAAGAAACGAAGCACCAGTCTATGTTCAATACAGGATACAGGATGCTTGGAGCTGGTGCACGGATGATCCAGGGAGAAGATATGGGGTGGGAGGTGGGAGGGGGCTTCGGCATTGGGAGATCGTGTACACCTGTGGCTGATTCATGTCAATGTATGCAAAACAAATACAGTACTGTAATGTAGAATAAAGTATTAAAAAAAATAAATATTCAGTTTGCTGAGGTAGGGCTTGAAGTAGAGATCGAAAGTAATTTTTTTCCAGTGGGACAACAAATCTTCCAGCACCTTCAGCTAGTGCTCCACGCTTTCCCACTGACCTATAACATCCTGCCCTGTTACATTAGTCTCCTTAATTTACATTGTCTGGATCCTCCTCTGTGTCTGATCATCTCCCCTTGCGCCAATATCACACTGTCTTAAGAATCAAAGCTTTGGGACTTCCCTGGCTGTGAAGTGGTTAAGACCTCACCTTCCAGTGGAGAGGGCATGAGTTCAATCCCTGGTCTGGGAACTAAGATCCCACATGCCTCATAGCTGAAAAGCCAAAACATAAGACAGAAACAATATTGTAACACATTGAACAAAAACTTTAAAAATGGTTCACATCTAAAAATATTTTTTAAAAGGACCTCAGCATTATCATAAATCTTGCTCTCAGATAGGGCAAGTTCTCCTCCTCCTAAATGCATTCCTCTTGTAAAGATAAGTAATTACTAGCTACCCCAATCTTATTGCTGCATTCATGAACACACTCCGCTCTTTGTCATCTTGCTTTCACACCAATGTTGTTTCATTTCTCTTCTCCCTCTTTCCTCTGAATAACTCCCGCTGGATCATAGATTCAGATCAAGCCTCATCACCTTCTGGGGTTCCGGAACCACCCTGCAAGCAGATCTAAGTACTTGTTCTTTGGGTATCACCCTCCTCCTGCACCGAGTCACCCTTGCTTGCTACTTACATTCGCTCCCTCCCTCTTGCCTCCCACTCGCCCTGACTTGCTTCATCTTCGCACACCCAGCAGGAGAGAGCTGGGGAAAACTGGTCTAGAACCTTCCCTCCATCCTGGATAGCACTGCTCTTCCAAAGTCTTTGACCTGCTCTCTTGAAGCTGATGTTCACTGCAGTCCAAAGAGAAGGGTTCAGGGCTCTCTGTCTCTATTTGCTAGGCAGAGGCAGTCTGCTTGCCCCCTCCTCTGCCTTTCAGCATTACTTTCCTTCTGAATCACCACCAGAGCCTGTGATGAGCCCAGATGGGATCTCAAGTCTGTCCTCTCACTGGGAGGATGTTGGGGGCAGGCAGAAATGTCACTCGGCCCACGAGAGATCAGTCCTCTCTCCGCACCAGACCTCTAGCCTCCAACGCATGGTAGCACCACGCCCAGCACCCTCCCTTCTCTAGGGTCCCAGATAGTGGATCTCATATCCAGCCCATCAACTGCCTTGTTGCCCTTGCTGCCCGAGTCCCAGGGCCCAGCCTCTTCGATGGGTGGTCTGGCATTTGCTTTGCTGACACTGATCTGCAGTCACTCGGGTAGGCTCTAGGGATGCAACCGTGCCAATGGCAGAGGGATGGGCTAAGTGGTGGCCTGTCCAGAGCCTCCAGACTCTCAGGGGGAGGCTAACTGCTCACCAACACTGTGGCTGGGCTTGAGGACTCTGTCCTGGCCATGGAGTCCACTCAGCAGGCTGGCTGAACAGCTGGAGTCAGGGTCCTCGCCCAGCTTCCCTGGTCACACAGGCATAGGGTCTTCCCTTCCTTCCTCCCCAGCCCCTCCCTAGGCCCCTGCACCTATCCAGTCTCCCTCCAGGGATGTTAAGTCTCTCCCTTCCTCCTCCTTGCAGCGTGTCGCCAACCCAGGCCGACACCACCCCGGCCCTCCGATGTCTTCATCCCCAACAGCAACCTGGACTTCCCTGGGGGCTCAGATGGTAAAGAATCAGCCTGCAACTCGGGTTCCATCCCTGGGTTGGGAAGGAAGATCCCCTGGAGCAAGGCATGACAACCCACTCCAGTGTTCTTGCCTGGGAGAATCCCATGGACAGAGAAGCCTGGGGAGCTATCGTCCATAGGGTTGCAAAGGGTCAGATACGACTGAGCAACTAACACTGTCACTTTCAACGCCAGCAACCTGCCCCTGTCTTCACCGCCCGCCCCCTGGCACTGTGGGAGTCCCTTCTCTGGATGAAATCTGTCTGCGCTGTCTCTCCCTTACTTCAAACCCTCGCAGCAGCAGCTCCAGCACAGCTCTGGCTGGAGTCTACACTGCAAGCTCAGCTCCTGGTTCTCCCGCCATGCTGGGAGGCGGGCAGCTAGGGATGGGCCCGCTGCGCCATCCTCCTCCGTCTCCTGCACCCGGAGCCCCAGCTGAGGCCTTCCTGCTCCTTTGGCCTCAGGGCAGGCAGTCCCTCCTCCTGGAAGGCCTCTGGCCTGCCTGGTCACGTGACCCTTCTCCAGCCTGCTGGGCTCACCCGTTTACTTCTGTGAACTTGCTGCACTAGCATGCTCTGTGGGCACAGGCATCTCAAGTTTTCAGGACTGGGTTTGTCTTGTTGCCTCCCGTAGCCTGGGCGCCTGCACCGAGTCTGTCCTCAACCTGGCGAGTGGTGTTGCTTCTGTGTTGCTGTGTGTTGGTCGGCTCCTCCCCAGTGGAATGAGAGATCTCGGAAGGCAGGCTTTATTCCTCTCTGCCTGTAGGAGCCTGGCATGCAGGGGGTGCTCTGTAACTGTTTGTGGAAAGACTGAGTGATTGAACAGACTAGTGAGTGAATGCAGAATGGACTCTATTGTGACGGCACCCAGGTATGGACTTTCCGTCCATACAGACCCACCCGGGGTACCACATTGATGGGCTAGTTGGGGACCTGTGGTAAGAACCAAGGTCCCCATGTGTCCAGACACCCTGCAGGGCTGACCCAGGTCTCCCAGCTTCAGGGCTGAAGTGGGGGCGTGCAGACTGGACACACAGGTCTGCTCCTATTCCTGGGCACTGGCCAGAGTTTGGAGAAAGCACAAAAGATTCTTGCTCCAAAATCAGACAGGCCATAAGACAGTTTTAAAATGCACACACCCAGGTGCTCTGTGAAGCCAGAGGTGGAAAGGTGGGTGCAGAAGAGGCATGAGGGTCAATGAACATGTTTGGATTAAAAAAAAAAAAAAGCATCTAACAGTCAGGGAGGTTTGCTTTAACATTCTGGCACGTTCTGTTGATTTATGACTGTTGCTAGGTAACAGAGTACACTGAAGTGGGTGTGATTTTAAAGCTGTGGCTTCTGACCAAAGGAAAGAAACCATTAATCGGGCTAGGGGGCTGGAGGAGGGTGTAAATGCAACCCAGAGGACGGAACAGTTAGTAGCAATTAGCATAAAGCCAAGGGGATCCAGCCCCTCCATGTCTGTAATCTTTCACGTGTGTGTTCAGCTGCAAGGATGGAAAGCCAGCTGCTGACATGGCTTCTCCTTCAGAAAGACACCAATGAGAATTTATCTTTTATTTTGCAGTAAATCGATTTAGTAGCCATCCGCTTTCTAACATAGCACTGCTGGTGTGCAAAGCATATGAAGTGTGTCATCTTGATGGTCAGGGTTCATTGTCTTCACTTAGGTTACCAAGGGCTCCAGCCTCTCAACAGGACTGTTCACTGGCTGGGCACACACTGATACCTCTGGGTGCCCTGCTGAGGTTCCAAGGTGAACAAGACAGAAGTCCCCCCACCCGCTAAAGCTGACATTCAGTTTGTGTGTGTGAAGGGGGTGGGCAGGCAGTCACTAAATAATAGTCATGTTTAACAAGCCAAGTATATTTTATGCTACAGAGAAAAAAAAGCCAAGCCAAGTACAAAGGTCCTGGAATAGGGGTGGGTGTCCTGGCAGGCGGGGCGGTACTGATGACAGTTATAACCTGGGGGTAGTCTCATCTGAGCAAAGTCTTACAGGAAGTGAAAGACGAAGCCTTGGAGATGAAGGAAGAACAATCCAGGCAAAGGGATATGGAGCAGGTGCCCTGAGGCAGGAGAAAGGCGGGGGAGGCCAGTGTGTCTAGAGCGGAGTGAGTCGGGAGGTGGGGGCAGAGGGAAGCAGATCATGTGGGGGTCCCCAGGTCCACTCAGGTCCTCCACAGGGGGACATCATGGCAGGAAGAAGGGGGACTGGGGGACTGCAGTTCACTGGGCTGTCCTGTGCCAGGTCTTGTGCTGTGGGCTTGGGCACCTGACGGGGGGTGAGACTCCGCTGTCTAGCTCATGGGACAAGCAGACTGGAGGCCCCTGGGAAAGGGCTGGCAGGAGATCCAACAGTTGTTGAGTGACCGAGCCTGGATTCGGGCCTTTACCTGCCGGCTCTTTACCTGCCTTTTCCTCCCACAAACTCCTACTTATCCTGCAAGGCCCAGCTCAAATGTCCCCTCCCTCTGACTGCATTGGTACTCCTTACGCTTGGTACTCCACAGCCCGGGACCTCCCCTTCCTTGCAGCAGGGCATCGAGTTTATCCTCTGGACCATAGACCCTTCGGGTCCTGTCCCTGGCCTGATTCACTCCCCAGAGCTCACTCTGGAATTGGCTACTGAACAAGTGAATGGGAGGGAAGGGGATGGGGAGAGAGGGAGTAAGTGAGGAAGGAGGGTGTGTGCAGAGCAGCCTGTGAGAGAGAGATGAGTGATGTGGGGAACGGAGGGTGAGGAGCTGGGAGGAAGGCCCATGTAGGCTGTGTCTCTCACACACACGTGCTCTTTGCAGGCCTATGTGTGTCCTGTGGGCTTTCTAGGTGGCACGAGTGATAAAGGACCCGCCTGCCAATGCAAGAGACGTAAGAGACATGGGTTTGATCCCCAGATCCATGTCCTGCACACAGGCCTTTGTGCCGCCAAGGGCCATCTTGCTCCTTGCGTCTGTGTTCCCGACTCTCCCAACTCCACAGGGCCCTCTCTGTAGTGAGCGCAGGGTCCCGGCAGTCAGAGCCTTGGAAGCATGTGCATGCAGGCAGTCTATCTGGGAGGAGATCTTCGGAGTCATCACTTGGTCTCTGCTGTGGGAATATGGGATTCCCGTCCACTGAGACGTGGACCAAAGGTTCTGGAACTGATCCCTGAAAGAGAGGAGCATCAGCAATCCTCCCAGGATTCTTTTTCCAAATAAGTCAGGAGTGCCCAGGTGACACTGACTCCCCCACTCCAGGCTGCATGGACTATTCAGTCCATGGAATTCTCCAGGCCAGAATACTGGAGTGGATAACCTTTCCCTTCTCCAGGGGATCTTCCCAACCTGGGGACCAAACCCAGGTCTCCTGCATTGCCGGTGGATTCTTTACCAGCTGAGCCACAAGGGAAGCCCACGAATACTGGAGTGGGTAGCCTTTCCCTTCTCCAGGGGATCTTCCTGACCCAGAAATCGAACCAGGGTCTCATGCATTGCAGGAGGATTCTTTACCAACTGAGCTACTAGGGAAGCCACAGCTGGGCAAGACTAGGCCAGCCCCTGGAGAAACAGAGAGGAGGGGCAGATAGGGTCCAGTAAGTACAAGCTCCAGGGCTGTGAGTCCCACAGGCCAGCTCTGCTTTCTGAGACTTGGGCTTGTGCCCCATTTCTGAATTGCCTTTCTGTCACTTGCAACTCAATGGTGCTGATCAGCATTCCCCATTGTCCCCTGGTAACATTGGGCCCTCAAGGACACTAGCTCTCAAGCCCTGCAGCAAGACTAGTAGGTAGAGGCCAGCCACAGGGACAGCTCACCCCCACCAAACTTTTTCCATGACAGATCTAGCTGCCCTCCTGTATGAACCAGTTGCCTCTTTCCCTGGCTCTCCAAGGTCCTCGGGGTTCTGACAGCCCCACTGGACTTCCCTCTCTGGTCCCCTGAGGGAAGCTTGGATGGTCCTGCTACCCAACATGGCCCTTGGGCTGACCCACCAAGACACCCACTCAAGCCAGCCCTGTACCATCTGCCCACTGCAGAAACCCTGTTGGTCAGCCTGCACCACTCCCTATGGGAGGCACTGTGCTGGGAGGGAAGGTCACCTGAGTTTCTGATAGGCTTCATTCATTCATTCATCTGACAGTGAGCTCCTACTGCCTGCCAGGCACGAGGCCCAGAGGGAAGGGGAGACAGAGGTCATCTGCTGCAAAACAGCCGACTCATTGGAAAAGTCCCTGATACTGAGAAAGATTGAGGGCAGAAGGAGAAGAGGGCATCAGAGGCTGGATGGCATCACTGATGCAATAGTCATGAACTTGGGCCAACTCTGGGAGATGGTGGGGGACAGGAGGCCTGGCGAGCTGCAGTCCATGGGGTCACAAAGACTGGGCAACCGAACACCAATGCGGCATGTGAGTGGTTCCTCAACCTTAGCTTCTCTCTGTGGCTAATATTCCTTCTTGGGCCTGGGATGTATAGGTTTCCTCAGACTCTGTTTGGAGACGCATGATCTCATTTTTGAGAGTTAGTGCTAATATGGCTTGTGGTCCTCTCCATGGCTTTGTCCCATCTGTCCCATTTGTCCCACCTGGTTCCCCATGAATCTGTCCCTCAAGTTTCCTTGAGATCTTGAAGTCAGTGGTTGTTGTTAGTCACTCAGTGGTGTCTGACTCTTTGTGACCCCATGCACTGTAGCCCAGCAGGCTCATCTGTCCATGGGATTCTCCAGGCAAGAATACTGGAGTGGGTTGCCATTTCTTTCTACAGGGGATCTTCCCTGACCCAGGGATCGAACCCAGGTTTCCCACATTGCAGGCAGATTCTTTACCATCTGAGCCACCAGGGAAGTTCCTCTTGAAGTCAGTAATGTATGCTATTCATGGGTTTCTACTCCAATGTCCCTTGTAGGTGTGATACCTTATAGTGATCAATAATTTCTAATTTAATTAATGAATGGCGAATAAATGCTTTAAGGACTCAGCGATAACGTCAAGCACTGAAGTAATCAAGGAGGGCTTCATGGAGGAAGTGTCTTGAGAAGGGTGGCTTGGAGTTGCTGGTAAGAAACGAACGAGTCTCCCCTTGAAAGATGAATGTGTGTCCCCAGATGAGAGTCAGGTTCTGGGAAGCTGCACCAAGCTCCCAGGAGCCTACCGGCAGGACACTTAGAGTCTTCTTTCCCTGACACCACCAGGTCCAGGTGGGACATGAGGATAAGCATGGGGCCTTCAGGGCCCTCTTGCCAGGGCTGGTCGGAGGGGTAGATGCGTGGAGGTTGCGCAACCAGCCGGCAACGTTGTGAATTATTGATCACTGGAGAGTAATGTATAGGAAAGTTCATTTCCTCCTTAAGTCAAACTGTTCCATCATGCTTAATTGCCTGCTTTCCAAATTTCCCTTGGGCTGGCCTGGGGATGGGATAGTTCTGAGCCTATTTATTTTGCCTGAATCTAGTCTACAGGGTACAGCAGGATGTGATCCATTCCTCTTTGGTATTAAGTCTGAACACTGTGGATGCAAATATTTCAGGGGTTAAATGGAGGAGAGAGGCTCTTCCCTACCTGGTACTGCAGAGAGGTGTTGCTCTAAGTATCCCATCCCCTCAAGTCTTGACCTATTTGAGTGGTGGACTGGCAAAATTGGAGAAATGAGGGGAAATCTGTATTCCCTGAGCACCTGTGATGTACCAGGCTCTGTGTATATCATCTCCCTCAATTCTCACCGAGATGTCCAAATTTGCTGTTGTTCAGTCGCTATGTTGTGTCCAACTCTTTGTGACCCCATGGACTGCAGCATGCCAGGGTTCTCTGTCATTCGCTATCTCCCAAAGTGTGCTCAAATTCATGTCCATTGAGTCAACAATGCTATCTAACCATCACATCCTCTGCTGTCTTCTTCTTCTTTAGCCTCCAATCTTTCCCAGCAGTAGGGTCTTTTCCTGTGAGTCAGCTCTTCGCATCAGGCAGCCAAGTAATACGATGTGGGGGACAAGATGAAATTGATTCCAAAGAAAATTGTTAAGAGCGGTTTGCAGGGATTCTTCCACCCCTTCCTGACAGGGTAGGGTGGTGGGTAATGATGGGAAGTCATGGGGAGTGTTGCTCTGGAGGGAGCCGTGTTGGGGCTCTAAAGTACTGCTAAGCCGGAGGAAGAGAAAGTGCCCACCCCTCCTCTGTAGTCAAGCATGGATGGATGACTCAAAACTTAAAATGTACCTGATGGCTTTCCAGCCAGGAAAGAACAACAGGAATCAGATTTACCTTCCCACTCAAAACAACTGAAAATCAAGACAAAATATGTGAAACAGTGGTTTTCAAGATGCTGGACAATAGGCCATAAAGGGGACAGTGATCAGCAAGAAACAAAAACACAAGGAGACCCCAGGATTGCTCCAGCTGATGCCTTGAGAGTTCCCTGCCCAGGTTTCAGGGAGATGTTGTCCAAGCTGAGTCTGGTAAATTCCTCAAGCTGAGGAAACGGAGCTGAGATTCTGGAGAAATCAAGGAAGCTAGGGGCTCACAGGGCAAGATGATGATGAGGAGAGAGTTCCAAAAAGAAAGAGAAAGTTCCAGAGGTAGGGAGAGGTTGAGCGTGAGCACTCAACTCAGAAACGATCAGCCCATGCTTAGGGAGGAAATTGCCCAAAGTTAGGGCAGGGATCATCCAAAAGGCCCAGGGGACACGATGTTTTGAGCACACAGAGAGAGCTGGGAATAGTGCCTGCTGGAAAAATTCACATTCTTTGGGGGCACTGGGCAGACTGCTCAGGCAAGCCTTGCCTTAGTAGTGGAAGATAATATGTCTGAGATTGAGAATTGGTTCGAATGTGCCTAGCAAATCACCAAAATAAGACTTGAAAGAATCAAACTGCTTGTGAGTTAAGCTCAAGAATACCTCTAGAGTTATAAACATATCCAGCATCTTTGGCCCACAAGGTAAAAGATGTCTGACATCCAGTAAAACAATTACTTTTAATAGGGGGAAGAAGTGTGAACCGTTGGAGATTAAGACATGGAAAGCAGCATGTACCTCAGTGCTGGATGAAACCCTCCATTGCATTTAAGGTACATTGTGAAGATTAAATAATCAAAGGTCTATACAATATGCCTTGGTCAATAAATCCTTGTTTCCATCCATTTGGGCTGTTAATTATTAATTAAACGAAGATCATGGCATCCAGTCCCATCACTCAGTGGAAAATAGATGGAGAAACAATGGAAACAGTAATAGACTTTATTTTCTTGGGCTCCAAAATCACTGCAGATGGTGATTGCAGCCAGGAAATTAAAAGACACTTGCTTCTTGGAAAAAAGCTATAACCAACTTAGACAGCATATTAAAAAGCAGAGACATTACTTTGACAACAAAAGTCCATCTAGTCAAAGCTATGGTTTTTCCAGTAGTCATGTATGGATGTGAGATTTGGACCATAAAGAAAGCTGAGTGCCAAAGAACTGATGCTTTTGAACTGTGATGCTAGAGAAGATGCTTGAAAATCTCTTGGGCTGCAAGGAGATGAAACAAGTCCATCCTAAAGGAAATCAGTCCTGAATATTCATTGGATGGACTGATGCTGAAGCTGAAGCTCCAATACTTTGGCCACCTGTGAAGAACTGACTCACTGGAAAGACACCGATGTTGGGAAAGATTGAGTGCAGGAGGAGAAGGAGACAACAGAGGATGAAATGGTTGAATGGCATCACCGACTGGATGGACATGAGTTTGAGCAAGCTCTGGGAGTTGGTGATGGACAGGGACACCTGGCCTGCTGCAGCCCCTGGGGTCACACAACTTGGGTCAGTTGGACACAACTGAGTGACTGAACTGAATATCTCAAATGATTTTTTTTGGAAAGGAGTAAGTTTTAAATGAGTATGAAGATACCCTAGTGTTGAGGGCCCCTGGATTGTACAGTGTCGTATCAAATGTGTGTTGTGTCTTTGTGGATGAGAACCACTGTAAAAACTGCACTATGCAATTCAAAGTACTTCCAGGTTTGCAGTGGAGGTGACTTTATTTTTGTTTTTGTTGTTTTTAATTAATTTTATTGGAATATAGTTGATTTATAGTGTCATGTTAGTTTCCGGTGTTCAGCAAAATGAATCGGCTACACATATATATCAATTCTTTTTGGATTCTTTTCCTGTGTAGGCATTACAGTATTGTGTAGAGCTCCCTGTGCTACCCAGTAGGTCCTTATTATTTATTTTATATATAGTAATGTGTCTATGTCAGTCCCAATCTCCCAATCTGGGAGTCTATTTCTGTTTTGTAAATAGGTTCCTTTGTAACATACCTTTTTTAGATTTCCACATAAAAGCAATTCATGCAGCATTTGTCTTTGTCTGACTTACTTCACTTAGTATGATATTCTCTAGATCCATCCATGTTGCTGCAAATGGCATTATTTTGTTCTTTTTTTTAAAGCTAATTTTCCATGCCATCCATCGATGAACATTTAGATTGCTTCCTCATCCTCACTGCTGAAGTGCATTTGTTTTTACTGAAATGAGATGCCCTCTTTTAGAGGCAGTGCTGGGAGTTGTGATATTTTTACTTTGGTCGAGAGAATATGAAATAAACAACAGTTTCCTGGCCAAAATAAAATTACTTATAATAGAAAAGAATCTTAAAAAATATATATATACATATATTTTTTCTGTTTCTGTATGAATTTTAGAAACAGCTTGTCAGTTTAAATAAGGCATATTGAGATTTTAATTTGGATTGTGTCAAGTTCATAGATCAATTTGAGGAGAACTGACATGTTAACAGTATTGAGTCTTCCAACATATAGAACACTTTCCACTTATTTAGGTCTTCTTTAATTTATCTCATGTTTTCTAATTTCCAGTGCATAGGTTTTTCACATCTGTTTTTAGATTTATTTCACCATATCTCATATTATAAATTATATCTTTAAAATTTAGATTTTGATTGATCTTATATCCTGAAAACTTATTAAATTTATTATTAATTCTGGCAGTTTTTTATAGCTTCTATTGGATTTTGATACAGACAATCATGTCTTCTGTGAATCAAGACAAGTTTTACTTCCTTCCTTCTAATTTGAATGGCTTTTATTTCTCTTTCTTGCTTTATTGCACTGGCTGTAAACTCTAGTACAATGCTGAATAGTCATGGTATAAATGGCTGTCTTTGCTTTGTCCCCTGTTATGGGGGAAACTATTTGATATTTAAGACCATTAAATCTATACGTTTTTCAGAAATGTCCTTTGTCAAATTAAGGAATTTCACTTCTATTTGTAGTTTGTTGAGAGAGCTAATATGGTCTAATCTCAAGAACTCAATATAAAGCTTCAGTAATTGACACTGGTATTGATAGTATTATGTCAAAGTAAATAAGTATATCAATGGACTAGAAAAAGAGAACCCAGACAAAGACCCACACATTTATGGCAGCTAATATGGGTGATTTTGAACAAAAATAAAAAGGTAGTTCAGTGGAGAACAAACAGACAATTGGTGCTAAAACAACTTTAAAAAAGAACCATGTATCATATCATACACAAGAATTAATTCAAAATGGATCATAGACCAAAATGGAAAATCCAAAATTATAAAACTTCTAGAAAAAGTTAACAGACTTTCCTTAAAAACCAGATTGTAAATATTTTAGGCTTGCGGACATATGGTCTCTCCTGCAACTACACAACTCTGCAATTATAGTGTGAAAGTGGCCCTAGAAAATGCATAAATGAATGAGTATGGCTCTGTGTCAATAAAACTTTATGACTCTGTCTAGTCCATCCTGGGAATGCAAGAATGGTTTAAAGATAAACTATTAATTTAATTCACTGCTTTAATAGATCAAAGGCAAAAAGCCAAATGATCATATGGATAGGTACAGCAAACAAAGCAATGAGCCAAACAAAAAACACCCACATTAGACAAGTTTTGATATTCAGTTTTGATAAATTCTCCCAGAAAATTAGGAAGAATGAGAAAACCCAACAGCAAACACTTTTTTTTTCACATGGAACTTTAAAAGCATTACTAGACCAAGACAAAAACGCCTTCTGTCACCCGTGCTAGCCAGCTCTGCTTTATAGTGGAACCAACTGAGCCAGATAGCAAATGGGGAAAGAATGGCAAGAAAAAGTGCAAACTGTCTTTAACTGCAGACATGATGGTCTACATGGAAAATCCAAGATAATCTGCTCTCAAACTATTTAAAACCATATGATAGATCAACACAACCGCTGGGTACAAGACAGCACACAAAAGCCAGTAACTCTTCTCCTGAAGAGCAATACCATTTAGAACATATAAGAGAGGCAAACTCAATTCACAAAGACAGTAAAACCTATAGGGTACTTAAGATGAAATCTAAGAACAGATGTACAAGCTCCATATGGAAGCAGTATGGCAGTGGGGGGTCAAAGCAGGGCCTCCAACCCACAAAGCCTGGTTCTGCATTAGAGCTCTACTGCTGACTGGTGTGGGTAAATTACTTGACCACTCTGCCAGTTTCCCCATTTGTAAGAGGGAGACAGTAATAATATCCACATCTTTGGGAAGTTGGGAAGATTAATTTGAGTTAAATATAAAGTGTTGAGAATAGTAGTTGGCACATACAAATATATAAATGTTTGCTGTTGTTGTTGGGAAGAAAATTAGAGCACTTAACTGAAGAACATGAATGATCATCTGAATCAATATAGAGACAGATCATGCCCATGAATGGGACAACTTAGCATTAGAAAACTATCATTTCCCAAGTGGAAAATATCATTTTCCATTTGATCTGTAAGTTTAAATTTATAAATTCTTTGCTGTTTCAAGAAGAGTGACAACAAGGATCTGACAAGCTGAAATTTTATATAAAAATGCAAAGGTCCATGAATAGTCAAGACAGTTTTGAAGAAAAGCAAAGACTATACATCTGATCTATTTGATATTGACTTATTAAAAACTATACTATCTAAGACACATGGGCCAGATAAAAAGACCAACGGAATAGAACAGAGAGTCCAGAAACATGCCCACATATATACAAGAACTTGGTATAGAAGAGAATTGGCTTTATAATTAGAGAGGGAAAGATAGGCTAGTCAAGCATTGATTTGGATACTGGGCTCTTCATATGGAAAAAGTATGTAGTTAGAGCTTTACTTTCCTCCAAATAGAACATTATGCTCTAGAGGGGCGAAATGTAAATATAAAGAGATTCTATATCCTACCTTCATACTCACAAAATAGAGATTTAGTGAATGAGACAAAAGGCAAAATACTTCAAAGAAAATACTGATAAATTTCACTACATCAAAATTAGCAACTTCTGAAGGAAAACAGTACTACAAAGTTGAGATGAACAACAAATTAACAGAGAATGTTTCATAACACACACAAACAGAGAACAGGAAGTAAAACTATATAAGAAGCTCCAGAAAATCAGTAAGAAAAAAGCCGAAAGGGAATAACAGGCAATTCTTAGACGAGAAAATGGAGATTCTCAACCTCACTAGCAATCAGGAAATGCAAATTAAACTACTACCAGCTATCAGCAGACCCACCAACTTGAGGTGCATTCACATCAGTTTCCAGTGCCACTCGGAATTCAGTGTGTGCTGTGCTTAGCCACTCAGTCAAGTCCAACTCTTTGTGACCCCACGGACTGCAGCCCGCCAGGCTCCTCTGCCCATGGGATTCTCCAGGCAAGAATACTGGAGTGGGTTGCCATGCCCTCCTCCAGGGGATCCTCCCCACCCAGGGATCGAATCCAGGTCTCACGCATTGTGAACAGATCCTTTACTGTCTGAGCCACCAGGGAAGCCCATACAGGAGTATAAATTGTTTCTTGATGTGGCAACATATAGAAGTGAACTACGTACATATAGTGTAACCCTGCCTCCAGGTGTCCGTCTTAGAGAACCATTACACTTGGGTGTGAGGAATCAGGTAAAATGATGTCACTGGATTGTTGTCTGAAACTCCGACAGGTTGGAAACAACCTCAATATCCATCCAAGTGGGTGGAGAGGATGAGAGAAATAATAAATTAATTGTAGTCACTGGTACGCTTGTCAGTGTTTAACTACCCCTATCTAGAGGGAAGGGCTTCGCAGAGGACTCAGTGGGTAAAGTATCTGCCCGCAATGCACGAGATGCAGGACTCGTGGGTTCAGTCCCTGGGTTGGGAAGATCCCCTGGAGGAGGGCATGGCAACACACTCCAGTATCCTTGCCTGGAGAATCCCATGGACAGAGGAGCCTGGCGGGCTACAGTCCATAGGGTCACAGAGAGTCTGATAAGACTGAAGCGACTGAACACGCATGCATGCAGCAAGGTGGAAAAGCCAGAATCTGTAGCGTTTGCTGATTTCTGTGCTATAAATATTCCCAATAGGGCTGATTTCTAGTTACTACCGTAACATTACTGAACACAGAGTCTGGAAGAGAAACGCAATCAGCAAGAAGGTTCTCGTGGCAGGCTCCAGCACACCATTGATCGTTTTCTCCCAGCATTCTTGATCAATGAAGAAACCAGGGAGAGCTGAAAAGCAAGGCTTAGAAAAAGAGCAATTTGCAATATGGTACAATCAATATGATAATGTTTGTATACATTTTTAAATTACATGAAATGATATAATGCATGTACATGTGTTAAAGAATAGAACGTGGATGAGAAGAAAACAGATTTAGGGATGGTGTTCCCCTCTGGAAAGAGAATGGGAGGATTAGGGCTAGAAAGAGATGCAAAAAGCTTCAATGTCTCTGATTCTATTTCTTACATTAAAAGATTCGAAGCTAACATGTTAGAATCTTAATATTGATTCCTTTTGAATCAATATTCAAAAGGGGGGATTGTAATAATAAACTCTAGTCTCTTGTTTATTTGAACTATCTCATTAAAATAGATGGGGCTTCCCAAATGGCACTCCTGGTAAAGAACCCGCCTGAAAATGCAGGAGACATAAGAGATGCAGGTTGGATTCCTAGGTTGAGAAGATCACCTGGATCAGGGCATGACAACCCGCTCCAGTATTCTTACCTGGAGAATCCCACAGACAGAGGAGCCTGGCGGGCTATGGTCCATAGGGTCACAAAGAGTTGAACACGACTAAGTGACTTAGCATCCTCACACACATATTAAAATATATACAGAATATAAAGCCTGGATCATGGTTGTGTAAAAACAAAACTTTACCTTGAAAGGCCTAGGAATAAGACACTCCAAAAGGTTTCTGGTACAATGAATTCAAGACCATCCCTTGTCTATTTTCCTTTATATACACATTTTCTATTATGTGCCACTTTTGCAATGGCAGAAAATGACTAAAATTGTGAGTGTGGGACCAAATGACAGCCCTGGGTCCTTCCCTGATGACATTGCTATCTGACGGGTCTTAGCGCATCTCAGTGTTGTTTGACAAGTCTCCATCCAGAGGCACTGTGACCTAGACCAGGAGTGGGTGGGTGGGTTTCTGTCTAGTCTTTCACAGGAGAAAAGATCCATCCAAGTACTGCTTCAGGCAGCTACTCCAGGGCAAGGCAGATGGTTCCCAGAAATGAAAAGAGACCACCTTGAACTCTCTGTGGGAACTCCCTCTGGATAGTTACAGAGGGGAAGGTGGCAGAGAGAGAGTTGCATCAACATCAGCTTGTATGGGCAGACTGTACAAGCTCTGGAGTCTCACAGACCTGGGTGAATCTCAGCTCTGCCACTTACTAGCTGGGTGACTTAGGAACTGACTTGGTGTTTGTTTATTTATTTATAAAATGAGTACTGTAGTGGGTTGTGTTATAGCGCAAAACATTTGTACTATATCCTCCCTTCTTGGTGGAGGATTGTACTAGTATGTGACATTAAGGTCATAGGTCATAAGGTCATTTATGGCCATGTGACCTATAGTGTTTCTCCCTGCCCTTTGAACTCATGAGTGGTGGTTATGTCACTTACTTGGGCCAATAAGTTCTGAGAGTGAGCTCATTCCCCGGATCTCTCTTTCACCTCTACCATGACCCCAGCAATGCCCAGTGTAGGGCTGTACCATCAGCTTGGATCCCAGAATAAATATGACAAGGGTCAGAGTTGCAGCCAGCTTGTGGAGGGCATGTGGCACGAGTGAGAAACAGATTCCATAAGGCACAGAATTTTGAAAGGTCATCCATTGTTTCAATACAGCTTAGTTTTCGTTCTGGCTGAGACAAGAGTCCTCATGTGTTCGAGGACAGTACAAGATAACACATGTGAAGGGTTTAGCCACCTCCAGCCGGAACACAGAGATGTAGTGGTCTCCACAAGAGAGGTTATGTTGCAGTGAAAAAACAATCCGCCAATCTTAGTGCCCAAACACAGCACATGTTTATTTCTCACTCATTTTATACATCTAATGGGGTCCATGTTCTTTGTCATCATGCATGGACTCTGGCTTATAAAGGCTTTATCTTAACATTTATTTTTCCAAGGCCCTAAGGTAGGAGGAGAATAAGAGAACTTAACCTCCAACAGAAAACAAATGAAATGTCCATCACCAGGAGGGTACCTTATACAATGTAGCTATATAATGGAATACTATACAACAGTGAAAAATGAACAAACCACATATATAAACCATATATAAAAAATTGAGTGAAGCTCAGAAACAATGTTGAGCAGAAGAAACCAGGTAGAAAAACATTCATATCCTATGATTCTATTTACAGAAAGACCCCTACCCCCACCAGCAAAACTACAGTGTTAAAATCGAGGTGAATGTTATCTTCTGGGCAGAGAGTGGGTGATAAGACAGACCTTGTGAGGACAGCTGTGGCCTCTTTTCCTGATGTACGTGACGGCAGTTACACAATTACATCTTCTCAGAAGGGTCCTCTCCACTCTCTTTATAAAATAGACCCCATCCACCTCCATCTCTGCACCCCACTTTCACTTCTCACTCATCATGATCTCCATGTTATATATGCATATTGTCTTGCTGATCTTGCTCTACTAATAGCTCAACCCCATAAGAGCAGAGAGTTTGGTCTGTTCTATTCTCATTACCACTGTGCTGGAAACATGCCCTCACATAGTAGATGGTCAACAAACATTCATCACAAATGAAAGAATAAGGAGGACGCCATAGAGAGAGAGAGAGGACGGAGTCAGGAGGACAGATAGGCAGTAGGATGTGGAACTCGGCTTTGTGCCAAGAAACAAAGATGCCTCCAGACATGAGAGAGGGAAGCAATGGATGGTATCAGGTTGAGCAGGGTTGGGGTGGGAATGAGCAGGATATCAGGGAGGAGCCTTGGTGCTGGTGTGGGAGGGCTTCAGAATGGAGGGAGACAATTCTCAGGAGCCCCGAGGGAGTCAGAGGAGACTTCACAGGGGTGCAAGTGGCTGAAACTGAGCCTTGGGGCCCAGCAAGCTTCAAGACCATAAACTCCCAGGTCCCCAGCCTGGCTCAGAGGCTGATGAAAGGGGTGGAGCACTGTGCTGGGCCAGGTCAAGCCCCTATTCACGGTGATCCAGGGTATCCTAGAAGATGGGGTGGATGTTTCAGGACTCACAGATGGGGTGAGGGGTCTTTCCAAGTCCAGAAAAGTGAGGCTCAGCCTGATGATAACAACGAACATCCCAGAGCACCCACGAGGCCAGGCCCCTACTAAGCATGGACTGGCCACACTAGCCCTGTGATCACATCCAGTAAACAGGTGAGGTTGTGCTTGCCCAGGGCTCCCTCACTGTTAGGGCTTGAACCCAGTCTGTCCGTCTTCCAGTGTCTGAGGTCACAGCCACTTTCTGTACTGAGTTAGAGAGGGGAGAGGGAATGGACAGAGAGTGGGACTCCGGTGTTAGGGTTCAAGGGACCCGAGCAGCCCAGGCTGGTGGGTAAGAGAGGGTGTGAATATCAGCCTCTTTCACTTCCCTGGTGGTTCAAATGGTAAAATGTCTGCCTGCAATGTGGGAGATGTGGGTTTGATCCCTGGGTCGAGAAGATCCCCTAGAGGAGAAAATGGCAACCCACTCCAATATCCTTGCCTGGGAAATCCCATGGACCAAGGAGTCTGGTAGACTACAGTCCATGGGGTCCCACAGAGTCGGACAAGACTGAGCAACTTCACTTTCACTTTTACATCCGCAGGGTTCCTGCATTTCCCTGGTCCTTGCACTGAATCTGCATACCTGTGCTAAGAGGTGGGCGTGGTTGAGGAAGTTGAGGTAGGGGACAGGTAGGGGACCTGCCCTGGGTCACTCAGCATCCAGGGGATGTTGGCAGAGCCCCAAGCCCCTCCTGGGTCCTGCCCTTTCAATTATGCCCTGCAGGGTGCTTGTGGGGGTGGGGAGGAACTTTATTCTGGGTGTTTCTAAGGAATAAACCCCAGCTCTAGCTTCAGAAACTCCCTCTCACTTCCCAGCCAGAAACCTCAGGGGCTTCCACCTTCTCCAGCCTTTCCCAAAACCTCAGGCTCCTGTCTTAGCCCCTTCTGGACTCTTCTGCCTCCACTGCAGTTTGGGCAATGCCTGGAGTCCCCTCCCCCACCCCCACAACGGTTGAGAGGAGGAAAGCATCACAAAATTGCAGGGGTTCGAGAGACCAGCTGCACCCCCACCTGGGTTTTGGCCCCCTATTTGGGGCCAAGGGCCCCTTCAGCTCTGGTACCCGTCGGGGTCAGTCTGCACCTTTCCATCTCTCCCTTCCCAAAGAGGTGTTGCTTAACACCTAAGAAGGTCTGCTGGTGTCTGTGCGGTTGGGCAGAAGTGGATCCATTTACCCGCCCCCAGCACCTCTGAAGGTCCTCCTCTCTTCTAAGCTCTCCACCCACCAGGAGTACCTGGGCACGCCAAAAAAAAAAAAAAAAAAAGTGAAGTCGCTCGGTCGTGTCCGACTCTTTGCGACCCCATGGACTATAGAACGCCAGGTTCCTCCATCCATGGGATTTTCCAGGCAAGAGTACTGGAGTGGGTTGCCATTTCCTTCTCCAGGGGATCTTCCGGACCAAGGGATTGAACCCGGGGCTCCCGCATTGCAGGCAGGCGCTTTACCGCCTGAGCCACCGGGCACGCAAAGTGGCCCCCAAATGCTCAGCTGCCCCCAAATGCTCAGCTGCCCAGTGCCTCCCACCAGCCGGTCAATTCCTTCCTCCCTCGCCCGCTGGCATACCCAGGGACCAAAGGTGTCCATCCGTGAGACTGAGAGCGAAGAGGGGCAGCTTCTGCCGGGGGCGCAGCTCCACCTGCAGGGTGCTGGGCGGCGGACGCGCAGCGGGAGGCGCGGGCCGCGGGGGCGGAGGAGCGGGCGGCGCGAGGGAGGGGCCTGCGACAGCGGCGGCGGCGGCGGCGGCGGCGGCCCCAGTCCGCGCAGCCCGGCTCGGCCCCGGCTCGGTCGGCGCAGCGCCGCGCGCGTCCCCTCCCGCCGCCGCCGCCGCCGCCGCAGCCAGGCGCACCGGCACCCAGCCGCCGCCGCCGCCGCCGCCGCCGGGGCGCACGGACGCAGCGCGCACCGCCGGCCGGGATGCGCGCCCGGGACCCGGCCCGTCCCCACCCGCGGCCGCCGCCCGCCCGCCGCGCTCAAGCCTGACCGCGGCGCCCGCCTCGGCCGCCCTCGCCCGTTCCCCGGCCGCCCCCTGGTCGCGCGATGCCCGCCCTCCGGGGCCCCGGCGGCCCGCGCCCTTGCTAGGCTGCGGCGGCATGGCCCGCGCGCCCGGCGCGACCTCTGCGGATTGCATCGGTGTGCGGCGGCGGGGCATGCCCAGGGCACCGGGCACGGCCTTCAATGGGCGAGGACACGGACACGCGGAAAATTAACCACAGCTTCCTGCGGGACCACAGCTATGTGACTGAAGGTAACGTACGTGTTGTCTGAGGCCCCCTTCCGGCCGGCCGCGGCGTGGGGATGCCGTCGCACCGAATGCCCTCCGAAGGTTTGGACCGCGCGCTGTGTGTCGTGTCCCCCACCCCACCCTACCCCACCCCCGCCCGGGTCCGGGAGGGAGGGAGCCGGAGGGCGCCGGTGTCCTGCTGCTCGGTGGCCGGACAGGGCAGCGCCCTCCTCCGCGCCGCCCTCCGGCGGGCAGCTTTCCGCCTCCAGGCCTGGTGGCACCCTGAATCGGCCCCGGCCCTCATTTTTTTGTAAAGGCCACCTCTGCGGCTACTCTGGTGAAGACATCCCGGGCGAATTTAGTGGCTTAAAATCCTGGGTTTGCCCTTTCATCCCAGTCTAGAGCCCGGCAGAATTTTCTAGGCTGCCCACTCCCCGGAGACTAAGAGCGACCCAGGAGGAGGAAAAAAAAAAATTCCGTGGCCAGATTGCCCCAGAGGCTCGAGGTTTTCGGCCCTTCCCTTAGCGGGGTGAGAGAAGGTGGCTGGTTTGGGGTGGATCTTTTCTTCCTGGTGAATAAAATGAGACCGGAACCGCTGACCCTACACTGGTGAACCCCAAAGTGGGACCTGCTACCCCAAACAGGCCCTGCATTGGAAATCCCCCTAAATGGGCCTTCCTCCTCACTCCGAGGCTGGTGGGATCTAGAGGGTCAGCGACCCCTTCTTATAAGCCAGTAGTAACTTCAAGTGTACCCCGGCTCCACCCTGCCCAGGGAATGTGGGGAAGCTCCCAGCCTTAGCCAGGCGGCCGCGGATTGGAGCCTCGATTGCGGACAGGGAAGGGGCCGGCCGCGCGGGGTGTTGGCATGCATTGGTGGGGACCCCTTGTGCCCGGAGACCTTTCCGGGTTAAGGGGCTTGACTGTGTCTTCCCTAGGGGCTGCCGGACTGGCTGCAGAGGTGTTGGTGGCTCTTAGCAAGAGGTCCCCTGGTGGGTGCTTCCGTGGGAGGGGCCCAGGGCTTTGCGTGCCGCGGTGTTGGGGCGCGTGGGAGCCCGGGTCAGGAACCCGTGTGGGCTCGGAGCTGTGGTGACTCGACTCCGGGCGCTGTCCAGCCAGTGCCGATGCCAGGCTCCGCCGGAAATGAGGCCAAGAAGCCCGTCGGAGCCCTGCGGAGGCCTGAGAGCGCCGGATCAGCGCGGGGTGGGCTCCAAGGCGTCCCGACCCCGGGATGCTGAGGCTGGGTGTGTGACCTGGGCGGAATATAGGGTGGAGAGTGGCGCTCCCCGCTCCCCGGGAGGAGAAGCGCTGAGTCACGCTTTGCTGATAGGTGTGTGTAGGGAGAGGGGGCAGGGCTGCTCCGGGCTAGCTGAGGGCTCTGCCTTGAGTTAGGGGTTTCCTGGGGAAGCGGGGGATACAGGGCATCTGAAAAGGGTCGTTTGTCGCCGGTCTTGGAGAGGCCGAGGAAGGATCAGTGTGTTTCCTGGGCGTTCTTTTTGCTGGCAGCCTGCTGAGAGGCAGAGGTGAAAGGCTGCTGAGTTGCTGGCAGGTGCCCCAGTGCTCTGGCTGGAGCCAGGAGAGGGGATCTTGGCAGGTCATCCTGATCTGGCTTTCTGGAGGAAGCCTCTGCTTTCTCATCTGTGCACGGAGGATGCTGGAACAAGGCGCTGGACTCTGACTTAAAGTAAAAAGCACTGCCTGACTCATAGTGGACAATGGCAAACCCTAATTCCTTCTTTATCCTGTCTCTCCCCGTTTTTCTCAAGAATTCACCAGCTCTTAGAAGGGAGGAACAAGGGAGACGTGCATAGTTATCAGAGTAGGAGGTGATGATTGTTAATTCTTCATTCATGCAACAAATATTTACTGACCATCTACTAGTGTTTTAGCCCTGGGAACTGAACACAGGTCCTGCCCCCAGGCAGCCTGTATTCTAGAAGGGAGCCCTGTTATGTGGACAAATCTCTTTCCCCATCTGTGAAATGGGAGTGAATAATACCACCCTGTCTACAAGTTCAGGGTTTATGTGGGGGTTAGGTGAGATGGTGGGCTTCCCTGGTGGCTCAGATGGTAAAGAATCCACCTGCAATGTGAGAGACCTGAGTTCGATCCCTGGGTTGGGAAGATCCCCTGCATGAGGGCATGGCAACCCACTCCAGTGTTCTTGCCTAGAGAATCCCCATGGACAGAGGGGCCTGGCAGGTTACAGTCTGTGGGGTTGCAAAGAGTTAGACACAACTGAGTGACTAAGCACAGCACAGCACAGGTGAGATGGTGGATGAAGGACTGACCCCAGAACCACAAATTGTGAACTAGCAGCCTATGTATGTGGAGAACCCATTATGTGTTGAGGCCTCACAGGAGCTCCGCATATCCCACATGCCCATTTTATAGATGAAGAAACTGAGGCTTAGCCTTTGTCCACATTCCAGACTGAGTGCCATTGTGTGCAGGGCATAGGGCTCTGGTCCTAGGAATGCAGCAAGAAACAGGATTCAGAGTTCCTGCCCTCAGAGAACAGGGTCTAGTCAAGAAAGCAGTAACAATAATTATTAGAATTATATGAGATTTCTGGCCACCCTGCATGGAAACAGACCTTCCTGCTATTGCATCTTGCCCATATTTTGTGCTCAGAGCACAGAGTAGGTCACGGATTTGGGTGTCAGACAGCACATGGGCATGTTCGGTTGAGTCCCTGTTGACTCTTTGTGACCCCATGGACTGTTGCCTGCCAGGCTCTTCTGTCCATGAGGATTCTCCAGGCAAGAATACTGGAGTGGGTTGCCATGCCCTCCTTCAGGAAATCTTCCTGACCCAGGGATCAAACCCATGTCTCCTGTGGCTCTTGCATTGCAAGCAGATTCTTTTACCACTTGAGCCACCAGGGAAGCCTCAGATGTCAGACAGACTTGCTTTCAAGTCCTACTTCTGAATCTTCATGTGCTGTGCAACAGGCACAATTCATTAAACCTTTCTGAGCTTCACTTTCCCCCTCTAAACAGAGAAGTAATAATGACTTGTCTTAAAGAATTATTGGGGATATCAGTGGTTATGCTAATATAGACAGCATCTGGCACAGTGCTTTTGGCCTATTGGAAGCATTTTATATATGGTACTGTTTGAATTTAAAAGTCTTGTTCCTGGAGGAGCTTCACAAGCAAATAATGGATGCTGGGAGTTTGTAAAAGTGCCAAGTGTACAAATCCCTGTTCCAGCTGGTCATTTGGCTGCAAACACTCACAACACCCCAGTGACTGTGATCTACTTCCTGTTCCTTAAGCAGGGCATTTTTTCCTTTCTCTCAAGGTATTTGCACTGGCTGTGTCCACTACCTAGAACACCCACCTCCTGCTCTTCCTTCTCATCCTTCAGGTCTCGAGTTAAATGTCATCTTCTCCAGTGGGAGCCCAGTTCCTCAGTTTCCTTTTGTAAAATCCCAAATACCTTGGGAAGAGTTTAGGTTTTGTTAGTCATTCACACCTTGTGGTCACTAGCCATGGGCATGTGTCACCGTGGAGCACAGAGGATTTTGCCGAATGGATGTATGTTGGGGGCGAGCAGTACTGTTGAGGTTCTCAGGGCAGTGGAAGGACCTGAGCCCTAGAGAAAGGGATCAGAGAATGCCAAGGAGTCTCTGTTTAGACTTTTCTCAAGAGCCAAATATGACTCCAAGAAGGACTCTTCCTGGCTATGTTTTCTTGCTGCAGTCCCAGAACTCATGTTTTCATTTGTTTGATTAGTCTTGAAGTCATGTCCAGCTCTTTTTTGCAACCCCATAGACTATAGCCTGCCAGGCTCCTGTGTCCATGGGATTTCCCAGGAGAGAATACTGGAGTGGGTTGCCATTTCCTTCTCCAGGGATCTTCCTGACTCAGAGACTGAACCAAGTCTCCTGCATTAGCAGTTGGATTCTTTATCACTGAGCCCCCAGGAAAACCCGAACTCAGCTTTAGGGTGAATTAAATAGACATTTCTAGGCTAGGCTGGATCTAAGAAATACGTTCATCCTGTTTGATGCAGTACCATTTACCAAGCACATCCTTTTCTGCATCTGGGTCTGGGTAGGCAGGGATGAACCAGGATACTTCCATTCCACCTTGCAGTGACTGGCTTAAAAATGAACATGGGAGTCCTTTCTGGAGGTTGAGTGGAGAGTAGAGAGAGCTGCAGGAAGCTGGTCTCTTTCTTGTGATGCAACACGGAAGCCCCCCCACCCCCACCCAGCAGCTGCCTTGAGACCATGGTGGAAGCCAGTCTTAAGTCAACAACACACTTGCTGTCAGAGTAGACAGTGAGTGAGATGTTGGCGACTCCTGGATTAACCAGGCCTAATGTCCACCCTACCTCTGGGCTTCCAGTTCCATAAGCTGCCATATTTACTCACTGCTTCAAACCTGAAGCCAAGTCTCTGTTACTTGCAGCCAGCAGCACCCCTACTCATACAGCCTTTACTGCCTGTTGAGAAAACAGAAAAGCTGCCCTATCACTCATGACCAAAACACAAGATACTTAAAGCCAGGAGGTAGCTGGGTTGTTTTTTTTTTTAATTTTGCGTTCTGTTTTGGAAATCCTCTTTGGTCTCTTTCACACACTCAAGTCAAAGTTGCAGAGTTCTGATTTCCCCTCCTGGTACTTCCAGCCACATGAGGAATCCCAAGATCTGCTGTCAGGAGACCTAGGTTCCTGGTGGGGTCTGGAGACCTGCATTCCTGGTGAGGTCTGCTCTGGGTCTCTATCTTGGGCTGGAGCCTTAGTTTCTGTTCCAGGTTTTTCTGCAGGTCACTTGAAATGAGGCATGTGCAAGTGTTTGATGCTGTTGCATCTTCTCTGTAGACTCCCCCACCATGCTTTGTGAATGGAATACATTCGGTGGACTCATGGCATTAAATGGCTTGGTGCATGTGATCGTACCCAGCCTAGGGCCTGGGGCACAGTCAGGACTTAGTAGATATTGTCCATAAATAACAACGTCTGTTCTTTAGGAGCTGGAGTCAGACTAGCTCTTAGCTGCATATTCCCTGATGGTTCAAATGGTAAAGACTCTGCCTGCCATGTGGGAGATGGAGTTTGATTCCTGGAATGGGAAGATCCCTGGAGAAGCGGATGGCAATCCACTCCAGTATTCTTGCCTGGAGAATTCCATGGACAGACAGGCTTTGTAGTAACATGGGGTTGCAAAGAGTAGGACACGACTGAATGACTAATACACTCAAAGCCCATAGAAATGTCAGACTGGCTGACCCAACTTCATCTCCAGCCTTAGAGAAACTGAGCTGAGAAGGGAGGTTATGTCTGACAGTGACCTGAGCCAGCCCAGAGGGAAAGCAGGAGAGCCGGCCTTTGATTTTTGAAATCTTGGTTCCTTTTTCTTCCACTTAGAACTGTCCCTTTCATAAGCTTTCCTGGGGTTTCATGAGCTGACGTTGTTTCCACTTCTGGCATGGGGGCAGAGTGGAAGGCTGAAATGGGACGCTGGTGGCTGTCCCCTGTAAAGTCACATCACCTCTCTGAGCTGCAGTTTCCCTGCACTGCTTCCTGCCCTGGGATTCCACAGGCCGCATGGACTCCCAACAGTCCACTCTGGGCAGACGCTATTACTATCAGTTTCCTCAAACTGTCGTGGAGGCCAGCCCTCACTTTAAGGTTGGTGCAGTCACGAAGTAGAGGTTTTCTCATTTTCTTTCTGCAAGATGGAAATCAAATGCTAATACGTTGCTTCCACATCATCTCCTGGTTGTTTTTACCTGCTGCAACTTTTGGTCTTTATCCTTAAAGTCAGCATAGCTAAGGGATGTTTCGCTGAGAGGTGTTTTAGGTCTTGAGACCTGAAGCATGGCTGTGTGAAAGGCTGGTGCCTAATGGGAAGGATTATAAAGTAATAATGCAGATAAAGAGAAAAGAATGGCCTCTAGATGAACATTGTTAGCCACTTGCCATAGCTCCTTCCCATCTTTTGCAAATGCCCATGTCTGTTTTTAATAAAAGCTTAATCTTTCCATATAAACCATTTTGAAGGGTACTTTTCTCATTAAGCATGAGGTTATAAGAATTTTCCAGTCCCTTTGCTGGAGAGCTGGTTTCCTGGGCATGCAATCCAGGTAGGCCCCATGCTCACATGCTCAGAAGGACCAAGAACCCTGTTCTTGGTTTAATTCTCCACTGTCCCCCCCTTGAAATCTTTAATAACTGTTTCCTTAAACCCGTGTTTTGTGACTTACCTTTGATAGGATAGTGGAGCATGAAGGTGAATAGAAGTGACACGTGCAACAAGCAACTCCACTGTTCCTTAAGCGGCTTTCATATCACACTTACCTGGGGTCACTTGGAATATCACTGAGCTTCTGGGCATCCTGGGGCCATCAGAATTCTGTGAGTTGGCAGCAGTCAGCATGTCCGTGATGGTATAAACAGAGGCACTGACAGCCCGGAGAGGCCATGGTTTTTGTTTTTTTTTTTTTGAACCAGAAAACTTGTTTTGAATGCTGGAAGGAGGCAGTGGCATTCTAAGAAGCAGACGGACCAAGGAACCCTAACATAACCTTTGTTACTCATGAGAACATCCCTGGTCTAGCTAGTCATTACTTCTGAAAATGATGGCATCAAAAGAAAGGGAAAGGCAGAAGCCATAGCTCCTGTTCCCATCGACCCTCGTTCATCACTGAGCGTGGAGATATGTGTCTAAAACCCTCAAGCGTCAAAGAGTGAAATAAAAACATGCAGTGTTCTTACTGCTCTTATACGAACAAGCTACATATACCTGCAGGAGCTCCCAGATACAAATTGTGTAATTGAGTGATTCTGCATTCTAGTTCAATGCTCTTTTATTTGCATTTAAAGCTGTAATTACACAATACACTGGGCGATAAAATCCATGTTAATAATTTAAACTTTTTTTCAACTGTCATTAAATAGCAAATAACTAAGACCAGTCATGGGTAAAAATGGAAAGCGTTATAGTTTTTTGCCTTTAGTGATAGTTCTCCCTGCTTTTTATCCCTTGCATTTTCACTTTGCACTAGATCCCACAAATGCAACATGCTCAGACACTCAGTCATGTCCGACTCTGCAAGCCCATGAACTGTAGTCCACTCGCTAGACTCCTCTATCCATGGAATTTTCCAGGCAAGAATACTGGAGTGGGTTGCCAAGATCCAGAGGATCTTCCTGACACAGGGATAGAACCTGTGTCTCCCTCATTGGCAGGTGGATTCTTTACCACTGCGCCACCTGGGTGGGGAAAATCTCAAAGGATCGATTGTTCAATACCCTGTGAGTTGTTGTCGTTTAGTTGCTAAGTCATGTGTGACTCTCTGCAACCTCGTGGACTGTAGCCCACCAGACTCCTCTGCAAATGCACAATAGTCCTATTGTGCTTTAGTGAAGAGGGCGAACTCCTTGACCCCGCCTCCCTTGGCTTTTGTGATTGGTGGAACTGGTGAGAACCTGTCACTCACTGGACCATTTTTCTCTGCTGGGCGGAGCTATAGTATTAAGGTCTCTCCTCCACCAAGAAGAAGCTTATGTTTCCCTCCTTTCAGAGACCAGCCTTTAGATCTGTCTCTCCCTGCAGGCCCAGGAGGGTGGGGCAGTGGAGCTGGGGTCCCTAGCTCATTTCCCCCCTGAATTTACTATTAAGAAAGATAAGTTTTCCCTTTGGTCCATCTTCCTTGTGTATTTTCAAGTCCTTGCAGGGATGAGGGGTGTGTAACTGGTTCCCTCAGCCCTGCCTCCAAATGCCATCATTTTATTGGCTGCACACTCTTCCCCCTGAGAGATGTCATAGTCCAACTCATCACCTCTGACTGCTGGATAATTAGGCTGCCTATTTTCCTTTATAACTAACACTGAGGGAAGGAATGCTATGTATGTAAGAAGACACCCTATTCCTATGCTTCCCCCTAAATAATTTTGCTCAGAGAGAATCCTGCACATGCAGCTTTATGTAGAAATTATGAATGTGTTTAATGTTCTTGACACTCACTGCCCAATTATTCTCCAGAAAGTTTCTCTATTTTATCTCATGTTGATCAGCATTGGGTATTCTAATTTGTTTGACCTTTGCAGATATCATAGATGAAAAAAATACTTGTTTTAATGCATATCTGAATGCCAATGAGGTTGAACACTTTTCCCCTTGTGTTCAACAACCAGCATTTACTGATCCTCTTACATGCCAGGGGGAGGTGAGATGCCAGATGTACAACACTGAAGAACAAGGTCATTCACCCATTTGTTTATTCAACAAACTATTTCTGGAGCGTCCACTAGGCACTAGGCACAGAAGATACCCATATCTCTGGGCAGGGAGAGTGAGGTGGGGGCGAGAGGAACAAAGAAAGAGAGCTGAGGCCAGAGCACCAACATCTAAGGGACAGAGAATGAGCATTCTTGTTGTCCACCCAGCTAGAAGATAAAACAAGAAGGCTCTGGAGTCACAGACCCAGGAGAATCCTGGAAGGGAAGGGAGAGAGAGCGCTGGCAGGAAGAAGGGTGGATCAGCCAGCCTTGAACACTGCCAAGCGGTCAGAACAGTATTGGTAAGCATCACTCAGGTGCTCACACACACCTGGCACCTGGTCTTCTTGGGCTCTATTTGGTGACGTCATATTTCCATGAGACTCTATACTCTGCACCCCTAGTTCTCCCCATTGGCTTGCAGAATAGTTTGCTTTCCATTAGCCCCTTGGTGCCCTAGGGAGTCCTGTTACTTAGCACAGTTAGCCCTCATGCAGAGTTACTCACCTGCTCTTCATCATTAAACAATAATGAAACAAACATAATAGCCATTATTGTTCAGTCGCTAAGTCGGACTGTTTGTAACCCCGCAAGCTGCAGCACACCAGACTGCTCTCCTCCACTATCTCCCAGAGCTTGCTCAAATTCATGTATATTGAGTCAGTGATGTTGCCTCACCATCTCATCCTCTGCTCCCTCTTCTCCTGCCCTCAGGCTTTCCCAGCATCAGGATCTTTTCCAGTGAATCAGCTCTTTGCATCAGGTGGCTAAAGTACTGGCACTTCAGCCTTAGCAACAGTTCTTCAATGAATATTCAGGGTTGATTTCCTTTAGGATTGACTGGTTTGATCTCCTTGCTGTCAAAGGGACTCTCAGGAGTCTTCTCTAGTACCACAGTTTGAAAGCAACAATTCTTTGGCGCTCAGCCTTCTTTATGGTCCGACTCTCACATCCACACATGACTACTGGAAAAACCGTAGCTTTGACTACACGGACTTTTGTCGGCAAAGTGATGTCTCTGCTTTTTATTACACTGTCTAGATTTGTCATGGCTTTCTTTCCAAGGAGCAAGCATCTTTTAATTTCCTGGCTTCAGTGACCGTCCACCATGATTTTGGAGCCCAAGAAAATAAAATCTATCACTGCTTCCACTTTTCCCCTTCTATTTGCCATGAAGTGATGGGAACAGATGCCATGATCTTAGTTTTTGGAATGCTTAGTTTTAAGCCAGCCTTTTCACTCTCCTCTTTCACCATCATGAAGAGGCTCTTTAGTTCCTCCACACTTTCTCCCTTTAGAGTGGTATCATCTGCATATCTGAAATTGTTGATATTTCTCTCTGCAATCTTGATTTCAGCTTGTGATTCATCCAGCCAGGCACTTTGCATGATGTACTCTGCATAAAAGTTAAATAAGCAGGGTGACAATATATACTTTATCATATTCCCTTCCAAACTTTGAACTAGTCTGTTGTTCCATGTCTGGTTCTAACTGTTGCTTCTTGACCTGCATACAGGTTTCTCAAGAGACAGGTAAGATGGTCTGGTACTCCCATCTCTTTAAGAATTTTCCACAGTTTGTTGTGAGCCACACAGTCAAAGCCTTTAGCATAGTCTATGAAGCAGATGTTTTTCTAGAATTCCCTTGCTTTCTCCATGATCCAGTGAATGTTGGCAATTTGATCTCTGGTTCCTCTGCCTCTTCAAAACCCAGCTTGCACAGCTGGAAGTTCTTGGTTCACATACTGCTGAAGCCTAGCTTGAAGGATTTTGAGCCATTACTATGATTGACCATTTACTGGGCACATACTGTATGTCAAATGCAATGCTAAATGCTTCATCTTATTGGAGCCCCACAAACTCCAATGTATGTGTATATGTGTGTATGTGTGTGTGTTGTCTGCATTTTATAAAGGAGAAAGGTGAGGCTTGGGCACTTGCCCAGCATCACTTGGTTTGTAAAGAGCCAAGCTGGGGTTTGAATGCTGGCCATCTGTCTGTAGAACCCACTCTCCTGATCTCCTCACTGCTTAATCAGACTGACAGAGCAGTGACAGGAGGCCCATTCAGTTCTGGTTCTGCACCCAGCTTCGAAGGGTCTCTTGACTTGAACCCAGGACTGCCTGGCACAGTGCTTATGCTGGACACGCATCTAGAACTGCACCTGTCCCAGCCACGTGGGGGTGAAATTAATCCAGATGGGTCAATGAGAGAAGGGGTCCCCTCCACTGCAGGGTAAGTGGTGGGGGTGATCACAGCTCTGTGAAGAACAGGTGCTTTGGCATCGAAGGGAGCAGCCTTTTCTGGGTCAGGAGTGGTGGGTATTGAGATACATTCTAGTGCATTCCAAGCAGAAGGAACAACATGTGCAAAGTGACATGTGCTTGTCCCCTGACAGAATCTGGACTTCTCTGCCTGAACCTCAATTGTAGTTGCCAGCCTGCCTGGGGACTAGGACCCACCTGGGACTCCTGTGCTGCCCAGGATGGGCATTGCCCCTTTGAACAGTGGGACCCATTGTCCTTAAGAACCCTGGGCTGAATGGCACATTGAGGCAGAACAAAGGCTGCTCAGAGGCTCCGGCTGCCCCAAGCAGAGATGGGATCTCCAACTGCAGCCTTTGGGCCTCCTCTGGATCAGCCTGGCCTCCTGCATCCTCCTGCCCCCATGCCCTGCTGAGGTTGCAGCCGTGACCCCAGGGGCTGCCAGGCCTGGGCTCCACTCCTGGCACAGCTGGGCACCTTTGGCAGGTTCTTCAGCCTGTGATCCAGTTTCCCCCTCCCTGAAGCAGGGGGAGAAGTGCCTGCCACCCGGGCTTTTGTATTAAGTGCGATCATGTGCATATTGTGCTTACGTCTCAGTAAAAGGGAGCTACTTGTACTGTCATTATCAGCTTCAGATTTTCTTTTCACAATTTCAATAAAATCTTAACAAAACCTTTCAAATATGTACCAAAGTAGAGAAAATTGTATATCGATTGTTCTTCACCCATCCCCTCGCCTTTCAGCTGCTCTCAAGATTTTGCTGTACTTTCTTCATTTACCTTCCCATTCTTTTGGCTTAAGAATTTTTAAAAATATATAGTTGTTGATTCATTTGGCTGCATTGTGTCTTAGTTGAAGCACATGGAATCTTTTTATTTGTGGCATGCAAACTTGGTTGCAGCATGGGAGATCTGACTCCTGACCAGGGGTCGAACCCCTGCCTTGGGTGCATGGATCCTTAGCCACGGAACCATCAGGGAAGTCCCTTCCTTGGCTTAAGAATTTTTAAGTACTGGATTTCTATGGTGGTCCAGTGGTGAAGACTCTGTGCATCCAGGGAGTATGGGTTCAATCCCTGGTCTGGGAAGTTCTGCATGCTACGTGGTAAAGCCAAAAAAAATTTTTTTTCTTTAAAGTGAATTTAAGACTACTTTATTTTACTCCTACATCAGCAGGCACCTCTGAAAGGTGAGGGCATTTTTTTTGCATAACTAAGGTCACTGTCTCACCGAACAAAATGGGTACTAATTCCTTTCAATCTAAATTCTGGCCCATGTTAGTGAATCAGCTCTACGTCAGGGCAGCTAAACAAACATTGATTAATTCTGGATCATTTTAGCAATGTCTCCCGGTATCTCAAAAAAAAATATTTTTTTTAATAGTTGGTTGGTTTGACCCAGGTTCTAAAGTCCTGCATCTACTTTTGGTTATTCTGTTTCCTGAGTCTTTGCTGATGGAGCTCAGTCCTCCACCCTGACTTGCTGAAGACAGTCGTTACTAGTTTGTAAAGAATTACAGTTTAAACCCTGTTGTCCATAATCCCTGGCTGGACCCCAGTATTGTGACAGGACTGGATGCTGACGGGTGGTCACCTGGGTGGTGGGAATCCCCAGGTGTGCCCCTTCTGATTCCAGGATCCCTGCTCACCGCTCATCAACTGAGAGATCCTGGGTAGGTTGTTCAGCGGTTGACGCCATTGGCACCAAGAGCTACTCACATTACAGACCCATGAGCAAAGTAAATGGTTTCTGTTTGAAGACATGGACCAGAATTTAGATTGAAAGGAATTCATGCTCATTTCATTCGGTGAAGACATTGAGTTTTGAGACAGTTTTCACAGCGATAAGTGGCTGGAATGGCCATGGATCCCCGAAATTGTGTTCCCAGTCCTGCCCGGCTCCTTCTGGAGGCCCCTCGTCGAGCTTCTGTGTCTCCTAGATTCTGTGACTCCCTCAAGACCTTCCGATAACTTCCTTCTGCTTATGTTAGCCTGCGTCAATTTCTGTTCCTTATAACTAAAGAACCTTAGTTCCCAGTCCCAGCCAGGAGGGGTGAGTGAGCTCAGATCATAAGATAGGACGGGAACCTGGCCCTTCTGAAACATAGGACCTGGAGTCCTGTCTCATGCAGCATCAGCAGATATGTATCTCAGATGCACATGCTTCCTCTGTACACAACTCAACACCTGGTACCCACCTGTACTTCCTAGGTGCTGGGTATTTGTGCATTTGAATGACTGAGTGAACAAATGGCATGTCTTCAAATCCAATCCCAGAGCAGTCCATTTCCCCCCCCCCCCCAAATGCCACACTTCCCCCTGGCTGCACTCTCTGGGTATAGGCAACCTTAACTTTGCACCGTTCCAGCATGTACAGATTTCAGCACGGCAGTTTAGTTCAATAATGCCAGTGCCCCAACCACACAGCCCAGATTTCAGCTACCCCTGAATGGTAACTGTGAGTAACTGTATCAAGAACAAACCTTGCCAGTTGCTTTCCAGCCCAAGGATCACTAAGTAAATAACATACGAGCATCGTGATCTGTGACCAAGCCGTTTCTTTCAGTGTCTGTCGCTGGTTGGTCCCTGTGGGTCTGTGAATTCACACACAGACAGCAAAACGTATCATGATGGTGCCTCCTTGTTTCCAGGTGATAAACCCACATGACATTTTCCAAAAATGGATAGTCAAAAGAGGGAATTTGGCCCACAAAGATGCTGTTCAGAAAAGAGAGAGAGAGAAAAAAAAGAAAAGTGATAATTCTGGAAGAAGAATTTGGATTGAATGTAAAATGCAGTTATAGAGGAAATCTCCCACTCTGGGAATGCTGAAGTTGCAATCATTTGAAATTCTGTATAGCCAGGGGAACTAAGTCAAGCTGAACTAGTTGGCATAAATGAGGCAAATGCCTGTGACCAAAAAAAAAAAAAAGTAGGATGTCTTAGGGGAGGTGACATTGGCAACATATTTCATGTTAAAGGAACTCTTAAAGATATTTCACAACTTTGAAGGTGCAGAGAATAGAATCTTGGAAGCTGATCTAAACTTAGAAATGCATTTCTCCAAGGCATAGAAAGATGCTTGCCCAGCATCATAAGTTATCCAACAAGCAGAGGGAGCCGGCACTGTTGAAACTAGCCTAGATACAATTTAAAAAGGGCAAAAAAAAAAAAAAAAACAGGAATTCTCAGTGTATATAGTGTTTTACATGACTGGATACTAAGTAAAATACTAGTTTTACTCTTCTACTTCCCTATACATTTATAACCATCAATAAGAGAGTTTTTAAGGGTTTTAAAAAGTTTTTCAAAGATTATGGAACTCTTCTAATTTTTCACCTTGATTATTAAGATTACTTTGAGTGATTTTGGCTTGCATGCTCATTTTAGGGTTCCACACAGTTGTGCAAAGTGGGGTCTCCCTAAATTCATGCCAGATGGGCAGTGTCTATCCTGTTGGCCCTTCCACATGGCAAGGGCATGGTGATGGTGAACCATGGGTCGAGAACGGGAGTCAGCATCCTCTTTGTTGCAAGTGGCAACTGGAGAATATTAAATAACTCAAATTGCTCACTGCAGAAATGGCTAGACCGCTGATGGATCACTAGGAGAGGGGCACACGCCTCCTGTCTACAGTGTTCACTGTGCAGGCCTCCTAGCCAGCCTGTCTGCTTCAGGAACAATCCATCATGGAATGAACTGGCTGAAGGAGTCAAGGGCTGAACAAGAGTGGTTCCTATGCCAGCTTTCAGTGTGAAAGGTGATTAAAAAATAACACACACACAACCCTGAATATTTTCCCCCAAGGAGAGGTAATGCTTTTTATTGAAGCTGTGAAAATACAATCCATCATCATAATATGCCCCATGTTGTCATACTCTGGGAGCTAAGGTGCATGTATGCTGAGATGCTCCTTGCAAGATTTTTATTTTCTTCCTCTGTTTATCTCATTGCAGAAATGTCTGAAAATGCAGAAAGTAGAATAAAGAAGGGGAAAAATAATGTCTTTGACTCCATAGCCCTGCAAACATTGTTCCAGTATTGTTGCATTTCTCTCTTACTGCCCCCTGTAGATTGTAGTATAAATACAGTTTTGCTTCTTTTAAAATATTTAACACGCTGGATGATTCCTATATATTATCATATACTCCAAGCGAACGATTTTTATGTATATGCGTGCTCAGTGGCTTCAGTTGTGTCTGACTTGTTGCAGCCCTGTGGACTATGTATAGCCTGCCAGGCTTCTCTGTCCGTGGGATTCTCCAGGTAAGAATAGTGGAGTCGGTTGTCGGTTGCCATGCCCTTCTCCAGGGGATCTTCCCAACCAAGTGATGGACCCTGCATCTCCTGCACTGCAGATGCGTTCTTTACCGCTGAGCCACCAGGAATCCTGAACAAATTTTTAATGGCTGCCTAACAGTCCATCAAACCAGCCAATCCTAAAGGGAATCAGGCCTGAATATTCATTGCAAGGACTGATGAAGCTGAAGCTCCAGTGCTTTGGCCACCTGATGTGAAGAACTGACTCATTGGAAAAGACCCTGATGCTGGGAAAGATTGAAGGCGGGAGGAGAAGGGGACGACAGAGGATGCGATGGCTGGACGGCATCACCACTGCAATGGACGTGAGTTTGAGCAGGCTCCGGGAGTTGGTGATGGACAGGGAAGCCTGGCGTGCTGCAGTCCATGGGGTCGCAAACAGTCAAACATGACTGAGCAACTGAACTGAACTGAATGACTATCATGCTGATATAGTTATTTATTCAATAACTACCTATGGATTTATCTATCTGACTGAGCTTGATCATCTGCAGTGAGGATGTGGGTGGGGAAGAAGGATGCAGGAAAGAGGAGGAATAGGGTGAGAACCTCTGGAACCAAGGAGACATAAACAGGTGATCATAACACGGAGTGATGGGAGCTAGGGTGTAGCCTGGGAGCAGAGAGGCTGAGGTCAGAGCAGACGAGTAGCTGCTGGTCCAGCAGGGAAGTAGGGCGCCGGGGAGAAGATGTCCCAGGCAGTAAGGATGTTATGGGGAGAAGCTCAGTGGTGAGATGCAGTGAGACTCTTAGGGTTGCTGGACTGGTAATTTTTGGTCCTGGTGCTCTTGGACGGCTGTGGTGGATGAACACACAAAACAGGCTGCTAGTGAGACAGTGGGCATGGCCACCTCTCCAGGCAGAGAAGGAAGAGAGAACCGAAAGTGACCAGAGGTCTCTGGGAGTTTGGAGAGTGACGTGGGGGAGCGAAGTCCAGATGGAGATATGAGAACTTTGAAGAGAGGCAAGAAGACCCCAGGGAGATGCCCAGAGTCAGCAGTGGAAGGGGATGGAGGTGAAAGTCGTGGGAAAGAGAGTGTGTCCAGGCCAGGCGGGAGCAGCAAGCATAGTGGAGAAAGAAGGCTTGAGCCTCCTCTCGTAGTCCTAGGTCAACACAAGCATGTTCCTAGAGCTGGTAGGTGTGGATGACAGTGGTGGAGGTTGAGAGACCTCCCACTCTTGCACACTTATATCCCAACTTTGGGTGTTTAAAGATGTGATGAGCATCCTCCGAAATTTACATCTTTTTCTGTATGTCAGTTTATTCCTGTCTCTGGATATCTGGGAATACAGTTTCTGGGTGAAAATGTAGGAGTGTCTTTAAAGGGCTTGAATAAAGATTTGAATATCATGCCTGCTGAACTAAAAATCAGATTTAGCAAAATTTTGCATGTGGGTGATCTTTAAAAGAGTAAGTCCACATATATAATGCAGCTCTGGAGTAATCTGCAGATTACAGCAAACCCATCAGTCTCTGTCTCTTGCTTAAAAAAAAAGATCAATTCACCTCCAGCACATTGTGACTTATGGCTGTGTTCATTGTCTCTTGATGTGTGTCTGTTGGGTGATGGACTCTGCCTGTGCAGGAGAGGAATCATGCTGTGAACCTTTCTCCATGTGTGCAACTATATACTGTCTTCGTGGTAAAATAATAATGGTGTTGGTGTTGACGAGGGAAGCTTCCATTTCTTGACTGCTATGATATCATGAGACGTATGTTCATCATCTCAAGGGAACTTTTACACCTGCTCTAGGAGGTGGTGGGAATTAAAAAAAAAAAAAAAGTGAGAAAAGTGTTAGTAGCTCAGTCATGTTCTGTCCTTAGGATTCTCCAGGCAAGAATATTGGAGTGGGTTGCCATTCATTTCTCCAAGGGATCTGCCTGATCTAGGAATCAAACCCAAGTCTCCTGGATTGCCGGTGACTTCTTTACCATCAGAACCACCACGACCCCTTTTTGTATAACAGGAAATGAAGCCCCAGAGAGGTCAGGTCGTACACCTAAAGTCACACAGTGGTGTTGTGGTCACAATTGTGTGCATGCACGCGTGCTAAGTTGCTTCAGTCGTGTCCAACCCATTGCAACCCTACGGACCATAGTCTGCCAGACTCCTCTGTCCATAGGATTCTCCAGGCAAGAATACTGGAGTGGATTGCCATTTTTTCCTCTTCCAGGGGATCTTCCTAACCTAGGGATCAAACCCATGTCTCTTATGTCTCCTGCATTGGCAGGTGGGTTCTTTACCACTGGTGCCACCTGGGAAGCCCATGATCACTATTACTACGTAACAAACCACTCTAAATTGTGGTGTCTTAAAACAACAGCCATTTTATTATGTCCCCAGAATTCTGTGGGTCAGGAATTTGGGCTAATCTGTTGTATATGGCAATGCTATGTCTCCCTTCTAAACTGGTGTGTAGGCTGATTTGGAGGGCCCCAGATGGTTTTGCTCGCATGTTCTGTGTGTGGTGGGGCTGGTTCCCTGGGGACTGTAGAACTGTCCTCTCCAGCACGGTGGTCTCAAGGCACCCAGACCCTGGGGGACACCCTATTCCCCTGGGGGAGTAGGGTGGGAAGGGGCTAGGTTTCCCAAGTCAAGTGCCCCAGGAACCAGGTGGGAGACCTGGCTTGCTGACCAGCTCAGGGTCTCACATCACCGTTATGTGACTTCAGTCAAGTCACAAGCTGGCCCAGGTTGAAGACATAAGAGATGCAGGTTCGATCCCTGGGTCGGGAAGATCCCTTGGAGGAGAGTGTGGCAACTCACTGCAGTATTCTTGCTGGAGAATCTGGTGGGCAGAAGAGCCTGGTGGGATACAGTCCATAGGGTCGCAGAGAATCAAACAAGACTGAAGTGACTTAGCACATAGCATAGCACATTAACTATAGTGTAATGACTATAGTTAGTAATACTGTATTATATATTAGAAAGTTGCTGAGAAAGTAGATCTGAAATAGTTCTCACCACAAAAACAAATGATAATAACTTGATGAGATGGAGATGCTAGCTAATGCCATTGTGGTCATCATTTTATAACCTATAAGTGTATCAAGTCAACATGTTGTATACCTTAAACTTAATCAGTGTTATATGTCAGTCATATCTCAGTGTGTGTGTGTGAAAGTCACTCAGATGTGCCTGACTCTTTGTGACCCCATGCACTATACAGTTCATGGAATTCTCCAGGCCAGAACACTGGAGTGGGTAGCTTTTCCCTTCTCCAGGGGATCTTCCCAACCCAGGATTGAAACCAGGTCTCCCGCACTGCAGGGAGATTCTTCACCAGCTGAGCCACAAGGGAAGCCCTGTATCTCAATAAAGCTAGAGAAAATATGGAAAATAAGAGGTGAATAAAAGGTCTTTTTTGGAGGTAGACTCGATTCTCGCAGACCTGCTGCCCTCTGTGCATCAAGCTGAAGTTATGAATACAAATGGGGGTCAGGTTGGGATGCAGCCTGTCAGTCACTCCCCCAGCCCTCTCCCGCTGCAGGTGGGCTGTGCTGTGCGATGCTCACATCTGGAATGGTGGCCTTAGGTGAAGCTGTGCTTTCTTTCTTGGCAGCCCCCTGTGGTGGTGGGGGGGATGACTGCAGAAGGGAACAGGTGAGCTGGCTGGTTTTCCTTCTCAGCTTGACTCTAAGGACACCCCGACCTCCAAGATCATCTTCTATGCCTGGCTTTGAGGAAGCAGTTTTATTGGAAACCATTATAGCTTGGTGGCCTGTCCCAAACAGCCTACATGGCATCCACCCAGTGGGTGATGGGGGACCGTTTTCTGAGTTCATGTGATGGAAGGGATGGAAGCTGCCCGCCATTTCGTGCCAGTGAGCCAGGCTGGGTGAGCCATGTCCAGGGGTTGTCCAGGGCAGCCCTTGCCATTGTCTGCATTCAACAGATGGGGAGCCAGAAGTCCAGGGAGAAGAAGGGACATGCTGAGACTCGGGCTGTCTTCCAGTCTTGTTCTGAATGAGAGGTGGGCTAGCATCATCTTAAAATCATCCATGTGTGTCCCAGGCAGTGACCTTGCCCCTCCAGGCCCTTCTCCTCTTGGAGTGGAGAGAGGATATTGGGCCATGTTAGAGGCTCCTCAGACCCCCAGCCTCAGAGTAAGTGTGTATGTGTGTATGTGTGGGGGAGGGGGTCTCCCTTTCCTCTGAGAATCAACAAAATTGATGGAAAGAGTCTCTGCCCACCAGGGTTCAGGTCATAGGACAGGTGGGCACCTTGGTTTGGCCTTTGTCAATGGGCTCAGCCTTCCCCCTTAGACCCTGGCCAGCCAGAGACCCAGTAGCCAAGATTCACATCTCTAATTTAAACAAAAAGGAAGTTTATTAAAATATAATTCACATACCATGTAATTCACCCATTTAAAGTGTACAGCTCAATGGGTTTTTGTATATTGCTCAATTTTTTTTTAAATTGTGGTAAAATATACATAGAATAAAATTTGCCATTTTAAGTGTACAAGCCAGTGGCACTAATTCCACCCATAATATCATGCAGCCATCGCCACTCTATCTGTCTCCAAAACGCTTTCATTACTCAAACAGAAGCCCTGCCCTTTAAATAGCGACCCTTTTCCCTCTGCCCTGGTAACCTCTAAGCTGTTCTCTGTGCATTAATTTGCCTCCTCTAGGATTCATATGGGCTTTCCAGGTGGCTCAGTAAAGAATCCACCTGCCAATGCAGGAAATGTAGGTTCAATCAATGGCAACCCTCTCCAGTTTTCTTGCGTAGGAAATCCCATGGACAGAGGAGCCTGGTGGCCTACAGTTCATGGAGTTGCAATGAGTTGGACCCAACTTAGTAACAAAACAGCAGTAAGGATTCATATAACACGGCAGTCATACACTGTCCTGTGTGTCTGGCTTGATCCACTGAGCAGAATGTCTTCTAGATTCATCCATGTTGTGCCGTCAGGAAAGAGGGTAGATCTTTGAAAGCCTGAGGTTCGCTGGGGAGAAAACTCAATCAACAAGGTGGCTTGTTCTACGGGAGGGACCCTGCCTGTATCAACTGCAGGCCTGTCACACATAGCATGCCCCTGAGTGGACAGCTTCCCAAAGTCCTCCTCTGACCCCAGCCAGGGGGCACAGGGCGGGCAGATCCACCATCCACCCCTGCCAACCCTGCATCAATTTTGTCCCCCATCTCACTGAGTTGTGAAAAGCCCTAGAGGTGGAGGTGGTTCTGTGCATTTTACAGCTGAGAAAACTGAGGATCCCCGTAGTTAAGACCTCCCTTGGCCAGGAGTACGCAGTACTGGGGTGCCCTGGGGCTGGTTCCTGTTGCCATGGGCACTTTTGATGACTTCTGACTCCATGCGTTCCCTTTGGGGGCCCCTCCCTGCATGCTTTGTCCCTGGAGTGTTTTTATCTGCTGAGTAATTGGGCACTGGGGGACTCAGGTCACCCTGGGGTCAGGCTTTTTTGCACCCATGGCCTGTGTGCAGTTGACCTGCCTTGGTCCCTCTCATGCTAAGTCGCTTCAGTCGTGTCCGACGCTGTGCGACCCCATAGACAGCAGCCCACCAGGCTCCCCCGTCCCTGGGATTCTCCAGGCAAGAACACTGGAGTGGGTTGCCATTTCCTTCTCCAATGCATTAAAGTGAAAAGTGAAAGTGAAGTCGCTCAGACATATCCAACTCTTAGCGACCCCATGGACTGCAGTCCACCAGGCTTCTCCATCCATGGGATTTTCCAGGCAGGAGTACTGGAGTGAGGTACCATTGCCTTCTCCAGATCCCCCTCATACTTCTATAATTTCAGCTCTAAAATCAGGGCCAGAGGACTCTTGGAGGTCTCTTGAAGAGCAGACTGAGATAACACATTACGTGCTCCTGATACACAGAAGGGTCTCATCAGATATTCGCCTTTCTGCTGAGCAGTGGAACCTCAGATGGAAGGAGCCACACCCAACCCATCCATGCTTATCTGCATCCCCGGAAAGTATCCCCCAGGGGGTCTCCAAAGGCCTTGCCCCACCATGATCCCAGTCCTGCCTTTTGACTAGCTGAGGATGTCCGGTGGTGTAGCTGTCAGGAGCTGGAGCCCGGCACTGGGGGCAGCCCATAGAGGCAGTGAGTGCAAACCTGCCAGGGTGGCAGCATGGCCAACTCGGCCCCAAGGTCTCCTGCAATCCCGTGATGTTCTGAGAAAGTCCTGATCTGTGCTGGCCCAGAGGGTGAATTGTATTTCAGGAGAGTGTTGGGCTCCATCTGGCAGCTCAGCAAGGCACCGAGGACCCACATGGCCTCGTCCTAGAGCTAAGGACTTGATTGATCACTTTGCTTCCAGGCAACTCCCCAGCCCCAGGCTTGGGAGGGTTTGTTGGAGCTGGGAGCCCAGGTAGGTCTACTCTGTGAATCTCAGGCAAGCCTTGTTCTGGCCCCTCCCCTGTGAGTGACCCAGTTTTCCTTAGTCCAAATTGGGACGCTTGTCTGGCTACATGTTTATGTCCATATGGGAATGGGGGCCGGGCAGGTGAGAAATTGGGGCAGTGGCTGAAAAGTATGAGATTGGACCTGTATCCTGGTAAGGGGCTGTGTGGCGTGGTGACAAGTGGCGATGCTGGGCCTGGAGACCACTGTGTGGCCCGGGCTCTGCTGGTGGCCGGCTCTGTGACCCTGGGGAAGATGCCTGGCCTCGCTGGGCCTTGGTTTCCTCATTTGTGGGATGAAGACTCTGCCCTGAGGGCACAGAGGCCAGTGTGTTCCCTGAAGCAGGGGCATGTGCCCAAGAAGGTGGCACGTGGGAATGAGGCCCATATACTCGGGAGCAGAGTCCCCAGGTGACCCAGGAAAATAATCCAGGGGACATAGATGGGACCAGGGTGAAACGGGGTGTGCCCCAGGAACTGGGAAGTGAGGAAAAGCCACCTGCACCCTGAGGGTTAAACGCCATGCTCACACATCGGGAACCCAGTCGGGGACGTGTGAGTCGTTTTGCAGGGACAGGCGGCCCGCGGGCCAGCAGGAGGTGGCTGGGTCCATTTTGGTCGCTAAGGAAGGCACAAACAAGCCTGTGTTTTCGGCAATGCTGGTCCCTCCTGTCTCCCATCCAGGCTTCTGGGGGCCCTTGCTCCCCAGCCCTCATTCTAGAGGAAGGTCTTTCCTGACCCTCTTTTCCTCTTCACTGGCCATTGCTGAGTGGTGGGAGGGAAGTGTATTCTGATTTGTGGGTTTGTGACAAGTTGTTGCATAAAGTGGGCTTCCCTTGTGGCTTAGCTGGTAAAGAATCCACCTGCATGAAGTCCAGGCCTGGGTTGGGATGGTGCTGCCAGCACCTGGTGCGGGCCGGTGGGGGTTGGGGGGCATTTCTGGGAGACCAAGTGGAGAGAGTGGGAGAGCGAGTCCCACTGGTGTCACCACGTGTGCCCCGTCCTCCCCTGGGCCCTTCTCTGGAGCTAGACTTCCCTGAGCTTGAACACACCTGACCCTCTTCTCCCCCTTATGCAAAACATTCGTATGTGCCCAGTCGCCTCTGCCTCTTTGCGACCCCATGGACTGTAGCCACCAGGCTCCTCTGTCCATGGGAGTCTCCAGGCAAGAATACTGGAGTGGGTTGTCATTTCCGTCTCCAGGGGATCTTCCCGATTCAGGGATCTAACCCACATATCCTGCATCCTGCACTGCAGGCAGATTCTTTACCACTGAGTCACTGGGGAAGCCCCTTCTCCCACGTAGGGGGGTATCAGACTTGGACAGGAACAGGGTGCCCATTTCACTGGGTCTCCAAAGCAATCCAACCCAGTCCGTCGGAGGACTGGGGCCGGAGTGGGTGGTGGATGGTGAAGGGTACTTAGTACAATCGGAGGGGCACAGCGGAGAGAGCTTCCTTTCTCCTCTGTCCGCCTGGCCACCCCAAACCTGGCTACATGGGACAGCTGGCACTGTGGAGAGGTGGGCGAGATTTAATTATGCTTCGGCTTTGTAAACAGGCAGCTATAAAAACCTATCAGCAGTGGAGCACCTTCTCCATAAAACAGGCTCGGCTGGATTTATAACCCAAGGCTGCTTCTCCAGGGCTGTGCGCAGGGAAGGAACAAAAGACCACCCCCCACCCCACCCCCTAGCTGGCCTCCCGCCCCCCTCCCTGACCCTCCCCTCAGTGCTCAGAGATCGCACACTGTCCATTGCAAAGAGCACAAGAAATCTAGGAAATGAAAGAGAAGGCATATTCACCACTCATGTTTTTAGGTGGAATTCTTCACAATAAGAAGCTGTATTTAGTGGGAAAGCATTGGATGGTTAGGAGAGAATAAATCCAAAACAGGAAAATTTAATCATGCTGAGAAGCCTAACCCTATAGGAAGAGAAAGAGGCTGACAGGTTTGAGAGAATTTACAGAAGATGTGCAGGAATCTTGGTGCATGGATTCACCCAGACAGCCAGCAGTTTACTGAGAACATACTGTGTATTGGGCACTTTGCCAGGAGTGGGGAATATGGCCGTGGACGTGATTGATAAGGTTTATGCCCTGAGAAGTCCCGAGAACAGACCAGATGGACAAGGGGACAGTGATGGGATGGTGGCAGGGAGGAGCCTAGAGGCTAGGGTGCCCCAAGAGGGGCTGAGGTGGTGGGAAGTCAGGGAAGGCTTCCTGGAAGAAGTGATTTCACTCAGCATGTATTTATCAGCACCTGTTTTGTGCCAGCATTGAGACTGGTGTTGAGGGTATGGGGAGAGATAGGACTCTGAGCAAGTTCTAGGATCTAAATGAGGAAGCAGGAGCAGGCTGAGAGGAGAAGAGGGTTCCAGGGATGAATAGGGGTCAGTCAAACAAAGGGGAAGGCAGCAACAGGCCTGGTTCAAGACCCCTGGATGTAGAATTGTTACCTGTAATTGACAGACAAGGAAATGGAGGCAGGGACATCACAGCTCCTAAGTGAGTATGCTGGGATTTGAACCCCAGATCTGCAGATGCCAAAATGTCCTCACTCAGGTCTGCACGAACCTCCTTATACCTGGGAACAGGCAGCATGTCCAGGATGGCGCATGCGTTCATTGGCCGGCTCTGTTACCACCTTCCGTCTTTGCTGGCTGGGCTGCTGAAGGGCGGGAGTGCCCCAAGCTGATCCACTGTGTGAATCATCTGGTGTTTCTTCCAGCCTTGGCGAGCGTTGAGAGTGCAACTGACCCATTGCTCAATCTTTCTCTGACCCAGATGAAGAACTGGGTAGCCTTTCACCTATCCTTTGTTCAGGTTTAAAATGGGGGTGTCAACACAGGCAAGGGGAAGCCAGTGATTGTGGAGTAGGTGCTGGATACTGGCCAGTGCAACATATGTTGGATCATAGGAAAAAGCAAGAGAGTTCCAGAAAAACATCTACTTCTGCTTTATTGACTGCACCAAAGCCTTTGACTGTGCGGATTACAACAAACTGTGGAAAATTCTTCAAGAGATGGGGATACCAGACCATCTTACCTGCCTCTTGAGAAATCTGTACGCAGGTCAGAAAGCAACAGTTAGAACCAGACATGGATCAACAGACTGGTTCCAAATTGGGAAAGGAGTACGTCAAGGCTATATATTGTCACCCTGCTTATTTAACTTACATGCAAAGTACATCATGCAAAATGCTGGGCTGGATAAACACAAGCTGGAATCAACATTGCCAGGAGAAATATCAATAACCTCAGATATGCAGATGACACCACCCTTATGGCAGAAAGCAAAGAGGAACTAAAGAGCCTCTTGATGAGGGTGAAAGAGAAGAGTGGAAAAGCTGGTTTAAAACTCAACATTCAAAAAATGAAGTTCATGGCATCTGGTCCCATCACTTCATGGCAAATAGATGGAGAAACAATGGAAACAGTGGCTGACTTTATTTCCTTTGGCCTCAAAATCACTGCAGATGGTGACTGCAGCCAGGCAATTAAAAGACGCTTACTCCTTGGAAGAAAAGTTATGACCAACATAGATAGCATATTAAAAGCAGAGACATTACTTTGCCAACAAAGATCCGTCTAGTCAAAACTATGGTTTTTTCCAGTGGTCATGTATGGATGTGAGAGTTGGACCATAAAGAGAGCTGAGTGCCAAAAATTGATGCTTTTGAACTGTGGTGTTGAGAAGACTCTTGAGAGTCCCTTGGACTGCAAGGAGATCCAACCAGTCCATCCTAAAGGAAATCAGTCCTGAGTATTCATTGGAAGGACTGATCCTGAAGCTGAAGCTCCAATACTTTGGCCACCTGATGCGAAGAACTGACTCATTGGAAAAGACCCTGATTGAAGGCAGGAGGAGAAGAGGACAACAGAGGATGAGATGGTTGGTGGCATCACCGACTCGATGGACATGAGTTTGAGCACGCTCCGGCAGTTGGTGATGGACGGGGAAGCCTGGGTTGCTGAAGTCCACGGGGTTGCAAAGAATCAGACATGACTGAGTGACTGAACCAGCAGAACCCTGATGCCCTGATGCTTCTCTCAGCAGCCCTCTGCAGTTGGTGCTTGTACCACCCACCTCCATCCAGTAGATGAGAAAACTGAGGCTCAGAGAGGTTAGGCTTCTTACCCAGGGTTGCACAGCCCAGTGAGTGGTGGAATTAGAATTCATCCTCAGCTTTGCCTGACTCTAAAGCAAATGCCATTTTCACCACACCCTGCAACCTCCCAGAGCTCATTTTGCTCTACTCTGGGTCACCCCCTCAGAGTCATCTAGGACAGGCAGTGTGATGAAAGAAAATTAGGAGGGAATCCCACAGAAACTCAGCTTGGAAGCTCCTCTGACAGCCTCTGTGGGCACACTGGGGTCGGCCTCTTTTCAGCTCTCACCGGCCCCAGGAGCTTCAGAGCCACATCCAGGACTGGTTATTTCTCTGGAAATCATAGCTCACCAGCACTTGTCATTGTCATTGGTCAGTCGTTTAGACATGACCAGAGTCATGTCCGACTCTTTGCAACCCCATGGGCTGCAGCACACCAGGCTTCCCTGTCCATCACCAACTCCCAGAGCTTGCTCAAACTCATGTCCATTGAGTCGGTGATGCCATCCAACCATCTCATCCTCTGTCGTCCCCTTCTCCTCCTGCCCTCAATCTTCCCCAGCATCAGGGTCTTTTCCAATGAGTTGCATCAGGCATCTGGTAAAGGGGCTTCCCAGGTGGCGCTAGTGGCAAAGAAAGTGAAAGTGAAAGTCGCTCAGTCATTTCCGATTCCTTGCGACCCCATGGAATTCTCCAGGCCAGAATACTGGGAGTGGGTACCGCCTGCCAATACAGGAGACATAAGAGACAGGGATTTGATCCCTGGGTCAGGAAGATCCCTGGAGAAGGGCATGGTGACCCGCTCCAGTATTCTTGCCTGAAGAATCCCATGGACAGAGGAGCCTGGCAGGCTACAGTTTATGGGGTCACAAAGAGATAGACATGACTGAAGCAACTTAGCACAGAAAGGAAGAGGCGACTCTGGCCTCTTAGACCAGGGCCTGTGGGGGACACCGTCCATTTCCAGAACTCAGGCAGGGGCTGCAGGTGACCTGGTATTCAGGACTTAAGAGATTCACCTTCTTGTTGACTAGATTGCTCTCCTGCCTGTTCTGTGCATCTCACCCTGCTGTGCTGCTGCTGCTGCTGCTGCTGCTAAGTCTCTTCAGTCGTGTCCGACTCTGTGTGACCCCATAGACAGCAGCCCACCAGGTTTCCCCCATCCCTGGGATTCTCCAGGCAAGAACACTGGAGTGGGTTGCCATTGCCTTCTCTGTCCCCTTCTCCAAGGCAACTGGACGGAGAAGGCAATGGCAACCCACTCCAGTACTCTTGCCGGGAAGGTCCCGTGGATGGAGGGGCTGGTAGGCTGCAGTCCATGGGATCGCTAGGAGTCGGACACGACTTCACTCACTTTTCACTTTCCACTTTCATGCATGGGAGAAGGAAGTGGCAACCCACTCCAGTATTCTTGCCTGGAGAATCCCAGGGATGGGAGAGCCGGGTGGGCTGCCATCATGGGGTCGCACAGAGTCCGACATGACTTGAAGCAACTTAGCAGCAATGCATGGAAGTGAAAGTGAAGTTGCTCAGTCGTGTCTGACCCTGCCGTGCACGGAGGGGTAAATGTCCTAACACGGGAGCCCCTCTCCACAGAGGCTGGGTGGGACCAGCTGGAGGGCATGGGGTGTCAGAGGGTGGCGGTGGGGGGAAGCTGCAGGGTCGTGATGCCTCCTGTCTGTACGGCTCTATATTTTCACTTCTCTCAAATACATATTTAGTGGAATTTCATTGGCCATTGCTTTTACAGTCATTAAAAATCAAATTCATTTTTATATTTAAAAAAGGGAGACAGTGGGACAAATGGAGAAAGTCGAATTAACATACATACACTTCTTTTGCTGTTAAGTTGCCAAATTATATCTGACTGTTTTGCGACCCCATGGGCTGCAGCATGCTAGGCCTCCTGTCCCTCACCATCTCCCGAAGTTTGCCCAAGTTCAAGTCCATATATACACATATAAAGTGGATAACTAGTGAGAACTTGCTGTATATTACAGGCAGCCTAATCTGGTGCTCTGTGATGACCTAGAGGTGTGGATGGGGGAGGGGAGGGAGGCTCAAGATGGAGGGATATATGCATAATTATGACTGAGTCACATATTATGTGAATATTATGTGTATGTTGTATGGCAGAAAGCAACAGCATTGTAAAAGAATTTTAAGAAGAAAATCAAAGTCATGTATTCATAGGGCAACAACCATTTAGAGCAAGCAGCCCACTGGTGTGCCATGTAAATGCAGTTCTTCCTGAATTGGCACATGGAGCTTGTCCCATTCTCTTTAACAGCTGCAGAGATTCCATTGTGGGAATGGAGCATAGTTGATTAAATAGTCACCTATAGAGAGACTTTAGGCTGTGTCTCATTTGTTTTTTTTTTTTTTTTTCCCATTTCAGTTCAGTTCAGTTGCTCAGTCGTGTCCAACTCTTTGTGACCCCATGGACTACAGCACTCCAGGCCTCCCTGTCCATTGCCAACTCCCGGAGTTTACTCCAACTCATGTCCATTGAGTTGGTGATGCCATCCAATCATCTTATCCTCTGTTTTCCCCTTCTCCTCCCCCCTTCAGTCTTTCCCAACATCAGGGTCTTTTCCGGTGAGTCAGTTCTTCGGATCAGGTGGCCAAAGTGTTGGAGTTTCAGCTTCAGCCTCAGCAAATTAACACCCATGCAGTATATCTGAGGGTTCCTAGGTGGCTCTAGTGGTAAAGAACCTGTCTGCCAGTGCAGGAGACAAGAGACATGGGTTCGATCCCTGGATCAGGACGATCCCCTCGAGGAGAGCATGGCAACCCACTCCAGTAGTCTTGCCTGGAGAATCTCATGGACAGAGGAGCCTGGCGGGCTACAGTCCATGGGGTCACACAGAGTTAGACACAACTGAAGCAACTTAGTGCGCATACACGTATACACATGGTATATCCGAGGATTAATTCTCACAAGTGAATACTGGAGGGTCAAAGGGTGTGTGCATTTTTATTCTGATGGAGGCAGCCAAGTTTAGCGCTGCCTATTTCCCCACTCCTCACCTGCACAAAGCCTTTCTTTCTGTAGCAGTCTCAGGCTCTCCTCTGTGTCCCCAGCAGCCCACGTGGGAAGACGCTAGTGGAACGTTGTGCCGTTGCCACCGCCCTCAGGTGCCCTCGCCCCCGCCCTCAGGTGCCCTCGGTCATGAGAGTTGGGCGGGGGTTCTGCAGGGACATCTCTTAGAGACGGAGGTTGGCTGGTTGATCACGAAGGCTGAGTGTGGGGAGACCCGTGGGGGCTGTCTGCTGGAAGGGTCATCGTTGAGGAGGTTTTGCTGTCTGCCAGGATCAGCACTGGCCCCAACCCATCCCAGATTTACCCTGACCTTCATGCAGGCGCCTCTTTGGGGAAAGCACAGCCGTTTGGGGTCACAGCCATTGCTTTGTGGTCCTTTGCTTGTCTGGGGTGAGGGGCCAGTCAGGCACTGATGAAGGAAGCTTGGAAGTGGCAGGTTCTCCAGGAGTTCTGCCCCAGGAGTAGATGGTCTGGAGAGGACTTGGCAGCCAGGGCTCCAGCTTGGAGGGAGGAGTGGGCCCTGCGACCAGTGGGAGGAAAGAGCTCCCTCCCAAGACACGAGGGGACAGGGACATGGGGCAGCAGGCTCTGAGGGCCTCATCCTGAGGGTCCACCAGGACTTGAGCCTGAGCCTTTGGCTACAACTTGGAGTTCAGTGCACTGGGCCCCCGGACTAACCCAGTGTGGCTGTTAAGAGTGCTATCTGCAAGCCCAGCCGGGTGCTCTGTGACAACCTAGAAGGGTGGGATGGGGGTGGAGTGGAAGAGAGGCTCAAGAGGGAGGGGATATATCTATAGATATAGATATTGATATAGACATATAGTTATGGCCAATTTGAGTTGTTGTAGGGAAGAAACCAGGAGAAGGCAATGGCACCTCACTCCAGTACTCTTGCCTGGAAAATCCCATGGTTAGAGGAGCCTGGTAGGCTGTAGTCCATGGGTTCACTAAGAGTTGGATACAACTGAGCAACGACTTCCCTTTCACTTTTCACTTTCATGCATTGGAGAAGGAAATGGCAACCCACTCCAGTGTTCTTGCCTGGAGAATCCCAGGGACAGGGGGAGCCTGGTTGGCTTCTGTCTATGGGGTCGCACAGAGTCAGACACGACTGAAGCGACTTAGCAGCAGCAGCAGCAGGGCAGAAACCAACTCAACATTGTCAAGCAATTGCCCTCCAATTTAAAAATTAATTTTTTAAAAAGGGGGAGACGTGGGCCTGGCTCCTGCTCAGCCACCCCTTTCCATGTGACCTCCGGGCCTCATTGTTCCCATCACCAAAGCAGGGGTAGCAGGCCTCACAGCAGAGGGTGACTGTGAGAACTACAAGGGAAACAGGAAGGGGCTTCCGAGGTGCCTGGAACCAAGTGCCCAGGTAAGCATCTGCAGGAATGATGTTTCAGGAGCCAGGGGTCTTCCAGAGAGCACAGGGAGCTGAGCGTGGTCGTGTGACTGCGGGTGACCTGGCCACCGCGTCCCAGGAGGGCGAGCAGGGGGCCGACCACTCTCCTGCCTCCAGGAGGGCTCAGCGGATATTTGCTGTGTGAACTGGAGAGCTTTTCCCATATTTTAGGATTATAAAGACACAGGCAGACACACACCGACTCCGTGGTGGGGACGATGAACCAGTGACATTAGAGCTCTGGGGCATGTGGTGCTTTCTACGTTCCTCCATTCTGACCCAAGACACTTGAAAAAATGAGGCTTCAGTTCAGGGGCTTATTCCCACCCTGCTGCTGGGTTTGACCCCAGGCCGTGTCCCTGCAAACCTGGGCTTCCCTGGGGCAGAAAAGAGCCTTCTCAAGGGAGACAGATACCCTTGCCAGGTTCCTTCTTGTCATTCAGTTGCCAAGGGAGTGGTCTTTTTGCCCCCGTAGATGCAGGAGTGAAGGCTTAGTGTGCCCCGAGGACCTGATCGTCTCCATTGCTGAGAGTGTGTGGGTGGTGCGGGGTTGGACCCTGACATTTCCATGGCATCCTGGGTGCCTGCCTCCCTCCATTACATTTATCCTGAGCGCATCCTCCGCAGAGGAAAACAGCAGCCGTGATGGGGTTATTTCAAGGGGATTCCATGGAAACGGAGAGTGGGAGGCTCCTCCGAGTGCTAATGTAGTGGGAGTTGCCTCGGTGGCGTGTCCCCCCACTGGAGGGCGTGCAGGCCTCTACCGGGACCTTTCTGCACCTCATGGGTCTCAGGCTGGGGGTTTCCAGCTCCCCCCTCGCCTCTGCCATGAGTGTAAGCCTATCCGGCACTGCCCACCCAGGCCCCCAAGACTCCTTCATGTGAGACCCTGGCTGGCTCCCGGGCACTTCAGGACCGCCTCACCTGCAGCTCCCTTTTCTCCAGCTGGTCTTGAGCTGCAGCCAGCAGCTACCCAGTGTTCCCTTGGCAGGGCCTGTGTGCTTCAAATCCGTTAACCAGCCATTGCCTGGAGAAGTCCATCCACTCCTTAGTTTTCTCCTGCAGCCCTCATGCATTCATCCACTCACTCCTTTATCCAGCAGATTTGTTTTGTCACCAGAGAATGCTTTGCTCAGTGAAGGAGTGCCAGTGTGGGCCGCATGACCTCTTTGAGCCTCACTTTTCTCGTCTGATCAATGGGAACACAGGTGCCTGCCCTGCTTGCCTCATAGATGGTTGGTGAAGGGCTGTTGGAAGGTTGGCTATAGGTAGGGGAATGCTGTAACAGGTGTCATCGCTATTTCCACGGCCATGGAGCTCATGATGGACAAGCTCCTAGAGGCAGGTAGACCCCCTGGGAACTGCCTTGGGGTCTCAGATACCCGCAGAAGAGCCCTCAGAATGGTGAGACTCACCACCTCTCACAAGTCCCTGAGTGGACACAGTGGGTATCAGGCTTCCTGCCTGTAGCTTGCATGGATTCTTACACTAGTCTTGTGAGATGGGGGATGTTAATTTCCATTTTACAGATGAGGAAACTGAGCCTCAGGGAGGCAGCGTGATTGTTGCTCACACCTGGGAAGAGGCAGAGCTGGGATGCAAGCCCAGGCCTGACTCCAACTCCAGTGCTCTTTGCAGGGGTCCAGTTGCTTCCCAAAGGCCTGGTTGCCAGGCCTGTAGTGCAGATGGGTTAAGGCCACAGTGCAGGCAACATGGGGCTTCCCAGGTGGTGCTAGTAGTAAAGAACTTGCCTGACAACGCAGGAGACCTCGGAGATGTGGGTTCGATCCTGGAGTCGAGAAGATCCCCTGGAGGAGGGCATGGCAACCCCCTCCAGTATTCTTGCCTGGACAGTTGCATGGACAGAGGAGTCTGGTGAGCTATAGTCCATAGGGTCGCAAAGAGTTGGACACGAATGAAGTGACTTAGCGTGCACACGCGGGGCAGGAATATGAGTCTCAGCGTGTGCTTAGAAAGACCTCTTGTGCCGTTTGGATTAGCAATGTTTAGAACTCTGTTTTTTAAAACTTTACAGTCCCCCACCCCCAGCCTGTTTATGAAGCTCTGCTTTGTGGGGGATGAGAGCAGTCACTTTGCTTGTTCTTTGAATATCTGGTTAACAAGCGTCCTCTCGTTGTCCTTTGAGAACTTAGTTAATTAAATTCCCCTAAATTGGTTTCAGTCGGATTAATTAAGTGCACGGTTGCTGATGCAGACATGCACATGATCCCAACGTGTCCTGTCTTACCTGGGGAACAGACCCAAGAATATTTCTGGAATATTCTTAGGTGTTGCAGAGATTACTAGGAGTCACCCTGAAAAGGCTTGGGGAGAGGTTTTTGATACTTCTGGGTAATTGATGTGAGGTTGCTGCCCAGAAATGACCCTTGCAGCCTACTTACCCACTGGGTGGATGTTTTCTGACCTATGTAGGACTGTAGTCTATGTCACAGTAGAAACTGCTGAGAGAAAAACCATCTTGTCATTGCTCAGAAACATGGAAACGCCTTGTCTTTCTGCACTGTGATTCTCCTTTTATATGCCGATTCCTTTGTGTGCATGCGTGCTTGGTCTCTAAGTCGTGTCCGACTCTTTGTGACCCCAGAGTAGCGTGTCAAGTTCCTCTGTCCATGGAATTTCCCAGGCAAGAATATTGGAGTGGGTTGCCATTGTCTTCTCCAGGGCATCTTCCAGGCCCAGGGATCGAACCCACAACTCCTGCACTGGCAGGTGGGTTCTTCACAGCTGAGCACCACAGCACCACAGCTGCAGCTTTGTTGCCATTGTTCAGTCTCTCAGTCGAGTTCCCCGCTTTGCAACCCTATGGACTGCAGCATGCCAGGCTTCCCTGTCCTTCACTGTCTCCCGGAGTTTGCTCAAATACATCTCCATTGAGTTGGTAATGCTATCTAAACCATCTCATCCTCTGCCGGCTCCTTCTCCTTTTGCCTTCGGTCTTTCCCAGCATCAGGGTGTTTTCCAGTGAGTCAGCTCTCTGCATCAGGTGGCCAAGTATTACAGCTTCAGCTTCAGCTTCAGCCCTTCCAAGGGGTTGCAGCTTCCTCGTAGTCAAAGAAATTAGGCAACTGAGCCTCCACTCCTGTTAGCAGACTCTGAAGTGAAGAATCACTGTCTTTTCTGATCAGGTGTTTGGATCCCAAACTCCGTCATTGGCACAGGGCACAGGGAGTTGAAGTATGTGATCAGGAACAGTGGCTTGAGCTGCTGTTGGATTGGGCCAACTCAATACCAGCCTTGTCATACTGCTGTCAAGCCTGCGTGGGCTGAGCTAGGCTGCCGGGTAGGATGCACCCAGGAGCCATCTGTTTGCAGTCCTTGGACCAGATGGTCTGCAAGGACTCCTGGGGAGTGGGGGTGGAGTAGGGAGGGAATACATTTACTGAGCACCCAGCATCTTCCAAAGCCTCTTTATATTCCTCCAAGACGAGCATTGCCGTGCTGTTAATACAAACCAGGAACATGAGGCCCAGAGTGGTTGAGTCACTGGTGAAGGTCACACAGCTAGGAGGTGGCTGGGTGGGATATGAACTCAGGGCTTCCTGACCTTTTCGCTCATGTTCTTTCCACCAGGATGCTAAGGCTTGCGATCACTGTTCCAGCTAAGTGCTGCGGTGGTGACTTGTGGGAAATATTCATAAGCAGGGGTGACTCACACAGGAGTAAGGTGGCTCTATTCAAGGTGCCTGGTGACCCCCAGGTCCCCAGGGTGTCCTGGGGCTTTTGCATGCCAAGGTAGACTGCTTCCTGCAGCAGTATTGGACAGCCAGAGGGCAGGTTTGACCTGAAGGGCACCCCATGTATGCCTCAGGACGTCTTTGCCTATCAAAACCTTTGTAATAAAATTAGTAGAAGATGGAGAAGCCAAACTTGTTTTGAGAGATGGCGTGGGTTTCCCAGGTAACACTCGTGGTAAAGAACCCACCTGCCAATGCAGGAGACGTAAGAGATGCAGGTTCGATCCCTGGGTCAGGAAGATCCCCTGGAGGAGGGCATGGCAACCCACTCCAGTATTCTTGCCTGGAGAATCCCATGGACAGAGGAGCCTGGCGGGCTACGGTCCATGGGGTTGCAAAGAGTCGAACATGACTGAAGTGACTTAGCACATGGTTCTGTTCAGGCTGATGAGGCTGGAGTACAGGTTTAGACCTGGCGGCTGCCAGGTATGTACTGGGATCCTCATGAGAGCGGGGCTGGGGAAGAGAGAGGGCCCTCATCTCTGCTAGAAGTTTAGAAAGTTGGAGCCACTGTAGGGCTTTGTTCTCCAGGATCCCTGGGCTGGAGGGTGATGGTGGTGGCGAGAACAGGGCCTCCCACAGTGTGTGGAGATGGTGGCTGATGGCCACGAAGCAAGGAGCACAGTGCAATTCAGAATGTAGCCTTTCAGGGCTCAGAAGACTCAAGGTCCAATCTTCAGCGTAGCTCTGGGCAAGTCATACAAAGTCTCTGAGCCTCCGTCTCCTCGCTGGGTAGAAATAATACAGGTGCCTCCTGTAGGTGAGTTCTGGGGACCCAGAACACATCACTGAAAGAGCCCTGGGCCCAGCTGTGCAGCCAGCAGCTGCTCCGTGCCAGGACAGCAGTTGGAGCCTAGACACGGGTCAGACAGACTGCATGAAGTCAAGGCCCCACCTTCTTGCAGCTTTGTGGCCTGGGGGTGAGCCCTGAAGCTCTCTGTGCCTTCATTTCTTCATCTGTAAAATGGAGATACTAAAACTGTGCGAGATTCTTGGGCACTGGAAGCTTAAAAGAGCTAATTCATACGAGATACTTAGTGAGTGCCTGGGACACAGCAGTGCTTAGTTTTTATCTGGGTGGCTCTGATCATCGTTGTTGTCCTTGCGTCCTCTCCCTGGCCCATCGGGGTCATGCTATTTGTGGTGCCCAGGGGGACCTAATGCCACCTGAATCAAATTGAACTGAATGGTCAGCAGAGCATCACGATCATGGATTGAGGGTCCCAGAGGCTGAAGCAGGTGGCCAAGGGCAGTTTTGGCTTCCTGGTGGGGGTCCCAGAGTGTCCAAGTGGGCTGGTCCTTAGCCTCAGTCACTGCCCACCCCCCCCCGCCTTCCTGGCAAGAGTAAGCAAGAGCTAACGCTTCCCCCTCCCACTGCACGCCGCCCCCGCCCCCTGCCCCGGCAGGAAAATCATCTGCAGTGTGAGACTCGGAGGGGAGTGCAAGCCTTCTGCTGGGGGCAGGAGGGGGCAGATGGCCAGGAGGGGCAGGCCAGGTGCTGGCAACCAGCAAGGGAGATGGCATGCTAGACAGTCTGGTGGTCTCCTTGCCCTGGGTCTACCCAAGCCGCTGGCAAGTTTCATCACTTGCCAAGATGCCACATGTCACAGCCTTCTGAGTCAAATCAGAATGTGACAGCCTGAGCTCAGCAGCTCGAGGATCAGGATGGATCTGGGAGGGAGGTGGTCATCTTGGCCAACTGGCTTCTCCCACCCACAGTCAAGGTTTGGCTTAGATGGACTATGTGCTGGGTCTGACCAGGTGGTCAGGCGGCTTCTGCCATGGCCTGTGAGATGTGCAGAGTGAAAGCAGGGTGGAGTGGGAGGGAACCACATTTGGCTGAGAGCTGTGAGCACCAGGCATTTATTTCTGGCAGTGCCTGGTGGGTCTGTGTTTCCAAGTTAAAGGTCCTGAGACGCAGGGGCGGGATCCTTGCACAGACACATGATACCAGGACTCTTTTCACAATACCACCCTTTGTTACATATCTTGTATACATATCCAGTTCACCTCTGGGGTCCCTTTCCTCCTCTCTGGGATGGTAACGAGGGGAGCAGAGGCTCAGGCTGAGGCATAGAGGTCTAGGCATGGGCGAGGGGCAGAGACCCGGGGATGCTGAGTGGGTAACGCAACTGCAGAGTGGAAGGTGATGCCTGGACCATGAGCTAGGAAGGTACACCTGGGAGGGCTCTCCAGCAGAAGGTCACAACCTGAACAAAGTCCTAGCAGTGAGAAAGAGTGTGTGCGGGGACTGAAGACCATTCAGTAAGCAGGGCTATGACGTGCAGGGTGGGAGCTGGGGTGCAGGATGTGGAAACCTCAAGGGGCAGGCTGAGGAAACTGGATTTCCTCTGCAGTCGGGGGGTGGGGGGTAGTTCAGGCAGGACTTTGAGCTTAGCAAGAGTCTCCTAGAGTTGGGTTGAGAAGGACCCCTGCAGGAATGAGTGTGGAGCTAGGAGACTGGAGGTGGGATTGTGGCCGAGAGTGTCCAGACTCTGCCCACATTCCCTCAGATCCCTGTGCTGTTTTTCGTGCAAAGGGCCTCCAAAATGCTTTCTCTTCCAAGAGCCTGCATCCCGGTCTCCCTCAGGCTGCTGGAGCCTCCTTTGCCTGTGCACTGGGGAGCCAGAAGGTTCTGGGGACCTCTGGCCTCTAAGGGGCAGCCCTCACCCATTGCCTGATAGGTGTGGTGGCACAAATACCTCAGCTTCCTCACTCCTGATTGGGACACTCTGATGAGTGACCGACACAGTCCCCAGAACCTACCCACCCCCCACCCCCAGTAGATTGAGCGAAAATCACACTCCTTGGCACTTTGATCTCACTCCACTCTTGGTCTCCTTTCTATTCATGTCACATTTCCACACCCTTCCTGGCTTTTCCTGGAAACATTTCCTAATCACTTGCTCTCAAATCCTTGCCTCAAGGTCTGCTTCTAGACCCAAGCTAATACAGGAAGAGACCAAAGCACTCATTCAGCAAGCAGTTCAGTGAAGTACCAAGGATAGGACCCAGGAGGCTGTGCCAGGAGGCTCTGAGGCAGTGCCAGTTGGGGGAGGAAGTGCTGAGGCCATGGGCTGAACCTGAGGCGGAGAGTCAGCACCATGGTCAGCGCCAGGAAAGCTCCTGGATGTTGCTCAGCACCATGGACAGCACTGGGGGGTGCATGGGGGAAGCCCCTGGGTGCTGCCTTGGGTCTTCCCCAGCATATTACACCCTGCCTGTTTTCCCACCCCTGAAAGCCAGGTCATCATCTGGTCAGTACCAGGATCCCCAGGACTTTGGGCATCCCTTAGGGAGTTGCTGATCCACCCTCTGACAGTTCAGTTCAATTCAGTTCAGTCACTCAGTCATGTCCAACTCTTCACAACCCCATGGATCACAGCACACCAGGCCTCCCTGTCCATCACCAACTCCTGGAGTCTACTCAAACTCATCTTCGTTGAGTCGGTGATGCCATCCAACCATCTCATCCTCTGTCGTCCCCTTCTCCTCCTGCCTTCAATCTTTCCCAGCATCAGGGTCTTTTCAAATGAGTCAGCTCTTCGCATCAGGTGGCCAAAGGTTGGAGCTTCAGCTTCAACCCTCTGACACCCATGCTGCAAATCCTTGACCCAGAGGACAGGATCTAACAGGACTCTGTTTCCCTGTTTCTGCTTTCCTGCTTTATAGGATTAGGATTCTGGCTTGACCTTGCCAGGACACAGGACTAATTGATTAGGCATGAAGCTCTGAAGGTAGATACCCTTTTCTGAGCTCCGTGGGGCATTTGCTCACCGGTCCATCTGTCCACCATCCAACTTGCGTTGATTTCCAGTTGTTCACTGACGCCGTGCTAGGCCCTGGGGACTTAGAGATGGCTAGGTCCCCGTGGCCCTGCCCTGGTGAAGTATCTGTGGAGGGAAGGACATTGGACAGAGACAACTACATTGTCATTTTGGAAATTTCTAGGAAAGAGGGGCCATTGGGCTCTGAGACCTCTGGCTAGTGATGGAGGGGTGGATAATGACGGGTCAGTGGTCTTTCAACTAGTCTCAAGGTAATTTTCCAATCAGTTAATTGAAAATAGAGGGCAGGCTGGATGGAGGTGTTGGCCACTAAAAAAGTGTGAGATGGCACAGGAATGGCAGATAGCAAGGTGCGGCTTAGGCTCAGGTTAGAGGATGGGGCTGGAACTGTGGATATGGACAGTAAAGATTCTGAGACGTAAGCCTGGATGCCTGACCATGAAGGGATAGCCATCCTAAAGAGATACTGAAGCTGGAGTGTAAGAGTCAGATTTTCATTTTAGGCAGATCTCTCTGGACCTGGAGGGAAGAATGAACAAGATAGGGAAGCCTGGAGGCAAGGGGGCAGTGGGGAGACTTACAGATTTCTCAGGGGAAGGGAGTGGACCTGAGGACTAGTTGTGACCAGAACTGCCCATCAGCCTAGATCATGTCTCCCTAATTTAAGCAAAAATAAGAGGAAAGATACTTTTCATCTCTGCTCTCCTGGGATGAAAATGAGCTATTCTGAACCATGCTAAAGTTAGATTTCTAATTTTCCTTTTTAATCCATGTCTCATTTAGAGCATTAGAAACTAGAAAAGCAGCCCTGTATGAATGTAATACCATAAATCAGTGCTCGTCACAAACTGTAGAACAAGTCAGTTTGACAAGAGTGAGCATCCTTGCATTTATAATAAGTCTAATTCTTTTATAATAAGTCTAATTCTTTATCTTTCTAAAGCCTTGGGCTAGAGTAATTAGTCATTTCTGTTGATCCTGGAAAACCAGCGCTTGTGCAGGGTTAATGGAAAGCAAATTTGTTCGAACTGCTTTTGCTGTCACCATGAATGGCACCATGGGCTCTTCTGCCTGTTTCTAGAGAGAAAGCATCCTATTTATTTCATTCTTGCTTTTCCTAGAAATTGGTTTGGTGATCATAGTAGCAAATACCATGTATCAAGTTCTTACCACATCTCTGGGACTGCTCAAGGATTCAGTGTGAATGCATCCCTTGTTCACGTGTGATCTGTCTTATGTGTTCTGAGGTCCTCTGACTGAGCTCATCACATACTACATTTTCTCTGTGCCCACCGCACTATGGCAGACTTCTACACCCTAAATAATAGTGAGTCAGGGGCCACCTGTATACCACTCATGCGTGCTTGTCACTCAGTCGTGTCCAACTCTTGGCAACCCTATGGACTATAGCCTGCCAGGTTGCTTTGGCCATGGAATTCTCCAGGCAAGAATACTGGAGTGGGTAGCCACTCCCTTCTCCAGGGGATCTTCCCGATCCAGGGATTGAACCCGGGTGTCTTGCATTACAGGCAGATTTTTCACCGCCTGAGCGACCAGGGAAGCCCACACACCACTCATATATTCACTTAATATTCTTCTTTAAAAATTGACCCTCTCTCATACATGGAAACCAGAAAATCAGGCTAAAAGCAAGACGTAACTATGAAGATAACTGTGGTTGTTCCTGCTCAAGAAGGTTATATATATACACCCCTGAGAATCCTTTTAATCTGCAAAGTTGCATGCTTACCAACATCCAGGCTGATGGACAGAATAAGGCTGGGGCAGACCACTGGAAACTCATGTAGCTTCTAACCAGAACACTAACAAAATAGTAGCAGTCCTATAAACATCTGTGCGTGTGTGCATGCTAAGCTACCTCAGTCCTGTCCAACTCTTTGTGACCTTACGGACTGTAGCCCACCAGGCTCTTCTGTCTATGGGATTCTCCAGGCAAGAATACTGGACTGGGTTGGCATGCCCTCCTTCAGGGGCTCTTCCAGACCCAGGGATCAAACCAGCATCTCTGATGTCTCCTGCATTGGCAGGCAGGTTCTTTACCACTAGCAACACCTGGGAATCCCATACACATTAAAGTGAAGTGAAGTCGCTCAGTCATGTCCAACTCTTTGTGACCCCATGGACTGTAGCCTACCAGGCTCCTCCATCCATAGGATTCTCCAGGCAAGAGTACTGGAGTGGGCTGCCATTTCCTTCTCCAGGAGATCTTCCCAACCCACGGATTGAACCCAGGTTTCCCGCATTGCAGGCAGATGCTTTACCATCCATAACCCAGCAATTATACAGGTTTATCTTGGAAAAAAAAAAGGCAAAGGTCATTTGATGAAAAGGGAGCAGAAGTATAGATGGAAACAAGCCCCAAGTTCACAATTGCCCACCAAACACTTTCGGACTGAACCATTAGAAAGAAGTACAGTAAAGGGCATGATTTCCTGTCCTGGGCTCCTCTGCAGCTGCTGGGCTCAGCCCTTGTGTATTTCATGTTCAGCTGCTTTACTGGCTGGCATAAAACGTTAACACACCAAGACAAATTATGTTTGAACCAATCCGACTTTCACTTTAAACCGACATCATTCTCCTGCTTGCAAATCGTGTAAGACCCTAATTTGCTTTGCAAAAGCAGTGGTTGTAGCAGTACTGGCCATACAATGGCAAGCAGCATGATTAAATGCAGGAGAGGGAGGGCTGTGACAGGGCTCTGACTGCGGACTGTTAATCCAGTTGCTGAGGATGAAAAAGGGTAGGAAAGAGGTTTTACGAGAATTCCAGTGCAGACTCAAGAAATGCAGTCTGTTTGCCTTTTGGAAAAACTAGTGAAACTGCAGCTAAGCCAACAGCAGAACTATTTGGTTCAGAATTTTGAAAGATGAAAGCTGAGCCAAAATATTTCTGTCTCCTCCCTGCCATGGGTCTGTGTTCTGACCTGTTCTGATGGGAAACTTACTTATAGAGTAGGAGACCCTGGTTCACTTACACAAAAGTGAAGGCAGTTTGTCTGCATGGGCTTGTTGTGAGGCTTCAGTGAACACGGTGTGAAGCAGCAGACAGTGGAGGTGGGGATGGCATTGAAGTGATAAAGGAGATGCTCTCAGGTGACTTGGCTGACACCACCTGTCATTTCCATAGGAGTTTGGAAAAGGACGGCACACATCACTGGCCACCATGCCTTTCTCTGTGCGTTAAGTAACAGGGCTTCTTTATGAGTCTTTACAAGTACATTTCAGTAAACACAGAAGACAGATGGCAGGGACAGAACTCCTTCTGCTTCTCCTCTTTGGTGCAGTTGAGTTCAGTTTTGAAAATAAGGAGCCCAGAGGATTTATAAATGACAAGGACCTGGTTGAGGAGGCATTTGATGAGAGCTCTGTTCCCAGCTTCCTCTGGCTCTGATCAAGCCCTACTCCTCTCTGAGCCCCAGATCTGCATCAGTAAAAGGAAGGGGTTGTGCCAGATGGGCACAAGAGGTTTTTTCAGGCCTTATGTCTCAGCTCTCCTGTTGGCAGCAGAGTAGATGGATGGCTTAAGCTAGAGATGTAATTTATTTCTAAGCAATTCCAGTTGTATTTCTTGACAGCTAAGCCTAACACTTTACTGGCGTTTTTGAGGAAATGGAGCAAGATGCTTGTCCTTCACCGTTGGTGATTGTTAAACTGGAATGCCCAAAGAAATCAGACAGGATGTGTCAATGAGCAAAGTACAAAATCTCTGTGGATGGTGACTGCAGCCATGAAATTAAAAGATACTTGCTCCTTGGAAGGAAAGCTATGACAAACCTAGACAGCATATTAAAAAGCAGAGATATCACTTGGGCAACAAAGTCTCTATAGTCAAAGCTATGATTTTTCCACTAGTCCTGTATGCCTTTGGGAGTTGGGCCATAAAGAAGGTTGAGCACCAAGGAATTGATGTTTTTAATTTGTGGTGCTGGAGAAAACTCTTGAGAGTCCCTTGGACAGCAAGGAGATCAAACCAGTCACTCTAAAGGAAATCAGTCCTAAATATTCATTGCAAGGATTGATGCTGAAGCTGAAGCTCCAGTACTTTGGCCACTCAACGCGAAGAGCTGACTCATTGGAAAAGACCCTGATGCTGGGAATGGTTGAAGGCAAAAGGAGGAGAAGCTGGCAGAGGATGAGATGGTTAGAAATAACATCATTGACTCAATGGGCATGACTTTGAGCAAACTCCAGGAGATAATGGAGGACGAAAGAGCCTGGTATGCCACTGTTCGTGGGGTTGCAAAGAGTCGGATACAACTTAGAAACTGAATGGCAACAAAAAAATGTTTAAGGAAAACAGTGCAGTGTGATGCTAGGAGTAGCAAGATGATATCCAGGCTTTAGGGAGTGATGAGGACTATGGCATAAGGGGGTGAGCATAGCCTTGTGGGAGTCTAGAATGACAAGCTCTTACAATTCTAAAAAGAAATAAGATATTTGGGTTTGTATATCAAATCTTTCCATTTTTAAATGTTCCTCAAGAAGTTTTTTAAACATTTGAGCTAAAGCCCAGCTGTGGGCTGAGTTGCCTGTATAGAGGTTGGTGAACTGTGGTCTACTGGACTGCCTCCTATTTCTGTAAGTGAAGCTTGAATGGAATACAACCACACTGATTAATTTGGGGATTGTCCTTGGTACTTTCATGCAGTAGCAGCCAAACTGAATAGTTGTGACAGAGGTAGTAAGGTCTACAAAGCCTAAAATCTTTACTGTCTGGTCCTTCATAGAAAACATGTACTGACCCTTGTCTATATTATGAAGTTGTTGTGGGGCAAGGGAAACATTCTGGATTTGATGCCTGCATGACCGGTCCCATCACTTCATGGGAAATAGATGGGGAAACAGTGGAAACAGTGTCAGACTTTATTTTTGGGGGCTCCAAAATCACTGCAGATGATGACTGCAGCCATGAAATTAAAAGACGCTTACTCCTTGGAAGAAAAGTTATGACCAACCTAGACAGCATATTCAAAAGCAGAGACATTACTTTGCCGACTAAGATCCGTCTAGTCAAGGCTATGGTTTTTCAGGTGGTCATGTATGGATGTGAGAGTTGGACTGTGAAGAAAGCTGAGTGCCGAAGAATGGATGCTTTTGAACTGTGGTGCTGGAGAAGACTCTTGAGAGTCCTTTGGATTGCAAGGAGATCCAACCAGTCCATTCTGAAGGAGATCAGCCCTGGGATTTCTTTGGAAGGAATGATGCTAAAGCTGAAACTCCAGTACTTTGGCCACCTCGTGTGAAGAGTTGACTCATTGGAAAAGACTCTGATGCTGGGAGGGATTGGGGGCAGGAGGAGAAGGGGACGACAGAGGATGAGATGGCTGGATGGCACCACCGACTCGATGGACGTGAGTCTGAATGAACTCCGGGAGTTGGTGATGGACAGGAGGCCTGGCATGCTGCGATTCATGGGATCGCAAAGAGTCATACATGACTGAGCGACTGAACTGAACTGAACTGATGACCCAAGTTCAAAGCCTGGCCCAGAGAATTCCAGTTATAAAATGACAGAGGAAAGACAGCTTTCCTCCTTTTTCCATTTGGAAATTATCCTGAAGCAATTTCCAAGATAATTTCCTAGAAATTATTTGCCTTTTGAGTCACTGTGGGGCAAGGGAAGGCAAATGCTATCTTTGATGAAAGCAGAGCATTTGGAGCCTCGTACATGGGAAAGTCCAGTAAAGGTCAAAAATATGTACAGGAGGGATCTGGGGAAAGAGAAAACTTGAGACTACAATAGAAGAGCTCAGAGGGAGCAGGAGAGCCAAACTCGGCACCCCATGTGGTACGTGCAGAGGGCAAGACCTGCAGCCTGTTTTGTAGAGCGGGACCAAGTGCATCCACTGGTGTGGGGGCCCCCAGCTCTAGGGTTTTGTTTCTAATTGAGATATAATTGACATACAGTGTTATGTTAGTTTCAGGTGTATAACACAATAATTCAATATTTGTATACATTGGGAAATGATCACCATAGTAAGTCTAGTCACCCTCCATCACCACACACAATACAACTATTGTTTCTTGTGATGAGAACTTTTAAGAACTACTCATAGCAACTTTCTTTTTTTTTTTTAAGTTCAGCTTTTATTTATTTATTTTTGATCTCATAGCAACTTTCAAGTATACAATATGGTATTATGTATAAACTGTCATCATGGTGCTGTACGTGGCATCCCTGTGACTTATTTATTTTATAGTTAGAGCTTTGTGCCTTTGAACCACTTCATCCATTTTGCCCACCCCCAACCCTCTGTCTTGGAGAAAGCAATGGCACCCCACTCCAGTACTCTTGCCTGGAAAATCCCATGGATGGAGGAGTCTGGTGGGCTGCAGTCCATGGGGCTGCAAAGAGTCAGACATGACTGAGAGACTTCACTTTCACTTTTCACTTTCATGCATTGTAGAAGGAAATGGCAACCCACTCCAGTGTTCTTGCCTGGAGAATCCCAGGGACGGTGGAGCCTGGTGGGCTGCTGTCTATGGGGTCGCACAGAGTCAGTCATGACTGAAGCGACTCAGCAGCAGTAGCCCTCTGTCTCTGGCAGCCACCAATCTGTTCTCATGGCTGTTTTCTGTTTGTTTTTAGATTCCCACATGTAAGTGAGATCATAAGGCATTTGTTTTTGTCTGATTTCTTTCACTTAGCTTATTGCCCTTAAAGTCTATCCATGTTGTCAAAAATGACAAGATTGCCTTCTTTTTATGGCTGAATATTCCATCACCTCTCTCTGCCCTATGTACACATATATAGGTATATATATATATCTCAGGTGGTACTATTGGTAAAGAATGTACCTGCCAGTGCAAGAGACACACAAGAAACATGGGTTTGACCCCTGGGTCAGGAAGATCCCCTGGAGTAGGAAATGGCAGCTCACTCTAGTATTCTTGACTGGAAAATTCCAGAGGAGCCAGGGCTACTGTGGGCTACAGTCCTGGGCTACCATGGGGCTGCAAAGAGTTAGGCACAACTGAGTGACTGAGCGTGTGTGTGTGTGTGCGTGCACACACACACACACAGACATATATCACATTTTCTTTATCCCTCTATATATTCTTTCACAGATTCTTTTCTATCATAGGTTATTATAAGATATTGAATATAGTTGGATTCCTGGGCTACATAGTAAATCCTCATTGTTCCTCTATTTTATATATAGTGGTGTGTATCTGTTAATCTCGTATTCCTAATTTACCCCTCTCTTCTTTCTTTCTCCTTTGGTCACCATAAATCTGTTTTCTGTTTATGAGTCTGTTTCAGTTTCGTAAATAAGTTCTTTTGTATTATATTTTAGATTCCACATGTAAGTGATATCATACAATATTTGTCTTTCTCTGTCTGACTTTCTTCATTGAGAATGATCATCTCTAGTTTCATCCATGTTGCAGCAAATAGCAATATTCCATTCTTTTCTATGGCCATGTAACATTCCCCAAATGTAAAATTTGAATTTTTGGACTGAAAAAATATATATAATGAGTGACCAAGGAAATGTTGGTATGGTAAGGTTAACACAAAGACACGTCACAGAAAAAGGGCTAACTTTCTTATAATTCAAAAAGAACGCCTCTCAAGAATTCAATAGAAAAGTAACATGATACAGAGCAACCTAGAGGGATGGCATGGGGAGGGAAACGGGAGGAAGTTTCAAAAGGGAGGGGATATATGTATACCTATGACTGATTTATGTTCAGCTTTGACAGAAAACAGCAAAATTCTGTAAAGCAATTATCCTTCAATAAAAAATAACTATATTAAAAAAGAAAAGTAACATGAGATGACAATTCAAACAAAAGGAAATATAGATATCTTTTACATATATGAAAAGGTGTAGTCAGTCTCACACATCATAAGCAAATGACAAGTTAAAATGAGACACCAGTTTCATCTAGCATATAGACAAGGTTCAAGATGTCTGCTAGTATACCATAGTGGTGAGGATATAAGGGAAGCAGGAACTCTCAGGAACTTTTGATTCAAAAACTTCACTTCTAGGGATTTCCCTGGTGGTCCAGTGGTTAATAATCCACCTTCCAGTGCAGGAGACACAGGTTTGGTCCCTAACGGGGAAACTAAGATCCCAGATGCTGCAGGGCAACTAAGTTTGTACACCACAACTAGAGATTTCACATGCAGCAACGAAAGATCCTGCATGCCACAACTAAGACCCAACACAGCCAAAAATGATTAAATATTTTAAAAGATTTCATAGCTAATCCATTATCAGATATATGGGGAAACAATGGAAACAGTGAGAGAGTTTATGTTTTGGGGGCTCCAAAATCACTGCAGATGGTGACTGTGGCCAGGAAATTAAAAGATGCTTGCTCCTTGGAAGAAAATCTGTGACCAACCTAGACAGCATATTAAAAAGCAGAGACATTACTTTGCCAACAAAGGTCCATCTAGTCAAAGCTCTGGTTTTTCCAGTAGCCATGTATGGATATGAGGGTTGGACTATAAAGAAAGCTGAGCGCTGAAGAATTGATGCTTTTGAACTGTGGTGTTAGAGAAGACTCTTGAGAGTCCCTTGGACTGCAAGAAGATCCAACCAGTCCATCCTAAAGGAGATCAGTCCTGAATATTCATTGGAAGGACTGATGCTGAAGCTGAAACTCCAATACTTTGGCCACCTGATGCGAAGAGCTGACTCATTTGAAAAGACTCTGATGCTGGGAAAGATTGAGGGCAGGAGGAGAAGGGGACGACAGAGGATGAGATGGTTGGATGGCATCACCGACTCAATGGACATGGGTTTGGGTGGACTCCGGGAGTTGGTGATGGACTGGGAGGCCTGGCGTGCTGCGATTCATGGGGTCACAAAGAGTCGGACATGACAGAGCGACTGAACTCAACTGATGATAATGTACAGGAATGAAAAGAATGAAGGAGCTTGATGTATGCTCATCTAGAACAACGTTTAAGACTTTTCAGGTGAGTTGGGCAAGGTGCAGAAATGTGGTTGATTTGTGACAGTTTATGATTAAATATGCTGTCTTCTGATTGCTTATGCATGGAGTATTCCTAATAGTACAACACATTTGAAACTATGGTTTGCCACAGTTGGGAGAGGTTGCCAACAGAGGTTGCCACTAGGTGGGAGAGCTGGGTGCAGAGGGAGAGGGTGCTAGGGGACTCGTTTTCACTATTAGTTTTGTTGTGTTGTGTTGTTGTTGTTCAGTTGGTCAGCTGTGTCCAACTCTTTGTGACTCCATGGATTGCAGCGTGTCAGGCTCCCTGTGCTCCCCTGTCTCCTGCAGTGTGCTCCAGAGTTTGTTGTGCCCTTTGCATAACCAAAGGCTACACAGCTTAGAGACATTCTGAACCTAAGCTGTTTGAGTCCAGTTGCTGGCTGGTCCAAATTCTAGAGCTTTCCCGGTAGCTCAGTTGGTGAAGAATCTGCCTACAATGCAGGAGACCCTGGTCTGATTCCTAGGTCAGGAAGATCTGCTGGAAAAGGGATAGGCTACCTCTTCCAGTATTCTTGGGCTTCCCTGGTGACTCAACTAGTAAAGAATCTGCCGGCAATGCAGGAGACCTGGGCTCAATCCCCAGGTTGGGAAAATCCCCTGAAGAAGGGAAAGGCTACCCACTCCAGCATTCTGGCCTGGAGAATTCCATGGACTGTATAGTCCATGGGGTCACAAAGAGTCAGACACTACTGAGTGACTCTCACTTTCAGTTTCCACATACTAGATGTGACCCTGAGCAAGTTACCTCCCATCTGGGAATCTCAGGCATGTATTGGAGTTACTGATGGTACCTACCGCTATGGGCTAAATGTTTATGTCCTCCCAAAATATATATGTTGTATGTATGTATGTTGTATGTATGTATCATCACCCCTAAGGTGATGATATTAGAGATAGGCCCTTTGCAGGGTGGTGAGGTCATGAGGGCATAGAACTCTGATGGTTGGGAACACTGTCTTATCCAGGAGACCCCACAGAGCCAGCTTGTCCTTCCTGCTGTGTGAGATTCTAGTGAAAAGACAACTGTCTCTCAGGATATGGGTCCTCATCACACGTTGAATGTGCTGGCACTATGGTCTTAGACCTCCTAGCCTTTAGAAATGAAAGAAATAAATGTTTGTTGTTTAGAAGCCACTCAGTCTAAGGTCATGTTTGTTAGAGCATCCCAAGAGGGCCAAGGCACTGCCTCACCAGGTTTTTGAGGATTGTTGTCGGTCAGTCCTGATGTTGAACCTTGTGAACCCATGGCCCATGGCACAGCCGGCTCTTCCATCCTCCACTGTTTCCTGAAGTTTGCTCAAATTCATGTGCATTAAGTTGGTGATGTTATCCTACCATCTCATCCTCTTCGTCATACCCTTCTCCTCCTGCCCTCAATCTTTCCCAGCATCAGGGTCTTTTCCAATGAGTTGTCTCTTTGTATCAGGTGGCCAAAGTATTAGAGCTTCAGCTTCAGCATCAGTCCTTCCAATGAGTACTCAGCATTGATTTCCTTTAGGATTGACTGGTTTGATCTCCTTGCAGTCTAAGGGACTCTCAAGAGTCTTCTCCAGCACCACAGTTTGAAAGCAACTGAGTTTATTCAAATGATATAATCAGGACAGAGCCTGGCACTAATAGTCGAATTAGCTACTATAATTACTGTGTCTGTGGTTGAACCCAGTGTCTGGATTTGGAGCCCGTATGCCTCTTGGCCCAATGTGGGTGGCTAACCTGGCAACAGACCAGCCACAGTCAGGAGGTAAGAGGTCTGGAGTGGGTTGCTAGGGAGGGGACAACCAGCTCATCCTGGGGCTCAGGGAGGCCCTCTTGCTGAGTTCTTAATGAATGAATGGGGAAGGGGCCAGTACCATATTACACCCCGCAGATCCACAAAGAGATCTTGAAGTCTCCTGATCCCAGGGGTCGGATGGGGTGGAGAAACACACAAGCACACCTCTCTCAGGTACACCACCATAAGAAGCACTTTTTTTTTCTTTTTTGCATTGCGTGCATGCTCAGTTAGTTGTGTCTAACTCTTTGCAGCCCCAGGGACTGTAGCCCGCCAGACTCCTCTGTCCTTGGGATTTTCCCAGGCAAGAATACTGGAGTGGGTTGCCGTTTCCAAATGAGAGCAAACCACCTGGAAAGGAGTTTGCCAACTTGGAGAAATGTGAATGACGTTCCAGGCTGACAGCCCAAGCTATTCTTTTTCTGAGTAAATAGGATAGAAAAACTCTTGCATCTACACACATAGAAATCCATTCAACAGTCTTCCAAAATCCAAAAGCACCAAAAGATATTTTACAACTTGCTTGGCAGTATAACCTGACTTAAACTGATGTCTTAAATTGAGTTAGAGTTTTTATTTATCTGTTTAGTGTAAATTTTCATATGTTTTGCTGCAGAAATAGAAGTGTGTTTGAGTAGGGGGTGCTGGCACACCCCAGATCCTCCCGGGGATGATATGTGGTATACCGAAGGCAGGGCTGGGACCTGGTCTGACTTGTGCTGGGCAGGGTCCCCAGGGATGGCTCGGAACAGACAAGTATGGAAAGGGAGCCAGGAGACCAGAAGGGTTGGTTAAGCACTGGCCCAGCCTCCACCCCAGAACAGCATAGCTGGACAGTGTCAGGGACGGGCTTGAGATTGTGGGGCTCCAGGCCCTCTCAGCAGCTTCCCCAAAGCTGAGATGAGGAAAGGAGTGCAAGCTATTTGTTAAGGAAGTGTCCCCAGTGGAGATCAGGCTGGGAGCAGGGAAGGGGGACTGGGGAAGGTATGGCTGCAGGAGAAGAAAGTTTCAGCCTGATCCCCGCAGATGTGCCCTGAGCTTGTCCACACTGGGGTTCAGGCGGCCACACTGCTGTGGGCCTGGGGTGTGGAGGCCTCTGCAAGCCCCTGAGGCCCTGTCTTATTTCACCCAGGAGGCAGGCCTCATCCACTGGTGTTATGGGTGGCTCACACTGGTTGGTGAGAGTCAACTGCAAACTTCATTTTGAATCTATGAGCTGGTCATTATCTTATGGGTAGTTTAGAATTGGTCGTGATAGGAGTATTCACACCATGGATGTGGGCAGATGCTACAATTCAGGGTCCAGCCAGTTGTTAAACATTTACCAGCAACTGCCAGCTACCTTTCAGACCTTCCCCTCCCTCAAAATTCCTCTCCCCCTTTCCTGGGTTAGGCTGATTCCTGGGCCTTGAAAACCCAATGGTATCTGTCATATAGGATCTCAGGCACTCTCTCCTCCCAAGAGTGGGTTTCTTTAAGGCCATGCTTCTCAAAGAGGGCAAATGGCTAGGTGACCAGCTATAGCATCCTCCTCTTCTAATATTTACATTAAAAAAAAAAAACAGTGATAACTATCTGTGAAATTATAATTTGACATAAGGAATGAATAGATCACAAAATTGACCTGAAGTTTCTAAATGAACATATCAAAGACGTTTTTAATGACCAATGGCTACTTTTTTCTATCCCTACCTGCAGGAGGTTTACTGTGAAGTTGAGAGTGTTCAGTATAATAGGGAACCTCTGAAAACCAATTCACCCTAGCACCCTGGCGGGAGGAGTTTTCACATAGAGGAGTCAACTGTCTCTTCCTGGACCTGTAGCCCCTTTGGAATTTCTCTGTTACAAGGCAGTAGGGGTGGAGCAGAGAAAGTATTAGGAGCCAGAGCGCTGGTGCAGGCTGTGTAACCTCAGGGAACTTGCTTCACCTCTCTGGGCTTTGGGAAGTCTGGGTGATCTTCATGGACCCCTTTAGGACCCCTAAGGGTCAGGGGAGACAATGTAATTGGCTGCCATGAAGCACCATACCCATCATGGATGCAGTTGTGGCAACTTTCACTGATTTGGGTATTGGGGAGAATGTAGCTCATCATGGAAAATGACATAGATTCATATGAAGTGAAAGTGAAAGTCACTCAGTCCTGTCTGACTGTACAGTCCATGGAATTGTCCAGGCCAGAATACTGGAGTGGGTAGCCTTTACATTCTCCAGGAGATCTTCCCAACCCAGGGATTGAACCCAGGTCTCCCTCATTGCAGGTGGATTCTTTACCAGCTGAGCAATAAGGGAAGCCCAAGAATACTTGAGTGGGTAGCCTATCCTTTCTCCAGCGGATCTTCCCAACCTAGGAATCGAACCAGGGTCTCCCGCATTTCAGGCGGATTCTCTACCAGCTGAGCTGTGAGGGAAGCCCATGACCACTTCTTAAATGGAAATCCACATGCCCAGGTTTGCTCTTGGCCCAGATATGTGGTGCTATAACCACTTAAGCCCTGGGTAGCATCCTAAGATTATGAAATTGGAGCCTACAGGCAGGGATCAGGTCCCTGTGGATGCGCTATATGACCCTGGGCAAGGCATTTGACCTCTCCGAGCCTCCAGGTGGAGCAGGCCACCTCCATGTAGGGTCCTCAGACATTTTTGGATGCAGCAGGGGCACAGCTAGCCCTCATTCCACCCTGGCTCCTCGGGGTCCAGCCTGCACTCAGACCCTTTCTTCTCGGATGTGACTGGGCATCTGTTTATCCCCCGACAGTGAACTCTGTTCGATCAAGAATTAATGTCTGTGGTGTTAGCACACAATAAAGCTTCAAGGAGCTGGTTAAACAGTATGAGGCAGGTCATAAATTTGGCTTTTCATCCCTTCAGAGCTTTCTTATTACAGAGAGTGAGAAGCCAGGGGGAGCAGGGAGGTACATTCTGCAGTCTGTTTGATTTAGCGCAGCGGTCAGGGCTGCTGGGCACCTCAGGCTGTGTGCACCGCAGACTCTCAGCTGTAACTCTGATCGATGGCGCGCGAATTTATCATCGTGCTCAGCCGATTACTTTTAAGTTTCTTTTGAAAATGTGTCGTTGATTTCTTTAATGGTTTTTCTTCTTTGCTGTCTTCAGTGAAAACACATCTTAGTGAGGCTTTCGATCTTTTGTTCTTGTCTTCTCAGGTACTAGGGCCTGCGATTTACTGTTAATTGATTATTGACTATCTGATCTGAGCCATACATTAATTATTTTAAGGGATGTGAAAAATCAGCTTAGAAAAGAGTTAGAAAAAGGCAGTGATGTGGTCAGAAATTTAAGGCTGCTTCTGCACCGTCCTGTGGTTTAAAACAAGGGTGTGGCAGCAGCAGCCCATGAACCACTGCCTATTTTTGTAAATAAAGTTTTATTGAAATACAGATGTGCCTGTTCATTTGAATATTGTCTGCAACTGTTTTTTCATTACAAGAGCAGGACTGAGAAGTTGAAACAGAGGCTGTGTGGCCTGCAAACCTTACACATCCACCCCTGGCCTTTGTAGAATGACTTTGCCAACTGTGATGGTAATTTTATCTGTCAACTTGGCCAGGCTGTAGTGTCCAGATATGTGCTGAAACATAATTCTGAATGTTTCTGTGAGAGTGTTTTTGGATGAGAGTATCATTTAAATCAGTAGACTTTTAGTAAAGCAAATGATTCTTCATATTGTGGCCTCATCCAATCAGTTGCTCTCTTCCAGGCAGAGGGGAGCTCTGTAACAAATGCATCTGGGCACAGACTGGAGCCTTAACTCCTTCTGGGTGTTCAGTCTGCTGGCTGCTACCCTGCTTGGAGCTTCAGCCTCTTAGTCGTGCGAGCTAATTCCTTAAAATAAATCCCTCTCTCCATACAAACATCCCATTGATTCTGTTTCTTTGGGGAAACAAAAATAGAAACATCGGTTTTGTTTTTATGACTAATATACCAATATTGTTGTTGTTTAGTCAATAAGTCATGTCCAACTCTTTGCAACCCATGGACTGTAGCCCGCCAGGCACCTCTGTCCATGGGATTTTACAGGCAAGAATATTGGAGTGGGTTGCCATTTCCTTCTTCAGGGGATCCCCACCCAGAGTTCAAAGCTAGGTCTTCCACATTGCAGGCAGACTCCTTACCAATGAGCCACCAGGGAAGCGTATGGCCAGCACACACCAGGGGAAGCGTGGCCAGCACCAAGCTCCTGAGCCTGCTCTTAATGTGTGGGATGGATGTCGCTGAGCACCAGCCCGGGGGACTCACTGTCTCCTGGGAGAGGCAGATGGTGAAGCTGTCATTTAGGGAGCAACTCAGGCTGCTGCAGGGACCCAGCAGAGAAGGCCCTTGACCTTCAGGCAGCCTCTGCCACGGGGCGCTCAGCACTGCCACTTTCTTGCTCCCATCCCTACAACAATCCTGCACAACTGAGAATACGAGTCACAATGCTTTCTTGGTAGTTTTGGGGCACCAGACTCAGGCTGAATCCTTTGTCCATATAAACCATTTATTCCTCAAGACAATCCTAAAGGTGGAGACTCTGTTAGCCACATTTTATAGAGGAGGGAACTGGGACATCGAGAGGCCACCTGACTTTCCCATAGCCACACAGCTAGGCAGTGGTGGAGACTGGATCTGAATCTGAAAGTCTGGCTCCAAGGTGTGAGGTTAGCTGTTTAGAGGTAAAGAAATAGACTCTCCAATGGGAGCTTCTTGTGCCAGGTCTCTGGGAAGTGTGGGAGATGGTCCCGATAGTTCCAAGCCCAGGGACGTGGTCCCAACCCCACACCTTTGCACATCCATCCCCTCTGTTGAGCATGCTCTTTATCCACACTGTCAAAGCCCATCAACAGTGAGGAACCCACACCAGGACCTGAGAAAGTCTTCCCTGGTCCACCTCTCCAATGCCATCTAACTGTTCAGGGTCTGTCTCCCCCACTAGAATGAAACCTTCCGAGGGCAGGGACCACATGTTATGTGCTTACTAAACTACCCCCAGGTGATAGCACAGGGCCTGGCACTCAGTGGGGCTCAATGGATATCTGTGGAAGGACTGAGTCAGTGCCGGGTGAGGGTGAGGCTGTCCCCTCCATGTGGGCTGTGGCAGGGCGAGAGGGAGGCCTAGGACAGATGATGAACCCGTCTTGCTCAGGTTGTTCCCTGGGTTAGAGATGGTGCATGTAAATGCACGTTGTGTGGTTGGCACTTAGTAGGTCCTCTGTCCGTCATAGTTATTATTTGAAAAACTGCAGTCAAGCAGCTGTGACATTTCTTGAGGTCCTACAGTGTGCTGGAGTCTTTGCATCTGTTACTGTGTTAAAACAGCATTATGTTCTCCCAAATTCACATGACAAAGCCCTAACTCCCAGCACCTCAGAAAGTGACTGCATTTGGAGATGGCCCTTTAAAGAAGTGATTAAGGTAGAATGAGGTCACTAGGGTGGGCCCTGATCCAGTCTGACTTGGGTCCTTATAAGAAGAGGAAATTCTGTCTCTCTCTCTCTCTCTCTCTCTCTTTTTTCTCCCCCCCCACACACACACACACACACACACACACACACACACACACACACACACAGAGCGACCACCCTGTAAGGACTGAGAGAGAAGGTGGTTACCTACCAGCCGAGGAGAGAGGCCTCAGTAGGAATCAGCCTTGCCGACACTTTCATGTTGGATTTCTAACATCTAGACCTGTGAGAGGAGAAGGGCCTCATTTAATTCTCTAGCTTCTATTAGGGGAGGAGGAGGAGTGTTAGTTGCTCAGTCATGACTCTTTGTGACCCCATGGACTATAGCCTGCCAGGCTCCTCTGTCCATGGAATTCTCCAGGGAAGAATCCTGCAGTGGGTTGACATTCCCTTCTCCAGGGAATCTTCCCAACCCAGGGATCGAACCCTGGTCTCCTGCACTGTGGGCTGATTCTTTACTAAGCCATCAGGGATGACCCTGTGAGGGGAGTAATTTTTTTTTTTTTGTAATGAAAAGTATGCTTAAGCTCTATATGCTGGTAGGTGCTGATATTTGAACCCTGGTCCTCTTGTCTTTCTCCAAGTCTGGTTCAGGCCAAGTGGGTGCTAAGCTCAGAGGCGGCTGTTGAAATTTCAGTGTTATTACTGGCTAGTTGCAAATCCACAACAATGTGAGTGTGTAGGAGCCCCATCAACCTCCCAGACTTGGGTTTCAGCTTCCCCTTGGGCCTGTGCCTCTTTCAGTTCAGTTCAGTTCAGTCACTCAGTCGTGTCCGACTCTCTGCGACCCCATGAATCGCAGCACACCAGGCATCCCTGTCCATCACCATTTGCCGGAGTTCACTCAGACTCACGTCCATTGAGTCTGTGATGCCATCCAGCCATCTAATCCTCTGTCATCCCCTTCTCCTCCTGCCCCCAGTCCCTCCCAGCATCAGAGTCTTTTCCAATGAGTCAACTCTTTAGGGTTGTAGAATACTTGTGAGACACAAGATTTAACCACTTAAGACTTTACTTAGTTAAAAAAAAAAAAATCCCCAATGTGCCTTTGGGGCTGCAGGCTCAAAGGCAAGACTCAATTATGCAGCCAGAAGCTGTTGGTGACACATTATGAGGAATTCTGGGGTTTTTCTTCAAGTTGACTCAGCACCTTGTATTCTGCTCAGCACATAAAAGGCATCTGATGACGAGGAGAAGAAGTAAAGTGCCGATCCTTTTGTTGACTGTCTGTACCTGCCCTGTTCACCACACCCTTTTACACCCCCATCTTTCATTTGATGCCATGATCCCTGTACGTGGGCGGGGCAGGACTGTAATTTCTCATCATCCGGGTCTCAGCAGCTGTGGAGAACTGCCCTTGAGCTAGGAGGCTCCCTCCTGGGCAGCCCTGTGCCCTCTCCTCTGTATTCTCAGCGCCCTCACCTTGGAAGTCCCCTCGCTGGTTCGCGCAGTTCATGGACCATCTCCTGTAAGCCATGACAGGCAGGTCTGGGGCAGCCCGTGGGGACCTGGCACAGAGAGGGTGACGCTACCCGGAGCTGTTTATCAAGGTGATGCACAAACACTTAGTAAGCACTTACGTGCCAATCAGGGTGCTCTGAACTGCCAGGAATGAGTCCCGCCCGGGCTCCATCAGCTCTTTGCAGATTCTCGAGAACTGGAAAACCAGGATTTTAAATGGCAGCCTGGGAAGCGAAGAAGCAGGAAGCGCATGGCTTGCCTTTCTGTGCAGCCGATCAGCTGTCTGACCCCAGGGTTGCCTTCCAAGGCCACTGAGACCAGGATGGAGTTGAAGACTGACGCTCCTTGGGCAGCCCCTCCTGCCTCACTCTAAGGGAGCATCTGATTGGCCCGTGTTAGTCAGGACACGTGTGATTGGCTGATCCCAGGTCACATGCCCCAAAAGGAAGTGAGGCAGAGAGAAGGGTCTGGCCGCTCCATTTCTGTGGACTGTCTGCAGTGAAGGTTCATCCCAAATAGGAAGGGGATTCCCATGGACCAGTCAAAGGACATTAGAAGCCCACTGCTCAGAGGTCAGAGCTGTGCTCTGTTACGTGCTTCCCATGTGGGGTTGTGCCTTCTGCCTTTGATCACAGTGATCCCTCTGCCTGGAAGACTCTTCACCCATCTGGGAGACCAGCCCCTGTGCCCATCCTCCCAGAAGCCCTCCCCAAGCCCACCAAAGAAAACCGACTGTCCCCCTCACTGCGGGCCGCAATATCCTCTTCAAATATCCATCCTGTGAGTAACATTCAGTACATACTGGTGAGCGTTTGAGAATGCAGGCACAGTCCTGGCACCAGGAGTGTCTTGACCATCTTTTATGTCAGACGCTCATCTGGGCCTTCACTGTCAGAGTTTGCACTGTATGGCCATGCCATCTCACATTTACCAACTCTTTTTTTTTTTTTTTTGCTTGGGTATTAGGTTTCTGTGTTTACTCTGTTTAATGCCACCTGCAAGTCCCCAGAATCCATCGCTTCTGTCAGCATGCTCTGCAGTAGACTGAAGAGCACAGTGAAGCAGTCAAGGGCAACAGTGTCCCCAGCAGGTCCCCCACCAGCAGCAGGTCCCTTTCCAGACCTGAGCAGGTGGGAGCAAGAGGTGGGCGTTGGGAAGCAGTGAGCGGCCTTCCCCTGGGGCTCACAGGCAGGAGATGTGGCTGATGCTTTGTAGGAAAAGTGCACGGGGTCCCTGGGACCAGAAGCCACACGGGCAGCTCCAAGTCCTGGCTGGCCCTTGTGAGAGGCTTGCTGCCTGCTTAGGTGGATGGGAGAGAGGGGCTGCTTTTGATTCATGCACAACGAACGAGCTTATCCTCACCTTTATTGCCGGCGGTTAGTTTTCATGGAAGGAGACATTGGCAGTGGGACTTGGCAAGAAGCAAGCCATTTGTCATGGCTGCGTGCCAGCCTGCATGTCGTCCCACAGCCCGTCCTTGGGAAGTCTTGCTCTCTTGTCATGTGGAGTAGAGCATCTGTGTACATGCGTGTGTATATGTGTGTGTGTGTGTGTGTGTGTGTGTGTGTAAGAGAAAAGTGTCCTCACCTCTGATGTTATATTCCCCAGAGGAGGCAACATTTATGGGTGGAAAAAATTAGAGGCTCCAGACTATGGGAGGTTGCATATTATCCTCCCAAGTTCATGGTCACCTAGAATCTCAGAATATGACCTTACTTGGAAATAATCTTTGCAGACATAACTACTTAAGATGATATCATACTGGAATAGCGTGTGTGCATGTGTGCATGCTCAGTTGTGTCAGACTCTTTGTGACCGTATGGACCATAGTCGGCCAAGCTCCTCTGTCCACAGAATTTTCCTGGCAAGAATGCTGGAGCGGGTTGCCATTCCCTTCTCCATGGGATTTTTTTCCAACCCAGGGATCAAACCCACATCTCCTGCATTGGCAGGCGGATTCTTCTACCACTGATCCACCAGCGGTAAATTGAGTGTCTGGTGTCTTGGTGTGAAGAGAGACGCACAAGGAGAATGTCACATGAAGACAGAGGAAGAGTCTGGAGTGATGCATCTATAAACCAAGGAATACCAAGTGTTGCTGGCAAGCACTGAAAGCTGGGAGAGGCAAAGCGTGGTTTCCCTCAGAGCCTCCAGAACAAGGCAGCTCCGCTGACATCTTGACCTTGAACTTCTGGCCTCCAGATGGGGAGACAATGCATTTCTGGTTTCCCTGTTTGTAGTGGGAAAGGAAACAAAGGCACAAAGCCAGCCCCTAAGTTTCTGACCCCAGTTTTCTTCATCTGCTAAGTGAGATGTTGGACTGAAAGCAGGGGCAACACAGCTTTTCTGTAAATGGTCAGAGTAAATATTTTAGACTTTGCCGGCCTAAAATACACTGTCTGTTGCATATTTTTCCTTTGCTTTGTTGTCATTGTTTGTTTTACAGTCTTTTAAAATGCAAAACTCATCCTTGATCCTGGGCTGGATTTGGTCCACCGGCTGCAGCTTGCCAGCCTGGACTCAAGGCTTTATTTCCACTTGTAGGGAGACCCAGTTTGTCATCAGGCCACGTGGTTTCTGCTGTTGTGCCACATGCTGATGGTGGAGCCAGTCTGGAGCCCCCAGGGGTCATTTTTCAGAACTGTCAATGGGAATGATGACTGGGTTTGCCAAAGGAAGGCCACAGGGGACTGGCACATCCTGTGTCCATCCCAGGGCTTGTCTCTCTTGTTCAACTCCACTCCCTGGTGCTGAGCACAGAGCCTGGCTCACTAAGAGCTCAGGGGAGATTTGTTTGAAGGAAGCTTCTGGAAGCCCTCTCTGGTCTGGGCCCTCGTCTAAGTTCCCACTTCCATGACAGCGACTCCCCAGTGTCATTGTCCTGTTGGGAGGCAGGTGCTCTGGCTGAGTCACCTCTGTGCAGTGTTCGATGGCAGAGGGTAAAAGTCAGCCAACGTGAGGGACACCTGACAGGTGTCCAGGCCAACGGTGTGATTTGAGCCCCACTCAACCCTAGTGTGAATCTGCCTGCCGTGTGGGGAGATCTGGGCCCGATCCCTGGCTTGGGACGATCCCCTGGAGAAGGGAAAGGCTACCCACTCCAGTATTCTGGCCTGGAGAATTCCATGAATAAAGGAGCTTGGTGGGCTACAGTCCATGGGGTCGCCAAAAGTTAGACACAGCTGAGCATCTAACATAACAACCCTAGTGCAGCCAGAAGTTCGGTCCTGGAGATGCAGAATCTAGAGAAGAGGGCAATGATCTCTAAAAGCCGCATGATGCAAGTGTTGGGAGCTCAGAGTTTGGAGTCAGGCAGACCCGAATTTGGATGCTAGCTCTGCTGTCTGGCAGCTGTATGACCCTCAGTGAATGTCTTAATGTTGCTGGGCTTCAGCTTCCTCTGCAGGAGAGCCCAGTAGGCCCTCCCTGTCACGTCCAGCCCAAGGACACAGTGAGGTGTGGCCAGCAAAAGGAGCCTGGAATACAGGGTGTGCGCTCTTACTAACAGCTCTGTGTTAGGTGGCTCTCAATGGCAAAACCTCGCATTTTTGTCCAGCCCACTCTCCCCTTCAGAACGGGTCTGCGTCCCCTACCCCTTTGGATCTTTCCCATCCTGGCTCTGTCCAGAGGTTACCATGGCCACCTCATTGTACAAATGAAGCAACAGAGGCTCAGCAAGGGGAGGTGCCTGACCCAAGGCTACAAGGCAAGACAAGTGGCAGGATGGGGACCCAGTCGAGCCTTCCTGCCACCCTCTCCCCACCTCTCCTGCTCAGGGCTTTGTCAGGCACATGGGCTGGAGCCAAGGGAAACCTCCATCCTCTCAGATCATTGGATTGAATGGCAGAAGTCTGCCAGGAAGGCTGCCATTTGAGGCATGGTGACCCCCTGAGCACCCCATGGTGGCTACTCCAAGCACTAGTCCTTCCCCTCCGTGTATGCACACACAGCCCAGATGCCATCCATAATTAGATTCTCCTGCCTTAATCAGACTCAGTCCTGAGAAACCTTGTTGCTTACCCTTGACTAGGAGGCATCTTCGAGTTATTGCTGCAAGGCTGAGGCCGTGGACTGTGGTCTCTGGGCTCCCCCCAACACACCTGAGAGACACTGCAGGAGAATGTGTTTACCCCAAAGCTAGAGCAGCATCCAGAGGGAACCAGTCAGGCTGAGCCCTGGAGATGAGCCCACTTGAGTTACTCTTGGGATTCTAGAAGCCTGGAGCTCTTCCCAGTGTACCGCAGGGAGGGCATTTTATGGAGAAGGCAGTGGGAGGGGCGTTTAGCTGACGCCAGCTTTAAAGTGGGCTGATGGGTGGAGAAGTGGAGGAGTGGATTTGTTTTGGAAGATGATGGACTCAATTCTGGGGCTTCCCAGGTGGCACTAGTGGTAAAGAAACTGCCTGCCAATGCTGGAGACATAGGAGATGCAGGTTCGATCCCTGGGTGGGTAAGATTCCCTCAGGAGGATGTGGCAACCCACTCCAGTATTCTTGCTGGAGAATCTGGTGGACAGAAGAGCCTGGTGGGATACAGTTTACAGGGTCCAGTATTCTTGCCTGGAGAGTCTCATGGACAGAGGAGCCTGGTGGGAGGTCATAAAAGAGTCAGACACAGCTGAAGTAAGTTAGCACACATGGGTTCAGTTCTAGACATCTTATATTTAAACTGCTGGTGAAAATCCAAATAGAAAGACCCAGTTTGACAAGCAGAGGTGGGAACTAAAAATTGGACCTGGTCCTTATCCTGTGGATGCTGGGGTTGAATGCTCTGTGTGGGCACAGCTGGCAGACCCTGGAACAAAGAGGGAAATAAGGGCAGACTTGGAGGGTTGTGTTCTCACCACTGCGGCTGCCTTAAACTGGAATGGGCTGTGTAGGGGAGGTAGTGAGTTCCTCATCAAGGGAGGTATGAGGGTCTTGGCTGGAGATCTCCTTGGGGGCCCATGGAGAGAGGACACCAGAGAGCAAAGACTGGATGACCTTCAGGGCCCTGCCTGAGCATCCACAGCTCTTCAAAGCCCTTGGCCCCTGCCCGGCCTCTGCACAGCATTTGCGGCATAGAGAAGCGTTTGGGAAGCATCACTGTCACCAGGACCCAGACACACACCAGACACACTGGGCTGGGCAGAAACAGTAAAACAGGCGCAGATTTGCCTTTAAAATAAGATGCTGAGCATCTGCTGAAGTCTAATGGATTTAAACAGCTGGAAACCTCGCCTTGAGGCGTGTCATTGGTGGTTCCAGAGGGGCTCTGAGCCCCAGTGTGGGCTGGCACAGTGACCCCTCTGGCCCTGATGGGTTTGGGCTTCTTGTTTGGCAACTGACTGGCAGCATGGTGTTGATCTCAGAGCCACTGATTCTGAGAAAGTGAGTGTAAAGAAGGGACTGACCCTAGGGGCAGGGGCTAGAGGTAGAGGAGGAAGCCCCAAGGGGAAGAGGAGGGAGGGAGCAGGGGTTTCAGGGGATGGTGAGGTGGTGGGAGCTGGCCAGCCCTGGGTGGGGACTCCAGCTCTGCCACTTAGCAGCTATGATCCCGGGCTAGTCACTCCACTTCTCAGGGTCTGTTTTTCTACTTGCCAAAAGAGGGTTGTTGGGGGTGTTGAAATATAAAAACGGGGCTCATGCACCAGCTTGCAGTGCGGATCTGAGCCTGCTTTCACTGCTACCATCACAGAAAACAAGGCACGTGCTCTTGTGTAGGCAGAGAAGGCAGCCAGGGTCTTCTCACCCAGCAGGGATCAGACCCTGACTCCTATGACCTCCCAAGACAAGGAGCCATGGCCTCCCAGACGGGCACCCAGCCCTGCCCTCCTGGCACATTTAATCACGGGTTGAGCTGGGCTGGGCTGGCATCACCAGTGGTGCTTCATCAGCGATAATTGGGCCAAGTGTGAAGACTCTGACTTTGACCCCAAGTAGCTGAATAAACAGGGTTCAGCTTCAGCTGGTGGGGAGTGTGTGTGTCAGTGAGTGTGTGTGTGTGTGTGTGTGTGTTCGCTGCTTATTCTCAGAGGAAAGAGCAGGACATCTTTCAGAAATGACTATGTATCAGTCCCATGAGTGGAGCAGGTAGGTCTGTGACTCCATTAGATTCATCTTTGGTACTTGGCTCACCTTTCTGGTGCAGGGCTCTAGATGAGAATGCTGTCAGACTTGGAGAGAAGATAAAACTGTTAAGTCCCAGGGGCACAAAAGCACTAGGTGCAGTCTTTTGAGGCCCTCAGGTTGGGGTTCGATCCTGACTCTGCTCAGAAGTTGTGCTGCTTGGATGTTTCCTCATTTTTGTTCAAGCACACAGCCAGCATCTAAGGAGCACCTGCTGTGTGTCTGGGGACATAAAAATAAAGATGCATGTGTTCCCAATCCTGAACCCCCCTTCTCACTGTGGCAAAACCAATACAATATTGTAAAGTAAATAATAATAATAATAATAAACTGATACTCACTTTTAAAAGAAGAGGGAAACATTATGGAAATGATTATGATTTTATTCTCTCTTAGCTGATGATGTTTTTCAAGACATTTAAATTACCTGCTAAACCAAGGATGAAATAAACTGATAAAGCCGAAAAAAAAAAAAGATGCAAATCATCATTATATTTGTCAGGGACTTAGCCTCCCTAAGCCTCATCTTCCTCACCTGTAAAATGGGTAATACCACCCACCATGAGAGTTATTTTTAGGGAACAGTAAGATGAACAATGGCAACATCTAACATAATACCCAGCACATTGTTTACAAATAAATATTGTGTCCTCCGCCTCTGCTTTTTTTTTTTGTTAAGTGATATTTTATTTTATTTTTTACTTTACAATATTGTATTGGTTTTGCCATACATCGACATGAATCCGCCATGGGTGTACACATGTTCCCCATCCTGAATCCCCTCCCACCTCCCTCCCCATACCATCCCTCTGGGAGCATGGCATTGAAACATGTATAATATCAAATAAGAAACTAATCGCCAGTCCAGGTTTGATGCCTCTCTACTTTTGACTGGCAAATAATTGTCAACTTCTGAAGTCATTAATAGAATGGCTTTTTAAAAATAACTCTAAGACAGTAAAGAATCTGCCTGCAATGCAGGAGACCCAGGTTTGACTCCTGGGTCAGGAAGATCCCCTGGAGGAAGGCACGGCAACCCACTCCAGTATTCTTGCTGGAGAATCCCATGGACAGAGGAGCCTGGCAGGCTACAGTCCATGGGGTCACAAAGAGTCGGACATGACTGAGCGACTGACATTTTCACTTTCATCATCAAAACTGACCTTTTATCCAAGGTAGCTTTTTAAAGTCGTCCAGTGAGGGCTTACTCTGTTGCTCCTCCCTAGACGCAGGCCTAGGGTGAGCCATCACTGGGAAGTGTTGGCAACTGCTCTGAGGAGCTCCCTTCCAGTTGTAGACTTGGGCCACCCTGTTTATTCAGCTCCTTGGGGTCAGAGTCAGGGCCAGAGGAAATCCAGTGCCCAAAGGATGCTTCAGTTTCCTCCATAGCATTTTCTACAAGGGAGCCTGCCCCTTCTGTTTGCACACTGCCAGTGATGGGGAGCTTACCACCTCTCTATCATTCTACTTTCAGCTTCACTTGATAAGTTCATCCATAAACTGAGTTGAGTTTATCTCCCAGAGTTTCCACTCACTGGACTTATTTGGTCCCTTGGGGCCCACAAACCAAGCCATCTCACTCTTTACCATGAGAACCTCCTGGAGACTTCACAGCAAGCCTTGTCTTCCTGAGTTTTGTCGTCTCCTGGCTAAACATCCTACATTTCTTCAAGGGCACCTTTCAGAACGGGGTTTGGACTCCTTGTGCCCCCTGAGTGCTCGGCTCAGAATGCACTTGGGTTTGTCTCTGTTCCCCCAAAGCAGCTTGGCTATGATTGAACCCAGCTCCCCAGCACACAGCAGCTCAGACCGCCTCTGCCCCGGTCCTCATGGCACTGTCCAAAGTAACACTGGAAAAGTCATTCAAACGCCTTGCACCTCAGTTTCTTCATCTCTAAAATGCGAATCCAGTGAACACTTCCTGGCGTTGCCATGGTGATTGCGAGAGGAACAGCAGGTGATCAATGCGTGGAGATGCTCCATCTCTGTGACTGCCGTGATCATCATTTATTTATTATTGGCCTGACCCCTGGAGAGCTCCTTTACTGAGCTGGGTTGGCGGATGTGGCCCAACCCCAAGTCTGTTCTCATCAGTCTGATGGAGGAAGGGCCTATCACACCCACTCCCACCAGCAAGAAGGGCTAAAGGAAAAGTGGGAACTGGCAACTGACTTCATATTTAACGCTTAAATAGCCCTTACTGGAGAACAGTCTCGTGGCTGCCAAGGGGAAGGGAGTGGAGGAGGGTAGGATCAGGAGTTTAGGATTAGGAGATGCAAACTATTATACACAGGATGGGGGCTTCCTTGCTGGCTCAGTGGTAAAGAATCTGCCAGCCAGTGCAGGAGACACAGGTTTGATCCTTGGTCCAGGAGGATCTCACATGCTGCGAAGCAGTGAGGTCTCTGCGCCACAACTACTGAGCCTGTGCCCTAGGGCCCGTGCTCCGCAACAAGCAAAGCCCCTGCAATGAGAAGGCCACGCGCTGCAGCTAGAGAGTAGCCCATGCTCCCCACAACCAGAGAAAAGCCTGTGCAGCAATGAAAACCTAGCACAGCCCAAAATAAATAAATAAATATATATATGATGGATAAACAACAAGGCCCTACTGTTATAGCACAGGGAACTATATTCAATATCCTGTTATAAACCATAAAGGAAAAGAATATATCAGTTCAGTTCAGTCACTCGGTTGTGTCCAGCTCTTTGCGAGCCCGTGGACTGCAGTACACCAGGCCTCCTTGTCCATCATCAACTCCCAGAGTTTACTCAAACTCATGTCCATTGAGTCAGTATTGCCATCCAACCATCTCATCCTCTGTCGTCCCCTTCTCCTCCTGACTTCAGTCTTTCCCAGCATCAGAGTCTTTGGGAATGAGTCAGCTCTTCACATCAGGTGGCCAAACTATTGGAGTTTCAGCTTCAACATCAGTCCTTGCAATGAACACACAGGACTGATTTCCTTTAGGATGGACTGGTTGGATCCCCTTGCAGTCCAAGGGACTCTCAAGAGTCTTCTCCAACACCACAGTTCAAAAGCATCAATTCTTCTGCGCTCATCTTTATAGTCCAACTCTCACATCCATACATGACTACTGGAAAACCATAGCCTTTTTCTCTCTCCTCTTTCACTTTTATATATGTATATAATAAATGAATCACTTTGCTTTATAGCAGAAATGAACACAACTTTGTGAATCAACTATATTTCAGTAAAATTTTTAAAAATAAATAGCCCTTACTGTTTTCCAGGCTGTAAGTCATTTTCAACTCCTGACTCATTTAATCCTCAAAACAATCCATGAGGGATTATTATGCCCATTTCCCAGATGAAGAAGCTGAGGCACATGAATAGTAAGTAATCACAGTGGGTAGCAGAGACAGCAGGTTAAAAGGCTGATGGAAGAGTCCAGATGGAGAAGAGATCTAAATTTAAAAAGTTACAAGAGTGTGGTTGGTCTGGGGAGAAACATGTTTGTGTGGAGCAGGGGGAGCCTAAGGAGGAATGATGGGAGGAAAGTTGAAAGGGGCCAGGAGAAGGAAACCTCCTTCCTGCTCCTCCTCGCTGCATGCCGGGCCCAGAGCATCACATCCCCAGCACTAATCTCCCTACCAGCATTGGAAGCTGGCACAGGCAGCCAGGCTGGAATCCTGGCCCCACCACTTTCTGGCCGTGTGCTGTGGCCACCTTCCTGGCCCTCTCTGACCCTCAGTCTCCCTCATCATTCAGTTAGGTTCAGCTGCTCGGTCATATCCGACTCCTTGCAACCCCATGGACTGCAGCACAGCAGGCCTCCCTGTCCTCACCAACGCCCACAGCTTACTCAAACTCATGTCCATCGAGTCGGTGATGCCATCCAACCATCTCATCCTCTGTCGTCCCCTTCTCCTCTGGCCTTTGATCTTTCCCAGCTTCAGGGTCTTTCCCAATGAGTCAGCGCTTCACATCAGGCTGGATGTATTGGAGTTTCAGCCTCAGCTTCAGTCCTTCCAATGAATATTCAGGACTGATTTCCTTTAGGATGGATTGGTTGGATCTCCTTGCAGTCCAAGGGACTCTCAAGAGTCTTCTCCAACACCACAGTTCAAAAGCATCAGTTCTTCGGCACTCAGCTTTCTCTATAGTCCAACTCTCACATCCATACATGACTACCGGAAAAACCAGAGCTTTGACTAGATAGACTTTGTTGGCAAAGTAATGTCTCTGCTTTTAATATACTGTCTAGGTTGGTCCATAGCTTTTCTTCCAAGGAGTAAGCGTTTTTTTAATTTCATGGCTGTGCTCACCATCTTCAGTGATTTTGGAGCCCCCCAAAATAAAGTCTCTCACTGTTTCCATTGTTTCCCATCTATTTGCCTTGAAGTGATGGGTCAAGATGCCATGAGCTTAGTTTTCTGAATGTTGAGTTTTAAGTCAACTTTTTCACTCCCCTCTTTCACTTTCATCAAGAGGCTCTTTAGTTCTTCTTCGCTTTCTGCCTCATCATTAAAATGGGACTAATAGTCCCATGGGCTTTGCTAGTGGCTCAGTGGTAAAGAATCCCCCTGCCAGTGCAGGAGACACAGGTTTGATCCCTGGACGGGGAAGATCCCCTGGAGAAGGAAATGGCAACCCACTCCAGTATTCTTGCCTGGAGAATCCAATGGACAGAGGAGCCTGGCGGACTACAGTCCATTGGGTGGCAAAAGAGTCAGACACAATAGAGCGACTAAACAACAGCAACAACAATAGTGCCAACTCCAGAGGACCATGTGAGGATGAAATAATCAGCATACGTAAATGACTCTGACCCTGCATAAATGTTTCTGAAAAAGAACAACTTGTCCAGCCTCACTAAGTGGCAGGGCCGGGTTTCATCTTCACTCGTGCACACACGAGCCAGAATGGCCCATTCCATGGTCCTTCCTTCCCAAACCAGATATTCTTGCCACTGCACCACAGGGTACATGTCACCAGCACGCCCCCCCACAACATTATCTTTTAATATTTTATCTTCCACCTAAATCTGAATTCAAATCCCCAACCCCCTAATTGGGCAAGTGAGCTCTCTCCCCCACCAAATCTCCCTCTAGTGAACACCCCAGATTACTCAGTCACTGCTTCTCGAGCTGGGGTGGGGGGGTCTCCTCCTTCACAGTGGGTGGCGAGGGCGCAGAGGGTTAATTAAATCATGCAGCGAGGTTTGTAGAACACAGGATGCTTCATTAGGCTCTGCGTGATCAAGCACGCCCAGCCCACTCCCGGCTCATGAGCAGCTGTAATTACAGCTTATACCCGGCTTCACTAGCAACTCGAGGCTGCTGGTGGGGGGTTCCCTGCTTTGCGTCCCAAGGAAAGTGGCCCTGAGGCTCAGCAGCTGAATTCTAAAGCAGGTGTGTCCATCTCTTGCCAGCTTGCTAGTGGTGCAAAGCTGGGGCCCTCTGTTTATTTAGGCCACTCAAGAGACACGTGTTTTGATGGTGATGCAAGGCTGGCTCATTACTATAAACTCTGCTTCCTGAGAAATATCCCCAGACTCTGAAACCAGGGAAGGCTTCAGGTAGTGATGAAAACAGAGCTTTCATCAGACATCTGTCAAATGGAAGACAGGAGGGGCATTCTAGGTCCATCTGCTCCATTCTAGTGGACTGAGTGCCTGGCACTCACTGGCCAGTTTTCCAGGGAGCTCACTGAGGCCACATTGGATGGGGGCCCTAATGAGGATGCTCTGGGGATCCTCTTGGGGTCTCTGAGACAGTGATACCCCTGGCTGGTTCTGGCCCCCAGAACTGGACTCAAGGCAGCGGCCCCTGGTCTACTTCTCACGCTCCAGCCTCCCCTTCTACTCACTGGCCTCCGAAAGCTCTGTCCTTGGAGGGCGAGGGGGTCGGATCTCACAGTGTGAACCCACAAACCTCTTTAGCAGGTGCACTCAGAGGCTTGTGTAAAACACAGATCCCCAGGCCCCCTCAGACTTTCTAGGGCAAGACCAGGAAATCTGAATTCTTCAGCACTGCTGTAATTGCCATGCCCTTCTCTGGATTATAGCCATCCCTTGGTATCTGCGGGGCAGGGGTGGGAGCGGGGGAGGGCGGAGGGTTGTTTCAGGACCCCCAAGGTCCAAACTCCGCTGATGGTCGCTTATATAAAATGGCATAATATTTGCTTATAATCTGTGCACATCCTTCTGTATACTTTAAACATGTCTAGATTACTTGAATAATTAATAGAATGTAAATACTATGTAAATAGCTGTAAATACGGTGTAAATGCTATGTAAATAGTTCCCAGGCTTGGGGAAAATTCAAGTCTTGCTTTTGGGAACCTTCTTTGATTCGAGTATGCAGAACCCAGTGATATGGAAGATCAGATTTATTTGTGTTTCTCTGTGGCCTCAGCCTGAAGGCCCGCAACCCCTAGAACTCCTTCACAGTTTCGGAGCTCACTACTCAGACCTGGCCTCCATCCCGCTCTGGAGCTGATTGGCTCAGCTCTCTGGGAAGCCTAGAGATTGGCTGCCTCTAAAGGAGGGTGTCTACCTCTTGATCCAATCAGCTGAGGGAAGCGTGGGGGCATGGTCATATAATAAAGAACTCTGTTGCTGCTAATGCCGGGTTGGGCAACAGTGGTTTAGGGGCAATAAGAAGTCACTGCTGCAGTTTATCTGACATTTAACCCTTTGAGGATGCCTAGTCTTTTCTGTCATTCAAGTATATTCTTGTAACCAACCTAATGGCACACTCATCTCTTAAATTGCCAATAACTATTAAATATTCAGCACTCTCTAAATCAACGCTGAGCAATAGAAATGTAATGTGAGCCACATGTGTAATTTTAAATTTTCTAGTAGCCACATTATACAAGTAAAAGGAATAGGTGCAATTAGTTTTAATAATTTACCTACATATCCAAAATACGGCCAATATGTAATCAACGTAGACATTGTTAATGAGATATTTCACATTGTTTATCATACTAAATCTTTGAAATCTGGTGTGTATTTTACACTGACATCACATCTCAGTTTAGGCTGGACACATTACAAGGACTCAGTGACTATATGTGGCTGGTGGCCACTTTGCAGGGCAGTGCAACTCTGAGTGATGACCTTGCTCTGTATCCTTTTGACTGTATTTTCACCCACTTTTGAACAGTTAAAAATAGTTTAGTGACTTTACAGCCTATTGGTTAAGAGTATTTGACTTTAAAATATTGGCTTGCCAACAATACATGCTCATAAAATCTGCTAGAGTTTTGAAAGATTGAGTCCATTCATCCTGACTCACTGTGTCCTGTTTTTGCTGAGTCCTTGCTGACCCAGTCAGGTAGCCCATCATCAATGTCCATTTTTGACCAGTGAGTATATTTGTCTTCTGGGGCTGCTGCAAACTCAGGGGCTTAAAACACCAAGAATTCATTTCTCACAGTTCAGCAGATCGGAAGTCTGAGATTAGGGTGTTGGGAGGGCTGTATTCTTTCCTACCCTCTAGGGAAGAAGTCTTTCTTGCTTTTCCAGCTTCTGGAGTCCACCCGCATAACTCAGCTTATGGCCACGTTGCTCCAGTTTCTGCTTCTCTTACCACTTGCGCCCCTCCCCTTTTCTCAGTGTGTCTCCCCTCTGTGTGTCTCTCGCAAGGACACTTGTCACCAGTATTAGGGTCCATTCAGGTGGTCCTGGATGATCTCATTTTGAAATTCTTTATTACATCTGCAAAGACTGTGACAAATAAGGTCACACTGACAGGTTCCAGGGATTAAAACATGGACACATCTTTTGCAGTGCCACCTTTCAGCCCACCAAAGTGAAACACTCACGTGTGACAGTGAGATGAAGAAGCAAGGAGAACGAGACAGCGTTTTATTTTCTAAACCATGAAATACATGCTGTCATAGTGGGTTATGAAAGGCCAGCTCTACTTGGCATTATTTCCCAAGTAACAGGATATGCTGGTCCACACCGTCTGGGGTTTAGATCACTTTAGCCAGGATTGGACGGGGGGTTAATTTGATGAACACGTATGTCATATGCATTCAGGAAGGCGAATCAAAAGACAGCAGAAAAGCAAGAATGTCTTAAATCATTCGAAAGTAGATGCAGTGATGCTTGTAACATGCTCTGAATAGGGCCACGCTCAGCATCAGCACTTTATAAATGCTAAACGTCATCATTGTAACTATAATTATCATTGCTGTATCATATTTATTCTCCATATTATATACATCTATATTATTAATGAGGCTGACAATAGGTAAAATAAGGGGAAGAGACCCTGCCAGCATGCAAAACAACGAATTGAACTGAATCCTTGTCACTAAATGGGTGTTGATGACAAAAACCTTTGTTTACAAGTTCTCCCGCCTCCTCACTGACGCTGCTGTTACCCGTGACCGTGCTTGTTCATGGCTTGCTTTGTACGCCCATCCTTCTTTTATATGATCATCAGGATGGCAGTAATTTGGGTTTGCAAATGAGGTTTCCTTGATGTTGTCATGTCAGCATCTGGATTCAAGATGGGCTGCTTCCCAGACCCAGACCCTCTGGTGTGGCCCCCAGAGCAAGCCCAGCCTCTCCCTTTTCTAATCACCACCCCACCCCCACCCCAGGAGCCTGGAGGATTTGCTAATGGGTCCAGGAGGCCATAAACGGTAATGAAAGTGTTAATATGACTGCTCGCATGGGGTTGCCCTAGGGGTTCCTTCCTCATCGTTAAGTTGGGAATCCTCCTTTTATATTTGAGCTTGAAGATGTTTATCTTCCCTGTGGCAGTCATTCATCTCTTCTTCCCCTTCGCTGCCCCTTCATTTGTTCATTCATGTGTTCATCCATTCATTTGTTCAGAAAATCACTGTCTGTTTAGAGCCAGCTTGGAGCACTGTGCTCCCATTCCCCAGAGGCAGGGTGGGAGGTGGCCAGGCTGCCGTGAGAGGAGGCAAGGTGGGTTGGGGGTGACCTGACCCAGTTCTTCTACTCAGGAGCCCTGTGACCATGGGAAATTCCTTTAACCCTTCTTTCTTGACTTCCGCATCCTTAAAATAGAGAGGCTAGTGTAATACTAGCTAACTTACCTAGCTAGCTGTGGTTGAGAGGGTTAGAGAAGGTAGTGGATGTGATGTGCTGACTGGCACAGGGCAGTGATAGACAGGAGAATCACACAACGCTGATTTTGTGCCACTCTTCTGAGACCTTTTCACCCATTGCTGTTGGTTAGTCACTAAGTCACGTCCAATTCTTTTTCAGCCCCACAGACTGTAGCCTGCCAGACTCCTCTGTCCATAGGTTTTCCCAAGCAAGCATACAGGAGTGGATTGCCATTTCATTCTCCAGGGGCTCTTCCAGACCCAGGAACTGAACCCACATCTCCTACATTGGCAGGGGGATTCTTTACCACTGATCCACCAGGGAAGCCCTTTTCATCTATGAAAGTGAAGTCACAGTCGTGTCTGACTCTTTGCGACCCTGTGGATTGTAGCCCACCAGGCGCCTCTGTCCATGGGATTCTCCAGGCAAGAGTACTGGAGTGGGGTGCCGTTTCCTTCTCCAGGGGATCTTCCCAACCCCGGGATTGAACCCAGGTCTCCTGCATTGCGGGCAGATGCTTTAACCTCTGAGCCACCAGTTTTTCCCATAGAGTTCATCTATGAACTCATCTAATTTTCCAAGGAGCACTTTTCTGTTTGTCTCTCAGCTTGCATAGGACCCCTTTCATCTGGGCTACACACTGCACATCAGAATCTCCATTGCAATTGGCTCTGAATCCACCTTGCTTTTCCATATTCCCTGCCTTTGTGCCTGCAGCAGACCCCTGCCGCCAGAGTGCTCCTGCCTTCTCCAGGGAGCCTGTTAAATCCTGATTCCTGGGCTCTACCCTAGTCCCCGCTCCATCTCAGAAAGGTCTCCATCCCTCCAAGTCTCAACTCCTTCGTCTCTCCAGATGACAAGCCAGCAGCTTGGTTGTCTCAGTTGATGTCCCATGTATTCAACTGTGTGTTGGATATGAATGCACTTTGAATATGTAGCTGCTTTCTTGGTTGTGGAAGAACAAGTTCTACATGCACTTATAGGGCGCCTTCTGTGTACCAGCTCCTCGCTGGGCCTGGGAGGCCTTGATGTCTTGGAAGAACTTGAACTTCTGGGAGATCAAAGCACCTTCAACCAAATCTTGGATGGGAACCCCACCACCGCCACACACCCCCACCTCCCCCACCCCCAGTCACCCGTCAAAGTCCCTCAGGAGCCTTACAGAGGCCCATTATGGTGCTCAGCCCTTCCCCACTAGCAAGTCGACCTCTTGGTTAAGGAAGGAAACCCGACAGGTCCCTTCAGGGACACTAATTCCGCAGAGTGTACAAACTCTGATGGCCTCCCGGAAGGGAGCAGGACCCAGGACACCTCACGTGGTTTCTAGTCCCTGCTCCGCCACGTATGAGTTACTTCACTTCTCTGAGCCCCAGATTCCCCATCTGAGAAATGGGTATAATAATCATCTGCCTTATAGGAGGTGTGGGAGGGTCGGTGAGGCAACGCCGGCATGCACTGACAGCTGATTAACCTTAGTAACCATGTTAACTGAGAGAATGTACAGCTGTGAGAAATGAGACTAACTTCCGGGAAGGCAGCAGCAGGCCTGTCCCACTTCCGGTGTGTAACGGTAGTCAGTGACCATCACTGACCACAATTCAGCGGAAAGGGATGAGGACGGGCAGGTTGGAAGGGAAGTCCTGTGAGGACTGGGTGGGGTCAGCTGCAGAAGCTGAAGCTCAGACCAGGGTCTGCACTGGACACTTGACCTGGCGGGTGGGCCTGGCGGAGCAGCTCCCAGGGCGCCTCTGACCTTGACCAGCTGTGTGAAGGCGGGCAAGTCCCTCCACACTCTGGCCTCCCTCTCCTCTTTACAATAGAAGCCTCAGTGCCACCCCGCCACCACCACCGTCCTTTCTCAGACTGTCATGAGAAACACATGGTTTGGGGGGCACGTATTGAGTCTCTCGGGGTGCAAGATGCCCCCTCCAGTAAGTGCAGTTTCCACCTGTGAATTCTGAGTTCTGCTCTTCCAGGCTCAGTGATGCTCAACAAAGAGGACTGATTGATCAGGACAGATTCTAATGGAGTCCATCCTCACCTCCTTCTCCTATCTCCCCTCCTACCCATTTGGAATCTAAATCTTATTTAGAATAGGTTGTATCCCTGATAGGGACACCAGATTCAGCAAATAAAAAGACAGGTTGCCTGGGACTTCCTGGCAGTCCAGTGGTTAAAACTCAGCGCATTCATTGCAGGGACCTTGGGTTCGATCCTTGGTTGGGGGAACTAAGAGTCCATATGCCAGGTGACAACATGGCCGAAAAGAAAAGACAGGCGCCCCACTTAAATTTAATTTCAGGAAATGATTCTTTAGGATAAGTATGTCCCATACAATATGTGAGATAAGATTATACTGAAAAATGACTACCTAAAATTCAATTTTAACTGGGTGTCCTGAGCTTTTCTGGCAACTTGAGTCCCTAAATACATGAGGAAGCTGTAGAAATGCAGAATTTCTGCTTTCCCTAATCCAGCCACCAGTATCCCCTTTACAGATGGCCAAGCACCAGAGCCAGGGTCAAAGAACGAGTTGGCAGCCAGCTAGGAGGGAGTTGTGTCCCTGACTCCCACCCCAGTGCTTCTCTCCCGCTGTGAGAGTGATCAAGGTTGAGTGGCAGGGTGTAGCCCCTCAAATAATATATTTTAAAAGTTTTTAAAATGCATTTTTAATTTTTATTTTATATTGAACCATAGTTGATTACCAATATTGTGTTAGTCTCAGGTCTACAGCAAAGTGATTCAGGTATATATATGTGTGTGTGTGTGTGTGTGTGTGTGTGTGTGTGTATCTATCCTTTTTCCAATTCTTTTCTTGTTTAGGTTACCGTAAAATACTGAGCATTGCTCCCGGTGCTATACAGTAGGTCACTGTTATATTTAAAATAGATAACCAATGAGGTGTTTGTATATTTTTAAGACCCTGGAACCAGGGGAAAAGATTCTGAGAGAGCATCAGCTGCTGGTTGAGTGATGACTGTGGCTTTTCCAAGAACTGGGCCTCCAACAGCCTCACCCTGGACCAGCGTTTCCCATAAACTTCACACACTTGGCAACAGAGTTATGACTTAAGTGCAGTCTCGTTTCCTTCTTCCTTTTAAATCAAATAAAACATTGGGGACGGGGAAGGAAGCAGAGGAGAAGGAGGAAGGATGGAAGTTCTTATTTTTTCTTGTCTCCAAGCCATTTCCTGACGTGCGCTCTGACCTCTGAGATGAACAATCTTGCATCAGGAAGACAGGCGTGTGCTCCGGGACCCCGCCTCGTTTTAATACCTTGCACCATGAGCGACATCCCGGTGGATTTAATCACGCCCACAGATGTGGGGATGCGCCTTCCTGCCGAGAGCGGTAATTGAAGTCCTCAAACTGCTCTGTGGTTCTAATTAGCCCAAAGTGGCTCCTTCTGGCCTCGGTAGGATTTACAGCGCCTCCACCTCCTGATTTACCAGCTGGTCCTAGAAAACGCACGTTAGTCAGGAGAAAGTAAGAGGACACACACAGATTTCCCTGATGGACCCGTCTTTCTCAGTGGGTCCTTCAAGGCCTTGCTGATGGGTGGTGTTTGAGGCCCCATCTGCCTCCCTCTGACCACTACCATCCTCCATGGGATAGGCACTCCAGCCATGCTCATGCATGCCCCTTCCCACCCACATGCCTCCCCATCAGCAGTGACCTTATAGGATTCAGCTTTGGTGCTTCCCCTCTAGGAAGCCACCCCCTGATCCCCTGGCTGGATCCCCATAGTCCCTGCTTCTCCCTCCATGGACACGCCAGCCACGCCACATGGTGCTTCTTTATAGCTCTTACTTTCCTACAAAACTAGGAGCTCTTGAGGGCAGGGGCTTCCTTGTCTGATCCACCCTTGGCCTGGTGTGGTGGCATAGCACGTGTCTGCTAAGATAGAAAGAGGGAGGAAGGAAACAAGGGAAAGAAAAGGAGAGAAGGAAGGGAAGGAGGGCAGGCCACATTGTGCCCATTCTGCAGAGGAGAAGACTAAGGACGTGTGACAAGGAAGTGGCAGAGCCAAGCACCCCACCTTCTAGCTCATCATGCCTTCCATCCTGGGTCTAAAGTAGCAAAGATGAGCTTCTTTTTCATTTTGTGAAACAGGAACAGCTTTTATGAGGAGCCACAAGTAAAGCAGAAACCGCAGAGGTTTGAAGTGAGGCAGGTGTGGAGACAAAGCTCCCAGCATGGATCTCCTCAGCCATAAAGAAAAGACCATAAGCCTCATCTCCCTGGCTGCTGGGTGGACCAGAGGACATGATAAAAGCAGCAGCATCTACTTCTCATCTGTTACTGTTTACCCTCCAGCAGCCCTGTGAGTTACCTGATAGCCTCATATCATGAATCCCAATGTGTGGAAGAGGATGCCAAGCACAGAAAGATTAAGTAACCAGCCCAAAATCACACAGCTAGTGAGTGTCAGAGCCAGGCTTGGAACCTGGGTCCCTAGGCTCTGATATTGGTACCACTGACTGTTCTGCTCCACTGCCTGATGGGCTGGTCCACCCCCTGCATCTAGTACCACATTGGGTGTCCAGTAGGTAAGTAAGTGGCAGCCAGCTGTCATCACCCTTCAGCACTAGCATGGGATCCAAATGGGAGATGCCCCCCACACAGACTTTGCCATTTGAGCTTTTGACTCTCCTCTGTGAGTTTGCAGCTAGGGCACTTGGAGCTGATCTGTGGCTATGGCTCCATGGTTGTGGCCCCCAGAGCCACTTGGGTAAAGTGAGGCTGGTGGAGGGTTCCCAGGTTCATGATCCTGAAGAGGAAGATGGAAGTTGTTGAGTCCAGCTCCAAGGGGACCTCAGGCCAGAATGCACCAAATCTTAGGGCTTGGCACGTGTTGAGTCCCACACTTGCTGATCCACACTTTGACCTTGCTCTTGGTCTCTGAGAGGTCAGATAGCTGCATCTTTTCATCCTTGAGCTGTCTGGGATCAAAATCCTAGGTTTATGAAGATCACTCTCGTAGCCAATGCATGAAATAACTTATAGGATGTGTGTGTGCATGCTAAGTTGCTTCAGTCGTCTCCAACTCTTTGTGACCCTATGGACTGTAGCCTGCCCAGCTCCTCTGTCCATACGATTTTATAGGCAAGAATACAGGAGTGGGTTGTCATGCATGCCTCCAGGGAATCTTTCCAACCCAGGGACTGAACCCGCATCTCTTATGTCTCCTGCTTTGGCAGGCAGGTTCTTTACCTCTAGAGCTGTCTGGGAAGCCCAATTTACAGGATAAGTAAAAATACTTAAAACAAACGTAGAGATGAGGGAGGCAGACTAATTCCACTCCTGGAGGGGCTCAGAAGCACCTTTGTGTCCATTTGTAGGGTTGCTTCACAAACTGCATCCTCTCCATCACCTAAGTCCAGGAGATGGAGAGAAAAAACTTCATCATGGGTCAGAGTTTTCTAGAAGGGCAGGCTGGCTGAATAACTCCTAATAGGGTTAGTAATTCAAATGCTGAGTACAGTTTTACACTTATTCCCATAATGCAGAAGTTGTCTCTGTGAGGGTGATATTTATCTTTGGCCAAATATTGATCTTCACACTGGTCATACACCATTTGGCCAAAATGTGCATTGGACATGCTTCTACTTTTGACTGTGTGAGTTGTCTGTGTGAGTTGAGATCCTTTCTCCCCTTCAAATGTTCTCTTGGTCCCTCCCAGCTCAGCCTCCTTCCCACATCTTCTTGACTGTAACAACCCCATCAGCGGAGGCCGTCCCTTATCCAAGACTTGGCAGCCACAAGCCACCAATGGAACGTTTGCTCATCATCATGTCTCACTGACTCACCTTAACATCTCCTTTAAGCTCTGGGCATCTTGTAACAAATGGCACCAGCCTAGGGACTTGGAAGAGTCCTCCATGGGCCAGGAGCTCTAAGAAGTAAGGAACATTGCTTGGATCAATAGATACATTAATAGATCAAACACCCAAATTACCCAGCTATTAATACTTTCAGGGCAGTGTTTATCAAATGTCTTGATGTTAAGACCCTCTTACACTCTTAAAAATGATTTCTTATCCCAAAGAGCTGCTGCATGTGTGGGCTGTATCTGTCAGTGTTTATTTGCAGCAATATGGATGGCCCTTGAAATTCTCATACCGAGTAAAGTAAAACAGAAAAAGATGACTATCATATGATTCCACTTATATGTAGAGTCTTAAAAAAAAAAGTACATTTGAACTTATTTACAAAACAGAAATAAAATTTCAGATATAAAAAACAAACATGATTACCAGGGGGTAAAAGTAGAAAGTCAAGAAACACCTGGAGTAACAGCCAAATTTGGCCTTGGAATATGGAATGAAGCGGGGCAAAGACTAACAGAGTTTTGCCAAGAAAACACCCTCTTCCAACAACATAAGAGAAGACTTACACATGGACATCACCAGATGGTCAACAACAAAATCAGATTGATTATATTCTTTGCAGCCAAAGATGGAGAAGCTCTATACAGTCAACAAAATCAAGACCAGGAGCTGACTGTGGCTCAGATCTTGAACTCCTTATTACCAAATTCAGACTCAAATTGAAGAAAGTAGGGAAAACCATTAGACCATTCAGGTATGACTTAAATCAAATCCCTTATGATTATACAGTGGAAGTAAGAAATAGATTTAAGGACCTAGATCTGATAGAGTGCCTGATGAACTATGGAATGAGGTTCATGACATTGTGTACAGGAGACAAGGATCAAGACCATCCCCATGGAAAAGAAATGCAAAAAGCAAAATGGCTGTCTGGGGAGGCCTTACAAATAGCTGTGAAAAGAAGAGAGGTGAAAAGCAAGGGAGAAAAGGAAAGATATAGGCATCTGAATGCAGAGTTCCAGAGAATAGCAAGAAGAGATAAGAAAGCCTTCTTCAGCAATCAGTGCAAAGAAATAGAGGAAAAGAACAGAATGGGAAAGACTAGAGATCTCTTCAAGAAAACTAGAGATACCAAGGGAACATTTCATGCAAAGATGGGCTCGATAAAGGACAGAAATGGTATGGACCTAACAGAAGCAGAAGATATTAAGAAGAGGTGGCAAGAATACACAGAAGAGCTATACAAAAAGATCTTCATGACCCAGATAATCACGATGGTGTGATCACTCACCTAGAGCCAGACATCCTGGAATGTGAAGTCAAGTGGGCCTTAGAAAGCATTACTACGAACAAAGATAGTGGAGGTGATGGAATTCCAGTTGAGCTGTTTCAAATCCTGAAAGATGATGCTGTGAAAGTGCTGCACTCAATATGCCAGCAAATTTGGAAAACCCAGCAGTAGCCACAGGACTGGAAAAGGTTAGTTTTCATTCCAATCCCAAAGAAAGGCAATGTCAAAGAATGCTCAAACTACCACACAGTTGTACTCATCTCACATGCTAGTAAAGTAATGCTCAAAATTCTCCAAGATAGGCTTCAGCAATACATGAACCATGAACTCCCTGATGTTCAAGCTGGTTTTAGAAAAGGCAGAGGAACCAGAGATCAAATTGCCAACATCTGATGGATCATGGAAAAACAAGAGAATTCCAGAAAAACATCTATTTCTGCTTTATTGACTATTCCAAAGCCTTTGACTGTGTGGATCACAAGAAACTGTGGAAAATTCTGAAAGAGATGGGAATACCAGACCACCTGACCTGCCTCTTGAGAAATCTGTATGCAGGTCAGGAAGCAACAGTTAGAACTGGACATGAAACAACAGACTGGTTATATTGTCACCCTGTGTATTTAACTTCTATGCAGAGTACATCATGAGAAACGCTGGACTGGAAGAAACACAAGCTGGAATCAAGATTGCTGGGAGAAATATCAATAACCTCAGATATGCAGATGCTGCTGCTGCTGCTGCTAAGTCCCTTCAGTCGTGTCCGACTCTGTGCGACCCCATAGACGGCAGCCCACCAGGCTCCTATGTCCGTGGGATTCTCCAGGCAAGAACACTGGAGTGGGTGGTGATATGCAGATGACACCACCCTTATGGCAGAAAGTGAAGAGGAACTAAAGAGCCTCTTGATGAAAGTGAAAGAGGAGAGTGAAAAAAGTTGGCTTAAAGCTCAACATTCAGAAAACGAAGATCATGGGATCTGGTCCCATCACTTCATGGGAAATAGATGGGGAAACAGTGGAAACAGTGTCAGACTCTATGTTTGGGGGCTCCAAAATCACTACAGATGGTGACTGCAGCCATGAAATTAAAAGACGCTTACTCTTGGAAGAAAAGTTATGACCAACCTAAATAGTATATTGAAAAGCAGAGACACTACTTTGCCGACTAAGGTCCGTCTAGTCAAGGCTATGGTTTTTCCTGTGGTCATGTATGGATATGAGAGTTGGACTGTGAAGAAGGCTGAGTGCCGAAGAATTGATGCTTTTGAACTGTGGTGTTGGAGAAGACTCTTGAGAGTCCCTTGGACTGCAACAGGAGATCCAACCACTCCATTCTGAAGGAAATTAGCCTTGGGATTTCTTTGGAAGGAAATGATGCTAAAGCTGAAACTCCAGTACTTTGGCCACCTCATGCGAAGAGTTGACTCATTGGAAGACTCTGATGCTGGGAGGGATTGGGGGCAGGAGGAGAAGGGGACAACAGAGGATAAGATGGCTGGATGGGCATCACTGACTCGATGGACATGAGTCTGAGTGAACTTCGGGGAGTTGGTGATGGACAGGGAGGCCTGGCGTGCTGTGACTCATGGGGTTGCAAAGAGTCGGACACGACTGAGCGACTGAACTGAACTGAACTGAACTGAACTGAAGGGGAGGAGGGATAAATTGGGAGACTGGGATTGACATATACACACTGCTGTATATAAAATAAATAACTGATAAGGACAGTACAGTTGTACAGCCCAGAGAACTCTACTCGATACTTTGTAATGGCCTAAATAGGAAAATAATCTTAAAAAGAGTGGATATATGTAAACTGATTCACTTTACTGTACACCTGAAACTATTAATAACACAATATTGTATATCTGCTATACTTGAATAAGTTTTTTGAATAAACAAAATGAAAAAAAATTAAAACTGAAACATTTAGAAGTAGGTATATGCATGCTAAGTCACTTCAGTTGTGTCCAAGTCTTTGCGACCCCATGGACCATAGCCCACCAGGCTCCTCTATCCATGAGATTCTCCAGGCAAGAATAGTAGAGTGGGCTGTCATGCGCTCCTCCAGGGGATCTTCCCAACCCAGGGAGTGAATCCACGTCTTTTCTGTCCCCTGCACCAGCAGGAGGGTTCCTTACCACTAGTACAATCTAGGAAGCCCATACATGTATATTCATTCATTAAAAATAGAAATAGCAAATCTATCACAGATTAAGATAAATAATATTTTTCTGAAAAATAACTATTTTCTTAAACAAAAAAAATACCGAGAAGAATGGCACTTTTGTAAATCTCTTTAATGTCTGGCTTAATAGAGGGACAGCTGGATTCTCACATCACTTCTGTATTCAGTCAGTTGTGATATTTTGATTGGCGGAAATGTGGTAAAACATCCTGATTCACACAGCTGGGAAAGGAAGGACCCCGAGAATGCCCAGGGTCCTTGGACCACAGTCTAGGAACTGCTGACTTAAGCGATTGATAAGACTCAAGAAGAAGGTGGAAGAGAAAGGTCACTTCCTGCATGGCCAAGGAAACTCAGCATCTTAGAGTTCTGAGGGTCTCCAACCTGGAGCTGGAGCAAAGAGAAATACCAGCAGTGACTGGCTTGACTTTACAAACCCCCAGCCAAGACCATTTGGCTTAACTGTCCGCAGCAGTTTTATCCCACTTCAAACTTCTATCATCCCGGTGGGCTAGACATTTCTGGAAGAAGCCTGCATCTGCTCTGACCATTGGTTTTCAAGCTTCTCTGCTGTGTTGCCCATCCTTAATGCCATACCAACGTGGTCCTGATTTTGCCTTTTCTCACTGTTCCGAGCCTTGGCATCTGAGAGTGTCCTGGAAAGAGCTTGTTGGTACAGGAGAGTAGCCTTGGGCTTCTCCCAGGGTCAGCTCAGGCCGCCCACACTGACTTCTGGCTTCCCATTGGCCACTGATAAAAGCTGAGTGTACCCGGGAAGACGGGACCGTTATTAATTCATTCAGCATGCAATTAATGAGGTTCTTCCATGTGCCTGGCATAACCCATTTCTCATGCCCAGGCCAGGGTGGATCAGATCTCCTGGGACAAATCGAGATGAATTAGCAGTTTGATAAATATGAATGATCTCAGTTGATGAAAAAATGCACCAACTGATTGTTTCCCTTAATGTAATTACTCAGGTGGTTGGCTCGCCTGTAGAGTCTTCAGGGTGTTAAATCAGCAGTTTGCTGGAGGCTTCCGAAGAGGGTAGGTGCCTGCCGCTGGGGCTTTTCCCTTTACTGCAAACAAAGACTTTTACAAAAATGTTATTATCTACAATAAACTGCATCTACTTCAAGCGTAGAGCCCCGTAGTTTTCACAGCTGTATATGCTTATGAGGCCACGCCCAGAATTAAGAATTAGAACATTTCCAAATTTCCTTGTTCCATTGTGTGGTGCACCCCTGACTGTTCTGTGTCATGGTAACCACTGATTTGCTGTCTGACAGTATATATTAGTTTGCACGCTCTAGAATTTCGTGTAAATGGAATAATACAGGGCACACTCTGTCTGGCTTCTTTTACTCTATGGAATCATTTTGACATTCATCCAGTTGTTGTATGTATCAATAGTTTGTTCATTTTTATTCCTGAGTAGTCTTCCACTGTATGGACCTGTAACAATTTGTCCAGTGCCCTGCTGATGGATATTTGGATGGTTTTCAGTTTTGAGCTACTGTGGGCAAAGCTGCTGGGAACAGGTGTGTACAAGTCTTTTTGTGTTCATGGGCGCTTGTTACTCTCGGTGAGGAGAAATGGCTGGGATATATGATAGGCATATGCTTAACTCTGGGGCTTCCCTGGTAGCTCAGCTGCTAAAGAATCTTCCTGCAATGCAGGGGGCCCCAGTTCAATTCCTGGCTCAGGAAGATCCCCTGGAGAAGGGATAGGCTACCTGTTCCAGTATTCTTGGGTTTCCCTGGTGGCTCAGATGGTAAAGAATCCGCCTGCAGTGTGGGAGACCAGGTTCAATCCCTGGGTTGGGAAGATCCCCTGGAAGAGGGCACGGCAACCCATTCCAGTATTCTTGCCTGGAGAATCCCATGGACAGAGGAGCCTGGTGGGCTACAGTCCATGAGGTCACAAAGAGTCGGACACGAGTGAGTAACTAAGCGCAGCACAGCATGCTTAGCTCTGTAGGAAGCTGCCAAGCTGTTTCCCAAAGGGATGACACGGTTGCGTGCCCTCACCAGCACTGGAGATTTCTGATTGTGCCGGATCACCACTTGGGATCAGTCTTTTAAGCTTCAGCCATTTTGGTGGGTGTACATTGGCATCTCATTGAGATTTTCATTTGGGTTTCCCTGGTAGCTGATGATGTTGAGCATCTTTTCATGTGCCTCTTGGTCATTTGTGTATTTTGCTTTGAGAGTTGTCTGTTCAAATCTCTCGCCCATTTTTAACTGGATGCTTTATGTTCTTATGATTGAGTTGTATGAGGTCTGGATACAAATGATCTGTCGGTTGTATGGATTACAAATACTGTCTCTCATTTTGTGCTGTGTCTTTTTCCTTTCACAGCAGTTTCTTTCAGTGAGCAAGAGTTTTAAATTTTGATAAAGTTCAGTTTATCCATTTTCCTTTGTTGTTCATGCTCTTTATGTCTTATCTTAAAAATCGAAGTTACGAAGATTTTCTTAGATATATTTTTCTAAAAGTTTTTTTGCTTTAGCTTTTCCCTATTTAGGTCTTATTTCAACATTTATATTGTGACCCTTTTCTGCATAACTTTGTATAGATGTAAGGGAAGAGTTGATATTAAATTTTTCATGTCAATGTATGGCAAAACAAATATAGTATTGTAATAAAGAATAAAGTATTAAAAAAATACAATAAAATGGACTTGAAAATTCAAAAAAACAAAAAAATAAATTTTTTCTCATAAGTTAATTTATTTATTGGAAATACTATCCCACCAGCTGACCATGGATTGGGGAGATCTAGCTCTAGATTCTGTGTTATATTGATCTATGTGTCTGTCCTTTCACCCATACTACACTGCCTTGATTCATATAGCTTCAGAGTAAATCTTTGAATCAGGTTGGCTAAGGCCTCCAACTTTGGTGTTTTTTTCCTGTAAAATTGTTTTGGCTAGTCTATATCCTGTTCAAGTATGTACACATATTCGCTCACTTACTCCTTACAACTCTCTGAAGTAGTAGTATTTAATGGGTATTAAACCCATTTAGGGCTTCCAGGTGGTTCAGTGGTAAAGAATCCACCTGCCAAGCAGGAGATATGGGTGATTGTCCTAGCAGGGTCCTAGCTAGTGCCCAGTGAGCGTGAGTCTCCCAGGACCCAGCTCCCACCTGGGCGGTCAGTGTGTTACCAGGTTGGAGACCACCTCCAAAGTCACTCCTTGTCCACTGCCCTGTGATCCAAATGGAGTGGCTGTGCCAGCAGCCGCTGGAAAAGGGAGCCACAGGGAAGTCAGGTCTCATTCTGCCAGTGATCCTGGTGGCCCAAGGAGCTTCTGCCAGCAAAGTGGGTGCCCTGAGATGGTGACTCAGTGGTAAAGAATCTACCTGAAATGCAGGTAGATGTGGTTCGATCCCTGAGTTGGGAAGATCCCCTGGAGGAGGGCATGGCAACCCACTCTAGTATGCTTGCTTGGAGAAGCCCATGGACAGAGGAGCCTGTCGGGCTACAGTCCATAGGATCACAGAGAGTCAGACACGACTGAGGCGACTGAGCACGCACACACGAGACAGCAGCAAGAAAACAAATGGGCCTGCTGTGTGCTGGCTCCATGCTGAGCCTCCACCCACACAGCAGCTCATCTCACAGGCACCACAGTGCCCATTTTACAGGTGAGCAAACTGAGCCTCCAGAAGTTGAGCTGATAATGGTCTGTAGCCAGTGCAGAGCTGGAGCGAACCCACCCCCTCTGCCTCCCAAATTCCCAGTGTTTCAGCCCCTCTCAGAGGGTGCCCCAGGACACCTTAACAGGATGGACTGTCATCTGTACCAGAATGTCACCCAGAGGCTGGGACACTGGGCCTTTCAAGAGGGAGGGTTTACCATGGTATGGATAGACCTAGAGCTTATCATACTAAGTAAGTCAGACAGAGAAAGAAAAGTATCGTATGACATCACTTCATATGTGGAATCTAAAAAAAAAAAATGATAAAAATGAACCTGTTTATGAAACCAAAAAGACTCACAGACATAGAAAACAAACTTATGGCTACCAAAGAGGGGAATGAGGGTAGGAGGATGAATTAGGAGTTTAGAATTAGCAGGTACAAACTACTACATGTTAAAGAGATAAATGACAAGGTCCTTCTGTGTGGCACTACAATTAGGCTGCAGGTATGCGTGCTCAGCCGTGTCTGACTCTGTGCGACCCAATGGACTGTAGCCCACCAGCCTGCTCTGTCCTTGGAATTCTCCAGGAGAGAATACTGGAGTGGGTTGCCATTTCCTCCTCCAGGGGACCTTCCTGACCCAGGGATTGAACCCGAGTCTCCTGGGTCTCCTGCATTAGCAGGCAGATTCTTTAGCACTGCTCCACCTGGGAAGCCCACTGTGTGGCACAGGGAACTATATTCAATATCTTGTAATAACCTGCAGTGGGAGAGAATGTAAAAAGAAGGAATACATGTATATATATTCTTTAGATGTATTTATAAATGTGTATATATATATCTTTATATATATGTATAACTGAATCATTTTGTACTCCAAGGCCAAACCTGCTTGTTACTCCAGGTATCTCTTAACTTCCTCCTTTTGCATTCCAGTCCCCTGTGATGAGGGCTTCCCTGGTGTCTCAGATGGTAGAGAATCCGCCTGCAATGCGGGAGACCTAGGTTCGATCCCTGGGTTTGGAAGATCCCCTGGAGGAGGGCATGGCAACCCACACCAGTATTCTTACCTAAAGAATACCCATGGACGGAGGAGCCTGGTGGGCTACAATCCATGGTCTCACAAAGAGTTGAACAGGACTGAGTGACTAAGCATAGCACCCCTATGAAGAAAATGACATCTATTTCTGGTGTTAGTTCTAGAATGTCTTGTCGGTCTTCATAGAACTGTCCAACTTGAGCATCTTCAGCATTAGTGGTGGGGCATAGACTTGGACTGTGATATCAAAGAGACAGCTCTACACAAGGACATCACCAGATGGTCAATACTGAAATCAGACTAATTATATTCTTTGCAGCTGAAGATGGAGAAGCTCTTATTTAGTCAGCAAAAACAAGACTAGGAGCTGATTATGCCTCAGATCATGAAATCCTCATTGCAAAATTCAGACTTGAAGAAAATAGGGAAAACCACTAGACCATTCAGGTATGACCTAAATCAAATTCCTTACGATTATATAGTGGAAGTAACAAATAGATTCAAGGGATTAGATCTGATAGACAGAGTGCCTGAAGAACTATGGATGGAGGTTCATAACATTGTACAGGAGGTGGCAATCAAAACCATCCCCAAGAAGAAGAAATGCAAAATGGCAAAATGGTTGTCTGAGGAGGCCTTAAAAGTAGCTGAGAAAAGAGAAGCAGAAGGGAAAGGAGAAAAGGAAAGATAACCCATCTGAAATCCTAAAAGATGATGCTGTGAAAGTACTGCACTCAATATGTCAGCAAATTTGGAAAACTCAGCAGTGTCCACAAGACTGGAAAAGGTCAGTTTTTATTCCAACCCCAAAGAAAGGCAATGCCAAAAAATGCTCAAACTACCACCCAATTGTACTCATCTCACACTCTAGTAAAGTAATGCTCAAAATTTTCCAAGCCAGGCTTCAGTAATACCTGAACCATGAACTTCCAGATGTTCAAGCTGGTTTTAGAAAAGGCAAAAGAACCAGAGATCAAATTGCCAATATCCACTGGATCATGGAAAAAGCAAGAAAGTTCCAGAAAAACATCTATTTCTGTTTTATTGACTATGCCAAAGCCTTTGACTGTGTGGATCACAAAAAACTGGAAAATTCTGAAAGAGATGGGAATACCAGACCTGCCTCTTGAGAAACCTATATGCAGGTCAGGAAGCAACAGTTAGAACTGGACATGGAACAACAGACTGGTTCCAGATAGGAAAAGGAGTACGTCAAAGCTGTATATTGTCACCCTGCTTATTTAACTTCTATGCAGAGTACATCACGAGAAACGCTGGGCTGGAGGAAGCACAAGCTGGAATCAAGATTGCTGAGAGAAATATCAGTAACCTCAGATATGCAGATGACACCACCCTTATGGCAGAAAGTGAAGAACTAAAGAGCCTCTTGATGAAAGTGAAAGAGGAGAGTGAAAAAGTTGGCTTAAAGCTCAACATTCTGAAAACGAAGATCATGGCATCTGGTCCCATCACTTCATGGCAAATAGATGGGGAAACAGTGACAGACTTTATTTTGGGGCTCCAAAATCACTGCAGATGGTGATTGCAGCTGTGAAATTAAAGGACGCTTACTCCTTGGAAGGAAAGTTATGACCAACCTAAACAGCTTATTAAAAAGCAGAGACATTACTTTGCCAACAAAGGTCCATCTACTCAAGGCTATAGTTTTTCCAGTGGTCATGTATGGATGTGAGAGTTGGACTATAAAGAAAGCTGAGCACCAAAGAATTGATGCTTTTGAACTGTGGTGTTGGAGAAGACTCTTGAGAGTCCCTTGGACTGCAAGGAGATCCAACCAGTCCATCCTAAGGGAGATCAGTCTTGGGTGTTCATTGGAAGATCTGATGTTGAAACTGAAACTCCAATACTTTGGCCACCTGATGCAGAGCTGACTCATTTGAAAAGACCCTGATGCTGGCAAAGATTGAGGGCAGGAGGAGTAGGGGACAACAGAGGATGAGATGGTTGGATGGCATCACCGACTCAATGGACATGAGTTTGAGCAAACTGTGGGAATGTGATGGACAGGGAGGCCTGGCATGCTGCAGTCCATGGGGTCACAAAGAACCAGACATGACTGAACAACTGAACTGAACTGATAACTGAATTATTTTGCTGTACACCTGAAACTAACACAACATTGTAAATCAACTCTATTTCAACAATGTTTTATAAAAAAGGAGGGGAAGGGAGAGTAGACTGGCTCTGCATTTGCTCTCCCCCATGGTACAGCCTGGTGGGCATGGGAGGAGCTTCAAGGTGCCCATTTGGCCCACCTCTCAATTCCTGTTGCCTAGCATTGAAAGTAAAATGAAAGTGAAGTCATGTCCGACTCTTTGCGACCCCGTGGACTATAGCCTACTAGGCTCCTCTGTCCTTGGGATTTTCCAGGCAAGAATACTGGAGTGGGTTTCCTTCTCCAGGAGATCTTCCCAACCCAGGGATTGAACCCATTGTAGTCAGATGCTTTATCATTTGAGCCACCAGGCAAGTAGCATTAGGGCTCAGTAAATACTTCTCAAATAAACCAGTGGCCCCATCGGGATGCCTGAAAGGTGAGGGCTGTTCTGTGAGTGGACAGAGGGCTGGCGATGGCCGTGGAGAGCCACAGGGGCTCTAGGAAAGGTTGTGTGTGATGAGCAATGTCCCTGCAGCCACCGGGTAGCTCAGGCCAGGATGAAGGCAGGAAACCTCAAGGAGAGGTAGCATAGTTATCCAGGAGAAAAAGCACGATAGGCTAGGCCATGGCAGAGGCCAGAGACACAGTCAGAAGGCCCAGCAGCTCTGCCAAGCATGACCTCAGCACCCAGCTCAGTGCCCGAGTCCTTCCCTCCTACCCGGTACAGACACAGGTCTGGCAAGAGGTCAGATGGACACACTGATGTGATGGGGCTCGAAGGGTGTTCTTGTCACAGGGCCATTTGGCCACACTTGCCTGCCTGCTGGCTGGGGCCTGAGGAACTGAGATAGCCCCAGAGAGGATGGGGTTTTCAGGAGCCAGGCCCTGGGAGGATGGGAGCCAGCCTCAGCCAGCTGGCCTGGCCCAGACTCAAGCAGTCAGTCTGGATCAGCATCAGGCCTCTGTTCTTCTCCTCATGATGGGTTCCTCGCCTGGCACCGGACAACACATTGCAGTTTGCAGAGCCTTCCAGCAAGGGTCACTCTTACCATCACCGTTACACAAACGGGGAAACTGAGGCATGAAACGATAGCCAAAACAGGGTGGAAGCCAGAGCCAAGTCCCCCAGCAGCAAATTCTCATATCATAAACCCTCTGTCTTTCTCTCTCTCATTTACTAATTCTCCCTGCCCCATTTTCTTTTAATATCCAGACAGCCCTCTGACTTGGTTTTCACGTGTAATAATAGTATGCTACTAATTGCAGCTAGGGGCTTCCAGGTGTCTCAGTGGGTAAAGAATCTGCCTGCAGTGCAAGAGGCACAGGTTTGATCCCTGGGTTGGGAAGATCCCCTGGAAGAGGGCGTGGCAACCCACTCCAGTATTCTTTCCTGGAGAATCCCATGTACTGAGGAACCTAGTAGGCTATAGTCAATAGGATTACAAAGAGTCAGACATGACCAAAGCACCTGAGCATGCAAGCAATTGCAGTTAACAGTTTATGAGCAGTTTCTTGTTGCCTCACTAAATCCTCTCAGTCAGTCCTGAGATGACTGTATGATACCCATTGTAGAGATCAGAGATCAGAAAACTGAGGCTCAGAGAATGTTTGTAACTTGCTGAGAACCAGGCAGCCCAACTAAAGTGGGGGCAGTCTCACTCTCAAAACACTTAAAACATTACCAGTGGCTTTCAAACAGGGCATCACTGAAGAACCTGTCAAAATGCAGATTCTAGGTGCCAACAGTTCTGATCCAGTGGGTCTGAGCAGGGCCCTGGAAATATTCATCTTTATGAGAGAAACCCAGGTCATTGGACTGTGGGACTTTCAGGAGCTTGTGCTCCAAGCACAAGTCTTCTCTTGGTCCCTTTCATCTTGACCCTGGCCTCAGGCCACCTGACCGATGTAAGGGCCCACGGGGCTCTGATTGAGGGATGATGCCTGGAGGGCCATGCTGCAGAGAGATCTGGGAGTTGTCTGTGCTGTGAGCCCATCCGACTTGGCCTCATGTCAAACCCAACAGGCTGACTGGGCCTGCTGACCACAGGCTGGTCCACAGCTGCCCCGCCCCCCTGCCCCAAGCCCATCTGCCTCTGCACCAGCCAAGCCAACAGCTACTCAGCAGGGGCCCATCTGGGCTGGCAGGGGAGGAGCTTGCAGCCACAGCTCATGGCCTCCCTTGTACACTGACTCTCCTGGAGCACTCACTGTAGGGAGAGAGCTGTCCCATCCTTACTGTGGCTCCCACAACAGCCCCTCAGCCTGCAGAGCTGCGAGCAAACTGGGGTCCGGGATCCAAGGATACAAGGCTGTTCATAAATTCTCAGCTCCCTCTAAGCCCTGTTGTGGCCTTGTTTTCTGATTAAAGAGAATAGGACCTGCTTTTAAAACTGTCATGACTATGATGAAATATTATTCAGCCATGAAAAGGCCTGACGTCCTGACTGGTGCTGAAACACAGATGGGCCTTGAAAACACGATGCTGAGTGAAAGAAGCCAGACACAGAAGGCCGTACACTGTATGGCTCCATTTATGTGAGCATCCTGGGTGACAAATCCTTTAGAGACAGAAAGCAAATGAGTGGTCACCAGGGAGGTGGGGGAGGGAATGAAGAAAGACTGCTACTAAGAGGTCTGGGGTTTCTGATTGGGATGCTGGGAATGTTCTGGAATGGATAGTGGTGATGGCTGCATAACACAGTGAATACACTAAGAACCCCTAGGTACACTTTTTGAAATGGTGAATTTTGTGTTACCTGCCTTGCATCTCAACTTTTTTAATGCTAAAATTAAAAAGCTAAATTGCTTTTTGATTAAAAGCAATTTAATTTTAATTGCTAAAATTAAAGCAACAATGATAAAAGCATCGTGTTGCCAGTGCCTTTCCTAAGAGATGAGGAACCAGAGTGAGGACCCATGAGGGGCACTGAGTCAGGCAAGTGAGAAGTGAGTGAGAGGGACGAGACAGAGGCCCCTCCCACATCCCACCTGCCTGATGAGCTTCTGCTTTTGTGGCGTTTACTTAAAAACCCTTCCCAACAGATGCCGACGTGCCAGACCCTGGACAGGGCACAGAAGGGAAGAGCCCAGCTATGTTAGCAAGAGACACACGTGAGGATAGGAGTGTGGTTAAAGCCAAGTCAGATCATGACTTCCTGGCTCAGAGTGCTCTGTGGTTTCTCTTTCACTTAAGGAAAGCCCCAAGTCTGTCTTTGCAAGGTCCAGGGACCTGGAGGGCCATGCTGCAGTCAGATCTGGGAGTCGTCTCGGATCTCTGAGCTCATGTTCTGCCCCTGTCATCTTCACGCATGACCCTCCTTGCTGACCTGCAGCACACCAAGCTCTCTGCTGCCTCAGGGCCTTTGCATGTGCTATGCCCCCAGATATCTATATGGCTCCCTCTCTTGCTTCCTTCAGGTAGGGTATCTGTTTAAATGCCCCTCCTCCAGGAAGTCTCCCCTTACTTTCCTAACTAAAACAGTACCTCCAACCCTCCCATTCCTTATCAGACTTTAGTTTTTATCTTAGCTCTTTAGTTCAGTTCAGTTTGGTCACTCAGTCACGTCCAACTCTTTGCGATCCTATGAATCACAGCACGCCAGGCCTCCCTGTCCATCACCATCTCCCGGAGTTCACTCAAACTCACGTCCATTGAGTCGGTGATGCCACCCGGCCATCTCATCTTCTGTCGTCCCCTTCTCCTCCTGCCCCCAATCCCTCCCAGCATCAGAGTCTTTTCCAATGAGCCAACTCTTCACTTAAGGTGGCCAAAGTACTGGAGTTTCAGCTTTAGTATCATTCCTTCCAAAGAACATCCAGGACTGATCTCCTTTAGGATGGACTGGTTGGATATCCTTGCAGACCAAGGGACTCTAAAGAATCTTCTCCAACACCACAATTCAGAAGCATCAATTCTTCGGCACTCAGCTTTCTTCACAGTCCAACTCTCACATCCATACATGACCACTGGAGAAACCATAGCCTTGACTAGACAGATTTTTGTTGGCAAAGTAATGTCTCTGCTTTTAAATATGCTATCTAGGTTGGTCATAACTTTCCTTCCAAGGAGTAAGCATCTTTTAATTTCATGGCTGCAGTCACCATCTGCAGTGATTTTGGACCCCCAAAAATAAAGTCTAAAACTGTTTCCACTGTTTCCCCATCTGTTTCCCATGAGGTGATGGGACCAGATGCCATGATCTTAGTTTTCTGAATGTTGAGCTTTAAGTCAACTTTTTCACTCTCCTCTTTCACTTTCATCAAGAGGCTTTTTAGTTACTCTTCATTTTCTGCCATAAGGGTGGTGTCATCTGCGTATCTGAGGTTACTGATATTCCTCCCGGCAATCTTGATTCCAGCTTGTGCTTCCTCCAGCCCAGTGTTTCTCATGATGTACTCTGCACATAAGTTAAATAAGTAGGGTGACAGTATACTGCCTTGACGTACTCCTTTTCCTATTTGGAACCAGTCTGTTGTTCCATGTCCAGCTCTTATCTCCTCCACAAGAAAATCATATGTTTATGAAAATGTGCTTAGCATCTGTTTTCTGCACTAGAGAGTGAGCTTCTTGTGGGGCATGGACACTCTGGGTTCCCAGTGTTTACATTGCTTGGGATACAGTAAGTACTCAATTTGTTTAACTTCTTGTGATAAGGTATACAGAAGATAAAGTTTACCACGTTATTTTCAAGGATACAGTTTAGCGGCATTAATTCCATTCACAGTGCTATACAACCATCACCACTGTCCATTCCCAGAACTTTTTCATTATCTCAAACAAAAACTCTGTTCTTTTGTTTTCTTTTAGTCTTTTATCCAACAGTCCACATTAAAAACATCAAACTCCAGCCAACAATTCCCTTTAAAGGATGATTTAAACCACGACTCCCCATTAATCTTCTTTTGAGTCAGTTAGCAATGGGCAGACTTTCTGGGTGCCTGCCACATGCAGGGTAAACCTTCCAGCAGCCTTGGAGAGTGTGGAAGACCATCTCTGTTTCACAGACAACCAAACTGATGCAGAGAGGTGAAGTGCCTTATCCAAGGTCACACGGCCATTAAGAGTGGGATTTGAACACAGATCTTCCCCTATACCAGGCAGTTACCAGCACCATGGCATAACTACACTTTAAGGACATAAAAACATCAGCCAGCCGCAGGCCATCCAGCTTCTCCCCACCCAGGCTTCCCTCTGCAGCCCCTGTCTCCAAAGGCCATTATCTGAGCCAAATATCCCCACCATCTTCAGCTCTGACTGGCTGATGACCAGTAGGCACATTTGGGGACCATCATTCAAGGTTTCAACCTTCTATTTCACCTGGAGCTCTCTGAGCAGGTCCTGAGATAATTGAATTATTATTATTATTTTAGCCTTTAAAATTAATTAACACTAGGCCCAGTTTAAATGTTCACTCTGGGTCTTCTGTTTGGGTGTGCTTTCCTTTTACAAAGCTAGCTTGATGGAGGTGTGTTAGGTCCAGGACTTCCCCACATGGCCCCATTTGGGACACAGAGAGACAAGATGAGTCATCATGGGTAGTTCTCAGCACAGCCATCAGGGCTCTTGGTCTTTGTAATTCCCAATACCGCTCATTCTCAGAAAAGGAGAGGGTGCAATTTTAGAGAGGCACTGACCTGCTCAGGGTCACCAGACAAAAAGAAGTGAAATAGGAACTAGATCCCGGGTGCAGGGTGGATGTCCTCACTGTGGGCCGGGACCACGGCTCCCAAGTGACTCTCCTACCTGCGAACCCCTGGGGAGGGAATACCTCCTTCCTTGCCCTAATGTGAGAGCACCAGTTCGTGAGATCTGATCTCACGAACAGATCCAGGGTCCTGGCCTCTGGCTGCACAGGTGGGAGATGGGAACAGGTACCCACTCCACACAAACCTGCCTCTAACCTCCCACAAGCCCCTTCCCACCTATCTCCATGCAGGTGACCTGTCCAGAAAGGCCTCCCTTGGCCCAGGCATGGCATCCCAGCTGTTTCCACCCCACCTATGACCCTAGCCCTCACCCTCCAGCAAGCTCGGGATGCAGGGGGGGAATCTTCTCACCAGACCTGCTTGTGAAGTGTGGCCCAGGCAGGTTCACGTCTTCCTGATCACCCTCGGAGGGCTAAGTGACCTCTCATCCCACATCCGGTAATGACTGTCCAGACCCAGCTGATGGTCCAGACATGGCATTTCTCCTGCGTCCCCACAGCAGGGCCTGTTGGTGCAGTGGGAAAAGGGCTGGGGTCTCTAGCTTCTGCGCACAACCCCCCATTGGCTGTGAGGCTGCTGGTGCTTTTGCCTGGTCTGGGTGGGCCTGGCGGGTGGACACAGCTGCCCGCTTCTCTCATGGGTCCTGCGCTGGTGGTCTGAAAGTTTCCTGCCAAGCTACCTTTTCCAGAGCCCTTGACCCGGGCAATCATAGCTGTAAATCTAGTGGTTTTCCTCACCTCCCAGACACAGTGGTCTCCCTCTGCAGCATTCTCCTTGATCCCTGGGGAGCGAGCAGGCAGGGCTAAGAGGACCTATGCCAGCTGTCCTCTGTCCCCAGGAAGCACATGGGGAAAGCCACTGGTCTTCCACATCCCCAGCAGAGTCAGAGTCCAGACCCCAGATCCCTTTTGCTCTCAGAGTCTTAGGCCAGAGTCTCCTACCTTCAGGAAGCATACTCTAGAGCCCTATGGGGGTCTCCCTAGGCTTGGGGAGGGAGTTGTGGGACCTGCTATCTCCCAAGAAATGTCTTCACCAATCTCCCTGCCCACCATCTCTGATCCCTTTAAATGTGTTGCGAAGCCCCAGGTCAGAGAGTCAAGTTCTAGAGCCAGCCTTGGCATTAATCCCACCAGGTGGGCAGCTTTTGGCCACTTATTAATCCTCTCTGTGCCTCAGTTTCTTCATCTGTACAACGGGAACAAGAGTATTCCTCCAGCAACTTCATGGAGGAAAGATCATTCATGACACGTGTATCATGCTAGAACCGTTCCCAGGAAGTAGCACGGGGTTAGTGTTTGTATAACGCCTCTGGTCCACAGGGTCCCAGCGCCGCAGAGCAGGTTCTCAGGACTCACCTTGCCCTGCAGTCCTGATGCCCATCTGGCTGGTGCCTCTGCTGGAGCTGAGGTAGGAGCAGCCCCGTGTCAGCATCCTGTTCCCACCTGCAGGAGTCAGTGAGAGCACCCCCATCTTACAGGTGGGGAGAGGTGAGACTCGCTCCAGGCTATAACCCAGTGAGCAGGAAGTGAGACCTTGGGCTGGAGCTGGTTTCAGGCTTCTGTCCGCCTGCGGCCACCCCCGGGGCAGTCACAGGGCTCCTGTGAGAGGCTATGATAGGAACAAAGGGACCCAGAGGGCAGCACACAGGACTCAGGTGGCTTCAGCAGCATGAGCTGAGACCAGGGGGTGAGTAGAGCTGTTGGCTGAGCTGTGAAGGGGCAGCTTGGCCATCAGAGCACAGAGGAAACAGGCACCCTGGCGGGGGTGGGGGTGGCGTGGGCTGGTGGGTGCGAGTCCTACTGGAAAAGTAGGCTACAGCTAAGAGCTTTTGCTGATCAGAAAAAGTCTTTCCTTTTGAATGATTTCCCCACCTCTAAAACTAAAGGTGATCTCCAAAAAGCAGACTGGGGGCGGGAGGGGATGGCCAAACTCTGCCAGCAGCCCTTTTGCCTCAGTCCACTGCTGCTGCGTAACAGACACAGCTCTGTGGCTTCCAAACCACAAGCCTGCACTTTCGCCCCTGAGTCTCTGGGTCAGCTGGGTGTTTCCTCGCGTATTGGTGGTGCTCATTCTCTTGTGTGGGCTTCCCAGTAGCTCACTGGTAAAAATCCCCCTGCCAATGCAGGAGACGTGGGTTAGATCCCTGGGTTGGGAGGATCCCCACCCCTCCCCAGTATTCTTGCCTGGAGACTTCCACAGAAAGAGGAGCCAGTGGGCCACAGTCCATGGATTTGCAGAGTCGGACACGATTGAGCACACCCACACGTGCATTCTCGCGTGGACTGTAGCTGTGGGTCAGGAGGTGTCTCTGCTGTCCCTGCTGGGCTTGCTGCCATGTTCTGTGATGGACCAGCTGTGGGCTGGAATAGGATGGATGGCTTCAGCTGCACCAGCTTGTCCGCATGGTCTCTCGCCATCATCCAGCACGATAGCCTGGGGTTGCTTCCGAGGTGTAGCAGAGGCTCCAGAGAGAGCAGAAACCGAAAACCACTTGAGGGCCAGGCTTGGACCCACACCCCCTACCTTCCTCTGCATTCTGTTGGCCAAAGCAAGTCACAGGCCAGAGTCCAGGATGGGGGAACGGTCCCCACCTCTGGATAGGAGGAGCCCACAAATCACATTGTAGAGGATGTGAATAGAGGAAGCCACTGAGGGGGCATTGACGTCATTAGTCTGCCACCCTTCCTGTTCTTCAAGACACCACTCCTGTGTGACTGCTGTTCCATGAGGCATTCCTGATCCTACCCCTCGCCATCCTGAAGTCATCACTTCACCTGGCCACCTCTTCACATCTCCCTGGATCTGCAGCAGCCCTTGAGAACCCGCTGGGCTTCTCTCTGGGTCCTTATCCCCAGGGTTCAGCCTGGCCCCTCCTCCCATGCAAACCCATAAGAAGATGCTGGGTAAGATGTGCTCATGGAGTCCCATCTTTGACTGACGCTGGACCCACGGAGCCTCCTTCCTCTCACCAAACATTCTCATCAATAGCAGACAGAACCAGTTTCCTCTCCCACCCGTCTCCCCCTGCAGCAGCCCTGATAACTCCGACAATAATTAAATGCAGCAATCCCATCAGAAGGATCAAGCTGGGCTTTCCAAGGGCCCCCTCTCTGCCATGAGCTCTGATGCTGATGGATCATTAATAGTGTTGACAGCACTTACCGTGATGGATGGTGAGGGATGAAACGGGGAGGAGTTCCCCTGACGAGCAGCTTAATCTCCTCCTCCAGTTTGCAGCCCTCGGCCAGGATTTCCAGGGAGCTTTCTGGTCCACAGAGCGGTGTGAATTTCACAGAAATTCTAGAAGAACTGTGACCAGGTGAGGACAACAGCTCTTGTTTTATGGAGGAGACAGTCAGGGCTCAGAGAAGGCGTGATTTGGGTGAGGCTTCCCGGGTGGCGCTAGTGGTAAAGAACCCGCCTGCCAATGCAGGAGACATAAGAGATGTGGGTTCCATCCCTGGGTCTGGAAGATCTCCTGGAGGAGGAAATGACAGCCCACTCCAGTACTCTTGCCTGAGAAATCCCATGGACAGAGGAGCCTGGTGGGTAGTCCATAGGGTTGCAAAGAGTCAGACACGACTGAAGTGACTTAGCACACACGCAGGGTGTGTACTGAGGCTGGGGCGTCTTTGAGCTGCAAGGGCTGATCTTCCCCCAAGCGGTGCCAGGAGAAACCGAAGCCCAGGCCAGGGCCTGGGTGCTCCAGGCCGTTGCCCACACAGCCTCCTGCTTCCTCTCTGTTCTCTCTGCATGTTGGTTGGAGCTTCTGTGACAATCTGTTGCACACTCAGTGGCTTGAATCAACAGAGGCTTCTTTCCTCACAATTCGGGAGGCTGCGAGACTGAAGTTGGGGTAGCCGTAGGGTCGTGCTCTCTCTGAAGGCTCCAGGGAAGAGTCTGGCGCAGGCCTCTTCCAGCTCCTCGCGGGGCCAGGATTCCTCAGCTAGTAGATGCCATTCCGCAGCCCCTGCCTGCGATGCCACAGAGCCCTCCCCCCTGCAGGTCTGTGTGTGTCTCCACATGGCCTTCTTCTCAGGACACCAGTCAGTGGTGTAGGGCCCACTCATCCAGGAGGACCTTATCTTAACTGAATCATCTGCAAAGACTCTGTTTTCAAATAAGGTCACAGTTCCCTGGTGGCTCAGATGGTAAAATATCTGCCTGCAAGATGGGAGACCTGGGTTCCATCCCTGAGTCGGGAAGATCCCCTAGAGAAAAGAATGGCAACCCACTGCAGTATTCTTGCCTGGGAAATCCCAAGGACAGAGGATCCCGGTGGGCTACAGTCCATGGGGTTGCAAAGAGTCGGGCATGACTAGTGGACTAACATTTTCACAGGTACCGGGGGTTAGGACATCTACATATGTTTGGGGGACCCAATTCAACCCACAGCACGGGCTTTGACTGCCCATCTCTGGCTCTGGCTCTCCGTGTGGACCTGTCACTGGGCTGGTTACTTGGGACACCACCTCTGACTTCTCCCTGAGCCCATTCTGGACCACAGGGTGGCCTTCTGGCTCCCAGACCAGGTGGCTCTGGGCTTGCACCGATAGGGGCTGCCTCGCAGCCAGTCCCAGAGGATTGACTGATGGCTCTTTGTCCAGGGGTCCAAGCCGCCCCTTTCCCCTCTGCCTCACCATCTGGGGGACTCCCAGAGCTGCAGCAGAAGGAAGAGGGGACCACACAAGTAGAAGGGCGCCATGGGTTTTCATGTGGCTGCCATCACTCACAGCAGGGAGGCTTGGAGCACCTGCCAGTCATGGGTGGGCTTGGCAGACCTCTCCTAGCGGCTGAGTTGGCACCTTGAGCCTGAGGCATCAGCTGTTGGCACCTGGGCCCTACAGTGGGGGACAGATTCCTGCCAGGGGAGTACACTGCAAAAACTCTGCACCATATGGGACTTCAGGCAAGTGTGTCACCTCTCCATCAGGTTTTCTTATCTCTGAAGAGAGAGTGGTAATAGGTCAGTGGGCTTGTCCTGAGATTAAATTGTTGGTCCATGGAGAGCTCTCACCAAACTGTCTTTATTTTCCCTTTATCCTTGAAAAGTATTTCCATGGATACAGAAGCCTGGGTTTACGGGTTTCACATTTTCCTAAAAGCCTCTGGACTCCATTATTTCTGATGAGAAGTCGGCTGATGGGAAGTTACCTGATTCTTGGTGCCTCTGAATATAATCTGTGATTTTTATTCTTGCTTCTAACAAAATTTCATCTTTGTTTTGGTTTACGGCAGTTTGAAGGTTAGTTGTGATTTATTGGTATTTATCCTACGTGGAGTTAGCTGAGCTTCCTATGTTTGTAAATGAAAGACTTTCAACGTATTGAGGCATTTTTCAGTCACTATTTCAAGTCATCTACTCTATTCTCTCCTTTCCTTCTGGAACTCTAAATAGATATATATATAGATAGATAGAAAGATATAGATATAGAGAGAGAGACTTACTGATATTGTCCCACAGATTCCTGAGAATCTGTCTTTTTTCCTTTTTAAGTTATTTTCTCTCTGTTCTTCAGCTTGGGTAATCTCTCTTAATATATCTCCAAGTCCACTAGCTCTTCTGTCGTCTCAGGTTTCCTGCCAGGCAATGCAGTGATTTTCCTATATGTCATTTTCAGTTACAGATTGTTTGTTTAGTTCTTTTTAAAATAGTTTGCATTTCTCTGTTGAAATTATCTTTCTTTTCATTCAGTGACAGGAAATTTTCCTTTATATCCTTGGACATAGTTATAATAACTATTTCATTTGCTAATTCTGATTTCAGGGAACTTCAGGGTCTGTTTCCTCGGTTGTCTTTATATTCAGTTTGGGTGATATTTTCCTATTTCTTTGTATATCTTCATACAACTTTGGAGAATATCCTCGATGTTGAGAATGATGATGCTATAGAGATACTAGATGTTTGGTATGTCCCCTCCAAAGAGCGTTTTTGTTTTGTTTTGCATTTGCAAGCAGTTAACTTGGTTGAGGACTTCCTGGATGGCTCAGATGGTAAAGAATCTGCCTGTAATGCAAGAGACCCAGATTTGACCCCTGGGTTAGGAAGATCCCTTGGAGAAGGGAACGGCTACCCACTCCAGTATTCTTGCCTGGAGAATTCCATGGACAGAGGAGCCTGGCCTGAGCTACAGTCCTTAGAACTGCAAAGAGTTGAACATGACTGATTGACTAACATGCGCACGTGCGCGCGCGCGCACACACACACACACACACACACACACACACACACACACAACTTGGTTGCACTCAACCTGAAACTCAGTCCCAGCACAAATCCCAGTTCACTTCTTTTAGACTTGACATCTCTGCCTGCAGTCTGTTGTTTGTGTGCAGCTTGCAACCAGCTAAACACTGGACCAGAGTTTATGTGTTGCATTTGAGGACTCCTCTGCAGACCCCTTTTCCAGGATTAAGTACCTCATTTTCCAGCTACTAGGTTTTCCCCAGATTCTGTCTTGTCGAGTCAATGAATATGACTTTCTATCTGAGTTTCAGTAGCCAAAGACCAGGATCTGTCCTAAGGCTAAAAGCCATGAAAATGAGAAACTCACCCAAGTGCTGCCTCTTATTCCAATTGCTATCTCCTCTGCAGGGTCTGCCATCCAGGGAGGGGCACTGAGACCATAGATGGTAGGTCCTGAGACCATAGATGTAGGAGGGACCACTGTACAGGGGAACAGGAGGGCTCTCCAGGAAGCCTTCCTGGAGGAGGTGGTATTGAGGCTGGAGATGTGTCAAACATTCCAAGATGAAAGGATGGACTTTCTGATTGCATGGTTTTACTGATGAGAACCTCCCCTCTCAGGGGAGGCAGCTTTTCCAAAGGCAAACCCTAGAAGACACTGAACTGTAACAATAAGTAGATGTTAAACACCCACCAGCCCCTTCCTGGGCCCGGGAGGCACTGCCCTGGCCTGAGGTCTGTAGCTGCTCTGCCAGTGTTTGCAGAAGGGGACCAGAGGGCATGTCCCGCTGTCAGGACTCCCAGCTCTGCACAATGAGGTTGAATCTCACCTTTATCCAGCACCTTTCTGAACTAGCCACTGTGATTTCTGTGGAGGCCAGAAGCAAAGATAAGAGAGAGCTTTGACTTTCTGCCCAGTGAATTTTGGTCATTCATCATTCCTTGGTGTTATAGTCCTTTGTTGTTGTTGTTCAGTGGCTAAGTCATCTAAGACTCTTTGCAACCCCATAGACCAGAGCACGTCAGGCTCCTCTGTCCTCCACTGTCTCCCAAAGTTTGCTCAAATTCATGTCCATTGAATCAGTGAAGTGATGCTATCTAACCATCTAATCCTCTGTCACCCCCTTCTCCTTTTGCTTTCAATCTTTCCCAGCAACAGGATCTTTGAAGAGACAGCTCTTCAAATCAGGTGGCCAAAGTATTGGCACTTCAGCTTCAGGATCAGGCCTTCCAATGAACACTCAAGGTTGATTTCCTTTACTGGCTTGATTTCTTTGCAGTCCAATGGACTCTCACAAGCCTTCTCCAGCAATACAGTTTGAAAGCATCAATTCTTTGGTGCTCAGCCTTCCTTATGGACCAACTCTCATATCCACACATGACTACTGGAAAAACCATAGCTTTGACTGTGTGAACCTTTGGTGGCAAAGATTCTCTCCTTTTTACTATGCTGTCTAGGTTTGTCTTTGTCATAGCTTTCCTTCCAAGGAGCAAACGTCTTTGAACTTCATGGCTGCAGTGACTGTCTGCAGTGATTTTGGAGTCCAAGAAAATAAAACCTGTCACTATTTCCACCTTTCCCCCTTTTATTTGCCATGGAATGATGGGACCAGATGCCATGATCTTGGTTTTTTAATGTTGAGTTTCAAGCCAGCTCTTTTACTCTTTTCTTTCACCTTCATCGAGAAGTTCTTCATAGTTCTTCCTCCTTTCCAAAGGGTCTCATCTACACCATCTCTCCTGAGTCTCTAATCCTGGGCAGACTCTCCGGTAGCCATGCTACAGATGACAAAGCTGAGTCTCCGAGAAGTGATGTAGCCCACCCAAGCCACATAGCCCATGTGTTGAAGCCAGGACTCCAACCCAGGACTTCTGACTGGTCCATGCACAGCTCAGGGGTTGTCACTGTCAATGGGCCCCCATCCATCTCCTCAGCTGCCAACAGAAATAATAGTCATACCTCCCTCAGGGGCTGGCGTGAGGTTCAAAGGAGGCAGCGGATATAAAACTGACATATAAATTGTAAATTTCCTGCAGACGTTTGTGTCTGTTACTGTGGTAACTGCCCAGCATTTATATGACCGCATTTTCTCTGGATACCAGTGGTTACACTGGCATTTTAGTTTAATAGCGTTGTTATTTTTCCATCATAAAAATAATATATATTATGCATGTGTCCTAGCTCATTAAATTGCATACATTAAACAATATGCATTTTGTGTATATCAATTACAACCTCAGTAAAGTTACTAAAAATATACTCATTCTTTACAGAAAATCTAGAAAACATAGAAACATGGAAGAAGAAAAAATTTTTTCTTTCAGCACCCTAAAGCAGCCTCTGTTTAACGTGGCAGCTCAGCGGGTAAAGAATCCACCTGCAAAGTGGTAGACCTGGGTTTGATCCCTGGGTTGGGAAGATCCCCTGCAAAGGGAATGGCTACCCACTCCAGTATTCTGGCCTGGAGAATTCCATGGACTGTATAGTCCATGGGATCATAGAAGTCAGACACAACTGAGCAACTTTCAAAAGCTATTAAAAATATACTCATTTGTTACAGAAAATCTAGAAAACATGGAAACATAGAAAGAAGAGGAAAAACATTCTTTCAGCTACCCTAAAGCAGCCTCTGTTTAGGGTGGTAGAAAATCCTCTTCCAGCTTGTTTGCCCTCTGTTTGCTGTGATCGCTGGGCTATATAATTAAAAACATTTTATACACAGTTCCATGTCTTGCTCTTTCCCCCTAAGGGGGTGTTGGCATGAAATAGTGAGAATCAGCGCCACGTGTGGGAAGCGGGCCCTGCTGGGCTGTGGCTCCAGCTGTTGCCTTCCTGTGTTCCTGGGCCAGGCAGGCCGTCCACTGCAGGGACAGTGCTGGGCAGCTGGGGCCTGATGCCCTTCCCGGTGCCACACTCAACAAGCCTCTCCGTGATCCCCAAGAGCGGTCTCCTCGCTCTTCATCCCCCTTTAAGGTGCATCGCAACCCACTCCAGTATTCTTGCCTGGAAAATCCCATGGACAGAGGAGCCTGGCAGGCTGCAGTCCATAGGGTCACAAAAAGTCAAACACGACCGAAAACGACTTAGCACACGCACGCACGCCTTTAAGTTGAATGACATGTGCTCTTATCCTGATCAGTGAGTACACCTAGCCTAGCACTCTGCCTCTGAACCAGCTTCCCTGTGTCTCCACTGTGATGTCCTTTCACCATCAGAGCTGGCCTTTCCCTGTGGCTCAGAGGCCAGTGTGGGTCAGGCACTTGATTGGAAAAGGTGTGTATGGAATTGGAAATAGGAGTGGGAAAACCACTAGAGGTTTAGAGAGCAGGTCTTGAGACAAAAGGTAGCTGGTATTTTGAGAATCAGCAAGGAACCCAGAGTTGGGATGGAAGAGCTAGGCTGAGAGTAGTGGAGGATGCGGGGTTCCTTACCTTTTGCTCAGTTAAAACACGGAGCATTCAACAATAAACACTGGTTATCACACATCTGCCGAGTGTTTGGGACTCTAACATGAAGGAATGATGAGTGGCCAAAATTTACGCAGGAAGTCAAGTTCTTTCTCATCTTTGCTTCTGGCCTCCACAGAAACCACGGTGGTCAGTTCATAAATGTGCCTGATAAAGGGAGAGTCAGCCTCACTGTGCAGTCCCCTGGCTTGCTTGGGCTGGGTGAGCAGGACGGCTGTGCTGCAGACCTGGGCAGGTCCTGCTCCAGGAAGCAGCAGAGACTCAGGACAACTGCCTGTCTGCTGGCATCGCGCAGGCCAAAGCCAGTCACAAGGGGTGGTACCTTGTCAAGTGCCAGGATTAGGAACAGGACAGGGTGAAGGTTTGGGCTCCTGATATGGCCTGCCTCTGGGGGCTGCAGGCCACTCAAGGCTTTAGACATTCTGATACTTTTGTTTTCCACCATGGAGAGCCTCTAGAAAGTTCTGAGAAGGCTCCTTCTGGCTGCTCTGTCAGGGGCCAACTTGTGTCCAGCTGGGAGAAATAAAGGAGCCCCAATAGGAGACTGTCACGGTCCTCGAGCCAAGAGGCAGGGAAAGCGATGGAATATGGGTGTATCTTGAAGGCTGAGCCAATGGGATTGGGAGCCAATGGGAGGGTGAGAGAGAGGAGTCAGGGCGATCCCAAGGCTCAGGCCTGAGCCAGAGGGAGAATGGAGCTGCTATCGCTGGGGTAGGAAATGATGCAAGGAGGGGGTTTGAGCAGGAGCACCCCATGATTTGGGAGCCTTAAGGCTGGCCCTCTCCCTGGCCGCTCTAAGGAGAACACAGCATGGGCGAGAGGAGGGGAGGGAGGGACACCAGCCAAGGGGGCTGGCCGAGTGCCCACCTGGGGCCACCGCCAGGAGCAGTGTCAGTTCTGCAGTTTGTGTGAAAGTAGATCCACTGTGCTGAAGCCTGACCATCGCTTTGGGTGCGTGCAGAGTCCAGGCCAAGAATGTGGTGATGATGGGAGTCCCATTCCTGGGGACCTCAGTGGGGAGCAGGGAGGGCTACAGTTAGTCTCTGTGGCCCCCAGAGTCGGGTTAGGGAAGGTTCAGATTTGCATCGGGTCACCTGGATGCGCATAAAGCAACCCCCTTTCAACTGTTTCTGGAAAGAAGGGAGGAGGAAGGAAATAAAGTCTCCCATGAACAGGTCTCGGTCCTACAGCCATTGTGGAGGGGAGGGGGCTGCAGGCAGGGCTCCTACTGCCCAATGGGGACCCTGGGGGGGCAGGAGGGAGTAGTTCCATCCACCTGCACATCACTGGGTCCCTAATGAGCCACGACCTCCTGTCTCTGTCCCCCCACCCCACAGCCGATATCATCTCTACCGTTGAGTTCAACCACACTGGGGAGCTGCTGGCCACAGGCGACAAGGGTGGCCGAGTTGTCATCTTCCAGCGGGAACCGGAGGTGCGGCGGGGCCTGGTGGGAGGGAGGGCTATTCAGCCTGGGCTTTAACCCACCGGGTGCCACGTGAAGCACCCCCAGCGGGATGCCTGGGCTGGAAGGAAAGGGTGCCCTGGCACGCAGGGATGGGACTGGGCAGGTCTCAGGGAGGGAATCCACCTGGTCCGCTCAGAGCACCGTATTCTGAGCCCCCTCTGCTGAGTGGTCACTGTCTCCTAGACCCTGGAGAAACTGACTCCTGAGTAAACTGCCCTCTGCCTGTGTGGGCTTCTCTGGTGCCTCAGACAGTAAAGAATCCACCTGCAGTGCAGGAGACCTGGGTTGGGAAGATCCCCTGGAGGAGGGCGTGGCAACCCACTCCAGTATTCTTGCCTGGAGAAATCACCATGGACAGAGGAGCCTGGAGGGCTGCAGTCCATGGGATTGCTAAGAGTCAGACATGCCTGAGCGAATAATTACAGCACTGCCTGTGTGAGCTGGAGCTGTCTGAGCCAGAGCTGGGTGGAGTGGAGGGAGGGACCTTCCCCAGCTGTGGGCCCGGCCCTCCGTCTAGGGTTGATGATTTGACTCAGCACGGGGCCTTGCCCCAGTGAGTTCTGTTGTCTGGAACAGCCTGCCTGGAGGCATGTTTCTGAACCACTGGAAGAACCTGGTGGTTCAAAGGCCGTATTTGTTGAGCACCTACTACGTGCAGACACTACAGATGCATCTCCCATTTACTCTTCACTGCCCACCTCCAAGGGTGGGGACCGAAATCCCATTTCATAAATGAGGACCTTTGCAGAGTCACCCAGCCAGTAAGCAAAGTCCAGGGATAGAAAGCAAGGCTGGGTGTGATTTGTTGGTCACACACAGCACCCTGCTTCCCAGAGGGGGCTGGGATTAGATGCTGAAGACAGGATGGTGCAACACCAAGGCAATGAGGCAGGGGAGGAGGAGGAGAAGCCAGATGAGGAGGGAAAAGGACACAAGGGGGCCGGAGGGAAGGATGAAGGGGTGAGGGCAGAGGGGCTAAAGGATCACTCTCCTCCCTCCAGTTCCTCAGCAGCATCCCCACGCCAAGGTGCCCTGAGGTTTGCCTTCGCCCACGTTCATTCCCATAACCCTCCCTCACCACCACCCTAGAGGTGTCATTCGGTGCTATTACCATCCTCAGTTTACAGATGAGACCGGAGCTCAGAGGGTTTGCAGTAGCTTATCAAGGACGCAGAGCCAGAAGGCAGGTAGCCGGGACTTGGTTATCTAAGCCCAGACCTGGGGCTCGAGCACTTTTGATTCATGAGGAAGGATCAGAGGCCCCCACTGGGGGTTGCAAAGTCATCTTGCTTTTGCCAAACTGCAGAAAGAAATTAAACTGGCAGAGGCAGGTTTCTCAGTTTTGAATATTTCTCCTTTAATTTTTTTCTTAATTCCAGTCCCACTGGCCTTTGCCATAGCTGGTGCTGATAGGAGATGAAGTGAATGAGAGGCAAAAATATTGAAGAACACTGAAGCTTTCCAAAAGTAAAAGAGGAAAAGAAATATAAATAGATACTCTCGAAAGGCCAAAGGAAGCTTGAAGTTGTACTTGGTTGAATTTCTGTACTTTGCTCCCAAGTAATTGTAGTTTCATGTTGTCATATAAGCCTGAATTGTAAGAAGTGGTCCCTAGTGCCTGCGATGGACTCACCAGCTCACTATTTGGTCCTTATTCTAATGAGTTTGGTTGCCTAAACCAGGAGGGGACCCTCTCAGGAAAGTCGGTGTGTGTGGCAGGGGGAGAGAATACCTTATCCCAGTCTATCCCTATGCCTGACATTGCAGGATGTTCTGCCCTAATGTTAATTCTGCTCCAAAATTCATTCGTTCCTCAAACCAGGCCTGAGTTAGACCCAAGGATGTAAGGACCAAGTCAGCCCTCAGCTCTGGTGCCAGACAGCCCTCAGTGGAGTGAGTGACACCACTTTGTGGACACCTGGCCTCGGAGGAGAGGGTCGATTCACCTCTGAGCCTCCACTTGCTCATCTGTAAAGTGGGAGGAGTTGTGCCCATCACAGAGGGGCATCAAGGATAGAGCAAGAGGAGGCATGAGAAGCACTTGGTGTCCCATGCGTAGTAGGTGCTCAGTAAACGCGGCTCCCGTGGTTGCCCTCCTTCTCGCTTGTTGCCCTGAGGGGGCAGTGGGGCTGGGCCAGGGCCGCACAGCAAGGTTTTGGCCAAGGTTTTGCCTTGGCCTTGGCCATGGCTGTGCCGGGCCCTGTGTGGTTTGGCCAGCTCCCGCCACCCCCCAATCCCGGAGCTCAGGGTCTGGTTTCCTTGCAGAGCAAAAATGCGCCACACAGCCAGGGGCGAGTATGACGTCTACAGCACCTTCCAGAGCCACGAGCCAGAGTTCGACTATCTCAAGAGTCTGGAGATAGAGGAGAAAATCAACAAGATCAAGTGGCTCCCACAGCAGAATGCCGCCCACTCCCCTGCTGTCCACCAACGGTGAGGCGGCTAGGCCATCTGGGAGTGTGCATGTGCATGTGCGTGTGTGTGTGCATGCGTGCGTATGCATGCCTGCCCTTGTCATCAAATGCCGTCTCTCACCTCACTTATATTGTGGTCTGGGCTTGTATGTGTGCATGTGTGTGCATGTTTGTGTACGTGTGTGCGCATGCATGCCTACCCTTGTACATTTGTCATCAAGGGTCACTTTTCACCTCCCTTTATATTGTGAGCATTTTCCTATGTCTTTAGAACTCCTTACAAAAATAATATTTTGAGCAGCGGGTAAGTTTCATGCAGTGAATATGGTTGCTCAGCCTCTTCTCGTGGTTGGACATGGGCTTATTTCTGCAGCTGTAAATAGCAGTGCCTTGAACATCTCTGTGAATAATCTGGGGGTGGACAAAGGAGGCCAGATCAGGATAAAGAATAAACACTTGTTACAAACTTACCTCTTCGTTTACATGCCGTGCCCCCGCAGAATCCCAGATCACCCCAGAGCAGAGGGTTTCACTAGATGGTGGGGGTCCTCACTTGAGGGTGCAGGAGGAGCACTGGTGTCCTGGCCACTCGCCATCTGCCTCTGGGAGACGGCCCATGCCCCTGCCAGGCCCTGGAGGAGAATCCAAGACAGACCCCTGCTTCACTGCCGTCCACTCGGAGGTGTGGCTCCTTGTGCCATCTTGCCTTGCCCAGTGGTGGGCCCGGGGCCAGAGGCTCCACTTCCCACATTCACGTCCCCCTTTTCATCTTCCTTCACCTCACCATGCTCAGAGTTGCCTGGGGTGGGCGTTAAGACAGGCCTGGCTCTGTCCCAGCCTGGGGATGTTGCAGGGTGGCCTGATCCTCAGTTTGCTCACCTGGACTCCCTCTGGGGGTTACAATGAGGGTGGAAGGAGGTGTCGCCCACCCTAGCACCCCAAGACCAGCCAGTACTGCTCCAGAGTGGGTGAGTCGTGCAAGATGATGTCATCTGCTTCCCCGAAGGAGTCAGACTCCTTGGGGCAGCATTTACAGCCTTCCTGGAAACCCATCAATCTCAAGCCACCGACCAACTTTTGTGCTCAAACGCTGGAACTCTCTGCAGCCCCCGGCCCATCCCCTTCTCATCCCTCAGGCCTCTGCTGGGTGTCACCTCCCACTGAGCCTTCCAGGACCTCTCAGCTGAGCCAGGTGTCCCTCTCATGGGCTTTCCCACTCCTGCAGAGCCCCCAGGGCTTGCTCTCTGGGGCTCCTGCCATTCTGATTGTCTGTGTCCCCTGAGGGTGCCTGGCATGGGGTCAAGTTCAGCAAACCCATCTCAGAGCCAGAGGAGCCCTTCCCAGGTGCTGGAACAGAGGCAGTGGGAGGTCCCCCACCATGGGGACAGGTCATCCGGGGCAGGGGCCCCTAATGTGGTTCACACCCTGGCCCTGCCACTTCCTCTTCTAAAGTCAATGGCTGTTCTTGACTCGTGGGGTTATCGGGAGAATAAAAGGAAATCAGATCATAACAAGCTTCAAACTGGGCAGGCAACAGAGCCTCCTTCAGGTGCTGCTTTTTTCTTTTACATCATTTAACAGTCAGTGGCATTCTCTTCCCGCCTCTTTGGAGGAAGGGTCGGCTCTGGGAATTCCCTCACACCTCCGCCCTGCAAGCGTCCCGCCCCTGGTTCTGAACCCTAGCTTCATCCTTTCCTCCCTAGCCCATCCCTGGGTACCTGGCAAGTGTTTAATAGATACCAGTTTTCTCCCCTTGCTTCTCATCGCCATGGCAGTGATGGTTTGGGCTGCTGGGCTTGTCAGGGTTCCTGGAGAAACAGAAGCAATAGGATGAGTGTGTGTGTGTGTGTGTGTGTGTGTGTGTGTGAATGTAGACAGAGATATGGATATAGATGTAGCTACAGATAAAGAAGCATGGTGTTGTTTGCTCAGTTGTGCCCAACTCTGCGAGTCCATGGACTGTAGCCCACCAGGCGCCTCTGTCCATGGAATTCTACAGGCAAGAATACTGGAGTGGGCTGCCATTTCCTTCTCCAGGGGATCTTCCCAACGCAGGGATCAACCCGGGCGTCCTGCCTTGCAGGCAGATTCTTTACCGTCTGAGCCACCAGGGAAGCCCATATATGAATAAGGAGACGCTTGTCTTCAGGAATTGGTGCACACGACTGTGGGGGCGGGCAGGTCCCCGGTCTGCCGGCTGGGCTGGAGACCAGGGCAGAGCTGATGCTGCAACTCAAATCTGAAGGCCGTCTTCTGGCAGAGCTTCCTCTTTCTCCCAGGACCTTGGTTTGTTTTGTTTTGTTTTCCGCTAAAGCCTTCATCTGATTGGAGGAGGCCCACCCACACTGGGGAGGATAATTTACTCTATGCATTTAAATGTTAACCTCATCTTAAAAAATACCTTCAGGGCAACAGCCAGACGTTTGACCACATATCTGGGTAGCATGGCTTAGCCACGTTGATGCCTACTGTGAACCATCACAGCAGGTGAAGATGACTCTTTTGATGTGCTTCGCAGGATTCCAGAGAAGTGAGGCTTCTGGAGAGCTGAGTTTCTGGATGGGTGAGATGCTGCTCAGAAGTAGGAAACCACTTACACTTTTTGGTCTGCCCATGAAGGGTGAAGAGCAGGAAGCTTTGATAGGATGGTCTTTGTGGAAATCAGTTGAGAGACGATAACTGCCCTTGAAAGGGCCATGCCCTTTGACCCAGCAGTATCAGCTTTGTGATCAATTGTGAGGAACTAGAACATTCAGAAAACTAAGATCATGGCATCCGGTCCCATCACTTCATGGCAAATAGATGGGGAAACAGTGGAAACAGTGTCAGACTTTATTTGGGGGCTCCAAAATCACTGCAGATGGTGATTGCAGCCATGAAATTAAAAGGTGCTTACTCCTTGGAAGGAAAGTTATGACCAACCTAGATAGCATATTCAAAAGCAGAGACATTACTTTGCCAACAAAGGTCCATCTAGTCAAGGCTATGGTTTTTCCTGTGGTCATGTATAGATGTGAGAGTTGGACTGTGAAGAAAGCTGAGCACCGAAGAATTGATGCTTCTTAACTGTGGTGTTGGAGAAGACTCTTGAGAGTCCTTTGGATTGCAAGGAGATCCAGCCAGTCCATTCTAAAGGAGATCAGCTCTTGGTATTCTTTGGAAGGAATGATGCTAAAGCTGAAACTCCAGTACTTTGGCCACCTCAGGTGAAGAGTTGACTCATTGGAAAAGACTCTGATGCTGGGAGGGATTGGGGGCAGGAGGAGGAGGGGACGACAGAGGATGAGATGGCTGGATGGCACCACCGACTTGATGGACGTGAGTCTGAATGAACTCTGGGAGTTGGTGATGGACAGGGAGGCCTGGCGTGCTGCAATTCATGGGGTTGCAAAGAGTCGGACATGACTGAGCAACTGAACTGAACTGAGAGCATGGTTACAAATGTTCCCTTAGCAAAGATGTTCATTACATCAGTTTAGAGAAGGAGTTAAATTAGAAAGAACCTACACATACAAGAGGGCTTCCCAGGTGGCTCAGCAGTAAAGAATCCATCTGCCAATGCAGGAGACACAGGTTCGACCCCTGAGTCAGGAACATCCCCTGGAGAAGGAAATGACAGCCCATTCCAGTATTCTTGCCAGGAGAGTCCCATGGACAGAGAAGCCTGGTGGGCTGCAGTCCATGGGGTAGCAAAAGAGTCAAACTCAACTTAGCCACTGAAACAAAAACAACAATACATCCAAGAACAGGATAGGTTAAGCCACTTGTGGGCTGATGCATCCTTATCTGGGGGCTCAGTGGGTCCTCCATTCTCCATGCCGGTGCTCATCATGTGTCCTATTTGTTCTGTTATTAAAGATAAAACTATCAAACTATGGAAGATTACTGAACGCGATAAGAGGCCAGAGGGTTATAACCTGAAAGATGAAGAGGGGAAGCTTAAGGACCTGTCCACGGTGACGTCACTGCAGGTAAGATGTCACACACGGCGGGTTCCCGCAGCAGGGAGCGGCCTGTGCTTTGTTTATTACACAGTGAGGATCTCAGAACTGGAAGGGCCTTTGAGATCTAAATCACTGTCAGGTTCCTATCCCGAACCTAAGCTGGGCTGCTGACTTGCTGGGTGTCCTTGGTTTCCTCCCCAGCAAAGATCATCTTCCTTCTAGAAGTCATGTGACGATAAGGGGAAGTGATGCATCTCCAGGAAGTACTCTCAGTTTCACCCGAGGTGGAGAGCACATCCTCTAATTCCTTATTAACCAGAGAGGCCCAGAGACAGGCAGCGACTCACCCAGAACCACTCATCAGAGCAAGGGGCAGAGCCGGGAGAACCCGTGAGCAGAGCTTTGTGGGTTCCAAGCCCTTTGCCAAGGGGGTAGAGCGGCACCTGGAACCTGCGATTCTTGCAGCCTTTACAAAGGATCAGCTGCAAAGATTGCCTTTGACGTGACAGCAGCCAGGAAGGTAGAGCCATGCAACGGCAAACTCTTGCTCCCAACTCAACTAAAAGCAAAAGGACTCATCTTTCTCCAGCAGAGAGGCTGTGAGATATGAAAGAGTTCTGGAGCCGCAGGACCTGGGTTTAAGTCCTGCCTCCACCACCTCCTGCTGGGGTGACCCTGGGCAGGGCTCTCAGCCTCCATGGGCCTCTGACTTCCCATCTGGAACAATAACAAAGAACAAACAAACAGAGCGTGTGTTTACCAGGCACTCTGACTATAAAAACCCATTCAGTTCTCAGCAAACTCCTATAGAGTGGGTACATGGTTGTCATCCCCATTTTACAGATGAGCAAACTGAGAGCTGGATCCAAACCCAGGGAAGTCTGGCTCCAGAGTCAGCATCACAGTCTCCTCTGTGAAAGGGAAGTTAGGTCCCTGCCTCATGGCGGAGTCACAGGCACGGTTATCTGCTTCCTGCAGGGAAGTACACAGAGGCCACCTTGTCCCTCCCTGACTTCTAGAAGCGTGCCAGGAACAGAGTGGATGCTTTCAGTCACCCATGTGTTTGCTGGAAGTGATGCCAGATGCATTCATTCAATCATACTTATTGAGCAATCATACTTATTGAGCTGTGTGCCTGGCCATGCCATGAAGGACCTGTGTTCAGATCTGGTCTAAGTTTGGGTCAGGTCCTGCTCAGGGAGGGGACCTCAGAGCCCCAAGACTGGGTAAGGCTCAGCATCAGGAGGTGAGTGCTCTCCTCGGCCCATTTGAGATGTGCTAAGTTCACATCACACAGAATGCTTTCTCCCTGGGTTCTTACCTTCCCTCTGCGTGTGTGATGCTCTGAGAGGCAGTGGTACAGCCTGGCACCAGGGTGGTGCTGCCTGCTGCTGCTCCAGTGGCTGTGGGCACTCCCCTGCTCTGTGACTCAGTTTCCTCACCAGCAAACTGGAGATGTTGGGCCGTTTTTCTGCCACGACTTAGCAGCGTATGCCCAGTGGATTCATAAATATGAAATGGTAATCAATGTTGTCCCCAGAAGGAGGAATAAATGCTTAAGCATGCTGGTCTCTAAATGATTGGCAAGTTGCACACATAAATTCTGAGAAAGAGGGGGAAGCCAATTAGCTTTGATGCTGAATAACAGAAGTGAGGGTGCTCCCTGCCCCCGTCACCTCCCAACCCCAAGAAAGTTTATGAGGGCTTCATCTGGTGGGAGGATGCAATTATCACCTCTTGATTGGCCTGGCATTTGCGGCGAAGCCAGTGGCCCATGGGAATCTTATTTATTTCTCTCCCACCATCTGAGATTTTCCTCTGTGTGTCACACATATCCCAAGCTGGCACTCGACTCTAAACTAAGGCTGGAGGAGAAGAAAGAGGGAAAGAACCTGGGTGCCTGGGTCTCTCCTTATCCAGCATCTCACCTTGTCTCCTCCCCATTTCACCCAAGTCTCCTCCCCAATTCACCCAGCTCTCCCCAACCCTGTACAGCCCTGTACCTAACCTGGCCCATTTGCTGGAGACAGCTATTATTTACTGAGAACCTGCTCTGTGCTAAGCTCTGTGCTCCGGGGTCCCAGAGCTGAGCAAGGTGAGACTGAGTGCCTATCCTCTAAGTGTACCCAGCCTTCCAAGGAAATAGACATGTAGTCACCCCCTGCCGGAGGTCAGCTCTGTGACACAGGGACACACAGAGAGGCCTTTCTCTACCCTATTTGGTAAACTCCTATTCATCCTTTAAAACCCTATTAGCCTCCACCTCTGTAAAGCCTTTTCTACATAAGCCAGATAAATCCTTATCCTTCTCTGTCCACTCTGGCCTTTTGTGTCCCACACTACTTTGTCTTTACTGATCATGTGTCTGTCTTCCTGCCCCTCATCTTGACTAGACTGTCCCTCTGACAGGGTAGGGGTAGGGGAGAAAGTTTTATTCATGAAACCTTCAGACCTTCACAGCAGTTATCTCTTCCCTCTTCTTCTCCTCTCTTAACAACTTTGAAATTTGGTCTGAGGGTGGTAGTGTCTGGCTGGAGCACTGGGTGACCTGTTCTGAGGTTGTCAAGGGGGAAACACTGTTGCTGGGATGAGGGATTACAGGCTGTGGGAGCCCCAGGAAGCCTCAGGCCCAGTTCAAGAGTAGGAGGGGTCAGAGAAGGTCCCCTGGGCCAAGGAGATTCTCTTGGGTCCCCTATGAGCCCAAGTTCAATCCCCACAGCATGTCTCAACCCAATCCCATACATCTCTTCCTGGTCACCCTTCCAGCCTGGCATCAGCCCCTTCTACCCTGTCACCCTGTCCCCCTCACCTGTTTTATTTTTCTTTGGAGCACCTAGCGCTACCTGAAACAACCCCCCCAACACACATACACACACACTCAGTCTATTGTCTTTTCTCCCACATGAATGCAGGCAGCAGGCCCCCCATCGCCTGAGCCCTCCACTTCTGATTGGAGTCATGCCTTTCTGTTAACACCTAGTGCTCGCTCCTGGAACTCAGGAGCCCTGCAGTTAGCTGCCAAAGGTCTGCCTTGCCCTTCACTGAAATCTGCTGTCTTCCTCACTCCAAGCCTGGCCTTGCTGCCTCTCTCTCAGACATAATTTCCATCACCCCTACAGCAGCACACCCCACCGCCCCCCGCCCCACCCCTACTACCCAGGACCCACTCTGGAAACTATGGCTGTGTGAGCCCTGGCCTGGCTGCCCCCTGAGGAAGGTAGAGGAGGGCACTGCGTACTGAGCGATATTCCAGGCACACTTGACCTGCATTAGTTCCTGGATGCCCTGAGCAGGCACTGGCATCACCCTGGTTACAGATAAGGAAAGGGAGGCCCAGAGAAGTGAAATCTGCAGTGGAGATGACACCAGTAAGCGGCTGGGCAGGGTTGAAGCGGCAGTCAGGTTTCAGGTCTACACCTTTGCACGGTGATACCCTCGGAGGCGGTCACACCTGACTTCTGGCCCTGGCTCTGTCATTTTCTTCCTCTGTGGCTTAGGAAGTCTGGTTCATCTTGGCATCTAGTTTTCTTATCGGTGATGTGGAGATGACAATGTCCAGTTCCTGGACGTCAGGTCTGGGCCAGGACTGGGAGACATCAACGAGGCCATGCCTGTCTGTCTGCACCTCTGAAGACCTCACGGTTTACTGGAACTGGGAGTCCTGCGCAATACACCCCTCAGTGCACGCTGAGAGCCCTGAGAATGGTGTGGTGTGTGCAGCGTACTAGTGAGGAGCAAGGGTGTGACACCCTGGCAGGCAGGCTGCACATCCAAAGGACTATAAACTCCAGATCTTGCAGGAGGATTTGGGGTTCACTAGGAGAATCTCATGGACAGGGGAGCCTGGTGGGCTAAAGTCCATAGGGTCGCAGAGCCAGACACCACTGAAGTGACTTAGCATGCACAGGTGTCCCAAGAGGGTGAGCATTCCAGACAAAGGGCATGGAAGGAAGCAAAGGCATGCTATCTGATGGTGTCTCCGGGAGTTCGTACCTGTTCAGCTAACACTGTTGGCTATCACAGCTGCAGCATTCCAGGCAGAGCACACAGTAATGTGTTTCCCATTCATGGAAAGCTCTGGCTGGGCATGTTGGATGGCACACCACTTTCCTACAGGGACACAGGCTCCTTCCATCCTCTGTGCCTCCATCCCTAAAGCTTGGATCCTCACCTTCCGGCTGTGGACGGGGAAAGGGGCAGAGAAGGTACAGCTGCCTCATAACTGCCTTGGCCCTGAGTGCCTGGCATCACTGTATTCACACCCCATTGGTCAGAACAGTCATGTGGCCATACCCAGCTGCAAGGGCAGCTGGGAAATGTAGTCCCTGCCTGGGCAGCCAGTTCCCTATGATTAGTTCAATATCAGTTTAGTTGTTCAGTCATGTCCAACTCTTTGTAACCCCATGGACTACAGTATACCAAGCTTCCCTGTCCATCACCAACTCCCGGAGTTTACTCAAACTCATGTCCATCAAGTTGGTGATGCCATCCATCCTCTGTCATCCCCTTCTCCTCCCGCCTTCAATGTTTCCCAGCATCAGGGTCTTTTCAAATGAGTCAGTTCTTCACATCAGGTGGCCCAAGTATTGGAGTTTCAGCCTCAGCATCAGTCCTTCCAATGAATATTCAGGACTGATTTCCTTTAGGATGGACTGGTTGGATCTCCTTGCAGTCCAAGGGACTCTCAAGAGTCTTTCCCAACACCCCAGTTCAAAAGCATCAATTCTTCAGCGCTCAGCTTTCTTTATAGTCCAATTCTCACATCCATACATGACTACTGGAAAAACCAGAGCTTTGACTAGAGGGACCTTTGTTGGAAAAGTAATGTCTCTGCCTTTTAATAAACTTTCTAGGTTGGTCATAACTTTTCTTCCAAGGAGCAAGCATCTTTTAATTTCATGCCTGCAGTCACCATCTGCAGTGGCTTTGGAGGCCCACCCCCTCACCCCCCGCAAAAAAATAATAAGGGAACACAAATGTTTGGTGGACAATCTGGCTCTGCCACAGGGTCTTCTCCTTCCCTTTTAGAAGTGAGGAAATTGGGGGTGCAGGAGGGTTTAACCATTCATTCAAAGTCACACAGCAGGCTCAGAACCAGTCTGAGCAGACAATGCAAAGGAGGTAGGCATTCCTGCAGGGCTGGCAAGATGGACGTAGCCACGTGGCACTGCTTACTTCTGACCCAGGCAGGATGGACACTCACTGGGGGCACTCCTGGCGTTTTGATCACGCAGCCCTGGATGTTTTCTGCCAACACCCCTCCCCCATCGCCTTCCCTTCCCCCAACCCCAACCCCTGCCCCCAGCTCTGACCGCCCCTCCTCTCCCACAGGTGCCCGTGCTAAAGCCCATGGACCTGATGGTGGAGGTGAGCCCGCGGAGGGTCTTCGCCAATGGCCACACCTACCACATCAACTCTATCTCCGTCAACAGCGACTGCGAGACGTACATGTCCGCTGACGACCTGCGCATCAACCTCTGGCACCTGGCCATCACAGACCGGAGCTTCAGTATCCTTTCCTGCCACAGCCCTGCCACGGAGTCCGCGGGCTGGGAGCCTCTGGGTCAGGCATCAGTTGGCCTGTTGTAAGGAGCTGGCTCGGGGGGCTGCTGCATTGTTCCGCCTCTTTGGTGGGGTGCCTCCTGGCTCACAGGGTGAGCGAGGCCCAGGTTTGGAATCATGATGAGTTTATGTATGAAAACTTTAAAACTGCGGCCGCTGAGGGTTACCTTTGACCCTTCACCTCCTCTAGGGGTGACCCCCATCATCTGGGGGCCTCACAGGGAACCGAGAAGGAGATGGAGACCTGAGTAGGCCTCCACAGTGGTGGTGAGCTGAACCACCAGCACACTAGGCCTCGCATGCACAGAGTAAAGTCCAGGAGAAAAGAGACTGGCTCTCCCTGAACTGTGCCACCGAGCTCCCAGGTGGCACCCCACAGGCTCTGATTGGGCCTGAGGGACACCCCTGAACCCATTCCTGTTGGGGATGCAATGCTCTGCTTGGCCAGGCCCCTCCCTGGTGCTGGACAGGTCAGCTCCACCCCAGGACAGTGTCTGAATGTGGGAAGGGGTGGTCTCCTGTGGAAAAACAGGCACTGTTCCAGGAACTGGGGGCCCCTGAGATAGGTGGCAGGCCGTGCCTGACCTGCTTCCCAGCAGAAAAAGGTGAGGTGCCACACAAGAGCTCCAGGTCTGCGAATGGGGCAGGTGTGGGACTCACAGGACTGTGGCTGGCCATCCTCAGCTCTCGGCGCTGCACTCTTCAGTTTACAAAGTGGCTTGTCATTCACAACCTCACTTGGTGTTCATGGTGGACATAAAAGCTGCAAAGCAGTGGCAGTGATATCATAGCCCATTTTATACATGAAGAAATGCATGCTCAGATAGACAACCCTGACCCCACCCCCCACCCCCCCGCCAGCCCATGGCCTGGCCCAGCGCTCTTTGCCCTGCCCTTGGGCTTCGGTGTTGGGACAATGACTCCCACCTCCTACAGCCCGGGGTTTCCTTATCCTAGGACTAGGGTGGGGACAGTAACTTCTGCCTGATCTATCTTCCTGCGCTGTCGTAAGGATTCGATGACACCGTGAATGCCAAGGCCCTACTCTTGCCTGGAAAATCCCATGGACGGAGGAGCTTGGTAGGCTGCCGTCTATGGGGTCACACAGAGTCGGAAAACAACTGAAGTGACTTAGCAGCAGCAGCTGTGTAAGGGGTTATGTTTCATTTCATTCATTTAACCATCAATTCCTCTTCTGTCCCAGGCCCCATGCTAAGGTCCAGGGACACAAGGGCAAAAGAAAGAAACTCAGCTTCTTCCTCAAGGGCACCACTGGGGGACACACCCCTGACTGGGGTGGTATCAGAGATGCAAGCCTTGCTTGTAACTCAGGTCTGCACTCTCTTCCTGGGCTACCAGGGAGGACTGAGGAGGAGGCAGGGTTAGGATGCTTCCAGTGGCTTGAGGAAGCTGCTGAAGGTTCCAGGGTGGGTAGGGGGTTGTGGGTGCGCACGATGAAACAGGAAAGTGGGAGGTCAGGACAGCTGCAGCAGGCCTGGTTGATGGTGTGAGTAGGGGGCATCCTCCTGGGAATCGCTGTCTCCAAACATTGGTCATTCGCAAACCTCTTTTGCAACTATGACTCTCTCTGTACATGGTGCGTTAGTTCATTTTCTTTTCTAATTTTTCTCATTTTTATTAATTTTCTTTAAATTAAGTGCCTTTAATTTTACCTAAATCAGTGCATTTGGAAAGGAACATTAATTTTACTACCACAAATGAAAATAAAATGTATCGACACACATAAGTAGGGAGGGAGTCACAGAGGTAAATGCCATGAAAACAAAATAAGAGGAATAAAATCCATCCTCCGCCCTGTCGGGTAGATCTTTCCATGATGACGGAAAAGTTCTCTCTGTGCATTTGCAAGTCACATGTGCCTGTGGAGTACCTAAAATGTGGCTAGGGTGACTTAGGACCAGAATTTCTTATTTAATTTAGTTTGAAAGGATTCATACTTTGAGTGAAACAGTCACATGTGCAGACTTTATAAATGTGTGTGTTAGATGAGGCTGGTTCCTTCTGTCGGACCTGGGGATGAGGAAGTGATTCAGTGTTAGAAATATGATTGCACAAATAGATACCTTCTCCCTCATTCAGTAAAAAGAATGGAATGAACTGAAAGTAATTGAAAGCCTTGCTTGGTGTCTGGATCTGTGTTGTGAACACTGTCCACCTCCTAACTGCTGTCAAGTGATAAGAAGCTACTGATGTACCCTAAGGAGAGGAGTGGGCTTCCCTGGTGGCTCAGATGGTAAAGAATCCGTCTGCAATGCAGGAGACCTGGGCTTGATCCCTGGGTCAGGAAGACCCCTGGAGAAGGGAATGGCAACCCACTCTAGTATTCTTGCCTGGAAAGTCCCATGGACAGAGGAGCCTGGTGGGCTACAGTCCACGGGGTCACAAAGAGTCGGACACAACTGAGCGACTAGCACTTCCACATCACTTTTCACTTCAAGCAAGGCATTAATACTGGTCAGCTTGCAGAGGGCTCCCTCAGGCTGTGGGTGTATGTTGTGGACGGACTGGATTCTAGCTGATAAGTCTGGAAGCCAGGAAACTGAGTAGACCAGGGAGACATGGACCTGGGTAGGGTAGAGTGTGGCCATGGGCAGGAAGCCGTGAGATAGATCGATAGTTAAAATGGTGTTTGTAGATATGGGCCTGTATCAGAACTGTCTTTTAGACCATGGTGGCCACAGGACATTGGAAGAGGTTAGTTGTTATTAAGAAAAGAGGACCGATCCATCCCAGGACCACAGGCAGACCTGCCCAGTCATTACTGTCAGCTTCGTGCGCCATATCCACTCATCGGAGAGCATGCTATTCACTGCTGCTAAGTCACTTCAGTCGTGTTCGACTCTGTGCGACCCCATAGATGGCAGCCCACCAGCCTCCGCCATCCCTGGGATTCTCCAGGCAAGAACACTGGAGTGGGCTGCCATTTCCTTCTCCAATGCATGAAAGTGAAAAGTGAAAGTGAAGTCACTCAGTTGTGTCCGACTCCTCGCAACCCCATGGACTGCAGCCTACCAGGCTGCCCGTCCATGGGATTTTCCAGGCAGGAGTACTGGAGTGGGGTGCCATTGCCTTCTCCGATGCCATTCACTATTATACTTATTGAGCCCCTACTGTGTGCTAGGCCCTGTGTTGTTGTTCATTTGCTCAGCCGTGTCTGGCTCTTTGCGACCCCATGAATCTGCAGCACCCCAGGCTTCCCTGTCTTTCACCAGCTCCTGGAGTTTGCTCAGATTTATGTTCACTGAGTCAGTGATGCCATCCACCCACGTCATCCTCTTTTTGTCCCCTCCTCCTCCTGCCCTCATTCTTTCCTAGCATCAGGGTCTTTTCCAATGAGCTGGCTCTTCTCATCAGGTGGCCAAAGTATTGGAGCTTTAGCTTCAGCATCAGTCTTTCCAGTGACTATTCAGGGTTGATTTTCTTTTGGACTGATGGTTTGATCTCCTTACAGTCCAAAAGACTCTCAAGAGTCTTCTCCAGCACCACAGTTTGAAAGCATCAGTTCTTCAGCACTCAGCCTTCTTTATGGTCCAACATCCACACATGACTACTGGAAAATCCGTAGCTTTGACTAGATAGACCGTTATTGGCAAAGTGATGTCTCTGCTTTTTAATATGCTGTCTAGGTTTGTCATAGCTTTTCTTCCAAGGAGCAAGGGTCTTTTAATTTCCTGGCTGCAGTCACTATCTGCTGTGATTTTGGAGCCCCCAAAATAAAGGTACAAGCTAGGCTCTGTACCCATTGCTTGAATTAGAGAGATAAAGATCCATGTCCTCTCAGAATAGACATATAATTTAATGTTGATAAACCGTTAATACAGTAAACAAGCAAATATCCAGTACATGAGCAAGTGATAAGTGCTATGAGGAATGAGAGGGACCAGAGAGCACGGCAGTGTGTTTTTCTCCAGCCCCGTTTTCCTTCATGTCTGCAGATGCAGAGTGTATGGAGAGGGAGCCTGGGTGGTGGGTTTGCAAAATGAAGATGCAGACGTGGGGCTGATAGTATGTGCAAGGAAGGGAAATAGTGGTTGGTCCCAGAATCTCAGCCAGGGGAGGAGGTGAGGGCTGGAGATTAGTGGACTGGGGGGGTCCCGTTGGCGCCCAGAGAGGCTTCCTTGGCTGCAGATCCTGCCATGTGATTCTGTTAGATCTGTGTATAGACCCTAATTTTGTGAAAATGAATTGTTAGTTGATCCAAATATTCAAGTGTTTTGGCCCTTAGGGAAGTATGAGCATTATAGCATGCTGGTGATGCCAGGGCTGGGCTCAAGGCAACCCCCTGTCTGTAGGACCTAAATACCAATTAGGGCAGACAGGAGGAGCTGAGTGGAATCTCCAGGGCATGTGGTGGCTGTGGAAATATCCCTTGATTTGATCAGCTCATGAGGGACCCAGGTTGCATGAGGCACTCCCCATGGCCTGCTGCTGCTTCGCTACCAGAGTGACAAGACACAGGGACCCAGAGCAGAGAGGCCTGGCACCGTCCCATGGCATCCAGACTCCCCCTGGCAAGAAAGGTGTCAGAACTGTGGCTTGTAGGTGTGATGACAAGTCTGATAGTAGCTGAGTAATTAGAAAAGGTGTTTCATTTCCAACATAGGAGGAGGCCAGAAAAGCTGCTGTGACTCCACGCTGAGCTGGGGAATTGCTCTGAATTTTGAAATATCTTTTGAGTAAGTACTTCCTGGCGGACTCGGGACCTGGGGCTTCACATTCCTTTAACTCTTACTCTTCAGTGTCTTGATTTGCTCTGATACTGCTGTTCAGTCCCCCAGGCCACTAGGAGCTTTCTGCTATGTTACCATCTCCTTGTGTCCAAACAGTAACACTTTCTGTGCATGCGTGCTAAGGCACTTCAGTCACATCTGCCTGTTTGTGACCCCATGGACTATAGCCTGCCAGGCTCCTCTGTCCATGGGATTCTCCAAGCCGGAATACTGGAGAGGGGTTGCTATTTCCTCCTCCAGGGGATCTCCTGACCTTGGGATCGAACCCACATCTCATGTCTCCTGCACTGGGAGTCTGGGTCGTAACACTTTCTACTTAGGTAGAATTGATTTTCAGCAAAGGTTTTAAGAGAAAAGGAAATCTTTTTAATAAGGGAGAAAAAGTGGGCATTATTATGACCAGTAAGAACAGTGATAGAGTGGATTCAGAGAACCTTTCCTCTTATAATTGTAGAATTGGCAGCTCTGCACAGAGGAGGGGGAGGCTGGTACTTCCTGAGCCTCCGCCGCATGCCAGGCGCATACAGGGTGCTGTGCCTTCGTCTGTCACCAAGGCCCCAGCCTCCTTCCCCTCTTTCACCCACAACATGGAAAGAAATGCCAAGCCCTCTCCATTCCCCCACCCCCCTGATGGCTCTGGAATCCTGCCCTCCTCACCCTGACCAAGGCTCAGCTCAGGCTGCACCATTCCTTCCTGGACTGTTGCCCGAATTCCACCTTGCCCGCTTTGCCCAGCAGTCAGCCTTCTACAGAAGCTGTGAGAATGGCTCATCACCACCTCTGGTCTGACCACATCAGTCCTCTTGGTAAAGCTCTCAGTGGCAAAGCCATCTCATGGTAAAGCCATCAGCTTCTGGAGAATGTCCAAATCCCCCCACAGTGCCTTGCAGCTCATGATTACCCTCACCCGCCCCCGACCCCTCACTCACCTCCCCTGGGTCTCGGGTATCAGGCTTCCCCACACCTTTGGGCCATTGGGTTTCCTTCCCGCCGGTGGATGAGGGCGGTGCTCATCCTTCCCTGGATCATCCTTCCTCGCTCCAGTCACCTGGCTGGCTCCTGTTTGCCCACAAGTCTCACTCATAGCCCCTTTGCGCAGTCACTTCTCTGTCCACTCTGGGCCCCCCTCAGGCTGCTCCGAGCCCCTCTGGGCCTCCATTCCCGGGTCACGCTGGGATTTTGTCATCTGTTAGTAGGAACATCTCGTCCATTTTCTGATGAAACTGCTGTGATTAGGAACCCAGGCTGAGCCCTCTCTGTGTCCCCACACATCATGAAGGGCCTGGCACATGATAGGGGCTTATGAATGGTTGCAGGTGGTGATTTTGGAGGGAGGTTTCACAGTTCACAGGTCTTTGGATGTAGATGCCTCCTTGTAAGTTCTGGGCTCCAGCATGAGGGCTCTGGGGACCTGCAGACACTAAAGAGAAGCAGCTGGGCTCTGGCGTCTGGCAGAATTGGGCTCAGATTCATTGCCTTATCTCCTTTGCCATCAATTTCAGTTATTGCTAAATGGGCCAGTTTTCTTATCATGTGGATATTTGTAAGGAATAAAGGGATCATTTTCATAAAGGAGTATGGCTGGCATTAAAGCCCCCCTTAGACCACTGCTTAGGCTCCTCAAATACTTAAGGCTGCTTTTCATAAAATCCCTGCATCTTCTGGAATAGTTGAAGCCCCTTTTCCCCAGTGCCATCACCACATCTGTTTAAACAGCCTCTCGTGTCCTTTAATACCAACATTTTGAGGCTCTGAGGCAGTGCTGGGTGGTTTTTCTTGTATCTGAAACATCTTAGAGGTAACAGATTGCACAGGAGGCCTCAGCTGACGGACCCCAGCTTTATTTTTAGCACCCAGAGACTTGTATAGATGGTTCAGTTGATTTTTCTCCCCCTGAGTGATCTCTCATGGTGGAAGCTGGCACCACACCAAGCCACAGCCTGGAACAAATTTCTAATTCTCATGTATGGAGCAGGTGCTGAAGTTCAGCTGGATGGTGAAGCAAATCCAAATTCTTAGTCAGCACCCAGCCACCTGTGGGCTGCGCTTGTTCTCCACACAGAGAGCCATGGAGGGGACCGACTGAGGCTCCTCCCATGCTGAAACCCTAAAGCCTGGGGTTCAGCCCTGCCTTTGACACTCCCTTGCCCTGTGACACTGCCTGTCACTCCAGGCTTTCTGAGCCTCGCTTTTCTCTCCCATTTGATAGGGTGTGCCTCCTGTGCCAGGGGCTGTGACAGCAGAATGGCTGGAGAATATAGAGCCTGCTGTGCTGTGGGCAGGATCCACATGGGCCCATGACCACTGTTAAGAACCTTACAGGCTGCCTCTTCTCATCCTGCCCCAGAAAAGGAAAGTGGGGTGTGTCTACACAGAAATGTCCTGAGTCTGAATCCCCCAGGTCGGCTTTCCACCCAGAAAACACACTGTTAAACTGTTATCAGCACCACTGCTTTGGGGGCGCTGGTTTGTCAGCTTCCACTCCAGGGATGGCACGTGCACGCTGTCCATGGTGCTGACTCCATAGGCGCCAGTGCCGCCTCGCATCATCACCCTCACCACCTCCACCTCTTACTGAAGACTTACTCTGTGCCAGGCAGTGCTCAGTCACTGTGCACACATCCATCTACTTAATTCTCCCACATCCCTGTGGAGTATGCATGATTGACATCCCCCTTTACAGGGGGAGGTAATTGCCATGGACAGAGGAGCCTGGTGGGGTTGCAGAGTCAGACATGACTTAGCCACTGAACAAGAACAACTAAGCCACAGAAAGGTTAGGCAATCTACCCAGAGTCACCCAGCTGGCAAGTGGGTGGGATCAGACTTGGGGCATCTGGACACAGAACTGTGCATGTCACCGTCATGCCAGCTTGCTTCTCAGTCATGATGTTAACAATCCCCATGACAGCCGTGTTGTGGCACCTTTTTCTTCCAGGCACTGAGCTGAACGCACTGCACTTGCTACCCTTAATCCTCATGGCAGCTGGTAGGTAGTGCTGTCGTCCAGTATGCAGCTGTGGAGGTGAGTTCTGAGAAGTGAGGGCACTTGCCCATGGCACCTCCTGGCCCTGGTCGCTCAGATTGCCTTTCCATTTCCATCCATGCAGTAGTCTCGGGCTCTCGTTTTAGATCCTAAAGTGCTTTTCACAGTGTTGCAGGACAGAGTGGGGATTAATTCATTACACAGGTGACCAGAGGCATGGCCTTTTGCAGCTGTATGATGTTTCTAACATTTCCTCTGCATGGTGGGACATACAGCTCTACCGTGCTTCCTGTCCCTTCCTGAAAGGCCTCCATGGCACTTGTGTAACACACTCCTGATTAACCTCCACTTTGACCCCAGGCTAGAACACTGTCACCCACCCTCTCTGTCTCCCTCTTAGGGCTCAAGAAACCTGCCCTTGCTCAACTCCTCACTCTTATACTTCCCCCTCACCTGGAACACTTCTACCAGCCCAACCCTCTGCCTGGATAATTCCTACTCACACTCTGGCCTCAGCTGAATGCCTTTGCCTCAGAGGACCTTCCCTGACTCTCCAGACCAGCTTAGGGCGTTGTTACAAATCTCATCACAGGTGCCCTTTATGTGTGTCCTGGAGCATCCATCATGGGGCTAGTATCTGGTTTCACTGCTGGGCTAGGAGCCCTGAAAGGTTGAGACAGGATCTAGTTTGCCCCTTCTCAGTGCCATGGAAGGAGCCACCTAGGTGTGCATGCCAGCTATGCCCACCTTGGGTTTCCCCTCCCAACCCTGAGTTGGATGCAAACTCAGGCATGTAATCCAGCGCAAACCCTCACTGTCCTTCTAGGGTGCAACGAACATTATACCATTTACAACCTGCTTAATTTCATGTCTGTTTCAGAGAAAGAGAACTCCACTGATTCTAACTACCTTTAATTGTTGCTCAAAGTACCAGCCATGTGCTAGGTCCTTACCTCCTTGATGAAGGAGTTGTCATTTCCTTAAATTCTTCACTACAGCCATGCAAAGCAGACAGTATCCACTCAATCTACAGAGTTTTGCAAACAAGCAGGTCACAGAGAGGCTGAGACATTTTCCAGAGGTCACACAGCTATTATTTGATGGGGCCTGGACTGTCCAGCCCTGGTTTTTGTGACTCAGAAGTCAGAGCTTTCTTGCCTGTCTAAGCATTTGGGAATCACATATGCTAGCCTGTGGCAGAGATGTGCAAACTACTCATCACTGCAGGGTTTCAGTGAGCTTGCACAGTGAGCATTTACTTAGAAAGGCTCCTCTTTCATGGATGTGTGTGACCCCAGAATTTTCTCAGAGTGAGATTGCTCCATCACAGTTCATAAGATTCTGAGCAGAGAAGAGAAGGAGGCTGTTATGGGCTGAATTTTGTCCCCGCCCCCTCCAAAAAAAAGCTGTATATTGAAGCTCTATCCCCCAGTGCCTCAGGATATGACTATATCTGGAAATGGGTCTTTAAAGTGGTGATTAAGGTAAAATGAGGTCACTAGGGTGGGTCCCAATCCAATGTGACTGGTATATTTATAAGAGGAGGAGCCTGGCACACAGACACACCCAGAGGGGATGATCACGGGAGGACACAGAGAGGAGACCGCTATCCACAAGCCCAGGACAGAGGCCTCAGAAGGAACCAACCCTGCCAAGACCCTAATCTTGGAGTTCCAGCCTCCACACCGTGAGAGAATGATTTTCTATTGTTTAAGTCACCCAACTGTGGCATTTCACTATGGCAACCTGAGCAAACTGATACAGAGACACAGGTCGCCAAGAACCTCCTATAGAATCTTGCTCAGTTAGTGGAGGGCCCGTACCTCATGCTTGTAGCCAGGTCATCTTTTGGAGAAAATCTGCTGAAAAAAAGCAGCTTTGCTGGCCATGCCCCAGTGAAACTGCGTCCACATGCAGGAGGCCTTCCAGGCCCCTCCATACCAGCATCCTTGGGGAGCGTGTGTGGGAGGTCTTTTGTGGTGTGACCCTTGGCAGAGCTGCCTCCATCCTTACTCCTGCTTGGTCACCATAGTAACAGCCTCCCTTCCTAAGAGCATGCTCCTACGAGGACATCTGGATAAACCACACTTTGCTGTGTTCAGTCAGTGGAGCCCAAAGCTACATCCTTCTCATCATGGAGCCCTTGCCCACTCTCAGCATCCAGCTTGCTCAGGATGCAGCCAGTCCAGCATGCCCCACCAGCAGGGTCTTTGGGGGTGTTGACCCCATGGCAGAACTCCATGGTATGTGAAGGTACAATCACTCTGGAATAGAGCAGACAGTGGGAGCAGCAGTTAAGAAGGCTGGAAGTTAGGAAGCCAAGATTCATCCTTGCTCTGCTTCTGCCTCTGGCGCTGGGCCACTCGCTTCCGCCCTTGCTCCCCTCTCCTCCTCCATGGGATTGGAGGGTGGGTGGTCCCTTTCTGCAGGGACGCCCAGGTGCCTGGCCTGCAGGGGGCTGCCCTCACCAACTCTCCAGGTGTCTGATAGTGTCTCCAGGCTTAGTTACTTGCCATATCTTCAGAGTCACTTGTCACAGCAGAGCCACTAAAGCCCTTCACGATATAGTTGATACTTCTGTGATTCCTGGGTGTCCGTGGAGTGCTTTCCATACTCGTTTCTGATTGGAGCTCCTCCCTGAAATGAACCAATGACATTTATTCATTTCATGTGTCGGACTCATTTTATGGTGAGCAGAGATCTGCCTGGGGAATGAGTGACAGCACTTGTGCCTGTGATCCTGGGACGGGGAAGGGAGACCGAGGTTCAGAGAGCTGCAGCTCAGAGAAGCGAGGGCCACAGATGCGCAGCCACCTTCTCTCCCATGTTTCAGGACCCTCCAAGTGAGATCCCACACAGCGGTATGGCTTCAGACCAATGATCGGCCAAGGTGCCAGGTGCCTGTGTCCAGCCGCCAGTTTCAGGACATCAGGAGATGCCCTTGGCAGCAGGAGATGAAGGTGTTTCTATAAAAATCCCCTCAAACTTGATGACTCTGCAGAAGACCCACCTGAATTACATTCCTGTGTTCTTGGCGAAAAGAACCACAGACTTCACTCTAGGCTGGAATAAACCCTTGTTTCTGAGCTTTACTGACCTCCAGGCATTTTACAAACTGACAGTAAAGGGAGGCTTCTGTTACAACAGCAAGACTGCAACTCCTCCTCTAAACCCCAGGGTCAGCAAAGAGTATCCCAGCAAGGAGAGGTGGGCCCAAGAGTTTTATAAAGCTTGATGGGAACACTGCCACGCCCACTCATTTGCATTATTGTCTGTGGCTGTTTTTGCATCACAGAAGCAGAGTTGGGTAGCAGGAGGAGATCTTGTGGCCTGCCAAGCATGAAATATTTCCTCTCTGGCTCTTTACAGAAATTGTCTGCTGACCATGGTGTGCAGGGTTGTACTTGTGCTTGTTCACACAAGCACCGACGGAAAGGGGGCTGGAGCCACGCAGCTGCTAGAAGCAGTGCCAACTTCCCAGGCCCCCTCCTGCCCACCCGCCCACACTCCCACCGCTAGGTCTTTCCTCTCCTGCTCCTGGAGCTTCCGCCCAACTGGTCCAGAGAAGCTGAGTGACTGGCCCAAGGGAGTCTCCACATGGATTAAAGGCAGACTTGAGCATGGAATCCAGGCTCCCTGGCAGCCAGTTCCACACTTGCCTGTAGTGTTAGGGTATGTTCCTTCTTCAGTTCAGTTCAGTTGCTCAGTCGTGTCCGACTCTTTGAGACCCCATGAATCGCAGCACGCCAGGCCTCCCTGTCCATCACCATCTCCCAGAGTTCACTCAGATTTACGTCCATCGAGTCAGTGATGCCATCCAGCCATCTCATCCTCGGTCGTCCCCTTTTCCTCCTGCCCCCAATCCCTCCCAGCATCAGAGTCTTTTCCAATGAGTCAGCTCTTCGCCTGAGGTGGCCAAAGTACTGGAGTTTCAGCTTTAGCATCATTCCTTCCAAAGAAATCCCAGGGCTGATCTCCTTCAGAATGGACTGGTTGGATCTCCTTGCAGTCTAAGGGACTCTCAAGAGTCTTCTCCAACACCATAGTTCAAAAGCATCGATTCTTCAGTGCTCAGCCTTCTTCACAGTCCAACTCTCACATCCATACATGACCATAGGAAAAACTATAGCCTTGACTAGAGGGACCTTAGTCGGCAAAGTAATGTCTCTGCTTTTGAATATACTATCTAGGTTGGTCATAACTTTTCTTCCAAGGAGTAAGCATCTTTTAATTTCATGGCTGCAGTCACCATCTGCAGTGATTTTGGAGCCCCAAAAATAAAGTCTGACACTGTTTCCACTGTTTCCCCATCTATTTCCCATGAAGTGATGGGACCAGATGCCATGATCTTCGTTTTCTGAATGTTGAGTTTTAAGCCAACATTTTCGCTTTCCTCTTTCACTTTTCATCAAGAGGCTTTTTAGTTCCTCTTCACTTACAAAGCACCTTCTCCACACCAGGCCCTGTCCTCAGCACATCATAACATGCATCGTCTTAATTATAGGAGGCAAACTGAGGATTTACAAGGAGAAACTGATTTATCATAAGAAATCTTGTAACTGAATAATTGGCTTCCGTGGTGGCTCAGTGGTAAAGAATCCACCTGCCAATGCCGGAGATGCAGGTTCAATCCGAGTCAGGAAGATCTCCTGGAGTAGGAAATGGCAACCCACTCCAGTATTCTCGCCTGGAAAATTCCATGGACAGAGGAGCCTGGCAGACTACAGTCCATGGGACCACAGAGAGTGGGACATGACCAAATGACTAAGCACACATACTACCCTAGGAGATAAGGTGTGGTGGTGATGGTTTAGGGGTTTCCTGTGGCTCAGTCAATAAAGAATCTGCTTGCAATGCAGGAGAAGGGTCAGTCCCTAGGTCAGGAAGATCCCCTGAAGAAGGAAATGGCAGCCCACTCCATTCTTCTTGCCTGGGAAATTACATAGAAGACAGGGGTAAGGTATATACCACTGTCATTTTGAACTTGGGGAAACTGAAGCACAGAGAGGTTTAGAAACTTGCACACACAGCTAGCGAGCAGAGCAAGCCTGGATTCAGCCCCAGGCTGTCAGGTTGTTCTCACCCCATTCTTCCCTGTCTCCCAGGTCACAGCATATTGCCTGTTGTAGATTCTGGAGCTCAATTCTTTTGCTGTCCGCAGCTGGCCACCCTCTGCCTGGCCCTGAGCATGAGGCTTACCCTTGCTGAGCCCCTGTTTACTCATCTACAGGAGGGGGCATCTCACCAACAGGTAGAGAGGATACAACAGACACAGATGTGATGCCTTCTGCTCAGAGCCAGGCCACAGGGCATCTCAGGTGGGCACAGGTACCAAGTTGGTATAAACTGAAGTCTGGGGTGTAAATGATTTTGCCTGTACTTGGATGAGTGAAAATGGTCAGCCAATGTTTTCAGTCTGTAAAGAAGGCCTTCTCTTGTGGCTGGGGGCAGGAGGAGAAGGGCACCTATGGAGCAGGGCAGTGAAGGGGGGAACCCAACCCCATTTTAGGAAGTTCACTCAGCCTGGGCTGAGGGCCAGAAAGGAGGGACCTCCAAATGGAGGAGCCAGGACATGGAGGCAGGCTGGAGGTGATGAAGGAAGGAGTGGAGCATGGGATTCCAAAGCTGCCCTGATTCCTGGCTCAGCATTTAAGGGCTGGAGCTGCTACAACAGGGACCTTCAGGGAAAGAAGCGGTCTGGAATGGATGTCAAGGAAGATGTCTATGATCTCGGCATGATGCCCATGTCTTTATTTCCCAGCTTGCAGGAAGCAACCTGGGTGTCTGAGCTTCCTATAGGTGGCATAACTTTTCACACACCATTTGGTTCAAAACAATAAAAATCTATTGGCTCACAGTTTCAGAGGTCTGGAGTTTGCAAAATTAAGGTGTTGTCAGGGCTGTGTTCCTCTGAGGGCTTCTGGGGAGGGTCCTTCCATGCTTCTCCCAGCTCCTGTGGCCCTAGGCATCGCTCCAGCCTCTGCCTCTGAGATGGCCTTCTCTTCTGGGTGTGTCTGCTTCTCCTTCTGTGTCTCTTATAAGGAACTTGTGATCAGATTTAGGGCCCACCCAGGTAATCTAGGAAGAACCCCCCCCTCATTTTGACATCCTGAACTTGATCATGTGTACAAAACCCCCTTTTCCCAAGTTCACATTCACAGTCTCTGGGGGTTAGGGCATGGACATGTATTGGTGTGGTGGGGAACCATTCAACTTCCTGCACTGGAGAAAATTACCTTGCACTCAGCCAAAGGGTGGGGACCAGAACTGGTCCACCTTCTGCCCTTCTCGTCTCTGCGTAACCTGCTCGTCTCTCCACCTACCTGTGTCTGACAAACTTCCCTTGTAGGGAAAAATCATTCTTAGCTGCCAAAGTGTGACTGAAAGTGAAACAAAAGCCATCAGACACTTGGAGTACAATTAAATGGAAAAACAGAACATGAATAATTCATCCAGCTTTGCCAGGGGGAGGGGGGCTCATAAATGAGTCTAATTATACATCTTCCCAAGAGAGGTCAGTCCTGCCATGGAAGAAGCACCGCCTACACGTGGGATTCTTGCAGCTGATTCCAAAATGGGGCTGGGGGCAGCACCTTGGGGGTTAATCCTCAAAAAGAAATGGTGTTCCAGGGTCATACTCAACCCCTCATGTTGCAAATAGGGGAAAACAAGGTTTACGGATGGGAATGATTTTTGCATATGGAACTGAACATTCCAGAGAGAGCTAAGACCCAGACCTCTGGCCCAAGACCCCCAACTTCCAACCCAACTCTGGTCTTTCCAGTGTCAAGGCCACCGTGTATGGTCAAGTGTCTCAAAGTCCCAGGCATGTGGCCACTCAGGTGGGAGTCCCAGAGGAGTGTTTGCAGTGTCTGTTTGGTACGTTAATTACAGAGATATAGAGGCCTCCCCAGGTGGCACAGTGGTAAGTAAAGAATCCATCTGCAGTGCAGGAGACAAGAGATACAGGTTCAGTCCCTGGGTTGGGAAGATCCCCTGGAGGAGGAAAATGGTAGACCACTCCAGTATTCCTGCCTGGAGAATCCCATGGACAGAGGAGCCTGGTGGGCTACAGTCCATGGGGTCACAGAGTCAGACACAACTGAGTGACTAAGCACACACACAGAGGCTTCTCCCCACTACTTCCCACAGATTTAGCAGGGACAGACGTACTCAGTCATTTGCCCCTCACACACCCAGTGGCCAGCAAGGAGCTGGACACCCACAGGGAGAGCCTTGTCCTCGAGCAGAGCCAGAGGTGGTGGAGAAGCTGTCCTGAGACCAGGTGATGGTGGACCCAACTGGATGGCCATGCCCTGAAGGACACTGTGCTATCCGAGGTGGCGGGGGTGGCTGTGGCCCCTAGGATTCAGAGGCACAGGTTGGCCACGACCATGTTCTTGCCTTCCTCCACCAGCATCACGTGGAATTGGGTCCTATGCTTCATATCATCTTTCCCTGGCACCCACTGCGTCCAGGACTTTGAAACAACAAGAGATTCCCAGAGTGACGCATGAGTCATAAGACCTGTGGTTCATGGCTGCTGGTGGGGCCCAGGCATCAGGGACTCTGCCTCTTCAGCCCACAGGGCCCCCGGTCCATGTGGGTTCCCCCCTCAGCCGGCTCTAGGTAGCTCCGGTTCAGGCATGTTCACTGTAGAGCCTGCAGACCTGATCAAGCCCTGTGGACTCAAGCTATCATGGCCTTGATCAAAGTTCTAGGGAGTGTCTTCAGAAGGCTGGCCAAACCTGAACATGGTTGTCATGAGGCTGTCAGAAGGGCTGTTAGAGAGAGGTGGGTCATGGGAAACAAAGCGGGGAGCCCGGACTCTTGTGATCAAGCAAAGGCCACACTCCTTTGCTTGGCGTTGGCCCCTGTGTGAGTCTGGGGCCAGGATCAGGAACCTGGGAGAGACTTCCAACATACCACACTCCCTTCTCTCTGGCCACCAGCGTCCACGGCCTCCCAAGTTAGAAAGTGGTTCATAAACTTTCTCCACAAAAGTTCTCCAGAGACTTCAGACATCATTTCTCTGCTCCTTCTCTGTTGAGCTCAGTTCTAGAACATCTAAGACATCTGGAAAAGAGAGAGAATTTGGATGCTGATTCAATCAGTGGGGGTCAGTTCAGTTCAGTTCAGTCACTCAGTCGTGTCCAACTCTTTGTGACCCCATGAATCGCAGCACGCCAGGCCTCCCTGTCCATCACCATCTCCCAGAGTTCACTCAGACGTGTTCTTCGAGTCTGTGATGCCATCCAGCCATCTCATCCTCGGTTGTCCCCTTCTCCTCCTGCCCCCAATCCCTCCCAGCATCAGAGTCTTTTCCAATGAGTCAGCTCTTCTCATGAGGTGGCCAAAGTACTGGAGCTTCAGCTTTAACATCATTCCTTCCAAAGAAATCCCAGGGCTGATCTCCTTCAGAATGGACTGGTTGGATCTCCTTGCAGTCTAAGGGACTCTCAAGAGTCTTCTCCAACACCACAGTTCAAAAGCATCAATTCTTCGGTGCTCAGCCTTCTTCACAGTCCAACTCTCACATCCATACATGACCACAGGAAAAACTATAGCCTTGACTAGAGGGACCTTAGTCGGCAAAGTAATGTCTCTGCTTTTGAATATACTATCTAGGTTGGTCATAACTTTTCTTCCAAGGAGTAAGCATCTTTTAATTTCATGGCTGCAGTCACCATCTGCAGTGATTTTGGAGCCCAAAAAAAGTCTGACACTGTTTCCACTGTTTCCTCATCTATTTCCCATGAAGTGATGGGACCGGATGCCATGATCATCGTTTTCTGAATGTTGAACTTTAAGCCAACATTTTCGCTTTCCTCTTTCACTTTTCATCAAGAGGCATTTTAGTACCTCTTCACTTTCTGCCATAAGGGTGGTGTCATCTGCATATCTGAGGTTATTGATATTTCTCCCGGAAATCTTGATTCCAGCTTGTGTTTCTTCCAGTCCAGCATTTCTCATGATGTACTCTGCATATAAGTTAAACAAGCAAGGTGACAATATACAGCCTTGACATACTCCTTTTCCTATTTGGAACCAGTCTGTTGTTCCATGTCCAGTTCTAACTGCTGCTTCCTGACCTGCATACAGATTTCTCAAGAGGCAGGTTAGGTGGTCTGGTATTCCCATCTCTTTCAGAATTTTCCACAGTTTATTGTGATCCACACAGTCAAAGGCTTTGGCATAGTCAATAAAGCAGAAATAGATGTTTTTCTGGAACTCTCTTGCTTTTTCCATGATCCAGCAGATGTTGGCAATTTGATCTCTGGTTCCTCTGCCTTTTCTAAAACCAGCTTGAACATCAGGGAGTTCGCGGTTCACGTATTGCTGAACCCTGGCTTGGAGAATTTTGAGCATGACTTTACTAGCATGTGAGATGAGTGCAATTGTGTGGTAGTTTGAGCATTCTTTGGCATTGCCTTTCTTTGGGATTGGAATGAAAACTGACCTTTTCCAGTCCTGTGGCCACTGCTGAGTTTTCCAAATTTGCTGGCATGTTGAGTGCAGCACTTTAAAAGCATCATCTTTCAGGATTTGAAACAGCTCAACTGGAATTCCATCACCTCCACTAGCTTTGTTCGTAGTGATGCTTTCTAAGGCCCACTTGACTTCACATTGCAAGATGTCTGGCTCTAGATGAGTGATCACATCATGATTATCTGGGTCGTGAAGATCTTTTTGTACAGTTCTTCCATGTATTCTTGCCACCTCTTCAATGGGGTCAGGTGACCCTTAATTAACAATCAGAAAGTCTCAGAAATGACAGCAGCCCCCTCATGCTACGAGTCCACCGCAGGTCACCTGAGGTTCACAGCACAGCATGTGCTGGCTCTCGGAGCTTCGGCCTGGAAGTGATACGTGTCACTTTTCACTCTGTCCTCCATTCATTGACGAAAGCAACAAGTCATGATGACCTGAGTCCCCTCGGGTCGGGGGACAGCTCTCCCTGGGATGCTCAGAGGACCACCTGCAAGGCAAGCCTCTTCACTTCCCAAGGAGGGTGTAACCCTGGGAAACATCATGAAAACCCATGTCCCTTGACAACTGACACAACCTGCGTGCCCTGAGGACTGCACTTGTTTCTCCCAGACCCTCTCTGGCTTTTTTGTCCCAGGTCCTGCGGGAGAATCTGCTCCGTTTACAGAACATCTGACAGGTGCTGTACTGATGGGCATGACATTTCACAAACAACAGCACTTTTTCTCCAGACACCACTTGAAGTTCAGGAGGGAATTAAGGCAGCCGGGAGGAGGCACAGTCCTGTAGAAAGTCGTCACTGGGTGTTCAGACCCGTAAGGAGAGGGCTGCAGGTTGATGTTGATGGAATTCACATCCTAGATGTCTTGGCTCTTTTTCTCTGTGAAACTTTAGTCACTTTTTCACAATTTAACCTCTGCTTCTTATTGAAGCAGAAACCACAGTTTCCTGGGAAACCAGTCCAGGAACTGACAGCTGCTTCCTTTTTTCCCCTCTGTTTTGGTGTGCTTCTAAGTTTCTGGTTAATGGTGTGCTTCTAGCAGGCAAAATTTGAGCATTTGCACATAGACCCTCCTTGGTGCCTCTCATTGCAACAGATTCAACCATCTTTTCTGATGTTTTTTAAACTCTGCTGTTTATAGAAGTCAGAAAAACACCTCTTTCTTATTGAGAGAGAAAGCAGCCTGGGGCAGGTGGAAGAGACAGGGCTGATAGCAGATGAATCTCAGAGTTTCAATTGGTATTTTCCAGATAATAAAAATAATAAGAGCAACTGACAATGTGTCAGGCAGTTGTCAAGGGCTTTGCTTCTTCTCATCTTCACAGCAAATCTATGACGTTAGAGCTGTTAGCCCATTTTACAGATGAGGAAACTGAGGCATTGGGAGCTGAGAAACTTACACAGGATCATACAGCCAGGAGGTGGCAGAGCTGGAATTCTCTGAATCCAGAGCCCACATGCAAAGAAGAGAGAGGAGGGGGCTTTTCAGAGGGCTTTTCAGGAAGGGGGCTGCAGAGCTCCCACAGGGCTGGGGAGAACAGAGACCAAGGGTTTCACTGTCTGAGAGGAAAGTGCCTTCAGGGCACAGTAACTTATAGATCTGAAGCAGGAAAGATAAAAAGGGGCCTGGGTATGCTAGGCCTTGGATGCTACATCCAGGGGTTCCAATTTGCTGTTGTAGGCAATGGGGGATGGACAGGAATTCAGCCTCACCACTTACTGCTGAGTCACCAGGGACTGGTTGTTTACTCTGTCTGGGCTCCAGCATATCATACCTGGCTCCAGAACTATCAGCCAAGGATACTTCCTTTTCAAGCAACAAAATTCTTGGTCCTAAACAGAAAATGCTAGTTTCACTTCCTTACAGCCCTTCACAGGTAAGCAGGGCCAGACTGTCTCCCTGTGAGCCAAACAAAGGCACCCTAGCCCAAGAGTCAGGCGGAGGGGGCCACACAGGGCTCCCTGAGGCAGGCCATTGAGTATGCCTATAATAACAAAGCTATGACCAACCTAGACAGCATATTAAAAAGCAGAAACACTACTTTGCTGACAAAGGTCCATGTAGTCAAAGCTATAGTTTTCCAGTAGTCATGTATAACTGTGAGAGTTGGACCATAAAAAGGCTGACTGCCAAAGAATTGATGCTTTTGAACTGTGGTGTTGGAGAAGACTCTTGAGAGTCCCTTGGACTGCAAGGAAACCCAACCAGTCAATCCTAAAGGAAATCAGTCCTAAATATTCATTGGAAAGACTGATGCTGAAACTTAAGCTCCAGTACTTTGGCTATCTGATGCAAAGAGCTGACTCACTGGAAAAGACCCTGAAGCTGTGAAAGACTGAAGGCAGGAGGAGAAGGGGACGACAGAGGAAGAGATGGTTGGATGGCATCACTGACTCAATGGACATGAGTTTGAGCAAGCTCCAGGAAATGATGAAGGACAGGGAAGCCTGGCATGCTGCAGTCCAGGGGTCACAAAAAGTTGGACACAACTGAGTGACTGAACAACAAAACAGAAAATGGATTTATTGGCTCACATATTTAACCACCCAGGGGTCAAGGCTTCAGGTAGATCCTGATCTAGGATTCTAAAGACACTGCAGATCTCTCTTTCCATCCACTCTGTCTTTGGGGCTGTCTGCCCCACCTCCAGGCTCGGTTTCCCCTTGTCATGGCAGCAGACACAATACCCTCCTGTCCACACCACCCAGCCCTGCAGAGATGACAGCTGCATCCAGCATTCCCAGTATCCGAGTCTGGTGCCTTACGTTCATCCTTCATGGTGACATGAGTGGGAATAGAAGAGGCAGGTCAGGGCTGAAAATCCAGAAAGGCAGAGAACCTCCTCCCCCTGATGTTGTGGGCTGAAGAGCCTCGGTCTGGGGGCTGCGGAGGGGAGCCAATTCATAACCTCCACTCAGGTCAGACACAATGCCCAGAGTGATGGGAGAGAACTGAAGTTCTTCTCCTGTTGTGTCCATGGTCCTGCGCTCAATAACGGCTCCTGGCCTTCTGACTGGCAACTGGAAGAGGAGGGGCAGCAGGGAGATGCCTCGCGGATTGCCCTGTGTGGGGGCTGGGAGCTGATGGGCACCGGCTGGCAAGAGAGTACCAGTCAGGAAGGAGGTAGAAGTCCCTCCTTATGGGGACAGTGGATGGGCACCCACAAGGGGTGTTGGACAGGCAGGAATGCAGCCTGGGGACTCTCTGGGGTCAGCTATTTGTCCAGGAGTCTCGGTAATGGGGAGAGAGCTCAGTCTCGGGGTAAGCGGATGTGCTCAGGGCAGGAGTCTCGGTTACCCGAGGGTCTCCGAGCAGGGGAAGGCAGAGCAGCGAGGACACCCTCCCTTTGCCGCCCCTTCCTTGACCCGGCTGCCCAGACATCGTGGACATCAAACCAGCTAACATGGAGGACCTCACGGAGGTGATCACCGCGTCCGAGTTCCACCCGCATCACTGCAACCTCTTCGTCTACAGCAGCAGCAAGGGCTCCCTGCGCCTCTGTGACATGCGTGCGGCCGCCCTGTGCGACAAGCACTCCAAACGTAAGTGTGCATGCCCGCCAGCGCCCCAGCGGGCCATGAATGTGGGCGGGGCCTCCTGGTGTGGGTGGGTGGGGCAGGGAGGCGTTCTGGGTGGGCGGGTCATGGAGGTGTTTTGAATGGGCTGGCGGCGGCGGGATGGGGGGAGGGCGGGGAGGGCAGTGGGGTGGACTCAGTGCTTCTTTGGCACTGCTGGCAGGGGACACCCGGTCCTGCCACCCACTGCCCCCACCCCAAGTCCCAGCAGAGATGAGGGCCAGGGAGTGAGCTGGGCACTGGAAGCCAAAGAGGGACCACACCCAGCTGTCACCTCCTCCAGGAAGCCTTCCTTGATCCCCACATTGGGCCAGGTCCCTCTTCTGTACCTCTCAGAACCCCCCAAAGCTTTCTGCTCACGACTACCCACCACGCTGAACTTTCTGCTGTTACACCTCCCCCAGCAGGCTGGGTCACCTCATACTGGAACCTCCCAGAGAGCTCCCTGGGGTTGCCACAGAGGTGTCAGGGGATTCAGGGATGGACGAGGTGCAAGGGAACTTCATATGATAACCAACCAGCACAGAACAGCTCACACTGGACTCTGAGCCAGGCGCCCAGCCATGCTGTCTACTGGCATTAGCTCATCTCCTTGTCACAGCAGCTGTCCTGGAGCCCTGCACAGAGGGTGAAACGGGCTCCAGAGATGGGCCCAAGGTCACTCACACTGAAAAAGTGGCAGGGTGGGACTTGAACCTGGGGCCCTGAGATACCCTGACTGGTGCACCTCACCCCCGGTCTGGGCTGCTTGGTGCTGGATTGAGCTGGTGGCTGTCCACTAACACGGTGCTCCCCAGAGGCACCTGAAGGCAGAGGGTCAGCCCACGACGTCCTCCCTGGATGACCTTGCAGGAGCAGCAGGGGGCAGAAGCAGATGTAGCCCCAGTCAGGAGGGCGGGGAATCTAGTTCATCTCACCCTTCTCCGGGTTCATGCACACTGCACACACTCTACCAGCCTTCCTCACATTCACAGCCGGGCGGGACGTCCACTGTCTGGGTCTTTACTTAGCACTGGAGCCACTGACCCCCATCCACAAGCCCCAGGGCTCCTCCAGCGGAGCTCATACATGATCCTGGGAAAGCCCCCTCCCCGGGCACCAAGCCTTCTGAGGGCTGAGCTGTTGGCACGCAAGATGGGGAGGGCAGATCTCCCTCTCTGGGTGGAGCCGGGGCACCAGGGCGCTCGTGTGTCACACAGTGAGCTGCCATGCTCCAGACACTGTCCCTGGGCTGCAGCAGCAACCAATGGACCGACAGTAAGCTCCTAGCCAGGCGATCTGATGCTGAGAGGCAGCGAGTGGTATGAAACAGCCCGCAGGGAAGCAGCGTGCAGGGAGGGCCGTGTCAGTGGCACTGCTACAGGCGGTTACAGTGGAACAGTCTGAGGCCCTGGGGGGTGCACCAGGCAGAATCTTCTAGAAGGACACGGCAAGGGCAAAGGCTTCGAGATGGGAAGGCACCTGTGTGGCCGGATGCTGCCGTCTGTATAATAGAATATTGTTCAGACATTTAAAAACTGAATTAGGAGGGGTTTAATGACATGGGGAAATGATTATGTTGGAAGATTCTATGGGGGCGAAAAGCAGGATAATGACTACTTCACCAAAAGAATGGAAACAGAAAATCATGAAAAGAAATACTCCCAGAAATTGTTTCTGAATGTGGGTTCAGGAATTTAGGGAGAATACGGATGGTTTTGTGACCCCCACGCTGCTTGAACCATGGTCTCTGTGGGCTGGACGTGGGAGTCAGAGACCCTCTTGGTTTCTGGAACTGTATCAGCTGGTTTCCTGGGATCTGAACAAGCAGCCGCCCACCAGGACAGCCGTCACTCATCCGTTTCCTGAGCCCAGGCACATACACAGATTCCGGGCACGTCGTTGTCACACACCTGGTGGTGTAGATTTGCATGTGACTCAGCCCACAAAGTCAAGTGCAAGAGCTGTAACTTTATTTCAGTGACTCAGCTCCATTGAATTTCTCATCCCCTTCTCTGGGGACTGCAGTGAGCATTCATTAGGGCCATGGAGGATTCTGCATCTTCAGCAGGTTCTGGAAGGCTTTGACAGGGCCAAGGTATGAAGGGAGGGACACGGCACCTCCTGATCCCCAGGGGCTTTTTCAGTGCCTGGTGACACTGAGAGCAGGAAATTTCCTTCCTGAGGACGTTTTTGCATGGATACAAAAATTCTGCTTTAGGCATAAATGAACAGAGATGAAGTTGACCTTTAATTTTCTTTTGCCTGCAATCTTTGTCCAGTTTTATTAAGAGGATTGTTCTCTTGTAAAATGAGCTGGCCGCTTTCTCTCTATTTTCCCCTAGAACAGTTAGTATAATATATCTGCTCCTTGAAGTCTTAGTAAAACTCACATGTAGATCCTTTTTGATTATTGGTTTATATGGGTTTTCTAAGGGAATTAATTTTGTATTAAAATGCATTTTTCTAGAATTTTCTTTTCATTCTGAAACTTAATATTCTACACAGAAACTTTCTCATTAATGCCAGTGACAGGATTGTTCACCAGGCTCTGCAAAATACTTTGCAGCTTTTGTTTTCCTTTCTTCATCTCATTTGCCACAAGTCATGAGTAGAGGAAATACCTGCCCTACTGTCTGCGTTCTCCAGATGGCATTTGTTCTTAGTTCTCCTGAGAAATTAAGCAAGCAGACGATTGCCAATTAGGCTGTTATTTTTAATCAGAACAAATGGCTGTTATTGGAGCCAGATCTTGTTTTAAAGAGACTTGGAGGCTAGGACCTGTTCTTTACATCTCACTTCTACCCATTTAGTTACTACTCAGAACTCAGGGGATGACTGATAGTGACATCCCAGAGATGAATGGTCCAGGCATCATTTTTCCAATGGGTAAGACTGTGATTTTCTGTTCAGTGAAGGAAGGGCATCCCAGATCACAAGTGGATCACATGTTGACCTCTGTCATTGGGCAGATGAGGAAACCAAAGCTCAGAGAAACAATGGCTTCCCCAGGCCCCTCCCCATCATCAGGGGCAGAGCCAAGGAGCACAGGCTGCGGCCCAACCCACAGATTCCTGTCCTTCTCCAAAGCAGTAGAAAGCCGGGTCTTTTGTCTGCTAGTCGTAATGACAGCGTAACCATGGAAACAGCTGTGCTTGAATCCTCAAAATAGATAGACACTTCTGCTTTTCACAGCACAGAGTCTGCCAAAAGGAAGGGCCGTGCCAAGAGACATGAAGATTCCCTAGAATAGGTGGTAATGACAGTCACTCCCCGCTGGTGGGCCCCCTACTCCATGCCAGCCCCATGCTGGGTGAAGCAGGAACCACAGATGACGTTGGTCCACGGCTTGCTACACACCAGGTGCTGCGCAAAGTTTACATCTCATTAAGTCCTGAGAGCTGTGCTGATGCAAGTCCTCGATTATTCCTTTTATAGATGAGGAAACCGAGTGTCTTGTTTTCCTGTGGCTGCTGTAACGGATTGCTATGAACTCAGTGGCTTAAAACAGCATGAATAGATTCTTCGACCGTTCTAGAGGGCAGAGGTCCAAAATTCAGTGTTGTCAGGCCTGCATTCCTTCCGGAGGCTTCAGGGGAGAATCGGTCTCTATCTTTTCCAGTTTCTGGGGTCACCTGTGATCCTTGGCTTGTGGCCTCTTCTGCCTTCAAATGCATCATTCCAACCCCCGCTTCTGTGCTGTCGTCTCTTCTGCCTTTGACTGTCTTCCTTTCCTCATGATTACCAGTGGGCCGGCCCACCCGAGAGAGTCCAGGATAATCTCTGCAGCTCGAGATCCTAAACTTGCATATGCAAAGCCTTCTGTCATGTTAGGTAACACACGCACAGGTCCCAGGGATGAGGATGTGGCCATCTTTGGGTGCTGTGATTGTTTATCACACAGAGGCCCAGAGAGGTTAAGACATCCCCCTCAGGTCACACAGCTAAGCAGAGCCTATTAGAGGCTCCAGAAGTCTCATGCCTATCAGCCTGTGCTCTGTATCACTTACTCTTCACAGCAACCTTGAGAACAAAGAACACTCATGGGAGTTAGGGGTGAACCAGGTTCATTTAAAGGGGCTGGATGGGGTAGTTCTCAGAACTCACCCCTGCTAAAGGATCTGGGGTGGAAAGACCAGACCCAGCCCTCTCTGCTGGGGAGGCGCCTGATGTCTGGGGATGAGTCAAGGCAGAGCCCCCAGCTGGGGGGCACAGCCAGTGCAAAGGCCCTGCAGCTGGACCCTGAGGCCCATGTGGCAGGAGCGGAGTCAGGGACGGTGGGGGGTGGTGGTCAGGAGTGCATGGAGAGAGGAGAATCCACGTGAAGAGGGCTTTGCAGACCTTGCTGGGGTGCTCTGGGTTTACTCTGAAAGCACAGGATCCACGGGGCACTTTGGCCTGGCTGTGTTTTAACAGGATCCATGGCCCACCCCCTTGCTAATCCTGGAGCCCAAGGTGGGACTCGCCTGGACACATGTGTTCATATTTCAAGTGGCTGTTCTCGTAACATCAGAGCAGAAGGACCCGTTGCTAGGGCAGCCAGGAGCATGGACCAGGCAGGACCCATCTGTTCTTTCAGGCTGATCTCCTCGGCTCTCCACCTCCGCAGCCCCACAGCCCCACCTCTGTCCATCCGTGTTTCTTTCCAGGGTCTGACTGCCCTGCACCATTGTCCCTGAGCATGTGACTCAAGCCAGGGCCATTCTTCCATCGGCCTTGAACCTCCCTTCCTCCCAGTCCCACTTGGTCAGTTCTGCCTGCTCAGTTAACCCCACACCTCCCCATCCGTGCCCAGAGAAGACCATCCACAGGCTGGCAAGAGCTCACAGCCCACGGAGTAACCAGGTTATCCTCACTGATGCCACACAAGAGGGCACCCCTGGGCTGTGCAGGCCACAAGGGGGAGCATTTGATTTCTTTGGCGAACAGCTGGACAAGCTGCACAGAGAACAGGATATTTGAGTTGGGGTTCTGAAGGATGTATAGGAGTTGGTAGGAAAGACAGGTAAGAAAGAAAAAAGGAGCAAAAACAATGGGAAGAACAACTCTTTTATTGAGCAGCTACTCAAGCGCCTCACTGGGTCAGGGTGCTTCCAGGTGTTACCTCTGGAGGTCTCACCATGCTTGCCCTCCAGGTAAGGAAACTTGGGCTCAGAGAGGTTAAGGGGCTTGCCTGAAGTCACACAGAGCTTGGCCGCTCTGCTGCCTGGTATGGCAGGGCAAGGGTTAGGATAAGGTGAGTGAGATGCCTAAGGCGTGCCATGGAAGGAGACATTCATTTCAGGTGACCCCAAGAGTGAGCTGTTCAATGTGGCGCCTGCCCTTGGGTTCTGCTTGCCTCACCCTATTCGAGGCCCTGGGACTCTGGTAGGAAAGGGGGTCCACGTGTGGCTGCAGGAGGGGAATTTGGGTTTATGAGGCTGGAGCAGCAGGGCCCAATTAGGAAGGAGCTTTGTCGGCTACATATGGGAGCTTACACCTTGGACCTGTGGGCACTGGGAGCCACGGAGGGCTTTAAGCAGAAGGACACATCGGAGTTGTGTATGAGGTGGGCCCCCATCTCAGGTTTCGCTTCCCTTTTCTTGCATCCCAGGTGCTTCAGAACCTCCCCAGGGTCCCTTTCTTCACTCAGGCAAGCGTGACAGGGAGGGGGGTGGTCCTCACCCTTCTCCAATGTGCGACAGCAGCGACACCCAGAGGAGAGGGCGTGGTTGTCAGGGGAACCATCTAGGGCCACAGGAGCCTTCATTATGCAACATTAGTTTTTAAAAAAGATGAGACATGGGTGTCTGCTGTTCCAGAGCCTCTCAACTTTAAAATAATCAGGGCAGAGGAGAGAAGGTGGGATGGAGCCCGCCACGCTCTGGGATGTGCTTCTTTAAACTCTTGTTGGCAATAATTACTGCAAAATGTCCTCAGTGAGTCTGTCAATCAGAAGAGAGATCCCCATGTCTCTTATTAATGCCCTGGGGATGTTCAGGCTGCGGGGGCAGGGGTGGGGATTGATACAGAAGATTCTGCAGTCTTTCAACAACAACAACAACAAAAATAGTTGTATTGAAAATTTAACCCTACTCGGTGCTCTGTGGTGACGTAAATTGGAAGGAAATCCAAAAAAGAGGGGGCTATATGTGTTCGTATAGCTGATTCACTTTGCAGTACGGTAGAAACTCACACAACATTGTAAAGCAACTGTACTCCAATAAGAATGAATTTTAAAAACACGTGAAAATAACAGCAACAAAACAATGTTGTAAACAACATTTGTTCATAGAAATGTTTGAAAAGAAAGCTGAGAACTTCTCCGTGTGACTTTTCTCAGGCTTGTTAATACCCCTTCCCACTAATCTTTTCAGTTCTGGTGCTTTTGTGCTTAAACCATCAGAAATGCCCACGCACAGCCAGAACCGAGGTTGCCGTGGGCTGTTGGGAGCTTCTGTTTTCAACTATGGATTCGATCGTCCCCTCAGCCTTTGACCTTTGTGGCTCTGTGCTCCTTAAAGCTGGCAGAAGACACCGCCAAGGCCGTGTGGCATCCAGTATAGATGATCCTCTGTGATTCTGGCCCCCGTAGGTCACCAAACTCCCACAAGGCATGCTGAGAGCTCTGGGAGGTGCAGAGTGCAGCTATCTGTACCAGACCTCATGGTTTGGGTGGAGGCCAGAGGGAACCAGTGAGGCAGGCAAGGGGACAAAGTCGGGGTGCAAGAGACAGACCCCACTTTACCCTTTTATATTTTTTAAAATTTTTATTTTACTTTTAATTGGAGGATAATGATAGTTACTTTACAATATTATAATGGTTCTTGTCAACCATCAGGGTGAACGAGCCGCAGGCATACATACACGTCCTCCTCCTAAACCTCCCTCTCACCTCCCACCCCACCCTGCCCCTCTAGGTTGTACCAGAGCACTGGCTTTGGGTTCCTGGCATCACACAGCAAACTTCCGCCGGCTATCTACTTTACATATGGTAGCGTACATGCTAAGGCACCTCAGTCATGTCTGATTCTTTGAAGCCCTGTGCACCATAGCCTGCAGGCTCCTCTGCCCAAGGGATTCTCCAGGGGAAGAATACTGGAGTAGGTTGCCATTTCCTCCTCCAGGGGGTCTTCTTGACCCAGGGATCAAACCCAGATCTCTTTATGTCTCCTGCATTGGCAGATGGATTCTTTACCACTAGCACCACCTGGGAAGCCCAGTGACTATGTTTCAATACTACACTCGATGCTTTTATATCTTAGCTTCTGTGTGACCCTCGCAGCAGAGATGCTGATTCGATTGAGAGAGAATTCCTGCCACATACCTGGAGAAGTACAGGGCACCACCCAGGTCCCTGCTGAGAGTCTGGGGGTACACTTTTTTCAATCTGTCTGCTCCCTTGCCCTCAAATATTAGGTCCATATCTCTGTTCATTTAAAAGCAATACAGAATCTCGCTGCATTAGTTTAAGTAGGGAATCAGTATTGATTTTTTTTTTCTTTACTCCAGACATCTGAGAGAAGAGGGAAGTGTCATTGATTTAATTTGGGGCTTAACAAAGAAACATTATGAATGTTGATATCTGCAGAAATAAAGGTGTCAGTTTAGTTACTATTACCAAGTACAAAACACAATTATGTGAGATGACCAGTCAAAATCCAGAGGTTTTAGAGGCTAAAGGTGACCCACCAGGAGGTCTCCTCACCACCGCAGGGAACAAAATCCTCGAGAAACCCACAGCTCGCCTTGCCCACCCTCTCTCCAAGCCCTGCTGCATCTTCCCATTGCCCGTGGGATGATGCCCTTCCCCTGGTTTGCAGTTCCAGGCTCATGCAATCTCCATGGCCTTCAGTTCATCGCTGCCCCAGGGCCTTTGCACATGATATGACTTCTGCCTGGAGTTCTCCTCCCTGGTATCTCACTTCATTCACATCTCTGCTCAGATGTTCTCTCCCATAGAGGCCCCGTCCATCCAAATCACCAGGCCCTCGTTCTTCCTGTCTCCTCACTTGCTTTGTCTTTCCTCCCAGCACTCACCGCTGCCCTCACAGTACTGCATGTCACTGAGCTTCACTGTCTATCTTTGGGAGGAGAATGGGGGCTCCAGTAGAGTGGGGGCCTTGCTCAGTGCAGCATCCCAGGCCCTCAAGCAGTGCCTGGTTATGGTTGGCGCTCAGCATGGACTGGCTAACTGAGAGCACAAAAGCATGCCTGCAGACGTGAGCACATGAGACCATCAAATTGGCCTTGAAACGTTCCCTGCCACCCTGCAGAGGGGAATCTGGGCAGGGGCTGTATTTCTGGGAAAGGCAGGAGCAGTGTCGACCTTGGACAAGTGGGAAACTGGGTGCCCAGATGGGGTGTAAGGGGCTGTGACGGACCTGGCAAGTGGTGTATGGGACGTCCCCATAGAAGAGGCACCAGTAGATGGGGCACTCTGGTGAGCCTCTGGGGGACATGTGGTCAGCCTTGTGCTCCCTGTTTGAAGCCTGGAGGCTCATAGCAGGCCAGCAGGCAGAGCATTCACCCAGTTGGTGCACCGTGGGGACAGCTGGAGAGCTCATCAAACTTTTGAGTCCTTCTAGACTCTAGAGTTGGACATGACTCAGTGACTTCACTTTCACTTTTCACTTTCATGCATTGGAGAAGGAAATGGCAACCCACTCCAGTGTTTTATGGGGTCACACAGAGTAGGACACGACTGAAGCGACTTAGCAGCAGCAACAGCAGACTGGCTGGATATGGCTGCCCACCCACCACCCCATCCTCTTCCCTGAGCCCAGGGCCATCCACAGCCCAGGTCCTACTTGGTCATCAGGGACCGTAACATCCATCCTGCCGCAGGACCAGGGCCACTACAGGGTCTGATTGGCCAGTGAGGGTGTTGGTCGGCAAACTGGTGGGACAGCCAGCAACAGACATGAGCCTGGAAGAGCTCACCCCACTGCACAGGAACCTCTGTGTGTCAGGAAGGCCTGGTTACAGAGACGCCAGGGAGGGGACACTGCTTGGGGACCCCGCTCTGGGATGTCTGGTAGGGACAGGAAGCTCTCACCTTCAGGGACCAGGAAAGCAACGTCCTGTATGGAGCAGCGGGCCTGCAGTAATATGGGAGGTGGGAGGCCAACGGGACTCACAGATTGTACTTGTGGAGGCGAGATCTGATTTTACTGCAACCCCTGTGGCAGCCAAACAACACACCTCAGAGTGGGATTCGGCCATGTGTGCCCAGGACACCAAGAACAGAGGCCCCTGAGCCAGTTAGAACCGCACAGGGTGCCCCACCTGGTCCAGAGCGTGGTCCCACACCTTCCAGGATACGCCAGGCTTCCCTGTCCATCACCAACTCCTAGAGTTTACTCAAACTCATGTCCCTCGAGTCGGTAATGCTATCCAACCATCTCATCCTCTGTCATCCCCTTCTCCTCCCCTGCCTTCAATCTTTTCCAGCATTCGGACCTTTTCCAATGAGTCAGTTCTTCACATCAGGTGGCCAAAGTGTTGGTAAGGTCATGTTCAGGAAAGTTCAGCGCAGAATCTGGCTCAGAGTAAATGCTCCATAAATATTGTTCCAAGAGCTAGTTCTTCCCCACTTGGAGGATTCAGTCGGGCGTGTGCCTGCCAGTATTTAGTTATAGGTTTGATGAATGAATAAACGACTGCATGAGCCCAGGGTGGAGACGGAGCCGTCTGTTGTTCGAACCTCACAGGTGGGAGCAGCCCAGTGACCTGGTTGTTTCTGTTTCCGCAGTATTTGAAGAGCCCGAGGACCCCAGTAACCGCTCCTTCTTCTCGGAAATCATTTCCTCCGTGTCAGACGTGAAGTTCAGTCACAGCGGCCGGTACATGCTCACCCGCGATTACCTCACGGTCAAGGTCTGGGACCTGAACATGGAGGCGCGCCCCCTATAGAGACCTACCAGGTGGGCGCCACGACCTGGAAAACCTGGGAGCCCTTCTGTGGGTGGGAGACCCCCAGCCCTTCCCTGAGCTTCTGCAAGGAGGGGCTTTCCCAGCTATCAGTGGCTTTCATCAGCCCATTTTGCAGGTGAAGACACTGAGGCTTAAAAATCAGGCAGCTCATCTCAAGTAGCTCAGCCCAAGGGCAAGCTCAGCCTTGCCTCATGGGGCGCTGAGGGTCCTCTGCTTACTGTTTCCTGCTCGGAGGCAGGGCTGTGACTAGGCTGTCAGTTCAGGCCCCAGAGGACAAAGATGAACCTCACACTGGGCTCAATCTGAGGGCGCAGATGACAGCTTCCCCTCCCCTGGAGCCAGTGTCTGCACTCCTACCATTAAGGCAGGCTAAGCACTGCCCTTTCCCAGGGAGCATCCTTAGCTGGTGATGCAGTGGGGAAATGGGAGCTTGGTACATTTCTAAATCTTCAGGGCAGGCTTTTTCAGCCAGGCCTATAGGATGAAGCCTGGGACACCTGCCTGGAAAGTTGTTTATTATTTTTCTGCTATGATTCATCCATATATATGAGAGGATGAAAGACAAAATTCATGTGATGTTACAATTTGGTAAGAATATAGGACTGTTTTAAAGCTGCTTTATAGCTGCTCCAGTTATGTTTCTAGCTGGGGCAATCTGGAAGGCTTCTTGGAGGAGGTGACATTTGTTCTGAACCTTGTAGGACTCACTCATGCAGAAAAGAGTGGGAAAAGACCTCATCAGAAGACCCAGCCAAATTCTTAGTGTCACCAAGCATCAGGTGCACACAGGGTGCCACCTACACTAGTCACCTCTATTCCTTACTGCCCTGTGAAGAGGGCACCAGGGGCCCCATTTGGCAGGAAGGAACCTGGGGTTCTGAGAGGTGATGATATGGGGAGCTGCCTCACAGCTGGGCACAGACTCAGAGCCCAGATGGGGAGCCCTGCAGCCCCCTTCCCTGTCCTCCGTCCTGCCAAGGCCTGGGCTACAGCCTGTCCCAGGAGAGGGAGGGGCCCCACTGGGAAGGGGCACAGAGCTGAGAGGGGGAGGATTGGGGTTCAGAGTCTGACCTTGGACACGTATGCTCCTGGCAGCCTCATGCTCACAACAATGTCTCAGAAGGTTCTGGTGCACCACCACCCCGCCCACCGCCCCCTCCCCCACCCCCCAGCTTCCTCAGGACAATGGATTCATGAAAGGGCTCCTTTGTTAGCCACGTATGTTTACCAGAAGTCCTGCCACTCCCTCCAGTTCTGACCCAAGCAGGCCTCCTGCTCCCATGGCACAACCCAGGGATGGATCAGCTCCTCCTCTGACCTCAGGAGTGCAGGGGTCAGAGACTGGGACAGGAATGACATAACCCCTGCTCAGGCCTGTGGGGATGACCGTTCTGATGCCTTCCTAGAGCCTGTCCAGGGACACGAGTGTTCCAACTCCCTTAGCACCTCCCCCAGCCAGCCTTTCATGTCCTTAGAGGCAGCAAAGGCCCACAGACCCTGAAACTAGATGTTCAATATGAGCATTTTGGTGGGGAGAGGGTCCGGAGCCTTCAGATTCTCAAAGCACATGAGGACCCAATAAAGCAGGAGAATCACTGCTCTAGGGGACAAAGCCCAAAGCTGGTTGCTTGGCTTCTGGCCCCACTGACCTCTTGATTCTAAAATAGTAATAGCTACATAAAACCAACATAGTACCTAATGTCTTTAGTTACTGTGCATTAGAAATTGTGTATTGCAGATTTGTGTTTGGCTGACTTGCAGCACTGAATAGATAAGAGCCTTTCTCTCTTTAGAGAAGCTGGAGTGTCCCAGAGGAGTGAGCGGCTTCCTGCCCCATTCAGTGTCCCAGCAGCTGCTTTGGTGATTTAATTCCCCATTATTTGCATGATGTTGGTTTCCTACCTTCCTGAGTGATACCTCATGGTGGGAAAACGGCTGCCACAACTCCAGGAACGATGCCAACCTTCCAGGCAGGAAAATAAGAGGACATGTGAAAGGCTGTGCTGGTTTGATCTGTGGCATATTTTATCAGGAACACAAAAGCTTTCCCAGAACACTCCTCAGAAGACCTCTTTCAACTCATCGGCTAGGATGAGCTGCTGACCAAACTGGAAAAATTAGTAGCTTTATGGCCTCTGTGGTTGAAGAAGGCAGGGAGAAAGGGGTGTTGAGTCAGCCAGCCCTTGGCACTTGCTGCATTGATCAAAGACCTTGGCACACTTTCCTCTTCTAAGCCTTCCTGCTACCCTGGGAGGTGGGGCTGATGTTCTCTCGATCCCATTTTATTTGGAGAAAACTGAGCTAAATGGCATATCTGTGGTGGCAGAGTTGCAAGCAATGGACCTTAGATCGATGCTCACATCTTCCTTACACCAGAGCCCATGCCCTTCCTTACCCTGCCACCAGAGGGCGGGAGGCACTCAGTGTGCAGGAGACAACAGCATGTGTGTTTGGACGAGTGCATCAGTGAGGCTTCCGTGACTGCATGGAGCACACACACATGCCAGCCTGGCGGGCGAACGTGAGCACCCCACAGCCTGCAGCCAGGGATGAGGCCAGGCACCATTTATCCCATTCATTTTAGCTGCTCCACACCCCAGGCCGGGCGTTCCATGCTCTGATACACCCTGGGCTCAGAGGGAGAGTAGGAGCCACTGCCTTACCCTCCAGGGTCCCAGACGACAGGAACACAGTGAACCTGAGCTTGGTGTGCCCGTGGTTCAGGGGACCTCAGGCCACAGACACACACCGTAGGAGAGTCACCGAGAGCTGTTACGGAAGCAGAGTGGAGGAAGGGGAATGGCTTGGGGAGGGACCCTGCTCTTTCTTTCAGACAAGTGGCCCACCTGGGGAGCCCAGCCACGCCATCTCCAGTTGCCTCTAATACCACTCATTCATTTTTTAAAAACTGTTAAAAATGTGCCAGGCCCTCTGCACTGCACTGGGAAGTTGTTGGGGAACGAGACAAGTAGATCTTGCTGGAGGGACATCCATTCCAGCAGGAAAGATAGCCAGAAACCAAGCAAACAAGCAGGTGAAATAGTCACAGGCTTCTCAAAGGAAGGCAAATAAACCAGAGGCCGCGGCAGAGGAAACAGGGGTGATGGAGCCTAGGAGAAGTAAGGGCATGAGCCCTCCGCAGGGAGGGTGTTCCCAGGGGCGGGGACAGCAAGTGCCAAGGCCCTGAGGCAGGAACATGGTTAGTGCACCAAGGAATGGTGAGGAGCCGGCTGGAGCAGTTAGCCTATGGGAGGGAAGAAAAGCCTGAGATCAGAGAGGTGACCGGGGGTCTTGTGTGCCCCGGAGGGTTTTGAGTAGAGGCATGACATGGTCCAGGTTAGTTTCCAAGGAGTCTCTCTCGCTGCCTGTAAGATAGACCGAGGCTGGGGGCACGGGGAGCAGACACAGAGTGGCCAGGAGGGCTTTTGCGATAAGCTGGGTGGGGGTGCTTGGAGCAGGCTGGCAGCATAGGACGGATGTGGTGAGAAGGGACTGGCTCCGGATCACTGTGAATCCTGGACAAGCCGAATGTAGGTGTGAGAGATAAGGAAAAACATGGTCATTTGTAGCCTTTGTACCAGTGGAAGGGTGAGGGATAGAAGGATGACCGGGGCTCAGCCGTGCTCAGCCTTAAGGGTCTCTGGCCCATCCTTGTAAACAGCTAAACAGTCCAGTGTGAGCTGCTGGGACAGAGATCCTGGCTGGAGAGAAACATCTGGGTGAGGTCAGCCTATGAACAGAATTTAAAACAAGCGCACAGGTCAGGTGGGAAGATAAGGGCGGGAGAGCAAGCTTTGTGGGCGGGCAGGCAGAGAGCCTTCTCTGGGGAGGGGTGTGTTGGCCAAGGCCTGGAGGAAGTTCTGGGTTAAGAACCTTCCAGTCTGGCAGAAATCAAGCCAATATTGTAAAGTAATTATCCTTCAGTTAAAAATAAATAAAGAAAACCTGCCTGAAAACAGCACAATCATGAAAAAGTAAAAATAATTAAAATTGATTCTGAGACAAAAAAAAAAAAAACTTCAGGCTGTGGGGTCAACATAAACACAAAGTCAGGGCAAGAGCCCCAGATGCCCCAAGGAAAGAGTCAGAGAGAGATGTGCAGCCTGGGGAAATCCAGGGAGGCTGTTGGAGGAGGCGTTCGGTGTGCTCAGCTGCTCAGTTGTGTCCGACTCTCTGCAACCCCGTGGACTGTAGCCCACCCGGCTTCTCTGTCCATGGGATTCTCCAGGCAAGAATAACTGGAGTGGGTCACCATTCCCTTCTCCAGAGGATCTTCTAAGACCCGGGGATTGAACCCGTGCCCCTAGCGTCTCCTGCATTGGCAGGGGGGTTCTTTACCACTAGCGTCACCTGGGAAGCGCTGCTAGAGGAGGGCACCTCCTCTAAAGCTGAGTTTTTAAAGATGAATAAGAGATTCCCAGACAGAAGAGGATGAAAACCTGCTTTTTCCTCCCCCTCCACCGTCACTGCCTACGAGGAGTTGGACATTTTTCTCTCCATCCCTCTGTAGGTAACTGGGGTCACAGATAGCTCCCCGGTGCTTTGCCCTGCATCCGTCTCCTGGAATCTTCACACTCTTCTCCAGAGGAGGGATCTCATGACCCCCTTTTCAGACAGGAAACTTGAGGCTCCAGGCAGCTAAGTGACTCTCCTGGGTCATGAAGACACACAGAGCCAAGAGTTCAGGCTTCATGTTCCCCATTTACCTGCACCTCCCCTACCCAGGTGACTCAGTGGCAAAAGAACCCGCCTGCCAATGTAGAGAACTCAAAAGACGTGGGTTCGATCCCTGGATGGGGAAGAAGATCCCCCTGCAGTAGGAAATGGAACCCCCTCCAGTGTTCTTGCCTGGAAAATTCCATAGACAGAGGAGCCTGGCGGGCTACAGTCTATGGGGCCACCAAGAGTCGGACTTGACTGAGCATGCGTGCACTCCCCCACCCAGAGGCCAGGGCCATGTCCCTGAAGAGAGCTGGCACGCAGGAGGCACGTGGGCACAGAGCTTGCGAGATCATCACCACCTCTCCTGTGGTGTCAGGTTACCCTGGGAGAGGATCCTGGTCTTCCCCTTATAAGCTGTGTGACTTCAGGCCAGTTACTTAACCTCTCTGAGCTTCAGTGCCTCAGCTATAAACAGGACAGATAGCACCTACTGAGATCACACTTGAGAGGCCTGTGTGATGGTCACCAGAGTGCTCACAGTGACTGTTGTCCCCAGAGGACAAGACCCTATTCCCATCACTTACATTTGATCCCAGAACAGCCCATGAGGTGTGTGCTCTTATCACTTTAACGAGGAACAGACCACAGCTCAGAGGGGTGAAGTCGCTCTCAAGGGTCACACAGCCAGGGAGAGGCAGAGCCGGGAAGCGGGTCCCTTCGATGTTGTCCCCTTCGTCACTGTGACTGTCCCCTGTCTGGCCACAGCTCAGGGGTTGGCTGTGTGCCAGGCTGTGGACCCTTCCCAGTGATCAGGGCTGTCAGGAGTGCCATCCAGACCCCGGAGGACACAGCCCTGCTCAGTGAGACCCTCCTCATGGAGAGGGGACCAGGACTCTCCAGGCACCCCCCTTGACTCACCCCATCATTCCCTTCTCCCGCCAGGTCCATGATTACCTTCGGAGCAAACTCTGTTCCCTGTACGAGAACGACTGCATTTTTGACAAGTTCGAATGCGCCTGGAATGGGAGTGACAGGTAACCTCAGACCTTGGCCCTTGGCCTGTGGGCCCAGATGCTGATCTGGCGTGGGCGTGGCGGTGGGGGGTTGGTAGGTGGGGCCAGAATTCCCTGTTATCCAGCCAAAGGAATCAAGGTGTTCCAAGGAGCCCCAGCCTTTCTTATAGACAGGCTCAAGCTCTGAGCTCTCAAGTTCAAGGATGGAAATGAAACTTCACATTCTGAAACTATATCCGTTTGGAGCCCCATTCTCCTGAACAGTAGTGGAAGCATCTTCAGACAGTTCTGGGTGCCTCACCACGCAGCCTCTCCTCCAGGCTGTCAAGGGTGAGGGGTATACTAGTGCCACGTCCCGTAAAGCAGAAGCTTTAGCCACTAGTCTACACCCGCCTCCAGCTATTATGGCTTCTGCTTCCGGCCCACAGGGGCTCCAGAGCGCGCTCCCAGCTCCTGCATCTTCTGGGACAAGGGGGGCTTCCACAGGTGTACCCGCCCCTCACAGCCCTGCCTACCTAGGAGATGGACCTGAGCCTGACTTGAGTTCCTTTTCCCTATCACCCGGCTCAGCCCAGGGCAAGCATGGACAGGGAAGGTCCAGGGCAGGAACTCGGGTAACCAGACCACACAGGGATGAAAACCACATCCGGGACATCAGCACGTCACCCATCACACTTCACAACCAGAGCAGGGCTGTGATGGGTGAGAAGGACAAGGTGCAAGCCGGCAGCCCTCCACTCGGGTGCATCCAGGGGTGTGGACTCCATCAGTCCCAAGCGTCCGGCCGTAAGAAGGCTGGGCTCTAAGTGTGGCTGGCATCGCCGTGGTCCTGTGAGCACCTCTGTGCTGTGATGCTGCGTGGCTACGAGCACAGGCCCCCTGGGACCGTCGGGGAAGGCGGGTCGGGGAGAGGGGCAGAACCACAGGGACAAGACCTGAAGGGCACCCCTGGAGCAGGCTGGCCCCAAGTGGGACCAACCTGCTATATCCAGGGGGTGGAGGACCCCCTAGAGCTGCTGCCAACATCCTGGGGCTCACCTGGCTGAGCTCTCCACGTGGACAGTGCCCTCTTAGGGACTGGAATGGTGGGCACAGGGTGTCCACTGAAGGATGCTTGGAAAAGCAGGTGGAGGCCCTGGCCTGGGACTGGACTGATGCTGCTGGGTCAGAGGGACACGGCGCTCCCTCAGGGGGCCTGCACCCAGGCTGGCACATTGGGGGTCCCCAGCGAACACCGGAAGCAGGTCTGGGAGTCTATTAGAGTCTCAGAAAACAGACTTACTGCTGGAAAAAGGGGATCCCAACACTGCTCCGTGCTTGTGTGTCTCTCTGTCAGTGATGGGCTCCCTCCTGATCGTGACCATTGCCCGCCCTTCCTCCATGTCACCACCAGGGGGCAGCCATGAACAGTGAATGCCGGGCTTCCAGAGATGGGCGCCGCCTTCTCTTCTTTTCTGTCCCGGGACCAGCCTGCAGCTCAGCTGTCCTACCTCTCACCCACCTCTTTCTGCCATGCCAGCCACCCCAGCCCTGGCAGTCCCTGCCACCCACCTCCACAGCCCACTCTGCTCCCATCCCCTGGAACCCTGATCGCATTATACCTGGCTCACTCCTGCTGTCACTTCAAATGACTGACTCAACCCAAGGCCACCTCCTCCAGGAAGCCCTCAGGGTGTTCCTCTCCATCTCGACACCCCCAGCCTCCTGGGTTTTCCTTCTGTGTCTTTGCATTTAATACACATTTTCATCTTGCCTCTTCCCACTAGTTGGAGTGCCCCTTGAAGTGGGACTGTACCTCAGCCCATTCTAAGCCCCTGAGTTGAAGCCTCAAGAGTGTCCAGTCAATGACTGTTGACCTCCTGGAAGGAAAAGGGGTGTGCCACTTCCTTCCACTCCATCACAAGCATCCTATGAGCCCAGCAAGCCCCATAGACAAGGTGTGTGTTTTTTAGTCACTCTGTTGTTTCTGACTCTTTTCGAGCCATGGACTATAGCCCATCAGGCTTCTTTGTCCATGGAATTCTCCAGGCAAGAATACTGGAGTGAGTTGCCATTCCCTTCTCCAGGGGGATCTCCCTGACCCAGGGATTGAACCTGGGTCTCCTGCATTGCAGGCAGATTCTTTACTGTCTGAGCCTCCAGGAAAGCCCATAGAGGAGGATCTCAAGATAAATATAGCCTGATCCCTGCTTTCCAAGAGCTCAGAGGCTAAGGGGAGAAGCAAGTACTGCCCCTCAGGGCCCCGACCCTTGCAGACCAAAGCCAACCTTCTGAATCCCATAGCTCAGTGTTTCCTGTCCTTCTCATGCAGTGGGAAACTTCCAGCATCCTGATTGTATACGTGGCACCAAAGAGCTAATGGACATCTGATGACGCTCACAGCGCCTCTTACCCAACTCCAGCAAAACCCGAATGGGCAGCCCGGGGGACAGGAAAGAGCGGAGGTTTGGGGGTCCGACACCCTGCATTTCCAGACCACACTCTACCAGTCTCCAGCTACTTGCTTAATTGTTGCTGTTGTTCAGTCACTTAGTTGTGTCTGACTTTTGCGACCCCATGGACTGCAGCACTCCAGGCTTCCCTTTCCTTCGCTATCTCCCGGAGTTTGCTCAAACTCATGTCCATTGAGTTGGCGATGCCATCCAACTATAGTATCCTCTTTCACCTCCTTCTCCTCCTGTCTTCAATCTTTCCCAAGCAGTCTGATCTCTCTGAGTCTGCTCACATGGAAAGTGGTTCAAATAAACCACATCTTTCAAGGGCTGCTTTGAGGATGAGACCTTGTGTGTGATGCTCCTGGTGAGGTCATGCTCTGTATTGGCAGCAGGTGGTCCAATGATTGGCACACATGGGTCTGTTGTCTGTCTTGTCTTAAAGAACCCTGCTGAGCCTTCAAGACCCACCACAAATGCCATCTCTTCTAGGAAGTTCTCCTTGATTCATTCTGCCTGGGGAAAAGGGATTTGTGTCAACTAAGCATCTTCCAGCTTCCCCAGTGGCTCAGACGGTAAAGAATCTCCTTGCAATGCAGGAGACCCAGGTTCAGTTCCTGGGCTGGGAAGAACCCCTGGACAAGGGAATTGCAACCCACTCCAGTATTCTTGCCTGGAGAATCCCATGGAGAGAGGAGCCTGGCAGGCTACAGTCCACAGAGTCTCAAAGAGTTGGACATGACTGAGCGACTAACACTTTAAGCATCTTCCAATTGCAGGAATCAGACAAGCAAGCCTAAGTTTGTTCTGATAAGTTCCAGCAAGACTATCTCAGAGCTCATGCTGTACCTCTGGGGCCATTTCTTCTCTGTCCACGCCCATCTCAGAGCCTCCCTGCTTCTTACACACTAGGTTCTTACCCCCTGACTATGGCTGGCTCCCCCTTGCAGTTGGGGATGGTGACCCCCAATAGTCCCCCTTCCTTTGTCCTTCTGGACCACAATTCCCCCTTCTAGGTATATGGAAAAATTCTCAGAGAAGGACCTGATTGGCTTCGTTGGAGTCACATGCTCACTTTTGCACCAGTTTAGCATGGACAGGATCTGTTGCATGCCACAGTTGGCCAGGAGGGAGCAGTAGAGCATCATGATTGACAGACCCTCCAGCCCCACAGGGATGGGGGCAGGAGTCTTTCCCAGTGGAAAGAAGAGAGGCATCAAGGCTGTGATCTTCAGGTGCAGACAAGGAAAATGAGACTAGCAGAGGTGAAGCAACTTGCTTAGTTCAAGCCAGGGCAGGGACTCCCCCTTTTTCCTGTTAAAGGAACCTTCTGGCGTGTTAGAGGCTGACCTGGCATGGTTTGCAGGATGCTAGGACCTGGTGTTCTGAGGTGGAAGAGACCCCTCCCTCTGCAGGTGTATGTGTGGGGGTCTCCCTCCTCCCCAGGGGTGTCCTCTGGACCCTGCACCTGAATGAAAGGAGGATTAGCAGCTGTGTGGGTTGCAAATGACTTTAATGATCTCACTCTCCCTTCCCTGGTGGCTCAGGGGAAGGGTGAGTGTGGTGTGACAGGCCCACTGGGTTCCGTGAAGTGTTCCCTGGAGAACCAGGGGGCTGCCTTCTCTCTTCTCTTGCCCCTGCAGGCACAGAGGGAAGGGTGAGGCCCCCAGTCCAGCCCCTCGGCAGGCAGCACCCTTCTCTGGCATCCTTCACCCACTCCCCCTTTCTGCTTCCATAGTCTTGGGCGCCTAGTCAGACAGGTGGGCCACAGGGATGGTTAGCATCCATAAATGTTGTTCATCGTTCCGCCACTAAGTCATGTCCAACTCTTTGTGACCCCATGGATGGCAGCACGCCAGGCTTCCCTGTCCTTCACTATTGGCTCAAACTCATGTCCGTTGAGTCAGTGACGCCATCTGACCATCTCATCCTCTGTGACTTCAACATCAGCCCTTCCAATGAATATTCAGGGTTGATTTCCTTAAGGACTGACTGGTTTGATCTCCTTGCTGCCCAAGGGACTCTCGAGAGTCTCCTCTGGCACCATGAATACCTGTTTGCATTTAATACATAAGAGGAGGTGGAATTTCCTGACCTCAGCACTGTTCTAAGCGTTTTAACATATTATCTAATCCATTCCTGAGGCTGTTCTCATCAGGGGCTAGGGTCCCTCGTCACCCCATTTTATAGATGGGAAAATTGCACAGGCCGGCCCTGTGGCGCAGCCTGCAAAGCCCTACACCAGTGCACAGCAGCTGGGGCAGTGGCAAGGCATCTGCCAGGGTCCCGGCAGGCCCCTCTTCTCTGCAAAGCCAGACAGGCCTGGTGAGATTGCTGCCCTGGGGTCTGGAGGTCAGGAGTTCATCCTGGCTGGTGACCCCTAGGCCTGAGGATTCTCTCTGCAGGGGTGCATAAGCATACCCACCCCTCCCAACACACACACGCACACATACACACACACATTGGCACCTTGCCTGCCTCACCCTCTCTCCTCCCCTGCCTCTGCCTCCTGCTCCTGGAAGAAGGCACTGCCTGGGTGGGGGTCCAGGCCTCTCCCCAGCCCTGCAAGCCCCCCTGACCATGCTCACTGCCCTGCTGTCTGTCCTGCACATGGAGACTGGCCCGGCTTCCTTATACCCACAGGGTTCCCGGGTCACTGCCACCCACTCCCCTGCCCACCTCTCCTCATTCACAGCCCTGCTGTGTCTGAGAGGCGGGGAAAGGGGGCAACGGAGGCTGCAACCTGGCCAGCGGTCCCCTGTGTCACCTCCCGAGCTCTGTGGGGTCATCCCTGAGCGTCTGCTTATGGTGGTCTGGGTCAACCTGTCCATGCACCCCCTGCTCCCCTGTCTCCCCCTGGACTTGGGATGCTTGGGCGCTGGGTGGTAGGATGGCCCCTCTGCTGACTTCACTCCACCCTCCTCCCTGTCCTCCAGCCTGAACACGGGCGTGCCATGGCTTGGCAAAGCCACTGGTAAAGGGGTAGGCACTGCGGTGATGAATGCATTTCAGCAGCAGAGGATGAGCTGGTCAGATGGCATCACCGACGCGATGGACAGGAATCTGAACAAACTGTTGGAGACAGTGGAGGACAGAGGAGCCTGTTGGGCTACAGTCCATGGTGTCAGAGTCGGACACAATTTAGCAACCTGAAGAGTAACAACACTTGGTGATGACCTGGCCAAGGGTCACCTGCCTGGACCCCAAGGGGCAGCCACTGGCACACTCAGGATCCCTTGGGCAGCCCCAGAGACCGGGACTCCGGCTTTAGTGACTTTCAGGTGCCAGATCCTCTCTGATTTGGGGGAGTCTTGGTGGCTCAGAGGTTAAAGCATCTGCCTCCAATGTGGAAGACCCGAGGTCGATCCCTGGGTCAGGAAGATCCCCTGGAGAAGGAAATGGTAACCCACTCCAGTATTCTTGCCTGGAGAATCCCGTGGACGGAGAAGCCTGGTAGGCTACAGTCCATGAGGTCGCAAAGACTCGGATATGACTGAGCGACTTCTCTTTCACTTTCAGGCTCAGCCCACTCCCTGTCCCACACTGCGGGGGGGAAGAGGGTCACACTGTCGGGAAGCCTCATGGATCATAACTTAGGTGACATAGGAGCCCACCCAGCCTTCTCCGGGTGAGCTGACATCAAGGGAGAGAAGAGGGGCCACTTCGGGGAAGGAGGGCGCCGAGGACACCCTCTCCACCAACCAACCAGCAGCCAGCGGGCCTGGAAGGGTTGGGTTCCTCACGCCCACTCAGCACCTCCAGGGGCTTGTCATTTCATTGTCTCAACAACACTCAGATCTATTCACACCAATTAAGATTTTAAAACAGAAAAGAATAGAACGAGAAAGCACATTAGAATTCTCCACCCAGCCTCCCTTCACCTCCAGGGATTAGATGAGTCTCTTTAAAAGGTGAGCCATTTGAGTGCCAGCCCCACCCCCACCCCCACTGCTCCCCCACCTAGTGTCAGAGAAGCCGCCCCACCCACCCCGGCTGTCCCCTGTCCGTGGGGGGTCGGGGGAAGAGGGGGACTGAGCAGGGCATTTCATGCCTTTCTAAGACTTCAGTTCAGTTGCTCAGTTGTGTTCGACTCTGCGACCCCGTGGACTGCAGCAAGCTTCCTTGTCCATCACCAACTCCTAGAGTCCACTCAAATTCATGTCCATGGAGTCGGTGATGCCACCCAACCATCTCATCCTCTGTCGTCCCCCTTCTCCTCCTGCCTTCAATATCTCCCAGCATCAGGGTCTTTTCAAATGAGTCAGTTCTTCACATCAGGTGGCCAAAGGATTAGAGTTTCAGCTTCAGCATCAGTCCTTCCAATGAATATTGAGGACTGATTTCCTTTAGAATGGACTGGTTGAATCTCCTTTCAGTCCAAGGGACTCTGAAGAGTCTTCTCCAACACCACAGTTCAAAAGTTATCAATTCTTCAGCACTCAGCTTTCTTTATGGTCCAACTCTCACATCCATACATGACTCCTGGAAAAACCAGAACTTTGGCTAGCCTGACCTTTGTTGGCAAAGTAATGTCTCTGCTTTTGAAATGGCATCCCACTCCAGTGTTCTTGCCTGGAGAATCCCAGGGACGGGGGAGCCTGGTGGGCTGCAGTCTCTGGGGTCGCACAGAGTCAGACACGACTGAAGCGCCTTGGCGGCAGCGGCGGCAGCAGGTTGGCCATAGCTTTTCTTCCAAGTGTGGCTGTAACTGTGAGTGACCCTTCATGGCATTCGCTTATTCATTCGGTCAGTCATTTGTTCATTCATTCATTCATTCATTCGGCAGATACTGATTGCACTAACACCTACGAGGGGCAGGCACCTTCTGAACCTGCAGGTCTGGCCGTGACTAAGAGAAGCTTCTGGCCCTTCAGTCCATTTGGTTTGCGAAGCATTGACTGCATCCTCAATCTTCATGGGTTGAGAGGAGGGAGTTGTCCTCTGCTTGGTCAGCTCCTGTTGGCTGTTGCTGGGGGTTGTCTTTCCTTCAAGGACCACTTACCCCTAGGAGGGCCAAGCCAGGCCCTGGGGACTCAAACAAGACACACGTGCCCGCAGAGCCCCCGCCTGGTGTGGAGACAGAAGCACAGGTGGATGCTTGCCTATGGATGATGAATTAGTGTTTCGAGGTGAGCCCAGAGGTGTCCCCCACCCCTGACCCCTCCATCTCCTGTCTCCACCCTCCTCCTCCTAAGAGACTGTGCCTGGATGACCCTGTGAGGCATCCACAGGCCTTCGTGCCCGCTGGCCTCTGGCTGGTTTTAACCATGGCGCACACTAGAAGGAGCCTGAGGGTGGCGAGAGAGGCTGGAGCGTTCATCCTCCCTGTTCCCTGTCGTCGTGGCTAACCGTGTCCCTTAGGGCACAGCCTCCTTCAGAGGACAGCCCCCTTCCCACAGATTTCTCTGCCTCTGGTTCTTTCTCTCTCTCTTTCCTATGACTCCTCCCTCCCTTCGTGTCTCAGGCCTGGGGGTGGGGGGTGGGGGCGGGTTTCAAAACCTACAAATGTACCAGTCCCTAGGCACAGCACTTTCCCTGGATTCCCTTAGAACCTTCCAGAACATGTGGGAACAGTCCTTTTATGGAGCTCCTCTCCAACCACCCAGTTGGCATGTACCCTCTGCCCCCTACTGAGGCCGTAGTGAACCTCGCTCCCTTCTGCCTAGATGCCCCCAGAACAGCCTCAGAAGAGCCACTTTATGCCAGGGGTGTTGCATCCTCATGGCCCCCAAACACCCACCCACCTGTCTCTGAACACAAGGTCAGAGAGAGTTTGGGTGTCAAGAGGAGGTGGCGCCGATCACTAACACTGGGTGCACGGCGTCTCCAGGAAACACACAGCCTGGGCAGGGAGCCACTCGTGGGCTGGAACCAAAGAGAGCTCCTGGCCCAGACGCATCAGGCCCCAAGCCAAGGAAAATGTCCTTTCTGTGAAGAATCAGAACTCAGAGGGTGAGACTGATTGGTGGGAAGGGAGACACAGAGCTGTGTTCTCACACGGGGAGACAGAGGTCACCCTCCCCTTGGCCCTCTGCCGGGGCCCCCCTCTCCCTGAACAGCGTTAGTGACCAGGCAGGGGCCCCCTCCCCAACCCACATCTAGGCCACCCCGTCCAGCCGAGACTGACGTAAGAGATGGTCCACAGGTGAGTTCAGTTCAGTTCAGTTCAGTTCAGTTCAGTCAATCAGTCAAGTCTGACTCTTTGCGACCCAATGAACCGCAGTACGCCAGGCCTCCCTGTCCATCACCAACTCCCAGAGTTTACCCAAACTCATGTCCATTGAGTCGGTGATGCCATCCAACCATCTCATCTTCTGTCGTCCCCTTCTCCTCCTGCCTTCAGTCTTTCCCAGCATCAGGGTCTTTTCTAATGAGTCAGCTCTTCACATCAGGTGGCCAAAGTATTGGAGTTTCAGCTTCAAAATCAGTCCTACCAATGAACACCCAGGACTGATCTCTTTTAGGATACACTGGTTGGAGTTCTTTGCAGTCCAAGGGACTCTCAAGATTCTTCTCCAGCACCACAGTTCAACAGCATCAATTCTTCAGTGCTCAACTTTCTTTATAGTCCAACTCTCACATCCATACATGACTACTGGAAAAACTATAACCTTGGCAAGGTGACTTAATCACAACTTGTCCATTCTCAGGTGGGCCCCGGGGACATGGGCTGGCCCAGGTCTCCCGTAAAGATGCTACAGGCCGGGGCCTCAGCTCCCACACTCTCCTGGTCCACCCGGGTGGACCCCTGCCCTCTTGCGTCTCCCTCCACATGGGATTATTCCTGTAGCTCAGATGATACTGAAGCCACGGCTCACGTGCATAGCCCTTGTAAACCTAGGGGTCCTCGTGGCTCCTCTGGGAGCAATGACACCATGAGGAAGCACAGTTCATCTCCAAAAGGGAAGAGGGGTTCCAATCACCCACATCTCTCCTGAAGAACACTGAAGGGGCTCACTTCTGTACCCTCAGTATTGCTTTCCGGAATCTGTTCCCACCTCCCCAGTGACTTTGTATGCTCTACCCCCAGGTGCTCCAAATCCTTAACCCCCTTCTTTCTCCAGGCCCAGATCCATGTAGCTGCTATTCTTTCCCTCCCAGCTCTTACTGTGTAGATTAACATCCTTTCTCTGATTCAACAGGAATGCCTTCTCCTAAGGGAGGTGGGGGAGAAGAGGTGGGCGGTGAATAGACGAATGGAGAAGGCGCTTTAGCTGGACGTGGGCGGGGTGTGTGTCTGTGAATGCCTGCACATGGATGGTGTGCGGAGTGATGTTAGTCACGCAACTGCTCAGACAGCAGGAGGGTCCTAGGTTTCTACCAGAAGGATATGTCTGGCTGATTCGGGGGCCTGCCCTTTTTTGGTGCTGAGTTTATAGCCCTGTGTCTACTGTTTGTTTTCCTTTGCCCTCCTTCTGCTGTTTCCTAGTCTCATTGAAAGTCTAGGGATCTCTCTCCTGGGATACAGGGCAAAGTACAAGGGAATGTTTTTATGATGCTTGGGGCGAGCTTTCAACGGTCTCAGCTCCCGGGTCTAAGTCTGTGTGCTGATGTAGCCCAGATATGGGGTGGGGACAAGAAGACCCCCACCCCAGAGAAGGTGGGAGGAGCCAGGCCTGTCCCCATCTGCTCCCACGGGGTCCGCATTCCTGTGATCATAGCTCTGCAGCCCAGGGAAGGAGCGGCAGGCTTCCTTCCTCCTCCTCTGGGGCCCCAGCTGACGCCTGCCTCTCCTTCTCCCGCCAGCGTCATCATGACTGGAGCTTACAACAACTTCTTCCGCATGTTTGACCGGAACACCAAGCGGGATGTGACCCTGGAGGCGTCGCGGGAGAGCAGCAAGCCCAGGGCGGTGCTCAAGCCGCGGAGGGTGTGCGTGGGCGGCAAGCGGCGACGCGACGACATCAGCGTGGACAGCTTGGACTTCACCAAGAAGATCCTGCACACGGCCTGGCACCCGGCCGAGAACATCATCGCCATCGCGGCCACCAACAACCTGTACATCTTCCAGGACAAGGTGAACTCCGACATGCACTAGGCGCCCCCGGAGCGGCCACTGGGCGGGGCGGGGGAGAAGGGTGGGCGATGTGCCGGGCCCCGTCCCTCCAAGCATCCCAGGACCGGACCCACCTTTGCGGATGATTTCTATTAGAACACAGGACAAACAAGGAGTCACAGTAAACCGACGGGATCGTCGGCCTGGAAGTTCACTTCTTGCCTCCCGTACTTTAATCGCGTGCAGTCTTTCCCGCCTTCTTAGGATGTTTTCCGTCTGCGCGTTCATTTTTCACGCCAGCGGTTTCCTTTCTGGGGGCCTCGGGAGCCTCGGAGTGGTGTGTCTCGCGCGCCTCACTGGCCCCAGTTCAGGGCTCCGGGGACAGATAACGAAGCTCAAACAAGCCAGCCAGGGATTTGATGCTAATGAAGCAGTTGCCACTGTCTCAGAGCTGAGGGTCTCACCTTTTTGCATTTGGGATCGTGAATCCATGCTGAGAATTTGCAAGCTCCTCTTTTAGGTTATTTTAATGTCTTTCAGAATACCCCAGGTCCCTTCCAGTTTCTGGAGAGGAAGGGGAGCGGAATCCCCCTACACTGGGTGCGTGTTTTCTTCACCACTTAACCACCCTTCTCAGAGCATTTGCCCAGTGCTAGGCGTGGGGCCAGCCCTCCAGGCCCACGGGTGTGACCCCCATGGCCTCTGCGCCGGCTCGCCTTTCATTCTGCAGCTGTCCTCTGCACCTCCTGGATTCAGGAGATCCAGGAGCTCGTCCTGGCTCCCTCTGTGATCTTCCTGAATCTTCATCATGACCCTGAGAAGCGAGGGCCCATTCATTTCCTCCATACGTGCCAACTGCACACTGAGTGCCAGGCTCCATGCCAGGGATTAAAGGTGAATAACTTGTCATTCCCCACTGTGCGCATGGGAACACTGAGGCCCAAGGCCTGCATCAACCAAGGAAGGGCCAGGAATTCCGCCCAGGCCTTCCCACAAGACCCTTTCCCTCCCACCATGTTGGTGGCTCATGTTAAAGCAACATTCCAGCCTGGAAGGTTCTGGAAACATCTCTTCATCTTGTGAAGCAGGACAGAGCAGGTAGGATGATGATGAGGGTCGGGGGAGAACTGAGACGCAGAAAAGAGAAGACCCCCCAAGTCTCCTCGCCTGTTTGGTGATAAGGAACTCTGCTCTCTCTCCACCTCAGATGTGAACCCCAGCTCCTTTTCCAGATGCACTGAACTGTCTCCAAAAGAAAATTGCATGTTATGACCATTTTAAGATACCTTTTCTTTTCTGACCCCTCGTGGGCCAGTGAGAATGCGGTGTTTCCAGGACGGTTCCCTCCTACTTTGTCAGGATCGGTTTGGCCCACCCGCCAACCACTCCAACTTGTCTTTGCCCTTGGAACTCCCAGCAGAACCACGTGGCTTGCATTTTGATTCAGAAAGCAGAGTGCAGAGGCCCGACTGAATCTTTTTTTTTTTTTTTAACAAGACGTAACCTAACCCAGGAAATAGACCCAACTCAAGATTTTTCTCAGCGGATAATGGTCTACTTTTGTGTGTGTCAAAGCACAGAACGCATGTGCACTCACTTTCAGCCATACAATAATTACACAAGGAAATGGGTCCATTGATTTTTTTTTAATCAACATGAATGAAGAATGTTTGTTTATATATCACTGTAAAATCCAGGTGATCTGGACAGTATTATATGTACATATCTATTCTAATTAAAACTAACAATCACAGGATTGGATTCCTTTTTTTCCCTTTGTAAAGAGGTTCAAGAATGTGATAAATTGTATAGAAATCTTGTTGAAGCCAAAATCCAGCTCTGAGGGCCTTATACAATTATTCGGATATTTGGCACGATCATTTCCCTTTGTGATTCAGATGCTGAGAGGCAATTTGCATTTGCAGATGGAGGTTACTGATCAGATCATAGATTTAACACGGACCATTTCTACAAAGTGCAAAGCTTACACTGCATTCAAAAGGAGGTCTCAATACAGTTCCCGGTTCCTTACTCTGTTGTAAACTGTGGACGCCAAACGAAAAAGGGAGAAGAAAGGAAAAGATCTTCTCAGAAGAAAAAGCATGTCTTTGGATCCCTGGAAAATAATGATGTCCGAAGCGTAATGAATAAAAGCATTGTGAGTAAAATGTGTGTTGAGAAAAGATGTTGACGAGGGAAGAGATAAAACTAGACATGGCAGAAGGGCCAGTAACATAGTCACAAACTTTGCTTCCTTCCTGTTTAAATTTCCTGCTCTTTTTGAATGTACGCGCGTTCACATAGTCATTGTGAAGTTGTTGGGTTGTTTTCGTTTTCATTTCAGTACTCTCTGAGGACTGATTGCTCGGTGGCTTCGGATACGTGGTGGTAGATTAGACAGGCCTGACCATTTTGGACTCTGTAACTCATAGGTGCATTCTCGTTTTCTTGGGTGTCTCACACACTATCCACCTGTTGAATAAAATTATAAATATGTTAATACCAGCTTTTTCCAATAAAATAACAAATGTTACATCAAAAATGAGGCTGGAATGCTGTTTGTTTTTAATGGGCTCCCAGCAAGAGGCACATGGCAGGTGGGAACACACGTGAAAAGTGGGGTTCACCTCCAGGCTTTCGGGCCTCTAGCTCCCAATGCAACTTTTAACCTTCCTTAGCTCTTATTTCATCACCAAGGAAATGGAACTAATAATAATACCAACCTTGTGGTCTGGAGGCTGTGGGGGGAAGGGCAAGATTAAATTGGACAACGGCCTGCAAATCACGGTGCCAAGCACATAAGCGCTCAATAAATGACAATTGTTTTGTTTTGTTTTGTTTTGTTTTGTTTTGTTATGTTTTGGAGCAAGTGAGCATAGCCTACCATGATTTCCAAATATTCCCAGATTCTCCCATGATCATTTCTAACCCTCACATCCAACTTGAGAATATGGTACAGATGAGGAAATTGGGGTTCAGAGAAGTTAGGGAACTGGCTCAGAATCACACACCTAGGAGATGCTGGAGCCAAGTTTCTAGTTTGGCCCGGTTAACTCCCTTTTTTTTTTTTAAATAAATTTATTTATTTTTTAAATTACAATACTGTATCTGTTTTGCCATACATTGACACGAATCAGCCATAGGTGAACACAATCTCCCAATGCCGAAGCCCCCTCCCACCTCCTACCCCACATCCTCTACTTGAATCATCCTGTGCATCAGCCCCATGCATCCTGCATCCTACATTGAACATAGATTGGCGCTTCGTTTCTTACAGGAAAATATACATGTTTCATTGCCATTCTCCCAAACCATCCCACCCTTTGGCTGAGGGCCCAGTTAACTCCTAATATAGTGCTCACCCAACGGCACCACTGCACACATGCCTCCGTGTCCCAAGGAACAAGAGCTGGGAGGAGCCAGGCTATAGGGCATCTGAATTAGTTCTAGAAGCCAGAGAGGCCCAGCCCCACCTGCTTCGATGGCTGAGTGCCAGGGTCCAGCCCCTGCAGGATCCAGGGGAACCTGAAGGAAAAACAGAATCAGCGGATGATTTAGAGAGAGATAAGGAAATAATATTGTAGATGAGAAAATAGAGGAGAGAAAGAGGCTGATATTCCTTGGTTTACATAGAAAGCTAAAAAGTCTTAGAAGCCCAGGCAGAAAAGTGAATGCAGAGAGCCTCTGTGTTCCAAGGGATCAGCCTGAAATAAGGAGGGAGAGGGAGAAAATGATGGACGCAGGGAGACCAAGCTACTTCGGTGAGCGAGGCCCAATAGTGAAATCCTACATTAGCGTTACTCTAATAACTTTTAACTCTTTAAAAGGCTCTATGTTTTAGGCTTTCCATGCCTCTCATAGTTGGGAGGCTGTAAATAATCACATGCGTAGCTGCAAGAGTCTGGATATACCTGCCAAGCAAGCTAGAATGCTAACAGAGGGGGTTTGATTTGAAATATTCCTCTCATGTCCAAGAGACTTATTAGCTATAGCCCTAAGTTAATTTTCTCCAGAGAAAGGTGTTCAGGGATAGCCCCCTGTCAATGTCAGAGGAGTTGATGAAAGTCATGAAATAGTAAAACAGACGGATTCTGGTTTTGAGGTAGATGTTCGAGAAAGCCTAGGGAGCCCCTTGAGTTCTGGAGCCTTGCTTAACAGTTCTCTTCCACATGACCTTGTCATGGGTGGGATCTCCCGTGGTGGCTCCTGGCAGCTGAGATAAGCCAGAGGATGTGTGGGGAAGCTCTTCACATCCCCCAAGGTTCCTCTGCACCCCTCTGGGAGCCCAGGCCTCACCTCTTCACTTTCAAGAGGAGGTTTTAACTTCAGGCCCAGTAGGAGGAAGTCTGCGGCTGCCCTGGTGGGTCTGCTGGCAGGACTTTGATTGACTTAGTTCTCCATCAACTTCTCCACTCCAGGACAGAGGAGAAAGGAGGAAAAGCCGCTTCCGGGCTGTGTGACCTTGGACACAGGGCTAACCTTTCTGAACCCCATGTGTGAACAGAATGTATGTGTGTGTGTTAGTCACTCAGTCGTGTCTGACTCTTTGCAATCCTATGGACTGCAGCCCGCCAGGCTCCTCTGTCCATGGGATTTCCCAGGCAAGAATATTGGAGTGGGTTGCCATTTCCTCCTCCAGGGGATCTTCTTGACCCACATTGAGGGTGACTCTTTACCATCTGAGCAACTAGGGAAGATTAAAAATAGAGAGTGATGCCATTTCTTCTTGAGGGAAAACTAGTGAGGTAACGAAAAATGCCTTGTTAAGCTCTGTGGCCCCACCGTATGGGGATTTTACACATAGTATCTCATTTAGGTTTCGTGTTATGCCTTTTGTGGCAGAAGGGGCAGTACTATTGTTAAACCCATTTTATACGTGAAAAACTAAAGCTTAGATTAAGATTTAACTTGTGCTGAAATTCATAGAACTTGAACCTAAGTGGAAGATCTTGGATTCAAACTCAGATGATGAAAGCATAGGTGGATGCCTAGACGATGGTGATGACGCCGCGATCCCAGCCCCACCCAGCACTAACTTGAGCACCAGCTCTGGGACTTCACATGTGTGATTAAGATTATGGACCTGAGATGGGTGTCGCGGTCCGTGCGTGGGCTGGGAAAGAATTTTCAGACATGCGGTAGAATGAGAGGAGAATAAAGTTGATTAGACTGGGAGACACAGCAGGCCAGCTCAAGGGAGAGCTGAACCGTTTCGCAGGCTAGCAGCCAATTTTTATAGCCTCGAGACAGAGAAAATTCCTACTGGAATGGTGGCATTAGGTGATTGGTTAGGATGCTATAAGGTGGATAGTAGAGTGGGTATTTTACATAATGTGGGGTCAGGGAACTGGCCGATCTAGATCTGGACGCTCATGGAAACAGTTGCTATGCGGCTTGGTCAGTTTCAGAGATTCACCTTAACACCTGTGACCTTGGTACACAGCTCCACACCTGTGACCTTGGTACAGGGCTCCACAATGCAGAGCGTATCCTCTGTTATCCAGTGGAGAACAGTCTCTCCTATGAGTTCCAGAAGGTAGAGAACCTCTGTTGACTGTAATCATAGGGAGATGCAGCAAGCAATGAGGACTCCCCCTCCACTGCCGGCTTTGAAGAAAGAAGAAGGGGCCACAGGCCAAGGAACGTGAGTGGCCTCCGGAAGCCAAAAAGGCAAGAAAATGGATTCTTCCCTAGAACTTCCAGTAGTCCTGCCGACACCTGGATTTTAGCCCAGTGAGACTGTCGACTGAAAAATATAGTCACAACCTGAAAGCTGACAGTTACTTTGTTTGGTGGGAATGTTTAGGACTCCGAACCCAGAAGACAGCATCTCAGTTATCTCTGAGAAAACTGCTCCAACGAGGTAGGAGGGGAAATCAGACTCAGGTTTGCAACAGAGGGAGCAAGCAGTCTAAACATCAAAGATCAGGTATCAAAGAACTAAGCACTCTATGTATGCAGAGATGCAAGCTTCTGGGCTCACTGAAATGCTTTTCCTGTGCACCTCAGCTGTCTGGGGCCCATCCTGTTTCCTTGTTTACCTGGAGGAGTGGCAGGTGGCTGCTTCTTGCATTCATTCCCCCAGCTCCTCAGCCGTCACCGTTGGGGGAGGGGCAGCATCCGTTGGATTGCAGTTTGGGGAGCCCTCATTCACGTTTGGAGGCCAGTGATCGTGGATGGCTGTGACATTTCTTATTTATTAATATGGCAGGAGACATTTTCATTTCACAAGACCACGTGGCACTTCTGAACCCCCAACTGTAGGAGAAGACGTGTGTTGTTTTAAACCACTCAGTTTGTGGCCCTTTGTCACAGAGGCCCTGGGAAACGAACACACGCAGGTACCTTCATTCTGATCTCACAGTCAAACTTTTTAGCGGATTCCTGCCCACGTTCACAGATGAGGATCCCAGAAAGATCCAAACACCTGCCTAAACCCTAGCAGTAAAGGTGAGACCAGCCTCCACATTGCCTTTCTTGAGGGCAGCCAGGGTGGAGGGCCCTGCCAAGGTGCTCTGGGCAATACTTGGTGGCTGGCAGCCAGATGGTGGCACAGAGGGGTGAGTGGGGCTCCTAGAGGCCAGGTACCCGTGGGGAGCTGCACGCGTGGATGGGCCCCCTCCTCCAACCCAGGCCCTGGGCTGAGCTATGGGCGGGCCACAGGGTGAGCAATCCAGTTCAGTTCAGTCGCTCAGTCATGTCCGACTCTTGCTGACCCCATGGACTGCAGCACGCCAGACCTCCCTGTCTATCACCAACTCCTGGAGCTTACTCAAATTCATGTCCATTGAGTTGGTGATGCCATGTAACCATCTCATCCTCTGTCGTCCCCCTCTCCTCCCGCCTTCAATCTTTATCGGGGTTTTTCAAATGAGTCAGCTCTTCGCATCAGGTGGCCAAAGCATTGGAGTTTCAGCTTCAGCATCAGTCCTTCCAATGAATATTCAGGACTGATCTCCTTTAGGATGGACTGGTTGGATCTCCTTGCAGTCCAAGGGACTCTCAAGAGCCTTCTCCTACACCACAGTTCAAAAGCATCAATTCTTTGATCTCAGCTTTCTTTATAGTCCAATTCTCACATTCATACATGACTACTGGAAAAACCAGAGCTTTGACTAGATGGACCTTTGTTGGCAAAGCAATGTCTCTGCTTTTAATATACTCTCTAGGTTTGTCATTACTTTTCTTCAAAGGTGCATGGAATAAGGCCTAAACTCTGTTTCCTTCCCCAGTCTCTCCCAACTACAGACCAGCCTCTGCTCAGATGAAAGCTTAGCTGTCACCCTGTCTTCCCTGAGCCCTGAAGGCTCTGAGGCTCCTGATGCCCACTGGCCACTCTTTGAGGCTTGACCTGGAATGCGGGCCTCTCAGTGATCTGCCCAGCTGCCCAGTCAGCTTTCTTACCCAGCACAGGTCAGGTCATTAGTCATTATTGTATTAACAGTGGATACTTCTGAGGTGTGGGCTGCACCAGGCACTGTGCTGAGAGCATCGTATGCATCATTTCATTTCATCAGCAACTCACCGTGAAAGAGGATGCTCATCTTACAGAGATGGAAACTAAGGCACCAGGAGAGAAGGAGTACCTCTCACAAGGCCACAAACCTGTGGGTGCTGGAGCCAGGATCCGACCTCAGGCAGTGTGTCTCCAAACTCTGTCCTGGACTGAACCACTTTGGGTCCCGAACCACTGAACCACGGGTGGTGTCTGAGGGACGTTTGGGGGCCACTATTCCTGCTTGTCCTCTGCCAGCAACACAGCTTAGAATGGCAGGCTGGGTCAGGACCTGCAGAGTTCAACTGCTTGATGAAAAGTTTAGCAAAGGCTTACCAGTTTGGAGAGGTGGTTTCCTAGCAACCGAGAAGCTTTCAGAGCTCCGGATAATTGCCCCAGTTGTGAGTGATTCATTTCAAACAGCCATGTCCTTTTTAAAAAACAAAGCCCCATTGTCTCTACCTGGATGCTGTTAGATTTCCACATTGGGCCCACACAGTCAAGTGACACGATGGATTTCAGAGAAGAACTGACATCCACAAAAAGCAGCAATATTGGAAGGGCAGAAGTGAAAATAAAAATGGAAAGGAATCCATTAGCAAAATTAAGCAAAAAGACGTCCAAACATGCAAAATGGAGATGGATGTTTGAAGTGACTTATTCATTTCATACACGTGTAATGCCTATGAGAGGTGCAAATGACTGCATTATTTATAGATGTGCCAAATAAGAACTGACTTCACCATTTGTCTTTGCTTAATCATTCATTTGTTCGTTCAACAAATGTTTCCTGGGCACCCACTAGGTGAGCAGCACAGAGGCTAAGTGGTTCAGGGTGGGGACACTGGTGTCCAGCTCAGGGATTCAAATCCTGGCCCCGATGGCAGCTCTGGATCTTGGGGATGTTACCAACCCTTGCCACACCTCAGTTTTCTCATCCACAAAGCACGGAGAATGTTAGCACCTATCTCACAGGGTAGTGCAGATTAAACAAGAAGATCCTTGCATAAGTGGTCAGCACAGATCCTGGGCCCCCTGGAAGCCTGTTTAATGATATCATCACTCTTCCCTCACACTGGGACCAAGCTTCAGGGAAGTCTTGCTAAACCCTGCAGCTCGGTCCCCTGGGGGAAATCAGGATAGCGTGTGGCATGCTGAGAATGAAGAGACCTTGTGAGAAGGATAGGAGGACAGCCTGTAGGAGGGAGGAGGGGGCTGGGGGAGGCAGAGGTAGGGGAGGAAGAGAGGCTGCTGCAGGAGGCTGAGCAGGACCACCAACACCCCCAGGAGGATGGTCTGAGGTCTGCATGCATCCCTGGGACCCCTGGCACTGCTTGCCATAGCCTGGATTGCCTGCAACCTTGGAGGGCACAAAGCAACGGTGTTGTTCATCACCAGCACCAACCACTTTCACTTCTACTGGTAATTCGGCTATGAACTGGCTTGGGAGAAATTTCTTCTCCCTCATGTGTGCAGGCTGAGAGCAGGGTTGGCCCAGGTATCTTGCCCTGTTTAGTCATGGGGTCAGTGGATGACCCAAGCAAGGCCAACCCAACCTCTCCCCTGACTCTCAGGCCAGGAAGAGAATGTTGTATGCCTTCTAATTGCTCCCAGTAGCCAGAAATTAGGAACATGGCAGGGGAGGCTGGAAACAGGGCTGTTTCAAAGGTCCAGCTCAAGACCAGGGCTTTACTACCAGAGAAGAAGAGGACCTCCAAGGGATAAAGGAAAAGAGAGTGATGATGCTTCCTTCTAATGCTGGAACTGAGCAGAACTCTGCAGGCCCTCCCAAGTACTAAGGGCCCTCTGTGTCCCATGCCTCTTGTTCATAGAGATAGTGAAGTCTCTCGGGCCTCCCTGAATCACAGAAGAGCAAGCTCGAGCAGGCTTAGTCAGTCAAAGATTAAGACCCTACAGTCACAGATTCAGTATCTGATGTACATTCCTGAGTCGTTTTTCAGATGCTATATGGCTGCCACAAAGGGAACAGCGTGATGGCCAGGCTGCAGCCATGACCTAAGCTGACCATCCTGAGCAGCCCTGAATCTTGTGCTAGAACAATTCCAAGAACTAGCCTCAAGAGAATGAGATGAACACTGTTGCTCATCATCTATATCTTTATGAGCATCAAAATAACTGTAGATGCTTGTTCTGCCTGTATACGTAAATGGGCAACTAAAACTGTCCGCAGAGAGATACTTCAAACTCATGTTGATATCTTTCAGCTGAAACCTCAGCCCCCAGTCTCAGCATGACGCGGTTACAGAAAACGGACCTTCGTCCATAATCCCCTAGAAGTGAAATGATTATCTGACGGAGGGGGATTTGTAAGCAGCTCTTTACAGAAAACAGCCCTCAGCAGGAAACCCCTTTTGTCTTGTCACTTTAGCAAAGCTACATTGAGACTAATTTTTAAACCAGGCCACCAGCTTCCTCCCCACCATGGTCTACTCACTTCCGGCCCAAATTCACCCTTCAAATCTTTTAATCGCAGAATACCTTGCCTAATGTGTTGGTCCCTTCTGTAGTTCTAAAGAGTAGAAATAAAGACTAAGTAATTAACAGATGACCAGATCTCTTCCCTGGTTTCTCCTTCAGTGATCTCATAGACAAACTGTGTGAACAGGAAAGACAGTATCTAAAGAAAGATCACAAGGACTCAACCAGGCTGCAAAGGAGCCTGTAACAGGGGAGATGGTGATGACCCTATCCCTCTCCCATCTCAGTGATTAACTAAGATTACATCCCTTTTTATCTTTTAAAAACTTTCATCACCAAGAAAAACCTTCAGAGTTGATTTTCTGCAGACACTGAGCCTCATCTCCCCAAATTGTTGGCTTTCTGATTAAAAGCAGGGTTTTCCATTTCTACCAATATTTGCCTCTCATGTTTTGATTTTGAGCAGCAAGCAGCCAGACCTAAGTTCAATAGCAATGCTTGTGACTGGACAATTTCCAGAGGAGCCCTTGTTTTCCAGTTCCAGTAGGACTTTTCAGCTAGAGTCAGCCAGTTCATTTCTGTGAGCTACCAGCAAACAGTCCTAATGATGGAAAAGATAGATGCCCACTCAGCGTGCCAATTACAATGCGATCAGGGTCTGATTCTGTGGTGGTGGCAATGACTCGCCCTCAAACATCCACACACTCAGGACAGGAAATGACTCAGCAAAGGTACTGACAATCAACCCGGTGAGGCAAGTCCAGAAAAGGATAGGAAACTCAGGAGAAGGGGCAGCTGGGGTGAGGATCCAGCCTGAGGGCGGGCAGGCAGACGGGTGAGTCTGTGAGGAGAGGTGAAGACACCCTGGGTGGAGGGGATCGTACAGGGATCCAGCTTTAGCCAGAGCGCTGAGAACCTCTGAGAGTTTCTAGGTCCCATGGGTGTCAATTACTTGCCTGGGCAGCGCCTTCAGACCCCATGGTGGGGACAGAGACCCTCAAAGAGGCCAAACAGGGAGATGGGGAGTTTTAATCAAAACAAAACAAACAAAAAAACCCTCACTTTAGGGGATAACAGGCAGACAGCAGGAATCCAAGGGTTTCTGGGAGGCACCTCCGAGTGAGAGCGGAGTCCCAGGAGCCATGCCAAGGGCCTGTGGGTGCTGGTGCTGGGATCTGGGGACTTGGACCCTACCACTGGCCCACATGCAAGTCCCTGTCAGTCCTGCCTGGGGGATTGGTCACCATCAAAGGGCCTGTCCTGTCCTCCCCAGAGCAGCATTCAAGGGGGATCTGGGGCAACCAGGCACCACCTTGGGGGGCAGAATCCCCAAGAGCGGAATGCGGGAGGCAGCCGGGAAGTGATAAGAAAAGGAGAGTGAGTACCCAGGTCCCGGATTTAGGGAGAAACACAGAGACTGCCACAGTGTCCCAGGCCTGAGAAGGGTCCCAAGCCCAGGAGCTAGACCCCATCCATGGCGTCCCCTGTCCTCAAGCCCCGGCTTCAGGGGGTGGTCTGCAGCCCTGCGGTGGGGCTGGTGGGAAGCTCAGTGCTGGGACCAGGGCCAAGAGAGGCTAGGAGAGGCAGGGCTGAGACTGAGCAGAATGTAAATGCTGGGCTTACCCAGGGATAGCGACTTTAGGGTGTTTAGCTCTTAGGGGATGGACAAAGGCTTCTACATGGAAGCTGGATGGGAAGGAGCCAAGAAAGAAGAGGAAGTGGAACAGGGAGGAGCCTGAAATATCCTCTGGGTGTCGAGGAAGGTGCTCCTGCCCAGCAGGGATACACAGGGCAGTGCGTGGTGGGAATCCAACAAGGGGTGCTGGGGCGAGCCCTCTCTTCCCAGGATCCTGCAGAGCGAGCCATGAAGGGGCCCAGGGAGAGTGTTACCTCCTCATAAGCCAGCCGGACTCACGATGCTGTGTGCCACCCTGGTCCAGGCTCACGGGAGTGACAGGGAACCCAGGGGGAGGGTTTTGACCCAGGCATGGGCCAGAGCATGAGAGGGGATAGAAGTTCCCCAAGAAAACTCGGCAAAGGAGGCCAACCGAAGTGAAGAAGGGTATAGAATGGGGCCTTCAGACCCACCTAGAGATCTTTCCCACACTAGTGATGGAGAATTTTAGGTTCATATCACTTTTTTTTTTTTTAAGATTTTTTAAATTGTGGGCGGTTTTTAAAGCTTTTGTTGAATTTGCTGCTTCTGTTTTATGTTTTGGGTTTTTGTTTTTGTTTTTGTTTTTCTCTTTTGGCTGTGAGGCACGTGGGATCTTAACTCCCGACCAGGAATGGAACCCCCACACCCCCTGCAGTGGAAGGTGAGAAGTTCCTCACACCACTTTTAAGAAAGTGACATAAGCGAGTTCCCAAGAACACATCAAAATACGAGTGGTTGGGTGTACAGATAGTTAGATCACGGGGGATCTTTTCATCCCAACATTTTATTATAAAAATGTTAACTATATACCCTTTGAAGACTATCCTAATCTCTTCCTCTTGCTACTTTCTAAAAGTAGCTACCGTGTATATTTTATTTTTTCATCCATGCCTTTCATATATGATTTATAACCCCTTCTTCCTCCCTTATCTTCAGCTTCAATGACAGAAGAACTTCAAATTGCTCTTCACCAATTGGTGGAACAAGTGAAAACTTTTTTTTCATGATGACCGAGGTGGCATTGGTCCCCAGGTGGAGACCCAGCCAGCCGAAGTGCGCTCTCCCAGGCTTCAGAGGGGCATTCATGTGCGCACAGCAGACTGGTGTGGATTCAACCCTGACACCCGGACATGCAGATCGGGGTGGGAGGGTTAAAGGATTCTGTGGTCTCACAGCATGTTCAGGAATGACAAGGTCCTGCCTTATGGACAACTTTGAAATAGGTACTTAGAGAAATTTGAGTTTTTGCAGGTCCATGAGGTGTGTTCAGGATATAGGAATGGAAATGAAAAAAAAGGAAAAGAAGCGTTTGAATAAGGGAATGTTGAAAGTTTGATTTTTTTTTTTTTTTTTTTGGCTGCACTGGGTCTTCACTGTGGAACACAGGCTTTCCATGCTGGGGTGTGTGGGCTCTAGAGCACGCAGGCTCAGTAGTTTGGGGCACAGGCTTAATTCGCACCGCAGCACAGTATTCTTGCCTGGAGAATCCCCATGGACAGAGGAGCCTGGCGGGCTACTGTCCATAGGGTTGCAGAGTTGGACACGACTAAGGACTGTCACTACTTAGCTTTTTCATGTGGGATTTTGGTCTCCTGACCAGGGATCAAACTCATGTTCCCCTGCATTGGAAGGTGAATTCTTAACCACTGGACCACCTAGGAAGTCCTGAAGAATTGGTCTTCTGAGGCATGTCCACAAGGGGAGGGCAGTCTTTCTTTCTTTTTAAAAATTTTAGTTTTAATTTTTATTTTTTTGAGGGGAGTCTTTCTGATACTGCTCTCCACCCCCAGAGAAGATGGACGGGGAAGGTTCCATGAAAGACGCCCCTCCGAGTCCTGGCATTTGGCGGTGTCAAAGCACTGCATGGGAAATTTGTACCAAACCCTCTCCAGATCTCAACAGGGTCTTCCCTGTGCAGCACAAAGGCTGTGATGGTTTCATGGTAGCATCGTGAGACCCTCACTCCCTACCCCACCACATTGCAGACCCAGTGAAGGCAAAGGCCCTTGCGGGTGCTCAGACACAGGGTAATCTGCTGGTGGCCCCTGCGGTCAGCACCGTTCTTTCCTAGCAGGTCCAAGGGCGACCCCTCTGTTCTGAAGAGGGATTTTATGGCCCAGGTAAATGGTGGTTTCTTCTTGGCTCTGTGAAAAGAACAGGCTTTGGTTCTATCCAGCTCTGCCACCTACTGGCCGTGTGACTTTGGCCAAGTCCACACAACACAAACATGAACCTTTAATTCTCACGTGTATATGTTTGGGAGGGCAGGTGGCAGGTCATGGGACCTAGTTATCAGGATCAAACAGCCTCACAAAGTGCCAGGCCCACAGTGATGCTCAGAGACCTAGGTCCCCTCCCCTCCTCGCAGGGAGTGGGGATCAGCTCCCGGAAGCAGGAGCCTTTGCTCCCAACAGCCTGACCTCTGTAAATCCCTCCATGCATCTACCATCTGGTCCTGGGCCCTGCAGGCTCAGCCTGTTTACCAACAGGAAAGGAGGATGGCGAACTGGCCAGGGATCCTCAGGACCACAGGGGCCAAAGGCCTTTTGATGTTTATGGTCCCGTGGAAACTGTTCAAAGCAGCCCCTGAAGGGCCAGCCAGCCAGGTCTGCCAGGAAAGTGAGGATGGTCTTTCCACTGTCCATTCCTCCCTCCACACTATGGCTTAAAGTGCCCTCCGGTCCATTTTCCTGACCTTACCAGGGCCCTGGCTTCAGACCAAGAGAGGGGCTGCAGCTGCCTGCAGGACCAAGACTCAGTCCCACCCCAGGCTCTGTCCTCTGGTACCCTCTGCGTTCCAGGTGATGCCTGAGGCTCTGATGGCTGTCCTGAAGGTTGAAAAGTCTTCCTCTGACCTCGCCAAATCCCACCCTTCCCCTTTTTATCAAAGCAGGGTGGACCCCACAGCCTCCCAGGAGCCTTCCGGCCCTGTCTCCCACCCCAGGCTGGGTTCCACCCTCTCTGGGCCCCCACAGTACTTCTGTGTGTGAAGGCAGGGAGGCACTTCTGTCTGAATCAGGGGCCCACTCACATCACACTTGGGTGATTTTCCCGAGGTGGGACTTGGGTTTGACTCAAACCGTGGAATTACAGCATCTGCTCAGCATCACAGTGCCATAAATATTTGTTCGAGGGCGGCAGCGAACGCATCCAAAGCTCATTAGTTAGGTTAAATAAGGAATGTTTGAGATCATAAGCCACACATACCAGCCAACCTTTTCTGGATGTGTAGTCATGAGGAATTAAAGTCGTGATGCAGACAGAAAGGTGGGTCCCGGGGGTATAGTGTTGGGGAGACGGTATAGACAGAGCACCATCCAACACCAGGCTCCTGTTGGGATTCAACCACTCCATTAAGTTTTGTTTGGCCAAACATGAATTACTGTCACAAAGGTTAAGTTTTTAAAAAGCTAGAAGGGACATTTTTCTGGTGAGGGCTTACACATGTGTATGTTTGCGCTCAGTCATACCTGACTCTGCAACCCCATGGACTGTAGCCTGTCAGGATCCTCTGTCCATGGAACTTTCCAGGCAAGAATACTGGAGTGGGCTGCCATTTCCTTCTCCAGGGGATCGACCCAGGATTGAACCCACATCCCCAGGACTGAACCTGCATCTCTGCATTGCAGGTGGATTCTTTACCCTCTGAGCTACCTGGGAAGCCCAAGGGCCTGTATAAGGCTCTTAGTCGGTTCTGAAGTTCCATGAATGTTTAACTATGTTTAAAACATTCACAAATGAGTATTTACTAGTGTCTGACACTGTTGTGACCACCCTGCAATAAAATTAACTAGTCTAGTCCCTAAAAACAACCAATGAGGCCAGCCCTCTTACATTCCCGTCATAGAAGAGGCACCGGAGGCCTGGAAAGGGTGAAGCTGTCTGAGGTCACACAGCTGGGATGAGGGGGTTCGAACCAGCCAGGTGGCCTCCTTTCTCATCTGCTGTGTAGGTTACATCGAAACTTACAAATAACACTGTTTTCACTTGGAGTTCTGTACATCTAACTTTTAAAAAAGGGTTTCATTGCTAGGTATTGGGTTAGCCAAAAGTCTGTTCAGGTTTTTCCGTACCCTCCTATGGAAAAACCCAAGTGAATATTTTGGCCAACCCAGTAGTTTTTGCAAACCACTGAGCTAACCCAGACTCACCATTTTATAGATCAGGATGCTGGAACTTGGGGACAGAGGCTGAACGGGAGATCCAGGACAATCCCCCATGAGACCACCCCACCTTCTGCTCCTAGGGGGCAGCTCTGCTGGGAGCAGAATAACAGCGTGGCCCAGGGGACCACGGTCTAATCCTGGCCCCATTGCTCAGTGTGACTTCCTCTCCTGCGGATCAGTGTTGTCACGGCACCTCCCCCAGGCCCAGGAGGATAAGATTAGGTCATCTGCATTCACTCAGAAAACCAGGCAGCTCTGCCTGCCCCGCTCTCCCGGACCAGACCATCCATGAGGAGTCTGGGAGGCAGAGCTGAACTATGAACCCATTTCAGGGCCTCACAAACCTCCAGATCAGAAGGGGGCTGGGGCTGACCTTTAACCTCATCTCACTGCCTGGGAAGAAATGTGGGAGCAAACACACAGCTCTGAGGGCCACTGCCCTCCTGAGCACTTTCCAACACATGGGATGTCAGGCAGAACTGACTGGGCTGGAGGACAAAACTGGAAGGGTCGGCTGTACAGGGACGCAGCTGTCAGCCACCACGCTGAGATGCGTGTTCAAAACGGAGGCAGCCGCTCCTGAACCAAGTCCCGACCACAGACTAATGTGTGAACAACTCCGGGTTTCCTGACCACACAACAAACTGGACCTGCTGCTCACTGGGTGGGGGCACGGCCCACTAGGGGACAGCAGAGGTCGCCAGGGACTAGAGGGACAGGCGGACACGTCCTCCTGCCCAAGAGACCCGGACAGACAGGCATCCCCACCCAAGGTTTCTGAGGGACCCCAAGCTGCTCGAGCCCCCTACATGGCTCAAGTTCTGATGATAATCCTATGGGATTATCATCGTTCATTCTGAACACAGGATATGGTTTCAAAAACACACTCCTGAACAAGACGGCAGCTACTGAGTCACGAATGACCATGTAATGAACCTCTCAGTAGCGTTGGGTTTCTCAAATCATTGAAACCATGTGCATTTCACACCTAGTAAGGCCTGAGTGGACAGCTGGGTGGTGGGGTCCCCTGGCCCAGTGGGGCTGGGGTTGCTTATTGAGAATTCCGCTCTTCGTAATTCTGTGTACTTGTGTGTAATTCAGCGCAAGTGTAGCACCTGTTGATTCTCTAGCATGCGCTTTAAAAAAAAAAGACTTAAAAGATAGCAAATTTCATCAAAGGTTTTTATTTCAGCTGCTTCAGGACCTTGACTTTCTGCTTTCTGGTTCTGAACATAGTCTAGCTTTTCTGAGCACTGGGAAGGGTCTGCAATCCAGATTCCATGATTTCCAACTCTTTGCGACCCCATGGACTGTAGCCTGCCAGGGTCCTCTGTCCATGGGATTCTCCAGGCAAGAATACTGGAGTGGGTAGCCATTTCCTTCTCCAGGGGCTCTTCCTGGCCCAGGGATCAAACCTGCATCTACCCAGGGATGGTCCCTGTGGATTTGGGCAAGACCCTGGCAAACTCACCCACAACCCACCAGGCAGGAGAGCCTCCAGGAGGGGTAGGCTGCTGCATGCAGAGCTCAGGGCTTCTGCCCGCGTGGCCTCCATCTCAGAATCAGGAGGGGGCCCCAGGCACGTGACAGAGCAACTCTGCATCTCCCACCCCCAAACCTTGGGCTTGGCAAACAGCTGTCAAGGCTTAGCGGCAATCAAATAAATAAGAAAGGCTATCAAGTTTACACAGCAGCACTACTGGTTATTCAAAGAACAAACTCAAACGGAAGTAAATGAGGGGGTCGGGGGGTGGGGGGTCGTGCGTAGAGGAGGTGCAGGAGGGAGAACAAGTGTCTGTAAAGTGCTTTCTGGGCACCGGAATCCTAGTCTGGCTGGCATACCAGCTGCATGCGGAGAGGTCGGTCGGGGCTACGGGTGGAGGCCGTGCATGCGATTTCCAACCACGCTGGGCGCTCAGGGTGGACAGAGCTACAGCGGTCAGCCTGTTCACAGAGGTGTGAGCCGGCTGCAAGCGACTGAGGATCTCTGAAGCCCTGTGTTTGCACACGCGCACACACACACACACACACATATACACACAGATGAGTGTTGTGACGTCCAGCTGGGTTGGGGGGAGGGGAGTGCACACAGGGAGGTCCTGGCAGCCACGCGCAACCGCTGCTCCTGCAGGGGATGCGTCTTCAGGCCGCCCGACAGGAAGGGGAAGAAGAAGAAGTCGAGCTGAACTTGACCAGGCGCCATGCACGGTGCTCCGCCAGTCCCGCTCTACCTTCACGTGTCGCCGGGTGGGCGCCAGGTGCGCCATGCAGTTGAGGCAGCTGATGGCCTTGAGCTCGAAGACGGGCCACTTGCTGCCCAGGCGGCCCTCCAGGACGGTGCTGAACTCGATGATGCTGCCCTGGCGCAGGTGAAGGAGCACGTCCTTGAACTCGCTGCTGGCCCGCAGCACGATGTCCTTGGTGACGTCATCCTCCTCAGGCCCACGGCTGCCGTTGGCGCCGCTGTAGGGCATGCCCACCGTGATCTCGAACTTGCAGCGGTCGAACCTCTTCATGTGGCACGGGTGTTTGGCCAGGAGCTTGAGGCGGCAGAGCTCCTCCTCGGCCGTGGAGACGTTGCCCGGACTGCAGGGCGGGTAGGCCTCGCCCGTACAGGCAGCGCAGCCAGTCGCCCAGGAAGAGCGGCAGCATGTGGACGGCCGACTCGGCACTGTTGTCGATCTCCGTCACCCGCACGTACTTGAAGCGGCCGGTCCACGTGACCCGGTGGCCCTCCAGGTGGCTGCACAGGATCTGGAGTGCGGGCCATGTTGGTCTCCTTCCAGGCCCGTGGCCCACACAGCAAGCTGTACTGCGGCCAGGTCAGCGTGGAGTTGTAGACCTTCATGCCCTCCGAGCGGTATAGGTAGAACCAGCAGAAGAGCACGATGGCCGTGAGCCACACCAGAATGAGCTTGACGATGGAGCTCCGCGTCAGGGACTTGACCATCCCCACCACCGAGAAGTTGGCCTTGGTCCACCAGCGGACCAGCAGGGGGATGCTGCAGAGCACCAGGGTGACAGCGATCTTGGTGAGCTCAGGGACACGAACCAGCGGGCCAGCTGCACCACGCCCATCAGCGCCAGGCCGAACACCAGGATGGGGAGAGCGAAGAGGAAGAGGAAGTAGCCCACGGACGCCCGCACCAGCCCCAGGCCGGTGGACTCGAGCAGGATGACCACCGACAGCTCGCACCACATGAAGCAGACCAGGTAGGGGACCAGGTAGCAGTAGGTGCCTTTGAAGTTCCTCAGCTGGGCCATGCGGAAGAACAGATAGAGCAGGTAGACATACAGCAGGCAGGGAACGCTCACGTTCAGCACGACCAAGTGGCCCACGGGCACCGTGAAAGGTCTGGCCCAGGAGCTTCAGGTAGCGCCAGTCAACGGGCATGGTGGGCAGCAGGGAGAGCAGGCCGGCCGCCACCTCGGTCACCAGGGCCCTCCTGGTGTGGGGGCTCGGCCGAGGTGCTCAGGCTCATGTAGCTGGTGGCCGTGAAGAAGACCGACACGACTGCCAGCTCCGAGCAGGGCATGCAGTCCTTGCTGGCAATGGGGAAGGGAGACGATGACAAAGAAGACGGACAGCAGGAAGTGGACGTAGGGCTCCAGGTGGTTCCAGCCGAAGTTCCCCTCGGCCTGCTCCACGTCCAGGTTGGGCTCGAAGCGCAGGAGCAGGCTGGTGAGTGCACGGAAGCTCTCCCAGGCCTTGCTGTCCTGGAAAACCTTGAGGGTGCAGATGACCATGGAGACGAAGGACAGGTAGAGAGACGACCAGGGGCACGAAGAAGGCGAAGAAGTCGATGGTGAGGTTGCTGATGATGAAGAAGAAGACCAGGGCGTTGATGTGGTGGGTGGGCACAAGTGTGGACAGCCAGTGCACGCCTGCCCGGGACGCCAGGTCAATCAGGTATTCCTTGAGCTCCATGATGACATGCAAGGGGTATTTGACCACCTGGGAGGAGGGGTGGAGACGAAGGAGGGGCGTTAGAACCCGGACCGCTCTGTGCCGTGTCACTGCTCCCTGGTTAGCCCTTCCAGGCTCCCTGAAACCGGGCAAAGTGAACTCACCCACTGTTTCAACCAATGGCGGGTTCCTCGGTCTGCAAAGTCCTTCCACCTGTAGCTCTCTCTCTAGGTGGTGATGCTCCATATGATCCCCACAAACCTGCCCTTGATTCTACCCAGTCCTGCAGGGTCTGCCCTCTACCTCCTGCCCGTCCCTAGTCCCTGACTGTACTTGACTGTCCACAAGGGTCTCCAGGCTCATGAGTGCCGGTCTCCCCTGTGAGATCTTGGGTGCCTCGGGAGCCCACCTGGCCCCCTCTTCCTTCCCCATGGGGCCTCACACTTGCAAAGACAACAGAGGACCAGGCTACTTGCATCTCAGCCACCCCTGTGATGAGGACTTCACCTCCTGAGCCTCTGTCTCTGGTGGGTCTGGGGGTGGGGTGGGTGATCCACCAAGGGGGAGAGGGAAGTGCTGCTTTACCAGCTACCCTGGGCCCTGCCCATCCCAGGAGCGGGGACTCCAGAAAGGAGAGTTCATGCCATGTGAATGGAAATGATTCAACTGTAACAGGGCTGATGTGACATTTTCACTGCAGCAGGAGCCCCGACACCCGCCACCTGCACCACCCACCCCTGCACACCCATGTGCTCAAAACAGACAATTAGCCCCCAGGGGTGCTCCCTGCATTGCGTCCTCCCCCCACCCCCAGACTGTACACAGAGCCAAGGGCAGTGGAAACCCTTGTCCTTTCCCACAAGAGAAGAGGAATGAGGGGCTGGCAGGGAGGCGAGTGGGGGACCAGCCTCGGGCAGGAGGCAGGGACAGTCCCGCCACCCAGGGTGGCCCCTACACCTGCCTGGTCCTGAGGCTCTCAGCTCTACCAGGGCTCCGGGAGACAGGAGAAAAGCTGAAGGAGCTGAGAAGAGAACGTGTCCATGACCGTGCTAGGGCTCACGCAAGGAGATCAGGGGTGTGGACTGGACCACACTGAAGAGGGGCGGTCCTTGTGAGGAACACCCACGTGGGGCAGGGAAGCCCAGTGGAGCCCACAGCCCATTTGAGGGGTAATGTGATGGAAGCCCAGTCAGTAGCTGGGGGAGATGAGTGGCACTGCCTCCATCTACGTCCTGGGGACTCGCTCCTTCTGCCCCATGAACATAAGGGCAGAGGAGGAGTTGGGATCCTGGGGGAGCATGACTGAGTGGCAACATTGGGGTGTGGCCGTCATCTGCCCAAGAGGCTGAGGTGTCAACTCTGGATGACCAGGACACCCAGGAGTAGCTGGCAGAGTGAGGTGTTTAACTGTGTGTGTGTGTGTGTGTGTGTGTGTGTGTGTGTGTGTGCACTTCTATAGACACCTACATGGGGGAGTGCATGCATGCTCAGCTGTGTCTGACTCTGTGCAACCCCATGGACTGTAGCCCGCCGGGCTCCTCTGTCCATAGGATTCTCTAGGCAAGAACACTGGAGGGGGTTGCTCCAGGGGATCTTCTTGACCCAGGGATTGAATCAATCTCTCTCAAGTCTCTTGCATTGGTGGGCGGGTTCTTTTACCACTGAGCCATCTGGGAAACCCCACTTGTTTATGTTCAAAGAGCTGAATTCCTTGTTTAAGTAACGGTCCACTTACCCTCTGTTTCAGAACAAGCAAGAAAATGACGAAACCAACAAACCAGCTCAGGGCTCCCCCAGCTCACTGGGGCCAGCTTCCCCAGGAGGAGACCCAGTGCTCATCACCCTGTCTGGAGGAGGGTACCAAGGAATTTCGGATACCATAAAGTCAGCCTTGGTGGGGATTTCTGACACTTGTTGTTGGTCAGTTGCTAAGTCTGACTCTTTGCGACCCCATGGACTGCAGCATACCAGGCTCCCCTGTCCTCCACTATTTCCTGGAGTTTGCTCAAATTCATGTCCATTGAGTCGGTGATGCCATCCAACCACCTCATCCTCTGTGGTTCCCTTCTCCTTTTGCCCTCAGTCTTTCCCAGCATCAAGGTCTTTTCCAATGAGTCAGCACTTCACATCAGGTAGTCAAAGTATTAGAGCTTCAGCAACAGTCCTTCTAATGAATATTCAGGGTTGATTTCCTTTAGGATGGACTGGTTTGATCTCCATGCAGTCCAAGGGACTCTCAAGAGTCTTCTCTAACATCACAATTTGAGTGCATCAATTCTTCACCTCTCAGCCTTCTTTATGATCCAACTCTCACACCTATGCATGATTACTGGAAAAACTATAGATTTGACTATCCAGACCTTTGTCAGCAAAGTGATGCGTCTTGCTTTTTAATATGCTGTCAAGGTTTGTCACAGCTTTCTTTCCAAGGAGGAAGCATCTTTTAATTTCATGGCTGCAGTCACCATCCGCAATGATTTTGGAGCACAAGAAGTAAAATTTGTCACTCCTTCCACTTTTTCCTCTTCTATTTGCCATGAAGTGACGGGACCAAATGCCATGATCCCCTGTTTTTAAATAATGAGTTTCAACCCAGCTTTTTCACTTTCCTCTTCCACCTTCATTAAGAGGCTCTTTAACTTTCTGCCATCAGAGTGGTATCATCCACATATCTGACACTTGCCAGACAGCAAACCAGTATCTCCAAAAAGAACCTGCTCCAGCTCTGCAGGAGCCCCTTCGACCAAAAAAGCCAGACACACCAACAACGGCAAGAACGCACACATGCGTCAGCCGCTGTCTACTCTGCTAATCCCTGTCAACGGAGACTCTCTAACCAGACAGACCAGAGGCACCCAGCGCCCCTGTTCTCACCTCCATTCTCACTCTGCACAGTCAGTGCTGAACAGCTTTGGGGGCACTGGCCTGGAGGCACCCAAGTAGCTGGCACCTTAAAATTTACCTGAAACTCCGAATGCTCAAAACCATTCACATTATTTATTTATTTATTTATTTATTTTTGCCTATTGAGACCACACAATCACATGGTTGAGAGGACATTTAAAAGACAACGAAGCTTCTAGAACCTGAAGTCCAACAGTGCTGGCCTCTGCTGGCAGAATGAGGCCCTGTGGCCGCCGTGACCAGAGCTGTCCTTTAAGGTCCCTGTTCTGCCCCATCGCTTCTACCCAAGCCTTACTACTTGGGACCCCACCAAACTGTGAGACTAGAAACCTTTTCTGTAGAGGCAGTCCAAATAAATTAAAATGAACTTTACTTTGAGCAAGAAAGAAGTTTTTTAAAAAATGAGTAGGGAGTCAGTTCATGACAGGACAGGAAAGGGCACCCTGACCAGGGGCTGCCGTCACCAGCAGCCTTCACCCCGGACACGCCTGGCTGACGTGAAAACCTGGAAGAGAACTGCCTGGTACCGACCCGGGCAGCCAATCAAGGAGGCCACCGCTCACCCAGAGGGTCCAGGCTGGTTCATCGAGCCCTGCTCAGACCCGAGCACACATCCACGTGCTGGACTTTCAATAATGTGATGCAAACACTGTTATGATTTTAAGACATTTCTGAATCCATCTTTAAGAAGGTTTCATCTGTCACAAAGGCTGGAGAAGCCTGGAATGTCCCTGGGGGTTACGTCAGCTTGCAGAGGGGTGTCTGGCACTTTCCACTGGGGATACTGGGCCCTCCCCAGGCACGTGTGCCTTCTCTATTCCCAGGGGGTGGTTAGTAAAGGCCGAAACAGCTTTGAGTTCCAGGAAATTCATTCTGCACGAATTCATTCTCTCTTTTCCAAAACACTTTTTTTTTTTTTTGGCTGAGATGGGTCTTTTGTTTCTGCGTGGGCTTTTTCTCTAGTTGCAGACAGCAGAGGCTACTCTTTGTTGTAGTTCGTGGGCTTCTCATTGCAGTGGACTCTCTTGTGAAACACAGTCTTTTAAGTGCACAAACTTCAGTAGTTGTACTTGCGGCTTAAGTTGCTCCACAGCACGTGGGGTCTTCCCGGATCAGAGATCGAACCTGTGTCCTCTGCATTGGCACGCAGATTCTTTACCACTGAGCCACCAGGAAAGCCTTCCAAAACACTTATAATGAGATAAATTGCAAAGCAATCAAAGTGCTCTGACAACAATTGCAAAAAATGAAAAAAAATTAAAAATAGCCTTATTTCTTGTCAGGATACTTTAAATCTCTTTTTCACAAAAAGGAGTTTCAGATATCTTACAGCACCGAGTTTGTCACCCGTAAGGAATGTGACATAACTTGCTGTCCAAACTGAGATGTTTTTGAAAGCAGGCCAGGATAACGCAAACTAGGATCTCCAGGCCGGGACCACATGGCCCACAGGTCTTCTTCCCTCACCTATGACCCTCACTGGCATTTGGGGAGCACCTCCTCTTTAGCCAAGAACCATGGCAAACGCTCCACCTTTCCTCTCTCATGTTAGTAAGAACATGCCTCTCTCATGGCATTTGGGAACACACTTAGCCCAGGCCTGCCCCCAGGGGGCCCTCAATAAAGCGGTGACCTCCCTGGTGTAGTTCCTGGCCCATCCTGACCCTGCGCCTCAGAACCTTCACCCCGATGCCCTACCTGCCCTCAAGGGCTCTCAGGAAGCTTGCTGGTCTGGAGCATGGCCTTCACACCCACCCTCTGGGCTGCAGCTTCTCTGAGGAATTTGCTTCCCAGAGGCGGCTTCCCCACCCACAAGGGCGGCTTTCTGAGCCTCCATATTCAGCCCCTAGCACGGGGCTTACACTGAGGCCGTGTCTGAGATGAGGACACACCAGCACACGTCCCATCACTGGCCCCAATCCTGCTCACACTCCAACCGCACTGTGGGCAGGTCACACATGGGCCTAGGAGCTGGGGAAGCACAGAACTCCACGGATTCTTGAGAACCAACGCCAGGGGTTCTGTGATGCTTTGTCTGCCCAGAGGCCCCCGTGCTGGCCGGGTCCCCTTGGCCACACCTGGGGATGGACCTGTCTGGGGCCAGACGGCCAGATTTCTGAAAATCCTGCTGCTCCCAGCAAAGGGAGATCCAGGAGATGAATCCAACCCCGAGCTGAACTTGGGGAAACTGGTGAAGGGGGGTCATGGTCACACTTCACCAAGGCTTATATATGTCCCCTTTAGTCACAAACCACATGGCCAGCAAAACAGAAGCTGTGACTCGAGGGGCACGAGCGGCCACTCCTGGCTGTCAGTACAGATCTGGACATGCTGCACTCATCCCTTGTCATCACGGCTGCTCGCTGGCGGGAGGCGGTGGCGAACACGGGCTTCCTCCCACCACCCCCGTCCACCTTCAGGCTGCCCTCAGTCACCTCCCCTGCCACCCTCTCCACATCCATTCACTCCCGAACCCCCTGCAGATCCAGATCAACAGGCACCACCGCAGAGCCCTCCTGAACACAAGACCGCACTCTGCTTGGGGGGAGGCACCTTCGAGGAACTGACTTCCCCTCTGGGCCATAAATGGGCAATTTTTCTGAAAGATGGAGTCTACGTGAAAGGCGGTCTCCAGCGCACACCACCATGCTTCCCATATGGCATTTTGCAGGGAAAGATGCAAAGATGCCTGTGCCCATCCAGCAACCACTGGGCCCGCCCGACCCCAACAGCGCCCCTGCCTCTAAAGCCTGAGCATGTGCGGGAGGCCTCCTTTCACAAGGACGCGTCCTTATGCGGCTACGTGGACGACCTGGCAGCACGGGCCAAGGGCTCACCTTCAGGCGCAGGGGTAGGTCCTCGGGACTCTTGCCTGCCACTTCGTCGTCATCATCATCCTGCAGGAACAGGTCGGCAGGGATGATGCCCTTGGCGTACTTCTTGGTGATCTCCACGAAGTCGTCCAGGGCTATGTAGCTCTTGGCTGAAGTACAGGAGAGGATACACACGGGGTTGGTGAGACTGCGAGCACTGCCGCCCCATGGAGATGGGCACGTGGTGAGCAGCGGCTGTGCCAGGGTCAGGCCGGAGACAGGTGACCCCTCTCAGACCCAGATGATGAGAGAGAGGCAGGCAGGCCTGCCGAGGCCTCCTGGCCTTGGGGACCCGCCGGTCCCTCCCCGAAGTGTCCCCTGCCCTTCAAGTCCTGGGGGGCTGCCTGAGCCAGGCTCCATGTGGACCCTTCTTCAGAACATTTTCCGCCCATGCTGCTCAGATCCCCTTACTCCCTTGGCCCTGACCCCTGCAGCCCAGCCACCTACTAGCCCCTCCAGCCAACACGCATCCTCCAAGGGCCTACTATGTGGCAGGCATGTGCCCAAACCCTCATTACCCCCCACCCCCAAGTTCAGCCAGACATCCCCACCTCCCCACGGCCCATGCTGGGGGGCAGGCCCCACTCCCTGCTGGGTGCTCCCAGGCCTTTGCCAATGAGGTTCGCTCACTCAGCCTGGAACATCCATCTCCTTGCCCTTCACGGGCTACCCACCTCCCCACCATCACGTGCTCACAGCCATCACAAGCCCCAGCATCGTTTTCCATCAGGGACAGTTACACTGCCCTCTCGTCCCTCCAGTGTGTATGTGCTCCTAGTGGGTGGGGTCCAAATCCCAGAGCCCAGAACACTGATGCCCAACCAATAGCCCTGAAGGGACTGGGCAGAAGATCCGTCAGCCTCTGAGCCCCGGGGGCCAGGCCTGAACTGATGGGGGGGTGGAGAGAGCGCAGACACGATGCCCCAGGTGGTAGGGGGCGACACCACGGCCAAAGGTGTTGCTAGCACAGGACTGGCGGCTGTACTCACATTCGCTGCTGACCAAGCGCTCCAGCACCCGCCTCTGCTTCTGCAGGGACTTGGGGACGGGCCCAGGCTGCACTCCGCCATCTGCAGGGACAGAGCGGGGAAGAGTCAAGGCCGGCTGACTGCCCCATCCCCTGCAGTGAGTGAGTGAAAGTCGCTCAGTCATGTCCAACTCTCTGCAACCCCACAGACTATACAATCCATGGAATTCTCCAGGCCAGAATACTGGAGTGGGTAGCCTTTTCCTTTCTCCAGGAGATCTTCCCAACTCAGGGATTGAACCCAGGTCTCCTGCATTGCAGGCAGATTCTTTACCAGCTGAGCTATCAGGGAAGACCAAGAATACTGGAGTGGGTAGCCTATCCCATCTCCAGTGGATTTTCTCGACCCAGGAATCAAACTGGGGTCCCCTGCATTGCAGGCGGATTCTTTACCAACTGAGCTATGAGGGAAGCCCCCATCCGCTGCAAGCCCCCAGAAACTTGCCAGTGTTCCCCATGCAGCCCTGGAGGGGCTGTGCGAGGGCCAACCCTTGGGACCCCCACTGCTCAACCTCCATCACAAGGTCAGGCCCCACTGGGCACAATCTGAGCCCTGGACACACCACACTCTCTGATCAGCACAGCCTGCCCCGGACACCTTTGCTGGCATTGTCCCTTGGTGTGATCTTCCCCTGGAAGAAACCAAGTTCCCCAGGGCCACTAGGCAGGCTTTCCTGTGTCCCCGGCCCTGGTGCAGAAGTTAGTTCAGCGGGTGAACACCAAGCCAGGACTGAGATATCCTGCCCTCTGTCGACACCTTCCCCCTGCAACACCCACACCCACGCAGGCGTTCACTGGGCTCTCCCGTGTCAGGCTCCAGGTGGCCTTTGCAGGGTCGGGTCAGGTAGGGTCTGGACCCAGGGTGAGACAACACAAGGGGAGGGGCGCTGTGACTGAGAGGGGCCACGGGAGCGCAGGTGAGCCCAGAGCGGGTGAGGAGGTAGCAGGAACGGGGCAGGGATGTGGCCCCACAGGGTCGCTGGGGCCCCAGGAGGGGCAGCTGGGCCTTTCAGGTGGAGCCTGCCTCTCGAGGGTCCTGCCACTGGAGCCCCAGGCCTCACGGCCGCCTCTGTCAGACCCCAGAGGATCAGAGATCAGACAAGAGTCCTGCCTGGAGAAGGGGCAGAGGTGCCCACCCACCCATCTTCTCTGATGCGTGGCAGGTGGCCCCAGCCCCACCCCCCACCCCCAGCATCTCCCCCTCGGGGCAGGAGGAAGCTGGGTGGAGCCCTGGGCAGGTGCTTATAAAGGTTACCAAGAGACAGAAGTCAGCCCCAATCCTGGAAATGGAGAGACCACACCCAGTCAGGGACGCCCAATTCTCCTGGTCCATCTGTCCTTCCGGCTGCCCATGCCCTTCTCGGAAAGCTGGGTTAGAAGGAGGTGAGGGCACTGAAGAGGCTGGCAATGGGGCCGGCCCTGGAGAGGCTCTTGGGGATTCGGGGACCCAGGTTGCTGCTGGCAGCTCTCACCCTCCCCACTCCCTGTCCCCTTCAGGAGGAGGAGGAGGATACCCTGGACACACCAAGGCCTGCAGCTCCACCCATGGGCAGCAGGTGAGAACCCTAGGGGCGGAGTGAGTCAGGTAGAACCAGAGCTGGGGGGCCCTGAGGGGCACCAGGAACAGGACACTCAGGAAGGACGCTCCGGAGCCTTACAGGACACCTGCAAGGTCCCTGCAAGAAGCTCCCTGGAGCCCCCCATGCCAGCTCCCATAGAGGAGCCCCCAGGCGTTGGGGGCCAGTGTGAGGAACTCCACCCATGGCAAAGGTCATGAGGAAAAAGAAGCTTGGCATACGCAAAGGCGTGATCAAGCCTCAGGAAACCCCCTGTTCCCGAGCATCTACCCCCAAAACCAGAGTACTTTATAGGAGCTCTCCCCCATAACCATTTCTCTCGGAGAAGGAGTTAACTTGCAGCCCCAGTTAATAAAAATTCCTGGGCGTGACAAGAGTGTTTCAACTTACAAACTCTGAAGGTTCTCTAGCCTGCCTGATCAGTTTGTCCAGCCGCATGTGATTGTTTACAGCCTCCCAGCTGTGAGAGGCATGAGATGCTTTAAAACTTTCTAAATACAGACTCTTTTGAGAAGTTAGAAGATTATTGGTATAGTATTAGTGGGCTGATTAGTAATTATATTGGTGAAAGGGTTTTTCATTTGTCATGCCAACAATTACTGCTAATTCCCTGCCTTGGGTGTGACAAGGGTGTCTCAGGTCAAACCTCTCTGCTGACAGAATAGCTTGTGTGACAACCTCTCAATCATAAACAGCACAGAGAGTTTGGAGTATTAGCATAGGGCTTTTCTCATTTGATTGCCGCCAGGTCTTCATATCCTTAGGCACCTGGGAATATATTAATCAATGTATTTGGAATATAGAAAACGAAATATAGTAGTTTTTGATGTTAGCAATACTAGACTTTTTGAGTTAATGAATTTTCTATTTTGTTATAGATCACTGTACCTTGTTATAAATCACTGTGTCCTTGCTATGCAAAAATGTAACCTTATCACTATCTTAAGACTAAATAGATTGTAAAGGGAACATTGGTGAAGGGTTTTCATTTGTTGGGCTGATGTTTGCTGCTAAATCTTCATATTCCCTGCCCTTATAATGAATATAACTAGCATATAGGAGAAATAAATATTAACCTTTAAGCATATAAGAGAAACAAGTATTAACCTTTAAGACTAATTATGTTAAACCTTAGGTTAAGTAAATTCCTTTCTTGATTGTAACTCACTACACCCTCACCCTATAGGAATGCAACTTTATTTGGAGGGTGGTGCCTGAAAAAAATCACTCCTGGAAAAATAAGCTTTCTGGTTAACTGACCAGTATCAGAAAGGGCCATAAAATGTCAGCAGACCTCATGGTCAGAAGATGATGTAAAAACTCATAAGACCTTTGTATAATTTTATATGAAACACCTGATTGTGACAAGGGTCAGGTCTGCTGACCCCGCGTGACTGTATTCATCCCTATGTGTAACAAAAGGTATATAAACAAACCTGAAAAATAAAGAAATCGGATCAGCTCCGGAAAGACTGATTCCCCCGTGTCGTTTCTTTCTTGCTCCCCGTTTTCCTGGCTGAATTCCCATCTGGTATGGGGGTATGCACCAAGCCTACTAACTCTGCCTGGGCTTCTAAGATCGGACCGGGGAGGCCTCAGTGCCTCCTCTCCTTCGGGAGAACGGGAAGACGCCTGCGGCCTACTTAGGTGGTGATTGGTACCCTGTGTTAACTAAGTTATTCGGCCTCTTTTTCTCTGCTAAATTCCTAGTCCCTCTCTATCTGTAATTAAATAAGTTTTTTCTAGGATGCCTACTCCACCCCCCACCTTCGAATTACCCTGGATCCACCAGGGCTGGACCCCCGGCACCCAAGATCCTGGCACAGAAGCCCAAGAGGCCCCACGGGCAGAGCACATACCATGCTCGTTGACCTGCCCCACGTTCTCCAGCAGCTCTGCCACAGCCACCTGCTTCTTCTTCTTGGGGTTGAGCTTCCAGTACATGACGAGGGCCGCCTTGCGCACAGCCCGCTCCAGGTCGGTCTCAGAGGACAGCTGCCTCACTTCCTGCTCATTCTCGGAGGTGATGCCTGAGAGGGGGAGGTGTCAGAGGCCTGGGGCCACCTGCCCACCTGCCCGGAAGCTGGCAGGGACGCCCCAGCCCCATCCAGCCCCGCCTGAAGGGGCTTGGGAAGCGACTCCCATGAGTGGCTTTGCAGGCATCTTCATCACCAGGGTGGAAATGAGGGTCCGGCCAGACAAGTATCTGGCCTGAGTCCTCGAGGGTGGGAGGCTCGGCCTCGCCTTTCAGCCGACGCACACCAAGTGACCACGGAGGGCTGGCGCTGGGCAAGGCCTCCCCCACCTTCCTGGCTCCTTCCCCTCCCAGGTTCCCCCTCACAAGGACCCCTCTGGTGGGGTGCTACTCTTCCCATCTCACAGATTGAAAAACTGAGGCACCCAGGGGTGGTGGCCTGGTCTTGGCGCCAAGGCCACAGAGTCAGAGAGGCTGAGCTGGTCTCAAACCCCAGTTAGTCTCACTGCAGTGAGCGACCAGGCTGCAAGACGGGGGGCACCCCTACACTCATAGCATCAGCCCTTCCGAGGGCAGCCAGGAGCAGTGTCCCCGCATAGGCGGCCCTTTCCCCAGGGGGTAAGCCTAGCCCACAGAAAGATGGGGAGCAGGTTTCATGGGCCATTTAGAGGCTGCCTTTCCCCCTGCACACGGACTACCAGGGACATCAGCCCGGCCACCCCCACCCCAGGGGACAGTGAGAATGGGGGTGGAGGACTGATATTTTTTTTCTCCTTTGGAGCATCTCCCTAACTTTCCATGGGAGTCCACATTTCTTTTACGATCAGGATGCGTTCAGTGTGAGAAGGTGGAGGGTGTGGGCCATGTGAGACCTGGCCCCCTCCCTTACACACTGGCCAGTCCTCAGGCCTGCCCTGGCCCCCTCAGGGCCTCTGGGAAGACCACTGGCTCCAACTGTGAACTCTGGGGGCCACAGTGACTCGACTGGCCAGGGCAAGCTCATCCCACCTGCCCTGGAGCAAGGGAGGCTGGCTTGGTAAGCAATTCTGGCCAGCAGAACACGACCATTCTAAGTCATTAAGGACATCAGCTTAATGTCCAGAGAAAGGAGATTCTATACAATAATAAATAATATTAATAAATATCATTTCTATACATTATATTACATACATAATAAATATATATATATAATGAATAGAAATTTTGTTTTATATAAATCTATATGATAACCCTAATGTTTAAAAAAAAATTCCAATATAAAAAGAGTAAATTACGGAGCACTTCTCTCTGAGTTTCAAGATAATTTTTAAAGATAATTTCTATCTTTATGTTTTCTATATAGTTCAAGTTTTCTATAACAACCATAAACACTTCTGCAATCTGAGCGGGATAAAAAGGCCCCCTTTATGACACACACACACTTTCACCTTTCTGCTGAGGTTTGAACCTTCAGGAAACACTTTTCCCTGACACCAGGAATGAACCATTTCCCTTGGGCAGGATAACATAATAAGTATCCCCAAGTGGCCAGGCTACACATCACTGCCCCCCAACACCCACGCCCGTCCTGGCAATGAGTGCCTGCCTAGGTGGGCCCTTCGCTGGCCCCCAGTCCCCAGCTGCTCCGCTTAGACCTGATGGAAAGTCAGTTCAGAAAGCGCTACTCCTACCCCAGGCCTGTCATGCCCTCCAACTTGGCTCCACGGTCTAATCCTCAATTTGGATGAGAATCCAGATGGTGTATCTCCTTGTAGACCCCACCACAAGTTAAAGAGGACGAAAATGGCTTTGTTCCCTAAATGGCCCATGTTATACTCTCCAACCATCTACGCGGAAAAGCCACGAGTGCCGCAGAATCCACGCTCACTTTTCCCCACGGCGTCGCCAGCGCCAGGTTCCCCTGTTGCTATATCAGTTGTTAATTTAGCAGAGAGCACAGCATCCCTCGAGGGCCCCTCCGAGCTGCCTCACTTACCTCTTCTGTCCGCCAGGCAACGGCGGAGAAGCTTGACCGCCTCGCGCCGGCCCTGCTTGGCGGCGAGGGTCAGCCAGTCCACGGCGGTGCAATTGTTGAGCTCTTCATCCCCGTCACCGGCCAGCTGCAGGTAGTGCTTCCCCCGCCTGCAAGCGCGGTCCGATCACACCACACATTGCGGCAGCCGCCCGGGCAGCGCGCGGGGCCCCAGTCCACGTCCTGCCTTGCCCCTCCCCCAAACCAGGCAACTTTGGGCTCCCTCACCCGGTCCGGTCTGCAGTCCGCCCGGTGCTCCCAAGCCAGAGCAGGGTGTGGGGACCCCACCCCCTCCACTGATGAGATCAGAGAGGGGGTGGGGTTATGCGGACAGGCAGGAGGCAGGGCTGGCATCAGAGAAGGTGATGCCCAAGTTGAGGTGTGAGCTGGATAGAGGTGAACACGTGTGTGCTCCCTGGAGCGTGGTGGGAAGAAAAGCAACACACCACAATCATGGAAACCCCACACGCAGGGGCCCGCACATGGCAGGTGCAGGCAGGCTGTACCCATGCCTAGCCAGCACCCATGCCTAGCCAGCATCCTCAGCGCCAGCGTGTCCCGGGGCCCCAAGCCTCCCCACGGACACTGGTCCTTACCTCCGTCTGTGCCTTGGGGTCCCCAGCCTTGGCTTTCTCCAGGACTTCCTCAAAGGGGGTGTCCACATCTCCCTGTGCAGGTCCTTTAACACAGGAAAGCAAGCAGACAGACTGTCACCATGCTGGACCTTATCACTTGTTGGAGGACGAGAGGGGCTGGCAGAAACGGGCTTCAACCCCGAGTCAGGCACATGAGAGGTGTGGAGAGGACCCGCCAGGACGCTCCCTCCATTGCTGCACAGCCAGGGAGCAGGAAACACAAAGCTGCTGAGGGGTTCCAGGAAGGAACCCCTCTTCCAGGCACAGGGACAGAGCGGGGCACAGACCAATAACCACTGTTGCCCCGGGGTTCACTGCAGCCAAAGTGGCTGATCTCCAGGCTTGAACAGGGCTCTAGAAAGATGCAAGAGATGGAAGGAAAGCCCCTGAGGTTCTTTACTTAATGATTTAAAGAACCTGCACCCCAATAAACAAACCAAATATATGCTTTCCAAGACAGTCATCTACACATGATTGACTTTGGGAGGTCATAATCACAGTACATACATTTTGAAATATACACATATATATTTGTAATATTGAATCACAGCCAACTTTGCATGTGGCTCTGCAGTTAAATGTACCACTTCAGTGTCTCAGAAATCCCACCCAGGGGACACTCAGGGCCTCAGGGCCTCTCCTCTCCATCGGACCTTTAGATTATCCCCAGACTCCCTAATTTTATAAAACGATGCCACAAACCAGTCTGTGTGTGTATTTTTATTCGAGGGCATTCTCCTGGCATGGGTTCTTCAGGTGAATTACTTGATCCAAGGGTCCAAATATCACATACCTCATGCAATATTTACTTTGTAAAATGTTATCTTAAGTTATAGAAGCTTCATGTAACTTCACTGATTTCACTACAACCTCTCCTGCAGTGTGTAGCATAACAAAAGGTTGTTTTTTGTTTTTTTTTTAAATCACTTTTCACCAACCCTTTTTCTGGTTTAAGCAATCAATACAGGGGGCCTATGCCCGACACCACACTCTGCCTCCACCCATGGTCACCTCCCGTCTTAGCAGGTGCTTATCTGGGGTTAACAGACTCTCAATCTCTAGACACTTCTGGAAACGGAAGGCAGAATTCAGGGAAATAAGAGCAGTCCCTAGGAACAGTCCTGGATGTCAAGCTATCCCGATCCATTCGGCCAGACCTTTCCCAGGACCAGCTTCATCCACCAGGCTCAGAATTAGCCCCTGTGTGCAGGGTACCCGGTCGGGAGGCAGCAGGGCAGGGGCCTATGGTGACACAGGTCTGAAGTTCAAAGGCAGAGCGGCTGCGTCCAGTTTGGGGCACACAGGAGTGGGAACCGGGTGGGCTGAGGATGGCTCAAAGGGGAAGATTCTTCCTGAGACTCACAGGTCAGGCCCCTGCGCTGCACCCCTCTTGGTGGATGGCTTGCAAACATGATGATACCTGTCCCGGCTGTGGAGCTCCCCGTGCTGAGCTTCTATACCGAGGTCCTGGGACCTCACCTGGCCTGGGCCCAAGATGTCCACCCCAGCCCTGGCCCCAGACCTCGGTGCTTCTTAAGTCATCAAGGTCAGCTCTCCCTTCTGGCTGCTGTCATACTCTGCCGGCCCTGGAATGCACTTTCCGGCCAAGGGCTCAGACTAAGAGAACAAAGAGGTAGGCAGGGAAGGAGGGTGTGCGGGGTTAGAGAAATCCGACCCGAGTGTGAATCTGCCTTTAGCACTCTGCGCCTTAGGAGTGAAAGAACATTGCTACCCTATTGGTAAACTGGAGAAGGGAATGGCAAACCACTTCAGTATTCTTGCCTGGAAAATTCCATGGACAGAGCAGCCCAGCGGACTACAGTCCATGGGGTCACAAAGAGTCAGATACGACGGAATGATGGAGCAGCTATAGGTAAGCAAAGGATGTGGCAGCCCCTCCTACCATGCACTCTGGGGAGACACAGGATGAGAAAGCACAGGATACTGACCTCAGAGAGCTGAGGGGCAGATCAAAGGAATGATTTCCGTGAGCCCAGACTCTTGCATCTTCCCCGTACACAGAAAAGCACTCAATTCCCTAACTCAACATATCTGGTTTTCTTTAATTAACAGTAATCTACGGATGTCCTGACTACCTGGATCTTTGTTGCGAAAACTCCTGTGTATCTTGGCTCCTCCCTTGTCTCTTGAGAGCAGTATTTCAGAGCAATCTGAGATCTGAGAGGCTGTGTTCCAGGGTTAAGTCTTCGATTTTGTTCACCAAATAAAACATAATTCTCAGCTTTTAGGTTGTGTGTTTTTTTTCAGTTGACAGTATCAAAGTGTTGTGTGACCGTGTGAGACTCATTTCCAATCTCATCGTCAATATCCAGCCGGTAGGACTGTTAATGAAGAATGGGCCACTTGGGATTAGGTGCCTGGTCCAGAGTTGAGTGTTCTCAGGGTGCGTCCCCTTCCCTTCCTCCATGCCCTACCTCTCTCTGCTGACCCCAGGGCCTCCTTGGCTCACTGAGGCCACGTGCCCTAGTTCAACACCAGGTACCTCCTGCTAGTTCACAGCTCTTTTCCTGACCGATTGAATTCACAAGTCCAAGGTCATGGAAGATTCAAGCGTAGATCTATTGGCTAAAAAGATTATTTTGTCCATGATTAATTTTCCACAGAAGTTATTCATAGCCTGACACTTTGTCATGAAATGAAAGGAGGGCCCTGAAACTGTCCCCTCCCCCGGCACAGCCCATCTCCACGTTCCTGCATCTCTCATGGTCCCACAGGCCTTTAATGGAGATGATCTGTGTCCAGCAGGTCTGGCCCATCTCCCTCCCCTGGGGCTGGACACAGATCAGCAAATGCTGAACAGACAGAGGTATGAATGGATGGGGGACCGACAAGGAAGGGTCTCCAGCTCTGTCTCCCCAAATCCTCACATGGCGCCTGGAACACGTGTGGCCCGGAGATTGAACTGCCAGGCTCACCTTCCTGATCTGAGCAGGTTCTAAGTAGATATGGACAAGGATGAGTACTGAGCAAGTCAAACGCTCCCACTCTTCAGGACCACCCTGGGTCCGTGGGCTGCCCCCCCCCAGCAGCCCTTGATGTCCACCAAGTTCTCCTGGAGTCAGCTGGGAGCAAGAGAGAGAAGCTGGCTTCCAGTTTCACCCGGCCACTGCAATCTCTGGCTGGAGCGCATTGTTTAAATTGCTGAATGCATGCCAAAGGCTGTGAGAAGAGCACAATCTGAAACTCTCAGTGAGCAACTGTGTTGCTCCTGTCTCTCGGGGCTGCTGCCCTTCTACATCCTCACTCACTGGCCCCGGGGCAAGGCCTTGGCCTCCCAGAGTCCCTGGTCCTCTCTTGATGCCCGCCGCATGGGCTGAACTGAGGAAAGGTGACAAGAACCCAAGGGTAACCCATGTGTCCTTCTCATCACTGTGGGCAGCTGGGTCACCCTGCACCCGGTGGTGCCCCATTAGCCTTCGAGATGCTGGTTCTCATGAATACACAGGAAAGACAAAGCCTTGTGACCCTGTCTCTCCCAGGGGCCTAGCTGAGTTCTAAGGCAGGGGTTCCAGCCAGGAGGTCCCAGCTTCCCACAGGCCCAAGCAGGAGTCATGGGCCTGGCCCCTCATCACTCACCCAGCTGACATTACCGAGCACCCGCCCTGGACTGGTCTAGGTGCTGGGAGCCCAAGACACTGAGCTGAAAGAGGTAGGAACGCCAGCTCTCCCTGCCCACCCAGGGTGCCAGTGAGGACAGCCACAGTCCAACAGTGGAATCTATGGAGGTGCCAGGAGTCATCAATCCTGATGGGAGAGGCTTTTCGGAGGAGGTGACGCCCAAGACTCAGAATGCAAAGAGAAGGGGAAAGGTAAGGGATGAAGGGCATATTGTCAAGTTTCCTAAGATCTGAGGAAGCCACCAGACCCAAGAGAGCCTCACTGCCCCAGCCATCTGTCTTCATGACAGATCATCCTAGAGTGAGGGGGTCACAGGGATTCTATGGCAACCAGACAGATCAGGGCTTCCATCAGAGTCAGGATAAATAATCCAGGTACAGAGCTCCTGAGATCATCGAGCCAGCACCTCCATCAGACAAGGAGAAACTGAGTGTTTATGGCTGTGACTTGTCCCCAGGGCAGCAGGGACTCAGCGCTTTGCATCACCCCTCACCCCACCACATCCCAGCCTTCCTTTCACCTCCTGGCCTTCCTCAGGGTCCATTCCTGCTGTCCATCTCTGAACCCCACTGCAAAACTGCCTGCTCACCCTCCAGGCCCACCTGATGACTCCAGCCAGAGGCCTGGAATCAGTCTAGCTCCCCTGAAACCCAATCTACACACCGCCCTGCATCGCCACTGGCCTCAGCTCCTATGGTTGTCCACAGTCATCTCCACGTAACAGAAATCACACTGCTCCTCTCATTTAAAGGCTTTAATGCTCCCCAGAACACCCATTCCCCATACCCTGACCCTCGAGGCCCTACTTGAGACTGTCTGACCTCTTGACCTCACGTCCAACCGCTGCCCAGAGCCACCAACCTTGGAGCCCTCATGCCCTGTGTGTCTTGCATCGTCTGGGCCTCCCTTCACTGACCCGGGGTCTCCCTCCTAGAGGCGGGCCCTGCTTGCCCTGCCCATCGCCTCCTGCAGCCACTGAGCAGGCCCTCAGTTAACACTGGGGTGTATGCTTCCTGGCAAACAGAACCCCCAGCAGGGGTTCCAGACACCATTCCTGTCTGCAGCCTTGTGGCCACCTAAGTGAGTGCCAGCCCCACACTCAGAACTGGAGGCCTTGTGGACTTGGCACTCCTGAGGGCCTATGAACCCTGTAACCCACCGAGGTTAGCAGAGAGGGCGCCTCGTCCTCTGTGGCCCCTGCCTGGCGCTCCCCACAGAGGACAGAGTTACTTGGTTCTTCTGTCTCTCCCTTCCCTTGAGCCTTCACCCCTCTGAGTCTGAAGGCCAGCCTGGGCTCCGACCCTGGCCGTCCCTGCTGTGCTGGTGCACAGAGCGCTGCTCTGAGCCACGATGCAGAAGGCAGGCCCAGGGCCCTGGGCACTCCAGAGCTCCGTCTGTGGCCACTGCCGCCACCGGAGGCCATCACAGTGGCTGAGCACAGCCTCGAAGACTGTGTTCCATCTCGACTTGACCCCTTACCAGCTGGTGGCCTGGGGTCCTCTACTTAACCCCTGATGCATGCTCCTTGGAAGAAAAGCTATGACCAACCTAGACAGCATATTAAAAAGCAGAGACATTACTCTGCCAACAAAGGTCCGTCTAGTCAAGGCTATGGTTTTTCAAGTAGTCATGTATGGATGTGAGAATTGGACTATAAAGAGAGCTAAGTGCTGAAGAATTGCTGCTTTTGAACTGTGGTGTTGGAGAAGACTCCTGAGAGTCTCTTGGACTGCAAGGAGATCCAACCAGTCCATCCTAAAGGAAATCAGTCCTGAATACTCATTGGAAGGACTGATGCTGAAGCTGAAACTCCAATACTTTGGCTACGTGATGTGAAGAACTGACTCATTTGAAAAGACCCTGATGCTGGGAAAGACTGAAGGCGGGAGGAGAAGGGAACGACAGAGGATGAGATGGTTGGATGGCATCACTGACTCAATGGACATGAGTTTGAGGAGACTCCAGGAGTTGGTGATGGACAGGGAAGCCTGGCATGCTGCAGTCTGTGGGCTCACAAAGAGTCGGACACAATTGAGCAACTGAACTGAACTGAACTGAACTGGACGTGGCTGGAGAAGTGAGTTAACGCAGACAAGGACCACAAGCGAGGCCTAGCCTGGAGGTGCGATGCCATCTTCCTCTTGCTGTTACTTACTGGTACTTGACTGATGCTCAGAACTTTGCTAGATGGACAGGGGAGTTAATGAAAACTAACCCCAATCCCTCCCTGGGTGGATGATCTCTGAGCTGTGCAGGGCTGGCAGGGGCGGGGGTCTGCTACGTTCAATTCAGCGATGGTGATGGCACAAAGGAAAGGGACGCCACACAGCCCAGAAGTGTGGGGTCGGGAGCCCAAGGCTGCCAACCTGCTCAGAACTCACTCAGTACTCTCCGCCCCCTCCCTCGGGGACAGAAGCCAATCGAGACCACATCTGTTTCCTGACTCTCCTTATCTGAAACTGGCAGTCTTGACTTGGTCTGTCCTCGGAGGCTGTTTCGCTTCACCCAGATTGAAACCAAGCATGTTTCCAGCCCTGGTCTCCATGCCCTGCGGCTGCGGGGTGGTGTTTGTTACTGGACCAAGATTCCAGATCAGGCCCGGGTCTGCCCAAAGGCATTGGAGACAAAACACAGATCTCTGAAGGAGATGTGAAGCTCAGAAGGGCCCAGTGGGTGTGTTTCTGGGGTGAGATGGGCATTAGTCCAGCACAATTATACAGGGGAGCTCAGGCTTGTTTCACCCTCCAGAGTCCGGAGGTCCCTGCAGCTCTGCTGGGGGCAGGGGGCCTTATGGGACAGGAGACCGGGGTCACCCCTGCACCCACCATCACTCAGTGCTGGCCACTCTGGCAAGTGGGGGCTCGGTTTCCTGGTTTCTAAATGGAGAAACAGACAGAGCCTTCCTCTCGGGCTGCCGTAAGGGGTCACATAAAGCCTCTGGGTCCACAGGGCACCTGGCAGGTGTCGCCACCACACATCTGGGACCTCTGCACGGAGTAGGGGTGGTGCTGAGCTGGGGGTGGTCACCTCAGGCAGCCGGCTTCTCAAGGGGAAAAATGAAACGACAAGGCTGGCTGAGCAGGAGAAGGGTGGAGTGGGGGCTAGGAGGACCCTGTGACCACAAAAGTCACGGCATCTTGCCTTGTGCTGGTGCAAGACATGATAAAGCACATGCACACGTGCACACACACACGTGAGTGCGCACATACACATGCACAGTCTGCAGCACAAGCCTCCCAGGGGGAGAGAAGAGGCTGACACTCACACGAAGCCGCTGCACGCAGACACACCGGGCCCAAAGCCGAGCTTAAGGCCGGTCACCCGAGAGAGACTGGGTGGGGCCCTAAAACTGGACGGATGCCTCAATGCATATGGCGATGCCCCAGGAGGGGCCTGAAGAGGAAGGGGGGGGGAGGCTTGATGACACCCACACAGCACATCGGGTTCTGCAGCTCAGGGCATGGACCCCTTCCCCCGCACCACCACACAGGCACCTAAGGGACCCAGGGCTTTGACTCAGCACCGCATCCCACGCGCCGGGCTGATGAGCACGAGGTCCCAGCACAAGGGCTCCACGTGGCTGCTCTGACTTCACAGAAACAGTCTCAGAGAGGCCTCTCGACCCCCTGGAGAGGGCACACAGCTCAAGGTCGATAGCCCAGCCAAGCGTCCCACCCCGGCTGTCTGTGCCCTTCCTGCACCACCTCGTGGCTCCAGATGCTGCATACATAAACAGCTCGTATGGAGAGACGCGTGCTCCAGCGTCCCGGCCAGGGTGGGCAGGAAATCAGCACTGGCGCCAAACCAGACAGCGGTTTTCAAACTGCAGACGTCGACCCAGAAGGTCACAGAATCGACTGAACTGCCCAAAGCAGCATTTGTTTGCACATAAAAGCAAGAGCATGGAGACCTACCAGACAGCCAGACACACAGTAAAGGCAAGTATTGTTTTGGAAATTTCCATTCCCACTGCGTGTGCGTGTGTGTGTGTGTGTATGCGCGCGCGCATGTGTGCAGGCATGTGGGCGTGGGCACCAGGTTATGACTACGGTACATGTATTTCTTACTGTGGGCAGAGGTCAGAAAGTCTAACAGGCGGTGAGCCATGAAGAGGAGCCGCAGGGCTTTCACCATCCCTGGAGCTCGTGTCCCCAGCGGGCTGTTTTGATCACTGTACCTACAGTGAAAGCCAAGGCCCCTATTTCACAGGGTTGGTCACTGTGAGTATAAGACAGACATACTGAGAAGCACTGTGTGAGTTATTAGAAAAAGTAACATTGATGCCAGCTATATTTTCCCCAAACATCACAGCCGGAGACCCAGGGATTCTTGCTTTTATGAAAGTGACAGCAAGGCTTGAGGCTTTTCTTACCTACAACAGCCCCCGAAGCGCAAAGTAGCCTTTCACAACAGCTCCTGTGACAGCCGCTGCCCGGTCCTGCTCACTCCTGTTGTAACTCAATCGCAAGCCTGACACACGAGCATCACACATCCGATCCTTTCATCCTTCCTTCCACCCTGTCACCCAGGAGGTCCAGGGCTCTCTCCAGGCCAAGCCCACCCAAGGCGAGGTCAGTTCTTCCCTCTGGCCCTTGCCTATGCTGTGCTCTCTACCCCCCCCGCCCCACAGGCTCTAACTTGTGCAGGCATCCTCTCTTCCCAAGGCAGGCCTCCAGCTCCCTCCCCAGCCCAGCACCAGGGTCACCTCTGTGCTCCCCAGACCCCGTGTTTTGGGGGACTGTGGACCCCTCAGAGGCAGGGCTCACCTGTGCCACCGATGGCCACTCAGGACTGGCACCAAGCCGTGTTCAGTGAGCAGCAGGTGGACTGACCAAACCCCTGGCGACCCTCCCCCAATGTCAATGGCATGACATCCAGCGGTGCCAGCCCACCCGGGGCCTCACACTATCTCATCTCGGCCCCTGAGAAGTGCTTCCTGGGACAGACTGGAAACCTGAGTGGGGGCCCAAGAGTGGACTGGGGTTTGGGGCCCTCCTTGGCCGCCGGGCCTGGGCATGGAGGATGGTGGTCCAGGGGGCAGCGGGGACCTGGGCCAGGGGCCCAGGTGAATTCCAGGGTCTCAGCTGGCCTCCAAGGGCAGTGGCCACGGGGGGCTCCAGACCAGGCAGAGAGACCTGACCGAATGGTCACCTGAGAAGTGGCCATGGTGGACAAGGGATGATGACACTGGCTGCCCCGAGTGCTGGGGGGGACCAGAGGGGAGCCTGGCTCCCGCCAACTCCCACCACACAGTGCCTGGTTGCAGACCACCTGCTGAGTCCCTGAGCAGGTGGGAGCTGGTGCATTCGATGATAAATAAAGGAAGGGAAGCGTGACATCTGCTGCAGCCCAGGTCTATGAACTTGGGAGCAAATCCTGCTGGGAGGTGGGAGTCGACAGGCCTGGGTGGGAGTGGTTGGGCCCGACTTCAGGGGACGTCTGCTCGCGGAAGGAACCTTGCAGGGGCATCTGGCCCATGTGCCAGGATCCAGGTGTCCACACTGCCCACAGAACACCCCCCAGGAAGGACAGTCCGGCATCCGGGCCCCGGCTCTTACCTGTTCTATCCATCCTTTCTCGGCTCCTGGCCCGTGAGGCCTGGGGCATGGCCAGGGTGACTGGGTCTCTCGCATCTGATCCAGGTCCAACTTGGGGTCCAGGAGCGAGGGCGCCCCGCTGAGCTCCTGCTCCACCGAGGTGGTGGCGTTGAGCCGTGAGCGTGCTTGTGGCTGCGGTGGCAGCGGAGGCTGGGTGCCAGAGGGGCTCAGAGGAGGGGTGCTGGAAGCCATTCTGATGCAAGAAAAACCGGGGGTCAAACATACGAGGCTGGCCAAGCCCAGGCTGCCCTGGCCTCTAGCTTCTGGTAGAGAGACGGGATGGCAAAGGGAAATGGAAGGGGTGCTGCCCAGCATTCCACGTGATCTCATTCAGTCTCACAATAGCCCCCGCAAAGACAATCCCATTTTACAGACGAGGAAATTGAGGGAGGAAACTCGCTCAAGGCCCACTGGCCTGGCAGGTCCCAAAGCAGCCATGAGCTGGGCCCTCAGTCTCCAGGACCTGAGTCCTGGGTCTCGGGTGTGCTCAGCTGAGAAATGAGGATATGGCAGGTTGGGAGGATTCAGTGAGATGGTCCACACGGAGCCCTGGGCACAGCATCTGGCTGCGCTGGAATGAAGCTGGTCTCCCAGTCTGTCCACCCAAAATCTATGCAGGGGACCTTCTTTGGAAGACAGCGGTCTTTGCAGATGTAATCAAGGATCTTGACAAGACAGCATCCTGGCTTATGGTGGGCCCTAATCCAAAGACTGGAGTCCTTATAAGAGGGTAACACACAGACAGAGAGGAGGATGCCATGTGAAGGAGAAGACAGAGATGGGAGACGTGGCTGCAGGCCCAGAGACACCAACAACACCTGGAGTCAGGAAAGACAAGGAAAGACTCTCCCACAGAATCCCCCAGGACAACCAACCCCGCCGACATCCTGATTGCGGACTTCTGCCTCCAGAGCTGTTAGACGAAAAATTTCTGTTGTTTAAAGCCACCAAGTTTCTGTCAATTTCTCCTTAGATCCCTACGAAAGGAATACACTGGCACAAAGTGGAAGTTTAAGATAAACTTGAGAGGGGATTCCCTGGTGGTCCAGTGGCTAAAACTCTGAGCTCCCAATGCAGGGGGCCCAGGTTCGATCCCTGGTCAGGGAATTCAATCCTACATGCTGCAACAAAATTATCCTGTATGCCTCAGTGAAGACCTGGTACAGCCAAGTAAATGAATAATAAAATATTTTTAAAAAGTAAACATGAGAAGCAGAGGGAGGGAGGGAAACAGGGAGAGGAAGAGGGGTGGAAGACAGGTGTCGGGGGAACACAGCTGCTAGAGCAGGATGTGGTCAGGCCTGGCCAAAGCCAAAGCCCCCACACCAGGCTCGAACCCCAGGACACAACTCAGCGAGCCTGACGGCACCGGATATGAGCCCATGCTAGACGTGGGTGATGGAATCCGGGGGGCTGGTGTGTCGGAACCGATGACTGGAACAGACTGGCAAGCAAAGAGATCTGATGACCAACAGGGGCAAAGGGCTCGATTAGTCAATACTGCTGTTTAGCAACAAGGCGAAAATCACCACTGACACAACTGGGGGTGACCACGAGCCCCAGACTATGGGGCTGAGAGTCCAGGCCTTCCCTAGCCCCAGGACCCCAGACCAGGGCCCTGGGGAGTGGGGATGGGCTTCCGTGGATGTAGACACTGAAGCAAACAGGACCACATACACTGAGCGGGGTATCCCCAAGGACCCCATGGCCCCCACTCCAGGCTCAAGGCCACGTCCACCCTCTTCACTGAGATGAGGAAATGAGAGCAGAGCAGGGAAAGGCTGGGGGTGAGGAATCCAGCTCCCAGACTAACCCACCACGGCCACTGTGCTGCCAGTTCTGGCGTCCTGCATGGGTCACAGTCCTCTCTGCCCCTCAGTTTCCTCGACCGTATATGGGGGGTACTGTGAGGACTACATGCGATCAGAGACCGGAAGGGCCAGGCTCCCAGGTATCCAAAGTGTCCAGCTCCGGCTCCCTTGAGCCTGCAGAAGTGGATACCTGAAGCGTGCCTGCAGACTGCCGTCACTGCAAGAGTCAGAGGAGGCCCCAGAGAGCAGACCTTCATTCTCCAAAGGACCCTGGAGATTTTAATCTGGGCACGACTCCCTTGGAGGGGCCGAGCCCTTATTTTAAAACATCCCCTTGGCTGGGAACCAAAAGCGTGTCAAGCCACACGGATCTCTGCTTGGAAACCAACGCGGTGCTCAGTGCTGTTCCCGAACGCCAGGCTTCCAGGAACCAAACAAAGAGGCAACTTTTGTGAAATCCATCATCTGGGTAGACGGGCAGGCAGGCCCCCGTGGGCGGGTGGCCAGCTGCAGTGGGGAGCAGAGAAAGTCAGCCGTGAATTCTGCAGACAGAACCCAGATGTGCAGGTCCCCGGCCGATCAGAGACAAACCACGCAGAGTCAGGTCTGACCTCACCATCTCCTGTGGCTCCCACTGCCCCAGAATCAAGTGCTACCTTCCTGGAGTGGCAGAGGGTAGCTGGCCTTCGGAGAGCTGACTTACACCAGGGATCCTCTGTCACTACTAACAACGCAACAAGCATGTCTGGAATGTGCCCTTCTTAGCAATTCCCACCGATTTCTCCTGGGGGTGCAGGTCGGGGTGGCTGGCCCAGGAGGACCGTCCTGCTGTTACCCGGCTGTGGTGGATGGTGAGATAACCTGTCCTTCCACTCTCACCCCCCTTTCACAGACAGCAACCTCGGCTCCAGAAAGGTGAGATCCCTATCCAAGGCCTCGTAGCTCAGAGTCTTGGGGCTAGAATTCAAAACCACAGAGCCTCTCATTCAGAAAGACCTCATTTCTGAAAAGAGGCCTCTCAAAATCTGCCCATCTGCCTCTGCGATCCACCCCTCACCGTGCCTTCTCTTCCCCCTTCACTCACTCCCTAAACCTATGGTTCTGTGACCCCCATGCCTTAGCTCTCAAAGCGCCTCCCAGACCTGGAAGTGCCCTCCGCTAGGACCAATCCGACATGTCTTTCCGACACGTCGTTCAAGTCAAGGGCCCAACTCGCCCCCTTCTGGGAGTTTCCCAGCTGCCTCTGCCCGAGTCCTGTCTCCATCACCTGCTCCCAGGTAACCACACAGCACCCAGGGCATGTATCCTGGAAAGCCCTCTCTCTGCCAGGTGGACAAGAAGGACTCACACCTGTCTGTCTCCCCGTCTACGAGGAAGGATGGGTCAGGAGGGACAGCACCATCCCTCACCAGCAGGACACAAGTTTTCAACCAATAGCCAACACAGGGAGTGCATGTCAGTTCTACCTTTCATTAGCTACTTAGGGCTTCCCTGGTGGCTTAGTGGTAAAGAACCCACCTGCCAACGTGGGAGACGCAAGAGACACGGGTTCAATCCCTGGTTTGGGAAGATCCCCTGGAAGAGAAAATGAAAACCCACTCCAGTATTCTTGCCTGGAAAACCCAATAGAAAAGAGGAGCTTAGCAGGCCACAGTGCATGGGGTTAAAGAGAGGCAGACAACTGAGCACATAACCTCACAAGGCCTCAGTTTCCCCATCTGTGCAGAAGGAATAATGCCTCCAATGAAGGGGTGCTCTGGGCCACAAAGGTGTGAAGAAAGAGAAAGCAGTCTGCAAACTATCAACCATTAAAAAAAAAAAAAAAGCCATTTCTCCCAAGTGCAAAACAAAGGCACATTCAGTTGAGAGACACCTTATAATAGAAATTTCAGGAGAATAGGAGGTAGCTTCTGGCTGGCCTCTTGGGCTAAGTATCATGCATGTCACATTACAATCACAATGAAACTTTTAAAGTGAAATCTCTAGTTAGTGAAAATGGACAGAGGAGGATTCATTTTCAGATTTCCTGACAGTCGGCCAAACCCTTTACGGATCAAATGCCTTATTACTTAAAAACAAACAAAATGACCCATTGCCATGGATAGGTCACAGAGAAGACCACGGATGCTCTCCCGGTGGAGGGACCCACAGTGGTATCTGGTCTTCCTTCTCTGACAGTCTTCTTTCCGGCATCTCATTCGCTTAGAATACCTGCCTCCGTGCTTTGCAAGGTACATCTGAGGTAGTCTGGCCTGGGGGAAGAGCCCTGGCTGCAGAAGAGCCGGCCCCATCTCACTGTGTGACCAGAGAAAGCAGGTCCCTCCCTCTGGCCCAGCCAGCATCCTGAATCCCAACGAAGGAGAGCATAAGCATCGTGCTCTGCCCCACCTCCAAGGTTCCTCCAATGCCTACGAGGTGGGGCGGTCAACCCCAACTGCCACCCCAGGGTCAGGGCAGTGGCTTGGAACCTGTCATTGTGTCAGATCCAGAGTGGCCGGCATTCTTTCCACATGCACCCAGGCATAATTTTACCCCAGCAAAACACAAAAACACCAGCAACCAAAGAGCTCAGTTGAGGGTCTGCCACCCCTGGAAGGGGGCTGCTGGGACCACACAACTACTGACAGGTGGAGAATGGCAGCACGTGGACTTCAGCCCAAGCTCTCTGCTGTTGCTGCTGCTAAGTCACTTCAGTCGTGTCCGGCTCTGTGCGACCCCATAGGCGGCAGCCCACCAGGCTCCTCCGACCATGGGATTCTCCAGGCAAGAGTATGGGGAGTGGGTTACCACTGCCCTCTCCCAAGCTCTCTAACCCTTGCTTATAAGGGCCATGCCCACTTGGCTCTCGACCCCCAGGGGACCACCCCACCTCTGAAACAAGCCCTCAAGGGAAGACTCAAAGACGTTTATGTGCTCTGATGCCAGCTGCAGGGGAATAACCTGGGATGCCCACTGTTTCACACCCACCCCACAATCACACCCAACTGTGGACCTCCACATCTCTGCTCTTACAGGACACCTCTCAGGTGTGTCCATCATACATTCCAGCGCCATCCAGGGAGGGCAGATGTGAAACTCACAGCCCCTCTAAATGCTGCTACACTACACAGCCGTTAGCCACGACTTTAAGATTATTTAAAGGTAAGGACATGTTTGTATAACTCTGTTGAGCAGGATTTGAAGCAGCATGAAATACTGCCCTGAGTCGATTTAGATGAAAGCAAAATGCATCTGCAGAAAAATATGGAAGAAAACGCACCCCTCCAACAGATAGCAATAGTGTCTACGTCTGGGTGAAGAGGGTAAGTGTGTGCTCAGTCATGTCTGGCTCTTTGTGAGCCCATGGACTGCAGCTTGCCCTGCTCCTTTGTCCATGGGATATCCCAGGCAAGAATACTGAAGTAGGTTGTCATTTCCTCCTCCAGGGGAGCTTCCCAACCAAGGGATTGAACCTGTCTCCTGCGTCTCCTGCACTGGCAGGCAGATTCTTTATACCACTGAGCCACTGAGGTGGTTTTATTTTATTTTTCTAAATATGCTCCCCTAATTTTCTATAATGAATGTGAAGGTTTTTGGAATTACAACAAAATGTTAATTCTGAAACCCATCTGTGGCTGAGCCCAAAGCTAGAGGGTTCAGGGGTTCTCAGGGTCTGGGATGTCTGCTCTGGCCTGGACAGCCCAGCTGCCTGGCATGAGGCTGCTCAAGACAAGGGCACAAAGCCCTTGGAGATTCCCACGTACCTATTTTTGCCCCAGAGTCTTAAGGGCCAAACCAAGAACATTCCAGCTCTACCAATGTGCCAAGTTCCAGGACTAAGGGGAAATCAGGCTGGGGATGCTCCCACCTGGCCAGAGTGCGTCAGTGCGCATGGACTGTGGGCTGATTCTGTGCCCAGCCTGTGCTGGGCCTCCCTACCCCACTGAGGATCCCACAGGGCCAGCCTTCGCAAACTCAGTCTGGATGGGAAGGATGACACCTAAACAAACCACCACCAGGATGGCGCACTTGGCAGGGGTGGGGGGGCAGCAGGCACAGAAGGGGTCCACCCTCTGCCGTGGGAAAGGAGCAGGGCGGGGATTCTCCACGAGAGGTCCGGACCAAGCCTTCAGGACAAGCCAGGACAAGCCAGGCAAGGGTGAAGGAGGGGGAAGAACGGAGGTGTTTAGGCATTTCAGTGGGGGACTGCCCAGGAGAAAATTAAGTGGACAGAGAAGGAGCTGGCAACATGGTGGGGAAGGTGCAAGTGGCAGTGCCCAGAACTGAGTCTGGGCAGAGGACACGGGGAGGAGAAAAGAGGCTGACTGGACAGCCAGGAGGCTGGGGCAGGCCTTAAACAAGTGCCAGGCTTGGTGCTGGGCTTGAGCCCCGGGCAGAAGGAAAATTCAGGGCCGGGCTGCAGGGCAACGGCAGTTTGAGACCCATCCAGGCTGCGTGGGGACAGGCCAGGGAGACTAAGGAGGGAGCCGGGCAGCCTTCCAGGAAAAGTGAGGAGGCCTGGCCCAGGGTAGGCATCTGAGGACAACTCCTGGGCCAGGAGAGACAAGAGCATCCCCAACTGAATGAGAGGGTGTGGAAGCAGGATGTGGTCTGACTGGGGGTGCAGGGCCATGGTGGTGGTGCCCTTCTGGGGAGGGGAGCTGCAGGAGGGGACGGAGTCGTCTGAAGCATGGAGCAACCTCTCTAACAGACCCCCTCTCATCACCAGCATCGTGGACCAGGGTTTGGTCTCTGTCCAGGCATTTTGGGGACTGAACTAGGTTCCCCTCTGCGACCAGCCCCCAAAGGCCTATCCAGCCTTGGAGGGGCAGGGGTGGCCTGAGTGGGGTGCCCTCCAGATTCCTTCTGTCCTGGGAAAGAAGATGAGATGTGGTCTCTGGGCAACCTTTCCTGTGTCTAGTCAAGGCCCAGCTGCTGGGGGAGCAAGAATATAAAGGAAATCCTCCAAATCTCCGTCAGATGCCAAAGGGGCATTGGTGAGAATCACAGCCCCTTGGAGACGGGCAGTGGGGAAGAGTGACCTCTGGGCTTCTCGGCGTGGCTTCCTCACTGGGGCTGTAGTGAGGGAGGCAGCCAGCACACCAGGCACCCGGGGCACTGCTTCCTGAGTGATGGATCCCGGAAGAAGGGAAAGCCCTTTACAAATGGGCCCTGTGCCAGGGGTCACTGTCCAAGGTGAGGAGAGGCAGGCATTTGTTCTCAGCGACTGCCCAGGAGGGGCACTGATTTTCACCAGGCTCTGCCCGATCCACTGTGAGGTCTTAGGCAGGTCATCAAACCCTAATGAGCCTTGGTTTCCTCATTTGTCAAATGGGCCAATAATCCTACACCCCTAAGACTACTGGGAGAGTCAAATACCGACTAAGTGTTAGTTCCTCGGAATTTCTTAACATCAACTACAACCACTGGTGTGAGAGGTCCCAGATCCATCACAGCCAGAAGAGGTGGGTCAGATTTCCCAGAAAGTTTCCATCTGTCAAAGCAGAAACTGATGTTCCCCGAGGGCTGGGATCACCTGAACCCTCAACACACACACACACACACAATCAGCAGCCCTCATGGGGGTGGGAGGGGAAGGGTGACAAGCGCCTTCCAGCGGCCCCAGGGGCACTGAGGGCAGCTCAGGGTCTCACCGAGCAGGCCGAGGGCCGCAGGGGAAGGGCCATCATGACGAGGCAACTCGAGACCCATGCTGTGGGGCGCAGGGGGCAGGGGCACTCTCCTCCACCCACTGGGTCCCCAGCGCCAAGAGCCGCCTTCCTCTGAGGAAGGTTTTCCCGCTGGCGGTGGCGGGGTGGGGGGGTAGACGGGGCGCGCGGTGGCGGGGGAGGGGGCGGTTTCGAAGCCAGGGTCGTGGGCGTGACGGTGCTCAGAGCGCGCGATGCCCCACGATGCCCGGGGAGCCCAGGCTTGAGGTTGAGGGGGCGCGCATCCCCAGGAGGAAGCAGCGATCCAGGCCCGGGCAGGGGGAGCCCTGAGTGTCGCGGAGAGGACGGGACCCTGGCCCTCCAAATTCTGGGGAACTTGCAGGGAACATTGGTACCAGCCGCCCACCGCTCAGATGGGGAAACTGAGGGCGAGGCGGGCGGCCAGTCCAGGTGCTCTCGGTTCGTTTTCGAGGTCCCGCTGCGACCGCCCCTCGCCCCGAAGTACTCACCGGCCCGCGAGTGGGCCTCACGCGGCGCTGCGACGCCCTTGGGCCTCCGAGCTCGCCACAAAGTTGATCGGCAGCAGCTGGAAGGACCAGGGCCGAAGAAAAGCAGCCGGGACCAAGCGGGCTGTGCTGGTTTCTGTGGAAGCCAGTGAGCGCAACCAGCGGCGCGAGGAGGGGGCGGGGACTGGGCGGGGCCGGGGCGGGGCCGCAGGCCGTTCTCCACTCCCGACGCGGCCCGGGGCACGCGGCGCCGACTCGGCCCGCTGAGCGGTCGGTCTGCCTGCCAATCACTCCGCACCTTCGCCAATCACAGAGCGCCTCGGAGGCTGGAGCCTACGGGCCCACGGCGCTGCCGAGCTGGAGGTCGCCGGGAGGGCGGGTCCGGCCCGCCCACTGCGAAAGTTTCCGAGCTAACTCGGGAGGTGCGGCCCAGACCGAACTCTTGCACGCCACGCCACACTCATAGGGCGTCCGGGTTGCTGTGCCCGGCTGCAAGCCCACGGGCAAGGCTCAAGACGACCTTTCACCCACTACTCTGGCCCCAGGCTCCCCAACTTCAGATTTATTACCATTGCTCTTGCAATATTAACTGACATGTTGAGTGCCTACTATGCACCAGATGCCTTAATTTTCGGCCCCATCAAAGATGGAGAGGGCTGCCCTAATGGAGGAGCACGAATTGGAAATCCCATTAAGTGTGACTCATTTAACCAAGGACTGCTTTAAAAGCACAAGATCAAATGCAATATAGCATGCGTTCACAGAGTAATTGTGAAATTCGTTTAAAAATATCTATTACCAGCCCAGGGAGTGGTGCAAGGATGAAGCAGTCTGGAAACCTTTCGGTCCTGCTCTGGGGTCTGAGCCTGGAGAAGGAAATGATAACCCACTTCAGTATTCTTGCCAGGAAAATTCCGTGGACAGAGGAGCCTGGTGAGTTACAGTCTGTGGGACTGTAAAGAGATGGACTGGACTGAGCGACTAACACTGCCCCTGGGGTCTGAGGGGGGCTGGTTTGGAGATGAGGGCAAAGGTTTATTCTTAAGCCAGGCCTTGGGGCTGAGAGGCCTGGGTTGGCAGCAGAGGCACCCCTTGGGCTGTGTCTGCTCTATGTCTGATCCTCACAGCCAACCTGAGATGCCTGCCCTGGGTTATTGCAGACTGTGGCTTAGAATGGCCACTGGAAACATGTTACCAACAGGTTGGGAGCAAAGGTTCCAGATGGTTCCGGAGATGAGGTCTATCTACTGAACCCACTACTTCAGGGAATTTTTAAAGCCTCATGATTCATATCAGTTTCCTCACTTTATTCCCAGGTGCCCCACCTCTATCCCATCGCCATCTTCTCATGTGACCCTGTGAGGCCCACAGAAGAACGAAGGAACCAGGCATCCAGCAGCACTTGCTTTGCTCCAGGCTCAGTTTGGGGGCTTTCACATGTTTTTCATTTTACCCTAATAACCCTGTGAGGCAGGTAGCATTGGCTTCATCTTTCTTGATGAGAAGATTGAGGCTCAGGCATAGAGGGTTTATTTGTCCAGAGTCACACAGAATTCTTTTCCCCATACAGTATACTAATTACAGAAAACTTGGAGCATTACACAAAATAGAAAAAAGAAAAAAAAAAAACAGGCTATTACTGTTCATATGGTGTAATGGTTTATGCATATTTAAGGAAGGGTTTCCAGAAATCACTGTGATTACACTGCACGTGTTGGTACATGTGTGTGTACCTTAGGGCAGGGGTCCCGAGCCCCCAGGCCGTGGACCGATACCAGTCAATGGCCTGTTAGGAATCAGGTTCCACAACAGGAGGTGAGTGGTAGGCGACTAAGCAAAGCTTCATCTGCCACCTATCATTGCTCCCCATCATTCATGTTACTGCCTGAACCATCCCCCAACTACCCATCCATGGAAAAATTGTCTCCTAAGAAACTGGTCCCTGGTTCCAAAAAGGCTGGGGGCCAAGGCACTAAGGCAAAACCCTAGAAGCAGAATCACTAGATTCTGAGAGGATTCTTCACATCTATAGATACATTTTTCTAAAACAGGCTTCTCAAAGTTACTTCCAGTGTATCTCAAGGGGCAAACACTAGCTTGGGCAATTACTTTATGTTTCACTCTTGCCTAATATGGTAAGTGGAAAATGGTCTCTTTGCAATTGCAATCTGTATTTCCATGGTAACTCAGAGGCTGGACATTATATATTTCTTAATTTTGGGAAGCATTCACTCTCTCATTTATATATTGGGAGCTTAGAGGCTCTTTGAAAATGAATCAGATGAGCTTCTTTTATTTCTAACCCAAGGATGGGTATCTTTGAAGAAGGAAAAGGCAAGCCGCTTTGGAATTCTTGCCGGGGAAAATGCCATGGACAGAGGAGCCTGGCGGGCTGCTCCCTGTGGGGTTGTAAAGAGTTGGAAACGGCTGAGCGCGCGCACACATATGCCCTCGTCCTTACTGCCCACCCCCTCCTTCAGCTCAGAGGGCTGGAGGCTGACCCGAATGGCTCCTGCAGCCCACCCTTGAGAACCAGCAGCCCTCCTTGCACCTGCAAACCTGGGAGCAGAGTCGCCTCCTCCAGCATCTCGACAGGACTTTTCCAATTCATTCGTCACTGTCTATAAGAACATAAGAGGCTTGTCATCCACTCCCACTGGCTGGCCACTGCCCTAGGAGACCACCATCAAGTAGAGGACAAAACCTTTGAAAGGACCCAATAAATAGAGGGAAGAAGACAGAGTAAAGAGTTCCTCCCGGGAAAGGAAGAGAGAAAATGAATTACAGTCAGAGCACAGAAACTTTTAACTTATGCCATGGGCCTCCTTGGTGGCTCAGATGGTAAAGGATCTGCTTGTAATGCAGGAGACATGAGTTCAATCCCTGGTTTTGGAAGATTCCCTGGAGAAAGAAATGGTAACCCACTCCAGCATTCTGGCGTGGGGATCCCCATGGACAGAAGAGTCTGGCAGGCTATAGTCTATGGGGTCACAAAGAGTTGGACACGACTGAGCAACTAAGCACAGCACAGTGCATGGAATGAAAAAACTTTAAAAGTCATAAGTAAATTCAGAAAGAAAACAGTCAAGGTGGAAAGAAAGTAAAAACCTGGGAGATAATGTGGAGGAAAAACACATGAAAATCATCAGGGAGGAAATGGGAGGCTTGCAGGCAGTTCTAAGAGGTACAGCATTTAAAGAATAGGCACTCCAAAAGGAGCCTGCAGGGAAGCAGAAATGAAAGAAAGGCTAGTAGAACATGTCTCAGGGGCTGAAGCTATGCCATAAAGTCTCCAACTCCAAGGAGAAGGAGAAAGTCTTGCAGAGTTCCAGAAAGAGCCAGTCACATCCAAGAGAAGGAGAATCAGAGCAGAGTCATATTCCTCGGTGACTTTGGGACAATATCTAGGGATTCTGAATGTCGGACACTGAGACTTTCCCCTCCTGTGGTGAAATTCATGTGTCAGGGCAAAAGAAGGGAAATATCTGACATGGCTAGACTCAGAGAAGGTCCCTTTTACCCACAGAAGTTTCTTTCTCACCAACACAGTTCATTCAGAGTTGATATCCCAAGATAGAACTCAGAAAATGGTGGTGAGCAGCGACCCTTGCAAAATTGATGGTTTAATCTAAATATGCCTAGGATTCTGTACCATAATTGCTAAGTAGGGATTCTTGAAACATAAGCCACATACTGTAAGGGAAACCTGTGTAGTCTGAAAGTAGAAACATAGAATCGATCTTAGCAAAACCCAGGAGAAGAGGGAGCAAAGGGTGGAGTGGAATAAGTCAAGGAGCTAAGTAGAATTTCTGACTTAATGGGTGGACGTTGGGAGGATTGGGAGAGTATGCATAAAGAGACAGAAAGGGGAAGAAAGAAACAGCAGTAACAATAAAACATAATAAAAGATGAAAATTTAAAACCATGGACATCAATTTCATAAGAAATATGAATGGGCTGCATTTTACTACCTAAAGTCCATTAGACTGGGGAGATGAATACAAACCCAGGTTAAGTGCTGTTTCCAAGAACTGCACCCGAAATGCTGACAAAGAGGTCCAAAGTGGACTGCATTTGAAAACTGAAATTTAAAATGTAACAAGAGTGACAAATTAATGTTGCATAAAGAATTCAAGGCATAAAGCATTCACAGGAACAAAGAGGGCTATTATGTAATGGAGCAAGATACAATCTGCAGAGATTCAATGGTTATAAATCTTAATTCACCAGAAAATATAGCAGCTGTGATGGTTACTTTTTGCAGCAATTTGAAAGGGCCGAGATTTGGTCAAACATCAGTCTAGGTGTTGCTGGGAAGATATTTTTTAGATGAGAGTAACATCTTATATCAGTAGACTCAGGAAAGAAGATGACCCTCTGTAAAGTGGGTGGGCCTCATACAATCAGTTGAAGATCTTAAGTGGTAATGACTGAGGTCCCCTGAGGAAAAGCGAACTCTGGCAGCAGATGGCCTTCAGATTTGAGTTGCAACATCAGCCTTTCACTGGGTCTCCAGTCTTCCCTACTTATTTTGGACCTGTCAGCTCCCACAATCACATAAGCCAATTCCTTGAAATCTCTGTCTCTGTCTCTCTCTGTCTCTGTCTGTCTGTCTGTCTGTCTGTCTGTCTGTCTGTCTGTCTCTCTCTCTCTCTCTCTCTCTCATATATATATATATATAGGTGCTTTCAAATTGTGGTGCTGGAAAAGACTTGAGAGTCCCTTGGACAGTGAGGAGATAAAACCAGTCAATCCTAAAGGAAATCAACCCTGAATACTCATTGGAAGGATCGATGCTGAAGTGAAGTTCCAATGCTTTGACCACCTGATGCAAACAGCCAATTCACTGGAAATGAACTGGGAAAGATGGACGGCAAAAGGAGAAGAGGGTGGCAGAGGATGAGATGGTTGGAGAGCATCACCAATTCAATGGACATACATTTGAGCAAATTCCAGGAGATAGTAAGGGACAGGGAGGCCTGGCATGCTGCAGTCCATGGGTCACAAAGTCAGACAAGACTTAGTGACTAAACAACATAATAGACACAGATGCAGATGTTGATATAGATATAAGTACAGATATCTCCCATTGGTTCTGTTTTTCTGGTGAACCCTGACTGATGCAGCACTCAAACTCATAGAACACTAACTTAGACCTACTAAGAGAACCAACTGAAACACAGCTCTTGTCCTAATTCAATGCCATCTCTCTAGGAGGCCTGTCTTCACTTCCCCACAAAGTCAAAATAACCCTGTGCTTTGTTGTTGAGTATTGAATGAATGAATGGCTTCATAAGGAGCTCTTTCTTGCATTCAGGCCAGTGTCCAGACTCTTTAATGGAACATCTAAAAAAGCCTCCCACAGACTTCCCTGGTGATCCAGTGGTTAAGACTCCAAGCTTCCGCTTCGTGGGGCGTGGGTTTGATCCCTGGTTAGGGAACTAAGATCCCACATGCCACACAGTGCGGCCAAAAAAAAAAAAGATGCCTCCCACACTTCATTCTTACTTTCCCACTGCAGTTCTCTAATGCCTCACTGTTTTCAGATTCTGAATTCATGTGCTTGCCCACTTCCTTCCTATTTAAGATATTGAGATACTGTTAATTGTTCAGTCATGTCTGACTTTGTGATCCCCTGGACTGTAGCCTGCCAGGCTCCTCTGTCCGTGGAATTTTCCAGGCAAGAATACTAGAGTGGGTTGCCACTCCCTTCTCCAGGGGATCTTACTGACCCAGGGAGCGAACTCAGGTCTCCTGCATGGCAGGCAGATTCTTTACTGATGAGCCACCAGGGAAGACCACGTCAGTTTACTCCACAAACATTCAGCGATGTCCTACCAGATCCAGGCCTTGGGCTACATGCCAAGCGTACAAGGAAAAATGAGGAAGGCCATTGGTGAGTTACCATCTGAAAGACAACAGAGTTGGGGCCTTTTTCAGATCATTATTGGGCCATAAGTGTTTCCCTAGATATCAGGCCCTACCTCCAGGAATCTGTGAATGTTACCTTATCTGGAAAAAATGTCTTTGCAGATGTGACTAAATGACACATAATGTCATTACATGAGATGGGGTGATTATCCTGGATTGTCCGGGTGGGCACCAAAGGCTTGCGGATACCCTTGAAGGAGAGAGGCAAAGAGAGGTTTTACACACACACACACACACACACACACACAGAAAGTGATGTGGAGATAGAGCAGGCAGAGATTGGAGTGATGCAGCCAGAAGCCAAGAAATGCCAGCAGCCACTGATGCTGGAAGAAGCAAGAAATGGATTCTCCTTGATTTCGGTGCAACAACACTAATTTCAGGCCTTTGGCTCCAGAGCTGTTGTTTAAAGCTACTGAGTTTGTGGCAGTTTTTCACAGCAGCCTCAGGAAACTAAGGTAGCCCTCATGTTATGTTGTCTCTATGGGCTTGCTGTCACCTGCTGTTCACCAGGGTCTTGTAGATGAGCTGGAGTGAGGCATGGAAATTCCAACCTTTGCAAGCATAGCCTTGGGATAAACATAACCAGAGCACTGAACCAACCCCCTTAGCATTCAAATTCGTACTCATCAAAATCCGAGGAGTCAAGGGACCAGGAAGATAAAGAAGCCGTATTGAGAGCTGGGTAGTGTCTTTGAATGACCAGGCTGAGAGTTCCACAGACCCAGTGACCTAGGTACTAAGTGTGTAGGCCCCTGGGCTAGTGAGATCAGAACAACACTGGGGCATGTCAGCCACACACTGGGTGTCTAGGACTCTGAGACCCTAGGACCACTCATGTATCCACATTTCTTTTAATTAATTAATTTACTTTAATTGGAGGATAATTCCTTTATTAATAATTGTGGTGGTTTTTGCCATACATTGACATGAATCAGCCACAGGTGCACATATGTTCCCCCATCCTGAACCCACCTCCCACCTTCCTTCCCACTCCATCCCTCTGGGTTGCCCCAGAGGACCAGCTTTTGAGTGCCCTGCTTCACAGACTCCCATGAGGGATTCTGATGTGCAGGGAAATTTGAGACCCATGACTGTAAAGGTGCGTCATTGAAAGTGTGGTCTTCGTCCCTCAGCTGGGTGCCTATTAGAGATGCAGAAACCCACTCCACCTGAGACCTCCTGAATCAGTCTTCATTTCAGAGAGACACCCTTGTGTGTGGATGGTAAAGTAGAAGTGCCCTGCTCTGGGCTGCAGGTTTCCATCCCAGGTTGCATGTGTCAAAGAATCACCTGGAAAGCCCACCTTCCCCAGGCCAAAGGAGTCAGAAATTTGGATTTATGGGAAGTTCTGGATAGCTGGGAGCAGAAGGGCCATGCTCGGCATTCAGCAAATTCAGGAGCACACTCCAGCCGTGCTCCCTCCAACCCCTTCCCAGCCTCCCTGCTGGAGGCCATTCTCCCTGCCTTTGACCACGTGTAAGACAGGAAACTCTCTTGGTGTTACATCTCCATGGATCTTCCTGACACCACGACCAGGTGGCTTCCCTCTGTCCCGAAGGAGATGGAGGCCCCCAGATCACACATCACAGGGGCGGGTCGGTGGCAGAATCTCTGGGCTCCCAAGCCCCGCTTCCTCTATCCCCACCTCTCTAACCATCCCCCACCACCCTCCTTTCCTATGTGCCTTTATCAGCTCGAGCTCACAGTCCACTCTGCAGAATCCTTAAAACTGCAACAGAAGTGTCCAGAGTTGTGACAGAGGCCTGGCGCCGGTCACATGGCTCTGTGTCACCAGGGCCGGGTGCTACATGAGGGCCGCCCCCACACACCTCACCTACCCATGCCGACCTGCACTTCCACCCCCTACACTGCATTGTTGCTGGGGAGCTCCTGAGCCCCCGTGAGTCTGAGTCGTGATTTACTCATCTCTGAAGGCAGTGTGACTGCCACTCTTAAGGGCCTTCCAATGGATGAGTCACCAAACACATCGAGAAGTTTCATACTGGAAAAGAGACCTCCCAACATGCCGAGGCAGCTTTGGGGCAGAAGACAGACAAATGCCTGCACAGGGGAGAAGCAAGGCTCAGGCCTCCCCGGGGTCCCCATCACCCCACTAGGTCATTAGGTGGGTTCTCTAGAGGGATGGAACCAATAGGACCTATATGGATATATAGAGAGAAATGCCTTAGAGAGATTCTCATGCAACTGTGGAGGTTGGGAAGCCCCACCGTTTGCCTTTTGTAAAGCTGGAGGCCCAGGAAGGCTGCTGGTAGTTCCAACCCAAGTCAGAGCGCCTGAGCCAAGGTCCAAGGACAGGAGAAGATGGACGGCCCAGCTCAGGCAGTGTGGGTTCGCCCTTCCTCTGCCTTTTCTGTTCTATTCAGGCCCTGAACAGATGGAGGGTGTCCGCCCACACTGGGGAGGGTGATCTGCCTTTCTCAGTCCCAGCTCAAGTGCTCTCATGTACACTCTCAGAAAGAAGGCCTTACCAGCTCTCTGCACACCCCTTGGTCCAGGCAAGTCAGCACATAAACTTAACCATCACAGCCACTGCAGCGCCGGGCGGGGGGCACCATTCCCCCAGCGTTGGCCCCTTCCCTTGAGAAATGGGCCCAGCCTGCTGCCCCGGGATGGGTGGGGAAAGCCACCAACGTCGGGCCTGCCCATGGCGTCACTGAAGGGGGCTCAAGGGCCACAGATGGTTCAGTCAACAAGCCTCAGGGCTCTGTGTCACCAGCAGCAGCAGCCACACTTGCCAAGAACCTCCCACTTGTTCCCTTCCTGGGCACTGCGGCATGAGATGGAAGAGTCTAAGGTGTATCCACTTCCTTGTTCTAGAGGGGCTTATGGACTGGTTTGGTCCAGAAGCTGGAAAACACCAGCCAGCTGTTAGAGAACAGGAATGAAGAGATAACTAGGGAGAAGTGGTGCTGGCTTATAGATTCCCAGCACGTGAAGGAATTGCCACCAGCTGCAGCAGTCAGGGAAGGCTTCCTGGAGGAGGTGCTGACTTTACTTTTATTGTTCTTTTTCTAAAAAGTAGACTTTATTTTTAAAGCAGTTTCAGTTTCACAGTAAAACTGAGCAGAAAGTACAGATACTTTTAAGATATACCCCCTACTCCTCAACACTCAGAGCTCCCCTCCACTGTCAACAGCCCCCTCATCCCCACCCCGCAGAGTGGTACACTTGTTATAATCAATGAACTTGCATTGTACTAAGTCACTTCAGTCATGTCTGACTCTGTGACCTAGGCTTCTCTGTCCATGGAATTCTCCAGGCAAGAATACTGGAGTGGGTAGCCACGCCCTTCTCCAGGGGATTTTCCCAACCCAGGGCTCCAGCCCATGTCTCTAGTATCTCCTGCTTTGGTAGGTGGGTTCTTTACCACTAGTGCCACATGGGAACCTGTAGTATGATGTCATTATATTGTTTAAAGTCTATAGTTTAATGAGGGTTCACTCTTGGTCTTAGACCTTATGTGGGTTTAGACAAATTTAAAATAAATGTATCCACCATTATAGCATCACACAGAGCAGTTTCACTGCCTTCAGAATCCTCTGTACCCCATCCATTCATCCCCGGCCCCCGTCATCAGCCTGACAACCACTGATTTTTCACTCTTTTCATAGTTTTGCCTTTTCCAGAATGTCACATAATTGGAAACACATAGTAGGGAGTTTTTATGATTGGTTTCTTTCACTTAGTAATATGCATATAAGGTCCCTCCGTGTCCTTTCCTCCCCTGATAGCTCATCTCTTTTTAGCACCGTATGGTATTCCAGGTGAGGATGTGTCAGTTGATCTATCCATCACCTACTGAAGGACATCATTGCTGCTCCCTAGAGGTGCAGGCCTGACATCAGAGAACAGAGCAGCGAGGGTCCTTAGGTAAGCCTGACCCAGGAGATTCAGGGATCTCTCTGAGCACACTTTACTCCACAGGTTGCTGGGAAGGTCCATAAACTAACCTGTGGGAAGTGGCCAGTACAGGGCCAGTACACAGCAGGACCAGTGGATTCTGGTCCCTGCACATCATCACAGAAATGAATCAGTACCCCTTGCAAAGTATCACTGCACCTGGTGGCTCATTAAATCCACACTTGACCCTGACAGTGTGTATTATCCCCAGGCTATAGACAGAGAGTCAGAAGCTCTAAGAGGTGGAGGGACCTGCCCAAGGTCACGCCATGACACCTATTTGGTCTGATTGTCCCCAATCCCTGCTGTGATGCCACGCCACCCCCAGATCCCCTGTCTGAACCCCAACAAGCTCAGCTGGGCAGAGGGTCAGGTGGCTTTAGGGAAGATAAAACGTGTCACCAAAAGTGCCCTTTTAAACAAACACCCCCAGTCTGTAAGTTCCCAACTTCCTCGTGTACCTTCCTGGGGGAGGGAGTGCGGCTTTTCCTCCCTCCCTTCCGAAGTGACAAGTTCTCAGTCTGAGTCCCTGCTGTCATCTTTACAAAACCCAGAGTTAGTGGGAGAGGGAACTTATCGCTCACTTTAGCATGAAACAATAGAAGAAAACTTAGGCACACAGCACTCAAACAATGTCAAGAAGTGCTGAACATTACCCAATTCGAAATCCTCCCCAAAACTTTCCAGACACCCACTTAGCAGCAGCGATAGGAACACCATAGATATGTGTCAACGCAGAGACTGGCAGAGAAAGCTGGGTAGGAAAAAAAGCACTTTTGATATTTGTGGGAGCAATTTGGACAGTTTAGAAAAAGAGATATTGTTTTTGACAGTTGTTAGAAATATAAGTTACCCAGAAAGCTTACTGTGATCGCATATAATTATTTTCCTGAAGTTTTTGACACAATGGAAGCTGTCAGACTGTGGCTGCAACTTGGTCTGTGACTTGCAAAAGAACTCTGAGAACAAGAAAGGATCCTGGGTACAGGAGATCCTCTTGGCTCTTTGAGACTGTGTGGTACATGAAACGCTGCACGAATGTGTTGAATTGAAATTTCTTTCCTGGAGGAAATAAGAGTATCGGTGGTTAGCCATGGTTCAGGTGGTCTTCAAGTTGCCCCGATGCAGGGACCACGAGCTGCCATCCCAGAGCACATCCGTCTTGGTCCCTGTGCCAAGAGGGACGGTCTGGCCTGATGTCCGCACACACAGTCTGCCTGGAGACACACCAGGATCCAGGATGTGCCCCACCAAGGGCAGCAGTGTTATTTTCAGAATAAGGTTCAGACGTCTTCATGAGGGCCTGTGGGGTCCAGAGGTAGCCTGGGGGCAGCTGGAGAAAGGGTGACATTTGAGCTAGATCCGAAGGAGGGACAGAGTTCTGCTGTAGGAGAAGAGGAGGAAAAGGCTCTTCAGGAAGAAGTCAGGATGGATGCAAAGGCATGGAGAAGAGACAGAGCAGGGTTGAGCCCGGCAGAGATCCCGGCTGATGAGAGCCAAGGGGGTGGGATCAGCGGCCCAGGAGGCCATAGAAGGCTGCATGGTGGAGTTCGGAGGAGTTTGCAGATTACCCAATTGGTGAAGGAATAGCAACCCCTTCCCCAACTCCTGATGCCCCAAAGTGGTCCCCTGGAGAGGAAGAAGGCATGTTTCATGGTAACCAGTTAACTACTGCTAGATGAGAATCTACGCCCAAACTCAGTGGCCGAAAACAACCAGTTCACCTGCCCTTCATTTTGGGTCAGGAATTTGGGCAGGAATCAGCTGGGTGTTTCTTTCATTGCAGTGGGCAGTGAGAGGTCAGCTGGGGTCCTCCATTTGGCAGGATTCTGCTGGCGGCTGAGCAGGGCTGGAATGTCCAAGAAGGCTTTGATCTTGGCAAGGTAGTAGTGAGCCATGACATGAAGCAAGATCTTCATTCCCTGCCCAGGAAGTGAACCTGGGGAGCCCGGATGAAAACCAGGAATCCTAGTCACTGGACCAGCAAGGGCTAGAGGTTAGAAGCTCCTTGCCCCTGGTGATAATGGATTTATCATGGAGACAGAAACTGTGACTGCGGCTACAAAGTTTATTAGCGATACAGCACAACAGCAAGTAGGAGAAGACACAGTGAGATGGTTTGCTTAGTTAAGATGGAAGGCAGAGATGCACACCCAGAGAGAAAGGGTGTGGGTGTCCCCCTAGTGAGGAGGAGAGCAGTAAACGGGCAGTTAAGTCATTTACACAGGTCAGTTCTTCCGGGTCTTTGTTTAGCGTTAGCCAGTTATCTGGTTTCTTTTTCCACACCTGACCTATCCTGGGACGGTTACCTGGCTGTGCCTGCATGCCCCAGCCAAGATAGATCTCAAAGGAAAGGCTTCTGGGAGGAGCAAGACTCACTATGGCCTGGCATTATCCACTAAGTTTTGACCCCCTTTCTGCACATGTATAGTGTCTTCCTTGTTTCAAAAGAGAGGAAGCAGAGGTCCCTTAATCCTTTACTCACACAGGATCTTGCCCCTCTTTGTCCTTGCTGAGATTATTACCTTAAAGTACTTATAAGAGACAAAGACTGGCTATTCACCCTGTTTCTGTTGTTACTTCCATTTCAGAGGGCAAGCAGGAGGCTGATGGTAAATGCCTTAACTGGAGAACACTGTCTCAGGAAATGCTAACAATTTTAAGGATCCAGCCTGAAGCCAACTTCTTCATGCCCCATGAAACACAAACAGGAGGCCCAGTTGTAAATGTCTAACCTGGAACCCATTGATCTCCTACCTCAGCTTCACTCACATAAAGTGGACACTGGGCTCCTGCACATGGCCTCTGTCTCTCCATGTGGCTGCTTGGGCTTCCTCCTGGTGTGGTGGCCAAGGGCAGTCAGGCTTCTTATGTGGTAGCTGGTTTACACAAGGGAGGGTCCAAGAGGGGGACGAAAGCTGAACATCCCTTAAGACCCAGCCTCAAAAATGAACATCTCTTTGCATCATATGTTCACAGGCTATTGTTCAAAATGAGTCACAGGGGAGTCAACCCACATTCTACATGATGGGTGATAAAGAGTTTGCAGTCATTTTAAATCTGCTGCAGCATGGGACCCTCAGGAAGTTAAGTAACCAGTTCGGTGTCAGGCTGACATAGAGGAGAATCAGAACTCAGGTTCAAGTCCTTGGCTCCTGGCCAGAGGTCTTTCCTCAACACACAGGCTTCAAAGCCACTTATCAAAAAAGGAAAATATTTCATCTAAAGAGACAAGTTGTTGGGATCAGGGCTTTGATTTTCTCCTTCCACCAAGTGTCCAGAGACCTTTTAAAGAGTCTGCAGAAATGAATGAAAAGAGCAAAGTGGGAAGCCTTTGTCTTTAGAGAAAAAAAAGAAAAGAAAAGAAGTGGGAGTCAGTGTTACCAAGCAACAAATATAAGGCAGAATGATATGAACAGCATCAAATTAAACAGGGCTTCCCAGCCTTTGTGAAGTCACAGCTCACAGAGAAAATGGTACTCGTGCAGATTAGAGCAAAGGGGTGAGGCTGCTCCTAAGGAGCTCACTGGACCCAAAGGCTCCAGGCATCCCAGGCAGTAATGGATCCTAGTGCTGAGGAAATCACTCTTCAGGCACACAGGAACCCATTGGTTATCACTCTCATTACCACCATCCCCAGTACCCCAACCACCGTCATCACCACTACCACCGTCATCACCACTACCACCACCACCATCCCCAACACCACCATCCCCAACACCACCACTACCACCACCATCACCACCATCTCTATCGCCACCACTATCATCAGTACCACCACCAAGACTACCACCACCACCATCCCACCATCACCACCCTCCCACCATCACCACCACCATCCCACCATCACCACCACCATCCCACCATCACCACCCTCCCACCATCACCACCATCCCACCATCACCACCACCATCCCACCATCACCACCACCATCCCACCATCACCACCCCATCCCACCATCACACCATCTCTATCACCATCACCATCCCACCATCACCACCACCATCCCACCATCACACCATCTCTATCACCATCACCATCCCACCATCACCACCATCCCACCATCACCACCAACATCCCACCATCACCACCCCATCCCACCATCACCATCACAATCATCAATACCACCACCATGACTACCACCACCACCATCCCATCATCACCACCATCCCACCACCACCACCATCCCACCATCACCACCATCCCACCATCACCACCATGATCCCACAATCACCACCATCTCTATCACCACCACTATCATCATCAGCCCACCATCTTGCCATCACCACCATCATCTCCACCACCACCACCATCCCACCATCACCACCACCATCCCACCATCACCACCACTATCCCAGCTTCACCACCATCCCAGCATCACCACCACTATCCCAGCTTCACCACCACCATCCCAGCATCACCATCATCCCAGCATCACCACTACCATCCCAGCATCACCACCATCCCAGCATCACCACCACCATCCCAGCATCACCACCACCATCCCACCATCACCACCACCATCCCAGCATCACCACCATCCCAGCATCACCACCATCCCAGCATCACCACCATCCCAGCATCACCACCACTATCCCAGCATCACCACCACCATCCCACCATCACCACCATCTCCACAACCATCCCATCATCACCACCACCATCCCATCATCACCACCATCATCCCATCATCACCACCACCATCCCATCATCACCACCATCTCCACCACCATCCCATCATCACCACCATCCCATCACTACCATCACCACCACCACCATCATCAACAAGGAAATAAAGCAGAAACATACCCAAGTAACTTAGGGACTTCACCTCTCTTCCTCATCTCAAAACCAGGATAATGCTAGTTAGCATTTACTGAGCACTTACTATGTATTTTCTCATTTGATCCTCTCAACAGCCGCATGGAACAAGTGCTGTTGTTCCCCACCCCCACCCCCATTTTACAATCGGAGGAAGAGAGTCTTTAAGTAATATGTCCTGGGTCATGTAGATCCTGGTGGCAGAGGCAAGCCTGACTCACTCTCAACCACTCGGTGCTTTCCTCTCAGTCCTTCTGTGAAATTCAAATGGCACCCTGCTTTTACAGCAGAGGCTCATAAAGGTTAAGAGACTTGCTCCTGGCCACTGAGCCAGGGACCAGATCTTGTCTTTTCCTCCTGGTTGGGGGCTCTGTGCCTGAGTCCACACCCTGAGAGCCAGCTCTTTATCCAGCCTTCTAGACTTTACGGTCTTCAAAGACTGCTGCCTTCTAGGTACTATGGCTGTTATTACTCAAAGACAATTGAACCCTCATGTTAGAGCCCCTGGATGTGTGTCTTTTCTATGCCTCTCTCTGGAGCTTGCAGGCAGTTAGTTATCTTGCATGACCGAATGGAATGAGACTTCTCTGGAGGTGAAATAAGATCTGTCTGCATGTCTTCCTTCTCCCCACATCCTAGTCCACAGGAGGATGTGTTGATCAGAATTGCAAAAGGGCTCTGCAAGTTATAAAGTGTTCATAAAAACTTGTTAAGATAAACTTTCTGATTAGTAAGCCTGTGGAACAATTGAGCTCTTGGATAGCAAGATGACAGTGTCATTTCAGGAATTTATTACAACATGAAAAAAGTATTATGAGAAATAACTGCAAGAATTGCCACATCCAGCCTGAAGAAGAGATGGCTTGTGGAAGCAAGAGCAGCTTCAGACTTTGCACCCACTGTGCCTGCTGCCAGGGCCACCATCCCCTGATCCTCTCCTGGCAGAGCAGGTCTCTGCTTGAAGCTCATCTCGCCATCAAGAAATGGAATCTTTCCTGCCATATCAGTAACAAAGGATGTCACAGTCATCAACAATTGCAGCCTTCCATGTGAGCCGGTGAGCTTGGAGGAAACTCAGGGAGGAAGATAATACCTGCTGTCTAGCAGCCATCAGACTGCAGCCACTCCACACAGTGAGCCCTAAAGAAACTCAGGATGTGAAAACACCAGATGCTGGCCCTAGGTAGCTGAGCTGCAAGGCGAAGGAATGATTTCTTTGAGCCCATTTGCATCTTCCCATAATAAAAAGCATTAAATTCCTTAACTTGAGATATCAGGTTTTCCTTTAATGCACAATAATCCTTTGATGTTCAGGTTACCTGTCCTCTGTTATGAAACTTCTGTATAACCTGGCTCCTCCCCTCCCTTCCTTGGAGCAGTTCTCTCAGGGTTACTTGAGATGCTGCCTGTCCGGCTTGAAGTCCCCAAAATTCCCAATGAATAAAACACCACTCTCAACTTTTAGGTTGTGAATATATTTTTAAAATCTACACCATTGTGGGAATCTCTGGCCACCTTGACCACCCAGGGTACTCTCTTGGCCATTTCATTTCATCTGAAAGCCTGAAGATGAAATGGTTCCAGATTATTTATTTGTATTAGTAATCATTGGATGAATAAATGAATGGAGTGAGAAATGTTTTCAAATCCTCCACAGAGCAGTCAAAGTGACATGTTTGGTCATATCATTCTCTTCCTTAAAAACTCCAAAGACCTCCTCACCCCTGCACTTACAAGAAAAAAACTCCCTCCTTTTCCTGGCCCCCGAAGTGGTACTGCCCCACTGAATTCACACCCATCTCCCTTGTTCCCACCCGTTCAGCCACTCTGGCTTCTCCTCTGTTCTGAGAGGGTACCAAGTTCTTCCCACCCCAGGGCCTTTGCCCATGCTGTTCCCTCCACCCACACTGCCCTCCCTGACCCACTCTTCATGCGGGTGCCCCATGCCCTCCTTCCTCCCAGACCATTTTATTCACAGCATGCTTCTTCCACCAACACCGCCCATTACTGACCCTGCTGCAGGCTCTTCTAAGTGTCCCTTATTTGTTTGTGAACTATATTTTCAATCTTTCTTCTTTACTAGCCTGTAGGTAGATTGGTCAGAGCTGAGCTTTAATTACTCCACTGTATCTGCCTAATAAAGTCCCTCAAAAGGCTGGGGCAAGGGGGCGTGAAACACAGAATTTTCTTCTTTCACAGTTCTGGAGGCCAGAAGTTTAAACTCAAGGTATTGGCAGGGAAGTGTCTTCCTGGGGACTGAGTGGGAGGATCCTTCCAGGCATCGTCCACCCACCCTCCCCTGCCCCCAGCTTCTGGTGGTGGCCTGCAGTCCTCACTGACCATGGCTTGTGGTGGCATCACCCAGTCCTCGCCTCTGTTATCACGTGACCTTCTCCCTGGGTGTTTCCCTCTTCACATGGTGTTCTTTTCTGTGTGTCTGTGTCCAGATTTCTCCCTCCTTATAAGAGAACATAAATCCTTGGATTAGCACCCATCTTATTCCAGAATGACCTCAGTTTAACTGGATTACATCTGCAAAGACTCTGTTTCCGAATAAGGTCACATTCTGAGGTTCTAAGTGGACATAACTTTTGAAGGGGGCGATGCTAATTCAATCCTCTACACCCACTATCCCTGGCAAGCAGTCCACTGTGTTTGTTAAATGAATGACTCAATTAATGAATGATCCAGATGACCATTTTCTCCAGACGGAGAGTGAGCATTTATGTTCTGGAATGTTCTAGAGGACAGGACGTGGAGCAAGAGTCAAGGAGGAAGATTTCAACTCAAAAGGAAGAAGGACTAGTGGTGACTGAGAGGGGCCAGCGTGCTCCCACATTTCCTTACTTCACTGACCCAGTGGGCTTGGCAGTCAGGCCTCGGTTCAGCTGGTGGAGAGAGGGCAGGAGTGTCCCAGGAACACTGGTCATGGGTGGCTGCCTCATCAGCAGGGAGCTCCAGGTCAGTGGGCATCTGTGCCTCGTGCCCAGCAACAGCGGTGTCATCATCTTGCCAGGGACTATGTCAAGGAGCTTCAGATGGATGAGCAGAATCTAAGAGCCTTTCTAATCCTGAGGCTGTGTGATTTATTATCACAACCAACACCGCAGGGCCAGTCACACCCAGAGGGCAGTGCCCATACTCCTTCCAGCCCAGTGCATGGTGGCCCGGAGAGGCAGGGGTGGGGCATGGCCTTTGGTATCACACTCTGGCAGCGATGATAAACTATCCTCCAAAAACGTGTACCCCTCTTTCCATAGTGCCACCGCGCAGGCAAGGACTGTATTTCCCAGCACCCCCGGTTCTGCATGTAGTCATATAACTACTTCTCACCAATGAAATGCATGAGAAGTGATGTCACTTCCAGGCTGTGGGTATAAAGAAGCATGTGCCTTCTCTACACACTCATTCTCTGACTGCCAGCCAGGCAGAAGGTCCCTGAAGCCAGGGAAACAGTGAAGTCACTGACTGGTAGAGCCTGGGTCCCTGAATCACCATGTGGAGGAAGGGTGTTCACCAATCAGGATCACCAGATGGCACTGTCAGAGAACAAAAACTACCTTCTACTGATTAAACTACTGAGGTCTGGGGATTATTTATGACAGCAGTCAGCATTGTTTAATGGACATACAGACAAACCTGATTCTACTGCTCCGCTGGCCACCTAGCCTTGTGAAAGTATCTCTTTCTGGCCCTGGTTATGACACAGGCTGGGAGTAACCAAGAAGATTCAAATCCTCCTGCACTCCTACCTGGTTATGACACGTGCCTTCAGAGGTTGTTGTGAAGAGTGTAAAAGGTTACTAAACCATGTAAAGTGATTTGCACAAACCTGGCATCCATTAAGTAGCCTTAACCAAAGTCAACTCCCTCCCCTGCCAAGCCCAATACCTTTCTCAGGTCACCTAACAAATCTGTCACTTTCCTGCTCTGGGCCAGACAAGACCACATATGCCCTTGCAGGGGTTTCCCTGGGCAGCTAGGACATTACTTGAGTAGCTGCTGCTGCTGCTGCTGCTGAGTCGCTTCAGTCGTGTCTGACTCTGTGCAGCCCCAGAGACGGCAGCCACCAGGCTCCCCCGCCCCTGGGAGTCTTCAGGCAAGGACACTGGAGTGGGCTGCCATTTCCTTCTCTAATGCAGGAAAGTGAAAAGTGGAGGTGAAGTCGCTCAGCCATGTCTCAACTCCTAGCGACCCCATGGACCGCAGCCTACTTGAGTAACTAAACCTCTAAAAACAAACCAAAAGCAGTGATTATAGTTATTGAGAGAAGACCAGAAAGACGGAAGTGAGCGATGAAAGTAAGCATCCTCCAGCCCTCTCAACCAGCAATTCTTGTATTCCAGTCCCAGCTCCACCACTGACTCTGAGTTCCTGGGACCTGGGATAGAGTCACATGCTTCCCTGGACCTCAGAGTCCCCATCTGTGAAATGGTTGGAGCCTCCAGCTCTGTCCCTCCATCGTCTCACACGTCTCTCCCCACACTCAGAATCCATTCCACTCATCACAGAGAAGAATGTGTCTTTACCTCTAGAATGCTGGGTGTCTTCAACCTCCAGGCCGGCCAGCTAACCTGGATGGCATGGCTGTGACCGCCAGAAAGGCAGCTTAGGGGTAGACACAGGAGTCTGGGGATGGGCTCTATTTCCTTGGAAAATTCTGATTCTGGGGCACAATACAGAAAGCTGCATCAGGAAGAGGCCCACATCATCCAAGCTCGGGGACCCTGGGAATCTCACAGTCTGACTGCCTACACTTTATGGATGGAGTCCAGTGGGCTGAGAGCGGAAGCAACTTGCCTGAGGTCGCCCCCATGGCCGTGGGGGCAGCATAAGCACTCAGCACCCCAGCCCTGGGCCCCACCATCCCACCAGGCCAGCCCCTCCTGAAGGGTTTTCACCTGAAGACCGGTGCTCTGACCTCTGCAAATGCAGATTTCTGATTAAACTTGCCTATGAGGAGGTGGGCAGAAAGTTTCTGTTTCTGTATGAGGGAGGTGGGAGTGCAGGAGGATTTGAATCTTCTTGGTTACTCCCAGCCTTGTTACGGACATTTTTTTCTTTTTCCAAGGAAATGGTTGTTGTTCTGTTGTGAAGTTGTGTCCAACTCTTTGTGACCCCATGGACTGCAGCACACCAGGCCCTTTTGCTCCTCTACTATCTCCTGGAGTTTGCTCAAATTCATGTCTACTGAGTTGGTGATGCTGTCTGATCATCTCATCCTCTGTTGCCCCCTTCTCCTTTTGCCATCAGTCTTTCCCAGCAGATGGTAGGCAAATCAATTAACCACTTGATTCTGGTGACCTCTACTGGTCGCACTTTTAATAGCAATATTTAGGGCTAAGTTCCTAAAAGCTGTTGTTGGGAAAGATTGAAGGCAGGTGGAAAAAGGGACCACAGAAGACGAGATGGTTGGATGGAAACACCGACTCAATGGGCATGAGTTTGAGTAAACTCCAAGATACGGTGAGGGGCAAGGAAGCCTGGCGTGCTGCAGTCCACCGGGTCACAAGGAGTTGGACACGACTAAGTGACAACAACAAAAACACTGCACTTTTCCCCTGCTTTTGGAACATTTTTATTTTTCACTGGGTCCAAAATTTTTAGTGGAGTGATGGGAATGCAGGTGAAAAGCACTGTGTAAACTGTAGTGTGCTTAGTTAGCATTTTCTAACATGTTGCTGTGGATGTGGGGGCTGCTGGCTTTCCAAGGTCCTCGGTATAAGTCAACCACAACAAAAGGACTAAACTCAAGAGACAAAGAACTCAGACAACTTTCCCAAGCAGTTTATCTAAGGTTGTGACACTAAGACTCTCACATGCCTATAGATTCTGCGTTTGTGACAAGCTCTCCGGTAATGTTTATGCAGCTGGTACCTAAGGCAGAATTTTGAGGAGGGAATAGATGGGGAACTTTGATTTACCCACCTCTGAGTACAGAGGCGCTTCCATGTGCTACCTCACCATCCTGATATCAGAGAAAAGGCAGAGATGTGATTCCCCTGAGGACACACAGCTGGTGAGCGTGGGACTTATACTGAGGACCTTGGAAAGCCAGTGGCCCCCACATCCATCGGTTTGTTGTAAGCCTGAATCTCGTTTTGAAAGTAATTGTATACAGCGGTATTTTAATGTTTACTATCTGACATTTCCTGTAACTTGTGGAGTTCAGTTCAGTTCAGTCGCTCAGTCGTGTCCGACTCTTTGTGGCCCCATGGACTGCAGCACGCCAGGCCTCCCTGTCCATCACCAACTCCCGGGGCTTACTCAAACTCACGTCCATTGAGTCAGTGATGCCATCCAGCCATCTCATCTTCTGTCGTCCCCTTATCCTCCCACCTTCAATCTTTTCCAGCACCAGGGTCTTTCCCAAATGAGTCAGTTCTTCGCATCAAGTGGCCAAAGTATTAGAGTTTCAACTTCAGCATCAGTTCTTCCAATGAATATTCAAGACTAATTTCCTTTAGGATGGACTGGCTGGGTCTCCTTACAGTCCAAGGGACTCTGAAGAGTCCTCTCTGACACCACAGTTCAAAAGCATCCATTCTTCGGCACTCAGCTTTCTTTATAGTCCAACTCTCACATCCATACATGACTACTGGAAAAACCATGGCTTTGACTAGACAGACCTTTGTTGACAAACTAATGTCTCTGCTTTTTAATATGCTATCTAGTTTGGTCATAGCTTTTCTTCCAAGGAGCAAGCGTCTTTTAATTTCATGACTGCAGTCGCCATCTGCAGTGGTTTTGGAGCCCAAGAAAATAAAGTCTCTCACTGTTTCCATTGTTTCCCCATCTATTTGCCATGAAGTGATGGGACCAGATGCCATGATCTTAGTTTTCTGAATGTTGAGTTTTAAGCCAACTTTTTCACTATCATCAAGAGGCTCTTTAGTTCTTCGTTGCCTGCCATAGGATGGTGTCATCTGCATATTTAAGGTTATTGGTATTTCTCCCAGAAATTTTGATTCCAGCTTGTGCCTCATCCAGCCCTGCATTTCACACGATGTACTCTGTATAAAAGTTAAATAAGCAGGGTGACAATATACAGCCTTGATATACTCATTTCCCGGTTTGTGGAGGTTATAACAAAAACCAAAAGTGACTTCATGACTTGTAATATAGTTCGATCACCTATTTATGCATTCTTTCACTATATCTTAATTACAAGGACAATTTATTTTAAAATTGTATTCCTCTTTAAGCACTGGTTCATCAAAGCTTGATGTGGAGATACTGCTTTTTTTCCATCAAAAGTGACAATCTTTACATTGAATTTCTATTTATAAGCCCTTGAACATTTGAAGTATTGCAATAGCTGTCAAAACCAGAGATTCTAAGCTCACTGAAGAGTTCTAATAACTCTTGGCATGCTGTATTGCAATGTCCCTGTGTACAATTTTGTAATAATTTACTGACAAAGTTTCCTGCCAGAGCCCAAACAGTTCCTACCCCAGCCCTCAGGCCTGAGAGTCAATGTTTATATAGGTCCCCCAGGACAGACTCCTGGCATGAAGTTCCTCCTTTCTTCCAGGGTCTCCCACTGGCCACCATGATCACCACCAGCAGCTTAGGTCCCAGCCCTGGTCACAGCCTCCCCCAGGACCACACAGTGCCCCAGGCCACCCAGGCATGTGTGCATGTTTGTAGCCCAGCAACCAAGCTGACTGCTTGGAGCACAGCACTGCCACCTGGCATGTCCCCTGAGCATGCTCTGTTGTCCTGTCAGATGTTAATTATAAAGCACAGGTTCAAAGAAAAACTGAGTAAGACTTTCAAGATGGCGACTGCAAAGCATTAAACTCAGTCTTTCTGGGAGCAGGGCTCTGTGAGACTTGAGAGGATGCATATCTGTGAAGCCAGCCCTGCTGACCGTCCTGGCTGATATTTACTGAGCTCCCCACATCCCGGACCTGGTCTAGGAAGGAACCCATGTAGTTCTCACAACAACCTGATGAGGTCTTGCTATCATCCCCAATTTACAGATGGGGAAACTGAGCATCCTAGAGATTAAGTGATTAATGCCGGGTCACAGAGCTAGCAAGTGGCAGTGTCCAGGCAGCTACTCTGGCCCCAGAGCCAGTGCTCCTAACACATCAGCTGTACAGTTTACTCTACTTCGCTCTAGGGCAGCAGGATTATCCACCATTTCTGCTCTGAGTCCTCAGCATCTCACTCACTCTGGCCCATCCCAGCAGGCAGGCAGAGCTAGATGCCCAGGTTTCTTATCTCCCAGCACGAGGAGAGGAAGCAGTTCAGGCCAGAACTCCGACCTGCTCAGTCATAGACTCTGGTAATCAAATGTAAGGGGTCTGTAATGCGAATGCCCCAGATTTATTCAACTATTAACAGTCATCTATTCAACTATAATAGTCATCACCTATTAGAAAGCCCTGAAATCAATTTAGAGGGCTGTGCCCAGTAGTTTTAAAATATGAAATAGAAGACAAAGTGTCAGAGTGCACCTCTGAAGTAGGGTGACTGTTGCTTTGCACAAGTTTGGTTTTAATTCTGTTTGTATGTGCTGGTCACACAGCAATTCTATTTCTTTTCGTGCCTCCTTGAACAAGTCCATCTCAGATAACTGTTTCAGCTCCTCTGCCCAGGGGTCCACCCAGGCACGCGACAGAAGCGCAATGGTCACTCCTGCCGTCTGAGGGCACCGTGGCCCCCTTGTGAGCCCCAACACCCCCAGCGATTTGGTTTCCCTGGGGTATGTCCTGCAACGGCTGGGCTAGGAACGGTGGAGGCACTGCCCAGAAGCATAGGTAACTGGATCTGGAGGGAGTCAGATTTCACAAATGAGGCTTCGGCTGTGGAGGGCAGGGCTTCTTAAAGGAGGCATCACTGAGCTCTGAGACCCGGTCTCTCTGCATCAGGACCACCCCAACAGCATCATCTCCCACCCCAGTCCCACATCCCATCCAGGACAGTGGCATGGGGTTCAGCTCCCATGAGGGGCATGAGAAACCTAAACCCAAGCCGGTCCCCACAGTGCCTGGGGAGTGGAGTCACTCCAGCAAAGAGGCTCAGCCGTGGGGATGAGCATGAGAAAGGCATCCGCTCAACACCTGTCGGGCGATCCACGTGTTATTGTCGCCACGGGATGGATCCTGGCAGGACGGTTGTCAGGCACACCCACATCCAGCGTCCTCGAAGCATGCAGTCCTGTGCAAGGTGACTTAGAAGGCACAACTCCTCAGTCCTGACAGTGACCCCACTAGGTGTCAACATCCCCATTTTACAGAGCAGAAAACTGAGGCTCATGGAGGCAGTGCCTTACTCAGAGTCCCACAGCTGCTAAGTGGAGATAACATGTCTAGCTATGTTTGGGCATTTGGACTCAACTTATTAGATGCAGAAAATGGCAACCTACTCCAGTACTCTTGCCTGGAAATTCCCATGGACACAGTCCACAGAGTTGCAAAGAGTTGGACACGACTGAGCGACTTCACTTTATTAGATGCAGGCTTGTCCAGCTCCCTTGCGGCAAGTGAGGAAACGGAGATGAAGGGATGGGTTCCAGGCCCTGCAGGTTTTGGGAAGCAAAGCTGAGGCGAGGATCAACCTTGCTCACCATCCACGGTTAAGCCTTCCACCTGCACCTGAGAAGAGTCGCCCTCACCTCCTAGACACCTGGGCCCACTCTGCCTCACTTAGAACCTGCCACTACCTGCTTCTCTGGTTTTTTTGGTCCAAAGGTCAGGGCCTGAGACTCTGGGACCTGGATACAGCTCAGGGGTCACTATCAGTGTGCTGTACACCCTTCCAGGAGAAATCCAGGTTTTCCTGTGATGAGATAAAGGGCTGAGCTTGATGAGTTACACAACCATTGAGGCACTCGTGTTTAGGGCTGCCAGATAAAATATGGGGTGTCTGGTTAAAACTTTATAAACCATTTTTCAGTGTTTCTTAAATACTGCATGGGACATACTTATACTAAAAGTTCTTATTTATCTGGATTCAAATTTAACTAGTGTTCTGTATTTTCATTTGCTAAATCTGGAAGGCCTCTTCATGGTCTAATTTGGATAATCCAGGGATTCTTATTCAGCAAACTTTGTTGAGTGTGACCTTGGCTGTAGGTTAGTACAGGACAGAGGGGAGGGAGAGGCTGAGTTGGTTTGAAAGAGAAAGACGACTGTCCTCCTGCAAAGCAGCTACCCATCCTGTAGGCCCATGTGGTCAAAGCAAAGAGCTGAATCTCCATAGGATACAGTTGTCATGGAAACCAAACCTGATATCCTTGCTGATGACATCTCTGGCCAATTACTGGGCTTCTCTCTTTCCATCTGTGAGTGGCTCAAGCGGACCTGCCTCACAACGAGAGTGGATGTGTGTGGTGGTGCTAGCTTAGTTGTCAAGTTGTGTCTGACTCTTGCCACCCCATGGACTACAGCCCACCAGGCTTCTCTGTCCCTAGGATTTCCCAGACAAGAATATCGGAGTGAGTTGCCAAGCATCACGTGTGTACAGAGCAGGCCTTCAGCAGCACTAGCGTAGTAGCTATCACTCTGCCATAAAAATGCTCAGAGACACCCCATCAGTGTTTGCTGGGCAGAGAGAAAGATGCTGGGATCCTCTGCCAGGACTCCAGCCAGGCTGCACACAGACCTCTGCAGGGTCACAAGCTGGCTTTCTCCTCTAGAAACAGTGTCCACTGGGGCAGATACTGCCCTCTGTCCCCATCCCCCTCAGCTTTTCTCTACTCCCTTCTTCCTCACTAACCCAACCCAGCTTTGTCTGGACACCCCTGTTTTCAGCTAAAACTACATTTTTCCAGACTCCCTTGCAGCTATCTTGACCAAATGCTGCCACCTTGGTCCCTGGAATGCAAATAGAAGTTGCTTTCTGGAAATTCTTTCTAGAAATTGGGACTTTCTGGAAGCTCTTTGTAAAAAGAGGCAGACCAGCTGTCACCCTCCCCTCTTTGCCCTTCTCTTTGCCTCCATGCTGCCTGGAGCACAGAAGCAGTGCTGGAGGTTGGGGAGCTACCTTGTGGGCAATGCATGTACACACAAGAACTGCTGTCTTAGTCCCCACTGCTCACCACGGGACCATTTCTTATGTGGTAAGACAATTGTGGTCACATCTTTGTTGCAGGTTCAGTTCAGTTCAGTCGCTCAGTCATGTCCGACTCTTTGCGACCCCATGAATCGCAGCACGCCAGGCTTCCCTGTCCATCACCAACTCCCGGAGTTCACTCAGACTCACATCCATCGAGTCCATGATGCCATCCAGCCATCTCATCCTCGGTCGTCCCCTTCTCCTCCTGCCCCCAGTTCCTCCCAGCATCAGAGTCTTTTCCAATAAGTCAACTCTTCGTATGAGGTGGCCAAAGTACTGGAGTTTCCGCTTTAGCATCATTCCTTCCAAAGAAATCCCAGGGCTGATCTCCTTCAGAATGGACTGGTTGGATCTCCTTGCAGTCCAAGGGACTCTCAAGAGTCTTCTCCAACACCACAATTCAAAAGCATCAATTCTTCAGTGCTCAGCCTTCTTCACAGTCCAACTCTCACATCCATATACAACCACTGGAAAAACCATAGCCTTGACTAGATGGACCTTAGTCGGCAAAGTAGGCAGACCTAATCCCTGATGTCTACACCCCTGTGTGCAGGAACCACCATGATCACCCCTATTTTGTAGCTGTATATTGATTAATAGCCTATAAAGCCCCACAGCAGCCCCATAACAAACACTGTTGGGTCCCACTTTCATCCCTTGTCCTTGCCACCCCAAGGGGCACACTGGCCAGACTTCTAACCTTAGCCTTCCCTGCCCAAGGCTCTTCTGGTCTCTTGTGTTCCCCATGTCATCTGCATAGCAGGCAGGCAGGAAAAAGGAATTAACCCCTCCCAGAAGTCTTCCTCTAGCAGAGTCTGAAGAGAGTTGGTGGATAACTCCCCCATTTCCCAGGCCACAGAGTAGGATGCTCTCAGGTGTGTGTCCCACCCTGGCTCCCAGAGTTTCCCCAGGGGCCCAGCCACAGTATCTTGCTTGGGCAACGTGCCCTCTCATGTCTGTCCTCCCCTCCCTGTTTCACTTCCCCACTCCTCTACCTGGGGTTACCTCCCAAACAACCTGCTTGCCCGTAGGTCAGCTTCTGGGGTCTGGCCGTATTACTTCATCTTCACCCCACCCCTTGTGGTTGGTGGGCAGCGCTGGTGTCCTTATAATTCAGGAGAGGAAACCGAAGTGCTCCTGTACCATGGAGACTGACCATGAGAGGGAGAGGCGGGCATAGGCTCAGGGATGCTGGGCACGAGGGCTCCAAGAGCAGGTGTGTGTGGCACTCACTGTGCTTGCAGAGGCAGACACACTCCACCAACATCTTCCCAGGTCAAAGGTGCTCAACTTACAGTTCCTGACAGCAATGCTTACAGGGCAGAGACTGCCAAGCCCAAGACAAAAGATAGACTGAGTCTGCTGTGCAAGCACACGCATTCGCGTGATTCATTTCCTCCTGGGTCAGATAGACTGAGTCTGCTGTGCAAGCACACGCACTCGCGTGATTCATTTCCTCCTGGGTCAGTAGAGCAGATGGCTCTCCTGACTCATCCTTGCTGCCCCATCCTCAGGGGCCCAGGATCCTCCACTCCTCTTCCACCGAGGGAGATGGCCCTTTGGAAGCTGACCTCTGTGTGCCCAGGATGCATCCTGGGGTCCCCACTGGTGAAAGGTGGGCACTGCTTTATGCTGCAGAGTTGGGAAGGGAGAGAAGACAGTTTAGTATCAGGAAAAGTTGTGGAGCCCATGGGCTGCTTCAGATGGAGCCCAATCCACGTCTGCTCTGCTTATCCCAGATGCTCCTGGAGAGACAACTGTGTCCTAGATGGAGAAGTGGGACAGGCTCCTGGAAGAGGGGGCCCTGAGAGGAGGGCCTGCTTGGTACCCCACGCACATAGCTCAGGTTCAGATAGGACGGCTGAGTCATATCATGGTGTGTGTGTGCTTAGTCATGTCCGACTCTTTGTGAAACCATGGACTTAGCCTGCCAGGCTCCCCTGTCCATGGAATTTTCCAAATAAGAATCTACTCGAGTGGGTTGCCATTTTCTTCTCCAGGGGATCATCCCGACCCAGGGATCGAACCCCTATCCCCCATGTCTCCTGTACTGGGAAGCTAATTCTTTCCCACTGTGCCACCTGGGAAGCAGGTCACACCATGAGTCCTGATTTACTCCCCAGTGTCACCCTCTGAGACCCAGAGTTCCATGAGGTCATAAAACATCTTGAATTTCTGGCTTCCCAGCACTGAGCCCTGGGCTCAAAAGATATCTTGGGATGGAGTGAACTGAGTGGGCTGACGGGAACTTTAGGAAGCAGAGGGTGAGTGGCAGGAGCAGAGAAGCAGCTGAACCTGCAAAACTGCTTCCTGGACATTACCTGACGCCAGGTGCATCGACAAATTTGGAGCCAATGTTCAAGAAACGCTTTCTGAAAGCCGACCTTCTTTCCCATTACACTATATCCTGCACACACATTACACAGGCACCACATGTCATGCCCCCATCATGCCTTCCCTGGGAAGGACACCCACGTGATCACACCTGGACATTAACCAAACCCCACAGCATCTTTTGTCTGTTCCCCAGAGTTGCCGGTGTCATGACTGCAGTAAAAGGATCCAATTCACAAGGTAAAGAAGAGACCACAGGGAGGGAGAAAGAGTAGGGGCCCATGGGTTTATCAAGACTGGGGAACACGCTTCCCACCTGCTTCCCTCATCCAACAGGAACCTGAGCCTGGGTAACCCTTCTCCCTTAGGAGCACTCACTACCTGGCACCTCTTCCTAAATCTCACTTGTCTAATTGATTCTTGGGACATATGGCTGCCAGGTTGCTGGACTGGGGCGAGGAGAGTGAGGCAGGTCCTAGGCAGTTAGGGGCCCTTGGACAGTGGCTGTGTACCAATCAGTCTGGCAGATCTCAACACTTTCAGACCTGGTACTGACTTACTGGTGCATTACTGGCTAACCACCAGCATGGTGCTGGCGAGAAATAGACGGACTTATTCACTGACAGCCTGTCTATTTCCTACGAATGGGACAGCACCCCAGTTCCCTGCTAATTCACCCCGAAGTGGAGGACACCTGGGGTTTCACCATCACGGTGAACCTGTGACTCCAGAGCACACCACATTGGGCATAGGGTGGAGCGCTCACCCCGGGCACCTCTCCCTAAATCTCACTTATATAATCGGTTCTTTGGACATGGCTACCAGGTTACTGGCTTGGGACTAGGAGAGTGGGGCAGGTCCTAGGCAGTGAGGGGCTCTTGGACAGTGGCTGTTCACCTCTTCTTCCTTCTCTCCTCCTCTCCTCCCCATCCTTGCTTGAGAGCATTTGCCCCGGCCTGATTCCATGTGAATTTTGATACTTATGTGGTGTTGTTCAGTTGCTCAGTCGTGTCCGACTCCTCAGGCCAGGGCAAAGGCTCTCAGGCAAGGATGGGGAGGAGAGGAGAACGGAAGGAAGAAGTGGGGGCCTCCAAGCTCCTGAAGCAGCAGGATCTGCTCCATTCCTTTCATTGCTGGGACCCTTGGCCTTGAGGCTTAGCTATTTATAGAACAGGGATGCTACTCCTTGTACCCGATGCAGAGTGTTCTGGAGCCAGGGGTCCCTCACCTCAGCGTGAATTAGCAGGGGGCTGGGGTGCCATCCCATCTGTAGGAAACAGATAAGTTGTTGATGAATAAGTCCAGCTGTTTCTCGCTGGCACCATGCTGATGGTTAGCCAGTAATGCACCAGTAAGGTGGTACCAGGTCTGGAAGTATTGAAATCTGCCAGACTGATTGGTCCACAGACACTGTCCCTAGGGCCCCTAACTGCCTAGGAACTGCCCCCTTCCCCTTGCCCCAGTATAGCAACATGGCAGCCATGTCTGGAGAAGTTCCCCCTTGTTAATGACTTTTGCCACCACCTCGGGCTTCCCGGTGGCGCTAGTGGTAAAGAACCTGCTTGCCAGTGCAGGAGACATAAGAGATGCAGGTTCAATCCCTGGGTCCAGAAGATCCCCTGGAGGAGGGCATGGCAACCCACTCCAGGATTCTTGCCTGGAGAACCCCATGGACAGAGGGAGCCTGGCGGGCTACAGTCCATGGGGTTGCAGAGCTGGACACGACTGAAGTGACTTAGGACACAGGCACTCACCACCACCTCATTCATAAACAGGAAATGGCAAGATGTGAACCGTAAAAACTTCCAGGGAAGGGACTGGGCAGGGGCGTGGGGAGTGAAGAGGAGTGTTCATGTTTTATGTTCCCCCGAACAGTCATGTTTAAATATTTACATTGAAGTGACATTTTCCTCAGAGAAGCGTGTTGGCACTAGGCCTGTGTGAGACGCAGCATGAACATGCTCTGCGCCCTTGCTCACCTCTCCCCACCGGGCCGACCTCTGGGCTCTTCTTTGTCTCAGGAGTTTGGGACTGTCCTCTTGGGTCCTTCCTCTGTCAAGTCCTTCTAGAAGCCCACCTCGCAGAGACAGGGAACTGCCTCGCACCTGAGTGCCTACAGCATCTTGTCCATGGGGGCAGCTCTCCTCTGGGACACACCGCACCCCAACAGTCTAGTGACCGAGGGTCTGCCCAGGCAGTTAGAGCTTGAGGCCAGGGGCTTCTCCATATCGTCATCCCCTGGAAGCAACCAGATCAGGGACTGATGCCCAGTGGGTGCTGGATTTAGGGCGACAGCGTCACCATTCATCTCCACATCCCTCGCACCTAGCACCAAGCTCGGATGCACTGGCCGTGCAAGAAGTAGGCTAAGTGAATGGACAGGAATTTCTGGGCCTCAGTTTCACAGACCAGTGAGGACTTGGAGGAAGCATGTGTGAGGCCAGAGGAGGGGCTGAGGGACTCACCCGTGTCCATCACTCGCAGGCCGAAGGGGGCAGCATGATGACCATGTTCAGGTTCTCAAACTCCTTCTCCAGGATGACCCCATAGGTCTTCAGGCTGGCCAGCTCCACCTCCAGCCACTGCTGTCGGTTCTGAAAGGAACACCAAGGTGTTCATGTGGCTAGCCCCAAAACTTTCCGAATGAATGAACAGCTGAATGAATGAGTAAATAAGCAAGTGAATAAATAAATACATAACTATGTACATAAGTGAGGAAGTAAATAAGGGAACCAGTAAATAAGTACATAATTATAAAGAAGTAAGGATACATGTAAATAAATAGGCGCCAAGTGAATAAGTAATCAAATAAGCAAACAATTGGACAAAAAGGGTCTTGCAGCTGCTTTTGTAGGGCACACACAGAAGCCATGAGCACAGTCATCTCCCTCCCTGAGTCCAAGGAATAAAACAGCTGTCCCACTGACAGAGCACCACCCTCTCCCCTTGTTAAAAGTACTACCTGGTGCTGGACTCTTGATATCTCTCAGCATCTCACCTGCCCTCCTGCCCAGGTGGTGTCCCTGCCTCCTGTATATAAATAGGCCTGGGGAGTAAGCTCCTTGAGGGTCAGGGAGCTGCCCCAGCCCCACGGCCAGAGAGAAGAGCCCAGACCCACAGCTGGGCCTGATTTCCAAGTTGGTCTTTCTCGGGCTCCCATCTGCAGAGGCCCCAGCCAGTATGCCCCAGGATGGGGCAGCCCCAGGGCGAGGGCAGGGTTTGCAGATAAAGTGTGACTGTGTGCCAGGCCCTCAGCCCCTCCCAACATCCCTGGCAAGGCAGATGTGGTTGTCCTCTAAGATGTGGGCTGGGAGCTCAGTGAGCCGCTTTGCTAAGAAGGTCCCAGACTGTAAGGGACACGGCCTCCCAGCCCCACGGTTCACACCCTCCCCACCAGCCAGGCTGCTGAGTCAGGGGCCCTGGCTGGGCTGACATCAAGGGACCTGTGTCAGGTGGGCCATTGCACAATAACTGGGGTGTTTCCTTTTATTTTTTTGTTTGTTTTAAACACTCACTATTCTTTAAAAAACTACACTCAAAGGAGTGTGGCAAACCAGGGGCCACAACATGGTAGCGGGCCAGGGACATGCAGAAACAGCAGGCCAAATGCCACGGGGCAGGGGTGGATCACCACGCAGCCTTGAGTGAAGCCAGCAGGCAGCACAAGAAGGCCCATGGTGAGAGAGTCATTTCCTAGACAGGTTGATAAGAAGTCTAGAGGTCCCCAAGGAGAGAGGGGTCTGGAATTCTCAAGGAGGAAGAAAGGACATACTTTTTTTTCCTTCTCTACATTCCTTAGGATTTCGAGCCGGCAGGCTAGGCGTGGGCAGCTGTGAGAGCTGGGCCTGCGCGCTAGGCGCGGCTGAGAGAACCTACCCCATGTCTGAGGTCAGGGGCAGCGGCCAGGAGGAGCTACCCGCGTCCGTGTCTGAGGTCAGGGGCAGGCGGGGGAGACACCTCGTGGTTGAGGCCAGGGGTGGTGACCCTGAGGAGCCACCCCGAGCCCGAGCGCGAGGCCAGGGGCAGCAGCTGGGAGCAGCCACCCACGCCTGAGGCCAGGGCCGGCGGCCGGGAGGAGCAACCCGAGGAGAGGTGGCTGCGCAGGTGCAGGAGGGCTTGGAGGAGCTATCCCACACTGAAGGTCAGGAATGGGGGCGGTAAGGAGATACCCCTCGTCCAAGGTAAGGAGCAGCAGCTGTGCTTTGCTGGAGCAGCCTTGAAGAGATACCCCACGCCCAAGGTAAGAGAAACCCAAGTAAGATGGTAGGTGTTGCAAGAGAGCATCAGAGGGCAGACACACTGAAACCATACTCACAGAAAACTAGTCAATCTAATCACACTAGGACCACAGCCTTGTCTAACTCATTGAAACCAAGCCATGCCTGCGGGGCAACCCAAGACAGGCGGGTCACGGTGGAGAGGGCTGACAGAACATGGTCCACTGGAGAAGGGAATGGCAAGCCACTTCAGTATTCTTGCCTTGAGAACCCCACGAACAGTATGAAAAGGCAAAATGATAGGATATCAAAAAAGGAACTCCCAGGTCATTAGGTGGCCAATATGCTACTGGAGATCAGTGGAGAAATAACTCCAGAAAGAATGAAGGGATGGAGCCAAAGCAAAAACAATACCCAGTTGTGCATGTGACTGGTGATAGAAGCAAGGCCCGATGCTGTAAAGAGCAATATTGCATAGGAACCTGGAATGTCAGGTCCATGAATCAAGGCAAATTGGAAGTGGTCAAACAAGAGATGGCAAGAATGAACGTCGACATTCTAGGAATCAGCGAACCAAAATGGACTGGAATGGGTGAATTTAACTCAGATGACCATTATATCTACTACTGCAGGCAGGAATCCCTCAGAAGAAATGGAGTAGCCATCATGGTCAACAAAAGAGTCCAAAATGCAGTACTTGGATGCAATCTCAAAAACGACAGAATGATCTCTGTTCGTCTCCAAGGCAAACCATTCAATATCACAGTTATGCAAGTCTGTGCCCCAACCAGTAACGCTGAAGAAGCTGAAGTTGACGGGTTCTATGAAGACCTACAAGACCTTTTGGAACTAAGACCCAAAAAAGATGTCCTTTTCATTATAGGGGACTGGAATGCTAAAGTAGGAAGTCAAGAAACACCTGGAGTAACAGGCAAATCTGGCCTTGGAATGCGGAATGAAGCAGGGCAAAGATTAATAGAGTTTTGCCAAGAAAATGCACTGGTCATAGCAAACACCCTCTTCCAACAACACAAGAGAAGACTCTACACATGGACATCACCAGATGGTCAACACCGAAATCAGAGTGATTATATTCTATGCAGCCAAAGATGGAGAAGCTCTATACAGTAAACAAAAACAAGACCAGGAGCTGACTGTGGCTCAGATCATGAACTCCTTATTACCAAATTCAGACTCAAATTGAAGAAAGTAGGGAAAACCACTAGACCATTCAGGAATGACCTAAATCAAATCCCTTATGATTATACAGTGGAAGTGAGGAATAGATTTAAGGGCCTAGATCTGATAGATGAGTACCTGATGAACTATGGAATGAGGTTCGTGATATTGTACAGGAGACAGGGATCAAGACCATCCTCATGGAAAAGAAATGCAAAAAAGCGAAATGGCTGTCTGGGGAGGCCTTACAAATAGCTGTGAAAAGAAGAGAGGCGAAAAGCAAAGGAGAAAAGGAAAGATATAAGCATCTGAATGCAGAGTTCCAAAGAATAGCAAGATAAGAAAGCCTTCTTCAGCAATCAATGTAAAGAAATAGAGGAAAAGGACAGAATGGGAAAGACTAGAGATCTCTTCAAGAAAATCAGAGATACCAAGGAAATATTTCATGCAAAGATGGGCTTGATAAAGGACAGAAATGGTCTGGACCTAACAGAAGCAGAAGATATTAAGAAGAGGTGGCAAGAATACACAGAAGAACTGTACAAAAAGATCTTCACGACCCAGAAATCATGATGATGTGATCACTAATCTAGAGCCAGACATCTTGCAATGTGAAGTCAAGTGGGCCCTAGAAAGCATCACTAAGAACAAAGCTAGTGGAGGTGATGGAATTCCAGTTGAGTTCTTTCAAATCCTGAAAGATGATGCTGTGAAAGTGCTGCACTCAATATGCCAACAAATTTGGAAAACTCAGCAGTGGCCACAGGACTGGAAAAGGTCAGTTTTCATTCCAATCCCAAAGAAAGGCAATGCCAAAGAATGCTCAAACTACCACACAATTGCACTCATCTCACATGCTAGTAAAGTAATGCTCACAATTCTCAAAGACAGGCTTCAGCAATATGTGAACCGTGAACTTCCTGATGTTCAAGCTGGTTTTAGAAAAGGCAGAGGAACCAGAGATCAAATTGCCAACATCTGCTGGATCATGGAAAAAGCAAGAGAGTTCCAGAAAAACATCTATTTCTGCTTTATTGACTATGCCAAAGCCTTTGACTGTGTGGATCACAATAAACTGTGGAAAATTCTGAAAGAGATGGGAATACCAGACCACCTAACCTGCCTCCGGAGAAATCTGTATGCAGGTTAGGAAGCAACAGTTAGAACTGGACATGGAACAACAGACTGGTTCCAAATAGGAAAAGGAGTATGTCAAGGCTGTCTATTGTCACCCTGCTTATTTAACTTCTGTGCAGAGTACATCATGAGAAACCCTGGACTGGAAGAAACACAAGCTGGAATCAAGATTGCTGGGAGAAATATCAATAACCTCAGATATGCAGATGACACCACCCTTATGGCAGAAAGTGAAGAGGAACTAAAAAGCCTCTTGATGAAAGTGAAAGAGGAGAGTGAAAAAGTTGGCTTAAAGCTCAACATTCAGAAAACGAAGATCATGGGATCTGGTCCCATCACTTCATGGCAAATAGATGGGGAAACAGTGGAAACAGTGTCAGACTTTATTTTTTGGGCTCCAAAATCACTGCAGATGGTGACTGCAGCCATGAAATTAGAAGACGCTTACTCCTTGGAAGAAAAGTTATGACCAACCTAGATAGTATATTGAAAAGCAGAGACATTACTTTGCAACTAAGGTCTGTCTAGTCAAGGCTATGGTTTTTCCTGTGGTCATGTATGGATGTGAGAGTTGGACTGTGAAGAAGGCTAAGGGCCAAAGAATTGATGCTTTTTAACTGTGGTGTTGGAGAGGATTCTTGAGAGTCCCTTGGACTGCAAGGAGATCCCACCAGTCCATTCTGAAGGAGATCAGCTCTGGGATTTCTTTGGAAGGAATGATGCTAAAGCTTAAACTCCAATACTTTGGCCACCTCATGCAAAGAGCTGACTCATTGGAAAAGACTCTGATGCTGGGAGGGATTGGGGGCAGGAGGAGAAGGGGACGACCAAGGATGAGATGGCTGGATGGCATCACAGACTCGATGGACATGAGTCTGAGTGAACTCTGGGAGATTGTGATGGACAGGGAGGCCTGGCGTGCTGCGATTCATGGGGTAGCAAAGAGTCAGACTGACCTGAACTGATATAACAATAATGTATTATGCCTGAGGACAGTCTCTGGATTAAACCTTCTGGCTAATTCTGTAAATTATGGGAGTAGACCTTCTTTTTACAAGAATTATATAACAATGTATTCTGCCTGAGGACAGTCTCTGGATTACACCTTCTGGCTAATTCTGTTATCTTAAAATGTAAATTATGGGAGTAGGTCTGGTGAGGTCTTTACAACCTCCAGACATTTTTGGATTCGTTGGAGAGTATATAACTTCATTGCTAACACTAACAAGGGGGTACTCTTTCTGCCCCTTTCTGATGCCTATGTCAGAAGCTTTCTCTATCTTTTATACCTTAATAAAACTTTATTACATAAAAGCTCTGAGCGATCAAGCCTCATCTCTGGCCCCGGAATGAATTCTTCTCCTCCAGGGGCCAAGAATCCCAGCGTCATGATTCAACAACAACCTTTCAATGGCACGATTTCTGTACCTCAGAAACTGTCTGTGTTTTACAGACACTCCGTATTTTACAAGAATATGCAACAAGAGTGCTCTAGCAGGAACCATGTGGAGGGAAGCGGCATTGCAGCTTGCGATGTGTTCTTTTAATCTGACCACGTGGTCTTCCTCTCCAGCTTCCTGACCCACCAGGCCGGGCCCTAAGCTGAGCTGGGGGCTACAGAGATGGGGACTGGCTGCTTCCCTCTGGAGCGCCTCACCTGGAACTCCAGCAGCTGCCTCTGCAGGGCCTCCTGCTCTGCTTGCGCTCTTTCTAGAGTCTTCCTCAGCTCTCTGAGCTCAGATTCTTTGACTGGAAGGAAGACAGAGAGAAGGCCATCTTTATCTGTTCCTTTCCATCCAAAACCTCCCCTTCTCTTTGAACCACACCTCACATAGGCACAGGCTTCCCTGACAGCTCAGTTGGTAAAGAATCTGCCTGCGATGCGGGAGACCCTGGTTCAATTCCTGAGTCAGGGGATCCCCTGGAGAAGGGATAGGCTACCTACTCCGGTGTTCTTGGCTTCCTTTGTGACTCAACTAATAAAGAATCTGCCTGTAATGCAGGAGACCTGGGTTCCATCCTTGGGTTGGGAAGATCCCCTGGAGAAGGGAAAGGCTACCCACTCCAGTATTCTGGCCTGGAGAATTCCATGGACTGTGTAGACCATGGGGTCACAAAGAGCGACTTTCACTTACTTCACATAGGCAACATTTGGGACACTGATATGTGTAGGTGACCTCAAAACTCTTTTAAATAGAGTTAATTTTGTCCTTTGATAATAGAAAGGATATCAATTCATTGGGGGAAATGTGGCCAATATAAAAGGAATAAAGAAAAACACCCTCCTTTTGCCTGCCAGAGATAACCATGGTTAACATTTGCATGAATTCACATATGTGTAGTTTTATATAGTTAAGATCATAAAGAAGTTATGAAGAGCATGGGTCTTGGAGCCCAAGGACTTGGGTTTAAACCTCAGCTCACTATCTGTGCAACCATGGGAAGTTACTTAACCAGTGTGCTGCACTTGTCTCATCTTTCAAAGGAGGTGATACTATAACCGACCTCACAGTACCTTTATGACAATTAAAAGGTAGTTATTATAAACTTCTTAGACCTGTGCCTGGTTCATCGGAAGCCCTCAGCTATTTCCCATCTGATTATCTTTATTTATTGTTATTCTTTTAATATTAACAACCTTTCATTTTCCCCACTTAATATTATAATATAACCTATTAGGTAGGTTACTCTTACTAGGATTTTAAAATCTTTGGTCACCAAAGTTACTAGCAAGTGGTAGAACTTGACTACTCACTTTGTAGGAGTTTAAAGATGAACTCTTGCAAGAAACACAAGTCAAATGAAGCAAAACCCTTCTCTGGAATCAGGCCTCCAAGAAGGAGTGGGTCAGGATACTCGGCTTCCTCCTCTGAGTCCCCTTTGTTCAAATTCTGACCTTCCTCTCCCTCCAGAAGCTCCAGATGCTTCAAGCACTCAGCAGAGTCTTTTTCAAATTCCCCTAAAAAGCAAAGAAACTCCATGTCAAAGGTCAGCCCCTGAGCACAAGATGAGCAGCTTTTCTGGACCTGGCCCTCTCTCCAGATGTGGGCAAGCCCATCCATCCTGAGCCCCCACCCCTAGTGCCAGGCCCCCAGATGTAAAAGAAGAATGCACTGGGACTGGTGCCAAGTGGAGGCCAGCAGGGGAGGCTTCCTGGAGAAGGGGGTCCTTGACGGAGATCGGTATCTTTTTTCCAAACAATTTTGAGATCTAATTCACGTACCATACAATTTACCCATTAAAAGGGTATAAAATTCAATGGGTTTTACTATATTCTGATACATGCAATCACTACAACAATCATTTTTAGAATATATTCATCACCACCCCAAGAAAATCCTGGTTCCTTTTAACCATTACCTCCCATCCCCCACCACTCCCTCAACCCTGTGTGCTAAGTCACTTCAGTTGTGTCTGACTCTTTGTGACCCGTGGACTGTAGCCCATCAGGCTCCTCTGTCCATGGAATTTTCCAGGCAAGAATACTGGAGTGGGTTGCCACACCTTCCTCTAGGGGATCTTCCCGACCTAGGCATCGAATCTGCATCTCTTTTGTCTTCTTCATTCGGCAGGCGGGTTCTTTACCACTAGCATCACCTGGGAAGCCCCATCCCTAGGAAGCCACTTATCTGCTTTCTGTCTCTACAAATTTCCCTATTCTGGACAATTCATATACAGGAAATCCTACAACATGTCGTCCTTTGTGACTGGATTTTTAACTTACCATGTCTTCAAGGTTCATCTACATTATGGCATAGATCAGTACCTAACTGCTTTTCATGGCTGAATGATATTCCACTGCATGGAGGGACCACATTTTGTTTATTCATTCATCAGCTGATGGACGTTTGAGTTGCTTCCCCCTTGGGGCTACTATGAATAATGTTGTTACGCACATTCATAGTGTTGTGCGAACATACATTTTCAGTTCTCTTAGGTACATACCTAGGAGTGGAATTGCTGGATCCTATATTGGGTGCACCAAAAATTCATTTGGGTTTTTCAGTAACATCTTATGGAAAAAACTGAACAAACTTTTTTGCCAACTCAATAGTAACTTTATGCTTAACCTTCTGAGGAACTATCAGACTATATTCCAAAGTGGCTGCCCCACTTGACATTCCCACTGGCAGTGAATCAGGGCTACGATTCCTCTCCATCATCCCCGAAACTTGCTATTATTCACCTTTTTGTTAGGACTTTGGAGAATGAACAGGAAGGAGACCAGGTGCACAGAGGTGGGAGAGCCATTCCTAGAGAAGGGCAGCTTGAGGGGAGAGACAAAGAAACTGCAGAGTACAGAGCTATAGGGACCATGAGCAGTGTGAGATTCCTGGAAGGTAAGCGGGGTAGGGACCTGGTCCGCTTATCTGCTCCAGCCCCCCAAGCTCATCATAATAATAGTAGACCCCAGAGTGTGCCAAGCATCACAGAATTATCTTGTTTCCTTACAGCAGCCCCCGTGAGGTCAGTATTATTATCATTAGTCCCAATTTTGCACTCGAAAAAGAGAAGGCAGTGGGTAGAAAATTCAATCAAGGTGATAAAGGCAGTAAGTGGTGGAGGAGGGAGGCAAACTCAGGTCATTCGTGGTGACAGGGCTCTGCCCACCTAAGATATCACAAAGGTACGGATGCCTACTGTCATCACAGAAAGGAAACACCAAGTATTAAACCCCCAGAGGCCCCTGTGGAGGCAGAAGGCACCCTAGTGGTTGCCCAGAAATGGGGCATGACTGCTCACGGGTACGGTGCTGTCTGGGCTGATGGAAATGTTCTAAACTGAACTGCAGTAGTGGTTGCACATATCTGGGAATATATGGAAAACCATTCTCAGTGGGTGCGTTTTATGGTGTGTGAATTAGATCCCATCAACACGGTTAAAACGAGCTCTGGGCCCTGGCTTCCCATCTGTGCCACGCCCTGGTTTTGGTGAGTGCAAACAGAGAGCCGGGCAGGAGACAGCTTCTTCTAGGGCCGGAGCAGGCGATTCCTGGGCTCACACTCGCCTCGAAGGGTACTGTGAACCATGTGAGATCCAGCTCCAAAGGGACACATGGCTAACAGCCCCTCCCATCAGCACTGAGACTCAGAGACCCAGAGATTCACAGTGCGGCTGCCCGAGGCCCTGCTTTCCAGCAATACCACAGCAGTAAAGGCAGATGTGGAAACGCTCCCAAGAGCTTGACCGTTAACATAAAACTTGTAGGCTGTTTAGGGGGAACACTAAGTGAGGTGTGCCCATGTCCATTTCCCTTTAAATAGCTTTAGAGGTCCTTGGAGAGTTACATGGAATCAGAATCACATGTATGTACAGCCTCATGTCTCCCAGCACATGATTTTATAGATTTTGAAATGAGCCGTAAACCTCTCCAGTGGGTAATTTACACGGTAAAACTCTAGGTATCTGAGCTCACGCGTTATACTCAATTGCAAGTAATGAGATGCCTTCTCACCTTCACTGCCATTATTCACCTTCAACAAGACATTACTGAAGACGGTTTATTGCCTTACAAACAAACCCCAGACAAAGGTCAGCCTCCTGTAGATCTGTACATTCCTTCATCAAATGTCTATCAAGAATCTAGCAAGAGATATGACCTAAACCACATGGCTCCTTCCTTCCAGGACAGTAGACGTGTGTGTGTGTCTATGTGGGTGTGTCTGTGCGTGTTGGCATGTCTGTGTGTAAGCATGTCTAGTGTCTCTGCATGCACGTGCACACATGTGTTACAGGGTGATGGTAACAGTAGAAGAGGAAGATAATTTCTAACCAAAGAGTACACGCTGGAGGCTCAGGAGTGCCTCCTCCTCCCAAGTGTGGGACCAGGAACAACCTTCTAGGGGAGGTGGCATCTCAGCTGCACCAAGCGGGCACAAGGCTCTGATGCCCATCCTAGGAAGAGCCCCGTGAGGCGAACAGTTCATCCTTCTGTTACAGAGGCGGTAGTGGAAGCAGAGAAAGGTTAAGTAATTGGCCCCAGGCCACTCAGCAAGCAGGGTGTAAAAGAGAGGCTTAAGTCAGATCTATTTCTGTTTTAATGACATTAAAGAATAGGTGGGAAAGAATGTCACCCCCTAGTTCTGCACCTGACAGGACGGTTTTCATTCTTTGAGGATCTTCCCTAGTCCCAGAGCACACCTCTGACCTATGCAGTTCCAATCATTGCAGGGTCTCTGTCTTCTATGAGTCTCCTTTCACTTCAGTGCAAGATGTTTTAATGGAAAGATGCTGTATTAATCCATATACTTCTGTGTCTTTGGGATGGAGCTCTGCCTTATTCTTGCTGTGTCCCTGGCACCTGGCTCAGTGCCAGGAAGGAATAAGTGCCCAGGAGTTATTTGTTGAACATATTCATTCATTCATTCTGTAGATACACAGTGAGTACTGACTATGAGTGTCAGGCATGGCTGTAGATCCAGGGGATAATGCAGTGACTGAAATGGGCAATATCCCCAAACACGAGGGGCTTGTATGCTGGTGGGAGACAGCAAACAATAACAAAGATGGAAAAATGAAAGAGGCCATCAGGAGATGATGGAGTCAGGGAGGAGAGAAAGCTGGAGAGGGGCCCTGGGAGGGGGCAGGATGTGTGCAGCATGGCCAGGGCTGGCCTCCTGGGGGAAGAGGTCAGTTAAACAAGATGAAGGTGAAGGCGGGAGGCAAGCCTCGCAGGGACCGGCTGAGTGCTATAGGCAGAGAGAGTGCAATGCTCAGGCCTGGAGGCCGCACAGGACGGTGGCAAGGTCTGGGAGCCATTAAGGAGGCAGTGGGGCTCCAGGAGGTTCTAAGGCCCCTGAGGGGCGGGGCCAGAGCCAGAGGGCCCTTGTCAACTAAGAGGCAAGTCTATCTGCGCTTCCTGGGAAGACCCACTCTCCTCCCACATACCCACCTAGCATTAAGAGTGTTTGAATAGACCCTGCCTTAAAGTTAAACTTAAATGACAGGGAGTCTCTGGGCTGTGGGTTGGTGAACTCCCAGCGTAGATGGAGTCAAGGTGTGCGTCTGCCTTGCCGCATCAAGCTGGTTGAGCTTCCTTAGTGACTCAGCGGTAAAGAATCTGCCTGCCAGTGCAGGAGATGTGGGTTTGATCCCTGGGTTGGGAAGATCCCCTGGAGAAGGAAATGGCTTCAGTTTGGTTCAGTTGCTCAGTTGTATCCGACTCTTTGTGACCCCATGGACTGCAGCACGCCAGGCTTCCCTGTCCATCACCAACTCCCTGAGCTTACTCAAACTCATGATACCATCCAACCATCTCATCCTCTGTTGTCTCCTTCTTCTCCTGCCCTCAATCTATCCCAGCATCAGGGTCTTTTCAAATGAGCTCTTCGCATCAGGTGGCCAGTTGGCATCAGGTGGCCAAAGAAATGGCTACCCACTCCAGTATTCTTGCCTGGGAAATCCCATGGACAGAGGAGCCTGGCAGGCTACAGTCCATGGGGTGGCAAAGCGTCGGACGCAGCTGAGCAGCTAAACAGCAACAGCTGAGCTGGTTACCTGTGAGGTTCTGCAGGTGCTGCTTCCCCAGCAGGTGCTCCCTCTTGTTATGCAGGGAACTGAAGAACTGCCTGCAGGTCCGACAGTACAGGCCATCGTTCTCATCGCCCTGTGGACAGAGATAGCTCCTGGTGAGCAGGGAGGAGGCACGGGGATCCTGCCTTCTCCGAACATAAGTGTTAAAGTGTTAGTTACTCAGTTGTGTCTGACTCTTTGGGACCCGGTGGACTGTAGCCCGCCACGTTCCTCTGTCCATGGGATTCTCTAGGCAAGAATACTGGAGTGGGTCGCTAATCCCTTCCCAGGGGATCTTCCCAACCCAGGCATTGAATCCAGGTCTCCTGCATTGGAAACAGACTCTCCATCATCTCAGCCACTAGGGAAGCCCCCTCTCTGAATATAAAATTAGCTTAAAATGGCAGATGGGCTTCAGGTGGGTCCAACCGGGTCCAGCTAGTCCCTCTGCTGCTGCTGCTGCTGCTGCTGCTGCTAAGTCGCTTCAGTCAAGTCTGTCTCTGTGCGACCCCATAGACGGCAGCCCACCAGGCTCCCCGTCCCTGGGATTCTCCAGGCAAGAACACTGGAGTGGGTTACCATTTCCTTCTCCAATGCGTGAAAGTGAAGTCGCTCAGTCATGTCTGATGTCGTGACCCCATGGACTGCAGCCCACCAGGCTCCTCCGTCCATGGGATTTTCCAGGCAAGAGTACTGGAGTGGGGTGCCATTGCCTTCTCCAGCTAGTCCCTCTTCCACTTGTGAAATCACCGGCCGGTTTGAGTCTTTTCCGAGCACAGCTGAGAATTTCAATTCATCCCGAGGTCTGTGTCACCGGGTGGGAGAGAATATTAGGCATATTGCAAAGAGGTACAACAGGGAGTATTCGAGAATTGGCGGCTATAGAGGGAGAGCAATTAGCCAGGACAATGGTGGCCAGGCTCCCTCACCCCATGTCCTCTCCCTTTCACTGTACATCCTGTAAACAATGACTCTGCAGGGTTATGTAACGGCTGAGACCATCCACAGCACTGTACACATGCATCATGATATAACCGCTTGGCCACGCACCGCCTTTGTTCATGCATACTTATATAAGCACCACCCGAAACGTCCCTTGCTGCTGCATCAGCCATGAGTGAACAGAGCAAGTCTGCAGGTCCCACAGTTCCCTAAATTTTCTTCCTGCTTCCCTGCACACGTCTTGCCTACCCTGAGTTCATCGATTAGTGAGATAGTGGTATTATCTGAGCCCATGACCAATTCTGAGCTTTTCGTATGTTCAAAGGGTTTGCTTTGCAATGCTGAACAAACTCTATGACTAAATGACAAAGACGTGTCTTCTTATCAAAACACATATGCACCAACCTGTAGGTGCTTGCCTATCCATGGGCCACTTCCAGAAGATGCACCAGAAACTGGTTATGGTGGACACCCGGGGGTGCAGGGACAGGGCGGGTGAGGGAGGGACTGGGTCTCTGGCTGAGCAGAACCTACCTCGCACTGTAAACCTCTGTGCACTGTCTGCATTTCTAAAACCAGGCACATGTATTATTTTTAACAGAAAAATAACTTTAAAAGAGGTATACGTATTTGATTACATGTATTAATTCAGAGATATAAAAAACTTGCCAAGATCTGACAAGAGACGGGTCCTGGCACAGGCCTGAAGTGTCAGCTCTTAACATCCTCTCATAATCAAGATTTGAGCTACATAAGGTTATGAGGAAGGCCAGCCTCAGACTACCAGGTGCTGGACTAAGGTCAGAGGGTGGGGAAGGAGAAAAATGAGGTTCTGGAACAGCATGGTCCCTGCTGGTATTCATCCATGGTGGGTGGGGAAAATGGTGGAGACGTGAGCCCGGCAGGGAGATGGAGACCAAGTCACGGCAGGCACTGGGAGCCAGTGTGGGCTCCAGGGAGAGGATGGTTGGGCTGGTGGGAGAGTAGCTGGATGCGCAGAGCAGGCCCCTCCAGGGGAGGGGCTGCTGGGGGGCAAACTCCACTCACGTGGCTCCTGCCATAGTGGCTCCAGCCTGGGTCACAGAGGGGCTGACAGTTCCAGGTGGACAATTAACTCAGGAAGTCCTTCGCCTTCTAAGTCTCAAATCATCGTCTAACGATAAAGAATGTTATACTTAAAACAATGTTTAAAGTTATTATGAAGGTGAAGGTGAGGTCGCTCAGTCGTGTCCGACTCTTTGAGACCCCATGGACTGTAACCTACTAGGCTTCTCCGTCCATGGGATTCTCCAGGCAAGAATACTGAAGTGGATTGCCATTTCCTTCTCCAGGGATCTTCCCAACCCAGGGATCGAACCCAGGTCTCCCGCATTGGAGGCAGACCCTTTAACCTCTGAGCAGGGAAGTTATTATGAATGCATGTTGAAAGTAATATAAAAGGGATGAGTAAAAGAAAAAGGTATCCAACATCCCATTTCTACTCACTGTAGGCAAGAGCTTCTTGTGTAGCCTTCTAGAACGTTTTGATATAAACACACGTGTGTGTGTGTGTGCTTAGCTGCTCAGTCATGTCTGACTCTTTGTGACACTATGGACTGTAGCCCACCAAGCTCCCCTGTCCAAGGAATTTTCCAGGCAAGAATTCTGGAGTGGGTTGCCAGTTCCTCCTCCAGGGGATCTTCCTGACCCAGGGATGGAACCCACATCTCTTGCGTCTTCTGTACTGGCAGGCGGGTTCTTTACCACGGCCCTACGTGGGAAGCCCCATAAATGCATCTGTCTGGCCCCTAAGATTTACTTTCAGTTGCTCTTCATTTGTTAAATATCTATTTCATCATTACTTAAAGGGGAAGCACCTATGAATTACAACTTAGCTTGGGCATCTGACAACTCAGGTCACCACCCTGTCCTTGACCCTATATGCACACTGTGTGCTCCAGGCGTCCAGAACTGTTCACGGCCCCCACACACCCTGTGCTGCCTCCCACCCCCAGGCCTTTGCACGTCCTGTTCCCTAGCCTAGCGCACCCTCTTGCTTCATTTCCATCTGGCCAGCATTTTCTCCAGGAATTTCCCATTTCTTCTTCATGAGCATCATCTCAGAACCACCTGCCCTGAGACTGGCCCAGACAGCCTCGGGTGGGGTCCGTCTCTTTGTGCATGCGTCTCCATCACAGCAGATCCTAGAGTCATGGGTTGCACACTTGCCATTTCGCCCTGGACAGGAGCCGTGGGGCTGCGCTTCACTTCACCCACTTTTGCAACCTGAGTCTGGTGACCCGCCTCCCGTTGAGCTGGACTTCATACATACTTGCCCAAGGAACCCGCAAAGAAAGGCCTCCATAAGGGACTGATGTATGAGCCACACTCCAGCGATGCATGAACCCCTGTGCCCAGATGTTCTGTTTCCTGGGCTGCCATAACCAAGTACCACCAAATGAGTGGCTTAGAATAACAAGTTTACTCTCTCACAGTTCCAGAGGCCAGCAGTCTCAAATCAACCTGACTAGTCCAACATTATGATGTGGGCAGGGCCTAGTTCCCTCTGGAGGTTCTGGGAGAAGCTGTTCTTACCTTTTCCAGCCTCTTGGGTTGGCTGATGCCTTCCTTACCTTGGGGCCACATCACTCCAGTCTCTGCCAGTGATCACTTGGCCTCCTCCTCTTGGTGTCAAATCTACCTCCATCTCCTTCTTGTAAGGACACTTATGACTATATAATTGTTGTTTTTCAGTTGCTAAGTCATGTCCGACCCTCTGCAACCCCATGCACCGTGGCATGCCAGGCTTCCCTGTCCTTCATTATCTTCTGGAGTTTGCTCAAATTCATGTCCATTGAGTCAGTGATGCTATCTAACCATCTCATCTTCTGCCTAATGCCCCTCTCTTAGGATCCTTAACTTAATCACAACTTCAAGGACTTCCCTGGCTTTTGCTTTATAAGGTAACATTCACAGGCCCCAGGATTAGCATTCAGCTCTCCTTTGAGAGGCACCCTTTCTCAGGTGCCCACACCAAATGAGGCTGATTAGTTCAAAACCACACTCCCCCAGTACTTACATCAACTGCCGAGAAGTCAAGGCCCTTGCCCTCAAATTCGTGTCCCGGTGCACCTGTTCCTGATAGACAAACAGCATCACTTTACAAAGCACCCGTGTCAGAAAAGGCCTCAGCCGTGTTGGGAGAGAATCAATTCAAGGGTCAGAGGTGCCTTCTGAGGATGAAAACACTTATCCTAAGAGGTCTCCATGTTTCCTGCTGGAGGATGAGTACTTGACTTCAGTTGTTCAATTTCTGGCTGATTCATGTTGATATATGGCAGAAACCAATACAATATTGTAAAGCAATTATCCTTCAATTAAGAATCAATTAATTAAAAACCTCAGGAAAATGCATAAATTTTTTTAAAGAGGTCTTAAAATCCCTTATTATAAACCAAGAAGAAACACCAGATACCTCTGACTTCAATTTATAATAAACATCTAGCCAGGTATGAAATGAAGATTAGAGAGAAACAAGGAAAAATATAAACAATTCAGTTTTTATTAGAATGGCAGAATCTAGGTGGTCTTTTAAAAATATTCATTATGATTATATTTATATAGTAAACTTTTAAAATTTACTGTTTTCAATAAGGCCGAAATACATCTTGTTTTTCCTTTCCTTGTAATACGGCAACTTGTTGTGTGATGACAATCTACAAATAATCACAAAAATAAGAAGGCAATGGGAGACCAACATGGCTGAAGAATTAAACAAGTTGAGGTGTTCTCTGCTAAGTCTGACAAATGGCATTTTTAGGGAGAAATACATGAACAGAAAATGACAACTGCTCTCTGGGGACCCTTAACCAGAGGTCTCAGGGCATGATCTGCTTAACTTTGTACATGACGACCAGAGGCCTCACAATTCCCTCGGAACCATCTGACACTCCACTTTGTTAATGCCAATTATAAGCTAGATCAGCAGTTTTTAGAGGATTATTTTTATTTGGAGTTGCTTCACTGAAAACAAATATTAAGTGGAAACCCAAGAAGTACAACGGACCAGAGTGTAACTGTCTGTGGACCAACTCGTCCCTCTGCTTGTTTTTGTAAATAAAGTTTTATTGGCACACAGTCTCACCCATTTGTTAACATATTGCCTACGGTTGCTTTCCTGCTACAATCATAGAGTTCAGTGGTTGCAACAGAGACCACGGTAGCCATGAAGAGTAAAGCATTTACTACCTAGTCCTTTCACAGATCCCTGATCTGGATGAAGCTGTGGTGGGGGCTCATGCCCCAGAACTAAGGGTACAAAGTATGAATATTTGCTGAACTTGCTATATGCCAGGCACTGAGTACCAAGCTCCTATGGTTTACCTTGCTCCATCAGCACCAGAACCAATGCAGGGAGGTCTTATTACAGCCCCACTTTCCATATGAGGAAACCGAGGCCCTCAACACTTTAATGATTTGTGCAAGGTGACAGAGCCAGGACCCCAGGCATTTGGCCCACTGAGCCCACACCTGACCTCTATGGAGACGGTTCTCCGCCAGGCTCAGGTGGGAAGAAGCAGCAGCCAAGTGGGAAACTGACGGGCTCTGTTGGGAGGCTGGTCAGCTCCAGCATGGGAAATGCAGGAAGAACCCTTAGGATGGACAGTGATGAGCCTTGGTGAGAATGCCCAGCGCTGTTCTAGGTCATGTGCCCCTTGGTGGGGAACATGCCGCAAGTAGGGTGGAGTTCCTGTCTCTGCCTTAGGCCTGCACCCCACAGAGGCACACTACAAGGACTTTGTTGCAAGCATTTTTTTTTTTTTTTTTTGCACAGTGATCCCAGGAAATGCTGGTAGAGGAGTAGGGAAGTGGGTCAAGGGAGAGGCTCAAGTGCAGGGGTTGGGGTGGGGCTGGCTCGCAGAGCAGAGGTCAGCAGTCAACAGGGCGCAGTCCCATCAGAAGCCCCTAGGGGGCGCATGGGACACACTTCAGCAAGGCGGGTAGGGGCGACTTGAGGTCTTTATCCGCCATTGTTGCCCTTCTTGTGTGTACTGGTTTAGGGATGTTCAGTGTCTTACTTCCTGGCACATCAGGCATGACTCAGGCTGTGCAAGGCTGAGTCCCTACACCAGCAGCATGGACTGAATCAGGGGTGTTTTGGAAATGCAGACCCCAGACCTGCTGGGTCAGAACGTGCATTTTAAAAGGCTTCGGGGTGATCCAGGGCACTTTGCATAACTGAGTTCCATAACTGCCGGTTCCTTTTCTCCTTCTAAGGATTAAAATGGAATCGCTGGCCCAGCACCACTCTGACATTCCCCAGGATGGGGAGGGAGTGGGGTGCCTCCTCCATAATCAGGCACAAGGTGTCTCAACCCCCCAAAAAAAGAGCCACAAAGGGATGACGCTAACTGCTTTGTGTGTGTTAGGACCTAACTAGAGCCAAAACAGGCTCAAGGGGCAGGCTAGATCTGAGGTTTAGTCTCTAGGAAAGCTGAGGCACTGGGAACTCCCACAGGCGGTGTAGCTTGATCAATAGGAGAAATCCCCTGAGAAAGCCCGCACGTGTGGGAATCTAGCCAATTAGTAGATGCCAAGAGACCCTTGCAACCAATCCGCCCTTGCCTACTCCCTGTCTTTGTTCTAAGTTTATAAATACTGCTGTAATTCAGGGCTCGGAGCGGGGCGGGGGGAGGGGGGTGGGGGGCCCTTGCCTTACTCCACTGTATTGGATGCGGCAGGGTGCCCTAACTCGAGTTAGCAATAAATAAACTCCCTTCTTGCTTGCTTTTGCATTGCCTTGATGGATTTGTTCTCTCAGTTTATTTGGGGATTTGGACACGGAGCATAACAGTGTGGGGGCGTGGCTCCTTCCCCTCTTCCAGTTTTGCTCAGGTATAATTGACGAATTAAAAATTGTGTATACTTCAAGTGTTCAGATGACTGGCGATAATATACCTTACCACAGTTAAGTTAATTAACACAGCCTTCATTTTACATAGTCTTCTTTTCTGTATCTGTAGTGAGAGCACTTGTGATCTTGTTGTTTAATCACTAAGTCAGGTCTCTTTTGTGACCCCATGGACTGTAGCCCACCAGGCTCCTCTGTCCATGGAATTCTCCAGGCAAGAATACTGGAGTGGGGTGCCATTTCCTCCTCCAGGGGATCTTCCTGATCCAGGGATCAAACGTGTGTCTCCTGAGTGGGTACTTATGATCTACTCTCAGCAAATCCAATACACAGTGGGGAAAGGACAGTCTCTTCAATAAATGATGTTGGGAAAACTGGATAACCACATGCAAAAGAATGAAATTGGACACATCTTACACCACACACAAAAATGAACTTGAGATGGATTAAAGACTTAAATGTAAGAGCTGAAACTGAAAAACACTCCTAGCAGAAAACATCAGGAAAAAGCTCCCAGACACCAGTCTTGGCAATGGTGTTTTGGATAGCACACCAAAAGCTCAGCGACAAACACAAAAAATAAACAAGTAGGACTATATCAAATGAAAAAGCTTCTGTGCTGCAACATACAATGAAAAGGCAACCTACTAAATGGGAAAAGACACCTGCAAACCGTACATCTCACAAGGGGTTAACACCCCAGATACATAAAGATGTGAATGTTGATAGAGGCTGGGACTAACAGGGAGCTCTTCAAACCCTCCATCTGCTGTAGAGCATACCTAGCCCCAAGCCTGGGAGACAGCAGCTGCAGCCCACCCTGGCCAGGCTCACTCACCGCACCGCGCCTGCAACTTTTGCGCTGCCCGCCTGCGCAGGAAGGCTCGGTAAGCCTCAGAGTTCTGGTAGGCCTGCAGCTCGCGGATGTAGCGCTGCTTGTCTTCATCCGCCTCACAAACATACCTCTGGAAGAAGGAGCACAGAGATCCTGTGAGACTCCCCTCATCTGGAGGGGGCTGGTGGGGTCCCCTTGTCCAGCTTGCCTCAGTCTCTCTAGGATGCTACCAAGAAGCTATTGCTCATCTTCTACTTGCATACCTCCAGGGATGGAAACCTCACTACCTAACAGCAAGCTCACTCATTGTTCGAATGATGCAGACGATAGGGAAGGTCTTCCTTCCAATCAACTAGAACCTGCCTCCCTCTGGCTTTCACTACAACTTCCAGGTATGGTCTGATGACTGCAGAGGAGGGTAGCACTATCAGTGGGCCCCACCTCCACCGTGGGGCCTTACACTTCTATTCAATTATGGCAGTGCTTAAGACATCAGCGCTGAACTTTGTGCAGGGTGCTGGGTGGAGAACAGGTGATAATGAGATGAGTCAGATCCAGCCCAGGCTACCGCATCTGCTATCGTTCTCCCTCCATCTAGAACACCTGTCTCAGCTTTTCTCCCCTGGCCAAATCTTACTTATCCTTCAAGATCTATCACAGAACATTCACCTCCTGTAGAATTTATCTGATGCCCCCAGGTTGGCTCGGGCACCTCCACATTGGATTAGATGCCTCCTAGATACCACCCCCTGGCCCTGGTAGAAACCTCTGTCCCAGGCACCCCTCACACTGGATTATATGTGTCCATTTTGGGGGTCCCGACCCCCTACACTACAAACTTCTTGAAAGCAGGACTTGGACTCACCTTCAGTCACAGAGGCTGGCACCAACTGGTGTAACCCAGGGACATGTGTGTGTGTGTGTGTGTAGCCAAAATTTGCTCTAAGAATGCTTGTCAAGTAGTTATTATTCACAGTGACTATTTTATGCACCTGGTAATTTGAAATAAATTATCATGTTAAGCAAAAACTTGTAAAGCACTGATGTGTTGAACTGGGGGCTTCCCAGGTAGCACTAGTGGTAAAGAACCCACTTGCCAGTGCAGGAGATATAAGAGATGTGGGTTCAATCCCTGGGTTGGGAAGATCCCTTCGGGGAGGGCATGGCAACCAACTCCAATATTCTTGCCTGGGGAATCCCATGCACAGAGGAGCCTGGCAGGCTATGGTCCATAGTGTCGCAAAGAGCTGGGCATGACTGAAGCAACTTAGCATGCACATGTTGAACTGGTCCTAACAAAGTATGGAGCTGAGCATGGCCTCTTTCCCTGGGCTTCTGAGCCTCTTCCACCGGGCACATGGTGCCTGGCCTCTGTCCCATTCCTGCAGGGACTTGACTCTACCAAGGAGACAGCTGACAATGCTGTAGCAGGGCTTTTGAAACTACAACTTGGAGGAGCTCCAGACACAGCAGCTGGGGCAGGGAGAGAGGAAGGATTTCTGAAATCGTGAAAGTAGCTCAGAGACTCCCTAAAATCTTGGATCAGAGGTTCTGCCTCTCCCTGACCCATAAGAGCTGTCCTGTGCTTTGTAATCACCATGCTTATTCCAAAGACAATTGTCATTTTTGTCTCAGCTGCTCAGACTGGAATGTTGGCAGCTTAAGCCACTGTGACAGGTGGGGACTAACCTAACCATCTTCACCCAACTTGGTCAGGGTAGTTTTGCTTTGATCTCTTTTAAACATTAGCAGGCGTGTGTGGTGGGAACATTTCTTCCCCACTCCTGATGTTTCCTTCTGTAAGTGGGGGAGCTTAATCCTGCTGGCCTCTCCAGGATCACCCTCCCCTCCACGTGGGAGGAGGGGCTTATCGAAGGGTAAATTGGGAGCCAGAACCAGAGATGCTCCCGTGAGGCCTCTCCTGTCTCCTCCCCTGAGACCTGATGGAGACAGACAGCCAGGATCCCAGGCTGCTCTTGGCCAGAGTCAGGGGCCTGCCCTGACTGTGATGGCCAGGGTTTGTCCAATTGTCTGACTGGCTACTGGATCTACTTTCTGAGTGGTTGCAGATCTGAGTAGCAAAGGGAGGGACACTATTAATGACACCATGCTCTCAAATTAGGATTTCTTTGTAATAGTTCATTTGAACCAAAGGTTTTGTACAGCAAAAAAGTTGGAAGTGCAAGGGTTAAAGAAGCTTATCTCAGAGTTTTTGCATTTGACCCAAAGAAATGACACTTTGCAGGCAGCAGGCTTTTTTTTCTGGGAATAGTACAGGCTTTGGGGTCAGACATACTTAGAAGGAGTTTGGGAGGGCTTCTTGTAGGAGGTGACGGCACAGCAGGCATGGCTTGATCAGGGTGACTGGGATGTAGTGAGGGACGAGGTGGCAGAAGTTGACACTGGACATGAATGCCATGATAAAAGCATGACTCTATCCTCTCACTCAGTGTTGCTTCTTCTGTGACCCCAGAACATACTTCCATAGGAGGTTAACAGGAGCTCTGTGCATAAGGGGTTCCATGGTGGATTACTTTGGAAAGCCTTTCACGAGAGGTGGCAGAGATTTTCGTGCCCTAGAGGGCTGTGCTCCATCTCACCCTTCACACATCATTCCAGGAGCGCATGGACTTCATCTGAACTATTTTAAATGAATCAAATTATACCAAAAGGCTCCCAAAAAGCCTCGCAGAGGGAAAAAAATCTACTTCCCTTTGTCTGCTCCAGAATTTCCTAAACTTATTGGACAATTTAGCCATTTTTCACGGATTCACCATTCTGCCTGAAGTGGATGCCGAAGCCACAGAGACCAGTAATTGCTTTTAAGGGGTGAGGTGGGAGGCACCTCGTGCCTGTCTTCTGGAACATTCCCTCTGGCTCCGTATGAAAAGATGGCCCAGCGGGGGAACAGCCCTAATCAAGGCTGCAGACAGCCAGACCCAGTTCTCTGTTCACTCCACGCAGACTTACTTGCTTTTTCTCTTGTGGCAGCTGAGCCCACTGAGCAGCCAGCATCTTCGTGATTTCCGGGAAAGGCAGATTGGGGTGCTGGGCCCTCAGCTGGCTCCTCTGTTCGTTCAGGAATATCGCGTAACTGCGCCGGGAATGGAACACACACAACGGTGCTGAGTTGCTGCCGGAGGGGAGGCCTGCTGCAGCCTCCCGCTTTCAGGGTTTCATGAAAACCAACAGCCGTGAGTTTGCCCGTAATTTTCAATCGAATCAGTGAAATGGGGGCTATTTGAAGATGGTGAAATGCATGAATGGCTGGCTTATCCAGAGACTGATGGAAGACTTAAAAGGGATTTCGCCCCCCTCCCACAGGAGGGGCATGAAGACTGGGTGGGCAACTTGCTCAAGCGTGCTTGAGCCTCGGTTTCCCCCTCTGTGTTATGGACATAATATCACCTGTTCATGGGGCTGTTCTGTGGCTCAGATGCTCCAGGTACAAGCCCTCCCACCCTCCTGATGAGGGATTTGTGTCAAGGCACAGGGAGAAAGTCTGCAGGTGTTGGAGTGAGACAAACCACTCTTTGGACCAAAGGCCATGTGCACTGGAGTTATGGGAAAACTGAGAAAAGACCTTCACCCTTCGAAACGTGTGAACCTTGAGGATAAAGAGAAACCCACTCAGACTTCCAGAAGTCAGGTGACCGTCAGAGCAGTGGGAAGTGACTGGCTTGGGGCCTCTTTTTCTGCAGCCCAAATGCTAGGGGATGAGGCACAGGTCTCAGGGCACCCAGGGGTTGCATTTTGAGTCTTGAGGAAGGTTCACTAGATCACCCAAGGCCGTGGATCCCCAGGTGTCACAGGCCTGGAAGGGAAACCAGACACACTGGCCCCACGGCCACCCACTTTCCTGTCTGTGACTCAAGCCCAGCTCTTCTTTGAGTAACAACCTTATTCCAGCTTAAAGAACTAAACAACCCTCTCTCACTCCCCGTGGTGTGAGACCCTGTAACAATCAAGGGTCCTGAACAACAGATAAAGGCTGCGATGGGACAGAGGCCATCCAGGCTTGGCACAGCACAGGCCGTGTGGTGATGCGACCTTAATGGTGAGTCAGGTGATCTCCCCATCTTACCCTGTCGTAGGAGCACGGGGAACAGCAAGATCCCTCGGGGGTTTCCTTTTCTTGCCTTTAGGCCAGCCTCCTTTCCTTTTCTGAAAGAATAATATGCAGGAAGACCTCAGGATTGTCAGCAATGACTGACCATATTTGAGTCACAGACCATAATACGGCAACACACTAAAGACTCCACACCACACTCTACCCACGTGACCTCTGACCTCCTGCCACCTCTGCAGAGTAGAGATGGTTGTGTCCTGAAGATGAGGGAACCAAGGCTGGGTGGAGAACAGGTGATAATGAGATGAGTCAGATCCAGCCCAGGCTACAGGTGCGAAAGCCAGGGATGTTCCCTCCCATCATGTTATTACCGTACGTGCTTAGTTGCTCAGTCGTGCCCAACTCCTTGTGACCCCATGGACCCACCAGGCTCCTCTGCCCATGGGGATTCTCCAGGCAAGAACACTGGAGTCAGTTGCCATCCCCTCTTTCGGGGGATCTTTCCAACCCAGGGATCGAATCCAGGTCTCCCACATTGCAGGCAGATTCTTTACCATCTGAGCCACCAGGGAAGCCCAATCACCAGGAAGCATATGATCATATGATTGGGCACAAACAAGAAGGCAACATGAGATTTGGGTGACTAGGTTCAAGGTGAGGGGGTGGGGATGGGGCCAGGCCTTGGTACTGGAGGCAGGGCGTTAACCTCTGAGCTTGACCAGCTCAGCCTAGGTTCCCATCTCAGCTCGGCCACTTCTTTGTCATGTGACCGCAGGCAAATTAGTAACATCCTTGTGCCTCTGTTTCCCCACTTGTAAAATGGGAATCATAATAGCCTGAACCTTGTGAGTTGTAATGACGATTAAATGTGGAAATAATCACGTAGTTCTTACAACAGAGCCAGGCAAGCAGTAGGTGCTCACTTAAATGCAGGCTGCCCTAGTCACATGCAGACCCCCTCCTGTGGCAGCCAGTTCTCAGGAGGGAGAGCCAAGCTGCAGCTCTCTCTTCTGTGGAGTGTGTTTCTCCGTTCATCAACAGTGCCTGCACCCTGGCTGCCACTGGGATCCTGGGCCATGCTCGGAGGCTAGAGGGCTGAATAAGACACAGGCTTGGCCCTCAAGTGGCAGAGTCTGATGGAGAAGGTCTGGGGCATATAAATAATGGCAACAACTCATTTTAGGGACTAAGGGTTACAGAATAACAGCCTGGACAGCCTTGCATTCAGTGCTCAGTTTCAATTTTTTCCTAAACCAAACACATACAGGTGCCAAATAACCCAAATGTGGCCTAAAAACCTCTGTTTCAGCTGTTTCAGCTTTCCAGTTTTCCAGTTTTCAAAACTCCCTCCCAGACATGCTCATTTCAGCCTTCTCAGGGCCAGGAGATACACAGCTGGTCAGCGGCCCGGCAGGCTGGCTGGGAGAGGATCTGATACCATCACAGCCAGGCCACATGTGCTGGGGGCCTCCAGGACAGAGGAGGTCAGGGCAGCGCCTGGCACTGGGGACTTAAGAAACAAGAACATAGAGCTCAGGCCACGCAGAGGCAAAGAGCAAGGCTAGTAACCACACGTGTTAGACAGAGAGTTCTGCAGAGCACCTAGCAAGGCACCAGGCATGCAGTAAGTGCACAATAAAGAACACTCTGCTTTGCTCACTCCCATGTGATTGATTCCTGGAGTCAGAAAGGGAATGACAAGCTTTTCAGGACCCTGGAGAGCTCCCGGGTCCTGTGGTCAGCTCTGATTTCTGGTAATAAAAGCTGAAACCATTGCTACAGTCCAGTTTACCAAGAACCTTCCAACACACATGTTCCTGAATTTGAGTCTCACATTCCCTGCTCAAAGGAACTCTTTTCATCACCCCACAACACAGGAAGACACTCAGAAAGATGACATGACTTGGCCACCGAATGGCCAGGCCGAGAGTCAGAGCACACCGCAGCTTCTGTTAGAGCTGTGCCTTCCGAGGGAGACCCCACAGCTGCCTGGAGTCACATGGGAGGTACACCAGGTCACCTGTGCCCTGCATCACAGCGGCCTCCTCCTGCCTGCCTGCTCAGCTCCTCTGCTGAAGCACACAGGGAAAGTTGCTTGTTTTTAACTGCAGGAAACACTTTCATATATTTATTATTTCTCTATATTCTAGTTTTCCAAATCAAAAATCAAAATAAAAGTGCTTATCATTTTACTGCCATCCTTGGCCCTTTGTTTCAGCTTCTTTATTCAAAGAAAATCCTTCCTGAGCGTTTTCTGCGTTTGTCCAGAAACCATAGTTACAGAGACAAAGACACTTGGAAAGGCTGCAGGGATGTTTTTCTCTGAAGCTTTTTGTTCTCGCTGAATTTCTCACACAGGATTTAAACCAAATTGACTCTGCCCTAAATAGAGCCACGTCCACAGTGAGCTGATCATTAGCACTGGGTGTTACTACATGGAGAACATTTCCCACACACTTGAGTACGTTAGTTTAGAAGGAAAAGCAAAAGTAGAACATGGCTGAGCAAGGAAAGACACTGCAAAAAAGTGTAATCAGCAGGACAGCAGAAGATCAATGGATGGGCAAAATTCAAGGGGGAAATAAAATCCATCTCAAGAGGATTCTTGAGCAGCATGAACCTTTCATGTTCAGATTGCAACAGACAGGGAATTTTGGATATTTGGTTTTATACACCAAATTTTCTTTTACAAAGAAAATGTCCATTGGGAGTCAGCAGGGTGAGGCAGAAGGTACAGCGTGGGGGCTGGAGTGACAGGTATGGGCTGAGTCCCTGGATCGGACGCACCATGAACCTGAGCCCCCTTTACCTCTGCAGCTTCTAACGGACACAGCAAAAGGTAGCAGTGCAGCCGGTGAGCTGGCGTTCGTAAAGTGCCAGGGCCTCTCGGCACACAGCAGCACTCAGTGCACGTGTTCTTTTATTGATAAGGTAGAAAAAACTCCAGAACACCTCAACGAACTGGATTCTACAAGGCAACTGAGCAGGTCTCCAGGAGAAGAGCATTTCCTTCTATGTAACAACCGTGTCAACTATTTGGGAACCAGACCAAAGCTCAATTGATGATTATAATCACAGTTAGGAAAAGGATCTTGGCCCCAGTGGTTTTACAACTTGCCCAGAAAAAGTCCTGGTGATTTTCATGCGGGCAGAGCTTTGTTGAGGGGCATGCAGCATCCCCCACCCCCACCTGAATACTGAAGATGTTTATTACAAGATGTTATCTGCATCACATGTTTAGACACCATCAAAGGCTGGCTTCCCACCTTTGGATATCATGATCCTAACTTAAAACAAAATTCTAGTTCATTTGTTTCTGAAATACACACACTGCAAAAGAAATATTGAGCTGACCAAAAGATTCATTTGGGTTTTTTGTTTGTTTTGTATGTTCTTATGGAAAACCCAAGTAAACATTTGGCCAACCCAATACTTTTCTGTTTTTCTAAAATGAGGGTTATTAGACATTACAGCATCCTGTTGCCTAGTTTCTCATCTCAGTTTTAACCAAGTTTGCAGACTAAAGCCAGAGAGGTAATGATTCTAAGCACAGTGAAGGGTGGTGGTGAAAGCATGAATTCAGGAGTAAGACTGTGCAGATTCGCGTCTCAGTGACTCCGTGTGCTGGCCCTGAAATCTTGAGCACATGACCTAACCTCTCTGTGCACCAATGTCCTCCTCTGTGCATTGGAGATACCAGCTCCCTATCCCAGTATCTTCAAAGGTTAAATGAGTGGGGTCAGGCACTCAGCTGTTAGGGTAGCTGTTATTGTTATTACATCAGTCCTCTTGCATTCTAAATCTGCTCTACCACCTTCTGCACTCTTACCTCAGGAAAGTCATTAGTCCTTTCTGAGTCCCTCTCCACCTGGTAAGTGGAGCTGGCTTGTTGAGAAGGTCATTGGGGAAGATCTCTGCAAAGGAAAGTACTTTCTCAAATCAATGCCATGATTTGGGACTAAGCCTTGTCTCTAAGAGATGAACAGGTCCTGAGTTAGGTTCATTGCACATTTCTCTGGGGGGCATGACAGACACTGCCAGTCATCTTTCTAGTATCTATTCTGCCCTCCTCCATTAGGAAGTGAAATTTGATTTTCAGCCGGGCAAAGTCACCTGGAATAAAGCCTCCCATGCAACTGGCAGCCATGTGACTAAGTTCTGTGCATTCAAAGTAAACTGAAGTATAGTATGGAACTTCTGAAACATATCATTCAAGGAAGGAGCCTATTTTTTTTTTTTTTTTAACCTCTTCCTCCTACCTGCTGGCTGGAATGCAGACATGAGGGCTAGTGCTCAAGCAGCCACCATGGATCATAAGGCATCATGATAAGGACGATGAGGCATTATGGTAAGGATGGTGGAGCAGTGAGGTGGGTCTGGATCTGGGTCTCTTCTGACTGTGTGTGACTCTTCTATCTGTGTGCTTGTGTGTGTGTATGTGTGTGTGTGTGTTTGTCTGTGTATTTGTGTGCTCAGTCACTCAGTCATGTCCACCTCTGCAATCCCATGGACTATAGCCCACCAGACTCTTCTATTCACGGAATTTTCCAGGCAAGAATACCGGAGTGGGGTTGCCATTTACTTCTCCAGGGATCTTCCTGACCCAGGGATCGGATCCATGTCTTTGTATCTCCTGTACTGAGCTACCTGGAAAGGCCAAATTACTGTTATCTGGGGAATTTTTAGTTATGTGAGGATGAGCCTAATCCTAACTGGTGCAGAGTACTGTTTCTTTTTAGTATTTCTCAGCAGACCTGGTTATGTCTAGCTGTACTTTCACAATAATAAAATAAAAAGAAAAAAAAAAGGTTTTTATGCACCTATTATGGACCAGACCTTTCAGTATGCAATAGCTGTTTAGTCTTTAGAAATTCCTTTAAAGTAGATAATGTTGTAGGGCTTCCCCAGTGGCTCAGGGGTAAAGAATCCACCTGCAGTGCAGGAGATACGGGCTCAATCCCTGGATCAAGAAGATCCCTTGGAAGAGGGCATGGCAACCCACTCCAGTATTCTTGCCTGGAGAGTCCCACAGAGGGGCAGGTTACAGTCCATGGGTTGCAAAGAGTCAGACATGACTGAGCGTGCACACAAATAATGTTACCCCTGTTTCACCAAGACGTAACTGAGTCTTGAAGAGTTAACACACTTTGTGCAAAGTGTCACAGCTAGAAGATGGCAGAGCCACACTTCCAATACCCATCTGTCTGCCTTCCAAGCCCACATTCTTCCCACTTAGCCACCACTTAACCACCACGGTGCCCTCCATGCCAAGCCTCACCAACTGCCTTTCCTGCACAGAAAATGGACTAGGTTATCCCCCAGCTAAGAACTGCTCATGTCACCCCAGAACCTTCATCAAAACCCCAAGTTTCCTGGAGTAGTCAGGCTTAGGAGCCAAACCCTTTAAGATTAAATCCTGCTCTGCCAATTACTATGTGACCCTGAGCAAGTTCCTTGACTTCTCTGCTTTGCAGTGTTGTGAAGGTTTGAAAAAATAATGCCCAGGAGTGCCAGCCCAGAACCTGGAGCACAGAACATGTTTAACACGCAGGTGTTATCACTCGTGTTGTGATGCCACGACATTGCAGCATGGGAGGCCCTCCAAGCTTGGCCTGGACCGCACTTGCCTTTGGTTCCTCTGAGTCCTGCTCCTTTGGATTCCCCCGGTCAGTCAGCCTAATGTGCTGAGTGGGCAGAGATGCCAGGTCCCGGCAGTAGGTCTGGATCACAGAACTCCCGGGTAGTAGGCTGCCTGTCCCATTTGGAGGTGGGAAAAGGAATTCTGTGGGTACTAAAACAGTAAGAAACAGCCACATAAGGTCTCAGATATTGAAATCACCATCCCACCTTGAGTCTGTCCAGCACAGGAACTCTGTGATTTGTGTTTCAAATGCCCACAAGTGACAGCAAATGCCTACAACCTGAGTTGATGGTCATTTCTCTTGGCTCAGCCCCCAGGTCCCTTGAGTTAGCTTCACACCATCAGCAACACAATCCCTTGCTGGGACCATGGGTTCCTCTTCACAAAGTCAGGGCAAACTTCAGACCAACTTGACAGAGTTGTTGAAAAGTCTATTCATAGCACAGGTATTTACAGGATGCCAACTGTATGCTGGGTGTGGCAGACAACAGACCAACAGTCCCCCTGGAGTTTACATTGTGAGGGTGGGGGTTAAACACAAACTTAGAGTCCTCAGAGCACCACATGGTCCTTAGTAGGCTCTCAGTAATGTCACTTATTTTACTGACATTTTAAATTGGTGCATTTATAGAAATCTATCCTCTGAGAATGTCGAGGATGTTGTCTGCAGTCAAATAAACTCCTGATCTCCTGTGAAGGAGGCAGAATGGTAATTATGATCCCATTTTACGGATGGGAGGGAGGTGGGAATGGGACACTTGATAGCTCAGATCTGAGGCTGAAGCTTCAGCTGAGGCTGAAACTCCAATACTTCGGCCACCTGATGTGAAGAGCCGACTCACTGGAAAAGACCCTGATGCTGGGAAAGATTGAAGGCAGGAGGAGAACAGAGGGCGAGACGGTTGGATGGGGATGACAGAGGACGAGATGGTTGGATGGCATCAGCGACTCAATGGACATGAGTCTGAGCAAGCTCCGGCAGATGGTGAATGAGAGGGAAGCCTGGTGTGCTGCAGTCCATGGGATCGCAAAGAGTCAGACAAGACTGAGAAACTGAACAACAAATAGCTCAAATCTGTTAGATGTATGCACGATCCTCCCTCCCCACACACACACACTTGACTGTCGCTGTGACTGTAGATGAAGTACCCAGAAGCAGATTGATTCCAGAAAGATGCCTAGAATCACACAGGTGGGAAAGGCAGGTGTGACTGGACCCAAGCCTCCTGGCTGCCGGTCCAAGGTCTGTCCTCTGCCTTCAACCTGCACCCCCTGTGCTTCCTCATGGGGAGGGGAAGGTAACAACTTTCAAATTACCATTCTGAAGTGGTATCTCAATTCAGTTCAATTCAGTCACTCAGTCATGTCTGACTCTTTGTGACCCCATGGACTGCAGCATGCCAGGCCTCCCTATGCATCATGAACTCTTGGGTCCTCCAGCACCCAGTCCCCTCCCTGGAGGCTACATTAGGAGGCTCGTCATGGGCACTTCCAGAGCTAGTCTGTGCATTTACAAACATTTCTGTGCCCTGCATAATGGCAAACTGGGTGCACTGAACCTCGTTTCATGAGTTACTCAAACTCATGCCCACTGATTGGGTGATGCCATCCAACCATCTCATCCTCTGTCCTGGTAAGTATTACTTAAGAACCACAATGCAGGAAACAGACCCTGCCAGACAGTTCCGGATGCTGACTTGTCTGAGGGCGAGGAAAGACAAGAAAGTATCCACTGACTTCCCTCTCAGCTTCCTGGGAAGGGGAAATACAGCAGAGTGATGACAAAACCTGGCATTCTGGAACTTTCCTTGGCTCATATCCACATGGCCAAGCCTGATCCAGTTTTGCAATCCATCACTAGGACTATTCTTGTTTTTTTAATGGTATTTTTGTTTTGAAACATAACTTGCAGGTATGACTCAGAACTAGGGGTGGCACTCCCATGGGTGATGGTAAAGGTCAGACAGCACCCCTCCCTGGTCCTCCAGCACCCAGTCCCCTCCCTGGAGGCTACATTTAGGAGGCTCTTCATGGGCACTTCCAGAGCTAGTCTGTGCATTTACAAACATTTCTGTACCCTGCATAATGGCAAACTGGGTGCACTGAACTTGACTTCTTTTGTTGACTGTGTCTTTGAGTACTTTTGCACCAGCCCATTTAGGGCTGCTGCATTTTCTGGTGAAGGGGGCCTGGAATTCTGCTGTGAGGAGGGGTCTCAGAGCAGTTAGCAGACCCAGTAAGAAATGCATGTTCCTACGGGCCTTGCACACATAGCATTTCAAGCATGCAGTGGGCTCTCTAGAAAATTGGATTGCTGGGTCAAAGGGCATGTGTGTTTCTAATTCAGATAGACTCTGGATGGCACATACCCCTCCACAGGGCTAGATCCATTTTACGGCCATCCGCAGTGTAGGACTCAACTTCCTCTCGAGGATCCCTGCCATTGGGATCCCTGCCATTGGACCCACAGGTGAGAATCCCACCACCTCTCTCTCTGCTCACATCTCTTTATGGCTTCCCTGACTCTGGCATGAAGTCCAGGCCCCTTAGCCTGGTATTCAAAGCTCCAGGAGGCTGGGCCCTAATGTCTCAACTAGTCTCACACCCATCCAAATGATGTAACTGACTCCAAAAGGTGGTGATAAAAATGAGTGATAATCAGATCCTTTATGCATGTTATCCTAGTTAATCTTCAGCATGACTCTAGTTGCCATGGCAAAACCCACAGGTAGGGAAAGAAGTTCAGGTCAGTGACACTCCCAAGTGCCCAGAGAAGGGCAGGGCAGATAGGAACCCCCCACCTTGGGTTGCCTACTCTTTCCATCTCCCCAGCCATCTCCCCAAAGCAGTAATCCTCTCCTATCCAGTACACCCCGACTTCAGATGCCCTCATCCTGCTGGGCCAGCCCCAAATCTCCCCTGCCTCTCCTTTCCCATTCTTCCAAGGATCCAGGCTCAGCAGGAAGGAGCCCATTTGGGGGACAGCTCTCAGCTGATTCATTCACTCAGTGGACAGGCATTAAGGCCAGAGTCAGACAGAGTACCAGGCCACAGGCAGCAGCTGCAGAAACAGCAGTGGCTGACAACACAGACTCAGGGAGCTCTAGGTCCATATGAAGTCCCAGCTCCTAAGTGGGCAAAGTGGTTGCAATGGTGATTGCTTTGCCTAATACTGAGGCTCTAGAATGTTCTGTGACCTGCTCAAGCTCTCCAATCCAGAGACAAGTGGTGCTTGTCCTGGGGCCTTGGCCTCCCCACTGGCTTGACAGTACAGTGGTCACACCTATACCTCAGATAGAACTTTTGATCCCAGAGCCAACTCCGCCACCTGTTAACCACATGGTCTCTTGTTCCTCAAGTTTCTCAGCTGCAGGACTGGGGTACTAAGAGGCGCTGGTTATTATAGTGCCTGGCACCCAGGAAGCAGGCTATGGTTAGGAACTGCTGGTAGCCTAACTGTCCTTAAAGTCCTCATTGGAACATGATAATCTAGTCTGCAAGTTCAACTTTAAGTTCAAATGCCACCTGTCTGCAGGAGACAGAAACACATTAGCCAGGAGCAAATCACAGGGCTTATCATGAAGGGCAGGAAACGGGCTTTTTCTGCATAAAGGAAAGTTCTGCACTGAGACCTGGATCTTTCCAGCATCAGTGTCAACATTTGCGCTGTAGCTCTGACACCCACCGACCTGGGCTCGAATCCTGGTTACGTAAGGACCCGTGGGGCCGCGTTCGAGCCACCGAATGTCCTCTATTTTTCACTGTGGAGCAGTCCCCGCCCCCAGGTCGCCAGGTCGTTACGCGGGACAGGTGAGAACAGATTCGCTGAGCCGAGAGCTTCCCGAACGCCGCACAACGCAACAGCTCTTATGAGCAGAGTCGCCGGCTGACGCGCGCGCGCGTCCGGCCCCAGCAGCGGCTGGTGACGGCAGCGGGGGCCGGGATCTCAGGCTGTCACCGGAGCCGGGGTCGCCCCTCCATCAGCATCGGCGGCTGCAGAGGGCGCCGGACCAGCTCCGGGGCCGCGCTGGGGAGGGGAAGAGGTCATCGGCGCGGGGACGACGGGGGTGGCGGCAAGGGGCTGACAGATGGGCACCTGCGCCTAGGGACGCGCGGGGAGCGGACCGGCCGGACGCAGGCCTGAGTCACTCGCCAGGCCCTGGGCACCGCCCCGGGCATCCACACCCGCGCCGAGGGGCCAGGCTGCACCGGGACGCGCCCACCCCGTCCCGGGGAAAGGAAAGTGTAGTCGCTCAGTCGTGTCCGACTCTTTGCGACCCCATGGACTGTAGCCTACCAGGCTCCTCTGCCCATGGGATTTTCCAGGCAATAGTACTGGAGTGGATTGCCATTTCCTTCTCCAGCGGATCTTCCCGACCCAGGGATGGAACCCAGGTCTCCCGCATTGTAGACAGACGCTTTACCGTCTGAGCCACCAGGGAAGACCCCCCAAACTCCCAAGGAGCGGGGCGCGCGCGACCGAGGGGAGGGGCCGCAAGTCCAGCCACTGACCCGCAGCCTGGCCGCTGTCCCGCTGCATGTCGCCCGCCCGCCCGGGCCGCCGCCTGGCCTCGGCCCACCAGGTGCACCCGCCCAGCGCCTGCCGCTCCGCCCCGCGCCTTGGGCTCCGTTTCCGCCCCGCCCCATGCGCCGTAGGCGGGCCCCTCTGGAGGCGTCACTCGCCGAGCCGCTGCGAGTGCCCGGGGTGCGGGCTTTATCCGCCCTGGACCGCGTCGCGCCGCCTGGGCGTGGGCAGGCGCTTGGGGCAAGAGTTCCAGCTGTGCAGGCTGCTCCGGGCTCCGGGCTTTCCGAGTAGCCGGGGACTGGACAGGGCCAGAGAGGGAGGGGCGGGGAGTGGGCGGGGCGGAGGAGTGGGAAGCCCCGCCCCGCTACCGAGCCCCTACCTTGGTTGCTACGGGTCCCTCCACCCTCCCCCTCAGTTACGTAAGTGCCCCTATTTATACGTCTCTGAATATTTTCAAGTCACACAGGAATACATACTGTATTAGCACTGTGGCGAAATTAGAAAACTCGAAGCAGCCAGCCCCTTCTCCCTGAATTCTGCCCCTCAAAGTCAACAACTTGTTAATCCACGGGAGTGCCTCCTTAACGTTAAAACAAAAAATCAAAATACACTTTCAAAGATAATTCTAAATATTTAGAGATGGCCACGAGCCCCACCCCTTCAGTGGCAACACTTCCACATTCACATGTCTCCATCCAGCTTGTGGCAGGTGATCCGAAGGCAGTCATGAGTTCAACACACTCTCTGTGTAATTGTGAGGTTGCCTATAGGAATGCATGATCCCTGGAGTCGGAAGATGTGGGTTCACCAGCCTACCTCTGGCTGGGTGATCTTGGGCTGGTTACTTCACCTCTCTGGGCCTCACTCTCTTCATCTGAGAAGTGGGGATAATAAATAGTGCCCATTACATAGGATGGTTGTAGGGATCAATGAGTTAATATTCCTAAAGTACATCAGAGGCACTCAACGGATGTGTTAGTTATTGTTTCTGGAGGTCCTTCCTCTGCATGTATCAGGGTAATGAGCAATAACTGTGTAAAAACATAATTTGGTCTTTTCATACTCTGCACAGTTCCCTACTCCATTCTCTTATTTTTATTTTTTAACCAACCAGTGGCTTCAACAAATAAGCCACTGAAGCTTTCTGTTCCTCAGTTTCTTCCTATAGAGAATAAAGATAGTATTAATAGCATCACAGGGATATTTGAGGATTAAATGAGATGCTGTGAGGAGTATATAGACTCGCTGAGTATCAAGTCTGGTGTGTATTTCCTAGCTAATGACATAAATAGCTACTCTTAGCTGGTGTTGTCCATGTCCACAGGGAAGCCCCAGGGCTGAGTCAACATGGGCTGGGACTCCAGAGCAGGAAAGCAGTCCAGGAATCCAGAGTGCCAGTCCTTCTTTCACCAGTGGAGGAAACTGAGTCCTGGCCAGGGAACGTGGCTTCCTCAAGTGATGGTCCTTCCACCTCCCCATGCATCTTCTCAATTCAATCTAATTAAATGCAGTACATGCAGGATGAGATTCCCTCCTTGCAAAACTGAGTTAAGAATATTCTCTTAAATCCTTGTGATTAGCTAAGAAAACTATGAAACAGAAGAACATTCAAATGAGATTTATATTTTCATACATTAGACTACATAAAGCCTCTGGAATCTAATCAGTAAAGTGTTGATAGAAGAAGGGTTAAATATGTGAGTGGAACAGAAGATAGAACCAAAATGAAATCCCAGAATACATGTTAGGTTAATCTATGACAAACATAATTAATTCAGAAAAATAGAATTATTAATCAATACTATTAATTGGCTAGCTATCTGAGAAGAAAAAAGGATGGACTTCCATCTAATTTCAAATATAAAAGTAAATTCTAGATGGATTATAGACCTAAATTAATAAAGTGAACAATAAAAATAATATAAGACATTGGGATCCCAATAGCATGCTCAGCTAGAAAGCTCCACTGGAACACCAGATGAAAGTACTGAGATGGAGGATTATTTATAACAAAAGGCTCTGCTGAACCCACAGAGAAATACCCAAGAACCACGTCTCCCACACAAAAAAGAATAATCAGCCCAGGATAGAGTGGTTATTAACACAGACGTCTGAGCTCCACTGGGTACAACCACTTACAACATGAACTTCAAGTTTTAGGGACTCATGTTGGTACGGTGGACCAATGAAAAAAATTTGCTCATATCTGCTGCATCTGGGAGAAAAACCCACAAATAATACAAATGATAGTCTCTTCTGATAATTTGAAGCCAGAAGACATCTCCCATGTGTGTCTGAGTTTCAAACTTGCCCTGTCCTCCCCTCCCCCTCTGCCCCCATGGTAAACACCCATCAAACTAAATTAAAATAGTTGTAGGTTCAAAAACAGAGACATTACTTTGCCAACATAGGTCCGTCTAGTCAAGGCTGTGGTTTTTCCAGTGGTCATGTATGGATGTGAGAGTTGGACTATGAAGAAAGCTGAACGCCAAAGAATTGATGCTTTTGAACTGTGGTGTTGGAGAAGACTCTTGAGAGTCCCTTGGACTGCAAGGAGATCCAACCAGTCAGTCCTAAAGGAGATCAGCCCTGGGTGTTCTTTGGAAGGAATGATGCTAAAGCTGAAACTCCAGTACTTTGGCCACCTCATGTGAAGAGTTCTCATTGGAAAAGACTCTAATGCTGGGAGGGGTTAGGGGCAGGAGGAAAAGGGGACAACAGAGGATGAGATGGCTGGATGGCATCACTGACTCGATGGACGTGAGTCTGAGTGAACTCCGGGAGTTGGTGATGGACAGGGAGGCCTGGCGTGCTGTGATTCATGGGGTCACAAAGAGTCAGATACGGCTGAGCGGCTGAACTGAACTGAACTGAACTGGACTGAAGTTAGTATTGCCCCTTGGTGGCACTAGTGGTAAAGAACTCGCCTGACAATGCAGGAGATGTAAGACACCGCAGATTTGATCCCTGGGTGGGGATGACCCCTGAAGGAGGGCCTGGCAACCCACTCCAGTATTTTTGCTTGGAGAACCCCATGGACAGAGGAGGCTGGCAGGCTACAGTCCATGGGGTCACAGAGTTGGACACCACTGAGTGACTTAGCACAGCACACATCACCCCCTGGAGCACAAAATAAGCAGATACAAATGATTTCTGAAGAAAAGGCATCTCCAGTCTGGGCCCTTCACCATATACCATATATGAGCTCATAATAAAAATTACCACACACACAAAAATAATGCAATATAAGTGAGAGTCTGCAGTTCAATTCAGCTCAGTCATGTCTTTCTCTTTGCGACCCCATGGACTGCTGCACACCAGGCTTCCGTGTCTATCACAGTCTCCTGGAGCTTGCTCAAACTCATGTCCATCGAGTTGGTGATGCCATCCAACCGTCTCATCCTCTGTCATCCCCTTCTCCTCCTGCCTTCAGTCTTTCCCAGCAGCAGGGTCTTTCTCAATGAGTCAGTTCTCATCATGTGGCCAAAGTATTGGAGCTTCAGCTTCACCATTGGTCCTTCCAATGAATATTTAGGACTGATTTCCTTTTAGATTGACTGGTTTGATCTCCTTGCAGTCCAAAGGACTCTCAAGAGTATTCTCCAACACTGCAGTTGGAAAGCAACAATTCTTTGGCACTCAGCTTTCTTTATGGTCCATCTCTCACATCCATACATGACTACTGAAAAAACCATAGCTTTGAATAGATGGACCTTTGTCGGCAAAGTAACGTCTCTGCTTTTTAATATGCTGTCTAGGTTGGTCATAGCTTTTCTTCCAAGGAGTAAGCATCTTTTAATTTCATAGCTGCAGTCACCATCTGCAGTGATTTTGGAGCTGAGGAAAATAAAGTCTCTTGCTGTTTCCATTGTTTCCCCATCTATTTGCCATGAAGTGATAGGACTGGATGCCATGATCTTAGACAATTTGCAGTTAACATTAATTTAGGATCCACAAGTATTTCTGAGAGTAGACAATTAAATCACAGGCTAGAATTAATCATGTATAAACATAAAATTTTAAAAGAAATAAAAACAAAATAAAAAGTTCAAAGAACAAACAACAAACAAAATTATCAGGAACATTTGAAAAATAACCAACTAAAGCAACTTGAAATAGGAAGTATAATCACAAGAATAAAAACCTCAATTGGTGGATCAAGCAGATCGCTTGTCTGAAGATACAAGTAGTTAACTGAAGGACAGATTTCAAGATGTTACCCAAATGCCACTCAAAGTGACAAGGAAGTCACAAATAGGAGAGCAAGTTCTGAAGACACACATGAGACAATGTAAAAGTCTAAGCTGAAAATAATTAAAAAGCCTCAGTGACTTGTGGGCTATCAAATGGCTATATAATTAGCCTGTTGGAAGAAGTACAGTAGGAAATAATATGTAAAGAAATAACAATAAAAAATTTTAAATTTGATGAAAAGTACAAACATAAAGATCCAAAAATATCAACAAATGTCAAGAAGCATGCACACCACACCACACACACACACACACACACACACACACACACACACACATACCAGCTCGTGTCTGACATTGCTGAAAATCACTGATAAAAAGATAATCTTAAAAGCAGTCAGAGAAAATATCACATCAAAAGAAAAGCAAAGGTCGAAGATCTACACTACCTGAATTTTCAAGATTCAGTGTGAAGTCTGTGGTATTGGCATCAAAGAGACAAATAGGTCAATGGAACAGAATAGACTCCAGAAATAGACTCACATATTATGTGGTCGATTGATTTTTGACAAAGGTGCAAAGAAAATTCTGTAGAGAAGACAGTCTTTTCAACAAATGGTGCCAGAACAATTGGATATCTATATAAAAATGAATTGTGATCCATACTTTGAACCATATGTGGAAATTACCTCAAAATAGATCATAGACTTACATAAAAATAAAAATTATAAAAATTCCAGGAGAAAACATCAGAAAAAATTGCTGTGAGCTGGGCTTGGGCTTAGATCTTAGGTACAATACCAAATGCATGAGAGGCTGTGTGCTCAGTCATATCTGGCTCTTTGAGACCCCATGGACTGTAGTCCACCAAGCTCCTCTGTCCATGGAATTTTTCAGGCAAGAATTCTGGAGTTGGTTGCTGTTTTGTACTCTGGGGGATCTTCCCAACCCAGGGATCAAACTGGCATCTCAAGTCTTCTGCATTGGCAGGCAGATACTTTACCACTGAGCCACCAGAAAAGCTCAATACCAAATGAATATGACATTGATGAATCAGGGAAAAGGCAAATGATATACTAGGAGAAACTGTATGATTATATAAATAAATGTGTATCAACTCTTGCAACAAAACAAACCCATTTAAAAATATCAAAAGATTTGAATAGACACTTTATAAGAAGACATACAGACAGAAAGTAAGCACATGAAAAGATGTCACAGCATTAATCATGCAAATAAAAATGAAAATTAAAGGTACAATGTCCTACCACTACACTCTTATGAGAATTCTAAAATTAAAAGGCAGACCATGCCAGGTTTTGGCTGGAGCTCTCATATACTGCTGGTGGGAATGTAAAATGGTACAACCACTTTAGAAAACAGTTTGTCAGCTCTTAGAACTGTTAAACATACATTCGTTACCTGTTGTTGTTTAGCCACTCAGTCATGTCTGACTCTTGTGACCCTGTAGACTTTAGCCCACCAAGCTCCTCTGTCCTTGGGATTTCCCAGGCAAGAATACTGGAGTGGGTTGTCATTTCCTTCTCCAGGGAATCTTCCCAACCCAAGGATCAAATCTATCTCTCCTGCTTTGGCAGGCGAGTTCTTTACCACTGAGCCACCAGGGAAGCCCCATTTGTTACCTGACCTGGACTTTACACTCTTAAATGCATACCCAAAAGAAATGAGGGCATATGTTCACACAAAAACTTATGCATAAATGTTCTCAGTGGCTTTATTTGTAACAGCTGAAAACTGGAAACAATCCAAATATTAACATGTGATTTGAACAAGCAAATGGTGGTGTATCCATCCAACAGGATACTTCTGAGCAAGACAAAGAGAGAACTACTAACCGGTACAACAATCTGGATGAATCTCAGAATAACTGCCTAGTGAGAGAAGATCAGGAAAACACCAGGAATGAGAGGTGGGTGTGGGGAAGGGGTAGAGGCAGAAAGGAGGGCTCATGGAACGGCTCTAGGAAGACTTCAAAGGATGAACATGTTCATTATCTTGATTTGTGGTGATGGCTACATAGGTGTCTACATGTGTCAATGTTTATCAGCACTTTATATATGTGCAGCTTATCCTTACTAATTTTCCTTTGATAAAGCTGTTACAAAAATTATAATTGACAGCTTTGAGCAAATGTAATTACACCACACCTGCAATGCAGGAGACATGGGTTTGATCCCTGGGTTGGGAAGAGTCCCTGGAGAAGGGAACAGCTACTGACTCCACTATTCTCCATGGCCTGGAGAATGCCATGGACAGAGGAGCCTGGCTGGCTACAGTCCATGGGATCACAAAGAGTCAGACATGACTGAGTGACTTTCATTTTTTTCAATTTATAAGAAATATCGACATAAAATAATGGACATTAGCACAAAGGAAAGGATGGGAGAAGACTGAAATATAAGGTTCACATTACATAGGAAGTCATATGTATTATTTGAACTAGACTGTGATAAATAAAAGGTGCATATTATAAATCCCAAGTCAGCCAGTAAAAAGAAATAAAATATATAGCTGAAAAGTTACTAGAGGATAGAAAATGGGATACGAAAAGCACTTAATTTAAAATTAAAGAAGGGTAAAGGGGGAGAAAAGGAATAAATAAGTGGGAAAAACAGAAAGCATATACCAAGAAGGCAGACTTTAGCCCACATGTATTAACAATTACAGTAAGAATGGATGGATTTACCACTCCATGGAAGAGGAATAAACAGGAAGACCCAATGGTATGCTGTTTACAAAAAAATCCTCTTTAAATATGAAGAAAGATGGGCTGAAAGTAAAAGTCTTTTGAAAAATAGACCATTCAATATTCTTAAAGATAAGAAATTTCAAAAGGGTATACAAACGTCAGAAAAAAACAGACTTTGCAGCCAAGAATGTTACCAGAGAGGTTTCACAATGATAAAGGATCGGTTTGTGAAGAAGACATGACAGCCTTAGTTATGTACATTCATAATAACACAGCTTCAAAAGACATGAATGAAAGTGACAGGACTGAAAGGAGAAACGGACAAATTCACAATTGTAGTTGTAGACTTTTTGACACCATTCACTCTCTTGGTAATTGACAAAAATCAGTAGGTGCATAAGATCTGAACAGCCTTATCAACCAACATGACCTCATCGACATTCACAGACTCCTCTATCCATTGAACGCAGCTATTGCATCTTTTCAAGTACAAATGGAAAATTCACCAAGATAGATCCTGTGCCAGACCATAAAATACATCTCAATAAGTTTAAAAGGGGCAAAGCTATACAGAGTATGATCTTCACCAATGGTAGGATTAAATTAGAATTCAGTAACAAGAAGATGTATGTAAAATCCCCAAGTATTAGGAAATTAAGCAACACATTTGTAATTGATATATGGGTCAAAGAAGAAATTAAGAGATTGACTGGAAACAAGGGGAAACAAAATATTTAAAATTGAATCATGTATATTATGTACATAAAATTAGTGAGCTACTTAATTGAGTTTAAAAGAATAGAAGCCATAATTAAAATACTGTCTAAAAATCATGTAACCTGAAAGAGAAGTGATTGAGGTTAAAGTACTTGACATTTGTGATGACAATTGACAGTTTGATTAATTTAGGCTTTACAAAATAAATATGGTAGAACTTTCAGGTTAATAACTGAAAAGATGAAAATAAATTAAACCTTTCAGGGAGGAAAATAGAATAAGGAAAAAGCTCATGTAATGTAAAAAAAAAAAAAAGAGAGAAAAAGGAGAAGGAGAAAAAGCAAGATAAAATCAGATGGGTAGAAATAGCTCCAAAGAGACCTACACTTATGATCTGCTTAGGTGAACAAGCTGATTGGTTTAGGCTGAAGTGTTATTGTTGTAAAAATTCAAAACCCAAGTATATAAGCCACACCTGAACTGTGAGAAGGACATAGGAAGGTTGGAAGTCAAAGGATGAAACAAAATTTATGAAGTAAAAGAAAGCTGTGGTAGCTTTTACTATTGAACAAAATAAACCTTAAAATAAACAGTCATTAGGATAAAGAAGATTATTACCACATAATGAATTCAGCAGCAGGAGGCCACAAGCTAGAATTACATGCATGGTATATGAAACAAAGATGGAGGGAACTAAAGGGGAAACTGACAGATCCACTGTCTTAGTGGGGCAGTTCACCATACCTCTTTTTAAATTTTTATTTATTGTGGTGAAATATAAAGTTTACCACTTGAGCCATTTTAAGAGTACAGTTCAGAGGTACTGAGAATATTCAGATGGACACTGTGCAGCCATCACCACCATCCACGTCCAGAACTTTTTCATCATCCCATACTGAAGCTCTATATCCATTAAACAATAACTTCCCATTTTTCATTTTCCCTAAGCCCATCATAACCACCATTCTACTTTCTGTGTCTATAAATTTGACTACTCCTGTTGTTGTTCAGTCACTAAGTCGTGTATGACTCTTTGCACCTGCGTGGACAACAACACACCAGGCTTCCCTGTCCCTCACTATCTCCTGAAGTTTGCTCAAACTCATGTTCATTGAATCAGTAATGCCATCCAACCAACTCATCCTCTGTTGCCTCCTTCAATCTTTCCCAGCTGTCTTTTCCAATGAGTCTACTGTAGGGATAACATATAAATGTAATCACATAGTATTTGTCCTTTCATGATTGTCTATCTCATTGAGCATAATGTCATCCATGTTGTCACATGTGTCAAATTTTCCTCCTTTTAAGAGTGAATATTCTGGTATGTGTGTCTGTGTGTATCAATCACATATTATTTATCCATTTATCCATGGATGGATACTTGAGTTGCTGCCACCACTTAACCATTCAGGTGTGACCTAAATACATGGTTGCTACCACCACTAGGCTATTCATCTATGATCCAAGTCAAGTCCCTTACAATTATACAGTGGAAGTGACAAATAGATTCAAGGGATTAGATTTGACAGAGTGCTTGAAATACTACGGATGGAGGTTCATAACATTGAACAAGAGGTGACGATCAAAACCGTCTCCAAGAAAATGAAATGCAAAAAGGCAAAATGTTTTTCTGAGGAGGCCTTACAAATAACTGAGAAAAGGAAAGAAGTGAAAGGCAAAGGAGAAAAGGAAAGATATATCCATCTGAATGCAGAGTTCCAAAGAATGGCAAGGAGAGATAAGAAAGCTTTCCTAAGTGAACAAGGCAAAGAAATAGAGGGAAACAACAGAATGGGAAAGACTAGAGATCTCTTCAAGAAAATTAAAGATACCAAGGGAACATTTCATGCAAAGGTGGGCACAATAAAGTACAGAAATGGTATGGACCTAACAGAAGCAGAAGATATTAATAAGAGGGAGCAAGAATACACAGAAGAACTGTACAAAAAGATCTTAATGTCCCAGATAACCACAATGGTGTGATCACTCAATCTAGAGCCAGACATCCTGGAGTGCAAAGTCATGTGGGCCTTAGGAAGCATCACAAGAACAAAGCTAGGAGAGGTGATGGAATTCTAGCCGAACTATTTCAAGTTCTAAAAGATGATGCTGTGAAAGTGCTGCACTCAATATGCCAGCAAATTTGAAAAACTCAGCAGTGGCCACAGGACTGGAAAAGATCCATTTTCATCCCAATCCCAAAGAAGGGCAATGACAAAGAATGTTCAAACTACCGCACAGTTGAACTCATTTCACACACTAGCAAAGTAACGCTCAAAATTCTCCAAGCTAGGCTTCAACAGTACATGAACTGTGAGCTTCCAGATGTTCAAGCTGGATTTAGAAAAGGCAGAGGAACCAGAGATCAAATTGCCAACATCCGCTGGGTTATAGAAAAAGCAAGAGAATGACAGGAAAATATCTACTTCTGCTTAATTGACTAGGCTAAATCCTTTGACTGTGTGGATCATTACAAACTGTGGAAAATTGAGATGGGAATATCACACCACCTTACCACCTCCTGTAAAACCTGTATGCTGGTCAAGAAGCAACAGTTAGAACCAAACATGAAACGACTGACTGGTTCAAAATTGGGAAAGGAGCATGAAAAGGCTGTATATATTGTTACCCTGCTTATTTAACTTCTATGCAGAGTACATCATGAGAAACACTGGGCTGGAAGAAGCACAAGCTGGAATCAAGATTGCCAGGAGAAATGTCAATAACATCGGATATACAGATGACAGCACCCTTATGGCAGAAAGTGAAGAGGAACTGAGGAGCCTCTTGATGAAAGTAAAAGAGGAGAGTGAAAAAAACTGGCTTAAACTCAACATTCAAAAATAAGGTTATGGGATCTGGTCCCATTACTTCATGGCAAATAGATGGGGAAACAATGAGAACAGTGACAAAGTTTATTTGGGGGGCTCTCAAATCACTGCAGATGGTGACTGAAGCCATGAAAATAAAAGACGCTTGCTCCTTGGAAGAAAAACTATGACCAACCTAGACAGCATATTGAAAAGCAGAGACATTACTTTGCCAACAAAGGTCCATCTATCAAAGCTATGGTTTTTTCAGTAGTCATGTATGTATGTGAGAGTTGGACCATAAAGAAAGCTGAGTGGCAAAGAATTGATGCTTTTGAACTATGGTTTTGGAGAAGACTCTTGAGAGTATCTTGGACTGCAAGGAGATTCAACCAGTTAATCCTAAAGGAAATCAATCCTGAATATTCATTGGAAGGACTGATGGTGAAGCTGAAGCTCCAATACTTTGGCCACCTGATGCGAAGAGCCAACTCATTGGAAAAGACCCTGATGCTGAGAAAGACTGAGGGCAGGAGGAGAAGGGGACAATAGAGGATGGGATGGTTGGATGGCATCACCAACTCGATGGACATGAGTTTGAGTAAGCTCCAGGAGATGGTGATGAACAAGAAGCCTCGCATGCTGTAGTCCATGGGGCTGCAAAGAGTCAGACATGACTGAGTGAACAACAATTAATTAATGCTTTTAGCTATTATAATTAATGCTGGTGTGAATATGAGTGTACCGATATCTGTTCAAGGCCCTACTTTCACTTCTTTTGCGTATAAATGTGAAATTGCTGGTTCATGCAGTAATTCTGTGGCTCAGCAGTAAAGAATCAGCCTATAATGCAGGAGACACAGATTCAGTCCCTGGGTTGGTAAGGTCCACTGGAGAAGGAAATGGCAACCGATTCCGGTATTCTTGCCTGAAGAAATTCCATGGACAGAGGAGCCTGGCAGTCTCCAGGACCTGGTGTTGCAAGGGTCCGACATGACTTAGTGACTAAACCACCATCATGGTAATTCTGTATTTAACATTTTGAGGAATCACCATACCATTTTTTCCCACATGGCTGCGCTATTTTTACATTCCCAGCAACAGTGCATAAGAATTCCAGTTTCTCTACATCCTCTCAACACCTGTTGTTTTCTGGGCTTTCCTGATAGTAGCTATCCAAAATGAGTGTGAATTATCAATGTACCTCTTCATAATTTGTAAGCCAAAGAGAAAAAAGGGCAGGTAAACATAGAGAAGATCTGAACAACACATTTATAATCAGCTTTATTTAATGAACACATAGAGAATCCTCAAGTTATCCTATGAAGAACATTTGTCATTTTAAGAAAGATACCATTTACAATAGCAAAACAAAATGAGAAATACATTTACTGACAGATATGCAAGACTTTAAAGTGGCAAATCATAATTTCATATGGAAAGATGTTTAGGAAGACCCAAGTAAATAGAGGTATTCGTCAGTAGAAGGGCTTGATATAGTGTTGCAGCTCTCCAAATTGTGTGGTTTCATGCAGTTCTGATCAAAATCCCAACAAGGTTCTTTACAAAATTTGCCAAGCTAATTCCAAGATGTACATGGAAGTGCAAAGGGCTAAAAATAGCTCAAATGTTCCTTTAAAAGATATACAAATGAGGTGGGATTAACTTTGACAGATACTTACTATAAAGTTAAAGTAATTATGACAGGGTGATATTGACACAGAGATAGACAAATGGGATAAAATGAGCAGATCATGAATACATGGAGATTTGATATTTATCACAGGTTGCACTGCAGTTCACTGTGAGGAAGGATGGAGTTTTAAATAAGTGATGATGTGACAACTGGCTGTTCCTATCAGGGAAGAAATTGAAATTGGATCTCTAGCTCACAGTGCACACAGAACCCAATTTCAAGGACATTAATTCTTAAAACGACAAAGTAAAACTTTAAAACATTTAGAAGGGAATATGGGAGAATATTTTTAGTGCTTCAAGATATGGAAGAACTTCTTAAAATGCAAAAGCACAAATCATAAATGAAAAGATCGAAAATGGACTGTCTTAAAATTAATATTTTTATTCACCCCAAGTAAAGTATATTAATATGAAATGACAAACCCATCACTGAAAGAAGATATATATAAAACATATGCTCAACAAGACATTAGTATATGGAAAGCATAAACAATCCCTGAAGTAATATGAAAAAGACTACCTTGTAGAAAAATAGGCACGATACATGGAAAGGCACGTTCATTGAGACAAAATATGAGTAGCCAGAAACACAGGAAAAGTTGCTGTCTGAGAAATTCACGATTAAATGGCTGAGACACCACTTTACTCTCACTAGATCAGCAACACCTTAGCATTTAGCCAAGAGTATATGTTGGCAAAGATGAGAAGGAACTGGATTTTTTGGAGAACGTTGGTTGGAAAATTAATTGGCATGAACATTTAGGAAAACTATTTGGCAGTTATCTTGTGAAGCTGAGGATGTTCGTGGCCATGACCTAGCAATTCCATTCCTATGCACAAACTCTGTAATAGCGCTTCTCAACCTGGGGCGACTTTGCTGTCTAAGGGGACATGGGTCACTATCTGGAGGCATTTTTGGTTGTCGCATGTAGGTGGGAGGATGCTACTGGCATCTAGTGGTTAGAGGCCAGGGACAACTCCTCCTCCCAAAGATTATCCTACCCCAAATGGCAATAGTTCTGCCGTTGAGAAACCCTGCTCTAGAAATCTGTCTTTGTGCACCAGGAGATATGAATCCTCGTGTCCATTGCTGCACTAAACTGTTTAAATAGGAAAAAAAATCACCAGACTATCTATTTACAGTTCAGCCACATGTGTCAAAATGGATGAATTTTAAAACTCAATGCCCTGTAAAAAGGAAAACTTTGTAGAATATATATTAATATATGTGTGCTAAGTTGTTTCAGCACAACTTAGGATTGACTCTTTGCGACCCTATGGACTGTAGCCCACTAGGCTCCACTGTCCATGGGATTCTCCAGGCAAGAATACTGGAGTGAATTGCCATGGTCTCCTCCAAGCGATCTTCCTGACCCAGGGATCAAACCCGAGTCTCTTATGTCTCCCACCATTGGGAGGTGGGTTCTTTACCACTATCGCCACCTGGGAAACACTATATTAATATATATACTTATATTAATACATATGATATCATGTGTATGAAGTTAAGGAAGAGATGAACACATGCTTGAAAAGAATGGTTAACAACTGGGTAAGGGCTTATGTGACATGGTAAAATTCCATTTCTTAAGTTGAATGGTGGGTAAAATGACAATTATTTTTAATATTTTTATTCCTTGACTGTAGTAAAATCTTAAAGTAATGAATCCTATGATCACACCAGTTTCTGCTTAATCATTGTGCATTGAATCCTCTATTCATCTTTTATTCTCAGAAGGGGCAATCAAAATTTCTTACCATTTGAAAGACTATGGTCACTTGAAGCTCTCTTAAGTCCTTATGGGGCTACACTGCTTATGTGCACTAAAATTTCACTGTTTTTTTTAATTGCATATTTTCTTTTAAATAAAAAAATTAATATAATTTTTAAAGGTTACACATCACTTACAGTTACAAAATATTGGCTCTATTACCCATGTTATTCAGTACATCCCTATAGCCTTTCTTACACCCCAAAGTGAATATCTCTCACTCTCTTACCCCTATATTGCAGTCCCCATCAGTAGCCACAAGTTTGTTCTCTACATCTGAGTCTGCTTCATTTTTGTTATTTTTACTATTTTGTTTTATATTTTAGATTCCACATATAAGTGAAATTATACAGTATTTGTCTTTCTCTGCCTGACTTATTTCACCTAGCATAGTACCCTCTAATTCCATGCATGTTGTTGCAAGTGGCAAAATTTATTCTTCTTTATGACTAAGTAATATTACATTGCATGTGTGTGTGCATATATATATATATATACGTTGTTGTTCACTTGCTAAGTTGTGTCTGACTCTTTGGGATCCCATGGACCGTAGCACACTAGGCTCCTCTGTCCTCCAATATCTCCCAGAGTTTACACAGATTTACGTCCATTGAGTAGGTGATGCTATCTAACCATCTTATCCTCTGCTGCCTCCTTCTTTTATATGCATACATATTCTTTTATACGTGCATATACATATATCATCACGGATTTTGTCTGTACCTTTCCCCCTTTTCTTTCTTTTCATTCTTTCAGGAAATCTTTCTAAGGCAGTATATAATGCAACTGACTTTTCCTGAATCTTTTCTATTGAGCTTTGGAGAATTTATACATTATGATTATTTGGTATTCTTGCAATATCTCAGGTTGAAAATATTTTTGTAATAATGTAAAACTTCTATTTTAGTATTTTATAGGGTCACATTTGTCAGTCAAGCCACTTTTCAATTTGCTATACTGTGAGTCATGAAATTAAAAGACGCTTACTCCTTGGAAGGAAAGTTATGACCAACCTAGATAGCATATTCAAAAGCAGAGACATTACTTTGCCAACAAAGGTCCAACCATAGTCAAGGCTATGGTTTTTCCAGTAGTCATGTATGGATGTGAGAGTTGGACTGTGAAGAGAGCTGAACGCCGAAGAATTGATGCTTTTGAACTGTGGTGTTGGAGAAGACTCTTGAGTCCCTTGGACTGCAAGGAGATCCAACAAGTCCATTCTGGGGGAGATCAGTCCTGGGTGTTCTTTGGAAGGAATGATGCTAAAGCTGAAACTCCAGTACTTTGGCCACCTCATGCGAAGAGTTGACTCATTGGAAAAGACTCTGATGCTGGGAGGGATTGGGGGCAGGAGGAGAAGGGGACGACCGAGGATGAGATGGCTGGATGGCATCACCGACTCGATGGATGTGAGTTTGGGTGGACTCCGGAGTTGGTGATGGACAGGGGGCCTGGCCTGCTGCAGTTCATGGGGTCTCAAAGAGTCGGAGACGACTGAGCGACTGAACTGAACTGAACTGAGTAAACACTACTTAATAACTTAATGAAACCAATTTTTTTCTTCCAGGAAAATCTAAGAAGCTGCATGTACAGTCTAGAAATCTTGGAGATTTTCTAATCATGAATAGAACTCAGAAACTATATTTAATAAGAAAGATAAAGTGAGAAATATTTATATATTTGATTATATAAAAGTTTGTTGTTATGTGACAAAGATGCCACAGGTGAAGAAAAATTCACAGTTCATCCAGCAATGAAGACTGGATTTGGAAAAAGTGCCTGAATAGTCATGACAGGCAAAGATGTAACTGCTCCTAAAACTGACAAAAGAAAAAATTCCCAACTAAAAAGAGTGGAACAGACAGTTCTCAAAAGAGCAAATCTAGGGTTATGTATATATTCAAATTTTGCCAAATTTCCCAGTAGACAGAGAAATGAAAACTAAAATAAGAAAGATATATCACTTTACACTCATCATAATGGCAACAATTATAGTACGCTGTAGCATCAGCATTGGTTGATGATGGGAAATAAATACATTGACATAGAAGGGTAAGGTGTCCCAGAATCTTGGTAAGGTGACCTCTCAATGTCTACTAAAAGTTTAAACCTCAAACCAGCAATTCCGTGCCTGGGAATCCATCTGTAGAAAGCTATGTGAGGATGCACGTGCAAGGGTGCTTATTGTCCACAGTTCTTAGCTGGCAAGGACAACAGGATGCCTACAATCATGGGAGCCATCCTTTCAACTGTTCAAAAGGGTGAGTCTCGTTCCCTCTGGATGCTGGAGGGATTTTCACCAGGTGTTGATGAGCATGAAAAGTTAGAAGCAGGCAAATGTAATTACAACAGGTTTCATGATTTTCCAAATCCCTACATGTGTGTGTGGCATATGTGTAAATCTGTATGTATATAGCATATAGTTCCAAGCCTCCATAATAAAATGTGCTGCATAAAAGTAGTCTTCATGTAAATTAGTCACATGTATCTGCACTGGAGGAGCTGCATGAAGACCAGTCACCCGAGGGCCCATGAGGGTTACCCCGTGCATTGAGATTCAAGGTGAACTTTGTTTTCCTCTTTATATCTGCCTGTACTGTTTGAACTTTTTACATGAGCATGTATTATTCATAGAACCAGAAATAGCCCACAGAAAGCTGTTTTCATTGAAAGGTGAAAAGGAGATGAAGGGAAGCCTGTTCTGGCCCAGGTACCTTGTGGCTGAGAAGGCCGGAGCCCCCACACTGACGGTGGTAGAGAACTAGGGTGCTTTCCTGCCTTGCCTCCTTCAAGGCTGCTCCACCGTTTCTGGAGGAGAATCCTCTCACCCTCGGCGTATGCCTGCCAAAGGGAAGAGCCCTGTCCAATGCAAGAGCCTTGATCAGCTACCTTAATGGTCACCATTGTCTTTTTTTTTTTTGCAAACTTTTAATTTTGAGATAATTGTAGATTCACATGCAGTTGTAAGAAAAATACAGAGCAACTCACTGTACTTTTCATCCAGTTTTCCCCATGGGAATATTGTGCCAAAGTATAACACAGTATCACAATTAACCTTGGTACCAGCCATCCACCTTATTCAGATTTCCCTGGGTTTATATGAACTCGTCTACGTATGGTTTAGTCCTATGCAATTTTATGTATGCAGCTCCATGTGTGGCTACCACGGTCAAGATACAGAGCAGTTCAAGACAAAGATCCTTATTGCTAAACCTTTATAGTCACAGCCACTTCCCCAACTCCTGGCAACCACTAACCAGTTCTCTATTTCTAGAATTTTGTCATTTTGATACAATTATATATTTGGAATCATACAGCTGCTTTCACTCAGCATAGTTCTCATCACCATCCTTTAGATTTTAAAATGAAATGATGGAGAGCATGACCTTGGGAGACTTGGCTGTAGTTTCCAGATCCTTTTGTTAGAGTAACTTGGCCTCTCTGAGTCTCCATTGTCTCATCTAGAAAATGGGAATCACAGCACCTGCCCTGCAGGGATGGAAGTGAAGTTCACTCACTGGTGTCTGACTCTTTGTGACCCCATGGACTATACAGAGCATGGAATTCTCCAGGCCAGAATACTGGAGTGGGTAGCTGTTCTTTTCTCCAGGAGATCTTCCCAACCCAGGGATCAAATGCAGGTTTCCCACACTGCAGGAGGATTCTTTATCAGCTGAGTCATCAGAGAAGCCTAAGAATACTGGAGTGGGTAACCTATGCCTTCTCTAGCAGATCTTTCTGACCCTTGAATCAAACTGGGGTCTTCTGCAACTCTACGGACTGTAGCCCACCAGACTCCTCTGTCCATGGGATTCTCCAGGCAAGAACACTGAAGTGGGATGCCATGCCCTCCTCCAGGGGATCTTCCTGACCCAGGGATTGAACCCACGTCTGCTACATTGGCAGGCAGGTTCTTTACCACTAACGCCACCTGGAAAGCCCCCATCTGGAGTCTCTTAACCTTAAATGTCCTCTAGGGGACAGTGGGTTGAAATCCATGCCTTGTTCTTCATGCCTCCGTGGTCCCTCATCACATCCTGTCCCCTATCTGAAATGCCTGCTTCCTCCTCCAGGAAGCCCCTCCTGACCACCTAAGTGGCCCTAAGAGTTCCTTTCCCTGCACTCCTGTCACTCTGGGCTACCCCACAATAGTGGCCCATGTATTCTTCTGTCTCTCTATATGGTCCATGAGCCCTTGAGGGCAAAGCTGTTTCCACAACACGGCCCAGTCACTCAGGCAGAGCACAGGCATACAGTAGATGCCCATGGGTGTCTGCAGAGTCATCAATGGAGCTGGTGGGGCTGGCCTGCCCTTCTACACATGCTCATCAGGCTGCCTTTAATTCTGTCACCAATGCCCTTCCTCAAGAACTCTCCGGAGAAGGCACTGGCAATCCAGTCCAGTACATTTGCCTGGAAAATCTCGTGGATGGAGGAGCCTGGTGGGCTGCAGTCCATGGGGTCGCAAAGAGTCGGACATGACTGAGCGACTTCACTTTCACTTTTCACTTTCAAGCATTGGAGAAGAAAATGGCAACCCACTCCAGTGTTCTTGCCTGGAGAATCCCAGGGATGGGGGAGGCTGGTGGGCTGCTGTCTATGGGATGGCACAGAGTCGGACACGACTGAAGTGACTTAGAAGCAGCAGCAGCAGCAAAAACTCTCAGTGGCTCCCTTTCAACTGCAAGGTCAAGTTCAAACTTGGAGACTTCATACCACTATTCACTCTCTTTTTCTTCCCCTTCTAGCTAGCTAATACTTGGAGCTGATTTCCTTGAGGAAGATTCTCTGACCTTCAGACAGGCCAAGCTCCATGTTACATGATCTCCTAGCATCCTTTCCTCCTTCTTAGGAATGATCAAAATGTAGTTAAATAACTGTATAATTTATAACATCTTGGAATCTGTAAACCTGAACTTATCTGGGAAAAGGGTCTTTGCAGATACAATTAAGGATCATGAGATGAGCTCATACTGGGTTATCTGAGTGAGCCCTAACTCCAGTGTTCAGTATCCTTATAAAAGAGGACAAGACATAGGAAGAACTACTCGAAGACAGAGGCAGAAATCAGGGCAATGTGGCCACAGGCCAAGGGACACCGGGAGCCTCCAGAAGCTAAAGAGACAAGAAAGAAACTTCCCCTGGATTCTCCATAGGGAGCACACCCCTGTGAACACTTTAATTTGGCACTTCCACCCTACAACACTGTGGGTGCATACTAAGTTGCTTCAGTCATGTCCGACTCTTTGCGACCCCATGGACTGTAGCCTGCCAGGCTCCTCTGTCCATGGGATTCTCCAGGCAAGAACACTGGAGTGGGTTGTTGTGCCCTCCTCCAGGGGATGTTCCTGACCCAGGGATTGAACCCTCATCTCTTACGTCTCCTGCATTGGCAAGCGGGTTCTTTACCACTAGCGGCACTTGGGAAGCCCGCATTTCTGTTGTTTTGTACTTGTTTCGATTTTTTTATTGTGGTGTAGTTGCTTTGGGATGTTGCTAGTTTCTGTTGTACAATGACAAAGTGAATCGATTCTATGTATACACATATCTCCTCCCTCTTGGACCTCCCTCTCCCACCCCATCCCACTCCTGATGAGCTTTAGGTCATCACAGAGCACTAAGCTGAGCCCCCTGTGCTATATAGCAGGTCCCCACTAGCTATCTGTTTTATGTATGGTAGTATATATATGTCAATCCAACCTTGTGATTAATCCCACTCCCCCTACCCCTACATCTACACATCTGCAGAGAGAGAGAAGTCCCTCGGTTGTGTCCGACTCTTTGTAGCCCACCAGGCTCCTCCATCCATGGGATTCTCCAGGCAAGAATACTGGAGTGGCTTGCCATTTCCTTCTCCAGGGGATCTTCCCGACCCAGGGATCGAACCCAGGTCTCCTGCATTGCAGGCAGACGCTTTAACCTCTGAGCCACCAGGGAAGCCCTATTGGTTTCCTAGGGCTGCCATAATCAATTACCATAAACTGAGAGGCTTAAAACACTAGAAATGACATAGATTTCTGATGTTTTAAGCCTCCCAGTTTGTGGTAATTCTACAGTTTTAAGCCCCCCCCAGTTTATGGCAGCCCTAGGAAACCAATAGAGATTTATAGATGTTAACTTATTTAATATCCACTCAAGCTAGGAGGTTATTACCATTTATAAGCTCCACTTTACAGACCGGGAAACCGAGGAAAGTCAAAGGACAATGGCTTGCTTAAGGTCACCAGCTAGGAAGGGGCAGAGGCAGGATCCAGGGCAGGCAGCCTGGCTCCTGCAGAGATGAGCGGGAGCTTCAAGTTCACCCTGGCAGAATCCTCTCTCCAACACTCTGCGAAGTTCATGGCCATCACAGGCATGATGTCTTCATGATGCTGAGCTAAGACCTACGCCCCCATGACATCCTGGCCTGGCTCATACACCGCAAGCCCATGTGCCAGGGAGGCCACTTTTTGGAGGAGAGAATGGGTTCCCAGCCCCCAGGTGGCTGCTTGCTATGTCCTGGGGGACCCTCGGCACTAGTGAGGAGGAAGTGGCCATACCTGCCTCAAGGGCTTGTCCTGAGGGTGTGGAGTGAGCAGAGGGGCACGGATTCACTGCAAAGCTAAGGATGGTGAAAGTGCAGGTGCCTCCAAGCTCTGGGGGCCTGAGCTATGGGTTCAGGTGGTCACATAGTCTTAGAAATTTTGCAAACGTGAGATATTTTAGCTGCAATTGGTCAAGACTACCGCTAGGGCTGCCATAACAAGGTACCATAGACTGGATGGCACAGAGACATTTTCTCACAGTTCTGGAGGTTACAAGTCCAAGATCAAGGTGTTGACAGGGTCAGTCCATTCCGAGGCTTCTCCCCTTGGTTTGCACATGGCCATCTTCTCCCTGTATCCTCACGTGGCCTTCCTGTTGTGCGTATCTGTGTCTCTAATCTCCTGTTCTTACAAGGACACCAGTCATAGACCACCCTAAAGACCTCATTTACCTTAATTAGCTCATTAAAGACCTTATCTTTAAATATAGTCAGTCTGAGGTGCTGGGAGCTAGGACTACAACATACGAATTTGTGGGGGTCCAGTTAAGCCCGCAACTCTGCCCTCCCCTCGTTCCCACCAGTTTCGCATCATCATACTTCTCCTATTGGGAAGTGCTGGGGTGGCTGAAGGCATTTTGGGGATGTAGCTGAAGGGAAGTTGACTGGAGGATGACTTGATATGCGTTTTGTGGGCAATGTTTATATCCTCCCCGATCTGTATAGGTTGAGTTATTGCTCCCTGAGCAATTCTGATGACTGCCAAGTGTGCCCTCCCCTACGCAGTGCCAACCCAAGGGCACCTTGCTTGAGAATATGGGTAAAGGAAGAATGAGGTTTAAAGGGAGCCCTTCCCGTGGGGTGACCTGGATTTGCAGAACTTGAGTCACAAGACGACTTTGGAATCATCGAATCCAGGGCCTCTCAGGCTTCAGCAGACACTGGAATCACCTGAGGCACTTACTAAAACACCGATTCCTGGGCCCTGCGATTCCAAGGCCCCACTTCAGAGTGGAGCAGAGGAACTGGGCATCTGCCACTTTATACGCTTCCCCGTGTGCCTCTGAGGGGCACCGAGGTTTTGGAAAAACTGGCAGAGTCATCTTCTGGAAGATTTATACAATTTCTGGAAGATTTATTTGAATTTGGACAGCTGCCTTTTATCCTCAAAATTAATAAAATCACAAGGAGAAACTGAAAAAGGGAAAAGCAATTCTTCCAAATCCTAGTGTTCACTTATGAAAGAATGATAAAGGTTGTCCCAAATTTGACCACAATCCTAAAAATGTCCATGACTACTAGTGGTGAATTATGAAGCTGAAAGAAAATTTCCTAATTAACACTTAAAAAAATCATCATCAGAGGAGTACTCTGAATTATCTTTTTTCTCTGTAGAAAAAAATATTGCAAAATTGTCTTATGGAGATACACTCCAAAAGGATGAAAAATTGAAAAAATGTAGAGAAAGATATTATAAAGGTGAATATTAGTTAATTAAAAATTATTCTAACTTACAGAGGGGAGGAAGGAGAGGGTGGGACAAATGGAGAATGTAACATGGAAACATATACACTAACATATGTAAAACAGATAGCTAATGGGAATTTGCTGTATGACTCAGGGGACTCAAACCAGGGCTCTGTAACAACCTAGAGGATTGGAAAGGGGTGGGAGATGGGAAGGAGGTTCAGGAAAAAGGGAACCTATGTATACCTACGGCTGATTCATGTTGAAGAGTGGCAGAGAGCAACACGATATGTAAAGCAATTATCCTCAATTAAAAATAAATAAATTTATAAAAATTATTATCTTATTTCCTGGATTTTATATTGCTTGTGATAGCTGACAACTTAAAACACTTAAACATTTGTTCTGATTTTTTAAATTACTAAACAAATGTTCACTATTGTACCTAGGTTTGTTATATAATTTTAAAATTTCTTTTTCTTAAAGAGAACCTCCAAAATTGTGAAAGCTCCAGGTGCTATGAAACCTGGTCCACAACTGCTAGCTGCCCACTCAAAATCCTCTCCCCCAATTCCTTACCAACAGAACCCTGATTTTGTTTCAGGCAACAATGAACCCTCCTTAATTTAAAAAAAAAATTTCAAGAAGCCAGGGGTAGCCATGTGATACTGACCTGGTGGTACATATAGACAATGGAATATTACTCAGCCATAAAAAGGAATGAAATGGGGGCATTGTAGTGATGTGGATGACCCTAGAGGCTGTCCTATGGAGTGAAGCAAGTCAGAAAGAGAAAAACAAATATTGTACATTATTGCATATATTTGGAATCTAGAAAAACAGTACTGATGAAACTGTTTGCAGGACAGGAGTAGGGACGCAGATATAGAGAGTGAACTGTGGACACGGTGAGGAAGGAGAGAGCGGGATGAATTGACAGGGCAGAGTTGACATCATGGGGCTTCCCTAGCAGCTCAGACAGTAAAGCATCTGTCTGTAATGCAGGTGACCCGGGCTCAATCCCTGGGTCGGGAAGATTCCCTGGAGAAGGAAATGGCAACCCACTCCAGTATTGTTGCCTGGAGAATCCCATGGGCAGAGGAGCCTTGGCGGGCTACAGTCCATGGGGTTGCTGAGAGTCGGACACGACTGAGCAAGTAACACACAAGTGTAAACTAGACAGCTAGTGGGAAGTTACTATGCACTGCAAGGAGCTCAGTTCAGCGCTCTGTGATAACCTAGAGGGCTGGAATTGGAGGGGCGGAAGGGAGCTCCAAGAGGGAGTGGATAGATGTATACATGTCACTGATTTCACTTTATTGTACAGCAGAAACTAATACAACATTGTAAAGCAATTATACATCAATTAAAAATTAATTTAAAAAAAGAATATAAGTCTCTGAGAAGAGTTTCCAGGAAAGTGGTTAATGGGAGCCAACTCAGCTGAGGTATGCCTTTTGCCCTTGCCTTTTGTCTTGACTGGAATAGTGTTGGGATCCTGGGGGAAGGGTGGCCATCTTGCCACCATGAAGATACTCCGAGGAAGAAAAGTATGTGTTGAGGATGAAGGAGTGAAAGGGGATAAAATCAGGGAGGTTTACCTTTGGGTTTCTTCCTGAGTGAGAAAAAAATGCTTAGTTTGCTTAAGCCACGGTATATCAGCATTTTGATTACTCACAGTCAAACCTAACCCCTAACTAATATACATGTATCAATGTATCCCAAACTCAATGGCTTAAACAAGAGAAATTGATTATTTTTCAGTTCTGGAAGCTAGAAGTCTGAGATCAAGGTGGCAGCATGGCCACACACCCTCTGGAGGTGCCAGGGAAGGTCTATTCCAGGGATCCTTCCTAGCTCTGGGGACTTGCTGTTAATCTTTGGCATTCCTTGGCATACTGATGCATCTCCCCATTTTCTGCCTTCACGTTCACATGGCGTTCTCCCTGTGAGTGTCTCTGTGTCTAAATCTCCTTTTAATAAGGATTCCAGTCATATTGGATTAAGGACCACCCCACCTCAGTACAACCTCATTAAAAAAAAAAATTTATTTATGGCTGTGCTAGGTCTTCGTTGCTGTGCATGGGCTTTCTCTAGCTGCAGTGAGCAGGAAAGAAAGTGAAAGTCGCTCAGTCGTGTCCAGCTCTTTGCGACCCCATGGACTATATGGACCATGGAATTCTCCAGGCCAAAATACTGGAGTGGGTGGCCATTCCCTCTTCTAGGGGACCTTCCCAACTCAGGGACTGAACCACCAGGGAAGCACAAGAATACTGGAGTGGGTAGCCTATCCCTTTTCCGGCAGATCTTCCTGACCCAGGAATTGAACTAGGGTCTCCTGCATTGCAGGCAGATTCTTTACCTGGTTCAGATGCACAGCTTCTCTTGCTGTGGACTACAGGTTCTAGAGTGTACAGGCTTCAGCAGTTGTGGCACATGGGCTCAATTGCCCCTTGGCATATGGAATCTTCTTGGACCAGAGGATTGAACCCGTGTTCCCTGAACTGGTACATGGATTCCTAAACCACTGGACAACCAGGAAAGTCCAGTACAACCTCATTTTTACTAATTAATCTGTATGACCTTATTTCCAAAAAAGTTCACATTTTGAGACACTGGGAGTTAGAACCCCAACGTTTGGTTTTTTGGAACTCAATTCAACTCGTTACACCAGGGCCCGTCCCCAGTGCCTCCATTCTCTGGGTGCCTCTTGACCAAGCACTGAGTGCTGCTGCTGCTGCTGCTAAGTCGCTTTAGTCGTGTCCGCCTCTGTGCGACCCCATAGACGGCAGCCCACCAGGCTCCGCTGTCCACGGGATTCTCCAAGCAAGAACACTGGAGTGGGTTGCCATTTCCTTCTCCAATGCATGAAAGTGAAAAGTGAAAGTGAAGTCATTCAGTCGTGTCCGACTCTTAGTGACCCCATGGACTGCAGCCTAACAGGCTCCTCCATCCATGGGATTTTCCAGGCAAGAGTACTGGAGTGGGGTGCCATTGCCTTCTCCGAAGCACTGAGTAAGTCTTGCTAAATCAACTGCCTGACACTCTCTGATGCTCCTCTTCCCTTGTCACTGAAGCTATGCCCATGCACCTCTTTGATCTCCACTTGCCTTTTCAGTCTGAGATTCATAGACAGCCAGTGTATCTGTTAATGAGAGTCTTAGATCTGTTCACAGATATTCAAGGTCTGCTGGGAACATGGGAGGTCTGCACTTCCCACCCTGATTCAAGTCAGGCATGGCTGATGACTTGCTTTAGCCAACGAGTCATAAAGCAAAGTGATATGTCTCTTCCAAGTGGAAGCTTTAAAAGCTGGTAAAATTTGCCACCTTTCATCCAAAGTGCCAAAAATATTATGCGTACATGGTTTCAGCTTGGGCTCCTGACTGACTACAGCCAGCAGAGTGCCCTGCTGGCTCAGGTAGGATATGCAAGAAACAAGATGGTGATATTTAGGTTCATTTGTTACTTGGGCTTCAAGCTTATCCTGATGCATACACTTACACAGATCTGACACTGGTCCTACAGACCCCCTTACCTGGTGAGACAGTCTCAGGATAAACAAATTCTTTCTTGTAGCCTGCATGTGCTGGCTTCTGCCTACCTTCCCATCCCACACTTTGGATTCTCAGATATGTAACATTATGTCAGAGTTGAACCATAAAGAAGGCTGAGCGCTGAAGAACTGTCGCTTTCAAATCCTGGTGCTGGAGAAGACCTTTGAGAGTCGCTTGGACTGCAAGGAGATCAAACGAAAGCAGATGAACTAAAGGAGATAAAATGAAAGCGAATGAATGAATCTTTGCCTAACTAAATCTTACTCTTTCTTCAACCCTCAGCTGGACATCACATGGTCCATGTTACTACTGTTGGGTGATGCTCTTTGCCTAGTCGCCAAGTCTGTGCCACCTGCTAGCTGTGACACCTTCCAGTATTTTCCTTTAACCCCTGACCTTCAGATTGCTATCTCTGGTTGTGTCTTCCAGACAGACCATGGGTGGCCCCGGACAGCCACAGTTCCAGGTGATATACACCCCCTCCAAAATGGATGTGAAACCCCTGAGGGCAGGGATGAGTTTCCTGGGGCCCTTAGCTCTAGGTGGAGCCGTCTGCCTGCAACAACAGCTTCGACTAAGGCGGCGGCAGAGCTGCTAGCTTGGAGGAGCTCAGCAGCGGGACCCCCGCTCCTCCCGGGCTCAAGTCGCCGGGTCCACTGCGCAAACTCAGGCCTCCTCAAAACTCTCCTCCTGGCGGCAGAACAGCTCCCGGCAACTGCTCTGGGCTGGGGCGGGGCAAGCCCCGGGCCCTCCCCTCTGACTGGCAGGAGGACGGGCCAACCGGAGGGGCGCCCCGGGTGAGGGGCGGGGCCTCGCTGCGAGCCGGGCAGCGGGCGGTGGAGCTAGCTGCAGCCGGGAGTGTGCGGCACGCGCCGGCCGGCTGCCCGGAGCACGGTCACCCGGCATCGCTGCACCTTGCCCCTCACCCAGCCGAGCCACGCGCGCATCAGACCGTCTTTCTCATTTGCTTCTTTCGATTTTTTTTTTTTGAAATTTTGCATGAATCCTTCTTCCGTTCCGTTTTGTCCTTTTTAAGGCGGGGGCGGTGGCAGCGTAAGCTCGGGGCGGGGAGGGGGCGGCCGGAGGATGCGGTGCGGGGCTGCACTCGCTACGCCCGCTGCTGCTGCTGCTGCTGCCGCTGCTGCCCGGCTCGGGCCTGAGCACCGAGCAGGTGGGTACAGGTGCGCCGGGGGTTGGGGGTGGGGAGGCGGGAGGCGCGCGCTGGCCAAAGGGAACCCGCGGACCCCGCGATCGATGGGGCTGGCACAGTGGCAAGGGAGGCAGTGACCGGTGCCGCCCCGCCCCATCGCCCACCTGCCTCTCTCTTCCTTCAGCCTTTCGCGCCCCTTTTAATACCGTTGCCACTTTCGCATCTCACCTCCGAGGTTCCCCACCCTTCCGTTCCCATCCCCCACTCCCTTCCAAATCCCCCTGCGGCGTATCCTGTCCGGAGGACTTTGCGTCTCCTCCCTACTGACGCTTCCCCCGCCTCTCTTCCTCACGCCACCCCCATTTCCACTCCTCTCCCCATTCCGCCCCCAATCTGTGGAGGGGGATGGGGACCCACCGGGCGCCTCCCGGGAGTGGCGCGGGGGATGGGGGGGCGTGGTCGGCCGGTTCCCTGGATCTCCCACCCACTGAGTAGGTCTGGGTCCCCCGGATCTCAGCCGGGCGAGATGGCCCAGAGGATGGAGCCCCGGGGCCGCGCCTTGGAGGCTGGGGGCCGGGAGGGCGAGGCCGCCCCACCCCACGCACTGCACACCCCCACGCTGCTCCGCCCACGTGGGCGCCGGGGAGGAGGCTAGAGAAACGCGAAGAAAGGCTGGTACCCACCCTCCCGCCTGGCCGGCGCGTCCTGGGCGCACTCGGCCTCCGGAGATGGCGCACAGAGATTGGCTCCCGCGGGGCCCGGCACCTTGCCGGATGCCCTGCGTTCAGGCCAGCGGCCTCTCTGGCCTCCCCCGGCCCCTTCGCTCCATCGCTCCATCACTCCACCCTCTGGCTTTAGGCTCCTGAGGATCCGGTCTTGTCATCCCTGATAGAGGCTGCTTCCCACGCTGGAGCCTTTTACCTAAAAGCAGCCACCACCCACCCTCCACCCCCAACCCCCGCGTACACACCACCAGCACCACCCCTCCCCACACACTCTGGTCTGCCCTTCTCCGGACGTCTGGGGCAGCCTGGGCTCTGCGCCAGCCTCTGCCCAGCTCTGTAAGCTCCAGAGACACTGTATCTAACCCTGGTCCTCCTCTGCCACCCCCACCCCCTTCCTTGCACACTCACAGGCACACTGTCCTTGGCCTTTGCTTGTGCTGTTCCCTCTCCGGGAACATCCCTCCTTCAATTGGACAGCTCCTTCTAGAACAAGGCAGGGAGAGCACAGCAGGCCGCCCTCCACAACCCCCCAACCCCTGCCACCCGCCTGAGTATCCCTGTATGACAGAGCTGGACACACTGCCATCCTATCTGATAGCCTCCGCCTCCCTAATCAGACTAAGAGGTCCTGGAGTGGGGTGCAGGTAACCTCAGCCCCTCACAGGGGGAGTCACCCAGAGTAAATATCTGGCCTAAGGGTGTACTACCTCGCATCTCAGGGTGACCCACTGGTGGGGGCCAAGGCTATAGGAGGGGCCGGCTTCTTCTCCAGGGCCTTGAGCAGGTGGGTGGCTCTTCCATCAGCCGGAATGGATGAGGAGGAGGGGCAGATTTGGAGATGAGATGGGGTGGTGAGGAGCCCCCCTCCCCCTTCCTGCCCCTAGGATGCTTGTCCAGCAGGACATTTGTTAACTTGTTGAGACCCGCTGCTTTGAGCAATCTTTTTGTTTTGTACAACTCGATGGAGCCTAATGGATGATTGCAAAGCTTTTGTTGTTGAGACTCCTGCATGTGGTTTGTAATGCTAAATGTCCCTGTTCAGAGTCTGGGGTGGGGGTGTTCACTCTTACCTTGAGTCTTGTCCTAGCGAGAAGCCCCTCAGAAGGGTCAGAATGTGGGTCCAGCAAATGAATTCATTGCCATTTTTCCTCCTTCACAAACCACCCACAGCTCCCCCTGCCTCCATGACCTCGTAGCAAGTTCTTCCCATCCCGGCTTCCCTGGACCACCTCTCCCTCTCCCTGCCACACCGTCTGAGGCAGACACGCCACCCCTGTGTCCCCAGATGTGTCTTCACATTTAGGGTTTCCCCGCAGGCTGTATTTTCTCCCCAAAAGTTTCCCCTTCTTTGTGTGTCTGGAAAACTCCTGTTCATATGACAAGGCCCAGCTCTTGCCGTGGGAGATTCTGCGGTGGAGAGTCTTGTGGTGTTCCTCGATTCTGCTCAAACAGATTGTGTGGTTCTCTCACCTCTCGCTTCTCTGCTGGCTCAGATGATGAAAGAATCCACCTGCAGTGCAAGAGACCTGGGTTTGATCCCTGGGTTGGGAAGATCCCCTGGAGAAGGGAATGGCAACCTACTCCAGTAATCTTGCCTGGAGAACTTCATGGACAGAGAAGCCTGGCTGGCTACAGTCCATGGGGTTGTAAAGAGCCGGACACCACTGAGCGACTGACACACACTTAGCTCTTGCAGAACCTTATATCCGTACATTGTATAATATTTATGCCATTTTTCCTTAAGAAGACCTTGCCCACCAGAGATGAGAGGCACAGTGAGGTCTGAGAGGCAGCGCCTGTTTGGTGGGGCTCTGTCTTCCTGGGGAGGCACCTGTACTGTCAGCGCTATAAGAGACACGAGCAGAGGGAGAGGGAGAGAGCATGACAGCGCCCTCCCCCCGACCTGAAGGCTTCGCGAGGAGGAGGCAGGATGGAGCCCTTTTTTTAAAATTTATTCTCGGCTGTGCTGGGTCTTCGTTGCTGTGAGGGCTTTTCTCGAGGTGAAGAGAGTGGGACTGCTCTCGAGTTGCAGTGCAGGGGGCTTCTCACTGTAGTGGCTTCACTTGTTGTGGAGCACAGACTCTAGGGTGCTTGGGTTTCAGTAGCTGCAGCACGAGGGCTCAGTGGTTGCGGTTCCTTCCTGGGCTCAAGAGCACAGGCTCAATAGTTGTAGCGCCCCGGGCCTAGCTGTTCCGCTGCATGTGGAATCTGGTTAGAGGCCCTCACCTTCTTTGTCCTTCCCAAGCTAACATCATTAGGCCAATAAGTTAAATATTCAATAAGCAAGAATGAAAGATGAAGGGGATGGGTGCCATGTTGACTCATTCCAGCTGTGCAGACGTGTGTGAGAAGGTGCTGAGAATGGTGCAGGAATCTTGAACTCAGAGTCCACTGCCCCCAGAGTAGATTCTCTGATGCCTCTTTTGTCTGGACTTTTTCCTGCTCATTGCTGGAGTGAAGTGGTTATAGTCATCTCCATCCAATTCTTAGGAAAACTCTTTTTTAAAAAAAAAATTATTGAAATACAGTTGATTTACATTGTTATGTTAGTTTCAAGTGTGCAGCAACATGATTTAGTTATATATATATATATTTCAGATTCTTGTGCATTATCGTTTATTACGAGGTATTGAGCCTAGTTCTCTGTGCTGTATAGTAGGTCCTTGTTGGTTGGTTCCCTGTTTTAGGGAAAACCCTTAATGAAAATAATGGTCGTAGGCTGTGGCTACCAGCTAGGTGAGGTGGGCTGTGAAGGAACAAGGCTGGATTACAGGACCTGCTCCAAGGAACCAGCTCAGACCCTACTGGCAATGTGACCTTGGGCAAGTCACTTAACTTCTCTGTGCCCATTTCCTTTCTTCTGATGCTCACTGAAGGAAAACAACTCTCTATGGTTGCTTAAACTCCCACTCTTGCCATGAATTATCTTAATTTAAACTGCCCAGCAGCAGGCAGGGTAAGGATTGCATGAACCCCCTTGTTAGGGGCTGTGTCTGGAGATGGAGCTGGAAGAACTGAGCAGTGGTGGAGGCGGGGGATGGTCTCCCTCCAAAGCTTAGGTGTTGCTCCATGAAGCACGCCGATTCCTGTAACGGAAAGACAACTTTCCTGCAGGATTGGTGTGAGAAATCAATCTGAAGAGCCTTCTTAGTGCTTTTAATAGAAACATGTTACCTTAAAGCCAGTAGTAGCTGTTGGTGTTGCTGTAGCCTGAGGCTCGGAAAAAGGCCAGCAGGCTGGCCACCAGAGGGACCTTGGCTTGTCACTCTAAGCCTGAATGCCTTCGGAAAATGTTTTCTTTGCTTATGCCTTTCCAAAGCCAGAGGAACAACCCAGGCACCGTGGGTCAGTAGTGAGGGGCAAGGATCAGGAAGGGGGTCCTGGGGTCCTCCCGGTGTGAAGGGCAGGGGTCGGGAGCCTCACCTGTAGGGGAGTGGGAAGGGGCACTAGTGCGTGCAGGGAGTGGCCCAGGAGGTCTTAATTACCAGGGCGTAATTAACAGGCTGGTACCCAGCAGCGGGGCTTCCCAGGTGGTGCCAGTGCTAAAGAACCTGTCTGCCAATGCAGGAGACATAAGAGGTGGGTTGGATCCCTGGACTGGGAAGATCCCCTGACCCCCTGGAGGATGGTGTGACAACCCCCTCCAGTATTCTTGTCTGGAGGAACGCATGGACAGAGGAGCCTGACTGGCTACGGTCCATAGAGTTGCAAAGAGTCAGACACGACTGACACCATTTATTTAGCTTGCACGGGGCAGTAGAGAAAGGGCACGGGGGTTCTCAGAGTGAGGGAGGAGGCAGCGCCCCAGTGGGGAGGGGGCCTCTGCTCTTGTCTTTGGTGATAGTATTTATTTTCAGAACCACAAGGAATACCGTTCCTCTCACTGAGGTCTACGGAAATGAATCGAGACAAATGCTGTTTTCCTTAATGGAAACATTGCCTGAATACGTACCAAATGCCAGACTATCCACACGCTACAGCTCATCCACCCAGTGCTTGATGTTGTAAATAAAGTTTTATTGGCACCCAGTCATGTCCATTTGTGTACCTGCCATCTATGGCTGCTTCTGCCCTGGACTGGCAGAGTTGGGCAGTTGGAGCAGACATCTGTCAAATCAGAAACATTTACTACCTGGCCCTTTGCAGAAGTTTGCTGCCCCCTGGTCTGTGCTTTCTCCCTGGTTTGAGTTCATCCAGTCCTGGACACAACCCCAGGGGCTTCCCTGATAGCTCATTTGGTAAAGAATCTACCTGCAATGCAGGAGACCCTGGTTCAATTCCTAGGCCGGGAAGATCCCTTGGAGAAGGGATAGGCTACCCACTCCAGTATTCTTGGGCTTCCCTTGTGGCTCAGCTGGTAAAGAATCTGCCTGCAATACGGGAGACCTGGGTTCCATCCCTGGGTTGGAAAGAGCCCCCTGGAGAAGGGAAAGGCTACCCACTCCAGTATTCTGGCCTGGAGAATTCCATGGACTGTATAGTCCATGGGGCCACAGAGTCGGACGCAATTGAGTGATTTTCACTTGGACACAACCTCGGAGGAAGATGCTTGCATTTCTCATTTTATCGGTGGGCACAGAGAGGCTCTGAAGCCTACCCAGGGTCACAAAACTGGCAGCCCATGTTATTTTTTTTTTTTTTTTGAGGAGGGGAAGAATTTATATTTTTGTTAGCTTCTAATTGAATCTTATACATGTTCAGAGAATGTGGTTCCGTATGATACCTATTGTTAAAAATTTCGATCCCCCAGTTTCTTAATGTCCCGGTACCTGATGACTTAAAGTTTGTCTTTGTTTTCAATCCATACATATAGTTCAGTGGCGTTGAGTACTTCATAGTGCTGGATAACCACCATCAACATCCATCTTCAGCACTTTTCCGTCACTTTTCTGGCAGGTCACGTTCTTAACCATGACCCCATCCTGCCTTGTGGGTGTTTTGTAGAAAAAAGCAAGCATCAGCAGCATTATAATTTAGCACAGGAGGCTTTGGTGGAAGCCTGGGGATTGAATGCTGGTCCTGCAATGTACTGACCGTGGATGATCGTCTGTACCCTTTGAACCCACTGGAGCTCAGTGGCCTCATTTGTAAATGGGCATGGCCCCAGGCCCTGTCCCTGCAGACCACATGGGTGCGAGGATGAGATAAAGAACAGAGGGGAAGGGCCAGCCTCGCTCACTGGATAGTATCTGTGATGCTGTCCCTGGGACAGCCACACCTGAAACAGCTGTGAGGCCGGTCTGTCCTCTCTGTGGCTCGTGGCGTCCGTTTATCCTTTCCAGGTCCTGGAATCACCCACCGGACCCATTGTGTATCCTAATGCCCCCAGCTAGACCTCAGGGGACCCCCCGTGCTGCGTGGATGCAGCTCTCCTGCTGTCCCTTCTCCCCTGCGGCCCAGACTTGGCTGAAGGGCCATTCTAGGGAATGAAAGGAAGTTCTGTTGCAGCCATCCCGGGGCTGCCAAGGGCCGCCCATCATGGCAGTAATGCCCTTGTGTGTGCCAGGTCAGGGGATGCGCTGGCTTGGCCTGCTAGCCCCTGAGCCTCCATCTCGGCTGTATTTTGATACAGGAGCCCTGGGCCTGGCCCCCTGGTCCCTTCCTCAGGCCTGGGGGAGTGGGACACACCGCTGAGGAGTGTCCTGCTGCCCTTGTGGGACAGACCCTGAGGATTACAGGCATCTGCAGTGGAGGCGTGCTGCCGTCCATGGGGTCGCGAAGAGTCGGACGCAACTGAGTGAACGGCAACAAATAGTGGAGGCGAGAGTGATCTGGTAAAGTCGCTTTCTACTTCTTTCAGCTTTGGAAAGTCCTCTTCTCTCTTTTCTGTTTCTATTCTGGTACTTCTGGAGGCTGATCACTCCTACCTGCTTTCTGAGACATGGGTTTTTATTTTATTTAACAGAATCACCACCTGATTTTTCTGTCGAAACAATTCTTTTTTTCCTCCTTTCCCCTCTCCTTTTTAAAGCTGAGCTGGAATTCAAGATTAGCCATTTTAAAATATACAAATCAGTGGCATTTAGTATTAATAGATTCACAATGTTGTACAGCCAACACCTCTGGGTTTAAAAACAGTTTCATCACCCCCAAGGAAAACCCCTTCCCCCTCCCGCAGCCTTTGGCAGCCACCCACCTACCTTCTGTCTGTGTGATTCCCCTGTTGTGGAATTTCATATACACAGACTCATATATAATGTGTGGCCTTTTGTGTCTGCCTTCTTTCACTGAGCATAGTGCCCTCTAGGTTCATCCAGATTATAGCATGCGTCCATACTTCAATCATTTTTAAGGCTGAATACTGTTCCATTGTAAGGATGGGCCACATTTTGTGACCCATTCATTGTTCCATTTCAAGGATGGACACTCAGGTGGTTTTCACCTTTTGGCTGTTGTGCAGACTGCTTGAAGCATGGCTTGAAGTGTTAAAACTCTCTTCCTGGGGCCCCGGCTGCCAAGGTTCTGTTTTGGCATTTCCACTCTCTCTCCCCATTGCTCACTAATTCATCTGTTCAGACACTCATCAGATAGCTGTGGATGTGTCCCCCATGTCCAGTTCTGTACTGGGGACCTCTAGCCTTGACTTACTCTTGACCTCTGGAGAACGGTTTATTGATTTCTCACTTTCCAAGCCAGAGTGTGGGAGTACCCAGAGGCAGGAGGGCCAGCGCGGGGCACCTGAGTGGCCCAGAGAGGCAGCTGGCACAGGCAGGGAGCCCAACCACTTTTCTGTGTGTTCCGGGAATGTGCCAGATGCTTTGCAGTTAGGTCTGCCCCTTGCTTCCTGGCCTCTTCGTCTCCTGCCCTCTCCAGAACTGACTTCTTCTCACCCTTCATGTCAGCGTAAATTTCCCCTCTTTGGAGAGGTCTTCCCTGCCCTTCCCTGGGAGAGGCCCACCTGCCCCCTCCACTGTTACTCTCCCCTTTGTCCCCTTGTTGCTTCTGGACATCAAGATCTGAAGTAGCTTTGTTTCCCCATTTGTGATCATTGCCCTAGTCCTCATAACCTAGATGAAAGCTCTGTGAGTGCAGGAACCTAATCTGGCATGTTCTCTGTCTCCTAGCACAGGATGTAGGCATGCAGTAGGTGCCCAAGAAATAAGTGTTGCTACCGCTTGAAGTCAGATATGAGTTAATTTCCTAACTTCACCTTGCTAGCTTGATGATCTTGAGCCTGTCACTTAATCTTTCCCAGCTTCACTTTTTTTCTTCTGTTCAATATGGAGAAAGTCCAGTGTCTCGAGCCCTTGGGGTTAGTGTGGAGGTCAGAAATAACTGTGTAGATGGCCCAGAGCCTGTCGGTATACAGTAGATGTTAGTTAGCGCTGCTGCTGCTGGTGGTTCCAAAAGTAGTGCTTATAATAATTGTGAATGAGTCTCCTAAGTCATATGCTCACGTGCCCTGGAGAGTAGAAAACATACTCTGGATTTCAAAGACTTTGTAGGAAAAAGAGAATGAGAACAATCTCAGTAATAACTTGAACATTGATTCCTTATTACACGGAACCATTTTGGATATATTGGCTACATGAAATGTATTATTAAAATTAGTGTCACTTGTATATGTTTACATTTTTAAAATATGGCTGCTAGAAATTTAAAAACTGCATGTGGGGTTCACATTGTATTTTGGGGGACAGTGCTGCTCCAGAGGTTGGTGGCTTTGCCTTTGTGAAGTGTGTGGCCCTGGGCAAGTGAGTCACATTTTTTCCGTGCTTCCAGTTTCCTCCTCTGTAAACAAGTAGCTCTATTTGATGACAAACAATGACAGTGCACATTTGAGGGCCTCCTGTGTGCCCCTGAAAGGAACTATAGCCCCATGAACACGAGTGGCTAGGTCCCTGCCCATGGCAGCTTTCAATCTGAAGAAGGGAGACCCAAATAAAACACAAACCCCGCCACTAAGACTGTGATTGTTCTCTGAAGGGTATAAGTAAGGATACCTGACAAATAATGATAGAGTGAAGAGGGCTGGGTCTCTAGCTCGGAAAGGTCAGGGCCAAAATTTCAAAACTTTGGCCACTTGATTAGAAGAACTGACTCATTTGAAAAGACCCTGATGCTGGGAAAGATTGAAGGCCGGAGGAGAAGGGGACGACAGAGGATGAGATGGTTGGATGGCATCACTGACTTGACGGACATGAGTTTGAGTAATTTCTGGGAGTTGGTGATGGACAGAGAGGCCTGGCGTGCTGCAGTCCATGGGGTCACAGAGTTGGACACAACTGAGTGGCTGGACTGAACTGAACTGTGAGGAGAGCTGGGGTGAATCCACCTATAGCCTGGGGCATGATAAGCTCTGTAACTGGCAGCCAAGGCGAACACTTTGGGATGACCCGAGAGCGCTGGAACATTGGGCCACTCTACTCAGTCGCCTCCACTCAGCGGTTCTGGCCTTTTTAATCCCTCTGCATATAATAACTGTATCAGAATTTTTATGTTCTGTGAAGAATTCGCAGCTCATTTCGCAGAGGTCCCCCGGGGAATGTGGGCTTCCCTGTGGCTCTGCTGGTAAAAATCTGCCTGCAGTGTGGGGAGACCTGGGTTCGATCCCTGGATTGGGACGATTCCCTGGAGAAGGGAAAGGCTACCCACTCCAGTATTCTGGCCTGGAGAATCCGTGGACTGTATGGGGTTGCAAAGACTGTATGGGGTCGCAAAGAGTCCGACACAATTGAGCGACTTTCACTCGCCGCGGAATACGGAGATCTCGCCTCTGAGCATCTCGTGGGCGGGGGGCTGCGCCATGGTCAGCGCTGATTGGACGAGGGCCACTGATGCTCTGGTCGTGGAAGGCTGTCTTCTGGCGGTGTGTACCTTCACTGCTGGAGACTGCATCTTCTCTGCTTTTTGCACTTGGGAGGGAGGCTGTATTGAGCTCCTCTTGATCTTGCCAGAAGCTACGAGGGAGGCAAATCACTTCACTGTTGGGAGCTCTGGCGTTTGGGGAGAGGGTCACACCCAGACACCCAGTCACCGACCAGAGGTGCATGTGCTTCACGTGGAGAAATGCCCAGGGAGGTTTTATCCCACTTTTTCACGGGTCAGGGGCATTCTCCTCATCTTCCACACACACACACACCTGCCAGCAGGTGCCTGACCTTGTGCGCCTGCTAGGTGGGGGGTTTAGGAGTGGGCCTTGCACACGTGTAAGTGAAAATGGGTTATTGCGGGTGACAGCGAGTCTTCCCCTCCAGCCCTCATTGGGCCGCACTCATTGCTGGAGAACGAGTGACTTACCTGAGGTTGCTCATGTGGTGGAGGTGGGGGGTCAGATCTCTGGCTACTCTGACAGTCGCTGATTACTTCTGAAAAGAGAGCAGCCACCTTCACCTGTCTTCAAGGTCCCCATGGCCTGCTTCCAGCTTAATTCCTGTATCTTCCCCCAGTGAATGGTACCCCTCTCCTAAGCACTGTCCCTTCTCCTAGACCCTTGCTTGCCAGCTGCCTCTGCCTGCAACACTCCCTCACCCACCCCCACTTGTGAAACCCTGCAGGCTCCAAAGCCCAGCTTGGATGGTGGGGCCCCAGGAGGGACCTATCAGCTTGATCTACGAGTGAAGATACAGTGAATGAAGTCAGTGGGGGCTGGATTAAGAAGGAAAGAGCCTGGAGGCAGAGGAGCAAACTAAAGAGGCTTCCTCCCGCTCTGCCCAGGGTGTCATGGCCTGCCCCTGCCCCTGCCCTCCCAGGCCTTCACCAGAGCATACCGTCCAGCCATACCATCTGCCTGCCGTTCCTGAGTGAGTCCAGCCTTTGCACATGCCGGTCTCTCTGGCAGATCTGCCGATTAGCCTTCCCTACCCCATTTACTTGGTGAACATCCTCTGTGTGTGCTGAGCATCCATTATCAGCCTTATTTCCTCCAGAAAACCTTCCTTGACAGTACTTCCACATTTGCAGGCCACGTTGCGTGTGTCCCTGGGGCTCCTGCTGCCCCGGACTCTGTATTCCTGCTGCCAGTGACTTGCCAGACTTCCCTGCTAGACAGAAGGTTCCAGGAAGTGGAGATGCTGCCTAGTCCACAGGGGGCCTCCCACAGCCCGGCACAGGGTCGGGCCACGGTGGGTGGTCAATAGCTTTTGGCCTTTAGCCTCAGTGTTTGGTGTTGATAGTATGATGACTGATTTGTCTTCACATCTGAGCCAGGAAATGAAAAATGAGTGTGTTTCATCTGCCTATAATGTCAGTGTTGGGAGGGACCTTAACCGAGTGCAGTTGGTTCTTCTCTCTGTTCTTTGCATTGAGTCCATTCTGCCCTTAATAAGCCCCACTCCTTCCTGGCAGCGGGCACCTCTACTGACATCAGCTCTCCAAACCTTGGATGCCTCAGTACTTGCGACTGAAACATCCCTGGTTGTCCCATCAGTCCCGAGATGACAGTTGTGAAGCGTCTACTGTTGTTGTTTAGTGTGTAAGTTATGTGCAACTCATTGTGACGCCATGGACCGTAGCCTGCCGGGCTCTACTCTCCATGGGAATTCCCAGGCAGGAATACTGGAGTGGGTTGCCATTACCTTCTCGGAGTGAAGCTTCTGTGGAACTTAATAAAGTTTTCCTTCTGCACAGGGGGGTTTCACTGCCTTACAGTGCAGCCTGCTTTTACTTTAGGGCAGAAAAAAATGTTGGAAAGCTGTTCTTCAGAATCCAAACCATGTTCTTGTGTTCACAGGTCATATTTCTTGTTAAAGTGGTCTGATTTTTTCCATTTCTCCAAAGCTGCACCTCAGAACATGCTCTGGAAGACACATCCCTCTTTGGAAATTGGCAGGGCTGCTTTGTGTGCCAGGGCAGCTGGGCAAGTGAGCTCATTAAGCCTGGCAGCAATTGAGTTTCTGTGGCAAGTCTTGGAGCCTTTCAGGATCAGGGCCAGAAGAGGTTCTTTTGCCCACCAGACACCTTATTTTGAACAAAGGCCTGGATGCACCCCCCCGCCCCAGATTCTGCCTAATCTGTTTCAACAATTGGGCAAATGGGTGTTTTACTTACATGATCTGTCTCTCCCTGGAAATTTTCCAGATACCCAGGACAGGTCCAGTTTATGAGGACTTGGGCATTACAGATCTCCTGAGTTTTCTATAAACATGGTTAAAGGCTCATGCAAGACATTTATGCATGCATGCTAAGTCCATTCAGTTGTATCCCGACTCTTAGTGACCCTATGAACTATAGCTGTCCTTGGGATTCTCCAGGCAAGAATACTAGAGTGGGTTGCCATGCCCTCCTCAAGGGGATCTTCCTGACCAGGAATGGAACCCACATCTCATTATGTTTTCTGCATAGGCAAGTGGGTTCTTTACCACTAGCAAGATGGATGCAAGACATTTCATACCAAAATATGTAAACAAGTCCTGTAGCTGGAGAGGATATCAGAAATTGGGAGTGCCCCAAGCTAGAAAATGGGGGCGGAGTTCTGGGTGCCCCAAACCTCAGATGTTTATAACATACATTGTAAATTTTGGATTTCATAATTATAGTTTTATAATTCATATAAGCTCCTAGATTATAGTTTCACTTTTTTGAACAGAGGGCCTTGTAGCTAAGCTAAGAGGTCAAGTGGCAAGGAGATTGGTGAGGAGGGGTGTTAACGCTCCCAGGCAGGCATGTGCACTGACAGTTTTGTGGTGTCTTACCTGTTCATTGTCACAGCTGTAGAAAAGTCTCTTGTTCATTAGATCTTCGTTAGCATCTGTGCCAGGTCTGTGAAAGCAATGCCACGGCACTTGAAAATACCCGTGGAACCATCCTTTTCCACCTTGGTCTGAACCACTGAACTGTTATAACACTTCTCATCATCACATGTCATGAACATGATCCTCAAAATGTTGTGAATGGCTCTATCCCTCCTCTGTGTAGGAAGGTCAAACTGTGGCCTCAAATTCTCCACCCCAGCAAGCTGGTAATGGACATTATTGTAGTTGGTGTTCCATGACTACTGGGTGAATAATTGATTTGCTCCTGTTTACTGGAACCAGAGAGAAAAAAATCAGGATGGATTAGAAAGTGAACCATTTAAAAGCCAAAAAATTGTTGGAGAGGTAATTTTGTATCTGAATTAAAAAGAGTTAGCTCTTTGAAGTTCTTGCTGTGACATTGGTCTGATTCATCTAATGCAAAATAACATAGTAAAGGAGGAATAGAGGAACTAAAATGGCATGGGACATACAGAAAACAAAAAGTAATGTGGAGAGTGTAAACTCAACTATGTCAATAATATTAATAACATTAAATATGAATGGATTCAACAAACCAATCAAGAGGCAAACCAGTCAAAAGATTTTTAGCATTAAAAATGTATTAAATGTATTAAAAGAATTAATTATTATAAATTTAAAAAGTATTAAAATTGACTTAACTTTATGCTGTCTACAGGTGTATACCTCTTTAGACTCAGATATACAAATAGATTGGAATTTAAAGTATGGGAAAATACACAGCATTTGAAGAGCAACTATACGAAAGCAACAGTGCCTATAGTGATTCCGTGTGTGTGGTTAGTCGCTCAGTCATGTCCAGCTCTTTGCAACCCCATGGACTGTTGCCCGCCAGGCTCCTCTGTTCATGGGGATTCTCCAGGCAAGAATACTAGATTAGGTTGCCATGCCCTACTCACTGCTATCTTACAGATAGATTTAAAGTAAAAAAGCAGAGATAAAGAGGGATACTTTATAATTACATTTACTTACACAACCTAGACAGCATATTATGGCACCCCACTCCAATACTCTTGCCTGGAAAATCCCATGGATGGAGGAGCCTGGTAGGCTACAGACCATGGAGTCACTAAGAGTCAGACACGACCGAGTGAGTTCCCTTTCAGTTTTCACTTTGATGCATTGGAGAAGGAAATGGCAACCCACTCCAGTGTTCTTGCCTGGAAAATCCCAGGGACGGGGGAGCCTGGTGGGCTGTCGTCTATGGGGTTGCATAGAGTCGGACATGACTGAAGCGACTTAGCATCATCATCAGCAGCAGACAGCATATTAGAAAGCTGAGACATTACTTTGTCAACAAAGGTCTGTCTAGTCAAGGCTATAGTTTTTCTAGTGGTCATGTATGGATGTGAGAGTTGGACTATAAAGAAAGATGAGCACCGAAAAACTGATGCTTTTGAACTGTGGTGTTGGGAGAAGACTCTTGAGAGACCCCTGGATTGTGAGGAGATCCAACCAGTCCATCCTAAAGGAGATCAGTCCTGATGTTAAAGCTGAAACTCCAATACTTTGGCCACCTGATGCAAAGAGCTGACTTATTTGAAAAGACCCTGATGCTGGAAAAGATTAAGGGCAGGAGGAGAAGGGGACGACAGAGGATGAGATGGTTGGATGGCATTACCGACTCGATGGACATGGGTTTGGGGAGAGTTGGTAACAGACAGGGAGGCCTGGCTTGTTGCAGTTCAAGTTCACGGGGTTGAAGAGAGTCGGACACGACTGAGCGACTGAACTGATACTGATACTAAATGAAGAAGGTATATCAATTACAAACACGTATGCACCAACAGCAGAACACCCAAATATATGCAGCAAACACTGATTGAAAAGAAGGGAGAAGTAGATAATTCAACAGTAATAGTTGGATACGTTAATATCCTACTTTCAGTAACAGATAGAGCAAGTAGACAGATCAGTAAGGAAATAGAAAACTTGAACTACACTATAAGCCAATCAGACTTAGCAGATAGCAGTAGAATACTCCACCAACAACATCAGAATATGTATGTGTATATGTGTGTTGTGCTCAGCCGTTCAGTCACGTCCGACTGTTTGTGACCGTATAGACTGTAGCCCACAGCCTCCTCTCTGTGGGATTTTCCCAGCAAGAATACCAGAGTGGGTTGCCATGCCCTCCTCTAGGGGATCTTCCCAGCCAAGTGATCAAACTCATCAATCCCGCACTGCAGACGAATTCTTTACCATCTGAGCCACCAGGGGAATCTCCGTGTGTGTGTGTGTGTGTGTGTGTGTGTGTGTGTGTGTGTAAATAACATATTTTTAATCGAGGTATAATTGAGGCATAATATATTAGTTTCAGGTGTATAAAATAATGATTTGATATTTGTATACATTATGGAATGATAACTGCAATGTCTAGTGAACATCTGTCACTATATATAGTTACCAAAAATTTTTTTCTTGTGATAGGAACTTTTAAGATATTCTCTCTTAGCAAGTTTCAAATATGCAACACAGTATTATGAACTATAGTTAGCAAGTTTCAAATATACAAAACAGTATTATTAACTATGGTCACCATGCTGTAAATTACATCCCCATGACTTTTACATTTTGTAACTGGAAGTTTGTGCTTGGTGACCTCCTTAACTCATTTTGCCCACTCTCCTACCCACCTACTCCCAACCTCTGGCAACCACCAATCTGTTCTCTGTGTCTGTGAGTTTGGTTTTGTTGTTGTTAAGATTCCACATATAAGTGAGATTCATGTGGTATTTTTCTTTCTCTGTGTAACTCATTTCACTTAGCATAATACCCTCAAGGTCCATCCATGTCTCACAAATGGCCAGATTTCATTCTTTTTTGTGACTGAATAATATTCCATTTTATATCTATCTATTTTACATTTTATCTATCCATTCATCCACTAAGGGACACTTGAAAGTCAAAGTGTTAGTCGCTCAGTCGTGTCCAGCTCTTTGCGACCACATGGACTGTAGCCCGCCAGGCTCCTCTGTCCCTGAGATTCTCTAGGTAAGAATACTGGAGGGGGTAGCCTTTCCCTCTCTCCAGGGGATCTTCCTGACCCGGGGGTCAAACCCGGGTCTAACCCATTGCAGGCGGATTCTTTACCATCTGAGCCACCAGGGAACAACAAGGGAACTGGCCACCAGTGGACAACCTAGTGGGTACTTAGGATTTTTCAATCTCTTGGGCATTGTAAATAATGCTTCCATGAACACAGAGGTGCATAGATCTTTTCAAGTGAGTCTTTTCATTTTCTCTGGATAAATACCCGGAAGCAGAAAGTGCTGGGTCATGTGATAGTTCTGTCTTTAGGTTTTGAGGAGCCTCCATACTGTTGTCCGTAGTGCCTACACCAATTTACACTCCCACCAAGAGTGCACAAGGGTGCCCTTTTCTCCACTTCTTCGCCAAGAATAAACTTCTCAAGTGCCCATGGGTCAGTCTGCAGGATAGACCATATGCTTGGCCATCAAATAATTCAATAAACTTCAAAGGATAGGTATAATACAAAGTGTGTTCTCTGACCACATTGCAACGAAATTGGAAATCGATAGCAGCAAACACAGGGCCTGGTCCGTAGCTGATGCTCAGTTTCACCCTTGTCAGCCTGTCATCTCCGGCCGCACGTTTTCCTCCCTCCTCATCCTCCATTGCTCCTCGTCACCCTTTGGACCGCAGTGAACTACTGACTTCCTTACCCGCTGTTTCCAGCTGCCGTGTGTTTGCTCGCTCTGCTCACTTCCTGGAATGCCTAGTCCTTTGCCTTCTCCACCCTCCCCACCTTAGGAGGACCTACCTGTCCAGGCGTCCGTGGCCACCTGCCTTAATGAGTCACACTAAGGAGACTTTGTAATGAATAGATTACAGCTGTGGTTCTTCAGGTAGGGTCCTGGACCAGCAGTAGCAGCCTTGCTTGGGAACGTTTCAGAAATGCGCTGTCTCAGGCCCCACCCTGAGCTGCTGGACCAGAAACACTGGGTTAAAAGTCAGAAGTCTGGCTTTTAACTAAATTTGTCTGGGTAGTTCTGATACCCGCTCTCCCTCCAGTTTGAGAATCAGAATAGGCAGAATTGGTCCCCCTCTTGTCTTGTAGTTACATAGTCGGGTTGTCTCTAAAATAGCTGGCAACTGGTTGATTCCCTCCAATAAGGATGAATCACATTTACCATCTTGCTGAATCTGTAGGTAAGACTAGGGGACCATAATTCATAGAGTGTAAAGGATAGTTCTCCACTCAAACATGTACAGATGTGAGAGCTGGACCATAAAGAAGGTTGAGTGCTGAAGAATTGATGCTTTTGAACTGTGGTCCTAGAGAAGACTCTTGAGAGTCCCTTGGACTGCAAGGAGGTCAAGCCAGCCAATCCTAAAGGAAATGAAATGAAAGTCGCTCAGTCGTGTCCGACTCTTGCAACCCCATGGACTGTACAGTCCATGGCATTCTCCAGCCAGAATACTGGAGTGGGTAGCCTTTCCCTTCTCCAGGGGATCTTCCAACCCAGGGATTGCACCCAGGTCTCCCACATTGCAGGAGGATTCTTTACCAGCTGAGCCACAAGGGAAGCCCAAGAATACTGGAGTGGGTAGCTTATCCCTTCTCCAGGGATCTTGCCAACCCAGGAATCAAACTGAGGTCTTCTGCATTGCAGGCGAATTCTTTACTAACTGAGCTACTAGGGAAGCTATCCTAAAGGAAATCAACCCTGAATACTCACTGGAAGGACTGATGCTGAAGCTGAAGCTCCAATACTTTGACTGCCTGATGGGAAGAGCCGACTCATTGGAAAAGGCCCTGATGCTGAGAAAGATTGATGGCAGGAGGAGAAGGGGGGTAACAGGATGAGATGGTTGGATGGCATCACAGTCTCAATGCACGTGAGTTTGAGAAAACGCTGAGAGATAGTGAAGGACAGGGAAGCCTGGTGTGCTGCCGTCTGTTCAGAGGCAACTCGCTACTGAACAATAACAAGCCACCTAAACAAGCACACGTTTCAAATTGGTGCTCAGAGTGCAGGGTGTGTCAGCTGACAGTGGCTTCCTGCAGAAGGAGGGCCGCCTGGCCCTGTTGCACTGTACTCTGTCCCTCAGGGTGCTGGGCGTGGACTGCTTCATCATTTCTAGGGAAGGAGTGAAGGCAGTGGAGTGTGAAACCAACCCTGAGCCAGGAGTCACAAGGCTTGGGTTTGAGTTCTGCCCACCCCTGCCTGTAATGCTTTGCAGGGGTCCTTCCTCTACACAGTTGTGTCTGCTGTGTGCTGGACACTTGCTTTCTGCTCTCTTGAAGCCCATTGAGCAAGGGTGATAATCAAAGATAATAAAATGACACAGTACCCTTCCCTCTGTCTGGGTCTGTCTTCTCCCCATCTGTAATAATGAAGTGGTTTATTTTTTTTTAAATTGTTTTAACAGCTAATCTCCTCCCCCAATATACAAAACAGGGAGGCACTAATTTACCATCCCATTTATTTTATGACTTTAAACTTACAGCGTTTGAAGTTATGAGTCAGCTCGTGAGAACAGTGAGGTTGGTCTGATGAATACAACTTTCAAAATTAAGTTTGGACTGTTACTTGGGCTTTATTGTGGGTGTGAAACTATTCTGGTTTGAGAATCTTTTATCCACCACATTTGTAAATGGTAGCGTTTTTGTCAACAACTTGTCTTGCCTTTTGGGGATCCAGTTTCCTGGACATGATAGGAAAGTCTCAACCCCAAGAAATGCACAAAGCTGAGTGTTCACCTCGTAGCCCAGGTCCTTGCACTGGAGTCTTTTGGTGTGCATCTCATCTGAGTTTGTTTGCTCTGTCTGTAGTTTAAAAATTATTGCACCAGAAAAAAAAATAGAGTCAAACATTGTTGCTCCAGCACCCTGATCTTTGACATCCCTAAGCACCTTCAGGGAGGACCAGGGCTCCATGGAGTGTGGTTTGAAACCCAGGCCTGGTCGCCATCTCCCAGTGCCCCTCAGTCCCGATGGTCTGCTCTGTTTTAGGTGGTTATTGTTGTCATTGTTTGGTGGCTCAGTCCTGTCCAATTCTTTGCAACCTCATGGACTGCAGCATGCCAGGCCTCCCTGTCCATTACCATTTCCCAGAGTTTGCTCAATTCATGTCCATTGAGTCCATGATGCCATCCAACCATCTCATCCTCTGTCGCCTCCTTCTCCTCTTGCCCTCACTCTTTCTCAGCATCAGGGTCTTTTCTAGTGAATCAGCTCTTCACATCAGGTGGCCAAAGTATTGGAGCTTCAGCCTCAGCATCAGTCCTTCTCATGAATATTCAGGACTGATTTCCTTTAGGATGGACTGGTTGGATCTCCTGGTGGTCCAAAGGACTCTCAAGAGTCTTCTTCCGCACCACAGTTCAAAAGCATCAATACTGGCTGCCATCTCTTTGCAGACACCTGTGTCTCTGTGTTGCCATCTGCTCAGTATATCACATTGGGTTGTTTGTTCTGTCTCAGCCTCCAAATGTCCTCACATCCCTAGGACCGTATCCTGGGAAGGAAGCACCTCCAGGACTGTCATTGATGGAGCTGAGCCAGGCTGGATAAAGAGCCACATTAGAAACACACTCACCTCTCAGGTCTTTGTGAACAGACCTTGAGTGTCCAGTGCTCTCTAAGGATAATCTAAGGGTGCTACCCACCCACTTCTTCCTCAAAACAGACCTTGGGTTACTGGGTTACTCGGAGTGTTTGGAAGGATGATAAGTCATACCAAGCAAGGCTGATGTCTTTCAGAAACCATACTGGCTGTGTCATCCCTCTGTTCAGTGGGCTCCCTGTGTCCTAGGATGAAGCCCACACCCCCTGTCAACACATCTGTGGCCTCATCTCTTGATGCTCTTGCTTTCATCCTTTATCTTCATCTGCTCTGGCTGCTATAAGAAAAAAATACCATTGGCTGGGCAGCTTAAACAACAGAAGTTTATTTCTCACAATTCTAGGGCTGATCAAGGTGCTGGCTGATTCTGGTGAGAGTTCTCTTCTGACTTGTAGGTGGCCACCTTCTCACTGTGCATTCGTGAGGTGGACAGAGAGAGAGGAATAAGCTTTCTTGTGTGTCTGCTTATTAGGATACTGATCCTGTCATGTGAGCCTAATCACTTCCCAGAGGCTTCATCTCCAAATACCAATGTTGGGGATTAGAGTTTCAACGTATGAATTTGTGGGGGCCACAATCATTCAGTCCCTAACACTGCCCCCTGCCTTATGAAACAATCTGTCTTCCTTGAATCCGCCCTCATTCCTCCTGTCTTTGTACATCTGTGTCCTTGCCATAGCACACCCTTTCTGCCCCCTCTAAAGGTGGCTCAGGCTCATATCCTCGGGTACTTCCTGACTCCCCAGGCCCTGCATATCTTTCTGTCCCAAACTTGGCCAAACTGTGAGGGTATCGTCTTTCATAGTTTGTCTTCCGCACTGGTGGGAGTCCAGGACCTGGATGGGATTTGTGTCTGAGGCCTCTGTGCCCAGGACAGAGCCTGGAAATGGGCAGCCACTGGAATGTTGAATGAATGGGTGAATAAACAAATGAATTAATGGATGAATGGAGCGTGTGCTCCTGCTCTTCTTGCCTCAATGCCATTCAACCTTCCTTAGACCCCTGCTGCCTTGTCTGCGTGTCTGCCAGGGTCCATGTCAGATGTCTCGTTCTTCACACTCTCCTGGGAGCCACAGTCCCAGGTCTGCAGTTATCACCTGGACTTGCTACGCTCTGTTTCCTCGCCTGCCTCCCTGACTCAGCTGGAACTCCTCATGTGGGTAGGGGCACCACTGGGACACACAGCCCTGAGCCATCACATTCAAGGGACTGGGCAAATGTTTGTGCCAGATGACGTCATCCTTAAGCGTCTTCCTTCCCTGTGGTGGTAGTAACCTGGTAGTGAGTAATCTGGCCATACGTTCTTCTTGGTCCAGGCACTCCAGCCCTGTAACAAACCCATGATCTCACCCTGCTTGCTTCAGCTCACCCCCTGTGCACCAGCTCTGGAGTCATTCTCTTGAGAGAAGCCAGGGTGTAGATGAGCTCTGTGTGCCCCTCCTCCAACTCTGTGCACACAGCAGGTGCTCTGTAGCTGTCTGGCGAGGAGTGCCCTAAGCATATCGAGCCCCATTGAGTGGCTGGTGTACAAAGGATGTGGAAACCACAAAAGAAGTTGCTCTTAGCTTGAAAGTCACCAGTCACCCTGCTTCTTCTCAGCGGTGTGATTATGTGATTCATTTCAAGAGAGATGAGAGAGAAATGGCCTGATGGCTGGGGCCTTTTCTGGGACTTGTTAAGGGGCCCTTGTACATTAATAAAGGGAGATTCCAAAATGGTGCAGGGAGTTTGTGAAGAGTCAGCAAGTAGCAGCAGAAAGAGCAAATGCTTTGTATTCAGGTGAGGATTTAACCAAGTCCTTTACTTGCATGCAGTTGAAATTGTGTCCCTATTAAATGAGGAAAATAACCTGTGTTTCTCCAGGACCTCATGAGAACCAGGGTTATGTATGTAAAGACCTGATGCCTTCTTACTACCTAAGGAGTGGCATCCATCTATCCCCAGGTATGCAGAATGGCTGTGGCTTCTTTAGTATTATAAACATAGTTTCTTTGACTTTTTGTGAATGAGGCAGTGTCTGGGCTCGCCTGTGGCTCTATCTTTACAATCTAGCACAATATCTGATACCTGGAAGCTACATAGCAGAGCTGGTAAAAACGTGGACATTGGACCCAGACCACCTGGTACAACCTCCCACACCTACTTGCTAGCTATGCCACCCAGTCAGAGTACTTCTGTCTTTTCTGCCTGAACACTAACATGGGGCACTAATAATACCCATGTCATGGGGCTGTGGAATTAGAATTTGGAGCGTTTCAAAGAATTTCTAGTATAGAGAGACTGTTAGATAATCAGCAACTGTTATGATTACTACCACTGAGTGCATATTTGTTGAATTGTATCAAATTCTGTTTGATGGGAGAGGAGTGGGGTGCTGCCATGATGCTTTATTTCCCTGGCAGCACAGTTATTGGTTCCCATTGCTCTTTCCCACCTCGAAGTTTCTCTCTCGTTCAGGATCTGGTAAGATTTTACAGTGAAAAGCTAAAGAAAAAGAAAACCTCACATGCACAGAATGTTCTAAAGGAAGTTTCACCACGTTTTCATGAGTGTTGTTAAATAACTCTTATTCCTCTAGTTGATGAGAATTTTGTTATGTGAGTCCTGAATATGAGTAGCAATTTTACCAATAATTGTGTTTGTGTTTAATAGGAACTGAAGTAGGTGGTTTTCTGATGATACTGAAAGTTTTTCATGATTGAAAAAGTTTTACTATTTTATATAAGTGTTGCTATTAATTTGGTGATGTTTGATATATGCTGTCAGTATTCTTTGATCTTGGAGGTGATGGCACAATTTGCAGGAAGGAGCCTTGCTCTTCATCCCTAAAAATGTTCTTGGATGCCTCCTAAGAACATGCCTGGCATAGTGCTGTGTCCTGGGGATAGAAGACAAAACTGACAATTCTTTGGGCACCTAAAAAGTGGCCTTAGAGTCAGATACACCTGGGTTCAGTCCTGGCTTTGCCACTTACAAGCTGTGGACCTTGGGCAGGCAATTTCACCTCTTTGAGCCTCAGTTTCCTTATATGTCAAATGGGGATAATACTGTTACTTGTTTCACAAGGAGGTTTTGAGGATGGATTGAGATGAGTATCCCCAACACATTGCCTGGCATAGAGTAGGCTCTCATATATGGCACCTCTTGGTTTAACTGCTGCTTTTAGGGTTCAGGAAAAGGAGTCAGGCCTCAAGACCCATGCAGTCTGACTCTGGGCCACCCTCAGCCACTTCTCTCTTGTTCTCTGGCTGGCAGGATGGGTAGGGTCACCTTTTCTAGAGGAGGTAGCTGGGTGGGGGCAAGAGGCCTGGTTTCCTGTGGGCTTGTGGCTTTAAAGCATTGTCCTGTTGATGGCACCTGTGGGTTTCTGGAAGGTGGAGGAGGCATGTGGTGGTAGATAGGATGAGGTCTCCAAGCCAGCCACTTCAGACTTGCTATGGACTGTCCTGTCCTGATCCATCCAGTCTGCCTCTTCACTGTGATATTTATTGAGTAACCCCTGGATGGATGCTTTATGCTCCTCTCTGGGTCTCTGAGCTGAGTGCGGAAGAATTGATGCTCTTGAACTGTGGTGTTGGAGAAGACTCTTGAGAGTCCCTTGGACTGCAAGGAGATCCAACTGGTCCATTCTGAAGGAGATCAGCCCTGGGATTTCTTTGTAAGGAATGATGCTAAAGCTGAAACTCCAGTACTTTGGGCACCTCATGCGAACAGTTGACTCATTGGAAAAGACTCTGATGCTGGGAGGGATTGAGGGCAAGAGAAGGGGACAACAAAGGATGAGATGGCTGGATGGCATCACTGACTCAATGGATGTGAGTCTGAGTGAACTCCAGGAGTTGGTGATGGACAGGGAGGCCTGGCATGCTGCGATTCATGGGGTCACAGAGAGTTGGACACGACTGAATGACTGAACTAAACTGAAATGGGTCTCTGTTCAGAGAAGGTAGGAAGAAACAGATGCTGTGGGACGTTACATAAGTCAGAGTTAGTGAATGGTGGACCCTAAGCAGGAGAGCCTTGCCTTCTTTCCACCCCCATGCTGGACCTTTCTGGGTGGGCTCAGCAAGGGGATTATAACAGGCTGAGGTTTGGGAGTGGGTCCTTCCAAGAGGAGATTCATGTGGACTGCACAATAAGATTTCATTTCCTGGGGTGGGGGGGGCGGGGGAAGCAAAAGTATCTGAACACCTCTAATTTTCATATATATGTATTTTGTACCTATGTATATATGTATTTTGTCCTCTTAACACATGTGAGTTCATACTGCACCAACTTTGTAGCCTGCCCTTCTTTTTAAGTGCAGAAATCGCCGCTGAAGATTTCCCCATCATATTGTTCCTTTCGAACAGGGACAGGAAGCAGGTGGTGGGCGTGGCCAAGGAGGCGGGGTGGTGATAGGAAGCGGAAGGGGAGGAGTCAGGCTCAACTTTAAAAGTCAGTGGCAGGAAGTGATGCCGGACTGGCCGGAAGTGGGAGAGGCTTGAGTCAGTGTTGGGTTGTTTGGGGTAACTTCAGTGCTTCAGTACACGTGTTTGCTTTTGGAGTTGAGGAGGCTTCTGCAGGGGTGGAAGAGAGGAGCCTGGACAGAGGGATGACCTGCAGCATGCAAGATGCTCAGTCAGGACAGAGCCAAGTGCTTCCCAAGCCAATGAGAAAATAAGATGGTCGCTCTTATTGTAGGTAGTGGCATTGGAGAAGACTGGGTTTGGCATTGACATTCAGGGGAAGGCAGCCATTATTGTATGACTGCTCTCTGGGTCCATCCATGGAAGGCCTGCTTTTCTTAGCAGACCCTACAGGGGTGGCCTATCATAATCCATGGAACATTCTCCGGAGACAGAGTTTTCTCTGGCTCAGGTAACAGGACTTGATGTTGGTCATACAGGCTGTAAGAAATGGAGCCAAGATTCAACTTGGAGTTTGATAGCAAAGTCCAAACTTTTTTAGGGAGGCCCAGGTTTTCAGGGGCAGGAGTGTTGGCAGTCATGGAGGACTTCCTGAAGCAGGCAGTAATGTGGCTTATACACCTTTACTTGGTTAAGCATGTGGCCAGGGTAAGGAGAGCAGAGGATTGGGTTCAAATCCTGCCTGGTTGTGTACATTTGCATTAGACACACCCTCTCTGGGCTCCGTGTCCCGTCAGTGCAATGGGGAAGTAGGACCAGATGGCCTTTCTCAACATCTCTTCTGGAGTGTGGGGCTCACTCCTTCTCACATAAGTGTTTGCTAAATATTTTTCTCTTGAGGAAGCCTGATGTCTGACTGCCAACACAGCCTCCCTTCCTGAGCTCCCTTCCTGATTGCCGGATGACAGTGGGTGTCCAGGTAGGTGTCCCTGTTCATGGCAACAAGACTGTGCCCGCCATTTTGAAAGACTCCTTAACTCTTGCTGGCCACCCAGGCTATCAGTGATGCTACAAGATTCACCCACTGGGTGATACTACGGAGTAAGCCCTGGGGCCTGACAGATCTGTGTTCAGATCCCAGTCTTCCTGCATGTTCAGTAGCAACTTAGGCCAGTCCTTGGACTCAGAGAATCTCCATTTCCATATTTTTTAACAGGGAAGTGTTATCTCACCTAATCCCCTAACCTTCCCACCCCCGACCATTACCCCCTACCCCTGCCCCAATCCTCTTGGTTTTCTTGAAACTGTGCTGCTTCCCATTTCTGTAGAAAAGTAACCCTGGGGTAGGAGTGATAAGGAGCTTGGTAAATGTTTGAAGAGATTTAAAATTAAATTAAAATGTAAAATACAAGGCTTCCTTGGTGGCTCAGATGGTAAAGAATCTGCCTGCAATGCTGGTGACCCAGGTTTGATTCCTGAGTCAGGAAGATACCCTGGAGAAGGGAATGGCAATGTATTCCAGTATTCTTGCCTGGAGAAGCTCATGGACAGAGGAGCCTGGTGGGCTACAGTCCATGAGGTTGGTTAGTTGCAAAGAGACACAACTGAGCCACTTTCACTTTACTTTTCACTTTTCAAAATGTAAAATACAGCTCAATTCAAGCTTTAGTAATTCTTTGTCCTCATTCACTTGGACTATACTCCTGTGGTTTTGCCTCTTGAAATATTCACATCCATGATGTCACCTCAGGCTTCTTCATCCCCTACCAGGTAAAGACACACAGCCTCAGGACACTGTCTCTGCCCCTGGGGGCCCCCTCCAGGCAGCCCTCCGTGTTGACCCTGAGCAAGCAGTCAGAAACGCATGGGTGTCTGACGTCCTCCTGGCCATAAACCTCTCCAGTGGCTTCCTGCTGTGCTCAAGGTCAAATACTAGCCCTTTAGGAATTTATTGTCCTCCCCTCGCCCCCCACTCCCCAACATTAGGCCTCTAATCCCTTCAGGGTAGCACTGTGACTTCTTCGTCTATGTACCTTTCGTACCGGGTAGTTGACACTGAGAAGATTGTCAGGAAGTGGTAATGATGCTGTCTGTCACTGTATCTACTGAGCAGAACACATCCTCTGCTATTACGAGTTTCACTTATAGCCCTTTGGATGCCAGTGTTACTACTTCTTATACAGATGAAGAACCTGGGGTTCAGAGAGGATAATGGGTCTTGACAGAATTAAACATAATCATTAAATAAATATACAGTTAGTCTCTTAAGCTCTTTTAAAGGGAACCATGAGTTATCTATTGGGGCATCCCAGGCGACACAATGGTTAAAGAATCCACCTGCCAATACAGGAGACACAAGAGATGTGGGTTCAATTCCTGGGTTGGGAAGATCCCCTGGAGTAGGAAATGACAACCCACTGAAATATTCTTTCCTGGAAAATTCCATGGACACAGGAGCCTGGGGGCTAGAGTTCAGGGGGTCACAAGGAGTCAGACGCAACTGAGCACATGCACACACATAAGGCATCTGTTACTTCAGTTGGAAGAAAAAAAATTGGAAATCTTTTCCAGGTGCAGAGAGAGTGCAGGATTGGTAGGCATGCTCCAGTTGTGGGCAGGTCCTGGTCTAAGGCAGCATCCACCTGCCTGGGCAGAGCTGAGTGGGAGATCCTGCCCATGCCCGCCATGTTGGGATGAGCTCCCCAGTTGAAATCAGGCCACCAGTTCTGTTTCCTGTGCATAGCGTATCAGTGAAGTAGTGATAGTGAGATGTTTGTGGGACTCTTCATCACTTGGTGCTTGTGGATTTTTAGTTATTATTTTTCCACTGTGAAATTTAAAGCTATACAGAAGTAATGAAAGCATTTCATAAAGAAAAAGCCACCAGCATTCATCTTTATTCCCAGCACCTTCTGAAACACTGTTTTAGCATCTTTTCCAGCGTCGTCCAGAGGCAGCAGGTCGAGACCTGTGTCAATGAAACATTTTGCTTTTCATGTGGGCTGAAATGCTCTGGTTTGGAGCGTATGTCTTGGTGCCTCAGTTCTATTACTCCTGTGCTATTGGACTTGGGCCAGTTCCTCAACCTCTCTGGGCCTCCATGGCCTTAACAGTCAATGCTCTGGAGAAAACACCACTGCTGGTTAGGGCTGCTGCTTTCTGACATTGGTTGGGATACTGGTGAGGAGAGTCTCAGGGGATCCATGGGAAGGAGGAGGAGGGGACAGATGAGGAAGGGCTTTATCCAAGCCAAGGAGTTTGGTTTTCACCCTGAGGGCAGTGAGGCGCCAGTGAGTCTGCAAATATATTTTACTGTTTCAGATTCTCAGAAATGTAGTGGTAGACACCTGGATCAGGGACCCTGGGTCAGAACTCAGCAGGGCTCAGGATGGCAGTGAATGAGGGGGCAGAGGGTGAGGAAGTGGCCAGACTCCATCCCTACAGATGGAGGAACTGAGGCTCACAGTGTCTATGTGACTTCTCCAGGTAACTCAGCAATTGAGAGGTGGGAGCCCAGATCCCCTGCTTTTCAGCACTGTGGCCCACCTGACCCAGGCTGCCAGCTCCCAAGGACAGAAGGACCCCACTGTCATGCCCACGGGCATGTGGTTTGTGTTTTTCTTAGACACAGTGCTGAAGACCAAGGCTGGTATCACCTGAGGGTTCATCATCCTCGATCACAGTGTCTAGAACCCTTTCCAGCTGCCCTGTCCTACTACTTGTCAAAGATTATTCTAATGAGGCTTATTATTCTGATTGTCTTTATGTTTTACTTTTCCACTTGATTATTTGGGGACGTTTGTTTGTGGTTTGGAGTACCTCTGACAGAGACATGACCTCATCCTGCATACAACTGTTCTTTAATTAAAGTGCTGGGTCAAGAGAAAGAATCATTTTGCTAAGTAGGACATCACTGCAGCAATTGGTGCTATACACTGGAGTGGGAAACATAGCAGTGATAAAATCTCCTGGTTTTGATAATTGTGTTGTGATCGCATCATATCTTTGATGTTAAGAGATGAAAGCCACAGCACTGAGGGTGAGCTGTTGTGGTGTCTGCAATTTATTTTCAAGCGGTTCATAAAAAAATAGATTTTTATGTATAGAAACATCTTTATAGATAAACTAGCCGAGGGAAACTATGAACTATTGGTGAGTTTAAGGAAGATGCAGAGAGTTCACTATACTATTCTGCAGTTTTGAAACTTTGCGAATTGAAAAGTTTGTACTTTTCAATTTGTACTCCTAGCGGGAGAGGCTTGGTGAGGCTCGGCTATGTTCACCATCCACCCTTTGGTCTCTGGCCTCTTCGGCATCTCCATCACCTCTAGGTGGAGAGAACTACTCACTCCACAGTTCCATTCTGATCAGACTCTTGGGGACCAGTCTTGAATCAGAGACACAGACTTTGACAGGATTCATTCTACCTTCTTTAGAGAAATTATTTCATTTTCAGAATCTTTCCTTTTGGGTCAACTTTCCTTAAATTTTTCATTTCTCTTCTTCCTTTACATGTTTATTGTGTTGCCTTCTAAAATTACTAAAGTCATATTTTTATTGTAACTATTCAAACAAAGAGGAGAATAAAGAAATAAATATATTTTCTCCATCTCATGTGGGGTAATCCATGGTAGGTGGAACCCCAGAACTTTCCCCCGTGCTTGTGGGAACACATAGAAATTCACACACACACATCTAGCAGGGCTTGGAGTCTTTTTTTTTTTTTTTTAATCCTTTGCTAATCTGGGATCCCTACCTCTCCATGAAGACATGACTTAAGGGCTCCCTTGTCCAGGAAGCCCTCCAGGCCCTGAGCACTGACCTTATTTCATTGCAGTCATCTGATTATAAGCCACCACCCCTGCCAGATCGTGGGTAATGCAAGGGCAGCAGCTGTTTCCATTTCATCATCTGTACTCAAGCCAGGAGCCCAGGAGTTTGTGGAGTGAACAGATGGGCAGGGCCAACATCCTGGGCAAGGATGCTGCCTGAGCAAAGCCTTGCAGGTAAGAGACACCTCCTCCTTCAAACATTCCTTCTAGCCCTGAGGAAGAGAGTTCCAAGGCCCTGGGCATCTGGGACAGAAAGTCATTTTGGGGAGCATGGCCACTGCCACCCTGAGGCTACCATGCCCGCTGGCTGTCCTAACAATAATGCCCTGTGTGGGCCAAGCTGGTGGGATGGGTCATGAATGACCAAGGGTGGGGCTGGGGCTGAGTTCTCTCCTTTTCTCCCAGACCCAGAACAGGCTGGCCAGCTGGTGGTCTTGGGCACAAGGAAGAAGCCCAGGCTAAGGCTGGAGAAGCACAGGATTTAGACGTGGGCCTGGGCTGGGTCTTGTTATCTTGCCCTGTCCCAGCTCCGTCCTCATTAGAGGCACTGCTTTTTGCAGCTGGGATTTATTAATCTTGTCTGCAGATTGCCCAGTTGGTGCCAAGGGACCAGGGCATAGCCAGCTGGAGGAAGTTGAAAGATCAGCAGGATATAAAGCTGAGGGGCTGGCATCTCAGCTAGTGTGCTGGGAAGTGTAGATAGGAGCATCCCTTGCTCTGGGCAGCTGTCCTGGAGCTCACCTGCCGGTTCAGACTGAGGGCATTGTAGCTCTCCTGAAGGCAGGACTATAGACATTAGAACATTGGACTGAGGTTTCAGAGGATTTGCATTACTGAAGAGAGTGGGTTGAGAATTCTCTCGTGACGTGGTGTGTGTTCTGGGAAGAGTGGTCAGCGTCAGTTGAGGAGCCTGTGGAGAAGTGAGAAATTCAGCTTTTCTGTTAGTTTCAGTTATTAATGATGACTATCAATAATACTTAACTATTAGATATCTTCATAGCTCTGTAAGAATATACACTTCAGCAACTTCGAAATTAGCATTTTCCCTGGTTAATGGAAGCATAAACTGAGTAGGAAAATGACTTTGAAAAGTCAAGTCTGTGGACTCATTCCTGATTCCATGAGGCCCTATACTGGAAGTTGACATTTGGAGATGAAAGAAGCACAGCCCTAATCTCACCTGGTCTAGGTGGTTTCTGAGATTGGACCACCAACATGTAGGACATGTAAAGAGCCCTCTTCCCTCTTCCCACACCCATCACTATTTTGCATTCATTTCCTTGGCATTTGTCTCTGAACAAATGCTGAACTGAGTCGGTCTAACCAACCAGGGGTCCCCAACCTCCGGGATCTAACACCCGATGATCTGAGGTGGCACTGATGTAATAATAATAGAAATAAAGTGCACAGTAAATGTAATGTGCTTGGATCATCCCAAACCATCCCCCTACAAGGTCCATGGAAAAATTGTCTTCCATGAAACCACTCCGTGGTGCCAACATGGTTGGGGACCGCTGGTCTACATGACAGGAGGCTCTGTATTCTCTCTTTCTCAGTCTCTTGTCTGCCTGTCCACCTAGGCTAACAGTCTTTGATGACCGGGGCTGTATTGTGAATACCCAGTGATGGGGGTCGTGATGGTGGTGGGGAGGGTGGTGATGGTGATGGTGTTGTGGTGATAAGGGTGGTGGTGGTACAGGTGATGGTGCTGGTGGTAATTATGGTGATGCTGATGATGGAGGTGGTGGTGAAAGTGACTTTGGTGCTGGGGAGAGTGGTGATGGTGGTGGTATTGGTGGTGGTGGTGGTTTGAGGGTAGTTTTGGTGACGGGTGTGATCATGATAATTTGGCGGCAGTGATGGTGGACATGATGCTGATAGAGTGGTGGGGTGGTGGGGTGGTGGGGAGAGTGGTGATGGTGATGGTATTGGTGATGATGATGGTGCTGGTGGTGGTGGTGTGAGGCTGGTTGGGGTGATGGGTATTGGTTACTGATAAGGTAAGAGACGCCTCCTCCTTCAAACATTCCTTCTAGCCCTGAGGAAGAGTCCCAGGGCCCCGGGCATCTGGGGACAGAAAGTCACTTTGGGGAGCATGGCCATTGCCACCCTGAGGCTGCGATGCCCGCTGGCTGTCCTCACATTAATGCCCTGTGTGGGCCAGACTGGTGGGATGGGTCATGAGTGGCCAAGGGCTGGGACTGGGTCCTCTCTTTTCCCCAGGCCCAGTACAGGCTGGCCCCCTGGGGGTCTTTGGGGTGAGGAAGAAGCCCAGGCCAGGGATGGAGTGGCACAGGATTTACACGTGATGGTAGTGATGGTGGTGGTGAGAGAGGCGGTTGTGTTGCGGGTGATGGTAATATTGTGTTGGTGGTGGAGATGATAGTGATGGTATTGATGATGGTTGTGAGGATGGTGGTGGTGGTGAGAGTGATGTCGTAGTAGGGCTGATGGTGGGAGGGATGGTGGTGGCTGTGGTTTTGGTGGTAGTGTGAAACTGAAAGTCACTCAGTTGTGTCTGACTCTTGCAACCCCATGGGGTAGATGGTCCATGAGATTCTCCTGGCCAGAATATTGAAGTGGGTAGCTGTTCCCTTCTCCAGGGGATCTTCCTGACCCAGGAATCGAACCCAGGTCTCCCACATTGCAGGCAGATTCTTCACCAGCTGAGCTACTAGGGGAATCCCTGTGTGTGCAGTAAAACTTAAAATTATGGGTCCACTTGTACTAGGCACTCACATAAGCACTTTAGTTGTCAATCTACTGCCTCTTCATAACAGGTTATGAGGTTGGAGTCACCGCTTGGCTCCTTTGCCCGGCGAGACACAGGGGCTGCACAGTCAGTGCATGCTAAAGTTGGATTCGAACCCCTGATAGATCGGCTTCAGAAAAGAAAGAAAGAAAGTGAAGTCGCTCAGTCGTGTCTGACTCTTTGTGACCCCCTAGACCATAGCCTACCAGCCTCCTCCATCCACACTAAATCAGGGTTGGCCAAGTGTGATCCTGGGACCTCCAGTATGACATCACCTGTGGAAATGCTGACTCATGGGCCCAACCCATTTGATCAGCATTACTGGGGATGGGTCAGCTAAGGGACATTCAAGGAGCTTGTCGTTCTCAAGCACATTATAGTTTGAGAAGCACTGCATCAAGCTGTCACCCAGTCCTGCTCTCAGTTGCTGAGTCAGTTATTCAGCGTGTAACCCAGGCTCATGTGTCTCTAGCCTTGTGCCTCCGAGTGGCCTGTGTGCACCAGAGCATCTGGATCGTGGCCTCCTTCCTGGTGAGATGAGAGCTAATCCAAAGCAGAAGGGAGCAGGGAAAGGGGAAGAAGGGCAGATTCTCTCTTCACTGTGTGCTTGACTCACCTGGGCATCCAGTTAAAATGCACATTCTGAGTCAGTGGGTCTGGGGATGGGAGGCTGAGACCCTGTATTTCTCACGAGATCCCGGGGATGCTGATGCTACTGGCCTGTGGACCCACTTTTGACTTGCAAGAGATTCTCATCCTTGAACTTGCATCAGCAGCACCTGAAGGACTGGCTGAACTCACCCCCACATTTCCAATTCAGCAGGTCTGGGTTGGGCCTGAAATCTTGCATTTCTAACAAGCTCCCCTGGCTATGCCAGTGCTCTGGACCTGGAGGCCACACCTGGAACAGGCAAGGCCCGAAACCAGTGGCTGCAGCTTTGGCTGCACATTGGAATCACCTGAGGACCTTAAAAACCACTGAGACCTGTACCCCACTCCAGGATGCTGAGTCACTGAGACGGAGCAGGGCCTGGGTATTAGTAATTCTCAGCCAAGGTTGAGAACTGCTGCTGAAGCCAATTTTTTTTTTTTTTTTTTAACCCCAGTTACCTGGGAAGTGAGAATATGATACCGTCTTGGCCCCTGGAGAGTTCTGATTCAGTGGCCAAGTGGGAGCCGGGCACAGGTATAAACAGTCAGTTCTCTGGGCTTTCCAAGGATCACCAGGGCTGGGAACAGTTGCCCTGGACTGAGAGCTTGTGCCTGGCCCCTTAAGGCTCCTGTGCTGCTGGCCATAGGCCCTGAGGACTGGCCTCGCGCTCCAAGCCTCTAATTCCTGCCCTTGGCGAGGTGAAGCGCCTTGTGCTCAAAGAGACTCTGCAGGGATTCCGCTTTTGCTGCTCCCCCTGGGCTGTGTGACCTCCTGGAACTTAGTTAACCTTCCTGAGCTCTGCCTTCATCTATACAGTGAGGGAAATAAACTATTTGCTCCAAGGAGTTGCCTGAGAAATAATGTTTATAAGTGGCTTGCACAGCACCCCGACACTCAGGAGTGTCCCTCAAGATCAGTAGCTGCATTTTATTTATTTATTACTGATAAATCAAATGGAGCGGCTCTGAAACATGAGGAGCAGGAGAGTCATGGGGGAACTTTAGGCTTCTGTGAGATTCATTAGGCTCCAGGGCTTCTGGTGCACAGCGGTTTGAAAACCACTGATGTTAGAATAATCTGGTGGTTGTTATTAGCTAGACTCAATTGTCTCAGACTCTGCAACCCCATGGACAGTAGCCTGCCGGTCTCTGACAATGGGATTTTTCCAGGCAAGGATACTAGAGTGGGTTGCCATGTCCTTCTTCAGGGGATCTTCCTGACCCAGGGGTCAAATCCAGGTCTCCTGCATTGCAGGCAGATTCTTTACCATCTGAGCCACCAGGGAAGCCCAAGGACACCCAGATTTCTGGCCTGGGGGGCTGTGGGGTATTTCCTGGGGTGAGGAGCTTGAAAGAAGCACGGATGTAAGGATGGGGAAGTGGGGGAGCCCAGTTCTAGGCTGCATATTATGAGATGACTGTGGGTTAGCAGGAAGGTACGGATGGCACTTGGAGACATGTGTGAAACACATGAGACAGTCCTGGGCTGTATTCTCACTGTCTCTAAGGAAAGGCTCTGGCTCTTCAGCACTCAGAGCATCTTGTATTGCGCTGTGACACTGACTTCTGGCCATGTGAGTGAGGTCCCTTTGCAGCATCTGACAGGAGGCTCTGTGCCGTGACCTGGCTCTGGGTCTTGCCTGTGGTCTGCCTTGGCCCTCAGGCAACACTTTGACCGTTGCTTCCCCTGTGTGCTGTCAACCTCTTGCCTCACTTTCTCTGCCCTTCCCTCTCCTGACACCTGCTCTGAGGCTGCCTCTTGGAGGCCATAGTTAATGGTTTAATGTCTTGGGTCAGGCCTGGTTACAGCTGTCCTTGGTAGGCTGTGGGCACGGACATGGCTCCTCTCAGCCTTGAGGGTTTTGTTTGGTTCCCTTGCCTAATGGTTAAAAGTCAATTTAAAAGGAAATCATATATATTCAACATTGATAATTATTAGAGAAGTGCAATAAAAATCAGTGAGGTCCCATCTCACACTGGTCAGAATGGTCATTATCAAAATGTCTACAAATAAATTCTGGAGAGGGTGTGGAGAAAAGAAACCCTCCTATACTGTTGATGGGAGTATAAATTGATGCTGCCACTATAAAGAACAGTATGGAGGTTCCTTAGAAAACTAGGGTTACCATATGATCCATCAATCCCACTTTTGGGTAAATATCTGGAGAAAACCAGAATTCAAAAGGATACATGCACCCCAAAGTTCATTGCAGCCCTGTTTACAATAGGCAAGACATGGAGACAACTATATGTCCATTTACTGAATGCATAAAGCTGTGGTCCATATGAACAAGGGAACACTACTCACCCCTAAAAGAATGAAATATTGTCATTTGCAGAAACGTGGAAGACTTAATTCTGAGGAAGTCAGATGAACTGAGTGAAAGATGCTCAGTCATGTCCGACTCCTTGCAACCCCATGGACTATATAGTCCATGAAATTCTCCAGGTCAGAACACTGGAGTGGGTGGCCTTTCCCTTCTCCATGGGATCTTCCCAATCCAGGGATCAAACCCAGGTCTCTTGCATTGCAGATGGATTCTTTACCAGGTGAGCCACACAGGAAAGGCAGATATTATATGGTATCACTTATATGTGGAATCTAAAAACATTCAATACAAATGATTTATTTACAAAACAGAAATAGACTCACAGACATAGAAAAAAAAAAACCAGTTACTAAAGAGGAAAGGGGGAGGGATAAGATTAACATATACATACTACTATGTATAATATAAATAAACGGTAAGGATTTACTGTATAGCACAGAGAACTATATTCAGTATGTTGTAATAACCTGTATAAGATAAGAATCTCCATGTCTTGCCTATATGAATGTATGTGTGAATCACTTTGCTATATACCTGAAACTAACACAATATTGTAAATCAATTATACTTCAATATAAAAAGAAAAAAATCATGTATATGTGTGTGCATACATACACAGGTTCCCAGGGCTGCTATAACAAAATACCACAAGCTGGGAGGCTTAAAACAGGTGTTTTTTTCTCTAGTGGATGTGAAGTGCTGTCTCATTGTGGTTTTGATTTGCATTAATGACTAGCGATGTTGAGCACATTTTCATCTGTCTATTGGCTGTCAGTGTATATTTTCTTCGGAAAAATACCTATTTAAATCCTTTGCCTATTTGAAAATGAGGTTGTTTGTCTCGATTGTTGAGTTGTAAAAGTTCTTTCTATTTTCTGGATATAGGCCCTGTCGACTAAAAAAGATGTACAACTTGAGAACTGCAGGTTAAGTTTTATTTGGGGCAAATGAGGACTGCAGCCCGGGAGGCGGCATCTCAGATAGCGCTGAGAGGCTGCTCCAAAGCACCAGTGGGGGAAGTCAGTATATAAGGTTTTGGTGAAGGGGGAGTTCCATGAAGTACTCACTTTATGAAAGGTTTTTTGTTAGTTGTGAGGATCTGATGTCACCATGAAGGGCTATAGTGCCTCTCTAGATATGAGGAGATGCAAGGATTGAGGTCATGAAATTTGTTCCTAAAAACATCCAATATCTAAAGACCTGTCCCACCATGTTCCCTGGAGCACAGAGTGCCTCACCCTACCCTGAACTCCCTAAGGGGGTTGTTGAAGGTCGGCAGCTGCAGCAGCATGGGGTTCAATCTTCTTAGAGGCAGATGGCAAATGCCTTTGTTGTTCACTCATTGGCAGTGCCCTTGATAAGTGCCAGTTTGTAGTCAACAGCCTCTTATTGAGTATATGGGAAACTTCCCCTGGTAGCTCAGATGGTAAAGCATCTGCCTGCAATGCAGGAGACCCAGGTTCGATCCCTGGGTCTGGAAGATCCCCTGAGAAGGAAATGGCAATCCACTGCAGTACTGTTGCCTGGAAAATTCCGTGGACAGAGGAGCCTTGTAAGCTACAGTCCATGGGGTCGCAAAGAGCTGGACATGACTGAGCGACTTCACTATTGGATATATGACTTGCAAATATTTTCTCCTGTGGATTTTCTTTTCATTTTCTTTGTGCCGTCTGTATTAGTTTCCTGGGGCTGCTATAACAGATGACCACAAACTGGGTGGTGTGGTCCTAAAACAACAGAAATCTATCCTTTCCCAGTGCTGGAGGCCAGAAGTCTGAAATCAGGGTGTCAGCAGGGTCACACTCCCCTGTGAAGTCTCATCCTGCCTCTTTCCAAGTTTATGGTGGCCCCAAGCATTCCTCGGCTTGTGGCCACATCACTGCAAACCTTCACCACTGTTTCCACGTGGCCTTCTTCCCCCTGTGCCTTTCTGGCATCTCTTCTTATAGACTCCAGTTCCAGGATGATCTCCTCTCAAGACGCTTAACTTATTATGTCTGCACATACCCCGTTTCCAAATAAGGTCACTTTCTGAGGTTCCCAGTGGACATGAATATTTGAAGGACACTATTCAAACCACTGCAGTGTCCTTCAAATTTTAAAATTCTGGTCAAGTTCAGTTTATCTGTTTTTTTTTTGTTTGTTGTTTGTTTTTTTGCTATTTGTGCTTTGCATATCTTATCTAAGAATTCATTGCTTAGTGCAAGGTCATGAAGATTTATTCCTGTGTTTCCTTCTAAGGGTTTTTTTTTGGTATATGACGTGAAGTGGGTATTCAGCTTCACTCTTTGCTTGTGAATATCTAGTTGTCCCAGCTCCATTAGTTAAAACAGCTATTATTTCTATCAGTTTATCTTGATATTCTTGTCAAAAATAAAAATGACCATAAATGTAAAGGTTTATATTTGAATTTTCAGTTCTGTTCCATTTATCTCTATGTCTGTCCTCATACAAGTCTTGATCACTGTGGCTTTGTGGTGAGTTTTGAAATCAGGAAATTTGTGTCCTCAAACTTTTTTTGTTGTTTGTTTTCAAGGTTGTTCATGTTGAAATGTGAATTTCAACATGAATGTCAGGACTATCTTCTTGAAGAAGTCAGCTGGGATTTTGATAGGAATTCTGTAGAATCAGTAGATCAATCTGGTCTTAACTATATTGTCTTCTGATCCATGAACATAGGATTTATTTATTGTAAATAAATAAATTTATTTATTAAGGTCACACTCTCCATTTATTAAGGTCATCTTTAATTTCTCTCCACAGTATTTTATATTTTTCAGTCTTTTGTTTTGCAGTCTAAATCCATTTTATTCTTTTTAAGTTATATTTTTAATTGGAGGATAGTTGCCTTACAATATTGTGTTAGTTTCTGCCCCACATCAACATGAATCAGCCATAGGTATGCACATGGTCCCTTCCCTCTTGAACCTCCCTCCCGCCTCCCACTGATACAGCCACTATGGAGAACAGTATGGAGATTCCTTTAAAAACCAGGATTAAAACTGCTGAATGATCCATTTTATTCTTTTAAATATTATTTATTTTTAGAGGTTGTCCGCAAAACAAAATTCCCCACTGGAAGAGACTCCTCCAGTTTGAGAAAGGATTGTTTCCCTCCTTTGAGTGCTGTTTCGTCTGAAGATTTTCTTTCTAAGCTGAGCCTAGGAATTGAGGTTCAGACCCCAGGCATCAGGGGGACTGTGCCATAAAGTCTTAGAAACTCAGGTTGGAAGGAGTCTCAGGGACCCTGGCACCAAACTCTGCTTGCTCTATATTGAAGTTCTGAGTTGAACGGAGTCATTTTTTTCTTTATTTCTGAGTTCATCTGTCCATCCATCCATCCATCCTTCCATCCATTCACCCTCCCGCCTCTTTAACCCCATCACCAGAGTATCCCACATGGCACTCTGTGCTGAGGGATAGAGACTGGGCTGACCTGTCCCTGCCCCCAGGAAGCTCATAGCCCGCAGGAAATGAGGAGGCAGCCTAGATGACAGCCTCAGAGATGGAGAGCCAGAGGTCAGGGGGTGTTGGGGACAGAGAGAAGTCTGTTTATTTTAATGGAATTGACTGGAGTAGATAAAGTTGACGGTGAGGAGCCCTGGAGGGAGGTGACACTGCAATAGCTGGGACAAAGGAGGGACGCTGGGGAATAGATGGGAATGAGAAGGGGTCCAAGGCCAGAGAAGGAGCAGGTGTTGATTTGGGGAGTGCAAGCTTGACAGTGACTGCTTCTCAGTTCAGCTTGCTCTGTCCCATATAGAAAAATACCATATTCTCCTCTCTCCTGAACAGTCTGTGCTGTTCATTCCTAGCTCATTTGATTCAGTTACAAATGGAATCATCTTCCAGTTTTATCCATGAATTGGTTATTGCTGGTATATAGGAAAGAAAGCTGTTATTTTTGTCAGTTAGACCTATTCATCTACTCTGGGGGATTCTAAAAGTCCCATTAGTATATTTAGTCCCAGTTGGATGTTTAGTATATTTCATCTTCTTGATACCATTGTCACTTCTCTGCAGCCTAACTTCTTCTCCCTCTCTTTTTCTTGGCCCAAACCTACCCTACCCCCTGCTCCATTTCCTGGTTCTTCTCTTTCTCCCCACCATTGACAGCAGCCTTCCACCTTGTCTTTCTAAGAATCCTCTTTGTTCACACAGCCGCCTTCCCCTGCCTCTAAATGGGAATGCTTTCTTGGCTTATCCTGCTCATTAGAGCTGTGATGCCAGTGAGTGTCTCGACTGGGGGCTTTTCCCCTGAGAAAAGGGATCACTCGATTTGTGACCAGCTTTTCACACAAAGAAATTTTTGTCACGGCCTCTGCTGCTTGGCTTTATTTAATGAGCCCCTTTTTATTCCCATCTTTATGGATTATCTCCCTGTCTGATCGTTCCCTTAGGAAAGATTCTAGACGTGAAGCTTCTAAGCGAAAGCAATCCGTATTTAAAATTTTTCACAGGGGTTGCCAAATGGCACTCTAGAAGAGTTGTGCCAATTTGTACCCACAGGAGTGAATGGGAATAGCCATGTCCCAGGACCCTGCCAACAGTGCAGATCTTTGCCAGCGTGACAAGTGAGAATTCTCATCCCTAGTCTCGTTTCTGGATTTCAGGAGGCTGAGCATCTTGTCGGCTGTGTGCTGGCCACATGCTTTTCTTTCTGGAGAATCGCTTCTTCATCGTTTATACTTGGTTCTCTGTTGGCACGTCACTTAAAGCAGATTTGATTTGTAAAGCTTCATAACCTAAAGGAGATATTAACCCTTGGTCTTTAATATGTTGCAATAATTTTTTCCCATCTTGGGCTCTGATGTTTTCTCTCTGGGATGCTTTTCCCCACCAGAAGTTTAGCCTTAGTGCCCTCTGTGGACGCTGAAACTGTTGGCCTCCTCTAATACTTGTTTTTTAAGAGATTTCTTTGTTCTGTGGTTTCTTTAAACAAATCAAAACAAACAAAATGTATTTTTAAATTGAAGTATATTTGATTTACAATGTTTCAAGTGTGAAACAAAGTGATTCAGATACACACTCACACACACACACATCTATTTTTTCAGATTCTTTTCCATTAGAGATTGTTACAAGATACTGAAGCTAGTTCCCTGTGCTATATGATAGGACCTTGCTGTTTATCTATTTTATACATAGTAGTGCAAATATCTGTTAATTCCTGATTTATCCTCCCTCCTTCCACCTTTCCCCACTGGTAACCATAAGTTTTTTTTCTAAGTCTGTAAGTCTGTTCCTGCTTTGAAGTTCATTTGTATTAACTTTTTAGATTCCACATGTAAGTGATATGATACGATATCTGTCTTTCTCTGTCCAACTTCCTTCACTTAGTATGGTAATCTCTAGGTCCGTCCATGTTGCTGCAAATGACGTTACGTCATTCTTTTTATGGCTGAGTAGTATTCCACTGTGTATATGCACATATATGTATGTGCATATATATATACACATATAAGATGTGGTATACATATATGGGTATGTGTATATACGTCTGTGTATACCATATCTTCTTAATCCATTCATCTGTTAGTGAAGCTTTGTTTTTATCTCAATGTATAATCCACATGAAAGTTGTTTTACTTTAAGGATCTAGATAGATATCCGGTTTTATTTGTTCCCAAAGAGCTTGTCCTCTATCCTAGTCCAGTGGTAGGGCATGAGCTGTTCTCTCTCGCCCCATTTATGTGGGCTAAATTTCTGTGTCTGTCCTTGGATCTGTTTTTTGAACTTTCACTCCCATCTCACTGATCTGTCGATCAGCCCACATGGTCTCCCTCAGGAATGAGGCACAGACTCCCAGCTTGAAGTTTTCAAACCAGGTTTTCCTTTCCTTCAAAAAAGATAGATTTCCTGTCTGAGGATGACAACTCTGCGGGTGTGTGTGTGAAAGTCACTCAGTCCTGTAGCCCGCCAGGCTTCTCTGTCCATAAAATGCTCCAGGCAAGATTACTGCCACTCCCTTCTCCAGGGGATCTTCTTGACCCAGGGATCAAACCCAGGTCTCCTGCACTGCAGGCGGATTCTCTACTGACTGAGCCAATCTGGAGAAGCCCAGAAAACCCTCTGGGGTGATCATTCCTACACCTCCGATCCTTTGAAATGTTCTCATACCTTCTTTCTGCCTGATCATATCTCATCAGTGGCTCCAAAACTAAATTTTTATGTAACTTACAAACACTGGCTTGCCACCTCCTCTGCCAGACCCTGTACTGGGTTAGCCACATGAATTAAGCAGGGGCTTCAGAAGCCATGGCCCCTGCTTGCTTTCTTCACCCAGCACAAAGCCTCTGTGGACCTGTGTTCACTCGCAGCACCTGTGACATTTCCTACCTGACAGCCGGTGGGCAGGCAGACACCACCGCTCCACTGCCGTCCCCGTGCCAGAAGGTTCTTGGCTTTCCAGGGCTTCATGTTTGAGGTTGTGGGAAGCTGGCAGATGCCTGGGGGAAGCCGGGATGTCTGGAGCTCTCCCTCTGTGCTACCCTTGTCTGTCCACAGTCCTGAGAGCATCCCTGGGAGGTGCTCCACCTTCATCATCCTCACTTTCCAGGTTGCAGGCTGGAGACAGTGAGGCGAGGGCAGAGGAACCCGGCCAGGGTCCCCCACAGAGGAAGAGGTGGAGCCAACCTCCAACTGGGGCTCTGCCTTGTAGCGCTGTTCTCTGTTGCCTCAGCCCTGGAAACGTGGCCCAAATAACTCCCAAAGCTGTAGAAGCTTAGTTAGCTCTTGTTCTTGGGGTTGAAAGAGAGTGTTAGTCACTCAGTCGTGTCTGACTCTGTGCAACCCATGGACTGTAGCCCACCAGGCTCCTCTGTCGATGGGGCTTTCCACTCAAGGATACTGGAGTGGTTTGCCATTTCCTTCTCCAGGGGATCTTTCTGATGCAGGGATCGAACCTGTGTCTCCCGCATTGCAGGCAGATTCTTTACCGACTGAGCTTTGTTATTTGGGGGAATAAAGTGCTCCATAGAAGAAAATCTGTGCCAACCTAGTGCTGTTGCTTTAAGTGAGGACATCCCGGGAGTGGATTCCCCCATGCAGACGCACTGTGGGAGGCTCCATGCCGGCTGCTTTACAGAGAGGCAGCTTAACTGCACAGGGAAAGGGACAAAGTAGACAGCGAGCCCCAGTCCATGCACGAGCAGGTGGCGCGTCAGGGAGCTTAGGTGACGTGTCCAGGGCAGCCCAGGGGAACAATGCGACATTCTGGTTCGAGTTCCTGGCCTTTCGCTGCTCTGACGGTTTGTGCCACTGGCTCACTAAAAAGATCTGGACAATGGTAGATTTTAGTCAAAAGAAGGCAGGTGTAACAGTGGAAAGTAGGTGCTAAAGTTTCATCTCTAAGTTTGAGATGTTCTACACATTTGTATCTTTCTAAATGTCACGAATCACCTGGTATAGATATTGCTACTCTCCAGAGCATTTTCAAATGAACCTCATTTGGTTCTCAGAACAACCCTGTGCAGTGGGCCAAATTCACATCCCCATCTGCCGGGGTCCAGCCCCGGTGGATCCAGGGTAATTCGAAGGTGGGGGCGGAGTAGGCGTCCTGGAAAAACTTAATTAATTACAGATAGAGGGGGACTAGGAATTTAGCGGAGAAAAAGAGGCCAAATAACTTGGTTAACACGGGGTACCAATCACCACCTACGTAGGCCGCAGGCGTCTTCCCGTTTTCCGAAGGAGAGGAGGCACAGAGGCCCCCCACCCCGGTCCAATCTTAGAAGCCCAGGCAGAATTAGTAGGCTTGGTGGGTCCTATGCACCAGATGGGAATTCGACCAGAAAATAGTAAGAGAGAGAGAAAGGGGCTGAATAACTTGGTTTACGTGGGGTACCAATAAAATTCCAGACAAAGAATTTGCACCATCTGCATGGAGGGCACCCACTCTCCAGATGGGAATTCAGCCAGAAAATTGGGGAGCAGAAAGGAACGACATGGGGGAGTCAGTCTTTCCAGGAACTGATCTCATTTCTTTATTTTTCCCATTTTCTTATATATCTTTTGTTACATATAGGGATGAATACAGAGTCACACGGGGTCAGCAGTCCTGACCTTTATCAAAATCAGGTGCTTTACATAAAAAAAAGGTCTTAGGGGTTTTACATCATCTTTAAGCCATTTCTGCCTGCTGACATTTACAACCCTTTCTTTCTGATAACCAAAAACTTATTTTTTCCAGGCATGTTTTTCTTAAACCAGGCACCACCCTCCAAATAAAGTTGCATTCCTATAGGGTGTGGGTGTAGTGAGTTACAATCAAGAAAGGAATTTATTTAACCCAAGGTTAACATGATTAATCTTAAAGGTTAATACTTATTTCTCCTACATGCTTAAAGGTTAATAGTATTTCTCCTATATGCTAGTTATATTCATTATAAGGGCAGGGAATATGGAGATTTAGCAGCAAACATCAGTCCAACAAATGAAAATCCTTTCACCAATGTTCCTCTTAAGATCTACTTAGTCTTAAGATAGTGATAAAGTTACATTTTTACATAGCAAGGACACAGTGATTTATAACAAAGTGCAGTGATCTATAACAAAAGAGAAAATTCATTAACTCAAAAAGTCTAATATTGCTAACATCAAAAACTACTATATTTCCTTTTCTATATTCCAAATACATTGATTAATATATTCCCAGGTGTCTAAGGATATGGAGGCCTGACGGCAATCATTGACTCAATAATGAGATAAGCCCTATGCTAATTAAGACTCTCAAAATACTCCAAGACTCTCTGTGCTGTTTATGCTTAAGAGGTTGTCACACAGCTAGTCTGTCAGCAGAGAGATTTGACCTGAGACACCATTGTCCCACCCAGGGCAGGGAATTAGCAGCAGTTATTGACACAACAAGTGAAAAACCCTTTACCAATATAATTCCCAGCCAACCCACTATACTAATAATTTCTAACTTCCCACAAGAATTTGCCTTTAGTAAGTTAAAACATCTCGTGCCTCTCATGGTTGGAGGGCTGTTGTGGCCGGAGGAACCTATACAGGCAGGCTAGATAACCTTCAGAGGAGTCCCATAAGTTGAAATACTCTAGTCACGCTCAGGAATTTTTACTGCCTTGGAGCTGCACGTTTACTCCTTCTTGGAGAGAAACGGTTATGGGGGAGAGCTCCCCGTAGGTGAGAGTACAGGACAGACGCTGGTTTTGGGGGTTAGATGCTCGGGAGTAGGGGAATTTCCTGAGACTTGGTCATGCCTTTGCGTATGCCGAAGCCTCCTTCCTCATGACCTTTGCCATGGGCGGAGTTCCTCACGCTGGCCCCCAACATCCATCCCTCTTTTTGCACATGAGGGTAACCAGCCTAGGGCATCCGGCTCTCTTCTAACTGTGGGAACAGTTACAGCACGTGCAGGGTTGTAGAGCATTGGCCAAGGGGCGTCAGTCCTCCCGAGTGCCAAGAAGTCACAAGAGGACCAGGAGCTGTTGCAGACAGACCACTTGCCAGGATGAACCTCCGGGGAGTGTTGGGGCTGGGATGAACACAAGTATGGGCCAGAACCATCCTCTGGCACATCCTGCGGCCTCCAGGTATGTAGAGAAGCCTTCCAAATGATGCTGTCAGAAGTTTCCCAGGTGAAGACAGGTGAGAGACTGTCATTCACATCAGATCATGGGTTTGCACCTCAGCAGCAAAGAGTTGGATGACCAGGACTACTGGGGCCTCCTGCAGCCAAAAGCTCAGGACAGATGGCATTGGGCTGATTTTTGCAAATCATAAGAGAGAGAATGCACAGCAATCTGTTAGCCGTATTGGCATCTGACTTGAATTTTTTTCTGAAATCAGAATGATGTACTCAGTTCCCGTATTTGAATAAACCTAAGATGACACCAACTGAGAGGTGCTTTCTTGTGTTTTTTTGGTACCACTAAGGAAAGGGAAGAAACAATGCTGCCAGCTAAACCGTGACAGGGCTAGGTTGTAAGACACAGTCCGTGTCTAGAGTGAGAGAGCATGCAGCTCAGAAGCAAGGCACGCGGCGGTGTTTGTGTGTTCACCTGGTGGCGGGTCGTGTCGGAGGGCTGCCTTTGTGCTGGGTACAGCAAGGTGAAATTACGTGCACAGGCCCTGCTCCTCTGAAGCACACAGACTGGTCAGATACTTAGATCTGCCAACAGCTCATGGAGCCGACCTTTTGCATGGTAGTGGATACTCATCTCCAGCAGTGGTTCTCAAACGTTACTGTGCAGAAAAGCCTGCACACAGAGATTCTGATTGCCAGGCCCCACTTCCAGACACGGTCTGTCATGAGGTCCAGGATGTGTGTGCACTCAGTCGTGTCCGATTCTGTGCGACCTCATGGACTGTAGCCTGCCAGGCTCCTTGTGTCCAGGGGATTTTCCAGGCAAGGATCTGCTGGAGGAGGTTGCCATTTCCTTCTCCAGGAGATCTTCCCCAATCCAGAGATTGAACTCAACATCTCTGTGTCTCCTGCATTGGCAGGCGGGTTCTTTACCACTGGGCCACCCGGGGGCCCTCCGGTCCAGGAGAGACCCAGGAATTGCATTTTCAGAGGCACCCTGGGAGATCCAGGGACAGGAGGACTTCAAACAGAAATGTGAGAAATAGAGTTTACAACTCTATTAGCACATTAAGGACTTCATAGCAGCCCGCTGCGTAAATGCTCCACAGTAGTTCAGGGTATTTGCTAATATTTGGATGTTTGGCAGATACTTAGTTTGTTTCTTGGTTTTGCTCTGGTGAACAAAACATCCGTGAATGTCCTTGCAGCTAAATCCCCCATAGTTTCTTTTGGGAACGTTGGGTACTGTGGCTGACTTTCTAAGGGTGAGGTATGGGTCTGCTGTAGTTCCCCCAGCCACCATATCTGGCTCTGGCCTGACTGTCTGGCTTCCTGTCGCACTTGTTAGCTGGGCACTTCTGAGCAGCTTCCTGAATCTTCCCCTGATTTTCTCATCCCTAAAACAGGGCAATAATAGTAGCTACATTTTAGGGCTATTGTAAGGAGTCAGTGTAGGTACTTAAAGCAGGGTTGATAAATGGAAAGGCTATGTTATAGTGCATCTGAGCTATGGTGGTGGTGATGAGGTTGGGGTGAGGGAGGGATCCTGCTTTCTCTGCCCCTGTCTGTGCACAGCAGTGACTCTGGAAGGAAGCTTTGGATACCAGTAGCGAAGCAGCTACGATTTGGTGCTGAAGACTCACTTTGTCATCACGGATCCAACTTCAATCTGTCTCCCACATTGTCACCAGAAATTTCCTACCACAGTGGTCTGGATGTGTTTTTCTGCTCACGGCTCCTCCCTGACTTCCCACCCTGTGTGAGAATGAACTGTAAATTCCTTCCACACTGGACAAGGATGGAAGGCCTTTAGAACTTGGCCCCAGCCCCAAAGAACACCCCCCACCCTACCCCATCCCGTATACTCTGTGCTGTTCTGTGGAGGGAGAGACTCTCTGAGGGAAGACTTTCTGTGGGAGGTGATGGTTGAACTTGGCCATTATTCCGGGCCTTTGAGGAATGAATAGGAGTTTTCCAGGTGGAGAAAGGAAGAAGGGCTATCCTGACTGCTGAACCAGCACATGCAAAGGTGTAGCTGAATGTTTGGGGTGATGTCAGTAGATCACTGCGGCCAGGCGTGGGGTGTTGGGATGGGGCTGGGTAGTCAGTATATTGAGAAGGTTGCAGCTGTGAGCTGGATCGGAAGGTGCTCCAGGTGCTGGGTTGCAGAGTTGAGGCCTACACACAGTGGGCCCGCCATGCCAGGGCTCTTGAAATCATGCTAAGTTCCCCTGCCTACCTTTTCGTTAGTGCCTTTTTCTGAGCTGCGATTCACCTCTTCGTTCATCTTCTATTTCTAGTATTTAAAGGGCTGTAAACATCTGACAAACTCCTTGCTCAGTTGCTAAGGATGCAGAAGGCTTCCCTTCAATTATTTAGCTTGTCGCAAAACTGGGGCTTTGGAAGGCGACCAGTCTCTCTTTGCGCTCTTTGTGGTAAATCCCTTCTGGGAATGCAGATGCAACATCTTGGAGGGCTTTTCTAGCAAAAGGTTTTGCTGTGAAAGCGACCGAGTTATTAAAATAACTTCGTGGGCTAAAACCATGCAAGCAGAGGGTGGGGGCTTAGGAGCCACTTCCCCGAACGCAGCCTCGGCACTTTCACTGACTTGCTTCTCTTCCTCACCCGCCTGGTTTCTGGCTCTGCATCTGCCCCCTCTCCCTCCGGGCTGGCCATCTCTCTGAATGCAGCGTATAGCAGCTCTGAGGAATGCCAGCTGCTGCCTCCACCGGGGGTGGTGGATGTCGGTCACATCGGTCAGAGATGGAAAAGAGATGGGCCGTGGATTGTCCCTTGTGTCGAGCAGCCAGCATTTAGCAAGCACTTGCTGTGACTTAGCGTGCATGCATGCAGGCTGTGGAGCTAGTGGTAAAGAGTCCACCTGCCAATGCAGGAGACGCAAGAGACTCGGGTTCGATCCTGGGTTGGAAAGATTCCCCCGGAGAAGGAAATGGCAAACCATGCCAGTACTTTTGCCTGGGAAATCCCGTGGACAGAGGGAGACTGGTGGCCCCCAGTCCATGGGGTGGCAAGGAGTCGAACGTGACTGAACAACTGAGCATGCATGCATGCCTGCATTCTGTATAGAGGACACGAGGCCAGCCTTGGTGACAGGAGATGGAATCCAGACTTTCAGAGCTAAAGAGGCCTCGGGATAGAGTGGTCATTTCATTGAGTATTTCTCCGTGGGGCACACATGGCTCTGTAGGTATGCGAGAAGATTTTAGGTAGCACTTGGGTATTTTTTTTTTAAAGATTTTTTTTTTTGGCGTGGACCATTTTAAAAGTCTTTATTGACTTGGTTACAGTATTGCTTCTGCTGTATGTTTTGGCCGAGAGGCAGGTAGGATCTTAGCTCCCCAACCAGGGATTGAACCTGCATCCCCTGTATCGGAAGGTCAAGTCTTAACCACCTGGCTGCCAGGGGAGTCCTGACATTTTATTTTAGTAGGAATTATTTTTGTGTGTATAACAGAAAATATACCTAGCCCATCAAGCGTGTGGTTTTGTGGATACTATTGCTTAGAATCAAGCTGAAGCAGTGTTATATTTTAAAACAGTCATTTTAAAGAAAAATATTAAGCAGTTAAAGGGAAGTTGCAGAGGGGCATGAGGGAATTTTGGCAGAGGTTCCCCCAAATATTCTCTGTCTCAATTGCAAAAGCCCTCTGAGGTATCCACTTAAAGCTGATTTTTAAAAAGTAGTACACATTGTGTTTTATGCAAAAATTACAGCAGCTGCAACTGGATGACTTGAAACAATGTCCAGCCCAAATGTGCATTTTTCAAAGGATGAAACTGAGGCCCAGAGAGAGGCGATTCATAGCCCAGGGTCACACAGCACTTTGAAGGAAGTGTAAATTGCTCAGTTGTGTCTGACTCTTTGTGACTCCATGGACTGCAGCCCGCCAGGCTCCTCTTTCTGTGGAATTCTCCAGGCAAGAATACCCGTCGGGGTTGCCATGCCCTCCTCCAGGGGATCTTCCCAATCCAGGGACTGAACCCAGGTCTCCCTGCGTTGCAGGCAGATTCTTTACTGTCTGAGCCACCAGAGGCCTATGAGGGAAGAAGGGGAATCAAAACCCAGGGCTGATGGTGGTCAGCTCAGAGGCACCCTTTCTCACCCCAGATCCACCCTGCCTCCAAGGCCTGTGTTAACAGGAGGCTGGAGTGCAGCAAGGTCCGGTGGGAGGCTGCCCTGGAGGGGGAATCTGAGTGCTGGGGATGTGGAGCAGGTGTCTGGGCCAGGTGCACAACTGTCTGGGTGGGGCTTGAATTTGAGACCTGGTGGCTGCATTTGCCTGCTTATTTGTCAAGGAAGGTGGGAGTGGTGGATGTGCCTGGGTGTGGCTGCTTACAGCAAAACAGATGGTCCTCAGATGAACAGGTGGGTGATGTGGGTTATTAGCGTTGCTTAGGAATAACCACATCTTGAAGAAGATTCTGAAGACATTCCCGTGGCAAGAGTGAAGGTCAAACAACTAGAGTTTAACTGGGGAGTTAAAGCGTCACTAAACACTGTCAGGTCTCAGATGTTATGACTCTCTTGTTGGCCTCCTGCGTTTTGAGGTCTGACCCAGCTCGTTCGGTGCCTGGTCTTATCTTTTCATTCATGGCACACAGAGCAGCTGTGAGACTCCTCAGCAGCTTAGAGCGGGGGTGGGTGCAGCAGGGGTGGGGGGTCACTGAGAGCAGAGGCTGCAGGCTCAGGTGATGCAGCTTTCACCAAGGAGGATGAAAGCCAGGCTTGGATAAGGTGTGTGTGCCTCGTCACTCAGTCGTGTCCGACTCTGTGGGACCCCATGGACTGTAACCCGCCAGGCTCCTCTGTCCCTGGGATTCTTCAGGCAAGGACACTGGAGTGGGTTGCCGTTTCCTTCTCCAATGATGAAAGTGAAAGTGAAAGTGAAAGTGCTCAGTTGTGTCCGACTCTGTGCGACCCCATGGACTGTAACCTGCCAGGCTCCTCTGTCCCTGGGATTCTCCAGGCAAGAACACTGGAGTGGGTAGCCATTTCTTCCTCTAGGAGATCTTCCCGACCTAGGGGTTGAACCCCTGACTCTTGTGTCTCTTGCATTGCAAGCAGATTCTTTACCCTTTGAGCCATCAGGCTTAGGATAGTTCATCAGAGCAGCTATGGGGTGTCATGGCCAGAATTAGAAGAAATTTGGCTCTTTTTTGCTGCCCTTTAAGGCACTGTCTGTTGGTTATGCAGTTCTATTCCAGGTAGAATGACTGATCTCTCCTTCCCTCCCTTCCTCTCTAAAGTGGTTCACGGTCTATCGGAGTGGCGAGGACTATAATGGGTACCGTGTCATCACAGTAATGTCCGCTCATGTTTGTGAGGGTGTGTCAGGTGCCCAGTGCTGTGTTAAGCTTTTACTTATATTATTCCATTTACTTCTCACAACAACAGTGAGAGTTGGGTATGGTTATTTAAGATCCCATCTTCCAGGTGTGCGTCCCCCTGAGCTCGCCAAAAGACCACCTGCTTGAGGTGGTGGTGGGTGTCATCTGTCTGGAGACACGACTGCCCCACTAAAACAGGAACACGAGATGGGGTGTAGACAAAAGGAACCTGTCACTGTTCCCTAGCCGTTGCAGTCTAGGGAGCTGGTTTTAGAGACCGACACTTTCAAAGGTGCTTTGCAACGATTTTGCTTCTTATCAGCAGCATCAGGGCCATTTTCTGGGGCCCAGATGGAGCCTGTCGGGTTTCAGGGAGGAAGCCAGGCAGACGCTGATCCAGGCGCTGCTGGCTCCCTGGGTTATTCATCACCAGAGAGAGGCTGTTTTGGGGAACGCTGCTCTGAAGCCAGGAGTAGAAGCATGTGTCTATTCCTGGACACGGAAACCACTCAGTTCAGCAAGCGGGGCCTTGTCCCTGCTGCGTCAGGCGCTGGGCAGGGCCCTGGAGACGCAGAGGTGGGTGAGCACACACGCCGCCCTTGAGGTTCAGGGGCGCGACAGTCAAGCTTTAGGTGGACCGAACCCTGATGGGTGGATGCGGCTTCCCAGCCTGTGATCTTGGGCGGGTTACTTCATTTCTCTGGGTCACAGTTTCCCTTCTCTGAAATGGGGGTGGGGTGGGGAGAATGAGAGCATCTCTTTCAAAGAATTATGGTGATCACTGAGCACATAGTAGGAGCCTGCTCTTGGGAGCTGCTCCTGTCTCTCCAGAATGTTCTGCGCTGTAGAAGCAGGGTGGGGGACCCTCGCCATCTCACTCACCTTTAACCTCCAGAGCTTGGCATACAGCAAACTTTGTGGTGTGTTTATTGAAAGAATGAATGTGATTATGGCCTTGGAGAGTTTGGCATTTAGGCGAGTGGAGACCTGGGAAGATGGAGTGTGTTCAGGACAAGCAGGATTCTGAATGGAGGGGGCAGAGGTGCAGGGGTTGGGAGATCCGAGGCCTGGGAAGAGGGTGAGGAGAGTGGCCTGGCTGGAGAACAGGTTTCTATAGGGAGAGCTGGGAGTGGAGTGGGAGAGATCAGCTGGGCCACACTGCAGCTCTTGACCACCAGCTGGATACTCTCTGAGGTTCTGAGTCGGTCTTTTGAGCCTGAGGAAGAGATGTTTGGGCTTCCCAGGTGACTCAGTGGTAAAGAATCCACCTGTCAATGTAGGAGACGCAGGTCAGAGTCTTGGGTCCAGAAGATCTCCTGGGGAAGAGACAGGCTTCCCACTCCAGTATTCTTGCCTAGAGAATTCCAAGGACAGAGAAGCCTGGCAGGTTACAGCTCATGGGGTCACAAAGAGTTGGACACGACTGAGTGACTATCACACACACACAGACCAGAGATGTTTGGACTCCCCAGATGGCTCAGTGGTAAAGAATCCACCTGTCAATGTGGGAGATGTGGGTTCGATCCCTAGGTTGGAAAGATCCCCTGGAAGAGCAAATGGCAACCCATTCCAGTATTCTCGCCGAGGAAATCCCATGATAGAGGAGCCTGGCGGGCAACAGTCCATGGGGTCAGACATGATTTAGGGACTGAATAACAACAAGAGATGTGTATCCTCACCTTCTCCAGGCCTGATGGCAAGTGGACGCCTGCTCCGTGCTGGCTGGGAGCTCAGAGGCACAGCCCCACCCTGTCCCCCGAGTTTACAGCCTGGTCAGGAGCAAAAGACCCCACAGGTAGAACGAGAACTTGAGATCATTTGGACTTTGTGAGCAGATATATAAATATTGAATTTTAAATTAGGTGTTTTGGTTTGTGTTTTTTTTTTGCCATGTTGTTTTAATTTGGAGGAGAGATGAAATGAACTTTCCTTCCATCCTGAGCACAAACAGTGCTTCACAGTCAGTTCTGGTTTCAGATCCAGGACTCAGCGTTTCTTACCTGGGTGGCCTTGGGCCATGTCACAATTTCACAGAAACGTTCTTCTCCCATCTGTAAAGTATGAGAGTCATCCTGTGAACAGAAGACTTGAGGGTCCAGTGGGATGGCCCCACCGAGCCAGGCCTGGATGTGCCCGTTCACTGCTGGTCCTTCCCTTATGGGAAGAAAAGCTGCAAAGACACCATGTGTTGGGGAGAGGATGGGATTGTAAATTAATTTTGTTTTCTTTTCTGAACCCTTCAATTTTTTTCTTTGATTAGCATGATTTTGCTTTTATAATTAAGAATATGACTTACAAAGAAAAGCCACAACAAGCAATCTGCTCAGTTGGGTCTTTGCCTCTGCAGACTGGCCCTGTGCCCAGTGGTGGCAGGTGTGGGACTCAGGAGGCTCTGTGCCCATGGTGCTGCTCCAAAGCTTTGAAACTTCCTGGGCAGCCAGAGAAAGGAAGACACTTGGTTGGACCCTAGTACCTTTGCAAACCTTCCCTAGTGGCTCACTGGTAAAAAAATTTGCCTGCAGTGCAGGAGACTGGGGTTTGAACCTTGGGTCAGGAAGGTCCCCTGGAGGAGGAAATGGAAACCCATTCCAGTATTCTTGCCTGGAAAATCCTATGGATGGAGGAGCTTGGGGGGGTGCTGCAGTACATGGGGTTGCAAAGGGTTGGGCACGACTGAGTGAATGATCATGCACATGTCTTTGCAAAACCATGTGTTCACATGCCTTTCCTGCAGTCCAGGAGCTGAAGCTTGAAAACCCTCATTTGCTTAGGAAGAAACAAACGCAAACTGGCACCAGTCTTCTGCTCCAGAAACATCTGCTGGGCGTGAGCCAACGCTGGGGACAGTAAGTCAGTCGGCTGCGTGGAGTATCTCATCCAGGAAACACCGGCCCTGACACACATCATCGCACTCCACTCCAGCCTGCATTCAGCTTGGAATATGCCTTAGAGTTCAGTTAGCGTGTACGTGTTACCCAACCCACAGCAGGTCCAGAAAGCTGTTCTGCAATGAAAATCCTGCCTGACGTGTCTTGCTGTTCTCTGAGCTCCTTCTCTGCCCATGTGCACTGTGGTCAATCCTGGAGCACAGAGCTGACCTGGCCAGGTCTTAGCACCTAAGGAGTGGATGTTCAGAGGAGGTCAGCTCTGCGAGGGATTTCTGTCTGTTTCATGGTCTCAGTGCTGAGAACCTTGTCCTTCAGAGTAGAGACTCAATGATCCTTTGTCAACCAGATGAATAATTACGTGGGAACAAGCAGTAGCTGACGCCAGCCCAGCATGGCCAGAGCGGCCCTGTCAGAAGGAAGCACAGGAGCTGTGGGTGCCCTGGAAGCAGATTATGGAAGCTTCTAGGGGAGGAGACTTGTGAGCTTAGGAGAAGATAGTGTCCAGACTGAGACAGGACCCCTGGTCAGAGGGAGGTACGGAGGCAGAAGCCACGCCTGGTGGGACCTAGGAGCTTTGGGGTGAACTGCATGGAAAGGTGGGCATTTGGAGAGTTGACCACATGGCATCAGAGGAAGTGGAGGCAGGAGATAGGGTCTTGACCGTTGGGGTTAGGCTGACCCCCAAACCTGGAGGACCCTGTGAAGCCATCTAGGCAGAGGGATGACGTGATGGGAACCTGCAGGACAGTTGGAGCCCCCAGAGCCTGGGGAACAGACTAGACCCTCATTCAGAGACCAGCCTTGCACAGCTCTCAGTTCACCATGGCGTTGCCCAGACGTTCTTTCACGTTTCTGTGACTTGCTCAAATATGTTCTCTGTGGACAGCCAGTCTCTGTTTCTTTGTGACTTACTGATGTGTACTTTAACTCTAAATTAAGCCCCTTCAGTGAATGAGTTTTAAGAGTTGATCCTTGCACAATCCCCACAACATTATCTAAGTAAAGTGTCATTTTCTCATATTACTTCTAGCTTATGTTGGGAAGAGCTCAGACCAGGGTTCAAATCCTGCTCCTGTGATGTGCTGGCTGTGTGACCTGGGTTGGGAGGTGGGGGCATTGCTGACCTTTCTGAGGTTCAGTGTCCTGAGCTGTGAGATACGGGAGTTGGCAGGTGAGGTGACAGTTATAAGGGATAATGCGTGGAGCATGTCCACCATAAGCCCTGCCCATCAGAGATGATACATCTGATCTGCTGGAGCCAGTGTTGTCTGTATTGATCAGACTTTTCTAATTAAGGCTGGCTTCAGGGAAGAGGTTACCCAGTAATTGAAGGTCATTTCCTTCACATGTACTGGACGGCCATGTGCACAGAGGGCAACGGGGTCTAGTGGGCAGGGCCAGGCTTTGGCATGAGTCAGTCACGTGTTTGAATCCCTGTGTTGCCATGTATGAGCCGTGTGATGTCTCTGGGCCTGAGTTTCTAGTTTCTTAGCCTAGGAACTGGGCATAGTGATAACTTCCATCAAGTTACAACGTGCCAAGTGTGTGCCTAAGTTGAGCTTGTCCAAGCTCCCTCCATACATGATTTCCAGGTGTTGCATCTGGGAGGAAGCATACTTGCTGCCTCAGGGCAGCCTGTGTCTTTCAGGTGGCGTCAAGTGGGGCTTCCCTTGTGGCTCAGCTGGTAAAGAATCCACCTGCAGTGTAGGAGACATGGGTTCGATCCCTGGGTTGGGAAGATCCCCTAGAGAAGGGAAAGGCTATCCACTCCAGTATCCTGAACTGGAGAATTACGTGGACTGCATAGTCCACGGGGTTGCAAAGAGCCAGACACGACTGAGTGACTTTCACTTTCACTTTTTCACTTTCAAGTGCGAGAAGACCCTGGAGAAGCCTCCAGTTCTGTGGATGTCCAGAGTAGAGCCTCAACCCTGGCATCCAAGCTGCACATTGGTATCTCCTTGAAAGCTTAGAAAAATGCCCATGGCTGTGCCCTACCCAGTCAGTCAGTCAGTTACTCAGTCCGTTCAGTTACTCAGTTGTGTCCGACTCTTTGCAACCCCATGGACTGCAGCACGCCAGGCTTCCCTGCCCATCACCAACTCCCCGAGCTTGTTCACACTCATGTCCATTGCGTCAGTGATGCCATCCAAGCATCTCATCCTCTGATGTCCCCTTCTCCTCCTGCCTTCAATCTTTCCCAGCATCAGGGTCTTTTCCAAGATCAGTTCAATCAGATTCTTTCTGGTGGAGTCCAGGGATGGGTATTTTTGAGTCCTGGGAGATTCTGACATGCCAGGGGCTCTGTGTGGGAACCACTGGGGCACGAGGGCTGTGGGGGTCCAGCACAGGGACAAGACATGAGCTTCAGAGTCATACTGCCTGGTGCTTCCTCTCTCCAGCTATGTGACTTTGGGCAGGTCCCTCCAGCTCTCTGACCCTCAAGTTCCTCATCAGTCAAATGAGGAAAACCCCATTTGCAGAGGTGTGAGCGTGGAAGGAGATTCTGCATGGGAAGAGCCTGGCTTAGTGCCTGGGAGGGCGTGGGCACTTGTGGCTGCTTTTACGTTGGTTAACAATCGTGCCAGGCCAGTGGGATGCACAGATACACCTGCGTCTTCTGGACGGTAACTATTTTCTTAATTGTGTTTTCTCGTGGTTCATGGCTAATGTGTAGAAATGCAATTAATTGTTGAATACTAATCCTGTATCCTACTACCTTGCTGAGCTTGTGTGTTCTAAGAGTTTTGTGGGGAGGTTTTTGTAGATTCCTTAGGATTTTCTATACAGAAGTTCATGTCATTTGCAAGTAGGGGTAGTTTTCACTTTTCTTTTCTAATATGGATGTCTTTTATTTTTTTCTTCTGGCCGTATTGCCTTGGATAAATCTCTAGTGCAGTGTTAAATAGAAGTGATGAGACTAGACATCCTTGACTTGTCCTTGAACTTAGAGGCAAAGCTTTTAGTCTTTCCCCATTGGGTGTAATTTAGACTGTGCGTTTTGGGTATGGTGGATGCTTTTTATTTGGTTGAGGAAGTTCCCTTCTGTTCTCTGGTTGTTGAGTGTTTTAATCATGACAGGGTGATAGATTGTGCCACATGCCTTTTATGCACTGAGATGGTCTTGAGGATTTTGTCATTTATTCTACTAATATAGTTATTAAATGGATTCATTTGGATGTTACACCAACTTTGCTTTCTTGAGATTAATCTCACTTAGTCATGGTATATAGTTCTTATATGTTGTTGGGTTTATTTTTCTAATATTTTGTTGAAAGATTTTGCATCTATATTTACAAGGGATGTTAGTGTGTTGTAATGTTTTCTTGTGGGGCTTCCCTGGTGCCTTAGACGGTAATTTGCTCACATTGTGGGAGACCTACGTTTGATCCCTGGGTCAGGAAGATTCCCTGGAGAAGGAGCTTGTTTTCTTGTAATGTTTTTGCCTGGTTTTGGTATCAGGGTAATGCTGTCCTCATATAATGAATTGGGAACTGTCCATTCCTCTTCTACTTTTTGGAAGAGTTTAGTATTGGAGCTGGAAAATGGCAACCTACTCCACTGTTCTTGCCTGGAAAATCCCATGGACAGAGGAGGCTGGCGGCTACAGTCCATCGGATCACAAAGAGTCGTGCATGACTGAGCATGCACGCAGAGTATTGATGCTTCTTTAGCGTTGGGTGGAATTCTCCCGTGAAGCCATCTAGGCCTGGGCTTGCTTGTATCTGGGTGTAAAGTGTGTCTGATGTATAGCAGTTTTCATCTTTATCCTGGCATTACAGTTTCCCCTGAATTGGAAAGGAGTGGCTAACGTGGCTAGGGCTTCTTTGTTGTTTAGTCGCTTAGTCGCGTCCGACTCTTGGCAACTCTGTGGACTGTAGCCTGCCAGACTTCTCTGTCCAGAGCTTTAAAGGATAAATTTGCATCAGATTTTCACCCTTTAGCACTTCCCTGATAGCTCAGATGATAAAGAATCTGCCTGTAATGCAAGAGATCTGTGTTTGATTTCTGGGTCGGAAAGATCCCCTGGGGAAAGGTATTCTTGCCTGGAGAATCTCATGGCAGGCTACAGTCCATGGGGTCACAAAGAGCTGGATGCAGCTGAGTGACTGAGCACACACGCATGCTTTATAAATACACGTAGGCAGAAGTAGTGGATTTTTTTGCCCCAATCAGACCTCTGCTGGCATCATGATAAAGCTCCTTCCTCTTGAGCCTGTCTACCCACGCCAGCCTCTGAGCCTGGGTCAGCATCTCCCCTGTAATCTAATGGACATGGGAAGTGATGCTGTGGTCTCGTGTTCCAGATGAGAAGACTGCGTGGAAGGGAATGTACTGGCCCAGATCCACGAGTCAGTAAGGCCAGGGGAGCAGGCTAGCCTGGCCCCACATCTGCAGGCTTTCTGTTGTCCTCTTATGACTGGAAAGAGTCACTGTGAGAGTATTCTCTTTCTTCTCCATTTTAATAAAAAATAATAAATAATGCTTGTTGTTCCAGAGCAGCAAGTGTTAGAATATTCTGGAGGGCATGTTAAAACTCAAATTACTGGGTCCACCCCTAGTTTCTGATTTGGTAGGTCTGAGTTGGGGTTGAAGGCTTTTTATTCCTAACAAGCTTCCAGTTGATGCTGCTACTGGTCCAAGAACCATGCTTTGAGGACTGCTTTTCTAGGGGAGGCATCCTAAGTTAATATTAAAAAAAAAAAATTATCCTTCAGCCATAGGTGAAGCTGTAAGAGGCTAAGTGGGACCTGGGGTGAATACAGCAGGCCTGCCTCTTGTCTTTGTTTTGGACTATGAGGGGGCTGACCCCTGAGGGGCTCTGGTCATTCTGATCAGCCTGAATTCAGAGAGGGCCCCAGAAGGAGTCTGTGGCAGCTGAGCCTCGAGTCTTGGTGATGGCAAAAGGAGGTCTCTCGCTTCCAGATCCAGATTCAGACAGGGAGGCCACAAAGCCCCTAAGTCTGTTCAGAAAGCTTTCAGAACAGATCCAAAGGCACATAGAAACAGAATAATAAAGACAACATTTTCCGCAAACTCCACCAGGTATCAGGGTGCTGTACAAAATGCCTTACATGTGTTAACTCATCCAATCCTTTCAGGTGCGAGCTGTCACCGTCTGTACAAATGGGCCACGAAGGCTCAGAGAGGTTCAATAACTTGCGCACAGTCACCCAACCAGATATGGCCAGGTTGTGTGCTGAACCTGCATCTCCCAGAGCCCCCTAGAAGTCATCAGGGTAGCTTTTCTCTTTATGTTGATAGTGTGGTCTCAGAGAGGAGGCCACACGTGCACATGTGTGTGTGCACACAAGCACACGTGCACGCGCGTGCATGCACGTGCACACACACATGCACACACACACACACACACAGTGCTGTACCGAGGGAACCAGGATCCCAGGTCAGCCTCTGTCACTTCCCATTGCACCGTGCAATTTCTCCATCCTCAGTGACCTCAGCGGACAGTGAGGTTGAGTTATTATCTCCAGGGTCACTCCCACAGTATCATTTGTCACTTCACAGAAACATCGCACTGGGAGTCTTTAGAAAAATGTGTCTCTTGGTGGTTTAGTCATAGGAAGGAGATCAACCCTGGGATTTCTTTGGAAGGAATGATGCTAGAGCTGAAACTCCAGTACTTTGGCCACCTCATGCGAAGAGTTGACTCATTGGAAAAGACTCTGATGCTGGGAGGGATTGGGGGCAGGAGGAGAAGGGGACAACAGAGGATGAGATGGCTGGATGGCATCACCGACTCGATGGACATGAGTTTGAGTGAACTCCGGGAGTTGGTGATGGACAGGGAGGCCTGGCATGCTGCGATTCATGGGGTCGCAAAGAGTTGGACATGACTGAGCGACTGAACTGAACTGAATCTTAGCCCCTGTAGATTGAATGCTGATCGTGGCCCATGCCCTGTGCTAGGAGTTTTCCGTCATCATCTCCTGGAACCCTCGTGTCAGAGTCCAGAAGCTGTGAACTTGACCTCCTATGCCAGCTGCCTTCTAAGTCTGAGGGCAATGACTCTGGGTATATTTTAAGAATTTAAGATTGGAATGTGGATAGCAACATTTTGCTATGTTAGTTTAAGAAATACCAATAATATGAAATAAAATCAAAGTACACAACTTTTTAGTATCACCAAGTCTACCTGAAACTTTTATTGTGTGACAGATCAGTGCAATGCTCTGGCTGAAGTTGCAAAAAAATGTCACACTGAAAGCTCTAGACTAAGAAAAAGCAGAATCTGAGAAATCTCCTGAGGAATCTGTATGCAGGTCAAAAAGCAACAGTTAGAACTGGACATGGAACAACATACTGGTTCCAAATCCGGGAAAGGAGTACATCAAGGCTGTATATTGTCACTCTGTTTATTTAACTTATATGCAGAGTATATCATATGAAATGTTGGGCTGGGTGAAGCACAAGCTGAAATCAAGATTGTCAGGAGAAATATCAATAACTTCAGATATGCAAATGACACCACCCTTATGGCAGAAAGGGAAGAAGATCTAAAGAGCCTCTTGATGAAAGTGAAAGAGGAGAGTGAAAAAGTTGGCCTAAAACTCAGTATTCAGAAAAGTAAGATCATGGCATCTGGACCCATCACTTCATGGCAAATAGATGGGGAAACAATGGAAACAGTGAGAGCCTTTATTTTGGGAGGCTCCAAAATCACTGCAAATGGTGACTGCAGCCAGGAAATTAAAAGACACTTGCTTCTTGGAAGAAAAGCTATGACCAACCAGGACAGCATATTAAAAAGTAGAGACTTTCCTTTGCCAACAAAGGTCTGTCTAATCAAAGCTATGGTTTTTCCAGTAGTCATGTATGGATGTGAGAGCTGGACTATAAAGAAAGCTGAACGCTGAAGAATTGATGCTTTTGAACTGTGGTGTCAGAGAAGACTCTTGAGAGTCCCTTGGATGATAAGGAGATCCAACCAGTCCATCCTAAAGGAAATCAGTCCTGAATATTCATTGGAAGGACTGATGCTGAAGCTGAAACTCCAATACTTTGGCCACATGATGTGAAGAACTGACCCCTTGGAAAAGACCCTGATTCTGGGAGTGATTGAAGGCAGGAGGAGAAGGGGATGACAGAGGATGAGATGGTTGGATGGCATCACCTATTCGATGGACATGAGTTTGAGCAAGCTCTGGGAGTTGGTGATGATAAAACTTTACGGAGAAGCCTAGTAGGTTACAGTCCACGGGGTCGCAAGAGTCGGACACGACTGAGCGACTTCACCTTTACCTTCACCTTCACCTTCACCTTCACACAAAAGCTCTGAGCAGTCAAGCCTCGTCTCTGGCCCTGGATTGAATTCTTCTCCAGAGGCCAAGAATCCCAGTGTCTTTTGTGGTTCAGTGTCAACCTTTTGAGGCGGGGAGGCACCCTCCATTCAGGAATGTTCATCTCGCTGTGAGTGCTGGGCTCCATGCAAACTCTGTGCTGGGATTATGGCTCCACACCTCCGGCACCCTCATGGCTCCGCTCTGGGCTCTTGGGAAAGCACTTCACCCTCGCACACCCTCAGTTCCTGATGCTGTGAAGGGTGGGGACGAAGGACACTGTTTTGGAGTGTCTGCTACAGCACAGGCACTGAGGTGCTTCTCACTGGCACCCCTCCTAAAGTATTTTCAGTTGACATTAATTATCTTGATTGTAGTTCTTATTTAATTACGTCTTTCTCGGTGCCCAAAGGATACCTTCCATCATATCTGAGAAATGCTATTCTATCAAGTTGTCTGAGCATTTTTTTTTTTTAAAGGAGGAGGTATGGCCGGTCATTGCAAACTCCTTTTAAGTTAACTACTTAATTTTATTTTTGGCTGCACTGGGCCTTCGTTGCTGTGCGTGGGCTTTCTCTAGTTGCGGTGCACGGGCTTCTCATTGCAGAGCCGGGGCTCTGGTGCACGGGCTTCAGTAGTTGTGACACAGAGGCTTAATTCCCCTGCTGCAGGTGGGAACTTACCAGACCAGGGGTCGAACCCATGTCCCCTACGTTGGCAGGCAGATTTCCCACCCTTGGACTACCAGGAAGTCCACGTCTGAGCAGTTTTTTTTTTTTCTTTTAAAGAATTTATTGTTTTATTGAAGGATAACTGCTTTACAGAATTTTGTTGTTTTCTGTCAGACCTCAACATGAATCAGCTATAGGTATACATATTTTTTAACCCCCTTTTTATATATAAGCATTGCATGTTCATGTGGAAAATTTGGAGGAGACAGACAAAGAGATTAAAAGTCACTAATTTCCCCGCAAAGTGACTGTCAAGTCCGTTCTCTTACAGCAGCAGGAGGGCTCGTCTCTGACCCGGGAGAGGAGTCTGAGAAAGGCCAGTCTGTACCCATGGAACAGCCTTAAATTGACCCGGGGAGACTGGACATCTGTCAGGCCCCGTGCTGATGCCGCAGGCCCTCGGTACACGCTCCAGGGACGCCCCTCGGTACAGCCTTTCGGGCGGGGGTGGGCGCTGCGCCCCCACAGCTGAGCCGTCCACTCCATGGGGGAGGCGCGTGTGGAAGGCTGTCTGTCTCTCAACAAGCCCCTCCCCACAAAGAAAGGAGAGGAACAGCAGGGGACAACCTCAAAGGCCAGCTGAAGGACCATCGTTCACTGTTATCCTGCTCCTGCCAGTCTTTTTCCCTGCGTGTACTAAGTGGTTCCCTTAAACACTGGGACGGCAGTTTACATGCAGGTGCCGCTACTTAGTAAATGGTCTGCATTAGTTTCCTGCTGGCTGGAGGGCCCACACCCTGGGTGGCAGAGGGGACACAAGCTTACTGTCTCCCAGGTCTGGAGGCTGCAGTCTGCTCCCTCTGAGGCTGTGAGCAAGGATCTGTTCCGGGCCTCTCCCCAGCTCCTGGGGCCTTGCTGGCCCTCCTTGGGGTTCCTAGGCTTATAGCTCCATCTCCCCGATCTCTGCCTTCATCTTCACACGCTGTCCTTCCCGAATGCCTGTCTTTCCAAATGTGTCTTTCTGCACAGCACCAGTCATATTGGATTAGGGCCCACCCTGATGACGTCACTTTAACCTGATTACTTTGTTAAAGACCTTTTTTCCCAATAAGGTTACATTCTGAGATGCTGGGGGTTAAGACTTCAACATCCAGATTTTTACAGGAGGGTGAGGAGTTTAACCTGTAACATACATCAGGAACATTTCTCAGTATCATGAAATGTTCTGACATTGTGGTTTTCAAATGTTTTTGTACTTAGAGTGGAACCCTTTCAACAATGAAATGTTAAAATCCCCGTGACACCCTTAAACTCATGTTAAAGTTGGGGAGGGACAGAGGTACCCAGGTTTCAGAGGAGTCCAGAGGTGAGTGGGGCTGGCCTCTACTGTACTGTGTGTGTGTGTGTGTGTGTGTGTGTGTGTGTGTGTGATCTACATGTGTTTGTATGTGTGGGTGTGTGTCAGAGTATTAATTATTAATATTAACTGATGAAACGGTTAATAGTTAATAATTAATTGTCCCCACTGTTCCCAGAGGGTGGGGAAATAAGTGATTTTTAATTTTATCTTTGTCTTCTTCACATTTTCCACAATGAACATGTAATACTTATTAACTATTTATACTCATTAATATTAATCACAATAAAAAATTAAATTGTGACTTAATTAACAAGTTAATGCAGCTCATGCTGCACTCACAACAACCCAGCCCCCCGAGGTGGGCGTTATTACTTTGCTCATTTTCCTGGGTAGAGAAACTGAAGCTCAGAGAGGGCAGGTAACCTGCTCAGAGACACACAGCTAATGAGGACTATAGCTCACTCAGTCTGATGCCAGAGCCAGCCCTTGGGAACCCTCCACTCCACTGCCATCCTGAAGTTCTAGAAAGAGATGTTGTGTTGGTGGAGTGCAGGGAGGTGGAGTGAGGCAGGGTCTATTCGTAGCGATCATGAACGAAGTATTGGATTTTCCACTATGTCATTTAACACTGCTCTGGGTCTTCTTCTTTCATTTTAACTCAGCTTTCTGAGGGACTCCCATTTCCATCTGTGTTCAGTTACAACTCTGTCGGGCTCCTCTAAATTGGGGTGTGGAAACAGGGCAGCGGGTGCTGATGGCGCGGCTGGAAGGTGAAGGAGCTATCTGGGTGCGATCAGGACCTGCTGCCCTGTGGGCTCCAATCAGATGACCACAGTGGAGGGGAAACAGGCCTGATTTCTTTGTTTTTCCTGGGCTGGTCATTTCTTAGAAATCTAGATTCTTTACCTTAGTTTGGCTATTAACTACTTTTAAGCACCATCAGAAGGAAGAAAAGCAAGCAAGAAAGGGGTAAAAGGTGGAGTGGTAATGGCAGGGGCCCTTTCTGGCTGTGTGAGCATGAGCAGAGGCTGAGCCCCACTGGGCCTGAACTGTCTCGTGTACAAAGTATTCCACACGAGCCTCCCTCTCGAGCTTGCGTGGCTTGATAGGGTGACTCTGTACCCACACTTAGCACATTCTCCTCCATCCCAATTGGCGCTTCCCTCATTCCCAGAAGAGATATTATCACTGGGGTGCTGAAATAGGATATTTCAAAAGTGCTTAAATATTCTCATGGTTCTTTGGGTGTCAGTCAGTCAGTTCAGTCGCTCAGTCATGTCTAACTCTTTGCAACCCCACGGACTGCAGCACACCAGCCTTCCCTGCCTATCACCAACTCCCAAAGCTTACTCAAACTCATGTCCATCGAGTTGGTGATGCCATCCAGCCATCTCATCCTCTGTCATCCCCTTCTCCTCCCACCTTCAATCTTTCCCCAAATCAAGGTCTTTTCCAGGAGTCAGTTCTTTGCATCAGGTGGCCAAAGTGTTGGAGTTTCAGCTTCAGCATCAGTCCTTCCAGTGAATCAGTTCAGTTCAGTTCAGTTCAGTCGCTCAGTCATGTCCGACTCTTCGCAACCCCATGAATCGCAGCATGCCAGACCTCCCTGTCCATCACCATCTCTCGGAGTTCACTCAGACTCACGTTCATCGAGTCAGTGATGCCATCCAGCCATCTCATCCTCTGTCGTCCCCTTCTCCTCCTGCCCCCAATCCCTCCCAGCATCAGAGTCTTTTCCAATGAGTCAACTCTTCGCATGAGGTGGCCAAAGTACTGGAGTTTCAGCTTCAGCATCATTCCTTCCAAAGAAATCCCAGGGTTGATCTCCTTCAGAATGGACTGGTTGGATCTCCTTGCAGTCTTCTCCAACAGCACAGTTCAAAAGCATCAATTCTTCGGCACTCAGCCTTCTTCACAGTCCAACTCTCACATCCATACATGACTACTGGAAAAACCATAGCCTTGACTAGACAGACCTTAGTCGGCAAAGTAATGTCTCTGCTTTTAAATATACTATCTAAGTTGGTCGTAACTTTTCTTCCAAGGAGTAAGCGTCTTTTAATTTCATGGCTGCAGTCACCATCTGCAGTGATTTTGGAGCCCCTAAAATAAAGTCTGACACTGTTTCCCACTGTTTCCCCATCTATTTCCCATGAAGTGATGGGACTGGATGCCATGATCTTTGTTTTCTGAATGTGAGCTTTAAGCCAACTTTTTTGCTTTCCTCTTTCACTTTCATCAAGAGGCTCTTTAGTTCTTCTTCACTTTCTCCCATAATATTCAGGACTAATTTCCTTTAGGATGGACTGGTTGGATCTCCTTGCAGTCCAAGGCACTCTCAAGAGTCCTCTCCAGCACCAGAGTTCAAAAGCATCAGTTCTTCAGCGCTCAGCTTTCTTTATAGTCCAGCTCTCACATCCATATGTGAAAGACCCTAGCTTTGGCTAGACAGACCCTTGTTGGTAATGTCTCTGCTTTTTAATATGCTATCTAGGTTTGTCATAGCTTTTCTTCCAAAGAGCAAGTGTCTTTTAATTTCCTGGCTGCAGTCACCATCTGCAGTGATTTCGGAGCCCCCGAAATGTTTCCATTGTTTCCCCATCTATTTGCCATGAAGTGATGGAACTGGATGCCATGATCTTTTGGGGAAGGTTGTGAATTCATTTGTGAATGCTGAGTTTTAAGCCAACTTTTTCACTGTCCTCTTTCACTTTCATCAGAGGCTTTTAAGTTCTTTACTTTCTGCCATAAGAGTGATATCATCTCTGTGTCTGAGGTTATTGATAAGTCTCCTGGCAATCTTGATTCCAGCTTATGCTTCATCTAGCCCAGCATTTCATATACTCTGCATATAAGTTAAATAAGTAGGGTGACAATATACAGCCTTGATGTACTCCTTTCCTGATTTGGAGCCAGTATATTGTTCCATGTCCAGTTCTAACTGTTCTTGACTTGCATAGAGATTTCTCAGGAGGCTGGTCAGGTGGTCTGGTCTTCCCATCTCTTGAAGAATTTTCCACAGTTAATTGTGTTCCACACAGTCAAAGGCTTTGGCTTAGTCTATAAAGCAAAAGTAGATGTTTTTCTGGAATACTCTAGCTTTTTCGATGATGCAGCAGATGTTGGCAATTTAATCTCTGATTCCTCTGCTTTTTCTAAATCCAGCTTGAACATCTAGAAGTTCATGGTTCATGTACTGTTGAAGCCTGGGTTGGAGAATTGTGAGCATTACTTTGCTAGTGTGTGAGATGAGTGTAGTTGTGCGGTAATTTGGACATTCTTTGGTGTTGCCTTACTTTGGGATTGAAATGAAAACTGACCTTTTCCAGTCCTGTGGCCACTGCTAAGTTTTCCAGATTTGCTGGCATATTGAATGCAGCACTTTCACAGCATCATCTTTTAGGATTTGAAATAGCTCAACTGGAATTCTATCACCTCCACTAGCTTTGTTTGTAGTGATGATTCCTAAGGCCCACTTGACTTCACATTCCAGGATGAGTGATCACACCATCATTGTTATCTGGGTCATGAAGATCTTTTTTGTATAGTTCTTCTGTATATTCTTGCCACCTCTTCTTAATATCTTCTGCTTCTGTTAGGTCCATACCATTTCTGTCCTTTATCATGCTCATCTTTGCATGAAATGTTCCCTTGGTATCTCTAATTTTCTTGAAGAGATCTCTAGTCTTTCCCAGTCTATTGTTTTCCTCTATTTCTTTGCATTGATCACTGAGGATGCCTTCTTATCTCTCGTTGCTATTCTTGGGAACTCTGCATTCAAATGGGTATATCTTTCCTTTTCTTCTTTGCCTTTCACTTCTCTTCTTTTCTCAGCTATTTGTAAGGCCTCCTCCAACAACCATCTTGCCTTTTTGCATTTCTTTTTCTCGGGAATGGTCTTGATCCCTGCCTTTTGTACAATGTCACGAACTTCCGTCCATAGTTCTTCAGGCACTCTGTCTATTAGATCTAATCCCTTGAATCTATTTCTCACTTTCATGTATAATCGTAAGGAATTTGACTTAGGTCATACCTGAATGGTCTGGTGGTTTTCCCTACTTTCTTCAATTTAATCTGAATTTGGCAATAAGGGATTCATGATCTGAGCCACAGTCAGCTCCCAGTCTTGTTTTTGCTGACTTCTCCATCTTTGGTGGCAAAGAATATAATCAGTCTCATTTTGGTATTCACCATCTGGTGATGTCCATGTGTAGAGTCTTCTCTTGTGTTGTTGGAAGGGGGTGTTTGCTAGGATCAGTGCATTCTCTTGCAAAACTGTTAGCTTTAGACCTGCTTTGTTTTGTACTGAAAGGCCAAATTTGCCTGCTACTGTAGTTAGTTCTTGACTTCCTACTTTTGCATTCCAGTGTCCTATAATGAAGAGGACATCTTTTTTGGTTGTAGGTTCTAGAAGGTCTTGTAGGTCTTCATCGAACCATTCAACTTCAGCTTCTTCAGCATTACTGGTTGGGGCATAGACTTGGATTACTGTGGTATTGAATGGTTTTCCTTGGAAACAATTCTGTCGTTTTTGAGACTGCACCCAAGTACTGCATTTTGGACTCTTTTGTTGACTATCATCACTACTTCCTACTTGTAAGGGATTCTTGCCCACAGTAGTAGATATAATGGTCATCTGAGTTAAATTCACGCATTCTGTTTATTTGAGTGTTAAGAGACTCAGCTGTGGATTCACAGGCGCCTGCTGGAAGCCAGCACACTTGCTGAAGGAGTGGCCACTCACTGTGGGATTCTCCCCTCCCATTGTTTCTTGATCCCAAGACACCAGTCTCTATCAAGGGGTTAGGTGGTGATTTGAAAACATTTGTAAGCATTTTTGTGGGAGCCAGCAGTTCTACTGGGCAGTGCTTTGGGGAGGAACTTGGCTATCAAGTGTTTGGATTCAAATCCAGGCAGGCTGTGGGTCTCGGATCCTCTCTTTCCATGTAAAATGGGGCCATAAATGACTTCCCAGAGGGTTTGTGAGGGTTTTAATGCAGTGATTATTAAGGGCACTAAAGTGTTTCACTCTGCATAGCGCTTTGTTCATGAAGGCATTTTTATTGAGGATGGGCCAGGCTGTGTCTGGGAAGTGTCCCTGGAGTGGGGTGAGTCAGCTCTGGCGACCTCCCACAGCTAGGGGATGGGGGAGGAGGGGTTCCCAAAGAGGCTGAGCCACCCTGCCCAAGCCCCCAGATGAGCTTGCATTTTTCATCTCCCTCTGCCCAGGTCCTGCTGTCTGGCCAGGGCCAGCTCAAGACATTGTCTCCATCACCCAGCCCCCAGCTGGAAGCCAAGTCTCTCGCTTCTGGGTCTCCGCAGAGGGTTATCCCGCAGTATCATTTTCTTTTTGGGGGCTGTGATCATTTATGGACACATCACCCCTTCCCTGGTGGACTCGAAGTTCTGGTAGGAGGGGGATGAGATTTATCTTTCTACCCTTGCGCCATATGCGGTGTGCCTGAAGGAGGGCCCTGGAGTGTCACCTGTGTGCACGCACAATCTCCTCTTTCACAGGCACTCACCAGCTGCTCCAAGGCAAACGCCAAGGTCTCGCTGCCGCAGAGTGCCTAGTCTGATGGTAAAGACGGTGCCAACGCAGTGTGGTCAGGGCTGTGAGGAAGAGAAGCCCAGGGGACTGTGGATGTGAGCGGAAGCCCCCTACCTTTCAAGGGGGTAGGAAGTGGCATTCATGGAAGGACCCTGGGGGAGGTGATGCCCCCGCTGAATTTTGAAGAAGATGGACAGGTGGAAACGAGGGGGATGGGCATTTCAGGAGAGTATCAGCGAGGTTTATGAGGCCGTGCTGCAGTAACAAAAGAACCCTGAAAGGTCAGTTCTAGGTCACCCATGCACTGGGGCAGGTCCACTGGAGCTCTCCTCCAACAGTGATTCAGGGACCCAGCCCTCCCCATCTGTTCAGGCCACCATCTCTACACGTGACTTCTGAGGTCTGTGCAGCAGGACGAGAGAGAAGAGGAAACACATGGGCTCTTATGTGCCTTCGCACAGAAGGGAGAGAGGTCATTGATCCTCACACGTCATTGACCAGGCAGTCATGTGACCCTCACATGTTGTAGGGGAATCTGCAGAATGGAGGGAAGTGAATGGGGATTGGCTGAGCATGCAGGGACCCCACTGAGCCAAGGTGCCAGGGCCTCAGAGAATGTGGTTCCAGCCCCAGAGCTTTAAGCTCTGCAAGAAACTCGATAAAACTAACCCCCTCCCCCACCCATATTGAGTATTTATATCGTGGTTGCAAAAGAGACCTGTGGACAGAACAAGAGTTCAGAAGGTAAAGGGAATATGATTATATAATACAAGGATTAATTTGTTTGTAGACTTTTAATACATTTTTAAGGAGTTGGGTATAACATTGGCCCCGTCTCTCCCTTGCTCTCCCTCTCTCCCTCTCAAAACATAAATAAACTTTTTCATATGGAAACAAAATCTTTGTATTTAGGAGTCTCCTAAGCCTTACATAAGATGACAGATGGTTGCATGGCATCACCGACTCAATGGACGTGAGTTGGAGCAAGCTCTGGGAGTTGGTGATGGACAAGGAAGCCTGGTGTGCTGCAGCCCATGGGGTCACAAAGAGTCAGACAGGACTGAGCGACTGAACTGAACTGAAGCCTTACAAAGAAACTGTGAGCAGGGTTACAATCCCATTTATGGTGGGAGATGCTGGGGGTGAGATTTTCTCATAAATATTCAGGAGCACACACCGAGATTCCTAAGTAGGTAACTTCACGATTCTAATTGGCATGGGCTTTGTCTTTGTGATTTAATTCAGACCATCACTATGATTGCTGGTATTCCCTTTGGGTAATGTTATTTTATAATGTGCTTCTTGAGTATCATTTTTATAATGTGATTTTAATCTTATTGAATGTATTACAAAGATCTTTCTTTAATTCAAAAGGGGTGAGTTGTACCTTTTTGGTTGTAGCTTGGAGATTGTGGCAACATTGAGAGATAAACACAGGGTGTCAATCTTAGCTTTCATTTCCTTTTGTTGACGATGAGTGCGTAGAGGTTGACTGGCTTTTCGCATCCAAGCCCTACGAGGTCATTGTTTCCTTGTAGAGAGCCCATAGTTGGGTCTTGTGTTTTGAGCCCTTCTAACAGTTTCTGTCTTTTAATTGATGTACTTAGACCATTGATTATTTTTTATTGAGATATAATTGGCATGTAGCATTATAATAGCTTTAGGTGGGCAACAAATGGCACAATGTTTATATATATTGTAAATTGATCACCACAGTAAATCTAGTCTTCATCTGTCACCAGGCAAATTTACAAAAATTAGTTTTTGTGATGAGAACTTTAAGATCCATTCTATTAGCAACTTTAAAGTATGCAACACAATATTATTAACTATGCTAGCCATAGTCACCTTGCTGTATATTATGCCCCTTAGACCACTGATGTTTGGAGTGATTATGGATGTGGTTGTATTAATGTCTATCATATTTGTTATTGCTTTATATTTTTGACCCTGTTTGTTTCTGTTTTTTTCCTTCCCCCTCTCTGCTTTCTGTGGTTTTAATTGAGCATTGTATATGTTTCCATTTTTTTCTTTCCTTTGTTAGTATGTCAACTGTACCTCTTTAAAGAAATTATTTTTTAGTGGTCTCCCTCGAGTTTGCAGTACACATATGTAACCAACCCAAGTCTGCTTTCAAATGGCACCATATTGCTTCATGCGTAGCATGAGTACCTTATAATAAAGCATTCCTATTTAATTCTTATCCTTGCTCTGCTCTATATATGTTATATTTTTCCCTCTGGATTCTTTCAAGGTTTTCTTTATCTTTGATTTTCTACAGCTTCACTATGATATACCTAGGTGTAGGTTTTGGGTCATTTATTCTGTTTGGTGTTTTCTGAGCTTCTCAGATTTGTGGTTGGAATCAGTAATTTTCAGAAATTCTCAGACATTATTGCTTCAAATATTTCTTCTTCTCTCTTCCCTCATTATACATATGCTATACCTTTTGCAATTATACCACAGTTATAGGGTATTCTATTCTGTTTATTTCAATGTTTTTAAAAATCTGCATTCAGTTTGGAAAGATGGTATTGATGCCTCTTCAAACTCACTGACTCCTGAGCTATGGCCTGTCTTCTAAGGAGCCCACCACAGGCATCCTTCATCTCTGCTCCAGCGTTTTCGATCTCCAGCGTTTTGGGTGCTTCTTTAGAATTTCCATCTCTGCTGACATTAGCCATCTAGTCTTGCATGTTGTCTACCTTTTCCACTAGTGCCCTTAGCGTATTGATCAGAATCATTTTAAAGCCTCAGTCTGACAATTCTAACATCACTGCCATATATTAGTCTGGTTCTGATGCTCGTTCTGTCTTTTCAAACTGGTTTTTTTTTTTTTTCCTCCCTTTAGTACGCTTTGTCGTTTTGTTGTTATTGTTGTTAAAAGCTGGATAGGAGGTATTTGGTAAAAGGAACTGAACTGGTTCCCACAAAGTTCTCTGTTCCTGGGTTACCATTTTGGTAAGTTGTTTTTCTTTGTGTTTACCTAGTGACAGCCATTTGCCCTATGATCTCAGTTCTCTGATGGATACAAGAAAAGTGACTGATTTTCCATTTGTTCACTTTGTTATTATATGAATGAGAGTGATGACTCCCATGTTTCTTACACACCAGACCAGAAACTGGAAGTTTGATTCCGTTGCTTCTGTGTTCTTCCTTCCCTCCCTCCCCACTTCATACTTTTTTTTCCCCTCTTTCCTCCCTTTCTTCCTCCTGCGGAGCGCCCCTCCACTCTTTTTCTTCGGCAAGACTTTGCCAAAGTGGCCACAGGGCGAATAACTGAAGTGTTACCTTACTATTCACTTTCTCTGGTACTTTGGGAGGTGGCACCCACGAGTTTCGACGTGCCCTTTCTGGGTCCCTGAGCATGAGTCTTGCTATTCCAGAGTCTCCCAAATTCAGAAAGGCCTCCCTTCCCTGAACTTGGCTGCACTTTACTTCTTTGGGACATATTAAGATGGACATGTTAGAACCAGGTGATGGAGGCTGTCCGAAGATTCCTCGGCCCTCCTATCCTTGTCGAAGTTGGTGTCCTTTGCTGTGAAGGCTGCAACCATTCCCATGACCCTGACTCCTAAGGTGATCACGCTGATTCTGTGGCCGGGGTGACAGTGACAAGTGACAGAGGCAGGTGATGCTGCCCTCAAAAGGAAGGGGTGTTCTGACCTCCTGTTACTTTTCTAGGGATTGAAGAGTGGTGGTCCTTGGAGAAATTTCCCTCTAGTGGTCTTTTGACCATTTTAAGGTACAAAGGAGAAGGCAATGGCACCTCACTCCAGTACTCTTGCCTGGAAAATCCCATGGATGGAGGAGCCTGGTGGGCTGCAGTCCATGGGGTCACTAAGAGTCGGACACGACTGAGCGACTTTACTTTCACTTTTCACTCTCATGCATTGGAGAAGGAAGTGGCAACCCACTCCAGTGTTCTTGCCTGGAGAATCCTGGGGACGGGGGAGCCTGGTGGGCTTCCGTCTATGGGGTCGCACAGAGTCGGATACGACTTGAAGTGACTTAGCAGTTAGCAGTAACAGAAGGTAGAAAGGACAGGTCTCCTCCTATTCTGCATATGGAGATATGGAAAGCGTCAAAGGGTCTGAGGGAGGGAGCTTTGGGCTGGAGAGGTCGTCAGCATTCCAAGGGCAGGGAGGGGAGGGCAGATACTCAGTATCGTGGTCCCATGTTCAACACAGTGCCTGGATGTAGGAGGCAAGTCGAGAGCTTGTGCTGAGCAAATGAGGGAGTGATGTGTTCAACCTGCCAAGCCACTCTCAGCACCCAACATGGTTACCCAAGGGCAAGACCAAGGTCCTTGATGCTGTAAGCTTGTGATTTTGCTGGGAACCATATCTGACTATGGGAGGTGGGGGGGTGTGTGGATTCAGCTGGCAAAGTGAGTCAAACCCAGTATCGTGGGCACTCACATCTCTGTCCACACAGAAGTCAGTTCTTACACAGTGATGCTTGGCTTCATGGCTGGGGGATTATTTTTACCAAGGACTCAGGAATCCTGCATCCCTTGAAGGGTATGTCCTGCCTTAACTTTGTAGCTGTGAAGCCACGCCTGGGCTGGATGTGAAAGGAATGTATGTAATGCAGCTCAGTAGACGTCCAGAGGGGGTCCTGATGTCACCAAACACCTCTCTGGGCAGGCACGTTGCTTAGTACTAGAGAGTCAAGCGAATAAGATGGTTTCACAGGAGTTGAGAATCCAGCTGGGCAAGCAGATGTGGAGGAGACGTAAGGAGACGCAGCTGTTGGGCCCAATGGCAGGAACCTCGCAAGGCATCCCTCACTATGTTCAGACTTTCCTTTGAAGCAGTGGGACCACAGCAGGTTGACATGGTGTTGTTATAATTAATGTTGTTGTTTTGATTATTTTCTGGGTAGAAAGGCAAAGTTCTGTTCAGTTCAGCCACTCAGTCGTGTCTGACTCTTTGCGACCCCATGGACTGCAGCACGCTAGGGCTCCCTGTCCATCACCAGCGCCCGGAGCCTGCTCAAACTCACGTCCATCAAGTCAGGGATGCCATCCCACCATCTCACCCTCTGCCGTTTCCTCCTCCTCCTGCCTTCAGTCTTTCCCAGCATCAGGATCTTTGCCAAGGGTTCAGCTCTTTGGCATCAGGTGGCCAAAGCTTTGGAAAGCGGCGTAAGGCAGGCTGGCTTTGTCTCAGGAGGCTCCCCCTTGTGGCCCTGGGTGGGTGGCTGGAGCGGGGGATCTGAAGGGGCTGTTTTGAAGCCCACCAGGCTGCAGATGGCACAGTGGTAAAGAACCCGCCTGCCAACGCCAGGAGAGCGTGAGAGACCCAGGTTCGATCCCTGGGTCGAGACGATCCCCTGCAGAAGGGAATGACAACCCACTCCAGGATTCTTGCCTGGAAAATTCCATGGACTGAGGAGCCTGGTGGGCTACAATCCATGGGGTCACAAAGAGTCGGACACAACCGAGCGACTGAACACACAGGCTGCAGGTGGCCGGTGCAGGGAACAGCAAGAACATGAGAAGGAATCTGGCAGATGGCACCACGGGTCTGGGTGCTGCCCGCGAAGGGTGGGCAGCAAAGTCAGTGGTGGGAGGAGGGGGCCCGTGGCCTGTGTGTCCCCCTGAGCCGGGCTTTGTCCATAGGGAACATCCATTCTTTTCTCTCCACTTCAAGAAGCCCATTTGCCAGCTAGGTGCCCTGCCGTGGGGACAGACTCCAAGCCCCAGGCTTCCCTTCACCCCCTCCTCCACCCTCATTCCTCTGAGCTCCATCCACCCCCCAACCGTGCTGCCCAGCTCGGGGACACAGAGCGCTATGTCCGCATGTTTGGAAAAACACACCCACAGATGTGTGGATGGGGGCATTGGCTGGCCCCATCCCCACAGAGAGATGCCAGTCACTGAGCACCTGCTGTCTAGGACCTTTTCAACAGCGAGAAGAATGGCTCTGCTTCACAGATGGGGGAACTGGGGCCAACAGAACCCAGGTCAGGGACTGCAGACCAGAGGGACTGACCTGGGACTGGCGTCCACATCTGCCTGCCTCTGTTCTAACTGTGAGGACTGCTGGCAACGTACTTAATTGTCTTTAGGTCTCTTTAGGTCTTGGGGCCTCAGTTTTTCCATCCACAAGTTCAGTTCACTTCAGTCGCTCAGTCGTGTCCAACTCTTTGCAACCGCATGGACTGCAGCACGCCAGGCCTCCCTGTCCATCACCAACACCCAGAGTTTACTCAGACTCGTGTTCATTGAGTCGGTGCTGCCATCCAACCATCTCATCCTCTGTCGTCCCCTTCTCCTGCTGCCCTCAGTCTTTCCCAGCATCAGGGTCTTTCCCAATGAGTCAGCGCTTCACATCAGGCTGGATGTATTGGAGTTTCTGCCTCAGCTTCAGTCCTTCCAATGAATATTCAGGACTGATCTCCTTTAGGATGGACTGGTTGGATCTCCTTGCAGTCCAAGGGACTCTCAAGAGAGATCCACAAGATGGGGTAATAATAGCTCCTACAGCATAATCACTGGGAGACTTCAGTGGGTTTATCCTGTGAAAAGCTGACCATAGCGCCTGATGAGGGGTGCGGGTTGGCAGAATCGCCTTTCCCTTCAGTAAGCACTCACTCTTCTTATGCCTCATCAGCTGGAGGAGAGGACAGTGTGGGATGTGTGATGGGCATCTTCAGTCTCTAAAGAGCCTTCTGTGTGTCCAAGGGAGTGGGCTCTTTTGGGGTGGCTTGCAGGTGCTGGAGACACTCCCAGCAGAAGGTGGCCCTTTTGGTTTGTGTGTTTGTGGCTTGAAAAATTAAAGTAAGGTTGTTCTGAGGAGCAGATGACCCCATGGGGGCCGCCTTGTCCCTGGAAGAACTTTGGAGAGAAGCTGGAAGGCCATATGTGGGGGGTTTCTACAGAGGAATGACAGGCTCCAGGTTCCCCACCCACTGGCCTCGTCTTTGTTTACTTTATTTGTTCATAAAGATGCTAATCCTTTTCATGAGGGCTCCACTGTCCTGATCGAATTATTTCCCAAAGGTCCCCTTCCTAATATACCATCACATCACACATTAGGATTTTGACCTATGAACACTGGAGACACACAAGCATTCAGTCATTAGCTTGTGTGTGTGTACTCACTCCTCTGTGGTGTATGTGTGTGATGTGTACATTGCACATGTGTTTCAGGACAATGTGTACATTGTGATATATGTGTGTTATGTGTGTGCATATATGCAGTGTACGTATTTCTTTGCATGAATGTGTGGCTTATATGTTGGGTGTGTGTTTCAGTATAATGTGTGCATTGTGAGGTGTATGTGTGTGTTTATGTTATATATGTAGAACATCAACAGAATCCACCCCTGCCTGTCGCTAGAGGGATCCTCAGAGGTTCCTTGGATGCAAAGGTATAATATAACCTGGACTAGCAAAGGACGTCAGCCTGATGCAGGACCTGTAGTGGGAGGGTTCACAGCTGGGAGACTTGGTAGCAAGGGCCAAGAGTCCCAGCTCGGTGGGAGTGGGTGGCCCTGGGCGTAGGGAGAGTCTTGGTGGGGGTGGAGTCTTGGCTCTGGTGGCCCCTGGAATGAGGGGGTCCTAGGTGAAGGGTCAGCCAGCCTGGGAGTGGGGTGCCCAGCTGCTGTGATGAATGCCATCACTGGTGCCCCCAGCCATGGGGGCTGTGGAATCTGAGGGCGCCTCAGTGTGCCCATGGTGACCATGGGTGGTACCCACCCCATAGCCTCTGAAGCACCTGGCAAGCTCTGCTGACCTCCTGGTGGGGTTGGAGGTGTGATAAGTTCTCCTCTCCCTGCTGGGCCCCCACTCCCAGTGACCCTGAGCTGTCTGGGCCTCAGCATCCTCATCTGTAGAATGGGACTGTTCTCCTGTGGTGACTCCCAACCCCACTGGCCTCCTAGTCCAGGTGGTGACTGAGAGTCATCTTGATGAGGCTTGGGCTGCAAGGACACTCCAACCTTGCCTGTGGGGCCAAAGAGAGAGGAGGCCTGGCCTGGGTCAAGTCTGGGGACAATTAGGAGGTGGCCGGGGGTGGCTCTGCCTGGCAGGGGGAGAAGATGTGTGCTGAGGACTGGAGGGGATGGCAGGCATGGCCCACGGTGGCTCCCGCTGGCTCGGGCTGCATGGAGGACTGCCCTCTCTCCCCGTGGGCCCTGTCCCCTGCAGGTAGTCAGCAGGGAGTGGGGGAGGAGGGTCACCCCACTGCCCCTGGGTGAGGGGGCTGCGTGCAGGCCAGGAGACAGGAGAAGCCACAGTCAGGCAGGAAGGGGAGAGGGCTGGCCAGAGCCATCGCAGGAGGGGACACCTCTGAGAACCGGGGAGAACAAGGCTTGGTGGCTGGACATTTGAGGGTCAGGAGCCCTGGGGGCCAAGGTGAAGGCTGAGCGCCATGCAGAGGGTGTAGAACAGGGCCCAGGTGGCCAGGCGCTCCCGGATTGCTGGGGCCTGTGGCTGTTCTGTCATCACTTCTGAGGCCCGCCAGCTCTGGGGTCCTGGGGTGTGTGACGGGACGCAGAGGCCCTGGAATCCTGGCTGCAGGCGGTCTGCCCTGGAGGGAGCCGTGATGCCAGTCCCCATGCACTGGATGCGTGGCCCGCTACACTGTGTGTCTGGCCTAGGAAATGACAGAGGTTGGTGGCAGAGCTGGGCTGAGTGACTGAGCCCTGCTTCTCATTCTGGGGACCCCTTCCAGCCCTTCACACCTGAGCCCCCGAAAACGTGTCAGGACAGCCCTGACTCGGTTGACTTTACTTATCACTTCTTACAATTTTTTGAAACTTCCACTGACTATTTCACACTCATGTTGAATAAGAAAAGAGTGTGGACAGTGTGCATGAGTACCTTATTAATTTGCTGTAATGAGAATGAGATGTCCTCAGAATGTTAATATTTTAGACCTTGCAGACTTTTTAAGTGTTAAAGGAATTATTATTTACTCCATTTTTGCAGGGTGGAGGGTGTGGCCAAAAACTTTGCTCTCTAGAAAAATCTTTGCTCTCTTTTCATTTTCCTATCTGTTTGCCTCTTGCAGAATACCATCTGCCAGTTGTATGGTGTGTTCTGCTGTTGTTTAGCCCTTCTAATGTCCTTGCTCTTTAATTTTTTTTTAATTGGAATGTAATTGCTTTACAATGTTGTATTAGTTTCTGCTGCACAGTGAAGCGAATTTGTTTCCCTTCTGCTCTGAGCTGGGCGGACAGACCCCTCAGCTTGCTAGCCTTGTGTGTAAATCATGAGATGGTAGGCTATGAGGGAGGGAAGGACAGGGAGTTGCCTGCTGGGTGGTGTGTGCTGGCTTATGACTGATGTGAAAGGCAACCGGGAAAGCGGCACAGCTCAGCGTTAAGAAGCTAAGTTATCTTAAGTCATTAAGTCATTAAACAAAGTGTGCCCTGAGCTTTTCCCCCCTCCTTCCCAATGTATTGCTTTCCAGTGGCTGCCATAAAGAATTCCCACAAATGGAGTGGCTTAAAACAACAGAAGTTTACTTTCTTACATGTTTGGGAGGTCAGAAGTCCAAGGTCAAGGTCACCCTAATCTTAGATGCTCTCATCTTGGGATCTTCAACTTGATTACATCTGCAGAGAGCCTTTTTCTAAACAGGGCAGGTTCCCAGCTGCCAGGAATAGGATGTGAACATATCTTTTGGGGACCACCGTTCAGCCCACTCTAGACCTCATCAGCCAGAAGCTGACCCATGTTGCTTGGGACCTGCTGCCCAACCAAGCACCCTTAGAGTCACACTTAAACTCCTTCCAGGGCCAGCGTCACCAGCGCACAGCGAGGTCATAGAGGCCATCAGGGGCCCCACCTCTTGGTTTAATGCTGTGCCATCGTCATGAAAGTCTGAATAGCTTTTGAACCCAGACCCTTGCATTTCCATTTCACACTGGGCTGCACATTCTAAAGCTGGTCTTGGCCTGGTCTCTGATCTGCAGGTCCCAGGAGGCCTGACACATTTGCAGCCCTTGTCTCCTCCACTGATGACTTGAGTGATATTTGTTACAGGTTCCAATACCCTGGTTCCTCTTTCTTTTTAGCACCAGTCACAATCCGGGGTTATTTATGTGTTCATTTCCCTGGTTGTCTCCCTGGCTAGAAACTTGTGTGATGGCCGGGACCCCATCTGGTCCTCCGTTGCCCCCAGGGCTAGCGTGATTTCTGGAATGTACCTTCTTGGCTCCACTTTCCTTCCCAGCGTGGCGCTGAGCAGTCACATCTCCTGGCTGAGACTCTTGGGCTCCTCTGTGAGGACTGGGCTGTGCTGGGCTCTGCGGGCCGCCGTGAGCTCTAAATGAAAAGCCGTGGCACAGAGTGGGCAACAGGCTCATCTCAGGTGGAAGCATGACCCACAGTTGCTCCTGGGGGTCAAGGCTTTTGCAGAAGTCACTGGCTGTGGGCTGATCATAGTAACACTGTATGGCACTCTAAGCCTTGGGCTGGACTGGCCTTGGGTGTGTTCTTGACACAAGGCCAAGTTTGACTGGGCCCAGAACCCTGGGTACCTTCCCCTCTTGCGTCCCATTCAACATCACACTCAACATTTATTGAGGCCCTGGCCTGGCAGATGTTGAAGGTGGGTGTCAAGAGCAGTAGGCTTGGCCTTAGCTTACTGGAGTCTATTTGTCCTGGAAATACTGAGCTCAGACTTTGGGCTGAGCACAGGGTGAAGCAGACAAAGCTCTAAGTCAAGTCCTGTCCTTGAGCGACTGATTGTCATGTGGGGCTGACAAATGAGCAAACACATAGGGCAGCCCTCAGCCTGTAGTTGGGGGCGCTCAGAGGAGGCACCTGACCAACGTGGAGGGCATCTGGGGAGGCTTCCTGGAGGAGGCATAATGGGAGTTGGCCGTGAAAAGGGGTAGGGAATTGGCTTTCTCTGTCAGAGAACTGCATCACCACGGCCTGCTGGGGAGTGTATTGGGCCTGGAGTGTGAGGTGGCTACGGGAGGGGTGGTGGTGGGGGTGTGGCGTGACTCAGACCCTGAAAGGCTTGCACCCCTTCAGGGGTCAGGGTTCTCTTCAGAGGTGGCCTGAGCCTTAGATGGCTTCTAGGCAGGAGAGTCTCTGTGACTTTCCCTTTTGCGGCCTCAGTTTTCTCATCTGTAAAGTGGGGGATGTGTGCTGAGCTTCTAATGAGATGACACACTTTTCCAAGGGGTGCCATGGTTGGGGTAAGAAACTGGGTCATCCTCAGGCATGGCCTCCCTGTCTGCCCTTTGGCTCTCCTGTTCTTGGGGTCACAAGAGCCTGACCCAGGGGGCCTTGGGTCCAGCCGGTCCAGGGTCTGATAAAAGGTGGTGTCTGGGACTGGTCCCAGAGACTTAATAGCCACTGTTCTCACAACCCCCAGTCACTCCTGGGTTTCCATTCCTGGCCCCACTGCTGTCCATGGCCCGGTTGCCGTCCCAGGGTCTCACGGAGTGGTGGTCCCGTCTGGCTGGCTGTGTCCAGCCTGCTGTGCTGCCTCGGGCAGGTGCTTTGCTTCCCTGGGCTCAGAGCCTCATCTGAAACCTCCCTTTCCTCAAGCATCTTCAGTGATTATGGGAGGGGCTGCTGGGAAGGAAAGGGGCCTCCCCATTTGTCAGGCCACTGGCAAGCTGTGACAGTGTGATGCCAAGTGGGCTGTGCCTGGACACCATGGCTTCTAGCAGTGCCCAAATCCAGCACAGATCACCTTGGCCTTCACAGGGACAACTGGAGGCGGCACTGCTCTTCCTAACAGGCTTAGCTTTGTTTTGTTTAGTGAGTATCTTCACCGGGCCAGGCACCGTGCCAGCACTTCAAATTCTGGTCCCTGTGAAGTGAGTGCTGTGGGTCCCCTTAAACAGATGTGAAAACCGAGTCTTTGAGAAGTTCAGGGATTTGCCCAGGACCAGTGACTCAGATGGTAAAGAATCCACCTGCCAAATCAGGAGACCCCGCTTAGATCTCTGGGTCAGAAAGATCCTCTGGAGAAGGGAATGGCCACCCACTCCAGTATTCTTGTCTCCTCGGGCTGTAGGGGAGAATCCCCATGGACAGAGGAGCCGGGTCACAAAGAGTCAGACACGACTGAGTGACTAACACTTTCACTTTGATGAAGTCAGTCCTGTGGGTCCCATTAAACAGATGTGAAAACCAAGTCTTAGAGAAGTTCAGTGATTCAGTCCCAGGTCTGCCTCATTCTAAATGATGGCCCTTTGCCCTTTTCTAGGGTGACAAGGGCATCCTGCAGAATGGTCAGCTGTGTCCTGGGGTGTGTGGCCTTTGACCTTTCCTCTCAGGGAAGCATCTTTCCCTTCCAGGCAGCCGTGAGAGAGTCGGGTGGAGTCAGGTGGAGCTGGAACTGCATCCCATTGCACCTGGAGGACAGCTGGCCGCAGCAGCTTCTTTCTCCTGTCCTTCCCAGCTAGAGCCAGCTAGTTTCCTGAAACTTGCTCACTCACCTTCCTTTGGGGCTTCCCTCATAACGCAGTTGGTAAAGAATACACCTGCAATGCAGGAGACCCCGGTTCGATTCCTGGATCGGGAAGATCCCCTGGAGCAGGGAAAGGCTACCCACTCCAGTATTCCGGCCTGGAGAATTTCATGGACTATACAGTCCATGGGGTCTCAAAGAGTCGGACACGACTGAGCTTCACTTCACTTTCACTTCACTTTCCTTTAAGAAAAACAGCATCATTTTCCCAGTAAAACAGTAATAGAAAATTCAGTTTACTTGGAAGAGTTTAAAGCGAAAAAGTAGCTGCTGGCGCATCGTCACTAGGCTATCCCTGCCGACACCTGGGAGGTGCGCCTACCTCCTCCTCACCCCTGTGTCCCCAGAACGCAGGGCCTGCCGCCGGCAGCTGCTCAACACATAGTTGTGATCAAATGCAAAAGATGAACAGATACAGTTCAGAAAATTGCGATCACAAATCATATTTGTCCTTTGACGCTGGCTTTTTCACTCTTCAGGATGCTCGCCTTTCTCCCTGTGGGGTTTGCGCTCACCGCCTGGATGTAATTTACCTGACCCATCTGCTGTGGCTGAGCGTCTCGTTGGCTGGGAAGAACATTGGAGTGTCCGTCCAGAGACCGAATCTCTGCTTAGCTAAAGTGCATTCCTAGAAGGGGCTTTGTGGGGGCCACAGGATGGAACAGAGGGAGCAACCTCCCCTTTCCCAGGTGTCTGGAAGATGCTTCCTGCTCCTCGGGCTGTAGGGGAGACACACAGCAGAGGCCGATTTTTGACAAGTGCTGCGGTTGCAGGAGTAGGCAGGTCAGAGGAGAGAGGAATGAATTATTGTTTGTGCTCTGGCAAGTTCAGTTGGAACAAATGGAGTTCATCCTTCTCTGAAGACAGAATGTACCTCTCTGGAATTGATCTGGGGTGGAGGTTGATTATCCCAAATAAACCGCCGTGGCACGCTGAGAGACAGTTCTGTCTCCTGTTCGAGTGTAACTGGCCTCCATTACTGCCTTCCTAGATTCTTAGTTGGATGGACATCCTGGGCCCCCAGGGCTAGCAGGTCATGCTGGACTGGAGTTCATGGCCATTGCACATCCCTGGCCCACTAGACCCACTAGCATTGACAAGACCCGCCCTCCCGCCGCTGCCCCACTCCCCGTCCCACACTTCACACTTCCCCTGGGCCCCTCCCAACTCCCACCCCACCAAGCAGCCCCTGCCCAGGCCACGGACCCCATGTTGCTGAATCCGATGGCCACTTTCCAGTCTTCCTCTTCACCTCTCAGGAGCAGCCCCTGTTGGGTCCTTATTCTTCTAGAAATACTTTCTTCCCTTAGCTTTCCTGGTTCTCCGTTTTTCTCCTTCAATCTGCAGACTTCTCATTTACTGCTTTCCTTGCTGATTTCATATCTCCTCCCTGACCTCCCAAGGTTGGTCTTCCACCACTCTGGAATGCTCTCTTGTTTTCCTCTCTCCATTTTCTCCCAAGACTTCCCTGGTGACAGACAATAAAGCATCTGCCTACAATGTAGGAGACCCGGGTTTGATCCCTGGATCAGGAAGATTCCCTGGAGAAGGAAATGGCAACCCACTCCAGTACTCTTGCCTGGAAAATCCCATGGATGGAGGGGCCTGGTAGGCTACAGTCCATGGGGTTGCAGAGTCAGACACGATTGAGTGACTAAACTTTCTTTTCCATTTACTAGCTGTGTGGCCTTAGGTAGCTTACTTAGCTTCTCTGCAACTTACTTGTTTCATCTCTATGATGGGTCTGATAACTACCTACCTCTCCAGGTCCTGCAAGGATGATACACTTCCCTTCTCTCATCACAGGGTTCGGCACGTAATAGGTGCCCCGTAACTGTCTTCTGTGGTCACTCATTCATTCTCTCATTCACTCAGCAAGTGTTGATGGCGTGCCTCTTGGATGTTGGGCTCTGTACTAAGTACAGAGAACACCAAGAGAACTAAACAGATATAGGCCCTGCTTACTTGAAACTCATATCCCAGTGTAGGGAAATAGACAGGAAGTAAGTGAATGTCCATTTGTCACATGGAAAGCAGTAACAAGGCAGAGCAAGGGGCAGGGAGCCCAGAGTCTGGCTCACAGCGCAAAGCAGCCTGGGGTTGGCTGGGCACAGTGCTGGGAGCTGGGAGCCTGTACTGTCTTGCCCCAGGCTGGCTTGGGCACCTCCGCTGGGCCCAGAACTGGCTGTTCTAGGCAACCAGTGCTGGGCTAGTCCTGAGAGTGCAGAGGAAACTGCTAACCATAAAGGTTAGACTCCATAAAGGAGTCTGAAAGCCCAGTTTTCAGAGTGCGGTCCTTATCCCTGCTCCGGCTTTGTGCTCTCGGAGCACACTGTGATACCAGGTGGGCTGTACCTCGATACCATGGGACCCCCTAGGGTTCTGCCTTAGGAACTGGCATCCAGTGACTGAGGCTCAGTGACATTTGCAGACCACGGCTTACAGTCGCTTAGGTGGCATAGTCTCATCCTGACGAGGCCAGGACTGGACCAGACAGAGCTACTCGGTGAGGACTGGTCACAGGGAACCTCACCTGGGAGCATGGGAGACATGCAAATCGGCTTTCTGGGGGGTGATCCCAGGGCCATAATAAGCTTCCAGGTGATTCTGATGCAGCCCTAGCTGGAGAAGTGCTCGGTCAGTTTTGAATGGCAGGGCATCCTTGGGTTAGCAGTGCAAGCTCTGGGAGGGAGGCCTCAGTGAATGCTGGCTGCACTCCTGTTAGAGTGCCCCAGGCAAGAGGCACACTACGCCCGCCCCCACTGCCTCTGCTGACCTGGCCTCCTTCTTCTCCCAGGATCCCAAGTGATGGTGGTTTACACGGAGGAGGAGCTGAGCCCTGCGAGACTGGTTAGCACGGCGGAGCTGGGAGCGGTGCCTGCTGGCTGGCGGGAGTGAACGCAAGATCTCAGCGTCTCAACTTGAGAGGAAGCATGTCTAAGAAAGGCCGGAGCAAGGGCGAGAAGCCCGAGATGGAGATGGACCCGGTGCAGATGGCCAACGAGGAGCTGCGGGCCAAGCTGACCAGCATTCAGATCGAGTTCCAGCAGGAAAAGAGCAAGGTGGGAGGGGCGCGGGTCTCCCGGCTCAGGTGAGGGGTGGGCTGTGAATTCCTGGTAGACAGACTGCCCCGGGAGGGTGTGTCCCCGGGCTGGGGTGAGAGTGGGCACTTCCACTCTCCAAGCCTCAACTTGCCCCTCAATAAAATGGGTATAACATCGGTACAGAGGCCACGTGGGTGCGAATCCTGTCCCATCCCCCACCTTTGGGTCTGATCTCAGGCCAGGTACTTCACTCTCCATACCATAACTCACCTCACCTGCAGGATGGGATCATAATAAGGCCCCCTGATGGGCCAACGGTCAGGAGTAAGGGTGTAAATACAGATACATGAAGGGCTCGATATGGAGCCTGGCTCTCTGATGGGAGCCTTTGCTCTGGTAAGGCAGGTATGAGCTTTGGAGCCAGTCAGTGCAACACCCAGCTGGGTGCCAGTCAAAGGGCAGGCATGATGGGTAGCCAGTGACAATGGGAGGAGCCCAGGTTCTCTAATCTTGCAGACCTGGCTTTAGACCTCACCTAGGCTCCTGACTGACTTCACAATCTTAGACAAGTGACCTGGAGTCTCTGAACCTCTGTTTTCTCATCTGTAACATGGTATCATAATGACCTCCCGATTTAAGGTTATCTTGGGCTTTCATGGTAGCTATCAGTAGAGAATTTGCCTGCAGTGCAAGAGACGCAGGTTCGATTCCTGGGTCGGGAAGATCCCCTGGAGAAGGGCATGGCAGTCTACTCTAGTATTCTTGCCTGGAGAATCCCATGAACAGAAGAGCCTGGCAGACCACAGTCCATGGGGTTGCAAGAGTCAGACACAACTTAGCCATTAAACCACTACCAAAGATCTGTAAAGAAAGCTGAGTCCCAAAGAACTGATGCTTTTGAACTGTGGTGTTGGAGAAGACTCTTGAGAGTCCTTTGGACTGCAAGGAGATCCAACCAGTCCATCCTAAAGGAGATCAGTCCTGGGTGTTCATCGGAAGGACTGATGCTGAAGCTGAAACTCCAATACTTTGGCCACCTGATGAGAAGAACTGACTCACTGAAAAAGACCCTGATGCTGGGAAAGGTTGAAGGCAGGAGGAAAAGGGGACGACAGAGGATGAGATGGTTGGATGGCATCTCCGACTTGATGGACATGAGTTTGAGTAAGCTCATGGACATGAGTTGATGATGAACAGGGAAGCCTGGCATGTTGTAGTCCATGAGGTCACAAAGAGTCGGACATGACTGAGTGACTAAACTGACCTGAACTGAAAGATCTCAGGTGATGGAAACAAAGCCCACCTTGCACAGCCACGGTTCTTGATGCTGGTATGGTTCTGACCCGGGTGGTTTGAAGGCCAAAGCAGGCAAGGTGGGAGGTGATTTGCCAGCCCAGAGAGGAGCCACCACTTGTGTGAGAAGAGAAAGAGGATGGGATTTGGGCTTGTTCCTGGGGGACCTATCTGGGGACCTTGTCTGGCTGGGGACACAGAGGTTGTACCCTCAGGCCCGCAGGTCCCCTCCTGCCCTGCCCACAGACCTGAGGGTGGGGAGGGCCTGCCCCGGGCATAACTGCAGGTGTCTGGTTGAGAGCTGAGACTCTGGCAGCAGCTGGAGTGCTGAGCAGGGTCCAGCTTCCGGGTGGGGGAGAGGGCTGAGGCTTGGTCCTTGGCTCTGAGCCCAGCTCAAGATGGCAGAGAATAGAGGCAGAGTCCCTGAGCTGGGGGCGATGAAAACTGGGCTTCTGGAGCTTGGGGACACATATGCCCCTTCCCATGCCCAGACTCTCACGAGTTCCAGAGGCAATACAGCCACAGTCTTTCAGCACAGCTGCTCATGGTGCAGCCTGTCCACGCCCTGCCCAGCCCAGAAAGGATTCGCCCCGGGTTTATCCGCTGCCCAGCTGGGCCTGAGCAGCTGACTAGGAAGGAGCAATAGCAGCTGTGTCTGTGGGACCAGTGTAATTTGACCAGGTCTCCATCCCACCTCCTAACCTGCCTTGAGGTCTTGGGGCAAGCCAGGTAGCTGCCTTATGCCTCAGTTTCCCCATCTGTTAAATGGGGACATCTGATGTGTCTGCCTCTCTGGTTTGTTTAAGGAATAAATAAGAGTCACATCCAGGGCCCCAGACACTGCTTGTCATGTTGTAGTTACTCAGGGGTTGGCAGAAATTTCTTATGTGTCTGCTATGCACGCCACACCAGGTACCGTGGAGAGCCTCCTGACCCTCGCAGTGACCTGTGAGGTTAGATGAGGCTTTCCCCGCTTTGTTGTCCTTTAGTTGCTAAGTCGTGTCTGATTTTTTGCAACTCATGGACTGTAGCCTGTCAGGCTTCTCTGGCCACGGGATTTCCCAGGCAAGAATACTGGAGTGGGTTGCCGTTCTCTTCTCTAAGGGATCTTTCTGATTCAGGGATCAAACCCACATCTCCTGAATTGGCAAGCAGGTTCTTTACTGCTAAGCCACCTGGGAAGCCCCCTTCTCCCCCACTTTAAAGGTGAGCAGACTGAGGGTCAGGGAGGAGAGGTGGCCAGGTTTCCGTAAACAAAATACCACAGACTCAGAGGCTTCGACCACAGAGATTTATTTTCTCATAGTCTTGGAGGTTGGGAGTCTGAGATCAGGGTTCGGGCAGAGCTGGTTTCCTCCTGGAGCCTCTCTCCTCGGCTTGTAGACGGCTGTCTTCTTCCTGCATCCTCAGATGGTCTTCTCCACCTGGGTCTGTGTTCTAATCTCTTCTTATAAGGGCACCAGTTGTATTGGATCAGGACCCCACCCTCATGACCTCATTTAACTTGGTTACCTCTTTTTTTAAGACTGTCTTCAAATACAGTCACATTCTGAGGTTCTGGCAGGGGGGCAGGGGGTTGGTTAGAACAACCACACAGGAATTAGATGGACACGATTCAGCCCATCACAGCAGGACAGTCCGGTCGTAGGTGTTGGCACGGGGTTGGAAGCCTGGCCTACGAGAACCCCAGGCTGGGCCTCCCTGTCCCCAGCACCTCCTGCCACCACATGCCCTGGCTGCTATGTTCTCAATCCAGCCACCTTGTGGCCCTTCCAAGGGAGTGCGGAGAGGGTTTCTGTTCTTGGAGAATTCAGCAATGTGTTTACTGGCTGGTATGACACCTGGGAAAGTCACTCAGTTGTGTCAGACTCTTTGTGACCACATGGACTATACAGTCCATGGAATTCTCCAGGCCAGAATACTGGAGTGGGTAGCCTTTCCCTTCTCCAGGGGATCTTCCAGACCCAGGAATTGAACCAGGGTCTCCTGCATTGCAGATGGATTCTTTACCAACTGAGCTATCATGACAAGCATACATATAAACCTTAAACCTTACAATTGCATATAACTGTTACCTCTATATGATCTTGTGATACCCAGTTTTGATATTGCATTTACAGTGTTGTTACTTCAGCAGAGGAGCCCATAGAATCAAGGGTTGTTGGGAACACACCTGTTGGTTCTTTGAGCCACACTGGGCCTGGGCCCCAGGCCTGGACTGGGCATTTGGAGGTGACTCAGAAATGACCCCATTCACAAACAGGCTGTGTGCTAAGATGCTCAGGGAGCTAGGTGGATGACAATACTTGGCTTGTGGCACCAGAGATTTTAGGAAACCATGCAGTGTTCAGAGAGGCCTGAGCAAGCTTTGCTTTCTCTCTCCAGAGGTGGTGTGGAGCCAGCTCTGAAGGATTGCTAGCTAGGGAGAAAGGGAGCAGGATTCACACCATCCCAAGTATCCAGCATCACCTGGGGGCTTTCTCGGTGTCACCTGGGGTGCCAGGCCACTGGGGGCAGAGTCCCTGATTGTTGAAGCCCACAGTCTGGGGTGGGTAGGGGCAGAGAGGGCAGTGGTCAGCACATGGGCTCAAGACGGACATGGAGCTTCCAGCTGCTGCCCACCACTCAACAGCTGGTGATTCTTGCAGTGAGCATCCCGTCCTGGTCTTGATCTACCCTGGGTCAGGGACTAATCCAGCTACAGAAGCGAGTCAGGCCCCATCCTGCCCTTCAGGGGCTGGTCCAGTGAGTATGCTAGGAGGGTTGGAACTGGGATGTGTTCTTTGTGGTGATGGAGGGAATCACACCCAGGGACCCAGAGGAGGCCCTGACCCAGTTGAGGAAGGCTTCCAGACTCTCCTGGAGAATGGAGGGAAGGCACCAGGCAGAGCGACCAGTGAGCCTATAAACCGGGAGCCCCAGGGGAGTGGATGCTGTCATTGATTATTTACAAACAGCCAGGCCCATCATCCTTTCATTCTTTCTTTTGCTCAGTCCACGGCTGGTTATTGAGCATCTATTACGTGCCATGCTCTGTCCCAGAAACTGCGCTGCCCTGGAGACCCTCTCCTGAGCTGGTGTCTAGTGGGGGAGGTGGGGAGCAAAGGCCAGGAGATTAACATGTGATATTTGTGCCACAGTGAAAAGTGTCAAGAAAGTATGGCTGGATAAGCAAGTGGAGATTAGTGGGATTGGAGTAGGGGTGGCTCTTCTGGGAGGTGGTTGGCAACACAGGGGTACTGCAGGTGGGGGAGGGCAGGCCCTGCAGAGACCTGGCCGGGAGCCCTCCAGGCAGAGGGAGCAGCTTGGGAAAAGGCCTGCAGGTGGGAAGGTGTCTGTGTGTCCGAGGTGCAGTGGGCAGGGAGGTGGCCTGAGCTGGGTGGTCACGGAGGAGGGCCAGAGAGCCACAAGCCAGGGTCAGTCCTGCGGGCTGGGGAGGACTCAGGCCTGTGTGTTGCATTACAGAGCCCTCGAGGGTTTCTGTTTGTGTTCTTTTGTATTTTTGTATGTATCTATTCAATCCTTTATATCACTACGAACTCTCATTTTATACTTTGGGTTGTCATCCAGTACAATTAGGTTGGCCAAAGTGTTCGTCTGGTTAATGAATACATCATTCAATGAAGTTCTTGGTGAAAATGAAAAATGACTTTATTTTCACTTAAAACCAAGTGGACTTTTTAGCCAACCCGATACCTTATTTTGCTCAAACCGTTCCAGCTTTGGCCACTGGATTTCTTCCAGCCGGCTCCTGTGTCCCTTTGACACCCCCCACCACTGTGGCCTTTGTTAATTTCTTCTCGGGCACACCCCTACTTTCTGGTCCTGTAAGGTGCTCCTGGTTCATTTTGGATGTTCCCTGCCCCATTCCTAGAGCCACTCACCAAGGCCCTCTGGTCGCTTTTATTGGAAAATGGCGTGAGAAACCAAGATCTGGGCACTGGGGGTGCTCACCACCACTGGCATGCCATTTCTTCTGGGCTTAGCTTGAAAAGCAAGGAACTGTATGCATATATACTAACTGTGTAGGTATACATATCTAAGCTATTTCTTAATGTAACCTCTAAATGTATCTTAAGGTAAAGGTGAGTTCTTACTGGCGTCCCCAGCCTAATCCACTGCCACTTGGATCCTCTGGCCTCCTCCCCTTGCTTATGCTGTCCTCTCTCCAGCAGAGAGGCCTGACCCCACCACCCACTTAGTTACTCAACTTGGCACACAGAGCGGTTTCAGAACAATTAACCTGCACCCTAAGAATTGAGAGGGCAGTGGAGGGAAATATCTAACATATGAGTTCTGAGGCCTGTGCTGGCCACCAGGGGGCGACGCAGGGAGCCTGCACAGGGGCAGAGGCAGGGCGATTGGTGAGGTGACTGCCCTGGTCTCTTACAGGGCTGCAGCTGCCAGCTTGAGCCAGCGTGGTCTCAGGGATGGGCTGAGGAGCAGGGGAGACAGCCAAGCGGGAGGCTGACTTCACTGTGCCCACTGGAGGGTGGGGTGGGCAGCGTTCTTCCCACCTGCCCCTCCTGCCTCGATGCGGGCCCTTTCTCGATCATGTTGCTCTTGTTGCATTTAGAGCCCAGGTGCTGAGACAAGGCTGGTAAGGTCCCCTCTCTCCTGCTGCCCCTCTGGACTTGGTGGGTTGGCTTAGAGGCGTCTGGGCGAGTGAGATGACACACGACTTCTATCAACCTGCTCGGCTGGATGGAGTACGGAGGGGGTGCTCTGTGCACACCTGGGGGCGGCCCCCGCCTTACTGTGCTCCACCTGAGTCCTTGCCTGGGCTCGACCCTGGTCTTTTCTAGGTAGAGCTGGTAGGACCAGCAGGGTCTTCCTCCTCTGGCCCATCCACTGTGAGCATCCCTGGCCCCTCTGTTACTGTTAGCGTCAGCTGGCCCCTCTGCCCTCCCAGGGACAGGCCCAGCCTCCTCAACTCTCAGACTGCCCTGCACACACTTCTGTTCACCCTGTCCACATCCCTCCTTCCTTTATTTATGGGGAGCCAAACTTCCCTTCATCCGCTCATCCACTTTCAGCTTTCCTCCTCCCAAGAGTCTTCAGGGAGCATGGATCTCACAGTAATGAGGCAAGGCATTCCAGTCTTTTCTGTTAAGGCCATCAACTGATTTAAGGCCTTAAGTGAGGTCCACCCACATTATAGAGGCTCATTTGCTTTACCTTAGGGCTGCTGATTTAAATATTAATCATTAAAAATACCTTCACAGCAGCATCTAGACTCATGTTTGGCTGAGTGACCTGGTACCACAGCCCTGCCCAGTGGACACGTAACCATTAACCATCTCGAGGTTAGGTAATTTGCCAAAGGAAATGCATTCATTAGCACAGATTCAGAATCCGACAAGATCCCATCCTTTTGACTTGAGATCACTGTCAGTGTTAACCCAGGAAGTCAGGACAGAGTTGCTCCCTTGGAAGGAGCGTGCTAGAAGCGCTTAGTCCCTCCCTGGGAAATCATGTTCGGTATTTAAAGTTCTGGCATCCTGGCCCTTAGTCCCTTAGGAAGAGGCCCATTCTAACTCTCAGGCAAAATGGGCCTTCTGACTGGGTCCATGTTTTATTTCCATGATTGTTTGATGTAAAGAGACTTGTGTCTTTGCCTGGTGGGTTTGATTTGCTTTTTCCCTGCTGTTTTAAGTAAAGATTTGTCCACCCTATGTAACACTGTAAAACTCCTCACCTAAAATTAATTTCAGCATGTTGGTGTGCTATAAACAGTGTGGTCCAGGGGAAATTATGCCACTTTTCATGGAAACAGTCTGTCCTTGAGAGACACATTTGTTTCTGGTTCTTCGGAGATGGGTGTCATTTAGAAAACAAATGGATTCTTGTGTAATGTATGTAACTGTGTGATATTTGAAATGGAAAGGTCGAATAAAGCCTTTTGGGGTTTTTGAGGAAAACACTCCCTTGGCACATCTTACAAATAAAGTTTTGTTTGCTGAATAGATGAATACGTTCTGGTGGGGCTGGCAGCCTGGCATCTGAAGAACACTTTCTCTGGGGCCAGGGACCTGGGAGTAAAGCCTTGCTCGGCCCCTTGGCAGCCCCTCACCCCAGGCAGGTCACTGGGACATCTCTGAGCCTTGGTTGCATACGTGCTGTCATATCCAACTCTTTGTCACCTTACGGACTATAGCCCGCCTGGCTCCTCTGTCCATGGGATTTCCCCAGGCAAGAATACTGGAGGAAAAAAAAAAAAAAAGAATACTGGAGTGGGTTGCCGTTTCCTCCTACAGGGGATTTTCTCATCCAGGAATCGAACCCATGTCTCCCACATCTCCTGGATCAGCAGGTAGATCTTTACCACTGAGCCACCTGGGAAGTCCAAACCTTAGCTGCCTCGGGCAGAACAGTTGCCCCCTTCCTGGGGTGATGAGAGGTTCATGCTGCTATGGCACTGGAGCCCCCCAGTCCTGGCAGGGCAGTGAGGGCACCCTCCGTTCCCCCACCTCCACCCCTTTCTACCTTCACCTGCTCCATCTCTAACTCCAGAGCTCAGGGCAGGAGCACTGGAAATGTATTTCTGGTCTACACTTTGATGAGACAGATATGCAGGGCATATTCTGTGACTGATAAATTGTCCTTCCTCAGAAGAACTCCCAAATCGGAGGGGGATGTCAGAGTCTGGCCCTCCTCCAACACCTTCAGATGGTTTTCCACGGCTGGGGAAATCTCAGTAAAACAGTAGGGAAGAGTCTGGGTGGGGCTGATGGAGGTGGCGGCATGGGCAACTGGAGGGTGGGGGCCCAGGAGGGTCTCAGGGGCCTGTCATACAAAAAAGGACTTGGGGAGGTGGCAGCGAGCCTGGCCGGCGCCTCCCGTCCTGGCCCTGACCCTGACCGAGTCTCCCCGCTCTGGCCGCAGGTGGGTAAGCTGCGCGAGCGGCTGCAGGAGGCCAAGCTGGAGCGTGAGCAGGAGCAGCGACGGCACACGGCTTACATCTCGGAGCTCAGGGCCAAGCTGCACGAGGAGAAGACCAAGGAGCTGCAGGCACTGCGCGAGGTGCTCATCCGCCAGCATGAGCAGGAGGCGCGCGCACGGCCAAGATCAAGGAGGGCGAGCTGCAGCGGCTGCAAGCCACGCTGAACGTGCTGCGTGACGGCGCGGCTGACAAGGTCAAGACGGCACTGCTGGCCGATGCGCGTGAAGAGGCGCGCAGGGCCTTCGACGGTGAGCGGCTGCGGCTGCAGCAGGAGATCCTGGAACTCAAGGCGGCGCGCAAGCAGGCGGAGGAGGCTCTCAGCAACTGCATGCAGGCCGATAAGACCAAGGCGGCCGACCTGCGCGCAGCCTACCAGGCGCACCAGGACGAGGTGCACCGCATCAAGCGCGAGTGCGAGCGCGACATCCGCCCGGCTGGTACGTGTGCTGCCCCGCCCGCCTTGCGTGCGCGCCGGTCCTGCAGTACACGCACCCCCGCACTCCCCATGCATGCGCGCCCTGTCGCTTTTGTACACAGGCACCTTTTTCTGTTTTATACACAGGCCCCCTGTCCTCCCTGCCCAGAGACAACCCCTCCTTCTGTGCACACGTGCCTCATCCTTCCCTGCCTCATGCGTGTGGCCTCTCTGCAAGCACGTGCGCCATCCTCCCCTCTTGGAGCAGTAAATGGGGACCACTGTGCTCCCGGCCTGGCTCTAGGCCCTAGGGTTCCAGCAAAGTCCCTCTCATCCTGGGTGCGGGATGGAGGCTTCCAACAGGGCTCTCCTGTCGGTGGGAGACACCATAAGAAATTGAAGGACTGGAGGTGGAAGGACCATCCCTAGACTGGTCACCAGCCAATGACAGAGCATCAGTTCACATCTTAACAATCCAGTACCTGGAATGGCAGAAGAGTCGCACTGATTTTAAATTTCTAATGTATAGAAAATCTAAGCACATACCAGGGCTGCGGCCTTAGAGGTGTTCCGCAGCCCCTTTCCCCTCCGTGTATGGGGGCGGTGTTGTCACCTGATAGGAAGAGAAGGCTTTGGAGAAGGTCTCTTCTGCATGTGAATCCAGACTCCTCCTCTTGTCAGGTGTGACCCCAGTGAGGTTGCATACGGTCACTAAATCTCTGGTGCCTCATCTACAGGAGGAGGAATGATCACATATCTGTTGCAGTGTGCTGAGAATTAAGTTAACTCTTTATCAACAGCCTATAGTTTCTGTAATAAGAGACATATAAAGTATGTTCCTCTGTCATAGGAAATGTATTAAAAAAAGTGAAAGTGTTAGTCGCTCAGTCGTGTCCAACTCTTTGCAATGCCATGGACTATAGCCTGCCAGGCTCCTCTGCCCATGGGATTCTCCAGGCAAGAATACTGCAGTAGATTGCCATGCTCTCCCTCCAGGGGATCTTCCTGACCCAGGGATCGAACCCAGGTCTCCCACATTGCAGGCAGATTCTTTACTGGCTGAGGCACTAGAGAAGCCCCAGGAAATGCATATTTAAGGGAAACAGAATGGGGAGAAAACAAGTATTTGCCGAAGAGATGGACTGAGCTTAATTTAAAATGTACCAAGGAGTTGGTGTCTCTGTGTCTGTGTGTGTGTATTAGTCACTCAGTTGTGTCCAATTCTTTGCAACTCCACCGCCCGTAGTCGTCCAGGCTCCTCTGGCCATGGGATTCTCTAGACAAGAATACTGGAGTGGGTTGCCATTCCCTTCTCCAGGGGATCTTCCCAACCCAGGGACTGAACCTGGGTCTCCCACATCGCAGGCAGATTCTTTACCATCGGAGCAACTAGAGAAGCCCCAGGACTTGGTATCTGTTTCCATTCCAGCGCCAAGTAGAACTAGCCCCAGTTCAGGTTGCCTCAGTGTGTGGGGGCCACTTAGGAGAACAGAGAGAAAGGGATTAGTGTCCATTTCTCCCACTATTCCCCCACTTGATAAATGTCCCTCCTCAGACAGGCCTCTTGGCAAACTGTTCAGAAGGATCCTGCATTTTGTTTCTTTGTCAGCTGAATTGGATTAGAAATGCAGGAAGGCTTCCAGGCTTCCGCTTACACATTTAACATGCCTCTTAAGAAACAATTGAGAAAAAAGGCAGTTGTGGTCAGTGCGGGGCCATTGGACTCATTCCTTAGATCAGTTAGGATTAGGTCTGAGAACCCTGTTACACAGGGGCTTAAAATCTGGAATTTATTTCTCTGTTAATGTGCAAAGTCTGCAAAGGGCTTCACAGAGTAGTGCAGGCCACAGGGCCTCTCAGCTTTCCCCTCAGAAGGGGCTCTGCGAGGCGGCCCTGTTCCTCACGGCCCCTCCTGCCATGGAGTGCCAGCCATCACATCTTTATCCCGGGTTGGCAATGGGAGGACAGATGAAGGAGGGTGTAGTCGTCGTCCACCCTCAGGTGGTTTCTGGGAATTCTTGGCCTTCCTCTGCTCACACTGGATCACCCCAGCCTCTGCCACCACGTGGTCTTTCCCTTTCCACATGGCTATGTCTTGTCCTCTTTGTATAAGGACACCAGTTAGTGGATCGAGTTGTGTTAGTTGCTCAGTCGTGTCTGACCCTTTGCAACCCCCAAGAACTGTAGCTTGCTAGGCTCCCCTGTCCATGGGATTTTCCAGGCAAGAATACTGGAGTGGGTTGTCATTCCCTTCTCCAGGGGATCGTCCCAAACCCAGGGATCGAACCCAGGTCTACCCGCATTGCAGGCCGATTCTTTACCATCTGAGCCACCAGGGAAGGCCCACCCCAATCTGTTATGACTTCATCTCAGCTTAACATCTTAGTTACATCTGTAAAGATCCTATTTCTAACAGGTTCATATTCTGATTTGCCAGGTAGACATGAAATTAGATAGGGACACCATTCATCCGCAGGTACCAAGGAGGAGAAGAGAATGGGTCTGGATGTAGCAGCTTGATTCCTCAGACTTTGCAATGAAGAAGTGCTAACGAAATTATCCCCAAATCGATGGATTTGTTGGGAGCTGGCTAAACTGGGGTGTTCACTGAGACATGTGCCTGTTGGATGTGCTTGCTGAGAAGTGGCTAGATTCTGTGCCCCTGGGGCAGAGAGACAGCATAGGGAGGACTCAAGAGAGGCTGGCTTGAGTCTGATTCATGATCTGCTGCTGCCTAGAGTGTGGGCACATTCCCTGTTCTGGGCCTCAAGTTTATCTGTAAAATGGGATAATGTCTACCCTGAGGGTCTTTTAAAAACTGAGAAAGAGCATGTCTCTTTTAAGTACAAATGTCGTCCTGAGCTCACAGTAGCATGTAAGTAAGAAGTGATAGCCATCATCCAGAACTGTTGTTTTTTCCCTGTCAGTTAGAATCTTGTGGTTGCAAGTGACAGAAACTCTACCTCAAACCAGTTTTCTTGACTAAAGTATCTGGACTAGCCTCTGGGACAGCCCCAGTGGGACTAATGATGTCACCCAGGACCTGGGTTTCTTAGGTTCTGCCCCATCTTTTATTGTCCTCACACTTTAGACTCTCACTGTGCTGGTGAGATGCCATCATTGTGTCAGACTCTATGTCCTCACAAAAAACAGCCCAGAGAAAGTGAGAGAAGCTCTTTCTTAACTCCTAAGAAGAAATAAGAGGGTCCTAGCAACACCCTCTTCAGGCTGTTGGCTCTGAGTGGGTCATGTATCCATCCCTGAACCAATTACTATTAAGGGGCGGGGCCATGCAGGTGGTGTGAGCCAATCAGGGCCTGCCCTGGGAATTTGGAGTGGTGCAGTCCCACCCCCTCTCATGGTGATAGTGAGAATGTCAGAGAAGGGGAAATGGATGCAGGGACCAATCCAGAAATGTCCTGCACACTCAGGTGATGGGGTTCAGGGAGGCTCAAGAAGGTCACTGTCAGAAGTTCACACTTCCTCACCATCCTCAGGGCAGGGGAAGGATCACTAAGATCAGGCTGGGAGCCAGACCAGAGTCAACAAATAAGAGTGCCTTCACAGCTGTGTGAGCTGGCAGGTCTCCTAACCTCTGGAACCTCAGGACTCTAGCTGGGGAAATGTGACAACCTAGAAAATGTTGGCTCCAGAATCTGTTTCACATTGTCCATCCATTCCTGGATGCCATCTTCACTAGTGGAGGCTGTTTTCTAGGAACCTGTTCCATTTGATTGGGTTTAAGCCCTTTGCTCACTTACTGGAATCAAGTAGGGAACCGATGCTCTTCGAAGCTGAGAATTTCCGGAGACATCTTGCTTGTGATGCTGTGCCCTCTTGTGGAAGGGACTAGTGTGATGGGTGCTGGAAGGGAGTGCTTCCTGGCCCCAGAGCAAAGCCAGAAGTGTGCGGCCAGAGTGATGAGGGGACAGACTGGAGCCCTACCTGTTAACTTGTAACAACTCACACCACTGATTCCCCGGCTTTATTTTTTCTCCTAGCACTAAGCATGCTCTAGTCTACTCCAGTACTGACTTCTGCTTTCAGCTCCCCCCCCTCTGGAATGAAAGCTCTGAAGGCAGGGACTCTGATCTGTTTTGCTCATCAGTGTTTCCCAGCATCCATTGATGGCACTCAATTCAGTATTGTTGAATTCAGGAAAACAAGTTTAAGTGGTTTAAATTAATGAACTCTTTTCACATTGTTTTTACCGTTTCTGGGTTGAAATCGACAGCAGCAACAATGTTTCCCGCATCACTGAGAGTTCTTCCCTACAGTGGGGAGCTGCTCCCCGCACCTTCAGATCAGCTTTAGTCAAAGCGGGAGCTGCAGGAGATTGCCTTGGAGGACAGGGAGGGATGCAGACGGAAGGAGAGAAGCCCTTTTTTACTAAAGAGAGGCCACTCAAAAAGCTTGTTAGAACTCTGGGACTTTGCTTGAAAACCTCAGTCTGGAGTTTTAGGGGTACCATTTTCCCCCCTTTGTAAATCTCAGTTATATTTTATCCGTTTTTCGTGGTCTGCTGTTTAAATAAGATAGCCAGGAGCTAAAGTAGATTAATGATGGCAGCCAACATTGACTGTGTGCTTTTAAGATGCCAGTTTCTGTGATAAATTCTTCCCGTGGTTGATCTGAATCTCCCCTAGTTAAACAGGGTGTTCTCATTGTCCCCACCTCACAGAGGGTAAGGCTAAGAGAGGTGACCCACCTGCCCAGAGTCACACAGCTGGTGGGGGCGGGGATCTGAACTTACTGTCTGCCCTCAGGACAGGGCTCTTAATCAGTATTCTCTGCTTGAGTGATCTGTGTCTCAATTCAAGGTGTCTGATTAAGACACCTGATTAAGAGGTAGGAGTTTCAACTTCTGATTCAGGTTATAGTCAACTTCATGTGTACCCTCTGAGAGCGTGCTGAGTGAGAAGGGCATTTTTATTTGTTTCCTGGGGCTGCCTTAACAAATGGCCAGAGACACACTGAAGTTTATTCCCTCACTGTTCTGGATGCAAGAAGTCCAAAATCAAGGTGTCAGTAGGGCCATGCCCCACTGAAGGCTCTCGGAGAGGGCCCTTCCTTGCTCTTCCAGCTTCTGGTGCCTGCATCACTCCACTCTCTGCCTCCCTCTTACTGGGCGCCTCTGTGTTTTTCCTCTTTCTATGCATCTTCTCTTTGTCCTGTGGGGATGCTTGCCCTTGGATTTAGGACCCACCCAGTTAATCCAGGATGATCTCCTCACCTTAAGGTCCTTAATTACACCTGTAAAGACCCTTTTCCCAAACAAGTTTCTATTCACAGGTATCTGAAATCAGGATGTGAACATACCCTTTTAGGAACCATAATTCAAACCACTGCAGTGTTCTTCATATTTGCACACCAAGGGAGATAAAAGTCTAGGCAGGACAGGAGCTACTACTCGAGACCTACTATCTGCCTGCGGCAGTTATAATTAGAGTTGTTTATTTTATGCCTACCATGTGTTAGGCACTTTCCATGTATTCATTTCACCCTCACAACATCCCCATGATTATCCCTATTTCACGGATGAGAAAACTGAGGCATAGGAAGAAATCAGGTAACCAAACCAAGGTAATGGAGCCAGTGAGTGCTGGCCTTAGGAGCAGGACCCAGCAATCCAGTGGCCTTGCTCCTAAGCAGCCTGCCTGTCTCCTGTCCCTTCCTGTCCTCACAGTTCCCCTTCTAAGTGGAGCTGCCTACATCCCCATTTTACAAGTGAGCCTGGAGAGGTCAAGTGCCTTGCCAGAGGTCACACAGTTCACCAGTGGGGCTTAGTCTCCAGTTCATACCTTCTTACTCCATGCCTAGTACTTTTCCCTCTGTGGCAAGCTGTTTTATAGCACGTGACTTTAACCTTTGTGTTCGATAATCAAGGCAATATCCACATGATATCACCTTACATACAGGCTTGCTCCTGGCGGGCATGCACAGGTATGTGTGAAATAATACCACGTCATAAAGACTCTATCCAGAGTTTGTTGAAACCATTCTCACCAAAGCATTAGTATTCTTTTCAGAAGTTTTTGGTGTACCTTATCTCAGAATTTATTCCTAAATTCTGTGATGAAAATCACTGTAGTTGAAACTATTCTGATTTTTGTCAGTTAATGAAACTCTGGTCTGGGGAATTTTCTTTTAACACCTGTGTTAGTTTCCTAGGACTGCTGTTACAAAGTACCACCAGCTGGGTGGCTTAAGCAACAGAAATGTATTCGCTCACAGGTTCGGAGGCTAGAAGTCTGAAGTCAGGGTGTTGCAGGACTGTTCTCTGAAGGCTGCAGGGGAGGGTGCTTCCTGCTTCTTCCGGCTTCTGGTGGCTCCAGCTGTTCCCGGGCTTGCGGCTGCATCGCCCGTCTCTGCAGGCATCTTCTCCCTGTGCTTGTGTCTCTTTCCTCTTATGAGGACCCCAGTTATTAGAGCCCACCCGACTCCACTGTGACCTCGCCTAACTCATTATATCTGCAAAGACTCTTTCCAAATGAAGTCACATTCCCAGGTGGTAAGAAGGGCATGGGTTTGGGGAGGGGGCACGCCAGCACAGCGCCCTTCCTGGGGCAGTTTCCCAGCTGCTGGCTTTTGTGTCCAGAAACAACTGAAGTGTATGGTATATGGCAGAAGCTTCCTCCTATAAGCTTTTTTTTCTGCTTGGCTTCCTGTAGGGAATGAGGGATGAGGCTGGGTGAGCTGGGGCTCATGCCAAGGGTTGCACAGGGGAGACCAAGGCACTCTGGGCCCCCAGAAGCCGCGAATCGGCTCTCTGACTGTGGGACTCCTAGAGATGTCAGGGCGGGGGAGGAGGAGGGAGCGCCAGCCGCATACGGGAGTTGGTGTTGTGTGTGAGGACTTGGCTGGTCGGGAAGAGGCTACAGATGGGAAGAGGAAACTACTTGGAAACTACCAACTTCCACGGTGACCAGGGAGGCCGAGTCTGTAGACGGAGGCAGTCCCATGAGGGCAGGAAGGCAGGGGGAGTTGATGAAGCAGGGAGTGGGTGAGAGTGTCAGATGGGGTGAGAAGAGAGGACAGGAAATTGGTGAATTTGGGGGCCAGGAGAAGGTTGGAGACCTTAGCGAGAGCTGTTTGCTGGAGGGGTGCAGCCCATTCCAGTATTCTTGCCTCGAGAATCCTGTGGACAGAGGAGCCTGGTGGGCTGCCATCTATGGGGTCGCACAGAGTCGTACACGACTGCAGCGACTTAGCAGCAGCAGCAGCAGCAGCAGTAGGAGACACAGCCAGACGGGAGTGGGAAGCAGGAGGACAACCAACTCTGACCAAGCTGAGCTGCAGGGGGCAGGGGGGGGAGTGGCTGGGTGACCCTGGACGGTCAGGATTTGACTTTATGTCATGAAGGTAAGAGAGAAAGAAACATAAATCAGTTTCGGGGTAAGTGTCTGGCTGATGATATAGGTTGAGCCCTCAGCCCTGTGCTTCTCTGTGCTGGGACTGGTGATTGACAGGGGAGCAGGGCCTGGGCCGTGCCCTGCAGTGTCTTTCTGCCCCGTGTTGCTGAGTCCAGTCGCCCTGGATCCACGGAGCTGCTGAACCTTCCCCTGGGCCTGAGGCCAGCAAGAGAGAGCTCTCCTTGGTCACAAGCCCCTACAGTCAGCTGCTTGTTCTTTCTCTTTTCAGATGGATGAGATCAAGGGGAAAGATCGTGTGATTCTGGCCTTGGAGAAGGAGCTCGGGCGTGCAGACTGGGCAGACCCAGAAGCTGCTGCTTCAGAAAGAGGCTTTGGATGAGCAGCTGGTTCAGGTCAGAGAGGCTGAGCGGTACCACAGTAGTCCAAAGAGAGAGCTCCCGCCCGGCATAGGGGACATGGCCGAGCTCATGGGCGTCCAGGTGAGGGGCTCATGATGCACTGGGGCCATCGAGTCGACCGCCTACCCATCACTCCTCCCACTGGTCATTCTTCTGGTGAACTTGCCTGCCTGCCTTCCCCCATCCCTCCCTCCTTCCTTCCCATCCATCTGCATACCCTTCCTTCTCTCCCTTACCCATCCCGCTACACGTGCAGACATTCACTGTGGCCAGGCCCAGTGCTCGGCACAGGAGTGCAGAGGTGAAGATCAGGCTGCTCTTGCCTCTGGTGGTCTTAGAGTTCAACTGAAAAGAAAGAAATGAAAGCATGAATGCCGAGTATCCAGGAAGAGCTCAGAAAGGGACTCAGTGAGGACAATATGATTTAAAGGCAGAGCCCCCTGCCCAGGAGAGGGAGCTCAGCCAACAGACAGGGCACCTGGGGACAGCTGGTAGTTAAGAGGCACAGAGGAGGCCGAAGCTGTAGACATTCATTCATTCACTCACTCATTCATTCATTCACTAAATACTGAAGTCTGTCAGGCAGGCTGTGTGCAGACAGCACATGAGGTCCTGGCATCTCAGTGGTGAGTGAGGTGGGCACAGTGCCTGCCCTTGAGGAGCATCCTGGCATGTAGGTGATGTGCCTTCATTGGAGGTGCTCAGAGAGCAGGGGCTGGGATGGAAGGTCCCCAGATCTTAGGGAGCCGCTGGAGGGTTTGCCGTCTCATCGCCTTGGAGCTGATCTTTCCACATGTTGCTTGACTTGGGGGACAGTCCCCTAATGAGGAGCCTACCTTTGTCCTGAGAGTTTTACGAGAAAGGTCCATGAAGCGCTCTGACTCAGTTAAGCTTTTTCAAAGTACATTCGTGTCTTGATTCTATTTTAGGATCAACATATGGATGAGCGAGATGTGCGGCGATTTCAGCTAAAAATTGCTGAACTGAATTCGGTGATACGGAAGCTGGAAGACAGAAATACCCTCTTGGCAGACGAGAGGAATGAACTGGTAATCAGCCCCCACCTCCTCAGAGGCAGATGGATCCTGCAGGGTTTGGGAGAGCGGTCCTGGGGCCACAGACCAGGCTCTAAACAGGCAGTTAATACCCAGGCTGTCTGGTTTTCTCTACTTTCCCCTGATTTCTTCCTGATTAAAAATCGAACACATGCTTGTTGAAGAGACCTGTGAGTATCCTTAGTTTCTGCAGGAATTTATCCTGAGCTGACAATCAGAGAAGTTCAGTGAGGGGTCTGTGGAGAGGGTGTTCATTGCAGTGATGTCTGTATATAGTAGCAACCAAAACTGAACCCAAACGAAACCAAACCCCGCTTGTTCAGTCCTCAAGTACTGATCAAAATAATCATGGAACATTTATGCAGTGAATTGTATGCAGTCATTAAGAATGGTATCTTAGATCATATTTAACTGCCATGGAAATTTGTCCATGATAAATTAAATGATAAAAGCGGTTTACAGAACAAAAACCCATTATCATCATCCTGGATATGGGAAATTGTTTTAGGTGGTGTGATTATGGACAGTTTTTATTTTTTGCTGATCTGTTTACTTTCTTTTGCATAAAAGTTCATATAGTTCTATTTTTAAAGGTAATGGTGTGAACTTCTGGTTAAAAAAAATCTCAAGGGGGCTTCCCTGGTGATCCAGAGGCTAAGGCTCTGTGCTCCCAGTGCAGGGGGCCAGGGTTCAATCCCTGGTCAGGAGAACTTGATCCTACATGCTGCAGCTAAGGCTGGGAACAGCCAAAAAAAAAAAAAAAAAATCTCAAGTAAAAATAGTAGCTTCTTGAAAATACAGGATAAACAGTTAAACTAATTTTTATGGAGTGGTAGTCAGTATATAAACTTCTTGACAAATGCCTCAGTATTTCTCTTTATTCGAAATTTTATTGTAAAAGTAAGTGTATCTGTATTTTTGAAACACATGGAGATAAAAAGTATTAATAAGTGTCACTTCCTCATGGTTTTATCAGGATCAGAATAATTTCATTTCCTTCCAGTTTTTTTAAGGCGTATTTTATATAGCTTTCATCAGACATGCCATCTCATATTATGTCTCCACTCATTGGGTAAATATTCATGCGCTTAAAAAAATCCCTCATGAGAGGCAAATAGTTTACTAAATGGATTAGAAAAAATACCTTGCTTGAAACAATTCAGACCTTCTGAACCATTTAAAGAAAGAATTGATAAGCTTGCCAGAACTGGGATCTTTTTTTTTTTTAATTTTATTTTTAATTGGAGGATAATTGCTTTTCAGTGTTGTTATGGTTTCTGCCATACAACAGCGTGAACCAGCCATAAATATACATATGTCCCCTCCTTCTTTAACCTCCTTCCCACTCTCAGCATTCAGCCCTTCTAGGTTGTCACAAAGTGCCAGGTTAAGCTCCCTGTGTTACATAGCAACTTCCCGCTAGCTATCTTTTATTATCTTTTTTAAATCTATTTACACGCGGTCGTGTGTATGTGCCGGCCTACCTTCTCAGCTTGTCCCGCCCTCTCGTCGTCCCGCTATTTCCACGAGTCTGTTCTCTATGTGAGCGTCTCTATTTTTGCACGACAAATGGGTTCCTCAGTACTATCTTTCTAGAATCAATATATATTCATTAATATGCAATATTTATTTTCCTCTTTCTTACTAAACTTCACTCTGTATAACAAGCTCTAGGTTCAGCCACCTCACCAGAACTGATTCACACTCGCTCCTTTTGTGACTGAGTAATATTCCATTTTACACATGTGTGCTACAGCTTCTTTATTCATTCATCCATCAGAGGACACCTAGGTTGCTTTCATACTGTACATAACAGTGTTGGGATCCTAAAATCATGAGATAACTACTGTTAATAGTTTGAAGTGGTTCTGACATCCTTTTCATGTTTATGTGAATGTCTTGACTCTCAGAAATAGCCTTCTTTGTTGTTATTTTATGGTTACACACAGGATAGTTTCCTGTGTATTGTTGTTCTGCAACTTGCTTTTTTTCCCTTGATGTATCAGTTAACTCATTTTCCAGCAATGCCGAAGATCTCCTTTGTCTTTGTAACAACTGTGTTGAACTCCCTGTGGTCAAACCATGGTTTATTCAACCACTCCTCTACTGGTAAAAATTTAGGCTATCTCGCAACTTCGTGTTCACTTTTCACTTTCTTGCATTGGAGAAGGAAATGGCAACCCACTCCAGTGTTCTTGCCTGGAGAATCCCGGGACGGGGAGCCTGGTGGGCTGCTGTCTATGGGGTCGCACAGAGTCGGACACGACTGAAGTGACTCAGCAGCAGCAGCAGCAGCAGCAGGTTTCTCTGCTACTGTACATAATGCCACACAGAAGATACATTTTTGTTTTTACTCCCTTGAACCTTTATTTCTGCAGGATAGATTTCTAGCAGTACGATGTCTGAGTCAAGGTACATCTTAGTGACTACCATCAGTGTTTCATCTTAACTTCCACATCCTGGTGATCCAAACCAGAGGTCGGCAGTCAGTCCCTTGTGTTTGGTTCTTGGTTCTGGCACTTTCTTGAGCACATCGCCCCACCTCTCTGTGGCCAGGTTCTTTGTCTGTGGAATGAGAATGGGAAGGAGCCCCTCCTGGGATCAAGGTGAGGGTTAAAGGAGAGGGGATGCCTGGACACATGGTGAGTACCTGATGCAGTGGGTCTTGCAACTGTCATCATATTGATGAATGTTTAAGTTGTTTCTAATTTTCATCCATTAAAATAACCCTGCAGAAGCTGTACCCATGCATTTAGTTCTCGCAACAAGTGTCTGAGGCAGACACTACCATAGCTGTTGTTCAGTCACTCAGCTGTGCTGGGCTCTTTGCAACCCCATGGACTGCAGCACACCAGGCTTCCCCTGTCCTTCACTGTCTCCTGGAGTTGCTACTATTATTCCCATCTTATAGATGAGAAAACTGAGGCTGAAAGTTTGGCTGTGGTCTTGCAGCTAGTGTGTGTCACCGAGGACACTATATGCAGAAGGAAGAAGAGTGGATGCTTCTAATTGTGCAGTCTCCCAGTCCCTGCTCCGTATCCCCCTCCACCATCATTTCTCGAGTCTCAGTCTCACTGGACTGGCCTGCATACAACAGAGTGATGGATTGTTCTAGAAGGCAGACCTGACCACAGAATGCTTATGCCTCAAAGCCTTTGGCCAGAGGAGTGTGGGCGGGGAGGGCTGGCGAGCTGGGAGTGGAAACCAATGATAGAGTTCTCAGCTCCCTAAATCAGGCCTCACCAGGCCCGCCCAGCTCTTCCCATCGCCCACGTTCCATGTTCCCGCTGCCGCCCATGAAGTTCCTTGGACGCGCCATGATCTTACCCCCTTCTGACACCTGACAGTGTGCCTCCCCTGTGTGGACCATCCATGAGGACCTGTCTCACTGTGTTCTTACCTCTGCTACCACCTTTGCTCTCTTCCCCCATCTCTTGGACGGTCACCCCCAAGGTTCTTCCCTTTGACACAGCCCCCAGGACAGGACCCGGGCCCAAGAGGGTCCTTCCAGCTGCTATCCAGATGAGAGGGTGGAGGGGACACCCCACCCCTGTGACCCCGTGGTCACAGGGATCATGCTCAGAGGACTCGGGAGCAGCTCAGGGCCGAGTGCTACCCCATCTATCTCATACCTGCAGCACTGCACCAGGCCCAGGGATCCTCTGTTGTCTGAAGAGTGCTGAGCTTTCAGCTAAGTCTGTGCCTGGGGAGAAATGGTGGCCAGGAGGAGCTAGATGGCTGGACTGACCTTTACACATGTGAACCTTGACCTCTGGGGGTTTTGCCTGCAGGTAAGGGACGTGTGGATGTAGCTCAGGCCACTTGCCAGCAGGGTGACCTGAGACAGATCTCTGAGTCTCTGTGTTGGGCTGTACCCCTTCCTCTTGCCTTGCCCAAGGCCTTCTGAGGCTCAGGTGGAAGCCTGTGTCTGGAAGCCAGGTATCTGTGGGCTCTTCCTGGTGTTCGCATCACACAGGTGGTGTGGTCCCCACGGCTCCAGCCAGGTGGGATCTCCGCTGGCCTCCACAGCTGGGTCTTACAGCTGCTGCCCTCTGTGTCTGTCTGATCGCAGCTGAAACGCTCCCGCGAGACAGAGGTCCAGCTGAAGCCCCTGGTGGAGAAGAACAAGCGGATGAACAAGAAGAATGAGGACTTGCTACAGAGCATCCAGAGGATGGAAGAGAAGATTAAGAACCTTACGCCGGGAAAACGTGGAGATGGTGAGACATGACCAGGAGCCCTTGTCTCTGCCTGGGCCCCTCCAGCCCCCTGACCTGAGCAGTCCAAGTTCTCCCAGGCCATCTTCAACCCACCCCCAACCCCACCCCATCCCTCCTGCCTCCGTTCCCCAGAATTCACAGCGCTGTGGGCATCTGTGCCCGAAGGAGCGTGTACCAGGTGGCCTGACAGCGGGTTTGCACCTCCGCTCTGCCATCTCCACCTGGGGTTATTGGGCCCAGACCTCTTCCTCATCCATGAAATGGGATTGAAAACATCAGTGCTGTAGGGTCAGGGACAGGATGGAGTGATGACACAGAAGGTTCTCACAGAAGACCTGGGACATTAGGGCAGCTCAGTAGGCCAACGATTACAGTTTTGCTTCAAGTGCTTTGAATCAGGGCCTTTCATTTGCTCCAGCAAGAATGAGTGGTCTTTGTGGTCAGAGTGGTGTCTTGCAGCTGATGGTTTAAGGAATACTCTGAGTTTTCATTGTCCAAAGTAGCCTCAAGCATGCCTATTGTACAGCTGAGAAGACTGAGGCTCTGGGAGATGGAACACCCTTCTCCCTGTTCCCTGGAAGGTCCAGGTATGAGTGTGCATTGTTACCACATAGCGTGCTCTCTTCCCCCAGCACCCAAACTTTCTAGGCTCAGGGCAGACGTTCACCTCTCTCAACCCATTGCCTGCCAGCCCTTCCTGTCAGCAGTGGGCATAGTCAGCCCTGCCTCGAGCCTGGCTCTGGTCTGCAGCTGTCCACTCCTCCAGAGTAGGGACCAGGGAACAGTCATCCCTCCCTCCATCTTTCCATCCTATATCCCCAAGCCCACACTCCGTGCCCTGACGCATGGTGGGTCCCTGACAAGGGCTGTGGATGAGCAGCCCTGCAGTGTCCTCTCTTCCCTTGGCTACAGAAAGAGAAACTGTCGGCCCAGGCATCCCTGAAGAGGCACACTTCCTTGAACGACCTCAGTCTGACACGAGACGAGCAGGAGATCGAGTTCCTGAGGCTGCAGGTGCTGGAGCAGCAGCACGTCATTGACGACCTCTCATTGGTATGTCTGCACCTGCACCAGTGCCAAGCCCTCCGTGGGGGTGCCAGGAGACATGGGGCCTCCAGAATACCATCAGGGCTGCAAGCAATGTGGGGGCACAGCGGGGCAGGGGAGCGTCTCACGGAGCTCCTCCTGGTGATGGGGCCTTCCTGCTCCATTCTTGCAGAAAGCAGCCTCCACTTGCTTTACACGACATCACCCGGTATCCAGGAACGGTTTCCATGGTTACTCTTTTGCTCAGCTCTTATGCTGAGTTTGCTGCCATTAAGAAGCAGCATCAGCCTCTTTTGAAAAGAGTCTCTGGCCTTTACAGAGAGGGTGTGATCGATCTGTCCTGAAGAAGTCTGATGTGGTTTTTTTTTAGCCTGTTATTGCAGACTGTGAACTTGAAAACCGGAACCTTATAATCAGACCGGAATTTGAAGGACCTGCTAAGACGTGTGTGTGTGTGTGTGTGTGTTTGCAAGATCAAGGCGGGGGAGTGTGAGTATGTCTTAAGGAGGTTGACTGTGACATCCAGAGATTTCTGCTGCTCTCTGTGGAAGGAGCTTTGGGACCATGAAGGGAGAATCTATAGTGAGCTTTAGTTGCATCTTAGAAGCAAAGAATACTTCAGAAAATAGAAAAGCCAGTGACCAAAACTCTAGAAAAGGCTTTGACTGTAAGTTGTCCAATTCACTTTGCTTGCCTATTTCTCCATCTCTGCTCCCTCCTTCCTTCCACTCACCCGTCTATTCTCCCTCCCCTCCTTGCATCTGCCTTCCCACCCTCCCCCTCGCATCCATTCCTTCCTCTCTCCATCCGGCCTTTATTCCACCCCCTCCATTTATTCATTCAACCTTCCATGCATCTTTGCTTCATTACACATAAAAGTCTTTATGCCACGTAAGGTGAAAAAACTCACCCAACGAAACGATGACAGGATCGAAAGAGGAATAATAAACAGATAAGACGAGAGAAAATAAAGATGGCAGCTTCAGTCAAGATCAGGAGGGACACATCGGTGGGACCATAAGGGTTGTCGCCAGGCACCTTATTTGCCTCTGGGTTTCCTGACAGCCAAAGAGGATAGGAACATCCTATCAGAAAGGAGATAATCAGGAAGGAGAGAATTTGCTCTCCTTGGCTTCCTCTGGGGCAGAGTGCTGCTACTCCTGCCGCTACCCCTGTAGGTGCCGTTTCTACTGACAGAAGCCGCAGGTAATCAGTCTCTTGCAGGGCAGGTTCTAGCGCTTATAGCAAAGGAAGAGGCTGAGAATCAGAGAAATGCGGCGTGTGTCATCTGGCCAGGAGGAGGCCCTATGGGGATTTGGCCGCAGCTCTGTGTGAGATCGAAGCCTCAAGATTATTTATTTTCTGTTGGGGTCACTGACAGTAGGTAACTTGTCAACACCGCCTGAACTTTTATAGCTTCCAGCCCCAAAGGCAGCCAGGGTGGAGTTTACAGTCCTGGCCAACCTTGGCATTTTTTTTTTCCTGGGAGGGTCCAAGTCCAATTCATGGTGTGGCTCTGTAGCTGTCAGTTCTGAGAAGCAGCCGTGCCTTGGGTGCTCAGAACCTGGGCCGACCCAGGCCCGGTGTAGACAGGTAGGCACAACAACTTGGTGAGTTATGCCCTCTTGGAGCCAGTGGGTCCCTGGGTGTGATGTGAAGACCGGCTGAAGATGCAAACGGCTGTGTTTCCTTCTAGGAGAGAGAACGGCTCTTGCGGTCCAGAAGACATCGCGGGAAGGGCCTGAAGCCACCCAAGGTGGGCCAGCGGTGGCACAGCTGCCCTGCTCTGGCTCCATGCCAGGATCTGCAGGGCGGGCAGCCCAGGGATGGGGAGGGGAGCGAGCAACCCACAGAGGGGCCCTGAAGGCAGGCACCCTCACATCTCTGCATGTTTGATGTGGAAAAACTTGTTATAGCTACTTCTCAAAGCAACGTAAATAACTAGGCCATGGACCTGGTTACTGTCATTTATTCATGGAAAATTTACAGATGTATCCTGTATTTAGGCCTCTGGGGATGTGCGCCCAAAATTAAAAACATAAATACTTAGACTTTTTGAAGGATTTAAAGGATACCTGGTCTTGGTTTATAACATCTATATATCCTGTTTTGAAGAATCAGGGGCTTCAGGCTTTTTGGAATGATGCAGAATGCATTCTTCCTGGAAAATGTGGTTTTGCCCTTTCTATAGAGACATTGTCCAAATGTCCAGTGAGGTGAGCAGAGGCAGTCTTAGAAAACTCAGATGCCCACAGGGACCAAGCTGGAAAGTAAAAGAGCAAATTGGTTTTTTTTTTTTTTTTAAGAATTTTTTTGATGTGGACCATTTCTTAAGTTTTTATTGAATTTGTTACACTATTGCTTCTGTTTTATGTTTTGGTTTTTTGACAAGGGGGCATGTGGTATCTTAGTTCTGAGACCAGGTAAAGAACCCACACTCCTGTATTGGAAGGTGAAGTCTTAACCTTTTAACTGCTGCAGAAGTCCTGCAAATTTCCGTTTTTAGAAGGCCTTAGTTTGCATTTGCACCTGGAAACATTTTTCACTTCCATGAAGATGTGGGCCTGGTCACCTTCTTATTAAACCAGATGCCCCTCCTGGTTTATCTTTTTGTAGAGATATGGCTATATAGAAATATTTCTCATCTATAAAGAAAACAGCCATGCAGATGTCTTACTGAATGACCACAGATATATGGCTTTGGTGTCAGTGAGACAATAGGGAGTGGTGGTGACTGTGAAAAACTGGGTCCAGAATATCAGCTGCTGTAGGAAAGTGAGCCAGGTGGTGCCAGATAGTTCAGTCATTCAAGAGACGTGGAAATCTCTGCATTGGTTTCGTAAGACTTCTGTAACAAGGTACCACAAACTGGGTGTCTTAGAAGAACAGAAATGTATTAGCTCAAGGTTTTGGAGTCTAGGAAGTCTAAAATCAAGGTGTTGGCAGCACGATCCCAACCTTTAGGGAAATCCTTCTTTGCTTCTGGTGACTTACTGGAAAATTGGTATTATCTGACAAGACTTTCCTCGTCTTCAGTCCAGTTCAGTTCGGTCACTCAACTGTGTCCGCGTCTTTGCGACCACATGGACTGCAGCACGCCAGGCTTCCCTGTCCACCCTCTCTGCCCCTTGTCTTAAAGCTGCACAGCTGCAGTCTCTCCTTCTGTTGGCATGTGCTGTTTCCCTGTGTGTCTCTGTCTTTGCGTAGCCATCTTCTCATAGGGACATTAATCACATTGGATTAGGGGTCCACCCCAATCCAGTGTGCCCTCATTTTAACTGATTATTGCAATGATTATATCTCCAAGTGAGGTCACACTCGGAAGTACTGGGGGGTTAGGGCCTTAATATAACCTTTTGGGGTTGGGGGCTCAGTTCAACCCATAACACTTTTATGTAAAATCTCAGGATTGTGAATGTTGGTGCGAATTGTTTATAGTACACTCTGTGGGCCAAATAAAATATATCTTGAACCAAATTTGTACATTTGGATAAATGTTTACTTATAGCATCTCATTTAATCATCATAGTAACCCTGTGAGGTTGGTGTTCTTTTTTTTTTTAATTTTAAAATTACAGGAAGTATATAGGTAGAAAATATAGAAATGAATTAAAGAGGAAAAGTAACAGACTGACATTTAAACTCAAGTCTGGGGCTCCAAGCCCAAGCTTATGCCACCAAGTCAAGTTGAATGAGGTACAAGTCTCTATGCACTGACATTAGACTCTCAGAAATGGGAAGCGGTTCAGCGGAACTTGGTTATACTTAAATACATATTTTCATTATGGAAGTAGCATAGCCGCCGTATAGACTATCTGGGGCATAGTGGTCCATCATGGCAGTGCCTCCCCGGTGCAATCAATGTTGGTATTTTAATGCAGCCTCCTCCCCCATCCTTGTTCTGCTTCAAATTTTTTTTGGATCATGTAGCTGTGATTGCAGGATACATTTTTTGCACCCTGGGTTTTTACTTACCATTATACTATAAAGCATGTTTCCACGTTATGATGCTGTCATCATAAATATGAATTTTCAAGACTACATAATCTGTTGAGTGGGTGGGCCATAAATTTGTTTACCGTTCTGTGGCCGCCAGGCGCGCCCGCTCCCGGCTCCTCACGGTTGTGAATAGCGCTGCAGTGAATGTGTCCATGCTTAGCAGGCTGCTCTTCTCCAGCCAGTTCTGCTAGGTTCCCTGAGTGATGAACATTTCATTGAGTGACCACCCTTTCCGTCTTCTTGGGCTCCCCGCTTCTGTAAATGTAACCACAGTGACCTCCTTTTGTCCAGAAAACAGGGTCCATAGTCTGGATAGTTCCCATGGATAGATTCCTGGAAGTCTACATGTGGGTCAGCGGGTGTGAAGGCTTCAGTCAAGACCTATTCACCCTTCTGTCTGCTGTACAGAAGGGTTGTGTCATTCTGCCCAGTTGTCAGTAATGTACATGATGGCCATTTTCACTACAAGACATGTTTAAAAAGCAACCGTCTAAAGGAATTCAGTTTGTTGCATGAACAGCCTGTGCTGTGGCCTCATATACCCCAGAAAGGGTTTCAGGAAACCCAGTTTTGTCCCATGACTATATTTTTCAAATGTTGTCAGAATATCCAGAACAAGAGATTGTTTCCCCTTTTCCTGTTTCTGAATGTGTCTATGGGAAGAGAACTTTACAAAGGCCTAGACTGGACTTAGGGTTTGCTAGGCTTGCATGTACCGCAGGCAAGGTAGGCAGGAGCTGCGTCCTGCTCACTATGTCCTGGTTGTTGCCTGGCACAGAGTGGGTGTCCCTAAATAGTTGTTGACTGAATAAACAAATTGCTCATGCTGGAAAAAACACATTTACCTAACACTGGATCATTCCAGGATGCAGAAGTTTGGTCACTGTAATTACAAGAGTTTGACACCACTAGAAGGCAGAGTCTTGGAACCTCTAGGGAAATTTCCTGACTTGGCTTGGGGTCTTTCCCACTTACTGTGACCCACCAGTATTTTCCTTTTTCTCAGGATTCAACATACAGCTGTTTCCCTTATGCTCCTGCTTAATCCTAGCTAGTCCAGGGCTGGATGGGATGGATGTGTGGATTCATCGGGGACCTTGGCAGGTTTTTAGTCCCCAGGGCTTGCCCTCAGGCCTGGGTGGCTTCCCTTCCTTCTTTCCCACATGTTGCAGGGATCAGTACTTTCTTTTCTCTCCTTAAATAATCTTCATTGCATTCTGTCCCTCATGCATGCATGCACTTTATCACTTTGTCCGGGTCTTTTCATGACAGAGTGTCTCAGTGAATGCTCTGAGGTTCCAGAACTTTCCGCCCCTGCCCTCCAGCTGTTGCAAGCCTCCCTGGACTCTGTAGTTCCCTGCAAAGGGGCTCCTCCATTTCCACACCACAGCCCAGCTGCTGCAGATGCTCTGAGGGCACAGCAGTCATCTTCCAGGGGTCCAGCATGTCCCCAGTGACTCCCAACCTGTCTCATTGGGCTCCTGGGGACAAGACTGGTGTTGGCTGTCCCTGCCTGGGGACCCTGCTGTTGATTTTTCAGCCCTGGGTGGAGGTTGCAGAAGAAGGACCCTAAGTGGTTCCTTGGGCCCTGTCCAGGGTTCAGGGCTTGCTCTGCAGAAGGTGTGATCAGGACCTAAGTAGAAACAGAGCCCCTGCCCAGAAGTGGCAGGAGGTAGTGGGTCAGCCATTGGAACATGCAGCTTAGCAAGGGAGAGATGTGTCTTAGGAGAGAGCTGGGCCCATAAAGAATGGCTAAAATGAGTACAGTTTGCTCACTTGTCTTGAAAGTAGAGCTGAGATCTTGGATTAGGCTCAGGAACCACAGCCTGGAGCAGCAGAGAGTCAGGCCAGCTCCTAGCTCTGTAGCCTTGAACTCTGAGAACCTCAGTTTCCTGGTTCTTACAACACACATCATATCTATGGGATCAAATGAAGCATCTGGCTCCAGGCCTGAAGAGTAGACAGGAATCAGTAAATTATATTATCCTTGTTCTTTCTCCCTTCATCTTAAATGAGTAGCTTTCCTTTGGAGGGCCTGTTAGATGCAGGCCCTGCATGGGGGTGGGGGGCGGTTAGATGTGAGGCCCTGCCTCACCCCCCGCCCCCGTCTAATTAATGGCCCCTATTTTTAAAAGAGGGAGCTTCCCTGTAGCTTAGACGGTAAAGAATTTTCCTGCAATGTAGGAGACCTGGGTTAGATCCCTGGATCAGGAAGATCCCCTGGAGAAGGAAATGGCAACCCACTCCAGTACTCTTGCCTGGAGAATCCCATGGACAGAGGAGCCTGGCGGGCTACAGTCCACGGGGCTGCAAAGAGTCGGACATGACTGAGCGACTAACACTACTACTCCTGCATTTTTAAAAAGAGAGAGATAGTCTCAGGTAGCAGTGAGGTGACATCCCCATCCTTTGAGGGAGGCTGGGAAACATCAAAGCACCACTGGAGAGTAGGCCCTTCCTGGGATCCGAGCATCAGCTCTGTGGTCCCCTCTCCCAAATGGACCGGGGATCTGCTGTCACCAGGACGCAGGTCACCCCTGGGGGATCTTCTCGCAGGTCACTCCTGGTCCGCGGCTCCTGCATTCACTCTGACAGTACACCTGAAACCTATCCAAACTTGACCTTGCGCCCGCGGCCAAGCCCACAGCCTTGTGGGAGGAAGAACTCAGGCATCGGAAGCTGCCCTGGGACATAAGCCAGGGTGCCATGCCTTAGCTTGGCCACACGCCTGAGTGCTTTCCGTCACGTGCACGCTTTCTCTATTTTTAAGTAGCCAAAGAAACCCTTTTTCCCCTCTCTGGTCATTTCCACTTGACTTTGTTCCCGGACCGCCTTTCCCCCACGGCTCCATGATCAGCCTTTCAGCGTGGGGAGGGCTGGCTCCTGCCTTGTTTGCCGGGTTATAAGCCGCCCCTTAGCACAGCGCCTGGCCCGCACCGTGGGGCTCCATCGCATGGACTAAGGGGGCTGTTCATCCTTGCAGTCTTGCCGGGGTTTCCTTCCAAGCAGCAGGCAGCCAAGGGCTTTGGCTCTGTGTTTTGGTCCCTGGAAGGGATGAGGGCTTGGCCCTTCCAGCCTGGCAGGAGCCCATCATCTTGTTCCCTTCTCAACGGCCAGGCAGGTGGCTGAGCTTCACATCAGAAGCACGTGAAGCCTCCCCCAGGAGCTGCTCCAAGGGCCGCCTGCTGGGTGTGTGGGCCCTTTGGTCAAGGACTAGGGAAATGACTGAGGCCCTGGATTTGGTTGCGGTTTTGAAGGGGCAGGGCCTCGCTCAGGCAGCTGAGTGGCTCAGCTGCACACGCAGTCTGTACTGTCCTACCTGGGGCAACATCACAGGTTGCTGGGCAATGGAGAGAGGGAGAGCAGAGCTAGGAGCCTGACTCGGCCATTTCACCTGCCCAGGGCACCTAATCTAGCACAGCAATGCCCATGGGGACATCCAGATCGCTTCCAAAGACTTTGGAATAGACAGGAAGCAATGGTGGTCATAAGCAACATATTCTAGCAGGACAGGATACCCCATCACCAGGAGTGAGCCTGGGGGTGAGACTCAGTTTCCAGAGAGGACTGGGCTAGAAGGCAGGTCTACAGCTCCTGGCCCCCTGCCTGGAGTTAGGAGGGGACCCTAGATCCAGTGTGGAGGGGCTTGAGGCAAAGGCTCCCTGATTCCAGACCCTCCCCTCCAGGCCCTTGCTTCTTCATCTGTCTCCACCTCCTTCCTTTGGGTCCTCATCTGCTGTTCTGGGACCATTGCTACAGCTCTCTGGCTGCTCCCCTGCTTCCAGCATCTTCCTCCCACCAGAACTGTCTTTTTAAGGCACAGGTCTTACCCTGCCACCTTCTTCCTTCAAAAAACCCTCCACTGGTTCTCCATTTCTTAGGAGATGAAGCTAGAGCTCTTTGGCTGGGCCCTTGACCTGGTCCTGCTCACCTCCTGCCCTGACCCTGTGGCAGCTCATGTCCAGCCACGGCAGAACAGCTCTCAGGCCCACCCCCCACCCCCCACCCCCCATCCCCCCATCCCTCTCACCATTGTCTTCTTGCATCTTGTTGCCTTGAGCATAACAGAGCATCAGCTGATGGGTACAGAGGAATTTTCACTCTTGAGGAATTTCTGGCAAAGTGGGTCTGAGTAGATCCAGGAGGCAGCCCACTGTACACATGTCATGGTTTCTGCAGAGCCAGGAATCCTGCCAGGCAGAGGCTGTCTTTGGTTTTTCTTAAGAGTCCGAGTGCAGAGCAGCTTAGAGAGAAATCAAGTCTTTAGACTTGTTGCAGAACTCAACAGTTTGCAGATGGCTTGACTTCTAGGATTATCTCCCTTCTCCCCATTAGCTGAGATTTTTTTTCTATTGCTAGTGCCAAAAATTCAAAGTTGTTTAAGCAAATAAATGAATTTATGTAACTGAGAAGTCTGGAGGTTTGGTTTCAGGTACAGCTGGATCTAGATGCTCACGCGCAATTATCAGGGACTTGTCCATCTTCATCTCTCAAGAGTGCTTTCCTCTGGACTGGCCTCTTTCTCAAGCAGACTCTCCCATGTGGTGGTCCAAACAGCTTTAGGAGCTTCAGGCTGGCATTGTACCTGACAACCAACCTTTGTAGTCAGAGGATATCTCTCCTCAGTGATTCCAGCAAAAGTCCCAGGACTGGTGCTCTTTGGTTCAGCCTGGTCACAGGTCCATTCCTGACCCAGTCCCAACTCTGGTGGCACCTCATTTGGAAAGACAACTTAAAGACTTAGCGCTAAATTGCATAGTGTGACCTGGTTACATAGCTCGTATCATGGCTACTTTGAAAGGGTCAAACATTATTGAAGTGGAAATATATATGAACTTGGCTATATGTATTTTTTTCTCGTGTGAACTGGGGCTTCCACCATGGTGCTAGTGGTAAACAACCTGCCTATCTATCAGTGCAGGAAACTAAGAGACTTGGGTTCGATCAGTCCCTGGGTTGGGAATATTCCCTGGAGGAGGGCATGACAGCCCACTCCAGTATACTTGCCTGGAGAACTCAATGGACAGAGGAACCTGGCAGGCTGTAGTCCATGGGGTTGCAAAGAGTCGGACATGACTGAAGCATCTAAGCACGCACTTCTGTGAATTATTCTTTGCCTCTTAATGTTGCTTTGTGCTTAGTTGCTCAGTCGTGTCTGACTCTTTGCGACAGGCTCCTCTGTCCATGGGGATTCTCCAGGCAAGAATACTGGAGTGGGTTGCCATGCCCTCCTCCAGGGTTGCTTTAATACCTTTCAAATAAAAAGGGTTACTTCTTAATGGTGAAATCTACCTTTTTTCCCGCTAGGAGGGTTTTTACATTTGATCTCATAGCTATAGAAGCTTCTGCAAGAAGGTGCCCTCGTAGGTGCTACATGGGTGTGGGAACTGACCACTCTGGTTGCCATTTTTCTATTGGATGATGGTTTGCTTCGGTTCATATAAATAATAAAACAAATGCTTATGGAAGAATTGCTAAGAACCCATGAGTTCAGCTAGTGTGGGGCACTCACAGGGTGAGGGGATGAACAAGAAATTTCCTAAGCACACGAGGCAGGAGGCACCTCCCCGTTTTGTGCTCTGGTCCTGAAGAAGGCTCTCTCAGCATCACGGTTGCTAGGGCTGTACCCAGGGGCCCTGACAACAGGGAGACTCGGGAGCCCCGGCTGGGAGTGAAAGCCCCCAGAGAATCACCCAGCCTGAAGGCTGTCTGCTGTGACTGAGTCACCCAGGCCCCGCCCCTGGAAACTGGCTCCTCTCAGCCCACGATCCACCCCGGAGCCGGCATCCCTTTTAATAAAGGCACACCTTCTGGAGCATCCCAGTTGTTCTCAGAACAGTGCAGCGGAGAAGGAAGGGAGTGGACCTAGTGTGGTCGAGGAAACGAGAGTGCTCTGCAGAAGAATCGGTGCTTCCTCCCAGGACTCAAGAGAGGCCTGGAATCTGGTGGCAGTGATGTGGCTTCCAGCTCCCCTGACACACACGGACTAGCGGGTCCCAGACTCTCCCCCCGCCCCCGCATCCCCACCATGGAGTACGTCCTCTTCGTGCTGTATTTCTCCTTTTTCCTCTGTCTCTGCACCCTGGTGTGTCTGTACTTTTCTGGCTGCCAGGAGATGACCTACAAGCATGAAGGTAAGCGGCCAGCTTTGGGGGTCAGTTGCAGTCGTGTGACTATCAGCAGCTATGATTGGAAAGCTCCTTCCTATGCCCGGAATTATTGGGAGTGACATGGACGAGGAGAGAGGAGGCCGTGAGAAGCTGGGCTCAGCCAAGGGGTTGTTTATTTGAGGGAGTGCCTCCCTTTTCCCTCTCTGTTCACGTGATCTGGTAAGAATGAGCACCTCTCTATATTCAGCATGTCAGTGGAGAAGGAATGTTTATTTTCCAGTCATAGTTGCCCAAACTGCATTTCAAGTGTTTGGGTTGGTTTATAGAAAGATGTCAGCAAGGCAAGGCTGTGGTGGCAAAGAAAATAGAAATCCGGAGAGGTGGGCCCTTTTCCATAGAAGATGCATTTGGAGTGAGCAAAGATGGAAATCTTATGCTCCTGAAGTTATTTTTCCTTAGGAATTTCCCAGGGAATTTTGAATGATGAAGGCTCCAAAAAACCGACAGTTTCTATTGTACTTGACTTTCTTTAAGAACCCCATTATGAGCCGAGGGTTTGAGAAATAGTATTTCCAGGTGATTTTCCTTTCATTCCTTGGAGTCTTGTATGTAATTTTGTGTGTATGAACATGCAATGGAAGGCAGGGTTGCTTGGTCTCCAAAGAAGACAGCCACCAGATTTTCACTTGAAACGTTAAGATGTCTTTTTATTTTTTAAAACTTGTTTTTTATTAATAAAGGCATAAATTTATGTGGTGCATTTTGGCTTCCCATATAATACAATCAATTTTAAAAAAAAACAAACTAACTCTTAGGTAACAAACCAACCCAACCCACGTGTCACACAAGGTGGAGGTGACTCGTGGTGACTCCCCACTGCCTTGGAATTTGTCTCCTTTGTGGTTATGGGATTATATATTTTTAATTTTTTAATTAGAAGAAAGTTGCTTTACCGTGTTATGTTGGTTTCTGACATACAGCAACGTGTGAATCAGTCCTAATTATACATGTATGTCCCCTCCCTCTGGAGCCTCCCTCCCCTCCCAGCCCTCCCGCCTAGGTCATCACAGAGTGTCAGGCCGGGCTCCCTGTGTTTTGCAGCAACTTCCCACTAAGTGTCTGCTTTACACAGGACAGTGTGTATTGATCAGCGCTACTTCCTCAATTTGTTCCGCCCTCTCCTTCCCCTCCTGTGCCCGTAAGCCAGTTCTCTGTATTATTCTTTGAATGTCCTTGTGTGTCTCATCCCACCTTCAGAGCTGTTTCTTCCTTCCCTCCCTGCAGCGTGCTTCCTCGGGTTCTGTCTCTGGAGCCACATGATACTTCAGGGCACTCCACTGGAGTCTAGGCAGGTCAATTTTAAATGCACAGCTACGGCGTCTGTAGTTAATATCCTGTGTTGTTATTTGTCATTGTTTAGTCACTAAATCATATCCGACTCTTTTGCAACCCCACGGACTGTAGCTTGCTAGGCTCCCTCTGTCCATGGGATTTTCCAGGCAAAAATACCACGGTGGATTGCCATTTTCTTCTCCAGGGGAGTCTTCCTGGCCCAGTGATCAAACTCACATCTCCTGTTTCCCTTGCACTGCAGGCGGATTCTTTACCATTGAGCCACCTGGGAAGCCCAATACTCTGTCTTAGGGCTCAGTAATTCCTAGGTGGCACCAGTGGTAAAGAACCCGCCTGCCAATGCACAAGACATAAGAGACATGGGTTCGATCCCTGGGTCAGGAAGATCCCCTGGAGAAGGGCATGGCAACCTACTCCAGTATTCTTGCCTGGAGAATCCGCATGGACAGTGGAGTCTGGTGGGCTTCCGTCCATAGGACCCCAAAGAATTGGACACAGCTGAAGTGACTTAGCACACACGCAATTGAGTATTTAACTCTCAGCCCCACAAAGTTTCAAAAAGCAGGTCACCCTAGGTAATGGAGCACTAAGTCATCACCCCCTAGAGTACCCTGCAATGCCTGCAGTGGGTGACCGCCGCCTGGCCTCGTGTCTTGGCCGTGTGGAGACCGTGAGGCTTGATGTTTCCTGGGGCTGCATCTATGTGCCAGGCAGGGCCCTCGCTGCATCACTGCTGATCAGCACAACGGGCCTGTCCCTAGAGGCCTTGCAATTATCAGTGTTTACAAGAAATAAGGTCAGCTGAGTGGCTGCCCAGAAACACAAGGAGCCTGGGGCTCAGGTGAACCGCATGTGTGCAGAGGAACTGAGTGCTATGAATGTGTCCGCTGCTGAAGGTCATGGCCACAGCTCCCTGGAGGTGTGGCGTCTGGAGCATCATTGACACAAACTCAGGGGGATTTCTCACCCAGGGGGCCTGGGAGTGTGGCTTTGAGCATAGAATTGTCTCCTCCAACCTCCACTCAGAGAGGATTGCATTTGACATTGACGGAGTCTAGTAGGGACTCATGTTCCTACCTGATGGACTTGCCTGGGGTGCACAGCCAGGTGGTTGCCCACCGACACTGGCTGCAGGAGCGAAAGAAAGGGACACCACGTGCAAACCCAAAACTACTTGTGGATGAACATTTGTTTACTGTTGAGTTCTTTGCAAATACTCATTGAACAACCAGTATTTCTTGAGCGTGTCAGGACCCCCCCCCTTGACATCAGCACAATGTATCTTATGTTAGGCAGTGATGAGCATTATGGAGAAAAATAAAGGAAGAACAGAGAGGCGGGGGTGGGGGTAGGCTAGTTAAGACTTTGATGTGGTGGTCAGGGAAGTCTTTTGATAAGTTATGTTTGTGCAAAAACTGGAGGGAAGGGGAAAAGAGAGTCACATGGGTTCTGGGGGACAACATCGTGGGTGCAAAGGCCCTGTGGCAGGCATGTGGAAGGGGTGGAGGTGTGCTCAGCAGTGTGGCTGGAGCACAGTGGCGAGGAGGGGGTGAGGCTGGAGCAGAGCGGGGCCAAGCGCAGGGCCTGTGGACTGCACTGTCGATGTTGGCCTCCAGTTAAGCATAGTGCAGGGCCAGTGGGCTTTGAACAAAGGACCAACTCAGCAGGATTCTTATTACAAAGTAGTTCCTCTGGCCACCTGTTTATGGGACAAAGGCAGAAGCCGGAAGACCGGTAGTGAGAGGTGACGGTGGCTTGGACCAGGAGGGAGGTGCTGGTTCGGGGAGGGTTCGATCGTGGGTTGAAGATCAGGCCAGCAAGGTTTCTCTCAGAGGTGTGGAGCATGGAGTGGAGAAAGGGGTTGGCTTTTGGCCTGAGGAACTGTGGAGGTGGAGCTGACAGTGGTGAACACAGATGAGTCCGAACATGGAAACAGCAGGTTCAGGAGTGTTAGATCAGTGTTCTCCAGCCTCCCTGGAACAGTGGAGGAGGTGGCTGACGTGTGGCCCGGGAGTTCAGGGGGGCAGTACGTGCCCCACTTGTGTTAAATAAGCAAAAACATAAGGCAAAAGCAGTTTGCAGAAACACAGATCTCAAGTGGGTGACAGCCGTGGCCGGGTGCCTCCCTCAAAGCCTCACAAGAGATGCTGAACTGTACAGGATGACAAAGGAGCCTCCCTTCCCCTGCTTCCTGGTTCTGAATTAGTTCCTAATCTTGTTAGTGGCACCAGCCACATTTTTTCTGACATCTGGACCCAAGAGCTTGTACACAAGCATTGGCTCTGACAGAGTGGGGTTGCCTGAGCATGTGGGGAGCGTCTCTGTGTGTTGACGGGTGGGGAGGGACCTCTGGGAGAACCTGGTTCAGATTAACGAGTGGGAGCCTGGAGCTTGGCTCTGATTTAGGTATGGTTCTTTCTTCACAGTCAAGAGCATCCACTGATTTGTAAAAACAAAAATCCTTCTCAGGGGCTATTTAAGTGGGGGAGAAAGCCAGTGTTTCTAGGACAAGGGATGTTGATCTGGTGATTGTGGGTCGGCATCTGAGGTCCCAAGGCGAGGAGGCGAGGAGCAGGGGCAGGGACCAGGCCTGGTTTTGACCGGTTGTGACCCCTCAGGCCCCACCCAGGGTCTGACCCATAGAAGGCGCTCAGTCAAGTGTTCACTTAAGGAATGAATGAATAAGTGAGTGAATGAAGCCCCATCTCTTGTGATATTTGGGGTGAGAGAGTGCTGGACAGGGTAGCTGGAAGCCCAGCACACAGAGCCTCAAAACTGCCTCTGAATCTGAGTACTGGGTGTATATGGGTCTATTACGCCATTCCTTCTAATTTTGTAAATGTGCTTGTTAAAATAAACTAAAATTGCCCCTTGGGGCACATCTGGTGAGGACCTGGGCCCCTCGCCCTCCAACTTGCCCAGCCAGTCAGAACCCCAGGTCCACCTGTGGACACTCTGCCCCTTTCACCATTCTCTGTCTGACTGACATCGCACGTGGCCTGCCCCGGCCCTCCCCTCCCCCACTCAGTATAGCAAGGATGCTACTTATCATGTGTTACCACGCTGGGCACGTTGCTTGGTGACCTCACTTTGTGCTCAGGGGTGAGTGGGGGTCCTGTGTCCCTCTGATGGAGAAGGAAGCTGGCTCTCAGACAGGCTATGTGGCTCCCTTGCAAAAGGTCATCAGCTCGTGAGCCTGGAGCTAGGGCCAGGCCAGCACCCTCTGCGGCCACCCTCCACCCTCTGACCACCTCTGGCCTCCTCCTTCCCCCCTTAGCAGTCACGCCCCCCCAACCCCCCTCCTGGGATGCCCCGGTGGCCCTGATGCACACTGTCGCCCTTCTGCCCGCGGACGACGGGGTGGGGGTATCCAGGCGACTCTTGAGTCCCTCTCTCATGCTGTGCAAATTGCCTTTCACAGAAGCATGTTGTGGAGACATTTTTTGGATTTGACGAGGAGTCTGTGGACTCGGAAACGCTATCGGAGACGTCCTGCAACACAGATAGGACGGACAGGGCTCCGGCCACACCCGAGGAGGACTTGGACGACGTAAGCGGGCCTCACCCCCGTGTGCTTGTAAGGGGTGACCCCGCCTCACCTGGCCTCTGTAGCCGCGCTCCTCCCTGTGAGATGAACCTCGAAGACCTGGGTGGTCACAGCCTGTGGCCAGGGAGGGTGGTCCCCACTTTGACAGGTTCTGAGAATGGCGATGGCGGTGTGCCTGCAAGTGTGGGGGGAGCCCCTTCACACACACACACACACACAGAGACACACACACACACACCTGTGTATGTAAAGATGGCGTGTCACTGTAGGAGAGGATGCCAGCAGCACAGAAAAGAGCAGAGGGAAGCCCACCTGGAGCCTCTCACCCCAACTCCTCTCTCTCACGCTTTCCTGACCCTCCGTCTCCACACACCCACCTTCCTGTCCTCTGTTCCAGAGAGCCTGAGTCACACAGGAGCAAAAGCAGGCCCCCTGTCTCCACCCCACCCCACCCGCTGGGATTCATTCAGGAAACCCCAGTCAAATACGATCTCGTCAGACACACGCTTTTGATTTGCCTTTTTCACCAAGAATGTGTAACGGGCATCTTTCAGCAGCAGATGCTGTGTTACTCATCATCCTCCATCTGGAGTGGACCCTCACAGATCCGCACGTGCGTCCAGCCTAACAGGCTCCTGATGAGAGGTGTTATGGGGATTCCAGTTTTTCACAACTGCAGCGATGCTCTTTGGGTGGTTGTTTCCTTAGCAGATATCCCCAGAATGAGACCTGTGAGGTGGGAAGGACACCTTAACCGCATAGATGCACACCATGCAGTCAAGATTGGCTCACCCTTGTTCCCCTGCACACGATTCAGTGATTCCTGGGGTTCAGGGAGCTCCGGGGAAGATGGCAGAGAAGGCATCTTCTCCCCAGCGCTCTCTCCAGGGCCCTCCCGTTAGGTCCTGGCCGTGGCCGGTCCGTTAAGTAACAGCTGGGAGCAGTCATGACATCTGCACATTGTCTTTGCCTGACTTGCCCCTGGCACCGCCGTTCACATCAAGTCACAGCCTTCGTCACGTTTTTCTCTTCCATGACGAGAAGACAACAACCCGAGAAGAGGCTGACCTGAGGTTCTGCCAGCTGACCAGGGAGTACCAGGCCCTGCAGCGCGCCTACGCCCTGCTTCAGGAGCAGGTGGGCGGGACACTGGACGCCGAGCGAGAGGCCCGGGTAGGTGCCAGGGGCAGGCGTTGAGGGGTCGGACAGAGGCTGGGTGTCCCACGCGTGCCCTTGCCAGCAGCCGGATTCTGTTGAGAGGGGATGGGGATGCCTGGCACCCTCTGCTGTGGTGACATTCCAGCGTTTGGCAAATCCGACGGGAGCTACCTGCCCGTCCTTAGTGCAGGAGCAGCATTTGCAGAAGAAATGCTGCTGTCTCAGTGTCCTGTGCCCCTTCCGTTGGCAAGAAGGGTTTCAGAAGTTTGACTCGGTGATGAAATCAGACTCACTGTGAAACAGACATCTCTCTTTCCCGGCTGAGAAACCCCCAAGAATGTTCCTAAGGCGCACAGGCAGGCCTGCCCAGTTGCTCAAAGCCCACCCAGCTCTCGCTCTGGTCCCTGCTGGCCACTCAGGTCTAGACCATACCAGCCCTCGTGGCTGGGCTGACCTCCACCTTCTAGTAACGTCCATTCACTGGCCATTAGCCCATCTTTGGGAGTCGCACAGACAAGTCTTGGCCAGCCCTTCCCTCTGAAGGCAAGAGGGACCCCTGGGAGTGCTCCTGCTGGGGTGACTTTTCACCCCAGCACACCCCCGTTTCATTCCCACAACAGCCCCATGAGATAAGGGATGGCAAATGAGGCTGTGGAGGGAAGCTCCTCGGCTACAATAGTGTCAGCCTGTAACCTGTAGGTCAGAGGAAGTACACTGCTGGAGATGGTTTGGACTGAAGCATGGGTTTCTTATTAAAAAACACTTCATCTCCTTGCACCATTCAGAAGTTGAGAGATTTCACGTAGAAAGCTGGGTTCCTGGCTTCTCTTGAGAGCTCAGAGCATTGGCAGCGCCAGTCTTCCCATTCCGTGTAGTCACCTTTGGCTGCAGCTGCTGAGTGGCAGCGCCCCCCGAGTTGAGACACGTGCCCCTGGTTTGCCACAGTCCCCACCACTCTCTAGTGCCCCTCACCCAGTCGGTCTCTCCTGTTTACACTACCTGCCTGATCCTCGGGGTATCTGGTTTTCAGCCCTCGCTGTCGGTGACACCTTTGTCAGGAGATGGGCTGAGCAAGGGTGAGAGCGTGGCTGGTGTTGGTGGTACAGCCACGGCACTGGATCAGGAAGCTGGGCTGGGAGCTGGCGCGCTGGCCCCTCACTCGCCCTCATGGAGAAGCCGGCCGCTTCTCCAGGCTGCAGGCTCGGCTCTCAACAGGGGTAGTGCTGGCAGCCTCTCAAGGCCTTGCCGTTCTTCCAGGTGTCACACTCATGGATGACAGAGGAACCAGGCAGGCCAGTCGGCACCTGTGCTCCTAAAAAAGGACCCGTTTCTCAGGACTGGATGCCACCTTGTCCTTTCCTCTTCTCTGTCATCATCCGGGGGACCTGCTCACTTCCCTGGTCTTTTGCATTTCAGACTCGGGAACAGCTCCAAGCTGATCTGCTGAGGTGTCAGGCGAAAATCGAGGATCTGGAGAAGTTACTGGTTGAGAAGGGCCAGGTGAGCAGAAACGGTCACGTGACCTGTAGCTCTTTGCATTTCTGTCCCCTTGGTGGTGTCACTGGGGTCTTGGTGCCCGGGGGATGGTCTGTTGATCTATATCATTTGCCCTGGAGATGTGAGAGGAAAAAAAAAATGCTAGCAGAGTTCAGGTGGGACTATCCCAGCTCATTTGCCTCTTTATCAAGTTTTTAAAAATCCAACATGTTCTGAGAGGCTAACTTGGCTTTTTCTTTGTTTGCCAAGTGTACAAGAATAGGAGACAACTCCAAACATAAAGTGATCAGCAGAATCTTTTCTGACTTGAATCTAGAAGACACTGCCTATGAGGATTCAGTTGTGCAAATGAACCTGCAGCTAGCTCTCAGTGATGGCAGAGGTGGCCTTGGGAGCCGGTCCAGAACTCTCCATGAGGCAGGATACACTGCAGCCAACAGGCCACAGGCCAGCCCTGCCCCTGACCTGTGGCACAGCCCTGGGGAAATTACGGGATCTCTTGTGCCTCAGTTTCCTCATCTTTAAAATGGGGCGAATTACAGTACTTAAATAGGGAATGGGGGAGGAGGGGAGACTCAACAGCAGCCTGGGTGGAGTCCAGATGAAAGATGAGGCTGTTTTCACACTTGTGTCCTCACCTGGCATTGACCTCAGCTTGCCTCTTTCAGGCTGAACTCACAGGTTGCAACTCGCCCACCCACAGTCTATGATTAAGTTAGCCTCCCACCTGAGGTGCTAGGCCCTGTTTTGGGGGAGTGCTCTGCCCCCAGTTCTTGCTAAATAAAAGGGCCAGTCTGGGACAAAACACATGGCCATTCATTCAGCGAGCACTTTACCAGAGCCCTTGCCCTGTGCTCAGCGTGTGGGATAATGTATCAGTTTGCTATTGCCCCCTAAAAAAATCACCCAAAAACTGAGTTGGTTATAAATAACAGAAATTTTGTGTGCTTACAGTTCTGTGGGTCAGCAGTTTGGGTGGTTCTTCTGCTGGTCTCCCCTGGGGTCACTCTAGAGGCTTCATTTTGCAGGTGATAGGGGCAGGTGATGGCCCCAAATAACCTCACTGTCCTGTCTGTGCATTAGTGGCAGCTGCTGGCCAGGCTTTCATGGTCTCTCGTCCTCAAGGAAGCTGGCTCCTTTAAGTAAAGGTCTTGGAGCAGGAAGAAAGGGTAGCCCCCAAAGCGCAAGTATAGGCCATGCCTCTGCCCGCATCACATTGGTTAATATCCCAGTCACTAAAGAATGCTGCAGCCATACCTAGCGGCAAGTTTGCTCTTTGGGAGGAGCTGCAGAGTCACCTTGAAAAGGGGCAGAGCTATGGGAGGGACATTGCCAGCAACCTCCCACAGGAAAAAAGATGAATGGACCCAGCTCTGGACTCAGCCTCATGGGCCTATACATGTGTCAATCCTGGGAAGACACGGGATGATGCACGATGGGTGGAAGGAAGGGAGGGAGAAAGTTCCCTTGTTTATACCTTCATCCATCCCCTGGCATTTACTGAGCATTGGCTGTGTGCTGGGCACCGCATTAGGTGCTAGAGATGCTGGTATAAAGACAGAATTAGCCCCCTGGCTCATGGAATGTTCCTGGACAGAACCTGTCCAGACAAAGAAGTGGTTAGGCAGAGGGTCTCAGATGAGCAGAAGTGTGTTACTGTGATGTCCACGGGTACATCCATGGGGGTGTGGCCTGGACACTCGCCCTCTAGCCTAAGAGAGCAAGCCCTGGAAGGGTCTGGCAGGACCAGCTCAGTTGTGCTCCAAGTGTTTTTCTGTCAGTGATAACAGATATTCAGTTAAATCACTCAGTTGTGTCCAACTTTTTGCAACCCCATGGACTGCAGCATGCCAGGCTTCCCTGTCCATCACCAACTCCCAGAGCTTACTCAAGCTCATGTCCATTGAGTCAGTGATGCCATCCAACAGTCTCATCCTCTGTCTTCCCCTTCTCCTCCTGCCTTCAGTCTTTCATAGCATCAGGGTCTTTCCTAAGGAGTTGGTTCTTCACATCAGGTGACCAAAGTATTGGAGCTTCAGCTTCAGCATCAGTCCTTCCAAGGAATATTCAAGAATGATTTCCTTTAGGATGAACTGGTTGGATCTCCTTGCTGTCCAAGGGACTCTCAAGAGTCTTCTCCAACATCATAGTTCAAAAGCATCAGTTCTTTGGTGCTCAGCTTTCTTTATGGCCCAAGTCTCACACCTATACATGACTACTGGAAAAACCAGTAGCTTTGATACAGATGAGCTCCCTGAAATTTAGGGAACACGAAGAGAGGAGGAATGCACCACAGACCTGCCAATTCTTTTTCAGGATTAAATGTTTAGAGCAGTGGTCCCCAACCTTTTTGGCACCAGGGACCAACTTTATGGAAGACAATTTTTCCCCTGACCGGGGTGGGAGCTGGGGTTGGTTTCAGGATGATTCAGCACCTTACATTTATTATGCTCTCTATTCCTAATCTGACTCACTAGAAAAGACCCTGATGCTGGAAAAGATTGAAGGTGGGAGGAGAAGGGGACGATAGAGAATGAGATGGTTGGATGGCATCACTGACTCGACGGACATAAGTCTGAGTAAACTCTAGGAGTTGGTGATGGACAGGGAAGCCTGGCGTGCTTCCATGGGGTTGCAAAGAGTCAGACACGACTGAGCAACTGGACTGACTGATATCTAATCTAACGCCTCCACTGATCTGACAACAGGTCTGGTTCCCTGGGGACCCCTGGTTTTGAGGGATACTGAGATCATTCTAACTGCTCTCCTCTCTGGCTCTTTCATAGAAAGGTTCATATGAAGTCACCTTTCCCACTGATGCTTTGTTACTTAGCTGTCTGCTTCAATGAGTATGAACATATTTAGTACTTTTCCTTAGGATTCCAAATGGGTTGAAGAGAAGCAGCTGCTCATCAGAACAAACCAAGACTTGCTGGAAAAGGTACATGGCCCCAACACCCTGAGCCCTGCCCCCAGGGGATCATGGAGCCCGAGGCCTGCTCCGGCCACTGGAGTCTTACCCACGCCCGTCCTGAGGGCTCCTACCCACTGGTCCTGTCTCTGTCCTCTGGGTCGGGGCCAGCAGAGCTGGTTTGCAGACGTGGTGAGGCCTGTCAGCCCCTCCTTATGCTAGGCTTGCAGGCCGCCTCTGCTGTTGCCTTGGATTCCAGACCACTCCCCAACCCCCCCACCCCCCACCACCTGCTCCCCAGGCAGGGGTCAGTGGGCAGATCCTCGGGCAGTCATGGTCCAGTTCATCGACTGGAGGCTGTGGTACTGGCAGAGCCAAGCTTGTCCTTCCCTCTGTGGCCATGGAACTTGTAGGGAATTGGCTTGAGTGGTAAATCTAATGCTTTGGGACGAGACTTCAGCTTTATCTTTTCTTATTTGTGAACAATTCAGTGATTTTTTTTTTTTTTTTAGTAAATTTACTGAGTCGTGCACCCAGCCCCACCATGCAATATTTAGAACATTTTCGGCCTTCCTTAAAGATCCCTCTTTTCCCCTTGTAGTCACCCCTGTCTCTCACCCCTCAGCCCCTGGAAACCTGCTTTTTATCCCAGCAGATTTGCTTGTTCTGCACCTTCTGTGCTGGTGGAAGTGGACTGTGTTAGGCCTTACCTTCTAAACATCCTCAAATGTCCCAACCGGACAAGCCCAGCCTTGCACCCTTGGGGGGTGGCGGAGTCCTGTCCCAGCTCTGTACTGATCTGCCATGTGGCCGTTCATCATCCCATGTCCCTCCACAGCATCTGGGGTTTGGGACAGAGCTGATCATTTCCTGTGAGTCAGCTCCAGGCTTTGGGAGAGATTTCGGATCCCTGGTCCTTCTGGCTAAATTCTGAGAGGCCCGGAAAACTCTTATGCTGTTTCCAGATGTCCCCTGGGGGCAGTACCACCCCACTAGAGGTGGGGAGGCAGGGGTAAAAGTGACCAAGAACCACCAGTGAAAGTGAAAGTCACTCAGTCATGTCCGACTCTTGGCGACACCATGACCACACAGCCCATGGAATTTTCCACGCCAGAATATTAGAAGTGGGTAGCCTTTCCCTTCTCCAGGGGATCGTCCCAACCCAGGGATCAAACCCAGGTCTCCCACATTGTGGGCAGACTGTTTACCATCTGAGCCACCCGGGTAGCCCAAGAAGACTGGAGTGGGTAGCCTGTCCCTTCTCCAGCGGATCTTCCCAACCTAGGAATCAAACTGGGGTCTCCTGCTTTGCAGGTGGATTCTTTACCAACTGAACCATCAGGACCTTCATTTCCATGTATTGTCTTGGTCCTCACTGCAGGCCGCCAAGTGGGGGCTGCTGTGTACCTCCCTGTCATCCGAGGAGCTACATAGCTGGCCCAGAGTCTCCCAGTGGCTTTGGGACCCAGGCAGCCCCACTTCCCAGACTTTCAGATCTCCTACTCATCAGAGCCCTCTGGGGAGTCCAGGGCACCTTCCTATTTCAACTAGCCAGACCCTGGGTGGGCTGACTCTGGGAGATTGGGATAGAAGGAATTCAGACAGGCTTGGGGATCACTGTTGCTTCCCCAGGACTGACCTTTGGGAAGGGACTCAACTGCCCTGTGCCTTAGTTTCTCCACCATTTGTGTATTCAGCAAATACCTGGCCCCCATGCCTGGCCAAGCTTGGGCTGCAGGGACGAATCAGGCACAGCCTCTGATATGGGCCTTCACAGCCCCGGAGCAGAAAGGGCCCCCCTTGCACACCCACTGAGACCCTCCCCTTCCCACCCTACCCCTGGTGATGGCCCCTGTGTCCCCAGGCCAACACCCCGGGGCTCTGTGATACGGGACACATTCTCACGGCCCCTGATGAGAAATAGTGCTTCTTCTGCCATTAACCTGCAGGTGTCTCTGGTCTAGATTTACAGGCTGGAAATGGAAGAGAACCAGCTGAAGAATGAAATGCAAGATGCAAAGGATCAGAACGAGCTGTTAGAATTCAGAGTGCTAGAACTCGAAGTAAGAGACTCTATCTGTTGTAAACTCTCAAACGGAGCAGACATTCTCTTTGAGCCCAAACTGAAATTCATGTAAAGTCCCAGATGTTTTTCAAGCATGTTTAAGGGGACATGTGACACTTGTTTTCTTTTCTTTCTTTCTTTTTCTTTTTTTTTTTTAAATCTGTACATTGAGAATAATTTCACTGCCTTAATATGTTCTGAAGAGAATGCTCACCGAAGTTCCTGGACATGTACCAGAGCTAATCTATTTATTGCCTACGGCTTGTTTTTGCACTTAATAAAATAATTTGTTTTTGCAATATTTTGCCTTTTTTATTTGTGTTTCATTTCCATAACTACTTCTTTCCTGCATGCATAGTCACCTGGTATGCCTTCTGCAAACGCGGACAGAAGCACTGTTGCAATTGATAACACACCTTTTTAAAGTGACCTTGCATGCATGAATCTCACCTTTTGAAAGAGCGGGGTCTGACCTGGCCTGCGGCTGACTCCATAATGTGTTTACTGCTAGTTTGGCCTGTTTTCTCTTTGCCAAGGTAAACACAAGGTAAGTAAACAGGGTAAGAGGAGGTATTTGCAATAGGTAGTTGAGAAAGCTTGTAACATTACTCCATCTCTTTGATGCAGTGAGCGCCAACCTGGGCATCGCGAGCAGTACTGGACTAAATATGTCTAACTCAAACTGCAACTCAGAATGATTCCCTTAGCGTGAAGGGAGATTGACTGTTGTCCACAGGTAGAAATCCTGTTGCAAACCTTCACTGACTTCCCAGATACACAGAGCTGGATCCAGGCTGAGGACATGGATGGTTTTATTGCTTCCAACTGGAACCCTGCCTCAGATATGTTACTGTATTGCCTTGCTACCACTTGACTTCATAATCCTTTTTCGTTTGTTTGTTTCCATTTCAAATGCATCTACATGTGACACATCGCCTGAGTTTGTGACTGGTTTTCTCTAAGTATCTGTGGTGACACGGCTGTCCTTTCCCTCGGCTGAAGCCTTTGCATGTCCTGAATCCTCGGTAAAAGTGAGCTCCTTGGCGATGTTGGTGTCTTTCAGATTTCGTTTTCTCCTCTCAGCTTCAGTTAAAATTCTTTCTCTAGAACAGGGCTTCCCTATGGCTCAGCTGGTAAAGAATCCCCCTGCAATGCGGGAGACCTGGGTTCAATCCCTGGGTTGGGAAGATCCCTTGGAGAAGGGAAAGGCTACCCACTCCAGTATTCTGGCCTGGAGAATCCCATGGAATAGTCCGTGGTGTCACAAAGAGTCAGACCCGACTGAGCCACTTTCACTTCACTTCACTTCCCTAGGGCGTCTCATCCTACACTTTGTTGTGCTAGCACGGACCGTGGCCTGAGTGTCTCAGAGCCAGGTGTTGCCGTATGATTCAGCTCTTGTCTAAACATAAACTGAGTCCTTCGTTCAGGCAGCAGAAGGAGAAGTTAAGAAAGATTATGGTGAATACTTCTACCACTGTCAGAAAACCTTTCACAGCTCTCTGCTACCTGCCATTTCTCATGAGACCTCCATAAGCACTGGTCACTTTGCTAGAACTTTCAAGTGTTTCCACCATCCTTTGGAGGAGCCACTAGAAATCAGTTTTCTGACTTTCATTCATATAAAACATGAGCTTTCTTGTGTCAGCTTTTCTATGGGGATGCCCGTAGTAAATACTGCAGGTAGAAGAGACATCTATAGCACGGAACAGTGTGAATGTGGTTGTTCCAGTCTAATGAGGGAAATAAGGTTTTCTATCTAAACTGTTTCAAACCAGGTTAGCCAGATTGGGGCTTCATGGAAATTAATTTGATTAATGGCCCCCGCCCTCCCCCTCTCCTTTAGAGGATCTGCTTAGGGACCTATCTTGGCTACATTTCTTAGTTAATGGCTAAAGTAACTCTTTGGTTCTGTGGCTCGATTCTGCAGCTATTGTCCAAAGCAAGCTTACAAACTATAATTTTGAAGAAATAAAAGCAGTTTGATTTCAAGGTATCATTTAGCGAGGCCTTGGCTGCTAGCTGACCTGTCCATTGCTCGGAGTTTAAAGGCAGCTCTCTGTAGGAAATGCATTTGAGACCACAGTACCGTTTTGCTGCGGTCCATTATTTCTGTAAGTAATTGGGCATCTCCGTTCCTTTTTAAAAGTCTGTCACTTTACCTATGATTAATGTACTACTTCTGGGAAAATGGCTACTCTCCTTTTTTAGTAGTTGAGATTTGACTTATCAATCTAAGGCAAGGGTAGAATGATCATTGGAAGGTTAGTGTAGATCAGAAAAAAATTGTGAACAAAGTCAGAAGATCGTATTGAAAAGATATGAAGCCAGGGTCTGGGGTCTGGCCTTGTCATTCAATCGCATGGGACCTCGGAGGGGTCCTGTCTCACAGCCTCCTTCTCTCTGTCCATAAAGCAGAAGCGTTCACGGTTGCCTCCTGGGGTTATGTGAGGAAGAAGTGAGCTAACAATGACTTCTATTGAAATTTCCCACGATTGTTCTTCATCAAGTATTTAATGATGATTGTGTGACTTCCTGGGCTTTGATCAACAGGTCCTCTCAGGACAGTGCTAACCATTTCTTCCCAGCTGACTAGGTTAAGAAGTAATCCAGTGTCCACAGGGGATCCGCTGCGGGGCACACAGGACAGCGTCTCCACCACGGACGAACCGTAGCCTGAGTGTGCAGTTACTAGGAACACCTTTGCCAACTGGAATTCCTTGGTTTTTGCTGAATAACGTGGGAAAATGACAAGTGGTGAAATAATACAATAAAGTTCTGTTTTTAAACCAAATCTTTTCCCCAGGAGAGAGAGCGGAGGTCGCCAGCATTTAACCTCCAAATCACCACCTTTCCTGAGAACAACAGCAGCGCCCTCCAGCTGTTCTGTCGCCAGGAAGGAGTTAAGGTAGCGTGCCCGGGGGGTGCCCCCACTCTATTACAGCCATGGCCCGCTCGCCCGAATGCCAGGCTCAGCTGGAAAGGGGATTGTGTGCCTGTGCCAGGGCTAGAATTGATTTTAATAAGATACCCCCTGTTGTTCCACTCTGTTTTGAAAGTCAGAGTTTATTACTCCAGCTGGGTCACCAAATTTGTATTCACATTAAAAAGAGCAGAGCCATGGGGTACAGCCTTGAAAGCAAACCCCACCTTGACCACTTCCTGGCTCTGGCCCAGAGCCTGTCTGACCCTCTGTCTCTCCATTTAGGAGATCTGAGTGGCAACACCTGCCCCATGAAAGGGGTGTGACAGTTTTTAAGCTAGATAATGAACCTAAAGACTCAGTGAGTGCTCAGAGCATGCTGAGTGTTCTAGATTCGGGAGCTGGTGGTGGTTCTCACAACCGTTGGCTGTGACCCTGGAATCCTGCTAGGCCTGCAGGCACAGAGAGATCCTTTCAACCTACAGGATCCCATGAGAATTTCTAGAAAGCAGTGTTTGTGCTGGTGTAAAACTCAGCCAATACACGGCAGTTAGCAGCCCTCTCTGCTTGAAGGGGCCACCAAGAATAACTCTCCGCCCGGCCTTATGTACTAAGAGACGAGGAAGGGAACGGTGTCTTACAAGGAGTGAGGGCTGTGGCCCCAGAGATTGGTGTGGATGGCCTCTGTAGCTCACACAAAATGAACGTTGGACATCTTTTCCAGGATGTGAATATTTCTGACCTTATGAAGAAATTAGATATCCTTGGCGATAACGGGGTAACTATGAGCGATCGGTTTCCGGTTTCGTGTCCTTGTTTTGATTCGGGTGTACTCTGTTGTGGCTTTTGTTTCCGTTTTTGTTTTAATTTCTTCCTGATTTAAGAGATCGACTAAGTACAATGTAAGGCTTTTGTATGGCCATGTTCCTGCGTGGGTGGCTGGGCCCGCATCCGTCAGAAGTGGGGTTCTGAAGTTAGGTCATCCTGACAGCGGTGTGAGTGATGAGGGTTTAAAAGGCCTAAAAGAAATGCCCAGAAAAAAAGTGGAAGCACTCAAGATCTCTGAAATCCCAAAGTGAGACTTTTGCCTTCTTAAAAGACTGGGCTTGAGCGAGGCCCTGTTCCTAAAAGGCTCGGGGACGCTGTGTGAGGTGTCCCCACCCCCTGAAGGGCTGGTCCTCAGACCTGTCACTTCTGTGAGTTGGGGCTGACCTTGGGGAGGCCGCTTTCAGAGTCGCGTAGGGCTGACTGTCTGCACGGGATGTGGGAGCAGTGTAAAACGCCCTTGCCCATTTTTGTGTTTTAGAATTTGAGAAATGAAGAACAGGTTGCAATAATCCAGGCTGGAACTGTGCTTGCCCTGTGTGAAAAGGTAGAGCCCAGCGGCATCTCTGTCCATACACTTGTCCGAGCTTCCTGGCACCATACAAGAAACTGTACATTGGCGTCTCGCTTTGTTCTGGAAGCATGGTTCTGGTTTCCTGTCTGCGTTTGCATGCGCACGTGCACGCCTGTTCGTTTTCCAGGGGAAAGTCACTCATGCTTATGGTAGAAAGCTTAGAGACTGGAGAAAGAAAATCAAACTCCCCTCGAGGAACCCCATCTGCGACAGTTGGTTTTATTTCCTTCCAGTTTCTCCCCCCGCCCGCGCCCTTTTTTTTTTTTAAGCAAACAAACAAACTTTGGGATCATACTTGACTTTAGCTTTTAATCCTGCTTCATAAGCTTTCCCCATGAGATCGAACGGCCCTGCATCATTCTACCTACAGCCACGCCCTCAGTTAAATATTCTTCCGCTGTTAACATATTGGAGTATTTCTGCTCTTTTTTTCTGTTTATCATCATGCAGCGATGAGCAAGCATCTTTAATCATAAGTTTCTATCTATGTTTTAAAACACTTCCACAGGATAGATTCTAGAAGTGGGATCACTGGGCCGATGGGTAAGAGGGTTTTTAAGAGCTTTGACACTGTCCAGTCATTTCCAGAAAGATGGTACAAAGTCGCCTTCTACATGAACGCCACCACTGCCGGTTTCTTGTTCAGCAAGGCATATGTGGCCACTAAGAATTCTGCTGTTAGGACAGGCAAAAAACATATGATGTCACTATTTTAATTTTCATTTGTTCAAGTGTTAGTGATAATGAATTTTTGGTGTATTATCCATTTTCTTGTTCCTTGAGAATTGTAATTCCATTCCATTCCATTTGTCATTCATTCATAGCTTCATTCAATCATGCCTTCATCTGTTCACTTATTTAATATGAATTTGGTTGTTAATAATAGTTTTTCTTACTGACTTCTCTATGAGGTTTACATGCTAAAGATAATAACTTTTGCCATATTTATTTAAAAAATACATTCCTGATTAGCCTTTTACATTAATTTAGGGTGTTTTAAGACATACCCAACTTTCCAATGCGGTCTTGTCTGTGGATCTTTTCTTGTAAACACAAGTTAAATTTTAAAATGCTATTTTTATAATGATGAAGTTGTAATGATTTTAATCAGGATTCCTTCCAGAATCTTTGGGAGGACATTTAAAATGTAAATAGTTTTTTTTTCCCCCTGAGAACCTGTCTAGCCTTCCCTGTGCACAGGGCCCTAAATGTTGGCAACAGACTTACGGCAAAGCCTTGCTGAGGTCACACAGCTGGTAAGTGGCGATGCCCACGTCACTGTCACAGTCACCTGGCTGAGTCTGCGTCCTCAGGTGAGCGGGATGAGGAGGACTCACACCTGGCTGGCTGTTGGCCCCTCAGATCCAGGTGATGGTAGGTGACAGAGACATGGAGTGCATTCCGAAAATATCCTCTCAACAGGAGAGCCAAATATGACAGTGTAGCCTCCTGGGGTCATGGAGAGAACCCGGAAAGTGCTTTCAGTGCATTCCATATTCATTCCAACATGCACTACCCAGCACGCCTGAGGATATGCCCATGGCTCCCTTCTGGTTCCCCAGAGGCCCCTCCCAGGCTGGCTCTCAGCCCCACACCTGCTAACTGCAGGGGCTGCTGCAGGCCGGCCCCCTCCATCTCCCTGAGCCCCGAGCCTTGCTGGTGAACGTCAGGACTCCAGGACACAGCACTTTAAACTGGGACTAGGCACCGCTGCCAAGCACCTGGGGCCAGGCTGGGTACTGGGAGGTGACTGATCAATGTATAAGGATGGTGAGCAAAGAGCAGGCAACGCCAGGGACCAGGGTGGGGCTGGAGCAGTGGGCCCGGGGTGGGGGAGTCTCCCTCTCTTCAACCCACCTGAGCCTCTTGGAGGGTGGAGGCTGTCTGGAGCCCCCAGCCCTGCCAAGAACAGCCTCTGCCAGGTACCAAATTCTCCCACCTGGACCCTTCCCAATAAGCTCCTCCCCATATGCATAGACTCACGGCCTTGGCCCCACCTCAGACCCTTGGGGCTCCTCGACAGTTGTGCAGGGTGAGCGGCATAGATCCCTTGTACACCGAGAACATTGGGCCTGCCTGGCATGCGGCTGCTATCTACTTTGACCCTGTCGCCCACTCCTTGCCCACCTATAGCAGCCCCTGCTGGTCGCTGTCCATAGAGTCCCACGTTGGACGGCCAGCGCCATGCTCTGCTTCCTAAATGCAGAGACCTGTGCCAGGCGGCCTCGCCTACCAGCACCCCCTGAAACCCCACAAGGGGTGCGGCAGGAGTGATGGTGCCCAGGGTTGGCACAATACTCAGGACTGGTGTTTAGAAGCTGGAATCTGTGCCAGTGAGAGGGGCCCAGCTCCTCATTTGGGACAATCCGTGGAGACTGGACTTAAGAGACAGGGACATTTTTTCAGGGACATGTCTCATTTTCTGTGCCGCATGTCTGTGATTGAAGACCCAGTGTTTGGGAGGTGCTGTGTCTCCCTCTCAGAGAGAAATGGCGCTGAGAGTGCACAGCCAGAGGAAAAGTGGGTCAGTGGGACCCCTGGAAGCACCTACAGGTCAGCCAGGATGCCCAAGTGTCCTGTTTGCCCGGGATGTGGGATTTCAGTGCTGAAACGGGCACAGTCCCAGGCAAACAGGGACAAGCTGGATACCCTGGAGCTGACAGGTGCTGTAAGAAAGCTGGCAGTGGGACCCAGAGCCCCAGTGACATCCTCAGCCAGCCCCCTCAACCAAGTCATACATCATTTTGAAAATTGCCATTCAATTCGGGTATCTGACCAAACTGAGGTACACTTCAATTTTCTCTCTAAGAGCATGAAACCCCTTTTATAGCCTGTGAGTGAAGTCCCACTCAAACTAGTTTGCACAGCCCTGGGCATTCGGGTGCTGGTGCTAGGTGCTAAGTCACTTCAGTCGTGTCCGACTCTTTGCGACCCCATGGACTGTAGCCCACCAGGCTCCTCTGTCCATGGAATTCTCCAGGCAAGAATACTGGAGTGAGGCACCATTCCTCCTCCAGGGGATCTTCCCAACCCAGGGATCAAACCCATATCGCTTCTGTCCCCTGCACTGGCAGATGGACACTAGAGCCACCTGGGTGTGCAAATAGGGTCCTGCCCGGGCAGCTTGCCCTTCTCCCATCACCACCTGGGGAAGCCTTGCTCCTCCTGGAAGGTCTGGCCCATCTCAGCACCCGCCAGACCCACCTCTGGTCAGCGGAGTCCAAGATCAGGGGTGTTGCCTTACTGCCCACCGCCCACCACCACACAGAGGCTGAGCAGAGAACAGGGGATGTCCAGGGGCATACAAGCAATCACAAATCACTTCTCTGTTCCCACAAGGTCAAAATCAGTCAAAGATGGAAGTTTTTAAAAATCCGGGCTCTCACTGCTAACAACAGATTGGAGAAATGTGGCTTAGGCCACAGGAAGGTTTTCTAGTAGTTGGCCTAGAATCAAGGCCTTGAGACCCTTCTCTGAAAGGAAGGTTGAGTCTCAGAGGAGGAAGTTCCCCACCCTTGGGCTCTGAGACCAGAGTCCTGCACTGGTTGGCAAAGAGCCAATGGACAGAGGGCGGCGTGCACTGGCCATGCCTACCATGAGAGGCCCTCTCCCCCTGCCCCGTGGGCTGTCTCACTTCTCCTTCAGGGTTTTGGGGGCAGCAGGTGCCCTGTCCCCATGCCTCTCCCTCCTGGAGGATGGCACAGCCCTGAACATCCAAGTTCCCTCCCAGAGCGAGGCCCCATAGACATTTGGTGGGACTCTGATATGAAATCCGTGCCCTCACATGCCCAGGTGCCCAGGGCCAGCACTTTATGTCCTCACTTTACTCCCCCAGTGGCTGGAAAGGACCTGTCAAGTTTTTCTGTGTATGTGCCTGTTGTGAGTGGGCTTCCCTGGTGTCTCAGCTGGTAAAGAATCCGCCTGCAATGCAGGAGACCCTGGTTTGATTCCTGGGTCAGGAGATCCCCTGGAGAAGGGATAGGCTACCCACTCCAGTATTCTTGGGCTTCTCTGTTGCCTCAGATGGTAAAGAATGTGCCTACATTGTGGGAAAGCTGGGTTCCATCTCTGGGTCAGGAAGATCCCCTGGAGGAGAGCATGCATCTCACTCTGATATTCTTGCCTGGAAAATCCCCATGGACAGAGGAACCTGGCAGGCTACAGTCCATGGGCTCAGAAAGAGTTGGACACGACTAAGCAACTAAGTACAGCACAGTTAATATACAAAGCAAACTTTTTCAGTTTTTTTAAATGCATAATGTGCATAGCAAATCTTTTTCTTAGCAATAAGAAAAAAAACCAGACATCATGTTCTATAAAAGTGAAGAGCAGCTGCTTGTAAGGATTCGAAACTGGACTCTTTTTCCATTTTAGTTTATTCATTTTATGACTGTTTGCCTTAAGATAGTACAAAGAAAGTCTTTTTCATTCCTTGTCAAAAATATGTTTCCCAGTTTCTAAGACACTGCACACCCTCTCAGCCTAGTCTAAGGAAATGCTGCGTTGGGCACCTGCTCCCAAGGCTGCCTCTGTTGCCACCCTTGGGGGCCCAGCAACGTGAACTCTAGGGGGAGGCTCTGTGGGTGCAGCTTTATCTGGGCTTGTTCCTGCTACGGAGCCAGCATGCGCCCCACACACCTCCTCAGCCCCGTATCCCCCTTCCTTCAGGAAGTGACTGTCGGGGCTTGCTTCAGGCCAGGGCTGGGTGAGGAAACTTAACAGAGCACACCCCACGTGGTGGGACAAGGAAACAGCAATCTGTCAGCTGAGTACTGTGCCGGGATCCGTTGAAGGCCTCGGACCCCACAGACTCACGGAGCAGGGCAGGCTTCCTGGAGGAAGGAAAGAAAGAAAGTGAAGTCACTCAGTTGTGTCTGACTCTTTGCGACCCCATGAACCGTAGCCCACCTGGCTCCTCTGTCCATGGAATTTTCCAGGCAACAACACTGGAGTGGGTTGCTATTTCCTTCTCCAAGGGATCTTCCTGACCCAGGGATTGAACCTGGGTCTCCCGCATTGTGGGCAAATTACCGTCTGAGCCACCAGGGAAACCTTCCTGGAGAAAGGGACACCTAACACAGGTCCACAGGCTGAGTAGATGTTACCTCTATAAGGACCCGGGCAAGAGGCTGGGGATGGGAGAAGTGGTGACGTTCAGGGCAGAGAGAGGAGGTGGGCAGAGGCCCTGAGGTGAGGGAAGGCGGGGCTGTTCCCCCAGCGTTGTCAGGAGTGCCAGGCTCTCCTGGGGGCCTTAAGTGGGAGCAGGGAAGGTCCACAAGTAGATGCTAAGTGTTTCTGAGGGAAGGCACTGGCCGAAGGGGATTTGGAGTTGGACGTGAGCTTGGGGGCTGAGAGGGTACCTGCCTTGGGCGGTGGCAATGGAGAGTGGTGAGCGTGGTTTTGAACCAAGAGGAAGTAGAACCAACAGCGGGAAGGGAAGGGGGAGGAGCTATGGCTGCTCTCAGCTTTCCCTTCCGGGTCAAGGTGAAGAGCTATGGCTGCTCCCAATTCCCTTCCAGGGTCAAGGTGAGATGGGGCTCTTCCCTATAGAGGGGGGCCAGTGAGCCCTTTCTCAGGGACTTGAGACGTCGGGTTGTGGGAGACATGTCTGGGCTAAAGGGGGCATTTCAGAGACATTTCAAAGAGGGAGAACCCATAAGGGAGGTGAGAATCCCCGAAGGAGGACCCCTCGAGGAGAGAGGATGAGCAAGGACAGGGGCTTTGAGGGCCCCGAGAGTCCAGGAGGGGCAGCCATGTCCAGAGGAGGAGGAGGACAAGGGGTCTGGGGCGTCGGGACGGGGCCCATCCACAGGCGAGTAGCAGGCAGGCCCCATGGCAAGGAGTTAGTCTGTGGGCTTTAGCAACGAGGAGGTGAATATTCATACATGATGTCAAACCCAACCCTCCTGGACACCCTGAAACATCCTCCACAGGGTGTCACCCAGTTACCTGGACCTCCCCCCACCCCACCTCAGCTCTCAGGTGGACTGCTCGTAAAGACACACCTGCATGCCCACACCTAAGGGGCAGCTGCCTGTGTCCACTCACCCCCACCCAAGACCTGAGAAGGGGCAGACACACCCCCATCACCAGCCCATGCAGGTGCCCCCATGGGTTCTCTAAGGCCATCTCAGCCTGCCTGGTCAGAACCCCCTTCATTTCTGCACCCCACGGTGCCCCTGGCTGTTCAGACATGCCCCAGGTGGCTGCAGGGGGCAGCTGTGGGGGTGCAGACCTGCAGGCAGGGTACAAAACCCCGCTTCTCATCTGTGTGACCTTAGACAAGTGACTTAATTCAGCTGCCGTCTCCTCACCTGCAACGTGGAGTGATGCTGCCTTCCCCACAGGATGGTTGTGAGGGGCCTGGGTGAGGTCCCAGGCGGGGAAGTCGCCAGTACACAGCACGGTAGAACCCAGGGAGGCTTGCCCGCCCACCTGGGGGGCTCACAGGGCACACACTCGCAGCCTTCCACATGGATCCACCATGCATACCCACCACCTCCTCTACATACAGGCTCACCTGGACACACGCCTCACACCCACCTTCACGTACATATGCGCACGTGTGTACCCATGATTCCTGAGCAAACATCTGTTGAAGCTGAAACATCTGTGCAGACTATGAAATCCATTTCAAGGACCACCATAGGCCATGTGGGGGGACCCCTCTGGGCCAGGAGCCTCCTCGAGGAGGGCGGCCCGACGATGGGAACTGGTTCTGACTAGCTGCGCCCTCTGTCCCTGATGTTTTCCAGTGGCTGAAGCAAATAGAGGGAACGGAAGCGGCCCTGACCCAGAAGATGCTAGACTTGGAGAAGGAGAAGGTAAAGGACATGCCCCGACCCTGGGAGGGGGAGGGGGTGACAGCACGCAGATAACTCACTTCCCGGAAAGGATTTACATGTGTTTTGTATTGTGGGCTACCGGCCATGGAGTCGCAAAGAGTCGGACATGACTGAGCGAAGTTTTTACTTCTTTCTACTGCATGCATTTCTATTTTTGCTTTTGTTCTCATCCCTATCCTGTGTGGTCATCATCCATTCACTCAGTTATTCACTTGATAAATATTTTTGAAGCCTCTGTGATCCTGGAAACTATGACAGTTTTAGGGGTTCAGTAATGAATAGCAGGGTCTCTGCCTTGAGGGTTCTAGCCCGACAGCACATGGGGACATGTGCATGGGAGTGGACAGCCATGGTGCAGCATGAGAACCTTAGGAGAGGCAGGTCAGTGATATGGAAGCAAAAGGACAAGGCACCTCGGAGACACAAAGAAGGGGCTCCAGTCTTTGCTTGCCCCTTACTGGATGTGAGTTTGGGAGAGACACACTGGACCTCCTTTTTCTTATGGCTAATGGGTTTTTCTGTCTCCATCTCAATGAGCTGGAGGGATGAGCGATGCTGGACGGATAGCCCATTTTCACACAGTGCTTGGCACCTGTGGACACCTGATAAACAGTGATGGTGGCTATTCACCAGGGGCCCTGGGCATAGAGCAGGATCTGTCATACCCGGTCTGGGGATGTTGGAGAAGGCTGCCAGAAGAGATGGTTCTTGAGCTTTCAAAGACCAATTTCCCCAAGTAGAAGTGAGGGGAATAAGGAAGAGCCTGAGGCCTGGAAGCAGCATGTGGCATGGGAAGGACTCTGAGCTAAATCCCCAAGCCTGGGTGTCTAGTCCACCTCCATCACCAGTGAACCGTGGCATCTAGAACAAGGCACTGGCCCTCTCTGGCCCTCTGTTTCTTCCTCTACAGAACCAAGTGGCTGCAACAGCTGAGCTCTAACCCCAAAACCCTCCAGTCAGTAACAAGAAGATATTGGGGTTCTGGAGAACTCATGCTTGGGGGAACTGAGTGATGGAGGGTGGGGAGGACATGTCCAGCAGAGAGAGTACCCAGGAGATGGGTGATGCTGTTGGTGGGGGGAGAAAGAGCCACATCAGAGAACTATTGAGATGGTCTTCAGAAGGATTCCTACAACCCGGGCTTGGGAACCAGGCCAGGCACCCAAGAGGTAGGAAGCTGGGAGTGTGGGGAGAGGCTTGATGGAGGTTCCTGGGCCTGGGAGGCTCCTGCTGGGGATTCACACAGGAGCGGGCAGAGCAGACCTGACACCCCTTCTTACCTGAGCACCTGATGGGTCCCCACCTTGGTGGGACTGTCACTCCCCAGCGAGCGTGAGTAGGCTGGCTCTGAAGAGCTTCCTGGTGATGGGTCCTTGTGCTGATCTTGACCTTCGGCACCTCCTCTTTTTCAGGATCTGTTCAGCAGGCAGAAGGGCTACCTGGAGGAGGAGCTGGACTACAGGAAGCAAGCCCTCGACCAGGCTTACCTGGTAGGACCGGAAGTGGGTTGGATGTTCTGGTTCTTTAGACTCAGCCCCTACAGGCTGCTTTCCCTTGGGGGCTGATGGCAAATGTGGGGTCTGTGCAGTGCTGCGTGGGCGAGATCCCAATGCTGCCTCCACATTTCGGTTTCAACCTGAACAACTGTACAGATAAATGGTCACTTTTTCCAAGTCAGTCATAATTTTTCCAAAATATTTACTTAACTTGATCAATTTCTCTGGACATACTTATTCATACTTATTCAGTTCTGGGCTTCCCTGGTGGCTCAGACAGTAAAGAATCTGCCTGCAATGTGGGAGACCTGGGTTCAGTTCCTGGGTTGGGAAGATCCCCTGGAGGAAGGCATGGCAACCCACTCCAGTATTCTTGCCTGGAGAATCCCCATGGCCAGAGAAGCCTGGCAGGCTACAGTCCACTGGGTTGCAAAGAGTTGGACACCACTGAACGGCTCAGCACACACACTCGGTTCTAGTAACCGTTTGAGATGAAGGAAAAGAAACCTTTTGCTTATTTATATTTTTATTAATATTTATTTACATGCTTAAAGCCCAGAGCAAGTTTTCCCATAAGTAGCAAAAAGAGACGGTCACAAAGGAACACAGAAGTGGGACTTCCCAGGCAGTTCAGTGGTTAAGACTCACGCTTGCACTGCAGGGGCACAGGTTTCGATCCCTGGTTGGGGAACTAAGATCCCACATGCTGCATGGCATGGCAAAAATATATTTTTTAATGGAACACAGAGGTAAAGCAGTGAGTGGAGGGCAGGTGACCATCAGAACAAAAATTATTTGTCGTGAGGTTCTGTGCAACCTCAAGCCTGGGTCATAGAACCAGTTGTGGGCTTCCAGGTGATGAGTGGAAGGAGGGACCATGTTCAGGTTCATAGGTCATATGGCTTTGAGGGGGCGTTTCCTGGATGTTCCCCACATCAGAGAGAACTCTGAGCTCAAGGTTGCTTTTTCAGGAAGAAGCAGTGAGTAGCAACATCTAGAGCAAGACTTTGCCGAATCATTTGTAGCTAAATCTTTTGACAAAGAGGGTTTCCACCTAACCTCACGACAGAATCAATAACTAAACATTAACTTGCAATCCTCACTTCCATAAAAACAGAGAGCAGGAGGCTGGGCTTAGCACAGGCAGGACATTCTGGATGTGAAGGCTGATCAGCCTCCCCTTGAACCTTGACTCTTGACCCTTTATGTCCAGGCTCCGGAGGCTTGAACCCCCAGGGCAGGGAGCCACAGATGGTGAAGGTCCTGAAGGTTTCAGTCTCATCAAAACAAGGCGTTTTCCTCTCGATTGTCATTTCTGGGCATACAATGTTGTAATGGTGGCCAGAGCAACTGAAAAATGAGAACATGTTCATTCTTTTTCCCTCCTTTTCACTTTTTGGGTTTTCCTTGATTCTATCTATCTATTCTATCTTGATTCCATTTGCAAATGGTATTCTTTTGCAAATACCCTTTCTTGCTGCATTATACACCATCTCTGTCCTCCCCTGGGCTTTCCCAGTAAGTTCCGAGGAATACTATTTCAGGGGAACATGGAAACCTGTGGCCAAAAAAAAAAGAGGGAGAGTAATTTTGTTGACCTCTGTCTCCTTAATATGCTTAAGGATGGGCTGAGACTCCAAGAGGAACAGAGGAAGTCATATGTCAAGTTCACAGGTTCTCGTGCCCTCTTCTTAAGGGACATCTTGCAAGGCTGATGTTCCCCAGCACACTCTGGGAAACTCGGTGTCCACTCTTGGCTGTCAAAGTGCTGTGTGCAGAAAGGCCCTGGGGGACCCTGAGAACCTGAGTCCTGGTTCTGTAGAGGAGACCCCTGGGCAGGCTGATCCTGTTGCTGGGTAGAAGCAACATTCTTACCCAAAGAACATTCCAGGAACTTCTCTGGTGGTCCAGTGACTTAGCCTTTTAATGCAGGGGGTGTGGGTTCTATAGGGGGTTGTGGGTTCTATCCCTGGTCAGAGGGCTAAGATCCCATATGCCTCAAGGCCAGAAAACCAGAATAAACCACAGGGGCAAAATTATATCAAATTCAATAAAGATTTTAAAATGATCCACATCAAAAAAAAAAAAAAAAAGAGAAAGACTATTCCAGAGCCTCAAGTGGGATTTCAGGCACATGTTGAGGTTGGAGCTGTGATCAGTGTGAGGCTGACCTGAAGAGGCAGGGAAGTAAAATGCACCAGAGGGTGGCAGTGCCATGTGCCCAGGCAGAAGCGAGGACAGCAGGTGCCAGACGCACACCTGTGTTCCTTTGTCATCGTGCAGAGTGAGGTGGCACAGGACCACAGTGGAGCTTCTGAAATTGGATGGTGATATCCTGGCTGGAAACTGGCCACTTGGGGGCCTCCTAGGAGTTCAGCTGCTGAAGAGGGGCAGCCAGCAGGCACAGGCAAGCTCCCACTCCATGGGGACCCCTTAGCTGTGTCAGTGGACACATTCCCACCTTCTAGTTTCCTGGGGCAATCACTGGAATTGGGAGAGAGGAAGCTGATGCCTATTGGCTAAAATTGGTCTGGTGGGTCTGGAATTCCCTTGCAGAGTTAGCACAGCTGTGCTGAAATGGGGGAGGCTACAGGAGCAGATGGCCAGAGGCACAGAGGGCTACCTGTGTTGACCCCCTGCTTCATAACACTTCCTGCCTCTTCCTGGCAGTTTCCATTAAAACTGGTTGTTGGTCAGTAGCATCTTGGGAAAAGAAGGAGCTGCTCCTAGCAAGAGATTCAGGTGGGGATTTAGGGAAAAAGAGAAGGAAATACTTCTTTCTCTCTTTCATCCCTAGATATTCCTATAAGGTAACTGTATTTAACTGTCTCACCGTGAAGTTGAAAAGAAATAACTTCCTCTCAGGATGAAAACTCCAAGCTTTCACAAAGATCCCCTCCACTGGCTACTAATCCCTCATGTGCTTTGCTAACCAAGGGAGTCTTGCTTTTTGCGGGGAGGAGGGAGCAATGAGGACATTGCCCCCAGTTGCTTGGGGTTGAAATCGCTTTTCTAAAGAGCCAGCTGAACGCCAAGTGCCTGCAATTTGGAACACATTTTCCCACGCTACTCAAGATAAAAGAGATTTGTTTCCCAAGCTGGAGACAGTAAATTGGAAGCGAAGGATAAAAATAAAGACGAGTCCAATCAAACTTCTCTTTGAATCAGATATTTTAAGGAGAGGTTATGACTATTTTTTCTTTATCTGTAGAGAGCAGAACATCTTGATTGAATAGAGTTAGACATGTTCTCAAAACTGTGTGCAGGGGGCTGGAAGGGGCTCCCTCACCCCACCCCGCTCTGCTCTGCCTGCCTGCATGCCTCCCCACCCCGCCCAAGATCCCCCAGCTCAGCCTCGCTCAGCTGCAGGGTCCTGGGGTTTCCTGTCCCCCCACCTTGTGACCTCCCACTGTCTGTGTCATGTGGGTCGCTCAGAAAATACAGGAGCTGGAGGCCACGCTGTACGATGCGCTGCAACAGGAGCCGGGGCGGAGGGCCAGCGAGGCGCTGAGCGAGGGCCAGCGGGAGGACCTGCAGGCCGCCGTGGAGAAGCTGCGCCGGCAGATTCTGCGGCAGAGCCGGGAGTTCGACAGTCAGATCCTGCGGGAGCGCATGGAGCTGCTGCAGCAGGCCCAGCAGGTAGGGGAGGGGCCGGCAGGGGAGGGGCCTAGCTGGTAGGGGTAGGGCAGGCAAGTGGGGGAGGGACTGGTGGGGGAGGGGCCCAGCAGATGGGGGAGGGGCCGACAGGTAAGGCAAAAGACAGGCAGGGAAGGGGCGGGGCCGGCAGGGAGGGGAAGGGGCCGGCAGGGAGGGGAAGGCCCAGTTGGTAGGGAGATGGGCCAATAGGTAGGGGAAAGGACAAGCAGGTAGGGGGAGGGGCAAGCAGGTGGTGGGGCGGGCCAGTAGGGGAGGAGCCGGTAGAGGGAGGGCCCAGCAGGTAGGGAGAGGGGTCCAGCAGGTAGGGGTGGGGATGGGCATGTAAGGGGAGGGACCCAGCAGGTAGGGGAGGGGCAGGCAGGTAGGGATAGGGGCCAGCACGTAGTGACAAGGACCTGGCAGGTAGGAGCAGGCGCCCCGCCGGGCACCACTATCCACCGTCCCCACTTCTCCACCCCTCCTGCCCACTGTCGGCACACTGACACCTCTGAGGGCCCATTCGCTGGAGAGCTGGCCATAAAACAGGTTTCCGTGAAGTGGGGGTGTCTTCCCGTGGATGCCCTCAGCGCCCAGCGAACCCTCAGTGATGGGGGGTGTTGCTTACGGGCACACTATACCGCCCACTGTGTCTAATCATGCATTTGAACAAGGTCCTGACCCTGCCAAATGGTAACACAAACCAAAGCGAGGCGTCCCCGCTTCCTCCAGCATCCGTCTTCTTTTTAAACTCAGGTTCTTGTAACCAGAGGCGCCGGCTGACCAGTTTACTTTGGGGCTGTATTTTGTGATGACGACTACTTGAGGACTGGACCTGGAAGCTGTATCACTTGTTACCTCTGAATACCTAATGCATTCCTAAGTGTGTGCGGCGTCCTGTGTGAGCTGCTTGTGCTGCTGAGCACCCGGGGGCCTGGTTCCCAGGACCCGTCGTGCTGCTGGAGCTGAGGCGGCCCCAGGGTCTGGCCGTCCTCGAAGGCTCACTGCTTTAGATCTCTTACCCCACGGCACTCCTGTGGGTGGGACGATTACCTCCGTTTCCCTGATGCGAAAGCCGAGACTCAGGAAGGTTAACTCATGTGCCTGAAGGCCCTACAGCTCATAAGGAATCCTGCCAGTGGGGAACGATCTAGATAACCAGTGGGAGTCGATGGCACCGAAGGAGAGGGAGACAGAGAATTGGAAGGAGCCGGTGGAGAAGTGCCTTCTGTCCCAGGCAGCAGAGGTCCCGATTAGGACTAAGAAGCGAGGATTCCCGTTGAGTGCGAAAAGAAAAGGGCGGGGCAGGCACTGCTGACTGCATTTGGTTGAGGAGTGAAAGGGCCGTGGCCAAAGAGGAAAGGGTAGCTGGAGGTGTGAACGCGAGCTCTTCATTCCATTCTTGGTTTGGGCAGGGGGACTCCGGGCAGCCCCTGCAGGAGCCGCTGGGCTCCTGCGCCTCTGTGATCTGCTCCTCAGCTACTGAGCTAGCCGGCTCTGATGGAGTCGCTCCCGAGCGACCCGCCTCTGATGGGCGTGGCCCCGAGCCGGTCTGATGTCTGCGGCACACACAACACATACAAGAGACAGCTTTCAGCGCACGACACAATATAGCACATATAACACACGACACAACATAGCACAGCACAGCAGAGCACCGTCAGGGGCTCTGGCAGCACTCGGCCGTATCTGACCCAGCCTGGGGCACCGGATGCCTGATTTGACCAGAAGGACACGTCCCAGTTTGCCGTGGGCTGCAGTGGTCCATCTTGCCTGCATCTAGCCCGTGGGATTCAGTGACGTCACCAGTGTGACGCCTGTGGACGTTTTATTTTTCAAGCGCTGTTAACTAAGGGGAAAAGTGGATGTAGAGGGCAAAAACTCAATCAGCACATGGCCCCTTTCCCAACAGACTCATTTGGCACATGGCACCATGTTCTGCTGTAGTGAAGATTGGAGTTTATCCACTCATGCCAACTTGCTTTGTCCTGTCCCTCCCCAGCCCCACAACCTCTGTCCCTGCCAATCCATCCACTGCACCCCAGAAGGCTTCCTAACACAGTGCAGTACCACCCTTGCCCAAAGACCCACCCTGGCTCCTCAGTGCCCAGAGGATGAAGCCTGGGTTGCGTAACCTGACATCCTGACACCCCTGGGCCCCGTGCTCACCTCTACAAATGCATCCGCTGTCTGTCTCACCAGCTTTTCCAGCTCCATGTCACACTGCTTCCATTTGTAACTTTTCTGACATCTGCTTACCAGGCAGTGTTCTCCCAGCTGGGGACACAGCACTTGCCCTCTTGAGGCTTATATTCCAGAACGGGGAGACAGACCCATGCTGGCACTTAGAGGAGGCTCCATAACTATTGGTTCATTGAGGGTCACACCAACCCTCTGAGTGGGGGCCATTGACCCAGTTTCACAGGTGAAGTGAGTGAGGCTCAGAGAGAGTAAGCAACTTGCTCAAAGTCACACAGCCAGGAAGTGGCAGAGCTGGGATGTCCTCAGATGGCAAAACTCTTTTAAACACTGCCCCTCCCAGCCTCCCATAACCAGGTGAGAGGCTGACCCTGGTTATTTTTTTAAAAAGTCATGAAAGGTTAGAATGAGAGTCAGCTTCTCAGGCTGATTTCTTTTAGAAAAGATATTTTTTTTCACTTAATCTTTTTTTTTTCCTTTTACTTTATATTGGAGATATAGTTGGTTTACACTGTTGTATTAGTTTCAGGAGTACAGCAAAGTGACTCAGTTTTACATATACATATATCCACTTTTTTCAGATTCTTTTCTTATATAATTTATTACATAATATCGAGTAGAGTTCCCTGTGCTATACAGTAGGTCTTTGTTGATAATATATTTCATATGCATATGTTAATCTCAAACTCCTCATTTCTCCCTCCCACCCCAGCTTTTCCCTTTGGTAACCATAAGTTTGTTTTCAAAGTCTGTGAGTCTGTCTCTGTTTTGTAAGTAAGTTCAAAAAATGGACAAATGATCTAAATAGACATTTCTCCAAAGAAGACGTACAGATGGCCAAAGAGCACATGAAAAGATGCTCAGCATCACTAATTATTAGAGAAATGCAAATTGGCATTACAATGAGATATCACCTCACACTTGTCAGAATGGCCATTGTCAGAAAAATCTATAAACAATAAATCTGGGGAGGAGATGGAGAAAAGGGAATCCTCCTGCATTGTTGGTGGGAATGTAAATTGTACAGCCACAATGGACAACAGTATGGAAGTTCCTTCAAAAACTATACATAGAACTACCATCAGTTCAGTTCAGTTCAGTCGCTCAGTCATGTCTGACTCTTTGCGACCCCATGAATCGCAGCACACCAGGCCTCCCTGTCCATCAGAATCTCCCAGAGTTCACTCAAACTCACATCCATCGAGTCGGTGATGCCATCCAGCCATCTCATCCTCTGTCATCCCCTTCTCCTCCTGCCCCCAATCCCTCTCAGCATCAGAGTTTTTCCAATGAGTCAACTCTTCGCATGAGGTGGCCAAAGTACTGGAGTTTCAGCTTTAGCATCATTCCTTCCAAAGAAATCCCAGGGCTGATCTCCTTCAGAATGGACTGGTTGGATCTCCTCGCAGTCCAAGAGACTGTCAAGAGTCTTCTCCAACACCACAGTTCAAAAGCATCAATTCTTTGGCACTCAGCTTTCTTCACAGTCCAACTCTCACATCCATACATGACCACAGGAAAAACCATAGCCTTGACTAGACGGACCTTTGTTGGCAAAGTATATATGACCCAGCAGTTCCGATTCTGGACATGTATCCATAGAAAACCATACTTTGGAAAGATATATGCACCCCAGTGTTCATGGCAGCACTATTTACAATAGGACATGGGGGCAACCTGAGTGTCCATCAACAGAGGAATGGATAAAGAAGATGTGGTACATACATGTAATGGAATATTATTCAGCCATTTAAAAGAATGAAATAATGCCATTTGCAGCAGCATGGATGGACCTAGTGATTATTATACAGAAGTAATATCTCTCTGTCTGAAGTAACTCAGACAGAGAAAGACAAATGTCACATCACTTATATGTGGGATCTAAAAAAAATGATACAAGGAACTCAGACTGATTTTCAAAGCCCAGAAGTTGTTCCTGGAGGATTTTTGCAAATCCTTCGAAAACTATAAGAGGTTGTCCCCCCTCCCATGTAGCAATGTGATTTCCAAGGAACTATTCCCTGGGTGCCATTTCACCTCCAGAGTCACAGGGTCACTGTGCAGTTATTACAGAAGAGGGATTCCACAGAGAGATTAATTGATTACATGATACCCCAAAGTCCACCAGCTGGTAAATTTGGGGCCCGGGATCCAAACCAGAGACTAGCTGAGTTTGTGCTTATTTTTAGACGATCCCCGCCTTGCAAGGGAATCTCTGAGGAGCGGTCACTGTCTTCCTCAGGCGGAAGAGGGTTAGAAATATATCCGGTCTCCTTTATAGAGCACATACTTTGCCAACTTTACTCTAAGCATTTTGCAGATTCATTTGCTAAATCCTCAGATGTGGGCAACACTATTACTCCCATTTTACAGATAAGGAAACCAAGGCCAGAGAGGCTGAATTACTTGCCCAAGGTCACATATCTAAGGGAAAGTTTTCTGTGTGTCTTTTCCTTATCAATCCGGGCCTCCCTTGTGGCTCAGCTGGTAAAGAATCCACCTGCAATGCAGGACACCTGGGTTTGATCCCTGGGTTGGGAAGATCTCCTGGAGAAGGGAAAGGCTACCCACTCCAGTATTCTGGCCTGGAGAATTCCATTGACTGTATAGTCCATGAGATCGCAAAGAGTCAGAGATGACTGAATGACTTTCACTTTCTTTATCAGTTTACTCTATTTTGCTGCCAGTGTGATCTTTCCAAAATCAAAATCTCATCATTTCCCTACTTTAAACCCTTCACAAACTCCCCATGACACCCCTAAGTCTGCAGGGTCCTCACCGGAAAGCTTCTCCTAGGACATTCAGACCCTCTGCCCCCTGGCACCCCCAGCTCCCTGCACACACATGTCATTCCTTCTGCCTGGATGCCTTCCCCTTTCCTGCATCTGGAAAACCACCATGGGCTGGGTTTCTGTGCCTCCTCCGGGCCCCCCAGCCCACACCTCAGTTCCTTACCCCCCTCACCTCTCTGCTCAAGCTTGACCTTCCCTGAGCCCCCATGTAAATAACACCCCTTCCCTTTCCCTACCCCACTTGACTTTCTCTGTGACGTCTGTATTTATCCAAGGCATCATCTGTGTATTTGCGTAATTCCATTGTCTGAACCTGATGGACCACAAACCTCTCAAGGCCCCAGGCCTATTGAGCCATTCCTGCTGAGTGGCCACAGGGCCTATTTAGCCAAACCTGCTCAGTGGGCACATGTGCCCACAGTGGTGATTCTCAGAGCTGGATCCCCAGACCACCAGCATTCTCATCACCTGGGAATCTGTGGGGAAACACAGCTTCTCAGGCCCCACCCTGGAACTGATGAGTCAGCAACTCTGCGGCAGGGCCCCTGGGATCCACAGGGCCTCCGAGTGATCTGATCTGAGTTTAGGAATCTGAGCAGATGGTTTCTCCAGGCCTGAGGATGGGTCTGCATGCTTAATTCAGGCTGATGTGAATCGCCTGGCCTTTAGTCTGACAGCCTTCTCCCAAGGAATGAGGTGTCCACCTGCACTCAGGACTGATGAGGCTAGTAGCTGTCCAGGCATATCAACCCTGTCAGGTGATGAAGCCCTGTTGGACACATGACAAACTGGAAAAGGTCATACCTACCAAACCTCCTGATGAGATGCTGCGTGGAACTAGAAGGAACAGATTGATAAATCGCTGAGCCCCGGTGGGTGTGCACCCCAGGGAGCAGAGCCAGGCAGGTGCCCATCTCTCCCTGTTGGCCCAGGACTGATGAGTTTCTCAAGACTCTGGACGTTCAGTGCTAAAACCAGGCTCACAGGGACAGTTTGTCATCCTTAAACCTTCTAAGAACCTGGGTGGATGCTGCAGCCATGCTCCCCATCAACACTCATCTCCTCTGCCCCTGCTCCCAGGCTCCAGCTAAATAAATCCTGGTGCTGCTTCAAATCCATGAGCTTTATTGACCTGCCCAAAAGGCACCTCCGTGTCTTGGTCTGATCTTGATTTTTATGTTTTCAAAAGATCCTGCCCTAAGAGTGCAACCTGTCTCCATACATTTCAAGAACAGGCAAAACTTTCCTTTTAGTGAGAGGTCAGAATAGAGTCACGTGGGGGCCTGAGGGGAGCCTCCTGAGTGCTGAAGAGGCCCTCAGTCTTGATTCAGTGGGTGGAGAGACAGGCTATTCAACATATAAAAGTTAGTCGAGTTGCCCACTTACTGTTTGTGTATTAAGCAGCTAATTGTTGTTGTTCAGTTGCTAAGTTGTGTCTGACTCTTTTTGACTCCATGGACTGCAGCATGCCTGGCTTTCCTGTCCTCCACTATCTCCCAGAGTTTGCTCAAACTCATGTCCATTGAGTCAGTGATGCTGTCTAACCATCTCTGCTGCCCTTTTCTTTTGCCTTCAATCAATCCCGACTCATTTCCAGTGAGTCGCTGCTTACACACTACACTAGACAAACAATGAAGAGTGATATTTGAACCTGGAAAATTTACTTTTTCTGATACAGAACTTAATGTGTTGCAGAGAGTGAGAGAACTGGAGGATAAGCTGGAGATCCAGAAGCGACACCTGAAAGAACTGGAGGAAAAGGTAGGTGGTGTGAGCTCGCACCTGCCCCTGGCTTCCTTCCATGAACCGCTCACATGGAATATTCTCTTCTGTCAGTTTCATGAAACCTGAAGAACAAGCTCTGTCTTCAGCCCTCTCTTCTCTGCCCGTGTCCCCCATACTGGTGGTCCAAGAAACAAATACTTTTCTAGGGAAGAAAGTCTGAACCCCTCTGACACTACCTCACTGGGAGGTCACTTTCTTCATGGACTCATTCTCCTTAAATGACATTTATGCCTAGAACCAATGAGCGTTCTTCCCTTCAGGGAAGTCTCTTCCTGCCAGCAGGAAGTGAGGCTGATGCCCAGCCCCACTGGCCCCCATGGTTGTCACCACTTTGCGGGTGAGGACACTGAGCCTGAGAAAGATTCAAACACTTGTCCACAATCCCACAGCTGGGGGAGGGATAACCCAGGTCTCCAGGGATTCCACAGTCACCCCACCAGCGCCCCCCGCCACATACTGCTGGTCCAGATGGATAAATGAGTCCATATACACGGCATCTTTGTCAGGGCACTTACCACTTCCTGTTCATCTGCCGAGTAGCCAGGATCTCCTTGAGTTCAGGGATCAGCTTTTATCTATCTCTTTATCCAAGACAGTTCTTGCCATGAAATAGGGCATCATCAAATGTTTGCAGGATGAGTAATATATAAGTAGAAAACCCAGACTTCCTGATGGCTTAGACAGTAAAGAATCTGCCTGCCATATGGGAGACCTGGGTTTGATCCCCTGGTTTGTCGGGAAGATCCCCTGGAGAAGGGAATGGCTACCCACTCCAGTATTCTTGCCTGGGAAATTCCATGGATAGAGAGCCTGGCAGGCTACAGTCCATGGGGTCACAAAGAATTGGATATGACTGATGGACTAACACACACACACACAAACACACTCACACAGAAAATCCACAATTGCACATTTTATGCTGTAGAGGTAAGCTCATGTTTGGGAGTAGGTGATGGACTCTGACCCCAACTTGGCAGGGGGTGTCTGCTGGAGACAATTTGTGTCAAAAAACCTTGAGGGGTGCTGTGCTACCACCCTGGAAAAGAAGATGGAGAAAGGATATTTCTGAGCTTCAGGTGTCGGAGGCTGATCTTTGGAGAGAGGAAGCTGACTCCATGACAGAGCAGGACCAAAGTCTCGAAAGCCACCAGAGGGCAGATTGAGGGCTGTCTGCAAATGGGATGACAGCCCACTCTTTCTAGAGGGAATCAAACACAATGGCCTAAAGAGATAGAGCAGCTCTTCAGAGATGCTACACCAGCTTTCTCTCCTAAAAGTCAGCATTTACACAGATTAACTCACCTTCCTATCGTCTTCCCTCCTGTACCTGGAGCTCCAGGGCCTCCAGCCTGCACAACCGGCAGTGTCCTCACGGGGGCAGCAGAGGGTAATGGCTGGAGGATCTGGGCCGGTTCTCCTGAGTGCCCTGGAAACCCCGTAGGAGTTTGGTTTAAGCGGACCCCTAGTGTCCCCATCGGGCTTCCCTGGTGGCTCAGCTGTAAAGAATCTGCCTGCAATGCAGGAGACTCAAGTTTGATCCCTGGGTCAGGAAGATTCCCTGGAGGAGGGCATGGCCACCCACTCTGGTATTCTTGCCAGGAGAATCCCCATGGACAGAGGAGCCTGGCAGGTCCATGGGGTCGCCCAGGGTCGGACATGACTGAAGCAACTAAGCAGCAGCAGAGTCCCCATCAGACAGCTGCTCACCACCCCCCCTCCCCCACACACAACTTCTGAGGTTATTTGAGCAGCCAGTGAGCGCAAAAGTGTTAGTTGCTCTGTCGTGTCGGACTCTTTTCGACCCCACGGACTGTAGCCCACCAGGCTCCTCTGTCCATGGGATTCTCCAGGCAAGAATACTGGAATGAGTACCCATCTCCAGATATCTTCCCAATCCAGAGATTGAACCAGAATCTCCTGCAGTGCAGGCAGATTCTTTTCCACTAGTGCCACCTGGGAAGCCCTAAGGATAAGTTGAAGTGAAAGTAATAGCTGCCCAGTCTGTCGGACTCTTTGCGACCCCATGGACTGAAGCAGCCCAGGGGGTCTCAAGGATACCTCAAGGATTTCCCCATGGACACTATTGGCCTGGGCTGGTGGAAAAATAACTCCAGCCACCGGGGTCAGCGGTCAGGAACTCTTTCCCCACCACATACCACAGGGTGGTCTCGGCAAGGACCTCGCCATCCTCAGGTCTCAGTTTCCCCATGTAGAAAATCAAGAGCTAGGTGATTCTAAATGTTCCTTCTAGCTTTAACTTCCAGTGATCCTAAAATGTGTTTAAAATTTGTTGGCTGTCTGGATGTTCATTTTTCAGTAACAATTTATGGGAGCTATTACCTTGAGATTTTGGGAAAAAAACAATGAATTATTTCCAAACACCTCAGATAATATTCAGACATGTTTCTCCTAACCTAATCTCCAAAAAGAATCACCAGCAGTTCTTTTTGAATAAATCAAGTTGTAAATAAGCTAAGGAAGATCTCTATTTTCAAACTGATCTGTACAGTTTTTCACTCCTTTAGGGCCACTTTTTTTCCTGATTTTTTTTTTTCTTTTTTAAAACAGAAAAACCAATGGCATAAAAGATTTTAAACAGTGACTCTCTTGGAAGAGTGGGCCCTGGCAGGGATGGGAGAGGGGGAGGGGCTGTTTGTCTTCTGGTGGGACTGGGAGACCTGGGACCTGGGTGGAGTCTTCCTTGATCTTTGTATGCATGCCATGCCCCGCCTTTGGTGGGCCCATCAACCATGACCATCAGAGGGTTCCTCCTGGATATATACTATCCTGCCACATTCTTCAAGAAAGTCACACCCCAGCACCAAAAATTCCTGGTCTGGGAATGTCAGTCCACTCCCTTATTCTTGCCTGGAGAATCGCGTAGACAGAGGAGCCTGGCAAGCTGCATGGTCCATGGGGCCACAAAGAGTCAGACATGACTGAGCGACCAGCACCTTCACTCCGGTGCACATCCCCCGTCTGCATTGCCAGGTGTTTGCGCACTGTGTGGGGATGACCCACCCTGGGCAAGGAACCCCACAGAGTGGGTTTCTCAGGTGGTGTCAGCTGCTGAAGCCCGCTGACTTCCTGCGTCTCTTTCAAAACCCAAGCCCGCTGCCCTAGTTCTTGTGAAATGCCGTCATTGAGTTCCATGCTACATATCTTACATCTTTCTTTCTTTTCTTCCCCCCCTCCTCATTTTCTTTTGGTCTTATTTTATAGTTTTTGTTCCTTTTTTGTTTTTCTCACTAGCATTCATTCTGTGGCCTTGATGACTTCCAGTGAGCCAAGAACTCGGGTTGGTATCCTTTCATTTTCACTCATATTTTCTAAAAAGGAGATTTCCTCCCACCTCTGACCATAACATTCCTTTAGGCGACGTGGAAGGTGGCCTTGTGATAGATTGCTCAATGTCGGGCCCACTGAGCTAGAGGCATCCAGGGGCCGCTGGCACGTCCCACCCCTGGGAGGGAGACTGGGGAGTTCTCAGTGAATAAGGTTGAACAGTGGAGACCTGGTTGTCCCCTATTGTTATTTCATCTTGAAAAGGTGGTTACAGTTTTGTCCAAAGGTCCTCTCTGTTTTGGCTTTAGTTTTTGGTTCTCTCTATTGCCCGTGAACCAATAAATTCACCATATGGTCCACTATAGGCTCTCTATTTCCCATGGGCCAGTAAGTTCACCAAAGAGTTGGCTTCTGGGGTCAGGGGTCTGCAGGAGTCCATGGCCTGCATACAAAATGCCCAGGAAGCCTGTGTAAAGATCCCAAGCTTTTTGCCTCTCCCCTGCCCTGCCCTTGACCGCAGATCTGGTTTTGATGCCGTCCCAGCAGCTGGTCCTTCTCTAATCATTGGACTCTGCCTGTCTCACACTGAGTTCCTGCTTTGGCACCCAGGCCTACCCCCCTTTCTCCCTGTTCTGAGTGCCCACCGTGGACTAAGGACTGCCAAGGCCCTTAGAATCTAGAGTTCTGCCCCCTGAGTCCAGCCCAGGTGAAGGCCCTGTGAGCTCCAGGGATGCCCACAGCCCACCAGCTGCCTGGACCCCCAGACTGAGCTCAGACCCTGTGTCCCTGCCCGACGCCCAGCCCTTGCACCTGAGGACTTTTCCTCAGGTCCTCTGTGCCCAGTCCTAGGACAGCACTTGGTATGTGGTTGATGTTCATTCAGTGCTTGTGTGGCAAGTAAAGGAAAGACCCCAGGTCTCATCAGACCAGAGTGGGGGTCACTGTAGCAGATTGGGGTGGGTGCAGGAGGACAGGCTATCTGAACCCCATTTCCTCTTCTCCTGGATTGTCGGGGAAAGTCCCTCAGGGGGTTCGGCTGGAGGGTTCAGGACAATGGTGGGGAAAGGTGAGGGCAGCTAAGCAGGGACTTCTCTAGCCATCCTAACCCTGGGTTCTTGTGTCATTTCCAATTCATTTTTAATTTTCCAGGATAGAAAAAAAGCTTATGGAATAAACTGAGTCCTATGGCAACCCCGACCCCACTCAAACCAAAATTCGACAGCAAAACAAGCTATTCCAAGCCCAGAGACTGAAACCAGAATTTGTGGATACTTGATGACAGTCCAAAGGGGAGGCATTTAGGATCTACGGCTAGGTCCTGGCCGGCTCGGCTGTAGGAGCTCTGCAGGGACCAAGGGGAATTTGTCAAGCTCAGGGCCACATCTGAGTCCCTGCTGTGGCACCTTCAAGAGCCCAAAGGGCAGAGACCCGAATACCAGGAAACTAAGTGCAATTACTAGAAACCGTTTGATTGGAGAGCCGCTGCACTGTCTTGGGACAGACCCGCGTCCTTGTCCCCACACGGCATGCCTCCCCAGCCGTGGTGTATGTGCCCGGCTAGACACTGACTGTATACATATGTCTCCATGAGCTGTGCCCTGTGCATCCCAGAGTCTGTCAGCCAGAGTGACTCGAAAATGTCCCTGTGATCTGAATGCAAAGTCAAGACCCGTTCACCAAAGCCCTCCATGTCCATGTGCAGCTGGATTCAGTAGCTGGAGGCCAGAGAGAGACAGCTAGAGCCTCACCCACCGTGGATGGTGGATTCCAGGACCTCAGATTCACAAGGGGGAAGCCACAGGCTCCATCACTCTTGTGTGTATGATGCAGTGAAAGTTCCAGAGCCTGACTGCTCTTGGGGTCATGGTGGAACAAGGACTGAGAGGTGGATAGAGCCCCCACCCAGACCACCCTTGGGCTGTCTCGCACCTGGGCTGTCATTTGCAAGGGGTTGACCAGGAAGAAATGCTGAGTTATGAAGTGATTCCCTGGAGAGCCTGTGAGGACTGAGGCTCCTTCTGCCATGCTCTGAGACCAAGTCTGCTCTCTTACAACTGGAGAGAAGGAGGCAGCCCTTCCTGATCTCAGGAGACCCACCTCTGCCTCAAGCCTCTCAGGAGAACAGATGGAGTGGGGCAGCTCAGGAGGGCAGGACACCAGCTAGTGGGAGTCAAGTCTAGGAGGGAATCCCAGAGAAGAGAAGTCCCTTTTGGATGTTGTTGCTGTGAGTGGATGGGTGCGGGAGCATCTCCAGGAGAAGACACCTGCTCATGTGACTGCCCCCTCCCAAACTCTTGGAAGGAAAACTTTTGGAATCAAAATAGATCAAGTGAAATAGAAGGTAATGGCTGTGAAGGAGAGGATAGCTGCGTCTTATTGAAAGAAGCACCTGAAGGCAAGGATGGTTTGATCCCAAGGACGGAAAGATACTGCTCTGTGTTTGTTGGACTGCAACAGCAATCCTGTAATTTCCAGTGAGAATGACCTTTGGAGAAAACTTAAATGACCGAAATTCAGGCCACTGGAGGAATTGAGGAGGGGAGGAGAATCTAAGAAAAGAGCTGAAATTTCTCAGAAGGACAGACCCAAGGTTGGAGAACATGGATCTCAGTACAGAGGGGCATCCAGCCAGAGAAAGAGGGATGTTCAAACAAAACCAAAGGATTAGGGGGCTCTAAGCAAACAGACACCCAAGACAGCTGAGAAGCGAGCATTCCTCTTTTGAAATCTAAACCCAAAGCACCACCACACCAGCCCCATGATTTTCCAGCATCTGATGACCAGAAGCAAATGAACTGATGTCTCTGCTTGGAAAAAGCAGGCATCTGAGCACTCCAGGTAGCAATGGGAATGTAGAACCACACAAGGAACAAAAATGAAAAGCACACCTGCTTTCTCTGGAGCCAAAGAAGCACAGAGAAGCCTTGCTTTGCTAACTTTGCAGCCCGAGTCTGGGAGGCATGCAGGGTCCCTGGGAAGCTGGAACCACAGCACAGAGCACCCATCACCTCCCCGCTGCAGGAGTGTGGGGTCTTCTGTCCTCCTGCCCCACACTGCTGTCTACTCAGCACTCCTGCTCAGACAAGAGGAGATGAATGATGGTGGCTTTGATGTCAGACCCATCCGGGTCCACTCCCAGACCTGCCACTCCCCTGCAGTGGACACTTGACAAAATACTTACCCCTCAGTCTTAATTTTTTCTATCTGTGGAATGGGGGTGATATTCCCACACAGCACCTCACAAAGGTTTTCTTTGGGTACAACTAGACAGACCCAAAGACTCTTAGACACTGGAAGGAGCTGTAGCAGACAGCATTGAACACATCCTTGTGGGAGTTGTCCTCAAAGGAGAACTTAAGGCCCACAGAGGACCAGGGGCCATTCTCTTTGGCGCCCAGGAGAAAGTCCAGGTGCAAGGGAGCAAGACTTACACAGCCAGGTGTGGGAGCTGCCCTGGCTTAGAAGCCCAAAGTCCTCAACAAGAGCCAGCACTTCTTGTGACAGTCCTAGGCATCGCCTCCAAGGTTCCTGCCAGGGACAGGCCCAGTCACAAGAGCCACTGAACTCAGCAGGCCTCAGAGCTCCGGCAGTGCACCAGGTGCGTACTCGTGTTCTCAGAGGCCATCCACAGCTGTCCGCAAGCCCGGGTGAGGCACGGGGCTCAGGGCTACTGGTGTGGTTGTTGCCTAGCAAGGCAGCTGATCTGTGCAGGTGTGGTTTCCAGGGCAGAAGAGCTACAGAGTCAACTGAACCCAAGTCAGTCTTTCACTCAGAAAGGAGCAGGCTTAGGTCCACCCTTACCACCTGCCTTCTAACAGATCTACTCGGGGTGAAGAGAGAGCCCAGGTCAAGTTCCTGATATAGGAATGTCACGCTATGCCATGCTAATTAAGTGCCCAGTGTCCCACTCCTCATCCTCACCTCTCCCCCACACCTCACCCCCTCCCCTTACACCTCACCCCTCCCCTCACACCCTCATACCTCATCCCTCCTCTTACACCTTTCCACCTCACCCCTCCTTTCACACCTCACCCCTCCTTTCACACCTCACCCTTCCTTTCACACCTCACCCCCTCACACCTTATCCCTCCCCTCACACCTTACCCCTCCCCTCACATCTTAGCCCTCCCCTTACACCTCACTCCTCTTAACACCTCACCCCTCCCCTCACACCTCACCCCTCCCATCACCCCCTTACACCTCACCCCTCTCCTCACCTACACCTCACCCCTCTCCTCACACCTCACCCCTCCTCTTACACCCTTACACCTCACCCCTCCTTTCACACCTCACCTCTCCCCTTACACCTCACTTCTCCTCTTACACTTCACCCGCCCCCTCACACCTCACCCCTCCTCTTATACCCTTACACCTCACCCTTCCCCTCACAACTCAGACTTCATTCCTCCTCTCCTCCCTTCTTTTCCTCCTCCTCCTCCTTTCCCCTCAGTTCTTGGCAGTGGAAACTTGTGAGGGGCAGAGAAGTGAAGTTTAGATGACAGAATGTACCCCACCCCCCCACCTTCTGGCAGCCATGCGGGCCCAGGGACTAGCCCTACAGGTGAGCAGCCATTGGGTGTACCCAGGTCAGGACTTTCAGTTCTAAAATAGGAAAGTCCTGGGCGCACTGGGGGTTTTCCCTCCACTGCATGTTCTGAGTTGCACTGATTGAGTCCTATATCCCAGATGCACTGACTTGGTGCCCATGGCCCTGCGAGCTGGGAGGTAGGGGTGGGGGAGGTGTCGCTGGAGAGGGATAGCCCCAGAGGTGCTCTGCACATGCGCGGGCCCTGCTGAGGGGCCCTGGTCACCCGGGAGCCGGACTTCATGATTTAGCGTTCACTCGGTGCCTTCCCTGGCAGGTGCATTCTCTCTCCTCCCATCAGCCGCCTCCCTCTTTCTTGATCCTTGAGGTACACAGTTGAGCCTCAGGATCTGGGAGTTCTGCTTTCCCCTCTCCTTCCAGATTCAGTGTGTGATGAGTGGAAATCCCGCCTGGTATTTCCAGTACCAAAAAAATGCATGTTTCCTTCCATTTAACCAGACCCTGCTAGATGCCTGCCAAACTGGGGGTGCTTCTCCCCTGAAGTTGTCTAAGAACCCTTGGGAACTCCTACAGACCCCACACTGTACCCCCAATTCCAGCTCAAAGGGCAGAGCTATGGGTTTCCAGACCCCTAGCCTCCTCTCACCTCCCTTTCAACCCTCCCCTACCCCCTCAGCCTCTCTGGGGCTGCTGTCTGGTCTGAAGGGGGAACCCTTGTGCCCTGCTGGGGGTCAAGCTGTGTGTGTCCTTCCTGTGACCATCCTCAGCCTTGGGGAGCCTCACCCAGGCTGCCGAGGACGCAGGGCCCTGTCCTTACAGCTGCGCCGTGGCCATCAGTCTCCTTCCCCCAGGTCTCCAGCTCTGAGAAGCCCACAGAGTTGATAATCCACATTCCTGCCCTTCTCCCTCAGATACAGAGGTTTTATTCCAAATGGACCCCACAGTCTTAGTGGCTTATCCAAAAAGAGTCTGAAGACATATTCTTAAGCGGAGGTTCGGAGGCTCAAACGCCCTTTACGTGACCTAGAGGAAGGAGACAAGAGGCATCTCTACTCCAGCTGCCTGCTCCCTCCTCCTCGCAGGCCTGGCACTGTGATTTTCTTTTAGGTGGTCACCATGTCTCAGTCAGCTGTCAGTCAATCCCCCTGCTTGGGGAGATCCTGGCAGCCAGGGTCCCTGGGGACTCACTGTGCCAGGCACAGGACCAGACACTTGAGAGCTAAGTGACTCATGCAGAAGCAGAGAGGAGACTGCTGTTCGTCTTGTTTTGCAAGAGGCAGAGTTATTTGCCTAAGAACTTGGCACATAAGAGACAGAGGCGGACACAGCTCAGGCAGGCAGCCAGTAACTGCAAGGGGTTGCCTCTGTCCACCACCTGACAGCCTGCCCGCTGTGTTCACTGGGTGCCGGGCTCTGTACAGGAGTGCTTTGCCTGCAGCAACCCATTTATGCATCAACAGCTCTTGATGTAGGTACTGTTTTTACTACCCACCCCTACCTTTTATGAGAAGTTAAATGATTTGTCCAAAGTTCCATTGGATAAACACAAGAAATCTATGTTGCCCCACAGCGCCCCCTCACGGCCGATACCCCACCCTGCTGCCTCTGACCTCCCTGTGTCTATTGCAAGCCCCTGAGCCACCCTACACAGCGGCCACTGTTGGGGAAAAATATTTTAAATTTTTTATTTTCTATTATGATATAGGATGTTGAATATAGTTCCCTGTGCTATACAATAGGATCTTGTTGGGGGTAATTTTAAATTTTTTTCCCAGCATGGTTGGGAAATATATTTTAAAACACAATCTTCTCCCAAGCCAGACTACCTCTCTTCTGAGGTAGATAAGAAAAAAACAATAATTACCAAATGAGCACCAAACCGGAATGTGATGTGCATCACAGACCATCTGCTAAGAGATTTTCAAAGACAGAAAAGAATTCATAATCTTATGAGCCAAGGAGATAGAGCCTATTCATACAGATCTTCAGGATAAGCAATAATTTGTTCCCAAATTAAAGAACTTGACAACATTAATTATTACATGTATGTTGCCCTAAATCCATCTGGCTATTGAGGTGACCCTCTGTGTTTGCTGATTTGTTTTATACAAAGGAAAATGGAGTTTCTCATATCTTTAGAACAAGAGGTGATTGTGCAACTTGGAGCTAGGTGACCAGGAACGTAGGCTCCGACCCTCCCATGGGAACTGGGAGATGAGGTCCTATTTTCCTTGAATGTTTGCATGCCAAAGAGATGGCTCCCAGGATCTTCAGAAAGATGTTCCTGGGTCATAAAACTGGCAAAAGGCTTATGGGGCTTTTAAAAGGATTTACATGTATTTCAAAGAGATGAAGAAAGAACTATAAGTTTTCTAAAGTAGATCCTCTCAGAAAAGGGCAGGGGAAGTCTCATCCATCATTTTTAGAGATGTCCATCTCTTTACCCTGGAGGAGGAAATGGCAACACACTCCAGTATTCTTACCTGGAAAATCCCGTGAACAGAGAAGCCTAGTGGGCTATCATCCAAAGGATAGTGAAGAGTCGGACACGACTGAGGGACTAAGCATGCACTCTTGCTTCCCAAGTGGCATTAGTGGTAAGGAACTCGCCTGCCAATGCAGGAGACATAAGAGACATGGGTTTGATCCCTGGGTTGGGAAGATCCCCTGGAGGAGGGCATGGCAACCCACTCCAGTCTTCTTGCATGGAGAATCCCTTGGACAGAGGAGCCTGGCGGGCTACAGTCCACAGGGTTGCAAAGAGTCAGACATGAGTGAAGTGATTTAGCATGCACACACATCTCTTTAATGATGTCCATCATTTTACAGAGAATTAAGTCTCTTAGTTTATTTTTTTATCTTATTTTTACTTTATTCTACATTACAATACTGTATTGGTTTTGCCATACATTGACATGAATCAGCCACAGGTGTACACGAGCTCCCAATCCTGAAACCCCCTCCCACCTCTCACCCCACATCATCTCTCTGGATCATCCCCGTGCACCAGCCCCAAGCATCCTGTATCCTGTATCGAACAAAAACTGGCGCTTCATTTCTTACATGATAGTATACATGTTTCAGTGCCATTCTCCCAAATCATCCCATCCTCTCCCTCAGAGGCCAAAAGTCCGTTCTATACATCTGTGTCTCTTTTGTTGTCTCACATACAGGGTCATCATTACTATCTTTCTAAATTCCATATATATGTGTCAGTATACTGTCTTGGTGTTTTCCTTTCTGGCTTACTTCACTCTGTATAATCGGCTCCAGTTTCATCCATCTCGTTAGAACTGATTCAAATTTATTCTTTTTAAGGGCTGAGTAATACTCCATTGTGTATATGTACCACAGCTTTCTTATCCATTCATCGGCTGATGGACCAGCCTCTTAGTTTAAATTTCTACTGATTCCTGTACCACTGGGCCTTTTTATGGCACTGGCTCCTCTTCCATGGCCAGCTGCTTCTGTTCTCACCTCCTACACCCTCACCCTCCTACACCCTCACCCTGCTACACCTGCTCCAATTCTCAAAGTAAGATCTGACTAGGGCCCCCTGCCTCTAAACACTCCAGAGACCCCCACTTCCAACACAGAGATGCCACAGTCCACATCCTGGAGCCCACGGCCCACAGGTATATGGCCCCAAGTCACCTGTCCTGCTTGGGTCCTCATTTCCCCTTGATTGTGTCCACTGGGCCAGCCAAACCCAATCGCTCCCATCACCTTCACCTTCCTGACTGTGTCCTGGGGCTCTGGTCCTGATGCTTCTTCACCCTGGAGGAGCCTTCTGTCCACCTTTGCCAGCTGTGATGGGTCATTCCCTGGCCACCTCTCCAGCTTCAGGCTCCCCCACACTCGACATGATGTGTTTCCTCCTGTTCAGGGTCTTAGTTCATCCTTCACCCCTTGAGCTTTTTTTTTTTTTTTTTAAATATTTATTTGGCTGTTCTGGGTCTTCATTGCTGCACAGGCTTTCCTCTAGCTGTGGAGAGCAGGGGCTACTCTCTAGTTAGCGGTGATGGGCTTCTCACTGCAGTGGACTCTTGGTGCCAAGCACAGGCCCCAGGGCACATGGGCTCAGCAGTTGTGGCTCCTGGCTCTAGTGCACAAGTTCAGTGGTTGTGACACGTGGGCTCAGTCGCTCTGTGGCATGTGGGATCCTCCCAGGTCAAGGATCAAACCCATGTCTCCTGCCTTGGAAGACGGATTCTTTACCACTGAGCCACCAGGAAAGCCCAGCCCCTCGAGCTTTGGAGCCAAGCTAGGATCTGAATCCTGACTCTGCCGCTGCCCATCTGTGAGGCCTGAATAAGCTCTTCTACCTTCCAGAGCCTCTCTTTCATCATGTCATCTATAAAATCGTTCTGAAAATGCCCATCTCACAGGGTTATCAGGAGAACTGGACTAAGTAAGGCAAGATGGCCCAGCGCAGTGCCAGTTTCCCTTCCTCCTCCACCTCGTCAACTCCAAGCCAGAGACAGATGTTTGCTGGACTCAGAAAGGAAGTTTAGAACGTCATTTACTGCTGGGTGAAAGCTTGAGTGTCACTCTTGAGAATCTCTAGAACTCTCATGGCTCTGCCTGGAAATTTACTTTACCTCTTTGTACACATTATTCAGTTTGTAACTCCAAGTGGCTTTTCTGCTTTGGATGAGTGTGGGCACGCTGGCTTGTAAAACGAGAGGCTTTCATTCATATTGTATGACGTTTGTGCAGGTGAAACCCAAGTCTCCCACTCATAAATAATCCACCTGTTCTTGCCCTCCTCAAAGGATATTTTCCTGCACAATCAAGCCACTGCAGCCACCTGCGAATCTCCAGAAAGTCAGTGTTACAGATTCACTTCATTTTATTCAGTCTTGGCCCATGAACAATGTACAGGATGGAGCCGAACACTAAAGGACGGACTGAAAAAGTTTCAGTTACGTTGTCAGAGCCCCCCAGCAGTGATGGGTTTGATATAATGAATGTTGATGTGAAGATCGACACGTCCTGGATCTTCCACGATGTAGAGGAGAGTGATGAGGAGCAGGGATGTTTTCCTGAAGGAGCAGCCAGGAGCCCAGACGTGGACACGGGAACACTCAGGAAGCAGCTGGAATCCTCGGAGCAGAAGCTGTTGGCAGCTGTGGACAAGTACATGATGTCGGAGTCTGGGCTGAGGAGCAGGTAAATATAGCCTTTGGACCTCTACTTTGTGTACATTACGAATCCTGGGGCCTCCTCATCGTGGTAGAAGCGTGTATTAAATCGTTTCTATGGCTGAAGGAAAGGGAAGTGTTAGTCGCTCAGTCGTGTCTGACTCTTTGTGACTCCATGGGCTGTAGCCCGCCAGGATCCTCTGCCCATGGAATTCTCCAGGCAGGATAGAATACTGGAGTGGGTTGCCCTGCCCTTCTCCAACTGAGGGACTTTTCCTGGGTCTCCTGCATTGGCAGGCAGATTCTTTACCCTGTGAGCCATGAGGGAAGCCATTCGATGGCTAAGGATGCAGGCAAAACAGTCAGTGTTCCATAGTCTGCCCACAGCAGCCTCTGGCTCCTCTGTCTTTCCCATCCTCTGCTCTGTACCACAAGCACTGAGCCTGTTTCCCAGGCTCCCTTGCTCATTGGTTTTCATGTGGTTCCAGCCAATGGGAGGCGCTGAAGGGAGGAGGAGGGAGAAGCCAGGATTCTCCCGCCTCTCTTCTGCTCTGGGTGACATCTCCCACAGTGGCTGCCATTCAGTCATGCCTTTGGCATCCTCTGTGGTCCTGCTTCTTGGCCCTGGTGTCTCCGCCTTCTCTCTGTCTGTCCTTCCAGCCCCAGGGGCAGAAGTGGCCCCCGTGGTGGCTAACCTCTGGGTTTCCTGTCCGCTCTGTCTGGCCTTTCATCTCTTACTCTTGCCTGGAAAATCCCATGGATGGAGGAGCCTGGTAGGCTGCAGTCCACGGGGTCGCTAAGAGTCGGGCATGACTGAGCGATTTCACTTTCGCTTTTTACTTTCATGCGTTGGAGAAGGAAATGGCAACCCACTCCAGTGTTCTTTCCTGGAGAATCCCAGGGATGGGGGGAGCCTAGTGGGCTGCCGTCTATGGGGTCGCGCAGAGTCGGACACGACTGAAGCGACTTGGCAGCAGGCAGCAGTCATCTTTGTAGCAGATTCCCTGTGTTTGTTTGATTCTCACTGCTGAGCCTCCTGGCTTCCCAGGTGGTTCAGTGGTAAAGAATCTGCCTGCCAGGGCAGGAGATGCAAGAGACGTGGGTTCAATCTCTGGATCAGGAAGGTCTTCTGGAGGAGGAAATGGCCACCCACTCCAGAATTCTTACCTGCTGAAATCCCATGGCCAGAGGAACCTGGTGGGCTACAGTCTATGGGGTTGCAAAGGGTTGGACACAACTGAGCACAGCACAGCATGAAAATAGCTGAACCTCCTGGCATAGGCTCTATTTTCTAATGGAAGCAACGTGATCCAGAGGTGGGGCGTTTGAATCCAGGTCTTTATCCAAAGCCTGTGTTCTTGTTTGACACCTAGTCTTGGAGGTTGGAAGTCAAGGATTAAGGTGTGGGCAGGGCTGGTTTCTCTGAGACTGAGCTCCATGGCTTGATGTTGTCTGCCTTCTCTATGTGTCTTCCGTGCATGTCGGTCTCCTCTTCTTATAAGGACACCAGTCAAATAGATCAAAGCTCATCCTAATGACCTCACTTTAACTAAATCACCTCTTTAAAAACTCTGTCTCCAAGTACAGTCACATTCTAAGGTACTAGGGTTAGCCAACTTCTGCATATGAATTTCAGGGGACATATTTGGTCCAAAGGGGCTTCTCTGGTGGCTCAGACAGTCAAGAATCTGCCTGCAATGCAGGAGACCTGGGTTTGATCCCTGGGTTGTCAGGAAGACCTCCTGGAGGAGGGAATGGCTACCCACTCCAGTATTTTTGCCTCGAGAATTCCATGGACAGAGGAACCTGGCAGGCTCCAGTCCACTGGTTCACAAAGAAATGGACATGACTGAGTGACTGACACACACACACAGTCCAAAACACAAGTTCTAGAGATGGACAGCTGGAAAAGGCAGGGCCCCAGCCTGGAGAGACGAAAGTATAGCCCACAACTGGTTATGCCTGGCAGTGAAAATGAGGTCACAAGGCCTGGAAAAGATGGGTGGGAAACCCCTGCCAGAGGAGACCCTTCCACACAAGGAAGAGACAGACAGCCTGGAGGCACCATGAGTGATGGAGGGGAAGGGCCTCTGTGGCTGGGGCTGGGGTGAGGCCATCCTGGGAAGGGGGGTATCCTGTACCCACCTGTGGGGAAATGTGGGCTGGGTCCTCAGTTCTCATGTCCTCTGTAGCCATTCCCTTCCCCAAATGTGGGCTGTGTCCCACAGAAGCAGGGTGGAAGGGAAAGCAAGATCCGTGGCAAGGGTTCGGAGAAAAAGAGTTAAGGCTTACCAAGAGCCTGTGGCGTGGGCCACAGTGCAGGTCCTCCCACACACGGTTGAAGATGGCTGTTTCTTGAACCCTGTGACACACAAAGTGATATGAGCCCCTTTTTCAGATGGGGAAACTGAGGCTCAGAGGATGGAATACATTATCCAGGGTCACTAAGAGCTGAAGCCAGGGTCTGAGCACACAATTGTGAATATAGACTTCAGGCTAATGTCACCGTGGATTTCCTCCAGGTAAGGCACAGTAAAAGATCGATAGTGTACATTGGATCTCACTTCCATTAAAGAGTTAAAATTTAAAAGTATTTATGGTAAAACTAATGCAACCACAGTGTTAGAAATTTAAGAAAGAGAACCCTACTTACACCCCATAACACCATCGTTGTTGCAAATTCACCTCCAACCTACATGCAACAAAGTTAATAATAACTGAACACTTGTTGAGTGCTTGCTCTGGACAAGGTACTATTTATGTGCTCGACAAGTATTAACAGGCTTAATCGTTCAGTTCAGTTCAGTTCAGTTCAGTTACTTACTCAGTCATGTTCAACTCTTTGTGACCCCATAGACTGCAGCACAACAGGCCTCCCTGTCCATCACCAACTCCCAGAGCTTACTCAAACTCATGTCCATTGAGTTGGTGATGCCATCCAATCATCTCATCCTCTGTCATCCCCTTCTACTCCTACCTTCAATCTTTCCCAGCAGCAGGGTCTTTTCCAATGAGTCAGTTCTTCACATCAGGTGGCCAAAGTATTGGAGTTTCAGTTTCAACATCAGTCCTTCCAATGAATATTTAGGACTGATTTCCTTTAGGATGGAGTGGTTGGATCTCCTTGCAGTCCAAGGGACTCTCAAGAGTCTTCTCCAACACTACAGTTCAAAAGCATCAATTCTTCAGCAGTCAGCTTTCTTTATAATCCAACTCTCACATCCATACATGACCACTGGAAAAGCCTTGACTAGATGGACTTTTGTCCTCAAAGTAACATCACTGCTTTTTAATGTGCGGTCTAGGTTGGTCATAGCTTTTCTCCCAAGGAGTAAGCGTCTTAATTTCATGGCTGCAGTCACCATCTGCAGTGATTTTGGAGCCCCCCAAAATAAAGTCTGTCACTGTTTCCATTGTTTCCCCATCTATTTCCCATGAAGTGATGGGACCAGATGCCATGATCTTAGTTTTCTGAATGTTGAGCTTTAAGCCAACTTTTTTCACTCTCCTCTTGCACTTTCATCAAAAGTCTCTTTAGTTCTTCTTCACTTTCTGCTGTAAGGGTAGTATCATCTACATGTCTGAGGTTATTGATATTTCTCCCAGCAATCTTGATTCCAGCTTGTGCTTCATCCAGTCTGGCATTTTGCACGATGTACTCTGCATATAAGTTAAATAAGCAGAGTGACTTAATCCTTAAAAATATTTAAAATGAAGTAATATGGGTATCCTCAATTTCTAGATAGGGAAATCAAGGTGCTGGCTTAAGTATTTAATAACTTCTCCCCAGTCACACATGCAATCACATGGGGGCGCTGGGCCTCAGACCCAAGCAGCCTGCCCAGTGGTACCTGCAGCGACAAGGCACCAATTTATCCTGGTGGAAGTTCCCTGGTAGAGTCTCCCAGTTTCATAGCACTCTTTGCAGCTCTACATAGTATAATATATTTTTAACTTGTCACTAATCAATGAAAAAAGTATTTTCATTGTTTAGTTCTTATCTGTTAAGTGTCTATGTTTCCTAGGGGGTCCCTGGTGGTGCAGTGGTAGAGAATCTGCCTGCCAATGCAGGAGATGCAGGTTCAATCCCTGGGTTGGGAAGATCCTTTGGAGAAGGAAATGGCTACCCACTCCAGTATTCTTGCCTGGAGAATCCCATAGACAGAGGAGCCTGTTGGGCTACATACAGTCCATGGGATTGCAACGAGTAGGACATGAATGAGCGACTAAACAACAAAAATGTTTTCTACAGCTGCTAAAGCAAATTACTACAAATGTGCTGCCTTCAAACAACACACATTCATTGTCTTTCAGTTCTGGAGGCAGAAGATTTATAGGTGCATTCCTTTGCTTCTGGCCTCTCCCCATCTTCAAGCCAGCAGTGTAGCATCTTGCTTCAGTGGTCACGTGGTCACGTTGTCCCACCTTCTGCCAGTCTCTCATGAGGACAATTAAAATTGCAGTTAGTCCCACCCAGATAATCCAGCATAATCTCTCTATCTCAAGATAGCTAACATAATCACATCTACAGTCTCTTTGGCATATTAAGGTTATATTCATAGATCCTGGTTATATTTGGAGGCCATTTTTGAGCCTGATGCAATGAGATTAGTCATTTTATGCTTAATTTAAGTAATGGGATAATGAGGTAAGGTGAAACCGCTCAGTTGTGTCCGACTCTCTGCGACCCCGAGGACTGTAACCTACTAGGCTTCTCCGTCCATGGGATTCTCCAGGCAAGAATACTGGAGTGGATTGCCATTTCCTTCTCCAGGGGATCTTCCCGACCCAGGGATTGAACCCGGGTCTCCTGCATTGGAGGCAGATGCTTTAACCTCTGAGCCACCAGGGAAGCCTAGGATTAAATATTGTCTCAGATTTAATATTTCAGGTTGGTCTCAAAAACTAAAAAGTTAGGCTTCTCTTTTTCTCATTCAGGTATCACCATATTTTATAATCAACCAGAAGGTCTCCTCCCAACTCTCTGACTGATTAACCTTTGCCGCTGGCTCGGTGGTAAAGAATCTGCCTGCCAATGCAGGAGATGCTAGTTCTACCCCTGGGTCGGGAAGATCCCCTGGAGGAGGGCATGGCAAGCCACTCCAGTATTCTTGCCTGGAGAATCCATGGACAGAGGAGTCTGGTGGGCTACAGTTCATGGGGTCGCACAGAGTCAGACACGACTGAGCGACTAAGCATGAGCACTATTCCTCTAGTTCATTTTAGAAGGAACATGATTTTAATCTATACAAGACGGCACCCTCCCTTCTGTCACTTTAGAGACCTTCCCCCAGGGCCTCAAAACTAGAGTAGGAGAGGGGGCTCTTGGCCTGATCATTAATAACAGTGCATCATTTTATGTAATCATCGCAATAACTCCCAGAGCAAGATGCAGTTACTTCTTACACATGAAGATCCTGGGGGTCATAGTAGTGAAGGAGCCCTGTTAAGGCCTCATGACTGGTGAGTGGGAGAGCCAGGAGGCAAATCTGGGTCCTCTCCCAGGGAAGCAGAGTCTGTCCTGGAGGTGCAGGTCACATGGTGTGGAGATGCATGAAGGATGAGGATGTGTAGAGCTTGTCCACACAGGCAGCAGATGTACTTTCCATGGGTTTTGTGGTGATCTAGTACAGAAGTAAGACTGGCACATGAAAGGGCCTTGGATACCAGGCAGGAGACAGGCAAGTGAGTCATTGTAGCTCCTCCTCTGTCGATGGGACCAGCAGGCAGACCTTCCCTTTTGGTTTCCCTCCATTCACACGTGCTCCTCCTGTCTATGGAGCTGAGGTGAGAGCTCACTTCCAGCCTGGGTATTACTTTGCGTATGATGCAACTTCAGCACTTCCTCGGGATAATAAAAAGACTTCCAGAGGCTTAGCCATCCCTAACTATTACACAGGTCATTTCCAACTTCTTAGTTCTTTAAGAAATTCAGAATTTTTATAATCACAAAAAGCTTTTTCTGCATTTTAATCATTTCCCTAGAAGAGATTTGCAAGACTGTAGCTCAAGTGGAAAGCATCAGAGCACAGGATTAGAGCCTGAGTTTGGTAGTCATGGGCTTCCCTGATGACTCAGATGGTAAAGAATCTGCCTGTATAATGCAGGAGACTGAAGTTCGATCCCTGGGTCAGGAAGATCCCCTGGAGAAAGGAATGGCAACCCACTCAAGTATTCTTGCCTGGAGAATTCCGACAGAGGAGACTGGTGGACTACACTCCGTGGGGTCACAAACAGTCGGGCATGACTGAGTGATTAACACTTTAACTTTGGGAGTCATGGAGCTTGAGCTCCATAACTCTGTGTGACCTTGGGCAAGTTGCCCAGCCTCTCTGATCCTGTTTCCTCATGTGCAAAATAGGATAAAAGGAGCCCACTTTAAGGCTGATCACATGAGAATTAATTGAGACAATGCAGATGTTTGGTTCGGGCTCAGTCCTTCTTTGTTAATATGACCTGTACTGGAAATTACTGGTTTAGGGTTGAAGGGTTGAGAACACTGTTAAGGTTCCTGGTGCCTTGTTATTAAAAAGAGGTCTCCAAAGTATTTTAGATTATCTTGAAAAGATACATATGAATGTTTTATAAAATGTCATTTTTTGTCTGAATATCAAATTGACCAAAAGTTAAAGTGAAGTCGCTCAGTCGTGTCCGACTGTTTGCGGCCCCATGGACTATAGCCCTCCAGGCTCCTCGGTGCATGGGATTTTCCCGGCAAGAATACTGGAGTGGGTTGCCATTTCCTTCTCCAGGGGATCTTCCCAACCCAGGGATCGAACCCAGGTCTCCCACATTGCAGGCAGACACTTTAACCTCTGAGCCACCAGGGAAACCAGAAGAAAAAAAAAAAAGATGATCCCAGTGTCTGTGAAAACCTTAGGCCACGCTTACTGCATCCTGAGTGTTGGGGTAGTCTGAGCATGGGTTGGGAAAGAATTTTCAGACACAGAGTACCGCAGAAAAGAGTGAGTGTATTAGGAACAAAGAGCAGGTATAAGGTGATCGCTGTGCGTGCAGAGGGCCTACGACTCCTGACAGGCCAGGGAGAGTCGACAGTTTTCGTGAGTCAATAGCCAATGTTTATAGCCTCAAGACAAAGACCACTGCTGCTGGAAGGCTGGTGTTGGGTGACTGGTTGGGGCGCGATAGGGTGTTTACTGGCTTGGGCCTCTTTGCCTAACTGGGAGTCAGGAAGCTTGTTGGTGGTGATGAGAGGGCTTTTTGGCAACAGTTACAGAGGGGCTCAGTTAGCCTCGGCGGTGTCCTTGGTTCTGGGCACTGCTTCTGTGGCCTTGGTGCAAGGCCTTGCACCTGTGGCCGGGGCAGGACTCAACACTGAGTAAGCACCTTGCTGCTTTGATGTACAGGATTCAGGAGCTGGAGCTGTCGGAGAGGAACCTCCTCCAGAAGGTGGACCAGCTGAGCACACGCGTGTTCCAGGAGCGAAGCGCCTCTCTCCGGGCCCAGGAGCAACTGGACACACTGCAGGGGGAGCTTGCCAGCCAGGTACACAGCCCCTCCTCCTTCTTTCCGGCACTTTTTTCTTGTCCCAGCAGAGTCACCCTATGGGTTTGGACATGGCAGCAGCTGCGCATGAATACAGACCATGGGACGGGCCTGAAAAGCCAGACAGGAGGGGTGAAAGGGGTCCTCATTCTAGCAGTGCAGGCAGGGGCCACTGGACCTGGGCCAGGTCACGTGATTTCCCTGGGCCTCAACTGCCACATCTGTAAAATGAGGCTCGCATCTTGCCCTGTCCCCTCACAGGGCTCTGGCTGGGGTCCACTGGGTGGCCTGTGGGAGCTGTGCACCCACTAGGAGCTCTGGACAAAGGCTCATTTCTGTGGGCTTGGTGCCTGACATCAGGGGAGCCAGCTCTGGCCTAAGGACAAGGAGGACTGATGCCAGGTCTCTGCCTTCAGGAGCTGGCTTGTGGGCAGGGACACAGATGGGAAGCAAGTAACTCCAAAACCGGGTGATGGAGCCATGAGGAAACGTGCAGGCAGCTGTGTGCTTTCGGAAGTGGGGAAGGCTGCGGTGATCTGGGCCCTGTGAGGTGGGCCTTGCGGAACAGCGTAGAGGGTGGGTAAGAGCCTGGGCAAGGCGTGGAGGTATGGAAGAGCATAGCAGGACCAGGAGTTGAGACAGGAGGGTCCCAAGGAGGACAAATTGTCAGAACCGTGGCATGAACCAAAGTCTGGAAGCCAAGGTGGGGCAGGACTTTGAGCACGAGAGGCTCAAGTCAGGGTTTCGAGGATATCACTCTAATCGAATGGGAAAGAGAGGTGATGTACGGAGAGGGCAAGTTAGAGCATAACTGGAGAAGAAGTGGGTGGTTAAGGGAGTTGGCTCTGGAGGCATATGTCTGGAGCCAAACCCTGCCCTGCCACTCACAAGCTCTGTGATGTAGGCCAGGTGACTTAACCTCTCTGGGCCTCAGTTTCCTCCATCTGTGAAATGGGAATGATACAGCACCAACCTTCCTAAATTGTTGTCTGGTTTAAGAGAGTTAGGCTTTCCCTGTAGTGCAGTGGTAAAGAATCCACCTGCCAGTGAAGGAGATGCAAGAGACACGGGTTCAATCCTTGGGTTGGGAAAATTCCCCTGGAGTAGGAAATGGCACCCTACTCCAGTATTCTTGCCTGGAGGATCCCATGGTCAGGGGAGCCTGGTGGACTACAGGCTCCATGGGGTTACAAAGAGTCGTTCACAACTAAGCAGCTAAGCACACACACACATTAAGAGAGCTCAGTTCAGTCCAGTCGCTCAATCCTGTCCAATTCTTTGCGACTCCATGGACTGCATCACGTCAGGCTTCCCTCACTTAAGTTCAGTTCAGTTGCTCAGTCCTGTCTGACTCTTTGCGACCCCATGGATCACAGCACGCCAGGCCTCCCTGACCATCACCAACTCCCAGAGTTCACCATCCAACCATCTCATCCAACCATCTCACCCTCTGCCGTCCCCTACTCCTCCTCCTGCCTTCAGTCTTTCCCAGCATCAGGGTCTTTTCCAATGAGTCAGTTCTTCACATCAGGTGTTCAAAGTACTGGAGCTTCACCTTCAGCTTCAGCATCAGTTAATATGTGTAAAACACTCACAACAGTAGGCATTTAAATAGCACTAGTTGCTTTTGTAATCACTAGTCTTTATTGAAGTGTTCCAGGGGAGAGAAGACAAAGGCTGGAGAGCAGAGACTTGGTGGGCAGAGACCCAAAGATCCTGAGAGACATCCTCTTTTAGCAAATTGCTACTCACAGGCGAGCACAGCAATTGTCAAATTGCAGGTTGACTCCCGCCAGTGGGTTGTGAAATCAGTTCTGTAACTTGCAACCAGCATTTAAAGATGGAAGTGAGTAGGGAGTATGAAAGGACATCATGTGTGTGAAGAGGAGTGCTGCTTCGTGAAGCTTGTTCCAGTTGTCAATGCCTGCCACGTGTGTAACGGGCCGTGTTCTTAAAAGATGTTTCTTACCGTGGAAGCAGTCCAAAAGTTTGAAAAACACCAGATCGATTAGCTTTTAAAGGAAATAGAGGTGAAGCAGGGAAGATAAGAAGTTCAATTAAGTCAAAGTTAGCATTTGAGATACCAGGGAGACACGCAAGTGCCGCTTTTTCCCTTTACATTGAACTTTAGGTGCAGAAAGTTGAGTCTATCCTCTTGGGTTCACAAGCCCTCATCATCAAGATCCAGGACTTTTAACCCGAGAATCAGTGGTGTTGTGTGGGCTCCCGCCATCAACCATGTAATCTCTTTGTGGAAAATCCTGTAATAAAGCCTTATATACATGTAGGATTTCCCAGGTAAGCATACACAGTCCTGGGACTTCCCTGGTGGTCCAGTGGTAAAGAATCTGTGCTTCCATTGCAGGGGGCATGAGTTCGATACCTAGTCAGGGAAATAAAATTCCTTCATGCCTCGTGGCATGGCCAAAAAAATAAAATAAATTTGAAAAATATATGTAAAGCTCTGCAATCACCAGAGGTTCATACTTTGATGGGGAGACAGAAGTGAGGGTGACAAGCCAGAGAAATGCTGGGAGTGAGCTCTGTGACACGCTCTGTGACACGCACGCCTTGCATTCTGTTCTCCTGTCATCAGGATGCTCCTGTGAACGTCCTGTCACAAAACACTGTTTCCAGGTGAAGGGCAGATGTTCAGAGTGGTGAGGGGGCTGGCTCAGGGCCCCCTCAGAGACCACTTGGGCCAGCTTCAACCCAGCCCAGATGCTAACCCTCTACCTCTGCCTGGAACTATCTGCAAGTTTGCAGGAGTACATGAACTCTGCCCTTTGTATCTGTTATCTGCCAAATGACAATTTGCCCCCACTGTTGACTATATTTGCCGTAATCATTTGCATAAAGACGCCTCATTTCTGTGGTGACCTGTGGTCACTTCCAAAGGTGATCGAGGTAGACCAGTCTAGGTAATGGAGCCCTGGGCTATAAGGATCACTGACTACAGGATTTGCACCATCAGGCAGCCCTTGCAGGGAATCTGACTCCAGTTTCTTCTGCCCCAATTTCCCCTGAAAGCAAAGCCTGCCAAGCTGTTCTCAGGTTTCCTGTTTCTCATTTGCTCTTCTTTGTCTTCTGCAAGCTCTTAAGAAATACATGTGCAGGCACTAACAGTTGAAAGAGATCTTAACAGGAAGGCATGTCTACCCATGTGCATAAATTAATTCTGAATATTAGGCCAGGACCCTGTTTTTTTTGCAGTGAGTGGGTCACCCTGGTCCAGTGTACAGCCCATGGGTCTGGGAGGTCAAGGTTTAAGAACAGGGAGGTGTGTTCTTGGATAGGCAGGGAGCCATGCAGAGACAAAAATCCTTGAGACAGACACGTGGTGGATCAGTGACTTTTAGCTGATTGACATTCTGCAGTTCGTTTCTCGGTAGCTCCAGGGTCATATTCACAGTAAGGAATGGCTGCTGTGACACTGTTGGTCAGAAGTCACGGTTTTCAGCTGACCCTTGCTGGACCAGGTATGGCCCTTTTACGCACTGAGCAACGGAGAGGTCTGGGAGGTTCTGACATGGAAGAAGCGACACCCGGGGGGCTTCCAGGTGGCAGCTCTTTTCAAACTGGTGTGGGGGTACTCCGTGTTGGAACCACTGGCCCTCCCGGTGTGCACCAGCCCATCCCCATCCTGACCAAGTTTCCCTGAGCTCTTGTCCTTGGAGCTCAGGAGGACGTGAAGGAAGGCACTTGCCTCCTGGGCAACATTTAAGAGGGCGCCAGTAACTGTCATTGAGATAAATAACGTTCGAAGCAATATTTTAATGCAAAAATTAATGCGAAAAGAAAAGGCACGCTGAACAACAAAATATCAAAGTTTCAAAGAAAGACAGGCTCGGTGAGACCCCGGGCTGCCTTCCTGACGCCCTCCTCCACCGCCAACCCGTAGGTTCAGGAGAAGGAGCGCGCGGCCCGGCGGCAGCGGTGGCGGCTGCGGCGGCTGCGGGAGCGGCTGCGGCGCAAGGATGCGGCGCTGGGGCGGCAGGCGGCGGCCCTGGAGCGCGGCCGGCGGATCCAGCGGCGCCAGCTGCGCCTGGTGCGCGAGCAGGAGCGCGTATTGCGGGCGCAGGTGCAGCGGCTAGAGCTGGACGTGCGGCGCCTCTGTCGCGCCGCCGGCCTCCTGCTAGCCGAGCTGGACCCCCCGAACCCCGGCGGCCCCCGATCCTCCGGCCCAGGCGACCTCCGGGGCGCCCCCGAAGGGGCCGCGGAGCTCTGCGTGCTGCGGGCCAGGGCCGAGCGCGAGCGGGACCAGGCGGCGCGCCGGCTGCGGGAGCAGCGCGCCACCGAGCGGCGGCTCCGCGGGCAGCTGGAAGAGCTGCGCTGCTGCATCTATGGGCTGAAGCTGTCGGAGATCGGCCTGCAGGCCCAGGTGGAGGAGCTCACCCAGCACAACGAGAGCCTGCGGGGGGAACTGGGAGCCCAGGCGCCCGGGGAGAGAGCGCTCAGCAAGGCCCCCGCTGGTCCCCGTAGCCTGGTAAGTGACCACAACCCAGGGCGCGAGTGATTTTCTGCTTTCCTCTTAACTTTCTCGCCCAGCCACTTAGTCAAGTCATGGACTCCTTCATTCCCGTTTTCCTCTTCATCCACCCCTCCAAACCATCATCCCCATCCATCCCTCCTTCATTCCATCCACTCACCCATCCACCCATCTACCCACCTGGTGTCACCCATCCACCCATACAACTTCAGTCACCCGTTCACCAGTCCAGCCACTTCCCCATCGTCTGTCCACCTGCTCAGCCATCCGTCCACCTTTCCACCCACTCACCCGATCTCTTGTTCACCCATCCATGCTCTCTTTTACTCACCCTCCATCATCTCATTCACTGGACTATCTCGTTGTTCCATCTCTCCATCCAACACTCTCCAGGGAGCCAACCAGCTTCCTTTCATCCTTCATCGTCTGTCCCTCCTGTGCGTCCATCTATCTGACCTTTTGTGGGTCCCTGCCTGTGCCAGGCCCCGGGTTCTCTCTTGCATGTGTAGTGTGGAGTGACTGTCCTGTGCTCCTGCTTCCCCAATCCACCCTCTCCCTGGGGAAGCAGTCAGCCTTTCCCACCTCCCTCACATCTCCGAAGGTGACCACGGTTCCCAGCCTGGTGGTCCTGTCTATGCATCTTCATCTCTGCTTCTTTAGACTGTGAGCCCGTCAAGGGCAGGTCCAGGTCAGATGGGTTCCGTAGCCGCAGCCCGAGCAGCAGCACACAGGAGACCCCCAAGGCTGGTGCAGTATAGAATGTGCAGGGTTTGGCCCCTTTCTAGTTCTGCTTACTAGCTGTGTGACTCTGAGCAAGTTTCTTAAGCTCTGGAGCCAAGAGCAAGCTGGTCATTTATGTTATCATCTAACTGATTAGAAGAGCAAAAATGTATGTTTAATAATACTCCTGCCATGTGCTTGGCACCTTGCGGTGTTTTCAAAGGTATCATTTAATGTTCATAAATCTGTGAAGCAGGTACTGTTAATGTCCCACTCCACAGAGGAGGCTGAGGCTCAGAGAGGCAGTGCACTGGCCTGTTGTCACACAGCTCAGAAGAGGCAGAACTGGAATTTGATCCATGCTGCACATGAGTCCAGGGTGCTCTGTTTCTCCCATACGAGGCTGGTTCCCTGTAAAGGAAGTTAATCAGCTCCCTCCAAGAGATCAAAATTCCAGTGATTCAATTTGCATTTAAGGAAAAATCAGGAAGCCACCTTAGCCCAAAGAAGATGGCTCATTGGAAAAAAAAAATCACATTTATCTTCCAGCCTGGACAGCCTATTTCAAATTAACTGGAACTTGAGTTTCCTCAAGATCATGAAGTGTATCCTGCTTAGATTGTTTTAATAACGAGTTTGCCTGTGCTCACAGTTTCTCTGTTTAGTGCTTCATCCTGCCAGTGTCACCTTTGTGTGTCCTGTTGGTTGTTTCTCCATTAATTCATCAGATAAAGGGAAAGTAGTGTACCTTTGATGTTGGCACCTTGTTGTAATTTCAGAAAATAAATGGTGTAGAGATGAAAATTGTCCTTTAGAATCCTTTCTGTAATTTTCCTAAATGTAAGACTTTAATTTAGGTTATTGGTTTACATCCTTTATTCTCCCAGTCTCTCTGCCCTGCTGCTCTCTCTTTTATCTAAGGGAAAGGCTGAATACCTAAATGTCTTAGTGATGAGTAAATATTTTGTACATTTTACGTTCTCTCATTTAATCTTTAGAGCAGCCTTGCAAGCCAAGTGCAATTCCACTGACTAGATGGAGACACTGAGACCCAGGAGGGTCGCCAAAGAATCAGGGCCAGCAAGGGGACGCGGGCCAGATCAGGGCAGTGACTCCAAGAAGCTGTCGTTACCTTGGGACCCTGGGGCCCGAGTTGGGTCTGGAGCAGTTTGGTGCAGCCTCAGTGGGTGCATTCAATGGTTTGGGTGCCATCAGTTACAAGCCCCTTGTTGACATACATCTGTGACTTTTGAGATGTCTCAGGCCTTATCATTGAAAAAATCTCAAGAAACTGGAGGAGAACTACATCTCTCGAGGGCTCATGCTCTCAAGACTTTGCTAGAGGTTGCAGTCCCCAGTCAGAAGTCTCTTAAAATTCCCTGAATTGCCCATCAAGTGTGGTCCCCAGCCATTTTCGCCTCTAGCATTGGGAGAAGCTGGCCCGTTATCAGATGAGTAGCAGGGGGAGCAGGGGCCTGTGGAATAGAAAATGCTGATCCTTAAACGTGGGAACCTCATGCACTGGGGTGCGAGGCTCATGCTTTGAGTGGCAGGTGGGACCCCAAATGGACAGAGCAGTTCAGCTCTCTCTCTTTCCAGTGGCGATAAAGTCCAGCAGGTTACTAAGCCTTTCTGTGACTCAGTCTTCTCAACTGTGAAATGGGAACGATACTGAGACCTGCTTCTAGTGTGATTGTGAGGATGCAGTGAGAAAGTGCAGGGAAGGCCCTGGCACAGAGCCTGGTACCCAGTAGGATTTAGATTCTGTCCCGTCATTGTCACCATCACCATCGTCATCTTCATCACGTCTTCATGGGCTTGTCACATCCAGCGGAGGTTGGATGGAATCACTCACACTGCTTACGTCACGGTTTCCTCTTTCTTGTCTTTTGTTTGCCCCGAGAGCTTAGGGCTTCACTGCGTGCAAAGTCGCTTCAGTCATGTCTGACTCTTTGCAATCCCATGGACTGTAGGCTGCCAGGCTCCTCTGTTCATGGGCTTCTCCAGGCAATAATACTGGAGTCAGTTGCCATTTCCTTCTCCAGGGGATCCTCCAACCCACGGATCAAACCTGCATCTCTTACGTTTCCTGCACTGGCAGGTGGGTTCTTTACCACGGGTGCTTACCTGGGAAGCCCTGAAGTCGGTTAAAGGTGACTGTGATTTGTCTCCTCCGATCTGTGGGAGATGCTGATGGAAACACAGGCTAACAAGGCCTTGGAGTGGGCAGGGCCTGTGATCACCAGCTCCTCCATCACAGCAGCCCATGGGCCGAGGGAGACGGAGAACACTGGTGGCTTTCTGGGCAGGGCTGTCCCCAGGTGTGGTTCTCTCGGCCAAAGGGCTGAGAACCTCTGCCTGGTTTCAGAGGCAGTCTGCAGGGGCAGGTGAGATGGGCGAGGCCCAGCCTGCTCCAGAATGACCTCACCCTTATTAGGAAGGTCATTAGGGTATCTGCAGAGACCCTGTTACCAAACAAGGTCACAGCCACAGGTGCTGGCGGTAGGGGGGTGGTCAGTTTGGACTTGAACTTGACTTTTAGGCGACACAATTCAGCCCACAGTCATGCTGTCACATGGCCAGTGATGACTCCGGCTTCTCCTCCTTGGCCTCCTTCAGGTAGTGTTTCCTCCTCTGACTTCCTGGGACCTGGGCTGAAGGCCCAGATGATGCACTATCCTGGGCGCCAGGCCCAGCGTCTCTGGAGCAAGTGCCTGTGAACCGCAGGGTGAGCTGCTGAAGGCAGGGTCCTCAGGCTGCTTCCATAGTCATCCTGAAAGACCACCCCGGGCAGGGGAGTTGGCATGGTAACAGCCCATGGAAACATACCTGGACTCAGGTCACCCTCTGTGGTCGTGCAAGTGCAAGGACCCTGCCCTCACCCCATGTGAGGTGCCTCGTGTTGCCCCATCCCCCCTGCCTTTTTTTCTCTAGAGCCTTCCCTTTCCTTTCTGCTTCCTTCCATCCACACCCAGAATCCTTCGGGTCCTCTCCATTTTCTGCCACAACCCCAGCTCCAGCACAGCACTTGACATGGGAAGGAGCTTGGTAGATATTTATCAAGTGCAAGGAGGGAGGGAGAAAGGACCACAAACTGTCTGAATCTCTTATTATTGGGGCCCCACGGATGGGTCCAGGCTCCTTTCAGCCTGCGACTCAGATGCTCTAGGTTCCCGGCCATCTCTGACCCTGTGAACTTGGGGCCTTTAACCCCTGTGGGTTCTGCTGGGCGAAGGCCTGGCAGTGCTCGCTGCCTTCTAAGTGTGTCAGAGTGAAGAGCCCATTGGAACACAAATGCAAGAGCCCTTTAAACATGGAACAGATGTCAGGGACCATTTCAGTATAAAACGTCATGGGACGGTCACTGATTCTGGCTTTTAGCAATCTAGCAGCTTGTCTGGGAGAGTGTTATTGGCAAGGGCTTACTTTGGCTCTCGGTGTCTGTTTCATCATGGTTTGTGTGTTTCTCGCGTAGCTTGTTCTTGCTTCCAAGAGGAGGGCTCCCATCCCCTTCTGATGGTCTCTCCGAGGGGGCCCAGTACCTGGGTGATCAGCTTCTTGTTCCAGGCATTAGCAGTTCTCCCAGATGGAGACAGGCAGGGCCAAGTTCCCCGACCTGGTGGGCCCAGAGTCTGGCCCTGCCCTCTAGGAGCCCCAGGAGCTTTGCACGTCATTTCATTTTATGCCTCGATTTCCCTATTGATCAAATGGAGAGGTAAGTGCTATGAGGGTTTCCTGCAGTGCCCTGGCAAAGGACCACAGCCTGGGTGATCTCAACAACAGTCCTGGAGCCTGGAAGTCCGAGATCACGGTGTCTACACAGTCATTCCTTCTGAGACTTGTGAGGGAGGGTCAGTTCCAGGCCTCTCTCCTTGACCATCTTCTCCCTGTGTCTCGTCGTCTTCCTTCTATATGTGTCTTTGTTCAAATGTCCCCTTTTATAAGGACGCTGGTCACAGTGGATTAAGGCCTGCCCTAATGACCCCATCCTAATTAACTGTGTCTGCAAGGACTGTATTTCTAAATCAGGTCATGTTCTGAGGTCCTGGGGGTGAGGACATTGACTTCGGAAGTTTGGGGAGGACACTGGAGGGCACACCCGGTGCACCTGAATGGATGCATCGTCACAGAGGCCCCATGACTCGGTAGAGCTGTTGGTTCTAGTTCCTTGCACTTCTTCACCAGCTTCGTGTGGGTACAGAATGATCCCTGTATTTATTAGGGAATCTTTGCAGCAGATGCCATTTCTGGTGCTCTACATCTGTTGTCCACTCCTTTTGTCCCTGAGCGACCTTCAAGGGAGGTGCTCTTTTACCCCCATTTTACAGATGAGGAAGTGGAGGCATGGAGAGTCCCAGGGTTCCCACTGACACTAAGTGATGGGGAAGGATTTACGTCCTGGTGGATGGATGCGCTGGTGGGTGCCACACTCTGCTCCTCCAGGAACTTACTGGTCAGTGGGTCAGTAATCAGCGTTTAACAGGTGTCCACTCCACATGATGTGGTGAGCTCAGTGCTGGGGTGGGAAGTAAGACAAGACCCCTGCCCACACAGGTTGACAAGACCGGCTAAGGCAAGAGGGTGCCGACAGAGGAAGGGGGAGGGGCCCGACAGTCTGTGGGTCACTGCTGGGGACCTTGGTGTTTGGGAGGGGAATGCACCCAGTCTTCCAGCTGTCCTTCTCTCAGAGGGCACTGACAGCCCTGACTCTGTGCATCTTGGAGTCAGAAAGGGCCTCCTGGAGAGGAAGAAATCCTCCAGAGGGGCGCTGGGCAATGGGAAGTGCCAGCCAGTCACCAGCTCATGGAGGAGCAGTACCTGCAATTTTAAAGTTGAAATGCTACAACGTATCAATAACAACACTGTAAAGCCAGAGAGTGTCCTTCAGGGTCTCGGTCTGCCCCTTGCCCGGGGCTGTGCACGTATGGAATTGTACTTGGAGTTCTGAGATCATTGCATGCTTGTATGAATTCCCAAGGCTGACTGCATTTCCAAAAGGGTTAGACCCAAAGGGGTTAAGGGTTACAGCAGGTCTTCAATGCCTTTCTCTGGGTAATGGTGTAACCCCCAAATGATCTCCTTTCACGAGCCGCCAGCAGCTCCATCGCCTGGGGCTCCAGCTCCACTTCCTAACCACGGCATTCAGGGCCCTGCTTCTCCAGCCATGTATTCAGGCTAACTGCAGAGCCCTTCCTCCAGCCCAGTCCAGCCACCTTGAGCTCCTGCTCCTCCAGCATGCTCACCTTCCCTGGGTCTAAAGGCTTCCACCACCTGCTTCCCTTGGCCTCTCAGTAAACCCCTGCTTCTTCCTCTACATTTGGTGAGAATGCCACTTCCTCCAGGAAGATTTTCCTGATTTCACATCATCTCACTCCCTCCTTTGTGTCCCCATCATGACATGACCCGCCCCTGGGGGCCCAAATTCTCACTGTGCCAGACTTGGCTGCCTACCTCCCCACAACTGTGCCTTTCTCATCATCACCAGCTGGGTACCGTTCAGCCCTAAATCCCAGACCCTGGAGACAGGCTGTGAAATGCTTGGCAAGCAAGTGAATCAGTGAATAGATGACCCAAAGGAGATATTTGCTCCATGCCCATGGGAAATAGAAGCTTCTGGCTGAAGGGACCACCCCAATGCTGAAGTGAGGTATAGAAAGTGGGAAACCAGAGGGTGGTCTAGCCCCTGGCAAGTGGGTGTCATAGAGAAAATTATTATGAATTATTAGGGTGCCTCCAACCAGGACCCTCCCCCCGCCAGTTGGTTACTTACATCTGAAGACTCTGGGCGTCATGGTGTGAATTATAATGAAGATGATCTTTATGAGAGGATATTTTATTTGCTTCATATTTACAAAACTTTTTCCCAAACAAGATGATCTCAATGCTGGGAGGTTGCCAGGCAGGGATCGGTGTCCTTGTCCCCAACCCCACAGAGGAGGCACTTGTCTTACCTAGGATCACATAGTATACAGTTTCTAGAGCAAATTGCTTGGAACCCAGCTCCCTGAAGAAACAGTCATTTCAAGGCCAAAGTCCAGACCTGGGGAGGAATTTGGGGAGGGAGTGTTTACTCAGGATCCCAGGGGAAAGAAAATTTAAAAGGACCCTGGCTTGCAAGATGTTGGTGGTTTAGTTGCTAAGTCGTGTCTGACTCTACAGTCCCATGGACTGCAGTGTGCCACGCTCCTCTGTCCATGGATTTCCAGGCAAGAATACTGGGGTGGGTTGCCATGAATCTTCCTGACCCAGGGATTGAACCTGGGTCTCTCACACTGAGACGCTGCAGGCGATCTCCTGCATATCAGGCAGATTCTTTATCACTGAGCCACCAGGGAAGCCTGGTTTGTGAGATAAGCAAGGCTCATCTGCAGATGTGTCTGAACGCTTTTAGCAAGTGTGCGTCAGACACCATTCATGTCCCAAGCACCATGCCAGGACATGAGGGGCTGGAGAGGCGACCCTGCTCTTCAAAGGCTTGTAGGGGAAACAGACATGATGATCGCTGCCACAGGGGACATCAGGGGCTGCTGCCTGGCCTGGAGGGTAACAAGTTGGCTTGTATAGAGATTAAAAGTCACTCTCTTATTCTGTTGGTGTCAGGCTGTCATCCCAGAGCTGAGATCCCACCCCACCCCCACCCCCCGCCAACTCCAGGTGGTAGCGGCTTCAGGAAAAGGGAACACTCCGGTCAGCTTCTTAGCCCCAGCAGTGTGAATAGAGCACCCTTGGTAGCGGCCATGAGAATCTTTTTCATTGTTCCTTCAAGTCTAGGCAGCCTCTCCATGCTCAGAGCTTGCATCTGTGCAGAAGTGCGTGTCACACACTTGTCACGCACTCCCATAGGGAGCAAAGGCTTTAAAATATTGTCCATAATGTCAAAAATAAAAACCTAGGCAAAAGTCACATAAAGGGTACTATAGATGGCCAGTGGTCTTACAAAAAAGGTCAGTTCCATTACTTGTAAAACAAATACAAATGAGCAAAACCTCAAGATTCTGAATATTTGTTAAATATTAAAAAGTACCTCAACACTGTTTATAGTTGGTAAAAATTGGAAACAACCCCAGTGTCTGATCAGAAGGGCCTGATTTGGTAAGTGAAGCCATTCCTTAATCAGAGATTATGATAAGGTGACCCTCAAGCACTGCTTTGCAGAAGAGGTTGTAGAAATTACAAAAGTTGTGGAAATGACCTTCTGATGCCATCCCATGAGGATGCACAAGTGGAAGCCAGCGTTTTGTAGAAACAGATTTTTGGAAGAATTTAAATATCTATGCATAGAAAAGGGGGAAGCCCAGAGGGATATAATCTAACACATTTATAGTATTTGTGACTAGATGTCACTGTATTCCTTGTTTTCCTTTTTCAAAATATTGACAGGTTAAAACTAAAACCACATAAAGTTACAGGTAAATGCTCCTGAGAGTGTTGAAAAGTAGGGGAGTCTGAGAAAACTGAACAGGGAGGGGCAGGAAGGCGGAGAGAAGACCCGGATCAGGTTCAGAGACCTGAATTCTGTATGTGCTGTGTAACCCTGGGCAAGTCACTGTCCCTCTCTGAGAGTTGATTTCATCACTTGTGACATGAATGGGTATGGCATCATCTTCTCAGGAGTCCTCCCCTGAGTCTCCTCCTCAAGGCAGTGGTCTGTGTGTGTTCCCCCATGGCTGTGTCCCTGCCCCAGAACTGGGCCGGCCACATAGTAGGGACTCAAAAAGTATTTGTAGAACTGAGTCAAAGTCAACTTGGGTATTAGAACAAAATTCAAATAGAAATGAAGAGCAGAATGGTGGTGGCCTTCAACACCTCCCTCCACCGCCCTTTCATCTGTTCCCTCCTTCCTTCTGCTCCTCTCTTGCTTGTTCTCACATCTTTTAATTAGTCTCCCTTTCTGCATCCCATTCCCTCTCTTTCCCTCTTTTACCTTCTCCCTCTTTCTCCTTCATTTCCTCGTCTCCACCTGGTTCCAATGGTGATTGTAAGCTCTTGACAAAAATGTTTACCTCTGATCATGTGGGAAGCCAGTGGAGAAAACCAAGAAACAACCCAAGGTCTGTGGGCAGAAGGCACCCACAGACATGTAGGCTGGTCAGCCGAGCCTGTCTGAGTGCCTAGCAGGGCTGCACCTAGACCCCTCTGCTTTTACTTGGTCTTGGCCGAGGCCTTGTTCAGATACTTGTTAAAAGCTTCTGGATGATTCTAAGGTGTGGCCAGGGTCTGGTCTCCCCTGGGTCTCTGAGGAGAACTAGACAAGACACAGACTGTCACACAGTAACTGGAAGGTCACAAATTGGGGTATGAGGATGGGGTGCTATGGAAGGGAGGGGCTTCATTTGGGGGAGAGTCAGGAAGGCCCCGACAAGGAGCAGGTGGGGTGAGCCGAAGTGTGGGGAGGAGAGGTGTGGGCAGTAGGCACTAGGGATGCCAGGCCCCAGGGCGGGTGGGGAGAAGGTCCAGCCAGGGAGCTGAGATGGGGGTGGGGAGGCCAGGCTGGTGGGCATTTTATCTTTCAGGGCAGTGGGAAGCATGGAAGGGCTGGAAACAGGAGGGCAACCTAACCCAGTTTTCGTTTCAGTGAGTGAGTGCTCAGCTGCTGTGGGGTATGGAAGGGAAGGGAGGGCTTTGCGAGGAGGCGGTGGGTGACCAGTTACCCTTCCCAGGCAGGTGGGAGGAACTGTGTGCGGAGGAGCAGAGGCAGGCAGGAACAGGGTGGAGAGGGGACAATAGGGCACTGGAGCAAAAGCCAGGGCAGGGAGTGTCAAGGGCGGCGGTGACAGCCCTGGACGGCCTCCATGCCAGATTGCAGCACGGTGGACTGAGGGGGAGCCGAGGCGGGGTGTTGCTCATCAGTCCCTCAGTTGTGTCTGACTCTTTGTGACCCCATGGACTGCAGCACTCCAGGCCTCTCTGTCCATCACCAACTCCCAGAGTTTACCCAAACTGATGTCCACTGAGTCAATGATGCCATCCAGCCATTTCATCCTCTATCGTCCCCTTCTCCTCCTGCCCTCAATCTTTCCCAGCATCAGGGTCTTTTCCAGTGAGTCACATTGGAAGAAAGGGGATTCTTCAGCCAAAGTATTGGAGTTTCAGCTTCAGCATCAGTCCTTCCAATGAACACTCAGGACTGATCTCCTTTAGAATGGACTGGTTGGATCTCCTTGCAGTCCAGAGGACTCTCAAGAGTTTTTTCCAGCACCACAGTACAAAAGCATCAATTCTTCAAATGCATTTTAGGGGGTGTATCTGGCAACTGTGGGCAAGATGGGAGGGAAAGCAGGAGATCCAGTTAAGGGTCAATGCAGGAGTCTGCTGAGAGCAGGTGAGGGCCTGGGAACAGGTGAGGAGGGCACGGGGCATCACCTGCCCACTTCCATTTCTTTCCTCTAGAAAAGCACCTGACCCATTACTTGTTCCTTACCTGTTTAGTCACTAAGTCATCTCTTTGCAACTCTATGGACTGTAGCCCACCAGGCTCCTCTTTGTCCAGGGGATTTCCCAGGCAAGAATACTAAAGTGGGTCACCATTTCCTTTTCTAGGTGCTCTTCCCCAAGTCGGGGGTCAAACCGGCATCTCCTGTGTCACAAGCAGATTCTTCAGCTCGGAGCCACCAGGGAAGCCTGGGAGTGGGGTTAGCCCTGCTCAGTTGAGTCAGTTTCCTATAAGAAGCTTTCCCAGAAGACACACACAGCAGATTTACTCAACTGTGTTTGCACTCAAGGGAAATTGGGGAAATGTAGTCTCTTGGATGGAGAAGGCAATGGCACCCCACTCCAGTACTCTTGCCTGGAAAATCTCATGGACAGAGAAGCCTGGTGGGCTGCAGTCCATGGGGTCACTAAGAGTCAGACACAACTGAGTGACTTCACTTTCACTTTTCACTTTCATGCATTGGAGAAGGAAATGGCAACCCACTCCAGTGTTCTTGCCTGGAGAATCTCAGGGACGGCGGATTGCATAGAGTCAGACATGACTGAAGTGACTTAGCAGCAGCAGCAGTCTCTTGGATGATGTATCGTACCCCTGAATAAAATCCTGGGTCTGTTTCTGTGGAAAGAAGATGAGTTGATAAGGGAAGCCATATAGAAGCTTAATAAATATTTGCTGAATAAATGCACCCTGAGTTTGAAACACCTGCCTTCCTATAGGGCTGTGTCTGTCCATCCACTGTCAAATATTTATTTGGCACCTAGTGTGTGCCTGGCCGGGGTGATGGTGAAGACAGAATGAAGGCAAGTTTCCTTCCTGAAGGACCTCGGGGCTAGTGTGGAAGCAGGTGGGAAGCAAGCATCACCCATTGGGACCGGGTTAGAAGTACCCGGGGCCGTGGGAACCTGCAGGAGACCTGTCCCCCGCCCCTTGTGGACATTGACCGGAGCTGAGTTTTTCTGCTAGGCCCATGCTTCTCTGCTGTAGCTGCAGTCAGGGTGCTTGCTGCCTGTCACATGCTCCGCAGGCTGAGAGGGGGCGTGTGCTAGGTGGGGGAAGCCCCACAAATGTATCCCTTGCTTGTCTTTTGGGGCGGTGCCCAGGGACAGCCGGCTGTGGCCATTTGGGCCTGTGGAAAGTTGAGGGACAGGATTCCCAGAGCCCCTGGGCAGGTGCCACCTCTGAGAGTGGACACAGAGGAAAACTTCCGCCCAGGAAGGGGAGGGGCCTGGAGCCTTTGATGCTGCCTTGGGGAACCTGGGGGTGTCTTGGCTGAACAAACAAGCTCCTCGTCTGCTAAGTGGAGTCTGGGAGCTCATAGGAGGCAGTTTCATTGGGAGCACCAAGCGCACGGGGCCAGGGCCCTTCTGCCAGGCCACGTGCCCTCTGCTGTCCTCACCAGGGAGGGGGTTCAACTCCCTCCTAGGGTCTTTGGGAGGGCTTGATGGGGACAGGCTTGGAGAGAGCAGTTCAACCAGGGACACCCACCACTCTTTTGATCTATTGTGTCTTCGTCAAGGATGCCCTGGGCCATGTTCAGGAAGAATCGCTGTCCCCGCCCTGGGAGGAGGTGCTGGATGCTTGCGGAAGCCGAGACCCCAACGAGGCACCTGAACAGAGGGGCTCAGCAGGTGCGTGAATGAGGGGTCTTCATGGACAGCCACTGACGGGCTAGCTTGCTTACGATGTCCTGATGACCCAACAGGGTGGTGGTCCCTGCTCTGCAGACAGGAAGCTGAGGCTCAGAGAGGTAGAGTCCCTTGCTCACTGCCACCCAGCTGGGAAAAGTGGGCTCAGCCTCCACAATGCCCATGACGAGGTCTGTGATGCAAGCTCAACCCAACATTTAGGCTCACTCCCTCAGAAGGGTGCCAGCCAGGCAACACACGTGCCGGCCTTGGGCAGCAGGGTCCTCTCAGGGAGATTTGTCTTCAGGGATTTGTCTTTGGAGACCGCAAGATGACCAGGAGCTACTCTGTTTCCTGCCCCACCCCAGTGACAGCTCAGGTGTGAGACAGGTGTGAGGTCTGGGAGCAACCGGGCTCGAAAGCCGCCTGTCTCTAAGCTGATGGGAACCAGTGTGTCTGCTCACAGCCTTGGGTGCAGCTTTTGGAGTGTCTGCTGCAAAAGCCGGCACACTCAGGGAGCCCCAAAGCTACGGTGTCCACCTGGCTATCTGTGGTTTGCATACAGTCCTCCAAGGTCAAGTTCAGTTTCCATATAAGGTCAGTTATACCCAGTGGTGCTGCTGACTGGCAAGGCTGACCGTTCCCCTCCACATTTCTGAGGAGCAGAGCAGATAAGTCAGACAAGGTCAAGTTCATCCTTGAGGAAACAAGCGGAATCCATTGGCGAAGCCTGGGTATCAGCTCCTCCGTCCACTCCGTGTGGGGCTGGGGGCCGGGAGTTACGACCCTGCGTGACCATGAGGGTGTGGGGCTGAGAGAGGTGTCCTGGGCTTTGTGGTCAGAGGAGGTGGCTCCCAGACCCGATTCTGCTGCTCATCAGTGGATGGTCACTCGCCATCACTGAGCTGGGTTCCTCACCAGACAGGCAGTGGTGACCATGAGGCCCACCTTTGGGGGCTCAAAGGCCTTGAGTCACAAGAAATACTGCCTCATCCTAACAGCAGATGTTGCTGTTGGTGACACTCTCCAAAAAGTTCCTGGGAAGGTCTCCTTCCTGGTGGCTCAGACGATAAAGCGTCTGCCTGCCATGTGGGCGACCTGGGTTAGATCACTGGGTCAGGAAGATGCCCTGGAGAAGGAAATGGCAACCCACTCCAGTACTCTTGCCTGGAAAATTCCATGGATGTAGGAGCCTGGTGGGCTACAGTCCATGGAGTCGCAAAGAGTCGGACACAACTGAGCGACTTCACTTTCCTTCTTTTCTTTCTTTCCTGTCACTTCCCAGGCCAGCCCTCCAAGGGCCCCCACGCATGGGGCTGCGTTCAGGCTGGACGAGGCCCTCCTGTTTTGGTCCCCAGCCCGCAGACCACGAACAAGCTCCCCAGGGACCTTGCAGGATCTGACCATGGACAGGTGAGGCCAGTGGCTTTCTCCGTGCCTGGGGTGCTACCTGGGTCTGATCAGCCCTGCTGTGCATGCTGCACAGTGTGACCACCATTCAGGAAGTGGGAGAGGGAGGGGAAGAAGCTCGGGGCTGGAAGAATATTCTGGAAATAATTGAGAGGGCGATTTGAGCCCCAGGTGAGGAGTGGGCAGGAAGGGAGCCCCAGCTGTGTGCATGGGCCCAGCTGCCACATAGCAAACTTCATCTCCTTGAAACCTCCCTACCACCTGTGGGGCAAGAGCCATGACCCCCTCGTTCCGCAGAGGAGGAGGCCGTGATTTCCCAAGGCCTCCCAGCCCTGGAAGGGACTGAGGTCCCCGTCTCCATAGCCCACACTCTGTACCATGCCGTCCCCTAAGGGTTGGGAGCCTGGTTCCAGCCAGCCCTGATGTGGTTCTAGAGAGAGGGGTCTTCCTGAATTTCTTTCATTCACTCACCTCCTGCCCTGAGCCCTGCCTGGTGTGCTGTGTCATGTCCAAAGTGGAAAAGAGCTGAGAGCAGTCCATGGTGTGGGAAGAGCTTCGTAGAAAAGTTGGACCCCAATGGAAGGATGGAGTTAGACAGACTGGAAACCAGGGCTGGGTAGCTGAAGGGCAGGCCAGGTGGGAGGGCCCGCCAGGTAAAGGCGGCGAGGCTGGGAGGGGCCATGGGCTGGGAGCGGGGTCATGGTCACAAGTGAGCCAAGGGCTCCCGGTGAGACCTAATGAAGCCAGGTTTCACCTCCTAGACTGGGTCTATTCTCTGAGTCAGGCCAGTCCTCCTCTCTGGTTAAATGCATTGAATGAAAAGTGAAAGTACAATACAATATTGTAAAGTAATTAGCCTCCAATTAAAATAAATAAATTTTTATATATTTTTTAAAGTGAAAGTGTTAGTGACTGACTCTTTGTAACCTCATGGACTGTAGCTCACCAGGCTCCTCTGTCCGTGTAATTCTCCACACAAGAATACTGGAGCCGGTTGCCATTTCCTTCTCCAGGGGATCTTCCCAACCCAGGGACTGAACCCAGGTCTCCTGCACTGCAGGAGGATTCTTTACTATCTGAGCCACCAAGTAACTATAAAAATACACTCAAAAGTATCTTTGAAACCCCTCCTGTGTGTGCTGGACTGTTCTAGGCCCAGGGTCCCTGCCTTCGGGGGGCAGATGTCCTACACTCTGTGTCCACTAGAGCCTCCCATGGCTCTGGCCAGCTCTATGTCCCTGCCGTCCAGCAGAGGAGCTGGACCACACGTGGCTTCTGGGCACTTGAAACGTGGCTGGCGTGACTGCAGAACTGAGCGTTAACGTTTATTTAATTGGTTTACATTTGAAGAGCCCCGCGTGGCGGTGGCTACCTTATTGGGTGGTGCGGGGCTAGGGAGGGAGGTAGCGGGCATTCGACAACACACGCACAAATATCCTATGTGATCTGAGTGAGTGGAGGGTGCGATGAAGGGAGGTCAGGTGAGGTCAATGGACAGACAGTGGAGGAAGTGGCCAGGGGATCCTTTTTGGGAAGTAGTATTTGAGCTGAGGTGTTAGTGAAGCAAGAGAGAGAGAGAGAGTTATGGGGCGGGGGAGTTGGACATTCTAGGCAGAGAGGAGAGTGGGTGTAAAGGCCCTGGGGTGCTCACAGGCCTGCTTGTGTTAGGAAGACCCATATGGCTGGGTAAGGAGATGAGGCCGGAGAAGTGGAGAGGGCCCTTGTGGGGAGAGGGGCGCTTCACACCTTCTCTTCTTTTTCCATCCCTAGTTTACTCCAGCAGAGCCCTGCTCGGATGACCAGACTCTCCTTTTCATCCGTGGCTGCCCCCCAGGGTGGTCCATGGATGGCTCACCGGTCCCCGTGGAGCTGACCTGGGTTCCAGGGCAGAAGCTCACAGCCAGGCCTGCCCAGGGATCCTTTCTCCATGTGCAGGCGTCTGCATGCCCTCCTCAGGGCCGGGCTGCGGGCCCAGCTCTATTGCCGCTGCTACTCCTGGAAGCTCCCCCAGAAACACTGCACACCCAGCAGGTGCTGGAGGCCTGGCCCCTGCCCACTCCCTCCCGCCACAGGACAGCCCGGCTGGGGCCACCACCGGGCAAGAGGCCGCACTGCCTTCCTCGGCCAGGAGGCTTCGCACATTTCACATCACCAGTTTCCCGGGAGAGGATCCGAGGATGGAAAAGACTCTGGGAAGTGGAGAGGAGGAGCCCCAGGGTCAGGGTGGAGATTGGAGAGGCAGGAGGTGAGGACCTGGGACAGAAAGCAGGCAGAAAGCAGGGACAGGTGTCAGCTGGGTCAGGAAAGCGGGGAGAGTCTGAGGGTGGAGGCTGGGGTCAGGGCCCCAGAGGGCGTACAGGTGAAGGCTGGGGCTTCTGAACCCCTAGCTGCAGCATCCTGCCTTGGGCGCGGCCAGGAGCTTCCACCACTTGTTCTGCGGGTAGAGACCTCAGGGTCCTTGGAGGGTCCTGAATCCCTGAGCAGGTGGAGACACAAGGAAGGGCATGTCTGGGGCCTCCAAGGAGGAGAAGGAGAAGAAGGAGGAGGAGAAAGGCTTTTGTCATCAGAGGAGGAAGAGGCCCCGCAGCCAACTTTTCTGGGTCTCTGGGCACCAATGGGCCATCTTCAGTGGATGCCCAGCCCCTCACAGAGCAGAGCAGAGCCATCGGGAGAGTTCAGGACAAGGAGGAAGACCCTGTGCGGTCTGGAAATGCTCTGCTTCCCCCAGAGGTAAGCCTTGGGGATGAAGGACAGGAAGAAGAGGGAGAGAAGGAGCTGTCCAGCCTGGGTCGCAGGGATGTCCTGGAGGAGCCTGGCTCGGAGGACAGTGAGGCTGAGGAAATGCTTTCCCTGTTGGAGGAAGAAGGTTCGCCACCATCTCCTGGATCGGCCTTCTGGTCCAAGGAGGCCAGAGCCGCCTGTCACCCCTTGGCTCCAGGTAGAGTCCTTGACCAGTCTGCACTCAGAATAGAGGAGTTCGAAAGGGAGATGGAGGCTTGTTTCCAACACCTCTCCATCCCGAAGCTTGGGAGTGGGGGCTGTGGACAGAGAGCTTCCTCAATGGCAGGAGAAACCTGGGGCTTTGCACAGAGATGGTGCAGCTGCCAGGGAGTCGTGCACCCTCAGCAGGCTTTGACACACCTGGGTTTGGATATTTGTTTTGTTGAAAGAACAAACCCCAAGGAACCTGGTGAAGATGTTAAGCGGGGGAGAGACTGAGGCCCTGGGAACCTGCAGCCTTCTTCCAGGACTGATGTTGGATTTGGTTGACCTGAGCCCAGGCCCTCCAGCGGGGCCCTCCGAGCATGATGGGAACCACCTCTCGCAGCCGCCGAGAGCCCTTGAGAGAGCATGGAGCAGGTTTCATCAGCTCATTTCTGTATTGAAGAATGAGAGAAACAACGTTTTAAGTGAAAACGCCAGGCTTCAGGGAGATCCAGAAGAGATGCCACCAAAAGCTGCACGCCCTGGAAAAAGAGAGGGAGAGAAATGTGAAAAAAATATCCGTGCTTGAACAGGATAAGAGCGTGCTGTTAGGAGACATCGCTCACTTAAAGAGGGAACTGGACCAGTACGTGCAGGTCATTTCTGAGCTCGAAGACTGCAATGGGAAGAGTTACTGCAAGATTTCTAAGCTCCGAAGAAGAAAACGAAAGATTGAAAGGGCACCTGGGGCAAATCCAGAAAGCCATGTCCACAAGCATCCGAAAATCCAAAGGTGTCATGGAGCATGTCACCCTGGAAAACTGGGAGCTCAGTGCACTGACATCAGAGCTCGGGGTCAGTTACAAACGGCTGATAAAGGATATCGTCCTGGGAATAGAAGGCATGATCTGCACCTTCAGAGGGGAGAACGAACACCTCCTAAGAAGGATCCAAGCCCTGGAAGGGGAGGCTGTGCTGGGGAGCAGCACAGGTGGGGGGCCTTTGGTGAGAGCAGAGGAGCATCTCCAGGGGAAAAGCACAGTGGACCAGGTGAACACGGTAGAAAGAGGGGTGCAGGCGACTCAGATTTCAGGGCGACCGACTGCCAGAGGCCGCAGGCTGCCCTCGGAGCAGGATATGGGTCTGGCTGAGGGTGGATGGGACCGTGCTTAGGCCAGGACAATTCCAGAGGTGGTGCTGATTCTACTGCCCCGTCACTGGTCTGGGGAGACGCTGCAGGATCCAGGGCCCTGCAAGGAAACACCGATGGGTCAGGAGTGAAAGAAGCGCATTTGGAGAAAGAGGAAAAAGCACCAAGCTGTTCTGCGGACCGAGGGCGAGCACTGAGGTCTCCGCGTGGTGGCTTCCGGGTAGGTTGACTCTGCGTGGCTGTTGAATCATCTTGCTGACTTTCTGTAGCACTGCCCACATCCTTTACTCCCGTGTCCTCCAGCAGCCCTGAGAGGGAGGAACAGTCACCATCCCCATTTACCAAATGAGGAAATGTAGGCACAGAGAGGTTAAGTGACTTGCCTCAAGTCACACAGCTGGGAGGGATGGAGCCCACATTCTACCTGGGGGTTCAGGCTCCAGAGTCTTGCCTACGACAAGAAGATGCGAGTCTGCCTCTCTTTTCAGGCTGCTCAGATGGGTATCTGGTGGGACATGGAGAGGGTGTTTATCCTTGTATTTTTCAGACCAAGAAGTTTTTCAAACAGCTCAAGTCATTCTACTTATCGAGTCTCTATTGGTATGTGTATATTTATTTATATTGAGGTATAATTGACACCCAACATTGTGGAAGTTTAAGGTGTGCGGTGTGTTGACTTGATACATTTCTGTATTGTGATCTGATTACCACCACCACTTTAGCCGACACCTCCATCACGCTGCACATTGGGGCTTAAAAAGGAGACAGCAGGGGCTTTAGAATTTAAACAAGGCTCACACTCACCTCTGCACTGTCTACATCCGTCCGTGACTTCTCTGAGTTGTTTTCCTCATCCGTGGACAATACTCCACTTTCAGGACTCCTAGGATGAAATGCTCATGACCTTGTTCCAGAGCCTGTAAGGTATACAGTGTACCCTTTGTATACATTCATATCTGATCTCTCTGCCTCTGTCTTTCTTCTCTTTCTCTCCAATTTTAACAGTCACTTCACAGGATCATCTTTTGGTTTTATGGATGTGATGTTCTTTATCGTATGTTCTTAGTCACTTAGTCATGTCTGCCTCTTTGCGACTCTGTGGACTGTAGCCTGCCAGGCTCCTCTGTTCGTGGAATTCTCCAGGCAAAAGTACTGGCATGGGTTGCCATTTCCTCCTCCAGGGGATCTTCCCAACTTAGGGATCAAACCCAGGTCTCCTGCATTGCAGGGAGATTCTTTACCATCTGAGCCACCAAGGAATGCCTATATTTTATGTCATTGATTTCTTCTAATAACTTCATTGTTTAGTTATTTTGGTTTAGTTGACTGTTCTTTTACTGGATTCCTGAGTTGAAAATTTGGATCACTGATTTTCAACTGCTCTTCTTTGTGATTCATGCATTTTAATCTATGCATTTCTTTCTAAGCACTATTTTAACTACAACCCACCCATTTTGATAAGTTGTACTTTTTATGTCTGTTCAGTTCAAAGTAGCTTCTAATTTCTCTTGTGATATCTCCCTTGACCCATGGGTTATTTAGGAGCATATTGTTGAATTTCCAAGCATCTGTGTAATTTTTTAGTTATATTTTTGTTATTGATGTCTAGTTTTATTTCATTGTTGTCAGAAACATACTATATATATTATTGTAATCTTTTGAATTCATTGAGACTGGTTTTATTGACCATGTGATGGTCTATTTTGGGGAAATATTCTATGTGCCCTTATAAAGAATGAATGTTCTGCTCTTGCTGAGTATCAATTAGGCCAAACTGGTTAATTATGCTAATCAAATCTTCAATAACTTTACTGATGTGTGGCTTATTCACTTTGCCATCTACTGAGCTGTCTTTTAAGAGCTCTTCTTTCTGTCGTGTTAGTTTTGATTCCTGTTTCTGAAGGTTTTTCTGAGCTACGCACAGATTTAGGTTTATGATGTTTTCCTGGTAAATCAATTCTTTAAAGATGATGAAATGTCTCTCATTTCTCACATTTCTTGCCCTAAAATGGGCTTTGTCTGATATTAAAATAACCATAACAGTTTCTTTTCGTTAGTGTTTCCATGGTATATAACTTTTTTATACCATCCATATTTTTCCATTCAATCTATCAGTATCTTTATATATAAAGAATATTTTTTAGAAGCAGCATATGGCTTTTTTTAAACTTAGCTCTGAGTAAGTTTGACATCCTCTGCTTTTTAGTTGGAGCGTTTGTTCCATTTTTGTTTCATATACATAATGGTGTAATTGGCTTTATTTTTGCCTTGTTTGTGTTTCTGTTTGTCTGATCTGTTGTTTTCTTTTATTCCTGCTTTCTTTCCTTTGTTTTTGGTAAACTGTTTTCTGTTATTCCATTTTCTTCTCCACTGGCTTACTTTTTCATGCATTTTAGTGTCATTCTTTTAGTGGTTACCCTAGATATTTCAAAATGTATCTGTTAATCATTAAAATTTACTTTAATACTTTTACCATGTCTCAAATAATGCAAAAATCTTTTAATACTTTAATTCCATTTATTCCTTTTAATCTTTTTCATTGTTTATTTTTGTCAACTACGTTGCTTCTGTGTATAACATCCCTTATAAAGCACTATTAAGGTTGTTTTAAACACTCAATAATTTTTTTATTTACTCATATCTTTCTATGTTCTTGAACTATTCGTTCTTTCTTCTACTTCTGTGGATGTGTTTTACATTCACCTGAAGAGCTTTTTTATTTCTTGGAGTTTAGGGTCTGCTGGTGATGAATTCTCTCAAATTTCTTTTTAGGAGAACAATTTTGCAATCCCACTTTTAAAAGATTTCTTCCCCTTGATTCAGAATTTTAGGTAGGCAGATGTGGTTCCTTCTTTTGACACGTTAAAGACCTCATTTCATTGTCTTCTGGTTCTCACAGTTTCTATTCAGAAATTGAATAATTTGCCTTTTTTCCCTTGACAGAAATGTGTCATTTTACCACGGACTATTTTAAAGATTTGCCTTTTATCTTTGGGTTTTGGCAGTCAGACTATGATGTGTCTACAGGAGGTTTTATTCGTGTTTATCTTCCTTTGGTTTTTGGGCCTCCTGAAACCGTGGAGTCATGTCTTTAACCAGATTTGCAAAGTTCTTGGCCACTAATTCTTTACATATTTTGTTCTTTTCAGTTTTTCTCTTCTCTCCTAGAAACCCAGACTTTTTTTTTTTTACTTTATCCCCACATCTTTTGAAACTCTTCTATATTTTTTTCTCTCTTTGTGCATCAGTTTGCGTTTTCTATTGACCTCTCTTCTAGCTCACTAAAAGTTCTGCCATGTCCTGTTTTCTAAAAAATCCATCCAATTAGTTTTTAGTTTCATTTATTATATTTTGCAATCAAATATTCATTTTACCCTTTCAAAACAGATTCTGATTCTCTGTTGAAATACTCCATACTGTCATTCATTTTGCTCCATCTTTTCCCGTGTTTTAAAGAAATATAGTCATAGTTATTTTGAAGCTCTTATCTGCTAACGCCAATATGTAGATCACTCTGAGTCTGTTTCCACTGACTATTTTGTTTCTTAGTTAAATCCCACTTTTCTGCTTCTTCATGTGTCTAGTAATTTTTTTTTTAATGTTGGACACCATGAAGAACATAGTGTAGGGGCTCCTGTTTATCAGCTTCCTCTAGAGCAGGTTGAGTGAGTTTTGTTCTGGTAGGTAGCAGGATGACCAGCAGACCATATTTTTCCCTTGCATGTCTATTTCAGTTTCCCTCTCAGTACCAGGGCTTGATTTTACTCCTAAAGTATGGCCCTTGCTTCTGGGGCATGGCTTTTCAGTGGCGTCAGGCGAGTTCTCAGAGCATTGACTAAAAGATCCTCCACTTTGGCTCGGCCATCTTTGTAGCAGGGCATGACCTCCAAAACCTCTTCAGTAACTGACCTCCCAGCTTCTGTTCTCTGCTAGGCTTCCGTTGCTGTTGTTCAGTCACTCAGTGGTGTCTGACTCTTTGCAACCCCATGGACTGTAGCACACCAGGCCTCCCTGTCCTTCATGATCTCAGAGTCTTGCACTATGCTGTGCCACTTATGATTCAACCAAGGACCCAAGGGTATTTCTAAGACAGTCTGGATTTTTTCTCTGCAGTTCACTTCTCTCTGCTACATTGTCCCACACATCCCAGCTGTCATAGCATCCCTGACCCCAGTCTCTGGTTTCACTTAACAGGACCACAATGTTCAGCTTAGGATCTGTTTCCCTAAGCCATGGTTTGCAAAATGTTCCAGGGAGAATGTGGAGCACGTCTTGTTGGGCGTCCTTTTTCTCAAGGATGGTAGCCCTGCATTGGTCGCCATTTGTGCCTGCAGAGAATTGTTTTTATGTAGTTTCCTCATATCTTATGGAGAAGGCAAGGGCACCCCACTCCAGTACTCTTGCCTGGAAAATCCCATGGACGGAGGAGCCTGGAAGGCTGCAGTCCATGGTGTCACTGAGGGTCAGACACGACTGCGCAACTTCACTTTCACTTTTCACTTTCATGCACTGGAGAAGGAAATGGCAACCCACTCCAATGTTCTTGCCTGGAGAATCCCAGGGACGGGGGAGCCTGGTGGGCTGCCGTCTATGGGGTCGCACAGAGTCAGACACGACTGAAGCGGCTTAGCAGCAGCAGCAGCAGCAGCCACCTCATATCTTATAGTTGTCAAATCCCAAGTAGACAGACCAGGTGGGAACTGGAACTCCGAGGAGGTGAATTTCAAGCTGAGAGTTTCAAGGTTTGAAAGGAGAAGCAGATGAAGAACATTCCAAGCAGAGGAAGAAGCAAGTGGCCAGGCCCTGAGGCAGGAATGAGCCTGGGTTATTGGAAAAGCAGAAAGTTGCCAGCATGGCTATCTGACACTGGGCATGCGTGAGGTGTAGCGTGAGGTGTAGATGGGAAAGCTGTCATGAGAAAGACCACAGAAGGCCTTGTAGGCTCTAACTATGATCACTTCTAAATGCAATGGGAAACTTTTGGAGGGTTTTTGTCAGAGCAACATGATTACATTTCTATAGTGAAGAGAACACTGTTTGCTCTAAAGACACAGGGAAGACACAAGGAGAACAGTCAAGAGAGACTTGCCGAGGGATGATGCTAGCATAGAGGTATTTGAAATTTTTAAAAAACATAGAGGATTCTAGACAAAAACCAGAGTTGGAATCAGTGGAATTGGTGGTGGACAGGAGGCAGAGGGGGAGGGAAAGCTTTCTGTTTCCTTCATCCCAAGTCACACACCTGATCGTGCTTCTATTTGTTTAAAATAAAAACCCTTAAAGCTTTCTGTGTCTTCCTGTTGCACTTGGTACGAAGTCCAGATTCCCTTTGGTGAGTTACAGTCTGGACCCTTGGAAACGTCAGCTGTTGCTAGGTGGGTCCCCAATCTCTACACTTCTGGATCCTAGATTTGCTCCTCCTACATCCCAGCTTTCTCCTGGGAACTGTGCTCACCCTCCAGGTCTCCCTCCAGGGCTTGCATGTGGGCTAAGTCACTTCAGTCATGCCTGACTCTTTGTGACCCCGTAGACTGTAGCCCACCAGACTCCTCTGTCCAGGGGATTCTCCAGGTAAGAATGCTGGAGTGGGTTGCCATTTCATTCTCCAGGGGATCTTCCCAACTCAGGGATCAAACCCACTGGATTCAGTGCCGAGATGGCTCACACGCGTCTCTCCCACGATGCCATTTTTGTAGCTTGCAGTTGGCCGTGATGGTGATTGCACTACAAAAGTCTGCAAATGCTGCACATCTGTGTGCCCTACCTCCCTGGAGAGTGGAGAGAGCCTCTGAAAGTGTGTCTGCCCCAGGCTCTGGCCATTTCTTCCAGTAACAGGGGTCACTGTCTGGGGCAGTCCCACATGGCAGGCCGGGCTGGCCTCTACCCCGCACTCTCATCCTCTTTAGAATGTCCTGTGAACGCTCTCTCAGGACGCTGGGGATGAAACCCAAGTCACTGTAGAGCAGAGAGTCAGCAAAGACACCACACTTCCCAGAAAGGCCAAGTTGTTTTGCAAGTCTTAGATTTTACAGAGCCATTCGGAGCACCCATCTGTTCTTGAGGGGCCCAGTCTGTGAATCTCAGGCCCACGCTTTGTGGATTTCTATTAATTAAAAAAAAAAAAAAAAAAACACACACAACACATTCTGCTATCGTATTCCTGGCTTACAAGCCACCAAGTCACACTTTGTCTTCTCTACCTCCCTGCCATCTTCTCTCTCCTCCCCTCTTGCCAGCTCACACTCAGGTCAGGAACACGTGGAAGAGATGTATTGTGGACTTTCAATTCCCAGGAGGCTGCTTCCAATGCAAGTAGACAGCTGGGACTGTGAGCAAGGCTGTGTGAGGCGTCTCAGGTTTCTGGGGGCCCTGACTCATTGCAGTTGGAGCTTTCATTATTAGCAGGACTCCTCCCTCCCAAGGCCACCTTAGTAGCATGAATCAAGAGCTTAATGATGCTCAGGCCCTTGATACAGAAAGTCACCCTCTGATGACCTCAGGGGAAGAACGAGAGCTGTGTCAGATAAGGCTTTCTGTCACAGCCCCAGTTACAGCAGCAAAATATTAGAATAATCTGAGTATTCGGCATACCACAGGATGCCATATAGAAACTAACAACAGAGTCTTTGACCTTATTTAATGATATGGAAAAATGCCCATGACACAGTATTAAGGGATAAAAGCAGGATACAAAAGATATGTATGGCATATAAATGTTATATAGAAAAAATATGTGGCTATATATATGTGCGCGTGTGTGCATGCTCAGTTGCTTCAGTCATATCTGACTCTGAGTCCCTATGGACTGTAGCCCTCCAGGCTCTTCTGTCCATGGGATTCTCCAGGCAAGAGTCCTGGAGTGGGATACCATGCCCTCCTCCTCCAGGAGATCTTCCTGACCCAGGGATCGAACCTGTGCCTCCTGTGTTTCCTGCATTGCAGGCAGAACAGATTCTCTACCCACTGAGCCATCATAGAAGCCCTGTGTGTGTGTGCGTGTGTGTGTGTGTGTGTGTGTGACACACACACACACACACGCACACACACATAAGCCTGCCTATGTGTATGTATTTATATAAGTTATTACAAAATAAAAATTTAGAGTCCAGAACCAGGGGCAGTAGCATCACCACCATTCGACCACATTTCTCAGAGTGGTAAATCAGCCTCTCCCTTCTCACTTTCTGCACTCCCAGAAATTCCCTACTGATGTTCATATGAAACCTGCTCAGGTTTGACCCAAGAAGAGTCAGAGGATGTTTTGTACTGATTTAAGAAAAGTGCTTAAGGAAAATGCAGTATCTTCTCTTTCTTATGAATATATGAAACTTTAGTGTAATAATCATCTCATAATTGGATGTGAACACTAAATTTCAGTCATCATACTGTGTTTCAGTATGATGGTGATGGGCGTCTATTAAAACAAACTCTGGGATGCCGTGCCATTTGCGTATTTTTCATATGCCAAAATAAGCTTAAGAAATAACACTCTAGAATGTTATTTTGTGATTCCCTGGACCTTCCCCAACTCCCCTACTCAAGAAACTCAGCAAGGCTACTCACTCGTATGTGTACATGGGTTCAGTTCAGTCAGTCAGTCGTGTCTGACTCTTTGCAACCCCATGGACTGCAGCACGCCAGGCTCCCCTGTCCATCACTAACTCCTGGAGCTTGCTCAAACTCATGTCCATTGAGTTGGTGACAAAGGACTGAAAATATAAGATAATAAATGAGTGGGAATGATGCTTATGCTGATTAATAGTTTTGGAGTGATTTCTATTACTTTGTTTTATAAAATCTGTGGACTATGTGAAACATACAAGCAGGAACACAAGAAGGAAAACAGGTACTGTCTGTTACAAGGCAAATTACTTGGAAGATAACCTAAGAATTGCATTTGACTCCAATTCCTCAGCTCCAGGACCAGGAGGCCTCGGCCTCTGAGGAGGACCTCAGACTGTGCATCAGACGACTCCATCACCAAGTACTGACCCTGCAGTGTCAGCTCCGAGACCAGGGGTCTGCGCACCGTGAGCTGCAGGCCTCTCGCGAGGAAGCGGAGCATCTCAAGGGCAAGGTAGGCTGGGCCCACACTTCCTTTCCAGCCTGTAAACTAACGTTCCTTCACTCCGGCAAGACTAGAAAGTAGACGAATTAAGAGCTCACTGGACATTTCTAGCAGTTTGCAAGCATTTATTAGATTTTGAAAGTACAGAGCAGTGTAGGAAAGAAAAACAAGCTTTGTAATCCCTCCATCTGGGTAACCTCTATTAGATCTAAAAATAATAAATGTGTGCATGCATGGTAAGTCACTTCAGTCGTGTCTGACTCTGCGACCCCAGGGACTGTAGTCCACCAGGCTCCTCTGTCCATGGGATTCTCCAGGCAAGAATCCTGGAGTGGGATGCCATGCCCTCCTCCAGGAATACATGTAGATGGCTTTTAAAAAGTCAAATGGTATACACGTGTTCCCCATCCTGTGGCAGATTCATGTTGATATATGGCAAAACCAATACAATATTGTAAAGTAATTAACCTCCAATTAAAAAAAAAAAACTCAACATTCAAAAATCAAAAAAAAAGTCAAATGGTACATAAATAAAAGTCTTTTCCTGTAGGAGGGAAGTGGATGTGAATATAAAAGAGCAACAAGAGCAGTCGTTAGAATGGTTTAGTATTGTGTCTGTAGGGGTGAAGACACAAGCTTGTGTAGGTGGTAAAATTGTTCATAACTTGGGACACACACACACACATACAATCACACACACACACACACACACACACACACACACGAGAGAGAGATCCAAGTAAGAATGGTGGCTTGGGATCAGCAGATGCAATCCATTATATATAGAATGGATAAACAGCAAGGTCCTACAGTACAGCGTGTGTGTCGCTCAATCACTCAGTCGTGTCTGACTTTTTGCGACCCCATAGACCGTAGTACACCAGGCTCTTCTGTCCTTGGGATTTTCCAGGCAAGAATGCTGGAGTGGGTTGCCATTTCCTCCTCCTCCAGGGGATCTGCCTGGCCCAGGGATCAAACCTGTGTCTCCTGCATTGCAGGTGGATTCTTTACCACTGAGCCACTTGGGAAGCCTCGTACTGTACAAGGAACTACTTTCAATATCCTGTGATAAATCATGATGGAAAAGAATATGAAAAAGAACATATATATAGGTATAACAGTCACTTTGATGTACAACAGAAATCCAAAATTGTAAATCAACTGTACTTCAATAAAATAAAATAAAAAAAGAATGGTACTTTGTATCCACATCAATATCTGGTTGTAATATACTATAGTTTTACAGAATGTTCCTGTTAGAAGAAACCAGGCAAAATATGCAAGAGATCTCTCTGTATCTTTTTTTAACTATACATAACAGAGGCCATCACAATATTGTAAAGCAATTATCCTCCAGTAAGAAAAATAAAAAGAAAAAAAACTGTATATAAACTTAAAATTATCTCAGTATTTTAAAAATGCAGAGCAATATGGTCCTTTCTCCCCCTCAACCCCAACCCCTTCTGACTTCCATTTTTTCAACCTTATGTACCCACATTTCAGTACTTATTTGTATGCCTCAGTTCAATTCAGTTCAATCTCTCAGTTGTGTTCGACTCTTTGCAACCCCATGGACTTCAGCACACCAGGCCTCCCTGTCCATCACCAACTCCTCAAGGCTATTCAAACTCATATCCATTGAGTCAGTGATGCCATCCAACCATCCCATCCTCTGTCATCCCCTTCTCCCACCTTCAATCTTTCCCAGCATCAGGGTCTTTTCCAATGAGTCAGTTCTTCGCATCAGGTGGCCAAAATATTGGAGTTTCAGCTTTGGCATCAGCCCGTCCAATGAGTATTCAGGACTGATTTCCTTTAGGATGGACTGGTTGGATCTCCTTGCAGTCCAAGGGACTCTCAAGAGTCTTCTCCAACACCACAGTTCAAAAGCATCAATTCTTTGGTGCTCAGCTTTCTTTATAGTCCAGCTCTCACATCCATTCATGACTACTGGAAAAACCATAGCTTTGCCTAGATGGACCTTTGTTGGCAAAGTAATGTCTCTGCTTTTTAATATGCTGTCTAGGTTGGTCATAACTTTCCTTCTGAGGAGCAAGCGTCTTTTAATTTCATGGCTGCAGTCACCATCTGCAGTGATTTTGGAGCCCAAAATAATAAAGTCTGTCACTGTTTCCCCATCTATTTGCCATGAAGTGATGGGACCAGATGCCATGATCTTAGTTTTCTGAATGTTGAGTTTTAAGCCAACTTTTTCACTCTCCTCTTTCACTTTCATCAAGAGGCTCTTCAGTTCTTTGCTTTCTGCCATAAGGGTGGTGTCATCTGCATATCTGAGGTTATTGATATTTCTCCCGGCAATCTTGATTCCAGCTTGTGCTTCCTCCAGCCCAGTGTTCCTCATGATGTACTCTGCATAGAAGTTAAATAGGGTGACAATATACAGCCTTGACGTACTCCTTTCCCAATTTGGAATCAGTCTGTTGTTCCACGTCCAGTTCTAACTGTTGCTTCCTAACCTGCATATAGGTTTCTCAAGAGGCAGGTCAGGCGGTCTGGTATTCCCATCTCTTGAAGAATTTTTCACAGTTTGTTGTGATCCACACAGTCAAAGGCTTTGGCATAGTCAATAAAGCAGAAGTAGATGTTTTTCTGGAACTCTCTTGCTTTTTCCATGATCCAGCGCATGTTGGCAATTTGATCTCTAGTTCCTCAGCCTTTTCTAAACCCGGCCTGAACATCTGGAAGTTCACAGTTCATGAACCGTTGAAGCCTGACTTGAAGAATTTTGAGCATTACTTGGCTAGTGTGTGAGATGACTGCAGTTCTGTGGTAATTTGAACATTCTTCGGCATTGCCTTTCTTTGCGATCAGAAAGAAAAGTGACCTTTTCCAGTGCTATGGCCACTGCTGAGTTTTCATGTACCGAAATCATACCATACAGAAATATTCTGCATCTTGATATCATTTAATGCAAAATTTTGGTGCTATTTTCAAATCAACCCATGCAAATTGAACTACAGTATTTTAAACTCTTGCATATTATTTTTCCAGAGGCCAAACCATAACTTCCTTAACGGTATCTTTGTTTAAGGAAATCTAAATTGTTTCTGTTACTTTGTTCTACAAGCATTTTTATACATCTCTCTTGGAGTATGTTTCTGCAACATATGCAAAGGCTAAAATCTTAGTGAAAGAATTACTGTGTCAAAGGCTATATTGACTCTGATGGATAATGGCAAATAGCCCTCCAAAATGGTTACATCATTTATACTCTCACCAGGAATGAGTGTAATTGCTTGCCCACAACTGGTTACCCGGAATCACATCACACTTTACATTTTTATTTTTTGACAGACTGATGAATGAAAATATACTATCAACATTTTGATGTGATTTCTGACTCCTTTTAATGCATTCTTTGTATAATCGAATACACTATACGTGGAGCTTTACGCCCTCTATCCATATTGCTTCATAGCTTTTTTGTCCCTTATTTTTTGGGCTGTGCAGTAATCTACGGGGTGTTTGTGATTTCTGTTTGCCTACTGTTGGATCTATAGTTATTTCCATTAATTTATATATCATTTTGGGGGGCCCAGCTTCCTTCTCTGATCAGGGAACTAAGATCCTTCAAGCAGGTGTAATGTTCAAAGAAAATGAAGTAGGGAGTGGGGGAGTTTCTTACATATTCAAGTATGTTTATAAGGAAAAGGGGGCTTCCCAGGTGGCGCTAGGGGTAAAGAACCTTCCTGCCAATGCAGGAGACCTAAGAGACATGGGTTCAATCCCTGGGTCGGGAAGATTCCCTGGAAAGGGGCATGGCAACCCACTTCAGTATTCTTGACTGGAGAATCTGATGGACAGAGGAGCCTGGTGGATTAAGGTCCATTGGGTTGCAGACAGTTGGACACAACTGAAGCGACTTAGCACATATATCATTTTTTTTTTTTTACAGTAGTTCAGAGAACTGGGATTACTGGTTCAAAGAGAAGAAATAGTGCTCATCCTAAATACATATCGCAAATTCGCTTTCCATAAAATGCTGGCACCCACTTCCAAAGTCAAAGCCATTCATGGGGGATATTTTTTATTGTGCCCTTGACCAATGTGGGAGGTAAGATGACATTTTTGTCCTGTCTGTCACTGATATGTAAAAATATAGCTCCAATTATACACATTAGAACTTCTGTGGTTTGTTTTTTTTTTTTTTTACCATATCCAGTATGTGTTTAAGTCTTTTTTAAAATTACTTTCACTCTTTTTGTCTTTCTCTGCTTCAGTTTAGATATTTCTTTCTAATCCATCTTTCAGTTATCTAATACTCTTTGCTCTGCTGCTGCTGCTGCTGCTGCTAAGTTACTTAAGTCGTGTCCAACTCTGTGACCCCCCATAGACGGCAGCCCACCAGGCTCCCCCCGTCCCTTGGGACTCTCCAGGCAAGAACACTGGAGTGGGTTGCCATTTCCTTCTCCAATGCATGAAAGTGAAAAGTGAAAGTGAAGTCACTCAGTCGTGTCTGACTCTTTGCAGCCTACCAGGCTCCTCCATCCATGGGATTTTCCAGGCAAGAGTATTGGAGTTGGGTGCCATTGCCTTCTCCGATAATACTCTTTAGGTGATCAAATTTGCTCTTAAACTCATTATTTTAGTTCTTCATTTCAGGTATTGTATTTTGGAGTCTTAGAATTTCCGTTTGGTTACTTTTGGATAGCTTCCAGTTCTCTGATGAAAGTATTGTAATATAATTATTAAGCATTTTAATCACACTTACTGTCAGATCTGTCTCTGATAGCTTCATTTTACATTCCCACTAGTGATGGATGAAGGCCCCAACTTGACAGTCTCAGCAACATCTGCTACTGTCTGTCCTTTAGTTGCTAATCCTCCTAGTGGGTGTGAGGTGCTATGTCACTGTGGTTTTGACTTGCATTTCCTTAAGGGCTAATAACCTTGAGCATCTTTTCATGTATTTATGTGCAATTCATGTGTCTTCTTTGGAGAAATGTTCATTCAGATCGTCCCTCTCTCAGTTTTGTAATTGGATAGTTTCTTTTTTGTTGTTGAGTTGTGAGAGTTTATATATATTACAGATCAGTCAGTTCAGTTCAGTTGCTCAGTCGTGTCCGACTCTTTGTGACCCCATGAATCGCAGCACGCCAGGCCTCCCTGTCCATCACCAACTCCCAGAGTTCACCCAGACTCACGTCCATTGAGTCCGTGATGCCATCCAGCCATCTCATCCTCTGTTGTCCCCTTCTCTTCCTGCCCCCAGTCCCTCCCAGCATCAGAGTCTTTTCCAATGAATCAACTCTTCCTATGAGATGGCCAGAGTACTGGAGTTTCAGCTTTAGCATCATTCCTTCCAAAGAAATCCCAGGGCTGATCTCCTTTAGAATGGACTGGTTGGATCTCCTTGAAGTCCAAGGGACTCTCAAGAGTCTTCTCCAACACCACAGTTCAAAAGCATCAATTCTTCAGCACTCGGCCTTCTTCACAGTCCAACTCTCACATCCATACATGACCACAGGAAAAACCATAGCGTTGACTAGACGGACCTTAGTCGGCAAAGTAATGTCTCTGCTTTTGAATATACTATCTAGGTTGGTCATAACTTTTCTTCCAAGGAGTAAGCGTCTTTTAACTTCATGGCTGCAGTCACTATCTGCAGTGATTTTGGAGCCCCCAAAATAGTTTGACACTCTTTCCCCATCTATTTCCCATGAAGTGATGGGACTGGATGCCATGATCTTCGTTTTCTGAATGTTGAGCTTTAAGCCAACTTTTTCACTCTCCTCTTTTACTTTCATTGAAAGGCTTTTTAGCTCCTCTTCACTTTCTGCCATAAGGGTAGTGTCATTTGCATATCTGAGGTTATTGATATTTCTCCCAGCAATCTTGATTCCAGCTTGTGTTTCTTCCAGTCCAGCGTTTCTCATGATGTACTCTGCATAGAAGTTAAATAAGCAGGGTGACAATATACAGCCTTGACGTACTCCTCTGCCCATTTGGAGCCAGTCTGGTGTTCCATGTCCAGTTCTCACTGTTGCTTCCTGACCTGCATACAGATTCCTCAAGAGGCAGGTTAGGTGGTCTGGTATTCCCATCTCTTTCAGAATTTTCCACAGTTTATTGTGATCCACACAGTCAAAGGTTTTGGCATAGTCAATAAAGAAGAAATAGATGTTTTTCTGGAACTCTCTTGCTTTTTCCATGATCCAGCAGATGTTGGCAATTTGATCTCTGGTTCCTCTGCCTTTTCTAAAACCAGCTTGAACATCAGGGAGTGCACGGTTCACGTATTGCTGAAGCCTGGCTTGGAGAATTGTGAGCATTACTTCACTAGCACGTGAGATGAGTGCAACTGTATGTCAGTTTGAGCATTCTTTGGCATTGCCTTCCTTTGGGATTGGAATGAAAACTGACCTTTTCCAGTCCTGAGGCCACTGCTGAGTTTTCCAAATTTGCTGGCATATTGAGTGCAGCACTTTCACAGCATCATCTTTCAGGATTTGAAACAGCTCCACTGGAATTCCATCACCCCCACTAGCTTTGTTCGTAGTGATGCTTTCTAAGGCCCGCTTGACTTCACATTCCAGGATGTCTGGCTCTAGATGAGTGATCACACCATTGTGATGATCCAGGTCGTGAAGATCTTTTTGTGCAGTTCCTCACAGGTTCCTTATCAGCTATAGGATGTGCATTTTCTCCCATTCTGTTGTCTTTTACTTCTTATTTGTTTTTTAATTGCAAATGACCCAGTATACGTGTTAGTCACTCAGCTGTGTCCGACTCTTTGCGACCCCATGGACTGTAGCCCACTAGGCTGCTCTGTCCATGAAATTCTTCAGGCTAGAATACTGGAATGGGTTGCCATCGAAGAAAAGGGAATGGCTCACAGCAATATATTCATGCTATTTCTTACACTGAAGTAGACAGAAGATTTCATCCAAGCCTGCAAATATTATGATGTGCATTTTGAATAGAAGACAGTCTGCTTGGAGCTGGCATTTTAATCTTCAGATATATTCAGAGAAGTATGCCAAAATAGATATATAGAAATGTTCATTAAAGTCTTATTTTTAAAGCAAAGAAATAGAAACTATATAAAATTTTCATAAACAAAGAATTGGTTGAATAATTTTGTTCCAATCTCATGATTAAATAATGTGCAAGATTTTTTAAAAATATAATTGGTTTGCATGTATTAAGGTGAAATCAACACCCCTGATTTTATATTAAATGACAACAGCAAGCTGTAAGAACAAGATGTAAAGCGTTTTGTATGGTATAGTTTCATCTGTGTGTATACACACATATGGCTTCTGATTATGGGTATGCAGGATTGAAAATAGTATTAGAGGTCAGAAGAGCTTGGGGAGAGGAAGAACGACTTTTATCCATCTAGCTTTCTTGTAGTGATTACAGAGAAAAATCAGAGAGGGAATGAGAAGAATTCCCAGAACACCCATCTTATTGTAGCTTATGACTTTGTGGGTCAGGAATTTCAGGCAGGACTTGGCTGCACAGTTCTAATCTGCAGAGCATCAGTGAGGATTACTCAGTGGTATTCGGCTGGGCACTGGGCTAGGCTGGACGGTCCAAGGTGGCTTCATACATATGCCTGCCTCAGAGAATAATAATGGTTTATATTCACTGAGTGTTGGCCAGATAGCAGTCCTTGCTCTAAGCACCTTGCAGGAATCGATTCATAGAGTCCTCATCCAATCTTCCCCATTAGGTGGACAGTAATATTACCCCTGGGTTTCCCAGGTGGCACAGCAGTAGAGAATCCACCTGTCACACAGGAGACACTGGTTTGATCCCTCAGTCAGGAATATGCCCTGAGGAAGGAAATGGCAACCCACTCCAGTATTCTTGCCCGGGGAATCCCATGGACAAGAGGAGCCTAGCAAGCTACAGTCCACAGGGTCGCAAAGAGTGGAACACGACTTAGTGACTAAACAACAACATTGCACCTACTTTACAGATGAGAAAATTGAGGCACAGAAAGACTTGACTTTTGCAAAGTCACAGGACTCAGGACATCTGTCTAGGAAACCTGTAGGTTTAACACTGCACCAAAAACTCTGGCAGCCTCTGCATGGAGAATGGGGAAATCTTTCTTTCTGATTGCATGCTTGCATGTGCAGTCATGTCAGACTCTTCAAGCCCATGAACTGTAGCGTGCCAGGCTCCTCCGTCCGTGGGATTTTCCAGGCAAGAATAACGGATAGGTTGTCATTTCCTCCCACAGGGGGTCTTCCTGATCTAGTGATAGAACCCGTGTCTCCTGCAGCTCCTGCATTGGCAGGCCATTTCTTTACCACTGAGCTACCTAGGAAGCCGTGCTTCCTGAAGGAAGAGGCAATAGAATGGCTTCGGCACCTGCGGTGTGGCAGAGCTCATTCTCTGGTGCTTAGAGAATCCGTCCTCCTCTGTTCTGGTTGAGCAGCTGATGGGAAAGGCCTGTGTTCTCACCACCAACTCCTGGGGGAAAAGAGATGAGAGCCAAGCTCTCTGAGCATAGCTTGCCTGTACACGCAGCAAGCTGTGGAACCCGCCACTCAGTATTATCAAAAATCTTGGTTCTCTTTCAGCTTGATGAACTTCAGAAAAAGCACCATGAAGCGAATTTGGCTGTGATGTCTTTGAAGGTAATACATGTGTGAAATCAGCATGAAATACCTCTTTCAAAGAGAAAAAGGGAGCTTAGTACTGGATTGGCCAAAAGTTTGTTCGGATTTTCCTGTAAGATGTTATGGAACAGTCCAAGCAAACTTTTGGCCAACTCAATATTTTTCCCATTAGGAACTAGTGCATGTCTGTTGTATAAAAGCACTGGAAAGAAGAAGGAACGAGAAACACAGCACCCCAGGTTCCCTTTTGAATCTAGCGTCTTCATGTATTTTCTTTTAGTATATTTCACATGTGTCTGAGACCCTACTCTACCTGCGTAGGTATGTCTGTGCCATGGGGGTTTTTACCAGCCTTTGAAGCTGCTGTTCTTGCCAGATCTAAAGCAGGAGACTGCAGTTCATGAAGCCTCCAGACCCTGCGGGTGTTCAAATCCCTCTGTCCAGTCTCCTTGTCTCTCTCGCTCCCTCCCTGTCTCTTTTGCATTATCACACATGAGTACCATGCTGCATTTTGTTTTCTTAGACAAATTTTCTCCACGCATCTAGACATTTCTTGAGGACACATTCCCAGATAAGGCATTAGGGATTCATAGGGTTAAAGCTAGTCGAAGATGTAGTTTGGGTGAGATGACACATGTAAGCTCACACATGTCACTTGGACTTGGGCAGTGCCAAGTGCCTGGAGGGACTGTCCATTTTTCCCCACTCTCTAGGCAAGGTGGGCTGGGAAGGGCCTTGGGCTGGGAATTAGAAGGACATAGTTGAGCCCTCAGACCCTACTGACTTTGCCGAATCCCATGCCCTCTGAAATAATAGTGACACCCTTTGGCCTGCTCTCACAGCTTCTTCTGACCCTCAGTGGATATGGTGTTGATGGAAAAGTAGAGTGCAAACTGTAATGCTCTTGAAAATGGGAGATGTTCTTGCTCCTCTGTGATTTTCGTCATTTGCTGTGTACCGGCAGTACTGGGCACTGGGGCATCACTGCCTAGAAACTGATGTGCAAGGGTCCTTGACCCTCTGGGCTGGGCTTGGAAGGGAGTTCTGGCAGGAAGGGGTCACCGTGTCCTCCGATGGAGCAGCTCCTCCAAACGTGCACAGAAGCGGGAGGTCATTTCATGGCCAGAGGGTCACACACTCACATTACCCACATAACAGATCTCTCCTGTGCAGAGCCATGGAACGAGGACAGTGCAGGGAATCCAGGAGAGTGTCAGCCTTGCCCTTAAGGATCCTCCAGGCTATGGAAAAGACAGCCACAGATGTAAAGATTTACTCCTGGGACAGCAGGAGCCAGGAGCCTGGGCACAGAGGGACCCAAGTTCTGAGCATGAGGGGACCTGCCCAGGGAGGCACTACCCAGGCTGGCCTCTGAACAGATCTGCACAAGGTTTTCCTGGGCTCAGGACATGTAGGAGCCACAGAGGAGTAGTGAGGAAGTTCTGGGGTGTCGAGGGTGGGGGAGTGGGTCAGTGTGTCTGGAACATGAGGCATGAGAAAGAGGTGCCAGGGTCCAGGCCCGGTGGATCCAGGGTGATTCGAAGGTGGGGACGGAGTTGGTGTCCTTGGAAAAATACATATTTAATTACAGATATAGAAGGAGATTAGAAACGGATAGTGTAGTAGGAAAATTAGTGGAGAAAACGAGGCTGAATAACTGGTTTACGTGGAATACCAATCACCACCTACGTAGGCCACAGGCGTCTTTCCGTTCTCCTGAAGGAGAGGAGGCACTGAGGCCTCCCCGGTCTGATCTTAGAAGCCCAGGCAGAATTAGCAGGCTTGGTGAGTACTCACATTTCAGATGAGAATTCAGCCAGAAAAGCGAGGAGCAAGAAAGAAACGACACAGGGGAATCAGTCTTTCCAGAAACTGATCCGATTTCTTTATTTTTCAGATTTGTTTTTATACCTTTTGTTATACATAGGGATGAATACAGAGTCACGCGGGGTCAGCAGACCTGACCCTTGTCACAGTCAGGTGCTTCATGTAAAATTATACAAAGGTCTTATGGGTTTTTATGTCATCTTCTGGCTATGAGGTCTGCTGACATTTTATGGCCGTTTCTGATACTGGTCAGTTAACCAGAAAACTTATTTTTCCAGGGGTGACTTTTTCTTAAATTAGGCGCCACCCTCCAAATAAAGTTGCATTCCTATAGGGTGAGAGTGTAGTGAGTTACAACTAGGAAAGGAATTTACTTAACCCAAGGTTAACATGATTAATCTTAAAGGTTAATACTTTTTTTTCCTATATGCTTAAAGGTTAATACTTATTTCTCCTATATGCTAGTTATATTCATTGTAAGGGCAAGGAATATGAAGATTTAGCAGCAAACATCAGCCCAACAAATGAAAATCCTTTCACCAATGTTCCCCTTAAGATCTACTTAGTCTTAAGATAGTGATAAAGTTACATTTTTACATAGCAAGGACACAGTGATTTATAACAAAGTACAGTGATCTATAACAAAAGAGAAAATTCATTAACTCAAAAAGTCTAATATTGCTAACATCAAAACTACTATATTTCCTTTTCTATATTCCAAATACATTGATTAATATATTCCCAGGTACCTAAGGATATGGAGGCCTGGCGGCAATCATTGACTCAATAATGAGAGAAGCCCTATGCTAATTCTCCAGACTCTCTGTGCTGTTTATGGTTGAAAGGTTGTCACACAAGCTAGTCTGTCAGCAGGGAGGTTTGACCTGAGTCACCCTTGTCACACCCAGGGCAGGGAATTAGCAGTAATTATTGACAGGACAAATGAAAAAAACCCTTCACCAATATAATTCCTAATCAACCCACTAATACTATACTAATGATCTTCTAACTTCTCAAAAGAGTCTGTATTTAGAAAGTTTTAAAGCATCCCACGCCTCTCACAGTTGGGGGTTGTAAACAATCACAGGTGGCCAGACGAACCTGATCAGGCAGGCCAGAGAAACTTCAGAGTTTGTAAGTTGAAACACTCTTGTCATGCCCAGGAATTTTTATTAACTGGAGCTGCAAGTTTACTCCTTCTCCGAGAGAAATGGTTATGGGGGAGAGCCCCTGTAAAGTACTCTGGTTTTGGGGTAGATGCTCAGGAACAGGGGGTTTCCTGAGGCTTGATCACGCCTTTGCGTATGCCAGGCTTCTTTCCTCATGACCTTTGCCATGGGCGGAGTTCCTCACGCTGGCCCCCAGCAAAGAGGGTCATCGTTGTGATGGGGCTGGAGAGGCGCGGTTCGACCTTTCACACATGAGCACCTGCCTGGGCCGCCCGTTTGCGTGCTTTGTCTGTATCGCCTCCTTCTGTCTTGGTGTGGCGACAATGCCCATTGTACAGATGAGCAAGTCATGGGGTAGAGAGGAGCTTGGTCTCATAGCTGGTTGGTGGAGGGGCTGAAGACCCATCCAGAAGACATCCAGAAGGGGATGGGCAGCAGTGTGGCCCCTTGTTTTCAAAGCTGCCTCTGGCTTCTGCGTGAAGGGAGAGGGATGCAGGAAGGAGGCTGAGCTAAGACGGGGGTGTGTGTGTGTGTGTGTGTGTGTGTGTGTGTGTGTGTGTGTTAGTCGCTCAGTTGTGTCTGACTCTTTGTAACCCCGTGGACTGTAGCCCGCCAGGCTCCCTGTCCATGGGATTCTCCCGGCAAGAATACTGGAGTGGGTTGCCATTCCCTTCTCCAGGGGATTTTCCAACCCAGCGATTGAACCTGGGTCTTCCCCATTGCAAGCAGACTCTTTACCAGCTGAGCCACCCGGAGTTTGAGGGAAGCAAAACCTGGAGCCAGTGCCCCGCCCCTCCCGCTCAGCTGCCCTGCCCCCATAGGAACCCGGCATCCATGGACCCACCAGCTGTGTCTTCACCCCCCACCCTTTCAGGCCAAGCTGGCTTCCCTGGTCCAGAAGTGCCAGGAGAGGAACCACCTGATCACACACCTGCTTCAGGAGCTGCGCAGACATGGGGCAGAGAACCACCTGCTCTCTGGGACGGCGCAGAACATGGTGAACGACGTGGCGCTGGCCGAGTACACAGCCATCTTCCTGGCTCCAAGGGTCCCAGAGGTAGGGTCCCACAGACAGCCCTGCCCCTCTTCCTGTAGGGACTGTGGGCTCATGCACCTGCCTGCCCACCTCCTGACCTGCCCTGACCTCCCGCCTTCTGTCCGCTGACCTTGCCTGGAACACGGCTCCTCCATGCCAGTGCCTCTGCTCAGGGTTGGCATAGGGACATGATCCAGTCATCCTTAACCTTAGAAAGTCTCACGACATGGTGCAGGAGACAGACGCAGAAACAGTGACTTTAATTCAGTGTCATACAAGTTCTGTCTCATCAGACATTTCTTTCATGGGTGCCCCAGGACCTTAGCACTTGCCGCTTCCTCTGGGAGGATTCCTGTCTGCCCTGCAGCCTCCCGTCTGTCCTTCAGGGCCCAATTCAGGTGTGGCCTTGCTCAGGAGCCGGCCCTGGATCCTACATGGCACGTGGGCACGACTGATGCGGCAAGTTAGAGGAATTTCCCCTACTGTTAGAAGACTTTTATGAGCGTCTCTGTTGGGGCTGGAGCTGCTCCCTAACCATTTCTGTCTCTCTAGTACCAGGCACAGAAAAGCTGCTCAGAGAATAGCTGTTGAATGAATGAAGTCACAAACTAAATGAATGAGAATCTCCTCTTTCAATGGTCGATGAAAGAGGAGACTGAGGCTCAGAGAGGCTGGGAGACTCACTCACAGGCCAACACACACACACATACTCGTTGGGCACACAACCCCATTCCTGGGGATCAGCGAGCAGCACCCCTATCAAACTAGCTCAATTCCTGATTGTGCGAGGGGGAAGTGCAGCTGCGGCTATGGATATGGCCGGCCCTGTTCTCCACCACCCCACCGGGGCTCTGCAGTCAGAGGGGCCTGCTTTTGGTAGTGTAGCCCTACGTCTGCATCTCCCTGCTTGGCCTTCCCAGCCCAGCCTCTGCAGGCCAAGCCTCTCTGTCCCTTCCTTCCCCTACAGCCTTTAGCGTTTCAGCTGTCCTCTAATCCAAATTGCACACAGCCCATGTGAACACCAGGAGGCCAAGGGGGCGTGCTCAGAGCCACAGTGACTTGGTTCAGAGTCAGAATTTGAACCTAGAGCCCCTGACTCCCAGGCCAGCACTCATCCCTCTGCCTGAGGCTTTTAAGCTTCTTCAGAGGCAGAGAGGTAGGCATCTTGTTGAGGGGCCTAGCACAGTCCCCATGTCTCAGTTAAGGCAGGACTGAAAGCAGAGTTCCAGGAAAGCTGTTGGATGTGCCAGGGGTCACCTGGGAGGGAGGCTGGTGGTGGGCTGAGAAGGCCTCATTGCGATGAACCCTCCCACCCACCCAGGGGTTGCTGTCTGGCAGGCTCTGAAACTAGACCTGATTTGTTCACTGGGACCAGACAGACTGACTTACATTGACCAAATTCACAGAGTCTGAGATATAAACCTGAACACTAACAATCATTTCTCATGCGAGATCAAGCTATGCACAGGCTGAAATATTGGATGGATGGAAAAACAATCAGGCTGTTCTCTCCCTATAGTGAAGTTATCTGGAAAGTCCAGTTCATGGTTCATTGGTTCGTTTGTAAGTCAATCAACGTTTGTAGTCAGAAGGTCATTTGGGAGCCTGGGATGAAAACAGAGAGGGTTAGTGGTGTCATTAGCCTGACGTGTTCATTTCCTGGAAGGATGTGCTTCTGGGCCTGGACAGGCCTTCCCAGGGGCCAGGGTGTATCCCCTGTGGATATTCTGAAAGGCCGTGGCCAATCATCAGCTTATACTCCCTCCTTTTCAGGTGACTTTGAATCTTCCGTGACCCATTTTGCATTATTTTACAAATCAGCTACCAAATTCAGTTCAGTTCAGTTGTTCAGTTGTGTCTGAATCTTTGCAACCCCATGGGCTGCAGCACGCCAGGCCTCCCTGTCCATCACCAACTCCCAGAGCTTACCCAAACTCATGTCCATCCTGTTGGTGATGCCATCCAACCATCTCATCCTCTGTCGTGCCCTTCTGCTCCTACCTTCAATCTTCCCCAGCATCATGGGCTTTTGCAATGAGTCAGTTCTTCACATCGGGTGGCCAAAGTAGTGGAGCTTCAGCTTCAGCATCAGTCCTTCAATGAATATTCAGGACTGATTTCCTTTAGGATTGACTGATTGGATCTCTTTGCAGTCCAAGGGACTCTCAAGAGTCTTCTCAAACACCACAGTCCAAAAGCATCAGGTCTTCAATGTTCAGCTTTCTTTGTAGTCCAACTCTCACATCCATACATGACTATTGGAAAAACCATAGCCTTGACTAGATGGACCTTTGCTGGTAAAGTAATGTCTCTGCTTTTTAATCTGCTGTCTAGGTTGGTTATAGTTTTTCTTCTAAGGAGCAGGCATCTTAATTTCATGGCTGCAGCTCACCAAGAACACCCCCATTTTCTTGATCTGAGGAATAGCTTACTGTCCCTTCACAAACCACAAAAGCCTGGCTCTGCCATTTCATTTCACAGGTATTTATTGAGCACCTATTGTCACGAGCCGAGCATGGTGCTGGGGTCTGGGGAGAAATGATGAATCAGGTCAAAATGTGCACACAGACAAGGAGAGAAATAATCGTAAATTACAGTGAGTGTCAAAAAGGAAAAGATGGAGACTGTGTGTGTGCCTTAATTGCTCTGAGCCTTGCTTTGCTCATCTGTAAAATAAGAATATTACATCCTGCTTGGTAGAATGAACATGAAGAAGTTGGAGATAAATCATGAAACACCCTGTACCGGGATGTCCCACAGGTAGGAACTTGGTCCTCATGTGAGCAGTTGTCAAGGGGAGTGGGCTCTGGCATCCAGGAGCCCTGGGTTCAGATTTTAGCTCTGCCACTGTCTTACTCTGTGGCCTTAGGGAGGGAACACTGACATGTGTCACCCGGGGGGCTTTATGTAACTGACTTAGGGAGTCCTCCTGTGTGGGAGGTACTGTTATTATCACCCCCTACCTTTCCAGACGGGAAAACTGAGGCTCAAGGAGGTTATGCCCAAAGACACAGGTCTACAAGCAGCTGCCTAGCTCAGCCTTTTGTGTGTTCGGTCGTTTGCATAAGCAGAGCTGGGGTTTGCACCTGGCCGTGGGTTTCTGTGCAGGGCCACAGCAGGGTGGAAAGGCAGTGTGTATTGAGTGCGGTTTGGGCCTTTGGGGCATATGGGCAGCAGCAGGGGTCTGGCACGTACAGACCAGTTCCTCAGTGAGTCCGTCCCTGTTTGTCCCTACAGGGCCAATCCTTGTGTGCAGATATTAATATGTGACCCCAGGGACTGTGGTCCACCGGGCCCCTCTGTCCATGATATTTCCCAGGCAAGATGCTGGAGTGGGTAGCCATTCCTTTCTCCATGGGATCTTCTTGACCCAGGGTTTGAACTTCGGTCTCCTGCATTGCTGGCAGATTCTTTACCATCTGAGCCCCCAGGGAAGCCCTATATTACTATAAGGCAGTGAAAAATAAATGTGATGTATTTAAGAAGCAAAAAGGGCTCCAGGCTGGCTGGAGTGAGGGGGCTTCCAAGTGGAGAAGTTCTGAGAGGTTGGACAGGAGGTCACGGGCACCTGACTGGCCACAGGAGTGTTTGCACCCAGTTATTCAATGAATGGGGAGCTGCCAGAGAGGTGCAGCAGTAACTGCTGTGCTTTGGGAAGATGATCCCAGCAGGCCTGTGGGCTGGACTGGGCTGCAGAGTCCCAGGCAGGCCATGCATGTGGCAGCTAGGTGGCTCAGGCCGCAAATACCCAAGGCCCAGGCAGCCGAGCAGAGCCCTGGGGGTACAGAGACCCTTCGTGATGGTGGCGGCAGCTCCTCCCACTGGCAGCTGGGCAGAAAGTGGGTTTTACTGGTGCTGATTTTCGTTTCAGAGAACACAGATGGAATTCCCAGTGGGGACATTGGGCTTGGGCTCCGAGCCCAGAAGGGCTGCCCAACTGGCTGGGGGGACACTTAACGGACTTGAGGAGGGGGGGCACATGCCAGAGCCGAGAGGGCAGGTCCTGGGAGCCCTGCGCTCGGGAGTGGGCTCCCGTTAACCACAGCCTCCTGAGGGAAGGCGGGGTATGGGCTATGAGGGGGCGTCCCATATGGACAGGCTGCCATTCATTTATTCCCGGGAGGCAGTGATAATGGGAGACTCGCAGAGCCTGCCCTGAGCCAGCACTTTCTGTGGTTTATTCACTTCATCCTCCCAACAACCCCCTCGTCAAGGAGGAGACTGAGCCCCAGCATCAAAGCTGGTCAAGGTCACACCTGGGGTGGCAGGCTGGGGTTCAGAGCTGGCGCATCTGAGCTCCACTCTTTCAGGAAGAGGGTGCTCCCCCTCCTGCCATAGCAGTGGCTCAGGGTCAGTGATCGCCTCCTATCAACTTCCTCTTCTCGCCTTGGGTGGGTGGGTGATAGAAATTGAGCCTCAGTGGGCTCAGGCCCCAGGCCCTTTTCTCGGGGCTGCATCTAAAGTGTCTTAGTCTGTTGGGCTCACTTAACAAAAATACCACAGACTGGGTGGCTTAAACAGCAAACATCTTATTTCTCACAGTCCTGGAGACTGGAAGCTGGGGATCAGCCACATGGTGGGATTCTGGTGGGGGCTCTCTTCCTGGGGTGCAGACGGCTGCCTTCTCACTGTGTCCTCGTGTAGTGGACAGAGGAGCCGGCTCTCTAACATCTCTTCTATCAAGGACACTGGTTCCAGCCAGAGGACCCTGTCATCATGATCTGATCACCTCCCCAGGACCCCATCTCCAAGTTCCCTCACTTGGGGTTAGGATTTCAGCATATGAGTTTTCAGGGGGACACAGACATTTAGGGCACAGGACAGCATGTGGGTGGGATTGGGGCGGCCAGCCCTCAGAGCTGCCATCTTCCTGACCTGCCTCATTGTCCAGGCTGCCACTGTCTGCAGGTCAGCCCTGCATCCGACCTGGTGCCCTGGCCCAGCTCTGTAGGTTCTCTCGAGCATCGGTCCTGAAGCAGGGAATCCCACGAGGCCAGATTGGCTGTCTTTAAGCTGGGAACATGGGGTGTTGGACCCTCCCTGGCTTCAGCTAAGATGGGAGTGCAAGGAGGCAAGATTCCTTCCATTCTGGGACTCTCAAATGGCCATGGGGGTTCTCAGTCCCACCCCATCCTCAAACTGACTTGACTGGGCATGTCTCTGGGCACCCTCTTGGAGCCCCCCTTAACTTTTTTCCTGACCCCGAGCCCCAGGACATCTCTTTTTTTCTGGATTTCACCAGGACCTAGGCTGTTGACATTCCCAAGCCAAGAAGGAAACACCATTTTTGTTACTTGCACTCGGGTGCCATCCGCTTTTGAAGGCAGATGCCTGGGTGCCAAGGGGGCGGTGGAGAAAGGGTGCCCTCCAGCCCATGCCCAGCCTCCTGCAGGCTCCAGTGGGGGTGGGAGTGGGGTCATCTCAGCAAACAGAAGATCCATCAGAGCACTGGATGTCTTAGCCCTGCCTGGCTCCCTGCTCTTCCTCGGACATGTGGTTCCCTGCCCTCTCTATGGGCATGGAGTTTCCCTTTGGCAGAAAAAGACACCCAGACAGACCCTGAAGAATAGCTACCCTGTGGCCCAATGCTCACCCTTCACCTCCTGAAGTCACCTGCTTTTTAGGCCTGGATAGCACAGGGTAGGGGTTGCTAACCTCTTGTAGGGCTCTGTGAGACCCCCCAAATGCCCATCACGTTGCCATCACATAAAGATATTCACAGAGGATATAAGGTCAAGCAGAAATTACTCCATTGGGGGCAGTCAGGGGCTTGGTGTACTAACACCAGAGGGTCATTGAGACCCCAGCCTTAAAAAGACACATGCAAACAGGGGAGGAAGCTGCTAATTCCACTTCCTCTTGGCCTGCTTTTTCCTCCATTCTCCATGTCCTGGAAACATCTTGCTCTCCTCTGGGCACTGGTCAACAAAATCTATATATGAGCCTTTGGAAATGGAATCTCATCTTGAAAGAAACAGTGAGACTGAGAGCCCTAAACTCCCTTAATTCATTAAATCAATGACCCCAAGACTGGGCCTCCAAGGATCCAGGCAATTAGTTTCTCTTCATCTGCTGCCTTTTATGGAGAATATCCCCCAAAAAATTTACCTGGGGAGAGAGGTAGCGTAGTAGAGTGTGTAGGGTGAGGCTTTGTCCATCTATTACTCTGCGTGGAGCATTTAGTAGATGTTTATTCTTATTTGGTTCTGACAAAACCCTGCAAGGAGCATTTTGATGGCTCCACTCTGCAGATGGAGAGGGAAAGACTCAGAGAATTCAACTGGCTTGGCCAAGACCATGGAACCAGTAAGCGGCAGAGCCAGGTTCAACCTGAGGTTGCCTTGCTCCACGCCTCTCTAGGCTGGTGGGATAAACGAGAAACAGAAGAAAGATCGGTAGATCTCTGATCACGTACTGAATGCAGTGCCCCTGGAAGTAGTTTAGTGCCTATGAGCCTACTCTGGACACAAAGGCAAGGAAACCTGAAGAAGTCTGTGTCTAATAAGGCTAACTCCAAACCCAGGTGCAAGCAAAAGCATTCAGTTGAAGCCTAGCAGTGAGTGGAGAGAAGGAGTCTGATTTGGGAATATAATTCCTGGAGGAGGAAGCACACAAAACCAGGCTTTTACGGATTTAGATGGATGGTGTGAAGGCCCTCTAGGCTGGGAGAGCAGCGCGTGCAAAGGCACTGGGGCGTGGAGGGCCATGGTCCTCGAAGACACAGAGTTTTAGGAGCTGTAAGTGGAGTGTTCTGAGGGCAGGAAAGGCCGTGAGAGAACAGGCGCTGTGCCTGGTGCAGAGGCTCCCAATCCGGTGGGGGTGTGGTTGGCTTAGTATCAGAAGGTGGCAGGGCCATCATCCATGCCCTTGTATATTTGTCTCTGGATTAGTCAATCCCTTTAGAGGGATAGTCAAAGAGCCCAGGTGTCCCAGTGCAGCACAGAGGGGCTATGTGATAGGCAGGTGGCTGAACTCAGCCAGGTGGAGTCAGGGAAGATTTCATGGAGGTGGGGACACTTGGGTTAGTTATTGATGTATGCATAGAAGTTCACCAGAGAATGAGAGCGCAGGATCCTCTGGGCAGGAAGGTGGCTGGTGCAGATACTTGGAGGACACAGTGGAGATGGGAGAAGGGAGCTATCACAGCCACACTGCACTTGGGGCCCCTTCCCCACTGGAAAACCCAGGAGGAAGCAAGATCTGGGCTGCTGGTCTGGAATCAACTGTAACCTGCCTTGAAGATCCAGCTGTTGCTCTTGTGGAGCCCATCAGGAGCTGCCAGGCTGACCAGCTGAGTTCCTATTGCCACTTCAGCTCTTCCAGAGCCTGTGCACTTGTGGGGAAGAGGAGGACAGTTGGTTCACGGAGTGGTGCAGGGACTTGGGTCCAGCCTGACCTGGATTCCTGGGTGCTGAGTCAGGGGTCGCAGGAGCAGCTCAGTGAGCGGCTCTCACAAGGGGCCGGAAGGACCTTCATGCAGAGAGAGTATTTCTCCTGGAGACTCTGTTGTGTGGCTGCCCTCCTCCCCAGCCTTTTTGTTGTTGTCCAGTTGCCAAGTCATGTCCAGCTCTTTGTGACCCCATGGACTGCAGCATGCCAGGCCTCCCTGTCCCTCATCATCTCCCAGACTTTGCCCAGGTTCACGTCCATTGCAATGGGGATGCCATCCAATCAAGTCATCCTATGTCACCCTCTTCTCCTTCTGCCTTCCATCTTTCCCAGCATTAGGGCCTTTTTCAGTGAGTCAGCTCTTCTCATCAAATGGCCAAAGTATTGCAGCTTAAGCTTCAGCATCAGTCCTTCCAATGAGTATTCAGGGTTGATTTCCTTTAGGATTGACTGGTTTGATCTCCTCGCAGTCCAAGGGACTCTCAAGAGTCTTCTCCAACACCACAGTTCAAAAGCATCAATTCTTTGGTGCTCAGCCTTCGTTATGGTCCAACTCCCACATCTGGAAAGACCATAGACCTTTGAGTATACAGACGTGTGTCAACAAAGTGATATATTTGCTTTTTAACACATTGTCTATGTTTGTAACAGCTTTTAAAACCTTTTCATCAGTCTCCACTTGGAGATTCAATTTGAATAAAGGAAATGGAAGCTTTCCTAACACCTGTATCATCGGGAGCCAATCCTGGACTCCCCTGGGGGTCCTGGGCAGAGGAGGGAGGGGGTCCTGCCTACAAGTGTGCACACACAGGAAAGTGGATCCGGCCATAGGATGCACTTTCTGCAGGGGCCAGGGGCTGCTCTTTCCAGTTGTAGTCAAGTGTGGAAGGCTTTTCCTCCTGTGTCATGCAGAGTAACCGCTGGGATGTCTTTTCTTCCAGACAAGCCACCACCTGGACATCGAGTCTGAGATGATGGCATTTGTCAGAGGTCAGTGCGATTTTCAGTTAGGAAGAGTCTGCATACTCAGACCAGTCCAGGCCAGCAAGACAATCTGACAGGTGGGCCAGGGTGGGGAAACACCCACGGTCAAGTGCAGACGACTAAAGGAAACCAGAGCCTGCTGTCTTGCACTCTCTTTCCTGCTTGGCTCTGCCCTTTCATTTCACTCTTAACGAGAACATTTTAGAAAAATACCGCCATACCCAAATGGCCAAATTCTGCAGCCCTGTAGTTTCTCTCCTGGAAATTCATCCTGAGTAAATAATTCTATGTGTGGGAAAGCTCAGTGGATAGGCATATACATGCCAGGTTATTTATAACAGTGAAAAACTATTCAGGAAAACTCTGGTATTATTAATTAACTCTTATTTATTAACTATGAGGGGCTTCCCTGGTGGCTCTGTGGTAAAAGAATCCACGTGCAATGCAGGAGACCCAGGTTTGGTTCCTGGGTCAGGAAGATCTCCTGGAGAAGGGACTGGCAACCCACTCCAGTATTCTCGCCTGGGGAATTCCATGGACAGAGGAGCCTGATGGGCTACAGTCAGTGGGGTCACAAAGAGTCAGACACGACTGAGTGAACGTATACACCACTGATATAACTGTACATGAGTATCTGTGAGTGACTGGCAGCTTAGGCTAGAAGATAAACTAAAAGGCCAACAATGGTTACTTAGATGGTACCATGGGTGGGATTTTGCTGTTCTATTATTATTAAAAAGAAAAGAATTTCCCTGAGCCTTAGCTTACCAGTGCAGGGGACTGTCAGCCCTGGGGGACGGGGCTTCCTGAGGGTGTATTTAGGGTTATTTTGTTAAAAGATGCTCAGTATAAAAAGTGAAGAAAGTATGGATAATGTTACCTTTAGGCAACTGAGCTGCTCTTGATAACTGCTTGCTTAGAGATTCTTATTACTATATTCTCTTCTTACCAGCTGTGTGATCGTGGATGAGTTAATTAACCTCTCTGAGCCTGGGACCCTTATCTTTAAAAGGAGGATAACGTGATCTTTTTCAGATGTGTTAGTTCCTCGCATGTTGCACGGTGCCAACAAATAGGAAGAGAGACCTGGCTTCAGTTTTCAGCTGCTCAGGATGGACCTCCCTTCTGTACCTTCAGCTTCCATCCCTGCAGTCTGGGTTGGCATCTGTTTTCACAGTTGGAGGCACATCAATTCTAGCTGGTCCTGCTTCTGTCACTAGTTTGTACAAGTCTCCTCCTTTATCTGGGCTCAGCTTCTTCATCCTCGAAAGAAAGACATGTACCAGATTGATGAAGTTACTTATTCACTCAGCATTCCTAAAAGGCTGCTGCGTGCCAGACCCCTATCAGTCTTGTGGAGTTTATAAAGATGAGCTGGCTTGCAGAGGTGGTGGTCCTTATGCTGAAGGAGCTTATAGCCAGGTAGTAGATGGTGAAGCGGGCAGGCAGTTTTCTAGGATACCCGAAGACCACGGCAGTACCATCAGAGGGATGTGGGTGTGGCACTCATAGAGTTCAAAAGCACCCTTCAAAAGAGGGACTTTGTCATGGGGTGAAGGATCTGGGAATGAAAGAGAATGAAAAGGCTCAGAGACTTGCTAGTTTTTAGAATAGATTTCTGGATTGAGGTTTGAGTGGGCATATCCTCTTCTAGTTCAGAAATGCCTCCTGAATCCCCAAATGGTCAGTGTTCTGCAGAGACCTTTGCATTCAGAGTCCTGGCCTATTCCTGAGGCTGAGTGGCCAGGATGGACAGCTCAACTGGATTCTCTGAAGGTGAGAAGACATCAGTCACTTAAATATATATATATATATAGATAGATAGATAGATAGATAGATAGATTTATTTTTCAGTTACTTCGGGTCTTAGTTGCAGCATGCAGGATCTTTCACTGCAGCATGCAGGCTTCTCTATAGTTTTGGTAAGTGGGCTCCAGGGAGCACAGGCTCAGTGTTTGTGCCACACCATCTTAGTTGCCCAGCATCACATGGACTTGTAATTTTCCGACCAGGGATCGAACCCATGTCCCTTGCATTAGAAGGCAGATTCTTAACCACTGGACCACCAGGGAAGTCCCAGTCACTTAATTTCTTAGATAAACAGTTTTGTTGAAGATACAGGCTTCCCTGGTGGCTCAGAGGTAAGGCACGTACAGAAGACGGTACGACTCAGAAGGTACAGCTCAGTGAATTGCTGTGAAGCAGGTTATGCTCATAAAGCCATCACCAGATCAAGAACTAGAAAGTGACCACAAAACACCCCCTGCCCCCCCAGTTTCCCTTATGTGTGCGCTTAGTTGCTCAGTCATGTCTGACTCTTTGCAACCCCATGGACTGTAGCCCTCCAGACTCCTCTGTCCATGGGATTCTCCAGGCAAGAATACTGGAGCGCGTTGCCATGCCCTCCTCCAGGGATCTTCCCAACCCAGGGATCCAACCCAGGTCTCCCACATTACAGGCAGATTCTTCACCATCTGAGCCACCAGGGAAGCCCAAGAACACTGGAGTGAGTAGCTTGTCCCTTCTCCAGGGAAACTTTCCAACCCAGAAATCGAACCAGGGTCTCCTGCATTGCAGATGGATTCTTTATCAGCTGAGCTACCAGATTTCCCTAATAGTCTCTTTTTATTCTCTGTTTTTTAATTTTCTCTTTTGTTCTGTGTTATTTTTGTGTTCTGTGTCTGGTTATTTTTGTGTTCTGTGTCTGGTTATTTTTGTGTTCTGTGCCTGGTTATTTTTCATTGAGTGCTAGACATCATGTGTGAAAAAATGTGAAGGCATATTTTGAGATTCTGTTTGATAGTATCTTTATCCAGACAGGGCTTTTTCCATTCTTCACACCAGAACTGATTCAGAGATGAGTTTCATACTTATAAGATTTGTTTGTTTCTTAGTCACTCTTATTCATAGGGCCCAGACTTTTAAGATTCTAAGCAAAAGCCTGTAATGTTTATCAGTGGCCTTCCCCTAGCCCCTGCCCACCCCATGAGGCTGTCAAAAGCTCCGCTTAGCTTTCTATTAATACTTCTTAGCTGCCACCATCACACACAGGCTCTCCCTTCACTTGGAGGGGAAATACAACCTTCAAATGTGGGCCAGCTACACCTGGTTTCTCTCCTGTCTTGAATTTTAGTCCCATGAATCCTTACAGTCTCTGGGGCTCTCAGATGCTTTCAAGTAGATCTTTTTACATTTTGTCCAGCTTTCCTAGTTGCATTTACTCTAGGTTTGGTCCAGAATGTCCAAACCAGTCGGAGTCAGGGCTTCCAGGTGGCACTAATTAGTAGTAAAGAACCTGCCTGCCAGTGCAGGAGACGTAAGGAACCCAAGTTCAATCCCTGGGCCAAGAGATCCCTGGAGGAGCGTATGGCAGCCCACTGCGGTATTCTTGCCTAGAGGATGCCATGGACAGAGGAGCCTGATGGGCTACGTCCTTGGGGTCCCGAAGAGTCGGACGTGACTGAAGCTGACTTAGTAGCATGCAGTCCGAGCCAGAGCAGCACTCTGTTTTCCCAGAGAAAACCTATTTTACTTATGAGATTTGAAGTCTGACAGGCCTGAGTTCAAATATCAGTTGTAATTCAGTGTGACGTTAGGCAGATTACTTACTGTGTCTGTAAAATGGGGATAATGACGCCTACTGTTCATATGAGGATAAAATCAGATAAGCAGAGTTGAATATGTGTCTGGAATATAAGAGATGCTCAAGAAAAAAGAAGAGCAACCATTACTTAGGAGGAAACTGATCTTATTCTTAGCATTTTATTTCAACCTATGATTATTGGGTTTTTTTTTCCTGTGGCTTCTCTCTTGCCTTCATGCCTATATTAATTTTTTTTAATATAAGAAATGGAGCCAATATTTACCTCTCAGGGTCTCTGGGGAAGTTCAATGAAATCACGCACATAATGTAATTACCATACTGCCTGATGCAGGAGGTGTTCAATAAGCGACAGCTGTGTTATTGACTGACCTTCAAGTTTGTTTGTTTTTTACTGATGACTTTCATTTTGAATTACTTGTCTACAGGCTTATTCTCTAATAATGAGAACATTTTCTAGGAAAATTACACCTGACTTTTGATCGTAGACCTACCTTATCACAGGCAGGTAGAAGACATTTTAGGCAAGAGGAATGATAACTGCAAAGACAGAGGGGAGAGCAATCCCTAAAGCCCTGGGGGACTGGCAAGAAATAAAACGAGGCTGAAGCATGAAGGAGAGGGGAGTCCAGGAGATCGTCATGATGATGTTGATGAGAACAGCCATGAGGAAGAGCCCCGGCCCCTATTTCTCTTTCTCACACTTATGTCTTTATTGTTCCTTTATTTCTGGCTGCGCTGGGTCTTCGTGGCTGCACTCGAGCTTTGTCTGGCTGTGGCGAGCGGGAGCTACTCTCTAATCGCAGTGCGCGGGCTTCTCGTTGCAGAGCATGGTTGTTTCAGCTGTGGCCCATAGATCTCTAGAGCGTGGGCTCAGCAGCTGTGGCTCACAGGCTCAGTGGCCCCATGGCATGTGGGATCTTCCCGAACCAGAGATCAAATTCATGTCCCCTGTGCCGGCAGGCGAATGCTTGGCCGCTGGAACACCGGGGAAGTCCTGCCTTCATTTCTTGGCTGCATACTCTGTGCAGTGCATCAGCTTATCCATACTCACTATAAACCCACAAAACAGATCTCAGCATTCACTCCCCTTCACCTGTGAGTAAAGGTGTGGCACAGAGAGGATAACTAGCCAGGTCCCACGGCTGAAGAGCTGGGGTTCCCGCCCAGGCAGCCTGGCTCGCGAGCTGGCGCTCCGGTCATCATGCTTCCAGATTGTGCTGGGCCTTCATTAGGGGGTTGAAAGTTGTCCCTCCTGCCCTCGTTGAGGTTGCAGTCTAGAGTTCAATGTGAGAAAACACCGTCCAATGTCTACAGTCAGCGATATTGGGCAGAAACCGATAGCCAAGCTTTTAAGAAAAGAGTTGGAGCATAAATTGAATGAACGGACCAGCCCAGGGGCATCTTAATACTCTCACGGTTCCAGGTTTCCGAGGTGTTCCTCAACCTTCCTCAGAGTTCTCACCATAACCTAGTGGCCGCTGGATAACCTACTTTACTGGAATGATCTCAAGGCCACAGGATAGTTTATCGCGAAATGACAGAATGGCTGATGTAAATATCTTCGTTCAATACTGTACATAGTACCGAGCCCATAGGAGGCCTTGTTGAGTGGATTTGGAAAAAGAATGAGGCAGTGGGAGGGGGCTGTTGGGTGATTTCTCTAGAAGGTCACGCTCACACCTCGTCCATCCCCAGCATTGTATTTCGCCCACAGCCTTGGTTCTGTTCAGTTGTAACAAGCATTGAGCAGAGCTCTCTGCCCTGCAGAAAAACAGATTGCCAGCCGTCTCTCTGGGCCGGCTTTGGGTAAGAGCTTCCCATAGTGAAAATGAACTCTAAATGACACCAGGGGATTAATGACCTAGAAGTAAAACAGGGTCATTTTCTGAAGGGCAGTAACTAAATTTGTCACATGTCACAATTATTTTATGGTTGAGCTTAAAGGAAAAAACAAAAAGGGGAAGGAGGAGGTTGGCATCCAGTGGACACTGGCTTCCTTTTAATGAGAAGGTCACCATCTCTTGTCACTGTGATCCACACGCAAAATTCACAGAGGACAGCACTACAGAGAGACCAGTGGCGGTCTTCCCAGGCCTTTAGAGGACCCGGGCTTTGAGCCTTCCCCACCCCATCTCCGCTTCCATCCATAACTCAGTGCTGATGGCGTGTGCCTTGCTGAAATGTAATAGAAGCTTCCAGGCACAGAAAGTGCTCAATAAATGTTCATTACCATCGCCATCTCTTCCTTGGATAAAATGTGGGGTCAGAGGGGTTTTTACGAACATTAGAAGCAGAGACCATTTCACTGTGCTCTTGCCTCCAGCTTGCCCTGCCCCTCAGGGCTGATGGCCCATCCTGAAATATGCCAGGCTTCCGTCACCATGGAACCAGGGCTCCCTGTGCAGTGTCTGCAAGAAAAAGCTGGAACGTCCTGGCCTGGCCTCCAGTCCGATGACCTCCTGCCGTCTCCCGAGCTCCTGCACCCTGCACGGATCCTGGCTTTGCACCAAGAGCTTCGGCGAAGCTTCAGCAGCACTTCCCAGGTCAATAAATCACCACGGGAGTTATAAATAGAACTGGACTGTGCACTCTCTGGGGGCCATTTCCTCCACACCATAAATAATTTGAAGCAGAACTTTCAGAGAGCGTTTTAAGAAATTGGTAGCAATCAAACCCCCTCATTCTGTGGCACGTGGCTTTGCCTGTGGCTTAGGGCGCTGTGGTGATTGTCAGAGCTCAGGAGGTGAACTGGACTTGCAAATTCTTAGGAGCGCAGCTTTGCAAATATCCAGGCAGCAAAGGGAATATCGACTGTTCCCAAACCTACCAAGTGGCCAGTCACGTGGCTCTCCACTGGGTGTGATCCTCATCCCCCCACCCCCAGGGCAAAATTTGACAGTGTCTGTATTTTTGTTGTTGCAACTGGGAAGCTGCTGCTAGCATCTAGCAAGTAGAAGTCAGAGATGCTGCTCACCACCCTCCAGTGCCTGATAGCCTCCTAAAACAAAGAGAGTCGTCCTCCCAGGTGTCAGCAGTGTCAGGTGGGAGGTCCTGACCTGATCTAATAGCTCCTAACCTTGTCAGCTGCAGAGAACTGTTTGGTTACGTTCCTGCCTGAGGCCCCTCCCCACGTTTTAAAAGATTTTTGTCTACCAAAGGAGATGCTTGATTGAAGTCATTATCTCTTTTACATTTTCAAACATTAAAACCACTTAGAACTTTCCGATAAGTCCATTCATTCAATAGACATTTGTGGAATCCAGCATATGCCAGGCAATAAGATATGAAGGAGAAGGAGGTGGGGTCACGTTGGTCCCTTCCCTGGGGGCTCACAGGGCAACAGAGATGCAGGTGTAAACATTTCACCAAGCACTCATGGTTAAGTGTGCCCAGGGAAGTGAGACGAAGGCAAGGGCTAGTTCTGCCTGGCTTGGGGGAATGGGAAGTCATTCAGGAAGGATGGCTGAGCAGAGTCCCTAAGCCCAACGAGGTGCTGAATGCATGGGTGAGGTGGGGAAGGGTCTTACAGTCAGAGGGAACAGCAGGGGCCAAAGTCTGAGGCATGAAACTTCCCAGTGTGAACCAGAGGGGAAGCAGGTAGGGCAGTCCCTTGCAAGCCACGTGCTAAGCCTCATCCCTACCCAGCACCACTTACCTCCTCCAGGAAGGAGACCCTGTCCTGACCTGGGTGTAGGACCCAGGGCTAGAAGAAGAAGAAGGGGGCTTGGGTCACGTTACCCCAGACCCTGTGCTCCCAGCTTACCAATCAGAGACATCGTCTCTCTCCTTGGGAGGGGCTAGAGGGAAGGTCAGAGTTACCCTCCTAACTCTGTTCCCACCTGGAAGCGGCTGTCGTGAGAGGCCAAGGAAGGACCAGGACAGGAAACCAAGGCTCCCAGAGCAGTAGGCAAAACCTATTGATTTTATTTTAATGTATTTTTACTTTTATGCTGAAATGAACAATGCAAAGAGTTCCCACACAGCCTCACCCAGCTTCCTCGAAGTTAACACCCCAGGTGCCTAACCAGAGCACAAGGATGGAAATAAATAGATTGATTTTGAGGAACCCTAGGAGGCCATCAAGACATAAGAAAAGCACCTCCAAGAGTGAGCATCGGCTCACCAGGCCACTACCATCTTCATTAGCCCATGGGATGTGTCATGGGTCATCACGATCATCCACAGTTCCTTGGGTCGGTTTACCCACGGATCTACCCATCCATTTGTTCAGTAAGCATTTGATTTAACTGCCACGTGAGTGCCGGGACCTCAGGGAGGTGCTGGGAAACAGGAAGAAAGTAGATGCCTGTCTCCACCCTCCAGGACCTCCTGGAAGATGGCCCCATCACATACCGAGTCCCCAGATTGGAATGTCGTCCTCACCTTCACGATATGAACCAGACCCGCCACCCCGTGACTGCCGATTGTGTGGCATCCTGCAGAGACCTTCACTGCGCTGGTTTGCACTTGCCTCTTTTGCCCTCTCCCTGCTTTTTTTCTGGAACAATGCCATTCACTCTGAGCACTGGGACTATGCTCAAGACAAGCTGGGAACCTGGTGACGTTGGGGTGAGCAGCCAGCTGAGCTGCAGGACCGAGCCCACCGGAGGCAGTCAAGGCCATTTCTGGTCCCCAGATACTCCCGCCAGGTTCAGACATCAGTGTCCTTGAGTGCCTCCTTCCACCACTGCTCACATTCGGGGCCTCAGCAGAGAGGCCACAGGGGAAAATCCATTAAAGAAGTCACAGCAGTCTTGGCAGCGCAACCCGATGATTCCGTAATAAATCAGTCTGAAGACAGGAGCCACTTAGTACCCTGAGCCAGGAGTCCCACCTGGAATGGCACTTTGGATCTCTTCACACTGGATCACTGCTTTGTATGATGATTCCTCTCGGTGGCACTTTTGCGAGGGTAGACTGTGGATACTTCCTGGCCTGAACCATAGATTTCAGCCCTTGGAAGGGACCCTATGTTCCCCTGCCGCCCCAGGTGGGCCTGATGGGACCAGGGCCCAGCTTGGTCAAAACTTCCCAGGCCGGGGACAGGGCCTTTCCAGGGTGACCAAGCAAGGTCAGGCAGGAGCTTGACCCACCAGAGCTGGCTCGGGCCACCCCACGCTTCGGGAGTGACCTGAGGCCTCTGGAGACGAGCCAGATGGGCCAGCCTGGCCGCCTCTGCAGAAAACAATTCATCGCATGGCTGTCAGCAAGCAGCAGCCGAGGCCTTCTTGGCAAAGCCCAGCCGAGCTATGCAGAACGGGAGCCCTGCACACAGCGAGGTAAATGCACATCCCACCCCGACTCCTGCGAACGGTCCCCACCTGGCCTTTTAGGCAAATCCGATGAGAGAGTTGGCTTGGCTGGTGGCCAGGCAGTGCAAGCGTTCAGTGCAGTCTCTCCCTGCACCTGATTCACTGCCGTTTGCTGCCGTGTGCCCTTCTGGGAGGCATTTTGTTCCTGTGGCAAAGCAATCTATTGAGCAGATATTTCCCTGAGCACCTGCCTGTCAGGGCAGATAAGAAGCTGGGGGCCGGGTCTCAGGAGTCTCACTCTAGGTCCCCATCCTCCCAGCTCCTGGGGGACGGTTGCACAGATGGACCAGATGGAGTGGCATAAGCAGGGTGTGGCAGGGAGCATGCAGGTGCCAGGGGTGCAAAGCTGTGGCTGACCAGTGAGGGAGGGGTCAGGGAGGGCTTCCTGGAGGAAGTGATGACGATGACGTGGGCCCTGCAGATGAGTAGAGCTTGGCCAGGGTGGGAGGCCTTGCAGGTAGGGGCGGGCAAAGGCTAGGGGTAGTGTCGGGGGTAGGAGATGGGAGGTGAATGGATAAAACATCTTTCTACAGTCCCCCAGTGGAAAGTGATGCTTTTTGGCAATCCTATTATGAGTTTCCTGTGTGATTTTACAAGGGTTAGTATGCATGCGTGCTAAGTCACTTCAGTCATGTCCAACTCTTTGCGACCCTATGGACTATAGTCCACCATGTTCCTCTGTCCATGGGATTCCCTAGCAAGAATGCTGAAGTGAGTTGCCATTTCCTCCTCCAAGGGACTTTCCTGACCCAGAGATCAAACCCATGTCTCTTGCATCTCCTGTTTGTTGGTATAGGAAATACATTTTCATGTTTCAAAATTCAGAAGGTGCAGAAGTCTACACGGTGCAAGTTTCCTCCCCACCCCTGTTCCGGGCTCCCCTCCCAAGAGGAAAATGCGAGCCCAGCTTCCTATGACTCCTTCCAGAGACGCTCTGTATTCTGCATGGTCACCTCCCATGTGCACTCACCCCCTTCCACCCCGATGGAGCATTATTGTGTTTTGCTTATTTCAGTTCCTACGGCTTGGTGATAATTCCATATGAGAACATAAATTTCTCACTCATTTTCTAAATAGTTGCACTGTTGGGAGTTCTCTGGTGGGCCACTGGTTAGGGGGCTTCCCAGGTGGCACTAGTAAAGAACCCGCCTGCCAGTGCAGGAGACGTAAGAAGTGTGGGTTCGATCCCTGGGTCGGGAAGATCCTCTGGAGGAGGCATGGCTACCCACTCCAGTGTTCTTGCCTGGAGAATCCCATGGACAGAGGAGCCTGGTGGGCTACAGTCTGTGGGGTCACAAAGAGTCAGATATGACTGAAGCAACTTAGCACGCATGCACCAGTGGTTAAGACTTGGTGCTTTCACTGCCGCCAGGGCCTGGGTTCAATCCTTGGTCAGGAAACTAAGATCCTGCAAGCTGAGTAGTATAGCAAAAAAACAAAGCAAAACAAAACCATATTTTAAGGAACAGTGGCACTGTTTTCCATTGTGTGGGCAGCCCTGCTTCAGTGGACATGTGCATCATTTCTGATCTTTTGCTGTTAAATCCAGGACTGTCACGACGATGCTTGCCCACACATCTCTTTACTCATGTGTGAATTCATCTGCGGCCAGATTCCTGGAATCTGGAATTTCTGGGTCAGAGCAGAGAAGCTTTTGTCACTTTGAGAGCCCTGCCCACCCCTACTCCCCACCCCACTCTGAAGCTGCATGGTTTCACCCGCCCTCGCAATGCTTGGCGGTCCCTGCCATCATGCACTCAAGGATGTGCTCCTTCAATTTAGCCTTTCCTTTCTGAGCCCCTGCCATGGATGGGCCAGCATGGCTTCAGGTGGTGAACTAGACAGACAGGGCCCTGTCCTCAGGAGGAGGGGGCACATTGTATTGGGGAGACAGCTCAGTGGACAGCACTCGCTTCCTGACCTCAGGGAGGGACCATCCAGGTTTCCATTCTGCAGGCGCATCCCTCCCTTTTTAGCTGAGGCTGGGAGGCAGGTGGCCCAGGACCTGAGAACGCCCACCCTGTTTGGATCCTCCCCTCACCTTACCTCTCTGTGCCTCAGTTTTTTCATCTGTACAATGGGGACACAACCTAGGGTGGGTGAGAGTGAGTGAGTAAAAGCACTAAAAAGAGGGGACATGGTGAGAATGCCAGGAATGCTGCTGTCCTTTCCTCTCCATGAGGGTGATGTGAAGAACCAGAATGAGGAGGAATCAGGGAAGTTGAGGGTGACGAGGGAGAGGATGCTGATGCTGGTGGCACAGGTGGAGACAGGGCTTAGGACTGCAGAGGCTCTCAGAGGAACAGCTGTAAGGAGATCGGGAGACAGTGACGGTGCTGCTGAGGGTCTGTGTGTGGCGATGCAGCCAAGCCTGTCCAGGGCTATAAGGAGCCTGCCAGGAGCTTTTCAACACTGACGGCCACAGGAGCTCAGTTCCTGAGCAGGAACTGCTGCTGTTTCCTCCAGGATCTTTGGTCCTTCTCCTTGGTCTGCCTATTCCTGGAAAGCTTCCCCACGGCTTTGAGGGTATCTTTGTCCAGGTCTTCAGAAGGCAGGCTGGGCTGGCATCTCTCCCTTCCTAGAAGCCCCTGTTCATCAACCATAAAGAAGCTCATTTGTGCTGCTGGGGCCAGTCCTTCTTGCTTCATTTGTCTCTCGTTAAAAATGAACGGATCTAACGTGGGCTGTTCAGTATGAGCTGTGCAGCTCTGCCATCATCAGCGGCTTGCCCACTCTGTGCCTCAATTTCCTTCAATTTCCTCCTTCTGATGAGAGTAACAAATTCACCTCCCAAAGTGTATCCCAGAAGGATTAAGTAGAGACTAGATGCCTGCATCGTAGCTGCTTGTGGTGTTGATGTTATTTTCAAGTTTAACTTGCTGGTATGCCTTCAAGTAGGAAGCCAACATTCCCCACCATCCAGAGAAAATGTTTTCAAAAATACAGAAATTACTGGTAGGCATGGAAAATAATTTCTTGAGCTGCTTCTTCCCCACCGGTGAGCCCGAATCTGCAGGACGAGCCCTGCCTCAGGTGCTGACGTTCAGCCCTTCAGGGATCCAACCGACAATTCCTCCAGCTCTGTCTATGCTCTGCTCCATCCACAGGGTGACCAGCGCATCCAGAGCACTTCCCCTCCCGTCCGCTCTGCCCAGCCTGTCCTCCTTGAGAGCAGTTCCGGGGTGCAACAGAGCAGGCTCTGGCCTCAAAAGTCTACCCGCCCTTTCCTTTCTGTGACCTTGGGCCCCTCGGGACCTCAGTATTCTCATCTATAAAATGGGAAGATTTAAAGGATCTCATATCTTAGGGAGACAGTTTAGTGTGGCATAAAGCACAGAACTCAGCTCATTGTGCAAGATATTATTACAGTTGTTACTGCTGTTCTCTACCTGCTAAAGTCAAGGCACAGCATGTCTTCTCATTCCTGGAACTGCATAAAATACAGTGCCCCCCACTGATCAGATAACAACCATCGCCACCCCAGGCACTGGGCACTCATGGCTTTTATTCAGTGTGTCTCTGAAATTCCTCACTGATCAGCTTGTGAAGGATGATGGTTTATCCCCATTATGCAGCTGAAAACTGAGGTTCACTGATACCCAGACAGGTAGAGCCCTGGATCTGAGCCCCAGTCTGTCTGGCTCTGACTCTGAAATTAGTTTTTCCTCCATTGGACCTTGAACCCCAGTGCCTGACAGACAGGTCCTCACACATGTACCTGTGTAATCCACCTCGCCCCATGTATGTCCCTGTCTCCATCCAAGGAGTTAAAGAGACTTAAGTAACAGACGTGGGTACCAGGAAGCCTGGACACAACAGTGAAGACCCAGTATAGCCAAAAATAAAAGTAAGTAAATAAATTAAAAAATAATAATCTGTATTACAGAGTGAAAACTTAAGGCCAAATAATAATTGATGGTAGGAGAGAATAACTATACCCCCCACACTGAGGCTCTGGGCAGCTATGACAATTGAATGGGAAAAAAATGAGTTCTGAGCTTCCCAGTAGTCAAGGCAAAAGGGGGGAAATAATATGGGTTTGATTGCACTGAATCTCCAATGAAAGGAAGCAGACTAAAGAATTTTCCTTCGAGCTCTGACCTCCGAGGGGACTCATCCTGAGGGTCTCTGTACAGTGAGAGAGGGGGGAAACAGTGGCTCATGTCCCTAGGAGGACACCCGCTCAACCATGTGGGCTACGGAGGGAGGGACATCTCATAAAAGCTGCTTCCTGGATTTCCCTGGTGGCGCGGTGGATAAGAATCCACTTGCCAATGCAGGGGACACAGGTTCCATCCCTGGTCTGGGATGATCCTACATGTCGCGGGCATCCAAAGCCCGTGCGCCTCAACTACTGAGTCCACACTTTAGGTCCCGAGGACCATGACTAATGAGCCTGAGTGCCGCAATGAGAAAAACCACCCCAATAGGAAGACTGGGCATTGCAACAAAGCGTAGCCTCCCCGCTCGCTGCAACAGAGACCCAGACCGACCAGAATTTAAAAAAATAAAATCTAATAGAAAATAAAGTTTTAAAAAAAGAAGCTGCTTTGTGCCCCTATCTGTGCCATGGGCCACACCCACCTTCACAAGGTTCTCACAGCTCCTTGGGCTCACAAGCATCATCACTTGCCCTTTAAGGTGAGACCACATAGACAGACCTGGTGTTAAGTTTTCTTGGCCTGTAGGGCACAAAGCTCTCAGAAGGGTGCCAGCCTGCCGTGCTCCTAAGCCCTGCCTCTCTGCCACGCTGCCGGGCTCAGGGATGCCCCGCCGCTTGGATTACTGCCCAGAGCTAATCCCCTCCATTACTCCTCTCAACCCCCCCCCCTCTCTCTACTCCCCACTCTCTCTTCCCCCACCCAACTGCAGCCCTCCCCCACAGGCAGGCACATCAATTCTCCCCTTGGCTATAAATCTCCGCCAAAGCTCCCGGAGGGCCCCCAAGCCCTCCAGGGCTCCGCTCCAAAGCTCGCAGCTCTGACTGCTGGCAGCTGAGAGCAATTGAGCGACAGGAAGCAGGTGTGAGGCTGGAGGTGGGGAGAGTGGGGGCAGGGCTCACTGCTTCCAGCTGCTGCTGTGGCTTCTGCCACCCTCATCCCGGGGACTAGGACACCCTGGTGTTTGCCTCACACTGGACAAGACTCCAGAGTCAATATCCTCCACCACACACACACACACACACACACACACACACACACACTCCACAGACTGAAGGTGATGGGTTAAATCTCAATGGCCTCAATAGACAACTCCCTATCATTCAGTTCAGCCGCTCAGTCGTGTCAGACTCTTTGCAACCCCATGAACCACAGCATACCAGGCCTCCCTGTCCATCACCAGCTCCCGGAGTCCACCCAAACCCATGTCCATTGAGTCGGTGATGCCATCCAACCATCTCATCCTCTGCCGTCACCTTCTCCTCCTGCCCTCAATCTTCCCCAGCATCAGGGTCTTTTGAAATGAGTCAGCCCTTCGCATCAGGTGGCCAAAGTGTTGGAGTTTCAGCTTCAGCATCAGTCCTTCCAAGAACACTAAAGGACTGATCTCCTTTAGGATGGACTGGTTGGATCTCCTTGCAGTCCAAGGGACTCTCAAGAGTCTTCTCCAACACCACAGTTCAAAAGCATCCCTATCGTTACTGATGGTTTATTCATCAGACACATGTCAACACTGAGGTCGACCTGTGTCCGGGTGCTGCCCTGGGTGTGATCAGCAGAGCAGGGTCCAGCCCCACCAGCTGGGAGTGTAGGGTCCATGGTCAGGCAGCAGAGCCAAACAGCCAACCTGCCCCCTCTTCCAGGGCTGCTGGTCTGGTTGTTCATGTTGTGTACTGAACCAAGTATATAGTCCAGGGGCCAAAGGGGGTCAAATCCCCTTGCTGTCTCTTCTTGCCAGGAGACCATGCCTGTCTAGAAGAAGTAGTGCCTTTTACAAGTTCACATAGAGAGCTGCGGGCTGGAGCCACCTGGAATGGGCATTTTTTTGTGATTCTGCACAAATGCTCCAGACCAGCCTTAGCACCTGATTTTTGCTGACTCAGACCCAGAGTTGCCAGGTCAGCAGGCTGAGGTCAGCAGGTCTTGGAGGAGTCAGGGAGCCCCCAAGGCCTTCCCTGTGCAGCTCTCCAGCTTGTCAAGTGCTGTAGGGCTGTTCCTGGCCCTGTGCATCTTTGAGCCTGACTCAAGAGCCCAAGCTGTCCTGAGCCTGGCCTGGGAGCAGCCCTCAACAGGATGGTGGTTTCTGTTCACTGCATCATTAGGAATGGCCATGAATTTCTTCCTTTTTCTCCCCCAAAGAGTCTGAGCCCTGAATTCTGGGTCCTAACTAGGACCATCCAACTGCTATAGCCCGGCCCTGACCCTGAGGGGAGGGAAGGAGCACTAGGTAAGAAAGTTACAGGGCTGCTGCTTAATAGATGTGTGTCCCTAGGGGAGTCATAACCTGTCTGTGTTGATCAGCTGTGGCTTCAATATTGACGGATAACAAACCAGCCCAAACTCAGCTACCACCATGTCCATGCTCACACTCTCAGGTCTGTGGGGGGCTGCGATTCAGCTGACCAGGCTGGGCTCAGCAGGGCAGCTCTGCTGTAGGCTGAAGCTGGATTCAGGCCTGTGGCACCTGTCACCATGTTCCCCTTTGAATTCCGGGAATTCATGGTCTTCTGGTGGCACACAAGGAGGGTGGATGGGGCATCAGTGCCTCTTACCACTGGAATATGCCCAGAACCATATTGTACCTGTTTGTGTGAACAGGTAGAACATCAGTGAGAGGGGAAATGGACTCCTCTGCCCACTCCCCAGTGTTTCAAGATCACGGGCAAGAGGAGGAAGAACCGATCAGAAAGATCCCAACTACTACAACCTCACAGCGGGACTTGGGCATGTCTCATGTGTGACGGTGATCAAGACAGAAAGCGACCGGACATGCAAAGAGTGCCCTTCACAGGAGGCACATGGCAGCTTTCTGCCCTCTCTGCCACCCTCATTTGCCTCTCCTCGAGTATCTTCATGCGGATATAAAATATCTCCAAGTGAAACCAAACTTCATGTACCCTCAGAGGAGTAAGGGCTAAAGACCTGGCAGAACATGGCGCAGTCATCCTTAAGTGTCAGAGCGCCCATCTCTGCTCGTTTTCTGTCCTCTCTTTCTCCCCCTGAGTTTTGGCTGTGCCATGTGGCACGCAGGGTCTTAGTTCCCCAGTCAGGGATCAGACCCGTGCCCCCTGCAGTGGAAGCGCAGATTCTTGACCACTGGACTGCCAGGGAAGCCCCTGTTAGGTTTTGTTTGTTTGGGCCGGGCTACACTGCATGCGAGATCTCAGTTACCCACCAGGGATCGACCCTGTCCCCCCTGCAGTGTGAGTGCACTGGTTAAGCCCCCGGACCTCCTGGGAAGTCCCTTTCTGTCTCTTCTCACTGTCTCCTCCCTCCCTGCTCTGCCTCCTAGAACCCGGCTTTCCTTTTCCAAACACATCTAAACTGAGACATGCAGAAAAGAATGATCAAATCAAGTCCATCCCCCAAAGGAGCCAGGCGGTATTTTATTTTTCGGCCCTTGATCTTTTAGGAAGTTGAAGTATTTCCTCCAAAGCTCCCTTAAGGAAGAGGAAGTGGAGTGAGAAGGGATGTTTCCTGAAGTCCCGGGCCTGGAGCCTCCCTCCCGCTGGCAGCCAGGTTCGGGGTGGTTGTCGCCTGGCCGAGCAATCCGGGGACAGGGGCCTCAGGGCCCAGCTGCTTCCTGTACAGACTTCAATCCTCCTATATTTAGTCCTGTTCTGCCTTCCTCCCTCAGAGGTGCCCCGGGCCCGTCACCAGCCTTCTCAGGATTCGGAGGTGTGATTGTGGCTTCTTACAGGAATTCAGTAGAGCAAAAAAGCTGCAAAGTGAGCTTCACCTGTGTGCTCTCTCTCCTCTTCCTCCTCCTCCTTCTCCTGTGCGCGCGTGTGTGATCCTCAGATCAGCAAACCCTGTCTGCTCTACCTTCAGAATTTATCCAGAATCTGACCACCTCCTACTGCCCCCAACACTGTTTTGTTTTGGTTTGTTTTTTTCTGCAGCCGCATCCCCAGTGCCTAGAACTGTGTGAGTGTCTACTAGGGGTTCAGTTAATGTTTACTGAATGAATGAATTAGTTGCTCGGTTTCCTTTCAGTGGTGCTCCCAGCACCTATTTTACCATATCTGGTTGTCTCTAGGGCACAGGCTTCCCAGGTGGTGCAGTCGTAAGAAACCGCCTGCCAAAGCAGGAGACGCAAGAGATGAGGGTTCAGTGCTTGAGTAGGGAAGGTCCCTTGGAGTAGAAAATGGCCGCTTGCTTCAGTATTCTTGCCTGGAGAACGGCATGGACAGAGGAGCCTGGCGGGCTACAGTCCATGGGGTTGCAAAGAGTTGGACATGACTAAGCACGCACAGGATCCAAACCTTGCTGTATGAGAATATTACTGACCTTTTCATGTTTGCCTTGGGATGGGGGGAGGGGGTTGGGAAGGAAGTGATTCAGCAAAAGAGGGGGCTGGATTTGAACCCAGGTCCCCTCCCCACCCCTACTTCTGCACTGGGACTTTTGCCTTTAGCTGCTGAAGAAGTAAAGAGCCCAGGCATTTAATACAGATGCCTTATCTGTGCCACTATTATTAGGGCCATAAATTCCACCTTATACATAGGGTGACATCTTTTCTCAGCTTAATATTTGTATTTCTTGTATCATGGAGATTTGTATTTCTTGTATCATGGAGATTTGTATTTCTTGTATCATGGAGATTTTCTCCAAGTATTGGTTTGCAGGATGGTGGACGTGGAATGAGACAGACTGTAATACTAGTACTGAATCTAACTGGCTATGGGACCTAAGGGGATATATTCTCTCTGAGCCTCAGTTCCTCATTCCACAGTTTCCTTTATTTTTTTTTCCTTTATTTCATAACCATAACCTTCCTCCCTCTTTCAGAATGAGGGAGCATTCAGTACAGATGGCTTTACCGTACTGTTAGGAGGAACGTCATCTTGTTTAACTATTAGTACTTCATACTATGTAGTGAATGACTGACAGTTTCTAGGAACATTCGAATTTTGTGAAGAAGGTGCTCACTAGCACAGGGGAGATTTCATTTGGCAAATTTGGGAGCAGAGGGATAAAATTAACTGATGCCTTTGAGGGCCCTTGCTTTATAGATGAGGGCATCAAGGCTCAGAGAAGGGGAGTGTGGCTCCCTTTGCCACACAGGAAGTCAGGGATAGAGCTGGGCCTGGGACCTGGGATTCCTGATTCCCACATTGCATGGTACTCTTTCTGTGGGTTGAAATGCAGAGGAGAGTTTTTCATGGGGTACAGCTCTGGGTTATATAAACAGTACATGTGCGGTGAATACAACATGAGAAGAGCGTAATTCTTCCTCCAACAGTGACCCCTTAGCAAGTTCAGTCTTATTTCTTTTTGTGAGCCATGACAATTTGATTCTTATTCAACCCAAACCATGAGTCACTCCTCTTGGGAATAATGAGAAAATGAGTGAGCTGGGGTTTCCAAGAAGAGGAACCCTGAAGGACTAGCAGCAGGAATAAGTTCAGTTCAGTTCAGTTCAGTCGCTCAGTCGTGTCCGACTCTTTGTGACCCCATGAATGGGGATGGGATAAATGATATCCTTCATTACATGGAAGCTTCTGGAGGCAGGGAACAGACCTCTATCCTGGCTCTGAGGAAAAGGAGAGGCTGGATAAGTATAAGAAACTCTGATGGCTTGATCTGACAGGAAGTTATCAGGGGCAGAATCTGGGCTGTAAGCCCTGAGTACTGGGAAGATGGGAAGGAAAACTAATCAGCATAGCTGATATAAAAGCAACTCAGACTTTTTACAGTTCAAGCTTCCAAGTCCGCCTGTGACCTTGAGACCAGGATGGGTCCTAACATGCAAGGGAGAGTGTTTCAGTTAAAAATGAGTTTGGATACATATAATGAATTCCAAAGTAATGATGGCTTAAATGAAGTAGAAGCTTCTTTATGTACGTCAGGGCTGAGCATTCAGAGGTCTCAGAGGGGCCCATGGGCATCACTCAGTTCAGTTCAGTTCAGTTCAGTTGCTCAGTTGTGTCTGACTCTTTGTGGCCCCATGGACTGCAGCACGCCAGGCCTCCCTGTTCATCACCAACTCCTGGAGTTTAATAAAACTCATGTCCATTGACTTGGTGATGCCATCCAACCATCTCATCCTTTGTAGTCCCTTTCTCCTCCTGCCTTCAATCTTTCCCAGCATCAGTGTCTTTTCAAATGAGTCAGTTCTTCCCATCAGGTGGCCAAACTATTGGAGTTTCAGCTTCAGCATCAGTCCTTCCCATGAATTTTCAAGACTGATTTCCTTTAGGATGGACTGGTTGGATCCCTTGCAGTCCAAGGGACTCTCAAGAGTCTTCTCCAACACCACACAAAAGCATCAATTCTTTTGCACTCAGCTCTCTTTATAGTCCAACTCTCACATCAGTACATGACTACTAGAAAAACCATAGTTTTGACTAGATGGACCTTTGTCGACAAAGTAATGTCTCTGCCTTTTAATATGCTGTCTAGGTTGGTCGTAGCTTTTCTTCCAAGAAGCAAGTGTCTTTTAATTTCATGGCTGCAATCACCATCTGCAGTGATTTTGGAGCTCAAAAAAATAAAGTCAGCCACTGTTTCCACTGTTTCCTCATCTATTTGCCATGAGGTTATGGGACCAGATGCCATGATCTTCGTTTTCTGAATGTTGAGTTTTAAGCCAACTTTTTCACTCTCCTCTTTCACTTTCATCAAAAAGGCTTTTAGTTCCTCTTCACTTCCTGCCATAAAGGTGGTGTCATCTGCATATCTGAGGTTATTGATATTTCTCCCAGCAATCTTGATTCCGGCTTGTGCTTCATCCAGCCCAGCATTTCTCATGATGTACTCCTCATGTATGTTGAATAAGTAGGGTGACAATATACAGCCTTGACGTACTCTTTTTCCTATTTGGAACCAGTTTGTTGTTCCCTGTTCAGTTCTAACTATTGCTTCCTGGCCTGCATACAAGTTTCTCAAGAGGCAGGTCAAGTGGTTTGGTATTCCCATCTCTTGAAGAATTTTCCACAGTTTGTTGTGATCCATACAGTCAAAGGCTTTAGCATAGTCAATAAAGCAGATGTTTTTCTGGAACTCTCTTGCCTTTTGATGATCCAACAGACATTGGCAATTTGATCTCTGGTTCCTCTGCCTTTTCTAAATCAAGCTTGAACATCAGGAAGTTCACGGTTCATGTACTGTTGAAGCCTGGCTTGGAGAACTTTGAGCATTACTTTACTAGCGTGTGAGATGAGTGCAATTGTGCAGTAGTTTGAGCATTCTTTGGCATTGCTTTTCTTTGGGATTGGAATGAAACCTGACCTTTTCCAGTCCTGTAGCCACTGCTGAGTTTTCCAAATTTGCTGGCATATTGAGTGCAGCGCTTTCACAGCATCATCTTTCAGGATTTGAAATAACTCAACTGTAATTCCAATACCTCCACTAGCTTTGCTTGTAGTGATGCTTCTGAAGGCCCATTTGACTTCACATTCCAGGATGTCTGGCTCTAGGTGAGTGATCACACCATCGTGATTATCTTGGTCATGAAGATCTTTTTTTGTACAGTTCTTCTGTGTATTCTTGCCATCTCTTCTTAATATCCTCTGCTTCTGTTAGGTCCATACCATTTCTGTCCTTTATCGAGCCCATCTTTGCATGAAATGTTCCCTTGGTATCTCTAATTTTCTTGAAAAGATCTTTAGTCTTTCCCATTCTATTGTTTTCCTCTATTTCTTTGCACTGATCAGGGGAAGGCTTTCTTATCTCTCCTTGCTCTTCTTTGGAACCCCAAATTCAAATGGGTACATCTTTCCTTTTCTCCTTTGCCCTTAGCTTCTCTTCTTTTCTTGGTTATCTGTAAGGCTGCCTCAGACAACCATTTTGCCTTTTGCATTTCTTTTTCTTGGGGATGGTCTTGATCACTGCCTCCTGTACAATGTCACAAACCTCTGTCCATAGTTCTTCAGGCATTCTGTCTATCAGATCTAATCCCTTGAATCTATTTGTCACTTACACTGTATAATCATAAGGGATTTGATTTAGGTCATACCTGAATGGTCTACATGCTCCTTCTTTATTCTCTAAAATTTCAGATAAAAACTTCCATTCTCAAAGTCACCTCATGATCTGAGATGGTTGCTGTAGTGTCAGCCATCAAGTCCAAGTTCCAGGAAACAGAAAATAGGTTATCATTGGGCTTTCCTGATGACTCAGTGGTAAAGAATCCGCCTGCCAATGCAGCAGATGTGGGTTCAATCCCTGACCTGGGAAGATCCCACATACCTCGGAGCAACTAAGCCCACACACCACAACTACTGAGCCATGAGTACTGAGCCCATGCGCCCAGAGCCTGTGCTCAGGAATAAGAGAAGCTGCCACAGAGAGAGACCCATGCACTGCAACTCCAAAGACCTGGCATAGCCCAGAACAAAAAAGAAAGTATGTTACTTTTGGTCGTGGAGTAGTGGGAGAAATGAGTCCCTGAGGAGCCCTTTGGGCAGCTTCTGCTGCTATTGTCTGAAGTTCAGAATGTAGTCACATGGCCATAATTGGCTGCAAAGGAAACTGGGAGTACAGTCTGTTAGTCACAAGGCAACCCCAAACAAAACTAGTGTCCCATTATAAAAAACAAGTGGAGAATGATCATGGGATTGGCCTCTATGGTCTCAGCTTTATGTAGCATCAGCTCTTCCTAGGTGTCGGGCTTTTGGATACAAAGTCAAACACACCTGGTGTGGCCTCACCATTCACACTGTCAGCAACAAAACAGAGCAAATTCATTGGCGTCTTAATGGAAATACAAGGAAGAAAGAACCTAAAAATGTCTGTGGAACGAGGGGACAAAATGCTCTATCCACCCCCTTGATGTTTTACCCACCTCACCATCCTCTTTATTCTCAGAGAACTCTGTATTAGGTCTTCATTGGTTCACCCACAACATTTTAGCTCCTATGAAGCCTCAAAATCTTCCACCGCCAGGCTTCTCTGCTGGACCACTTTTAGGAGCCTGATCTTTTGAGGTGAAGAGGGACCCCTATGTCTGCTCTCATCCAAGACATAGACTGCTCTCATTTAAAACCTAAGGCTTTGGCCAGGTTGTTTAGTAGAGTTAGCCCATCTCTTACTAAGTCAAGCCCTACCTTATTTTCTGAGCCGCATGAATCATCAGCCTCCTCTAGCATCACATTTTTCACTGGGACATTTGAGTTGCCCTCGCACACTGTTGTATTGTAAGGTCAAGAGTTTTGTCTATATTGAAATCCCAAAGACCCCGAACGCTTGAGGCATTCTCTGGTTCTAGTCAAAAGACAGCCTGTTTCCTCAAACAGTTAAAAATAGAACCATCGTAGGATCCTGCAATCCCACTTCTAGGTATACATCCAAAAGAACTGAAATCACGGTCTCAAAGAGAAACCTGCGCTCCTATGTTCATGTACCATTATTCACAGTGGCTGAGATGGGGAAGCAGCCCAGGTGTCCATCAATGGGTGAATGGGTAAGAAAATGCCATCTATTCGTGCAACAGAATATGATTTAGTCTCAAGAGGAAGGACATTCTGACACATTCTACAGTGTGGATGAATCTTGAGGACATTATGCTCAGTGAAATAAGCCAGTCACAAAAGCACAAATACCAAAAAAAAAAAAAAGGGGGCACAGATACTGTGTATTTTATGCCACTTATACATCAGTGTTGTTGTTTATGGTCGCTAAGTCATGTTCAACTCTTTGTAACCCCTTGGACTGCACCCGCCAGGCTCCTCTGTCTATGAGATTTTCAGGCAAGAATACTGAAGTGGGTTGTCATTGCTTTCTCAAGGGGATATTCCTGACCCAGGGATCAAACCTGAATCTCCTGCATTGGCAGGCGGATTTTTTTACCACTGAGCCACATGGGAAGCTCACCATGTTTATGGGATTATCTAATGGAGACAAATTCATGGAGACAGGAAGTAGAATGGTTGTTGCCAGGGCTGGGGCAGGGGCGTGATTCTTCATTGAGTGTAGAGTTTCAGTTTTGCAAGTTGAAAAAGTTCTAGAGAGTTATTGCACAGCACAGCAGTATGCGTATCTACTATAAATGGTCAAGATGGTCAGTTTTATTACTGTGTTTTTATCACACACATACACACACAAAGTTGTAGGTTCAGGAAGATAAAGTGAAAAAAGCATGATTGCTTTTTAAAAAAATTTTTGAAGTACAGTTGATTTGCAATATTGTGTTAATTTCTGCTACACAATGACGTGGTTCAGTTATGCATATAAGCGGTCTTTTTCACATTCTTTTCTCTTATGGTTTATGGCAGGATATCGAGTACAGTTTCCTGTGCGAAACAGTAGGACTTTGTTGCTTATCCATCCTGTATATAATAGTTTACATCTGCTAACTCCAAGCTCTAACCCTTCCCTTCCCCTTGGGAGTCTATTCTCTATATCTGTAAGTCTGTTTCTGTTTCATAGACATATAAGTGATATCATATGATATCTGTCTTTTTCTGACTTAACTTCACTCAGTATGATAATCTCTAGTTGCATCCATTTGCTGCAAATGGGTTGTTTCATTTTTTATGGCTGAGTTATATTTCATTGAGGAGGGCATGGCAATCCACTCCAGTATTCTTGCCTGAAGAATCCCATGGGCAGAGGAGCCTAGCTGGCTACAGTCCATAAGATGCAAAGAGTTAGACACGACTGAAGTGACCTAGCGATATTCCATTGCACGTCTTCTTCATCCGTTCATCTACTGATGAACATTCAGGCCGCTTCCATGTCTTGGCTGTCGTTAATTATGCTGCAGTGAGCTTTGAGGTGCATATATGCTTTTGAATTATATTTTTCTCTAGATATGTGCCCAGGAGTGGGATTGCTGGATCACATATGGCAACTCTATTTCAGTTTTTGAGGAACCTCCACACTACTTTTCATAGTGACTGTATCAATTTACATTCTCCATACCTTCTCCAGCATTTGTTATCTATAGACCTTTTTTAAAAAATATAAATTCACTTATTTTAATTGGATGTAGACCTTTTAATCGGCAATGGCACCCCACCCCAGTACTCTTGCCTGGAAAATCCCATGGACTGAGGAGCCTGGTAGGCTGCAGCCCATGGGGTTGCAAAGAGTCGGACACGACTGAGCGACTTCACTTTCACTTTGTACTTTTATGCATTGGAGAAGGAAATGGCAACCCACTCCAGTGTTCTTGCCTGGAGAATCCCAGGGACGGGGGAGCCTGGTGGGCTGCCGTCTATAGGGTTGCACAGAGTCAGACATGACTGAAGCGACTTAGCAGCAGCAGCAGCAGACCTTTTAATGATGGCCATTCTGCATGGTGTGAAGTGATAACTCATTGAAGTTTTGATTTGCATTTCTCTGATAATTAAGCATGCATTGCTTTCAAGATGGAGAGAAAAGAGAAAAAGGAGTTAGTGCTCAGTCAGCATCTATCCTCTCCTGGGCTTTGGGCTGAGCGCGTCATTGCACTCGTGGTCCTGTCGACTTGAAGCTGCAGTCACTGCTTCCGTAATTGTAGAGATGGTTCACGTAGTCACTCATTCCAGCAGTTCTTATTGGTCATCTCTTATGTACCAGGCATGCTCCTTGCTGTGGGACATGCAGCTATGACTGAGTCAGAGGGGGAGAGAAAGGCTATACCCACACTCATACGTGGTGTGAATTCAAGTCATGATTGATGAAGAGGATGAAGAGGGAGGAAGAGGGATAGAAATTGAGGAAGGTGCTTCTGTACCTACAGTGATGTCATCCCAGGATGCTCAGAGCAGGTGACATTTCGAGTGGAAGATTACTTGATAAGGAATGCAGGAGAGAGGTGAAGTAGCATGTCCTAGAGAAGCCAGCAAATAAAAGACAGGTCTGAGATTTAACTTCATTTTGCAAAACCTTTTACTATGAAAGATTCAAACATTTACAAAACAAACAGAATAATAGAAGGAACCCCCATGTAGCTGTCACTCAGTTTCAAAAATTAGCAATTCAAGAACAATCTTGTCTTCATCTGTATACCCCTGCTCCCCCACTTCCCCCACACATATTATTTTGAAGTACAACTAGACAACTTCTCACTTAATTCAAAGATATTTTTGTAGCCATCACCACACCATCACCATACCTCAAACAATTCCTTTTAATCAAATATCCAATCAGTGTGCAAGTTTCTAATTATCTTATACATATATTAAAAAAAATTTTTTGCGGTTTTTTTGAGTCAAGATCTAAATAAAGTCATCACACTGTGATTGACTGGTGTGTCTTTTTTGGTAATAAAATATACATAACACAAATTTTACTGTTTTAACCAACATGTACGTTCATATTGTTATGCAGTCATCACCACTATCCATCTCTCCAACATCTTCATCTTCCAAACAGAAACTCCGTCCCTGTTAAACAACTCACCCCAGCCCCTGGAGACCACCATTCTGCTCCCTGTCTGTGAATCTGACTGCGCTAAGTACCTTGTTTAAGCGGGATTGTACGGTGTCTGTGCCCTTGTGATGACTGGCTTTTCTCACTCAGGGTGCTGTCCTCAAGGGTCACGGCTGGAGGTAACACAGTACAGCTGCTGAATTCATCTCACAAACCAGGTCCAGGCAGGAAAGAGGAGACACTCCCAAAAGGGGTGACGGAAGAGGGTGTACTCGCTGTCAGGAGAGTGGGGGTGAGGGGACAGAGGACAGAAAGAAGGGAAGTAGGGCCTGGAGAGGCCTCTGCTACTCCCGAAGCTGCAGGGAGCCAGGCTGTGGTGGAGACCCTCAGCCACTGTGGACATGCTCCCAAGGGGGTGTGGAAAAATTTCTGGAACCTTCTCTCCTGCCTCCCTCCTGACCCCTTCTCCTGCCTCTCATCGGCTGAACCAAACTGGAAGCCAGAAATCAAGCGAGAAGAGGTCATGCTTAGGGGTCAGCCTTCTGGGGTCCAGAAAATGGATAACGCTGGTGGCTGGGAAGACAGCAGAGGCTCGGCTGGCCCCGTCAGTTGGCGCCCAGCACAGAGCAGAGGGTTCTTACTGTTTAGTGTCCAGGTCATGTCTGACTCTTTGCGACCCCGTGGACTTGTAGCCCGCCAGGATCCTCTGTCCATGGGATTTCCCAGGCATGAATACTGGAGTGGTTGCCATTTCCTTGTCCAGAGGGTCTGCCCGATCTAGAGATCAAACCCACGTTTCCTGCATTGGCAGGCAGATTCTTAACCACTAGTGCCACCTGGGAAGTGGAGAAAAATTAGAGTCTGTCCCTCGATCAATGAATAGGAGATGCTGAGATGGAGAGAGGCTTTGTGAGGGTCAGGAGGCTGGGCAAACCTGTGAGCTATGTCTCCTCTAGTGGTAACTCTAAAGTGCTCCCAAATCTTGTTTGTGGCAGGGGGTGGGGGTACCCTCAGTGAATCACTGATGCACAGATGCTCAGAACTCACATCCATGGATACAATGTAGGGATTTCCCTCCCCTGGAACTCCAGTGGGCTCTTCAGTGCTGGGGAAGATGACCTGGAGGAAAATGAAGTGAGTCCCCGTGGTCTGGCCTTAGCAAGACCTGCAACCAGCAGCTGCTCAGCCCCTGGGGAATCTGTGTGCCAAGCTGAATCAGGAACAGCCCCTGAAGGAAGATTGATTAAGATGTCACGCCTTCCCAGGCTGTCTAAATCAGAATGCTGCTTACTAAGGGAAACCTCCGCTCTCTGCCTCAGCTCCCCTAATGTAGTGGGGGATGGGGCTTCCAGGACCTGACTAGATTACCTGCTTCGCTGGAAAAGCTGTAGAATTCTCAGCCTGATGCACCTCCCCGTGCAGATCAAGTGATGGAGCCCCATATCTTTTACCAAGATTTATTTTAGAAATCCAGGGACAGGCTGTGGGGCTGGAGGCACCTGATGTTTTTACTGGCTTAGGTTCTTGGACCTTTTAATCAATAGAAATTGATAAGATGAGAAATTTAGGCTTTGTTGGGGCCCCTGTTGCAGCAAGAGGGACAAAAACAAGTGACAGTTCCCCTTGCTTGCTCTCCAAGTTGTGAGGCAAGCTGGTTCCTTAAATGGGTGAGGGTGCAGACGGGTCCAGGGGTCCTATCCATTTTTTATCCACCATGCTGTTGGTGTTGTCTCAGTCCATGCAGGCTACTAAAATAAAATCCCATAAGCTGAGGGCTTATAACCAACATACATTTATTTCTCACAGCTCTGGGACTCTGGAATCAGGGTGCCAGCATGGTTTGGTTTTGGATGGGGAGGGTCCACTTCTGGGTTACAGACAGCTGACTCCTCTCTGTGTCCTCACATGGCAGAAGAGAACTCTGTAGAATCCTTTTACAAGAGCACTAATCCTATTCGTGAAGGCTCTACCCTCATGACCTAAGTAACTTTCAAGGGCCTCACTTTCTAATACGATCACACTGAGTGTTAAAATTTCAGTGTATGAAATTGGGAAGGGGGACACAAATATTCAGACCACAGCAAGGCTGCATGATTGCCTGTAGCATTTTCCACCTCTTGTTTCTGGATGGGGACTTCACAATTTGCAAAGTATTGCCTTGTGCATGCTCTTGTTTGAGTCTCCCAGTGACCATACTAGGGATAAAGAAGAGGATACCCATTTTATAGATTGGGAAACTGAGGCTCGATGATGTTTTTATGAATCTGCCCAAGGTCACACAGCTGTGGTGAAGGGCAGAGGGTGGCTTTAATTTTCTTGCCCTCCATACCACGTATACCATACCTCCAAGGCACACCAGATTCTACCTACTGGTGCCTAAACATCAACCCACAGGTGCACCCCAGTAAAATTCAAAAGTTAAATATAGGGATCAAAATGTGAACCCCTGGGAAAACTTGGAGGCTTATCTTCAGAGTGAATGTAAAGAAACAACATCATGAAGATGTCGTTTGGTTCTATTGCATTCGTAACAATTCTAGGGAAGATATGATCACTTTAGGAAGAAGCCTACAAAGGGTGCTTAGGGGAACACTATAAATAGCTGTTTCTACTAAGAAGAAAGAGGCTAAACGTGTATTATCTATTCTGTGTCAGTTTAGAAACTTTCCAGATAGTGTCTGAAAATCCAGGGTAATGTAATATCCTTATAAATATGCCCAGTGCCTAACCAAGCCTGGAATACCAGCTACTAGGAAACGTTCTAAAAACTCTTTAAAAATGTTTTCCTGCTTCTAAAAATTGGTATGTATTTATTTGAGTAAATTTGGAAAACACACACACAGACAAAACACGTGGAAGCCCACCATTACGAGAGGTTCACTTTCAACATTTGGATGAGCATCCTTATGCAGCAGACTTTCAACTTGAGATCATACTCTATGTGTGATATTTCCTAGTATCTCCCATCCAACCTTACACTGTCATCCTTTTAGTTACAGAGGCAGGAGAGCACATTGGTTAAGACAGTGGATTCTGAAACTAGCCTCTTAGGCCACTTCCTATGCCGTTGTTCAGTCACCCGGTCCTGTCTGACTCTTTGTGACCCCATGGACTGCTGCACACCAGCCTTCCCTGTCCTTCACTATCTCTCAGAGTTTGCTCAAACTCAAGTCCATCAGGTTGGTGATGCCATCCAACCATCTCATCCTCTCATCTCCTCTTCCCGCCTTCAGTCTTTCCCTGAATCAGGGTCTTTTCCAGTGAGTCAGCTCTTCACATTAGGTGGCCAAAGTATTGAAACTTTAGCTTCAGCCTCAGTCCTTCCAGTGAATATTCAGGATTGATCTCCTTTAGGATTGACGGGTTTGATCTCCTTGCAGTCCAAGGGACTTTCAAGAGTCTTCTCCAACACCACAGGCCACTAACTGGCTGCGGGTAAACTGTACTTAACCCCTCTGTGCCTCTGTTGTCTCAAATGGGGCGTGGCAGCACATTACACTCATTACTTTTAGAAAGAAAGAATTGAATTACTTGCAGAAAGAAATGAATTGATGTAACATACTTGGACAGAGCCTGGCATATAGCAAGTCTTCACCAAATATTTGATAGTATCCACATTTTTAGTAAAATTATAAGTCCCACTGGCTACTAACTTTATGCTGGGCATTTTTCAAGGCCTTTCATACATGTTGCTACATTTCATTTGTGTAACGATGTTAAGAAATTGGCTTTGTCTCCCATTTTGCAGATGTTGAAACTGAGACTTGTCATTGTCCAAGTCGTATGGTGCTTGGCACAGGCAAGATTCCTGAGGGTCCCTTTGTGGAGTCCTGTGATTCCTCTTTGGGCCCAATCAGACCCTCACACCCCTGGTCTGTTCTCGGACCACTCTGCCCCTGATCTTAAGTCTGACCAAAGCAGATAGGTGCAATAGTAGCTATTATTGATTAGTCTGGCATTGATCGTTGCTGCTTCTTGGGATAGTGTGTGCATAAAGGGAACCTTTTTCAGTCTATTTGTAATCCACTCTACACTGCCCTGGGCTTCTCTTGTGGCTCAGCTAGTAAAGAATCCGCCTGCAATGCAGGAAACCTGGATTCGATCCCTGAGTTGGGAAGATCCCCTGGAGAAGAGTAAGGCTACCCACTCCAGTATTCTGGCCTGGAGAATTCCGTGGACTGTACAGTCCATGGGGTCACAAAGAGCTGGACACAACTGAGCGACTTCCGCTTTTGCTTTCACTACCTGCCCCACCATTATTTGAAACCAGGTGCCACCTCTCCTGCAGTTTCCTTAAGCAACTGGACTGGGATTCTCCCTGCCAGCCCCTTCACCAGTGCCTGGCAGATGCTCAGTGCTCCATAAATGTGCACACAATTTAGCTGAAAGCAAGTCCTTTTAAAAAAAAATTTTTTTAACAATCTGTTATTTATTTATATTTTTCTCCATGCTGTGTGGCTTGCAGGATCTTTGTTCCCTGACCAGGGATCAAACCCAGGCCCCCTTCAGTGCAAGTGCAGAATCCTAACCACTGGACCGCCAGGGAATTCCCCAAGCAAGTCTTAAAAATAAACATCAGTGAACAGAAGATTCTTGGGATTGAAACTAAGACATTAGAAGGACAAAGATGGGAAATGGAGCCTTTAGTTCGGAGAAGACTTGGAGGACATCCATCCCGAGGAGCTGTGGGTGGAAGAAGGTCTCAGGGTGAATTGGGGAAAGCCTAAGTCTGAGGTTGGGCCAACCTGGGTCCCACCCCCTAGGTGACCTTGTGAGAGTGTCCTTCTTCCCTTCAGCTCCTTCTGTAAGAGGGGAAAGGTGATGTCTGCCCAATGAGGCTTCTGTGAAGACCTCCATGAGAGAATGTGCTCAGAGTGATTGGATGTGCTGTGCACGTGTTTAAACTCTTAGAGTCTGATCTACTGTGTTCTCGAAACTGGTATCCTCAATTTTTAGAAGAGTATTGGACACACAACATGTGTGATGCATGTTATTGCCTAAATGAATACTCAGTAAACAAATTTGAGCTCTTCCTTCCATGCCATTCTGCGTATATGGGTCCCAGAGGGAAGTTACATGAGGTGGAGAGGTAACTGGGTGGGTGAGAGGATTACGGGGTAAGAGAGAAGTGGTGTGGGCAGAGATAGAGGATGTGGGAACTAGGGCCAGCACACCAGAGTCTCTGCTCCTCTATCTGCTGAATAGGCAGGCTTAGGTAAATTGCCTCAGGTCTTGGGGCCTCAGTTTCCTCATTAGCAATGATCATCCTTAACTCATTGGGTTGTTAAGATTGTAAGAGCTTTAGTAAAATACTTAGAGCCTAGCATAGAGGAAGCACCTACTTAATGTAAATCACTATCAGAACCCTTAATAATTGGCAGAAGGTTTATTAGATATTGTTGATCTTACTGATTAAAACCTTTCCTATTTCATTTATTCACTTGTATGGGTGAGGTTTGGACTGGCGCTACAGTTTTTGGCTGACTTCTCAGTTGGGGAGAGCAGACAGTTTGACTGGGGATAGGTAGTCTAAGATGATGGCCTTGTGTCTGGTGGTTGGGACCAGTCAGCAGTAGGCTGGTCTGTTCAGCTAGGATGCTTATCCCTGCTCCACGTGGCCTCTTATCCTCCAGGAGGCTAGCTCAGGCTTCTGCACTTGGTGGTCTCAAGGCAGCATTCCAAAAGAGAGACAGCAAATCAACTCTATTCCATATAAAATAAAGACTAAAGCAAATGAACAACTAAGAGAGAGCAAGAGAGCAGGTGCCTCAAGGTCTCCTGAGGCCAGAACACTCACGATGATCACGTCTGCCCGCCCCTCTCTGTTCATCTAACCATGTGACAAGGTAGGGGAGTCATATTGCAAATGCATGTGCACAAAGAAGGAGGGATTCTTTTGACCAGCTCTGCAAACAGCCTTCCACAGAAGCAGCTAACATTTCTGAGGCTCTGGTAACTTGCCAAGCACACTGGCTTCCATGACTGTTGTCCACCCAACAAAATTAGCTTCCTGATGAGGTGAGAGCTTCACTATATTAGGAATATTCAAGCCACATCTGCAGATCCCTCAAAATGACTGAGATGGTGGGAGGGGCTGGGAGGAGGGCACTAGGGTTCTTTCTATCAGTGAGAAATGCAGGATTTGAAGAAAATGCAAAATAGCCAACTGAATTACAGATGAGAGTCAGGATTTCTTTTGAGGGATCAGATGGTTAGATAGCATCACCGACTCAATGGACATGAATTTGAACAAACTCTGGGAGATAGTAGAGGACAGGGAAGGCTGGAGTGCTACAGTCCATGGGGTCGCGAAGAGCTGGACATGACTGAGCAACTCAGCAACAGCAAGGACAATGGCAAAGTCGTGTTGATTTTATTGATGAGAAGCATGTTAATACTGGCAGAGGTGTGTGGTTTTCCCCAGTCACTAAGCAAGAGAGGGGTGCAAGATTTTTGAGGGGCCTGATTTGATGGGAGGGAATAGAATGATCTAGCCCTAATCTGTCTTGCAGGAGTTCTTGGTGAAGCCACGTTTTGAGGCCCTAATCACATACTGGGTGGTGTGGACACAGCACTTCTTTCACAAGCTCATTGCTCTTGTCTCTGGATGTTTGGAGCCAGGAAGTTTGGGATTTAAAAATGAGATGCAGTCCTGGGTAGGATGGAGTTGTCAGCAGCTCCTAGAGATATTAGACAACCACTCCTGCCAAGAACAATGAGAAAGCCTGTTTTGTATGAAATACAAAAATTACCCATTTAAATCCTCAGGGAGCAGCTGAATCAGTGAGGACAAGAGGGAGACAGGTTCGGGGGAGGGGAGAACTGTGGAGAGCCAGCTGCTGCTCTTTCTCTGGGTCTTTTGCAACCTGGGGGCAAGACCATGAGTCCAGGTCTGGTCCAGTGGATGCTGCTACTGGGGACAGAGAGATGCCCACTCATGGGACCACAGAGACAAAATTAGAGATGGGGGTGCTGGAGTCACATGCCTGGTTCATTTTCTCCTCTGGACATTTGCCAGATTCTAAAGCTGGGCCGGGTGGGGAGTAGATAAACCAATAAGAAAGCCTTTGAACAGTAGAGCAAGTTTTCCCCAGTCTGGAGTCTGAGAAGAAAAGGATCCTTATTCAGGCTCTGCCAGGGAAAGGACCCAGTGAGCATGTTGCTGGGCTACTGTAGGAATTTGAGCTCGTGGCTCCCTTGCAACCATGGGGAGCTTCCAGCAGGGAAATGAGCTCATGTGTTTAAAGAAGAGCATTTTGGCCTCAGTGTGGAGAAAGGACTGAAGGGGAGAGAACAGTGGAGACAGGATGGTGTGAGGATGCTGCCTGATTCTGGACAATGACTGAGAGGCTGCATGGTGATTGATTTGTTCTATTTCTTTCATAAATTGAAGAAGCAGATAACATGAGCAGACAGAGGAAGGCTCGCTACTTGATGAATGGGCCATCTGTCTCAGCAGCAAACTTGGGAAGATTAGGGTGAAGCCAAGGGAGAAAGAGGCATCATTTGTCTTAAATGATTAAAAATAAAGAGAGAGAAGAAAACTATCATTATATTATGAAAGGGATTTGACAGGTTTTTACAATGAGAAAGAAGAATTTGTCCTGATCCATGTGATATTTAGCAGTATTGAAACTGGGAATGATCTAAATTAATTTAAAAAATAAAACAATTATCAGAGACTTGGGGATGAATCAGCTCAACTAACACATTTGAGGAAACTGAGGCCTAAGGAGAAAAATGGCTTGTTTAGTGAACCCAGTAAATGAATCACAAAGCCTTCTAATATATTTTTGCTTGTGGGGGCCTGCTCTATTTCCGAGACTATGGTTACTTCTTGCAAACATTTCTTGTATGTTTAAAAATAAAGCGTATCTAGTTATTATTAGTTTCAGACTTCTATAGATACCATTATATCAAGTTTGTTACCTGTGTTCTTCAAATGTGATTTGTCCTAACTGGCATTTTTGTATGCTTGATCTGTCAAAGTCTGAGGAAGATGTGTTTAAACATCCAACTGTGGAGTAGATTTAACAATTTCTCTTTCTAATTTTCTTAATTTTTGCTTTGTGTATTTTGAAGCTATATTCTTCGATGCATATAAGTCTAGTATTTTTCTGACATATTATCAACCTATGTTTTACATTTAGGTAGTTACCCTCTTTATCCTTAATACTGTTTGGTATTTTCAAGTTTATTTTGCTTAATGTTGAATAGATACACTGAGTTTCTTTTGGTGGTTAATATTTGCTTGGTACGACTTTCCCATTCTTTTAACAGTCAGTCTTTCTCTGTCCTTATATTTTAGGTATGTCTCTGGTTGTAGCAGCATGTAGCTTTATTTTAGAAATCCAGTAGGATGATCCCTATCTTTTTCAAGAAGAGTTTAGTCCATTTATAATTATTATAGTGTCATTGGAAAAGACTCTGATGCTGGGAGGGATTGGGAGCAGGAGGAGAAGGGGACAACAGAGGATGAGATGGCTGGACGGCATCACTGACTCGATGGACGTGAGTCTGAGTGAACTCCAGGAGTTGGTGATGGACAGGGAGGCCTGGCATGCTGTGATTCATGGGGTTGCAAAGAGTCAGACACGACTGAGCGACTGAACTGAACTGAACTGAATGTATACATCTGATCTGCATCATCTTGTTTTGTGGCTATTATTTACTCTGCCTTTGCTATCATTCTTATTTTTCTCCTTTTGTGCTTTCTGTAAAGCTGACTGTTTTCTTCATTCCACACTTTACCCCAGGTACATATTATATTCCTATTCTTTGAGTACTCTTTAACATTTTATTGTGCACCCTTGGATTAATATCTCTATCATCCACCTGTACACAAAATCTGAGAAGACTTTAATTATGATATATCTTTTTACATTTTCATGTTATCTAATAATATATTTCCACTCTGTTTATATACATCACAAATTAGTCATTATTGTTTTATATAGTCATTACTTGCTTAGATTTACCGATTTCTTGCTTACCATTCTTTCTTGAATTTTGTATTCTTCTTTTGGGTTCAGGTTAGTTCTGCCTGGAGCCCATTGATTACTAGCATGTTATCAGCAAGGAACTTTAGCAGTTAACCTCAGTTTTTGCCTTAAAATGTCTTTACTTTGTTTTCATAATTGAATGATCATTTACTTGGATATAGAATTCTAGATCTTCGATTATTTCTTCTTGGTAATGTGACAGTGTTATTCCACTGTCTTCTGGCTGCTATCAGGCATCTGCTATTGGTGTAATTGCCATATGTTCTTAGGTAATCTGTCTCTTTCTCTCTCTTTGGTTGATTTTGGTGTTTTCTCTTTGTTCGGGAGATTATAAAGTTCTGCTATAAGGCATATTTATTTTATATATCCTACTTGGCACTTGTACTTCTTGAACCTGAGAATTTATATTTTTCAATATTTCTGGAAAATTCTGCCATTATGTATTTGAATATTACCCTCTTTCCTGTCTTTCCTTCTGGAACTCATGGTAATATTTTTTCTTAACTCATAACCTCTCTTTCATGTTTTCTAACTCTGTCTAAGTAATATCCTAGCTAGTTCCCTCAGGTGAATCGTCAGTGGTACTGTGTTTTTCTGCAGCATGAAGTCTCTGAATTCAAACTCTTTCTATACTTCAGTGTTACCATTTTTAAAGTGGAAGTTATAATAATACCTACCCACCTAAAAATTATTTTGAGGTTAAATGAGTCAGTATATTTTTAAAAAACTCTTAGAGCAATATGTGACCCATATTAAGTACTCTATAAAAGTTAGACATTATTTTTAGAATCTACTTTATGGTGCTGTCCAATAGTTCTATTATTTGATGTTCTTAGGAAACTTAATTCTCCTGATTTATGTCTTGTGTCTCACTCATAAAATATTCTTTTGTTGGGTGTTCTGTAATCTTGGCCTGTGGGACTTTATCAGTGTGAAGAATCCTGTGTGTCTCAGCTTCAGCCATAAGATTGTTATAGGCTCAATAATATCAGGTCCAGGAATTTCAGGAATATCACTGGCCTGTGGGTGTTAGGATATTGGGCGTATCATAACCAGAGTTTCACTGGCTCAGGAAAACTTTTATTTGTTCATTTACTAACTGGAGGTTTGTGCACCATGTGGATGGTGTGAGTTCAACCCCACATTCCCATGAGATACAGGCATGTGGGCACGTATTCTCAAGGGAGATATTTTTCCCCACTTAGAGCTCTGACTGAGAAAGACAAGCAAATCTTATGATCTCTTGTGCTAAAGGGAGAATTTCCCCACCTGATCTAGGGACTTATCATTCAAGGGTCCTGCATTACATGATGATCTCAGTTCCAGAGCATGACTGTCTGCCTAAGTGTTATGTCCCATTCCCCTAATTCACAGAGAACAGCACAGCCTTCCCAGGGCGCCATCTTTCATGGAGATTTCCCTTCCTGGCTTGTGAGTTCAGCCCTTCATGGAGAAGATGCTTTCAGTGCTTTATCCAGCAATGTGGAAGTCATAGCATCCACCATATTGGGGGAGAAGTCTTCTTTGGTCTTCCTCACAACCTCACACTTGGCATAAAGCCCAGGTCAAGGCTGGATTCAGGGAAATATTTGTTGAATGGACAGACTGGAAGACTGGACACCTAAGAGCCTTGTCCTCCAGTTCAGAGCCTTGGCCACCACATGGGACCGTGTCTCTATTTGCTCAGGAGTCTGATTCTAAGCAGAGAAGACTATGCCTGAAGAGGACAACAGAAAATTAATTGGAGGGTATGATATTCCCGCTGAGTTTAGTTAATAGATGTTTCCTTTTCAGCCTGATGCTCTCCATGCCCCAAGCCCAGCAGTAATGAAGGTGACCACTGCCTTACAGGGTAGTGAACGCTTGTTCCCTGAGGCAGCGCTTCTCAGGGGTCAAAGTGCACACGATCACCTGGGGGTCTTGTCAACAGATAGTCAGTCTGGATCTACTTCTGCATTTCCAATGAGTTCTGGTGATCACAAATTGATCCTGTGGAAACATGGGAGCAAGGAAAATCCAGTCAATTCTGCCAACACAGAGAAGACATGAGTGCTGGACTTGGGTTGAACAGCAGGTCAAATCCGAATCCCATATGGCTCCTCCTCCATCCCCGTGACTGATTCATCTCAACTTGGTGAATCTTGGCTCCTTCCTGCAAAGCGCTCTCCTTACAGAGCCGCTGGGAGGAAACAAGTAACTACCTTTAGTAACAGCGATCATGGATCTAAAGCTTCTTGAGTGCCAAGCATAGTTTTCACATGTATTAGCTCAGTCCTAACAGCAACCATATGTGCACACGACTACTCACCCCGTGTTGCAGCTAAAAACATGAGGCACGGAACTGTTGCCCAGCCAGAAAGTGGGGAGTCACATTTGAACCCACGCAGTCTAGGTCCAAACGCAGGCTGTTAAGCCAACATTGTGCTGCCTCCCAGGATATAGGAAGGCATTTTTTGTGGTCTCTGGCCCCTAAATGTGCATATACAACATTGGCCGTTAGCATTACTATCATAAATGCCATTTTTGTTATTATTGCTACTGTTGTCGTTGTCCACGAGTAACTCGTGTTCCCAAGTCCTGGGCTCACGTGGCTCAGGACCGCCCCCTCCCCTCCCCCAGCCAGATCCACACTGGAAGGAAGACTTGCTTCTCCCAGCCTGGCTGCGGAAGTGATATATGAGATGAGGATGAGGATAGATCTTGGGAGGCTGGGGGGCTGTGATGAGGCAGGTGATTCAAAGCTAAGGCATGGGCAAAGGAACATGCCAGGGATCAGTGTGGCTGGAACAAGGAGTCACAGAGGAGCAGCAGGTCATGCAGCAAAGGCTGATTGGATCAAATCACAGAGGACATGGGAGGCTGCACCAGGGAGTGAGGGATTCTCCTGCAGGAAACGAAGAACAAGGAAGTTCTTGGGTTAGAGGAGGAGCAATTGATTTTTCTTTTTTAAAGCTCAATTCTGTGTTGAATTTTCCCATGAAAACAAACTTGCCAAAAATTTTATATTGAGGTTATTTGGACAGAAAGATTAAAAGAAAACAGTGGAGATGTGGAAAGGATTAATAATGTTCGAATGATTCCTTATTTTTAAATATAGCAGCTGACACTTCCTGTGTGCTTACTAGGCACAGACACTCATAACTTTTAGCCATTTAGTCTTCACAGCCACTCTGTGATCCCTGCACTTTGTTTATTCAATTTAAAAGTTGTTTACTGAAGTATAACTTATTTACAATATTGTGTTAGTTACTGATATACAGCAAAGTGTTTCAGATATATATATATATATCTATATCTATATCTATATCTATATCTATATCTATATATACACACACACACACATTCTTTTTGAAATATTCTTTTCCATTATGGTTTATCAAAGGATACTGAGTATAGTTCTCTGTGCTATTAAAAAGAATAAGACCTTGTTGTTTATCCATTCTAGATGTAAAAGTTTACCTCTGCTAGCCCCAACCTCCCGCTCCAACCCTCCCTCAACCCTCTCCCCCGTGGCGACCACCAGTGTGTGCTCTATGTCTGTGATTCTGTTTCTGCTTTGTAGGTAGGTTCATTTGCATCATATCTTAGATTCATGTATAAATGGTACCATGTGGTATGCGTCTTTCTGACTTACCTCACTCAGTATGCTAATCTCTAGGTCCATCCATGTTGCCGCAAATGGCATTACTTCCTTCTTTTTACGGCTGAGTGGTATTCCATTTAGGCCTGGGGTTAGTAGTACTCCACTGTGTGCATGCACCACATCTTCTTTATCCGTTCATCTGTCAATGGGCATTCACGTTGTTTCCCTGTCTTGCCTGTTGTGAATGGTGCCGCTGTGAACATAGGGGTTCATGAGACGTTTTGAATTAGAGTTTTGTTTGGACATATGCCCAGGAGTGGAATTGCTAGGTGATATGGTAATTCTGCTTTTAGTTTTTTTGAGGAACCTCCATATTATTTTCCATGGTGGCTGCAGCAACTGAAATTCCCACCAACAGTGTAGGGGGATTCCCTTTTCTCTACACCCTCTCCAACATTTGTAATTTGTAGACTTTTCTTTGGTTATCCCTTTTTACAGATGAGGAAACAGGCACAGTTCAGTTCAGTTTCTCAATTGTGTCCAACTCTTTGCGACCCCATGGACTGCAACATGCCAGGACTCCCTGTCCATCACCAGCTCTGAAGTTTACTCAAACTCAAGTCCATTGAGTCGGTGATGCCATTCAACCATCTCATCCTCTGTCGTCCCCTTCTCCTCCTGCCTTCAATCTTTCCCAGCATCAGGGTCTTTTCAAATGAGTCAGTTCTTTGCATCAGGTGGCCAAAGTATTGGAGTTTCAGGTTCAATATCAGTCCTTCCAATGAATATTCAGGACTGATTTCCTTTAGGATGGCCTGGTTGGATCTCCTTGCAGTCCAAGGGACTTTCAAGAGTCCTCCTCAACACCACAGTTCAAAAGCATCAATCCTTCAGCACTCAGCTTTCTTTATGGTCCAACTCTCACATCCATATATGACTACTGGAAAAACCATAGCTTTGACTAGATGGACCTTTGTTGACAAAGTAATGTCTCTGCTTTTTAATATGCTGTCTAGGTTAGTCATAGCTTTTCTTCCAAGGAGCAAACATCTTTTGATGTCATGGCTGTAGTCACCATCTGCAGTGATTTTGGAGCCCCCAAAATTAAGTCAGCCACTGTTTCCACTGTTTCCCCATCTATTTGCCATGAAGTGATGGGACCAGATGCCATGATCTTAGTTTTCTGAATGTCGAGTTTGAAGCCAACTTTTTCACTCTCCTCTTTCACGTTCATCAAGAGGCTCTTTAGCTCTTCTTTGCTTTCTGCCATAAGGGTGGTGTCATCTGTGTATCTGAGGTTACTGATATTTCTCCCAGCAATCTTGATTCTAGCTTGTGCTTCATCCAACCCAGTGTTTCTCATGATGTACTCTGCATAGAAGTTAAATAAGCAAGGTTACAATATACAGCCTTGACATATTCCTTTCCCCATTTGGAACAAGTCTGTTGTTCCATGTCCAGTTCTAACTGTTGCTTCCTGAACTGCATACAGATTTCTCAAGAGGCAGATCAGGTGGTCTGGTATTCCCAAATCTTGAAGAAGTTCCCACAGTTTGTTGTGATCCACACAGTCAAAGACTTTGGCACAGAGAGGTTACATAAGTTGTCCAGGGGCTCAAGTGGTGAGGGGTTGGTTCTAGTGTCCACTTTCAACCCCTACACCATGTTACCTCTGCAGTTTAAGAACAAAAGCATAGGGGATGACCTATGCTTGCTTCCCCTCCTCTAACCCCCTTTCTCTCCTCTCTCCTTCTCCTCTGACCCTCTCCTCCCACCTCTCCCCACTGCAGCCATGTCACCAGGATCCAGTGTTTTGGCTCTTTTCTATCCTAAAGGGGCATGACTCCCATGCCTCTCAGGGATGTGGGTCCAGGCCACAGAGGACTTCGCTGCTGCCTTAGCCCCTTTTCCGTTAGCGCTTGAGCCCCAAGGGAGAAGCCACTGTACAACAGCACGGCTTCCACTGAGACAGCCCCCCACCCCCTTTCCTGCTGCAGACGTTTAACGAGTCCAGGCTGGTTGAATGCTGGTGTTGGGGACACAGGATTGAGCAAGACAGCGCCAGCCCTCAGGGACTCCGGTCACATGAGCAAGTAATTGGAGTGTAGCCTGATGTGATGGATGCTAGTCGGGAGAGTAGAGGTCAGGGAAGTTCCTCGGCGTGGCTGGCTGATGGAGGGGGGGGGGTGGGGTTGGGGATGGGAGGAGGCAGGCAGGAAGTGCCATTCCAAGAGGCTGAAGGAGGAGAAAAGCCCACAGAGTTCTGTGAATGGTGGCCTCGGGAATTTGGGTCTTCTCCCAGAATCTGGAGGGAGCCATCCGGAGATTTCTGTGGGGTCCTCAAGAGCGTATCTTTGTGTTCTGTGAAGTGAACTTTTAAAAGCCCTTTAAAAGTGTTTTCATGGGCCTCACTGCATCCAATCCTTCCTCTGCCCTCTGTGAGAGAGGAGGGCAGGTCCCACGATCCCCATTTTACAGATGAGAAAACTGAGCTGCCAAAGGACTAGAGGACTCAGGACTCACTGGGTCAGTTAAAATTGACACTTCTCGTCACAGTGCTCCTAATCCCTGGTTTGAGGGTAGCTCTTCTAAAAGCAAATTTATCTACAAAAGCTGTGGGGGTAGAGACCAGGATGATAACATTTGAGCTTCCCTGATGGCTCAGTGGTAAAGAATCCACTTGCCGATGCAGGAGACACGAGTTCGATCCCTGACCCAGGAAGATCACACTTGCCAGGGAGCAGCTAAGCCTGTGTGCCACAACCATTGAGCCCATGCACCGAGAAGCCTGCGCACTGCAGCTGGAGAAGAGCCCGCACTCGTCCCTGCTTGCCCCGGCCCGCCTCAGCTAGAGAAAAGCCTGTGCATCAGTGAAGACGCAGCACAGCCGATAATAAACACAATTAGAAAAACAGGTGATGACATTCAACACAAACAAAAATGTTGTGCCACTTACTGCATGCCTGCTGTATGCCAGGAGGAGCTGGGCTGCATGTCATCATTAACGCCTCATCTATACTAATCCATGAACTGGTGATATTCTTATCTGGCACCAAAGGAAACTGAGGTTCCCAAGAGTTACTTTCTATCAGATCTGGGAGTTAAACGTTCCTCTCTAATGGTTGAATTCTCTAAAGAAACTCGGCTTCATGGCTCAATAAATGGACCAAGGATGGAAAATGCTAGAGTGGAAATGATACCCTCTCTGCTCTATGGGGCGTTTAGCCAAGTCCTGCAGGCACGGTGCATGTGCTTGTGTGAACTGGTGGCTGATGGGCTAACACCTGGCAGGTTAGTGAGTTAGACCTGCCATCCTGACCAGGAGGATGGGCTGATGTCCAAATCTTGTGCAGAAATGCAGCCCCATAAAGAGGCAGATGTTAGAAAGAGCTGAGCCTTTGGGAGTCACGTGGCAACTCTCTCTAAATTCTGTGAGTGAACATCCAGTCCCGTGGCTCCTCATCTACCTTCTGGGTGGCCTGAAACCACTAGACTCATTTCCCAGCCTCAGCCTCCCTTCCTCCAAGAGCTCTGTACATTTTCTTGAATAAGTGAACAGAGGCAGCAAATGGCATTGGAGCCAAGGACAACACGGCTGGTGAGGTCTGTGTCAAAGCCCAGAGGAGGAAGTCTGGATCTGGACAGGGCGGGTAGATGTGGGGAGCTGGCATGCATAATCAGAGAAGAATTCCTGAAGGAGGTGGACCCAGTGAATCCTCCAGGAGAAAGAGCGGACCAGGGTCAGCCCAGGAGCAGGGAAGGGCTTTTGTGTTAGCAGGATGGAGAGAATAAGGGCAAAGTCAAATCAGAATATTTAGAGAGTGGGTTCAGGGTCAAAAATAGTAGGTTTTTAGTTCCGTTTGGCCTTTAAGAGCTGAATAACCTTATTGTTCCTAAGCCTTTTTTCTCCTCCACGGAGTGAGAATCCTGGTCAGTGATCCCATCTCTCCACTGGGAGACTGACAGTGAAAGTCTTCACCCACATGCGAGTGTGTTCCTGTACTCAAGAGACCAAATGTGCTTCCCCCTGGTGCTGTTCAGACCCCCTAGAGCCGCCTCTGTTTTGCCCTGGATACAAACCACCAGGGTCATGGGAACACACCAGCCAAGTGTCTGGATGGTGAAGCCCCAGGGGACTCTTTGTGGGGTGTTTCTAGCTTCGTCCCAGACACTGGGACTGTCTTTTCAGCTGGGCCTGACAGAGATGGATTCCAGTGACTTATGAAATCCGGGCATGGTGCTTTCATCCTAGTCTCCTTGGAAAAGACCCAGGAGAACAGATCTTGCTTCATTGCAAGGGCACCAGGTGGGCGGAACCGTCACTCTCTAAGCACAAAGCGTCGTTGCAGTCCTGCCCAGGGCGGTCCCCACCCTCTTTCCTTCTTTGTCCCCTCCCCACCTCTCTCCTTCCACCTATGCCTTTGAACATTTTTTGGAGCATCTTCCAAGCCTGGTTTCCCTGATGGCCCAATGGATAAAGAATCCCCCTGGAAAGCTGGGTTCCATCCCTGGGTGGGGAAGATTCCCCTAATGGAGGAAATGGCAACCGTCTCCAATGATCTTGCCTGAAAAATCCCATGGACAGAGGAGCCTGGCTGGCTGCAGTCCAGAAATTATCAGAGTCGACACGACCGAGCAACTGAGCTCCCCATGCCTGGTCCCAGCAAAGTGGATGGCAGAATTGAATCTAAACGTGGTCCTTGCCCTCAGGGGACTCACGTGCTCCTAAGGGAGAAAGATTTTGGAGCTGACTGTACCCCTACTGAAGGGGTGACCAATCTGAGCTCTCCAGGTGTGCGAGGCTTGGGGGCTCTTTCTCCATGCACCCCATTACAAAGCTGCTGCATCTGTCCCCCGGTGTGATACTAGGGAGGAGCTGCTCAGATACGCTCTGATTTAAATTGTCAAAATTGTCTAGTATTTCAAAGTTTAGTAGTGTGGTGTTAGTCGTTCAGTCGTGTCCAACTCTTTGCGACTCCATGGACTGTAGCCCTCCAGGTTCCTCTGTCCATGGGATTCTCCAGGCAAGATTACTGGAGTGGGCTGCCATTTCCTTCTCCATTTCAAAGTTTATGAAACCTCAATGTTTTGACTCTCCCAGCAACCTTATGAAGTGGCCAACTGAAAAAAAAAAAAAAAACACCTTATGAAGTGGCCAACTGAAAAAAAAAAAAGCCCAGAGGAGTTTGAAGATGGTTTGAATCAACACTCGAAACCAGAGTCAGTCTGAGATGATAGAAAGAGGAGCTTGAGGTGTCAAGGGTTGGCCCCATAGAGCTTCTGAGACTCTGGCATATAGTAAATAGGTACATAGTGACTTTTATCACTAGTTGACACTTTTGAAGAAGTAAAAGGCACACAGAGACCATCTGATCTAAGCTCCTTACTGGAAGGAGGATGAATCTGAAGCCAGGGAGAGGCAGCACCTTGAACAAGGCTCCAAAGCATGTCAGTATCAGAGCACTCACAGCATTCAGAGCCCAGGGCCCCTGATTTTCAGTCCTGTACCCCCCTCACAATCCCGGAGTAGGAAATGGCAACCTGCTCCAATGTTCTTGCCTGGAAAACTCCAAGGACAGGAGGGCCCTGGCCAGCTGCAGTCCGTGGGGTTGTGAAGAATTGGATGCATCTGAGCACATATACAGAGAAGGCAATGGCACCCCACTCCAGTACTCTTGCCTGGAAAATCCCATGGATGGAGGAGCCTGGTAGGCTGTAGTCCATGGGATCACAAAGAGTCGAACACAACTGAGTGACTTCACTTTCACTTTGTACTTTCATGCGTTGGAGAAGGAAATGGCAACCCACTCCAGTGTTCTTGCCTGGAGAATCCCAGGGACCAGGGAGCCTGATGGGCTGCCATCTATGGGGTCGCACAGAGTCGGACACGACTGAAGTGACTTAGCAGCAGCAGCAGCAGCAGCAGAGCACATATACACACCCTTCACAATATGGGCAACCTCTGCCAGGACCCAACAATTTCCATATGACACCTGGTTGTCATGTCTGGAGGTGTGATCTGAGTCCTGTAAACACAGGAGCAGAAGTTAAAGGCCATACACATTCACGAGGCTATAAACCTGTCATGTAAAAATCACCTGAAACTTCACTCCTCTGGTTAGTACCCAATAAAGTTCACTTGTTAAGGGGTGGAAGGTATTGAAAGCTACTTATTGTCCTAAGAGCCCTTAATGACCTAGCATCTCCAGCTCTTAGCTACTCTCTATTATATGATAGCAGAATTAGGTAATCAGATCAGGCTATTCAACTTTTAATTCTCTCTCAATTTACGGTGGTCTCTACTGATGGAGACTTTGGGTTTGACTCAAACAGAGCTCCAGGCAGCTTCCGAGCTTGCTGCCAACTGTATTTACTCAAGACAGTCTTAAGGCACAGACGATTCATTTCCCTGAGTTTCTTACTTACGTTTTCTTTTTTCTGTTTATAAGGAGTAAATTGTAAATTTCCCCTCTCCTTCCCTTCTGTCCTTTGGCTTCTGATGCAAGTCACTGTTATTAAAATGCAACTCATATCAGAGTCAGTTCTCTTGGGCTTTTGAAAAGTAAATATTTCATATCTGAATTCAAGTCAAGAAGGTGTAATGTTATTCCTAAAGGAGAACATGCATGCTTTTGCAAAACAAAATGTAAATTCTAGCTGCCTTGGTGTTGGGTTTGGGATAAAGGAATATTTACCCAACTTCCAGCCTTTAAAGTAAGGCAGATATTGGCTTGGAAAAAAATGTCTGTTGGCAGATGACCCTGCAAGCTGAAAACTATTCACATCCTTCACCTGGGTAAAACCTTTTGAGGGGATTCTCTGGTTGATCGTTGAGACACAGATATAACTAACTGCACAATTTATCACAGTATTATAATAGCAAGTGATTAGGAACAACCGCAATGTCCAACTGCAGGAAACAGTTAAGTAAATGGCGATATATCCCATCAATGAAATATTGGTCATTTAGCATTCATACAACACATACTGAGTGCCTACCGTGTACCAACGGCAAGGTTAGGAGGTGGGTATACAACGATAAACTGGCAGATTTTGCAGCGGTTCACAATGGCTGCTACAAATATGGCACTTTGAGGAACTCTTACAATACAAGGTCAGAACACTTGTGAAATTTTATAATCTTGATTCCATTGAAAATATATGCGAATGTATTCTCTGGGATACTGACTTATTTTTTTACTTTTATTTATTTCTCCAAATGTCTTTGGTTATTAAACTATTTCCCCAAATCATATTAAGATGCACATAAAAATATCTTTGGTTTTTAAACTATTTCCTAAATAGTTTTAAGGTGCCCATAAAAATTCTATAGTGGGCGAAAAACAGATTTTAAAAAGCATTTCAATATTAATTTGGAGGTGTCCCTCTTAGGAATTGTCTGTATATCAGAAGTCACTCTCCCCTTGGAAGTGATATGAAGTGTCCTCTGTGGTAAGAACGGCTCCTGGCCCCGGAGAGATGTTTTATAGTAGGAGGTGTGGGGGCGTTTGTGCCTCCAGCTCATGCAGTACCCACCCCTCTTCTTCCAGAAGCTCATGGAGAATCTTGCCTCCTCTGTTCCCGTCCTGTCCCTGCGGACCTGCCGGCTGCTTCCGGTCAGAGCAAACAAAGGTACTTCATCATCAGCTTCCACGCACTCCCTGGTGACAGAGGACTCGGCTGCCACTGTCTGAGGTAAGCTGTGTGTGAGTGTGCGCACGCATGCGCGTGTGTGTATGTGTGTGTGTGTGTATGTGTGCGAGTGTGTGTGTCTACGACAGGAAGAGAGAGAGAGAGAGCCAGCCCACCCGCCAAAGAGCTTTATTTACTGTTTCTTGTTTTCGCCCCTGACCTTGTAAGAGTCAATATTTTGCGGTTCGTATTCCAGGACTGCGGCTGGTGGACACTCGCTGAACAGGATATATGAATTAAGATACATTGTTTAGGGAATTCTGTGAAAGATTTTTGTTTCTACTTTTGACTTAATGAGCTCCATCTCAATTAAATTATCAGGTGTATTATGAACATTTAAGGTTTATAGAAGGCTATAAACTTTATGTGCCTTCAGATTGCAAGCTCCGTGTGTTAATGGCAGCTCCATAGTTGCAGAGCTCTCCACCAAGGCGGAACTGGGACACAGAGCTCCAGGCTGGACTCTGGTCCTGGCAGAGCTCAGGTTCAGGGACACACAACTGGAAGCAGACAATGGCGACGCTGTGTGGTCGGTGCTGAGAGCCAGAGGAGGTGCCTGACTTCGAATGGGCAGTGCAGTTAAGGAAGGCTTCCCGGAGAAGGCCACGTCTGAGCGGAAACATGCAGACCGGAAAAGTTACCAGGCAGAGGGCAGGGGAGGAAAGAAGGAACGTTCTAAGCAGCGGGAACAGAAGGGACAAGGGCCCGAGGCCAGAAGGATGGAGAGGAGTTGAATGCGGCTGTAGGGGGAGTGGCCAGTGCTCGGCGATGGCTGGGAGAAGGCGGCAGGGTCTAGAGGACTCCCACCCTTGAGGCCAGGGGGCCCGATGGTGGTCCTAGACACATGTGGCCAGCTCATCTGTTGCCATGGGAACTGCTTTGGCACCTCTGATACCAGGTCACCTGTGGATGACCTATCCTTTGGCTTTGATGTGCTGCTGGCTGCAGATGACACTGCATACCACTCCTCTCCCCACCCCTGACCCTCCTGGGTGGTTCACAGCGCTCGCGGCCATTGACCATGTACAGCTGCTCCTGGGCTGTCTTCCCCTCCACAGCGGTGACCCAGGAAGGCAGGACCTCCATGATTTTACCCGAAATGTGGGCACAAAGAAAGCGCCCATAAAATCCTTATGGAATGAATGGATAAATGAATGAATGAATGTGAATGGGGCAATGGAAGCACTGTGGTTCTCCCTAAGGCCAGCGAGCAGGTGGCCTGGCTGGGTGGGAAACAGCAAGCCTGACGAATGAATGGTCATGGGGGTGGGTGGCATTTTCTACTTATGAACTGGCTTATTTCAATCATCTTAGTTCTTCCTCTGGCTCAGAAATGTGGTCTCCAAGTCTGAGGGTACAAGTGCTCTGCTGGGTCATCTATTTTTTTTTAATGGAGGTAAATAACCTCCCGGGTGGTGCTAGTAGTAAAGAATCCACCCGCCAATGTAGGAGATGTAAGAGACGTGGGTTCGATCCCTGGGTCAGAAAGATCCCCTGCATGGGGGCATGGCAACCCCCTCCAGTATTCTTGCCTGCAGAGTCTCATGGACAGAGGAGCCTGGCAGGTACGGCCTATAGGACTGCCGAGTCAGACACGACTGAAGTGACTTAGCATGCACACAAATAATGTAAAATTCATCATTCTAATCATTTTTAATGATTTACAATTTAGTCAATTAAATCATTCAATTTAATCAATTAAATCATTTACAATTCAGGGGATTTTAGTGCAGTGTTGTGCCACCAGCACCACTCTAATTTCAGAACATTTTCACAAACCAAGAAACACACTCCATGCCCAGTAAGCAGACGACCCCGTTCCCTCCCCTCCCCACTGGCTCCTGGCAGCCACTCGCCTACATTCTGTCTCTATGGATTTGCCTCTTCTGCACATTTCATATGAATGGACTCCTAGCATATTTGGCCTTTTCTGTGTGGGTTCTTCACTCAGCAAGGGTTTCAAGGTTTATCCACGCTGTGGCATCAGCATTTCATTCCTTTTTATGGCTGATTAATAACCCTCTGTGTGGATATGCCATCCTTTGTTTATCCATTCACCAGGTGATGGACATTTTGGATTCTTCCCTTTTTTGACTATTATGCTTATTCAAGTTACCAAATTAATACACCTTTCTTCTGAAAATGCAAGCCTGACAAACACACACACACACACACACACACACACACACACACACACACCACACACACGGTAAAAGCTCCCTTGGGATTCACCTCACCACAACATCACCCTCTGCCCATGGGTTCTTCTGCCTTGAAATCTTCCTTGTCTCTCTTCACTTCTTTCTCTACATTGCTGAGAACTTTCCCTGAGGGTGCCACTCTTCCTGGGGCCCCCAGGCCCCAGATTCCTCTGCCTCACTAGCTCCAGCTCACTTTCAACTTTCAGGAGGTGTTGCCACCTCCGGAAGCCATCCCTTGTTTCTAAGGAGGAGTCCTGAGCTGTCCTCACCCTAAACGCTGGTGGATGTCTGTCTCTCTTAGCCTCCCCCAACAAGACCAGAGCTACCTGAGGCCAGGACCACACCTCCTAGTCTCTGAGATGGCTGGGTGCATGCTCAGCAAGGACTCTGCTGAAACTGAATGATTGTGGGATATGCAGGTCAGAGGCGGGTTGCCATAGAAACCCAATTTGGGGATGCCTAAGAGAGGGACCCGTCTGTCTGATGCAGCCACCCTTCTGTCAATGTTTCCAGTGACAGACTGGCTGCCTCCAGGATCACTCACTCCTTCCAGAACCTCCCTTGGTGCAGCCACCCGACGGAGCGACCATCGGCCTGCCAGAACCTGTGGCCTTGGGTCAAGCTTTGAGCTTGTTTATATTCTAGTTCTCAGGCTACAGAAGGAACAGTCACCATTTCCAACACACACCTCTATGCTCACCAGGTGCTCCTTTGCCTGGAGTTTGTTTTTAGTCACCAAGTCATGTCCAATTCTTTATGACTCCTGCCAGGCTCCTCTGTCCATGGGATTGTCCAGGCTGGAATACTGGAGTGGGTTTCCATTTCCTTCTCCAAGGGATCTTCCAGACTCAGGGATCGAACTCACGTCTCCTGCATTGACAGGTGGATTCTTAATCACTGAGCCACCAGGGAAGCCCATCATGAGACCTTGGGTCTTTAAGGTCATCAGCACCCGCTCCCTAATGTAGCTCATTTTTCTTGCCGTTCCAGAGGAAGGGGGCTCCCTCTCGGCCACTTCTGCCTCCCCTCCCCGTGCCTTCTTAGAATCAGCCGCTCCTTTTAAGCATTTCCAAACCCCTGGTTCCTTTGTCTCAGGCTAAGCACAAACCAAATAGACAAGCCCCTGTGCAGTCTCCCACCCCGTCTCCTCTTTGCCAGGCTTCCCAGTCTCCACTCACTCCGCCCGCTCCCCACACTGCTCCCCGCCTCACTTCTCAGACATGGCTTTCCCCCACCCCCAACCAGGTCTCCACCTGGGCAGTCCTGTGAACTTGATCTTTCACCCCACTTGTCCAGGAGCCGCTATTCAGAGTGCTCTCCTGGGGCCCCCGGACCCCACCTTCCCCCGCTTCCCCTCCTGCGAGTGCAATCCCCTGGCCTCTTCACCGAGGCGCCCCTTCCTGCCCCCTCAATGCCCTTTTCCCTGGGGGTCTGGTCCTTGGCCTGGTGTCTGGCACCAGCCCAGACCTCTCCAGATCTTACAATCTTCCCGTTCCTTCACGGCCTCCTTCCTAGTCCTGCTCTGATGCCCCACAGCAACTGAAGCTCAAGCAGATCCAAAGGGGGGCTTTCGCCTTCCTGTAATGCATCGGGGAGCTCACTGTTGCCCCAAGATGCCTAGTCCATTTTGAAAGACCTTTGAATTCTTCAAAAAATTTCGTTCTTCAGAGATGAAGTCTTCCTTTTTAGAATCTATGAGAATAAGGATGTGTGTTCTCAGTCGTGTTTCACTCTTTGTGATCCCATGGACTGTAGCCCTCCAGGCTCCTCTGTCTATGGAATTTTCTAGGCAAGGATACTGGAACAGTTTGCCATTTCCTACTCCAGGGGATCTTTCCCACCCAGGGACTGGAACCCTTGTCTCTTGCATCTCCTGGGTTGGCAGGTGGATTCTTCACCACTGTCACCTGGGAAGCCACATAGTGAAAATTAAATTCGAACAGTATTGTCTAAAGGTATATTTCATTTATGCGTCTTGGGAGGAAGTCTCTCAATGTCTGGTTCACTTCTATTTTGTACACATTGTCGCCACGCTACATCCTGAGCCCTAAATTGGTTGTGCAAAGCGTTAAACCTGGAGTTACTTAATGCCTGTGAAGCATCAGGTAACAGCTATCACCTTCTCTGAAATACACCTCCCCGGTGCATCTGGCCCAGTGAAAAACACGGTGGATAATAATAGCAGCTACCCTAGGGGATTGTCAGGAGTAAATTAGAATTGAGTATTAAATTGATTAATTAGTACTCAGTGAGTATTCATTTAATAAAACATGTAAATGCCAGGCTCAGTGGTTGGCACAGAGTTAACCTCAGTAAGTGCCCGTTACCGCCGTCATCACCATCATCACACTTATCATCTTTGTTGTCGTTACGACTAGACTTGGAATCAGGCAGAACCAAGTTTGAGTCTCAGCTGACTTGCTGTGCCCTCTTGGGCGCCATGCTTGACTTCTCTGCATATGAGTTTCACATCTGTAAAACGGGAATAATAATGGCCTGGCCTTGTTGCAGAGATAATTAAATAAGTTACATGTGTAAAAGTAAGGATAATGAGAGCATGTGGAAGGCAAGCAGCGCCCGAGGGCACATGGAAGACATCGATTCCCTTCCTCGTGTGACAGGGAGAGTCACAGACGCCCTGATCATCTTCCTGCCTTAACGCACTTGCGCGAGATCCCGGGGAGATAATGTGCGGGAAGTGGTTTGGAAATGCTGAAGTGCTATAAACGCATTTATAATGATTATGACTAATTAAAATTTAGGGCAGCCAAGAGGGAGGCATAGTGTGAGATGAAGCTCCAGCCTCCTGCCTTCAGAGGGTTTTTGAGAGACTCAGAAAACATAACCAGTTAAGAGACTATGAGTGATGAGTTACTTGGAGCTTGGAGGCTGAAAAGTCAAAGTTAGTCGCACAGTCATGTCTGACTCTTTGCGACCCCATGAACTGTACCCCACCAGGCTCCTCTGTCCATAGCATTCTCCAGGCAAGAGTACTAGAGTGGGTAGCCATTCCCTTCTCCAGGGAATCTTCCCAACCCAGGGATCAAACCCAGGCTTCCTGAATTGCAGGCAGATTCGTGGGGTCTTCAGGCCAGCAAACCCCTGGGTCCCTCCATCCCTTCAGCTCCTTGTGCATCCATCTGTCCATTCATAAACACACAATGTGTCTACCTTGCACCTGGGACAACCAAGGATACAGATACTGAGGGGGAAGCCCTGTTCCTGCCCCCTGAAGTGCTGACCGTCCACTCGTGAGACAGGAAAACAGTAAGTCAGAACCTCCCCCTCTGATGTCCTCTACGGGGTCACCCGTCATGTGCAGGGCCAGCCCTCTTGGAGGTTCACCCCCATCCCATCCCCTCGAGTACAAACTCCTTAAGGCCAAGGACTCTGTCTTGTCCTCTGCATTTCCCCGACACCCAGCACAGGACCGGACATCTGGAAGGTGTGGGTGGATGAGTGTCAAGTTGAACCAGCTTAACAAAAGCTGCTCTCTGAGCAGTCAGGGACCAGGCATGCATTACCCCAACCCACAAAGTTATTCATATCTCTTTAACAATGCTGCAGTCTGATCTGGGCTGCCACTCTGAGATCTTTCCATTTGTGTTTTCTCTGAGTTCCCATCACTCCCCGCCCCCTCTGCAGAAACTAGTGAGCTGGTGGCCAAGCTCTGGGCTGCGGCTGCTCTAGTTACCGGTTCCTGCAGGGACATCCAAGTGGGATCAGAGAGCTGCTCCGTTGCCTTTGTGTCCGATGGAGGAGCTGAGTTCTCCACCTTCTATCTCCAGCCCTCTGCCTGCACCCTCAGACCAGCTCCCCCACCCCCATTTTCTCACCCCCACCCCGCACCAGACAACAGACTGCTCTTTTTTTTCCAAAGAGCAGCACTTTTATATCACTGCCATGTACAAAAATACTTCTCAAATCTCTCTCACTGTCATCTGCAGGGAAAAGTCCAAACCCCTAAACTCGGTTGGTAGTCTTCGCCATCCTCTCTGGTTCTTGCTCCCCCCTCCTCTCGCTCCAGCCACACCTGCCAACGCACCCAACCCTCTGGCTCCTCGCAAGACACATGCTGCCCTTCCCACCCTGTGTCTTTCTCACAGCTTCCTCCATACCTAAGCCCTGCTGCCCTGGGGTGCTGCTTCAGAAGCAAGTTCTTCCTTGAAGCCTTCAGTGGTTTCCATCAGCTAGAAGCCGCCCCTAGCCCACATTTCTCACTGTATCTGCACTTTCTTATGTCATTCATCTCTCTCACTGTCTGTGCACACAGAGATGTGCCATCCTATACATTACATAGACACGCATGCATGCATGTTTCCCAGATGGCATTTGTCCCAGGGCTCAGGCCCGTTTGTCTACAGGAGTCGTATCGTATTTCCCCAGCCCACCGCACAACTGAGATGAGTCTCTGGCTTCCCTCTGAGCCCCCCAAAGAATCACCTCACCCAGGCAGTGATGAGCAATGCAGAACTTACCGAAGGGGAGCAACAGGAGACTGGAAGGGGCTCCGTTACCTGCTCTACAGTGAGCAACCTCACATACCCATGGGGACACTTCTCTTCTCCTGGGACCCCCTCAAGATACAAGAGCCCAGAAATGGATGGACAGGGTCCTTTCTGACCCCCACCCCCACAGCTCACCCTGGTCTAGAGGCATCAGTCAAATTAGTGAGTCACATCCCAGAGTTTCACCGACCTGTGGTCTAAGGGTCACTTGTGGTCATGAGGCACAAACTGAGGCTTCCTAGGGGTTCAGCTTCTTGCCCAAGGGGATCAATTTTAAGTCACCTGCAGAACTAGCATCACAACTCTCTTGCTGATCCGAACAAAGTCGCTTACTTTTGCTCTGCTGTCATGTTGTCGTTCAGTCACTCAGTTGTGCTTGACTCTGCCACCCCGTGGACTGCAGCATGTGAGGCTCCCCTGTCCTTCACTGTCTCCCGGAGTTTGCTCAAACTCATATCCACTGAGTTGATGATGCCATCCAACCATCTCATCCTAGTACTTGCAGTTACAACTCAAATTCACTATTTATTCTCCTGCCCTCATCACATAAGCTGAACAATAATCATAACTGTTATGGACGGGCTGTTTGTATTCCCACAAATTTCTATGTTGAAGCCCTAACCCCAGGGTGATGGTATGAGGAAGTGGGGCCTTTGGGAGTAACTTAGGTCAGGAGGGTGGGGGCCCACATGAATGGGATTAGTGCCCTGATAAAAGAGACCCCAGAGAGCACCCACACCCTGTCTGCCCTGTGAGGACACAGAGAAGTTGACAGGCTGCACGCTGGAAGAGGGTTCTCACCCTGATCTGGCCCTCCAGCTCCCAGAACTGTGAAGGGTACATTTCTGTGGTTGATCAGCCACCCAGCCAATGGTACTTTTATCCCAGCAGGCATGGACTAAGACAGCAGCTAACACATAAGTGCTTACACTTATAATGCTCCAGGCTGTGTTAGAAGCACTTTGCACACATCCACTCACTCCATCATCACAACCAAGTCTGTGAAGTGTATATTATTATCACACCTCTTTATAGACGTGGAAACATGGAGGTCACCCAACTTGCCCATGATCACAGAGCTAGCGAGAGCAGCGGTGGGATTTGAACCCTGTGGTCTGGCCGTGTGGCTGAGCTCCTAGTGACTGTGCAGCACATGACGATGACGAAGCCCTGAGAAATCCCCGATTCAGAGTTGATCCAGATAAAGCGTCTCATACCGTGTGCCTTGTTTGAAGCTCAGACATGAGCATCCCTTCTCTGCCCACTTTCATTTCAATAGCAATTTTGCCTGTTGTGTCCCTTCCAGAGCCCACGGGGTACCAAGCTGTGACCCCTCTTGCCACAGCAGCAAACCCTGCAAAGGGGCTCCCACTCAACACCATGTCCATTTCCCAGGTTTCAGGAAACACACAGAGGAGGCTCTTGACGGTGGAGCTGGCATGCTCACCATCTGTGCTTCTAGGGCGCGTCCTGAACCGGCTGCCCTGCAGAGGCTCAGTAGGGCTGCGGGAGGCAATGAGGCAGATGAGTCCCCCCAGAAAGGGCTGTCCCCACTACTACCACCCCCCGTCTGCGTCTGCTTCAGTCCACAGCTTATGAGGAGTGAGGGGGCAGACATGCTGTGTTATCCCCAGCTAGTCCAGCCAGACTTCCAGAACCTTCCTGAGCTTCAGTGTCCACTGAAACCGCACACCATATCTGCCAACCTGAAGAGCTGGAGCCTCCTCTGAACTTAAAACAGGCCTCAGAGTCAGTGGCAGTACCTCCAACTTTAGAAAAGGCACAGCTGAAGGACCCTGAACGAGAAAGGGAAGCCCTGGAGGACTGACATCCGCCCACCCTGCAGCTCAACAGAGGAGACACAGACCAATATCTGTCCTAACAGAAGCCCATTGACGAGTTGTCTTTGAAAACCACCAGTCCTTGTGGGCCCTTGAATGAGCCTTCAGCATCTCCAGGCCATGATCTCTCCATCTGCCTGGAGACGAGTGTGGGCTGGACCATTAATAAACAACCAGAGGACCTTTAAATGACCCTGATGCCTGGTCCTCAGGCTGGGAGGCTCCCTCTGCTTGGTTTGGGAGGGGTCCAGGGATTGACACTTCTGCCAGCTCCCAGGCAATTTTGACAAGAAGTCTGGATCCAGGTGACCTCCACAGTGGCCCACTCCACCAAACAGAAACTTCTGGAGTTGCTTGCAAAAGAAACTAAATTCAGAAGGGCCACATAGGCGACCAGCTTCCCCAAAGTGCCTTTGAGAGGTGGCCCCAGGGAAAGTCGATTCACCAGACAGCAGCTAAGGCAGGAGTTGCTCTCACCTTTCCCTGAAAGCTTCCTTCTAAGATCACATGCTGCATTCCCCCAGGCCCGGCCCTGACTCCCCTGTCTGTGCAGCTGCAGAGTGTGGGGACCCAACATGGAGCAGGAGACAAGTTCATTACTGATTAACTTGACTGCTGGCAAAGACTTAGCTGCGTTAAGAGATGGGGCTGGTTTTCTCCTCCAAAGGTGGTGATATGAATGGTTATGAATGTGGTTCAGGACCTAAACTGCCCAGGCCTGACCTCAAGAAACACCGAGCTCTAGGTGGGTCACCTTGGGCGAGGCATTCGGCATCCATGACTCCCTTTCCTCATCTGTGATGTAGGAGATGAGGGCAGTGCTCCATCCTGGGGAGGCATGTGATGACCAGAGTCCAGCTCTCCACACTGCACACCCTGAATACCGTGTGATGATGGCCATTATGACTATGAGACAATTTCTTTTGATGTGGACCATCTTTAAAATCTTTATTGAATTTGTTACAATTTGCTTCTGTTTTATGTTTTGGATTTTTGGCTGTGAGGCATGAGAGATCTTAATGTCATGCTGCTGCTGCTAAGCTGCTAAGTCTCTTCAGTCGTGTCCAACTCTGTGTGACCCCATAGAGGGCAGCCCACCAGGCTCCCCCGTCCCTGGGATTCTCCAGGCAAGAACACTGGAGTGAGTTGCCATTTCCTTCTCCAATGCTCGAAAGAAAAAGGAAAAGTGAAGTCGCTCAGTCGTGTCCGACTCCTAGCAACTCCATAGACAGCAGCCTACCAGGCTCCTCCGTCCATGGGATTTTCCAGGCGAGAGTGCTGGAGTGGGTTGCCGTTGCCGTCTCCCCTTAATGTCATGACCAGGGATCAAACCTGCGCCTCCTGCATTGGAAGATGAAGTCTTAACCACTGGACCTCCAGGGAAGTCCCTGTTAGATCATTTCTTACAGGGGAGAGAAACACTGGTTTTTCCTGTCAGTAAAGGGTCCAAAATTCTTTTTGTTTCACCTTATTTCTTTCTCTGAAAAAAAAAAGCTGACTAACCCAGGTGGTGCTAGGAGTCAAGGACCTGCCTGCCAGTGCAGAAGATGTAAGAGACTCAGGTTCGATCTCTGGGTCGGGAAGATCCCCTGGAGAAGGGAATGGCAGCCCACCCCAGTATTCTTGCCTAGAAAATCCCAGGGACAGAGGAGCCTGGTGGGCTTCAGTCCATGGGGTTGCAAAGAGTCTGACAGAACAGTAGCAACCTAGCACACACACAACCATTAAAATCCAAATGTGAGTGAAGAATAGAAACTTCCTTTGAAGGTCTTTCTAACCCAGGATGACATGTTATCTGTCCAAGATAAGCGACATTTATTTCTTTATCAAATCAAGTTTTATCTGTCAAATATCTGATATGCCAGATGCTGGGCTTGGCATGAGAGTTCTGGCTGGGAGTGAGACAGACCCACCATTCTAGCCTCACAAAACTAACAGCAGATTAAAATGGTACATAAATGCTTACACAAGAAATGAATCAATTTCAACTCTTGTCATTGCTATGAAGAGGGACATGAAGGTCTATGACCGGGGACTCTGGGTGGAGAAACTTTCAGAGGAAGGAACAATTAAGCAAGATCTGAAAGATGAGTAGAGCCTTCTGGGTGCTGTGGGGAAGAGCATCATTGCAGGGGAACAGCATATATAAGCCCTGAGGCAAGAAAGGATCTGGAGACTGGTCCAAGGTCAGTGTCCCTGGAGGGCAGCAAGCATGGGAGGGGGGTGTTGGGAGATGCGGTCAGGGAGGCTGGCCATCCAGGGGGCTAGATGCTGGGGTGGCAGGTTTTGTTTTCTTCTCAGTGCTGCTGGAGAGTTTTAAAGCAGAGATGTGAACTGCCCTGGCGCTGGTTCACTGTGTCCACTGTTTGAAAACTTGATAGCAGGGTCACGAGTGGACGTGAGAAAGACCAGTGAGGGAGCCCCAAGGTGCCGAGCATCAAAATGAGCTGAAAGGTCCAAATGACAAAAGCGTAACATTCGGACAAACCTGGGGCTGCCAGTGATGGTTGGAGAAGGAGGGAAGAGAAAGAAACCACGAGTGATGGACACGTTCTGTGTGTCAGGGTCAGCGGCGTGACGTCACGTGAATTTTCATAGAAGATTGGAAAGGACTGTAACCCAGGGCTGAGCACGCTTTCTGCTCCGTGATCCTCAGTGCTTGACACTCCTGCTGTGGTGGAAGGGTCGTGCCAGGGAACCTCTCCCGCAGTTTTGTGTCTTGTGGTTGAATTTGGGGGTCTCCTGTCTCTGGGGGCTTCTTCTGGGAGCTTCCTAATGACAGAAGTGACAGTGTGGTTTCTTTGCCGAGTGTCGCCCTTTCACTCTGTGCTTCAGCCTCGGGCCCCGGCATCGTTTTTCTTAGTCATCGTTTGTTCTGTCCGGTCCCTGGCTCTCTGATGAATGACCACGGCATCTCATTGTACTCTGAGCTGATTGCATCGCCTTGCCCTGGGTCTCTGCTTGGCTCGTGATGACTTACAGTTGTCAGAGACTGGACACCTCCAGATAACCTGTACCAGCTGAGACCTGAGGTGATCTCTGAAGCACTAGAGAGCCCCCAATGAGGAACACCCCCAGGGTTGTGAGTGTGCCTCAAGACTCAAGGTAGAAATAGAGGAACCGAAACCCACAAACCTCTCTGCATCCTGGCCCACAGTTGTCTTTTGCTTTGTTTTTTAAGATCATTGAGATTTTTCAGTTATACCTTTCTGGACATTTTAATTTTATTTTCTTATCTTAGGTCTGTCAGTCATGTCCCACTCTTTGCAACTGTATGGACTGTAGACTGTCAGGCTCCTCCATCCAAGGGATTCTGTCTAGCTTTTGCAACCCAGACTCACTGAGCAGAGCTGTGTGAATGAGGTCATCTTCTCAGAGATTCTCAGGCCCCAACTTTCCCTTTGGACTAAACCTCTCTGGTGACAGCAAAATGCCATGTGGGAGTCTAGGCTTCACCAAGCAAGGTAGTTTTGATTTCAAATGCCTATTTTGCCACTTTCCATTTGGGTGACTTTGGACAAGTCACTTAACATCTCTGAGCCTCAGCCCATCTTCTATAACATGGAGATGAGAAGACAGGAGTGCTAGTATTAGAGAATTTCATCCAAAAAAAAAAAAAATGTTGGGAGCATCTGGTAGAGTAGGTACCACACAGGTGGTCTGGAAATCCTGGATATACTTAATTTTTTTTTTTTTCACTGAAGTATGTTAAGTGAAAGTGTTAGCTGCTCAGTCGTGTCATACTCTTTGCAGTCCCACGGACTGTAGCCCACCAGGCCGCTCTGTCCATGGAATTCTCCAAGCAAGTATACTGGAGTGGCTTGCTGTTCCCTTCTCCAGGGAATTTTTCCAACCCAGGGATCGAAGCCGGGTCTCCTGCATTTCAGGCAGATTCTTTACCATCTGAGGCACCACAGAAGTATAGTTGATTTACAATGTTGTCCTAATATCTGATATACAGCAAAATGATTCAGTTATATATATATATGTATATATTCTTTTTCGTATTCTTTTCTATGGTGGTTTATCACAGGATAGTGAATATAGTTCCCTGTGCTATGCAGTAGGGCCTTGTTGTCTGTGTCTACTTTTGTTTGGCCAAATCTTGATTTAGGTCAGACTAGCTCTGCATTGAACCAGGGATCCTTCTAAAATCTAAGAAAAGGCAGCTCTGGGGTTCACCTTTCTTGTCTGTGTAGGAGACGTTTTGGGGCCCCAGTGCCACACTCTGGAGCCTGTCTCTGCTCTCAACAATAGTGACTTGTTCCAAGGTGCTCAAACCGCCTTGTGCCCACCTCAAGCATGGGCTCCTGTCCTCTAAGCAGAAAAGGGACTTCTGTGCACTACTTAGAAGTCTTAGATTCTGCTTTGGGAGGCACTCAAACCAAGACAGTTTTTATGAACAACAGAATATTGGCTTTTGCCCTTGGGTAACTCACACTGTCCTGGGGCAACCAATTCTGTACTGGGAAAGGTGGGCAGGAGCCGTGGTGTGAGGGGAGACCAGCCCAGAAGCTTGGGTCCAGCTGGGCACAGCCTGCTCCACACCTGCTCTGCAGGGGGTGGAACCTAGGTGGCTCTGCTCCCTCCCCTCATTGTTGATTGGCCCACAGCCAGACACCTGACCCAAGCAGGCCAATCAGAACTCCAGAATTTTCCATTTTGAAACTGAGAACCATTCTCTCTGGGTACAAGTTCCACCGTAACCTCAGGAGATGTCAGTGTATCAGGTTCCTGTGACCGTGAAGGAAGGCAGTGAAGAGTAAGAAAGAAAAAAGTCACAGCCAAGGAGAAACAGAAAGGTTTCTTCCCGGGCAGTGCTTGTATAATTGGTTACAGCTGTGTATAACCGCTGCATCCCCGGAGATGGAAGAGATCCTCATCATAAACTCCAAATCAGCTTAAACTTGATTTTGTCACAGGCAGTCAAATCATGTGTACAGATACACAACCTGGTATCTCGCAGTAAAAGTACCCAACAGCTTTGGGTACAGTGTTCTCGACAGGTTAGTAAATACGGCCCAGAAGAGATACTGAGGAAGAAAGGAGAGGAGAATAACAAGGACTGATCTTCTAGAACATTCCAGGAGCTGAAGTTACCATTTGTGTGCATTTCCTATGTAAGGGAAGAGTGAGTCCAATAAAAGACATGTTGCTGCAAGCAATAGAACCCCCTTAGTCACTCTTCAAGGAGTCAGAGGTGTGTGGTCTTGAGGCTGGTCTGGCATCTCAGTGATATCAGCAACCACTCAGCTGCTTTCCCTCCTTCAGATCCACTGTCTGCAGCTTGTTGGTGTTTCTTCCGGGTGATAAACGCCTCATGGTCACAACAGGGCTGCTCCAGCTTCAGGCTTCACATCTGTGTCCCAAGAGGGAAGGGGGAAGGTAAACTTTTCCCCAGATGGCTCCAGCGGACTTTATTCTGTATCTCATTGGCCAAGTCTGCCCATAAATATAGTCCATGGCCATTCCTACCTGAAGGCCAGTTACCACTTTTCCAACCTCTAGGTTGGGAGATGACAGAAGAAAAAAGGATTGGGAAAAATTGTGAACTGGCCAGCAACTTTCCTTATTAGCATGTGCAGTCCATGGGTCTCAAAGTGTTGGACACGACTGAGCAACTAACACACACACACACACACACACACACACACACACACACACACACACTACGTTGTGTCTGGGAATAGTAAGAACTGGCTGTGAGTGATCCTTAGAGGGTGTGCTCACAGGCAAGATGGAGGAGGACCTGATGTGCCCAGGGGAGCCACTGATTAAGCCAGGTGGAGGTCTGTCAGGCCCAGAGCTACATTCTAGAAAGATCACCTTGGTTATTATGGAGAGGATGGCTTTGAGGGGAGTTGTACTAGGAGCAAGTTAGAGGCATTCCAGTGCTCATCCTATGAATTGAAGATAGTATTTACCGGCATAGAATTTAGAGTAACCCCTTCCTGAGCTACTTACTGGATCAAAAATGTGCCTGAACAGATAAATGAGACTAAAACTCTTGAGAAATACTGAAGAATTTATCCTGGTGGAGAAATAGACTCTGATATGGTACTTATATCTGATTTTTCAGATGATGCAAATGCTTTTCTTTGCATTTCTGTGCATAAGCAAATTCCAGGCCCCATTAAGTTACTGACTCAGCCACATAAAACGAACTCAAGGTTGCATCTATGAGAGAGTAAGTACAAATCACATTAACGCTATAGAATAGGACATTAGACTAAGTATTTCCAGCAACTGAAGAATGCAAAATATCACTATACATTATATGTCTTCCTTCTTAGAGAGCTGCTGGCCTTGTTAGAAAGGCTATCTTGTTGTTATCCAGTCACTAAGTAATGTCTGACTCTTTGTGACTCCATGGACTGCAGTACACCAGGCTCCTCTGTCCTCCACTATCTCCTAGAGGCTGCTCAAATTCATGTTCATTGTACTGATAATGTTATCTAACCATCTCATCCTCTGCCACACCCTTCTTTCACCTCCAATCTTTTCCAACATTAGGTCTTTTCCAATGAGTTAGTTCTTTGCATCGGGTGGCCAAAGTATTGGAGCTTCAGCTTCAGCATCAGTTCTTCCAATGAATATTCAGGGTTGATTTCCTTTAGAATTGGCTGGTTTGATCTCCTTGTTGTCCAGGGGACTCTCAAGAGTCTTCTCCAGCACCACATTTCAAAAGTGTCAATTCTTTGGTGCTCAGCCTTCTTTATGGTCCAACTCTTACATCCATACATGACTAGTGGAAAAACCATAGCTTTGATTATATGGATCTTTGTCAGCAAAGTGATGTCTTTGCTTTTAATATCCTGTCTAGGTTTGAATAGCTTTTCTTCCAAGAAGCAAGCATCTTTTAATTTCATGGCTGCAATCACTATCTGCAGTGATTTTGAGGCCCAAGAAAATAAAATCTGTCACTGCTTCCTAATATATTTCTATATTTGGTTAGAAAAGCCACAGTATACTTACATATACTAATTCAGAGTATGAAAATTAATTTTGAGTAATGTGTGTTTGTTACAAAAACATGTATAAAACAGAAAAAAATCTAAGAAGAAAACACCATAAGAACAAAATAGCTGTTGCTATTTTGGCCCATGTCTTTTTTAACCTTATAGGTAAGTTTCCAATATTCATAACTGTAGTATAATTTATATGCTGCTTTTTAAAAAATTATTCACATGCGTTAAAAAAATTTTTAAGTCTGTATTGAATTTGTTTCAGTATTACTTCTGTTGTTTTATTTGTTCTGATTTTCTGGCCTTGAGGCATGTGGGATCTTAGTTCCCCAAGCAGGGTTTGAACTCACATCCCTTGCATTAGAAGGCAAAGTCTTAACTACTTGCCCACCAAGGCAGTCCCTATGTGCTGCTTTTTAAAAAATCTAATCTCATCTTGCAGGGTTCCCGCCCCCCACCCCGTGATAACATAGTTTTCCTAAACTTCAGTTCTCATGGTTTCATAAACAAAACTTCCTTGAGCCCTGTTATTGAACATTTGAGTGGCTTCTTTTTTTTTCATAATAAATAATGTGATGCTTATCATTGTGTATAAATTTTTGTCTTCACTGAAGACTATTTCTTGGAGATTGATTCTCAGAGATGGAATTACTCCCTCAAAGGGAACAAACAGTTTTAAGTCATTGATACCTACTGCTGAATCAGATTTTCAGACTCATGATAAAAGTTCAATTAAAGACAGACAATGTAGTGAGGAAACCTGCCTTCCGGATTCTCTCCCCTGGCAGCGGGCTCGGTCATTCGGTCTGTGGACGATTTATTGCCTTATTTCTAAAGAGGATCAATATGCCCAGAAGCCCCAGTGTAATGAGATTCGGAGGGGCCTCAACTCATGAGAGAATCCATCAATTAGACGAGAATGTTAAGAACAGTGAAAGTGAAAATGGTCCAGTGAATCTTGATATTGAAACACTGATGAGGGCATTTGGGGGAAAAGGAGCATTTTACTTTTATCTGTATTTTTTGTATCCCATACAATTAGGAAACTCATGGAAACAGAAGAGAGGTTATCTGTGTCATAGTATATGCTCTTTCTACACTACACACTTGCACACTTGCTGACCCCCACTACACTCACTCAAAATTTATTTCAAGAACAATCATTGCATGTCTGCCAGAGTCCTTCATCACACTTCCCTGGTAGCTCAGATGGTAAAGAATCCTCCTGCAATGCGAGAGACCTGGGTTTGATCCCTGGGTCAGGAAGATCCCCTAGAGGAGGAAATGGCAACCCACTCCAGTGTTCTGGCCTGGGAAATCCCATGGACAGAGGAGCCTGGTGGGCTATAGTCCATAAGATCACAAAGAGACACGACTCAGCAACTAACATTTTCACTTTGCTTCACTTCTGCCAGGACCTTCATCATGCTAGCTCTGTGATGGGTGTTATCACTGTCACTTACAGATGGGGAAACTGAGAGAGAGATCAAGTATCGCGCCCAAGGTCACAGAGGTAGTAAGTTACAGAGCTGGTGCACTTTGTCATCATGGCCTTTTATGAAAAAACAGGCCTGACTCTTTTTAAGTAATTTGGAGAAGCTGCTTAAAGTGCTTTTTACACTGATCCTGGCTTATTTTATTTGTATACACTGATCCTGGCTTATTTTATTTGTAGTCTATTTACCGCGGTTATAAAAATATCCTGTTCATTCCAGTTCTTTCCTGTCACTTGTGCAAAATTGGTATCTCTCTCTCCCATTCATTCATTCATTCATTCTTTTATGTATCTACTCTTCCCAAACACACACATACAGTGGTGGGTTGGTGCTGGCTTCTCCTGGCTGGTCAGAACTGCTTGTGAACATCTCTACCAGCTCCTCAGTGACATCCCATTGGTGGCTGGATATCAGCCACAGTGGGAATATTTATATCACAGAAATTGACAAATGCTAAAAATCAAGGCTGTTTTTTTCTGAGAGCCCTTCACATATACCAGCTAAGTACTGTGGTTCTCCTGCAGGAAAAACTGTGCCTTTCTTCATCTTCTGCCACTATCAGTCAAGAACGACTCTTCATGGCTCCAGCCAGACTCCTCTGCCCACGGAATTTCCCAGGGAAGACTACTGGAGTGGGTTGCCATTTCCCTCTCCAGGGACTCTTCCCGACCTAGGAATTGAGCCCACATCTCCCGCATTGGCAGGTGGATTCTTTGCTACTGCACTACCTGGGAAGCCCAGAGCTCCTTATCCTAATGAAGCCCTACGAGCCAGGAGGGGCCCTGGGAAACAGACTTAGCGGGAAGGGACCTTCAAACCAACCAGACTCAGTGTGTCTGAAGAGAGGCCCTCAGTGAGTGGACCCTGTTCTGGGCTTTAAATACCATGTGAAATATCTCTTCAGTGGCTTAACACACATTCTAGCAAGTCTCATTTTTACTCCATTCATAGATGAACTTCTGTGATAGTATAACTTATAATAAGAAATGTATATTTGATCCTCCATCCATTGCTCCAGGCACATAGCTCCCAAAACCCCTGGAATGTCTTAACGGTTGAGACACAGATGGCTTTGTTATGTTAATGAGATGACTGGGGAGGGGTGCCCCCAGGTAACCTAAAGGTGGGAGCCAGTTGCTAGGAAACCAGCCCTGAGACAAGAGCTTGGAATTTTTCATCCCCCCACCCTCCCACCCCGCAGAGAGCTTCCCAGGTGGTGCAAGTGGTAAACAACCCACCCGCCAAGCAGGAGATGTGGGTTCAATCCCTGAGTCGAGAAGATCCCCTGGAGGAGGGCATGGCAATCCACTCCAATATTGTTGCCTGGAGAATCCCATGGACAGAAGAGCCTGGTGGGCTACAGTTCTTTAGGGTCACAAAGAGTCAGATGTGACTGAGCACACCAAGGAGCTTTACAAAACAGAAACCTTTTATTCAGTTCAGTTCAGTCACTCAGTTGTGTCCGACTCTTTGCAACCCCGTGGACTGCAGCACGCCAGGCTTCCCTGTCCATCATCAACTCCTGGAGCTTGCTCAAACTCATGTCTATTAAGTCGGTGATGCCGTCCAACCATCTCATCCTCTGTCATCCCCTTCTCCTCCTGCCCTCTATCTTCCCCAGCATCAGGGTCTTTTCAAATAAGTCAGTTCTTCACATCAGGTGGCCAAAATATTGGAGTTTCAGCTTCAGCATCAGTCCTTCCAATGAATAGTCAGGACTGATTTCCTTTAGGATTGACTGGTTTGATCTCCTTACAGTCCAAGGGACTCTCAAGAGTCTTCTCCAACACCACAGTTCAAAAGCATCAATTCTTCAGTGCTCAGCTTTCTTTGTAGTCCAGTTCTCACACCCATACATGACTACTGGAAAAACCATAGCTTTGACTAGATATACCTTTGTTGGCAAAGTAGTGTCTATGCTTTTTAATATGCTGTCTAGGTTGGTCATAGTTTTTCATCTAAGGAGCAAGCTTTTTTTAATTTCATGGCTGCAGTCACCATCTGCAATGATTTTGGACCTTTTATTGACAGAGAGTTAAGAAAGTGGATTGCTTCGTCTTTTGGGGAAGTGATGAAGGGTCTATTGGGAGAATTACCTCACTACTGCTAACCAGGAAATTCCAGACTGACTTGGTAAGACTACATTGCTGGGAGAGGTTGAGACTGCCGTCAGGCTAGAAATGTGGTCTTGGTTTGCTGACGAGGGGCTTAGCACAAGTGACTCTATTTGGAATCACACTGTTGTTTCTTTATAACAAGCCTTTACAAAAAAGATGGGGTTCACAGAGCTTCCAGGTGGATGAACCAGAGCTCTTCCATGTGCCTGGAGGGTGCGGCACACCAGACTCCATGGGGACAAACGCTCCTGTGCTGGGGACCATTCTGACCTCGCCCTATGAACCTCTTCATCTGTATCCTTTACAATACACTTTATAATATACTGGTAAACATGAATAAATGTTCCTCTGAGTTCTGTGAGCCCCGTTAGAAAATTAAACAGCCTAAGCCGGGGTGGGGACTTCCCTGGTAGTCCAGCAGCTAAGACTCCACACTCCTAATGCAAGGGCCCGGTTTCTATTCATGGTCAGGAAACTAGGCCCCTTATGCTACAACATGCTGCGACAAAGACCGAAGATCCTTTGTGTCACAACTAGGACCCAGCGCAGCCAAATGAATAAATATTAACAAAAATAACCAAATTTTTTAAACTATCTTTTAAAAAACTCCTAAGGAGAGGGTCATAGGAACTTCCAACTTATCCCTAATTGGTAACAACACAGATTTGTGATTGGCATCTGAAGTGGGAGCAGTCTTGTGGGACTAAGCTTTTAACATGTGGGAGCTGATGCTTCCTCCAGGTAGATTTTGTCAGAACTGAGTTAAATACGTAAGACCTCCAGTCAGTGTCTCCTGAGAAGTGGAAAATTACTTGGTGGTGTTGGAAAAAAATACATACTGAAATTTCCCAATAATCAGGTGTCCAGTGAAACAAATGTCTGACATGGTGGTGAGCTCCCCATGAGAGGATGTATCCAAGAAGAGTTTGAAAAAAATCTGTCTCAGATGCTTAAAGGAGGTGGGGTTTGGGCTTTGAGAGAGGCCAGAAAAAGCCACAAATTCAGAAGGCATGAAGGAAGAAGAAACAGCAACACTGGTGAAACATCTATGAGAAAAATAAGGACAGGGTACTACTTTCGAATTCAGTAAGGAGTTTCCAAAAAGAAAAAACAATATGAGTAGCTTGAGGGAAGGGACTTTATTTCATTATTTCACTGACACCAAAGTAGGTTCTTGCCTGGTGCTTGGTACTCAGAAGGTTCTGGATCAATGCTGGTATCAGTTGCTGTTGTTCAGTTGTGTCCGACTCTTTGCAGCCCTGTGGACTACAGCCACCAGGTTCCCTGTCCTTCACCATCTCCTGCAGTACCAATTCCAGGACTGGAAAGCTAGTCCAAGCTCAGCCTTATCTATCAAAGGCTGTAAGGTCACTTTCAGCCTGTAGTGTGATTCCTGTAAGGTCACTTTCTCTCTAGAGGTCTGTTTCCTCAACTAATTATACAAGGACTTATTTTAGATGACTTCTTTGAGAATAACTAGTATTCTAATTAAAACACCACGATTCACACCAAACCTGTTTATAGCATAATGTGGATCACAAGCAGACATCATTAAAAATATAAAAATTAGTGGCCAGATGGAGCAGATTGTGAAGGTTCTTAAATTTTAAAGATGTTTATTTATTTATTTTTTTAATTGTGAATTTTGCATTTGATTCCCTTTACCTGCAAGAAAATGCTAAATATTCCCTGAGGAAATATGTTAGAATTGGTTCGCATTCAATGAGGATTGCACTAAGTCGATCCACACTGAATCTGCTCTTTGTCAGCACTCGCCCTGTTCACCAGCAGTCTCAGCCACTTGGGCCGTCACTCATGCCTTCTTCTGTAGGCCCTGGGTCTAGTACTCATGCTCAGTTGCTCAGCCGTGTCCAACTCTTTGCGACCCCATGGACTGTAGCCAACCAGGCTCCTCTGTCTGTGGGATTACTCAGGCAAGAATACTGGGGTAGGTTGCCATTTCCTCCTCCAGGGGATCTTCCCAACCCAGGGATTGAAGCCAGGTCTCCTGCATTGCAAGCAGATTCTTTACCACTGAACCACCAGGGAAGCCCCCTGAACCCTGGTAGGTCTTGTTTAAAATTCCCACCCCACCACTTACCTGCTGTAGGATCTTGGGGAAATTTATCTCTTAGCCTCTCAAACTCCTCTGTAAATGGGGGAAATGGTAAATGCGGATCATGGGGAGTTTTGAGGATTCAGTCTGGTGGTATCTGTCAAGCACTCAGAGCAGTAGGTGACACATAATAGGTATGGTCCAGGGTTGCTGTTCTTGTAACTTTGGATTCTCAAGTTCTGCCTCTGCTGGTCCTTCCACCTGGAGCACCAGCTCCCTAGGGAAGATGTCCCCACAGAACCCTCCTCACTTCTATTTCCCAAGACTCCTTGCATCCTGGTCCTGATTGCCTTGAGGAGGCTGCAGATCCTTCTGTCCTTTCCTGCAAGCTCCTGAGAGCACACACTTTGCATTTGTGCCAATCCAGAGCACTCAGCCCCCTGTCTTGCATGTCCAGGGAGCCGAGTGTCTACTTAATTGACCAAGCTGGACTTCACATTCAGATGAGAGACACATAAAAAAGGGAAATGATTTCCGGTCCAACAACTGCTCCTGATGAAGGGTTAGTTGAATGGAAGCTCCTATTCAACAAAACACCCAGAGGAGAATGGAGTTGAGGGAAACCCACTGAACGTGTCCATCAGTGCCAGGAACACTTGCCATCAAGCACCTGTGCACTGATTCCACCCCTAGGCGCCTAACGCTGCTTATGTGGCCAAGGCAAGTGCACACTCAATTGCAAGGAATTTGTGTGGCGGCTCTGTGGCGTGTTTGCATTTCAAGAGATGAGATAGGTGGTGGGGCCGGAGGTTACATAGTCCTCGAAGTCTTGCTAAGGAGCTTGGCTTTGTCCTGAGAGCAGAGAAATATAGAGAGTAGAAGCAAGGAAGTGATGTGATCGGTTTTCTAGTAATTCTGACTGTTGTGTAGAGAGTGGACTAAGGTGAGGCCAGCCCAACAGCTTGGTCGGGAAGTTGTTTCAGTGATCTGGGTAAAAGATGCTGGTGGTCTGGGGAAGAAGAAAAGAAGGAAACAGCAGAGAATACCAGTGCTGCACTTTCCAAGTGCCTTTAACCTGTGAAGTAGGTCAATTCAGCATTGTTTGGATTTATAGACCAGAGTGAGAGAAAGACCAGTGACAAAGAGGTCCCTAAGTATGACCTTCTCATCTTCTCTGTACATCCCCCGGAAAAAAGGCCATATGACCTTGATTGTTAAGTGAATGGTGTCAAGGACAGTCACGTCTGTGTCAGCCCCTCCTGTCAGAGTGCAGTCTCTTATTGAGGAGCTCCTGTCTTCACAAAGGTCTGGAACTAAGTAGGGCACTGACTGGTGTCCCCATTTTTGCCCTCATTTTCTTATACCCAAGGGCTTCCCCTCTCCCCATCGTGTGGTCGTCTCTCTGCCTGGGATCTCCGCCTTTATCTGCTCAGACATTTGCTTCCCCCAGTGGACTAGGAGGTGAAGAGGCAGTCTAGTCCTCTCCAACTCCCCTGGCATGTAAATACCAGCTGTTGTTTTATAGAATCGTCAGTTCTAGGATTGGAAAGGACTTTCAGGCCCACTGGGTAACTGTTCCTTATGTGCATGCAGGAGTCCCGTCTGGCATCCAAACATCCACGGTACAGTGAGCAGACGCTTCCTCCAAGAGGAGTCCTGGCATTTCCGTTGGACCACCTTCGTGACTCTCATTCGCAACAATCACTGATGTTTTGTGAAGTCAGCATTTCAGTCTGTCTGAAATTTGAGTGTACCTGTCTATTTTACTCTCTCAGCTGTGTTCTTTGGGGACAGAGATGCCTATGTTTTATTTACTTTAACATTCCCCATAGCCTTGAACATAGCACCTGCCATAGAGTAGGCACTGGATAATGAATAAATGACTGAATGACTATGGATGAGTGGTTAGCTCTCAGTGTTAGAAAGTTCTTTACCCTCAGCTGAAGCATGCCTCCTGCTAACCACCGCTTTTGGAACTGAAGTCCACTCCACACAAGATCATATTTTCCTCTTCCTTGTGGTGGCTTCTCACCTGATGAAACCACAGCCACTTGGTTTAATTGCCTCAAACACATCAACCTGTTCCTGGCGAGCTTTTCTTAGCATTTTACATGTTTTCCACCTCTGCCTGGAAACCCTTGACTCTTGTTTCTTTGATGGCCGGACTTTCCTTGCCATTTGGGCGTTACCTCCCCAAAATGCAACATCCAACCACTCAATCTAGAGAAACTCCCTTTGTCCTTTCACCTCTTTATCTCTCTGTGCTGAATTCTGGGTAAGTTCCCCAGATTCATCTTCCAGTTCATGAAACCTCTCTTCATCTGTGTCTGTCTAGCCTATTGACTGAGGTCTTGGCTCTGTCACTCTACATTTCATTCATAGAATGTGTATGTGAATATTGTAAGCATCCTCATTTTAAAAATCCTTTTTAGAATCGCTATTGCGTGTCATCCTCCATTAGTGATTTCTCCAATTTGTTGTATGCTGATCATCCCTCAGGACTTGAGTATCTTTGTAATTGTTATAATTTTCAAGATGCAACTTTATCAGGAATTATCATCTATGGGTGATCCACATAGGTTATGGAGGGGATCCATCAAGTTCATGAATCTTGGAAGAACTGTTACGTTAACTCCTTGATGAATACAAGATCAGTGCAAGGAGCTGGGCACCAACCTTGTGCCTGATGTAGGCAAGAGATGAGGATTTCTTCTATTTGGTCTCATGCACCTGATTCCAGAAGTGTTAACTTTCCATGCCAGCTTTGTCCTCAGACTGGAGCATCATCAAGTGCAGTGGTACCCAGATGCCAGGCTCTTAATGTGTGCACTTCATGTCTAGAAACCACCCAGCTGAATATATGAGTGTGGGACTCAGTGAAAACACAGATTTCTGAGATCCATCTCCTGGATACTGATTCCATAAGTCTAAAAGTGAGCCTAGAAATCTGAATCTTATACAGCTCTCCATGTGATTCTGATGTATAATGAAGTTTGGTTACCAGTGGTCCTAGAAGCTCTGGGGACTGTAATTGGATTTATTTTTACCTTGCTTCTTTCCTTCAAATAAAAGGACTGAAAGCAGCTTACAGGATATATGCAAATACATTTTGAAAAGCAGACTTAAAAACCACCCACACAAATAAACTGAGGAAGTAAGATCTGACTTTATGCCAAGACAGGAGACACACACAAGGTAATGCTGTGGTCGGTGTCCTCACCAACATCCTTGTCATGTGGCTGGGAATGAAGTGAAAGTGAAGTCACTCAGTCGTGTCCGACTCTTTGAGACCCCATGGACTGTAGCCCACCAGGCTCCTCCGTCCGTGGGATTATCCAGGCAAGAATATTGGAGTGGGTTGCCATTTCCTTCTCCAGGGGATCTTCCCGACCCAGGGATCAAACCCGGGTCTCCTGCATTCCAGGCCAACGCTTTAACCTCTGAGCCACCAGGGAAGGGAATGAAGTGGGAGCCATTATTATCCATCTCTGAAGACCCTCAGTATTAAAAGCCAGCTCAGTGAAGTAAGTTATGGGAGCAACAGTAGAACCACAAAGGGGTTTCTGCTCTTCCACAGGGTTTTAATGTGTCTAGGGCCCCCCTGTGTAAATTGTCCAAATACACACTTATTGGTCTGGCAACACTCAAAAAGACTCCTCCTGGCAAACTGAATCTGCCTTGCTGAGTCCTCCCAGCCCATGTTCACTCACACTTCTTGGCCAGAGGACTCTTGTTTATCTCCAAGACATCACTCAAATATCACCGACTCCAGGCAGCCCTCCTCCTTCATCTACTTCCTTCCTTCCTTTTGTCCTTCACTCATTAAGCCCTTATCGCGTCCCAGCATTGCACTGGAGCTCCCCAACTTCGCCTCATAGCAGCATCTGCCACGTGGCAGATCTTCCCATCCTCATCTCCCACGATGCTTCCCCTCACTTCTCTGGTCTCTCCTCGCTGGCTGGCTGTGTGCCCTGCCTCTCTCCACAGGACTTTTGCACAGGCTGTGTCAGTGTTCTGCCCGGAATGCTCCTCCCCGCTCATGTTCTGGCTGTCCTCCATTTAGGTTATTCCTTTCTGGGCCCCTGCAGTTGCCTCACTCTGTCCTGTTTTGTGTCCGGGATATAATATTTCTTTTTGTGCTTCCTAGGTTACCGTCGGTCTCCTTGAGCACGCAAGGGCAAGTGCTGTAACCTCAGTGCCTAGCACCGAGCCTGACAGAGAGCAGGTGCCTGTTAGCTTTGTTCAGGGGCTGAAAGAAGACATCCCTGAGAACCTCAGTCATTTTTAAACTTCTCTTGGTCATTGGCCCCTTTAAGCGTCTCATGAAGGCGACACACCCTCTTTGTACATGAATGCTTCTTCACACAAAACTCCCGTGTTGTTTCAAGGTTCAAAAACACCCCAGGTAAGAGAGTGTGGAGAAGAAGAAATCCTCCTATACTGCTGATGGGAATGTAAGTTGATGTAGCCACTATGGAAGACAGTATGGAGGTTGCTCGGAAAACTAAAAATAGAATTACCACATGATCCAACAATCCCACTCCTGGGCATATACCCAGGCAAAATTATAATTTAAAAGATTCATGCACCCTGAGGTTCATAGAGCACTATCCACAATAACCAAGGCGCAGAAATAACCTAAACATCCATTGACAGATGAATGAATGGAGGGGATGCGGTACCTATACACAGCCATAAAAAGATCAAAATAATGCCATTTGCAGCAACATGGATGCAACTAGAGATTATCATACTAATTGAAGTCAGGCAGACAGAGAAAGACAAATACCATATGATATCACTTATATGTGGAATCTGAAATATGGCACAAATGAACCTATCCACGAAACAGAAATAGACTCTCAGACATAGAGATAAAACTTGTGATTGCCAAGGGGGTGGGGAGGGAGAGCAATGGACTGGGAGTTTGGGGTTGTAGATGCAGACTCTTACAGATAGAATGGATAAGCAACAAGGTCCTGCTATATTGCTCAGGGAATTATATTCAATATACTGTCATAAATCATAATGGAAAAGAATATGAAATAGAATATATATATGTATAATCAAATCACTGCTGTACAGCAGAAATTAATGCAACATTCTAAATCATCTATGCTTCAATAAAATATTTAAAAAAACCCAGATGAAGAGAACATTGTTTATTAATTTCAAGCTAAGATTCATTTCTAGAGAGAACAGCTGATGATTTATATATAGATATCATGATTTACATGTGTGTGCCATCGCTAAGTCATGGCTGGCTCTTTTGTGACCCCGTGGACTGCAGTCCTCCAGGTTCCTCTGTCCATGGGATTTTCCAGGCAAAAACACTGGAGTGGGTTGCCATTTCCTCCCGCTAGGGGATCTTCCCAACCCAGCAATCAAACTCGTGGCTCCTGTGACTACTGTATTGGCAAGTGGAATCTTTACCACGGTGCCACCTGGGAAGCCCATCATGATTCCAGCCCAGTTATAAATAGAGGTGACGGTGGGCTTCCCCGGCATCCTAAAGTGTTGTGTGTTCAGATGGCTTCATGTAGATGCCATGCAGGTTGGTATGTTCCCTTTAAGAGCTCATCTCCCTGGTTTTTTGTTGTTGCAGGAAAGAAGGCAGCACAGAGGCAAGTGCATCAAACTGGAAAATATTTACATCGCTCCCAACTGCCCAGTGTAACAGAGGTGGCCCCATGATTGAGATCCCTTCGAGGGATCTGAACCACAAAGCAAACAACCCTCTTCCTATTTCAAGTCACTCTTGAGAACGTCTCTACTCTGTGTAAAACCAACTGGGGGACCAACGGGATGGCTGTTAGCTGTCAGAAGCCTGTATGTATTGGCACAGGGTGGCAGAAGGTGTCAGGGGCTGGAGTCCCAAGGTCCTGACTAGCTTGGCCATTCCTAAGCTGTGTCCCCGCACAGATGACTAACCTTCGAATTTCCACTTCTGCATCTGTTTGAGGGGCCTCATGCCTACTTGACAGTTTTGTTCCAATGACCTAATGAACTAATGGCTGCAAAAGTGCCCCAAATACCACGATGCTTCCTGTGTGATCAGGAACCATCAGTTCAGTTCAGTTCAGTCGCTCAGTCGTGTCCGACTCTTTGCAGCCTCATGAATGGCAGCACGCCAGGCCTCCCTGTCCATCACCAACTCCCGGAGTTCACTCAGACTCATGTCCATCGAGTCAGTGATGCCATCCAGCCATCTCATCCTCTGTCCCCTTCTCCTCCTGCCCCCAATCCCTCCCAGCATCAGAGTCTTTTCCAATGAGTCACATGAGGTGGCCAAAGTACTGGAGTTTCAGCTTTAGCATCATTCCTTCCACAGAACACCCAGGACTGATCTCCTTTAGAATGGACTGGTTGGATCTCCTTGCAGTCCAAGGGACTCTCAAGAGTCTTCTCCAACCCCACAGTTCAAAAGCATCAATTCTTCGGCACGCGGCTTTCTTCACAGTCCAACTCTCACATCCATACATGACTACTGGAATAGTTGTTGGTAAAATGCAATCCTATCTTTTCTCACTGACATACTGACATCTGCTCAGGGAGGGCTCTCTGCCATAAAGCACTCATATTATCGTTCTATATAGCTGACACCCAAGATTGGTGATGTGGGGCTTGGGAGCGTCACGATGTGAAAGACATCTGAGTAGTCACCTTGCTCTTCCAGAGCTTGTGCAGGGCTAGACTGTGCAAAACATTGTATGTGTGTGAGCACTTTCCTAGGGAGAGGGACCGTGGACTTTACTAGATTCTCAAATGAGACTGGGACCCCCAAGGGTCAAGCACCCCCTCTTCTAGGGGAAAAGGACTCTATTAAGGAACCCAGAGACCCAACTCTGCCTCTAACTGGCCAGTGACGGGCCTCAGTTCCTCATCTGTGAAATGGGTATGACCACGAGCCCTCTAGCTCCCTCTCCGCTCAGACCTCTGATGAGTCTATAACCCTCCCTGTATCATGTCCTTCATCAGATGAGGCTCGTCCCGCTGCAGCAAACATCATCTGAGTCTTACTGTGGGGCAGGCCCGGCCAGCTGGGGAGTTTCCAAACCCAGCCCCCACCTGCTTCCAGAATAAGTAGAGATTTCTTCTTTTCTACACATAAGTCTCATTGGGCCACTGTGTCCATGAATTTTCCACCTCTCTCGAATAACCAGAGCACCCTCAAAGCACCCAAAGTACTGGGGCTCTGTTTCTGCTCAATTTACCCAGCGGTTAAAGAGCACTGTGGCCCAGCAGCTGGGCTCAGACCGAGAGGGTCTGCTCCTTCTGGGAAGACTTGCCTGTAAACGGCAGGGCTGGCTGTGAGGCCATCTCACTCGGGCAGCTAAGGGGCTAACAGGGATGTCTGAAGTCTTAACGCCTCGAGAAAGTCAGCCTGAAAAGCGGGCTGTGCGTGCAGAAGCTGGTGAGCTGAGTTCTCTCTTGCCTCTGCTGCGAGGCAGAGGTGGGTGGCAAGAAGGCAGCTGGTGGGTGGGGTCTGCCCTCACGTCTGGGACTTCAGCAGGACCAGGGCTGGGCTCACACAGGCCCCACGACCCACAGGACAGACCTCAGAGAGTTCCCAGTCCACAGTCCTCAAGCCAGATCTGGCTCACAAGCATATCTTGCTTAGCTTTTGTTTTGTTTTGCTTTTTGTTTTTTTTAATTGTGGTGAAAACATGCATGCCGTATAATTTACCATCTTACCCATTTTTAAATACCCAGTGCATTGGCATTAGATGCAGTCACAGCTTGTGCAGTCATCACCCCCGTTCATCTCCGGAACTCTTCCATCTTCTCATATGGAAGCTCTGTCCACACACTGACCCCCGTTTCCCCTTCCCCATCCCCTGGCAACCTCCTTTCTACTTTCATGTCGCTATGACATTGATGACTCTAGGGACCTCGTACGAGTGGAATCACAGAGAGGTTTTTTTTTTTTTTTTTTTTTGAGATTGGCTTATTTCAGTTAGCACAAGGGCCTCAAGTTTCATCCATGTTGTAGCATGTGTCAGAATTTCCTTCCTTTTAAGACTGAATAATATTCCATTGTGTGGTTGGATCACATTTTGCTGATCCATCCACCTGTCAATGAACATTTGGGTTGCTTCCCTCTCTTGGCTGTTGTGAATACTGCCAGGAACATTGAGGTATGAAAACCTAGGTTATATCTGTTAATATGGGAATTAGCAGATGACATTTAAAAGCCAAGAGATTTCTCATAAAAACCTGGATTTCTGGCCTCTCTTGGGAAAAAAGTAGATCTGGCAAGCCAGGGTCTCTAGCTTCCTGGTCACACTCAGAGCTGAATGAGGCCCAGTTATTTATTCCTTGCTCCCCCAGACAGGCACATAGCCCGGGGAACCTCAGGCCCCCACTCCCTCCTGGTTTCCTCCTTGCTTCCCGCCTCATACGCCTGGTCTGCCCAGTATCTTTCGGTTATGGTTAGAAACACAGAGACCAGAGAGGCACAGTGACATGGCCCAGGGTCTCACAGACAGGCTGGTGGTTGTGACTGCGGTCATCCAGGAAGGCTTGGACTGCATTCTGGCTCCAACTTTGCCACTTGCCTCCCCCCCCTACCCCCACCATGACCTTGACCATTATGAACCCAAGATTCTTTTTGAAGGGAAATGGGAGAGAGGGAACCTTCTCCAACAGCTTCACAGAATCGTTGAGACAGACAGAGAAGGGGATGCATGGTGATTAGAGCCTGGGGTCAGGATGTGAGGAGCTCATTACACAGCCCAGGTGAGTCAGGCAGCTCAGAGTTTAGAGGTCTGTCTCTTTATCTGCAAAATGGGGAAAGGGGACTAGATTGTTCCGAGAGTTAACCGAGAGGGAGACGGTGAAGCCCCCAGCAGAGGGCTTGGCATGCAGCAGGTGCTTCACAGAGGTTCTTCTGGAACAAGTGAGGGTTGTGTTCAGGGCTGCAAATCCCCTTGGCAGCAAGGCATAACCTGGCGAAAGACATGATGTCCTGATGTTGCGGGGACAGCCTGGCTGCAGAGTCTGGATTTCCGAGTCAGCCTGATTTCAGAGGCCACCCTCTGCCTTTCACCGTCTGGGACCCCAGGCAGGTCACCCGTCTTTCTGAGCTGCAGAACCCTGGCTGTCAGATGGGGGTGATATCCTAGGCCTTACCAGCACAGGCTCGTGAGAAGATAAGGTGCCTGGCACAGCACTGATGCTCAGTTGAGTTCAGTTGTCTTCCTTCCCTTCCCAAGCAAAAGTCTCCCTCTGAGGTTCAAAAGATGGCATATTTTCCAAATATTTTCAAAATTAAAAGAGGGAAAAATGTAGTTTTCAGCTTTCCACTGGAGGCTCCTGGATCCACATGTTGTTGGGGTTGAGGTGTGACCCTCACTGGGGTTCCTTCCTCCATCCAGCCAGGTCTGGGCTTAGAGAAGACACCGGACAGACCCAGTTCTCACGGGGAGGTTTTGCATCAGTCCGTTGGTTAGTCGGTCAGTTACCCCTCATGACATGCCCCTTCTGAGCTGGTTTTTAATGTGAGGCTTCACCCCCAGGCTCATCTCTGTTGCTGAACGTGCATTGCCCCAGATGGCATTTTTGTCCTGACATAACCCATCACCGGTCTTTCTACCCTAGATGGTACTTCTGTTACTTCAGTCCTTCCCAGAGACCCCGAGGGAGGCCTCTGAGCCACCTGTGGGCCCGTGAGGCCCTCCTGAGTGGAACAGTCCCCAGGAAACCCAAGAGGCCAGGTGCGGCCTCGACAGAGCCCCGCCTCTCTACCTTCAGGCTTTGGATGGATGAAATGGGAAGGTGGATGGAAAACGCACTTGTCAACTCTTAAGTTCTGCATGAATATACTGGATTTGACCTTCATGTCCTGGAGAGATAAGAGACCATCTGCTGCAGGAGAGAGATTAGGGTTTAAAACAGAGTCACTGGGCTGGAGCCTGGGCTTTGCAACCTTTTAGCTTTGAGATCATGGAAAAGTCACTTCCTCCTCTATTTACTTACTTGTCAAAGGGAGCAATAAAATACCTGCCTTAGCACCTGCTAGGAGTGTTTATAGATACATGGGATGGGAAAGCGCTTTTCAGACTTCAGTGTGGTGCACACTCTTTCATGCCATTAATTCACATCATTGATCCAGTGAACATCCATTATGTATCAATACCTGCTGTGTGCCGCTAGGCACAAGGTGATCTGTCTCATGACAGTTTGGAGAGGTCTCCAGGCTAAGGAAGAAGAGAATTGCTTGTCAGATGGTTGTTCCACGCATTCATAGGTTGTGATTAGCAACAGCCAGCAAGTTGGCATGGCAACGTTTCCCCGTGAACTGCTAGGCAATGTTCTCAAAATAGGTCCAGCAGAGGTGTAGCAGCAGAGGGAGACACACAGAGACCATGTGGTCTGATGGCTCTGCAGACCAAGGTGTGCTGGGAGTGGTCATGCCTTTGCCCTCCCCAGGCAGGCCAGGGGTGCAGGAACTAAGACAACAGATCTGGAAGCATCCATTGTTAGAGCTAGAGACTTCAGTATTAACATCTCTGCCTCTCCCCATTTTACAGGTGAGGAAACTGAAGCCCAGAGAGGTTAAGGGACACACCCATAATCACACAGCTTTGTGATGGCAGATGGAACCAAATCTGGTTTTGATATCTTAGGCAGGGCTCTCCGGCTGTGCCACAATGCCCCTTCTTCTGTTCTGTAATTCTAGATCTGAGTCTGATGCAATTTGTTTTCTAATGATGACAATCCATATGGCATCATTTGGGTGTGTGCTTAGTTGCTCAGCCGTGTCCGACTTCTTTGCGACCCCATAGACTGTAGCTCGCCAAGCTCCTCTGTCCATGGGCATTCTCCAGGCAAGAATACTGGAGTGGGTTGCCGTGCCCTCCTCCAGGGGCTCTTCCCGACCCAGGGAACAAAGCCAGGTTTCCACACTGCAGGTGTATTCTTTACCATCTAACCCACCAGGCAACATTTATTTGATCCAAGAATTTCCACCCATGTTTCTCCCTGGGAAGTCCTGAATCCCAAGATATCATGAAAACTCACCTACTTCTTAGCTAGGCTGAGATGATTGCAGCTTAAATCCGCCCCTTCCAAAGCCTCCCTACCCTAGTTTCTCAGTGTGAAAAGGAAGCAGCAAAGCTGATCAAAAGTTTATGAATCATTCTGTGATGAGATTACTGTATGAACTTACTTATCCATCTTTGCAGAGGACAGGAAGCCCAAATCCTTTAAAAGATGGGTTTCTTTCTGTTTGTGTTACTCAGCGATTTACTGAGAAAACTTTGTAAAAACTTGCGGCTTCTTTCTTAATGTTCAGGCTGGTGGGAGCGTCTTCTGAGGGATTCACAGCTTTTCTTTTAATTCCAGGGTGAAATTCCAGGTCTAGAATGAGACACTTCTTGAGAATTCAGTCAACGTCGGAGAATAGAGTGCTAGACTTTTCTGACATATTTGAAACGTTCAGCCTCTTTTTCTGTTTTCAGACAATGCCTTGAAGTGGGGGTGCTGGGAGTCAGGGGTGGGTGTGGTGGGAGTCCTGCCACGCCCCCTTCCTAGGCTACCTGTAGGACGCAACCATTGTCCTCTGTAATGATGATTCCTCACCTGGATGTTGGACTCACCTGGAGAGCTGTTAGAAACACAACACCAAGTTCCTCTCCAGACCACTTAAAATCAGGTCTCCAGACCACTTAAAACAGGTCTTGAGCGGGCCCCAGGCAGGGTCTTTAAAGAGCCCCCCAGTGATTCTAATGAGCAGCCGGGGGAGAACTCTCAAACTATAGCCTCGCTGTCTCTTTTCATTCTCCCATCCACTATGTTTATTAAATACCCAGATGCCATTGTGGGTTTCTTTTATGTCAGACCCATTTTGCTCTTTTGCTTAGGAAGAACATGTATTCTCAGAGGTGACAGGAGGAAAGTTCTCATCTTTGGAATATTTTGCATTCCACTCGTTGGCTTGGTAAGTTCACATTTAGAGGCCCTTTTAAGCTGCAAATGATCCTATGAAATGAAACGCATAGCACATTGTAGCCAACTGTAGCTACATGGCAGCAAAACTGAATGCTGAATTCTTGGAAGCTGGTCATGGCACAGTTACACCAAGGTTCCGATCATATGACTGAGTGATAAAACAGGCACCTAAAGCAGATTTCTTGGGTAGAGTTGCTTGCATCCCCAAATCTTCCAGAAGCAGATATTCTGAGTCCAGTGTGATATATAAATTGACCAGTCATGTAAGCAAATAGAAGCAGATTTCTCTTCAGCATTTGCACCAGTGGTCACCTGTGTTCCTACCTGGCTCTGAAATGCATTTTTGGAAATTCTCTGGTACATTTTCTTTTGAAAAGACCCTGATGCTGGGAAAGACTGAAGGCAGGAGGAGAGGGGGACCACAGAAAATGAGATGGTTGAATGGCATCACCGACTCAATGGACATGAGTTTGAGTAAACTCTGGGAGTTGGTGATGGACAGAGAGGCCTGGCGTGCTGCAGTCCATGGGGTCGCAAAGAGTTGGACATGACTGAGTGACTGAACTGAACTGAACTGGTACCTTAAGGAGGCAAAGAGGAAGAAACCTCTGGAGTTTATGGCTGTATTTAGTTCTCTTTCCTGTTTTATGAGAATTTCTAGAAAAATAGAGTGTATGCCTTGAACCTAAAACTGCTTTTAAAACATCAGTAGGCTTAGGATGGGAGGACTGGCTTTGCTTTATCCCATTTGATTTTCCTCAAATCCTACTCTGGTTTCAGCAAGCACAGCTCCCATCCAAATCTGATGTCTGCATCTTTGGCATAAATGTATTACACGAGTCGTAGGAAGACTAATGGGAGAACTGATACCATCAAAATAAGGTTTTCTCTGACAACAATTTTTTTTGTTTTTGAAAAAGATCACCAGGCAATGCTCAAAGGTAAACTGATGATACATTTATATGACGGTAGAACAAGGGAAGAGAAAGACAAATGAATGGGCTGAAAACTCAGTATCAGCTCTATCAATAGCTTCCTTTTAAAGCAAAAGTAATATGACACAATGTTTGCAAATATGACATTGAAAGTGATGGGGATAATAAATATCTATGCAGCGATGTTATAACTATTAACTATTAGACTTGGCATCAGGACAAGGACAAGTTCTGCCTCTCACAAAGGCTGGATTATGGGCCAGAGACACAGGGTTCTATGACTCTGCCACCAACTGGTTGTGCAATCTTTAACAGAATACTTCACCTCTTATAGTCTCAATGTCCTCCATGGAAACATCAAGGAAGGTGTGGGCCTTACTGAGTTAGCACAGGTTTCCTAAAGCATTCAGCACAGATTAGTGCTCTGTGGATGTTGAGAACCTTCCCTCGACATATTGAACCTAATTCAGATGCATTTCAGTGCAGTGGTGGGACATGAACCACCAACCTCAGTTGGGTAACTGAGATGATCTCCCAATGTTCAATGCTGCACAACCAATTTTTGCTGGGGAGGCAGGGAAATGACCTGGGTGTCACTGGAAAAGGTGATGAGCATGGCTTGTCAGTTCATTTTGGCAGAACCTCCTCAGTCTTTTCACTCTCCCAGGTTGAATCCTAGGCAGATATCACATAAAAGCTGTGAAGCACAGACATCATTTTGGACATTATGTACTTTCCCAGTGGGTCCCAAATGCACAGGAACTCTATGCCTTGTAATTGCATGCGTCTAAAAGGACATCTCGATTAATCCACACAGGGTCAGAATTCTGGTAGTCTGTGCTCTGGCCCTCCTCTCGGTTTGAAGCACTGGTTCACAGTGGGGTGGTATGGCAACACAGGCAGACACCCCACCCCCACTTCCTTTTGGACGTTCTGTGGTGGGACCCTCCTCTGGGTCCTGGAGCAGTGGCTGTCCCCAAACTCCCACCTGCAATGAAATGGACACAGCGATCCATCCTTGGAGATGCCCATCCGATTTCTGACCAGTTGGGTTTTCAAGATTTGTATTGATTGCTTAATCTTGTGTATAGTAGGTTGGCATTTTCTCTTGTTACCAAGATGTATTTTTCTATGTTAGTCAAATGTATAATTTGTGTAATTTTGTACATTAAAATGTATCCTTTTTCACAATTAAGTTTTCTTTTTTTTCCTTTTTGAATGTTTCACTTACTGCCGGTTCATTACAGAGTGCTGTAGACCCTGACGCAAAACAAAAGGCACCAAATCCAAGACTCTTGACTTTTGGTGGGAAATAAACAGTTTGGGGCTTCCCAGGTGGCTCAGTGGTAAAGAATCCGCCTGTCAGGAGGTGCGGGTTCCATCCCTGGGTCGGGAAGATCCCCTGGAGGAGGAAATGGCTACCCACTCCAGTATCCTTGCCTGGAGAATTCCGTGGACAGAGGAGCCTGGCGGGCTACAGTTCACAGTTTACTTACTTTACTACTTTTGCTGTAACAAATTGCCAGGAACCTAAGAGCTTAAAACAATACATGGTTATTACCTTACAGTTATGCATATGAGAAGGCCAAACGAAACTCCCTGGGCTATAAATCAAGGTACTGGCAGAGCTGTGTTCCTTCCGGGGAGTCTAGGGGAGAATTGGCTTCCTTGCCTTTTCTGGATTCTAGAAGCTGACTGCCTTCTTAGGCTTATGTTCTCCTCCTCTGGCTCAAAGCCAGTAGCAGCCCTGCATCTTCACATCTCACTCTGGCTCTTGGAGCTGCTTCTGTCGCCACATCTCCCTCTGTGACCCTCCAGCTTGCTTCCATCTTCCACTGATACGGACCCTTGTGATTGCATTCGGCCAACTCGGATCATCCAGGATAATTTCTCTACCCCAAGATCCTGAACTTTAGCGCATCTGCAAGGTACCTTTGCCATGTAAGGTTACATACATTACAGGTTCTGGGGGTGAGGAGGTGGACGTCTTTGGGAAGAGGGGCCATTATTTTGCCTCCCACAATCCCCCTACGAGCTGATTTGGAGGCAGGAGAAGACAGCAGATACCTTAGAATCAAACAGGCCTGGATTTGAACTGTATCTCCACTTGCTGGCCATATCACTTGAGGGAGCTTTCTTTACTTCTCTAAACCTTTTCTCTTATTTTCAAAATGAGCACAATAATCTATTATTTGCCTCACAGATTTGCTAAGAGTGTAATAAGTCCCTAATGGGGGATATGCCACAGAGCTGAGTCGTGGCTCCTGTCCTCTCTGTTTCCTGTTTGTTCTCTGCCATCACCTGGAAGGCTTCCTAGCCAGACAGGATGAGCTGGAGGCTTTCCTTCACCAGATGTCGCAGTTTAATCCACTCATGAGCACCCCTTCTTAGTCTCTTGGAAGGCTGAGAGCAGTCAGAGTACAGGATGGGGAAGGGCACAGTCACCCTCTGGACCAGGTGCAGTGTGCTCGGGTTTCCTGGACTTTCCTCTGTTGGCCTCTGGCAGACATCCCTCCCCTTGGTGTCCTTACAGGCTGTGGGCACATTTCCTAACTTATCCCCTGGCTTTGTTTCTGCCTCCCTTCCTCTGTTACACTGGCGTTACTGGTCTTGAGATGAGATGCTGTAGAAAGCACTCAGACAAACCTGAGGTTGAATCCCAGCATGGTCACGTCACGGAGGCTCACTTGAGCCGTGGGTTTAAGGTTTGTCGTCCTCAGCACCCCAGCCTGGGAACAGAGGTGGTAACATCTGCCAAGGGGGCTGAGGAAGGCAGATGCAATGTGTGGAAATAAACGGTGTAAACATAGACCCTGACATATGGTGGGTTTTCAACAAAAGTCAGATCCCCCTCCCTCTACAAGACGCAGGAGATGAGGAGGAAAATAAAGTCAGTAACTCAGTGGGCACCCAAGATGTGTGATGGATGAATGTGGAGCGATCAGCTGCCCAAGGTTGCATGGAACATAGGATTCAAACTAAAAATCTATAGACTCTCCTGCCTTCGCCAAGTTCCTGCTTTTCTCTCCCTCTCCAGTGGGAACTTTTCAGCCAGTTTTCTTCTGGGGAGCAGTAAAGGATACTGGTTGAGATGCAGATTCTGGGACCAGACTACTGTGTTTCAGTCCAAAGTGGGATCATTCACCAGCTGTGACCCTAGACAAGTTACTTACCTCCCTGAGACTCAGTTTTCTCATTTGAAAAAGATGGCTAAAACAGTGTGTATTTCAAAGGTCTCTGTGAGCCTTACAAGAGCAATGACATGTAAAGTGCCTGCAATGGTCCTTGGCATGCAGCAAACTCTAGAAGTGGGAGTTATTCTTACGTTTTCTAGCTTCTGCACAGAGAAGACTCTTTCTCTCCTCCTTCCATGTCACTCCCTCCTAGTCTTGACAACCGCCTGGCCCTTTCTCCCAGTGAAAAGGGTTTACTTGGGAAGTAGTGAGTTCTCCATCAGCAGCAGTATTTAAGCAAAGCCAGAGGGACTGTCTCCTTAAGATGTGAGAGCAGATGCACGCATCCAGCATGAGGACTGACCTCAAAAGTTTCATCTAACTCAGATTCTTGAATTCTCTATTTCTATGAGTTTGGTTGTGTTTGTTAGTCACACAAAAAGCTAGACTCCTTGAGACCCCATGGACTATAGCCAGCTAGGCTCTTCTGTCTATGGAACTCTCCAGGCAAGAATACTGGAGTGGGTTGCCATTTCCTTCTCTAGGGCATCTACTTGACACAGGGACAGAACCCAGGTCTCCTTCATTGCAGGCAGATTCTTTACTGTCTGAGCCATCAGGAAAGACCTTTCTAAGGGTTTAGTCACCATGAATAGTTTTGGAGCTTTAGAATAAGTCTCCATGTGGTCTACAACATTAAATTTCCTTGCTTGGAATGTTCTGAAAACAGTATTTCACAGAAACGGGAGCAGGTTTTGTTAAAAATACACTTGCACTGCATCCCGGAGTCTGGGACTCCCAGAACCATAAGGCTGGGGGCTGAAGGGACAGTTCCTAGCCCTGGAAGAGGTGGGGGTGGGGGGTGCAAGAGGAGGCACTCACTCTCCCAGCTGGGTCCCCACTGAGCCCGATATGGCATGTCTGAACTTGCTCAAGGAGTGGGGGTTGGCAGTTGGCAATTCTGCCCATCCAGAAAGAGCAGCTGGGACCACCACGTCCCTGGAGACTCTTAAGACCCTCTGCCTGATAGTGATCAGGGAGAAATGAGCCAGGGTATCCAGAGAAGGCACATGGCACCTGGCTTTGAAGGGGGTTAGAGGGAAGCTGCAGCAGAACGACCCCCCGGATCCCATGCCCTTCACCCTGGCATAGTCAGAGGAAGCCTGGGACTACCAGTCTGCAAATTCGTAGCTCAGCAAGGGTGGGCTACATCCGGGGTCATGGGAGGTGACCCTGGAATGGGGAATATTTGTGTGGGTGACGACAGGAGTGTGTGCAGTGTGTGTGAAATGATCTGTCTCTTTGTGTGTCTTTTTCTGGAGCGTGTTGCTATTTAAGCTCCTGACTACCCATATTTCTGGGGTGGATTTGTGTGTGGGTTCCCTGTCGGGGTTGTGTGTGTTGGAGTCACCTTGTGAGTTAGTCTTTGGTATAAGGGCATGAAAAATCTCTTTGTTGTGGGGTTATTGCAGGAGTCAGCCTCGTGTACATGTGTGAGTCACTGGTTCACGTGCAAGAGTGTATTCCTCTTGCCTGTCGGCGTGAATGCGGTCCTAGCACCTCCCTCCTGCCCTGCGGTTTCATCCTTCCTCGTGTGCAGCCCTGCCCGGTATATGGTGTGTGCGTGTGTCTCCTTCCTCTCCCTCTTCCGGGAGAATGTCAGCTCCGGAGGGCAGGACTCCATCTACCCTGTTCTCTGTGCTGTTGCCAGTGCCCAAAACGCGCTAGGCACCAGAGGGGCACTCAGTACAACAGCACTGAGGGAATGAACGCAGTATCCAATGTGTGAGCGTCTCTCTGGTTGAGCAATCAGTCTCGGTGTGATGCTGTCTGTGCGCTGGTTTGGGTGACTGAGAATTTCTGGCTTGTGTCTATGTGTGTGTGAGTATGTGTGTGTGATTGACTAGGAATATATACAAGCTTGTGTGTGTATGCAAAATTACCAATGATGTGCATGAAAGAGACTAAGTGTGTCTGGGGAGCGTGTGTGTAACCGACTCTCGTGTGCGCCGGCATGTTTGTGCATCTCTCACGTGTTTGTATGGCGTAATTGTCTGCTGTGCTAATACCAACCTACGTGTGTTCGGCAGTGTGTGCGTGCCCGTGGTTCGCACCCCTCGCTCTCCTCGCGCCCTGCGCTCGGCCTGGGGGCGGGGAGTGGGGGGTGCGGCGAGGGCACTGCGGTTGGGCTGCCCGCCCTCGGCGCTGCGGCGAGGGCACGTCACGGTCCCCTCCACGCCCTCGCCGCGGTCCCCGCCTCCCGGTCCTTTGTAGCGGGCCGCGGTGCTCTTCGACAGCCGCCCGGAGGCCCCCGCCCCAGTCCCGCCCCGGCCCCGCCCCAGCCCGCACCCCGGCCCGCCCCCTGCCCGGGCCGCAGTCGTGCCTGGGCAGCCGCGGGCCCGCACCGAGCGCGGAGCGCGGCGCACGACGGTGGCCAGGGCCGCGGGCGGGCGGGCGGGTGGGGGCGCGGTCGGGCAGCCGGCCTTGGACCGGTATGGCGGACCGGCGGCGCGCGTGGAACACGGAGGATGACCTACCCGTGTACCTGGCGCGGCCGGGCAGCGCGGCGCAGACCCCGCGGCAGAAGTACGGCGGCATGTTCGCCGCGGTGGAGGGCGCCTACGAGAATAAGACCATCGACTTCGACGCGTACAGCGTGGGCCGCCGCGGCTCGGCGCGCACGCCGCGCAGTGCTGGCCGGCTTGATGCGGTCGGCCTGCCGGGGCCCGGCGGCAGCGAGGACACGGCCAGCGACGTGAGCGAGCCCTCGGGCTCGGCCGTCAGCTCGCCGGGCGAGCGCGACGACAGACCGCCCGCGCTGCGCATCCGCTGCCCCGCGCCCCGCGACCTGCCACTCGGCCGGGACAATGGCCAGGTACCCTCGGGGCGCGCGTGGGCCGGACGGAGGGGGCGGGGTCCTGGGGGCGCGGGGTGTGGGGGAGGCAGTGCCCGGGGGCCGCAGTGCTAGGGGCCACTGCCCCCGGGCTTGGGAGAGCGCCAAAGGCCCCTCCCCCACTCTCTCGTACAGCATGTTTAGAGAGGTTCGGCCACTCGGTCAGGGTTGGCCAGCATAGTCCATGCGACTCCAGAGGGTCTTTCGAGATCCAGTCCCCTGCTCCTCCTCTGCAGAAAGGGAGAGACCGAGGTTCTGAGAAGGGAAGTAAGTTGGCTAAAGCCGCCACATGGTCCCTTAGAGCGCAGAGGGTCCTCTGGGGTTAATTTCATCCAAAGGTCCCCATTCTCTGTTTTAAGAAGACGAGTAGCTCTGTTCCGCATTCATCCCTTCATTTATTCACTCACTCATGAGGAATTATGGAGCACCTCGTAAGTCACTAGCGCCGGGAGAGGTTTAATGAAATGCCCTGGTTACAAGGCTTAAAGCTTAAGCCTTTCTTGAGTGCTCCCTCTGTGTTTTCTGGGGGAAGGATTTGGTTAAAGATTGAGATCGTCGGGCAGATAGACCTGGAAACCGCGAGCCGCAATCACCCAACACCTTCAGAGAATGTTTCTGAGTCCCGCACGACGCCAGTGTGCTCGCTTCACAGAGCAAGTTGGAGACAGAGCAGGGATTTGAACCGGGGTCAGTGGACTTGGAGGTTTCTCTCCTTGTGAAAGCGGGGGAAATATCAGGGAGAGGGAACGCCAGGCATTGGGCCCTATGGCTCATCTCCCTTTATTGGTGGTCACCAGAGCCATTGGGGGAAGATGGATGGATAGACGACCCAGCTGTGGGATATATGGTCAGGTGCTTGGAGAACAGAAACTGGAGCACCTGACGGCCGGATGCTCGCCTTACCCCAGAACTCCATGTCTGAGCACTGCCCAGGTCCCAGGCCACTATGGATGCTGGGTGCCTGTTTGGCACTCCCGCCCCACCCCAGGCCAGGGTGGGCGCGACAGACTCGCTGTGAAAATTAAATCAGTTAATGACCACAGGTAGCGAGCATTCAATAAACATTTGTCGTGTATTGAGTTTTATCATTATTATCATTTTTATGAACCCTTCTCCCCTTCAATGTTATGAGAGGCATACAGTGAGGGAGCCGCAGTTTGATCTGGACAGGAATCTGGGTGGGTGGGGGGTCGTGGAAGAATGGGGGCTGGGCCGACCTGTGGTTGCTCCGACCCAGTTGTGGGTCTTCTCCAGCCCCCCATCTCCACGCCCCCGGTTTTCTGTCCGGGGAGCTCGGGAACTCTCCGTGGTCCTGAATCTGGCGCCTCGCGGAAGGTCACAGTGCGCGGGAGTGGGGGCGGGAGGGGGGGCAAGGAACAGAGATATCGAGAGGGTCCTGTCTCCTTGTCCGTATCCCTTTTCTGTCTCTCCCTCCCCACCTCCTTCCCTGCTGTCCGACCTCACTTGCGATCCAGGATTAAGAGCCTGAGAGGGAGGCTTCGGGGGCCGCGGACCTAGAAGCCGGGCCAATACGGGAGAACCGTGGTTTCCAGTCAGGGCTGTGCGTCCTCTTGAGCCTCAGCTTATTCATCTGTGAAATGGGGGTGGCATCTCCCAGCCTCCCTCATGGTGTGGTGGAGTTTCAGGGAGACGAGCGAGCTTTGTACACAGCCGGGAGCTGTGGAAGAGCGTCCACCAGGAGCCGCGGTCAATGTCACTAACGCCAGCATCGGCCCTGGGCTCGGCCCCGGACGGCTCTGCAGCCGCGCCTCGGCCCTTGGGGACGCTGGTCGCTTCCTCTTCCGCTGCTCCTTCCTCTCCCCCTCTAGCCCACTCCCCTTCCTCCAGGGTTTCTGGACAAAGGCAGCGCCTCGGGCGCGCCAAGGACCCCAGAGGCACTCGAGGTTCGGGACCGTGAAGCCAAGGGGCTCGTGGTCCCTCTTGGGGGAGCGTTTTACTCTCCGCTGGCCGAGCGGCTACGAGGTTCGGGTCCCGTAGCCGGCGGGCCTCGCTGCTCCTGCGCGTTGCAGAGGGTACCCGGGCCCTCCCCCCACCCCATAAACCTCTTTCCTGGGGGACGGAGGAGGGGTTTCGGTGGCGCAGGCGCAGCGTCTGCCAAGGCCCAAGGCTGAGCGAATGCGGCGCTTTGTACCCGGGAAGTCCACTCGGAGCTGTGGTCTGTTTGGCCAATAGCGAACCCGCGCCCCTCCCCCGAGTTCTCGACCCCACCCCTGGAGCTACCCTGCCCAGACTGGGCCCTGGGGACTCCCTGGTTTGTGGAATCTAGCACTTAGCAACGCCGAGGAAGGGAATATAGAGTAGGGAGGGGGAGACCCCAATTTCCGGTTAGCAGCAAGAATTTAGGACCCAGCTCAGAGCCGAGGCTGAATGAATGAATGTAGGAGAATTACCTCCAGACTAGGGATGCCAGAACCTGGCTTCCAGATACTGCTCTGCTGCAGCTAACATGCTTTATATCCGAGAGATATTTTACCTGTGTGTCAGCCTCAATTTCCCACCTGTGAAATGGGAAGCTTATGGCCTAGTGTTCCTGGAATACTAAACTGTTTCTCTTTGTGAACATCCCATCTGCATTTTAAGGCTCAGACAGCTCTGGCATCCGTCCTGGACTGGAGGACTGGCTCCCAAGTGGTGATGGGAGGTAAGGGCTTCAGGCCCTAACCTGAGAGGTGGGGGTGGGGGTGGGGGTGGGTGGCTTTAGCAGGCCCAGTGCACCCTTCCTCTGGATGGCAGTTTGACGTATACAAGATGGGGTCTCTTAATAGAGCCTGTGCGAGGTTTGAGTTTTGTAGGCTGAAAGTGACAAGGTCGGCATTTTAATTTGCCTGGAGATTTGGGGCACCTGTCTAGTGTTATGGGGGCTTGCTAGGGCTCTCCTTTTTCTTTCTTTTGCCAAGTTTATCAAGCCATGCTCAAGCCTGCTCCTCACCTCTCCCCAAAGCACCATCTGGACCTATGGGTGCTGGGGTTAGTGTTCATTCTCCACTGGGAACCAGGACTTCTTTCTCCTCCGCCTGACCCCTAGCCTGCCCCGGACGGCTGCGGGGGGTCTTAGTGACAATGGTCTGGCTCTGAAATCAGCAATCATTGTCTGGTAGACAGGCTCTGGGGATGACCCGGTGGCCCCATTGGCAGGGGGCCGTGTGATGTGAGGGGGTGGGCTGCAGACGGTAGAGCCGGTCAGCCACTAATTAGGGCCTTGTCTTTGGGGTCCCTGCTTCTGCAGGGAGGTTCCTACTGAGTCCCCGGAGAGACGGGTTCAGTAATTGGGGTGGGAGGGGTGGCAGAGAAAAGCTTCATGGAAAAGCCATTAGGGATGAGTCTGCTAGAGGAGGTAAGATATTCCGAGAGAGGGCACAGTTTGAATAAAGGCTCGGACTTGGGGCTGGATATACGCTTGAGCTGTGCAGCGAGTGGCGCAGCAGACAAACGGAGGCTGTGGAATGAGAGGTCAAAGGCGGGAGGTTGCTGGACCGTATCCTCAAAACACTCCAGCAGCCGAGGGAGGGGGGAGGGGGCGTTCTGGGCATCCGGCCCACATTCCCTCCCCCACACAGATGTTCCGGGAGCCCCCAGCCCCGGCCCCCATGCGGGACCGCACACCTGTGGCGCTGCCGATGGTCTCGCCTGCGCATCCGAAGTCCATCTCTGGCTTTCAAAAGAGCCCTGAAAAAAACAGACCTACCCAATCGCGAGAGCGAGGCCGGGGCCCAGCCGAGGGCGCGTGAGCGGGGCGGGGGGTCGGCGGGGCTGGTTGGTTGGGGGCGGGGGCGGAGTGCGGGGAAGGGGGTGATCGGAAGGGAAGCGCTTCCTGGTTCGAGGCGAGAGGGGCGAATCGGGCTCGGCTCCTCGCTGCCGGGAGGAGCTGTCTGTCTGCAGCCCTCTCGTCCCGCCCTCGTCCCGCCCTCCTCGCGGAGCCGGGCGGTGCTGGCAGCCGGAGCGGCGGCGGCGGGCGAGCGGGCCGAGCAGCCGCGGGCAGCCGAGATCCGTGCCTCCGTCACTGGGCCGGGGCCTTTGTCGCCGCGCCCGCGGGAAGCGGGACCGAGAGACAGCCGCACCGAGCGAAAGCCAGCCCCACAAAGTCCCCGGCCGGGCCGAGGGCGCAAGAGGTGGGGAGGGGGGGCCATGTCTTACCAGGGCAAGAAGAGCATCCCGCACATCACGGTAAGCCGGGCCCCCGCCCCCCGAGCCCCGCCGGTCTCAGGGCAGTGGGGAGTGGGCGCCGCCGAGGATGGGCCAGGGTCCGCTGGGGCGGCGGGCCAGGCTTCCTGCGGCGCGGCGGGTGGGGCGGGGCCGGGCTCGGCTCTGGAGCCCCCTCCCCCAGCCTCTGGGGACAATGGGGGAGGGGGAGCCCCGCGTGGCGGGGGCGGGGCTGGAGCCTCGGGTCCCTCTCCCCGCGGGCTTGCAGCCACCTCCCCCGCGGCCACCGCCCCCGCCCCCTTCGCCACGGGATGTGGCAGAGGATGGCGCGGACTGAGAGGATGCGGAGCTGAACAAAAGAGGGAGGGGCGCGGGGGTCCGAACCCCCTCCTTCCTTGTCCTGGAGCTGAAACTCCAGCGCGGGGATAGAGGGGGTGCTTTGCACCGTCCAGCTCTGGCCTTTCGCAGCAGCGTTCCTTGCCTGCTAAGGAGGGGAAAGGGTCGTCTATTGCCCTCCACTTCCCGCCCAGACCGGTGGAGTGGAAGTCTGGACCCGGCGACAAGCGCCATGATGGAGGAGCCCCTCCCAGTCTTCACGGCAGCTAAAAATAACCTAATGGAGAGATTGGGGCGGGGGAAGGGGCTGTGGCCCTGAAAGAGTTAACACTAGGGGGGCGGTTAGGAATGGCGGTGGGGGGCTGAGCCGTCCTAAGGGTCCCAGGGTGTGGCCGGAAACAAAGGATCCCAGGTCTTTCGGCTTTGTCTCAGGGTGGGGAGCTGAGGGCACAGCGGGGCCCGGAGACCTGGCCTCCATCCTCCTTGCCTGCCGGGCCTTAGAGCTGAACCAAACCGTTCCTGAGGGATGTGGACCTCGGGTGCTGGGGAAGACCATGGGCCTTGGGTGGCTGGGATCTGAGCAGCCAGGCAGATGGCCTGCTGGAATTCCATCTCCATGGAATCCTCGAGAAGATGCTTGAGGTTTGAGACAGGAAACCTAGCATCCTCCCTTATCTAGAAGGGATAAAACCGCAGGGATGGCCCCGAAGCACCTTGGGGGAGGGCCACATTGGGTAAGGGGAAAGGAACTGATGTTACCCACTGATCTGGCTGGTGTATTGTGGATCTTGTTTATTGAATCTTCTCAATAAGCCTTCCGAAGGAGGCATTGTCCACCTAAAGCTCTCAGATGCTGGAGCACTGGGGCACAATTGAGAGGAAGGTTGGGAGGGGTTGGCCCCCTTGCCTCTCCAGAAGAGCCCTGCCTCCTGCCCAACTCTGGACTGAGTCTTCCCTTAGAAAACTCCCCCTTGACCCAGTTTCAGGTCTTGTCAGCCGACCTTTGCTGAGTCATATGCAGAGATGTGGCCCCTGAAGATGGGGGCCACCTCTTAGCCATCCCTAATCCCTGCCCTCTGAGACACAGAGGCATATGCAACCAGTCTCTTAACGCTATAGCTGGCTAAGAATCCACAGGAGGGATGTGGTTGCCTCAGGGCCAAGCAGTGTGGGAGGAACATGTGGAATATTTGTAGGAGCCAGTCCCAGCTTCTGGACTCTGACACTGCCCTCAAGGGATCTGAGGCAGGAGATGGAGGTGATGCAGTGACTGATGAGTTCGGAGGCCTGGGTACCACTGTGGCTGTGGACCAGAGTAGATCTGTACACTGTACTGGCCCCCCGTTTCCATGAAGGAAGTTTAGCAAGATGGTCTTTGAGGTGGGTCTATGAGAGCAGTGCCTCTGGAGTTGTATGGCTCTCTACACAACCGCAGTAGTCTCCCTGCCTGCTGGCGGTGGCCCTCTGGAGTGGAGCTGAACTGGCCTGGCTTTTACACCAGATGGATCTGGGTGTTCAGCTCTGCTCTGCCTCCTTTCTGAGCCTTGGGGCTCTGCTATCCAGAGTGTGCCAAGCCCTGGCCATTTCACAGGACCCTGGAGCAGTCATTCAAGAGGACCCTGGCAAAGGGCTTAGTGTTTGGTGGGCACACAGCAAGGGCTTCAGAACTTCTGGCCGATCCTGCTTCTTTAGTCCTTTGTGCAAAGCAGGCAGTCAACCTGTGTGTCAAGGAGAGTCAGAGAGAGTGGCTCTGTCAGCTGCAGGCGCGTGGGGAGGAGAGATGATGAAAATGATCCTTAGTTCCTGGAAAAGTGGCCCTTGACAAGGCATTTGTGTTTGAGGTAGTCCACATAGTCCACTTCTGGAGTAGGACATGGCAACCCACTCCAGTATTCTTGCCTGGAAATTTCCGTGGACAGAGGAACCTGGCAGGCTGCAGTCCACAGGGTCACAAAGAGTCGGACACAACCAAGCCACTGAGCACATAGTTCACTCCAGCTAGAAGGGTGTGTGGTTTAAGAGGAGAAACCAGAGAGGATGGACTTGGATGGAGCTTCTTGAGAATCTTTGGCTGATAATGCATAAGAAGTGACAAGAACCGGAATGCCATTCAATGAGTGGACGGGCATTGTGGCTTTTCACTTACTGCTCCCTTAACCTGTTCAGTAGTACTCAGTTCCTAGGTTAATAATAATAATAATAGGATCTGGTCTGTTCCATGCACCTTCCGTGTGCTAAGTGGACATAAGATGGGCGTGTCCTTCACCTTCCCAGAATTTAGTAAAGACAGACATTTAAGCCTGAAATGGCAACAAAGTGTTGTTTGTAGGGAGGTGGGGGGTGGGTTGTTATAAGGGAAATACAGGAGGCTTGAGGGGACCTCCACAGAGACACCCAGTTCTGGAAGGGGGAGGGAGTTAGGGAGGAGGGAGGGGATTCTCTGAGAGTCAGGGGAGGCCTTGAGGCCAGAGTGTGACCCCTTGGAGAAACTGAAGGGGGAGTCAGCATTGCGGAGCCTGACCTCTGCATCCAAGTGTGGCTTCTCTGTGCAGTTAGAGTAACCTTGGAGACAGGTAAGATGTTTTTAGCAGCCATGGTGTGTGTGTGGCCTGTGGAGAGACCAAGTAAGGGGAGGGCTGTCAGGAGGACCAAGATACATCCTTAAGTCCCCTTCATGTTGGGTCTCTGTGCCCCCTTGAGCCTCAGCTCGTTCGTCTGAACAAAGGGGGTAAGGTCGCAGCTTTGGCAGTGAAATCAAGAGATAAGAAAGAGGATGTGAGCAGAGGAGAAGGGACACCCCAGACAGGACAAAGGCAGCTGCGTGACGGAAGCCCTCTTCTACTCATCTTGACTCTGGTGTCTTTTCCTCTATTCCTTGCCTCCGCCTTTTTCTGAGATACTAGAGTAGCCTGATAGAGAAGAGGAAAAAAAAATCGAAACACTTGGCTTCGGCCCCCAAGGATTGTTTAAAATATTAATAAAGCTCCCTTTCACGTGTGGCTTTTAAAAAATTAATGGCGCAGCCGGGATTAATTTAAAGCAGGTTTTTGGTGCCCACTTGGGTGGTTAAGTGAGTAGGGCATCCTGGGCGTGGCTCTGAACAAACAAAGGCTGGTGGCTCTGCAGATGCGCTGTGTCCCCATGAAGCCACTAAAGGGAGGGCAGGAGTGTCCCCTGAGATGGTTCAAGAATTGTTATTATTACGAATAAGACCATGCGTACTGACCATTTGTGATTTTTGCAGACCGTTATGGCATTCAAAAGGATTTTTATAAAAAGGATTTGTGTGATCTCTAATTGGGTTTTCTGAGGAAGAGTAAACTGATATTACAGAGTCTTAAAAGCTTCAGTGGCCTGTGGAGAAATGAAGAGGTCCATTCAAGCAGGGAAGAGTAGATATAGCCTGGTCTGCTTGCTAAAATAGTCACCGTCTGATTGAAATCAGTGTGTGTGTGTTAAGTCAACATTCAAGATGAGATGAGCAGGGACGAAAGTGATCATTAAATAAAAATACATCAGACTCAATTACCTAATCGACAAATGTGCAAAAAGCTTGTTTCTTCCTAAAGATGGTGTTCAGCCTACCTTTAACTGTGTGGTTTATCTTGGTGCCTTTTATGCAAAGAATTTGAGATGCCTACAGGGATTTGTCATGCCTCTAGTGAAATCGGAGGGAAGCAGAATAGCAGGACTGAGACTCAAGGAAGAGCAGAGACCAAACCTGCCAGTGATCTGGCCCACAAGAGGATACTAGCGGACATCTGGTCCTGAATCGGGGCTTCTGTCATATTGCGCAGAGAAGCAGACAGTCTCAGCTTGGTCAAGTTCATGATCAGACAAGGAGTAGTTGACCATATTCTTTGGGGTAAAATTATTTTAAATTAGATTCTTAAAAGGTGTATCGGAGAGCATGCAAGTGATACTGCGTTGTGACATCTTCTGTAACATAACCGTACACACTTAGATCTGAGCGCCTGTGTTTTATAATGAACTTGGCCAAGACTGAGTACGTGAAAACACATAATGTAACATTTGTGAATGCACATAGTGAGTGACTAACAGATGACAGTTCCTTCCCCCAACACAGGAGATGAAGATACAGAATGACAGGTAGTCAGCTACGGTTAACTATAGATCTTTTCTGTTCCTTGAATTGTGCAAGATGCAGTGGGTGGTTAGAAACACATATTTCATGATCTTGACCTTTCCAGCTAAATGGAAAATTGCACATACCTGGAATGACTGAAAAATGACCAGAGGGTAATCTGTGGAATAGAGCACAGGTGTGAGAGGTGTTCGGAGAAGGGATGGGTCAGCTTTGCCAGAAGCAATTGGAGTTAGTCTCTGGGGGCTTGGGGGATGGCATGAGCTAGGTGTTGCGGGGTTTGATTTGTGGAGACACAAGAAAAGCATGCAAGGCAGGTAGAATAGCATGGGCAAGAGCTGGGCTGGAGAATGAATGTGGTCAGCAGAGTGAGGATTTACATAGCTGAATCTGAGGGTGAGGAACTGGAAATAGATTTGAATGGCTGGGGAGCTGGAGAATTCTACAGGGCTTTGGAAGTCAGGCAGAATGAGCTCAAAGTGACAGAAATAGCTCAAATGCAAATAGGGTGTTTGATCTTGGACAAGTCAGTTCTTCTCTGGGCCTCAGATCCCTTTTCTTTACAGAGTTGGAGTAGATAATTCAGCTCTAAGTATAGGAAATTCTGACTTTATTCTGAGCATAATAGGAAGTTCTTGAGCTGGGATGGTGATAAAGCCAGATTGGAAGAATGTGGACTCTGAAGTCAAACTCTCTGTGTTTGAATCCTAGCTGTTCGGCTTACTTGCTGTGTAATTTTGGTAAGTCACTTAATTTCTCTATGTAGCAAAGGGAGGCCTGGTGTGTTGCAGTCTATGAGGTCATAAAGACTTGGACATGACTGATGCGGCTTAGCATGCACGCATGTACTTTATATTAATATCAGACCGTATTCATAGAACCTTAGGGATCCAGTCCAAAGCAAATATTTGATTTCTACAGCATCAAAGTTGAGAAGAAGCTTTTAAATTTTGTAAATTTCTCTGTGTTTATACATTTGAGGCTGCAGAAAAGAGTGTCTATTGCTTCTCCCCCACCCCCAGCCTCCCCTCTGGTGTAGGAGTTTTAAGTACCCTCTCCTTGCTTACCTCCAGTGGCAGGGAGATCACCACTTTGTACACCAGACTGCTTACTCCTGGGCAGCTCTGTTGTTGGAAAATCTCATGTGTAGAGACAGAGTCTACCTTTCGCCCTCAGAAATTTTCACAGATGCCTTCCTCTTTCACACGGATATTCCTGGAGGATCTGGAAGATATTTCTCAGTTACCTTCTATTTTTCAAAATATCCCCAGTTCTTCAGTGCAATTTCTAAGTACAATATTTGGATTTTTCTTTCCTTTTTCCCTCTCCCCCACTCGTCTTTTTTTTCTTTTTGCTGTTCTTTATTTCTGAGCATGGAGAATGAAATGAATTCAAAATAAAACTAGTTATTGGGCACCTTTTAAACTGGTTTGGGCTTCCCAGGTGCTAGTGGTAAAGAACCCGCCGGCCAATGGAGGAGACATAAGGGATGCGGATTCAATCCCTGGGTCTGGAAGATCCCCTGGAGAAGGGAATGGCAACCCACTCCAGTATTCTTGCCTGGAGAATTCCATGGACAGAGGAGCCTGGTGGGCTGCAGTCTGTAGGATTGCAAACAGTTAGACACAGCTGAAGTGGCTTAGCACACATGCAAACTGGTTTAAATACTTTCTAGGGTCAGACTCCTTTGAGAAGCTGATAAAAGCAGTGGAAGTTTTTCCTGCTTCCTGAAAAACACACAGAACATTCAGCATAAGGCATTGGGCTTTATAGGCCAGTATTTAGTGTGTCGAGAGCTTTTACTTAAGTAATCCTGTGAGTTGGGTACTTTGATTAGCTCCACTAACAGGAAAAAAAAAAAAAAAAAACTGGAACACAGAGATTAAGTTCTTACCACAGGTCACCCAGCTAACCCTTGTATAGAAGTAAGCTGTAGTTTCTGGGGTGAAGGAGCTCACAGTCTCATAGGTGAAATAGACAAAAATGAGCCAAAAGATGAAGTTGTGAAATGATGCTACTAAGGAGGACAAGCCACAGGAACGTATGCCATAGGAACTCCAAGAGGTGAACACCTGCCCCTGGAGGCAGAGTGCTGCGCCTGACGAGGTGAGCTGGAAATCGACGGGCAGAGCAGGCGTGGCAGGAAGTCCAGGTAGCAGATGAAGTAGACCAAGGCTCAGGGCTGTGAAAGTGCGGCTTAGCCAGAGTGCAGTGCAGCGCTAAACTGCTTGTCGCGTCCGACTCTACGCGACTCTATGGACTGCAGCCCGCCAGGCTCCTCTGTCCATGGACGTCTCCAGGCAAGAACACTGGAGTGGGTTGCCATGCTCTTCTCCAGGGGATGTTCCCCACCCAGAGATCGAACCCATGTCTCTTACATCTATCTGCACTGGCAGGAAGGTTCTTTACCATTAACGCCACCTAGGAGGCCTTAGATAACCAGACTATAGTGTGAATAGACGAATATGGTGCAACGCTGGGAGAGGACAGAGGTCAGACCAGGAAGAGCCTGGGAGGCTTACTTTATCCTACATGTGAGTACAAGCTGGAGAGAGGTTTAAGGAGAGGCATACCATGGTCAAGCCCATGAACAGGCAGCCTGGCAGGCTGCATTCTGTGGGGTCCCAAGAGTCGGACACGGCTGAATGACTAAGCACACACACGACATGGTTGCATTTGTGTTTCAGAAAGGTCACTGGCTGGGGTCACTGGGAAGGGTCAAGGCAGGCAGCAGGGAGACGGGGAAGAGGGCTGACCTGGGGCAGGTGCAGTGGGAGGTGGAGATCAGCAGGTAGCTATAAGGATACTTCTGGAATAGATGTTGGTTTGGGGTGTGAGAGGTTAGAGAGAAGCTGAAAATGGAACTGGGCGTTTGAATGAGATTTATTTCCCCAAGGACTTTATAAATCAGACACTAAGCTCTGTCTACACATCAATTCATTTACTTTTTCAAAACCACTCTCTGCCTTATAGATAGAGCACTGAAGTACAGAGAGGTAAACATGCCTAAGGAACAAGGGTAATAAGTGTGGGGCCTACTTAGAACTCAGGCATTCTGGCCTCTACCCACCATGTCCTTAGCCAGCAGACAACGCTGCTTCCTTGTCAAATGAGTAAGTGTGGGAGCATCTGACTCACAGGAGGCGTTGTCAGTAATTGTTAGGTGAATGCATTCATGCTCAGTTGCTTAGTCATGTCTGACTCTTTGTGATGCTCTAGCCCACCAGGCTCCTCTGTCCATGGCATTTTCCCAGCAAGACTACTGAAGTGGGTTGTCATTTCCTCCTCGAGGGGATCTTCCTGAACCAGGAATCGAACCTGCACCTCTTGTGTCTCCTACATTACAGGCAGATTCTTTACCACTTTGCCACCCAGGACATCTTCTATTAGGTGAACAGGGCTCTGCATTTCCTGTCTTACCACTGGAGAGCCCTTTCCAAGTTTCAGAGCCTTTAATCTGCCTACCCTCCCCCGGCCTTTTGGCCACACTCACAGCAATCCTATCAGAAGGGCCAAGAGATGCCTGATGTTGGGAATGGGTTTGATATGTATGATCTATTCTTGCTCATTCCCATTCTTCAAAGCAGGGAACTGAGGCGCAGGCATCTTAACTAGGAACACTGGGGTAACTGTCACAGGACATTGGCTTGTCACTTGGTAGGTACCCAGTGGCACTAGGTTCAAATCTGCCTCCATTATCTCTTGGCTGGGTGACCTTGAACAGATTATATCACTTCTCTGAGTTTGCTTATTTGTAGCAATAATACCTGCTTCTTAATGTGACTTCGGAATGAAAAATAGGAAAGAAAAAGAATGAGAGATGAAAATCCGTGTAGTGCAGCTGGTCCTTTGTGTGTACTCGGGAATGTAGTTTTCTTGAAGGCAAAGGATTTCTGTCCAGATTGCTTTATATAAGATAAAAAGCAGAGACAAGGAAGTGCAGAAATGGGACTCCACATACATCCAGATTTGTCCAGCCTCTCCCTTCTGTAGGAAGCCTGAAGACCTTACCTGCTCCTGGGGTCATGACAGAGCTGTGTTATTTTAAAACCAAATATTCAGGTCATCAGGGAGTATTTGCTGAATGTCTGTTAGGTACAGTGGAACTTGAGATCTTGCTGTTAAAATTGCAGTTGCCATGGAAATGGGCCTGAGCTCACAGAAAATCCTGCAGCCCTTGGAGACCACCTGTATTTCTGATTCATGAAGGAGGGCGATGCTGCTGTGTCCTCTCCCCATGCGGGTGGAGAACAAATGTGTGTTCATTACAGTCAGTCTCAGGCCTGTTGCCACTTCCAGGGTTGCTTTCCTGGAAAGTGTGGCAAAGGGCTGCTGGCTGACAGGCTGTCCCCTGAGGCAAAACCAAAGGCAAATGATTTTTGTGAATTAATAAGAGCACGCAGCTGCACTGTAGGTAGCTCTTCCTATTGCAGGGAGGCTGGTTGGGACAACTGTGAGGGGAGCCTAGAAGAAAGAGGGATCTGGTCATTAGGGGTAGGAACAGAGTCATGGGATTATAAAGTATCTGAACTAGAAAATCAGTCAGCAGCTATGGGGGCTGTGGCTCCTGGCACAAGTTTTGGATGGTGTATCAGTTCACTTTGATTCAATAATACTGCATAACAAACAACCCCGTAATTCTGTGGCTTACAACAAGAGTTACCTGTTGTTCTCAGGTCTGTGGGTGGCAGAGGCTTAGCTGGACTCAGCTAGACTTGTCTTCAGGTTTCTGTTTGAATCAGGTGTGCTCCTCACAGCACCCCATTCTGGGACTCAGACTGAAGGAGGCATCATTCCCTGAGTCCTGCAGTTTTCATGGTGGAGGACGAACTCTCAAAGAAATTGACCTGAAACCCACCTGCCTCTTGAAGCTTTTGCTCAGACTGGTGCACTCACATCCACTCTCAGTCTGCTGGTCAAAGCGAGTCATGCAGGCACACCCACAGCTGGTGCGACTGGGAGAGCCCTGCACCCATGCTGAAGCATGGCAAGGGTGGGAGGGCAGGAAGGAATGTGAAAGAAGGAACCCAGTCTACCACAGAAGGTCGCCGTCAAGAATGTCTGAAGTATTTGTTAATAACATAAATTCCTGTCCCGTAAATTATCTGGCAATTGAAAATCTTGACAGAAGCACTAGGATTGGAATCCCAGTGGATTTGCAGCATTATCTAGGCCTTGGTGTGCCATGTTGTGAGTTGTACTTGCATGAGTGGAGGGCATAGCTGCCTGTCCAATTGAATGTTTGAGTTGCAAGTGTGAGTCAGTGACTTAATGTCAGTCAGTGGCTTGTAGAGTTTAAAGGGCTAAGAACTTTCAGAACTCACCTTGACATTTCCTTACCTTATGAGAAAGCAATTATACCTGCACTCAATGCATGGACAAGCACGTCCCTTACCTTTTTGAGACTTGTTTTTGTGCTTGCCCTTCAGACGCAAAGAGGTTCTTCATCTTTCAAAGAGTAATTTGTCATTTATTTACTCTGAGCCCTTTCCCACTGATAAATCAGGCAGCCTGATCAAAATCTCTACACACTTACAGCCTGTAAGTAGATGGAGCTGCCCTCTTTGTACAAAGCCAGTACCCCTATTTTTGGCACTCACTCATCCACTGACAAAGTTAAAAGGTGCTTGTTCCTTGAAAGGGAAGCTATGACAAACCTAGGCAGTGTATTAAAAAGCAGAGACACCACTTTGCTAACAAAAGTCCATATAGTCAAAGCTGTGGTTTTTCCAGTATTCATGTAATGATGTGAGAGTTGGGCCAAAAGGCTGAGTATAGCATTGATGCCTTTGAATTGTGATGCTAAAGAAGACTCTCGAGAGTCCCTTGGACTGCAAGGAGATCAAACCAGTCAATCCTAAAGGAAATCAATCCTGAATATTCATTGGAAGGACTGATGCTGAAGCTGAAGCTCCAATACTTTGGCCACTTGATGCTAAGATCTGACTCACTGGAAAAGACCCTGATGCTGGGCAAGATGGAAGCAAAAAGAGAAGAGGGCAGCAGAATGAGATGGTTATATAACATTACCAACTCAACAGACATGAATTTGAGTAAACTCTGGGAGATCGTGAAAGACAGAGGAGCCTGACCTGTTGCAGTCCATGGGGTTGTGAAGAGTCAAACATGACTTCAAGACTGAACAACAACAAAATCCACTGACCCCAGATTCCAGTGTGTGAACTAGTGAAGCATGGTAGGAGAGGGGATGTGGGGTGTCACAGGCTCTCCCCCAATTTCTTGAGTGGAATCATTAAAGTATTGAAACGGTGGCCGTCAGTGAGATGGAATGTGAAGCATAATCCATGATTGTTTTTGATCTGTGGGAATACAAAGATTACAGATATGCCGTGATCTAAGAAAGAGAAGCAGTGAAGAACTCAGTGGATGGGTGAGGTAGGACGGAGCCAGATCTTCAGCATCAAAAAGTGAAAGTGTTAGTTGCTTAGTCATGTCTGACTCTTTGTGACCCCAGGCTCCTCAGTCCATGGAATTCTCCAGGCAAGAATACTGGAGTGGATTGCCATTTCCTTCTCCAGAGGATCTTCCAGACCCAGGAATAGAACCTGGGTTTCCAGCATTGGAGGCAGGGTCTTTGTCATCTGAGCCTCCAGGGAAACCACAGTTCATCACAGGGTTTCAGGAAATCTGTTTCCAGGTGCCTCGTGGTGTTTCAGGACCATGGACAGCACACAGTACGGCTTTCCAGTCCTCATTTACTTCATGGAACCTGAAACTTCAGAACTGCGTCCATGTGTATGCTATTTATTTTGCTGGAATCTTCTACGTCTCCTCCACTTTTCTGCTTCATGTCTGTGTGCATGTGTGTGTGTGTAAGTCACTTCAGTTGTGTTCAATTCTTTGTGACCTTATGGACTGTAGCCTGCCAAGCTTCTAGGTCCAAGGGATTCTCCAGGCAAAAATACTGGAGTGGGTTGCCATGCCCTCCTCCAACTTCATGAGCATCTCATAATTCAGAACCCAGCTCAAACATCCTCTCCTTGATGAAACAGTCACTCCCTTTCTCTGTCTCTGTAATAGCAACTTTCACTCTCTAATGTTTTCCAGATAACAGCCAAGGTCGCTAAACTGGTGACTTCGGAGTAAGTTGGTTTGATGAGAATGGAACCTTGTTTTTCTTCTAAAGCTCCCCAGACCTTAATGAGTTTTCTGTTCCTCTAACTTTACTTTGGAAATGACAGACTTTATTCCCACCACGCAGGAAGGAGAACAGAATTCAGGGAGGCTTCATGTATCCCTCAGGAAAGCGATACACAAGACGTGGTGTGATCCAGACCTCCGCTCCTAGCTGATGGTTGTTTATTTTGCTGTTGTGTGGGTAGAAATGTCGGAAACTATAAAGGCTAATTTTTGTAAGTGGCATTCAACATGGTACTTGATGTTCGTGAAGAGAGCAAAGGCATCCTGCCAACACCTACTCTGTCCTCACAGTTGGGGCTGGAGGGGAGATTAGTGTTGGGTTTGGAGAAGAAAGCCTTGCATTCTCTGTGCTGCTCTTCTGCTCCCCATGATGTTTGGCCATGGAGATGTGATGGCTGCCCAGCACCAAGGTGTAGGCGGGCCCCACCTATATTGAACAACCTCACCTGTATTGAACAGAATTTGCACTAAGCAAGCTCCTGTTCCGAGGCAGCAGGGATAGACTTTTGGGGAATGTTAAAGGCATAAAAGAGAGATTTCTGATCTGTTGGTCTACTCTGTCCTCCTTTTTCAGTATTTCTCCCCCAGCTTCCTCCCTCTCCTTCTTCCCACTTTCATTCATTTTCCTTCCCTCTTATCACTCCTTTATCTCACTCTTCTTTTCTCTCCTCATGCGCTCTGTCTTTTCAGACACTCTTTTCTTCTCCTTCCCTCCTGGCTGTCACCTCCTCCCCTCCCACTCAGCAAACATTTGCTAAAAACTTTGTAAGGGCCCTGCATGGTCCCTGGGGATTTGGAGATGAGTCACACAGAGGAGCTCTCCTGGGAATGGAGGGGTTTCCAGCCCAGCAGGAGAAGGGCACGTGACCAATGACCATGAAGTGTGATGAGCATTGTGGGGGAGGGGGTGCACAAGGGGCAGTGGGGACTTGGGGAAGCACCCCAAAGCCTGCAGTGGGTGGAGTCAGATACTACCAGAAGGATCTACCATGTAGAGAGTTTGCTACTTTGCTTTTCCACCTAACATTTTATTGTCTAGCACTGTGCTTTATCCTTTAAAATCCCTGGGGAGGGACTTCTCTAGTGGCCCAGTGGTTAAGAGTCTGCCTGCCAGTGCAGAGGACATGGGTTCAATCGCTGGTCTGGGAATCTAGGCTCTCACTTACCGCAGGACAGTGAAGCTCATGCGCCGCGGCTGCTGAAGCCTGCATGCCCCCAGAGCCCCTGCTCTGCAACAAGAGAAGTAGCCCCCACTCACCACAACCAGAGAAAGCTTGTGCACACCAGCAAAGACCCATACAGCCATAAATAAATAAAAATTCCTGGGGAATAGCTTAGTAGCTGAGTGTTACGCCAGTAGTGGTGTGGTATCTTGTCACTCATTTTGATTTGCCTCTCTGTGGATAATTCTTTGACCCTGTTTGGGATATTATCCTGAGGACAGATTCCCAGCACTGAATTTCTAGGTCAGAAGTCAAGATCTGTGATACAGTTTATAAAAATGGCTGAGGCATACCCTTACTAAGAAATCCCAGCTTGAAGGAAGCTGTGCAGATGAGGAGTCTCTCTTCTCCCACTTCTGCCCAGTTTGGGCAGTCTCGGTTCAGAGGCTTTGGTGGGCTTGAATTCCTCCTTGGTGAAAGCCTTTTCATGATTGTCATTACTATGGTGACCAGCCCAGCCTTGCGTCTGCTTGTGACGTTAGAGCCCCTGTGAGCCAGCACCTGATTGCCTCTCCAGCTTCCTCACCCTGTGGTCCTCCTTCAGCCAGAGGAAACCACTAACAGACCCTCGAGTGCTCTTGGCACCCCCTAACCCATGCCTGTGCCCTGCCATTGCCTCCCTCTACCATCTCCGCTGTCTGTATTAGTTGCTTAGTCGTGTCCAACTTTCTGCAACCCCACGGGCTGCAGCCTGCCAGAATCCTCCATCCATGGGCTTCTCCAAGCAAGAATACTGGAGTGGATTGCCATTCCTTTCTCCATCTCTCTCCTCTGCCACGTGGCTAATTCCTACTCACTCTTTAAGCTCAGAATAAGCACGATTCTCCTGGAAGGGCTGGAGTGGAGGCCTTCTCTGTTCTCACCACCCCTCTGTCCAAGCCCTTCCCACACTGGGGTGCAAAGGTCTGTTTATGTTTCAGTCTCTCCCACTGGCCTGAGAATTTCTTAAGGGCAAGATTTTTTTTAGCTGCACGTACTGTTTTCTTAAGCAAATATTTATTGAGTGTAATTTCTGCTATAGAAAATGGCAAAGAATAAACAACGTGTAACTCTCTCTGTGAGTATTCACCAGTGGCAGGCCTGGGCAAAGCATTTTATATACATATCCCATGGGGTTCTCCCTCAGCCCTATGAGGCAGGGACAATTATCCCCATTTTATAGATGAAGAAACTGAGGCTCAGACAGGTTAAGTCACATAGGTAGCAGATGAGCAGGTATTGGAAGCTGCATCTGACTCTGAACGTTTGTTCTTACACAACACAATCCAAGGCCGTGAGCCATGATGAGTGTAAGTCTCTTTAGGTTACTGCTGTCACCGGGGAAGAAGTGGGCAGTCTCTGACATACCCTTGCTGCTAGATTGTTGTTGAATTTTTAATGAGGTATTTCATTTTCTTTCAAGGTATTTAAACAGTGAGTCTTGTACAGAGTTTGTCATTGTTTATATCTGCTGACTGTTTGCTTCTTGTGGTAATCCTGGGAGAGGCAGGGTATTGGTATTTTTCTTTTAAATGTGTGATTTTTATTAAACTCTTCAAAATTATGTGTCATAAAATCTACTGTTGGAGGGAAGTACAGCTCTGTAGGGTTTTTCACTCACACTTCCTGCATGAAGAAAGGGAGTCCTAGCGAGCTAGATCCTCAAGTTCTTTCTAAATTGCATCCGATGACGGGGAGTTATGGCTTCTGCCACGTGTGTGTGTGGCTAAGTCACGTTAGTTGTGTCTCCTTGCGACCCTCTTTGTAGCCCACTAGATAACTCTGTCCATGGGGTTCTCCAGGCAGGAGTATCAGAATAGGTTGCCATGCCTTCTTCCAGGAGCCAAACCTGCATCTCCGGCAACTGCTGCATTGCAGGCAGATTCTTTATTGCTGAGCCGTTCGGGAAGCCCTCAAATGGGTGAACATGTTTAAAAACGGGACAAAAGTGTGTTTGATGGAGCCAATGCTGGACAGAAAATTAGGAAACCTTGGGTCTAATCTCCACCCATGTTGAGTTTGTGAGTTTGGGAGGTCAGCCCATCTCAGGCTCCATTTCCATCTGAGGTCAGTGGGACCTCACGTTCCCTGAGAACCATTCAGCACAAACAGGCATGGAGAGCGCCACAGCTGTGAAGCGCATTTCCTGAGATGCCAGGGCCCAGCCCTGGTGGATCTAGGGCAGTTCGAAGCGGGGACGGCGTCAGTGTCTGAGGAATTGATTGTTTAATTAAAGATATGGAGGGAGATTAGAAAGAAATAGTGTAGTAGGAAAATAAGTGGAGAAAAGGATGCTGAATAACTTGGTGTATGTGAAAAACCAATAAAACTCCAAGACAAGGAGTTTGCACCACCTAGGTAGGCCACAGGCGTCTTCCCGTTCTCCCAAAGGAGAGGAGACACAAAGGCCTCCCCGGTCAGATCCTAGAAGCCCCGGCAAAATTAGCAGGCTTGGCGAGCCTCCGTGCTCCAGATGGGAATTCAGCCAGAAAAGAAGAGAACGAGAAAAGACCACATGGGAGAAACTAGTCTTTCCACGAACTGGTCCGTTTCTTTATTTTCCAGGTCCACTTTTATACTTTTAGTTGTACATAAGGAAAAATGTAAGAAACAGTGTCACGCAGGGTCACCTGCTCCGACCCCTATCTAAAGAGTGTTCTCAGCATATCTTTGTTCTTACAAGGGTCTTACATTTGTTTTACAATATTTTCCGATCTGGAGACTGATTAACATTTTATGGCCCCACCTTTCTTTCTATTGATAAAGGTTAATCGATCAGAAAACTTGTTTCCCTTAAGATCTATTTAGTCTTAAGATAGTGATAAAGTTACATTTTTACATAGCAAGGACACAGTGATTTATAACAGAGGAATACAGTGATCTATAACAAAAGAGAAAATTCATTAACTCAAAAGTCTAGTATTGCTAACATGAAAACTATATTTCTTTTTCTACGTTCCAATTACATCGATCAACATGCTCCCAGGTGCCTGAGGATATGGAGGGCTGGCGGCAATCATTAACTCAGCAATGAAACCCTTCACCAACATGATTTTTATCTTTAGAAAAACCCTATGCTAACTAAGACTTTCAAAATACTCCAAACTCTCTATGCTGTTTACAGCTGAGAGGTTGTAAACGATCGTGTAGTAGTGGCAAGAGTGTGGATAATCCTGCCACACAAGCTGGTCTGCCAGCAGAGAGGTTTGACCTGAGACACTCCTTTTATATGCAGGAGACTATTAACTGGAACTCTAAGTTAATTTTCCAGAGAAAGGTGGTGGGGGACAGCACCCCCCGCCCCCCCGCCCCAGTAATGTCAGAAGAGTAGGCGAAAAGCACAATGCAGTAAGGCAGGAAGTCTCTGGTTTTGGGGCAGATGCACGACCAGATCCAGCGAGGCTCCCTTAAGGCCCAACTTGCCTTTGCCTGCTGGGCCCCTTAACCTCATGACCTTTGCCACGGGCGGGACTCCTCGTGCTGGCTCCAGGCATCTCCTGAAAAAAAGTATCTTTGTCAAGTGTCCCACAGAATGAGAAGAGTCTAAATTTGGAAAAGATCAACTCAGTTCCCCTCTTGAATATTCACATTACACGTCAGCAGTAAAGGATCTGGGAATTCCTGACATAAAAACCATCTCTGCATCTCTTTAACCCAGAATTGTCTAAACTCACTGCACCTGGGAATCCCCTTTTGGATCAACATCTACTAAAACCCTGCTGGGCTAGAGTTCCAAAGAACCTGCTTTTGAAAGTGTCAGTTGAAAGGCAAGCACGCTACTCATTTGAAGGAAGAAAAAGAAGTCACATCAGCTCTCGCCTTCTGCTGTGAGCTTATTGTTTTTAGAAATAGGCTGGCCCCTGAGAACAGCAAGAGCCGGTACCCTGATGGTAGCCACACATGGTATCTGCCGGTAGCTGGGGGGCTGGGCGGGGGATTTGAACATCTGATTCTAGGAAGAGCAGAGCTGGGTGGGGCTGATCTTCTGGGTACAGTGCATTAAATACCACCTTTCGGGATTAGCCTGAAAAGCCTTCTATTAAATGTGATGAGGCAGACGGCTGCCCACGGGAGACAGTGTTCCAGAAACCAGGCGCCAGCTGCCAGTGAGTGAGTCGCATTTCTCTGCTTTCCAGTGTCCAAGAAAACTGCACAGCAGGGTGTCTCTGCCTCTGGATACGCAGTGCCCAGGGCTCTTTCCTTTGGTCCTGGCTTCTGTCTTAAAGATAAGAGGCAGGTGGTTGGGCCTGGGGTGACGGAGCTTGAAGCCCTTTCCTCCAGAGACTCTCTTCCTGGAGAACAGGACACACTTTTCCTCGACTCATGGCCACGATGCCGTTTTTCTCCATCTTACGCAGTCATCCTTCGAGAATTAGTTCAGATGTTCATCCATTCATCTATCCTGCCAGGCTGTGCCCAAAGTAGTGGAGACCTTGCAGTGAAGAAAACAGGTGAAATCTCTGCCCTCATGGAATCAAGTCTCAGAGGGAACTGCAGGGACAACTGTAGGTGCCCCCAGCCTTCCTCAGTAATGGGGATGCAGTTGGTTCCCTGTGAGTGGCACCTGATGCAGCCGGTGGGGGAGCACACCTCTGATGTCAGTGCGACAAGGCACATTTATAAACACACATGCAAATGTAGGCTATGTCAGATGTACTGTGTTAAGAACTGTGTAGACATAAAGTGGGTAAGAGGTGAGGGGTCTGCAGATGAGACCATGATGTAAGGTGTCCCAGACAAGCCAGCCAAGGGGAGGACCCTCAGGTGACATTGAGCAGAGAGCTGCCTGCAGCAAGTGAGAGAGTGAATTTCGCATACATAGTAGGAGTCCGGATTAAGTAGGGTCTCACTAACTTAGCCTTCACTCTGGAGGAAACACACTGATGCAAGAACCTACTAGAGGGTTCTGAGTAGCAGAGTGTAGGTTCTGTTTCTGCTCAGCAAGCCTTTGCTGATTCCTCACTTTTTGTTTCTTCGCTTAGTCGCTGAATTGTGTCCGGTGCTTGTCTTTTAACACTGAGCCCCCTGGGAAGCCCCAGATGGCGCTAGTGGTCAAGAACCCACTAGCAGGAGATGTGGATTTGATCTCTGAGTTGGGAAGATCCCCTGGGTAGGAAATGGCAACCCCCCCTCCAGTATTCTTGCCTGGAGAATTCCATGGACAGAGGAGCCTGGCGGGCTGCAGTCTGTGGGATCAGGAAGGGCTGGGCATGACTGCGTGCACATGCATGCATGCGTGCAGACATTCCATTTGCTGATTCCTTAATTTGGTGACAGCCTTCTTTTCTAGGCTTGTGCAGCATCCTCTGCCTTCCTCTCGTGGTCAGTGCTGCGGGGCCACTGGGACCCACCTGAGTGCATTCTGTATCTAGAGAGGGTTTCTCAGGGGGCCCTGGTGGGATCTAGCCGCAGTTACTCATGGGGCACCCCGTGTTAGCTGGATCAGTGGGTACCCTGTATTGGATTTCCATGCCCGCCTCCCTTACTCCACTTCCTGGAATCACCTCCCAGAATCACTGCTTGCCTCTAAAATCCTCGTCTCAGGCTCAGTTTTCAGAGGAACCCATGCAAGACCCTCCCTCTGAGGCGGCTACTCTGAATTGTTACTGTTTACTATAACAGTACCAACTGGCTTCCTATCCAAGGGGTGGGGCTTAAGGGCAGAGGCTGTGCTTTGTCCATCACCACATCTCCAGCTAGGAGGTAATACAAACAGTAAATGGACATGTGGCAGAAAAAAGTTCTTGGCCTCCAAGAAGTGCAAGTTAACAAATATTAATGACAACCAGGGGCGTTTTGGTGGTCTCAGAATGGCAAATTGGAGAGGTATTTTTGAAAAGTAGTCTAGTTATATTTATCAAGGGACGCAAGCACGGCTTATGCTTTTTGACTCAGTTGTTAAATTTCTGAGAATGTAGCTTAACAAATAGTCCAAATTAAAGGAAAAGCTTTATACACAAAGATGTTCATTGTAGAACTATGTATCATTGTGAAACATTAAAAAGAACCATGGGGGAATAATTAAGTCTATTGTGTATCCATAAAATGAAATATTTTATAACCCCTTAAATGAAATAACTTGAGACAGGCTTATGGTAAAATGCAGAAAGGACACAACTGAGTGTTCTTTGCAGCTCCTAGAACTGGCTATATTCTTTCTGCCTCTGGGCCTTGGCAGGTCAGTTCTTTCTGCCCAGGCACTTAGCACTCACTCTACTGGCCTTTGTCCTCACCCTTTGGTTCAACTTATCTAGAATTATTTTCTAGATCTGAGCTTGCCTTGCCCTTTCGTTTTGTGCCCATGATGGGCACCCTATAATTCTCCTTTTTGAACCCAACATACTCCCAGATTTGTTAAACCTCTGTCCGACCCTCACCAGCTCCACGAGAGCTCATTCTTCTGTTCTTCCAGCCTCCTGGGCTAGTCTCTGATGGGTGCACCGGTGAGTGAATGACTAGGTGCGCTAGGATCACAAGTACGGAAGTAGAGGGAAATCGGGAAAAAACATCAGAACACTGATTGGTGGTGTTTTTCCTGGGGAAGGTCACTTTATTTTTTTGGCCATTTCACGTGTTTGAAATATCTTTAAATTGAGTTTTGTTAATTTCAATAATAATGCCTGAAGAAATTCTTGTTCTATTTACAAATGACCCAGTTTCTTCCACAAATGAATGACATTTAAAAAGAGGAGCAGGTGGTACAGATTTCAGTGGACTGCAGAGAATTGTGGGCTGGATGTGCTCTGGGGACTTTGGGTGGATTCCTCATCACAATACCCCAGCGTAAAAGGACATTTTTGAGACAATCAAGTAAAATTGAACATGATCTGGTTATTAACTGAGCTGAAGGAATTGATGATGATTGGGTTTGTTGGGATAATGGATCTTGTTTTTTTTTTTTTAATTTTTAATTGCCTAACAGATTATGTAGTAAAGCATTTATGGGTGAAATGATACCATGTTTGAGATTTGCTTTAAAATATCTCAGTGCATACAAAGCCAGTGTTTAAGTGGGTAAAGATGTGGAAGGAGAAGGATGAAGTCTTGAAAGACTCTGGATGAAGGTTGCAGGGGGCTTTAAGGCCATTTCTTTCCTTTGAAAAGAGTTGAAAATTGTGTGTTGAAAGTTAGAAAAAAGCATTTCTTGGCTTTTCTATAATGACATTTACTACTTTGCTTGGCTTTTCAGAGTGACCGACTTCTCATCAAGGGCGGACGCATCATCAACGATGACCAGTCCTTCTACGCCGACGTCTACCTGGAAGATGGGCTCATAAAGTGGGTGGACCAAACACACCTTTTAAGGAGCCCGTCTCCCTAAGCTGCCCAGCCCTTAGAGGAAGTAGAAGGCTGGCATTCTGCCCTAGAATAAGTGTACTGGCTCTGACTCCCAGGGATGGAGACGTGTGGGGAGGCATGAAAACCATGGGTGGAGAAGGGGATGGTGTTTGCTGAGCACCCATGATGAGACAAGCTCCCTGCCATGGTGCTCACACAGACCCACAGAGGGTGTGCTGAGGCCCACGGAGGCTGTGAAGCACACGTACCGGCCTTCTTCTGTTCTTGGCAGGTGGTGGGCCCTGGGGGCAAGTGGCTGCTCCACGCTGCAGAATGAGTTAGGGGCAAGGGCCCAATTCAGCCTAGCACACCTGACTAGATTCATAGCTTTTATTCCTGACCTGCCCACAGTTGCTGGAATTGGGTGGAGGGGGCCAGGAGAGAAGGAGGCATGTTTGGCCTCCAGGCAGGGTTCTTGTCTGGTATAGGGAAGACATGCTTTGGGACTCTGGAGTTCTCCTGTGCCTTCTCCTGGCTGGCTGCCTCTTCAGCCATGTAGGACATCCCAGAGATGTGAGTCTGGGTGGGCTCCCAGAGCACAATACCCCTGATGGGGAGACCTACACAACAGAAATTTATTCTCATGGTTCTGGAGGCTGAAGTCCTGGGCTGAAGTGCCAACAGGATGGTTTCTCCTGAGGCCTCTCTCCCTAGCTTGCCGACGGCCGCCGCCTTCTTTTTTTAGATTTATTTTTAATTGGAGGGTAGTTGCTTTACCATGTTGTATTGCTTTCTGCTGAACAGCAGTGTGAATCGGCTCTAGGCGTAGGTGTGTCCCCTCCCCGGGAGCCTTCCTCCCCCGCCCCACCCCCACAGATGGCCATCTTCTTGCGTGGCCTTTCCTCTGTGTGTGCCTCTGGTTTGTCCTCCTCTGTCTTAAAAGGACACAGCCCTATTGCATTAGGAGCCGCCCTAACAGCCTCATTTTAACCTAATTACCTCTTCAAAGACCTTGTCTCCAAACACGGTCACATTTGGAGTTACTGAGGGTTTGGGCTTCAATATGTGGGTTTTGGGGGACACTGTTCAGCCCCTAACACCAGACAGTGGCTTTTACGTGCTTTCCACCTTTCGCTCTGCTGCTCGGCTCTTCCTCTGGAGTTGGGAAGAGCAGAGTTAGAGAACATCGCGGATCCAACATGGGCAGCTGCCCCTGGAAAGAAGGCAGAGGAGGTGTGAGCAGGGTCAAGTTCAAATAGGAATGAATGTTTATTGGTGGATCCATGCTGGGTGTGTATTCTCTGATGATGATGATGGTGGTGGGGAGGAGAAGGAGGAGAGGGAAGAAGGGGCAGAGGAAGAGGAGGGATGAGGAGGGGAGGCTGTGGATTGCCTTGTGCGTTAAGGGACCATCTGTGAGGAGTAGGTGCCAAGGGCAGCGTTGAGCCCCTCCTGGCCTCCCTCTGTCCCCACCCCCCTCAATTTATCCTGAATGGATCTGACCATTTCAGGCCCAGCTCAGGCCTCACCTCTTCCAGTTTATTCCCTCCCCCTCCCCCAGTTCCCTCTGCACTAAAAATGGCCTTTGCAGAACTTGCCAAGCAGTTCCGCCCTGGGAAACTTGCATCCATAAATCCTCCATCTGAAATGCCTCGCCCCTCCCCCATCCTCATGTCATGCCCCTGCCTCCCAGCTCTTGTTTGTCTTACCGGTGGAGCTTGTGTGGCTCCTCCTCCAGGAAGCCTTCCAGAGCCCAGACTGTTCCTCTGTGCTGAATGTGCCCACCGCCCGCTCACCACCTCCGCCAATGCCCTTGCCGCTGATGAGAGATCTTGTCATTGCCTGCCATCCCATAGGGCCTAGCACTGTGCCAGGGATGGATGGGACCCCAGAGTGTTGATGAAGCAAGTGTAACATACAAACCTAGACATCAGAAGGTGGGGGTCTCAGTCTCCGCTATGGTGTAGCCTGGAACCAGAAAGGGATAGTAGGGTGGGGTGGAGTGTGGTGAGAAGCATGGTAAAGTGAGGATTCTGAGTCACTGTGGCTTAGATGAGGCACAACCGCTCCACGTGGAGCTCCCCCACTTATGTGAGGCCTCTGGGGTCCTGAGCTTGAAGGACATAGTGACACGGAGAACCCTTTCATGGAACCACTGTTCCCACCGGCCATGTGCAGTTGGGGGTTGGAAGACCTGCAGTCCAGGATGTGAGCAGATGGAGCTCATAGGTTGGGCTGCAGTAATTAAGTGCTTGCTGTTTGCGTGAACTGGAGACGTAGGACTTAGGTCACCCAGGGTATTCAGGAGATTAGCAGTGTCTGTAAATCCAAGATTCATCAGCTCTTGGTGGGAGATGCCTTTTACTTATAACCCTGTTGCTGTAAAGCTTTCTAAGCACTGGAGGCGCCTTTCCTGCAGGACTAAGCAGAGCAGGTGACTATGTCTGAATGCCTTACAGAGTCTCGGATGGTCGCGTGGGGCCCAGGTCCCTGCTGGCTGAGAAGGAGGTGTGGAAGTGAGGCGAGCCCAAGGAACTGCCCGGCACCAGGAGTCTCAGTTATTCCTCTTCACTCTGATTAAACCCGAAGAATCCTTTCATCTTGCGGCCATTCACCAAGTTTTACTAAAAGCCATTCAGCTATGTTTGTGCAGCATTTGTTATGAATCATCGAGGGCTCCATCCAATTTGCTGAGCATTGGAGACTCAGATGCCGATGGCTGAGGACTTTTTTTTCTGAATGGTGGTGAGGGTGATGCTGGCTGGGGACCGGTCTCTGCTTCTCCCAGTCCCTTCCTTTCTTTCCTTTCCTTCCGTCCACATTGCCACTGAGAACCACTCAGGGAGTCCTCCTCCTAATTTGTGGGGGCTCACTGGGGGTCCCATTTAATCCCAATTTGGAGAGAACCCGCTGCTTCTGTGGAAGGGAAGAAGGAAGGCATCTGAGCCGGGCAGGCAGAGTCTGATAGTACTCTGACCGAGCTTGAATCCAGACCCCACACTGACTAGCTGGGCGGCCTTGGACAAGTTAACGCCCCTCTCTGAGTTCCGTTTTCCTCTTTTGTAAAATGTGAATACTTCTTCCCTCACGAGTTGTTGGCAAGAGATGAGAGAGGGTTTGTAAAAAGGCGATGATCTGCCTGGTTAGAATGGCCCTGAAGGGTAGGCCTTGTTGGCGCTGCGGTGTGGCAGCCAAGTCACACAGACCAGGATCAGACTGGGCTGTGACTCCGCTGGTTCCCACTGGAAGGCTGTGCCGAGGTGTCTGTGTGCATGTGCGTTCTGATTGGGCTGTGCCTGTTCCTGTGTGAGTGGTGCACATTCTGAACAACACAGTGTTGTCTTTAATAGCTAGTGTGAATGTGAATGAGACCTTCCATAAAGGGCTTAGAAAAGTCTTCTACAGTCAGTGCACAATAGCAGTTTACGGCTCTTGTTATAAGGCTTGGGGGTGACTTCCCTGAGCCCCCTTCCTTCCCCTCCTGGCATCATCCATGATCTTGGAGATGGGCACTGGAGAGACTGGACCCGGCAGGATTCTCTACATGATGATGGGAATTCTAGAGGGAGGAGGGCTGGTGATTAGAAGCAGCTGCGGTTGTTGTGCTGGTGAAATTGGCAGAAATGCTGAGATTTCCTGGGGGCTCACTGTGGCCTTGGCCCTGTGCTTGGACTAGACGTGTTTCCATTTTCAGGGCAAACTGTGTAATGCTCCACTTCTGTTGGAAGATGCCCCACATAGAGCCCGGTCACCTCTGTGCCCCAAGCAGCCAGCCCAGGAGTCCAGAAGATCAAGGAGCTTCTGCTTCTACTCCTGTGTGTGGACTCTGGCGCCTGACGTTTGTGGTCACCGAAGCAACATTTTCCTGCGTCTTCATTATACTGATGTTTTTAGATAGCTTAGAGAAACTAATGTTGGGGCCAAATCCCAACAGTTCAGCACAACTGGACTTCTTTTAAAAAACTGTTATTTATTTATGCACTTCGGGCTGTGCGGGGTCTTCATTGCTCGGTCGGCTTTGCTCTAGTTGTGGCGAGCAAGGGCTACTCTTGGTTTCATTGTGTGGGCTTCTCCCTGCGTTGGCTTCTCTTGTGGACCATGGGCCCTAGGGTGTTAGGTTTCAGTAGTTGAGGGCAAAGTAGTTGGGCTCCTGGGCACGAGGGCACAAGCCCAGTAGCTGTGCTGCACGGGCTTAGCTGCTCTGTGGCACGTGGGGTCTTCCCGGATCAGGGATCAAACTCCTGCATTGGCAGGTGGGTTCTTTACCACTGAGTCTCCAGGGAGGCCCCTGGATTTCTGTTTTAAATAACCAGTGCTTGTGGTTTCAGGCGGGTGCTGGCTGTGGAGGCTGTTGAATCTGTCCTGGTCTTTCTCCACCCACCCCCAACCTCGTCCCTCCACTGGCCCCTAGATACATCTCCTGACTCTGGTTCCAACACACAAGACACAGCTGATAGATGCCACAGGGGCAAGGCTTTGAAATTCTTAGGCTCTTCTTCCTCCTTCCCCAACTTTTGGAATTTGCCTCCCTTCTCAAGGACGTTTGCAGGCAGCAAGCACATGGGGAACGGAAGGGCTGGTCAGTCTATCTAGAAAAGCCCTGGCACCCTCGGTGTGACTCCCTGATGGCAGGTTTTACGGTGTTAATGCCTGATGGTTAAGCAGCTTTCTTGAGGCCGGTGCTCACAACTGTTTTCTATGAGGCTTGCATGTCTGTATCAGTTTGCTGGGCCTGATGTAAGAGTCCACAGACGGGGAGGTTTAAACAGCAGAAACTTGTTTCTTACAGTTCTGGAGGCCGGATGTCTGAGATCAGGGTGTGAGTAGGTCAGTTTCTTCTGAGGCTTGGGATGCCCGTCTTCTGCATGTTCCCATGTGGTCTTGCCTGTACATGTCTGTGTCCTAATCTTCTTTGCTCATGAGAATACCGGTCATGTTGGGTCAGGGCCCATCCTAGTGACCTCGTTTTAGCTTAATGACCTCTTTAGAGGCCTTCTCTGCAAATATGGTCTTATTCTGAAGGGCTAGGGTTTAGGACTTCAACATATGGGTTTGGGACTGTCAGAGTTCACCCCATAGCCTTGCCTTTGAGGACTTGCAGAGCTAAGGGATCTTGTCACTCTGCCTCCCTGCCATTGCTCATCTCTGTGTTCCCCAGGCAGTTGCCAAGAGACTATGAAGTACTCTTGAGTGACAAGCTGTTCAGAGAACGCTTTCCCACTTAAGGCCAATGCTGGTCTCACTGCTCTTGGGTTTAGCTCTGCCCCTGCCTCCCCCTGGAAGCCCTCCCAGATCACCAGGGCTGATTAAATGGCCCACCTTGTGCTCCCCCACCCCCAGTGTGAACTGGGTTGTAATAAACCTCTTCTTATATATGTCTCTCCTCATTAGGCTGTGAACCCCTGGAGGGCAGGGACCCTGCTTGAGTTTTCTCTGTCCACCTGGTACCCTGGGTGGGATCTGCCTTAGAAATATTTATCTCATGAAACCGAAACTGCACAGTTGGCAGCCATTTGTTTTCAGAACCAAAGTCTGTCTTTGTTGTCTGTTTCCAGGCAAATAGGAGAGAACTTAATTGTTCCCGGTGGAGTGAAGACCATTGAGGCCAATGGGCGGATGGTTATTCCTGGAGGTATTGATGTCAACACCTACCTGCAGAAGCCCTTCCAGGGGATGACGGCTGCTGATGACTTCTTCCAAGGGACCAAAGCAGCGCTGGCAGGCGGGACCACAATGATCAGTGAGTCGTACCCCTGCTTTAGGCCGTAGGCTGCTGCTTCTCTTTCAAATCCCCAGCATCGTGAGCAACATCAGGCTCTTTGCTCTGGGTACACGGTGTACAGAAGGCCAAAGTCTTAGAACCAGTGAGGCAGGTGTTGTTATAACCACTGGGAAAGCAGAGGCTCAGAGAAGCTGCTGAAGTTTTCACAGCTGGGAAGTGGTGGTGTGAGTATTGCTGCTGTGATAATGATGGACAGTACAGTGTTTCCAAACTTTGAAAATCGTGTTGCCATGGAAACCATGAGGCGTGAGTTTAAAGAAGGAGAGAGTGATTTGACATGTCCTGAGAGGTCAGGTAGAGTAAGGACTGGAAAGGCAAATTAGCAAAGGCTAATTTGATGCTCTACATGGGTGGAGGAGTGAGAGGGGCTGCTCTTTATGGCTGTGAAGGGTGGATGTTAGAAACAGGGTGGGAACAGAGGGATGTGCAAAGCCCAGTGTGGTTTAAAAGACAGCTGTCTCCCCATTGATAGGCTTTACATCTATGACTTTGTTTGAAAAAGGGATGGCGACGTTCATATTCTTTTAAGTCTTTTTCACCTTTGCATTCTATGCCCAAGGAGGTAACATGGAGTCACAGGAAACGGTCCAGTCTTTATAGCTGACCAGACTCTGTTAATCTTCTCTGTACTGCTTACCTGTTGTGTGACCTTGGACGTTTTTCACCTTCTTTAAGCCTCAGTTTTCTCATCTGCCAAGTGGGGTTATTTATACTCACTTCACAGGGTAGTTGTGAGGATTTTATTAGGTAATTTATGTAAAGCCTTTGTGGCAGTATGTGATACATCGTAAGCATTCAATAAGCAGTCATGATAACGATGGTGATGAGGAGGATGAGATTACGGTAACAGAGGTGGTGGCAATGAAGACGGAGATGGTGGCGACTGTTCCACTGCTGATGGTTTTTAAAATGATGGTGAAGACAGTAGCAATATTGATGATGATGATGGTGAGAGCGACGAAGAGGATGGTGATGCTGAGGTTGCTGGTCTGGATGGTGTAAGTGGTGGTGATGATCATGGCGATGGGGAGGGGATAAGGTATGGTCACAGTAATTACGCTGATATTGGAGGTGATGGTGATGATGATGGCAGGGACGAGGCTACCGCTGGAACAACCTGGGCCCTGAGCATCTTGGGATGTGACACATATTTTTCTGTCCCAGTTGACCATGTTGTTCCTGAACCTGGGTCCAGCCTGCTGACCTCCTTTGAGAAATGGCACGAAGCAGCAGACACCAAATCTTGCTGTGATTACTCCCTCCATGTGGACATCACCAGCTGGTACGATGGCGTTCGGGAGGAGCTCGAGGTCCTGGTGCAGGACAAAGGTCAGTTACAGCCCCAGAAGTGGGGCACAGTTCTGGAATCATTGTATCTTTGGTGGGTCTGGTTTGTGAAGTTACGAATCTCTTTAACTACATCTGTTCTGAGCCCAGCTGTGACTCTGCCATGCCACATGAACAGTGGAAATATTGGACCCTCCTTAAAGAGTCTGTCTTCCTCTCCTTCAGATCCTTTGGAGAGTCCCTCCGTTCATAGGAAAAAGCCTGATTTCCTGAGCCTTGCACACAAGGCCCCCACTGACCTAGCCTCACTTTTCTCTCTCCCCACTATACTCATCTGGCTGTTTATTATCCTGAATGCCACGCCCTGAAACCTGCTACACCGCTGGGTCTTTGTTCTTGGTATTGCTGTACCTGCATCCAGGGATGCCCTTTCTTCTCTCTGGTACCCAGCTCAACTATCACCTCCTCTGATTTCCCTGATCAGAATTGCTTTATCCCTTGAATATCCATAGGGCCTGTTTGGCACACCTTTTCCATTGCTTTTGCTTTGTTTTTTTGGATTGAAGGACCCTTGTTGTCTGTCTGGCTCTTCTGTTAAACTCTGAGCTTATGATCAGAGGGGATCATGTCTGTGCATCTCTATGTCCATCCTGGCCCTCCTCTGTGTGGGCTCACACAGGCTGTCCCTTCACAGTGTGCGTACCTTACAGTGTGTGTTACACCACATGAAGGTAAATGGAACTGAAGACCCACAGAAGCAGAGAAGAGAACAGAGTGAGCCAGATATGAGTGGTCCCTCCAGAAAGGGGGCAATTTTGAGGCTCTCTGAAGAGACAGCCTCAGATAAATGAGATGTTTCAAGGAGAGAAAGGGGGTTACTTTCAATTTTTAAAATACATATGCTGTGTTTTCTTATAAAAGTATCATCACCACAATACAAAAAAAGAAAATCAAGAGAAGGAAAAAAAGTTTCCCCTCTGGTCCTACCCCCAAATCACCACTTACTATCAATGTTAAAGATTATAGCTTTCCATTCCCTAGTTAGACAGTTTTCTCCTTATATAGTTATACAGTAGCAGTTACTTGGAATTCTTCTTTTTCACTTAACATTTTATGAATAATCATTACTCTTCATTAATAACTTTTTGATGACTTGTAACATACAGTGTAATGGCTAATTTGCTTAGCTATTTCCTTTTATTGGGCACTTAGGTTTTCCATTTGCTTTACTGTAATTGTGTTTGGTGAACATCTTTGTATATAAACATTTGTTTGCATCTCTAATTATTTCCTTAGATTTTCAGAAATGGCATTACAGGGTCAAAGTTTTAACTTTTTCAAAAGCCTGACACTTATTTCCAAATTGCTTTTCACAGAAATGCACCCGCTTGCATGCCCACTGCCCTATGTCTCTCACTCCCTGCATGTTTGCACCATTGGGTGTTATTGCTTCTATGAAATCCTTGCTAATTTGATGAATAAAAGTCACTCTACCATTGAACATTACAATGCTTCAACCGCTAATTATGTCAAGCATTTTGTGCACGCTTTTCCTTTATGTGAATATCTGATGGTACTCCTTGCTTGTTTACCAGTTTGAGTCTTATACGTCTGAACCTCTATATCCAGATAGTTTTATTCCTTCACTGAAGTTGCTGTGAGTCACACTCTTTTTTTTTATACAGAATCACAGTCCAGGATGTAAAAAGATCCCAGAAGTTGGGCTGCCTGAATCTGAATCCTGCCCTCATACTTCTTGGCTATATGATACTGTGCATGTCACCAAGCTGACCTCTCTGAGGCTCTCCCAGTGATCTCAGCACCAGAGCTCTGGTACCAGGGTGAGACCCCTGGTCTGAGCTTGGTGTTAATTCTCCATTCAAAAAAGGAAGCAACTTAAATGTCCATCAGAGGATGACTGGATAAGCAAAATGTTATCTATCCGTAAAATGGAGTGTCATTCAACATTGAAAAGAAAGGGAATTCTGGCGCCTGCTATGACGTGGGGGAGCCTTGAGGACATTATAAGCTAGTCACAGGAAGGCAGATGTTGTATGGCTGTGCTCATAAGAGGGCCTGTTGTCATCCAGTTCATAGAGTATACATGGGTGGTTGCCAGGGCCTAGGGGGAGGGGAACGTGGAGTTAGTGTCTAATTTGGTGTTGTTCAGTCTCTCAGTCATGTCTGGCTCTTTGCTCCACTGTGGACGGCAGCACGCCAAGCTTCCCGGTCCTTCACCATCTCCTGGAGCTTGCTCAAACTCATGTCCACTGAGTCGGTGATGCCATCCAACCATCTCACCCTCTATCATCCCCTTCTCATTCTGCCTTCTATCTTTCCTAGCATCAGGGTCTTTTTCTAATGAGTCGACTCTTCACATCAGGTGACCAAAGTATTGGAGTTTTAGCATCAGTCCTTCCAAAGAATATTCAGGGTTGATTTCCTTTAGGATGGACTGGTTTGATCTCCTTGCTATCCAGGGAACTCTCAAGAATCTTCTCCAACACCACAATTCATAACAAATCAATTCTTTGGTGCTCAGCCTTTTCATGGTCCAACTCTCACATCCATACATGACTACTGGAAGAACCATAGCTTTGACTAGATGGACCTTTGTTGGCAAAGCAATGTCTCTGCTTTTTAATATGTTATCTAGTTTTGTCATGGCTTTTCTTCCAGGGAGTCTCTTAATTTCATGGTTGCAGTCACCATCCGCAGTGATCTTGAAGCCCAAGAAAATAAAGCCTGTCACTGTTTCCATTGTTTCCCTATCTATTTGCCATGAAGTGATGGGACTGCATGCCATGATTTAGTTTTTTGAATGTTGAGTTTTAAGCCAGCTTTTTCACTCTCTTCTTTCACCTTCATCAAGAAGCTCTTTAATTCCTCTTTGATATCTGTCATAAGGGTGGTGTCATCTGCATATCAGAGGTTATTCATATTTCTCCCAGAAGCCTTGATTCCAATTTGTGCTTCATCCAGCCTGGCATTTCACATGATGTATTCTGCATATAAGTTAGATCAGCAGGGTGACAATATACAGCCTTGACATACTCCTTTCCCAATTTTGAACCAGTCTGTGGTTTCCTGTTTGATTCTAACTATTGCTTCTTGACCTGCATACAGGTTTTTCTGAAGGCAAGTAAGGTGGTCTGATATTCCCATCTCTTTAAGAATTTTTCACAGTTTGTTGTGATCCACACAGTCAAAGGCTTTAGCATAGTCAATGAAGCAGAAGTGTTTAATGGGGATAAAGTTTCAGTTTTGCCAAAATGAAAGGTTTTGAAATGGAAGCACAGCAGTGTGCATGTCCTTAAACCACTTAAAATGGTGCAGATGGTAAATTTTAGGTGAGGTGTATTTTACTACAACAAATAAAAAGCAACATTTATTACTTGCACAGAACTCTGTGGAAAGGCACTTTGGTTTGGGCTTAGCTGGGCGGTTCTGCTGCCCACATGTGGCTTACTTATGCCTTAGGCCCCAGCTGGGAGGTGGGGGCTGCCTGGGATGGCTCTCTACACATTCTCTCTCTTCCCTGGCGGCTCTCATAGGCTTCTTCCCATGCTGACTCCGTGAGGCTGATGGAGCTGTAAGCCTTCTGAGCCCAGGCTTGGAATGTGTCCACTCACACTTGTGCTTCATTCTGCGGTTCAGACTCAGTCTCAAGACAGCCCAAATTCAAGAAATGAGAAAATAGATTCTACCTCTTGAGAAAAGTTGTTGCAAAAGTTTTGTGAACCTTTAAACTATTTACCAGCCTGTTTAACTTCTTCCTGCCTCCTGCTTTTACATGAAATTATCTCATTTATTTGTTTGTTCACGGCTTTTTTCCACTAGAATATAGACAAGAATCCTTCCTGCCTCCTTCATAGCTGTATCTCTAGCTTCTAGGATGGTACTAGCCCATAGTCCATACTCAGTGAATATTTGATGGGTGAGACAATGAATATTCCTTGAGAAAGGGCTTCTGGGCTCTCATAAGTTTCAGAAATGCTCCCTGTTTATTCTCTTCTCAGATATTCTTAATGCACATTGTCATGTAAAAATCTGTAAGTCTTGCAGCCAAGAAACCTATTTATTGTTTATGAATCTAGTTTTTCTTCACCAATATAGATATCAGCCTCCCTATTGTTGATTACAAGCAAGAAACTCACTCCAGAGCTTGGCTTAAGCCAAACAAAGCAGCTTTCCTTTAGTGACAGAGACGTGTATTCGGCGATCCATGAATACATGCATGCCATGCCAGGAAGTCTTCCTGTGCTCATCCCTGCCTTTCTCTCCGGAGCCAGCCCTGCCCTCCTCCTACCCTTGACCTTCATTCTCTATTTCCGTAGTCGCTGCAGTGGAATACAACAGCCCACACTTTGTCTGGGAGGACATCTGTTTCAAAGACCAGTCAGATGTCCTTTGCTGTCACCTGGCCTCAGGCCCTCCTCCTGGCTCAGCTCAGCATCTGTTAGATGCCCAGCCCTGGACCAGCCATCTGTGATCTGTGGCCACGCGGTGTGAACATGGCTGCTTCCACGGTTGCTGGTTGGATGCGGGGAGGCTATTTGCTAAAAATGTACGACAGTTCTGAGAACTGGAGGGTGTTATGAATGGATTGATGGCTCAGTGGGTGTCCAGTGTCATCTGTTAGCATTGGTGCTCCTTGCAGCCTCCTTGGAGGAGGACTGTGATGATGGAGTTTATGAATTTGGGAGGTTTTTGAGTAACAGGGCTGCCTGTTTTTCCCAAAGCTCTACCGCTAGTGGTAGAATTATCGGGCCAAAGATACTGAGACACAACTCTTGATACGGATTGGTTTTCCAAGCGGGTGCAGATTGGTTGTGCCAATGTTACTGTCACTTGTTATGAAAGAGGGGCTCATTTGGATGCTTATTCACTAGCACTGAGCAGCATATTCTAAAATGTACAGTACTGAGGTTTCCATCTGAATTACTTTGATTACAAATAAGACCAAATCTTGTTTATCTTTATTTGTTAGCCAGCTAAAAAAGTTGTCTAAAAATTGTTTGCCTTTTTTTTGCTTTATTGCTTTTACTTTAATCTTTTTAAACCAGAAAATGAAGCATACAGAAAACCATAGAAGAAAAAATGTGACTTTATGAATTATAAGATTCCCCTTTCCAGGCTAGAAATAGAACTTTGCCCCAGAAGCCCTCTGTGATGAACTTCTCATGGTCCCTCACTGCAGTCACAACCCCCTCCTTGCCCAGAAGTAACTCCTGGCTGATATGCTTTAAAGAAGAGGTTTCGAAAAAGAAATTTTCTTTAGTTTGTTGCAGATATGTTCACTGGAGAAGGAAATGGCAACCCACTCCAGTACTCTTGCCTTGAAAATCCCATAGACGGAGGAGCTTGGTGCAGGCTACTGTCCATGGGGTTGCAAAGAGTCGGGCACGACTGAACAACTTCACTTCACTTCAGATATGTTCACCATGTTGGTTGTTTGCTTTTTATTTTGAATTTTTAAGAATTAACTTAAAGAAATTTTCCATTTTAAATGATTCAGCTCTATCATGATTTGGACCAAAGTGAATCTGAGACAGCTTTACCCCCATCCACCCACTCACCAGAACCAGTTCTAAGGCATATTTGTTAATTCTGCCAATTTATTATTTCTGTTTTTATATTTGTATTGTTTACTTCTAATTTCTGGTGAATTTCTGGACTGAGTGACAGAACTGAACAGATCGTAGAAGTTTACTCAATCGATCCGTTTCTCCTCTGTTTCCAAAAATAGTGAAGCATCTAAGGCTGTGAATTTACCTTTCACTGTGGTTTTACCTGTTTGTTGTTGTTCAGTTGCTAAGTTGTGTCCGACCCTCTGCCACCCCACAAACTCCAGCACACCGGGCTTCCCTGTCCTTCACTGTCTCCTGGGGCTTGCTCAAACTCATGTCCATTGAGTCAGTGAAGTCATCCAACCATCTCATCCTCTCTCACCCACTTCTCCTGCCCTCAGTCTTTCCCAGCATCAGGGTCTTTTCCAGTGAGTTGGCTCTTTTCAGCACATGTGGGTGTGGAAGGTGAAATAATGGTCCCTTGTTCTTGGGCCCCTTGAAGGCATATTAGGAGCAGTCCTCTCCCCACCTCCCCTGCTCCTCCACCTCTGACTGCACAGAAAATCCTGTCATTTCAGCCTTTTCACATTCTCAATCCCTCTCCATCCCTGCAGCTTCTGCCCTGGTTCAGAGCCTCCTTGTCCCGTTTGCCTTCAGCATCTTCTAACTCGCCTCCACATCTCCCTGCTGTTCTGCACAACCATCCTTCCAGAAGAGTCCTTCTGGGACAAGAAAGTCTGATCGTGTCATTCCCTTACTTTAAAAGCACATGTTCTACTAGACAATAGTGATGGCTGTACAGCATCGTGAATGCGATAAATTCTACTGAAATGTACACTTTAAAATGGTTATGATGGTGGATCTTGTTTTGTATATTTTACCAGAATGAAAAAGCATAAGGGAATTTTCTTAAAAGCGCATGATCTTTCTGCTTCTGACACAGGACACTTTGTAACACCTGCACATCTAATGTCCTTTTATCCTTCCTTCTGTCTGTGCCATGCACACCCCTCCCCTCTCAGCCCAGGTAGCTCCCCTCCCCTTCCCTCTTCCCTCCCTTTTCCCCTCCCCCTTATCCTCCCCGTCCCCTTCTTCCTCTTCCCCTTCCTCTTCTGCTCTTTCAGACTCAGCTGACAGGTGACCTTCCCTAGAGGCCGCCTTTGACCCTCACCCACCCCCCAGGCTAGCTTAGATGCCCCTGCTGTGAATTCTGATGGCACCCTTTCATCTTGGTTGTTACCACTCTGTACTGTGCTTATTGATTTACCGACAAGACATGTTCTTTTTTTTCCTTAAATGCATTTTTTTGCTCTCTTTTATCTTGAAACAGGAGTCAATTCTTTCCAGGTCTACATGGCTTACAAGGATCTCTACCAAATGTCTGATAGCCAGGTAGGTCCTCGTACACCCTCCACCTCCCGGGGCAGGAAACAGACCTGCCTTGTCAGGAAGGCAGTGCAGGGCAGGAGAGATGTCAGAGCAGGCCGAGGGTTCAAGTCCTGGTTCTGACGCTGAACTGTCAGTCATCACCCTGTATTCCTTTCCAGCTAGAGTGGCATAGAGTGGGGACCCCTGCATGGTGGTTCCCAAACTCAGCTCGTCCTCAGCCTCATGTAAAGAGCTCACTAAAAACACAGACTCTTAGATTCCATCAGAGATGCTCAGGGCTAGACTTCAGGAATCTGTATGTCCCGAAAGTCTGTAGCTGGTTCTGGGGCTCAAGCAAGTTTGGGGACCATTTCCTTAGGTCTCTGACTTGAAGCAGGGCCTGGCTGTTCCTCTAGCCACTTGCAAGTCACGTCCTTTCTCAGTTTCCTCATCTATACAGCATGATCACCGCTGGCCCTGTCAACCTCAAACAATTGTTATGTGGATGAGTTGAGTCAAGGAAGATAGAGTTCTGAAGAGTACTGGGTAAATGTAGTGGGTTACAATTTATTGGGCCCCGGGCCTTCTTTCACTACTAGGACCCCTGGTTTGGTTTTGTTATTATCGCTCTGCCCTCTGCTTGTTAAAAAGGTGGGGCAGTGTGGTGCCAAAGGAAATGAATGCTGGAGCCAGACTGCTTGACAGCAAGCTCCAACTTTGCTGTGTAGCCTGGGGCTAGATAAAGCCTCTGTGCTTTAGGCTCTTAATGGCACTTGCCATTAAGAGAGGTTGTCGAGGATTAAATGATTCCATATAAGTAAAGCTCTAGGGCAGCGCCTGGCACACAGCAGGTGCCATTCGGGTATTAATAAGCAGATTGTCATGATCACCATGGGGTTTCATGTGCAGTGGAGGAAGCATCCATGTTTTCCCTTTCAAAACAGACACTTGGAGTTACAGGATATAACTTACCCCCGGATGGCCTGGAAACCTTTGATGCAACCATCAAAGGCATCCTAAAGGCTAAAAGTTCATTCAGTTTCATGGAAAAAGTAGTGTGTGTTTCTCTAGCATAATTGACATTTTCACCTGTTTCATTCGAATGTCTCTTTCACTGAAGCCCTGGTTAGAAATGGAGCTGAGCAGATTCAGGGTGTGGGTCCTCAAAAGTGCTCCGGGCTCCATATGCCTCCATCACCTGTTGTCTACCCCTAAAAGTATACATCCTGGGTGAGGGAGGTCTTATATGCAATGAGGACAAAGTTGAGATTGGCAAAGGGAACGAACATGTGGCTCTGGTCCTCACCAGATACAACTGTCTGACCACAGATCCTTTGTGGGTTGGAAGAGGGCGGTAGGCAGTGTGGGCAGGACCTGGATTGGCTAAATCAGGTGATGCTTGGCAGGATATATGTGATCTGGGCATTAGAGTTATTAAAGGACTTGGTCCCCCCTACTACACTGTGATTTGTAAGATGACATGGGTTGGAATTTTTGTAAAGAAGTACACATTTCCTGTGATTGGTGGTGGTTCCAATACAGGCTCAGCGGGTTTAATTATACAGTTTCAGTAAACTTCTCAGCTGCACTTTTCCCCATTGACAACTACATACTTCAAAGAAGCAAAGCCACAAAGAAAGTGAAAGGCCCACGTGGGTATTCTTGTGGCCATAATCATGCCTTGGTGTTACTTTTATCAATTATGCCCCACCACTGCCACCCCCCCACCCCCCCGCCTGCCACCACCACCACCACCTTAACTTCTTACTTTTGGATCTGGAGGGTGTAGGGCTAAGGGAAGATCTTTTCCAGTGCTTGCTTGTTGAACAGTGTGTTCCATTGATGTGGATGGAACATCCCGGCAGGTGGATGACTGTGTCTGTGAGCAATAAGGGCAGTCTGCAAATGCTCGTGCTGTGATATTTTTATCTTACCCCAACCCCCGTTTATCTCTCCTTAGCTCTACGAAGCCTTCACCTTCCTTAAGGGGCTGGGAGCTGTGATCCTGGTCCACGCAGAAAACGGCGATTTGATAGCTCAGGTGAGTGGTCGGAATTCCCAGTCTTTCCACCTCAGTCTCCTCCTTGTTGTAAAGGCTATGAGAAGAGGGGGTGGAGGCATTAATCAGCCAGGTCACTAGGCGTGAAGGGGTCAAGCCAAGAGCTGGATGGCATGTCAGACACTGGGTGTGAGTCACTCACACACTGTCTGCAGTGTGGCCTTTGGCAGGCCATAGTGCCTCTTGGATTGCAGTTTTTCACCTGTACAATAGGGGTAACATGACTGCCCTGTGAACCATGGAGAATTTGCATGAGCAATAAATGAAGATCCGAAAGAAAATGCATTTGGCATACCTAGGGGACCCCCAGAGAAGGCAATGGCACCCCACTCCAGTACTCTTGCCTGGAAACTCCCGTGGACGGAGGAGAGCCTGGTAGGCTGCAGTCCATGGGGTCGCTGAGTCAGACACGACTGAGCGACTTCACTTTCACTTTTTACTTTCATGCATTGGAGAAGGAAATGGCAACCTACCCCAGTGTTCTTGCCTGGAGAATCCCAGGGATGGCGGAGCCCAATGGGCTGCCGTCTGTGGGGTCGCACAGAGTTGGACACGACTGAAGCGACTTAGCAGCAGCAGCAGCAGCAGCAGGGAACCCCAGAGGCAACAGACGTGGAAACTGGAGTTGCCCATCCTCCTCCATGACTTGGGAGCTTTGGGAGCAGGGATAGTGGACAGAGCTCAGGCTAGGAGCAGAGTTCCAGCCCAGCCTCCTTGATCTCCTGGCCCTCTGACATGGGGCAGGGAGCTCTACCCCAGGAAAGCTCCTGTTCTTTATCTGAGGGTCAGTGATATTGTGTATGCAAAGCTCAGCGTTGGACATGTAGCAGATGTAGTCATGCGATAGAGCGAGACTTGAATTCATTGAGATCATTCTGGCCATGGGGTGGAGAAGTTGATGGAAATGGAATAAAGTCATGTTGACCGGTTAGGATTTACTCCAGCAATTCTCATAGGAAATGAAGAGAGGATACAGGTGGGGGTGGAAGGGGCAAGAGTACGGTAGAGGAGGAGCACTCTCTGCAAGACTCATGATTGATTGGATGGGGAAGAAGAGGAGGAAATCAAGAAGGGTCATGTCGTCTCCTGCGGGCGAAGGGCTGGGTTAATCATGATGCCACAAATCAAAATAGAAGATTTGGATGCATCCAGTGAAAGTAATTAATGCCACACTAAGTAGTATATATGTATGCATGTGTGTTTAGTCACTGATGACTCTTAGCGAACCATTGGACTGTAGCCTGCCAGGCTCCTCTGTCCATGGGATTTTTCAGGCAAGAATACTGGAGTGGGTTGTCATTTCCTCCTCCAGTAGATCTTCCCAGCCCAGCGATCGAGCCCACATCTCCTGTGTCTCCTGCATTGCAGGCGATTCTTTACCCACTGAGCCATCAGGAGAAGGGAAAGGATACCCACTCGTATAGCCCATGGGGTCACTATGAGTCGGACACAACTGAGTGACTTTCACTTTCATGGTGAAACCCTACTTCTGTGCACCAAAACCTGTTTCAGTTCTCGTGACTGTATAACAATCCCCCCGCCCCAAATTTAGCATCCTCAAACAATAAACCTCTGTGTCACAGTCCTGTGGGTTGAGAGTCCAGGTGTGGCCTTGCTGGGTCTTTGACCTCGGGGCTGTTTCCACAGGCTGCCATGAAGGTGTTGGGTCTGGCTGCGGTTGTCTCATGGCTGGTCTGGGGCAGAATTCCTTTCCAGTGTCCCTCAGAAGGTTGTTGCTAAGGTTAGTTCCTCATGAGCTATCAGACCGATGGCCTCTATTCTTTGCTGGCTGTTGGACAGAGGCCCCCCTGGCTCCCTGGACACATGGGTGGCTACATCATGGTGGCCGGCTTCCTTCCAAGTGAGGGAGAAAGAGACTGCGTTTGACCTCGCTCAATCCTAGGTCTGTGAGATTCATCCCTATGGCTTCCTGAAGCACAGAGTTTTCTTTTTCATCATGGTGTAGAGTTACACAGCAGGAATAGATCACAGTTTGTTCTCCAGTTGATAGTTTTTTTTTTTTTCTTTATATTTATATTTGTTCAGTCATGTCTGACTCTTTGGGACCCCATGGACTATATCCCACTGGACTCCTATGTCCGTGGAATTCTCCAGGCCAGAATACTGGAGTTGAGTTGCTTTTTCCTTCTCCAGGGGATCTTCCCAACCCATGGATCGAATCTGGATCTCCCGCATTGCAGGCAGATTCTTTACTGTCTGAGCCACCAGGGAAGCCCCTGATAGCTATTTGGATTGTTTTAAATTTGGGACTCTTGTTTGTAACGTTTTCTTGAACGTTCTTGTTTAGTCTGTTGTTAACCATATGTTTGTATTTCTGTTGGTAAATACCTAGGAGTAGGATTCCTGGGTGGTTGGGTACATATATTTAGCTTTTGTAGTTACTGTTACCCACTTTTCCAGGGTGCGCCAACCTGCGTCTCATCAAATGTGTGAAAGAAGCTGAGTTTGGAACCTTAATACTTTTAAAAATTACTTATTTATTTTTGGCTGTGCTGGATCTTTGTTGCTGCGCACGGGCTTTCTCTAGTTGCGGCGAGCGGGAGCTACTTTCTAGTTGTGGTTTGCAGGCTTCTCATTGAGGTGATTTAGCTTGTTGCGGAGCACGGGCTTCAAGAGTTGCAGCACATGGGCTCAGTAATTGTGGTTCCTGGGCTCTGAGTACAGGCTCAGTAGTTGTGGCACACAGTCTTAGTTGCTCCATGGCATGTGGGATCTTCCAAGATCCCGGATCAAACCCATGTCTCTGCATTGGCAGGCAGATTTTGTTTTTTTTAAACCACTGAGCCACCAGGGAAGCCTCTGGAACCCCAATTCTTAAATGGGGCTTTTTAGCTTTCCTTGCCGCCACTGTGTGTGTGTGTGTGTGTGTGTGTGTGTGTGTGTGTGTGTTTTGGGCTCACCACACAACATCTAGAATTGAAGTTCTCCAGAAAGAAAAGAAAGGTAGTGCTAAGTCTTGCGATCCCACGAATTGTAGCCTGCCAGGCTCCTCTGTCAATGGGATTCTCCAGGCAAGGATACTGGAGTGGGTTGCCATTTCCTTCTCCAGGGGAGCTTCCCGACACAGGAATTGAACCCAGGTCTCCCACACTCAGGCAGATGCTTTACCAACAGCTACGCAGAAAGCCTAACCAGGGATTAAACCTGGTCCTTCTGCATTGGAAGTACAGGGTCTTAACCACTGGACCACCAGGGAAATCTCTTGCTACTGATTTAAGATTGAGTTTTCTCAGCTCCAGTAAATATATTACCTTTTGTACATCTGCTTCCCCAGTTGCAGAACATTTTTGACATCTCTGCATTCTTCCGGTTCTTGGGTACCATGTCTGTCACTGCAGTGGAGTTTCAGGATGGAGTGACAATAATGGTAGCATTCAGCCACGATCGTTGACTGGAAACCCTCCTCTAGCCTTTTGTAATCCGTTCCCCACTCCCACCCCACCCCCGCCCCGGCTTATTTCATCTTTTGTCTTTCCTCCTTTTTTCTCCTCTTTCCTTCCTTCCAACAGAAATAGTAACTGATGTTTAAACAGTCTTTCACAGGGATGTCTCCGTATCATAAATCTTTTTGTAAACAGTTTACAAAATGCCTTGTAAACATCATCTTCAATAGCTGACATTATCCCGTTCTGTACTTAAATCCACCCCAGCTGTTGGATCTTGAAATCATTTCCAGCTTATGTTCTTATAATAAATTCAAGCTTAATAACCATAAATGCAGAGTTGAAAATTATGATTTTTTTTAAAATTGTTGATAGGGTCTGGGGCTTCTCATAGGAATGTGTTCCAGAATGATGATACAGAAACTGGAAAAGTTAAAAATAGCAGCAGCACAGCTGACACCTGGGCGATGTAACGAGATCAGTGTTGAGATACTGAAGTATTCCTAAGGAGGGGGCGTCTTGAAGCCAATGGATTTGCATCTAGGCCATTAGCTCGGGGAACCATTTCATTTATACGGTTGAGGTTGAGCTTTCCTGTTAGAAAGATAGGTGCCAGAAAGATGAAGCTACAGTAGAGGGAGTGAGAACTGGGCGATGATTCAAGAGCTCTCACTATACACTATATACACAAACACACATATATATACACTGTAGATTGTATATACATCATCCAGACATTTCTCACCTGCCGCCTTGGTGATGCATTATAGCAACTCCAGGTGCTGCTGCTGCTGCTGTGTCGCTTCAATCATGTCCGACTCTGTGTGACCCCGTAGACGGCAGCCCACCAGGCTCCCAGTCCCTGGGATTCTCTAAGCAAGAACACTGGAATGGGCTGCCATTTCCTTCTCCAATGCATGAAAGTGAAAAGTGAAAGTGAAGTCGCTCAGTCGTGTCTGACCCTCAGCGACCCCATGGACTGCAGCCCACCAGGCTCATCTGTCCATGGGACTCTCCAGGCAAGAGTACTGGAGTGGGGTGCCATTGCCTTCTCCAGACTCTAGGTTCAGGCACTGTTATTTCCAGTGTGAAGAAGAGAAGATGAATGAAATAATGCAAATTGCAGCAAGCATGGGTGGACCTAGAGATTATGCTAAACGAAATAATGAAGCAAGCCAAAGACAAAGATCGTATGATAATGGCTTATATGTGGAATCTAAAATTAAAAAATGATGCAAATAAACTTATTTACAAAACAGAAACAGATGCAGAGACTTTAGAAAAGAAATGTATGGTTACCAAAGGGGAAGGTTGAGGGGGGAGGGATAAATTAGGAGTTTGTGGTTAACATATACATTCTATTATATAGAGAACAGATAACCTACAAGGACCTACTGTATAGTATAGGGAACTCTACTCAGTATTTTATAGTAACCTATTAGGAGAAAGAATCTGAAAAGCAACACATTGGGTTGGCCCAAAAGTTCATTCAGTTTTTTCCTTTTGTGTATAACTAAATCACTTTCGGCTATGGTTTTTCCAGTGTTCACATATAGATTTGAGAGTTGGACTATAAAGAAGGCTGAGCACAGAAGAATTGATGCTTTTGAACTGTGGTGTTGGAGAAGACACTTGAGAGTCCCTTGGATTGCAAGGAGATCCAACCAGTCCATCCTAAAGGAGATCAGTCCTGGATGTTCACTGGAAGGACTGATGTTGAAGCTGAAACTCTAATACTTTGGCCACCTGATGCAAAGAGCTGACTCATTTGAAAAGACCCTGATGCTGGGAAAGATTGGGGGCAGGAAGAGAAGGGGATAGCAGAGGATGAGATGGTTGAATGGCATCCATTGAGTCCACCCAACTCAATGGACATGGGTTTGGGTGGACTCCAGGAATTGGTGATGGACAGGGAGGCCTGGCATGCTGCAGTTCATGGGGTCGCAGAGTCGGACATGACTGAGCGACTCAGTTCAGTCACACAGTTGTGTCTTGACTGTTTGCGACCGCATGGACTGCGGCATGCCAGGCCTCCCTGTCCATCGCTAACTCCCGGAGCTTGCTCAAACTTGGGTCCATCATGTCGGTGATGCCATCCAACCATCTCATCCTCTGTCATCCCCTTCTCCTCCTGCCTTCAATCTTTCCCAACATCAGGGTCTTTTCTAAGGAGTCGTTTCTTCCCATCAGGTGGCTAAAGTATTGGAGTTTCAACTTCAGCCTGAATTCTTCCAGTGAACCCCTTTACTGTACGCCTAAAGCTAACACTACCTTGTAGATCACCTATACTTCAATTTTTAACGAAAGGAAAGAAGAGAGGACTGAGTCTTACGAGAGTGTGGCCAGTGTGCCCAGAGTCACGCACATGCTCAGTTCTGGAACCGATGCCCAGCTGAGGATTCTGTGGTTTCCGCATCCATGTCACGCCCACACACTGCCTGCCTCCTTCTCTTGTTGTGCAGCAGAGACTTAGAAGTTGGAAGAGTGGAGGGTGGTCTTTGAGGCTTATTTCTTACAACTTTGCTTCCTCTCACTGGTCCCGTGAGGTTGAATAGAGCCCCTATGGATGGGGACATCGCATAGCGGGAAGGCGGGTACTGGGAGTGAAGGGGCCAAAGAAGTTGTGCATGTCCCCAGCCATTAGACTCCACATGGTCCAGTCCTCCTCCTAGGCTCAGCTATCCCATCCGTCTAATGGGTTGGAGGACTGGCCATTCCATGGCATTCTGCCATCACTGACTCATTTGTTCTTGTCTTCTAGGAACAGAAGCGGATCTTAGAGATGGGCATCACGGGTCCTGAGGGCCATGCTCTGAGCAGACCTGAAGAGGTAAAGGAGCCTCCGCTGGGTGTGACTCTGACATAGCTGAGAGCTTACCCTGATGCTGTTCCAGCTGGAACAGCTGGCTAGAGTCCCCGCCCCCATCCCATTTCCCATATGAGCATCTCAGCACATGTGGTCTTCTCCAGGGTCTGCCCTGGGGCTCAGGAGCTCTGGGGGCTGCAGATCCATCAGAAGAGTTGGGAAAGGCTCTGCCTCTCCTAGGGCCCAGGAACTTCCCACCAAGACCCCAAGGACACTTCAGAATTCCAACTGAGGACTCAGGGTATTTGACGACAGGAAAGTGGAGCCCCACGTCCCAGGCAGAGCGAGTTCCAAATCACTGCCTCTGCAAAGGCCTCCTGTCCGCTATACTCTAAGACTTAACAGATTGCCCCAGGAGTGAGTGATAAGGCGCACCTCTATGTGTGTGTGTGTGTTTAGCAGAGACAGAAGGAAGGCAAGCTGATTGAACATCAGACAGGATGGGCGCCCAGCATTTTCTGATGTCTCATCAGATCATTAGAAGTCTTTCCTGATCTTCACTTTGGGCTGGCCTGTTTGGAACATGGGACACAACACATGAATACACAGACTCCTTACCCCAAGGATTCCTGAACTGGCCCAGGGCTTCAGACGTGAGGTCCCTGCCCATGAGCTGGGTTCCCAGTCCCTGGGGAGACCAGGAGCACACCGGAGACAGCGTTTATCAACCTTTGTAGCATGTTACATTGCCACCAACTCTAGGCATATGAGCAGCATGGGGACTCTTCTAGGTGTTGCTGCTTTCCTGGCATGTGGCTGTGGCTTGGGCTTCCTGCCAGCCAAGAGCAGCACAGCCATGTGTGGGCCTCCAACAGAGTGGAAATTAAAAATAAGACAATAAAAACATCATTGGTTTTTTTATTCAAGAAGTACTGGTCTAGAGAGTACAGAGACCAAACCTCATAGCACGTGGTTTCACATAGCTGTTGAATGAAGGAAGGAATGTATGGGAACACCGTGTTCCCTGATGTCAGGAATTTTATAAATAACCACCTCCAGGCGTGTGAGTTGGACCAGAGAGAAGGTGGAACACTGAAGAATCGATGCTTTTGAACTGTGGTGCTGGAGAAGACTCTTGGCGATCAAACCAGTCAATCCTAAAGGAAACCAACTCTGAATATTTATTGGAAGGACTGATGCTGAAGCTCCAATATTTTGGCCACCTGATGTGAAGACCCAACCCATTGGAAAAGACTCTGATCCTGGGAAAGGTTGAAGCCAGGAGGAGAAGAGGGCGACAGAGGAAGAGATGATTGGATGGCATCATGACTCCGTGGACATGAATTTGAGCAAGCTCCAGGAGATGGTGAAGGACCGGGGAGCCTGGTATGCTGCATGGGGTCACAGAGAATCAAACACGACTGAGTGACTGAACAGCCACCAAGCATGTGAGCAGCGTGGGGACCTTTTGATGGCCTGTTCCGCTCAGGTGATCTTCTGACAGAGCGTTCAGAGCACTGCCAAGCATGCAGATAACACAGTTCTGCCTTCCAGCCCTCTAGCCGAATACATTCTGACTTTTTTTTTCCTTTTTAAAAATCTACAGTGTCTTCCTCCCTTGATGCAATAGATTTCCCTCTGACCACACTTCATTAAGGAAAATCTAGGAAGGCTGATCAGGAAGAGCCCTGGGTGCTCAGGGTGGGTGGTGCCCCCACCCCTCCCCTCATGACCTGTGTGTTCGCTGTGTCCACAGCTGGAGGCCGAGGCCGTGTTCCGGGCCATCACCATCGCGGGCCGGATCAACTGCCCTGTGTACATCACCAAGGTGATGAGTAAGAGTGCGGCGGATATCATCACCCTGGCCAGGAAGAAAGGTACGCAGCCCAGCACCCGGGATCTCTGCTGGGTGTGAGGAAGGGGCGTGTCCAGCAGGTTCAGGTTCACTGGTGGAGCTCTTGCCCAGGACCTTCTGCCAGCTGTGCCCAGCCTGAGCTCCATAGGCCAGGTTGAAAAGGGAGCTGGACAGTGGGCAGATGCGAGATGAGTGGTTGGTTTTAGGTTGGATTCCTGGTGTGCCATAGGCCCCAGGTAAGTGGTGTTCTGATCCTCATTTTCTCCATTTGTAGCTAAGGTGATTATCCCTCCTGTGGGTCACATGAGACCATGTATGAAGAGTTCCAAGTTCTCCCCAGGGTTTCACATCAAGGCAGTGATGGAGCTGGGGCTGCATCAGCTCCTGGGTCCTCCCTGCCTTCTTTCTGCTGCTCTCTGGGCCCTTCATCTTGGGTCCTCCATCCAGGGCCTCTCAGTGGGGTACGTGCACCCAGACTCCACTGTGGGGCCCACACAGAGCCTCAGCTGCAGTTTGGGAAGGAAGAAGATGTTATTCCACAGGCCAGAAGGTCTAGGGGACAGCCCTGTGCTGGACATCAGATGAGTGAGGCAGGAAGTCTGCCACCAGCTCTAAGACCTGTGGACACACTACTTACCCTGTGACCCGCTCAACGGCCCTTCCCCAGGAGACTCAGAGGAGGCGTCCAAATGCATTGCCCAGGCCTTGTGATTGAGGCCCACAGCCCGCGACAACTAGCAGATCGAGAGTGAGGAAGGTCGCCCAGAGGAGCCTGCCTTCCCAAAATCAGGGCGAGAGAGATGGAGAGGGAGAGAATGACAGATGGACAGAGGAGACAGAATGACAGTAACTCATGTCACACGGAGACAGTGGCTAGCCTCTTTGGTCCTTGTGGACATTCACCAAGGACGTTTGCCATCCAGACAAGATCCACCTCATCCACGCTCTGGGAGTCGTATGAGGTTGACCAGAAGCTCTGAGTCATACGGGGTGGTTAGGTGAAAATCAGCAGGAGCAACACAGCCCTGACAGCATCCACCACCCTCTGTACCCAGAGGGCTCCCCCTTCTTACAGGAACCCTTCATGGAAAGTGCAAGTGGCTCTGGTCTTAAAAATCTTTAATGATATATGTTACTGGGTTGACCAAAAAAGTTAGCTTGAGTTTTTTTCTATGAAATTTTACAGAAAAATTGAATCGAACTTGGTCAACCGGATATTTCACCTAAGGTGTCCAAAATATTCACTCCACATGTAGTTAAGATAAAAGTACTAAGAGGATATTTGGCGTTATTTTTCTCTACTGTCTTCAAAGTCTAGTGTGTATCTCACCCTTTCAGCACGTCTCATTTCAGACCATCCCCAATTCCAAATGCCTGAAAGCCACAATGCAGCTGGTGGTTTTCATATGGAACAGCAGCTTTTTAAAAAAAAATTATTTGCGTGGCTGTGCGAGGTTCCAGCTGCATCATACAAGATTTTCTGTTGTGCGTGAGCTCACTAGTTGCAGCTCAGCTGTCCTTCTGCAGGTGGGATCTTAGTTCCCAGCCAGGGATTGAGCTTGCATCCCTTGCACTGGAAGGCTGATTCTTAACCACTGGGCCACCAGGGAAGTCTGGGAACAGAGCAGGTTTGAACCCCAAATACCTGGTTTTAGTATTTTAAGGGCAAGCTAACTAGTAAAGGTGTTGATAGCGCTCTAGGCCAGCGCAGCTTGCTGAGGACCAACTCTGGGTTAAAGATGAGGAAGCTGTGGCTCAGAGCGCTAATAGGAGCTTAAAAGCAGCAGCAAGCATGCTGGCGTAGCTATGCCTGCAGGCCCTGGAGCTGCTGAGAAATAAGGTGACCACCAGCCGGCCGTGGCCATTTCAGTTTAAATGAAGCAAATTTAAATACAGTTTTAAAGTTGGCTCTTCAGTAGCTTCCCTGGTGGCTCAGTGGTAAAGAATTTGCCTGCAAACGCACTCAGAGACACGGGTTCGATCCCTGGGTCAGGAAGATTCCCTGGAGAAGGGAATGGCATCCTGCTTCCAGTCATGTTGCCAGGAAAATCCCAAGGAGGTCTCAAAAGTGTTAGACACCGCTGAGCGACTAAACAGCAGTGCATAAGCCCTATTTCTCGTGCTCCAGGGCCACGTGTGGCTGTGGCTTCTGCCCCGGACAGCTCGGCACAGGACAGTCCCACCACTGCCGTTGGGTGGCACCATCCCAGAGCCAGGCTGCTGGAGACCAAAGCCTCCCTCCCACTCGCCAGCAGCGTGGCCCCAGGCAGATGCCGCAGAGCTGTGGGCCCAAGTCCCCTTGGCACTTCCTCGGCTGCAGGAATTCTCACTAAGCCTGAGACTTTGCCCGTGGGTTTTTGTTGTGGTAGAAACTCTTCTGGAGTGAGTGCTCAGCAAGAAGCCCCCAGCAGTGGCTTGGTGGCTGCATACCCTGGTCCCCTCGCTCTGCATGGTGAGACGAAGCTGAGGCTCCTGGAGCCCTCAGGGCACTGAGCTGTGGGTGCCCATGGCCATGACTGGGTGCTCACTCACCTGTCCTCAGTGTCTCTCTCAGCCTATGTCCCGCCCCTCCATGCCCGCTGAGTTGTTTCCTGGAATCACCTCCAGATAAAACGCTGAACTTGATTTTTCACTTGAATATCTGCTCCTGGCAGAACCCCTGCAAAGACAGCACATCAGGTGTCTGTGCCTTGATTGACCATCGTAAACAGATAATGATCAGATCCAAGTCTGAAAGCACTGATGGTCCACAGGGTCACTGAGTGAGACAGTGGGTGCTGAGTGCCTGGTGGCCGGGGGCAGGGCCTCTGGGGTGTGTGTGGTGAAGCCTGATGGAGAGGACGGGCGTGATTTATCCCCAGTCTCATTGTCCGGCCTTTGAGATTCTATTTTCCTGCATCAGCATCTCCCATAAGAGACCATCCACTATCAACCATGTGTGTCTCTTTGCCTTCCAAGGCCCCCCTCGTTTTTGGTGAGCCCATCGCTGCCAGTCTGGGGACGGATGGCACCCATTACTGGAGCAAGAACTGGGCCAAGGCGGCGGCCTTTGTGACCTCCCTCCCCTGAGCCCGGACCCCACCACGCCTGACTACTTGACCTCCCTACTGGCCTGGTGAGAACCCTGGGGTGGCTGGGGTGTTGGGGCTGGGCAGGTGGGCGGGGTCTCAGGGCTGGGCAGGTAGGTGGGCTTGCAGAGCTGAGCAGGTGGGCAGGAGATTGCAACTGTCTCAAACACACTTGGGAGAGGACCTTGGGCGGGGCGCTCCGGGAGACCTCAGAACAAAACTCCACATAGTTTACAGCACGCCTTCGGGCCTTTTGGGCTTCTGTGGTGTCTCAGATGGTAACGAACCTGCATGCAATGCGGGAGACCCAACTCAATCCCTCATGCGAAAAGTTGACTCATTGGAAAAGACTCTGATGCTGGGAGGGATTGGGGGGCAGGAGGAGAAGGGGACGACTGAGGATAAGATGGCTGGATGGCATCACGGACTCGATGGACGTGAGTCTGAGTGAACTCCGAGAGATGGTAATGAACAGGGAGGCCTGGCGTGCTGCGATTCATGGGGTCACAAAGAGTCGGACACAACTGAGCGACTGAACTGAACTGAACAACTCAATCCCTGGGTCAGGAAGATCCCCTGAAGAAGGGAAGGGCAACCCACTCCAGTACTCTTGCCTGGAGAATCCCATGGACAGAGGAACCTGGTGGGCTGCAGTCCATGGGGTCACGAAGAGGCGGACACAACTGAGCATCTTAACACTTTCAAGCCTTTTAATCAGTAACTGTTCAAGTTTATAGGTCACTTGCCATTCATTCAGCAATATTTAAGCACCTTTTGTGTGCCTGACACTGCAGTGCATTAGGAAACACACAGAATTAGGAATGTGAGACCAGGATCCCAACCCTGATGGGCTGTGTCCCCCTGGCTGTGTCAGCTAACCTGTAACATCTCTGCCTCATCAGCAGAGTGGGGAGAACACAGTACCTGCTGCAGAGCTGGGTGTGAGGTAGTGCAGGCAAAAGGCCTGGAATTCAGGGCTCGCAGCGGCCAGTGCATTCTAGTCTGCTTCCTGCACCCAGCAGGTGTACAGCTGCTTCAGTCCCTTCTCTGCTGTCCGCCAGTGTGAGGCAAGAATACTCAAGGTCACAGGAGAGGGCTCAGTGGTGAGGGGTGCAAGCCGTTCTGGAAGTGGAGATGCAAGCTTGGAAAGCTTTCTAGAGGAAGTGACATCAGGCCTGGATCTAGAGGATTCATAAGAGTTTGCCTGATGGGTGAGGATAAGAAGGAGCTTCTAACCAGCAGGAACCTTAAGAGGGTGAGGCTGTGTACCCAGCATTCAAATTCCTTTTCCCCAAAGGGACGCAGCAGCCCAGGACTTACACATCCAATCGCTCATTCAGAGTCTGCAGCCTGAAGTCTGGTGGGCAGTTCCATGTACAAAACAAACCCCTGGTCTTCCTCCAGGGAGCTGCTGCCCCCAAATCTTGCCCATCTCAGGAGGAGGCAGGACATGGATCAAAGGTCCTGGAATCTGGCCACTTCCTCCTTAGCTGCAGCCATCCTGGCTCAAGGACCATCGTCTCTCACTTCCCAGCTGGCCTCTTATTTCCATGTGCCCCCTTCCACACCCCCATTGCATCACAGTCTGTTCTCACTAGATGCTGAGAAATTTTAAAACTTTAATCAGACCAAGCCATCCCTTGGCCAGGAGACCTCCAGGGTTCTTTCCTCTCAAAGTGAAATGCAAGTGCCCAAGATTTCCCACAGGGCTGAACCTGATCTGACCTTCACTCCTCACTAACACTGCCTGGCCCTCCCTGGCCCTCCTCTCCTCTCGGCTCCCCTGGTCCAGCCCACTGGTCTCAAGCTAAATATACCCCAGGCAGGATGGTGCCACAGGGCCTTTGCATGCACCCTTCCCCTGCCTAGCACCCTTTCCTTGCTCATCTTCTGATTTTCTCTTTGCTGGAAGATTTCTTCTTAAAGAGAGAGTTTAAATCATCTTCTGAAAAATGGCAACCCCAGTGCTACCCCACACACCCTAATACTCATTCTCCTGATAGACTGTATGTTCCTGACTTCTCCACCCCACACTGGAATGTCAACAAATGAACACAGTCATTTGTCTCTTTCTGCTTGTAGGTTCGTCCCCATTGCCTAAGACTATGTCAGACACAGGACCACACACCATTGTTGAATAAATGAGTGAATATCACATTTGAAAGTATTTTTGTATGTCTAGAAGATTGCTCATGTGCCTGGGGCTCTGAACCAGAAGCTGTCCTCTGCCCTCATTGAAAATCACAAAATAACGCTCCACTTATTCCATTGATTTAGATGCCAGTTTGGGTCTCATCACATAGTCCCAAAGTATTTTCTCTCCAACTCCTGAGGGACGAAAGAGCAAACCCAGTGAGCTTGTGTCACTTTGTTGCAATCAACAAATCAACAAATAGCATTTTGTCCCTTGGGCGCAGCACAGAAGCACCAGCCTTACAGAAGGATGACCCGTGTCAGCACTTTATGTTTTCCCCTGTGACCTGGCAGGGATATGAGGCCAGGGGTGTGACCTTCCTTCCAGCACAAACATCCCTGACTCCATGAGACTCACAGGCATGTACTGGAGGCTAGGTGTTTGGCTCACTTATTTATATATTCATTCCTTCATTAGCTGCACTCATTTTTTTTCTTTTTTTTAAACCATGAGATAAAATTCACATAACATAAAATTCCTTGAGCACTCAGAGAGAAGAGGTTGGTGGAGGAAGGAGAAGGAAGCAAGGGAGTTAGCATCTTTGACACCTTTTGTCTGGAGCTGAGTGCCAGGCAAGTAGCTCATTGGCTTCTCAGAGTGACCCTGGATGGAAGGTTCTATTCTCTTTTCCGTTTTATGCACGTGGAAAAGAGGAGAGACTTACCTGACCAGGAGGTGGCAGGTCCGGGATTTAAAAGCAGACCTGTTGGATTTGTAAAGTCAAAGGGTTGTGCAGAGGTCTAGTGAGATGCAGAGTGGAAGTAGAGTCAGCTGCTCTCAGCAAGTTTCTGCACGGACACGGCATCGTGGGGGCACTGTGGACTCTCTGAGGGGTGAAAACACACCCACCAAGAGGGAAATGATGCCATTTGCAGGGACACTGGTGGTCCTGGAGATTATCATACCAAGTGAAGTAAGACAGAGAAAAGCGAACACCGTGTGATACCCAAAGCAGAAACATGTAGAATAGATGTTTTCACCATGTAGGAAACAAACTTGAGGCTCCCAAAAGGAAAAGGGGAGGGATAAACTGGGAGATGGAGATTGACATACAGACACTAGTATATAAAAACAGATAATGATGAGGACCTACTGCATAGCTCAGGGAACTCTACTCAACACTCCGTAATGACCTATATGGGAAAAGAACCTAAAAGGCTGGATATCTGTATATGTATAACTGGCTTACTTTGCTGTACAGCAGAAACTCAATGTTGTAAATCAACTATACTCCAAAAAATTCTTAAAAAGGAAAGAACAGACCAGCACCCCAAGACCTATTTTAGGGCAGGAGGAAAAGGCTGACCTGGGGAGCCTTACCCAGAGTCCACACTCACACAGAACCTACTCCTGCTGCCCAGGTCTCTTTCTGGTCTTCAACTAGACACCAAAGACCAATGGACTTTGTGGTGTCACTCAGCAAAGCCTGTTGTTGTTCAGTCGCTCAGTCCTGTCTGACTCTTTGGGACGCCGTGGACCTCTCTATCCTTCACTGTCTCCCAGTTTGTGCAAACTCATGTCCATTGAGTCAGTGATGGCATCCAACCATCTCATCCTCTGTCACCCCCTTCTCCTCCCGCCTTCAATCTTCCCCAGTATTAGGATCTTTTCCAGTGAGTCAGCTCTTCGCATCAGGTGCCAGAGTATTGGAGTTTCAGCTTCATCATCAGTCCTTCCAATGAATATTCAGGGTTGATTTCCTTTAGGGTTGACTCGTTTGATCTCATTGCAGTCCAGGGGACTCTCACAAGTCTTCTCCAGCACACAGTTTGAACGCGCCAGTTCTTTGGCACTTAGCCTTCTTTATGGTTGTTCACATCTGTACATGACTACTGGAAAAATCATAGCTTTGACTATATGGACCTTTGTCGGCAAAGTAAAACCCGTAATGTGCCCTGAATCTCACTAGGGTTTGCGTTTCACAGCCTTCTTGGGTGTTTAAGTCAAAGCCTGATCCTCAACGTGAACTCAGGTCTGAACCCCACCCGCTTTTGCCTTTGCCAGTGGAGACCTGCAGGTCACGGGCAGCAGCCACTGTCCCTACAGCACTGCGCAGAAGGCGGTGGGCAAGGACAACTTCACTCTGATCCCTGAGGGCGTCAATGGGATAGAGGAGCGCATGACCGTGGTCTGGGACAAGGCGGTGGTAAGGCGGCAGATCCCCACCTCCCGGCCCTCCTGGCCCATCGAAGCAGTGTGTTAGGCCCTCCTGGTTCCTAAATTTCCTTTCTTGCTTCGAGAGAGAAGCAGAATGTACCAGGATGGCACATGGAAAGCAGGTGGACCCTTAGCAAAGCTTGAGGAAACTTCCCTGGTGGTCCAGTGGCTGGGACTCCAAGCTTCCAATGCAAGGGGCACGGGTTCAACCCTGGTTGGGAAACTAAGATCCCACATGCCTTGAGATGTGGCCCCCAAATTTTCTTTTTAACTTAAAAATTTTTTTTCATTAAAAATGAAATGAGTGTGAGCCCTGTAGCATCCTCTGCACACGCAGATGAGACAGCAGCTGTCATTTAGTTTTTAAGGATGAAGATATTGTGTTTTGAGCCATATTTTAGTCCATGTAAAGATAACTGTAAACCATGTGTGTGTTCGAGGTTAGGGCTGAGAGCAGGGTACGGAGACTTCCTTTTCCATAAGGAATCCCTGGGTCACATCTCGATCACTCACTTGAAACAGTAGATTTTTATTCTTGGTTAAACTTGGGCCCAGTGAACCTGACCAGTTGTCAGGATGGCCATCGGGAGAATATAGATACACCTTGGAGTGGTTAATTACATCTCCTCTGCTCTGATGAAGCCAGGCCCCTGGCACTCTTTCAAGGTGGCCTGGTTTCAGCGGGCAGAGGAGAAGAAAATTCTGGAGTCCTTGCAAGGACTCCCATTGGCTGCTTTAGATCTGAGCTGTCTGCCCCTTCTGATCCTGCTGTGAGCTGCTCTTCTCATCGGCGGATCTCTGCTTCAGGCTACTGGCAAGATGGATGAGAACCAGTTTGTCGCTGTCACCAGCACCAACGCAGCGAAGATCTTTAACCTGTACCCCAGAAAAGGGCGGATTGCCGTGGGCTCGGACGCCGACGTGGTCATCTGGGACCCAGACAAGGTGAAGACCATAACAGCCAAGAGCCACAAGTCGGTAAGTCCTGGTTGGTCAGTGGTGCTCCTGCCTCGGGTGAACGGACTTGCTCTGCGGTCATTTCAGGAGCCTCTGGTTAAAAATGGCACATGGATTTTCTAACTAAAATGTGACCTGATATCTGACGTGACTCCATCATTCTGATTTCTCCTCTGGTTGGAGAGAGGGGGAGAGGGGTTTGAAGCAGGCTCAGCTGAACTGTTCTAGCATCTCTCTCTGTCTCTATCTCCTCTCTCCCTCCTCATCTCTTCCTTCCTCCGTCTCCGGGGTTCCTGGCAGCATTCTCAGCTGACTCTGCTCTTAATTCTATGTGGGGGATATAACCTGAGCCTCATAGAATTCCCCAAGTGAGGAATGCCACCGTGGCATTTAACTGACTTCCCTGGTGGCTGAGACAATAAAGCGTCTGTCTACAATGTGGGAGACCCGGGTTCGATCCCTGGGTCGGGAAGATCCCCTGGAGAAGTAAATGGCAATCCACTCCAGTACTGTTGCCTGGAGAATCCCATGGACAGAGGAGCTTGGTAGGCTACAGTCCATGGGGTCGCAAAGAGTCGGACACGACTGAGCAACTTCACTCACTCACTCCACTAAGAAGACAGCAGATCATACTGGGCTGAGTGAGTGCGCAGTTGGCTAGTTTTGACTGGAGTTAGTGATTTGCTTCTTGCACCACTTTTTGGCATTTGCAATCCACATTTAGGCTTCAAAAAATTATAAATTACTGCCTAGCAGTATCACTTCAGGGTGACTCAGGGCACAGTAGACAGCAAATGTTAAAACTGAAAACAGATCATCTGCCTGGGTCCTGGGAGGCAGTGGCCACGGAGAGTCCAAGGCGTAGTATTAACATCTGTTTGTAGAAAATCAATCTGATTATTTCCCTGAAGCTCTGAGTCAACACCTAAAAACCATCAGCAACAATAAGGCTGATTCCAAATCAATATAAAGAATCGATACCTTCACTGTGAGATAATTATAGAGCACTTGGAAAAACAGAATGGGAATCAAATTCTTGTTTTAATAATAGTCAAAACTGAAGAGTTCCAAAAATGCAATTTCTTCTATGCTAAAAAAAGATTCAATAGAATAAAAATATCTGTTCTAATTTAATCTATAAAGCTGAAGTTATCTTCTCATAAAATGTAATGGAGTTGTTTTTTAACTAGAAAATCAGAGTTCCTGGATGGAAAATGTGAGAATAGCCAAAGTATTTCTGAAAAAAATGAAAGAACCAGTGCTAATCAGCCCTGTTATTAAATCATATTATAAAGCTACAATCATCAAGATAGTTTGGTATTCAGTTCAGTTCAGTCACTCAGTCGTGTTCGACTCTTTGCAATCCTATGAACCGCAGCACACCAGGCTTCCCTGTCCATTACCAACTCCTGGAATTTACCCAAACTCAAGTCCATCAAGTGGTGATGCCATCTAGCCATCTCATCTTCTGTTGTCCCCTTCTCCTGCCCTCAATCTTTCCCAACATCAGGGTCTTTTCAAATGAGTCAGCTCTTCACGTGAGGTGGCCAAAGTACTGGAGTTTCCGCTTTAACATCAATCCTACCAATGAACACCCAGGACTGATCTCCTTTAGGATGGACTGATTGGATCTCCTTGCAGTCCAATGGACTCTCAAGAGTCTTCTCCAACACCACAGTTCAAAAGCATCAATTCTTCAGCGCTCAGCTTTCTTTATAGTCCAACTCTCACATCCATACATGACTACTGGAAAACCCATAGCCTTGACTAGATGGACCTTTGTTGGCAAAGTAATGTCTCTGCTTTTTAATATGCTGTCCAAGTTGGTCATAACTTTCCTTCCAAGGAGTAAGTGTCTTTTAATTTCATGGCTGCAGTCACCATCTGCAGTGATTTTGGAGCCCAGAAAAATAAAGTCAGTCACTGTTTCCATTGTTTCCCCATCTATTTGCCATGGAGTGATGGGACCAGATGACATGATCTTAGTTTTTGAATGTTGAGCTTTAAGCCAACTTTTTCACTCTCCTCTTTCACTTTCATCAAGGAGCTCTTTAGTTCTTCACTTTCTGCCATAACGGTGGTGTCATCCGCATTTCTGAGGTTATTGATATTTCTCCCAGCAATCATGTTCCAGCTTCATCCAGCCCAGTGTTTCTCATGATGTACTCTGCTTAGAAGTTAAATAAGCAGGATGACAATATACAGCCTTGACGTACTCTTTTTCCTACTTGGAACAGTCTGTTGTTCCATGTCAGGTTCTAACTATTGCTTCCTGACGTGCATACAGGTTTCTCAAGAGGCAGGTTAGGTGGTCTGGTATGCCCATCTCTTTCAGAATTGTCCACGGTTTATTGTGATCGACACAGTTTGGTATTAGAGAAAGAGAGCCATGCAATAGACTGACCACATACAAGAATTTGATTTCCAATAAAGAAGACAGTTGTAATTAGACAAAGATAGTTATTCAATCAATTGTGTTTGAATACTTGGCTCATAGGGCTAGACCTTTACTGTACTCTTGACTGCAAAACAAATGGAAATGGGTCAAAGCCTGAAATAAAATGAAATTATGAAAGGACTATAATGATACCCAATTTTAAAAATGATCATTTTGAAGGCGGGAAGACCTAAGCAAGACACAAAACTTAGAAGCTATGAAGAAGAGTGGTCTGTTTGGCCACTCAGTACATACAAATAAAACCAAGAAAAAAAAACTTTATATTGCAGCAGGTAATAATACTTACTACTTTATATGACATCTAAAGGCAGAAGATGAACAGGGTAAGTATTGGCAATACAAACAAAGGAAGCAAATTTTTTAATGTATTTTAATTTTTCTAATTTTTATTTTAAATTATGAAAGTATGGTAACAAGAGACTTGGAAAATACAGAAAAAAGATTACATATAATTACACTATATATTGCAATTATTTTTAAGTAGATAAATTAAGATTTGTAGTTGGATTTTCAATATCAAACTCTCAAAAATGAGTAGAATGAATATACAGAGAAATAGAAGGATATCGTAGACCTGAAAAGCACTATAAACTATTTCAACATAATTAATATTTATACAATTTTCACACAAGAGTAGGATACAAATTCTATTCAAGCTCTCACAGACAATAAATTTTTTTAACATTGACTATGTCCTTAGAAACCATTAAGGAAAATACCAAGAGTCTAATAGAACAATGAACGTAAAGCTCAGTGACATGAGAAGAAATACACAAAGGGTTTCTGTTCATTCAAAAACAGACCTGACCTTAAACGTGTAATTAACCAAATACAAATCATCGTAGTAAAATGTTTTCACTCGCACCAGTGACTGAGATGCAGGCATTTACGAGGACAGAGATGAGGTCCGACAAGGAGGCCAACTGGCTGATGGGGTTTCACTGGGAATGTAAAGCAGTACTGCCTTTTCGGAGGGCAAATCTAAGTTAAAATCCATTTATGCTTTGGCACAAACACCATGTCGAGGAAGATATTCAAACGTGCCTGTGGGGACACTCGTGTATTTATTGTGCTTTTTAGCAAAAGCAGGGATATGACCCTCATGTTTGTCCCTGGAAACTGAATAAGTAAATGATATTATGTCCCTGGCCTGCTGCAGTCCCTGGGGTCGCAGAGTCAGACACGACTGAACCGAACTGATTATGTCCCTGGGGTGGAATCCAGTTCAGCATTTTAAGGAATGTCAAGACATTTTTAACCCATGAGATGTGCTGACAGGAACATTCTCGGAAGTAAGAAAAGCGAAAGTGAAAAAACTGTGTACAGAGCACCTGGAACACGAGATAGTTATTCACATACAGAAAATATCTGGGGGCTCAGGATGGACATGACGACAGTTTGTATACAATAGTCATTTGTATGGTTTGAATTTTACTTTGTTCATATAGCACCTTTAAGTAGTGCAGCAATTTTATTAGCTTCTAAAACTCTGTGTGGTTGTGGAAATCCTTGGTGGTCCAGTGGTTAGGACTCTCCGCTTTCACTGCCGAGGCTGTAGGTTTGATCCCTGGTTGGGGAACCAAGATTCCAGAAGCCACATTGTGTGGCCCCAAATTAAAAAACTCACATTAAAAACAAAGCCAAAAAAGCCAAAACTCTATGTGGTTGTGAAATACAGAATGTGACACTGTGGGCAATTTATCCTGAGCCTTGGAAGAATTCCCCGGTGGGGGAATGCCACTGTGAGGCAGGCTTCTCAGTCTGAGGGTGAAGACAGGCCTGCTTTTTAAAATGATGTATCTTTTGTACAGTTGGAGTTTTACTGTCTACATGACCTACTTTTTGAATAATCAGAGACTGTGGCTGGTGTTAGTTATGGTCACATTAGGAATTATGAAAGGCATGCGTTATGTTTTAAGGAAATGATTTGTCTTTCAAATTATTTTTTAAAAAGACAGAAAAAATAAAAATGACCTTACCCAGTGCCGAGGAGGGGGATTTCATAGACATGAAATCACTAAATAGTCCCTTGTTGCTAATGTCATGTCAATTCATCTGATGCCTTCAGAAAATTATTTGGCAGTCTGCAGTGAATGCCTTTCAAAAGCTCATATCTCTGTGACCCAGTAATTTAATTTTAGGAAACCGTCCTAAAGAATGTTTTTAAAAATGAGACCCCAAAATGTCCATGTTAGCCAGAGTGGCTGCATTTCCTAGCTCCAGGGACCCCATTCACATTCAGGATCCTCAGAGGGTATTAGTTACATTATATAAAACCACCAGCAGCGTGAAAGTTTAACAGTGAGGGGCTGATTATACGAATGAAAGAGCATACAAAAGACTATTACATGGCGCTAAGGAGTTTCCCAGAAAGAGTGAACACTGGAAAATGCCTGTGATGGCCTGGGTGGCAGAATCGCCATCAGGATGGACAGGGCTCATGCAGAGAAAAAGCCTGGGGAGCTGATTAAACCCGTGGTTCTTGCCCCGCAGGCCGTGGAGTACAACATCTTCGAAGGCATGGAGTGCCACGGCTCCCCGCTGGTGGTCATCAGCCAGGGCAAGATCGTCTTCGAGGATGGCAATATCAACGTCAACAAAGGCATGGGCCGCTTCATCCCCAGGAAGCCCTTCCCCGAGTACCTCTACCAGCGTATAAGGATCCGGAACAAGGTGACGGCCCAGGGACTCTGCCTGTGTAGGAGGAGGGAGCTGAGGACCGGGGTCGCTGCACCATCACCTGTGCAGCGGAGGAGGGAAGCGGGTGTGAGGCTGGGGCACTGTCACTGACTCACACTGGGGACCTGCTTGTGTCCCTGGCCACACGCTGTCTCCCAGGACCTAGGGCAGATACCCACAGACCCCTGGCCGGCTCTGAGCCCACCGGCGGGCTCCCCGTTCTCCCACCTGATCCTCTGCAGGTTTTAGCTTCTCTGCTCAGGGCTCTGTCCCCTGGGGCAGCCCTCAACCCAAGCAGAGGGCTGGGGGCCTTGGCCCATTCACTTCTGGGTCCCAGCAGAGGTTTGTGTCCGCAGTTGCTCTGAGCCAGCTGCCGTTAGAGGTGACCCTCTCATCCTCTCTCGATCTGTCTGGGATCACCTTCCAAACAAACTACCCAACATCCCGTAATCCACAGTGAAGACAGGCCCGCGGATGCCCCCAGTCCTTGGTTCAGGAGTCCTTGTGGGGGTGTCAGGGAAAGTGTTTTCCTCTTGGAAATGGCTTTGGAGTTCTCCTATGGGAAGCTCTGTGTGTGTGTATGCATGTGGCGTGTGTGTTATGCATGTTAGTGTGTATCCAGGCTTGTGTGTGTGTATGCATGTGGAGTGCGTGTGTGCCTGTCTTTATATGACTGTGTGTTAGACTGTACCTATGCCTGTGTGATGTATTATATGTGTGTTAATGTATGTAGGCATGCACATACATGTGTAAAATTGTGTGTATGCATGTGGCGTGTGTATTATGCATGTTAGTGTGTATCCAGGCTTATGTGTGTATACACATGTGTGCATGCATATGCGTGTGTGCACACATGTGTTCACGTGCGTGCATTTAGGTACACTGGTGCATGTGAATTTGTGCCTGTGTGTGGCGCATGTGCGTGCATACCTCTGCATATCCCCAGGAGACCACAGGTCACTCTCCTGTATGTGGGAATGCATATGTGCATCCTGTCAATCAATTGCTCTTCTCACCCCTCTCTCAGGTTTCTGGGTTGCAAGGGGTTCCCAGGGGCATGTATGATGGGCCTGTGTACGAGGTGCCAGCCACACCCAAATATGCAACTCCTGCTCCTTCTGTCAAATCCTCACCTTCCAAACACCAGCCTCCACCCATCAGAAACCTCCACCAGTCCAACTTCAGCTTATCAGGTGAGAAGCTACAGCCGCCAAGGCTCCCCGCCCTGCAGTGGCTCCCAGTGCCAGTAACTTCTGAGAAATGGACCCACAGCCTCAGACACCCGAGGAGCCAAAGATGCGAGTGGGGGAGTCCCCTCCTCCCTTCCTCCCAGGGTTGTGCAGAAAGCAGAGGGGGTCCATGGGGGCAGCGTAGCGATACATGACCCTGGTTTATGAAGAATCTGCGTAAATTGTCCATGTGCTCATCCTTAACACGCTTGGGTCCACCATGAAGCTGAGCATGGAGGGGAAGTCACAGTAGCTGCCTTTGCTGGGTGTTATCTTCTGGGTTGGATCTTTAGCTAGTCCCATACGTAGTGGTTTATCACACACTCATGACTGTTTTCAGCCTCACAACAGCCCTGTGTGTAGAGTCACATTATTCCTACTTCTTTAAGGAGGAAATTAAGGCCCCAAGACATTCAGTGTCAAAATGCCAGGGCTTGATGCTCAAGCGAATGTGTGGACAAAAATCAGAAGTTCCCATGGTCCCTCAGCCTTTCTGAAGGCTCTTGGGATGTGTGTCTGCAATTCCATCAGCTCACCACACGAGGGCAAGTGTGCATGTGTTGGGACCTTGGAATTTCGATTGAGGCGTTAGCCTGGGTTACTTGCTGTGCTAGGTACTAGGAAGATGGTGATTAATAAGACATGGCTGGGCAGCCTCAGTCCAGTCCAGAGGTTGGCAGACTTTTTCTTAAAAGGCCAGATAGTAAATATTTTAAGTTTTGTGTGCAAAGAGGCAAAATCTAAGACCATTAAAAAATGCAAAAACTATTCTTAGGTCATGGGCTGTACAAAAACAGAGCTGAGTTTTGTCAGTGGGCTGATTTGTGGTCCAGCAGGAGTGAAGGGTATTTAAATAGAAAGGCAATATGGTTGGCAAAAGGGAGAATGGAGGGACAGAGAGATTACCAGTTCAAATACCAGTTTAAATTGTGGGGGTGACCACCTACCACAGTAATTCAGGGTTCATGCAATGGGGGACATGAATTAAGGGGTCCCTTAATCCAGACCTTCTTGCTTTCCCTGAGCCCATCTGTTCTGGAAGGAAAATCTGACCGGACCCTCCCCACAATACTCCTCCTCCCCCGGCATTATCCAGCTTTCAATATTTACTTAATACACATTCATTGAGTGCTGGCACTGAGCTTAGTGCTGGAATTTTAAATCTTTAACTGCAAGAGAATGCATGAGATTGGAGCGGATGGTTAGCTTTGCAGATTTAAAACAAAAAAGGCTGTCCCTATCTCCATGCAGATCTGCCCATAGCAAACGGGGTGGGTAAATCCAGCTCTGCGTGTTCACACACCGGCACACATGCATGCCCACACATGTGCCCCCACATGTACACATAAAACACCTTGGGAATGTTGGACTTTGGGGATGGACCACTTGGGGCTAGAATTCTGGCTTTTCTGCCTCCAGTGGTGCCCCTACAATGGGTGACCTGAGCCTCAAATTCCTCATCTGTAAATTGTGGGTAAAACAACACCCCCTTCACAGGACTGCTCTGTGCCCTGAACTCAACAACATATGCTAAAGCTCCAAGTCTGTGCCTGCACATAGTAGGCAATCAATAACTGTTTGCCCGCCTGTTTTAGGCTTCCCTGATAGCTCAGTTGGTAAAGAATCCACCTGCAAGGCAGGAGACTCCTGGTTCGATTCCTGGGTCGGGAAGATCCGCTGGAGAAGGGATAGGCTACCCACTCCAATATTCTGGCCTGGAGAATTCCATGGACTGTGTAGTCCATGAGGTCGCAAAGAGTCAGACACAATTGAGCAACTTTCCCTTTCCCCTGTTGCAAGAACATGAGGCCAGACAAGAAAAGAGAACAGGGTGGTCAGTGCTGCGGGAGGGTGGCCCCGGGACCTCGGTGGGGGGGCATAGGAGGGAGAGCACTGGACCCCGTGGAGGTCAGGGAGCCTTCCCAGCGGTCAGCCTGGACTGAAGGGCTCCATGTCCCACGGGCTTGACGTGGGGACATGACACGAGAGGGCAGGAGCAGCCGGGCGGAGCTGGCGTCCACAGATCTCCGAGTGACTGGCCGTGTCTCCCCAGGCGCCCAGATAGATGACAACAACCCGCGGCGCACCGGCCACCGCATCGTGGCGCCCCCTGGCGGCCGCTCCAACATCACCAGCCTCGGGTGAAGGCGCTGCACCCATGAGCCAGAGCGAAGGATTCTGGGAAGGACGGCCAGCCCTTGCCCAGTCAGTGTTTGGAAGCCCACAGTTGTGTTTGGTACTGATGGAGGGGGGAGGGAGATGGAATGATGTTCTTTCCCCTTTTTTTGGGTTTAGGAAGAAGTGGTACTAGTGTGGTGTGTTTGCTTGGAAATCCCCTGCCCACAGTCGTGTGTTCATCTGAGTCCACCTCAGAGCATGGCGTCTCCACAGGCCCCTCCTTAGTGAACACAGGTTCTGCCCTTGTCTCGTACTGTTCCCTCCCACTCCCGACGCCACGGGCTCCGTGGTTCTCCGAGTGGCTCCCTTGCTCCCCGCTAGCTGTTCTAGGATAGTTGATGCATGTTACTAAGTTATGTATGCGAGTCCGTGCGTGCGTCTGATGGAAGACGGCCCGAAGACCCAGTAGACAGACACGAAGCCCAGACCGCGGGCCCCCGCGGGGGCAACTCCAGGTCTCTCGCAAGGGAAGTGTGTCCTCATCGGCCCACGCCCACACCCCCGGTGAGGTGCTGGGTGGGTCCTCCCAGCCAGGAGAGCTTGCCGAGAAGCGCCCGCGCGTCGTGTCGGGAGCCCTGGTCTCCGTGGCGCCGGTCCTCGCCGCGTCTTTCCGGTCCCTGTGTGTCCGTCCAGCCAGCTCCGGACTGCAGGCCGGGCCGGGTTCACCCTCAGACAGGGGTCTCCGCCCGCATTCAGGGCTGGGGATGGGGGGGGTCCACGGCTGCTCCCGGTGCCCGTGTCCTGGTCCCTCCAAGGCGGATGATGGAGCAGTCAGATTTTTAAAGTTTTGTACATAGTTTTCCTTTGTAATCACCCCCATTTTTACTTAACGACTGACTTATTGTGACTCTTATTTCTGAATTCAAAGCTTGTGAAAAAATAAAATCAATGGCCCATTCCCGGACTGGGGTGTTGGCATTTAAGTGGCGGCTGGTTGGGTGCGCATGCTTGGAGCTTGCCCTCATGGTAACCAGACAATGGTGCTTGCTTTAACAAGGACTCGTTAGGTGGTGGGGGACACAGAGGAGGGAGCAGAGGGGGGCCCGACGCGATTTGGGGGAGTGTTAGATCCTGAGACCAAGGACGGGAAGAGGAAGAGGATAGCTGGCAAAGGGCCTTCTCTGGTGCAGATATTCTCACTGTAGCCAGTTTCAAGCTTAACCAACTTGAAGCCTTGCACATATGCCCATCCCCACTGAACACAACTCAACCTGCCCTAACCCAGATCCCAGACAAGCCCACAGCCTCCCAGGGTCACCCGGTGAACGTCACTAACTTTGTGGTAAATTCACATCCGAGGAGTATGTTTCTTAAAGCCATTCATCTTGAGTCTGCAGTCCGTACACGGTAGGTTGGCTCTGGTGCCCAGTGCTATGGTACCTATCCCAGCACAAATGGTCGCACCTGTGCCAACTCCCCTGCATTGGGACATGGAGCTCAGGCCAGGGGACCCAACACAAACATGTTCCAGAGCACTTGGCACCGGGACACCAGAGCCGCCCTACAGTGTATGGATTGCGGTATGTACAGTGAGGGCTAGTGCATTCAGAATTATTGGCTTCAAGTTCTCCTCCAATGACTTCAACTCATGAAGCAAGAGAGCAAGAGGAGGATTCCTGAAGAAAAAGGCTTCTACTAAATTGAAATTCCCCTCCTCCCTCCCTCCCTTTTACTTTCACCAAGTATCTAAGGAGTGCCTGTTTTGTACTAGGCATCGTGCTAGTGAGGAGAATGCAGTGGGTATATATTCGAGGGGAAGGTCAGGTATTATTACCCAAACTACACACCATGCCAATTGCTGTAAAGGAGGCATTTTTCAAGGAGCAGAGAGTGTTTATCTCCCACTCCTTGTGTCCCCATAGCAGGAGAGGTGCCTACTCTCTGTGGGGGAAACACGGGGGCTCTCTTGGCCTCTTCCTCACTCATTCTCCCCCAGTGGAGGGAGAAACTACCTGATTTCTTCTCTGAACTGAGCATGCTAACTAGCTCCCTTCCTCCATCCATGGAGATGAATGGCTTTAAGAAACATACTTCTCGGATGTGAATTTACCACAAAGTTAGTGATGTTCACCAGCTGACTCTGGGAGGCAGTGGGCTTGTCTGGGATCTGGGTTAGGGCAGGTTGAGTTGTGTTCAGTGGGGATGGGCATATGTGCAGGGAGGTATTTCCAGCCATCCCGGCACAAATGGCCACTCCCGTGCCAACTCCCCTGCACTGTGACATGGAGTCAGGCCAGGGGACCCAACACAAACGTGCCCCATAGAACTGGGCACCAGAAGTGCACCCAGACGGGAAGTGTGCCCAGGAGGGAGGAGAGGCAAGTGTTCCAGAGCCAGAGACTGGTCCATGGACATCTCTCAGCTGGCAAATGCAGCAGTAAGTGGAGCAGCATTAGAACAAAGAATTACAGGAGTGGTTAGGCAATTCATTGATCTAAAAAATTACTATCTTTTTTTTTTGTTTTTGTGATTTTGTGGAATTCATCAAGTTTTTAAAATATAATTTGTTCTGATCTTCTCTTTCTGAATATATATTCACTCTTAGTATCTTTTGTAATTTTATTGGCTTTTTATGAAACCCAAATACACAAGTTCCAGACACCCTCCCATCTCCCCACCCCATCCTTAATCCCTGCCAAATCTGGGTCCCCTTGCCACTCTTCTTACTGTTGTGGGGGTGACCCCATGGAAGAGGCTTGTGACTGGGGCCATGTCTGTGTCTATGGAAGGAAGGAGTGGGCAGGTTTAGTTCAGGGGAATGTAGGAACGGGCTCTGTGGACACCGAGTCCCCAGTTTGGCTTCACCAATTACAAAGCTGATATGTAGATGTGTGTAGAGGCTGCTTTGCCTCTTCTTAGCTGGTTCCAAACTTGGATGAGAAACAGAGTCTTATCTACCATCCCCTCTCCCATCCCAGCAACAAAAAGCAGAGACAGTTCTTAAGAGCGAAAGAGGAGGCTCTGATATTGTCAAGGAGGGCAGGGGAAGCTCTTGGAAGTTGTGAGCCCTGTTGAGATGTCAGCATGGCTAGGAGCTAATGAGGCGAAGGGGATGGGAGGTGGAAGTGTTCCTGGCAGAGTGTCATGTGGCAAGCCCATGTGGCAGGCAGGGGGTGTGGCCTGCATGAAGCCAAGAGAGGAGACAGGCTGGATGCTGGGTGAGGCGAGGGCATCAGCTGGGCTGGAGGGGTGGCTAACACCAGACCTCACTAGACCTGTGGTCTATGTCAAAGACTGTTTCTTTTTCCCTCCTAAGAGCAAGGGATCGCCACTGAAGAGCAGCAGTCAGATCTGTGTTTTGGGAAGTGTGGACAGATTAGAAAAGGGTGGTCCAGGGGAGAGGGAAGAGCAGGAGCAGTTAGGAGGCTTCTATAACAGCAGCAAGATCAGCCCTAAGGTGATGAGAACAAGAAAGACTCCAGGCTGGCTGGAGGAATCCTACGAGTCTGTTGACCTTGTATACCCCTTGGCTTCATCCCAGTAACTCAGCTCAGAGAGGCTAAATTTGCACAAACATTAATCCGTTAAACTTGTCATTATATTATCCCTCATGAACCCCTTCCATTTCACCTCCTTCCATCACTGTAACCACCCACATCCCGTAAGAACTGGGGACACAATCCAAACGGAGGGAGGGTAGCTGAGATGTGTCCCCGGGGCCTTCAGGCCGCTCCTCTCTCCCCTGGCCCGGGGTGTGCTGTGTTCACGCAGCTCATGCAGCTCAGTGTCAGGCCTGAAAGCCCTCCTCCACACCTGGCTGTCCCACCTGCACCCACCATCGCGGGTCCTGTGGCTTCCAGAGGTCCATGTTCCATTGTGATCACAGAGGCGATTCCATTATGAAAGACACTCCCAGAGTCAATTTGGGATGTGATGAAAACAGACACAGCCCACAAGCCTTCATGGAGAGCAATGTGCCCCACACTGTGCCAAGCAGCCCAGCAGCCTGTGACATGTGACATATTCCCTTGGGCTAAGGAAGCTCCATTTAAGCAAAATCATCACCCATGCAAGAGCAGTGGAGGGTGCTTTGCTATTCGTGATCTTCTGAGGATTCTGGTGCTGCCAGGGTGTCTGCAGTTACCAAACCCTCGTCGTCAAATCAGACATCCCCAACATAGGAGGCATTTGCCTCCAGACTACCTCTGGACACAGGACCCACGTGACAAAAGCAATTTCTATGTAAACCAGGTTCTCAGAAGACTGCAGGAAGGAAGCCATCGCTTGTTACAAGACTGCAGAATAAGGTAATTTTTATTTAGCCACAAGAGGGAGCTGCTGGTTAATTTTGGAACTCCACTGGGTGCCCGCCCAGTTAGGATTTGAGGATGCTCTGATGGTAGATATCCTTAACAAATGAGGCAACTAGCATGGGTTCCTTCTTCTGTTAAGGAGCCGCTCTTTCCTGACTAAGAGAGATTAACCTAGGTTTTAAGAAACATAAATTCAGACTACAGATGGTCGGTCCAGAAAATCCCTGAGGCCGGAGCTCCTAGAATCTGAAGCCCACTGTGTACTTGGAATTCATGGAAATGCTAAACTCTCATCCCAGACAAACATGGGCTGGCACCCTCTGCCTTAGGTCAGAGGGTGATGCCCAGCCCCCCAGGGAACATCTGGTGGTGTTTGGAGACACATTTTGTTGACACCGTTGGGAGTGTTCCTAGCATATTGTGGGTAGAGGCCACATGTGTTTTAAGTCTTTTCAGTCATGCTCAACTCTTTTGCGACCCTGTGGACCACAGCCTGCCATCCTCCTCTGACCATGGGATTCTCCAGGCAAGAATACTGGAGTGGGTTGCCATGCCCTTCTCCAGGGGATCTTCCCAACCCAGGGATCGAACCCGCATCTCTTAGGACTCCTGCATTGGCAGGTGGGTTCTTTGATGATGCTAAACATGCCATAAGACAAAAGATAGCCCCCATCTCCAAAGAATTTTCTCCCCTCAAATGTCCATAGGTGCCAAGACCGAGAATCCCTGATTTCAATGAAAAGATCAATTTTCTTTCCAGGTGGGAATGGCCTCTCCTGGCAGTGGTTAGTCTGGAAGCTTCTGGATATTCCCAGCTCTGGGAGAAGCATTTCTCCTTAGGGGAGGGCAGCTGTCTAGCAGAAAGCCTCACGGTTCCCAGAGGAAGTCTTCAGGGTGGGCAAGGCCTCCCTGCATGCATGTTCAGTCACTCAGTCGTATCTGACTCTTTGCAACTCCATGGACTGTAGCCTGCCAGGCTCCTCTGTCCATGGGATTTTTTCCAGGCAAGAACATGGAGTGGGTTGCCATTTCCTACTCCAGGGCGGGTCCCCTACTTAGCGCTTTAAATATCTCCAACAGAAGATACTGCTGCAGGTGCCATTATGCCTCTATGGGTACTTGAGTCCCTAGGGTGGGTAAGGACAGGCCCACAGGCGAGGGGTTCCATGGTATATGTCATGAGACCTGAAACTCAGATCCCCTTATGGAGACCAGGCCAGAGCTGCTGGCTGAGCCCAAAGAAGAGCCTGGGTCCTGATGAGAATCTGGGTTGGCCAGTGGTCACGGAGCATGGGGCAGAGGGCGTGGGGTGATGAAGATGCAGGACAGAAGCCCTCAGACCCAGAAAATACCAGCAACATCTGGTGACCCTTCACCAGCAGCAAAACTCCACGGGGCAGCTGGAGAGCAGAAGGCCCCTAAGTGGGACTGAGGCCACCCAGCCTTGGCGAGGGCAGGTCTCGGGGGCATTAGCACTTGGCGGAATGGGAGGTTATAGAGGGTCACGAAGGAAGGGCTCCCCAAGGAACCGAGCCGCGTTTCAAAGCTGGGGAGACACAAAAACTTGAGAAGATGTGTTCCCAACACCGAGAGCTTCTCACTTTCACAGGCGGTAGGGTTCTCCTTACTCTTTTAGGCGTTTCCTGGGACTCTGCCATCCATTCTCCAGCCCTACACAAGCCGGTGGGCAAAGGAAGACCCCATCATCCCCCTCATCCCCGGGTGGCAAATCCTCCTGGGGGAGGGGCAAGCGTGCTTCAGAGGATGCCCAGGTCTTCAGGGGCCCGTCCCGAGCAGCCTTAAGCTACAAGTGGTTTCTTCTCTTCAGCATCTTCTTGGAATTCTCGCCATCACCAACTTCACTTTCTTGCTGGCTCAGCCTTTTGCTGCTTAAAAATAGGGAAGAAATGCAATTGGTCAGAACAGTGATTCCAGGTCTGTCGTGGTACAGCCATGCATCCAACCTGATAACGTGAAAAGGCAGTGATGGGCTGTCGAAAGAGTTGGCATGTTGACATGGGCTGTTAAGAAACAAAACTCCTAGCTCCCCTGTGCTCAGTGGGAGGCCATCCGAGTGCCACAAAGAACAAGAAATCCACGCTCAGAGGACTGCGGTACCCCAGGATGGATCCACCCTACTGCCAATCCCGAAGTGTCTAAACCCAGTGGCCCTGGTGAGGCCTGGGATTGCTGGCTATTGTGGCTGGGTGCTGATGGATCATGGCTAACGCAGCCAAACTGGACACTAACAACTGCACCAAGACTTCCCGTCATCACCCATCAGTTTTCGGACCTGAGTCAATGCCTGCAAGAGATACCGGTTTTCCCACCCAGGTTTAGGAGACCAACAAGGGCCCCGTTGTACCTGGAGCGATCCTGACGTGGGGCCCACCAAGGCAGGGTCATCCTCCTGGGGACCCCCAGTGTCCCCTCTCTCTCGGGTGCTGGCTTCTTCCTTTTGGTCCTCAGGGGCTTCTCTGCTGAAGACACGTGAACCACACGTTGGCTCGGGTAGTTTCTCTTGGCCTCGCTTCACCCCAGCCTGGTACTCTTTGAGGAGCTCTGGGGGCCAAGTGCATTTGGTACCTACTGCTCTTAGACCTGCTTAACTCACAAGGAAACTGAGATCTCATGGGAGGTGAGAGCTTGCCCAAACCCACGCAGCCGGGAGGTGGCCGAGCCGAGATTCAAACTTAGTTGGTCAGGCTCCTGCTGTGTTTATCCCACACCCAGCCAGCCTGGCAGCTTCCCAAAGCAGTGAGAACCTGAGAACACAGCGCTGGCACTGTAGCTTTTAATGGCCCCCTGTGATCTGTGATCTCTTTTTCTAAAGCGTTTCCCCAAATTTTTGAATTTTGTTTTTTTGGCCATGCCACGCAGCATGGGTTTCCCTGGTGGCTCAGATGGTAAACAATCTGTTTGCAATGCAGGAGACTCAGGTTCGACCCCCTAGGTGGGGAAGATCCCTTGGAGAAGGGAATGGCACCCCACTCCAGTATTCTTGCCTAGAGAATCCCCATGGACAGAAGAGCCTGGTGGGCTATAGTCCACAGGGTGGCAAAGAGTCAGACATGACTGAGCACCTATATCTCTCCCTCCTCCACACAGCATGTGGATCTTAGTTCCCCGACCAGGGATCAAACCCATGCCCCTGCCTGGGAAGTGCAAAGCCTTAACCACTGGACTGCCAGGGAAGTCCCTGGCCTTCTGTGATTTTACACACCTTCTTCTTGCCACAACACCTGTGATGTCACTGGAGTTTCCACTGGCAAGGGGAGAAAGACTAATGATTCCCATTTCACAGATGGGGAAATGGAGTCAGAGATGAGAATCGACTGCTGAGCAGACTTATAGCAGGTTGGAGGGCCAGGGGTCCAGCAGGCATCCTAGTCTAGCCTGCTCATCCACAGACAGGACACAAAAGCCCAGAGAGGGTACACGTGGTGCCTGAGGTCACACACTGGTCGGGGACAGACCTGGGGGCTAGAACCTATATTCCTGCTCAGCCAGCCTGCAGGGCCCTCCTCCTATGACTCACCTGAGAGCCCACGTTTATTTGAAAATAGTTTGCTTTCTGCAAGAGGTACCCGGGCCATTGCTGCCAGCTCTGAGATGAAGTTCTGTTCAGCTTCCTGGATACGAAGAGAGAGGGTCAGTGGGGCCTCTCTCTGCCGTGCTCCGCCTCTAAAGCCCCTTCCATCAGATCGAGGTGGATGCGCTGAGAGTGGGGACAGGAAGCAGGACAGCATTCCCATGTGGGGTGGGCTTTGTCTCCCGAGAAGCATCCAGAGAGGCCTGGAGCGGCCGAGGTACGTGGGATGCAGGGGCAGCTGGCCATCCGTCCTCACTCACTTGGGCTGTGGGTCCCACTTTACAGATGAGAATACTGAGGTGTGAGGGACTCCGTGAAGGCGGCACAGAACCAGGATCTAACCCCTTCTGGGTAGTTTCCCCATCTGTAAAATGCCAGGAGTAACCCACTCTTGGCTGTAGATGAACCTAAGGCCATCAGCTCAGTGACTGTCTACAGGAGACCCTCAGGGAATAGGGGTCACCACCCTGGCTGTCATGTAACTGCTGGTGTTGCAGCCGCACTGCTGGTGAATACTCAGATGGGTCAACACTGTGCTCAGCACTCCCTTTCTGGAATATCTGATTTAAGGGCAGCTTCTCTGCTTTATAGCCATACTTATCATTTCACACTGAGGAGATTTCTCTGGGGTCAAATACCCACTTTACATCATGAAATATGAGCGTCCTGGATATTCTAGATAAAGTGCAAGCCTCGGGCCCAACAGCGCTGCCTGAATGATGCTAAGGTCAGCCTTAACACCGAGAAGGCCACGGGGTGGCAAAGCTGATGAGTGGTCTGGGCCTGGCCCCCAAGCTGGGCGCTGCAGACCCCGGGGGAATCGGAGTTCATAACCGAGCTGCAAGGCCCAGGAGACTCGCGGAGGCTGAGGGGCTCCCAAGCAGGGTGTGTGACCACGAGCTTGGTCTTTCACTATTTCCACTCCCCTGTAAACCACTGCCCACATGGCACAGGCGCGTTTCCACAAGTTGTACCTGTAGCTGGCTCTCAAGCTGGGCTTCCAGGTGGTCCACGACCCTCGCCTTCCGCCTCCGCGCGTCGCGGCGGGTCCGCTGGTGCGCCGTGAACTGGGCCAGGAACTTTTTCTGCTGCGCCAACATCCTGCGGGAAAGAACGCGGCCGTCAGCGCTGCCCTGCCAGCGGGTTCATCAGACCCAGCGCAAGCCTCCCCCAGGACCTGCTGAATCAGCGGAGCTAGTGCCAGCCGAGCCCTTGGGGAGAACGGAGAGGAGTACCGCCATCGCGGCATGATTTACCGAAGCCACGCGAGAGGCAGTTGCAGCTCGACTCCCTCTGCCCCGCGACTGACTCATCAGAAAAACAGATGCCCTCTGATGAACACTAGGGAGTTTACAGAATCTCACACACAGATTTTTCACTTGATCTTCAGGGTGGTTTGGTGACATCCGCGGGGCAGAGAGGAGAAAAGCTCAGGAGAAGCTCAGAGGGCCAGGGTGGTGGTGGGGGGACCCTGAGTCCCACACCTGCAAAGAGTTTGGGCTGCAAGTGGCATCTCCATAGGAGAAAAATCATTTAATTCCGGGGTGTGGCGAGGGTGCGGAGTGGGTGAGATGGTCCCCTGAAAGGACCCATCTTTGTTTAAAATGTCAGAATTGCCCTAGCTCCTTCCTCTAAAACAGAAGGCTGAGTTTTCCAGAAAGCAGAGTCTGAGAAGTCCTGAATAGGACAGCCTCATTACTGCGAGTGGCAGAGGCCAGAGCTGGGGCTGAAGCAGGGTCCCTGACCTGGAGACAGCACCCCCACCTCCCTTTCAGGAGCAGAGACCCTCTCCCCTCCCTCAGCAGACCTTCCTCTGGTCCTCAGCAAAGGGGAACACTCAATTCCACCCATCCTCTTTCCACAATCGTTCTCTGCCGTTGTCTTTTCCTTCTTATGATTGGTTTTCTGAAAGGCGCTGAACTTCTAGAGCTGAAGGCAGAAGACACCTTTAGCATCAGCTGTCCATGGACTGTATCTGAAGGCATGAAATTCCACCAGCTCTTGCTTCATGCTCTTCTTTCTACCAGTAATATCTTCCCTCTCTCTTTTTTTTTTTTTTTGCTTTTTCTGGTAAACTCCTATTCATCCTACAAGACCCTATCATCCATCCTTCCATCCACTCATTCATTGATTCACAGAAGTATTTCTAGACTTCCAGGTGTGATGCTGGGTTTTGAAGACACAGCTGTGAACAGCAGACTCATAATCTCTGCCCTTATAGGGCCCTACTTTGAGCTGAGGGAAGGGAGAGATATCCAACAAGTAACTATGATGCAGCTGAGGTCAGTGCTCTGCAGTGTGGTCTCTCTCACACCTTCAAATAGGCTGCATTACTTTGCTGGGGCTGCTCTAACAAATGACCCCAAATTAGGAGGCTTCTAACAACAGAATCTATCTTCTCATGGAAGAGCCCAGACATCTTCAGTCAAGGAGATGACAGAGGTGAACCTGTTCCCTGCCTCTTCTGGTGCCTGCTGGCACCCCGTGACTTGTGGCTGCATCACTCCAGTCTGCCCCTGTCATCACATCATCTTCTCCAGGTGTGGTCAAACGTCCCCCTGCTTCCCTTGCCATCAGCCAGGGTGATGGCCTCTTCTCAAGATCTTTAACATAAATGACATCTGCAATGACTCTCTTTCCAAATACAGTCACATGTATGGGTTCCAGCTGGCTTCCCAGATGGCCCTAGTGGTAAAGAACCCACCTGCCAATGCAGCAGGCATAAGAGAGGTGGATTCTGGAAGATCCTCTGGAGGAGGGCATGACAACCCACTCTAGTATTCTTGCCTGGAGAATCCCATGAACAGAGGGACCTGGTGGGCTACAGTCCATGGGTTCATAGAGTCAGGCATGACCGAACTGACTTAGCATGTATGGGTTGCAGAGCTTAGGACATGGACCTTTTGGCTTCCCTAGTAGCTTAGCTGGTAAAGAATCCACTAATTTCTGGGTCGGGAAGATCTGTTGGAAAAGGGATAGGTGCCCACTCTAGTATTCTTGGGCTTCCCTGGTGGCTCAGCTGGTAAAGCAATGCAGGAGACCTGGGTTTGATCCCTGGGTTGGGAAGATCTCCTGGAGAAGGGAATGGCTACCCACTCCAGTATTCTGGCCTGGAGAATTCCATGGACTGTATAGTTCACGGGGTCACAAACAGTTGGACATGACTGAGTGACTTTCACCTCACTTTTGGGGACCCCTGTTCAGCCTGCTATAGAGGCCATGTGGCGTCTTTCTGTGAGCAGCCTCAGTCTCACAGCCCCTCGTCCCTTGTCCTGGTCACTCTTGACTGTCATCCAGCTGACTTATCACCTCCCCATGGACCTGGCTCTTGGGAATGCTGGGAAGTGACAGGACTGCCCAGGAAGGGCCTGTGTCCCCTGGTTAGGCAGGGCTTCAGTCTCAAGGGCTGGGGAGCCACGCAAGACCCTGCAGATTCTCCCAGACCCTTGCTGGCATCATTGGAAGTTGAGTTCTATACATCTTGTGCTCCAAGGGCTCCACTTTTAACCCCAGTGACCCAAGAGCTGGGGCCTCTGCCACCCCCCGGTCCAACTCTGTTGGGTTTATGGAAAATAAAAAGCAAAGCCCAGTAGGGGTGCAGGTGTGTGATTTAGTTTCAGTGATTTAGAGGCTCATACATGACCCTCAATGCCCTTCCCTCCATGCCCATCTCCTTGAGTCCATAAGAAGGTCCAGATTGGGGTTGGGCCTCAGTTGGCATGGAAACCCCTCATTGTCACAGGTCTTATTGGCTTTTCTCTCCTAGTGGTAGGCCACACAGCGCCCCCCCAAAGGTGTCTATACTCTAATCCCTGGAACGTGTGAAGATGTTATGTTACATGGCAGTCAGGACTCTGGTGGGGTGATGGGGTGATTAAGGTTACTGATTTTAAGATTTGGACATTAACCTGTATTATCTGCTGCTGCTGCTAAGTCGCTTCAGTCATGTCCAACTCTGTGCGATCCCATAGAAGGCAGCCCACCAGGCTCCCCCGTCCCTGGGATTCTCCAGGCAAGAACACTGGAGTGGGTTGCCATTTCCTTTTCCAATGCATGAAAGTGATTAAAGTGAAGTCGCTCAGTCATATCTGACTCTAGCAACCCCATGGACTGCAGCCCACCAGGCTCCTCCATCCATGGGATCTTCCAGGCAAGAATACTGGAGTGGGGGTGCCATTGCCTTCTCTGCTGGATTATCTAGGTGGGTCTAAATCATTGGGGGACTTACCTGGTGGCTCAGTGGTAAAGAATCTGTCTGTGATTCAGGATACCTGGGTTCAGTCCCTAGGTAGGGAAGATTCCCTGGAGAAGGAAATGGCAACCCACTCCAGTATGCTTGCCTGGAGAATCCCATGGACAGAGGAGCCTGGCAGGCTGTATCGTCCATGGGATCACAAAGAGTCAGACATGACCGAGTGACTAAACAACAGCAATCACTGGAGTCTGTAAAGGCAGAGGTTTTCTCCAGCTGGGGTCAGAGAGATGCGGCAGAAGAGACGACAAGTGTGGGCAAGACTTGATGTTCCGGAGGCAGGGGGCCACGTGCCCGGACCAGAGAGGCCACTGGGAGGTCAGGGAGGGCCCAGCCAACAGCCACAAGGAAACAGAGCCTCAGTTCTACAAGGAACTGGATTCTGCTCACACCTGAAGAAGCCTGGAAGCTTCCAGAGCCTCTAACGAGAGCCCAGCCAGCAACACCTTGATTTTAGCCTGGGAGGCCCAGAAAAACCAGCAGCAGCCGCCTAACTTCTGACATTCGGCTCCCTGAGATAACACGGGGTGTGACTGCGGGGTGGGGGTGGGGGAGAGTGTTGCTATGGCAGCAGCAGGAACCGGTCCTCCTGTTCCTTGCCTGCCCCCTCACCGTGCTTCCTGGGCTCACCTGCCCCCGGGGCCTCAGCTAAGCAAGGATCAGAGAGGAGATGCCACATCAGGGCTGTGAAGACCACTCTGACCTTGGGACAAAGCCCTCAGCACACCTTGACTTATGCCCTTGTGCCAAAGTCCCTTCCAGGGGCTGCGAGTTAGAGGGGGAACCAGACAGGGGCTCGTGGGCTCCCAAGTGGGAGAGGAGACCCTGGCCCACAGGCGAATGCATGGGAGGTCAGCTGCTGAGAGTGTATTAGGAGACAAAGGTGATGCACAGGGGCTGGGACCTTTGTGCGGAGACCCTCAGCCGGGCGGGGAGGCCTCACCTCTGGTGAACAGCTCTGGAGGCTTCCTGAGCTCCACCTGCCATCTCAGCCCCGGACGAAGGATCGGCGAGTTCTTGCTTTTTCCGCATCTTGTAATCTTCCATCCTCTCACCTGAAAGTGAAAGTTGCGCATTCGTGTCTGTCTCTTTACCACCCCATGGACTGTAGCCCACCAGGCTCCTCTGTCCTTGGAATTCTCCAGGCAAGAATACAGGAGTCGGGTAGCTGTTTCCTTCTCCAGGAGATCTTCCCAACCCAGGGACCAAACCCAGGTCTCCTGCATTGCAGGCAGATTCTTTACTGTCTGAGACAGCAGGGAAGCCCAAGAATACTGGAGTGGGTAGTCTATCCCTTCTCCAGGAGATCTTCCTGATCGAGAAATTGAACCAGGGTCTCCTGCTTTGCAGGCGGGTTCTTTACCTGATCCAAATGGGTGTTTGAAGGACTGACACTGTGCTGGGAAGGGGCCAGGTGCTGGGGTGCAGAGATGAGCAGGACACATCTGCTCTCAGGTGTGCTGTTTACCAGCTCCATGGTTCACCCTGGGAAGGGCTTCGTGTGCACGAGAAAGCCACAATTTCCATCATACCCCATGCACCAACAATGGCAGTACCCCAGCTCTGCCTGCATCTGCTCAGCCCTGCTTTCTTCTAAGTATCAGGAGAAAGGAAAGTCTAATAAGAAAGGGTCAACACTAAAAGGCCACCAAAAATGGTCAAAAGTCCACACCAGGAAAGAAAATCATCCTACACAAAGTGCTATACACATGCGGTGAGTCCTAGAGACGTGGGTATTGAACTGCGTGCTTTCCAAGGAGCTGAGAGGTTTGGTTTCTGAGTCTGAGGTGTACTAGTCTGTTTCCTCTTTTTTTATTATTTTAAAACAATGGTATATTTTGAAACAGATGATGATCAAAATTATTTTCTACTGGATTCTTACTACTACCTGAATTAACTGCTTATCTATGGACCACAGCCATAGGCTCCTCTGTCCTTGGGATTCTCCAGGCAAGAATCCTGGAGTGGGTTGCCATTTCTTTCTCCAGGGGCTCTTCCCGACCCAGGGATCGAACCCGGGTCTCCTGCATTGCAGGCAGACGCTTTACCCTCTGAGCCACCAGGGAAGCCTAACAATCTATATTTAAATATATTTTTTCAGATTTCAACATACATATCTATTTCATATTTCCTAGTCATCTTGGGCATGCTGTGTCCTAAGTTGTCTCAGTCGTGTCTGACTCTTTGTGACCCCATTGACCGTAGCTCACCAGGCTCCTCTGTTTAGGGATTCACCAGACAAGTGGGTTGCCATGACCTTCTTCAGGTGATCTTCCTGGCCCAGGGATTGAACCAAGTCCCTTTTTGTCTCCTGCGCTGGCAGGCAGGTTCTTTACCACTAGGCCACCTGGGCTAGTCATCTCAGAACATGCTTATTCTTAGCTACTGCTGCTGCTAAGTCGCTTCAGTCGTGTCTGACTCTGTGCAACCCCATAGACGGCAGCCCACCAGGCTCCCCAATCCCTGGGGTTCTCCAGGCAAGAAGCTGCTACATTTATCTAGTTACACTCACCTACTTGCCATACTGACCGAGCTATGAGATGTCAACAGGCCACTGACCTCCCTTGGACGCAAGCTTTCTAGAATTAATACAAAGGTCCATCCTGGATGATCCCCAGGGGCATAGCATTCTAGGACTCTTTAAGAACTGACTGAATGAAAAAAAGGAGTTCATGTGATCAAGTTACATCATTTCAAGGCATTTGTTGAGAAATCCTCTCATTAAGTTTGGGTATCAGGGAAGCAGGAAATTAGAGCTGAGAAGATGCAGGAAGGGTGAGCCCGAGCCTAGCCCCACAAGTCAGGAAACTGAGGCTTAGAGAGGGGATGTGAACACCCAGGTTCCTGAATGTTCCACAGGGACGATCAATCACGTCTGCCTCCTGCTAAAGGAGACCTACTCTTACTTGAGAAAACCATCAGGAAGGATCTGTAGCCAGCTGGCAGATTTCTGGGCAGGTCCCAGATTTTATTTGAATGTAGAGCTCTAGCTCCCCAGGGCAAGGGCAGGAAAAAAGCAGCAGCTGAGCTCATTGAGAAAAATAAGATTCACGGAAGACCTGCCCCCAGGACCAGCTGCACGTCCTTTGTCTAGAGATTGTGGACAATCCAGGAAAAACCCATCGGAGAAAATGGGATCCTACCCTGCTCCAAAGCCCCGGGTGTAGGGAGGACTGTTACAAGAAGGGACTTTAAGGAACCGGTATTTGTCTGTTACTCCATGATGTTCTTGCTGGCCCTGGGCGTCTGGTCTGCTCCATCCCCTGGGTGACCTCGTACGAGAGCCCAGGGAAAAACTGGCTGTCATGCGTAAATGTGCCCACATATGGGCCACTGGCCTGTTCTTACTCATTGTCACTGTGACAGCTTAAATTGAGGGAACTTCTATCTCTCTGGCCACCAGGAAGCCCAGAGGCAAATGCCTGTCACCTCTTAAGTAGGAACGTGCTCACATATGTCCCAGATGATGACAGAACCTTAACTCCATCTCACTGTCCTCTCCTTGTCCTGATTCATCTACTTAAAAAAAATTCTATTGTACTGTATAGATATGGTTCTTTAAGTGCTTTTTCAAAAGCTTTTGGGGGACAAGTTATTGTCACCGAAAGTGTTAGTTGCTCAGTCGTGTCTGACTCTTTGTGCCCCCATGGACCGCAGCCCACCAGGCTCCTCTGTCTATGGGATTCTCAGAATACTGGAGTGGGCAGCCACTCCCTTCTCCAGGGGATCTTCCCAACCAGGGGTTGAACCCAGGTCTCCTGCATCATAGGTGGATTCTTTACCATCTGAGCCACCAGGGAAGCCAAGGTGGCTTCAAGGTGGTTTGGGGGACAAGGCAAGGATAAATAAATACATAAAACATTAAAAATTAAATCCCCTTAAATAACCATTTGAAAATGCTGACATCCCGTCCTGTCCCCAACTAAGGGCACATCTGGCTTGCTGCTGGCAGGGCTTCCTCGTGGAGGGCACCATACTCTGTAGGGTCTTCAGATGCTGCAGCCTTCTCTCCTCGTGGTCCTGCATGACCCTCCCAATCTGCTGGTAATATGCCTGCACGAGCCGACCGATGCCAGGGCTGGTCACGTAGACGCTCTCCACGGCTGCCTCCATCAGCGTTCTCTGTGGGCAGGAGTGGAAAGTCTTAGTAGAGGGCACACACAGAGCCAGCTACGGCCAACACAGTCCTGGTTCCATAGTCCACTTACTCCCAAACTTAAACCAGCATTAATAATCTTATTTTCCTTGGTCAGGGATGGTCTGACACTGGGTGTATGACCCAATTCTGACCAGAGAGACGCAATGTTAGGGATAATCTGTTGAGGGCTTCCCTTTTCCCAACATTAAGCAAAGCCTTTGTGAGGGTGATAGACTTTGCTGTTTCCCTCTTCTGGCCAGGACATATACTGATGTCTGGAGCAGCAGTAGCCATTTTGAGACCATGAGGCAACAAAACCAACACCAAGAATGATGGATCAGAAAGAAAGAGGCTGGTCCTTGGTCACATCACTGATCCTCTGTGCCATCTTGGAACCACCACATTTCTTGTTATGTGAGATCAGTAACTTCTATTTATTTAAGCACAGATTTCTGTCACTTGCAGTTATACGTAGTCTTCAACGACACACCTTTGGACCCAAAGCAGAACAGAGAAGAAATGTTGGGATGCCCCATCATTGGGGACATGTTGGTTGGGCACTTATAAAGTCATCACCTTTTTCCTCATGAGATGATGGGCAAAGGTCAGGTTCGAGTCCCCATTTCAGCAAACATCTACTGAATGGCTTCAAGCTTTGGGCAAGAAAAAAAATGCCCATTCATTATTGTTGAGTGATTCCTTATGTTTGTAGGGCTGAGAAATACACCCTGACGTGCTGGCGTGGATGGAAGCGGTGGAGGTGAGGAGGGCTGCAGCTCAGGACGCAGAGGAGATGAGAGCCCGTCTCCTCACCCCTAAGTCCTGCTCCCCCCTTACTGCAGCCGCTTCTCTCTTCCTCTCCATCCAACATTCACATCTGACTTCGCCCCCAAGGACTCTGAGCTCTGGCCTTGCACTTCCGGTCAGGAGCTCCCACTGACGGCCTTCCTTGGATTTCATGTAGCACGTGTCACGCAGAAGACAGGAAGTCCCTCTTCTCCCCAAGCAAACCCATCTGCACATCACACCTTCTGTCTCTCTAGCCTCCTGCCACAGGGAGGCGAGGTCCACTCCTCTGCACTGCAGCTCTCCTCCCTTCTCCAGGGGCCTCTGTCCTGGCCACCCCTCCTCTCCTCCTCCCCAGTTTTTCTGGCTGGAAAGTCAAGTCAAGTCAGCAAACACATTTGCTCTAGAATCTCCAACATTTCAGCCCTCTCTCGATCTCCCTTGTCACTGCCTGCATCTCAGCTCCCATGCAGTACAACTTCTCAAGGGTGGCGTGTCCTCTCCCAACAGATGGTAAACTCCTTGAAGGCAGGAATGCGGCCGCCTGGCTCCTCTGTCCCAGCACCTGCCACAGGGCCCAAGGCCAAGGGGCCCTGTGAACAGAGGTCTAGCAAAGAAATCCTTCCAGATGCCAGGCCCACTTTCTTTCTGGTGGGTGTGTGTCTGGTGGGGGTCCATTATCTAACCCTGACTCAGAGTCCTTTGGAGAAGCCAAGGACAAGACATGCCACAGGTGCGTTTCACTCTGTTTTCACATAATGACCATTGACTAGGTCAGAGTTGTAAAGTTTTAGGAGAGGGAAGAGACTCTCCCAGCATCACTAGCCCTCAGGTCTGGATGATGAAGTGTGGCAGACACGAGAGATCTGGAACCAGATAGGGTGTTTCAGAATTGAGGGGCCAATCTCTCTGCTATGCAGGTGAGTGGCTTTAAGTAAATGAAGGGACTCATGGAAGTGCCCTTGAAGGTCCTGGCACATCCCAGATGGGTCTGCTGCCAGCCCAAATCTAACACACCTCCCGCAGGTACCAGCCACAGATGCTCTCTGCTGAGATCTGCAACACATGGGGATCCCCTGCCTTTTCTTACAGCTTGGGGAAGGAGGCAGGCAAGGAGAAGCCAAGCACTGCTGGTCATTCTAGGCATGACCAGCCACTCACTGCGGCTGGGAGGCTTTAAGCATGTCTTCTGCCCAGCGAAACTCCTCAGTCTTCCTGCCTAAACAATAGGAAGAAAAATTATCCTTTTGGACAAGGGCTGTGGCAAGAGCCCAGTGAGATGAGGCAGTCAAAGCCCCACCCACTCACCCCTCCACTGACTTAGAAGGGCGATGCCCACATCACTTCTTACGAAGGCGGTTTTCACTCCTGTGGTTTGTCATAACTCAGTGCACGGAGAAAACCATGGCTTACTCAGGTCAGACTGATGTTAGCAGCAACGGTCAGCCATCAGGGACAACTCCACCAGTGCTCAGGTTCCCAGAGGTGGCCAAGGGCAGGGAGGGCCTGCCCCTGGGGGAGGGACTTAGGCTCAGACTCTGTTATCTGCCACTGACTCACTGGGAGGCTCTGGCTGAAATGACATTCCTCTCGGGTCCGCTGCAAGGACAGAGCTGGTGCTCAGAAGGACGGGAGACAGGGCCGGGCAGCGGGCGGAAATCCTCACCGCTCCACGGGGCAGGCGTTCTCTCTTACAGGGTAGAAGGAAAAGGCAGCTCAGAGGCAAAGAGCTCTGCAGGGCCTGAGGCTCCTGGGCAGGCCCAGCTGCTGCTCTGCTCAAATCCCTCCTCTCGTTCGCCCCTGACCCCGGCCTCTAGTTCCCCAGGCTCCCCGGGGCCGGGGGCCCCGCACCTTGAAGTCGTCCGTGTCCTTGGTTCGGCTCCTGGACGCCGTGTTTCGTGGCGTGGCCCAGCAGCACTTGCCCGATGGCGCGCTCCGTGTGCTGCTGAAGCAGCTGCCCGACCTCCTGGGCCTCGGCCAGGAGCTGCTGCTGAAGCTGCAGGCGCGTCTGTTGCGCCTCCTCCTCCAGCCTGCCGGCCTCCTCCAGCACGCGCGCCTCCTGGAAAAGTCGGGCGGGGAGAAGACTGGAGACCTGGGTCGCCTGCATGGATGCTCTGTGTGTGTGTTAGTCGCTCAGTTGTGTCCGACTCTTTGCAACCCCACGAACTGTAGCCTGCCAGGCTTCTCTGTCCATGGAATTCTCTAAGCAAGAATACTGGAGTGGGTTGCCATTCCCTGCTCCAGAGGATCTTCCTGAGCCAGGGATTGAACCCTGGTCTCCTGCATCACAGGCAGCTTCTTTACTGTTTGAGCTCCAGGGAAGTCAATGGATGCTCTGGTCAGGACCAAACCAGGAGGTGGGGTCAGCCCTGCCTGGGGTCCCAGGAAGGTTGGAGAAGGGGTAGGAAGTGGGCACCTCTGGGCTGGCAAAAACTTGTACACAATGGATGAGCCTGGGGATCTTGGTGATCCCTTCGGGCATTTATTGAGCACCAACAGTGTGCCCAGTGCCATCCGTGGCTCTTTACATGTACAAGAACTTACTCGTTCACCCCAAACACTTTGAGACCTGAACACCAGGAGTGATGAGGATACAGAGGAGCAGAGATGCCGAGCAACTTTCTAAAAGTCACACAGCAGAGAGGTTCTTCAGTCACACCTGAGTCTGAGAGTAGTCTGGGACATCATGGAAGGCAACATAGGGCCCGTGGGAAGTCCGTCTCTTGAAGGGGGTTGGAGAAGGAGGGTGGGGAGTCGGAGGAAGGGCAGGAAGTGCTGCCTGCTTCCCACCAAGTTCTCCGGGGCCGAGAAAAGAGACGGTGAGCTTGTTCCTCACTCGTAGGTCAAAAACATCAGCTGCCCATACAGCTCAGTGGCTGTAGGAGCCCTGGAGTCAGGCTGTTTGGGTTTAAACCCCAGCCCTGCAATTACAGTCTTTCTTTAGACTTGCGAAGACCTTAAAACAGACCACAGAGCCCTCTTCTCTCAGCCCCTGGTGATGGCTGTGCCCATCTGCGCTCTGACTCCTTGTGCAGCTCTAGGGTAACTGTCATTATCACACATGCTGCAAGCTTCAGGCACACGGGGTGCCCCAGCAGGGGGTACCTACGGTGCCACTGTCCCCACTGCTTTTTAAAATTTTTTTTTATTTACTTGGGGGCTTCCCTGATGGCTCAGTGGGTAAAGAACCTGCCTACAATGCAGGAGACACAGGAGAGTGGGAAAACGGCAACCCACTGCAATATTCTTGCCTGAAAAATCCCATGGACAGAGGGCTACAGTCCAAGGGGTCACAAAGAGTCGGACATGACTAAGCAACTAAGCACTCATTTAATTATTTGGCTGCACCAGGTCCTAACTGTGGCACACAGGAGCCTCAATTTTCATTGCAGCTTGCAGGATATTTTTAGTTGAAGCATGCAAGATCTTTGATTTTTTTTCTCTCTCAGTTGCAGCATGCAAACTCTTAGTTGCAGCATGTGGGATCTGGTTCTCTGACCAGAGATCGAACCTAGGCCCCCGGTGCACTGGGAGCAAGGAATCTTAGGCACCACCAGAGAAGTCTCCAGGATCGGGGCTTTGACTAAACCAGACTGGAACCCAGAAGCCAAGGAAACGGCATTCCTGTTCTGGGATGGGCAGGGGGCTGAGGCACGATCTTACCAAGGCTCTGAGCAGTTGCCACTGGTGCTCGTCCAGACACTGGGAGGAGCCCTGCTCCAGGGCGTGTTGCTCCCGCAGCTCCTGGAGAAGGCTCTTCTTCCCCGACAGCCTCATCTGGGCCAGGGTGGTGACGGGCGCTGCCGCGGGAGAGCCAGCCTCCGGAGGGCTGAGCGCAGGAGCAGTCCGTGCCCCTGCAGGATGCACTGAGTGGACCTTTGGAGACAGTGGAGAGGAGGTTGGGGTGGGGGGTGAGTGTTCCTGGCTTCACTGAGCGTGGTGGTTAATTTTATGTGTGAGATTGACTGGGCCATGGGCGGAATGGACAGCTGATCCACTATCATTCTGAGAGCTGCTGTGAGGGTGTTTCTGGATGAGATTAACATTTGAATAAATGAGTAAAGCAGACGGTCCTCCCTAAAGTGGGTGGGCCTTGTCCAATCAGTCAAAGAGCTGAAGAGATGAAATGGCGCACTTAACCGCAAGTAAGGGGCAACTCCTCCTGCCTGCCTGCCTTGAGTGGGACATGGTTTTCTTTTGTACTTCCTTCTCTTTGTATTTAAACTGGACCACTGGCTTTTCCTGGGTCTTGGAACTGCTCACCTTCAAACTGGATGTCACACCATTAAGCCCCCTGAGTTCTCAGGCCTTTGAACTTGGGACTGAAATTACATATTGGTTCTCCTGAGTCTCCAGCTTGCCTACTGTGGATCTGGTGACTTCTCAGCTTCTCTATATCTGTACCTATGCATGCATGCCAAGTTGCTTCCGTTGTGTCTGACCCTTTGCAACTCTATGGACTGTGGCCCTCCAGGCTCCTGTGTCCATCAGATTCTCCAGGCAAGAATACTGGAGTGGGTTACCACACCCTCCTCCAGGGGATCTTCCCGACCCAGGGATTGAACTCGTGTCTCCCATGTCTCCTGTATTGGCAGGGAAGCTCTTTACCACTAGCGCAGCCTGGGAAGCCCACCTATATCTCTACCTCACCTATACTATATCTTCTATTGGTTCTGTTTGGAGAACCCTGACTAATACACGGACCCACTAAGAAACACCCCACAGGGAACCTTTCCAGAGGCAACAGGTTAAAATTATCCCATCTGCTGCTGCCCATCCTTTTAGATGTGGGTGCCCACTTGAGTTATAGTCAGTCATCTGTCCTTTGATTAACCTTTTAACTCTATCACATTCTGCCTCAAGTTTCAGATGCATATATACAGTTGCCTTCAGTACATACACATAGGGCTTCCCTGGTGGCTCAGAGGTTAAAGCGCCTGCCTCCAACGCGGAGACCCGGGTTCGACCCCTGAGTTGGGAAGATCCCCTGGAGAAGGAAATGGCAACCCACTCCAGTATTCTTGCCTGGAGAATCCCATGGACAGAGGAGCTTGGTAGGCTACAGTTCACAGGGTCACAAAGAGTCGGACACGACTGAGTGACTTCACTGTCTTTTCACTTTCAGTACATATCCACTCAAATTTCTTACATGACTCTAAAAATTAACACACTCAGAACTGAAGTCATGAACTATTTTTGCGTTCCTATCTCAGTGAGTCAAGCAGGAAACTCTGGTTTAGGGAGGCTCAACATTTGGTTTTATAACTTGAGGTATTTTCTTACAGCCTGAAAAGTTGAACAGAAAACTGTCAGTCAGTTTACCAAGGAGGAGAGAACCAGCAAACACTCCTAAGCATAAGGAAACACCCCTTGTAAAGACCTAATTTTGAATGAGTTAAATTCACCAGTGGAGTGGTTGATTTGCCACTGTCTGAAATCCCTGCTGGAAGTAAGATAAATCCTGTCTGGAGGAAGATCCCATCATTCAAAGTCCTAAGTTATTGCTACGATTTTTTAATAACACTGTCTAGCATTCAATAAAAATAACCAGACTTGCAAACAGATAAGAACTGACCAAAAATAAAGGAAAAAAACAGACAGTAGAAACATACCCACAAGATAATGGATATTAAAATAGTTAGCTATAGTGAATATGTTCAGGAAATTAAATGATAAGATGAATCTGAGCAGATAACTGGAAACTATGACAAAAATAAAGTGGAAATTCTAGAACTAAAAACACAGTAACCAGCATTAAGAATTCAGTAGATGAACTAAACAGTAGATAAGATAAAACTGAGGAGAGTGTGAAGGGGAAGAGAGTCAAAACAAGTTATCTAGACTGAACTACAAGGAACAAAAATATACAATAGCATGTAACAGACAAATAACCTAAGGAAAAAATATCTAATAAACATAAAATTGTATTCCCAGGAAGAGTAGGAAGAGAATAAGCAGAAGGAATATTTAAAGAATAAAGATTCAGAATTTTAAAAACTGATTAATGATAGCAAATTACAGATTCAAGAATCACTGCAGATTTAGTAAAAACAAACAGGAAATGCACAGAAACCCACATCCATGCTTAGGCGTATTATAATAAACTGATGAAAACCAAAGAACAAAAGAAAATCTTAAAAGCAATCAGAAACAACTGAAATCAAAAACAAAAGATTTCTTTAAAAGTATTTAAAAGACAGCTAAACTAGGATTTTACACCCAATGAAAACATTCCTCAAAATGGAGATAGACATTTTCAGACATACGAAATTTAAGAAAATTTGTCAGTAGCAAAGCTAAAATAAACAGGACCTTCATGCAAAAGAAATACTCCTAGGTGGACACTTAAAGATGGAGGAAAGAATCAAGAGCAACATAAAGTGTAAATCTAAATGAATATTGACTGCATAAACCAAAAACAGTATCTTGTGGAATTGCAAATGTATAAAGAAAGTGAAAGTGAAAGTCTCTCAGTCATGTTCAACTTTTGCAACCCCATGGACTGCAGTCCATGGAATACTCTAGGCTGGAATACTGGAGTGGGTAGCCGTTCCCTTCTCCAGGGGATCTTCCTAACACATGGATCAAATCCAGGTCTCCCACATTGCAGGCAGATTCTTTATGTAAAATGTCCAATAAGAAAAGCATTTTTCCTCTGTGAGAGAGAAACAAATGGAAATAAAGCATTCTACTGTCTTGAAAGAAGGAACATGTTAACGTATGCTACATTTTGGCACACAAAGGATGCAATTCAAAATCTCTGAACTATTAAAATCACAGTAAAAGAATATATAACTAATAAGCTAAATTATTAGTATATAATATATATACTATATACTATAAACTATACTATATATATAACTAAAAACTAAATTAGAGAGAGAAAATAGAAAATAATAAAACACCTAAACCAAAAGAACTATGGTGTTGGAGAAGACTCTTGAGAGACCCTTGTACTGCAAGGAGATCCAACCAGTTCATCCTAAAGGAGATCAGTCCTGAGTGTTCACTGGAAGGACTAATGCTAAAGCTGAAACTCCAGTACTTTGGCCACCTCATGGGAAGAGCTGACTCATTGGAAAAGACTTTGATGCTGGGAGGGATTGGGGCAGGAGGAGAAGGGGACGACAGAGGATGAGATGGCTGGATGGCATCACGGACTTGATGGATGTGAGTCTGAGTGAACTCTGGGAGTTGGTGATGGACAGGGAGGCCTGGCGTGCTGCGATTCATGGGGTCGCAAAGAGTCGGACACGACTGAGCGACTGAACTGAACTGAAACCAAAAGAAGGTAAGAGAGGAGAGGAAAAGGAACATAGAGCAGATTGGAAAAACATAAAACAAACAGAAAGGAGATAGATTAAAAATCCAAATATATTACCATAAAGTTGTACATTAAATATAAATGGACTAAATATTAGTACTATTAAAAGACATAGTTTTGAGACTAGATAAATCTTCCAATTGCTCACTACTGTCCTTAAATTGCTCACCAGATTCTCCCTACTTGTTTCCATCTCTTGATACCTATCCAACAATATAGCTATCCACATGCTTCTTGATACATACACAAAATAATTTCCTGGAAAGGACTGGGCAACTAGAAAATTAGCTATATCTAAATAATTTCTCTTATGTAAAATAAGGAAAAAGAAATATTTTTCAGGAAGCTGAAAAAGTGATACCACATTAATAACTAAAGAAAGAATATTTTAAAATATAAAATTTATTAATAAATGAGGAATGACTGAAAATGGGCAAAAGTGGTCTTTTTTGGAGTGATGGAAGTGTTTTACAATTGAATCGTGGTGATGGGTGCAGAACTCTTAAAAGTAACTAAAAATCATTGAATTATACTCTTAAAAATAATGCATGTAAACTATACCTCACAAAAGGTGTTTTAAAAGTTTCTATGAAAGACAACTCTATGAAGTAGGTATTGTTAGCTCCATTTTATGGATGAGAAAATTGAGGGTAAGAATAATTCATGTGCCCACACCAGGTCTGACTTCAACCTTTCATACATGGCACTCTGCTATTATTGTGTATTTCATATTCATGTTTATAATTTGGTTGTTCTCAAAACCACACTGTAAGGGAGGCCCAGGGGGGTGGGAGCTAACTTACAGATGAGGACGTGGAGGCTAACATGGAGCATCACACCGGACAGAAGGCCCCCAGCCTACACAAAGTTGTACTCACTCTTCACTGAGGCTTCCAAGTTGGCCCAAGACTCGGTGGATGATGTTCTCATGGTCATCTCTCAGGTGTGTCTGTAGCAGAGTGGATAGTGCATACTCCTCCATCCACACCTAAACCCCACAACAGAGGGACAGGGGTCAACCTCAAGTTCATTTCATCCATCAGTGCTTTGTCGGATCATACTTTTTGTTTCTTATTTTTAAAAAACCCTTTCTCTTCTGAGTTAATTAATTTTTCTCTTATGTGCTAAGTCACTTCAGGCGTGTCTGACTCTGTTTAACCCTATGGCCTTCAGCCCACCAGGTTCCTCTGTCCATGAAGTTTTCCAGGCAAGAATACTGGAGTGGGTTGTCATTTCCTACTCGAGGAATTGTCCCAGCACCATTTCTGATATAATTTATCTTATGACTGGCCTGTCATGCCACTTAGTCTAACATAGTTTCCATATGCACATGAATCTCATTCTAGGCTCTTTATTTAATTCTGCGGGTCTGTCTGTACCAGGACATCACACTTTAAGTTCTGCAATTTATAACAAGAGTTCATAGCGGTTAGAGCATGTCTTCCCATATTCTTTTGTACAAAACTGTCTTAGCTATTCTTGGTTCCTTTTCTTCATATATGAATTTTAGGGTCTGTGTATCAAGTTTGGGAAACAGCTTTTTGGGGATTCATTTTGTAATTAGATTGAATTCATAGACTTATTTGTAGAAATTGAATTTTCCTATTCAAGAACAAAGCCTTTTTCTCAATTCTTTATCCCTTCAACAACATTTTATAAACTTCTCCACTGGACTGTGCCATGTCTGACTCTTTGCGACCCCATGAACTGTACCCTGCCAGGCTTCTCTGTCCATGGAATTATCCAGGAAAGAATACTGGAGTGGATTGCCATTCCCTTCTCCAGAGGAACTTCCCAACCCAGGGATCAAACCCTGGTCTCCAGCCTCGCAGGCAGACTGTTTACCGTTTGAGCGACAGGGAAGTCTTCTCCATTAAGCTCTTATAAACACTGGTCAGATTTATTTTTAGGCACCCTGTAGCTTTTATTCTAAAGGTGATCTTTATCACTACTGTTCTCTTCTACTGCTTTGAAAGTTACCTATTCTATTTCTATTCTATCTACATTAAAAATTTTTAACACATATTCCTGATTCCACAAATCCAAAGTTAATCAGAAAAGGCAGAGGAACCAGAGATCAAATTGCCAACATCTGCTGGATCATGGAAAAAGCAAGAGAGTTCCAGAAAAACATCTACTTCTGCTTTATTGACTATGCCAAAGCCTTTGACTGTGTCGATCACAATAAACTGTGGAAAATTCTGAAAGAGATGGGAATACCAGAATACCTAACCTGCCTCTTGAGAAATCTGTATGCAGGTCAGGAAGCAACAGTTAGAACTGGACATAGAACAACAGACTGGTTCCAAATAGGAAAAGGAGTATGTCAAGGCTGTATACTGTCACCCTGTTTATTTAACTTCTATGTAGAGTACATCACGAGAAACGCTGGACTGGAAGAAACACAAGCTGGAATCAAGATTGCTGGGAGAAATAACCTCAGATATGCAGATGACACCACCCTTATGGCAGAAAGTGAAGAAGAACTAAAGAGCCTCTTGATGAAAGTGAAAGAGGAGAGTGAAAAAAGTTGGCTTAAAGCTCAACATTCAGAAAACAAAGATTATGGCATCCAGTCCCATCACTTCATGGGAAATAGATGGGGAAACAGTGGAAACAGTGTCAGACTTTATTTTGAGGGGCTCCAAAATCACTGCAAATGGTGACTGCAGCCATGAAATTAAAAGACGCTTAGTCCTTGGAAGAAAAGTTATGACCAACCTAGATAGGATATTCAAAAGCAGAGACATCACTTTGCTGACTAAGGTCAGTCTAGTCAAGGCTATGGTTTTTCCAGTGGTCATGTATGGATGTGAGAGTTGGACTGTGAAGAAGGCTGAGTGCCAAAGAATTAATGCTTTTGAACTGTGGTGTTGGAGAAGACTCTTGAGAGTCCCTTGGACTGCAAGGAGATCCAACCAGTCCATCCTGAAGGAGATCAGCCCTGGGATTTCTTTGGAAGGAATGATGCTAAAGCTGAAACTTCAGTACTTTGGCCACCTCATGCGAAGAGTTGACTCATTGGAAAAGACTCTGATGCTGGGAAGGATTGGGGGCAGGAGGAGAAGGGGACAACCGAGGATGAGATGACTGGATGGCATCACTGACTCAACGAACGTGAGTCTGAGTGAACTCCGAGAGATGGTGATGGACAGGGAGACCTGGCGTGCTGTGATTCATGGGGTCACAAAGAGTCGGACACGACTGAGCCGACTGAACTGAACTGAACTGAAAGTTAATCAACATTTCTTTTACCTTAGGATTCATGACTGTCAGCACTTCTGAAAATTTCTTTTTTTTTTAAATTTTTCCTTTTGTTTAAATTTTATTTTTACTTTATTCTACGTTACAATACTGTATTGGTTTTGCCATAGATTGACATGAATCAGCCACAGGTGTACAGGATCTCCCAATGCCAAAGCTCCCTCCCACCTCCCACCCCATATCATCTCTCTGGATCATCCCTGTGCACCAGCCCCAAGCATCCTGTATCCTGTATTGAACACAGACTGGCACTTCGTTTCTTACATGATAGTATACATGTTTCAATGCCATTCTCCCAAATCATCCCACCCTCTCCCTCTCCCACAGAGTCCAAAAGTCCGTTCTATACCTCTGTGTCTCTTTTGTTATCTCACATACAGGGTCATCATTACTATCTTTCTAAATTCCATATATATGTGTCAGTATACTGTATTGGTGTTTTTCTTTCTGGCTTACTTCACTCTGTATGATAGGCTCCAGTTTCATCCATCTCATTAGAACTGATTCAGATTTATTCTTTTTAAGGGCTGAGTAATACTCCATTGTGAATATGTACCACAGCTTTCTTATCCATTCATCTGCTGATGGACATCTAGGTTGTTTCCATGTCCTGGCTATTATAAACAGTGTTGCGATGAACATTGGGGTACATGTGAAAATTTCTTATCCATTATCAGCTTCAATATTATCTCTCTTTCGTTCTCTCCATTCTCTCCTTCTAGAATTGCTGGGACACTAAGGAAGTCCCCTCAGGACTTCCACCTTCTATTCCCATACCTCCTGCTGCTGCTAAGTCGCTTCAGTCGTGTCCGACTCTGTGTGACCTCATAGACAGCAGCCCACCAGGCTTCCCCATCCCTGGGATTCTCCAGGCAAGAACACTGGAGTGGGTTGCCATTTCCTTCTCCAATGCATGAAAGTGAAAAGTGAAAGAAAAGTCGCTCAGTCTTGTCCGACTCTTCGCAACCCCACGGACCGCAGCCTACCAGGCTCCTCCATCCATGGGATTTTCCAGGCAAGAGTACTGGAGTGGGGTGCCATCGCCTTCTCTGCCCATGCCTTCTAACCTCTCATTTTTCCATCTCTTTAGCCCTCCATGTCATATTCTGAACTACTTTCTCACCTTTATCTCCTAGTTCACACACTGTGTCTTCAACAATATTGAATTTGATATTTAACTCATCCATTAAATTTGTTTTCTTGATTACAATTTTCATTCATACAAGTATGCAGTTTTTAAATGTCATCTTTTTATATCACGTCTTGTTTTTATGCTAGCAATTCCTCTTTTTCTTATTGTTTCAAACATACTTCCTTCATAAGTGCTCTCTAATAGCCTCTTCATCTTAATTTCTTGGTGCTTGTGGTCTAAACTTGGTGCTTGCTGTATGTGCTGGCTCTCACTTATGGCAGATTGTTCCCTGTGTGTTTCATAATTCTGGATGTTATCTCATCTTCAGTGTGGCTTTGTCTGTGAAAATCTTGCGAGGTCCTAGGCTACTCAACTGATGCACTAAAAAGAATGGCAGAAACTCAAATCTAAGTTTGTCTGTCTCCAAAGCTCAACTATTTTCTAGGTCCACCATGCACCTCCCTAGCTCACTCACATCACCAGGAAAAACCAGCACTTAGAAACATGCAGTTAGACTGTGTTACACCAAGGCCTCTGGCTTAAGGTGAGGCTCTTTCACTTCCCCTGCATCTGTTTTTTTTTTTTTTTAATACTTTATTCTACGTTACAGTACTGTATTTGTTTTGCCATACATTGACATGAATCAGCCACAGGTGTACACGATCTCCCAATGCCAAAGCCCCCTCCCACCTCCCACCTCATATCATCTCCCTGGATCATCCCGTGCACCAGCCCCAAGCATCCTGTATCCTGTATTGAACACAGACTGGCACTTCGTTTCTTATACGATAGTATACCTATTTCAATGCCATTCTCCCAAATCATCCCACCCTCTCCCTCTCCCTCAGAGGCCAAAAGTCCGTTCTATACCTCTGTGTCTCTCTTGTTGTCTCACATACAGGGTCATCGTTACTATCTTTCTAAATTCCATTTATATGTGTCAGTATACTGTATTGGTGTTTTTCTTTCTGGCTTACTTCACTCTGTATGATAGGCTCCAGTTTCATCCATCTCATTAGAACTGATTCAGATTTATTCTTTTTAAGGGCTGAGTAATACTCCATTGTGTATATGTACCACAGCTTTCTTATCCATTCACCTGCTGATGGACATCTAGGTTGTTTCCATGTCCTGGCAATTATAAACAATGCTGCAATGAACATTGGGGTACATGTGTCTCTTTCAATTCTGGTTTCCTCAGTGTGTATGCCCAGCAGTGGGATTGCTGGGTCATAAGGCAGTTCTATTTGCAATTTTTAAAGGAATCTTCACACTGTTTTCCATAGTGGCTGTACTAGTTTGCATTCCCACCAACAGTGTAAGAGGTTCCCCTTTCTCCACATCCTCTCCAGCATTTATTGCTTGTATACTTTTGAATCGCAGCCATTCTGACTGGTGTGAAATGGTACCTCATTGTGGTCTTGATTTGCATTTCTCTGGTAATGAGTGATGTTGAGCATCTTTTCATGTGTTTGTTAGCCATCCGTATGTCTTCTTTGGAGAAATGCCTATTTAGTTCTTTGGCCCACTTTTTGATTGGATCATTTATTTTTCTGGAGTTGAGCTGCGTAAGTTGCTTGTATATCTTTGAGATTAGTTGTTTGTCAGTTGTTTCATTTGCTATTGTTTTCTTCCATTCAGAAGGCTGTCTTTTCACCTTACTTATAGTTTCCTTTGTTGTGCAGAAGCTTTTAATTTTAATTAGATCCCATTTGTTTATTTTTGCTTTTATTTCCATTATACTGGGAGTTGGATCATAGAGGATCCTGCTGTGATTTATGTCGGAGAGTGTTTTGCCTATGTTTTCCTCTAGGAGTTTTATAGTTTCTGGTCTTACATTTAGATCTTTAATCCATTTTGAGTTTATTTTTGTGTGTGGTGTTAGAAAGAGATCTAGTCTCATTCTTTTACAAGTGGTTGACCAGTTTTCCCAGCACCACCTGTTAAAGAGACTGTCTTTACTCCATTGTATATTCTTGCCTCCTTTGTCGAAGATAAGGTGTCCATAGGTGTGTGGATTTATCTCAGGGCTTTCTATTTTGTTCCATTGATCTATATTTCTGTCTTTGTGCCAGTACCATACTGTCTAAATGACTGTGGCTTTGTAGTGTAGGAGATGTAGGGGATGGAGATGACCATGCTGCATGCAGAATAGGGACAAAGCACAGAGGCTTCCCTGGTGACTCAGCCTGCAATGCAGGAGACCTGGGTTCAATCCCTGGGTCAGGAAGATCCACTGAAGAAGGAAATGGCAACCCACTTCAGTATTCTTGCCTGGAGAATCCCATGGGCAGAGGAGCCTGGCAGGATACAGTCCATGGGGTCGCAAAGAGTCAGCCATGACTGAGCGACTAACACTTTCACTTTCACAGAGGCTTTGAGTGTGAGTAAGCAGCTTAGGCGGAGAAGGCGATGGCACCCCACTCCAGTACTCTTGCCTGGAAAATCCCATGGATGGAGGAGCCTGGTAGGCTGCAGTCCATGGGGAGGCAAAAGAGTTGGACAAGACTGAGCGACTTCTCTTTCACTTTTCACTTTCATGCATTGGAGAAGGAAATGGCAACCCACTCCAGTGTTCTTGCCTGGAGAATCCCAGGGATGGGGGAGCCTGGTGGGCTGCCGTTTATGGGGTCACACAGAGTTGGACACGACTGAAGTGACTTAGCAGCAGCAGCAGCAGCAGCAGCAAGCAGCTTAGGCTTCAGTTTTCTGGGCCTTGTAATTTAAAGTACTTATACTTAATCCCTGGTAGCTTGGACGGTTAAGCATCTGCCTACAATGCAGGAAACCTGGGTTCGATCCCCTGGGTCTTCAGGAAGATCCCCTGAGAAAGAAATAGCAACCCACTCCAGTATTCATGCCTGGAAAATCCCATGGACCAAGGAACCTGGTGGGCTACAGTCCATGGGGTCTCAAAGAGTTGGACTGAACAGCTTCTCTCTATATATACTTAATCACACAAAATCACACTGTGTTACCCAGAATTGTTTGTTAAAGCCAGTCTCTGATGTGTTTTGTAAGAACTCTACAATAACCTGTCAAAGTGCTTAGAAAACAAAAACACTCTAGAAAATTCAACACAGTCAAGATTTCCTAAAAATAAATTAACATTGTCACTAAAGTACACGGGGGTCTTTGATGTGCGTTTAGAGAAGACAGATAAAGCTAGTAACAGGATCCAAAGATGGTCAAGAGTACACAGATCATCCAAGCAGACGGTGCCCAAAGTGGTCACACCATTTCTTTAATATTGTTGAAGGCAAGTTCATGAATGTTTGAATTTAGAAGCAAAGAGCTGCTTCCCTGGGCTAGAGTGTTGACCCTGTTAAGTGCTATTGGGTCATTTGTGGTTTCCAATATGGTTACTGTTTTTTCAAAGTTTCATCTACTAAGGAGATAAAGGGAAAACGAACCAACAGTCAGCACATGCCTGGTACCTGTTGGGGGTTTTGGAACATTCTCCTATAAAGGAAAAGAAAGAAAGAAAGTGAAGTCGCTCAGTTGTGTCTGACTCTTTGCGACCCCATGGACTGTAGCCCATCAGGCTCCTCCATCCATGGGATTTTCCAGGCAAGAATGGGTTGCCATTTCCTTCTCCAAGGGATCTTCCTGACCCAGGGCTCGAACCCAAGTCTCCTGCACTGCAGCCAGACTCAACCATCTGAGCCACCAGGAAGCCCTCCTATAAAGGAGGTGGGTTTATAAGTGAGCCAGGAGGTGAAGCCAACACCTTAGGCCAACACTGGTGTGCTACGGGAGGGAGGCACTGCAGGTTTAAAAGCACAGTCAGAGAAGGTCTTGGGGTGAAGGTGGCTTGGGAGAAAGTTCTTAAGCAGGACCAATGAGGCAGGAATGCTGGGGAGCTACAGGCATACAAGGATACCAGGGAGGCTACAGTGGAGTGAGAGGGGAGACAGGGAGGAGAGAGAGGGAGGAGGTCAGCCCCTGACATGTGGGGCTGTGCAGGGCAGGATAAGGACTCTGGCTTTTATGCTGCATGAAATGAGCGGAGAAATGAATTGATGAGACACAGTATCTTTTACCAAGTCTAATGTGCCGGTGGTTATGAAATGCAGTTATTTTAGATCCTATGCAGAGAGAAAAATCACTGCCAATTAAATTAAGAAGATCTCAGTTTTAGAGATGTTAAAATGTGACTAAATCTGCATCTTAAGTGCCAGCCTATGTTCGATACAGGATACAGGATGCTTGAGGCTGGTGCACGGGGATGATCCAGAGAGATGATATGGGGTGGGAGGTGGGAGGGGGATTCAGGATTGGGAGCTCGTATACACCTGTGGCGGATTCATATCAATGTATGGAAAAACCAATACGGTATTGTAAAGTAAAATAAAGTAAAAATAAAATTAAATAAATAAATAAATAAATACTTACCCCCCCCCCCCCCAAAAAAAAGAATGGGATACATGTTCCTTCTGGAGCAAGGAGGGGTCAAGACGGCAGAACAGGAAGACACTGAGGTCATGTATGGATGTGACAGTTGGACTGTGAAGAAGGCTGAGCACCCGAAGAATGGATGCTTTTGAACTGTGCTGTTGGAGAAGACTCTTGAGAGTCCCTTGGACTGCAAGGAAATCAACCAGTCCATTCTAAAGGAGATCAACCCTGGGATTTCTTTGGAAGGAATGATGCTAAAGCTGAAACTCCAGTCCTCTGGCCACCTCATGCGAAGAGTTGACTCGCTGGAAAAGACTCTGATGCAGGGAAGGATTGGGGGCAGGAGGAGAAGGGGATGACAGAGGATGAGATGGCTGGATGGCATCATGGACTCAATGAACGTGAGTCTGAGTGAACTCCGGGAGTTGGTGATGGACAGGGAGGCCTGGTGTGTTGCGATATGGGATCACAAGGAGTCGGACACGACTGAGCAACTGAACTGAACTGAACTGAGGTTACCTCCTCCCATGGGCACATCGAAATTACAACTATTAACAGAGCAACTATTGATGAGAATGACCTGAAGAGCAGCAGAAAAAAATCTACAACCAACGGTATAAAGATGAATGGGAGGTTCCTGTACAGCACACGGAGCTCAGCTGTGATGACCTAGAGAGGTGGAATGGGGAGGGGGATGGGAGGCTCAAAGGGAGGAGATATATGGATACCTATATGGCTGTATATGAATACTTATATATGAATACCATTATCGTATAGCAGAAACTAAGACAGCATTGTAATGCGGTTATATTCCAATTGAAAAAAACTCCAAATCAAAAAAAAGAAGAAACCACAATGAGAAGGGTCAAAAGGATCGGGTCAGCGTATAGCCAAGACCCATAATTATAGGTGCTGCTACTGCTACTGCTAAGTTGCTTCAGTCGTGTCCGACTCTGTGCAACCCCACAGATGGTAGCCCAACAGGCTCCCCAGTCCCTGGGATTCTCCAGGCAAGAACACTGGAGTGGGTTGCCATTTCCTCCTCCAATGCATGAAAGTGAAAAGTGAAAGTGAAGTTGCTCAGTCGTGTCTGACTCTTAGCGATCCCATGGACTACAGCCCACCAGGCTCCTCTATTCATGGGATTTTCCAAGCAAGAGTACTGGAGTGGGGTGCCCTTGCCTTCTCCAATAACAGGTGGGGAACCCTCAAATAGAGGATAATTACTATTGCATTGGTTCTCCCCACGCAGTGAGGGGTCCAAAGCTCCCCAGCCCAGGGGTCTTGCACTCCAAAGATGAACTCTAAGAACGTTTGGCTTTGAAGATCTGCAGGGCTTATATTCGGGAGAGCCAAATGATCATTGGAAACAGAGACCCATCCTCAAAGGCTGCACACAAAATCTCACGAGGTCCAGGAACCAAGGCAGAAGTAGTCATTTGAAAGAACCCTGGGTCAGATCTACCTGTTGATATTAGAGAGCCTCCCAGAGGGGCAGGAGGCAACCAGAGCTCCGTCTGAGGACAGAAGCACTGGCAGCAGCCATTTGGGGAGCTCTTTCTACTGCGAAAGTGGTGAAGAATTTGTCTGCAGTGCAGCAGACCCAGGTTGGGAAGATCCCTGGAGAAGGAAATGGCAACTCACTCCAGTATTCTTGCCTGGAGAATCTCATGGATGGAGGAGCCCGGTAAGCTACACTCCATGGGGTCACAGAGAGTCGGACATGACTGAGCAACTAACACTTTCTACCACGAGGACACATGCTCAGAAGCACTCTTTCTGAATCCCCACTCTGGCTAATTAGCACAGGGGTCCAGCCTCACCCGCCAGCCTGCCAGTGGTGAAGCAGCTAGCCAGGCAAGGACACAAGCCGCCCACCAGCAGGCCAACTGCCTTAGGACACATAGACCCTCCAGCTGGCCCAGGGTCTGACCCTGCCCACCAACTGGTGGCCCTGGACTAGCCCCCCAGACCAGCCTCACTCACCAGCAGTCTTAGTAATATTTTTTGGATATGTCTTCTCAGGGGTTTCCCAGGTGGCTCAGTGTTAAAGAATCTACCTCCCAACCAGGAGATTTGGGTTCGATCCCTGGCTTGGGACGATCCCCTGGAGGAGGAAATGGCAACCCACTCTAGTATACTTGCTTGGAAAATTCCACAGACAGAGGAGCCTGGGAGACTATGGTCCATGGGGTTGCAAAGAGTCAGATATGACTGAGCATGACCACCCGCTCATGTCTCCCCAGGCAAAGGAAACGACAGCAAAAATGAGCAAACGCGACTAAATGAAACTAAAAAGATTTTGCACACTGAAGGAAATTATCAACAAAATGGAAAGGCTGCCCACTGAATGGGAGATATTTGCAAACGATGCACCCCACAGCAACAGTTACCTTGGGCCCACCTGCACAATCAGGATAATCTCCCCTTTTCAAGATTCTTACCTTACTTCCCATCTGCAAAGACCCTTTGCCACATAAGGTAACATTCACAGCTTCTGGGAATTAAGATGAGGACATCTTTGAGGGAGTGTTAGGCATCTTTGGCCTAACCCAGCAGACTGGGGAGTAGCTCACACACCTGCATCAGAATGGATCACACTTTGAGGACCACTAGGTTAGGGGCAGTGGTTGAGAGGAGCAACCCAACGTTCAAGGAGCGGCGGCTGCGTGGGAGCAGGAGGGCCGAGAGGAGCTACTCTGCATACAAGGTCAGGAGGGGCAACCTCATCCAAGGTCAGGAGCAGTGGCTGCACTTTGCTGGAGCAGCCATGATGAGATACCCCACATCCAGTGTAACAGAAACCCAAGTAAGATGGAGAGGGCATCAGAGGGCAGACACACTGAAACCATAATCACAGAAAATTAGCCAATCTGGTCACACAGACCACAGCCTTGTCTAACTCAATGAAGCTAAGCCATACTGTGTGGGGCCACCCAAGATGGACAGGTCATGGTGGAGAGGTCTGACAGACAGAATGTGGTCCACTAGAGAAGGGAATGGCAGACCATTTCAGTATTCTTGCCTTGAGAACCCCATGAACAGTATAAAAGGCAAAATGAGAGGATACTGAAAGAGGAACTCCCCAGGTCAGTAGATGCCCAATATGCTACTGGAGATCAATGGAGAAATAACTAAAGAAAGAATGAAGGGATGGAGCCAAAGCAAAAACAATACCCAGTTGTGGATGTGACTGGTGATAGAAGCAAGGTCCGATGCTGTAAAGAGAAATATTGCATAGGAATCTGGAATGTCAGGTCCATGAATCAAGGAAAATTGGAAGTGGTCAAACAGGAGATGGCAAGAGTGAACGTCGACATTCTAGGAATCAGAGAATGAAAATGGACTGGAATGGGTGAATTTAACTCAGATGACCATTATATCTACTACTGTGGGCAGAAATCTCTTAGAAGAAATGGAGTAGCCATTATGGTCAACAAAAGAGTACAAAATGCAATACTTGGATACAATCTCAAAAACAATAGAATGATCTCTGTTCGTTTCCAAGGCAAACCATTCAATATCACAGCAATCCAAGTCTATGCCCCAACCAGTATTGCTGAAGAAGCTGAAGTTGAATGGTTCTGTGAAGACCTACAAGACCTTTTAGAACCAACACCCCAAAAAGATGTCCTTTTCATTATAGGGGACTGGAATGCAAAAGTAGGAAGTCAAGAAACACCTGGAGTAACAGACAAATTTGGCCTTGGAATACAGAATGAAGCAGGGCAAAAGCTAATAGAGTTTTTCTAAGAGAACACACTGGTCATAGCAAACACCCTCTTCCAACAACACAAGAGAAGAGTCTACACATGGACACCACCAGATGGCCAACACTGAAATCAGACTGATTATATTCTTTGCAGCCAACGATGGAGAAGCTCTATACAGTCAGCAAAAACAAGACCAGGAGCTGACTGTGGCTCAGATCATGAACTCCTTATTGCCAAATTCAGACTGAAATTGAAGAAAGTGGGGAAAACCACTAGACCATTCAGGTACGACCTAAATCAAATCCCTTATGATTATACAGTGTAAGTGAGAAATAGGTTTAAAGGCCTAGATCTGATAGATAGAGTGCCTGATGAACTATGGACAGAGGTTCATGACATTGTACAGGAGAAAGGGGTCAAGACCATCCCCATGGAAAAGAAATTGCAAAAAAGCAAAATGGCTGTCTGAGGAGGCCTTACAAATAGCTGTGAAAAGAAGAGAAGCAAAAAGCAAAGGAGAAAAGGAAAGATATAAGCATCTGAATGCAGAGTTCCAAAGAATAGCAAGGAGAGATAAGAAAGCCTTCCTCGGCGAGCAATGCAAAGAAACAGAGGAAAAGAACAGAATGGGAAAGACTAGAGATCTCTTCAAGAAAATCAGAGATACCAAGGGCACATTTCATGCAAAGATGGGCTCAATAAAGGACAGAAATGATATGGACCTAACAGAAGCAGAAGATATTAAGAAGAGGTGGCAAGAATACACAGAAGAACTGTACAAAAAGATCTTCATGAACCAGATAATCACGATGGTGTGATCACTCACCTAGAGCCACACATCCTGGAATATGAAGTCAAGCGGGCCTTAGAAAGCATCACTATGAACAAAGCTAGTGGAGGTGATGGAATTTCAGTTGCGCTATTTCAAATCCTGAAAGATGATGCTATGAAAGTGCTGCAGTCAATATGCCAACAAATTTGGAAAACTCAGCAGTGGCCACAGGACTGGAAAAGGTCAGTTTTCATTCCAATTCCAAAGAAAGGCAATGTCAAAGAATGCTCAAACTACTGCACAATTGCACTCATCTCACACGCTAGTAAAGTAATGCTCAAAATTCTCCAAACCAGGCTTCAGCAATACGTGAACCGTGAACTTCCAGATGTTCAAGCTGGTTTTAGAAAAGGCAGAGGAACCAGAGATCAAATTGCCAACATCCACTGGATCATGGAAAAAGCAAGAGAGTTCCAGAAAAACATCTATTTCTGCTTTATTGTCTATGCCAAAGACTTTGACTGTGTGGATCACAATAAACTGTGGAAAATTTGAGAGATGGAAATACCAGACCACCTGAGCTGCCTCTTGAGAAATCTGTATGCAGGTCAGGAAGCAACAGTTAGAACTGGACATGGAACAACAGATTGGTTCCAAACAGGAAAAGGAGTATGTCAAGGCTGTATATTGTCACCCTGCTTATTTAACCTATATCCAGAGTACATCATGAGACACGCTGGGCTGGATGAAGCACAAGCTGGAATCAAGATTGCTGGGAGAAATATCAATATTCTCAGATATGCAGATGACACCACCCTTATGGCAGAAAATGAAAAGCAACTAAAAAGCCTGAAAGCGGAGAGTGAAAAAGTTGGCTTAAAGCTCAACATTCAAAAAATGAAGATCATGGCATCCGGTCCCATCACTTCATGGTAAATAGATGGGGAAACAGTGAAAAGTGTCAGACTTTATTTTGGGGGGCTCCAAAATCACTGTGGATGGTGATTGCAGCCATGAAATTAAAAGATGCTTACTCCTTGGAAGGAAAGTTATGACCAACCTAGATAGCATATTAAAAGCAAAGATATTACTTTGCCAACAAAGGTCTGTCTAGTCAAGGGTATGGTTTTTCCTGTGGTCATGTATGGATGTGGGAGTTGGACTGTGAAGAAAGTTGAGTGCCAAAGAATTAATGCTTTTGAACTGTCATGCTGGAGAAGACTCTTGAGAGTGCCTTGGCCTGCAAGGAGATCCAACCAGTCCATCCTAAAGGAGACCAGTCCTGGGTGTTCATTGGAAGGACTGATGCTGAGGCTGAAATTCCAACACTTTGGCCACCTCATGCCGAGTTGACTCATTGGAAAAGACTCTGATGCTGGGAAAAGACCCTGATTGGGGGCAGGAGGAGAAGGGGACGATAGAGGATGAGATGGCTGGATGGCATCACCGACTCGATGCATACGAGTTTGGGTGAACTCCGGGAGTTGGTGATGGACAGGGATGCCTGGCGTGCTTCGATTCATGGGGTTGCAAACAGTCAGACACAACTGAGCGACTGAACTGAACTGAACTGAACTGATCCTACATCCTATTCCAGTTGTGTAACTAACAAAATCCACAATATTTAACAATTTCCCTGAGCAATGGGGTATGAAATCACCAAGACGTTTTACTTAGAAAATAGGTGGAGAATGAATTTTATAGTCTGGGTGTGTGTTTGATTTTCCATGAAGAGTTCTGTCAGTCCTTTTCTTCTCATGACTAAATATTCATCTTGACTACAGAAAGTTCATCTCTCATTTTTCATCATCAACAAGGAAATATGGAAAGTGGGAGAGAATATGGATCCCTAAATATCTTATGGTAATTTAAGGCAATTAGACAATCAATCAGTAAATTAATTTTGACATACACATTTTGAGAAAGCAGTCTTGGGTCAAACTTATTTAATCAGTTGATGAGGTCATTAACCCTCCTGTTTGCTTCCTGCATGCAAAATTCCTCTCAAAATACTTCTGCACAAGCACAGGAAACTTCACATATGTGCATATGCTCACAAAGTAAATGAATAAAAACAAAACCCAGAATCTAGGTACTGTCTGATATCTGCTTAAAATAAAAGATTCATAACTGGAGGCTTTGGATGAATCATGAGACTTCACCTAATAATTTATCAGAACTGAAATTCTGGATTTTTTTCAATATCAATGTTATAAAGTGATTAAACAGATACAGTGCAAAGGGCCTTAGCCTGCATTTGCCTGTGTTATCTTGCAGCAACCACATAGGGTATTTTGATCGATATTTTTCACATGAAAGCTGCGATTCAGAGAAATTCAGTAAGTTGTACAAAGTTACAGCTTTGTGGGAGGTCAGCTAACTGGCTAAAGTCACTCAGGCCATTAATGCCGTTGTTGTTTAGTCGCTAAGTCACATCCAACTCTTTTGTGACCCCATGGACTGTGCCCGCCAGGCTCCTCTGTTCATGGAATTCTCCAGGCAAGAATACTGGAGTGGGTTGCCATTTCCTTCTTCAGTGGATCTTCCTGACCCAGGGACTGAACCTGCATCTCCTGTGCTGGCAGGTGGATTCTTTACCACTGAGCCACCAGGGGAGCCCATTAACGGGGCTACTCTGCCTCAAATGCAGGCATTCAGCTTCCAAGGTTAGAAGACCGTCTGCAAACCACAATTGTCTCTAAAAGGCCTGACCACCCCACTTGGGGAGCCAACATCAGAGGCACTTTAGATTCATCTGGTGAGCTTTCCAAACCGCCGAGATCCAGGTTCCCCCCTGCTTCCCCAGAGATGGCAAATGATATGGCCTGGGATCCAGGACTGGTATGAATTGGAGGAATTCAGCCTCATGTACATCCCCTGGTGATCCTGTGCTAATTTCCAAAGCTGCATATTATCCTGGGAAGTGAAGCGAAGTTTTCTTGAGCATTTGCTATGTCCCAGCTAGTGGGTTTTGAATAAGGAAGTGAAATAAGAAAATCAGGGCTACTGCCCTTTAGGATGTACCAGCCACATATGCAGGAGACGACGACCAGTCACAGGACAACAGATGCAGCTGACGGCAGACTGAAATTAACTAGCAGGAGATCTAATAAACCGGACAGGCAGGCACCTAGACTTGTGCCCACCTACAGGGAAAGGCCCTGTGTTTGCACGGTGCTTCTATTTACTTTTTGGTAGTTTGGACAGCTCACCCTATTTTCTTTAGAAAATTTCTATCAGATACATACATTGAGGGTTTTTGGTGACTAACTGAACACTCAACGGAAAAAAGACACGGTGTTTCTCATAACAAGCACCTAGGGGTGGGCGGTCCAGGGCTGGGACAGTCCGCCTCTCTGCTCCACTCTCCTTCATCTCATCTCTAAGTCAAAGGAAGGCCAGTGGTCCTCCAGTCCTCCCATAACTGCTTTGGGCAGGAAGAACAGGAAATGCTAAAGAGGAAGATGTTTCTTAGCAACACGTGACCTTTGCAGGTATCGCAGCTTATCTCACAGGCTAGAACTCCGTCAACGAGACCACTTCTAGAAACTGGGATATTGAGCATGTTAGTTTTGCAGCCTCTAGCATGCAGGAAAGCAGGAGAGAAGGGAAATGGGGGCATTTTCATGTGTCACATTTGAAAATCTGTCAGTTTTAATTTAAAAAAATTGATATGTATTAGCTTCCTATGGCTGTTATAACACAGCACCACAAACTCTGTGGCTTCAAACAAATTTAGTACCTTACCGTTCTGGAGGTGAGTTTGGAATGAAAGGAACAGGACTGTTTTCCTTCTGGAGGCTCTCAGGTAGGGGCGAAATCTGTTCCTTGCTTTTTCCAGCTCCTTGAGGGCGCTCCCATTCCTTGACTGATGCCCACATCCTAGCCTCTGCCCAGGACATCACATCTCCTCTGACTCTGACCCTCTTCCTTTCCTCTTAAAAGGACCCTTGTGATTACACTGGCCACTCAGATAATTCAGAATAAACTTCATGTCCCCAAATCCTTAATGTAATTGCATCTGCAAGGTCCCCTTTGCCCTGTTAGGTAACATATTCACAGGTTCTGGGGATTAGGATGTGGGGGCATTATTCTGCCTACCACACATATTGTTGTTCAGTCGCTCAGTTGTGTCTAACTCTTTGCGACCCCATGGACTGCAGCATACCAGGCTTCCCTGTCCTTCACTATCTCTGGCGTTTGCTGAAACTCAAGTCCATTGAGTCAGTGATGTCATCCAACCATCTCATGGTCTGTTGCCCTCTTCTCCTCCTGCCTTCAATCTGTCCCAACGTCAGGGTCTTTCCCAAAGACTCAGTTCTTCACATCAGGTGGCCAATGTACGGTTTTAATGATGAAATAGACTTTCACTGAAATAGGAGTCCCCTGTGTGAAGCCCCTCCCACCCCTACCTCAGTCCACTCCCTTAGTAATTTACTTCTGTTGTTCTAAAGAAGAGGTTCTGGGCGTCATCTCCGGCCTTCCTACACTGGGAGAGGAGAGGTCTGCTCTCTTCTCTTCCCATCCCAGCCCACCCGGCCGGTGTTGTGAAAGGCTGGCAACCAGAATCTTGGTAAAACACTCAGCACAGGCACTCGGGGATGCTCAGTGAAAGAAATGCCTCATTATCCTTCAAAAGTTAATGAAAACGCAGACTCTAGACCCAGTTTTACAAAAATGCTGCACCTGCTTTTCCTGCTCTAGGAGATCCTGGAAGAGTTTCCACTGCTGGCTCCGGAAGCGGTCCGACTTCTCCAGCTGCCGAGTCGAGTTCTCCTGGGCCTCCTGCCTCAGGTATTCACACTCTGCCTGGGAGAGGTCGGTCACACGGGGAGCGTCTGCAGGAACAGGATGTCCATGAACTTCTGAACGTTTCCATGGTGCTGCAGTACAGCTCCTGAAGCCGAGAGCCACAAGACGGAGTTACAAGTCATGGTCTCACCCTGGGCAGGGCCAAGGTCTTCCCATGAGACACAGAGGCAATCCAGCGAAAGGAATTGTCACACATGTGTGTGCACATGAGCACAAACACACAAAAAGTTGGGAAATACCGACTGCCTTCCAGCCCTCTCACCCGCACCCTGTCAAGCCCCAGACCTGCCCCCTGACCCAGTGAGCCCTTACTCACTGGCATCTCCTCTAAACCTCCATCTAGATTATGTTCACAGCCTCTCCCTGGTTTCCCTGCCTCCCTCCATCCTCCACATTTAGGTGAGTTATTTGCAGAAGCACAGCCCTTTCATTTCCAGTTCAAATACCTTGGAGGGCTTCTCTTTCCATTGCAATCAGAATTACCTAGCAGGGCTTCAAGGCAGTCCTGACTCACTACTCACCATTCTGCTCCTTCACCCCACCTTCCCCACTCCATCCTCTAAAAATGTATCTTTTAATTGTGAAAAATAAAAGCATATAGATAATAATATATTAAACATTTGGAATCCACCATTCAGTTTTCTTTTTTCTTCCAGATTAAAAACACTAAAACTTGCAGGTTAAGTTGGAACCCTTTAAGTTCCCTCTGTAGTTCTTTTCCCCTCCCACCTAGCCGCCTCAGAATCAGCCATCCCCATGAATTCAGCATCTCTGTCTCCAATTTAGATGTCTATACTTTCACTATATGTGATGTCCACAAACGTGGCTTTTGGTGTGCCTGTTAATTCACATAAATGACACCTCATTGCATGTTTCATTATGCAGATACTTTGCAAGCCTCTACACTTTGCCCCACCTCCAGGCACTTGCACATCTGAAATGGACTCCTCTTCGTCCTGCAAAACCCCTACAAAAAAAATCCCTTCTCTGTGAAGCCTTGCCTGGGCCACTCACAAGGGCGTTTCTGACCCTGGGCTCCTGCAGCTCTTTGGTTAGCCCCACCAGGGCATCAAAACTACAATTCATCTGTCAGTCGTCCTGGACCACAACTGCCTGAGAGTGGATGCATCATACTCTGTACCTACGTCTCACATCCTCCCAGACCAACCACCTGACTGCAGTGTCTGAATGCATCACACACCAACAGGAGGCAGAATGCCCATTCCCCCTTCTCCAGCTAGGAACTCCCTACATGTGTTCCAAATTCTATGTGAGGTCTCCTCTTCTGAGAGGTCTCCTGACCACAGGGCTTTTTGTGGCCATTAGTTGTTTGATTATCCTTGTCATGGACTAGACCATGAGGTTTCTCAAGAACAGAGTCTTATTACTTTAGCATCTATAACGCCTAGAAGAGTACCTGGCAAATATCAGGTAATAATATTAACATTGTTAATGATTATGAATTCTTAATGTGTTTCAGAGTGTCATAAACACATTTCTTTCATAATATCATTCATCCAATAGTCCAATGTAGATGTTCTATTATAATTACCATTGTTTTATAGACAAGAAAAATAAGACCCAGAGAAGAGAAGTAGCTGGACATTTGTAGAGGGTGGATTCTGACTACTGGACTATTGGACTCATGCTCTTAACTTGTATGGTATGAGGATAATTGTTTTTTCTTTTTTTGGAAAAACATTCTTAGCATCTCATCTGGTGTACCTAGCTCATATTTGGTGGGCTCAATGAATATAAATTAAATTTAACTCTGTGTTAGTTAAACCCAATGACCATGAGGCATGGTCAGTAGTGTCTGACTCTTTGTGACCCCATGGACTGTAGCCCCCAGGCTTCTCTGTCCATGGGATTATCCAGGCAAGAATACTGGCTTGGGTTGCCATTTCCTCTCCAGAGGATCTTTCTAACCCAGGGATTGAACCCCAGTCTCCAGCATCCCCTGCATTGGCAGGTGGATTCTTTACCACTGAGACACCTGGGAAGCCCAAACTCAGTGACTACCATGCTCTAAAAAGCCCATGGCCAAACTGAACTTTGTTTGGAATAAAGTGCCCATGACAGGGGCATAAGGGATCCACATCCTTTTAGAAGACTTAGAGATCCTACTTCTGATAGTGGCCAGGCAGGTAACTGGAACCAGTTTTTCCCACTGAGGATGAATGTTTTTAAAAAGCTGGACAAAATGTTTATTAAACCATCATAAAAGTCCCAAAGAGCTAACAAGGAAGTATAGAGTGTAGGGTCCAAGGTCTGGGAGAAGATGGCATCAGAGAAGCGTGCCCAGCCTTTGGGCGTATTTATATACAGGGTGTAGGTCAATCCAAGGGACATGCCTGCACAGCTGATGGACCCTGGACAGCCTCTGGTAGTTGAAGGGACAGCAGGTAAATCATTCCATGCCAAGGATTGGGAACCCAAAAGCTGCAATGCAGAAACATGAGTGAAATGGAAGGAAATCAGATCTGACAGGTTTAAACACACAGCAACCTGGAGTCCGTTCACGTGGGTGGCCCAGTGTATTTCAAGTTTAGGCCTTGAGTGAAGAGGATTCTAGATCATTCGAGACCCAGTCATCTGGCAGAAGCAAAGGAGAAAAAATCTTCTTTGGAGAAGGAGAACATCACTGTATGCCTGAAAATATTTTTATAAATAATGTACAAATCTGAGATAAGGCATACAGTGAAAAATACATGAATGCACAAGGAGTACAAAAGGAGACGAGAATACAAGGAGAGTACACGAGCAGACAAGACCATGTCCAAAGAGCTACACAAACAACAGACACGCAAACCCACAGGCTGCGGAGCACAGTACACAGACTTCAGAGCGGATGCTCACTATGCTTCTGATTTTAAAAGCCACTCTTAAGCCTTAAAGCAAAGACCTGGAGATTACAAAAAGTAATGCTATTTAGTATTTTTTTTTTTTAATTAGAACTTCTAGAATTGAAGAACACTGTCCAATAATAGGAACCCAATGCAAAGGTTTCATTGCAGTTTAGATGCAGCTGAAGAGAAAATGCATACAGGAAGACAGATCAGGAGAAAATCTAGACAAAGAGAGGCTAAAGGATGGAGAAGATGAAGGCTAAAAGACACCGTACGAAAGTCCCACACTTTTAACTGGAGTCCCTGAAGGAAGGAGGCAGAGTTCAGAAAGAAGTCATATTTGAAGTGATGGTGAGAAATCTCTCAAAACTGATGAAACAAATTTACAGACGAGGAAACTGAGGCTTCATCTGTACATGTGAAAGGGAGGTTAAATAAATTGTGTTAGTTCACCCATAGGACCCTATTGGCCAGACTTCACCACACATGATCTGACCATGATGCTCTTAGATGAATTTTTCTAACAATGAATGAATAACTAGCACCTAATAAACACAGGGTCACTTTTTGCTGCATTAATAGTAGATAAAACAGTCTTTAGGAAAAAACAAGCTCCTCTAGAGAGAAAGGGGAGCAGTTCATAATATCAAAAGGTTTAATTTGCTAGAAAGATGCAAAGTTTCTAAATTTATATGCACGTAACAAAAAAAATGAAGGTGTCAGTCACTCAGCTCTGCCTGACTCTTCGTGACTCCAAGGACTATAGCCCACCGGGCTCATCTGTCCATAGAATTCTCTAGGCAAGAACACTGGAGTGGGTTGCCATTCCCTTCTCCAAGGGATCTTCCCAACCCAAGGACTGAACCCAGGTCTCCCACACTGCAGGCAGATTCTTTACTGTCTGAACCAGGCATTTTCCAAATCAATACAATTTGCCACATTAATACAATAAAGCAGAAAAGTATAATGTTAATTATGGGAATAAATGAAGAAAAAAAGCATCTCACAAATTGTAGTTTCCATGCAGAAGAAACACTCTTAGAAAAATAGGAAATGGAAGGAAGCTTCCTTAATCTAAAAAAATCTATAGCAAACATTTCACCTGAGGGTAGAAACTACAAAGCAATATTAAGGAAAATTAATAAGACAAATAAAGACAGAGATACACCATGTTTGTAGACTGGAAGATTTGATATTGTAAAGATGTTCATCCTCACCAACTTGATCTATAAATTCAAAATGCTAATCAAATTGGAGGCTATATCAGTAACTTTGTAGAATACAGATTGTAGCTGCACATAACTCTTGAATCCAACAATTCTGCTCCTAGGTATAAGCCCAGGAGAAATAGGTGCATGTGTGCATCAAACAGCATCCACAAGAAAGTTCTTGTCAGCAGAATGTGTGACAGTCTAAAATAAGCTACACAAATGTCCGTCAACAGTAGGATGGATAAATGGTGGTGCATATATACAGTGAAATACTACAGACCAGTGAGGAAGAATGAATGTTGTGCTGCACACGACAATACAGAGAAATCTCACAAGGCACAAAGCTTGTCTCACCATACAAAGTTGAGCGAGGCAAACCTAATATGCTATACAATCCCATTCCCATAAAAGCAAAGACCGAATTTCCATGTAAGCCAGGACATGGCTCCTGTGAGCAGGGAGGAGACTGGGACTGGGAAGAGGTATGGGGGTGTTCAGGGATCCTGGCCAAGATCTCTTTCTCGATCTGGACAGAGGTTACATAGATGTGTTTTTAATCATCATTCGCTAACCTGTAAGTTTATGTGTTATCCATTTACTTGTATCTGTTACATTTCACAATAAAAATGATTTAATAATATGGGAGTGACTTACATTTATTCCAGCCCCTGGAAATCCCAATTTCCTGCCAGGCAGGAGACAGATTTTGAACATCTGATTCTTCTACCTTGGAATCTATCATCTTGTAGCAGTGGCTGTGGACACTAAGACATATCTTTTTCTTTTTGGTTCATGATTGTCAAACTACAAAAAATATGCTGTTTGTAAATTCAAGAACTAAAATCACTGCAGATGGTGACTGCAGCCATGAAATTAAAAGACACATAGAAAACCTATGACCAACCTACACAGCATGTTAAAAAGCAGAGACATTATTTTGCCAACAAAGGTCCATCTAGTCAAGGCTATGGTTTTTCCAGTGGTCATGTATGGATGTGAGAGTTGGACTACAAAGAAAGCTGAGCGCCACAGAATTGATGCTTTTGAACTGTGATGTTGGAGAAGACTCTTGAAAGTCCCTTAGACTGCAAGGAGATCTAACCAGTCCATCCTAAAGGCAATCAGTCCTGAATATTCATTGGAAAGACTGATGTTGAAGCTGAAACTCCAATACTTTGGCCACCTAATGCGAAGAACTGACTCATTGGAAAAGACCCTGATGCTGGGAAAGATCGAAGCCACCTTCGAGAAAGGGGATGACAGAGGATGAGATGGCTGGATGGCATCACCGACTTGATGGACATGAATTTGAGTAAGCTCTGGGAGTTGGTGATGGACGGGGAAGCCTGGCGTGCTGCAGTCCACAGGGTCGCAAAGAATAGGATGTGACTGAGTGACTGAACTTAACTGAAATTCAAGAAAGGTCAACTTTGTAAAAGCTACATGGTTCACTAGTTGAGGCTCTTTCTAATTAAGAAAACTCCCAAAACGTCCCGGATCCTGTCTGCTCCCTCGACAGAGACACATCAGCATCATTGTCACTTGCTCTGACAGGTCACAAAACACAGCACTTCCACTTTACACTGAGATGTTATGTTTGGGAGATGCTGATTCATTCTGTGCCTGAAACAGAACTGGAATTAATCTGTTCTTCTCTCTCAGAATGAGTGAGGGGTCGGATGTGGGGGCTGGGGGTTGGGAGGGAAGACCTTGGTGCCTCAGCCTTTTGCATTTTTCCTCAAACACAAGCACAGGGAACCCAAGCTAGGGCGGCAGTTCCCTTGGACTCCTCTGTCACTTGGCTTCCGCTTCTGCTCCCTGAGCCAGAGGAGCAGTGCTCTTCCCAGATTTTTTTCAGAGAAAGTTCTGGGGCGGGGCAAGGACACATATTCTGGAGCTCGTGGAAGGGAGTCTCAATTTTCTGATCTGCAGAGGGGATATGACGCAAAGTCCATCCGTGAAGACAGCACCTGCCTTGAGGAAGACAGCACCTGCCTTGAGGACTGATGATCTGGATTGCGGGCTTCCTAGATGGTGCTGTGGTAAAGAAGTTGCCTGGCAATGCAGGAGATGCAGGAGACTTCAGTTCGACCCCTGGGTTGGGAAGATCCCCTGGAGGAGGGCATGGCGACCCGCTCTAGTATTCTTGCCTGAAAAAATTCCATGGATGGGGAGCCTGGCAGGTTTGTCCATGGGGTCACAGAGTCCGACATGACAGAGCAACTGAACACACAGGCAAACACACAGCACAGGGCAAGCGCTTCATAAGCGCTGGCTGTTACTGCAGAGGCTGGGAAAGTTAGTGTGGTTCTCACAAAGGCTGCCTATGGCGATTTTCCTTCCAGGAACTGAAAGTTTTGGAGAAAAGGCGGTTTGGTTCCATTTGTCTGCAGGGTAGGGAAAAGGGAGGTAAGGAAGGGGACCCTTCCCAGCAGAGGCAGGAGAAAGCCTGGTGGTGCAGTGTGGGGTGAGCTACGGATTTGGGGAAGCAGAGGAGCAGTAGGGGGTCACCCCAACAGGGTGGGGCGGGGGGGCGGGTGGACTGGGGCAGGCAGGGGCTCAGTGCCTCATGAAGGAGGAGTCAAGACCCGGCAGCCTGGACCAGCAAGGCATGAATGTGACCAGCTCCGAAGATGTCCTGATCACGGTGGGTGGTGACTGAGTGAATAAAACATCATTCCAGGATCCCACAGGCATGGCCCGGCTCTCTGCAGAGTTTCAGTTCATCACAGGAACTGGAAATGTTCCCCAGCAAGGATGGTACCCTGCGTGTTCTAAGACACACAGTTGCCTGCTTCAGAGTGGGGTGTGCCCAGGATCCTGGGACAGAACAGCGCAAGGTCACAGGTCAAGACACAGGTCAAGGTGGGTCTCTTAAAAACGGGAAGTAGGTGGGATCAAGTGTCAAGAGCCTGGGCACCACCTGCATTGGGCCACTCACCAGCAGTGTGACCGGGGATGACTCTCTTCCTCTCTGGGGCTTCACCCTATCTGCAGCCGGAAGACAAGAGATGCCGGAAACACGTGCGTGGAGGGGCACACTGGGTCCAGATCTTTCTCTCTCCCAGAGCCATGCCCTTTGCCACATAGCCTTGACATATTTTCCCCAGAAGAGTGAGATGCACCCCCCCACCCTTTAACTTTGGGTCAGTCACATGACTTGCGTTGGCCAACAGAATGAGGTGGAGGCCAAGTGGGCTAGTTTGGAGGCTAGTTCTCTGCCATTGCTTGGAGAACATCTCCAGGCCAGCCACTGGTCCCAGGAGGAGAGGAGAGACAGGAAAGCATGGTCAAGTTGTGTCAGTCATTCCTAGACCAGCCAACTATTGGCAGACACACAGGCCCTGGGGATACATCACTGTCATTTTCAGCCACTGGGTTTTGGGGTGTCTCATTGCACAGCATGACTGCAGTCATAATTATGTGATTCCACACCAGATGGAAGGGGCCCTAAAGGTGAAAGCTCTGGTGTAAAGGTGTCTTATTCTCATGGGTTCATGAGAACCAGCATGCATGGGTTCATCCTGCAAATATCTCTTGAGCACCTACTGTGGGCCATGGCCACTGGGTGAATGAGGCTGACGTGGACCCTGACTTTAGGGAGCACAGCCCAGGATGGGGGCAGGCATCACAAAGGAACTCATGGTACACTATGGCAAGTGTGATGGAGGAGAGGCTGGGAGCCCTAGGGACAGACCAGGGGATCTAATTGATCTGGAAGGACTCCCCAAGGAAGTGAAGTGTAAGCTGAGACAAGAATGAGAACAAGCCAAACTGAGGGGCTGGAGGAACCAGTATTTAAGCAGCAGAGGAGCATGTGCCAAGGCACTGTGGCAGGAAAGAGAAGGTCACCTTCGGGAGCTGAGGAATGTCTGAGGTTGGCTGAAGGGCGGGGAGCAAAGGACATGACTCCAGACAGGTGGTGAGCGGGACTTGTCATGTGGGCCTTGTGGGCTAGGTCAGAGGGTCTTATGGCCCCAGCAGGGTGGGCCTCATGGACCAGACAAGGTTGGCTTTTGGGTATTATGTCACATGAGTCTTATGAGTCAGGCCATGTGAGCACTTCATGGACCAGGCTGGGTGGTCGTCACGGCCAGGTTAAGGATGCTGGATTTCATCCTGAGAGCTCTGCGTAGCATTCCAGGGTATTAAGTGGGTTCTTTCATATGGTCAACCTACAAAGAAGGTAGCTAAGAATTCCTAGATCAGAGAGGTAAAGTGATATCAGTTCACCAGTGATCAGCCCTCACAGCTGGTACACGGCTGGGTCAGGCCCACAGCCCGACCTGGGTGCCTCTTATCTTACCTGCACTTTTGTACTTCTTTGCAGGGAAATGAGCTGACAAAATTACTGAAAGGAGAAGTGAAGGGAAGTCGCTCAGTCGTGTCTGACTCTTTGCAGCCCCATAAACTGTAGCCTACCAGGCTCCTCCGTCCATGGGATTTTCCAGGCAATAGTTCTGGAGTGGATTGCCATTTCCTTCTCCAGGGGATCTTCCCAACCCAGAGCTCAAACCCAGGGCCTTCCGCATTGTAGACAGACGCTTGGGTATAATTGAGTATTACGTGGTAACCTGAGGGCATGGGAACGTTTTACTATATTTACTGTAAATAAAGAAAACATAAATCAGTGACTCTGCTTATCGTTGTTGTTTACAACTGTTGGTCAGTTGTGTCTAACTCTTTGCGACCCCATGAACGGTAGCCTGCCAAGCTCCTCTGTCCATGGAATTTTCCGGGCAAGAATACTGGACTGGGTTGCCATTTCCTTCTCCAGGGCATCTTCCTGAACCAGGGATCAAATCTGCATCTCCAGTATTGGCAGGAGGATTCTTTACCACCAAGCCACCTAGGAAGCCCACTTACTCTGTTAGCCTTATTGAAACAGAAAAGTCACATTCCTGTAGCTTGCTACCATAAGGCAGATGTGAAAGCGCCAGTCTATTTTTTCTCAGACTCATACTTAGTGACGAGGCATCACACTTTAACCTTGATAAACGACCATGGAATGACTTGCCCTCTATAGTACCCAGTGAAATCCTCTCTCCAGGGACGGACAGCACCTATATGGTGCCTACACTTCTGTCAACTTTCTTCTCAAGATCTACTTCCAATAGAACACTGCCCCCAAGTCGCTGTTTTGGTATTTCTCCCAAACCTGATTTCTTTTATTTTTATTTTACTTTACAATACTGTATTGGTTTTGCCATACATCAACATGAATCCACCACGGGTGTACTTGAGTTCCCATCCTGAACCCCCATCCCACTTCCCCTCCCCATACCATCTCTCTGGGTCATCCCAGTGCACCAGGCCCAAGCATCCTGTATCCTGCATCGAACCTAGACTGACGATTCATTTCTTACATGATATTATACATGTTTCAATGTCATTCTCCCAAATCATCCCACCTGCTCCCTCTCCCATAGAGTCCAAAAGACTGTTCTATACATCTGTGTCTCTTCTGCTGTCTCGCATACAGGGTTATCGTTACCATTTTTCTAAATTCCATATATATGTGTTACCTATCTATGGTAGACAAAATAATGGCTCCCCAGGATGTCCATGTTCTAATCCCTGGAAACTTTGAAGGGTCCACTTTACACAGTCCAAGATTTCACAGGTGTGATTAAAGGATTAAAAGGACCCTGAGATGAGATTATCCCAGATTATCTAAGTGAGTCCCACATAGATAATTCCAAGGGTCCTTGTAAATGAAAGAGAAAGAGGCAGGTAGTCAGAGTAACAGGAGATGTAGGATGGACACTGATGCAAGAGAAGCCCAGCTGTGGCTTGGAGATGGAGCAAGGGACCACGAGCCAAAGAACACAGGTGCCTCCAGCAGCTGGTAAAGGCAAGGACACGGATTCTACCCTGGAGTCTGCAGGAGGAACACAGCCCTGCTGACACCTTCGTTTCAGCCCAGTGAGGCCCATTCTGACCTCCAGAAACATAAAGTGATCACTTCTGTGGTTTTGAGCCACGACGCTTGCGGTAGTTTATCCTGGCAGCAAGAACACACCATCTTCAGGGCGCCACTGACTGCATGACACGGGCACCAATTCATTGATTCACTCATTCATTTACTCATCAGTGTTGACTGACTGCCTCAATTTGTCATCCCCAGCTGCATTCTGCAGAACATGCCACAGCAAGCTAGAGGAATGTGGCTTTTAATAAGACTTGCTTTTAATAAGACTAGTACAGTAACTGGACTTCCCAGGTGGCTCAGTGGTAAAGAATCCACCTGCCGAGGCAGGAGATGCAGGAGGCTCCCAGCAAGGACTGCCTGCCCCTTCCCTTCCCTTGTCAACCAAATCGCTTCTCCCCACCTGAACATTAGGGCCCTCGGCCTGTATCCCAGACTCCCCAGCTATGTGACCTTGAACAGAATTTCAGTGCTGCACAGGAAAGAGCTGACTTGGCTAATGGAGAGGTCTGGCCTTAGTCCTTGCTTCCTAGGAAGTGACCTCTAAGTTCTTCGAATGTCCTGCTTGATAAGAGGGTCTCTGTTTACCTGGGGACCTTGGGCAGCTTTAGACAATCTATGGCCATGATGTGATTTAGGGTGGGGCTCTTGAGCCATGCAGCACCAGCTCCACCTGCAGAGGGTCTGGGGGTTAAGGTGAGCCATACGGGTGGTTGACCACATCTACGTGACTGAGCCCCAGTAAGAACTAGGGATGCTAAGCTTGGGTGAGCATCACTGGCTGGCAGTGCTCAGTACGTAATGTCAGACACAGTTCTGGGAAGAAGTTAGTGCTATCCACCACTTCACTGGGACAGGACACCTGGGAGCTTCCTGTTTGTAACTCTAGACTCTGCCCACGTGCCTCTTCTCTTGGCTAACTTTGATCTATAGCCTAAAATGTAACCATGAGAACAGCCTTCAGTGAGTCCTTCCAGAGCAGGAGTCCCAGCCTCTGGGATCTAATACCTTATGATCTGAGGTGGGGCTGATGTAATAATGACAAAAATAAAATATACAATAAATGTTAATGTGCTTGGGTCATCCCCAAACCACTCCCCTCCACCCCCCCGGAAAACTGTCTTCCACAAAACTGGTCCCTGGTGCCAAAAACGTTGGGGACTGATGTTCTATAGCTTTGATCTCCCTTGGACAGCAAGAAGATCAAACCAGTCCATCCTAAAGGAAATCAACCCTCAATACTCATTGGAAGGACTGATGCTGAAGCTGAAGCTCCAATACTTTGGCCACCTGATGCAAAGACTTGACTTATCAGAAAAGACCCTGATGCTGGGAAAGATTGAAGGTAGGAGGAGAAAGGGGCAACAGAGGATGAGATGGTTGAATGGCATCACCGACTCAATGGACATGAGTTTGAGAAAACTCTGGGACATACTGAAGGATGGGGAAGCCTGGAGTGCTGCAGTTCACGGGGTTGCAAAGAGTCAGACACAACTGAGCAGTTGAACAACAACAAAAAAAGCAAGTACTGTTCTATAGAACTGAAGAATTCGAGGGTGATCTTGGGGACCTCTGGGTTTGCATTTGATATCAGAAGTGAGGGTGATCTTGGGGACTGAAGGAAGGTTGCATGGCTCAAGGTAACCTGGAATTAAAACTCCCCTCCAGGTCCTCCCCACCATTCTAGGCAAAACAAAGAACTCTCACCCGAAGAAAAAAACAGACATTAGGTTGATTACGCCCAGCTCCAAGCCGGCCCAGCCTCTGGCCAATCTCCAGAACCCCTTGCCCCAGCCGTTTGAGAGAGAACTACTCCCAGCAACTTTGGAGAAGAACAGGGCCCCTTAAGACAGTAGCTTTTTACATACATGCCTATATATACTCACTGTTTTCTTAGATAAGTGCAGCAGCTCGCTAATCTGACTGCTGCCCCTTCTCACCTCATTAAAGGTGATCTGTTCCTGCAAAGTGCCAGTCTTGTTCTTTTTCTGAACCTCGCCTACTCTAACTCTGTACCTTATAGGGACCACTCCCAAACATGTCACAAGTGCCTGTCATGATTATTTCTGCTTTCTTCAAAGACAGAGTTTCACTTTTCCTCCTCTCTTCTTTGCCCCAACTTCCTGTGAGAACCTGAAGCTGTGAGAGCTGAGCTTGGCAGGGCTGTTATCCTACATAACCAGGAGCTCTTCAGGAGACATGGCGAGGACAGTCAGAAATAAATAAACAAGTCAGCAGGTCTCTGCGGCACCTGCGAAGCGATGGTGGCAAACTCAGTGCCTGTCATTTTCAGGGAGACTCTGGGCTCATTTCAGAAATCCCTTTAAGAGTCACCAAGACGTATAATTTACAGGCATCCATCTCAGTCAAACTGAAAATTTATTGTTTGTTTAAGAGGCCAAGAGACAGTGGGAAGTTAGAAAAATCCACTTTTCTCCGTAGCCTGAGCACCGGTAGGTGGTGATCAAATTTATCTCACAGTCACCGTGCCTACACTATTTTGATCAGTGTCCAGAGAAAGGGGGGTTATGTCTCCGTGTGACCAGGTCTGGGAAAGAGCTAGCAGATTGCAAGGCAAGTTACCTCGTGAGTGTGATTGGTGCGGACACACCCTTCCAGATGGTGAGTGATAATAACCAGGCTCATGATAACAGATTTTTAAGTGCTCACTGTGTGCCACACACATTTCTTTCTATATGCTTTGCACATGTGAACTTATTCAAACTTCTGAATAGCCATAGGAAGAAAATTATCCCCACGTGAAGAGGAGACCCAGATGTTGACCATCAAAACAGACCCCCATCCCATGCCTTCTCACCACCTCCAAGAGCATCATCCAGGCCCAGACCCCCAGCGTCTCTTGTCTGGACCCCTGCAGAGCCTCCCCAGGGGTCCCTGCTTCCACTTTTGCCCCCTACAGTCCGTCCTCTACACAGAAACCAGAGGATCCTTGGGAATCACAAGGCAAGTCACTTCCCTACTCAAAACACGCTTCAAACTTCCCTTCTTACTCAGAAGTCAATGCAGGACCTTTCCTGGTGGTGCAGTAGCTAAGACACTGGGCTTCCAATGCAGGGGGCGTGGGTTTGATCCCTGGTCAGAGAACTAGATCCTGCATGCCACAACTCATGATCCATGATGCCACAAGGAAGATGGAAGATCCCGCATGCTATAAGTGAGAGCTGGTACAGTCAAACAGATAAAAACAAAAGAAGGCAACGCAAACATTTTCAGATGGACTGCAAGGCCCTCCGAGACGAGGCTCTGACCTCAGCTCATCCCTGTTTCCTCCTCCCCAACAGCTGCCACACTGGCCTCCCTGCTGGAACCCCACACGTGCCCCTCAAACGTCACAAAAATGAAGTATTTTTCTTTGGTTTGCTGTTGAGGCCCCAGTGCTGAGACTGTGGGTTGCACAAAGCAGTGCTTGATCATATTCACTGAACAAATGAACTAACAAGCTCTCAAGCTTACAGCTGGTTGGTGAGGAAGCCACATTCTCACTGGGCCCTGGATCCAGAGTCGGGCTTACCACCCCTGGGCTCAGGGCCTCCTGCTCAACACGTTCAGTGAGCAGAAGGGGAGGTGTTAACTGAGCACCAGCCACGTGCAGGCCCTCAGCCCCAACCCCTGCACTCTGAGCTGCCACAAAGGCCAACAGGCTTTCTGTCTCCATCTCCCAGATAAGGAAAAGGGCTCCGAGAGGTTAAGGCTCTCCTCGTTCAACATCGCCCACCCAGGAACGTCCTCGCCAGCATTCCAATCTTCCAACTGGCTTCTTTCCACTACATCAGAGGATTTTAATCTCGCTCTTTCGGAAATACCAGGTAAAGCAGTTCCCAATTCCCAAGGCAATGAGTTCCACATTTAAGGGATGTAAACTTAACCAAAGTTGCCTGGAACCAGGGGACTTCCCGATGGTGTAGCGATAAAGAACCCGCCTGTCAATGCAGGAGATATAAGAGATCCAGGTCCAGCCCCTGAGTCAGGAAAATCCCCCGGAGGAGGGAATGGCAACCCACTCCAGTATTCTTGCCTGGAGAATCCCACGGACAGAGGAGTCAGGTGGGCTACAGTCAATGGAGTCACAAAGAGTCAGATACGACCAAAGTGACTTATCACGCACGCACATATGGAACCAGAGGGCTCTATGTGAAATGACTGAGAGCCGAAGAGTTGATGCTTTTGAACTGTGGTGTTGGAGAAGACTCTTGAGAATCCCTTGGACTGCAAGGAGATCCAACCAGTCCATCCTAAAGGAAATCAGTCCTGAATATTCATTGGAAGGACTGGTGTTGAAGCTGAAGCTCCAACACTTTGGCCACCTGATGTAAAGAGCTGACTTATTTGAAAAGACCCTGATGCGGGGAAAGATTGAAGGTGGGAGGAGAAGGGGCTGACAGAGGACGAGATGGTTGGATGGCATCATAGACTCAATGGACATGAATTTGAGTAAACTTTGGGAGTTGGTGATGGATAGGGAGGCCTGATGTGCTGCAGTCGTCAAAGAGTTGCAAAGAGTTAGACACAACTGAGAGACTGAACTGATGTGAAATGACAACATGAATAATAGTAAACGCTCTGCACTGACTCTGGGGGGAGAAGCTGGCACAGGCCTCTGGCCATTTCTTTCAAAAGCACCTGCACAGAACTACCAACACCCCTTCACCTTGCCCCCAACCCCTCCTAACACAAGGCATTTCTAAGTGCCTCCTCCTGAGACAAAACTCCAGCAGGGACTGCCCCTCGCTCACACCCGCTGGCTTCTCATGTTAGAAACAAGGGTATCTTTACCTCCTTGACTAGACTTTAATGGGCCAGCAGCTAGACCAGCCACGGTAAAGCCAAATGTGCAGCATCCTAAGGATACTGCTGGAGTGATGAGGCTGTGGTCACATCAGCATCATCAACAGATCTTTATTAATAGACAATGCTGCACTGGTGGCCACCCACTGAGACCGGCCAGGCACGGGTATGTGCATTTCCTCCTCATAGCAGTAACTGGGTGCTTTCTCCTGGCTTTGCAGAGGAGGAAAGTGGCATTTAGTCGACCAAAACCTTAGATTCTCATCCCAACTCAAGGGAGGAAGTGATAGCCTGATGGACACTAACTCCTGCTGGGCAGAGCACAGATGGGCACAGGGGTTCTGGACATCATCAGTGCCAAGTGCCCCTGAGTCATAGCCCACCAGACTCTTGCCCCTTCCCCACCAAAGCAGTGGTCCTCAAACTCTGCTGTGCATCCAGATGTTATTAACACGGAGGAAACTGAGACACAAGTGAGATAACCTGCTTCCAATTGCACAGCTGGTCAGTGGCTGGGATGGGACTGGCCCCTAGGCCGTCTGGGTTCAGAAACTTGTCTTCACTGTTGTAGTCACAGCCCACGCTCACCAGCATGGGTCATGGTGAGCACAAGAGCACTGAAGTTGGAGAGACTTACTTTAAATCCCATCTTACTGCGGGAGCCTGGCTGTGGGACCTAAGCAGGATGGTGGAGCTGGCTCAGAGAGGTTATGTAACCAACTCACAGTCAAACAGCATGTGAAGACCCAGAGGGGGACTAGAATGAAGTATCCTCACTCCCAGCCCAGGGACTTGAGTCCTGACTCCTCGGGATGGTGGTGTTCCTTTCTTGCCTGGGAATCTTGGGCTTTGACAAATTGAATCCCACCTGGCTGTTTTCTCAAGAAGACCCTTCCTGGCTCCTCACCTGTGAAAGAAGGAAAATGCAGTTTCTGCCTCTGAGGCTGAAATGATGAAAAACTCAGAAAGCATTTAAGAAAGGGGCTGGCCTTGAGCAAAACTGGCTCTGGCATCAATACCCTGGGGTTGCCAAAACAAAGCACCCAGACAACAGAAGTCTATTCTCTCACAGATACAGAGGCCAGAAGTCAGAGATCAAGGTGTCAGCTTCTTCCAGAAGCTCTAGGGGATCCCCCTGCCCCTTCCAACTTCTGGAGGTGCCAGGTTTTCCTTGGCTTGTGGCCGCATCACCCCAGTCTCGGCCTCTGTCTTCACACGGCCGCCTCCCTGTGTCTGTGCCCTCATGATGACCATCTCGTAAGGACGCCAGTTATCAGATTTAAGGCCCATGCTAACCGAGAATGATCCCTTCTCCACTAATCACATCTGCTTCCACATTAGTTCACATTCTGAGGTTCCCGATGGACATGAAATTTGAGGTTCACTGTTCTGGATGGAATTACATCCTTCCAAAATTCATATACTAAACCCTAACCCCCATTCTGACTATATTTGGAGATACGGCCCTGGAGGAGTGAAAGTAAAGTGACATCATGGGGTGAGGTCCGAATCTGATGGGACTGGTGTCCTTGTAAGAGGAGGAGACACCTGAGGTTTCTCTGCCACGTGAGGGCATGGTGGGCAGGTGGCAGTCTCCAAGCCGGGAAGAGAGGGCTCACTGGAATCCAACCCTGATGTCACCTTGATCTTGGACTTCTAGCCTCTAGAACAATGAGAAAATAAATGTCTGTATTTAAGGGCCAGGCTGGGGCACTTTGCTGTGGCGGCCTCTGCAGACTCATACAGATGCCACTGAACCCCACACAGCTGCCGTCATGGTGGAGGTTGTGCTCCCTCTGCAGCCTGGGCTGCCTGCTGACTCCTGGTCCACTTGGAGCTTGTCTCCCACTTCAAAGCCTGTCTCAGGCATTACCTTCTGTGGATGGCCGTCTTTGAACTCACCTTCACCCTCCCCCATCCCCAGCATTTCTCACCCCTCCTCTCTGCATCCATTAGCAGAGATGTTGTAAGGGCAGTGAACTTGGATTGGGCATGTCCCAGGTGCCAGCTACTGTCTCGTCTCATGCGTATTCAGTGCTCACAATAGCACCATGAAGAAGGGCATCACTGGCCCCATTTCACAGATAGGGAAACTGAGACCTAGAGGCCAAGTAATGTTTTGGAGGTTGCGCTGAGGAGGGAGGAGAGCCAGGATGCAGACTCAGGCCCTCTGGCTCCAGGTGGACCTTCCCTGGGGCGCTCCCCACCAACGCAGCACATGTCATCTTCCTTCCTGACTGGGGCCACATTTCCACCTTCCCAGCAGCTCTGGGTCCTGCCTGGGGCAGGGTCTCTGTCTGTCTCAGTCATCATCATCTCCCGGAGACCCTCTGACTTTGGAGGGCTTGGGTGCTCTCTCCTGTTTTCTCAGAGCCAGCCCTTGTTCCAGAGCTAAATGAGGTTGCCCAGGGAGAAAGAGATGGTGCCAGCACTCGAACCCAGGCCCTGTTTCAGGCCTAACCCTCCTTCCTCATCACTGCTCCACACTCACGACACCACAGACGCCAGCCTACTCTCAGAGTGGATGAGCTGACTTTTAAAGACCCTTGCCTCCAGGAACACTTGGAGGTGAGAGTCCCAAACATCTCAGAAATGGAAGGGGCCTCAGATGTGACCTGGAATAACAACTTCCCTCCTGGTTTCTACCCAGAGGGTCTCGGGGTCCCTGGCCCCCGAGGACGTGTGGTTCTCACGCATGCCCGGATGCTGAGGTTTTTCGGCCAGTCCCGCCTGGAGGTCACGTACCTGGCAGAGCGCGGCCACGGCCTGGGCGGCCCTGACGTCCTCCTCTTCCTCCAGGTCACGCCGCGTCAGCCTCTGCATCTCCAGGACATCGTGAAATGCCTGCAAGTAAAACAGAGGCCGAATCTGCAGAGAGATGCTCATTTGTTTCCCCTGAACCACCTCCCCAGCTGACCCTGCCTCGCACATTGGAAGGATGTTCACCCTTGATTTATACCCAAGGAAACCAAGGCACAGGAATGTCACGTGATTTTCATGGCTTGTGAACTGTGGCTGAGGCCAGGACCAGTGAATCCCATCTCCAGGAAAACAAGAGACTGCGCTTTTGTTCATCTACCCAGCAGGAGATGATGCCACCCTCCCCACCACCGCCTCCCTGCCCTGTCGCCCCTCTCTCCTGACCACAAGCCTCCTAGATATCATTTCCTGATTCAGCTCCTGGGGACCACAATCCAGGTCTTGGGAGGCCCATCCAGCAAAGCCTGAACCCTATCAGAGTGGTCAGTGGCCAGCCAGGCCCCTCTGACCATGTGGCTAGCCCAGCCTTGAGGAGCCCAACAGAATGACAGAGAGTCGCGTACCAGATGCTCCAAACACAGAGAGGCACCTGGGGCCCAGGTATGGAGGGCGGACTCCTCGTAGGGGTCAGCAGAAGGGCAAGAGTCCTTGTGAGGGACACGTAAGCTGAGTCTTGATGGACAAAGAGGGGTCCTTGGAGGGAAGATGGGAAGCCAATCCAAGCCAGCTTCAGGGAGGAACAGCAGCAGTGACCAGACAGTCAGAAGCCTCTGGTCTCGGTGGGAGCAGAACAAGAGGGGAGCTGAGAGGGAGGACCAGAAGCCGAGAGGGAGGGGCTGGGCAAGGCGCCCAAGTCCACGCCCATTCATCAGCCCCTGCTCATTCAGTTGTCTGCTGCCCATTCATTCATTCAATTATTTGTGCACCCACCCATTGATTCATTTGTTCATGCATTCACTCACTCTTTCATTTCTTCATTCACTCACTCATCTGTTTGTCTTTTCTCCATTTATTCATTCCGTTATGTGTTCCTCTGTGGGTCCTGGAGAAGGAAATGGCAACCCACTCCATTATTCTTGCCTGGAGAATTCTATGGGCAGTGAGGAGCCTGGTGGGCTACAGTCCATGGAGTCGCAAAGAGTCAGACATGACTGAGTGACTAACACTTTGTGGGTCCATCCATTCATTCATTCGCTCACTTACTCTTTCATTCACGCCTACATCCACTCCACCCTTCCCTCCTCAGCCCTGTGTCTCCTGAGAATCAGTGTGTACCAGCCTGGGCTGAGATCCTGGGCTGCAGAGCTGAGGCATCACTGTCTCTACACTTAGGACTCCCCCTGAGCAATGTGACGTCAGGGAGGAGGACCCGGCAATCCTAGAGTAATGAAGAGCTGTATGATCATATCTTATCACTCTCGTTTCAAATGGATCTTCTCAAAGACAGAAGCAGCCCCTACCCCACTTTATGTCAAATCCCAGAAACCCCAGGCATGGGTCCTGGGAGGAGGCTCTATGGGTGGCCAAGAGCACTGGACCAGGGACCCAGGGATGAGAAGACTTCTCCGTCTTTGAGGGTCCCTCAGCTGGCTTCTCACTGGGAGGCAGGGGAGGTAGCCCCACTACCATGCTGGCCCCCAGAGAGGACCGGTGTCTGTGCTCTGGGCCGAGTCTGAACCCCAATATGGTCCTGCCATCCCCTTGGCAGAGCAGAGACAAGCAAATGCTCGTGCAGAGAAATAGGCAGGCCATGGCTGTCCCTAGCTTGGTCTGGTTGAGTCCCAACAACCCCATTAGGTAGGCGCGATGAATTCTAATGCACAGATGAGGAAGTTGAAGGCCAAGTGGTCAGCCAGACACAGCAGCAGAGGCAATGTTCAAACCCAGCACCCAAAGGCTTAACGACCTTGGGTGACCAGCCAGAGGCTGTTAGCCCGCACGCTCATCGACAGGGCACCATGAGGCAGAGTTCTGTCCTCCCCACACGCTCATCGACAGGGCACCATGAGGCAGAGTTCTGTCCTCTGAGAACCCCAAGCCCTGGCCCTTCCAGTCTGTGCTGCACAAATCTGCCTGTTTTCCTTCAAGCAGGGGGACATCTTGTTTCCTGTCCTCCTGGGGGTCCCCTTGTCTTTTATTCCCAGTCAACGCCACGAGCACTGTCCAGCTTGCCCACCTCTCTGGCCCTTTCTGCTCAGCCCCATGTGCAGGGCCCTCCTCTGACTCGTCTCCTGCCCCACCGAGGGGCCCCATCCCTGTCTGTAATTGCCTGCCTCGCACCTGGGACATGCCTGTCCCCTCTGCGGACACTGCCTGGTGATCTCCATTGTAGGCTGGGCCCTTGCCCGGCACCAGAGAGATGCCCTCTCCTCAGACCTTCCCATCACCTTTCCCTCATCTCAGTGAGGGTGGTGACGCTCGCATCACTGGCTTATAGTTGGGGAAGCTATGGATACAGAGCTCAAATGACTTGGCTAAGGTCCTGAACTGACATGAGGGATGCAAGGAGAGACCTTCTGTCTGCCGGATGCCAAAGCCTCTGGATTCCCAAGCACAGTAAGTAACAAGGACTAAGTAGGCCCTGTGGCTCCCCTGGATGGCTATACCTGCGGACCTGGGCATGAGTCAGGAGCAGCTCACCTGGAGGAACTCCTCGGGGTGGGCCGTCAGCTGCCCCGCAGCCAGGAAGCTCCTCTGTTCCTCCTGTTGGGCCAGCGCAAGCCTTGCCATCTCCTCTGCCTGGCGCACCAGTGAGGCCTTGACCAGGTCTTTGCCTCGCTGGACAAACTCTGCAATTGAAACAAAACAAGGGACATTGCTGGTTGCTCGCCTGGCAAAACCTCCACTGGCTGCTTCTTCCAGCACGTGGAGTGTCAGAAATGCTGGGGCAAGTCTCATTTCTCATTTTTATTTTATCATTTAGGTGCTTCCAGAAGGCTGGTGTTAGAGTTCCTTGTCATTTTAAGGTACCCATCCCTCGCTCATTCACAACCTGGGGTTCAGAGCAACATGCGAGGCTTTCACCCTGACCCTGACCTGGAGAGAAACAAAGGGGCGTTTTCCTGGAGAAAAGAGTATGTGTATGGGGGAGGGGAGGAGGGGGCACAGGGAGGGCAGGTGACACAGGACAGAGGGCCTGAGTCTTCAGAAAGACAGTGACATTTCAGACTGGAGTCGAGATCCAAAACCCTCCAGGGCAAGTTATTAGATCAGCAGAAGAGGAGGCGAGTGGACCAAGGCCAAGGGCCCCTGCGGTGGGGGAAGGTAAACTTGAGGCCAGAGGAAAGTGAAAGTCGCTCTGTCTTGTCTGACTCTTTGCAACCCCACGGACTACACAGTCCATGGAATTCTCCAGGCCAGAATACTGGAGTGGGTAGCCATTCCCGTCCCCAGGGGATCTTCCCCACCCAGGGATCGAACCCAGGTCTCCCGCACTGCAGGCTGGTTCTTTACCCGCTGAGCCACTAAAAACAACCTCTCGGCCCACCCAGGCCCCTCAGCCTCAGAGGCGCACCAAGCACAGTGCTGGGAACTGGGGCCTACCAGTGAGCAGGACCCAGCCTAGCTTTCAAGGTGCTCACGGTCCGGGGAAGACAAGAAATGTGGAAGGAGAAGGAATTGTGCTGATGAGGGCTGGGGGGTGGTGGGGGAGGAGACCCAGGCAGCGTGGGACCCCAGGGAAGGCTCCTGAGAGTGGAGACAATGAAGACGCCAGCCAGATTCTGTTCACCTGGGCTTCAGGGGAGATGTTGGGCAAAGAGGGTGGAGAGGAGGTGAGGGCTGGGTCGCAAGGGGCTGCAGCCCTTGGAGACGTTGGTTTCCGCACCTCGCCTCCCCCAGCTGCCCCACATGTCATACTTCCCTGGGCACTTTTCCCAGTGCAGGCAGGCTTCCTAGGGCTTGACCTGAGAATCTGTTTAGCTTCTAGCACCAAAGGAAAGAGTGCAGCCAGGAGAGACCAGGGCCCTCCCTCCACCCGACTGCCTCCTTGTCTCCTCTGTCTTGTTCCATTTGACAGGAACCTCACTTAAGGGGCTGCTTCACCATCCCAGCCCGGCCACTCCCTCCCACTGGTAAAGCCCCGTCTACCACGTGTGGTGACCTCAAGGTCAGATGCATTCAGATTCTATGCCATCCAAAGTCGCAGCCACAGCAGGTTTCATGTGGTCACACATGACCACCCAGTGACGCAGACATCTGTGGAACAGCCTGGTTGGAGTCCTGAGTCCCAGTACGGACAGCCTGCTCTCCAAAGGGCAGTGGGCAGGCACAGCAGAGGGCACAGAGCAATTGCAGAAGGATCAAGCCAGTGGCTGCAGTGGAAGCCTGGTGCTGGAGACTGGACTGTGTCCCCAGAGTGATGAGCTGAAGCCCTAAGCCTCACGTGCCTGCCTTTGGAGGCGGGGCCTATGAAGTTAAATGAGGTCCTAGGGATGGGGCCCTATCGCATAGGGTTGGTGCCTTCTAAGAAGAGGAACTCAGGTGAGAAAGCTTGCTCTCTGCCATGTGAAACGTGGTGAGAGGGTAGCCGTCTGCAAGTCAGAAAACAGGCCCACAGCAGAAACCAAACTGGCTGCACTCTGATCTACTTCCAGCCTCTGGAACCATGAGAAACAAATGTTTGTTGTGGGAGCCACCCAGTCCATGGCATTCTGTTATGGCCACCCCAGCAGGCAAGACACCCAGAGCCTCCCTGGTCCTACAAGGTCCCCAGAAGCTGCTGGAGACCTTTAGGCACACAGATCCCCTGCCATACAGACTTCCTGACCTGGAGAGGCCCCGGCTGTGCTTCCACTCAGGCCGCAGATGCACACACAGCCTTGGCTCAGTACTGAGGGGCTCTCCTGCTGAGGGTCCAAGGAGGTGCAGAGGGGGGTACCCGCCCTGCAGGTGGAAGACCTGGGTTTCTTCCTGAGGGTCCCACCAGCGGTGTGAGCTGGACTGTGCTGGGTGCCCTTGATGCCCTGAGCCCTGACCTGCTCAGCTCCCAGGGTCCAGGCCCAGGAGTAGCAGCATGTGTGGGAAACAGTCACGCCCAGTTCCCACGTGCCCAACCCCCGACCACCTTCTTCCACCTGCAGCTCATCCAGGCCTCGAGACTCCCTGCGGGGCTTCTGGGCTTTGTTCTCTGAGTGTTCCGGGGGCAGGGGTCTCCATCAGCCCGAATCACTGATGACGACAGAGCAGGCAACACTGGGCCGTAGGAGGCAGCCCTATTACCTCTGCTTCACGGGAGGACAATCGAGGCTCAGAGAGGTTAAGCGATTGGGGGGCGGCAGCCCGGGCTAGCCTCATGGGAGCTACTCCTGATGCCTGCAAGTGCCACCACCAGCCCTGGCCCCATGGCCCACAGCACAGCGCGGGGGGGCCCAGGCGCCTGGTCTGGCCTGATCACTCACCCCGGCCGAAGCCCTCCGCCTCCTCCCAGAAGGCCTTGTGCTGCTGGGTCAGCAGGTCCTCCTTCTCCCGCCCGGATAGCTTCCCGTCAACGGTCAGCAGCTCCAGGCTGTGGGAGATGCCCACCAGGCGGCACTTGGTCTCTTCTTGGACCTGCAGCTTCAGGAACTCCATCGTTTTGGCCACATGCGCCCGCCCCAGCGTCCTCTCCAGGGTGTCCTGGGAAAAGTAATACGGAGGGCATCAGGCTGTGACATTCAGAGTCAGCACTTGGCCACGAGGGGCTGTTAACAGCCATGGGCTCGGTCCTGGGGCCCCCGATTCCCTATGAGCGGAGCACAGATGAAGCTCCTGCTCTCCTCAACTTCCTGTGTGCACGTCTCAGATGGGGACAAAGTGGTCCCTCGTGGGGACGTGGGTGCGGCCGAGCTGGATGACATGCGGAAACCACCTGGTACGCGGTGAGTGCACCACAGCGGGCTCGCGCGTCTCTGGGGGAAGCTCAATAAATGCACACGACCAAACAGGAAAGTCCACCTCCCTCGTCGTCATCCCGCCCAGGTCGACAGGGCTTCTGGCCTCCACTGGATGTGGAGGAGGGCTGGGAGAAACAGTAAAGGTCTGGTCTTCAAGCCTCCCGGAAACCAGAGCGCTGGGGATTAGAGAGATCCTCCAGGTAAGACTGATGGGGAGGATGACCCCAGCTGCTAGACTTTAGAACAGGTCCGCCAGCCCTACTGGGCTGTACTTCACTGAGGACACACCCCTCGGAAAAGATGCCTCCCCATGCAGGAAATGTCCATCAAGGGTAGAGGCGGAGCCTCAGCGCCCTTCTCCCCATCATATCTGCACCCCCTGCCTTCTCTACATCCCTCCATTTCCTTCCTGCTGGCCTAGAGCCAGGCCCAGCTCAGGCCCTGGTCAATTCCACCTGGGCAACTGCCCTGGCTTTCCTGGCATCAAACCGCCCCCTCAGCTCCTCCCCGCATGGCAGACGGAAAGGCCTTTCTGTGGTGCAAACATGACTCTGACATCCCCAGGCCCAAACCCCAAAATCACTTCCTTCAAAGCAAATCTAAACTCTCAGGCACAGTGGGACGAGCCTTCCCCGAACCAGGCCTGGTTGGCCTCCAGCCTGGTCCCACACCCCTCCTTGCTCCAGACTGCCCAGCACGCCCGGCTCTCAGCTCCACAGGTCCTTGCACATTCGGGGCCTGCCCACGACCTCCTAGAACACCCTGCCCATGACCTCTCACTCCTCTGCCTGCCCAGGTCCTACTTATCTTTGTGGACTGTGTGGTCGCTTCCTTGGCCTTTCCCCAACCCTTCGGTCCCTCCTCCCAGCTCCGCAGCTCCTGTGCCTTGTTTGGACCGAGAGCCCTGGACACAGGGGGCCATAGCTGGGGCCATACCCGTCACCTAGCCCTGGGCCTCACTGTTTGCTGAGCTGCACTGGTCTGTGTTATAACAACATGTGAACAGGGCCAGGACAATGACACCCTAGTTACAGACAAGAACGCTGAGGTTTATTCCAGAAGGCCATCAAACTAGCCCAGGGACAGCGGGCTTCCTCCAGTTCAGTTCAGTTCAGTCGCTTAGTCGTGTCTGACTCTTTGCGTCCCCATGGACTGCAGCACGCCAGGCCTCCCTGTCCATCACCAACTCCCAGAGCTTACTCAAACTCATGTCCTTTGAGTTGGTGATGCCATCCAACCATTTCATCCTCTGTCATCCCCTTCTCCCGCCTTTAGTTGGGCTTCCTCCAACGAAATAAATAAACTTGACAGCCATCAGTGGGCGCATAACCGCTAGAGGGTGCAAGAGGATAAGCGCTCATTGTAGGAGTGGCCGGCAAGCGGCCCCGCCAGGCTCCCAGGGTAGTGGAAGGCGTCTCGCGTCCAGGGCAGCCACCTCTAAGATGGTCCTCTAAGTGAGGCCCCCTGGCTGGGCAGTGACAGTGCACCCTCTGGATTTATATTTAAGGAAAGACAGGAGTGGAGAGAGGTGAGTAGGAACACAGGAGCTCAGATGGGAGGCGGGAGGGGGACAAGGACTTGCATGGGAGGTGCAGGGGCCCCTGCTGGCTCTGAGTGTAGCTGGTCCTCAAATGTACCCAGCCTCAAACCTGGCTCCAGACCCGTACAGCCTTGGGCACAGTGGATGTGACTTACAGAGTGTATGTGATCATTAAATAAGTCAAAATATGAATAGCACTTAAAATAGCAACCAGAAGACAGGAGGTGCTGGTGAATGCAAGCTGCTGTCACAGTTATCTGCAGCAGGTGGCCACCTCTCTCCTGGCATCTTCTTTCTCTTGAACATCCCTAGAGACTGCTTCTGATAACCTCTGGGGCCCTTTCTAGGGCTCTTCCAGTTCTGATATTCAGCAATGTCGTGTGTTACATTCCAATTGCCCAAGCCAGAACACTCAGATGTCACTAGCCTGGGAATTTAAAATTCTCTGGAGCTTATCATCAACAGACTCCATCATACAGAAGCTACTTTTTACTTTTGGTACATAGGATGCAGGCAGAGCCAAGCCGTTCCACTTCTGTACAAACAAAGGTTATAGCCTTTTCACATATCATTACAGTGATTTGTTTATATCTCTTTTCCTCGCTGACATGTGACCTGCCAGAATCCATCACTAGCACATACTAAGCACTCCCACTGGGTCAGGCTCTGTTGTAAAGACGCTACCTGTCATCCACTTTCTAACACTCTCAGAGCTGATGCTATTCGGATTCCCACTTTACAGATGATGAAACTGAGTCCCAGAGAGGTTAAGTTACCTGCCTAATGTCACACGGCTAATAAGAGGCAACTGTGGAATGGGTCAGGGTTCTAGCTCAAGTCTGCAGTCTATAACAGGATGTGGCACACAATAGTTGCTCATGAAATGCTGACTGAAGTAAGGACCTACTGATAACTTGGAGAAAATTCTTCCCCTTCTTCCTCTCTGGAGTGACTGGCTAATATTTGGGCCGGTGTCAGCTAAGGATACCATTTTTCCCCCAGCATCAATATCCTGCTGATGGAATAATAAATGCAAAGAAAAAAGAGTAAAAGGAAAAATCTTTCTCCTTTGATGAGCATTCATATCGGCAGCCTTATCAAATTAAAGTCCAATTCAAAGGAGCGTGGACTGCAAGCCAGGAAGTTTGGGGCACAGGCTGAGGGATGTCGTTAGACAGTATGCGGGTCCCAGGTGCATTGCTTGGCTGGTCCCTCTGCTCACTGGGAATGAAATACCTGTGTTTATCTTTCAGCAGTGCAGAGGAGAGAAAAGAAACTACGTGTACATAAGCAAAAGCAGAGAAAGTTCTCAAACAGCTCTGTGCAGCTGGGAGTTTGTTATAATGCAGACCCTGATTCGGGAGGGGGACAAGATTCTGCATTTCCAACCAGCTCTCAGGCAACACTGATGCTGCCAGTCTGCGGACCACACTTTGAGGAGCAGAGTGGTTTGTGCAGAAGCAGCAGGAATCTCTCGGTTCAACAGGGACATCTCCTCTCTGAGGAGCTGAGTCTTCGAGCTGAGGGCAGGGCGGCTGTAGGTTTCTGAGTCAGGTGTGACCTGAGTGGGTGCATGGATCTGAGCTTATGAGTTCTCAAGGTCAGAGAAAGGGTTAATAGGTGCATAGTGTCCTGGGCTTTACATACAACTAGGCTAGTCCAAAACTTCCATGGCAAAACCCCACAGTGACTATGAGTTTCTGAGCATTTCCCAGGGCCTTGCCTGCAGCAACTCCTGGGATGGAATTTTTTCAATCAGTGATCAAAGCTCAGAGGGGTTAAGTAACTGATTCAAGATCACACAGCTTCAATTGGCTAAGCTTAGATTCAAAGTTGGATTTGGATTTGTGGATTCCTCTGAATCAGTGTTTTTTATTTCCAGTTACACGTGAGAATTGTTGGGACAAGGGAGTTTAAAACCAGCAATGCCAGGATCTTCACTTCAGACCAATCAGACTGGATTTTTGTGCAAAAGGCCTGGGGGCACAGGCATGATTTTAAGCTCCCTCGGTGATGATACATGGGGCCATCAGAAGAGCTACCCAAAGCTCTGTCCACCAGTGGGCATCAATTATGACTGCTCACTGTGGTCACCTGGAACCTTAAAAAACCTAGACTGGTTAAGTCAGAATCTCTGGGAGAGGGACCCATCTTGGATTCAAACAGCAGTACTTTTCGACCTCCTCAGATAACCTCAATGTGCACCCGGAATTGAGAACCAATGTTCCATGCTGTAGTGACATGGAGCTGGCAGACTTTTCCATTAATGGAATGGACAGATGGATGAATGGATGGATGGATGAATAGATGGGAAGATGCACAGATCTCTCTGTGACTGATGGACAGATGGACAGATGGATGGATAGACAGATGGACAGATAAATGCCTGATGGACAGATGGATGGATAGATGGACGAATGGATGCTCTGCTTTTCTCTGGCTTCTGTATCCCCGTGTACAGTATACAGGTGTGGAACTTAATCATCCCTGCAGCCCTCCAAGCTTCTGATTTCACATGTCTGAATATCACATGCCCTCCCCATCCCCTCCAGCATTACCAGAGCCTGCAAATCCTGAGAATCATGCAACAGCCCTTCGGCTGCAATCATTCTTTCTGTCAGAGTCATCGTGAGCTGTCGGGCTTTGGAGCTGGAACACTTAAATTGGTCCACCAGAAAGTGCTGGATGTTTTCCATCTGTTTCCAGAAAGCTTCCATCTGTGAAATGAGAATGAGAAGCAAGAGGTGGGGGGAGAGAAAACTTATTTAAGAAAGGTATAAACCTGTCTGGTTCAGGATTGAGCATTACTATTCACCCCTTATCACAAACTCAGATTCTAAACACTTCCACAAGTCGGAGCAAGTTATCTTGGCAACAATCACATTCTCCAGAAGTTCCTCCTCGTTCTTTTGTGGGTGCCAGTCAGTTTCAAGGCGGCTTTTCAGCAAACACCAGTGCACGGCTGATAAGGAAGGAAAACACAATGAGATTCCCCAGCTTAAGCAGCTGAAAGACAGCTGCTTAAGAAAAACAGCCTGTGATTGCTGCCTGGGATGGGGAGGGGAAGGGCTCATGAAATTCAACAGTGTCCTCCTGGAAGCTTCCGGATCTTTAAAAGGGATTAAATCCATCCAGGAAATAAAAGCATGGATGGCCATTTAAATATTAATTATTGCCCTAAAAGTACAAAAGAACAGTACGGCAGAGACGATGATAACCATAAAAACATTTTGCTTTCCAATCTTTTCCCCTTTCCTCAATCTTGGGCTTCCCTGGTGGCTCAGACAGTAACAAATCTGCCTGCAATGCAGGTGACTTGGGTTGGGAGGATCCCCTGGAGGAGGGCATGGCAACCCAGTCCAGTATTCTTGCTTGGAGAATTCCATGGACAGGGGAGCCTGGTGGGCTATAGTCCATGGGGTCACAAAGAATCAGACACGACTGAGCAACTAACGCTTTTCTCCCCATCTTACTGAGAGCAGAGCAGGAAATGGCCAAATGGTTTAGAGTGTCGTGGGCTAGATTTTTGTCACTGCAGCCTCCCAGAGCTCGAAGAACAATGGCATCTGGAGTCATAACAACTTTTCTTTATGGCCTGCAGATTATATGCCAGGCTCCTCATGTCACACATCTCATTTCTAGATAAAACATATATTGGAAGGACAAGGAACAGGCTCAGCTAGTTAGGTCACTGGCCAAGAGTCAAGAGGAAGAGGGAGATTGGATTCAGGTCCCTTCAGCTTCCACAGCGGTGGTTTTCTCTAGCTTGGCTCCACCCCTCAGATGCCAAGATGGACATTTCTCACTCAGCAGCACATGGGAGAGTCAGAGCTTAGTGGTATCAAGTCCATGCTGATCTTGCTGCTATGGGTAGAGACAGATGGAGACCTGAAACTCTGTGTCAATCAAACCAGCCATCTCTCCTGGGCATGGCCAGGAGAAAGCCTACACCTGTAAGAACTGGCACCTCTTTGAAAATTTCGTCTCCCATCTCCCGGGCCTCATGGCAGCTCAGCAAGCCCTTTATTGACCCCTGCCACTTCCTCACTCTTATTCATACCCTGCTCTTGCCCTTCTCATCCTGTCAGATGACCTCCTTTCCAACCGCTATCCCAGAAGGTGGACTCAGTTCAGTCCAGTCACTCAGTCGTATCCGACTCTTTGAGACCCCGTGAATTGCAGCACACCTGGCCTCCCTGTCCATCACCAACTCCCGCAGTTTACTCAAACTCACGTCCATTGAGTCGGTGATGCCATCCAAGCATCTATGACAGAGGATGGAGGTGGACTACCATCTGTGAATTCCCGCACATCCAGAAACAAGTTCTACGTCCCAGCAGCTCTGCCTCTTCTCTTCCCATCTCAGAGAACCAGGATGCCCACTCTGTTGTTCTGAAAAACTCATAATTCCCTTTAGTATCCATGACATGATTTTCTCCTGGTTCTTCAAGGTCTATACTCTGCTTCTTGTTTTGAACCTTCTTGAATCTTTCTCCTTCACTGCTCACAGGATCCAAGATTTGGCATAAGGCTTTTTACTACCCCTTCTACATGCACTCCTGGACCATAGGCATCTCTGTTATTAGATGATACCAACTTTGTTGTTCAGCCGCTCGGTCGTATCCAACTCTTTGGACCCCCTGTACTGCAGCATGCCAGGCTTCCTGTTACTCCCGGGCCAGGGGTATCTCCACTATTGGATGCTGCCAATACGATAGAGAATCTCCTGAGAACTATCAATCCTCTGCTTGAAATGGTCAGACAAGGACAAGATGTTCCACTGCTCTGGGGAGACTGCAGACCATTGGAATCTGGGTTAAGCACCCTCCCTGAGCCATCTCATCTCAAACATTCTTGTTCTCCGTGTGCTCCCACCTGAGCTCAGTGGAGACACTCCATCTCCAGGCATCTCCAACTCAAGATATCAAGCTACACTCAGCATTTTCCCTCCTGACTTGCTGTCATTCTGGGTCTTTATTTCCATAGACCTGATGCTCCACACCCTCTTCTTCCCACCATCACCTCCTCCGACACAACCCTCTCAGCTCTCCCACTTTTTCTTACCTCTCCATCCCTACTGCAAGTACTTTCGTGAAATTCCTACTGGATTAGCCCCCAAACTCCTAATGATCCTCTGCTTAGCAGCCTGGGCAGTGCTTCTGAAACAGATGACCCAAGCCACCCTCTGCCACTTCAGTGACTCCCATCTCCTTGGCGTGAGATGAAAGCCCTCAGGGGAGACCTCTGGCTTTATCTTGCTCAGCCTGCTTCCTGCCCTGGCTCCCTTCTCTGCCAACCACTGGACAGCATCCATCCACACTCCCTAAAACCTCATCATGGCCCTTTCTTCTATGTAGGCTTTCCTAACTCTAGAGAGTAAAATGAATTGCTCCCTCCACTGTACCTCAGTCTTCCCATACATCCATCTATCATGGTCCCTGTAAGCCACAAAGTCCTCACCTGCTCACCTATTGGTCCCTCCACCAGACTGGCCTGAGCATCTTCCCAGAAGGGCCAGGTCTAAGTTCATTGTGAATTTTTAGTGTCCAGAATAACAAGAAAATATTTGTCTAATTCAAAATATGTGAACAGCGGGTAGTAGAATGTCAAAGCAAAAAAGAGAATTTGAGGGAAGCCAACTTCTTGAGGATGATTGAGTCATCCTCATAGCTCAATCCATAAAGAATCTGCCTGCAATTCAGGAGACCTGGGTTCAGTTCCTGGGTTGGGAAGATCCCCTGGAGAAGGAAATGGCAACCTACTCCAGTATTCTTGCCTGGAGAATCCCATGAACAGAGGAGCCTGGCAGGCTACAGTCCATGGGGTTACAAGAGTCGGACACGACTTAGTGACTAAACTATTCATCCTCTTTGGAATTTAAAACATGCTTTTATTAGTGATGCCTGGAGTTTGAGCAGTTAGCAGCTGGCATCTGCTCTAACCCATAGGGCAGTAATGTCACAGAGTGTTAGAGTGATATTTGCTTTGAACGATAAAAAGATCCATCTAAAATTTAAACAAGGAGAATTTATTAAAAGAAAAAAAAAGACTCCCTCAGTAAATCTTGGCCCCTTAATTATACCTTCTTTATCACTTAACTTCAGAAACGGGATCCTTGGCTCCAGGGTATATTTAATACTCATTGAGTATTAAACATGCTTCTAGGTACCAGCTCTTTAATCTTGCCAAATGAACTGTCCCAGAAACCATGCTTTTTATAGGGGAAAGAAAATCCACCACATACATTAGCTATTAGCTGCTCAGAATATTCTCTTTCCTTCTTTTCCACATCTGCCAGGGTGATGTATTCAGAGTCACCGCCACCCAACATCTCTGTGTTTGACAGCTTGACCTGAAGTCTCTTTTCTAATTCCTCCAAGTCCTGGAGAAAAAAAAAGAAAAAGACAAAGAAAATCTAATGTCTCTTAAATTCTAGAGAAGAAATGCTTTTAATTTTTTACCACATTATCATAAAAAATTTCTTATAATAATTAATGCTCTGGGTATTGTCCTTTTGAAGGATTGATGAGAAAACCTACTTTTCTCATTAATTGTAGAGCCTCAGGAATAATGGATTATGTATTTTCTTCTGTATTTTCCTCACCCTCCCCTAAACAGGCCATACTTTAAAAACAATGAAAAGTATCTTCCAGTCTTGATGAAGTTCCAGGAACATGTCATGGTACTCTGGAGTGTTGGGATGGAATATTTCCTCTCTATTCCTCTGGTTTCCATGGGGAAGGATTACTTAGCACACCCCAGGGAGGAAGTGATATGTATTTGGTGGTTCAAAAGCAGGAAGTAAGCACAGCCCCTAGCTTGCCCAGCCTCATCCTCTTTGGGGCAGACCATTCAGGGGAGGCCACCACCCTGGTGTGGCTTCAGTCTAGAGTGAGCTGGGGAGCAAGGGTCTGTCCCTCTTGTGTGTGTGGAGGCCTGAGGTGACCCAGCTTTGCCAGTAAGTGATTTAGGTAAGCAATTTAGCTAATCCCGGATTCAGCATTAGGAAGCCATGATTGCTATATATCTAAGACACACCCTGCAAGCAGGATCCTCTCAGTAATAAAGCTGACATTTGTATGTACGTCTCCCCAACACTTTCTCTTAATTAAATCAGATCTTGGAAGGGAAAGGAAAACCCTATGTATGGAGTCCTTCAAACCCCCACATAGAGTGTGGGTGGCAGTTCTGTTTTCTCCAGACTTATGTTCATTGACATGAAATCAACACTGGTGTGGGTTCAGGTTCATTAGGAAAACTGCTACTGATCATCCAAGTGGAAGCCACATGTGGCTTCTAATTCTCACAGCATCTCTACCAGAAAGAAATGAGGGTTCCTTTCCAGGTGAGGAAACTCATCTATGGGAAGTTGAGATATCTCGTCTAAAGTTCCCCAGTAGGAGGCGGTATGCTAGGTTAGGTCCCTCAGGCCCATGGACTCAACAGACCCACTCTTCCAACTGCATGCATTATCTGCTTCTCTCCAAAGCAGCTGCCATTTCTGGGTACTGCTCATCCTCATACAGAGGTTCTAAGGCTGCTGTCAATATTAAAGGAAAGTATGCATTTAAAGTCCTCAGACAGACTACGTTCAGTGAATAGTAGCCACTATAATAATTAAAATGCTCTCTAAGTGGTAGAGGTGAGATTTGATCCCAGACCTGCTGACACCAAAGCTCTTATTCTTGCTATATGACACATGACATTGTTTCATTACTCATATAACTGCAAGTATCACCACATAATCAAAATTTTTTGCCTTTGGAGAATCAATTAGACTCATTGAACCTCAACTTGCTGAGCTGTAAACAAAAATAATGATGGCCACTCACAGGGCTGCTGAAGATGAAGTAATACGTGTAAAGCCCTGTGTACACTGCCTGACGATCACTATAGTGGTGGTGCTCAGCATGATGACGATGATGACAAGAGAAACGGAATGGTCTGCCTTTTCCTTGGGATGTAGTGATGAATGCTCCCACGTGGAATCCAGGGGAATGAAGAAGAAACATTTTTTCCCAGTCTCCCGGACCTCATGGTGGTGGCGATGGGGACAACGATGGTGACTGTGATGGAGGTGACGGCGATGGTGGGCAGTGAGGGTGAGGGCCGTAATGTGATAATGAAGGGGAGGGTTGCGGCGACAGTGATGAGGATGACGGTGGAGGGGTGACGGTCACGGGACGAAGAGGAAGATGCAGACGATGCTGGCGATGGGAGCAATCAGAGTGATGGGGAAATGTTGGCAGTGCTTTTGGAAGTAAGGAGAAGCATGGCGATGGTGGTGCTCACAATGATAGGAATGACAGTGAAGACAAAGAGAGCGGTGGCGATGGTCATCATCAGAAGGACAACAGCCGCAACAGAGGGGACGAGGTGACGGCAACGCTGATGGTGGTGGTGGTGGTGGCGGTGAAGATGGTCATCATCAGAAGGACAACAACCGTAACAGAGGTGACGAGGTGACGGCGACGCCGATGATGGTGGTGGTGGTGGCGGTGGCGATGGTCACATCAGAAGGGCCCAGCCGCAACAGAGGTGACGAGGCGACGGGGACGCCGGGATGGTGGTGGTGGTGGTGGTGGCGATGGTCATCATCAGAAGGACGACAACCGTAACAGAGGTGACGAGGCGACGGGGACGCCGATGGTGGTGGTGGTGGTGGCGGTGGCGATGGTCATCATCAGAAGGACGACAACCGTAACAGAGGTGACGAGGCGACGGGGACGCCGATGATGGTGGTGGTGGTGGCAGTGGCGATGGTCATCATCAGAAGGACGACAACCGTAACAGAGGTGACGAGGAGACGGGGACGCCCGATGATGGTGGTGGTGGTGGCGGTGGCGGTGGTCATCATCAGAAGGACGACAACCGCAACAGAGGCGACGAGGCGACGGGGACGCCGATGATGGTGGTGGTGGTGGCGGTGGCGATGGTCATCATCAGAAGGACGACAACCGCAACAGAGGTGACGAGGCGACGGGGACGCCGATGATGGTGGTGGTGGCGGTGGTGACGGTGGTGGTGTTAAAATGATAGTATGGCAACGGTCTTGATGATGATGGCAGAGAGCATACAATCAGCGTCTGGCTGCTGCTGAGTGCTGATTGGAAGGACTGACGGTGAAGCTAGAGACTCTAATACGTTGGCCACCTGATGTGAAGAGCTGACTCATTTGAAAAGACCCTGATGCTGGGTAAGATTGAAGGCAGGAGGAGAAGGGGACGACAGAAGATGAGATGGTTGGATGGCATCACCGACTCAATGGGCATGAATTTGGGTAAACTCCGGGAGCTGGAAATGGACAGGGAGGCCTGGCGTGCTGTAGTCCATGGGGTCACAAAGAGTTGGACATGACTGAGCGACTGAATTGAACTGAGCTGCGACTTTGCTACATGTTTCATACATAACTCTCTTCTCCTTTCTGTAATCCCATAGGACAGGAATTACCACCCCATGGTACAAATGATAAACCTAGCTTTCTGCGAGTTTGTGAAAGACAGACCATGGTATCAACCTCTACTGCCCTGATTCATTTTTCTGTGCATAAAACAATATAAAGGCTGTATAAAAGGCTGAAAAGAGAAGAATGCAAAGTGGTACTAACAGTTGTAACTAATAAACAAGGTATATATTTTAAAATACCCCCAGACTGTACAGAAAATAACATCAATAGAGGTTCTCTTCGGAGAAGGCAGTGGCACCCCACTCCAGTGCTCTTGCCTGGAGAGTCCCGTGGACGGAGCAGCCTGGTGGGCTGCAGTCCATGGGGTCGCTGGGAGTCAGAGGCGACTGGGCGACATCCCTTTCACTTTCCACTTTCATGCATTGGAGAAGGAAATGGCAGCCCACTCCAGTGTTCTTGCCTGGAGAATCCCAGGGGCGGGGGAGCCTGGTGGGCTGCCGTCTCTGGGGTCGCAAGAGTTGGACACGACTGAAGCGACTTAGCAGCAGCAGCAGCAGTGGTTCTCTTTGAGTACTGGATATGACTGACATTCTTTTTCCTACTTCCAATATTTTTCCACATTTTAATAATATATATTATTATCTTTATGTTTATACCTATAGTTTTATATATCATTATATTGTGTTGAAAACTGTATGCTGTAATAAAGTATTTTTACACATAAAAGATACTTCCCTATGATATTATGTTTTATATATCTGAATAAACTATTTTTAAGTTACTTTGCAATATAGATTGAAGACTTACATTTTCTTGCTTTGAAAGAATCTTCTGGTATAATTCATCATCAGACTTCTTTTTAGGAAGAAGGTCAAGGAGGCACATTTTAAAAATCTGAATAAACATCTATTGCCGAAAAGGGAAACAAAACAAGAAAGATTTAAACAATGGTATCTCTACCCCTCCTTCCTTTTTCTCCTACCACCTTCTTTCTCCCCTTCCTCCCACAATTTTTGCTCTAGGAAAAGACCTCAGATTTAAAACCATGTCAGTGGCCTATAATGAACTGTGTTTTCATGAAGCTTCTAAAGAAAAATGCCTCATCACTCCCACACATATTTATAAAGGAGCCTATTCTTTAGGAAGTCCCCCACTTTCCCCATTTCCATGAGTGAAGAAAACAGACAAGGCATAGGGGGAGTTGCTTCTCTCTGGAAACAATCAGAAGAACACTTGTAAGAAATTAAGATGTGTAAAGCCATCCACTCCAGCCCTCTGTCTCAATGGATGAAAGTGTCCTCCATAGGCAGGGACACCTTGGCAAGTCCAAGGGTGCTGTCTTCACAGTTTGTTTAATCATTCACCTATTGCAGGACATCTAAGTCTTTTCAGTTTAGGGTTATTCTGAATAAAGCTGCTATGAACATTCACATGGAGATTTGTGAGTAAACACAAGTTTTTCTGTGATGAATGTCCAAGAGTACAGTTGCTGGTCCTTCTGGTAACTGCATGTTCAGTTTTATGAGAAACTGCCTGTTTTCTGGAGTGGGCTTTTATAGTCCTACCAGCAATGTATTAGTGATTGAGTTTCATCACATCCTCACCAGCATTTGGTGTTGCTGCTGTTTTTGTTTTAGCCATCTTGATAGGTACGCAGTCATAGCTCATGTGGTTTTAATTTGCATTTCCCTATTGTCACCCTGCTTATTTAACTTATACGCAGAGTACTTCATGAGAAACGCTGGGCTGGAAGAAACACAAGCTGGAATCAAGATTGCCAGGAGAAATATCAATAACTTCAGATATGCAGATGACACCACCCTTATGGCAGAAAGTGAAGAGGAACTAAAAGCCTCTTGATGAAAGTGAAAGTGGAGAGTGAAAAGTTGGCTTAAAGCTCAATATTCAGAAAACGAAGAACATGGCATCTGGTCCCATCACTTCATGGGAAATAGATGGAGAAACAGTGGAAACAGTGTCAGACTTTATTTTGGGGGCTCCAAAATCACTGTAGATGGTGACTGCAGCCATGAAATTAAAAGACACTTACTGCTTGGAAGAAAAGTTATGACCAACCTAGATAGCATATTGAAAAGCAGAGACATTACTTTGCTAACAAAGGTCCATCTAGTCAAGGCTATGGTTTTCCCAGTGGTCATGTATGGATGTGAGAGTTGGACTGTGAAGAAAGCTGAGTGCTGAAGAACTGATGCTTTTGAACTGTGGTGTTGGAGAAGGGGACAACAGAGGATGAGACGGCTGGATGGCATCACTGCCTCGATGGGCGTGCTGCGATCCATGGGGTCGCAAAGTGTCGGACATGACTGGGTGACTGAACTGAACTGAATGGCTTAAGGGAATGACAGAGGATGAGATAGTTGAATCGCATCACTGACTCAGTGGACATGAGTTTGAGCAAGCTCCGGGTGGTGGTGAAGGACAGAGAAGCCTGATGTGCTGCAGACCACAGGGCCACAAAGAGTAGGTCACAACTGAGTGACTGAACAACCATGGCTTAATGATGCTGAACATCTTTTCATGTGCTTTTGTGTGTTTACTTGTCAGCCATATATTCTTTTTGGTGAAATATCTGTTCATGTCTTTTGCCCATGTTCCAAGTGGATTCTTTATTATTTCTATCGAAGCTTGAAAGTTCCTTATATACTGTAGGTGCTGCTGCTGCTGCAAAGTCGCTTTAGTCGTGTCTGACTCTGTGCGACCCTATAGATGGCAGCCCATCAGGCTCCCCCGTCCCTGGGATTTTCCAGGCAAGAACACTGGACTGGGTTGCCATTTCCTTCTCCAATGCTATTTCTTTTTTAGAATGTGGTTTGCAAAATACTGCCTCAGAGTTTTCATCCTCTCAACAGGGTTTTTGCAGAGCAGAAGTTTATTTTGATGAGTTTCAATTTATTAGTTTTCCCTTTTATGGATCATAATATCAGAACCCTTTGCTTAGATCCCAAAGACTTTCTTCCTTTAAAAAAAAGATTTATAGTTTTATACTTCAAATTTAAGTACATGAGTCATTTTTAGTTAATTTTGGCATGAGGTATGAAGTTTAGCTTGAGGTTCATTTTGGTTTACTTATGGATACTCAACTGCACATAATTCATTGAAAAGATTAACATTCTTCCACTGAACTGCCTTATACCTCTGTCAAAAGTCAGTTAGACATACTTATGAAGTAAGGCATCTTTTGTTTTTGAGAATTAATTGACATAACCAGCTTTGTTCTTTCAGAAGATTGCTTTGGCTATTTGGGGATCTCATGTGTCCATACAAATTTTAGGATTTTTTTTTGTTCTATTTGAAAAATACCATTCAGATTTTGATAGGGACTGGACTGAATCTGTAGATTGCTTTCAGTAATACAGATATTTTAACAATAGTAATTCTTTGAATACATGAGCATGGAATATCTTTCCATTTATTTGTGTCTTCCTCTATTTCATTCATCAAAGTCTTAAGTTTTCATTATATAGGACTTTCACCTCTTCAGTTAAATTTATTCCTTGGTATCTTATTCTTTTGATGCAATTGTAAATGGGATTGTTTTCTTAGCTTCTCTTCCTGTTAGTTCGTTTTCTGTGTATAGAATCACAACAGATTTTTGTATGTTGATTTTGTACCCCGCAACTTCATGGAATTCATTAGTTCTAACAGTTTTCTGTAAAGTCTTTTCTATGTATAAAATCATATCTTTTGAAAAGAGTCTTTACTTCTTCCTTTCCATTTTGGATTCTGTTTATTTCTTTTTCTTGCCTAACTTCCCTGGAAATTCCAGTATTATGGTGGATAAAAGTGGTGAGAGTGGGCATGGAGGTATTGTTTCTGATCTTAGAGGAAAAATTTTTAGCTTCTCACTGTTGAGTATGATGTTAATCGCATGTTTGTCATATATAGTCTTTATTACGTTAAGGAACATTCTTTCCCTTCCTACTTTGTCGAGAGATTTTTATCATAAATACATGTTGAATTTTGTTAAGAGCTTTTTCTGCTTTGAGATGATCATATGATTTTTATCCTTCATTTTGTTAATGTGATGTATCATGTTGATTGATTTGTGGATGTTGCACCATCCTTGCATTTCTGGAATAAATCCCACTTAATTATGGTGTTAAAAAGTGAAAGTGTTAGTTGCTCAGTCCTGTCTGACTCTTTGTGACCCCAGGGAATGGGGGCTGGCCAGGCTTCCCTGTCCATGGAATTCTCTAAGCAAGAATACTGGAGTGGGTAGCCATTCCCTTCTCCAGGGGATTGAACCTAGGTCTCCTGCACTGCAGGCAGATTCTTTACCATCTGAGCCACCAGGGAAGCTATAATCCTTTCAATCTGTGGCTAAATTTGATTTGTTAATATTCTGTTGAGAATTTTTACATCTGTTTTTACCTGAGATACTGGTTTGTGTTTTTCTTTTTTCCAGGCATCTATCTGGTTTTGGTATCAGGGAAATGCTGGCTTAGTGAAATGAGTTTGGAAGCATTCCATCATCTTCAGTATTTTGCCTCTCTCCCCTTTCCCTCTCTCTTTCCTCTCCTATCCTTCTCTGTTTTTCTAGTCCCCCGGTCCTGGACGCAGGAATCTGGTCGAAGGGCCCTCAGCCTGAGCTGAGGATTGGAGACTGATCACCTCCTCTTGGCAGAGAACTCTAATTCTGATTCTGGTCTGGTCTGATTTCTGGTAGGGCAGAGTTCCAGTCGTTCCTTCTCTGGAGGCCCAGGGAAAAGTCCCATAATGCCTAGGCATCTGTAGGTGGCAGGAGACGCCTGTAAGGCCACCCTTTCGTGCTGCCCCCCGGCCCCCGCCACCTCCTCCCCTTCTTCTTTCAACCTGGCTTCCTTTCCTCCCTTGAAATCTTTGATGTTAGTACTTGGATTCTTATATTTAAGGGCTTCCCTGGTGGTGCAGAGGTTAAAGCGTCTACCTGCAATATGGGAGACCTGGGTTCGATCCCTGGGTCGGCAAGATTCCCCCTGGAGAAGGAAATGGCAACCCACTCCAGTACTCTTGCCTGGAGAATCCCATGGACGGAGGAGCTTAGCGGGCTATAGTCCATGGGTCTCAAAGAGTCGGACACGACTGAGCGACTTCACTTTCACTTTCACTTTGAGAAGGGTTGGTATTAAATCTTCTTTAAGTATTTGGTAGAATTTACCAGTGAAGCCATTGATCCTTCTTTTTGGTCAGGAGATTTGTCAATTTTGTTTATCTTTTAAAAGAACCAGACATTGCTTCATTGATCTTTTCAATGCTTATTTTTAGTCTTTATTTCATTTATTTCCACTGTGAACTTCGTTACTTCCCTTCCTTCTACTAACTCTGGGCTTCTCTTTTTCTTCTTCTAGTTCCTACAGGTGTAAAGGTGGATTGTTCATCTGAGATTTTTCTTGTTTTTTGAGGTAAGTCTGGATGGCTATGAATTTTTCCCTAAGAACTGCTTATGCTGCATTCCACAGATTTTGCCAAGTTTTATTTCCACTTTTATTTGTCTCAAAATATTTTTTAATTTCTCCTTTGATTTCTTCATTGATTCATTGGTTGTTCAGTAGCACAATAGTGAATATTCACGTATTTGTGATTTCTCCAGTTTTCCTCCTGTACAGGTATCCCTAGTTTTATTGAACTCTGCTTTAATTACACTTTGCAGACATTTCATTTTTACAGATTGAAGGTTTGTACCAACCACGTCTTGAACAAGTATTTCATCAACACTTTTCCGAAAGCATTATCTCACTTTGTGCCTCTGTGTCACATTTTGGTAAGTCTTGCAATATTTCAAATCCTTCACCAGCAAAAAGAGTACAATTTGCTGAAGGCACAGATGATGGTCAGAATTTTAAAATAACAAGCTATTTTAAAATTAAGCTATGCAGTTGTTCTCTTAGATATGCACTGCACACTTAATAAGCAACAGTAGAGTGTAAACATAATTTTCATATGCACTGGGAAACCCAAAACTCATGTGACTTACTTTACTATGATATTCACTTTACCGCAGTCATTTGAAACCAAACCCACAATATTTCCAACGTATGCCTGTAACTGATTTCTAGTTTCATACCACTGTGGTTGGAAAAGATGCTTGATATGATTTTGACCTTAAATTTATTGGGACGTCTACTGTGGCTTCATTATGCTTGCCAGTACTAATAAGCTCTAAGAAGATAAAAGTTGGCCTGGCTTTTTACCCGCTGAAGTCTTAGGCTATGTAAAGTAACATTCTTTTCTCCAGGATGTCCATCTCAAGTCTATTTTCTTTTTGACCCCAGACTGGAACAGTAATGTTTCCTGGTCTTGTCCCATTTATTTACATTTTAAAAACTTTCCAATTTAGAACAATTATGGACTTAGAGGAAGGTGCAAGAACAGTGGAGATCTGTGTGCTTTACTCCCAGGTCTGCTACTTTACATCACCGTGGTATTAACATCATACCAAACCTGGAAATCGACAGAGGTCCAATACAGTTAACTGACCTTACTCATTTTTTATTCATTTTTGCAGGCACTCATTTGTGTGTGTATGTGTGTTTGTGGTTTTATCCAATTTTACCTCCTGTATTCCTTTGGGCTTCCCAAATGGCTCAGTGGTAAAGAATCCACTTGCCAATACCTGGCTTCAGTTCCTGGGTTGGGAAGATTCCCTGAGAAGGAAATGGCAACCTACTCCAGTATTCTTGCCTGGGAAATCCCACGAACAGAGGTTGCAAAAGAGTCTGCCACGATTTAGTGACTGAACAACAGGTTCCTTTAACCACCGCCACAAACAAGATAGAGAATCTTCCAGCACCAGGAGAAACCCCCGGTCCTACTGCTCATCTGACAGTAGCCACCCCCTTCCCACAGACCCTAATCTATTTTCTTCTCTGCCATTCTGCTCTTAAAGATGACAATTCCACCTCCTAGACAAGTCCAGCACCATGTCTTGCTCAAGGGCTGCCAGGGAGCTCTAAGCTTCTGGGCTGCTTCTGGTCTGAGTCACTTCTGAAATCTGACTTGTGATAACAAATCTCTACCAGAGGAACACAATTTGAAGTCTTTGCGTAACATGGCTCTCTCCTCCCTGTGTTTCTCTAGGTCCTCACACATGAAGACATGCCCTCCAGAGAATGAAAAGCCAGGCTTAGAAAGCACTTCTTCCAGAGTGATGTTGATTTCAGCCAGACACATTTCTACTGAGCACCTACTCTGTGCAGGGTGGTGTTCTGGGGTCTGAGGATACACAGACTTTGTATTCAGACAAATCCCATTTGGGTTCTGACTCTGCCATTTACCAGCTATGTGATTTTGGGCAACTGATTGACCTCTCTGAGCCTCAGGTTCTCCATGAGTAAAACAGCAGTGAGGTTTCCATGAGATCAGACATTTAAAGTGTTTAGCCTAGCAGAGTATCAGTGCTTCATAAACAGTGCTGTAAGGATGCTGGTTACACATCCCCAAAGAACCCAGAGCTTTGCCCACAGAGACTTTTCTTTTCTGTGTGTTTTTTTAATTTTCTTTTACTTTTGACTGGAGGATAATTACTTTACAATATTGGGCTGGCTTCTGCCAAACACCAACATGAATCAGCCACAGATATATGTATCCACAGAGACTTTTCAAAGTGGGACAAATTAATTCCATAATTCCATAGAGTAAGAGCTGGAAGTATATTATTTTTATACCTTTCCTAAAGTGGCCCAGAGAGGGGAAGTAACTTACCCACAGTCACACAGCTGATAAGTATCAAAGGGTGGATTAGAACCCAAGTTTCTAACTCTTCAGTTCAGTCACTCAGTCATGTCTGAATTTTTGTGACCCCATGGACTGCAGCATGCCAGACTTCCCTGTCAATCACCAACTCCCAGAGCTTGCTCAAACTCATGTGCATCGAGTCAGTGATGCCATCCGACCATCTCATCCTCTGTCGTCCTCTTCTCCTGCTTTCAATCTTTCCCAGCATCAGGTGGGAAAGATTTTCCAATGAGTCAGTTCTTTGCATCAGGTGGCCAAAGTATTGGAGCTTGTTTCAGCATCAGTCCTTCCGATGAATATTCAGGACTGATTTCCTTTATGATTGACTGGTTGGATCTCCTTGCAGTCTAAGGGACTCTGAAGAGTCTTTTCCAACACCACATCTCAAAAGCGTCAGTTCTTCAGCACTCAGCTATCTTTATGGTCCAACTCTCACATCCATATGTGACTACTGGAAAAACCAGAGCTTTGACTAGACAGACCTTTGTCAGCAAAGTAATGTTTCTCCTTTTAATATTCTGTCTAGGTTGGTCATAGCTTTCCTTTCAAGGAGCAAGTGTCTTTTAATTTCATGGCTGCAGTCACCATCTGCAGTCATTTTGGAGCCCCCCAAAATAAAGTCTGTCACTGTTTCCATTGTTTCCCCATCTATTTGCCATGAAGTGATGGTACCAGATGCCACGATCTTCATTTTTGAATGTTGAATTTTAAGCCAGCTTTTTCATTCTCCTCTTTCATTGTCATCAACAGGCTCTTTAGATCCTCTTCACTTTTTGCCATAAGGTGGTCTCATCTGCATATCTGAGGTTATTGATATTTCTCTCAGCAATCTTGATTCCAGCTTGTGTTTCATCTAACCTGGCATTTCTCATGATGGACTCTGCATATAAGTTAAATGAGCAGGGTGACAATATACAGCCTTGACATATTCCTTTTCCAATTTGGAACCAGTCTGTTGTTTCATGTCCAGTTCTAACTGTTGCTTCTTGACCTGCATACAGATTTCTCAGAAGGCAGGTGAGGTGGTCTGGTATTCCCATGTCTTGAAGAATTTTCCACAGTTTGTTGTGATCCACACAGTCAAAGGCTTTGGCATAGTCAATAAAAAAAGTAAATGTTTTTCTGGAGCTCTTGCTTTTTCAATGACCCAACGGATGTTGGCAATTTGATCTCTGGTTCCTCTGCCTTTTCTAAATCCAGCTTGAACATCTGGAAGTTCTTGTTTCCAGTGCTCTTGGAACTTTTCCGGTTCAAGTATCTCCCTCTATGGAAGTCTGATCACTTCCTCAAAGCCTACACACCCTCAGGTCATCTCTTATACGCTCTATGGTACTCCATCATTTATTTACTTTGTCATATTTTTTGCCTCTGTGCGTTTTGTGTGCTCTTTTGACGGCCATGTCTCCTCTGAACAGTAGACTCCATAAAGGCAGGTATTGCCCAGCAGGGTGGGGAGGCTACCCGCAGGGAAGATGGGCAGATGAGTGATGGTGAATGCTCTGTCCACAACAACAGGCTGCTTCCCTGTGGGCAGTCGCTGGCTGCTCCAGGGGTGAAGCTGGCCAGCACCACGGCCCTCACCAGCCCGATGGGGCTCTGAGCACAGAAACAATCACCCCCAGGGAGTAGGGCCTTGGAGAGAATCGCCAGGGCCACCTGCCCCCAAGCAGGACCAGGTGAGACCGATGAGAGCAGGCTGCGCTTCAGGAGGGTGAGTGTCTCATACACCCGGGCTTCTGCAGGGGCGTCTGCGAGCCTTGATTCCTGGAATCCTAGGATGATTCGCGGTTTCACATACTGGGGCCTGATTATGATTGTTCTGCTCACATAAAGCAAAACTTCTTTGTTTTATCTTCAATTTAGTGTCCTTTTATTTTTCCAGTTTCTAATTGAGCACCTGTGGGCCTATCTATGTCTGTCTGTCTTTCTCTCCACTAATCCTCCTCTTCTCTTCCTAACAGGCCTTCTCTCTCATCCCTTTTCTCAGGAGGTCTCCTACTTCACTCAGTAATTCAGAGGTTGTGTCTAAAGGAGAAATGATTCCTTTAAAAATTTTTTTTTTTTTAAATTTGGCTGTGTCAGGTTTTAGCTGCAGCATGTGGGAATCTAGTTCCCTGAGCAGCGAGTGATCAAACCGGCAGCCCCTGCAGTAGGTGGGTGGAGTCTTAACCACTGGTCCACCAGGGAAGTCCCGATAATTCCTCTTTTAGCCCCAGTGGCCTTGCTGCCTGGCTAACCCAGGGGCTTCGGTACTGCAGTGGGACTCATTCCTCTGACTTCCTGTGGCTTGGATCCAGTGTGGATTCACGTGTACCTGGCAGAGACTCTCTTTGTTTCCTGATGTCCATGGCTCTGATTTCTCTTCTCCTCACTCAGACAAGGTATACAACTACGCATCTCCGCCCCAACTTAGCACTCGATGACTTAGGGCCTGTCTCCTCTCTGTGCCTCAGTTTCCCTATCTGTAAAGTGGACATAATAATGGCACCTACTTGCCAGGTTGTATGAGGTTTAACATAACCACTTGTGTGACACCCCCCAGGCTTAGTGTGTAGTTCAGTTCAGTTCAGTCGCTCAGTCATGTCCGACTCTTTGCAACCCCATGAATCGCAGCATGCCAGGCCTCCCTGTCCATCACCAACTCCCAGAGTTCATGCAGACTTGCATCCTTTGAGTCCGTGATGCCATCCAGCCATCTTATCCTCGGTCATCCCCTTCTCCTCCTGCCCCCAATCCCTCCCAGCATCACAGTCTTTTCCAACGAGTCAACTCTTCGCATGAGGTGGCCAAAGTATTGGAGTTTCAGCTTTAGCATCATTCCTTCCAAAGAAATCCCAGGGTTGGTCTCCTTCAGAATGGACTGGTTGGATCTCCTTGCAGTCCAAGGGACTCTCAAGAGTCTTCTCCAACACCACAGTTCAAAAGCATAAATTCTTTGGTGCTCAGTCTTCTTCACAGTCCAACTTGCACATCCATACATGACCACAGGAAAAACTATAGCCTTGACTAGATGGACCTTTGTTGGCAAAGTAATGTCTCTGCTTTTCAATATGCTATCTAGGTTGGTCATAACTTTTCTTCCAAGGAGTAAGTGTCTTTTAATTTCATGGCTGCAATCACCATCTGCAGTGATTTTGGAGCCCCCCAAAATAAAGTCTGACACTGTTTCCACTGTTTCTCCATCTATTTCCCATGGAGTGATAGGACCAGATGCCATGATCTTCATTTTCTGAATGTTGAGCTTTAAGCCAACTTTTTCACTCTCCTCTTTCACTTTCATCAAGAGGGTTTTTAGTTCCTCTTCACTTTCTGCCATAAGGTTGGTGTCATCTGTATATCTGAAATTATTGATATTTCTCCTGGCAATCTTGATTCCAGCTTATTTCTTCCAGCCCAGCGTTTCTCATGATATACTCTGCATAGAAGTTAAATAAGCAGGGTGACAATATACAGCCTTGACGTACTCCTTTTCCTATTTGGAACCAGTCTGTTGTTCCATGTCCAGTTCTAACTGTTGCTTCCTGACCTGCATGCAGATTTCTCAAGAGGCAGGTTAGGTGGCCTGATATTCCCATCTCTTTCAGAATTTTCCACAGTTTATTGTGATAGACACAGTCAAAGGCTTTGGCATAGTCAATAAAGCAGAAATAGATGTTTTTCTGGAACTCTCTTGCTTTTTCCACGATCCAGCGGATGTTGGCAATTTGATCTCTGGTTCCTCTGCCTTTTCTAAAACCAGCTTGAACATCAGGAAGTTCACGGTAGTGTGTAGTAAGTGCTCAATAAAGTTACTGATCCTAAATCTTATGATCACCATTATCCTTCCTCTAAAAATACTGTTCTCTTTGTTCTCTGTCTCCATCAAGAGGTGTGTCCAGACAGTAGGTACGTAGCCATCTGCTTAACCCCACATGCGTGCATGGTCAGTCATTAAGTCGTGTCCAACTCTTTTGCAGCCCCATGGACTGTAGCCCGCCAGGCTCCCCTGTCCATGGGATTCCCCAGGCAAGAATACTGGAGTGGGTTACCATTTCCTTCTCCAGGGGATCTTCCTGACCTAGGGATTGAACCCACATCTCCTCACTGGCAGGTGGATTCATTGCCACTGAGCCCCCAGGGAATCCCTTAACCTCCACAGTGCTGTACCCCATCTGCAGGCGTCCTGTGGTCGGATGCCTAGTCTCTCTCCCCCCTCTCCGTGGTGGCTCCGCTGTCACTGATGCCCATTTCCCGAGCGTCCCCAGGACGCCACGCACACGGAGGGCGGGTCTCTGGGTCCTGAGCACTCCACATACCATGTGCTTCTCCTGCCTCAGGGCCATGTCCAGCTGCAGCAGGTCTTTTAAGTGGAGGTTGTAGATGCACAAGTCAAGGTCCACACTGAAAAGTGCAAAGAGAAACAGAAGAGACTTTCAGCAGATTTGAAGTGAGGCCTGAGGTTACCGAGTTATCAGGACATCCCTACTCAGGACAAGCCACGGTGCACTGTGACTCCAGACGTTAAATTCGGCAGTGTGCTAAGATTCCTCACAGCCACCCAAGGTGCTTAGGAGAAATCAAAGAAGACATCTGAAACCCACTTATGGCCAGAAGGGTATAGCTGCTTGAGAATCAAAGACGGAGATGGGAACAGACGGAAGGTAAGAAAATGAGCACTTTCCCTGGCCCCACCGCAGGCATTTTCAGGTCTAGCATCAGTGTCATACTTCCCCTCTGCCATCATGTACACATTCTCATGCCCATTTTACAGATGGGAAAACTGACTCAGGAAATCAACAGAGAAACCTAGTAGCAATCATGTGGTCATAGGGGCAGGTAAGTGACCGCATGTAGATAAAGGCCTTTGACTTTTTCTCCTACACAAGCAAAGGTGTTTTAAATACTACACTCCCACCTGAGCTATTACCTTCGTCCGAATACTCAGAAACATCCTTTTCCAGCCTGGCAGGGAAGCCAAGAAAGCTCCAAGTCAGTGACGTCCCTTCTTTCTGGGGCCCCTCCAGGGTCAACATCTTCTGAGTCCTCTCTCTCTCCTCAGCCCTGAGCCAGGCTGTGCCTTGTTCATCTCGCCCAAGGCCCACGGGGACTTACAGAAATTCAGGGTCGACAGGGCCCTGAGGACCAACACACAAATCTGCCGACTACTTTACTGAATAACTACTGTGTACTGAACTCTGCTCTGGGCCGGGCGCTTTGGCAATTTAGGAGCGTGGACTGCTAACGACAAGGCACTGGGGTTAAACTTGGCTCCAACACTCACCTGCTGTGTGATCCTGGGCAAGTCCCAGCCTCTCTGTGTCTCATTTTATTCTTTGTAAAATGAAGGCAATATTAGCATCTACTTCACAAACTTTAAGACTGAGGGCTGTTAAGAGGAATTAATTATTTGACTCATGAATATTTATTCATCACTGTATCTGTCTCAGGCTCCCACTGGCTGGTAGGACACAGCTGTGAATAAGACAGACCTGGTCTTCGTGCTCATGAGATAGTCTCTGCAAAGTGCTTATTATTTTGTACACAGAAGGCACTTAATCAGTGCCAGCCGCTGCTATGCAGGGCATGAGGCAGGTCAGTGATTAGAAGAGCCTCTCAAGTCTTTCCCCAGGACCCAGGCCAGGTTCCCTAACCCATCTGCTGGCCAACGCCACACGTTCAGCTCCAGCTCTGACACTGGGTCGCTGTGTGTCCATGGCTGAGTCCTTAACCACTCTGGGCCTCCATTTCCTCCACTGACCAGGATATGGCCCATCAGTCTGAGTCCTCCACCCGCCCCCTCCTCACCTCTCGCAGGTCAGCACCTCGGGGAAGCTGCTTGCCCCGAGGAAGCTGCGACCCAGGAGCCTGTCGTCGCTGGCTGCTGAGTGGACGCTGGAAGAGGAGCTGCAGTCGTCCTTCTCGGCCTGGCTCAGGCTCCCCAGGCTGCTGGAAGGGGACGCCTCCAGTGGCTGGTTCGGCAGGACGGCCTGCTTTAAGGTTTCGTGCAGAGATGGGTTGGAGGAACCGTCGGCCAGAGGCTGGGGGACAGGAGACAAAGCACCCTCTCAGTTCATGTGACCCATCAACCAGCGTGTTTCTGTAATTCTACCCACGACACACGCAGTGGGTCCCAGGAAGGCCAGGCCAGGGAGGATGGGGAGGGTGTGAGTCGATTTTGCAGCTTCTACCCCAGGGGCATGGCCGTGGCCCCAGGGACCCGCATCACAGCTCTTGTCTCATCCTTCATCCCTGGAGGCTGGCCCCCCCTGCACCAGGCTCCTCCCCGCCAGCTCTCAGACCCCAGGCCTGCTCTGTCTGTCGACCCACCTTCCTTATCAGGAAACGCCGCTGCCCACTGCCACGACCACACGAGGGCACAGCCTAGTGCCTGGCACAGCTGGAGGGCTCAGCAAACATCAGCCGTCCGTGTGTCCAGCCTCAAATCTGCTGCTCCCAGAGGTGTGTGCAGAGGGCACTGAGCTGTCGGCCAGCTCCAAACCCTCACTGTCATCCTGTGCTTCTGGGCCTTTCCTGACTCTGGTTCCCATGCCTCAAATTCCCCTCACTCACCGTCTGTGGAGCAGAAACCTCCTTCCCTCTGGACACAGACCCCTGCATCTTCCTTCCCTGCTCCCCGGGCCCAGCACAGGCTGGACTCCACAGGTCCCGGGTCATTTCTGTCCTGCCTGCTACCACACACTGTCCTACAAGATCTGCAGGGCTGAGAGGGCGTCCAGGTGAGGACAGTGCCCTCCCGACCACCGGATAATCCACAGTGCCCACCACCGAGTCTGCCCAGCACAGGAACTCATGAGGAATAAACGCCCTGAGTCTGGGAGTTTTCAGCCGTCACCCACCCACCAGATAGTGAAGGACGTGGTTTCCAGTGTGTGTCCAGGAAGCAGTTCCATGAACTATAAGCAGTTACTGCTCACTGTGAATGTTCCACAGAAAAATTAGTTTAGGAGAGTCTGTGTGAACAAAGTAGAATCATTTATCCCCCCCTTTTGGCCGTGTCACAGCTTATGGTATCTTAATTCCCCAATTAGAGATCAAACCCGTGTCCCTTTTCGGGAGCATGGAGTTTTAACCACTGGACCGCCAGGGAAGTCCCTGGAATCATTTCTTTGGTGCAAGAATTCTCAGAGCTTTCACTATGCTCTGCTGTCCTCAAAAGCAAATAATAATTTAAAAAACTGCATGTGTACTGAGTGTGTAGACATCAAAAACTGTTCTAAGTTCTATGCCTAATACCCCCTCTAACCCTCAAGACAACTAGGTGAGGAAGGAGGGCCCTTTATCCTCCATTTAATTGATGAAGAAACTGAGGCCCTGAGAAGTCAGGAAATGGCTAGGAGTAAATGGCTGGGCTGGAGCTAGGTTCAACCCTGTCTTCTTTATCACCAGGAGAGCAGGCCGTCCTTTCCTCAACTTACTCAAGCAGGAGATTTCCTTCTTTCATGGAGCATCTCCTAGGCCGAGAGTTTCCTGAAGCATTAGGGATTATGCTGCCCTCTGCAAAATGCCTGGCCCCAGGTGTGAACTCCTGGCTCCAGGTGTAAGACCTGCGGGTACGACTCTGGCCCTGCCAGTTCCTGCAGCATGACCTCCAACAGGATATTAGACTCTCTGGGCCTCAGTTTCCTTGTGCATCAAGTGGAGATAACGGTATTATTTACCTTACAGGAACATGGGGAGGAACACTGAAATGCCTAATGTATGACAGATGCTGAGGGTTATGCTGGCCCCACAGTAAGTGCTCAGTTAAGAGTCAGCTGCTGGCATGAGTCCGGGGTCTCTGAATGAGGAGCAATGTTAGTAACATGTGTCAGCATCAGTATTTGTGTTAGTGTTGAAAGAGGAGAGTGGATGCTGCCCTACTGTGCTGTCGCCTGGCGTCGTGAGAATACCCTGCTCCACCATGGGCATACCCTGCGCCTGGCAACACCGTCGTAAAGTGGATTCACCCTAAAGTGATGCTCCATTATAGTAAAGCCACAAAATTACCCCTATTAAAATGGCTTGCCATAAGATCCTCAAACAGGACCCCAAACTGCACATTTGCATCTACCCCCCTCCTACCCCAGTCTCCAGCACATTACTGGTAAATTGCATTTCTAAGACGGAGCTCAGGACGCTTACCCGGAACTTCTGATTGATGGGATAGACGACTTTTGCCTTCAGTGCAAATGCTGTGATATTGCTGTTGAAAGACGGCTCGTATTCCTGGGAAGAAGAAAGAATAAATGGCGTGGGGGAGGCTTTTAGTGAAATGAAGGCCAAACCACCAAGTTTCCAAAGTGCCACATCCCATTGGTAACAGTGGCCCTGGGAAGGGACGACAACAGACACATTTAGAGCCAAGCAGTGCTCACTTGCTAGGAGGATGGATGGATGGATAGATGGACGAATGGATGGATAGATGGATATATGAGTGTATGGACAGATGGATGGGGCAGGTGGATGGATGGATGGATGGATGGATGGATGGATGGATAGATGGGTGTCCGGATGGACGTGGGAGAGACAGAGATACAGATGGGCGAGGGTATGAATGGACAGATGTTACAAAGCACATTTTTCATTTAATTCCAAGTCTTCAGCTTTGGAAGAAATAGGATTTAAATAACATGACAACACCAAAACTTCTCCTAAAAGTTGCGAATCACCTTAATATTTTTAGCACTACCAAGTGTATAAAAACTTACGTGTGGCAATATTCATGCAAGGCTTTTGATCAGATCATAAAATGAAAAGACGTGCTTCAGTCTTTTCACTTTTCTGAGCCTCCGTCTTTCCAGCCAGGAAGCAGGTAGCCTATCTCCCCCAGGGACGGGGTCGTGGATGTGGACAAAGCCCCCAGCGGAGATGCTAGAACAGAGCCTACGCGAGGTGATGGACCACTTTGAATCTCAGTAGTAAAGGGCTGCCATCAACCTCTGCTCAGGATCCATCTCTCTGACACAGCTGGACAGACTGACTCGTAGCCTGCTCCACGGCCCCACATCCTCTCTGTATCGCTCTCCTGTTAGGGTCACCCCTGGGCTCAGTCAGTGCTGAATAAGGGCTTGGACACATCCAGTGGGTGAATGAAGTTAAGCAGACAGAACGGTCAGGAGCTTGGCCCTCCAGGCAGGGAGGAATCTCAACTCAGCAATTCTGAACCAGATGCCAACACCTTTCTACTAAGTCTTAAAAAAAAAGATCTCCATGACAAACAATTGATTGCCAATTGCCACATTCTCCTTGGAACCACACACCCCATCACGGGGAATGCAGAAGAACTTACCACTTCCTCACAAAGTGAGACACTGAAGCAGCACCTGACAGGGCCTGTGATGTGGTTTGTACCCATCTTCAGAGAGGATTTCACCACAATACCCTTCCGAGCAGGACAGACGGAAGCTCTGCGGCAGGGCCCCATGTCTTGTCATGTCTGTCTCTACCTGTGTGTGTGCTAAGTTACTTCAGTCTTGTCCGACTCTTTGCAACCCCATGGACTGCAGTCCACCAGGCTCCCTCTGTCCACGGGATTCTCCAGGCAAGAATACTGCAGGGGGTTGCCACGCCCTTCTCCAGGGGATCTTGCCAGCCCAGGTATCAAACCCAGGTCTTTATGTCTAGCCGCACTGGCATGCAGTTCCTTTACCACTGCTTACAAAAGCAGACTCAGACGACAAGAATGGGGACGTGCCCCAGCACGTGCCACCTCCTTAACTTCCAAGGATACTGCCATTTCCCAGATGGAGAAGATAGCACAGAGAGGTTGAGGTGTGCACCCGAGGTCACACAGCTATTAAATGTCCGGATCGGGACTTGAGCTCAGATTCCCTAGCTTTCCTCTTCAGCTGCCACCGTCCGTCTCCTTCCACGTGACAGAAATGAGAACAAGAGGAAGAGCCATGCAATTGCAAGGTCAGTGGGAGTTTAGAGGAAAAGTCCCCAGGTCAGCCTCACCACACCCCAGGGACACAAGTCAGATCCTGAGGTCCTGGTCACTCTCACACCTGCCACATCCAATCAACCACAAAGCCCACCAACCTAACCTTCTAAGCATCTCTCTAGGGCTACAATCCAGGCCCAGGCCATCATCATACTTACCCCTGTGGGCTGAAACAGCCTCTTGCCTGACTCCCTATGCATGTACCAAGCACTTACTCTGTGCCACCACTTGATGCATGTCTGCTCATTTCACTATGACTCAGTCATGATCATGCCCATTTTATAGAGAAGTGAAGCAAGGCTCAGAGGTGGACACTTTCCAAGCCAGTCTCCCCAAAGCAACCAAAAGCCTTTTTTTAAAAAAAAAATGACTGCTCTTTTTAAAAATTTTTGGCTGCACAGGCTCTTTGTTGCAACGTGGATGCGAGCTTTCTCTAGTTACAGCACTCAAGCTTAGTTGCCCTGTAGCATGCGGAATCTTAGTTCCCCAACCAGAGACAGAACCTGTGTCCCCTGCATTGGAAGGTGGATTCTTAACCACTGAACCACTAGGGAAATCCCTCAAACAAGCTTTTAACCATACAACTCCCCTCGCTTCCTGGCTTTCCTGGGATCTGAGCGAATACAGAATAGCTGCCCCCAGCCCACAGCAGCCCATCAGTCACAGTCTCTCGAATCTTTGCTGGGAAGATGGTACAACAGCGGGGCAGTAAGACCAAAAGGGCTGACTTCAGAACTGGCAACATACTTTGCGAGGCCCAGCGCCAAATGAAAATAGGGACTGGGGTGCGTGTGTGGGGGAGGGGCTCTTAGTCAAAAGTGATGAAGAATTTCAAGACAGCAAAGTCCAGGAACAGGGAGGGGGTAACTGGAGGGCCTCAGTGGCCACATGGGAGGTCATCCATCTATGAAGCTGGCCTCCGGAGACGATCCGGAGAAGACACACTTCTTCAAGGAAAGATGAGGAAGCAGAAAAGGTGCTGTGCGTTTTTACACTTCTTCCAAACAGAGGTGGAGAGAAACGACAGAGTGGAAGGGGGTGGAAAATGAGAGGAAGGATTGTTCTCTGCTTTCCAGGGACTCATCTTCTACAGGGTGACACCAAACACACACTGCACTTCAGGGAAAAGCAGTATGAGAGTCAAAGGATGCAGACGCAAGGGTCCCCCTGAGATGTGCAGAAGTGGAGCTGAGGACCGGGAGCCTGGGCTGTTTCCAGTTTCTCACAGCTCTTCTTATTAAGTTCCACTGTCCTCTAAATTCTGATCATCTCCCCAACCGTAGCAACACAATTATTCAGAAAATAGGCTGTAGTGCAGATTTACAATGTAAAACTTCTTCAGCTGAAGCAACGCAATTATTCAGAAAATTAAAACATAATTGTCGGAGAAGAAAATCCATTTCACTCACCCACAAACGGCACTCTTCAGCAAAAGCACAGACGCATCCAGAGAGTTGTGCTCTACCACTCCTCCCTTCTCCAAAGCCAAAGGACAGGACGAGGCTGTGAAGCATCAGTCCCCAGAGTCTTCTGGAACTTTCTGTGTATTTTTGGCTAATGTGAGCTATTTATCGAAACAGAGATCATGCAAGGAGTGACTTGGACCCCAAATGCCTTGGTTTTTGGGCATTGGAGGGTGTCAGGGTTACAGCTCATCGCCCTGTTAAAGTCAGCCCTGCCCTCATTCCTTGACAAGCTCAGCCTGCTGTAGACAGGGGTACTTTGGCAAAGCCGGTCACCGGAACAGGCAGATCTTTAACTCTTGGCAATTATTAGCTAGATAATGGGCATCAGCGAGGCACAGCTAAATAGTTCACAGGTAAAACATTACTAGGTGGAAGAAGTGGGTTAGCCTTCTGGGAGGCAGACAGACTGTGCTGCCCAGCAAAGACTGATTCATTCTGTGCTAGAAGGATTTACAGAGTTGATTTGTGGGCGGCCCTATGGGGCTGCCACCACTGCTGTCATGGCAAAGCTCAGAAGCCTGCAGCCCAGAGAGGTTCTGTCGCTTGCCCATCAGCACACAGCACACAGGCGGCAGATTTGGGCCTGGCTTCCAGGATTCTGGGTCCCAAAACCAGTGTTTTTTGCATCATGTGTGAGGTCGTCTTCTGTGTGAGAAGAGTTTTTTTCAAATAGGTTAATTGAGATATCATTCATGCTATGGAACCATGTAAATTGTACAATTTAATGCTATTTGGTATATACACAGATACACGCAACCCTTGCTACAGTCAATTTTAGAACATTTTCGTCATTTTGTAAGAAACCTGTACCCTTTAGCTGTCCCCCTACCCCCTCCCACCCCTTGTCCCTACCCTAAGCAACCACCAATCTGCTTTTGGTCTCTTTATGTTTACCTGTTCCAGACATTTCAGATGCTTGGAATCTTATGACATGTGGTCTTTTGTGACCAGTTTCTTACAGTTAGCATCCTATTTTCAAGGTTCATCCATGTTGTTTTTACGACTGAATGGTATTTCATTGTATGGAGCGACCACATTCCGATTACTTGTTCATCAGCTGATGGACATTTGGGGTTTCCAAGTTTGGGCTACTGTGAAAAGGGCTGTCAGGAATATTTGCCCACAGGTTTTCTTGTGGATCTTTGTTTTCATTTCTGTCAGCAGAATTTTAATCCTATGTAGTGAGGGGATCAGAGAGAATGAGAGAGACAGATGAGGGAGAGAGAGAAACTAAGACATTCCACAGCTACACCATCACACAGAGACACATGGAGACACAAAAAGAGAGAGATGGACATACAGTTAGATGCAATGATATGCACACAGACAGACACACTAGGAGACAAGCACCTGGAGACAGAGAGGCTGAGCAAGTCAGCTGGAGACACACAGCACAGACGAGGAAAGGCGGACTCATCTCTGGGACCAGCCAGGCGCTCTCTCTTCCTCTGCAGCTCTGGGGCTTCCAGTCCCTCCTGGGAACCCTGCCCAGGCCTGAGAGGAGAAGCCCTGTCTTCAGAACCCTTGGGAAGGATGGACAGGGTGTGACTCTCAAAACTGGATTTTCAGCTTATCCAGAAGCCTCCCCTATGGATTTCCAACTTTTGGTGAAATTTGTTTTCCAACACCCGGCCTGCTCTCCTCCTTTGGTGAGCGGAGGCTGCAGAGTCAGGCCCCTGACTGTCAGGGGCCATGGGGGTGTGGGGACGCAGCCCTCCCGGACAGGAGTTGAACATCCTCAGGTCCAAATATCAGCTTCAAGGCTTGGGATAGTGACCTGGCTCCACAAGACTCAGTTTCCCCATCTGGAAAATGGGCATATAAACAAGGTCTATATCATAGAGTGCTGAAAGGATTGCATGAGAGAATTCACATGACAGTTTATATCACTCAGAAATGACATATGTAAAAATGCCTAGAATCCTGTAGATGCTAACTAAGAAACTTTGTTCTATCTTTCCCCCTTTCCCAGGATCTCTTTCTTTCTCGCTTTTTCCCTTCCTTGGACTTCCCTGGTGGCTCAGATGCTAAAGCGTCTGCCTACAATGTGGGAGATCTGTGTTCGATCCCTGGGTTGGGAAGATCTCCTGGAGAAGGAAACGGCAACCCACTCCAGTATTCTTGCTTGGAAAATCCCAAGGACAGAGGAGCCTGGTAGGCTGCAGTCCATGGGGTCGCTAAGAGTCGGACACGACTGAGCAACTTCACTTACCTAGATATCTATATTTACCTTTTGGCAATTGATGCTGAATGACTGGAGTCTGTGGTACTTTCTAGGGACTAGGAAGTGACTAGAAGTCACTCATTCTTCCTTTGGAAGAAATGCCCTCTTCATCCATGGAGCTCAGGTATGAAGTGATACCCTATGGACTGCCTCAGGGTGGGGGACGTAAGGGGAGAGGATGAAAAGAAAGGTATAGGGAACATCCATCTACCACTCCTAGATACTTACTCAAAAGAAATGAAACAAAATGAAAACAAATTTACACACACTCACAGATGCCTTGTTCAGAATAACCAGGCATGGAAACCACCCACGCTTGGTGACACATCCCCACAGCACACTGAGCAACTGAAAGGGACCAGTGGCTGATCAGTGCAGCAATGACCTAGACCAGCAGGCACGAGAAAGTGTGTAATTGCTCTCATGTAGAACTCTAGAGCAGCAAAACCAAGCACGGCAACGGAAATCATAGCAGTGGCTGTCTGTGCAAGGAGTACTAAAGGAATTTCTGGAATAAAGGAACATTGCTGATTGGGGTCTTGGTGACAAGAGTGTATGCACTTGTCACTCATTAAACTGTAAGTTGAAATCTGTGTGTTTTTGGTGTGTAAGTTATACCTCCAAGAGAAGCCTATTGGGACACCTAATCTGTCGGGGCTCGACTGGATAATCTGTGTCCTGGACACAGGACATCCTACGTGAGCTTCCTCCAATGCACCCCAACACCCTACTTACGTCTAGAGGCTCCTCATCCTTTGAAGTCAGTGCTTCTCTCTTCCTCCTCCTGGATGGGGACCCAGCTGCTGAAGGGGTCTGGATGTTGGACTCCAAATTCCTGAGCAGACTCTGAGTGTCGTCTTTCTAAACCCAAAGGTGGAGGTGAGCAGGAGAGCATGTCAGAGTCGGTCAGCCGAGTGCCCTGCAGGAGCCATCAGCCCCCCACTGCCCAGCTGTCATGTCTACTGGTCCCCGCCCCTCCTCCACCTCCTGGCCCTCTGTGTGCAGTGCTCGCCTCCAGGCCCACTGGAAATCAGCTCCACATCCTTCAAGGCTGACCACGTGTCACCTTCCTGACAACCCCCCAAAGCCCCATCTCAGTGTCCTCAGGCCCTGGAAGCGATACTTGGCTCGAGGCTCATTCCATTGTTCTGAGTTGGTCACCACCGCTGTTGCCACCCCCAGTAGCCTGAGAGCTCCCTGCAGTGGACAACAGCTTAACATGGATGCTGGCCACAATACTTTCATTCAGTTCAGTTCAGTCGGTCAGCTGTGTCCGACTCTGCAACCCCTCAATCGCAGAACGCCAGGCCTCCCTATCATCACCAACTCCTGGAGTTCACTCAAACTCATGTCCATCGAGTTGGTGATGTCATCCAGCTATCTCATCCTCTGACATCCCCTTTTCCTCCTTCCCCCAATCCCTCCCAGCATCAGGGTCTTTTCTAGTGAGTCAGTTCTTTTCATGAGGTGGCCAAAGTATTGGAGTTTCAGCTTTAGCATCAGTCCTTCCAATGAACACCCAGGACTGATCTCCTTCAGAATGGACTGGTTGGATCGCCTTGCAGTCCAAGGGACTCTCAAGAATCTTCTCCAGCACCACAGTTCAAAAGCATCAATTTTTCGGTGCTCAGCTTTTTCACAGCCCAACTCTCACATCCATACATGACCCCTGGAAAAACCATAGCCTTGACTAGATGGACCTTTGTTGGCAAAGTAATATCTCTGCTTGTCAATATGCTATCTGGGTGGGTCATAACTTTCCTTTCAAGGAACAAGCGTCTTTTAATTTCATGGCTGCAATCACCATCTGCAGTGATTTGGGAGCCCCCAAAATAAAGTCTGTCACTGTTTCCACTGTTTCCCCATCTATTTCCCATGAAGTGATGGGACCAGATGCCATGATCTTCGTTTTCTGAATGTTGAACTTTAAGCCAACTTTTTCACTCTCCTCTTTCACTTTCATCAAGAGGCTTTATAGTTCTTCTTCACTTTCTGCCATAAGGGTGGTGTCATCTGCATATCTGAGGTTACCGATATTTCTCCTGGCAACCTTGATTCCAGCTTGTGTTTCTTCCAGCCCAGTGTTTCTCATGATGTACTCTGCGTATAAGTTAAATAAGCAGGGTGATAATATACATCCTTGACATACTCCTTTTCCTATTTGGAACCAGTCTGTTGTTCCATGTCCAGTTTCTAACTGTTGCTTCCTGATTAAATGAGATGACAATTCAAGTACAGAGTGTGGCTCAGCACCCAGCATACAGCCAGCAATGCTAGTGTTTGCATTTCCCCATTACAGAACCCATCTGGCTGTGTTACAAGCAAATGTTTACTAGTAATCTGTCCAACTCCATCTTCCTCCAGAGGCAGGAGCACACTGCTGTCCCCGGGCGTTGCCTAGCAGTGGAAGGTGCTCCCCAGACTTTTGCTGTGTGGAATGGTGAGTGCATGCTGATGTAGCAGAGTGGTCTTCAGGGGAGGGGGGGCGGGGGGGAATCCACACAGCAAGGAAGCAGAATGGACAGGCGGCTGGGGAGACTGGGGGAGGCGAGGGAATTCCCTGCCCTCCAGCCCACCACGGTGAGTCCAGCCCATCAGTCCAAATCCTTGATGCTGCAGAGGAGACCGCGGCCTGGAGACCTCATTGTCTAAGGTCACAGGCAGTTGATGGATGGAGCGGACCCTTCCGGGGAATCGCAAGCCAAAGCCCATCTGTCACTTGGCTGCCTCCACTGCAGTGACTGTCTCCAGAACACTAATCCCCAGGGCAGGACCCGTCGCGCGCGCGATGCCCGTGATCGGGGTCAAGTGGAAGCCTGGACCCCGGCGCCGAGCGGGCACGGCGCCCTCGCATTCCACACCCGGCCGCCCGCCCGCCCGGCCGCCCGCCCGACCCACCTGGTGCCGGAGACGCGGGCGCGCGGAGCGGCAGCCGAGCCAGAGGCCGAGGCCGAGGCCGAGCGCAGTGCCCAGCAGCACGGCGGGGGACCAGCAGAGCGGGCGCTGGCCGCACCGCGTCCCGGCCCAGCCGCAGCCGCGCGTCGCTCCCGCAGGTCGTCTCGCCGCGGGCCATCCGGGGCGCTCAGGCGGCCGGCCCGCCGCCTCCCGCCCGCCGCCGCGCGCTGCCCCGGCCCGCCGCCCGGCGCTCCATCCCTAGCGGGTCCCCGCTGCCGGACTCCGGGTCCCGGCGGGTCCAGGGGGCGGCGCGGTGCGCTCCGTCGTTTTCTCCGGCCTGTGTATCCTCCTCCTCCTGCTTCTCTCTTGTTTTCCGGAGCTGCCCAGCCGGAGGGAGGAGCCTGGACCGTTTGCTCCAAACTTTGAGCCACCCCCGCCTCCGGCCCTGCCTTTTGCACTGAGCATGCCCGGCCAGAGGCGCGCTTCCCAGCGAGGAGAACCTTCTGGGAGGAGTCTTGTTTTGCAGAGGGCTCTGATTTCCAGCGGGGCGGGGGACCTCAGACAGGTCCTCACTCGAGGAGGGTGTTGCTCGGTTAAGTTTATCGAGTGCTTAGAATTTGTTAAGCATTTAGCTTGATGATCCAAGTAACTTTCTTACCAGCCTTCTGAGATGTGCGTTTACTATATGCGCCCCTCCTCCTGGTGAGGATCAGGGTCCGTGGTGAGTGATTCATTGCTGTTGTGACTCAGCCGTGCCCCATGACCTCTAGCAGTTGGCCATCCTTGGGTCTCACAGTCCGGCCCTGCCTCTGAAGTTGTTTGCCTGAAGACTCCTGTTTTACTGCTAGTGTCTTCGGGGATGCTCGATGCTTTCCTCTAAGACAACCTATAGGGAGAAGCTTACATCCAGCCCTGGCTAGCCACGGAGATGCCACGTGGTCACTCATTCACTCATCCTATCCAGAGACCCTGCTGTCTGAACCAGCACAAGGCTAGCCATCAACCAGTCAAGGTCCAGCAGTGAGCATCTTGCAGGGAGATAGGCAGATGAGTTCAGCATCTGTTCTTTCTATAAGTAACATTTACTGATGCTAGCTCTCATTCTGGCTGCTGGGGCACACACACACACTCAGTCACACACACACACACACACACACACACACACACACACTTCTACCCTTTGGAGCTTAATTCCCTATGAGGGCCAGAGCAGAGGTAACAGGGATTTGTTTCAACAGAGAGAGGTTTCATGTCGTTTACCTGGACATCCAGCTCAAGTTTCTGGGTTTTTCCATCATTTCCTCTTCACTCCTTCCAAGCTGTCAAGATGGGAACTACCATGTAGATTTACTTTGTATAAATGAAGAAACTGACAGCTAGACAGGAGTCGTGGCTCGTTCGAGTTCTTGCAGTAGAAAATGGGGCAGATAGAGTCACACCTGTGTCTGTCCAGCTTTAGGACTCACACTCTCTGACATGCAGTGCTTCTTAAATGTTTCCCCAGGAGCATCTCCAAGACTCTTGGGAACATATCTGAGGGCAAAAACCAGAAGTTCTTGCTTTATGCTGGCTATTTCTTTGGATACTCAGGCTTTTATTTTTAAAAATACAGTGTTCTTTTTCTGCTATGTTTAAAATAGATAGCCAACAAGGACCTACTGTATGACACATGGAACTCTGCTAATTATCATGGGGTGGCCTGGATAGGAAGGAATTTTGGGGGAGAATGGACAACTGTGTACGTATGGCTGAGTCCTTTCACTGTTCACCTGAAACTGTTACAACATTGTTTGTCAATCGGCTGTACCCCAATACAAAATAAAAAGTTTAAAATATAGTGTAATCAGGAAGGGCTAATTTTAAATTTACACTGGATCTGCTTCTGTGACTCTAGCCTTTTTTGTTATGATAAACATACATGATGGCCTGCTTCAGGGAGATAATCTGATCTGCCTATCTATGAAGGACTGCAAGGAAGTGAAACTAACATATCCCCCTGCCTAAGACTTGCCATTCTAGGGGAATTTGCAAGGACTGAATAGTCTTCTTAGTTTGTTTCCTCACCTCCCTCCCATCTCTGATCCATAAAAACCTGGCAACCAGACCCTGACAAGATGGTTATTTTTAGGCACTAACCTGTCATCTTCTCCATCAGCTGGCTCTCCAAATAGTCGTCTTCCTTGCCTCAACACCTTGTGCCTCAGATTCATTGTCCTGTTGTGTGGCGAGCATTAGGGAGCTTGGACTCGGTAACTATAGTGTTTGCATTTTTCTTTATTATAACCATCCTTTAAATTTCTAAAAGAATTAATGCTCCAGCATTTAGCCTTTTGCCTTTTGCCTTGTCTCATTCCAGGCACATGCTGGGTAGCACTGAAGGCAGTGACCCCCATGGGGAAAGCTTGGCTAATAAATTCTCAGGTTCCCAAACCCCACTGTGTTGTCCCTGTGAAGTCAGGAAAGGCCTGTTGGAGGGTAGGAGTAGAGGGCTACAAGCCCCAGATTTCCTGGCCTGAAACTGAAAAGGTATTTGCTGTACCTGAGGGCCCAGGGGAATAAGAGCCCTACCCCTTGCCCCTATGGAGAGTTCCGGGAGATTCTTCAGCTGCTGACTCCTGGCTCCAGACACCAGCTCCCCTCTCTGTGTCCCCAGTGTCTGGCCTCTGCCTGCAGTGGCTTGGAGCAGGGCTTGGGTTCCCAGCCAGAGACTAGACTGAGTCGTGGCAGTGAAAGCACTGGATCCTAGCCACTGGACCAGTAGTCAGTGACAAGGGCTCTGGCCCTTTGGCTTTGCATAAAAGAATTTCCATAAAGACAGAAAGTAGTGAAGCAAGTAAAGTATTTACAGGAGGAAAAGGGATACAGTACCTGCAGATAAACACTCAGATGGAGGGTCTCTGAGTTGCACCCACATGGCAGCTTCAGTCACCATTATGGGGCATTTCTTTGGGTTCTCCTTAGGCCAATCATTATGATTTGCCTGGTTCCCAATCAAATTGGTATTTGATGTATCACAGGATCCTCTCGTGTGTGCGCAGGCATCTCTTAGCCAAGCTGGATTCTAATGAAAAGCCGTATAGGTAGAACATCCCTCCACAGCTTGACCAGGGGATGTGGGAATGGGTTCTTGAGCTGTTCCAAGGGCTCATCCACAGCGAGGGCTCAGGCAGTGGGCACGGCCTGGGTTGAACTGAACCTAAAAGGATGCAAAAACTGGCCTTGCCCTCTGGCCACAAGCTGCCGATTTCCCGCCCAGCCTCTCTCCTTGCCATCCTGCACCCCTATGGTTCTCCTTCTCCAAAAGCTTCTCAGTTCGCTAATGGGGGAAGGGGGAGAAGGGGCGGAAGAGGGCCTGCTGCGCCTGAGTAGACTCGGGATTCCATCCACTGTGTATCAGGGAAGGCTTGCTGGAGGGCCTGGGCTGAGACTTAGAGAACGGAGCAGGCATTAACAGAGGGGCACCTGGAGCCTCTCAACTTTCTGAGAGCAGGAGTCACCCGATCTGATTTTGGTAGAGCCCCCGGGCAAAGCACGAGGAAACCCAAGTGTGGCCACTTCTCCCAGGCCTCGCCAGCTTGGCTCCCTCCCTTCTTCCCTCCCTCTCGCGCTTGGTCCAAGGCCTCCTGCTGGCCCGCAAGCACCAGATCCCAGTGTCTTGTTCCCAGAAAACTTTCCGCGGAGGTTCGCACTGAGCATGCTCGGCTGCGCCGGGGCAGGGCCTGGGGTCCGGAAGCTGCCCCAACTCCGCCTGCACCAGCCACTTGTGGGGTCGCAGGACCCAGACGGGTGATGCATTCCGCAAGGGGCCCGGGGCGCGCCACGTGGGTGCTGGCGGGGAGCCTGCTGGCCGCTTCACTGGCGCTGCCCTCGGAGTCCGGAAACCTCGGCCAGCTCCCCGCGGGGCGGTTCCCCTCCAGTACCCTCTGGGCCCACGGCCTCTCCGGGACCCCGCCACGGCTCCCGGGGCGGGGCCTGAGCGGACCGCCCAGGTAAGGAGGGCCAGCTCCTAGTCTCGGATCTGACTCCGGAGATGTAGCTTCACCTACGCTCCTGGCGGGGAGGCCCCTTTGGGTTGGGGGAAATTACCCGAAAGGGAGGGCGGGATCTGAGTAAGCTGCAACCCTGGTGGATCCAGCTTGTGGCAGGAAAACGCCCTGGAAAGGTGGGGAAAGCGGTGTGGTTTGTGGCTGAGAGCTTGAACCTTACAGGCGGCCCGGTAGATCCCCTTCGGCCACCTAAGAGCTCTGAGACCTAGGGCAGGTCGCTTCTGATCTGTACCTATTTCAGGGTCTACCCCAACAGGTCGATGGTAACTATTGCAGGGTCTAACCCCAGAGGGTCGATTTGAGCGTTTAGCTGAGTTCAGGAGTGCAGATAGAACGACTTTCGCAGGTGAGTGCTCCGGGAGAGTGCAGCAGTTGATAAAAGGCACAATGGCTGGAGTTTTCTGCGAGTGCAAATGTAGCCATTTCTACTTCACCCTGCCCTTGCCCCTGTGGTCCCTAACTTGGGAGGGCACGGAGCTCTGGCTCCCATCTTAGATACTTCCTCCTCCTCCTCTCCCAAATCTGATCACCAGGCCCACTGCCTTTTCCTCCTGATCATCTCAGATGTCTGCCCGTCTCCCATCCAGGCTGCATCCATTAGGTTCAGTCCCCCATCCCTCAGCCTCTGGCCTTTCTGACTCTTTCCTCTGGGTTACCCCTGCTCCCCTAATTTGTGCGTTCTACTGTTCATGTCCCCCAACCTCTAGATGACCTATCTGTGGTATACATCTGACCACTTTTCTCCCCTGCTCACACCCACTTCCACTCTGACCACAGTTGCAAATCCAGGCTTCTGATCCCAGGAATGCCTGTCCAGTGGTCCCGGCCAGTCACTGCCTTGTGGTCCTCCCAGCTCTTCCTCAGGGCCTGGCTCCTCTTATTCTGCTGCATTTTCTAAGTATAGGCCCCAAGGTGCCTGCTATACTCGCTGCAGATATTTAGGTCTTTTAAATGAGATTTCTTTCACTGTCTATGATTGGTTCTTAGGCTTTCACTAGAGAAGACAAAATAATAATACTGTGTCGATTTTCTGAGCTTTTAGAAAGCTCATGATGAACGTTTTCACAGGGTCCTTTCACTTGTTCCTGGCCATTGAGATGGGAAGTATCTGGCCCATTTTGCCAAAGAGAAAACTGAGACCCAGAGTGCCATGCCCCCAGGCCCATCCTGTGCTCTCACATTCAGAGCCCACCCGTCCTCAACTGCTCTTTCCTTTGGAAAGTCAATGCCAGAACATTCACATAGATGTTTGTTGCCAGGCCATTCACAAGAGTGCTTTGAAAACCAGAGCATAAATGCTCATGTTAACTTACTGTTAATTCTTATCCCTTCCTTCAAAGGGTGAGGTAATAGTTACAACCATTTCCCAGATGTTCTGAAACTGCTGTGTCCAATACAGCAGCCCTGGCCACGTTGTGGCTGTTTGAATTTAAACGTTGCAGGTGCTCGGTGGCCCCGTAGATTAGTGGTTACCATATTGGACAGCCCAGACCATAGAACATTCCCACCATCCCAGAAAGTTCTATTGGAAGCGCGCTGGAAGGAGACAGTGAAGACGTGAGTGGGCAAGAGTCTTCTGAGTGTTTATGGATGGCCCTTTAGGCATCAGACCGTTCTAGGTGCTTGAGACAGGAGAGAGCAACACAGACTCTGCCCTTTAGGATTCAGCGTTCTTAGGGGGAGAAGGGCGCCAAGTGGTGTTAATCTATGATGCAGGAGTCGGCAGTTCAGGCTGTAGAGAAGTGCAGTGGGCAGAGTGCACCGGAAGGGGTGGCTTTGAGCGCTGTTTGGACAGGGTGGTCAGAGAAGGTGCTTTGAGGCAGTGACAGTTAAGCAGAGCCCTGGATGGAATGAGGGAGGGACATGGGTGCCTCTGGAGAAAAACTTCCCAAAGGAGATCGTATGAGGACAAAGGCCAGAGACAGTGTGGACCAAGGCCAGAGGCAGGATGTGCTTGGTATGGTCCAGGACCCCAAGCAGGCTGGTGTGATTAGAGCAGGGATGAGGGGGGAGGAAGGAAGAATGGGTGGAGGTGGGGCCAGAGGATGGGGAGGGGTCACATCAGGAAAGGCCCTGTGGACCGTGGTTAAGACTCTGACTGTTATTTTGTTGGAAGCTGTGGGTGGGTTTGAGCAGAAAAGTGACCTGCTTTGACTGGTCTTTTTAAAGCATCTCCGTGGCAGCTATGAGAATAGAGGGCAGTGGTGAAAGTAATGACCAAGAGCAGAGGCAGGCAGGAGACCAGGCAAGTGATGGAGATGAAATGGACCAGTGAGGTTAGTGGACAGCTGCTGAGAAGCTGCTGGATTTGGGATATATATTTGAAAGTGGAGCCAGCGGAGTTTGCTGTGACTGGATGCAGATTGAGAGAGACGAAGGAATGAGTCAAGAATGAAAACAAGGACTTGGGCCTGAACACACAGAAGACTAGGGATACTGTTAGCTCATATGCAGAAGCCTCAGAAGGCCATGAGGAATTCTGATTTGGTCTTATTGAGTATGACCCCCTACCCCTGCCCCCCCACGGGGCATCCAGGTAGAGATGTGTAGGAGAGTAGTGATGGGCGAGTCCTGATCTGGGTGAAAAATCTGAGCTGGAGATCTTTACCAGGGAGTGGTCAGTGCACACATGCCTTTAACCCTGGTGTACCTAGGAACTGGCTGAGTTTTCCTTGGGGGTAAGTATAGTTTGGGGATGGTGAGTTGTGTGCAATGGGGATGGAGAACCGGCTGTGAAATGAGACTGGTGAGGTTATCATGACCTTGTCAGCTGACCTGTGCCATCTTGGAGAGGGGCTTCACACAGAGAAGGGAAGGCTGGACACTAAAGTGGGGTATCGACTGGTGGTTGGCATGGTCTCTGTGGGCCCAGGCCGCTCATGGTGGCCAAGGGGCCCCCAGAGAGGCACCCCTAGGCTAGTGACACCCAGGAACTGATGAGACTTCAAGGGAGGCTCAGCCAAGAGGGCTTTCTGAGTCGTTTGCTCCCTGGGCACTTGCAATCCTGCTCTTCTCCCTGGAGTGGAAGTGTCTGTTGGAACGGGGCCTTTGCCCTTCCATGAGGTCAGGGGCCTGCCACAGGGCCTGCCACAGACCCTGCCGTGCGGCAAGTGCTGGGGAAAGAATAGATGGAGAATTCCAGGGGCAGGGATGGCACAGGCGGATGTGTGTGGGAGTTGGTACCCTGTGGCACCACTGTCCACCCGAGACCTCACAATTAATTCTCATATTTTTTTAGTTAACAGATTTTTGTATTTAGAACAGTTTTAGATTTTGGAAAAATTGTACACATGGTGCAGAAAATTCATATATATTCCCCTCAATGCACAGCTTGCCCTACTCTTGGCATCTGCTGTTAGTAAGGTGTGTGCACGCCCACGTACTTAGTCATTCAGTCGTGTCCGACTCTTTCCCAACCCCATGGACTATATATCCTGCCAGGCTCCTTTGTCCATGGGATTCTCCAGGCAAGAATACTGGAGTGGGTTCCATTTCCTACTCCAGGGCATCTTTCTTGACTCAGAGACTGAGCCCGTGTCTCTTGTGTCTCCTGCACTGGCAGGTGGGTTCTTTTCCACTGAGGCACCTGGGAAGCCCTAGTAAGGTACGTTTATTACAATCAATAAGGGCTTCCCTGGTGGCTCAGAGGTTAAAGCGTCTGCCTCCAATGCGGGAGACCCAGGTTCGATCCCTGGGTCGGGAAGATCCCCTGGAGAAGGAAATGGCAATCCACTCCAGTATTCTTGCCTGGAGAATCCCATGGACAGAGAAGCCTAGTAGGTTACAGTCCACGGGGTCGCAAAGAGTCGGACACGACTGAGTAACTTCACCTCATTACAATTAATGGTCTAACCTTGACAAGCCATTGTAAAAGTCCATAGTTTATTCAAATTTCCTTAGTTCTTATACCCAACGTCCCAGTTTACATGTAGCTGTCACTTCCTTTGTTGTGAGGACCTTGGCAGTTTGGAGGAGGACTGGGTGAGGATTTTGCAGGGTGCTTTCTGTTGGGATTCATCTGGGTGCATCTGGCAACATGAGTTATGGCTGTTTGTGGATTTTAAAAACAATTTTTGTTGTGTTAGCTCTGTTGTTGTTGTTTTCAGATTTCATTCTAGTTTATTACAGTGAAAAAAATACCCCACAGTTCTAAGCACATATTCAATTTCTGAGCATCAAAGGAGACAGATTTAGAAACATTAAAATGTGGTTTCTATGTTCATAATGATATGCAGCCACATAAAAATAATATACAGAACACCTTGTCCTACAGAACAGCTTTGGGAATTTTCTTTGACTAGAAATTTTCCCAGTTTCAGAACATTAGCTTAGACATGAACATAAATTTGAGATACTGTTAATTAACTTATTTGAAAGAGTGGAATATTTAAGAAAGCTGTTTCTACCAGTGGAAACAAAGATGGAAAACTGTCTAATAACTGTGAGTTGCTTGGAATTCTGCCTGGCGTCCAAAAATTAAGCTGGGAACAGATGTCTGCCCACACAGTGAAAATGATCTAATTAGTCGGTGTTTCCTTAAATGAAACAGAAAATGACAAAAATGGCTCCTTAGCTGACTCCCAGTCAAAGGGGAAGAAATATTAGATAAGGTGGAAACTATGGCGTGGTCTTAAATTTCAGGAGTAGGGACAAGCAATTTAGAGGAATTTTCTGGGATGCTTTGCTGTTGTTGTTGACCTTGAACTCTTGGCTGGACCAGCACTGGCCAGGTTGCTCTGCCATGAACTCACCACCCATCCCCCCAACCCTCCCTGCCAGCCCAATGTACTGTACTTGTTAGGAGGAGGTCCCTATGCAGGGCCTAGAATGGAAGCTCTTAGATTTCTTTTTTCCTGCCAAATGACAGCAAAGACAGTGTCTGGCACACAGCATTCTTCTGAGAAAATGGCACCTCTTTCCACCTTGTGGAGGCGTGTTATGAGCTAGTGCTTGTTCTGGCCGCACATACCTGTCTAGGGAGATCTCAGGGACAATATTTCTACCAGATGCGAGAGTCCTGGCCCCTGTCACTTGGTGTCTTCTTATTGTCGTTTTTGCTATTGTTGTGGTGATACATTGGCACAGAACAATACAGGTGGTGTGGAGACGGGATCCCCTCTGCTGCACACACACTCAGTCCCCAGGTCCCCAAGGCTAGCACTTCTGCATACTCCTGCCTAGGCTTTTAAAAAAAAATACATGGTTATGATCTATGGTGTTATATGGCATATTGTTAAACATGTGACTATATATTAAACCTATAAGTAATTAATACTAAACATATTGTTAAATATCTACATATATTTTCAAATTACTAAATATATAAGCATATGTGATCTTCCCTGGTGGCTCAGACGGTGAAGCGTCTGCCTGCAATGCGGGAGTCCCGGGTTCGATTCCTGGTTCGAGATGATCCCCGGTTCGAGATGATCCCTGGAGAAGGAAATGGCAATCCACTCCAGCACTCTTGCCTGGAAAATCCCATGGATGGAGGAGCCTAATAGACTACAGTCCATGGGGTTGCAAAGAGTCAGACACGACTGAGCGACTTCACTTTCACTTTTCACTTTCACTTTCATAAGTATATGTACTAATAAAGTAACTTACTAAATATGTAACTATATGTACTAATATGGGGTTTCTCTGATGGCTCACTGGTAAAGAATCCTCCTGCCAGTGCAGGAGACACAGGAGACTAGGATTCTATCCCTGGGTCAGGAAGATCCCCTGGAGAAGGAAGTGGCAACCTACTCAGTATTCTTGCCTGGGAAATCCCATGGACACAGGAACCTTGTAGGTTACTAGTCCATAGGGTCACAAAAGAGTTGGTTGTGACTTAGTGACTGAGCATGCATGCACATGTACTAACATAATTTATATAAAAAATAAAGTGAATATAACTATCAAACATATAATAATATATTAAATATTTATAAAATAAGATGTCATTTTTATTAAATGAGACTGTGTTATTCATCATATTGTGATGCAATGATCTCACTTGATATATCTCAGAGTTTTTCCTAGATGATGATAGACCTGCTTTATTTATATATTTATATTTGTAGTTGTGGTAATATATACATAACAAAATGGTCTTCCCTGGTGGCTTATCAATAAAAAATCTGCCTGCAATTCAGGAGACTCGGATTTGATCTGTGGGTTGGGAAGATACCCTAGAGTAGGTAAGGGCAACCCACTCCAGTATTCTTGCCTGGGAAATCCCATGGACAGAGGAGCCTGGTGGGCTACACTGCAGGGGGTTGCAAAGAGTTGGACATAACTTAGCAACTAAACCACCACTACCATTCACAACAAAATTTACCCTCTTATTCCTTTTTAAGTGTACAGTTCAGCAATGTTAAATACATTCACATTTTTGTGTTTCCATCTGCAGAATTATTTTAATCTTGTGATACCGAAACTCTGTCCCCATTAATCAACAACCCCCCATTCTGCTGTCCCCTGCCCCTGACAACCACCCTTCTACTTTCTGTCTCTATGAATTTTATGTATCTCCTATAAGTGGAATCATACACTATTTGCATTTTTGTTACTGGCTTATTTCACTTGGCCTGATGTCCTCACATTTCATCCATATTGTAACCTGTGACAGATTTTCCTTCCTTTTAAGGCTGAATGAGATTTTATGCATGGACCACTTTTGCATGGGCTTCCCTGACAGCTCAGTTGGTAAAGAATCCACCTGCAATGTCGGAGACCTGGGGTTTGATCCCTGGGTTGGGAAGATACCCTGGAGAAAGGAGAGGCTACCCATTCCAGTATTCTGGCCTGGAGAATTCCATGTACTGTATAGTCCATGGGGTCACAAAGAGGCAGTCACAGCTGGGCAACTTTCACTTTCACTTTTGGTTATCCATCCATCTGTTAGTGGACATTAGATTCCTTCTACCTTTAGGCTATTGTGAATAATGCTGTTGTGCACAGCATGGGGCTTGGCCCATTTGAAGGGCTCTAGCCAAGGCACTAGAGTAATAATCATGATAATGATTATTATTACTGTTTTATAGTGGAGGCTCTGAGCTTCTTTACAGCTCAGTATTTCACAAAGATGGGGTGGAGGGGTTGACTGAGCCCTGTTTGGACAAATTTTCATCACTGAATAAGGTGAAGCAAGCTGGGAGGAGTTCTACACTTTGCAGAAGAAATATCTGAGGCTCAGAGAGTCTAACAGACTTGACCAAGGACACACAGCAGATAAATGGTTCAAGTTCAAATCTAGGTCTCCAATTCCCAGGCTAGTGTTTTATGTACCACTCTGTGAAAACGAGCAGGATTTTGGGAAGTCAGAGGCTTGAAGCTCTCCCCGCATCAGAGGGTTCATGAAAAGCAGAGTTGGGATTCAAACTCAGGTCTAACTGTGTGAAATTTCCACTGCACTGTGTTGTCTCCCTAGACAGTTTCCAGGAATGGAATTATATAATCCTCTACTCAGATGCTGGTGGAGATGGTTGACTTAGAAAGATTTACATCAGGTGTCAGGATAAACGTGCAGCTCCTCTCCATGCAGGCCATTTACAGAGATGACTTTTCAACCACTCCTAGTGTTTTCTTCAATAACGTCTTTGTGCCTTTGGACTTTAGGACTCACCACTTGGGATCTGGCCCGGTGTGGGAAACTCTCACTTTACACCTCCAGGTGAGTTCTTCTCTTGGTTGATTTTTTTATTGATTTGACCATGAGAGAGAACCAGACCCTAAAGCCATAGACCTCCTGCTTCTGCCTCCCTGGCGCCCTGCTCACCTATGTACCTTACAGAGCAAAGGCAGTGAGCCCCCTCCTGCAGCAGTGACCTGGGTGCCCAGATCCGAGTTCAGGTAAGGTGGTGACTGATTCTTGTTAAGATTCAATAATAATTGGTAAGAATCGAGAATCAATAATGATTCAGGTAAGGGGGAATCTTGATTCTCCCCTGAAGGTATCTGATGAAGAAAATGCAGAATGTGTGTATTAGTCAACTGTATGAGTTTCTTTCTGCTGCTGTAACAGGTTATCACAGATTTAGTGGTAAAACAGTATGGATGTATTCTCATATAGTTCTGGAGGGTGAAAGTTCACGTCCATTTAACTGGTCTGACGTCAGTGTCAGCACTCTCTCCAGGCCCTGGGAAGAATATTCTTCCTTCTCCAGGATCTGGAGCTTCATTCCTTGAGTCCTGCAGGTCATGAGCCTTCCTGTACCCCCAGGCCAGCAGCATTGCTTCTCACTTCCGTGGTCCCATGCCCTTCTTTTCTGCCTGTCAAATCTCTCTTTGCCTCCCTCTGTAAGGACATCTGGGATTACATTTATGCCCCACATGAATTAAAGTAAGGGTCCTTAATTTAATCATATCTGTGAAGAGTCTGTTGCCATATACGAGAACATATTTACAGGTTGCTGAGATTGGGACCTGGGTGTCTTTGGGGACCATTACTGAGTCTACCTGACTTCCCAGGTGGCTCAGCAGTAAAGAATCCATCTGCCAGTGCAGGAGATACAGGAGACCTGGGTTCAGTCCCTGGGTCGGGAAGGTCCCCTGGAGAAGGAAATGGCAACCCACTCCAGTATTCTTGCCTGTGAAATCCCATGGATGGAGGAGCCTGGCAGGATTGCAAAAAGTCGGATATAACTGAGTGTGCATGCACTGAAAGTCTGCCGTACCAGGTTTCACAAATCCAGCTGAAACTAACTTAAGCAGTGAGCAATTTGTTGACCCTTATTGCTGGACTGCACAGGCCCCGGATCCAGGAGCACAGTGTTCTCAGGGCTCTGCTTTTCTCTTTCCATCGAGGCTGCTGCTTTCATCTGGTGAGTGTCATTCTCAGGGACATTCTTTCCATGTGACTTTCCATGTGGAAATAACTACTGCCTCTTGCAGAAAGGAAGAGACTTTCTATAGCTCGACAGAAGTTCAGGGAAGACTGACGGACACGGTCTGAGTCCCATGCCAGTCCCCAGTCCCATCACTGGTGTTCTGGGTTCTAGGCTTAAGTTTGGCCTCCTGGGGACCAGGATGTGCTGGGATCCAGGTTTGTCTGTAGAGACTGAGCTAGAATCTTACTGATTAGTCCGGGAGGCTGCCCTGAAGGAGGGGTCCTGGGCAGGCAGAACATACTTTTCATCCAGAATTGACACAGGTTATGAATACACTTTGTTTTATTCCAGGGATAAACATATTTCATTTTCTGGGGGAATTAAAAGTATTTTTATGTCTTCTGTTATTCTGCCACACTCAATATGTAAGCAAATTTGGAAAAACTTAGCAGTGGCCACAGGACTGCAAAAAGTCAGTTTTCATTCCAATCCCAAAGAAGTTCAATGCCAAAGAAGTTCAAACTACTATATAACTGTTCTCATTTCATGAGCTAGCAATGTTATGCTCAAAATCCTTCAAGCTAGGCTTCAGCGTTACATGGATTGAGAACTTCCAGATGTACAAGTTGGGTTTTGAAGAGGCAGAGGAACCAGAGATCAAATTGCTAACTTTTATTGGATCATGAAGAAAGCAAGAGAGTTCCAGAAAATCATCTACTTCTGTTTCATTGATTACAATAAAGCCTTTAACTGTGTGGATCACAGCAAACTTGTGGAAAATTCTTAAAGTGATGGGAATACCCAACCACCTTAAGCCAGTCAGTTAGAACCAGACATGAAACAATGGACTGGTTCAAAATTGGGAAGAGTACAACTAGGCTGCATGTTGTCACCTTTGCTTATTTAACTTATATGCAGAGTACATCATGAGAAATGCTGGGCTGGATGAAACACAAGCTGGAATCAAGATTGCTGGGAGAAATATCAATAGCCTCAGATAGGCAGATGACGCCACCCTATGGCAGAAAGTAAAGAGGAACTAAGGAACTTCTTGATGAAGGCAAAAGAAGAGTGAAAAAGCTGGCTTAAGACTCAACATGAGAAAAACTAAGATCAGGGCATCCAGTTCCATTCACGTCATGGCTAATAGTGGGGGAAAAAGTTGAAGTGGTGACAGATTTTATTTTCTTGGGCTCAAAAATCACTGTGGATGGTGACTGCAGCCACAGAGTTAAAGCTTGCTCCTTGGAAGGAAAGCTATGACAAACGTAGATAGTGTATTAAAAAGCAAAGACATCACTTTGCCAACAAAGGTCTGTATAGTCAAAGCTATGGTTTTTCCAGTAAACATGTATGGGTGTGAGATTTGACCGTAAAGAAAGCTGAACACTCAAGAATTGATGCTTTCAAAGTGTGTTGCTAGAGAAGACTCTTGAGAGTCCCTTGGGCTGCAAGGAGATCAAACCAGTCAATCCTAAAGGAAATCAATCCTGAATATTCATTGGAAGGACTGATCTGAACCTGAAGCTCCTATACGTTGGCCACCTGATGTGAAGAGCTGACTCGTTAGAAAAGACACTGATGTTGGGAAAGATTAAAGGCAGGAGGAGAAGGGGATGACAAAGGATGAGATGATTATATAGCATCACTGACTCAATGGATATGTGTTTGAACAAACCCCAAGAGATAGTGGAGGACAGAGGAGCCTGGCATGCCTCAATCCCCAGGGATGCCAAGAGTCGGATATGATTTAGCAACTGAAGAACAACAAGCAGTCTTTGCAAAAGAGTTTACAAAAGTTTACAAGATCCAGTGTTTTCATTTGAGTAAAATAGGTTGAGGTGATATCACCATAATCACGGAAAACTTTAGTCACTAATTAAGCAGACATTTTGGATAATGGAGGGCAGTGTACTTAGGATTGTGGTTGTCATGAGAGCAGAGAGTAGAGGAAGGAGGTCACTGGGAAGGCTTCAGGGAGGGCTTCCTGGAGGAGGTGTTGAGTCTCAGGTGAGTCCTGAGAAGTAGCAAGTAGCAGGAGAAGGAAACAGAGGGAGAGGCTTCCAGGTATGTGGGAGTCCAGAGGTGAGGGAGAAAGGGTGCATTCAAACAGCTGCAGAGTCATGACCGATAACCCACGTGACGGCATATTAGTGGGGAGACCACTGAGTAGTGACGTAGTGGGAGGTGATATTTAGGTCAGAGCTTGGCTTCCTTCTGTACTGTCTGTGGATAGTAGCGGTGTCTGTCCTCATTCATGCCTCCATCAGAGCTCACAGCTGGGCCTCCTGAGCGCCTGGAGGAGCAGGGGGCTTAGACACCCCCACCAGAGACAAAGCCCAGAGTGGCCTTAAGATCTGAGACCAGTGAGTCTTTGTCCCTTAGCCCAAAGAACTGGACTGGGGTCTGGAGGTGGGTGTTCTGTGCTACTTCTGTGATTGACTCAAACAGTCCAACTGAGCAGCCAGCCTGGGAAAGCGCCTACCGGTTTCCATGGGGAGGGCTTTCAATTCCCAGATGCTCACCTTTGTCCCCGTTCCAACATCATGAACTGAACCACAGATAGTATTCTGGGAAAAAAAATATTGATTTTATCCAGGATCCAGTCTCACATTATTTTTTTTTAATTTTAATTTTCCTACATTTATTTAGAAACTCTATAAAAGGGGTTCCAAAGCAGTTCTAAAGACCTTGCTATCAATACTCTGTGTAAGGAAGGGTGAAAAACAGGATTCATTCTCAGCCCATATACAGTTTGTACTTGGATAGAAGATAAATGTTGGAAAGGCACGACTCCACAATTCTGGTCACTTCAAAATAGAAATTTACAGAGTGGTTAGAGGTTTTCCCAAGGGCACAGCTGGCGAGTGACAGAGCCAGGATCGGAACCCAGGGCCCTCTGATGCTAAGTGTAGGAATCACCCATGCCTCCTCCCTTGCCTACTGGTTCTGACTCAGCTGGTCTACAGGGGGGCCAGGCGTGCACATTTCCGCCTACAGCTCAGGTAAGAAGCACACACTTCCAGAAACTCTTCTTAAGCTCTATGGCTCCCAATGAGAACTTCTCACTTTCTTGGGAAAGAGATAAGTCATTCATTCATTCACACTCTTGTTCACTTACTCAGTGAAGATTTTCCAAATGCTTGCCAGAGTTTTTGCTTCCAGAGTTTAACCACTGCCTTTTTGTATTATGTAATGCATGCACGTTGCTGTTTTGCAGAGGAGGCAGCATTCGGAATGAAATTCAGTAAGGAAATCGAAGTCTTTAACCCACCCCTGGCTTCTGCAGCCTCTAGTGGGCCGTGGGTTCATTCCGTCTCTGCTTTAACACACTCATGGCCTAGGAAGACCTTGTTTAAAAGAGACTCTGCTGTAACACACCGCCTGGTAAGTAACATGTTCAGTTCTTTTAAAGACATATCAGAAGTTGTAAAGAAACCAGTTTTGGATCACTTGTGTAGAAAATGTCACAGGCTTTTGTTCCTCCTCCAAAAACGCCTATTCTTTCTCTTTCAGTAAATGTAGTTATCATTAGGGAGCAAATCCATTTTTCTTTACAGAGAGCTGCTGCTTCTATACAATATACAGTATTTAGATGAATAGGATGTGTGAATCTGAGCATTAGACAGCCTTATCTGCTGGTTCTAAAGCAGTGCATGGAGTTTTGCTTTGACTGGATCGATTCACTTGCACCTGTTATAAAAACGCTGCTACCAATAATAGCACCAAATGTTTAAAAAGTATTTTCCACTTGCCAGGCATATTGTTGTTGTTCAGTTTCTCAGTCATGTCCATCCGACTCTTTGTGGCCCCGTGGACTGCAGCATGCCAGGCTTCCCTGTCCCTCACTATCTCCTTGAGTTTGCTCAAACTCACATTCATCAAGTCAGTGATGCCATCCAACCATCTCATCCTCTGTCGTTCCCGTCTCCTCCTGCCCTCCATCTTTCCCAGCATCAGGGTCTTTTCTAATGAGTCGGCTCTTTGAAGTATTGGAGCTTCAGCTTCAGCATCAGTCCTTCCAATGAATATTCAGGACTGGTTCCTTTAGGAAGGACTGGTTGGATCTCCTTGCAGTCCCAGGGACTCTCAAGAGTCTTCTCAACACCACAGTTCAAAAGCATCAATTCCTGGGCGCTCATCCTTTTTATTGTCCAACTCTCACATCCATACATGACTACTGGAAAAACCATAGGCTTAGCGCTTTCTATGCATAATCTCACTGGAGCCTCATTATGAGTTTCTTAAACAGGTACTATTTTTATTCCCTTTTTACAGATGGGAACTGAAGATTGGAGAGATTAAGGAGTTTGTTCAGGCTCCCACAGGCCAAAGCGTCAGGACTAGGATGTGGGACCCCTACTCTTAGCTGCTGTCCCTGCTCCCAGTGTTCCTCATACTCTGTGTAATGTGTTGGCACCATGTGAGGCTGACTCTCCCCTAAGTTGTCATCACTTATAATGGCTTGAGAATCACTGGGTTCAGCCAACAGGCTACTCTGGCAACAAGCTCCTCCTTGGCCCTTGGCTACATTTTGTGTTAGTCTCCCACATTTTATATTAGATAATTGTGTGACAGATTGTCACCAGCATGGTGGCTTAGAACAGTGGAATTTATTGTCTCTTTTCTAGAGGCAGGAAGGCCAAAGACAGGGTGTCAGCAGAGCTGTGCTTTTATTGGGAGCTTGTAGGGGAAAATCCATCCTTATCTCTTTCAGCTTCGGGAGCTTTCCTTGGCTTGTGGCTGCATCACTCCAATGTTTCTATTGGGATTCTACAGAGAAACAAAACTGGTAGGATGTATGTATACACACACACACACACACACACACACAGATACACACACACACATATGTGAAGGAGGGAGGGGGAAATTTATTTCAAGAAATTGCTTATGTGATTGTAGGGGCTGGCAAAGTCCACAATCTGCAAGTATGGCCTGGAGACCCAAGAAAGAGCTGATACTCAAGTTGGAAAGTCTCTGCACAGAATGCACTTTTCCTGAGGGGAACCCTCATCATTTTTTGTTAAGACCTCACCTGATTGGGTGAGGCCCACCCACACTATGATGGGTCATTAGCTTCCTTCAAAGTCCACTGACCTAAACGTTAGCTCTCATCTAAAAATACATTCACAGTGACATCAGGAGGTAATTGACCAAGCATCTGGGAACCATAGCCAGCCAATTGACACCTATCATTTACTGTCATACTCTGCTTTCACCTTCTTGGGTCCTTTTCTCTGTGGGTATGTCTTCTGTGTCACTAATGAGGACACTTGTCATTGGATTTAGGACCTGGCTAAAGCCAACCCACCTAAACCCAGAATGATCTTATCTTGAGAGCCTTGGCTTAATTACATCTTCAAAGACCACTTTTCCAAATAGGGTCATGTTCCCAGGTTCTGGGCTTCAGGACGAGCTGCATCCAGCCACCATGGTGGTCATCAGCTTTCCAGTCTGTGCTCCATCCCCCTCCTGTGTGTCTTTGCCCAACAAACTGTGTTTATCTGATTGTTATGTGCAGGATACTGTGTGGGAATCTGAAGACTAGAAAGCCAGATGCCTGCCCTCAAGGACTTACTGGGGTCCTGGCATGTCAAAGCATGAGGGTGGGGTCACGGACAGAGACTTAACCAGAATCAAAGGCCTCAACAACTCATGCTGCTGCCTGTGGTCAAAGTGTTCTCAGAACATCACTTCTGCTCTCTGTGTCTTTGTTCATTTCTATACAGTAGACAATGAGAGAGTCATGCTCTTCTGGAGGAGTGTGCCCTATGGGAGAATCATAGCATATGGAGCTATACCTATCCTATCTATACCTATCCTATCATAGCATATGGAGCTATATCTATCCTATCTATACCTATCCTATCATAGTATATGGTGCTGTAACCAGCACACTGCCTGGGTAGAGTCCAAGCTTCCTACCTGTGCAGCCTTGCAAGTGGTTAACCTCCATGAGCCTTAGTTTCCTCATCTGTAAAATGGGAGAAATAGAATTCATGTGTGTACAGTGATGGGCATACACTTGGCACTTGGGAAAGAATAGCCATTGTTAGGATTATCGGTATCACTGAGAGCTGCCTTGGTCTGTGATTCAGAGTATGGCTCCACTCACCACAGATGAAGGTGGGTGGGGCAGATAGTGGGGATGCATGGCCTGGGGTCAAGGGGCATGTAGAAGGATGAAAACGAACAGGTATCAGCTATGTTTACAAGGAGCAATGGAGCTGGCATCCAGTGAGTGAGCCCTGGCTTTCCATTGGTTTCCAGGGGAGGTGTGTGTGAGTCACTCAGTGGTGTCCAACTCTTTGCAACCCCATGGACTGTAGCCCACAAAACTCCTCTTCCATGGATTTTCCAGGCAAGAATACTGGACTGGGTAGCCATTCCCTTCCCCAGGGCATCTTCCTGACCCAGGGATCAAACCTGGGTCTCCTGCATTGCAGACAGATTCTTTACCACTGAGCCACCAGGAAGCCCCTCATGGGGCTGGAAGAGGCCAGTCCTGGGTGGATTCTCTACCTGTTAGTGAGAGATCCAGCTCTCAAGAAGCACTTCAACACACCATGGTCCATATTCACCAGGTTCCTGCTGTGTGGCTTGTGTGCCCCACTCAGGACATGTGTGTCCTGTGCTGCTCAGTCGCTCAGCCTTGTCCAACTCTGAGATGCCATGAACTGTAACCCACCAAACTCCTCTGTCTATGGGATTCTCCAGGCAAGAATACTGGAGTGGATTGCCATTTCCTCCTCCAGAGGATCTTCTTGACCCAGGGATCGAAACTGCATCTCCTGCGTCTCCTGCATTGGCAGGCAAATTCTTTACTACTACAGACCCTGTTGTTGGGAAAGATGGAAGGCCAAAGGAGAAGGAGGTGGCAGAGGATGAGATGATTAGATAGCATCACTGACTCAATCGACATGAATTTGAGCAAACTCAAGAATCCCTTGACTGTGAAGGACAGGGAAGCTTGGCATGCTGCAATCCATGGGCTGGCACAGAACTGGACACGACTTAGCAACTGAACAACGACAAGGCCTAGGAAGCCAGGGCATGTGAGCAATCCCTAAAGGATTTTTCCATAGCTCTGCTCACATTCCTCCTGCTAAAGTGTCAGCCTTGGCTCGCTGAGTCCCTGTGACAATGATGTCATTGACATGCAGCTCAGAACAGGACATAGCCCCGTGTCATAGTTTCAGTTCTGTAAGACTTAAAAAAAAATCTTCAGGGTCAAAATGCATGACTGCAAAAGTAACCCTTCTACCCTGCCTTTTACTTGTTTATTCTTTGGCCACATCCCACAGCATGTGGGATCTTAGTTCCCGGATCAGGCATCTAGTCTGCACCCCTTGCATTGGAAGCATGGAGTCTTAAACTTTGGGCCACCAGGGAAGTTCCTCTACCACCTCTACCACCAGGGAAGTTCATCTTGTACTTTTATTTAACATGTGTAGCATGAAATGTTTTTCATTTTCTAATAAGTTCTATATTTTATTGTAGTATGGAGACATTTCAAGAGATGTTCAAGGGACTTCTGAAAATGGAGTAATTTTTCAGAAATGTGCAGTGGTGAGTATTCATTGGTGGTTTATACTTAAAGAGAAAGTAATTGAATTTGCCAAAAATGTATATTAGGAGAGTTATGTATTTAAAGAACTGGCAAATCACATGACCGTCTACCCATATCTGGACACAGGTGATGAAGTGACTCACAGGGATCTCATATTTTATATGGAAGCACCAAGATTTTTTTGGTAACAACAAAATCATTACTGAAAATCCTCTGTGATTATTTAAAATGGGAAAGAAAGCATGTATTTTCTCCCAGATTTTAACACTGGTACGATGCCAACAGTTTATAAATTTATGTAATGTCTTTTAGATCTTTGATTCTTACTAATCTCATGAGATGACCTTCACATGATCCTTGTGTTGAGGGTCCCCAAGACCATCGTCAAGTTCAGTGGTTCCCTAGAAGGACTCAAGGAGCTCAGAAAAGCTGCTCTACTCAAAGTCACAGTTTATTACAGCAGTACGATATAGATTATAGTCAGCAAAGCCAAGAGCTCGTAGGACAGAGTTCTGGGAGACCAGGCCCAAGACACCTGGTCTTCTCCTGGTGGAACTGAAGGAGCAGTATTTAATTTTTCCCAGCAATGGTGTGTGACATCACTAGGGAAGCTCACTCAAGCCATAGAATCCAGGATTTTTATTGAGGATCCATCATGATGGAGCACTCATGTCATTGACCTAAGTACTCAGGTCACCTGAACACAGCTTTACCCAAGGCCCTCACCATGAATCACATGGTTAGCACAGACTACCTGGGGTGGCCCAAGGCCATAAGTATAGCAAGACACTCTTACCAGACAAGATATTCCACGGGCTTTAAGGGCCAGTCTTTCAGGAGCTGGTCCTCTGTTTGGGACAGGCGGGGTTTGGACAGTCCAGGCCTGCTGAGCTAACTGTGTACTGCACAGCTCTCTTTGCAGCCAGGCCCTTGGCTCTCTTGCCTCACTTCCTGGGATGCAGTTGGAGTTACCACTTTCTCATGTGTCTTCCTAGGAATGCTTCCTGCTACATGAGTGTAGTTATGAGTTTGTGTGTGTGCCCATGTGCACATACACACACATACCTTCTTTCTTCCCCTTTTTATGTAGGTGACAGTACCCTATACACCAAGTTTTACAATTTGCTTTTTTCACTTATTAAAATCCAGAGCTCATTCTTCTTGGGGGTGTACATGGCTTCTCTCTCTTTTCTCAGCTCCTCTGTCTCTCAGCAGAGCTGAGGTGAAGGAAGGGCAGGAATGGTGGGAAATAGCTTTGAGAGAGGGGGCAGGACAAGGTGTCAGAGGCCAGGTGGGGAGCCAAGCTGGAGATGGGCCACTGGCTTTGAATAACTGAGCTGTGCAAACACATGGGTGAGTAGAACCCGGAAGGTGACTGGCCAGGAGACAGGAGACCAGCTCAGGGCAAACTTGGAGATCGGATGACAGTCAGAGGCCCTGGACTGGCTGGGACTGAATCTTCAAAAGAATGGATTAAGACAGCGCTGCAGTTTGTTTTTCTTGGTGACCCCAGTTTTGACAATCTCTCCTACTGTAGTCTCATGCATGGATATTTTTTCATCTAAGTTTCTCTGTGGTTCACTGCATTTCAGGGTCCTGGTTTCTTTGAACTGGTCTGAGCAACAACTTGTCAAGCGGGAGTCAAAATTCTGCCAGGGCCTTTGAAATCAGACCTGATGAATTCTAGAACCTTCATGAGATTGTAATCCCTTCCCTCTGCCTACAGACCTAGTGGGCTCATGTTGAGTTGGGGCCTTGCACTGGGAAGTCGGGCTCACCAGCGAGTCTGGCCTCACTTCTCCTCCTGTCCTAGGTGTCTGTGCAGAGTGAGTGGCCATTGGCCCATGTGCGACTGTTTGTGAATAACACCAGAACACCCACGGCCACCAACCTCTCTGACCTGCTCTTACTTGACAACATCACAGGCCTCACTGTTAGAGAGTCAGCTGGAAACCAGACCTCGAGAGGCTTCCAGGCTTTCAGGAAGAAGTTTCTGCAAGGTAATAGCCACGTGTACAAAGTTAAGGGTGGGACACAATGGAGATACACACAGATGGGCACAGAGCACGGGATGGGCAGCAGGCATCTTCTCAGACACAAGACTTGTGTTCATGCTGTTGGTCCTCATGATGAAATCTGCTGGTGGGGCATCAGAGGAGACCCCTACTCAGCGTCTGCAACCAGGAAGCTGGTTTGTCACTTAGGTTGAGAGAGGTGGGATTTGGGGAAGGATTTTTAAAAATATGTATATTCAAAGTTTATTGTGAACAATTTCAAATGTACACAAAGAGGTTATAGCGAACCCCACTGTATCCATCAGCCGGATGATCAAAATGACTGTCACTCAGTGAAATGAAGAGCTTGTTTGGGGGAGTGCTGGACAGACATGGGAGGGGTTTGCCATCAGCTCAGGAAATGTGCTCTTGACGTGTTCAGCTGTGTTCACGGGAGTGACTCTGCTGCTAACTAGCTCCCATTCAAAGCGTGACACCATCACCAGTTGGCTTCAGAGGTGGTTTCCTGAAGTGAGCTTGTCATTGGTTAATTAAGGAAATTTAAAACCAATTCTGGGGGCTTCCTTGGTGGCTCCAAAATAATGAAGGAGACACAGGTTCGGTCCCTGATCCATGAAGATCCCACGTGCGCAGAGCAACTAATTTTGTGCACGACAACTCTTGAGCTCATGCTCTAAAGCCTGGGCACCCGGCTCGTGAAACGCATGCACCACAACAAGGGACGTCACCATAATGGAAAGCCCACGCACCACACCTAGAGAGTAGCCCGCGCTAGCCACAACTAGAGAAAAGCCTGCACAGCAATGAAGGCCCAGCACAGCCAAAAATAAACAAGTAATTAAAAAACTAATTCTGGGATGCAGCTGTTACTCTGACTTCAGAGCTGTCAGTTTTGCTAGGGAGGTGGGACTTCTTTTATTCTGAGCAGGTGCTTTGTCTACAGATGAAGAAACTAAGGTGATGAGGAACTTGCCCAAGGCCCAGGATTGGCAGTCAAAGTGGAGACAGACTCAGTCTGACTTCTCCATCCACCCCATACCCACGATGCTATAGTGCCTCTCACAGGCCTGGGACTCTTACTGACCTGTCTACTTCCATATACGTGGCCCACATTGCTCATCAATGCCACCACTCTTTCTGAGTCTAGATGAAACCTCAGAATCCATCTTAAGACCATACTATAGACAGAAGCTGTTAGGGGAGTTGGCCCACAAGTAGTGACCTCTTTGCTGGTGCTGGTTTAAGCCATGGTATAAAAACCGTCATGGTATATCTCAGCTAAGTGATCTTCAGTGCCTTTCTTTAATGATGTAAAAATAAATCTCCCCAGTTCTTAAGCTCGTGCTTAGAGACAGGAACGTAGGGCTGAGAGCAGAGCCCAGACTCGATCTCAGACAGAGCTCCCTTGACTCCTGGCCATTTCAGAGCTGGGTGGCCTCTGGAAATCACTGCATTTCTCTGAGCTGCAGACGTGGTGTGTGTCCCCCAGACTCACAGAGTCACTGCAGAGTCTGAATGAGGTGACATGGCCTGGCACTCTGCCTGCCTCTCATTTTATTGCTCCAGTGGCCTTGTGTGGTCCACGCTCCTACCGTCCTGAACTGGGCACTTTCCTCCCACGGCTCGGCATCAGCTCCTACTCTTGTGTCCCACTGGAGGACCTTTCTCTGCTCCCCTGCCCCTCACTCACCTGCTCGGAGCCAGGACCACGCACTTCGCCCATGAACTCCTGACTTCTGCTCTTGACACGTGCACTCTGCACATCCCTGAATCTCAGCCCCTGCAGCTGTGAACTGTGGGTGCTGTGACACCCACTTCCGGGAGTCCTTCTAAAGAAAAGGGAGTTCCCCATCCACAACTCCAGAGCCCATTGGTTCATCCTAGGGTGTGACCCCCTCCGTATACCAGAGGAGCCTTCTCCTAATAGCTGGTGTTTCAATCCTGGCTTCTTATTAAGAGGAGATTTGAGTCAGAAACCCCAAATTCTAGGGAAGCTTCTCTGTGTAATTAAGAACCAACCAGCAACCATGAGATCAGAAGGGAACCTCCGTGAGCCCGAATGGCCTTTTCCCTCTCCTGGGTCTCCCCTGCCTTTCTGTGCCTCGTGCTGGGCTCCCAGGACCAGGCTGCCTGGAGGTGTCAAAGTGGCAGCTAGTGTCGCCCGAAAGTTAGTTCTGCAAAGACTTTTCCTTCATTATGTGAATAGGATCAGTGGGAATAAATAGGTTCCCCACCTGGATTCCAAACAAAACAGAAAGGTTCTGGATTTCCTAAGTGGATAAGCTAAATACATCCTGAGTTAGGAAGGCTGACCTGCCCAGCCCCAGGCATTTCTGGATGGGTTGGGGGTCCAGGTAAAGCTCCCCTGTGCCTGCCGACAGCCTTTCCGAGTGAGAGCAGAGTGGGCCCAAGAGCATGCCTGCGTGATTTACTCTCCATGCTAGATGACTGCACGTGCCTTCTCTCTGAACAGTCGGAGACTCCTTCTCAGTCAGCTACACAGCCTCACTGGAGGCCAGAGACGTCGGGAGTGGAGACATCCTGCTGCTTCCTGCCCAGCTCTCCTTCCAGAGTTCGCTCGCAGGTATTGTCTATGTTACTTGTGTTTGTCTTGTCATTGTTGTTTTAGAAAACTCGAGCACAGTATCCATTGTTCACGCTCTTCTTCCTTCCATCCTCCATTCATTCAGTGATGCCGAGTTCTGGATTAGTGAATGGGCCCTGGAATCTCACACACTTTGCCCTGAACCAGGCTCCCTTTTAGCTCTTTGTAACCTCTATGGACCTGATTATCAAGATATGTCATCCATAGACATTTTCTTTTTTTTTTTTGCCATGGTCTCACATTTATTTATACATGTCTACATAGGTTTTTTTTCCCTTTTTAAAAATTTATTTACATAGACGTTAATTTCTCATCACCATATCTAGCGTGTAATAAGCACTCAACCATATACTTTCTATTGATATTGGTTTGCTAGAGCTGCTGTGAAAAGGTACCACAGACCAATTGGCTCACAAACAATAGAAATGTATTCGTTCACAGCCCTGGATGCTGGAAGTTCAGGTCAGGGTGTGGGCAAGGTTGTCTTTCTGAGGCCTGTCTCCTTGGCTTGTAGACAGCTGTCTTCAACCTGTGCCTCACGTGGCTGTCTCTCTGTGTGTGTCTGTGTCAGAGTATCCTTATAAGGACATTTGTCAGGTGGGGTTAAAGTCCAACGTGATGGCCTCGTTTTACCTTAATCACGTCTGTTAAGGTTCTATCTCCAAATTCAGACACATTCCGAGACACTGGGGTCAGGGCTTCAGCTGTGGATTTTGGGGGGATGTGATTCAACCTGTACCCCATTCAATGAGCATTTGCATTTTCCGTTCACTTTTTTGTTAGTCCACGTGGGTGGTGAATGCGGTTGTGCATGGCCCATGCTATGCGCTGTGTACCCCTGGGGCTACAGAGAGGGAGATGTGTCCTTGTCCTCAGGAGCCTGTGCTCTCGTGTGTGTGTGTGTGTGTGTGTGTGTGTGTTGTGTGTGTGTAAGCTGCTCAGTTGTGTTCTACTCTTTGCAACCCGTAGACTGTAGCCCGCCAGGCTCCTCTGTCCATGGAATTCTCCAGGCAAGAATACTGGAGTGTGTAGCCATTCCCTTCTCCAGGGGGTCTTCCCAGCCCAGGGATCAAACCTGGATCTGCTGCACTGCAGTTACTCTGGTCATTTTGTTCAGACCGCAGCCCCTGGAGGAAGTACTTTTCATAACAGATGTGGAAAATGAGGCTCCCAGGGTGACTACTCCAGATCACACGGCAAAACCAAAATCAGACCTCACAGCTGCCAGCTCCTTCCATCTAAGGCTGAGAGGCCTGTGTGCGGTGTTTCTGCTGCAATAAGAAAATGAGTCCTGGATAAAATTAAATAAAATGAAAGATTCCATAAAGGTAAAGACCAGATATGAGAAAGATGTATGAAACTGTCAGAAAAGACGAATGTCTCAGAAAACAATTAAGTGCAAAGTCAAGAACGAGAACAGAGAAGGATAAAAAAAAAGGGAAATAAAAGGCCCAGAAAAAAATGCTGAATTTCAAAGGACAGGAAACCAAATATGCTAAAGTCAAAATTTAAGATAAAGGCAGCAGTCAGAAACCCACAGAGAGAAACTCAGAAACCCAGTGAAATAAAAAGCTCCTTGTGTAGGGTCATTAGGACTTTAGACCAAGGCGGCTTCACACCTCCCTGAAGAGCCTGGGAGGCTGGGGGCAGTGGGAGGCATGGAGTTGGGGCTCCCTGGCTGTCACCCCTAATGGGTCCTTTCCATTGCTTCGCTTGGTGTCTCCGTGTGTTGTGTCAGCCCCATCATCCTGGTAACTCTCCCTTCTCCCACTAGGATGTTGGAATGTTGCTCCTTGAGACCCCCTCGGTCTTATTCCCAATCTGTGTTCTTGGTGCCAAAAATAGAGCCCTGCACACAGTAGGTGCTCAGTAATTACTTGCTGAGTGAGTACATGAATAGAACAGTGAACTAATGATTTGTGGGCAGGTGTTTTTGTTTTTTGTTTTTTTTTTTCTTTTCTAACTTCTCTGAGCCTTTGCTTTCTCATCAATAAAAAGGGAGACTGTTCTAGGTCTCCAGTCTCTTGTGGGGATAACAGCCATGACTTTATATTTGCACGTAGCTTTCAGTTTCCTTTCCCTTCCAAGCCTTCAGGAGCCCTCTCTCTGGGCAGTTTTGTGGACAGAGTGGAGATTCTAGAGCTCCGGACTTGATGGTGTGTGTTCTAGGCTCCTCCCTGGTTGCATTAGTCTGTCATTATCGCCTTTCAACCAGTCCATTCTGAAGGAGATCAGCCCCGGGATTTCTTTGGAAGGAATGATGCTAAAGCCGAAACTCCAGTACTTTGGCCACCTCATGCGAAGAGTTGACTCATTGGAAAAGACTCTAATGCTGGGAGGGATTGGGGGCAGGAGGAGCAGGGGATGACAGAGGATGGCTGGATGGCATCACGGACTCGATGGACGTGAGTCTGAGTGAACTCCGGGAGATGGTGATGGACAGGGAGGCCTTGCGTGCTACGATTCATGGGGTTGCAAAGAGTCGGACACGACTGAGTGACTGAACTGAACTGAACTGAACTGATCGCCTTTCTTAGACCTGCCTTGGAAAAGGTTTCTAGAAAGCTGGTATTTGCTGAATGGATAAGGGCTGGATAAGGCTCCTGTGCCTGGTTCTGTAATTGATTCACCCAGCTGGACTTAAGAGTTTCTTTTGGTGACTCCTGGGCCTTCCTCTAGGATGGAGAGAAGGTCCAGTGTATTTGGAATTGAAAATGATCCAAGTCTGAGGGAAAATCTTGTCAACTCCACATAAGAACATGGGTCTGCTTTGCTTGTCAGCTGTAAAGAGGCTCACACTACAAACGGGGAGAATAAAGGAATTATTTTAAAATGCAGGTGCCTGTGGCTGATTCATGTCAATGTATGGCAAAACCAATACAGTATTGTAACGTAGAATAAAGTAAAAATAAATAAATAAATAAAAAATAAAAATGCAGGTGCCCAGTGGGGTGAAATCCTTCACGTTGGTGTGGACTTGGTGTCTGGTACTTCAGAGGCTGAAATGCTGCCCTCGCTGTGTTTTTAGAATGGTTCAGTGTTTCTGAGCTTGAGTTTTCCCACTTGAGAAATGAGGGGGAGGGTCAAAAGATTCCCTTCAAAGTCATCTCTTCCAGTTCTGACATTTTAAAATGGTATAGAGCAGTAAAAATAGTTACCGCTTTCTAATCCTCACCACAGGAGGGAGGTACTGTCAGAAATGTGTTGTGTTTGAGTCTGGAAACTACTTTCTCCAACTCATACACAGGTATACACACACGTATACACGTGTGTACATAGATATAGACACATGCACCTCAACTTCATACAAGGGTATATGAGACAGGACAGAGATGTAGTGGAGATCAAGAGGGAAGAATCTAGAACATTCCTCTCCAGTTCCTTACCATATATTGTGTAAACATCCTGCCCACCTTGTAAAACCATCACTGGATCTCACGTGGTCCTTGTTTCCCGGCTTCAGGCTGTGCTCTAAAACATGTTTCTTAAGCCATGAAGTGTATATCGTGGATGTAGGCTGATGGTGTCTGTTTTGCAAAGAGATGGAGACAGGCTGTGTAGCACACTTTCAGCCCCTCTCTGTTTAGACCTTGGGTGTCAAGAAACAGTAAGGAGGAACCCAGAGGGAGAGAACTGAGAGGAAGCCAGTCTTAGAACCCACTAGTTCAGAAGACCCTGAAATTCACAGGGCACCACAAATACTCTGCAGCACATACAGTTCAGGAACAGAAAGGGCCAAGTGATTGCTTCCTAGGTGTCTCTTCTTTAAAGACGTGTGTGTGTGTTTTAATTTCCATTGTTCTTCAGTTGCTAAGTTTGTGTCTGACTCTTTATGACCCCGTGGACTGCAGCATGCCAGGCTTCCCTGTCCTTCACTATCTTCTGGAGTTTGCTCAGATTCATGTCCATTGAGTCGGTGATGCTATCTAACCATCTCATGCCTGTTTCCCCTTTGGCCTTCAGTCTTTCCCAGCATCAGGGTCTTTTCCAATGAGTCAGCTCTTTGCATCAGATGACCCAAGTATTAGAGCTTCAGCGTCAGTCCTTCCAAAGAATATTCAAGGTTGATTTCCTTTAGGATTGACTGGTTTGATCTCTTTGCAGTCCAAGGGACTCTCAAGAATCTTCTCTGGCACCACCATTTGAAGGCATCAAATCTTGGGTGCTCAGCCTTCTTTATGGTCCAACTCTCACATCCATCTCCCTCCTTAAAACATCACCTTGTCCAGCTGGCCTATGATGGGTTTGGGATGTCCCAGTGCTCCCAGTATAGCTACTGTAACAACTGTAGGACATGGTTCAGGGGTTTCCTGCTTTGGGTGGACCATCACTCAGGTTAGAGGAAAATGCCTCTAGAGTAGCCATGATAGAATTAAACAGGGGTTGCCTAGCTCACTTGCCTAGGTCACTCGCCTAGCTCACTCTGGCTCCAAGTCTCCAGGCCAGGTTATCTACCACTATCACCACCAGCTACACCCAGCAGCACTCATACTTTCATAGCACTCTTCCTTATGGGCCAGGCACTCTTCTGATTCATCTTCACAGCCAGCCTATGAGATGAATAAAATTCCCACTGTAAAGATGAGGAAACTGAGGCACAGAGAGGTCAGTACCTTGTCCAAAGCCAGAGTGCTGGGGAATGATGGAGCCCAGCATGAACCTGCATAATCTGCTTCCTTCCACTCCTCTGCACTGCTTTTCAGTTGCAAGATACTCTGCCTCCAACTGCAGAAAGAAGCATGTTCTTGTGTTGGGTCTCCTCAGATATCACCAGGTTGGAAAGATAGCAGAGTAGATCATGAGAAATGCTGGACTGGATGAAGCACAAGCTGGAATCAAGATTGCTGGGAGAAATATCAGTAACGTCAGATATGCAGATGACACCACCCTTATGGCAGAAAGTGAAGAGGAACTAAAGAGCCTTTTGATAAAAGTGAAAATGGAGAGTGAAAAAGTTGGCTTAAAGCTCAACATTCAGAAAATGAAGATCATGGCATCTGGTCCCATCACTTCATGGGAAATAGATGGGGAAACAGTGGAAACAATGTCAGACTTTATTTTTCTGGGCTCCAAAATCACCGGGGATGGTGACTGCAGCCATGAAATTAAAAGATGCTTGCTCCTTGGAAGGAAAGTTATGACCAACCTGGACAGCAGTTATGACCAACCTGGACAGCATATTAAAAAGCAGAGATGTTACTCTGCCAACAAAGGTCCATCTAGTAGACTATGATTTTTCCAGTAGTCATGTATGGATGTGAGAGTTGGACTATAAAGAAAGCTGAGTGCCGAAGAATTGATGCTTTTGAACTGTGGTGTTGGAGAAGACTCTTGAGAGGCCCTTGGACTGCAAGGAGATCCAACCAGTCCATTCTAAAGGAGATCAGTCCTGGGCGATCATTGGAAGCACGATGTTGAAGCTGAAACTCCAATACTTTGGCCACCTCATGTGAAGAGTTGACTCATCGGAAAAGACCCTGATGCTGGGAGGGATTGGGGGCAGGAGGAGAAGGTGATGACAGAGGATGAGATGGTTGGATGGCATCACCAACTCAATGAACATGGGTTTGGGTGGACTCTGGGAGTTGGTGATGGACAGGGAGGCCTGGCGTGCTGCAGTTCATGGGGTTGCAAACAGTCAGACACAACTGAGCGACTGAACTGAACTGGACAGATAGCAGTCATAACGTTCACCTTTCATTCCCTATATTTTCTAAGCAGAGGAGTATTAGAAAGTATGGGAGTGGATGTTTAGGGTGTTGGGGCTTGAGGGGTCGAGAGCACTGGAATGAGAGGGGACCTCACTGACGTCAGAGCATGCAGTTCTCTCCTCCTTCCTGCAGGGGGCAGACCAGACCTCGGAGGGGGTGGGTAGTTGCTCAGGGTCATTCCTTTCCCCTGACCTCACCCCCCCAGGTGTTTCACCACCCGGAAATGACGCCTGTGTTTCCACGCCTGTGTTTTCCTGGCTGTTAGGGGAACTGGTGTCTGGATTTCACGCACGCCTCCAGGGGAGGAGGCATCATGGTTCCACAGACCTTTTCCCCTGAAGTGACTTTAAGACTACCACCTGTTCTGACCACTCCGCCCACCCCCGACAGTCAAGAACCCACTGTAGCTCCAGGCGGGTGGGTCGGAAACAGATCACTTGTTACCTAGTGTCTCAGACGCCAAAACCGGTTGACTGAACTGCTTTCTTTATGCTTTTTTCTAGAACAGAACCCAGCTAAGAGCCCCCTTCACCATAACAGCAGAAAAGATCACGGTAAGAGCCAACCTCTGACTGGGACACCCACATTACCCGCCCCCAGTGCATCTCTTTCTGTCTGTGGTCTGTGGTCTCTTGCTGTCCTCAGAGCCAGAGGAGGGGCCCACCGCTGGCCTCAGCCTCCTAGACCCGAGCTGAGGCTGGCGGCTCTCTGCGGCCTGGGGTTCCTCAGTGTGGCCTGGGGGCTGTCTGGCTGGTTTTCTGAATAACCCTTCATCTGGGCAAGATGGATTGGTCCCTGCCTGGGACCTGCTTGAGGCCCCACCCACCCATCTGTACATATGTTCATCAGGCTGGTACTTGCCTTTCCGTGTTTGCCTGTGGCCAGTGGGTGGTCTGTGTTTTGTCTTCCCAGAGCTCCCAGGCTTAGAGACCTGCTTCTGTGGTCCACCACGAACACGTCTGCCTTTTTCTTCATCATTCGCTCACCCACAGCTCATGGATCCATTCATTCACGTGCTCATCAAGCATTTATTCATCATATAAACACAGTCCACATTTCTTCAACCCTCAGTGTTGCATACTAAGTTGCTTCCCGGTCATGTCCGACTCTTTGTGACCCTATGGACTGTTAGCCCACCAGGCTCCTCTGTCCATGGGATTCTCCAGGCAATAATACTGGAGCGGTTGCTATGCCCTCCTCCAGGGGATCTTCAAGATCCAGGGATCCAACTCACTTCTCTTGTGCCTCCTGCATTGACGGTTAGATTCTTTACCACTAATACCACCTGGGAAGCCTCCCAGTAATTGCCAGGCCAAGGAGTTTACACTTGCTGAATCGTGACATCTTCACTACAGTCTTGGGGGATAGATTGAACTTTTAAATTGCCTCCATTTCTTATATGGGGAAACTGTGGCATACCCAGGTCAAGGCATTTGCCCAAGGTCACGTGACCATGTGTCAGGGCTCCCAAGACCACCCCCAAGTGCAGAGTTTCCCTAGGAGGACCCAAAGCACTGCACACATTGTTGTACTCAGGCTGATGTGTGATAGAGAAAGGTGCAGAGTAGAATCAGCAAAGGGAACAGACATGCGTGGGCTCTAGAGACACCAAGTTCAGGCTTCCCAGGTTCTCTCCCAGTGGAGACACGCAGGGCACACTGAATTCCTCCAGCACGGAGTTGTGACATCACATGTGAACTGCTGTCCATCAGGGAATCATTAGAGACCCAGTGCCTGGCACCTCCCAGCAGGACAGCATGTGTTGAGTGTAAACCACACCAGATGCACAGCAGTTTAGGCCGTGAGCCCCACTTATCAGGGGATGGTGGGAACCCTCTGAAATCCGAGTTCCCAGACACCAACCATGGCCCAGCATCTGGAGCCGGCCTCCCAGAGGACGGAAGCCTCAGGCCCACTGCATGAGTGCCTTTCTCCACAGCTGGTGTTAGAATGGGATTTGAACCCAGGCCCTTTGGCTCCAGAGCCCTACTGTTGGGCAGTGGACCACACTACCTCCTAGCAAGCCAAATTCCTGCGCAGAAGAGGCAGGAACAAAACCAGGGGCAGGCACACAAGTGTAGACAGTTCTCCTGGCTGGTCCATGCATCCCCACTGTGCCCTACATTGCGGGTGGCCCTCAACAGGTAAAGATCCCTGATTGGGCTGATTGTCATCATTGCCTGTGATTGTCCCTCAGCAGAGGAGGTAGCTGATGGTTGCGTTATTGCAATAAAGGTCAGAGAACATTCATTTAATCAATATTTATGAGCCCTTCCTCCATGGCCTGATAGCTCAATTGGTAAGTTGGTAAAGAATCTGCCTGCAGTGCAGGAGATCCCAGTTCAATTCCTGGGTCAGGAAGATCCACTGGAGAAGGGCTGGCTACCCACTCCAGTATTCTTGGCTTCCCTGGTGGCTCAGCTGGTAAAGAATCCACCTGCAATACAGGAGACCCTGGTTCGATCCCTGGGTTGGGAAGATCCTCTGAAGAAGGGAAAGGCTACCCACTGAAGTATTCTGGCCTGGAGAATTCCATGGACTGTATAGTCCATGGGGTCACAAAGAGTAGGACACAACTGAGCAACTTTCACTTCACCTCCGTGGCCCAGACCCTCTCATAAGAATGGAGGCGCACCATATCCAGGTCTTCAGGGCTGCCTCTGGCTCACGTATTGCCTTCAGGAGAAGCAGGGATAGGTGGCCCCCAGGCTGCAGACAGCAGGAGTCTGGAGCCAAAGCACCCAGGTTCAAATCCTGTTCTAATACCAGCTGTGCAGAAGGGCATTCACACACAGGCCTGAGACTTCTGTCCTCTGGGAGTCCTGCTCCAGATGCCTGTTGAAGATCCATGGGTGCAAGGCTAGGTGATGAAGCAGTGGGTTGGATTTCAGCCCCATTGGTCCCTGGGACACGTAACCGCGGCCTGTGGACCATGTTCATGAAAGTCATTATCACATGGAGAGATTAGATGTGTCAGTGATGCCCCTATAGTGTTGTGGAGAAAATAAGCTTTTATACCAGAAGCCTGACTCTGAATCCCTGTTTCCCCACTGATTGTATGTGACACTGGGCACGCTACTTACCTCCCTGGACTTCAGTATGCTAGTTGTAAAATGAGAATAATAACAATACCTGCTTTATAGGGTGATAACCACAGTAAATGGATTGAGGCAGGCAAAGTACTGAGCACAGGGCCTGGCATTCTCTAAGTGCACAATAAGCCTCATCAATGTTGTGAAACATGCAAACAATACTGTTGTGCAATTGTTCTGTATTAATTGTGTGTAAATATTGTGTATCAGGGTCTCAAGCTCAACTTCTGTGAGAGTCACACCAGTGCTGCAGGTGTGTGAGTCAGGCCTATGGAAGATTCTAAGGTGTAGTGGAGTCTGCAGCAGCCTGGAGGTTCAGACTGCCCATCACCCACTATCCATCCCCCCACTTTGCAACATTAAACAAGAGGAAAAGAGCCAAACAGTGTACATCAGCTGTGCCTGAATTTGTGAGGTTGTAACCTGACATATAGATCATAGATCAAGTGGTACTAACAAGGTGCAGGGGAGCTGAGTGGACTCGGTGGATCACAGGCCTCTTGGAAGAGGTAAGAGTTCAGCTGGAGCTTAAAAAAAAGGCTTAACTAAAGATGGAGGAGAGGTTTCTAAAATACGCAGCTGAAGATCTGACGTCAAGGTTAAGCTTGTTTTGACTGTAGGTTGGACATGAACCAAGATTTACTGGGTGCGAGCACAGTGCAGAGTCAGACACGACTGAGCAACTAGCGCACACACACAAGCACAGTGCCTGGCATCATTAGGGTACACGTAATGGCCCTTGCCGGGTAAAGTGTGTGAGCCACCAGGTTGGCCTGGGCACCTGCGAGGGTAATGTCATTATACTAGGAACATGTGTTGATGAACAGGAGAGCTTGGCAGTGAGGTATAAGCTCCTCTGACATTTTCATCAAGCAGGTAAAACACTATTGGGTTGGCCAAAAAAGTCTGAACCAACATTTTGGCCAACCGAATACAAAGTAAAGATTTTATGTAACCCATTATGTAAACTGGGATCTGCAACACTTGGAAGAGACCCTGTTACTTCCTTAATTTTTATTAATTTCTTGAGAGTGAAACTGACATCTGTCAGATAAGGCCCCAAGAAGTCCTCTCTGCCTCCTGGATGAACAGAGAGGAAAAAAATCACTCCACCCTGTGCTGGGCATTGAGTGCAGGTGTTCTTTTTTTTTTTAATTTTGTTGAAGTATAGTTGATTTACAGTGTTGTGTTAATTTCTATTGTACAGCAAAGTGGCTCAGTTATACATATATATTCTTTTCATATTTTTCCATTTCAGGATATTGAATATAGTCCCTGTGCTCTATAGTAGGACCTTGTTTATCCATCCTGTATATAATAGTTGCGTGGAGGTGTTCTGATTCACTCCAGCTTCTTATAGTAAAGCTGGGCATCCTGCCAGGCACTGGGAGAACAAGTCACCATATTTTACTCCAAGGATCTGGATCTAAACAAGAGTGAGACATTTAAACCAATTGGCATGTCATCCAAATTCATTTAGAGTGTAATTCCTGTAAGACTAGTAGTGGAACTCGGGGGAGGAATGTGATCAAATCAATCAAAGTTTCATCTGAAAATATAAATTTATGAGGCTAGATGAGAAACTGTTGAAATGAAGAATAACATGGGAAGATGTGCCATATCAGATATGAAAGATTAGAAAGCGGCGTTAACACTATATGCAGGTCTTGCAAGAGAAACTAGACCAGTGGATCAAAACAGAGTATCTACACATATGTATATCTGATACAATGATATTTCAACTCAATGGGGAGAGAATGTTTCATGTATTAATTTGGGGAGCAATTGACTGGATCTTCTGGAAGAAAAATGAAGATGAATTCCCTCAATAGATATAAATCTAAATAGATGAAACAGTGTGTAAAAAGTAAATCCTGGTTAATATGCTATGGGGAAAAAAATTGAGGAAAATCATGGATATTGTCACTCTGCTTATTTAACTTACATTCAGGGAACATCATTTGAAATGCTGGGCTGGATGAAGCACAAGCTGGAGTCAAGATTGCAGAGATGTCAACAACCTCAGATATGCAGATGACACCACCCTTATGGCAGAAAGTGAAGAGGAACTAAAGAGCTTCTTGAAAGTGTGAAAGTGAAGGAGAAAGTGAAGGAGAGTAAAAAAGATGACTTAAAACTCAACATTCAAGAAACCAAGATTATGGCATCCAGTGCCATCATTTCGTGGCAAATAGATGGGGAAACAATGAGAGACTTTGTTTTTGGGGGCTCCAAAACCACTGCAGATGGTGACTGCAGCCATGAAATTAAAAGACACTTGCTCCATGAAAGAAAAGCTATGACCAACCTAGACAGCATATTAAAAAGCAGAGACCTTACTTTACCCACAAAGGCCCATCTAGTCAAAGCTATGGTTTTTCCAGTAGTCATGTATGGATATGAGATTTGGACTATAAAGAAAGCTGAGCTTTTGAACTGTGGTACTGGAGAAGACTCTTGAGAGTCCCTTGGACTGCAAGGAGATCCAACCAGTCCATCCTAAAGGAGATCAGTCCTGAATATTCATTGGAAGGACTGATGCTGAAGATGAAGCTCTGGTACTTTGGCCACCTATGCGAAGAGCCTACTCACTGAAAAAGACCCTGATGCTGGGAAGGATGGAAGGCAAAAGGAGAAGCGGACAACAAGGAATGAGATGGTTAGATAACAGCTCAATAGACATGAGTTAGAGCAAATTCTGGGAGACAGTGAAAGACAGGGGAGCCTGATGTACTGCAGTCCTTGGGGTTTCAAAAAGTAGGACAGGACTGAGTGACTGAACAACAGCAATGTCTTTATGATGTATTCTTGTTGTTCAGTCACTCAGTCCTGTCCAACTGAACATACAGGTTAAATAAGCAGGCTGACAATATACAGCCTTGCCATTTCCTACGCCAGCTTTTTATGATATATAAAGAGCTCATATTAGTTTATAAGATAAAGAATGCCTCTGTAAGTAGCTAGGTATAATATGAGAATTTCTCAAATACAAGGATTTACAATAGGTACCCTTTAGCACAGTGGAGGGAACTTGTGACTCTGCTGGCAAAATCATGTGACTTTGGGTTTCACTCAGAGGGCTTCCCAGGTGGTGCCAGTGATAAAGAACCTGTCTGCCAATGCAGGAGACACTAGAGACACCAGTTCGATCCTTGGGTCAGGAAGATCCCCTGAGTAGGAAATGGCAACCCACTCCAATATTCTTGCCTGGAAAATCCCATAGGCAGACAAGCCTGGTGTGTTATAGACCATTGGGTTGCAAAGAGTCGGACACGACTAAGAGTATATGCGTGTGCGCATGCATGTGTGTGTGCGCGTGTGCACACACACACACACACACACACACACAGAAGGCTGGAGGCATGCAGTGACGTTTCATCACATCTGCCTTCTCCATGTTACATCTTGTTTGAATGACTACCCCAGCCTCCTGCCTGTCCAGTCGTGCTATCCTTCAACCCCTCCTCCTAAAACACCAGCATGCTCACTTTCTATTTTGGAAGGGCTCCTCACTGCCTGCTGATAAAGCCCAGTACCCTTAGGTGGTATTCAGGCTCCATCAGAAATGGTGACCTCTGCTATATCCCAGTGCCATGGGGTTCCTGTGTTTCCCACTTCACTCTGGTTTTACATACAAACTTTCCTGTCTTCTGGGTAGCTCGCATACATCCTATGGGAACCCTGACCAATTTTCTCCACCTCCATGATTCCTTCACATCTCCCAAGCATGGTGGTGGCACCCCTCACTGGGATCCAGTGTCATTGGGAAATCTGATAAATTTTTGCCCAAGGAGAGACTTTAAAGATTACCTAATTAATTGCACTCATCTCACATGCTAGTAAAGTAATGCTCAAAATTCTCCAAGCCAGGCTTCAGCAATACGTGAGCCTTGAACTCCCTGATGTTCAAGCTGGTTTTAGAAAAGGCAGAGGAACCAGAGATCAAATTGCCAACATCCGCTGGATCATGGAAAAAGCAAGAGACTTCCAGAAAAACATCTAGTTCTGCTTTATTGACTATGCCAAAGCCTTTGACTGTGTCGATCACAATAAACTGTAGAAAATTCTTCAAGAGATGGGAATACGAGACCACCTAACCTGCCTCTTGAGAAATCTGTATACAGGTCAGGAAGCAACAGTTAGAAACTGGACATGGAACAACAGACTGGTTCCAAATAGGAAAGGAGTACGTTAAGGATGTATATTGTCACCCTGCTTATTTAACTTCTATGCAGAGTACATCATGAGAAACGCTGGACTGGAAGTAACACAAGCTGGAATCAAGATTGCCAGGAGAAATATCAATAACCTCAGATATGCAGATGACACCACCCTTATGGCAGAAAGTGAAGAGGAACTAAAAAGCCTCTTGATTGAAAGTGAAAGAGGAGAGTGAAAAAGTTGGCTTAAAGCTCAACATTCAGAAAACGAAGATCATAGCATCCGGTCCCATCACTTCATGGGAAATAGATGGGGAAACAGTGAAAACAATGTCAGACTTTATTTTTTGGGCTCCAAAATCACTGCAGATGGTGACTGCAGCCATGAAATTAAAAGACGCTTACTCCTTGGAAGAAAAGTTATGACCAACCTAGATAGAATATTCAAAAGCAGAGACATTACTGTGCCGACTAAGGTCTGTCTAGTCAAGACTGGTTTTCCTGTGGTCATGTATGGATGTGAGACTTGGACTGTGAAGAAGGCTGAGCACCGAAGAATTGATGCTTTTGAACTGTGGTGTTGGAGAAGACTCTTGAGAGTCCCTTGGACTGCAAGGAGATCCAACCAGTCCATTCTGAAGGAGATCAACCCTGGGGTTTCTTTGGAAGGAATGATGCTAAAGCTGAAACTCCAGTACTTTGGCCACGTCATGCGAAGAGTGGACTCATTGGAAAAGACTCTGATGCTGGGAGGGATTGGGGGCAGGAGGAGAAGGGGACGACCGAGGATGAGATGGCTGGATAGCATCATGGACTCGATGGACGTGAGTCTGAGTGAACTCCAGGAGATGGTGATGAACAGGGAGACCTGGCTTGCTGCAGTTCATGGGGTCGCAAAGAGTTGGACACGACTGAGCGATTGAACTGAACTGAATTTTACTTCCTCATTTGAGAACTTAAAAAGTCCTAGATCCTGAGATGCTCTGGGGAACTGGCCAAGGTCCTCAAGCTGGATGACAAGCAATGAGGAATGGAATCATGCTCTGTGGTTCTGCAATCCAAGCCTCGTTCACTAGACTGTAACTTAACAGCTCTGTTAGTGTGTGTGGTTGCCTGCAAGCTCTGGCTCCTGCAAGCATTGTGAGAGTTTCTGCCATCAGAGCTGCCCCTCAAGGGCGGTGGGACAACAGTCCTCTGCTTCCTCAATCAGTGGAAAGATCTTAGTGAAATTACTCCTAAAATCTCCTCTAGGGAAATCAGTATGGTCTCCCTTTCAGGCCCTTTCTGGTTTGGGGAGGGGATGAGATTTAATATATGTCCATTGTGGACATTTTAAAGAAACCACCACTCTGCACACACACACACACACACAGAGAAAGACATACACAGGAAGAAAAGTAGAAGAATTACCTCCCTAGGCTTGCCGCCAGAGATAACCATTGTTAACATGGTGGTTTCTTGCTTTCCTCAAGTCTATGAATGCATTTCTTACATAACTGAAGTCAAACTGTATAAACAATTTTTTCCTCATGCTCGTGTAACTTTTATTGGATTTTAAGCATTTAAAGCATTTCTTTTGAAAGTCTTTTTTGGTCTGGCATTACTCTTCAAAGTAACAATGGTGAAACTCATCAAAGGAATCTGCTACCAGCTAATATGTGATTAAAGAGGTGGTAATAACAGATGATTCTTTTCCAGAGATGAGAAGGAAAGTTAGTGGGGACGCTGGGGATGGGGAAGCTGGGGTCACTGAGCCACCTCCTTTTCTTTATTCTTACATAATGAAGTTTAAGATAAATAGACTCTTTGAAATCTGTGCCTCAAATGATTAGTGGAATTTGTCTGCAAGATTTTTGCCCTTATTTTACAGATGCAGAAACTGCAGTTCCAGGGAGAGGGAGGCTCAGGGTCCCTCCCGTGTGCTGCGGGTCAGAACTGAGAGCTGAGCCCCCAGTTAGGGCCTCCAGTTCAGTTGCTCAGTTGTGTCTGACTCTTTGTGACCCCATGGATTGCAGCAGGCCAGGCTTCCCTCTCCATCACCAACTCCTGGAGTTTACTCAAACTCATGTCTATTGAGTTGGTGATGCCATCCAACCATCTCATCCTCTGTCGTCCCCTTCTCCTCCTGCCTTCAGTCTTTCTCAGCAATTATGGCCTAGGTCCATGGTATTTATGAGTACGTTCTGCTGCTTCTCATAACCTTGTTTCTGGTCCTCATCATTTCTCCCTGGACTGTGGCATCCGGGTTTGCCCTTCCTCCAGGCTGAAGCCACACAGTAGCCAGATTTCTGTTTCTAAAACACTGACCCGACCATGTTACTTCCTGACTTAAAACCCTGCTGTGATCTCCCTTAAGCCCATAGAATGATGTCATATGTTGCTAACCCACTGTGTTGAGACTGGGCTGTGTCTCTTGCCACGTGCAGGTCCTGCTCATGCCTTTCTCTCTGCCTGGCTCGCCCTCCTCCTGGCCTGGCTCATTGCCCTCTGCCCACAGTCACCTCTTGGAAGGTCTTCCTTGTCTTTTGAGCTGAGCCAGGGGCTGTCCCTCCTCCCTCCCTAGTCCTCAGGTTTTCCCCCTTGCCTCAGCCACACGTGTCACCCCACCTACTCCAGAATTCTTGCCTGGGAAATCCCACGGACAGAGGAGCCTGGTGGGCTGCAGTCCATGGGGCTGCAAAAGAGTCAGACACAGTGGCTAAACAACAGCAAAGATTAAAAAGAATTACTTGGCCTCTGGTGAAAGATCAATGCAAATGTTGACAGTTAAGCATAGAATTGAAGGGACTGAGAAGACTTTTGGCCAGAGACTCCAGGAATTCTAAAGTTCTGCCCTACTAGTCACACCCTAATAAGGTGAGCTGGGTGCTCAGAGAGAGTATCAGAATGTTCACAGTGGCACAAGCCCCTGACAATTCAAGGCAGGGCTCCTGGTAACAGGCCAGGCTGGAGCCCCTATGGAGGCAGCTGTGGTGTGAAAGCGATTCGTCTAGACCTTGCAATGTGACTCCTGAGTCTTCTGCTTACTAGCTCTGTGACTTTAGGCCATCTCTTTAACTTACCTGTATTTGGTATTATTATTTGAAAATATGGATTAAAGTAATGCCCACTTTATAATATTGCTGTGGGGAATGAATGGATAATGCATGTAATGCACCTGGACTATCCCTGGTGCTCAGTATCTGGTCAATACATATCAGCTTCAAGGATGGTGGTGATAACGGCGATAATGATACGGCTGGCGGTGATGGTGATATGAGTGCTTCTAGGAGCTTCTTCCTTCTATAAAACACAATCTTGAGATTCATTCTTCTTTGGTCATTTATATGGAGGAGGAACGTTGAAGAGGGAGGCACTGTGGGCAAGTTAAGGGAGCAGGGCCTAGCTTAACTTAGCAACACAGATAAATGGAGAAGGTTGAAAAGAAGAAAGTGAGAGTTTTGTGAGTGGGCTTGCCCCAAGGAGGCAGTCTTTACCTAGGTGTACTTATCACCTCATTTTGGAAAGTAGAAATTGCAGGAGAGAAGGGGAGAAAGATGGTGTGGTCTGCAGAGCTGGCCTGGCTTTGTCCTCTTCCTAAACACAGGCATTCATTCCTGCAGCTGTGTTGTTATTAATATATTAAGCTCCTGCTCCCCACATTGTCTCTGTTCTTTAAGTTCTCTTGGCCACGTAACTGATTAAGGAGAACAAGATCTCAAGGTGGAGATTCAGAGAAGGTGGAGGTTGGAAGAAGAGTAGGAGGGAGGTGGCCTGTCTCAGCTGTTCTACTTCATGAAGTAGGAAAGGGAGGGAGGGAGGGAGATTTTGAGTGGGAGAATGAGGTAGTTCTGTTCCTGCCTTTTTAGTACATTGATCCTGCCTGCCTAAAGTTATGCCCCAGTATTTTTTTCTGGTTCTCATCCATCATGTAAGCAACTTCTACTGTGGTATGGGAGGTTGGGACTAAAAATGTGCTTAGAAAACCAGACAGCCCCCTGGATGGTAAGTGCTCTGATGTACTAGGGGAAAACACAGACTTTGGAGTCAGAGCTAGCTTGTTGCTCTTTGGCTGTGGACTTTGATTAACTATTTGAACTCTCTGCATCTCCCTGTATCTCTCAGTGGAAAGGGATAATACACCCCCACCAGATTGCTGAAGATTGATTGAATGAGATGAAGCAGTAGCACACTTTGTTCATTTCCTGAGGCTGCCACAGCAAATGATCACAAAACTTAGAACAACAGAAACTTATTCCCACACCGTTCCCAAGGCCAGGAGACTGAAATCAAAGTGTCGGCAGGGTTTTGCTCCCTTCGAAGGCTCTAGGGAAGAATCCTTCCTTGCTTCTGTCTAGCTTCAGGTGGCTCTTGGAAATCCTTCCTCAGCTGTAGCTGCATCACTCTCATCTCTGCCTCCATGACTACACAGTCTTTTCCCTGTCTGTGTCTGGCTCCAGGTCTCCATCTCCTTATAATGATGCCATCACTGGGCTCAGGATCCGCCCCTAATCCAGTATGGATTGGGCTTCCTAGATGGTGCTAGTGGTCAAGAATCCTTCTGCCAGTGCAGGAGACATAAGAGACGTGGGTTCAATCCCTGGGTCAGGAAGATCCCCTGGAGTAGGAAATGGCAACCAATTCCCGTATTCTTGCCTGGAAAATTCCATGGGAAGAGGAGCTTGGCAGGCTATAGTCTGTGGAGGTTGCAAAGAGTCAGACACAACTGAGCAACCAGACACAATCCCATATAACCTCATCTTAACTTGATCATGTCTACAAAGACCTTATTTCAAAATAAGGTCACATGCAGAGGTAATGGGGGTAAGACTTTAGTATATCTTTATGGACGGCACAATTTAACCCCCTACAGGCACCTAGCCCAGGGAATGGCATATTGTAGGTGATCGAATGTCATTAATGTCCTTCACCTCTCCATTATTCTCCCTACAGCTGGAAAAAAAAAAAATGTGTTTGCCTTCTGTGAAAGAAGAAAACCTTGAAAACAGATCACTGATCTACAGCCTTTTGTTCTCTTTAGACACAGACATTTTGTCTCTTTTCCATCAGTATTTTAATATAAGCTCTGTGAGCTGCTTTTCATATGTATTGATTTGTTTTTTCTTATCTGGTAGGTATACAAATCAGGGCTCAGAGGGCTGTTGCCAGCACAAATGGAGAGCTTGCATTTCAATTTGGTGCTAATCAAAATGTACGATTTAGAATCAGGGTGCTTGCATCTGAAAACAGAATTGGTTTTCTGACCATCTCTGATAACAGCCTCTGTAGACAGAGGCTGATTCATCATAGGTGAGTCGTATGTGGCAACACACTTGTATTCAGGTTTCAGTAACCATCAGGACCAAAGCTCCTGGTTCTGACATAACTTGGCTTTGATTGTCTAGAAGGTCAAGTTGGCCTTGTTCATCTGTCAGATAAATTTAACCTTAACTACATACAGCCTGCATTGGGATCCCAGGAATGAGAAATGGGTTAATTGTCTCCCAGCTCCTAAATAATGTGTTAAATGTTCCCATAATCTGCAACCATTGTTTTAATTGAAGTGTATTGATTTACAATGTTGTTTTAATTTCAGGTGTACAGCAAAGTGTTTAAGTTTCGCATATATATATTCTTTTTCAGATTCCTTTCTTTTATAGTTTATTACAAAATATTGAGTATAGTTTTCTGTGCTGTACAGTAGGTCCTTATTGGTTATCTGTTTTACATAGATTAGAAAGTATATGTTAGTCCCAAACTATTTATCTCTACCCCCCCTTACCTCTTTGGTAACCATAAGTTTGTTTTCTATGTCTTTGGGTCTATTTCTGTTTCATAAATAAGTTCATTTATATAATTTTTTAAATGATTCCACTTGAAAGCTTTATCACATGATACTTGTCTTTCTCTGTCTGATTTAACTTCACTTGGTATGATAATCTCTAGATTTCACCCATGTTGCTGCAAATGGCATTATTTCATTCTTTATCAATGTCTGAATAATATTCCATTGCGTACATCTTCTTTAGCCATTCATCTGTCAGTGGATATTGGTTGCTTCCATGTCTTGGCTATCGTAAACTGAGCATTGAGGTCTGCAGTCATTTTGAATTAAGCTTGCTGTCACAGGTTGGCTTCTTTGGAAGCAGGTGCTGAGATAGGGTTTGAGTATAATATAGTAGCCAGGATGCAGAAGAGGTAACAAAGCTGACCTGAGATGGCTGGCCTTACAAAGGCTAGCCTACAAGGTGAGTCCTTGCCTGGCATTTGGGAACTTGGATTTCAAGACGATCCTCACCGTTTACCGAACTAAGAGTGGATCACATTGCCTAAAGTGTTGTTATAAACAATATATTTTATGTTGAAAATGTTTTATTTTCTTCTGGGAGCCTGGGATTTTGGTACATGCTTCCCAGGTGGCACTAGTAGTGAAGAACTCAGGAAACATAAGAGCTGTGGGTTTGATCCCTGGGCCAGGAAGAGCCCCTGGAGAAGGGCATGGCAGGCTACAATTTGTAGGGTCGCAAAGAATCAGACATGACTGGACTGAACTGACTTGGCACACACACACGGTAGCAGGCAGAGGATGCCTAAGTGACTAGTCCTGAGCAAAAACCCTAGTTGCATGCATGCCTGTGAGCTCAGTTACTCAGTCGTATCTGACTCTTTGTGACCCCCTTGGACTGTGGCCCACCAGGCTCCTCTGTCCATGGAATTTTCCAGGCAAGAATACTGGAGTGGGTTGCCATTTCCTACTCCAGGGCTTGTTGTTGTTGTTCGGTCACTAAGTCGTGTTAAACTCTTTGCGACCCCTTGGACTGCAGCACACCAGGCCTTCCTGTCCTCTAGTATCCATAGGCCTCCACCCCTTCCACTTCTCCAGGGGTACCACGTCTCAAATGAGTTTCCCTAGTAGACAGCATTTCACATGGGTCATCACACTGATTACTGGAGGAATTAAGTCTGTCCTGTGTGACCGGAAGAAGATGCTGGAAACTTGCTCTTGGTTTCCACTGGACTTTGCCCTACATGCCTTTTTCTATTGCTGATTTTTCTTCGTATCCTTTCACTGTAATCATAGTGTGAGGATGACTATATACTGAGTCTTGTGAGTCTTCATGAATCATTGAACCCAGGAGGTGGTCATGGGGTTCCCCCATCATAATCAGATCACCTGTGGAGGGGAGGAGCAGGGGACAGGACTGGGCAGAGGAAATGTTTCAGTTTTGCAAAATGAAAAAGTTCTGGAGGTGGTGGTGATGTGTGGTCATACTTAACATAACTGAAACGTACATTTTAAAATGACTAAAATGGTAAATGTTATATAATGTGTGTTTTGCTGCATTTTAAACATAATTCATAATCTTCTTGTAAGTGGTTGAGCATTCAGAACGTAAAACTCCCAGAAAGCAAGATTATTTTAAGAGGTCATCCAGCACACTAAAAGACAGTAGAGTGGCACCATCAGTATCCTGAGGGAAAAAGGTTTTGGACCTTGGACTCAGCCAAGATAACAATCACATGAGTGCAGAGTAACATGAGAAATAAAAGCATGTTCTACACAAATTTACTTGAGAGCACACAAATATGGAAAGTACTCTATCAAACTAAAAAAAAAAAAATACAAGAAAAAGTGAGGAATGGATTCCAAAACATACTTTTTCTTTAATCAGTAATATAACAGTCATAGAAGGAACTTCCCTGGTGGCTCAGTGGGGAAGAATCCGCCCGCCAATGCAAGAGATACAGGTTCTGCCCTGGGTTGGGAAGATCCCCTGAAGAAGGAAATGACTACCCACTCCAGTATTCTTGCTTGGGAAACCCCATGAACAGGGGAGTTTGGCAGGCCGCAGCCTGTGGGGTCACAAAGAGGTGGATATTACTTAGTGACTGAGCGTGCGTGGAATACAGAAAGCAGTAAAGAGAGACCTCTGGTGACAGCAGTGCAGCAAGCCTAGAAAGTAGCCAGTCCTGGGTAGATCTGAATGTCAGGGATCTCCTGGAGTGATGACTTTAAGGAGCAACGACAACAGAAAAATGACTCCCTGCAGCAACTAAGATCGTTAAGGAAATGGATGTTACACCAGGAAGAAAAAAGAAAAGCAATGAGAAACCCCAGGAAAAACAAAAAGTTACACAAGGAAGTGTTGTTCCAAATTGAAGTTTTCTAAAAATATGTCATGATTTTGAAAATTGATAGGGTAAGAAAGGGTACTGCATTAAGAATGTGTCACTTTTAGGGGCATATATTGGGCTTCCCTGGTGGCTCAGACAGTAAAGATTCTGCCTGCAGTGCAGAAGATCTGGTTTTGATCGCTGGGTCAGGAAGATCCCTTGGAGAAGGGCATGGCAACCTACTCCAGTATTCTTGCCTGGAGAAATCCATGGACAGAGGAGCCTGGTGGGCTACAGTCAGTAGCACCACAAAGAGTTGGACCTTACTGAAGTGACTTAGCATACACACGCACACAGGGGTGTATATTTAGTTACACAGGATTACATTGTTAATTTGAATATGCATATCCATTCATATGCAGTGAATACATATGTCTAATCATAATCATGATAGTCTTTATTTTTTTTATTTTTAGAATTAACTTATAAACCACCACAAAGACTTAATTGTGATTGCAGGATATACATACATATAGGTATGTATAAAATAAACAATAAATTCTGGAGGGCAGAAGTAGTGAAAAGAGAGATGGAGGAGGAAAATATTGGGCCTTAGTTTCACCACATTTCTTAGTAAGAAGACAAGAAATATTCTCTAAATTTAATGCCATAAAAATTGAGTTTCAACTTTTCGAAGTTAGGCAAAGATAGCTAACTGAATATAATTATTAAAATTGGGAGGAAGTGTAAGGAGGGATATAAAGCTTTTGGGAGGTAACAAATCCTTCAGATTTTTAGGGTAAAAATTCATGACCTAAATCACATCTGTCATAGCAGGAATTCATAAACAATGTGTTATGTTGATAAATCGAGAAATAAAGATCCATGTGTAATTTTTAGCATATTTAAGTTAACTAACCATTCTGGCTCACTAAACTATAGAAACTAAAACCAGTATCTATTTAACTATCTAACCCTCTGGAAAGTAGAGTTAGAAGAGGGTGCAGAAGGTCACATAGGTTATTCACTTTTCTGTATAAACTCTTGCCTTGTGTCCAAAACCCCTTTTTCCCACTGGCATGCATGTGTTACCCTGCTTCTCAAAATTTATAAAATGACTGAATGATTGCCCTGAATAATTCATAGAATCTTAAAATATTTAACTGTTCTCCACATTGTGGAGCATTTAGGATACATCCACATTTGTTATTTTATTTAATGTTCTTAAAAACAGTCTTATATGTAAATAAATCTTTTGTGCATATCAACCAACCTGTGTATAAACTTTTTTTTTTTTACTTTATTTATTTAAATTGGAGGCTAAGGGATAGGATGGGGAGGGAGGTGGGAGGGGGGTTCAGGATGGGGAATACATGTAAAACCATGGCTGATTCATGTCAATGTATGGCAAAAACCAACCTGTGTGTAAACTTTTATGTATAGCTTTGAATTGTTTCCTGAGGCATGAACCCTAGATGTGCGAGGTGGACATTTTAAAGCCCCTTGTTAAGGACACAGGCATTTTTCCCTTTCATTTTTAAGAATAGACATTTTGGTAAAAACTCTCCAAAGGATCAAAGTATCATCAAAATGGGAGGCTCTCTCAGGCCAGGCCTGTTTTCTTTTCTTTTTTTTTTTTAAAGTATTCATTTTTATTTATTTATTTTCAGCTGCACCAGATCTCAGTTGCAGCATGCAAACTCTTAGTTCTGGCATATGGGATCTAGTTCCCCTGACCAGAGATCAAACCCGAGCCTCCTGCATTGGGAGCACAGAGTCTTATTAGCCACTGGACCACCAGGAAGTTCCCAGGCCTGTTTTTGAGATAACCTTCTGATGAAATTAGTGGTTAATGGCCACTACATAGCACCCCCTTTCTGGACCAGTGGAGTCGCCTTGGGTCACCCAGCCCACAGGGGAAGGCAGGGCAAAAATCACATTTCGTGAGCGACTTTCATGGTCAGGCCCTCTTCTGATGACTTTGTTGGATTTTGTTCATATTTCTTGTTTAATTCTCAGTACAACCTTTGGAGGGCTCTCATCTCTGTCTTACAAGAGAAGAGCAAAGGCAAAGAGAGATGAAGTGAGAATGTTACCTTCAATGCAGGGGTACGGGTTTGATCCCTGGCTAGGGAGCTGAGATCCAACATGCCTTGCAACCAAAAGGCAAAATATAAAACAGAAACAATATTGTAACAAATTAATAAAAGACTAAAAATGCTCCCCACCAAAGAGAGAGAGAGAGAGAGAGAGAGAGAGAGAGAGAGTGAAGTGATTTGCTCAATGCCCCATGGCCACGAGGTAGCAGAGCTGGGCCCCACGCCCAGTGGTCTGAGTCTAGAGCCCAAGCTTCAGCTGCTGTGCTGCTCTAGGCCCTTTTCTGTGAGAAGCGTGTAGTCTGGGTCAGCCCTGGCCAGTGCCCACAGGAAGAGCATAATCACACAAAGGAAAAAGCATCTCCATCTTATTAGCTTCTAGCATGTAGCCTGGTACCCAGTAGATACCCAATCCATATTTGTCAATTAAATGAAAGAGTCAAACTTTGCGTGCAACTCCTCTGTGTTTTTATTTGATTTACTCTCCCTGCTGTGAGAAGTAATGTGTTTAATCCCGATGTTACAGATAAGAGAACTCAGGTTCTCAGAGGTCAAGTCCCTTGCCCCCAAATATTGTTACCTTCCAGCTCTTTTGATAGAGGAGGCATTCCAATTCAGGCCTGTAGGATTTGAAAGCCAGAGCTGTTCTCATTTTACTCAAAATGTCTTTGGGAGAATTCAAGGAGTTAGTTCTTGTGAAACCTTTAGCCCAGCATTTCTCAGAGAGTGGCCTCTGGTCAAGAAGGACGGCAGCAACCCCTGGGAACTTGCTAGAAATGCTTCTTTTTGGTAGCTGCCCAAGGCCTGGTGACGCAGAATCTCTGAGGATGGAATGCAGACCCTGCAGGTGATTCTGACGTGAGAGCATGACCTTGGCCCCAGGCCTGCCCCATGCTGAGTGCTTAGGAAGATGGCAGCTTCTGCTGTCTGGTATCATGTTCTGGATCCCAAAGAGATGGTGGAGGGAGGGGGTGGAATGTGGGGGAGTCTAGAACTTACTGCTTCTCACAGTTGTTATTTGGTGCTGGCCACTCCTGGCCCATTGGTGGATCCACATTAGTCCCAGGATGTCACAGAGTGGAACCCGGAGGAAACCGTCCAGGAGAGAGTACGCTTGGCACATTGAATGAAGCTCGTGTGAGCTCTGCAGCCCACCCTGGATGGTTATTTATTGGGCTGCCTTCTGCTATGTGATGCCGCCCCTGCCACGTGCATCCTCCAGAGCGACCCCGATGTCCAAAGTGGGCTCCACCCTAGTGGGTAGTGGTCCCAGGGCTGAGGGAGTGGACAGCCTTGAGGGAAGTTGAGGGCTCTATGGATTCTTCCTCTGGCCTCTGCGAAATTCTGCCCGACTGAAAGCGTGTCATGGTTCCTTCCTGATGCCTTAGGATTGTTGCATATTTGATTGGAATTTAACATCCCTGAGTGCCTGTGATGTGCCAGCCTTGGGGTGGTTGGTCCTGTCGTGTGCAAGCCTCCATGCTCAGCTCCTTAAAGTGCCTGGGCCCAGAGAGGTTCAGCAGTTGTCCCAAGGCAGCAAGCTAATAGGAGCAAAGCTCCATCCAGACCCAGGCTGGTCTCACTGACTCTGTTCTTGTTCTTTTCTAACTCAGTCGTAACTTGCCGTGAAAGATGTGAAGTGTGACCACGAGCAGATCTCTTTCTCTCTCTTATCCCCACAGGTTCTGCCAAACCACGGCCTCCATGCAGTAGGGTTCTGTGTGGCCTTCGTCCTCTCCCTGGTGCTGACCTGGGCTGTGCTTTTCTTCATGGTTCAATCCCAGTGTGTGAAGGGAGCTCGCTTAGCAGACATCAGGTGGGAATCCATGCACATCTTTTCCCTGGAGGGCAGTTGCTTGGTGGTAGATGTGAGGTTCAAGTTTATCCCTCAACTCTGGATGGATGTCAGGACCCCTGGGAAACCGTGATGCATGCTCAAAGCTAGGCCCTTCTGCACAGACTTGGATTGCTTTCCCGGGAGGCATCTCCATCATTAGTTGTTTTTAAAAGCCCCCTGGATGATTCTAATGGCCAGGATTGGGAACCCCTAATTCTGGCTGAATCACTGAGTGCCTGCCTGTGTGGCCCACTGTGCAGGCCCACACCCCTGATTCTGGTCCTGGTCTGCCCTTCATCCTCAGGATGAAGCCCAGATGGCTTAGCGTGGCTTATAAAGAGAGCCCCCTGTGGTCCAGCTTCACACCCCAACATCCTGCTCTAGACGATGACTACAGAGCTCTCCACACTCACCGAGATGCTTCTGTAATCCTCCCTCTGCTCGTCAATGAGCAGGGCTCTGGCACATCCTGTAAGACTCATCTCTGGCCTTGCTTCTCCTTGGACATTGTCACTTGGCCACTTCCTGGCCGAGTCAGGGGCGCTCCCTCTGGGTTCCTGCCCTGGCTTCTGGAACACACCCCTCCCCACTGTTTATCCCCATCTGTGAACTCCTCACTCTCTGTGATCCTGTCTTGGTCTGCGTTCCCACAGAAGTGCACCCGGAGACCAGGATCCAAATGCAAATAGTTGATGTGGAAAGTGACCCCAGGAAGTAAAGGTAGGGGGTGGGGGAGTGAGGTGGGAAGGAAGACAGCCAGTCAAGCTGCCACTGTGGGTACCAGGTGCTTTTTCATCCCACCTGGGAACTCGGGACAGTGTAGAACCAGCCTCAGAGTCATCCTGCCTGAAGGGAGAAAGAGAATGGGTATTGAGTTATGAAATGCTGCTGGCTGAGGACAGGGGGTGGGGGAGGGGGCCGGGACAAAGGCCCTATTTCCCTGACATGGACTCTGAAGGCCAGAAGGAGCCTTCAGGGGAAAGAAGTGTAGGTCTTGGCTGGTAGATCTTGGGCTCAAAGGGACGGAAGAGCAAGGGCAGGGTCATGGTTGGAGGACTGATGCTGGCTGCTGTAATCCCCATTGCCTGGCAAGGAGCCTGGCACTTAGAAGGCACTTAGTGAGCGTGTGAAGAAATGAGTCTCCACCATCACCCCGCAGCCAATCAGAGGATGGACAGATGGAAGCAGGCAAACAGGTTGCTGTCCGAGGATGAGAAGTCACTGCTGAGAGTGAGCACCCCTCAGGGTGGTTCATTTCTGCAGGACCATGGGGGCTGGGTGACTGTCACCCAGAGGTCCAGCAACTTAAAAGGAATATTTGTCATCTTTTTCCTTCATCGTGTAGTGAGGAAACTGAGTCCAGTAAAGCTAAACAGCCCTCAGGTGGCCGAGTATAGGCTGAGACCTGGCTTCCAGGGATACACCCCGCCTCTGGAGGCTGGTAGTCCTGACCCGTTGTTCATTTTGTCTCTCCTTCCTGGAGGAGAGACTTGTCATTTCAAAGTGAGGTTAACTCACAATCTCCTTGACAGGCAGAAGTGACGAAAAGAAAAATGGCCCATCTAATGAGACATTCTACTTACTCTCCCAAAGCTGTTATCAATCACAGATGAGCAAGACTCACCTGCTCTTTCGATGAAGGAGCAGAATTCATTTCTCAGAGATTAAAGGCTGATTGTTACAACCACGGGAGGAAAGCAAAGTGCGAATTTGATTTAAGATCTGAATACTCTAGTAGTTTTTTTTTTTCCAACATCACAATATGAAGTCTTTCCACATTAAAAAAATTTTTTTTTCTTTGTGGTGGTGACCAAGGAGAAAATGTGTTATAAAGCAGAAGGTAGCCTTTAGAGTTAGGTAGAGTTCAGGTCAAATACCATGCAGGCTCTTTATGAACTGTGTGAACTCTAATAATGTCATTTTCATCTCTCTGAGCTACATTTTTCATATATGTAAAGTGGGGACATCAACAGATTTTGTGTAACATTTTCATGATATAACTCATACAAGGCACAGAGACAGAAATTCTTAAATGTTAGTAGAATTATTATGCATTTGTGCGGTATTAGTAATGTTAGAGAGCAACACAGATACATCATCTATCCAACTGAAGGATTGAGCTTAATTATCTCTGATGTCACTTCTGTCTGACAACTCTACATTCTGATTAGAAACCAACCAGATCGATGATGTTGAAGTCCATCTGCCATCTGTTAATATTCTTCTGCATCATGATAATGGTGATGGTGATGGTGATATATGATGGTGTTGGTGGCGATGATGGTGGTGATGGTGATAGATGATGGTGTTGGTGGTGATGAGGATGAGGGAACAATGATGATGATGGTGATGGTGAAATATTTGTATTAGATCTTTATTGTTATAAAGCTCTTTCTATCCCCTGCTTTCTTTTATCCACACAACAAGTCTATGCAGGGCTACTGGAATTATTTCTTTGATGAGAAAATGAGGCCCAGGAAAGTGCAATGTTCTGCCTGAGTCTTGTCTGCTCACTACCAGTGGTGAGGCCAACTAGGTTCTCTGATTACAGATCCCCACGTTCCATCATGACTTTTCCAGCATGTGACATTCACAGGAAGGCCCATTCAATTGTTGTTCCTGAAATTCTCTTGAAGGTTCAACATCACGAAAACAAGCTGGAGCACTCCCAGTTCACCTCAGCTGATGGTGTGAATGAAGATCTCGCTCTCAATGACCAAATGATAGACATTCTGTCTTCCGAGGACCCCGGGAGCATGCTTCAAGCCTTAGAAGAGTAAGTATTCTGAGTCACATTATATTCCCACGGATATCATGAATGTTCTATCTACAGCAGCATGAGAGCAAACACTGAGTGTATTTCGTTCATTAATGCATCCCACTTACATTCGTCATTCAGTAGTCATAATCTTTGCAAGAAAAGTTATGACCAATCTAGACAGCATATTAAAAGAAGAACCATTACTTTGCCAACAAAGGTCCATATAGTCAAAGCTATGGTTTTTCCAGTAGTCATGCTTGAATGTGAGCATCTGACTATAAAGAAAGCTGAGCACCGAAGATTTGATGCTTTTGAACTGTGGTGTTGGAGAAGACTCTCAAGAGTCCCTTGGACTGCAAGGAGGTTCAACCAGTCCATCCTAAAGGAAATCAGTCCTGAATATTCATAGGAAGGACTGATGCTGAAGCTGAAACTCCAATACTTTGGCCACCTGATGCGAAGAACTGACTCATTGGAAAAGACCTTGATGCTGGGAAAGATTGAAGGCAGGAGAAGGGGACAACAGAGGATGAGATGGTTGGATACCATCACTGACTCAATGTACATGAGTTTGAGCAAGCTCTGGGAGTTGGTGATGGACAGGGAAGCCTGGCGTGCTGCAGTCCATGGGGTCACAAAGAGTCTGACATGACTGAGCGACTGAACTGGAACTGAACTCAACTGAGTCATAATAAAACAACTGCCATGCCCTGAACACTATGCTTGGTATTTAAGAAAAAAGACAGAACATAGTTTGAGCTGTGAGGCAGTCAAACACAGAAATGGAAGTGACCATGAAAATTTGAAGAGTACCATGCTAAAATTGGGGCTCGCTGAGCACAAAAGAAAAGGTAATGACCTCTGAGCAGGTCACAGAAGTGTTTCCCAGAGGAAGAGATATTTTAACTAATTTTTGAAGATTTTCAAGTAGATTAAGAGAAGAAAGGCTTTTCAGGCAGAGGAAAGACAAGGCAGATGTCAAGACAGGAAATGAGCAAGTTATATACGTTTGGTGAAGTGTCAGTAACTCAGTATGACTGATGTGTGGACTGGGTTCTTGAGTAGTGTAGTGAAGGAAAGCAAGTGACATATTGAGAGAGAATCCAGACCAGGTGATATGACTGTTGGCTAAACTGGGTTCAATTCTTTTCTTTTTGTCTTTTTATCAATTTATTAACATTTCAAGCCTTCTTCAATGATCAATGCAAAGAAATAGAGGAAAACAACAGAATGGGAAAGACTAGAGATCTCTTCAAGAAAATTAGAGACACCAAGGGAACATTTCATACAAAGATGGGCTCGATAAAGGACAGAAATGGTATGGACCTACCAGAAGCAGAAGATATTAAGAAGAGGTGGCAAGAATACACAGAAGAACTGTACAAAAAGATCTTCACAACCCGGATAATCACAGTGGTGTGATCACTCATCTAGAGCCAGACATCCTGGAATGTGAAGTTAAGTGGACCTTAGAAAGCATCACTATGAACAAAACTAGTGGAGGTAATGGAATTCCAGTTGAGCTATTTCAAATCCTGAAAGATGATGTTGTGAAAGTGCTGCACTCAATATGCCAGTAAATTTGGAAAACTCAACAGTGGCCACAGGACTGGAAAAGGTCAGTTTTCATTCCAATCCCAAAGAAAGACAATGCCAAAGAATGTTCAAACTACTGCACAATTGCACTCATCTCACATGCTAGTAAAGTAATGCTCAAAGTTCTCCAAGCCAGGCTTCAGCAATACGTGAACCGTGAACTTCCAGATGTTCAAGCTGGTTTTAGAAAAGGCAGAGGAACCAGAGATCAAATTGCCAACATCCGCTGGATCATGGAAAAAGCAAGAGAGTTCCACAAAAACATCTATTTCTGCTTTATTGACTATGCCAAAGCCTTTGACTGTGTTGATCACAATAAACTGTGGAAAATTCTTCAAGAGATAGGAATACCAGACCACCTAACCTGCCTCTTGAGAAATCTGTATGCAGGTCAGGAAGCAACAGTTAGAACTGGACATGGAACAACAGACTGGTTCCAAATAGGAAAAGGAGTATGTCAAGGCTGTATATTGTCACCCTGCTTACTTAACTTCTATGCAGAGCACATCATGAGAAATGCTGGGCTGGAAGAAACACAAGCTGGAATCGAGATTGCCGGGAGAAATATCAATAGCCTCAGATATGCAGATGACACCACCCTTATGGCAGAAAGTGAAGAGGAACTAAAAACCCTCTTGATGAAAGTGGAGAGTGAGAAAGTTGGCTTAAAGCTCAGCATTCAGAAAACGAAGATCATGGCATCTGGTCCCATCACTTCATGGGAAATAGATGGGGAAACAGTGTCAGACTTTATTTTTGGGGCTCCAAAATACTGCAGATGATGACTGCAGCCATGAAATTAAAAGACGCTTACTCCTTGGAAGGCAAATTATGACCAACCTAGATAGCATATTGAAAAGCAGAGACATTTCTTTGCCAACAAAGATCCATCTAGTCAAGGCTATGGTTTTTCCTGTGGTCATGTATGGATGTGAGAGTTGGACTGTGAAGAAGTCTGAGCACCGAAGAATTGATGCTTTTGAACTGTGGTTTTGGAGAAGACTCTTAAGTCCCTTGGACTGCAAGGAGATCCAACCAGTCCATTCTAAAGGAGATCAGCCCTGGGTGTTCTTTGGAAGGAATGATGCTAAAGCTGAAACTCTAGTACTTTGGCCACATCATGTGAAGAGTGGACTCAGTGGAAAAGACTCTGATGCTGGGAGGGATTGGGGGCAGGAGGAGGAGGGAATGACAGAGGATGAGATGGCTGGATGGCATCACCGACTCGATGGACATGAGTTTGAGTGAACTCCGGGAGATGGTGATGGACAGGGAGGCCTGGCATGCTGCGATTCATGGGGTTGCAAGGAGTCAGACACGACTGAGTGACTGAACTGAACTCAACTGATATATATATTAATTATTTATATGTGTATATTTATATATACATATACAGAGAAGTATAGTATCTATGAGAGTAACTACAGCATGCTCACCACCAAAAATTTAGTTTCCATCCATCACTGTACAGTTGATCTGCTTTATCCATTTCATCTTCCCCCAACAGCTTCCTCTCTAGTAACCACGATTCTGTTCTGTTTCCATGAGTTAGTTTTTGTTTGATTTTGTTCATGTGGTTTTTATTTTTGTTTGTTTTCTATATTTCACAGATGAGTGAAATCATATGGTATTTTCCTTCTCCATCTGAGTTGTTTCACTTATATAATACCCTCAAGATCCGTCTGTGTTGTTACAAATGGAAAGATTTCATCTCTTTATGGCTGAGTAGTATTCCATTATCCATTCATCCGTTGATGGACATCCATTATCCATTCATCTGTTCATGGGCATTTACGTTGCTTCCATAACTTGGCAGTTATGAATAATGATGCAGTAAGCATGGGAGTGCATGTATCTTTTCAAATTAATGGTTTCATGTTATTTGGTAAATTCCCCAGAGTGGGATAACTGGATCATATGGTGGTTCTGTTCTCAGTTTTTTGAGGAATCTCCAGACTATTTTCCATAATGGCCATTGTTGTTGTTTAGTTTCTCAGCCATGTCTGACTCTTTGTGACCCCATGGACTTCAGCACACCCGGTTTCCTTGTCCTTCACTATCTCCAGGAGTTTGCTCAAACTCAGGTCCATTGAGCTGACGATGCTATCCAACCAACATTCCCACCAACACTCACTAGATAATAGTCATTCTAACAGGCTCAAGGTGATGTCTCACTGTGGCTTTAATTTGTGTTTCCCTAATAATTCATGCTGTTGTTTTCACATGCCCAGCCATCTGTATGTCTTCTTTGAAAAATGTCTATTCAGTTCCACCCATGTTTTAGTGGGTTGTTTTGTTGTGATTGAGTTGTATCAGTTCTTTATATGTTTTGGATATTACTACTTATCAGATATAATTGCTTGAAAATATCTTCTCCCCTTCAATAGCTTTTTAATTTTGTTGATGGTTTTCTTTGCTGTGCAGAATCTTTTTAGTTTGCCGTAGTCCCAGTTGTTTATTTTTGTTTTTGATTCTTTTGCCTGAAGAGACATACCTGGGCAGATATTGCTAAGACCCATGACCAAGAATGAACTGCCTATGTTTTCCACTAGGACTTTTATAGTTTCAGGTTTTACCTTTTAGTCTTCAGTCCATTTTGAGTTGATTTTTGAGTATGATGTGAGGTAGTGGCCTAGTTTCATTTTATTTGCATGTGCCTGTTCAGCTTTCCCAATGTCATTTATTGAAGAGACTATCCTATATCCATTGTATGTTCTTTGCTGCTGTGTTGTAAATTAATTGTTCATATGTGCATGCATTTATTTCTGGGCTCTCAATTCTGTCCCATTGATCTGTGTTTTTGTGCAAGTACTATGCTGTTTTGATTACTGTAGCTTTGTAACATAGTCTGAAATCAGGGGTTGTGATACCTCCAACTTTATTTTTATTTTTTCCCTCAGGATTGCTTTGGCTGTTCAGTCTTCTGTGGTTTCATATAAATTCTAGAATTTTTCTCTATTTCTAAGAAAAATGTCCTTGAGATTTTGATAAGGATTTCATTGAATCTATAGATTACTTTAGGTAATGTGGACATTTTAACAAGGTCATGCTTTCAATCCACTAGTATGGAATATCTTTCCATTTATTTGTGCCTTCTTCAGTTTCTTTCAACAGCACTCTGTGCTTTTCACTGTCCATGTCTTTCACCTCTTTGGTTAAATTTATTCCTAGTTATTTTATATTTTGTGTTGTAATTGTAAATGGGATTTACTTCTTCATGTCTCTTTCTGGTAGCTCATTGTTAACATATAGAAATGCAACAGACTTTTGTGTGTTGATTTTGTACCCTGCAACTTTAAGGGTTTGTTTATTATTTCTTTCAGTTTTTTGGTGGAGTCTTTAGGATTTTGCATATATAAAGTCATATCATCTGCAAATAGTGACAGTTTTCCTTCTGTCTTTCCAATTCGGATGCCTTTAGTTTTTTCCTGCCTCATCATTCTGGCTAGGACTTCCGATACCGTGTGAGATAATTTCTCCCTTTGTGGGCGTGTGTCTGCTCAGTCACTTAGTCATGCTCTACTCTTTGCGACCCCATGGGCTGTAGCTTACAAGTCCATGTAATTTTTCCTGGCAAGAACTGGGATGGGTTCCCATTTCCTCCTCCAGGACGTCTTGTTGACCCAGAGATGTAACCCATGTTTCCTACATTGGTGGGTGGCTTCTTTACCACTGAGCCTCGAGGGAAGCCCCCATTTTTCCCTTTAAGTCTGTTAATAATTGTTTTATATATGTTGGTGCTCCTATGTTAGGTGCAAATACATTAATAACTTTTATGTCTTCTTGATAAATTTCCCCCCTCATAATAATATAGTATCCATTTTTGTCTTCAAGTCTGTTCTGCTTGATATGAGTATGGCTACACACCCTTTGGGGCCATTATTTGCTAACAGTAGCATCCTCTGTTCCTTCACTTTGAACCTGTGTTTGTCTGTAGAGCTGATGTGGGTCACTTGGAGGCGGCATGTAGTTGAGTCCTGTTTCTTAATCCATCCAATGCTCCATGCTTTTTGATTGGTGAATTCAACCCATTTACATTTAAGGTTATTATTGATAGATGAAGACTTAATACTACAATTTTGTTTTCTGGTTGCTCAGTCTCTCCGCTGTTTGTTTGTTTTTTTTTCCCTTGTGTTTCTGTCTGCTACTTTGATTTGATGGTTTTCTCTGATGGTTTTCTCAGTGTCCTCTTTTTATTTTTTGTCTTTCTCTTCTATATTTATATTTTGTTGTTACTGTGATGTTTCTGTAAAACTTCTCATAGATAAAATAGTCCTCTTTTCCTGATGGGGCTTCCCTTGGCTCAGCAGTAAAGAATCCACCTGCAGTGCACAAGATACAGGTTCAGTCCCTGGGTCAGGAAGATCCCCTGGAGAAGGAAATGGCAACCCACACCAGTATTCTTGCCTGGAGAATCCCATGGACAGAGGAGCCTGGCAGGCTATCGTCTGCTGCTTCTGATAAGTCACTTCAGTCGTGTCCGACTCTGTGGGACCCCATAGACAGCAGCCCACCAGGCCTCCCCGTCCCTGGGATTCTCCAGGCAAGAACACTGGAGTCGGTTGCCATTTCCTTCTCCGATTCATGAAAGTGATAAGTGAAAGGAAAGTCGCTCAGTCGTGTCCGACTCTTCGCAACGCCATGGACTGCGGCCTACCAGGTTCCTCTGTCCATGGGATTTTCCAGGCAAGAGTACTGGAGTGGGGTGCCATTGCCTTCTCCATCTACAAGGTCGCAAAGAGTCAGGCATGACTGAGCACACAACGTGCTGATAATATCACTGAATGGGTTCCATCTTTTTCTTCTTCCTCCCTTTTTTTTCTTTCTCAAATTTCTCAAATATGTTTTATGTTTTTTTGTTTTCTCAAATTATCCATTTTTATGTTGTGAGTTATGAAACTGAAGTAGTTATCATTGTTTCTTCTGCTTTCCCCCTCCTTTAACCTTTATGCTATAATAAAATGTTTTAAAACCTATTCTGGGAAAGAGTTACAATTTTCTCATTCTGTTTATCGCCTTACTCAAGCTTTTGGGTACTTTGCCTTTTTGTTTCTGGTCAAAAGGCTCCTTTCAACCCTTCTTGTAGGCCAGGTCTAGTGGTGATGAACTCCCTCAGCTGTTGTTTGCCTGAGAAAGCCTTTAATTTCTCCTTCATATCTGACTTATAACCTGGCTGGATAGAGTATTCTTGCATGACAGTTTTTATCTTTCAGTGTTTCGAGAATGTCATTCTGCTCCCTCCTGGCCTGTAAAGTGTCTGCTGAGAAACCTGCTTATAGCCTAACAGTGGTTCCTTTGTAGGTTGCTGTCCTTTTTACCCTGGCTGGCTTTAAATTTCTTTCCTTGTCATTGACTTTTAACAATTTTAATGTAATGTGTCTTGGAGAAGGTAGTTTTACCTCAAGGTAATTAGCTCATAGGCTTGTCTATCTAATTCCTTTCCCAGCTTTGTGAATTTTCAGTTATCATTTCTTTAAGTAAACTCTCTGTTCCTTTCTTCCTCTCTTCCCTGAGATGCTCATCACCCTAATGTTACCCTTCCCAAACGAGCTGAGTAACTCTCCTAGAATTTCCATCTTTTTTAACATCTCGTTTCTCTTTCACCTTCTTACCAGTATCATTTCTAGATGTCTATTTTGGGGCTTGCTGATTCTCTCTTGCATGTTTGCTGCTCCATTTCCAATGGTATCTAATGCATTATTTACCTTGTGTATGAGTTCTTCAGTTCCAGAACTTCTGTCTGGTTCTTTTCTTGAGTTTGGTAAAGTATTCCTCCTGTTCATTAATTTTGTTCCTCGGTCCACTGAACTGCCTTTCTGAGTTTTCTTGTATCCTGCTGAGTTTCTTCACATCAGCTGTTTTGAATTCTTTATGTGTTAGAGCTCAGTGTTCCGTGACTCTGAGTTTGGTTTCTGAAGAATTGTTCTTTTCTTTTTGTGGCACATTGTTTCTGTGGTTCTTCGTGGTGCTCGGAGAGTTGTTCCTCTGCCAGTGCAGTTGAAGTAGCAAACATCTGTTTGATTGATTCTGAGCTGCCTCCAGATATACTTAAGAATGAACGCTTTTCATCCTTCCCAGGTGGCACTAGTGGTAAAGAACCTGCCTGCCAGCGCAGCAGATGTAAGAGACGTGGGTTCAGTCCCTGCGTCAGGAAGATCCCCCGGAGGAGGGCATGGCAACCCACTCCATTATTCTTACCTGGAGAATCCTCATGGACAGAGGAGCCTGGCAGGCTACAGTCCGTTGGGTTGCACAGAGTCAGGCACAGCTGAAGCGATATAGCGATAGACAGAAGTCCTCCACTGCCCTTGTCAGAGATGGGGCTCTGTGTCCTCATCATCACGCCTTGTGCTTCTGGTTACTTGGTGCCTTGCTGTTGCCAGCATCACTGGTGCTGCTACCAGGAAGAGGGGCTCTTTGCCACCTCTAGGAACCCTTGAGTCGCAGGCTCAACCACTACGGGGAGGGTTCAGATGGGAAGGAGCTGGAGTCACATGGACACCTCTAGCACGTCCAGTGTTGTACGGTTTATGGGTTTTCCTGCTGGGGGTAGAGAGCTGGGGGACCAGAGTCGTGGGTAACTCAGAGGCTGGAGGCACAGGGTCCCAGGTCCGCTGCCATTGCCCAGTTCCCTGTAGCCATGGGCACTGCTGCAGCCAGGTTGTCCTCATCTGTGCTGCCTCTTTCTGGTGCTACAGGGCAGTATGGGGCTGTGGGCTCATCTGCCAGGGCTGGGGAGACCAGGACTACAGGCATCAACTCTGCTGTTCCCCTGGGTCTACCTTCTCTGCTCCTGTGCGTCCACCTTTCGATGTACAGGTGTGTGGAATTCTCTGACATCCTGTTGGGCGAAGACACATTTGTTGCCTTGTGGGTATTTTACTGATGATAGATTGAAGGGGGAGGCAAAGGGAATGTCTCACTCCACCGTGATGCTGATGTCCTCCACCACAATCCATTTCTTTTTGTTGATTGAACCTAGAGTGTTTTGCCTGCATGGATGCTAAGTTGCTTTAGTCATGTCCGACTCTTTGCAGCCCCATGGACTGCAGCAAGCCAGGCTCCTCTGTCCATGGGATTTTCCAGGCAAGAATACTGGAGTGGGTTGGCATGCCCTCTTCCAGGGGATCTTCCCAACCAAAGGATCAAACCCCTGTCTCTTACATCTCCTGCATTGGCAGGTGGTTCTTTACCACTAGCACCACTTTGGGAAGGCTTTCTAGTGTTCTATGTATGTGTAATTGAACATAGAGCCAGACACGGTTCTAAGAACTTTACAAATATGTGTAATCCTCATAAGAACCCTAGGAAGCAGGTAATGCTCTCTTTGCCATCTTACAGATGAAAACTTAAGGTTAAGTGGCTTGCTCCAGGGTACACAGTAGTCAATGAGAGGACAGGTTTCAAACCCGGTAGTCAATGAGAGGACAGGTTTCAAACCCACTCAGTTTCTCCAGGCTGGGCACATGGGTCACAGTCTGCTGCCTGACTGCCACTCAGCTCCATAGTGTCCTGGTCAGTTACAAACTCATAGGCAAAATCAAGCAGCTGTGTGATCTGGGTGGCTCATAGAGATGGATCCAAGATCCAACCAGAAACAGAGAGTGTGGCCTTCTTATCTTTAGAGGGACTGTTCATTGCCTGGACAGGAGAGCTCTGTTGTGTCTGATTCCCAGCACCGTGTAGGCTGATGGAGTGTTCTCAGTAGAGAGGGACTTTCCTCCTGCTTGAAAGGGGGCTCCTTCCTCACTGAGTGAGTGCCTTGATGCAGGCTAGTTTGCCAGCTTCATGAGTCCCAGGCTGATTTCACACCCCGCTGGAACTGGGCCTGCTAATCCATTTCTGGGTGTCAGGGTTGTGCAGCCATTCAGATGTGATCCTTCATTTTAGCTTAATTCCCTAATCAGAATGCCAAGGGTGACAAATTTAAATTTGCCACACTGTCTGAGAGGGTGGAAAGGGAGAAAGGAGCAGTTACTGGCAGAAATTTGTAATATCTCTAATGATATGGCGCTAGTGGTAAAGAACCTGCCTGCCAGTGCAGCAGACATAAGAGACACGGCTTTGATCCCTGGGTCGGGATGATCCCCTGGAGGAGAGCATGGCAACCGACTCCAGTATTCTTGCCTGGAAAATCCCATGGACAGAGGAACCTGGCAGGCTACAGTTCATGGGATCACACAGAGTTGGGCATAACTCAAGCGACTTAGCACTAATGATATTAAGTGGTATGAGCAGATGATTATTAGTGTATTTCATAAGTGGTATGAGCAGATGATTATTAGTGTATTTCATAACTCAAAGTCTGTTTTCTTCCAAAACTTGAAAATGAGTAGTGTTGCGGTCCTTTAATGGACCGGAACCTGGTGGTCCGGAGTTGATGATGCTGAAAACCAATAAAGCCCTAGAACAAGGCTTGTACCGCTCACAAAGGCCCAGGGTGTCCTCTCGAGGAGATCTTGAAAGTCTGGGCGGGAAAGTGAGCTTGGCAGGTTTCCACACTCCAGAGAACTTAGAGAGAAAGAGAAAGAAGGACACAGGGACCCAAGTCTCTAGTGGAACAAGGGTGCTTTACTGAACATTGTGTGAGTATATATAATGTTTTACAAGGTAGCTTTTTCAGCAAAGATAAAGATCAAAAGACCAGACTTATAAGTTACCAAGCAAACAAGGAGTAAGGGGTCATAAGGCCAGAAGACAATCCATTTCTTAAGAAAGAGGGTCGTGACTCATCACTTTCACCATATGGAAAAGTTAATGAAGGAAATCCATGCATGCATTCCATCCCATGACCTCAGTCCTGGGAGCAGCGTGCCACTCCACTCATTCCTGTTACCAGGAAGTGATAAGGAACAGAGGACTCACGAGAGGCAGAAAACAGCACACAGGAATCCTACTGTTAAACGTTCCCTGACAGAGTGATTTGGTTTGTGTGATCAGCACTTAGGTATTTAATTTTTCAAGTGGATAGTGCTCTAGTCCCTTCTGACCTGAGTAATTAGTGAAGCCAAATCCAGCCTCTTTACCCCAACACTGAAACTGTATCTCAGAGATAGAGTTTTGGGTAAAGTACAAAAGAACAGCTTTATTACTTTGCCAGGCAAAGTGGGCCACAGTCGGCTAATGCCTTCAAAACTGTGTGTTCTGAGCTGGAGTGGGTAGGGAGGAGTTTTCTCTTTTTAATACTAATTTATTTATTTGGGTGCACCTGGTCTCAGTTGTGGCGTGTGGGGTCGTTAGTGGCAGCATGTGAACTCTTAATTGTGGCATGTAGAAATTAGTTCCCTGACCAGGAATGGAACCCAAGGCCCCTGCACTGGGAGCACAGAGTCTAGCCCCTGGGCCACCAGGGTAGTTCTAGAGGAGGGAGTTTTATAGTAGTGGTTTAAAGAGGGCGTGATCAGCTTGTGGACTTTCTTCTCATTGGTTAGTGGTGAGGTAAGTGGGAGTCAGCATCATCAATCTGCTGGTTTCAACTGGTCTGGGGTCTAGTTGCTTGTGGACAACACGCACCTTTAATTTCTCCCAACTGATGGGGGTTTCACTATTAGCAGAACAGCCCAAAGATATTGTTCTGTGTATCCCCTGAGGGCCAACCAGGACTGCCCCAGGGTTGCTCTCTTGTTTCTTTTAAGGGTTCCTCCGTTGTCTCCCTATTTCCTCCCTTCTCTAATTAACATCCGTTTGAAACTGCTGTTTAAACTCAGGAAAGGTCAGGGCAACTGAACAAAATCTATTTCCTGTAAAGAAACAGGGGACTCAGAAAGACTTTTGTGCCCAGGACCCTCAGGGTCTTGCTTGGTATCGTTAATACTATAAAATAAGAAAGTATTGATCATCCCAACTTCGTTTTAGATCCAAGAAGTGATGGCTTGTGACAAGGAGAGTCTTCCTTTATTCCTATATTTTATAAATGAATCTTCAGTTCAGTCGCTCAGTTGTGTCTGACTCTGTGATCCCATTAATTACAGCACACCAGGCCTCCCTGTCCATCACCAACTCCCAGAGTTCACTCAAATTTGCGTCCATCAAGTCGGTGATGCCATCCAGCCATCTCATCCTCTGTCGTCCCCTTCTCCTCCTGCCCCTGCCCTCAATCCCTCCCAGCGTCAGTCTTTTCCAATGAGTCAACTCTTAGCATGAGGTGGCCAAAGTACTGGAGTTTCAGCTTTAGCATCATCCTTCCAATGAACACCCAGGGCTGATCTCCTTTAGGATGGGTTGGTTGGATCTCCGTGCAGTCCAAGGGACTCTCAAGAGTCTTCTCCAACACTACAGTTCAAAAGCATCAATTATTTGGCGCTCAGCTTTCTTCACAGTCCAACTCTCACATCCATACATGACCACTGGAAAAACCATAGCCTTGACCAGAAGGACCTTTGTTGGCAAAGTAATATCTCTGCTTTTAATATGCTATCTAGGTTGGTCATAACTTTCCTTCCAAGGAGTAAGTGTCCTTTAATTTCATGGCTACAGTCACCATCTGCAGTGATTTTGGAGCCCCCAAAATAAAGTCTGCCACTGTTTCCACTGTGTCCTCATCTATTTCCCATGAAGTGATGGGACCGGATGTCATGATCTTCGTTTTCTGAATGTTGAGCTTTAAGCCAACTTTCTTACTCTCTTCTTTCACTTTCATCAAGAGGCTTTTTAGTTCTTCTTCACTTTCTGCCATAAGGATGGTGTCATCTGCATATCTGAGGTTATTGATATTTCTCCTGGCAATCTTGATTCCAGCTTGTGTTTCTTCCAGCCCAGCGTTTCTCATGATGTACTCTGCATAGAAGTTAAGTAAGCAGGGTGACAATATACAGCCTTGACGTACTCCTTTTCCTATCTGGAACCAGTCTGTTGTTCCATGTCCAGTTCTAACTGTTGCTTCCTGACCTGCATACAGATTTCTCAAGAGGCAGGTCAGGTGGTCTAGTATTCCCATCTCCTGAAGAATTTTCCACAGTTTATTGTGATCGACACAGTCAAAGGCTTTGGCATAGTCAATAAAGCAGAAATAGATGTTTTTCTGGAATTCTCTTCCTTTTCCATGATCCAGCAGATGTTGGCAATTTGATCTCTGGTTCCTCTACCTTTTCTAAAACCAGCTTGAACATCTGGAAGTTCATGGTTCACGTATTACTAAATCCTGGCTTGGAGAATTTTGAGCATTACTTTACTAGCGTGTGAGATGAGTGCAATTGTGCAGTAGTTTGAGCGTTCTTTGGCATTGTCTTTCTTTGGGATTGGAATGAAAACTGACTTTTCCAGTCCTGTGGCCACTGCTGAGTTTTCCAAATTTGATGGCATATTGAGTCCAGCACTTTCAAAGCATCATCTTTCAGGATTTGAAATAGCTCAACTGGAATTCCATCACCTCCACTAGCTTTGTTTGTAGTGATGCTTTCTAAGGCCCACTTGACTTCACATTCCAGGATGTCTGGCTCTAGGTGAGTGATCACACCATTGTGATTATCTTGGTCGTGAAGATCTTTTTGTACAGTTCTTCTTACTCTTGCCACCTCTTCTTAATATCTTCTGCTTCTGTTAGGTCCATACCATTTCTGTCCTTTATTGAGCCCATCTTTGCATGAAATGTTCCCTTGGTATCTCTAATTTTCTTGAAGAGATCTCTAGTCTTTCCCATTCTGTTGTTTTCCTCTGTTTCTTTGCATTGATTGCTGAGGGAGGCTTTCTTATCTCTCCTTGCTATTCTTTGGAACTCTGCATTCAAATGCTTATATCTTTCCTCTTCTCCTTTGCTTTTCACCTCTCTTCTTTTCACAGCTATTTTTAAGGCCTCTTCAGACAGCCATTTTGCTTTTTTACATTTCTTTTTCTTGGGGATGGTCTTGATTCCTGTCTCCTGTACAATGTCACAAACCTCCATCCATAGTTCATCAGGCACTATCAGATCTAGTCCCTTAAATCTATTTCTCACTTCCACTGTATAATCATAAGGGATTTGATTTAGGTCATACCTGAATGGTCTAGTGGTTTTCCTCACTTTCTTCAATTTCAGTCTGAATTTGGCAATAAGGAGTTCATGATTTAAGCCGCAGTCAGCTCCCGGTCTTGTTTTTGCTGACCGTATAGAGCTTCTCCATCTTTGGCTGCAAAGAATAAAATCAGTCTGATTTCCGTGTTGACCATCTGGTGATGTCCATGCGTAGAGTCTTCTCTTGTGTTGTAGCTGCTGCAATTTTCTGATACTGGTGTGTGAATGTAATAGGGAAATTGAGGTTCACCAAGATTTTATTCTTGTAAATTACTTAGTAGCTCTGGACTTAAATTTCTCACTGGGAACTGATCTTATTTTGTCCAAAAAATATTTATCTTTGATATCAAGCATGACCTGATAGTCTTAACTAGGAAACTAAGTTTTCTCCTCCCTTCCTTCCCCCATATCTCTGCCCTCCCTCCCCATCCCAACATGCAATTTTTATTGAATGCCAGTTCTGTTTCAGGCATTGTGGTTGATGCTTATTTTGGAAGTTGGCAATTATTTACAAAATCCTAGCACTGCCAATTACTTTTAATCTTTCCATCTTGACTTATGTCAGGCTTAGAAACTCCCAGAAAGAAAATGTCACTCAGAATGTCAGGGGCTTAGTATGTATGGGAACCTGTGATGACCTCCCCACTAAACAGATTTTTTTTCCTCCAGCAAATCACTTATCCCATTTGTAATTGTTCTGTGAGGTTTAGCTGGGATTCTAAACATGCTGGTGATTTGATTGTCACCTCATTTCTGAGACCCATCAGAGCCATAACTTTGCCCTATTTTGCTGATTTATTTTTCTCAAAGAACATTTCCTTGGTTTGCTTGGTTGTTTATCTTTTACATTGTTTATTCATAGGCTGCCTGAAACAGAGAGGATTTGTGAAAGGAATATTTCCTCTGATTTTTATCATGCTCCCTGACTATTATAATGGAGGTGGCTCAGCCCCAGGTGGGCCGGGGCGGGGATGGGGGGTAAAGGAGGAACTGGCCATGACTGGCTGGTCCTGGAAGCTTCTGGAAGCATGGCATGCCCACTGAGTTTTAGCTCCTTTCTTGTTCTCACCCTGACCACCACGGAGCACTTCATACTCCGATCTTTCTTAGTTCTCACAACAACTCTAACAAAAGAAGCTGATGTTCCAGAAAGTTTATTGGTTTTGCCTGAGGTCACACAAGAGGTAATGGATTTGGTCCCAGGCCTGAGTGCTTTCAAATTCACTCTTCTATTGACAGAACAGCTTTTTAAAGCTTGAGCTTAGGTTTTTCTAGAGAGGAAAAGAAAAATAAGTAAGTAAGTCTAGGTCTGCATTTATTTTCTCTTTTATTAAATGGAAGCTTATTGCTGTCTTTTAGTGATACCAACATCACCATGTAAACTGCTTCAAAATTTTGTTTTGTATTAAGTGTGTGTTCAAAGAGTATTTGTAAAACCAAGGCTTTTAAATACATGTAGAGGCATACCAGAGAGTTACTGTGGCTTTGGTTCCAGGCTATCAAGATAAAGTGAGTTCCATGAATTATTTGGTTTCTCAGTGATTAAAAAGTTATGTTTCCATTATACTCTTGTCTATTAAATGTGCAATGGCATTATGTTTAATAAAACAGTGTCTATACATTGATTTAAAAATACTTTATTGTTAAAAAATGCCTTTGATTTAAAGTGAGAGACAGAACTTTCTCTCTGTTGAACCCTTCAAGGCCATTGTGGGGTTATTATTTGGCCTCATTTCCATCTTGTTGTGTCTGAGAGAATATGGAGGCCTGAGGAAAGGGAGAGAGGTGATAGAACAGCCAGTCGGTGGTGCAGACAGAACACGCACGGTATTTATCGGTTGGGTTTGCCATCTTGTATGGGCGCTAGAGTGGTGCTACGAATCAATTCCAGTAGTATCGTCAGAGATTACTGATCACAGATCACCATAAGAAGTATATGATAATGAAAACATTTCACATATTGTAAGAATTTCCAAAAATGCAGCACAGAGACAGGAAGTGAGCAAGCGATGTGGGAAAAATGGTACCGACAGAGTTACTCGACACCGGCTTGTCACAAATGTTCAGTCTCTATAAAGCACTGTAGCTGCACAGCTCAGTAAAGCAAAGCCCAACGGTCTGCCTGTATCAAGTAGTTTTTTTATATGCCAATCATATGATATGTTTTTTATATACATACTGTGGTTAACTTGATGGCAAAGATTAGGAGACTGTGCAAGCCTCCTCAAACCAGACCCCCTGGGATGTTTTATAATTCTGTCAGATGTCCATCTTACAGGCTTCATATGTACACAAGGAATCAAGGAGCAAATGAGGGAGACTCAGCAGGATCTGCTGAGGGGTTGAGAGTGGGATCTGAGGAAGAAAGAGCCGTCAGAGGTGATGCTAAGTTTCAGCCTGACCAACTGGGAGACTGTGATGTTATTTCCTAAGATGAAGAAAGAGGACAGGATTACATTTTGAGGAAAAGACTGGAAGTTAGTTTTGGACATGGTGACTGAAAGGTGCCTTTGAGACACCCAGATGACAACGTCAAGTGGGCAGTCAGCTGCGTAAGTCTGTTACCAGGTGGAAGTCTGGATGGAGGTGCCAAGTAGAGGGGGTTGATGGAAGAACCTATGGGGAGCACAGGGAGGGAGGGAACCAGGATGGTCCCCTAAAGAATGCCAGCATTTAGAAGTCAGAAAGGTAAGAAGAACCCAGGAGAACCAGGAGGTCAGGAAAGTCAAGAGAAGGTGGCTTCCAGAAAATAACTGGGATGATGGACCATGTCTAGTATGGCCTGGAGTTCAGTCAAGTGTCTTGCTTTTGGCCGCTGGTATATCATCAATGATCAGAGCAGCATTAGGGGAGAGGCAGAGGTAGGAAGCCAGGATAGGATGAGTAGAATGGCAACAAGATGTATGGAACGGCTTCTTCAAGGTGCTGTGCTATGATGGGGAGCAGAGAAATGCAGCTGGAGCTTAAGAAGAACATGGAGCCATGAGAGGGAATGCTTAAGGCTCATGCCAGAGCATCTTAGCATTCTGATGGGGATGGTCCAGCACAAAGGAGGGGAGATGGAGGGTGCAGGAGAAAGCAGGGATAGTTGCAGAGAGGAGGTCATTGAGATGTGAGGAGATGGAACAGGGCTCCATTGGAAGTGCTGGAGAGGCATATCACCCATCACACAGGGAAGGAAGACCCAGAGCAAATGCAGGTGTGTGCAGGTGTGTGGTGGGACGTGTAGGAGGTGTAAACACAGCACGTGCCTTTCTGAAGTTTCTCAAGTACCGGTAAGGACACCGGGAGGGGAAATGTGGGGAGGATTGTAGGAAATATGGAACAGTCCTGCCAGAGGAAGAAGTGGTTTACTAGAGAAACCCCAAAGAATCATTAGGCAGGTGGAAGGGCCCATTTGAAGCCAGGGGTTCCAGCCTGCCTGGAAGAGGCACCCTCCCCTGCAGAGACCACCGAAGGGTGGTGGTAGAGCTCAGGGCTTAGGAACTCAAGCTCAGCAACCCAACTGCCTGGTGTGGGTCCCAGCTCTGCCCCTAGCTCTTGGGTGACTCTGGTTGCCTTATCTATAAAATGGGGATAACCATGCCTGCCTCATAGGGTGCTAGGACCGTGGCCAGCCTGCTGCTCTGCATGGGAAGGGCTTTTCCAGGTGAGCGGGATAGGGACAAGGGGAGTGTGATGCCTCCTGTGGCTGCTGTCATGAAGTACCATCAGCTAGATGGTGCCAAGCAGCAGAAACTTACTGTCCCACAGTCCTGGAGACTGGAAGTTCAAAGGCAGTTCCATTGGCTGAAGTTGATGGAGCTGCATCTCTGTAAATCCTCCTGGGGAGAGTCGTTCCTGCCTCTTCCAGCATCCAAGGGGCGGGGGCCAGCAGTCCTTCACTTGTGGCCACATCACTGCAATCTCTGCCTCCATTTGGCTTCTCCTCTTCTGTGTGCATCCAGTTGCCCTCTGCCCTTCTCCTAGAGAGACATTCTTGGTTGGATTGAGGGCCTACTGGATAATCCAGGATGGTCTCCCCAAGTCATGGCCCTTCACTTACATCTGCAAAGACCCATTTTTCATAAAAGGCTGCTTTGACAGATTTCCGGGAGGACCTGATGTCTTTGGCCATTATTCCAAGAAGTGATCAGGAGGTCTCAGGAGAATGAGGGAGGAAGTGGAGGCTTGAGGACTCACAGGAAGAAGTGAGAAGTGGGTTGAAGGGTTCAAGGAGGTGACTCATAGCATTGTTTCTGGAATGTTCCTGGGGGTTCTCTTCAGACAAGGGCCACTGGGGATGGTCCTCTCTCCATTAAGAAGTGGTTGAGGGGCTTCCCTGGTGGTCCATGGTTAAGAATCCACCTGCCAATGCAGGGGACATGGGTTCAATCCCTGGTCAAGGAAGAATCCACATGTGGCAGCGCAACTAAGACCATGTGCCTCAACTACTGAAGCCTGCACCCTAGAGCTATGCTGCACGAGAGACCACAGCAATGAGAAACCCACGCAGTGCATTGAAGAGTAGCCCCTGCTCGCCCCAACTAGAGAAAGCCTGCGTGTAGACATGAAAACCCAGCACAGCCAAAGATACAATTAAAAAAAAAAGAAGTGGTTGGTCCAGGGCTCAAATCTGGGTCTCTGACCCGAGGCTGGTGCCCTCTGGTCTTCCTTGTTGCTTACAGACCATTGGATGGAGATTCTTCTCTGACTGAGCAAGAGAAGACTCCCTAGGAGGAAAGGGGCCCCCATCCAGGTGAGGGTGGCCCTCCCCGTGACAGTGCACCCCCACCACCCACATTGCCCTCAGTGGGACTGAGACATAAATAGTGACTTGTAGATGGCAGGGGCTCAGAAAATCCTTATGGCCTTGAAGAACTGCACCTCATCACCTGGGGCCAGATGCCCCACTGGAGACTTGTAGGGTGATAGTGGGTTTTAGGGAGCCAATAAATAACTCCCTCCTCTTCTCTTCCCAAATTCTTTTTATTTGGCTGCACTGCTTACCTTGTGGGGATCTTAGATCCCCGACCTGGGATTGAACCTGGACCCTCAGAAGTGAAAGCTTGGAGTTTTAACCACTGGACCACCAGGGAATCCCCCTCTTCTCAAATCCTAAATGAGTTTGAGGATAGCTCTTTCCCTTCCCTTTCCTCCCCTCCCTCTCCTTCCCTCTCCAACCCCGCCTTCTTTCCATTTTCTTCCTGTATTGATTAAGCATCTGTTAATAGCTTGTGTCAGTTACTGTGCCACACGATGGGGACACAAACAAGAGCCACTCATTGCTCCCAACCCTGGGCTCCCACTGGGCCCTTGCCCTGTGGTTCTGTGATCCCCAGGCTGTGTGTCTGTTTCCACATTAGACCCCAGAGCCCTCGGGAGGAGCCAGTCTGGTGGCACTAGGTAAGCATCAGCAATCATCTTGTGAATGAATGAGTGGCTGAAATTTGTGCTAGGTGTTGAAGGGTCATTGGGACACTATTAGAAGGTGAATGGGCTTCTGACAAGATAACCCAAGTCTAGGCTGTTCCTAGGTTTCTGGAAGGATCGAGTTCATCCAGAGCATCAGATGACCAAACATCTTGCTACCCAGGCCAACTGAATTGGAAGCAGCCCTGTCCTCATGCCTGTGCTTTGCCACGGGGTCCCATAAGGACCCAGCAAGCCAGAGAGGGATTTTCATAGCCTGGCAGGCTACAGTGAGGCTGCTGCCAAGCAGAGCAGCGGCAAAGCCAGTCTGGTTGCCATGGTGACCCTCACTTGTCTCCCCAGCTAGGTGACAGTTTGTTGGAGAATGTGTGTCCAGCAAGCTCCTCTCAGCAAGTGTTTACTAAACTCCCACTGAGTGCTTGGCGCCAAGCTGAATGAAGTGCTGGAGAGGAACCCAAGCCAAGGGAGGACCCAAGATGCAACCATCCACAGGGTGAATCATCTCACACAGATAAATGCAGCACAAGGAGAAGGTGCAGGGTGGGAAGATCATTGAATTGCACCCTCCACCCCATCCCCACCACAGTGTCTCTGCTGTGTGCAGGTAGTTATAAATGGTCCATTTAACCTGGGCTTCGCTGGTGGCTCAGATGGTAAAGAATCCACCTGCAGTGGGGGAGACCTGGGTTTGATCCCTGGGTTGGAAAGGTCTCCTGGAGAGGGGAAAGGCTACCCACTCCAGTATTCTGGCTTGGAGAATTCCATGGACAGAGGAGCCTGGTAGGCTGTACAGTCCGTGGGGTCGCAGAGTCAGGCATGACTGAACGACTGTCACACTTCACTAACCTCCGGAAGATGTGATGGGTATGCTCTCTGACTCAGCATCTCACCTTCTCTACCTGACTCCTTCCAGACCATGAGGTTCATGCATCCTCTTAGGAATTTCTTAGATGTAAAAGGAATCATCTCAACAGCTGGGCGTGTCTGAGGGGTCAGTAAGGAACTCCCATCTCCTGCCACCTTGAGTTCCTAACCAGTTGGGAAATAAGACATACCTTAGGCATGTGGTCCAACCCAGCCACAAAAATCACCCTTTTATTACTTAGAAAACCTAGGCTGGAGGATGTGGCTTTTATCTGGAGGCATACCAGCCCCGCAGTTGGACTCTCTCCACAACTGACTTCAGGGGATTCCTGCTCCAATTCTCCTTCACTTCCCATGTGGAAGGATCACAGACAGAGGCAAGACACACACGGCCCCTCCCCAGCACCGGCCATTTCCATCAGTCAGCTTCAGTGATGGAACTTTGTACATTCTGGCTGGTAGGGCCAGCTGCGCTGGGGGTGGTGGTGCTTCTCACAGACTCGTGGGGTCCTGTCCCGGGCCACCGTCTGCACGTCACCATCCACATTGGTCTGGCACCAGCCTCAGAGAGTGGTCAGAAAAGAGAGTGTCAGGAGCAACCCAGCAACTCATTCTGTCCCACAGAGATACATCATCCCAGACTCTGATAATACCCATGCTTGCTTTTTTTTTTTTTTTCTGTTTCTTTACTTGATGTTTTGAACAGTCACTAATGAACATGGCACAGAAGTAGAATGACAGAAAAGGCCGTACTGTGAAAACCAAAGGCAACGTCATGTGCCCTTTAGAGATGGTCTATGACTGTAGGGATATTTACACAGACACGCCTTTATTAAAATGCAGAATGATCAAATACTTTACCCACTGTTTTGTTCCCTTTTCTCTCACTTTGAAGCAATCTTGGAGAGTGTTGATTATACCTGCAGAACAACACTGCTCTTTTAAGTGGGACATAGTTTTCCAGTAATAGTAATGACAACTGAATTTTTAAAAAATTTAATGTGAGTGAAACACAGACCTGGTTGTTTTGTTGACATGGGCATATTTAATATTTACTCTTCAGAGTAGCCTCTGAGCTGAGTACTGTTTACAGATGAGGAAACTAAAGCACAGAGGGTTTAAGTCACTTGCCCAGGGTCACAAGGCAAGTAAGAGCTGCGGTCAGGATGTGGGTTCAGAGATCATGGTCTTAACCACTGTACCTCTCAGCCACCCACTGAAGGATATGTGGTTGGATTCAACCACGTTTCCTCTTGGTGAGCACTGCAGTGCTTGTCTGGGCACAGATGTGCAAGGCCACCCATAGTGTGACTTTTTCAAAGTCGAATTGCTGCATTAGTGTGCATTTTTAAAAGTATAGGTATTGTCCAGTTGCCCACCGTAGAGGCTGGACCAGTTTGCCATCCCCAGTGTTTGACAGCACAACCTAGTCATAGTTAGTCAGTGTTAGTCACTCAATTGTGTCCAAGTCTTTTCAACCCCGTGGACTGTAGCCCACCAGGGCCCTCTGTCCATGGAATTCTCTAGGCAAGAATACTGGAATGGGTTGCCGTTCCTTTCTCTAGGGGATCTTTCCGACCCAGGGATTGAACATAGGTCTCCCACATTTGCAGGCAGATTCTTTACCATCCGAGCTACCAGGGAAGTTCTAACTTAGTCAGAGGGGGCGGGTGATCTTTGTACCTGATCTAATAGGAAACCATGGCACCTCCTGGGAGCTTTAAATTGTGCCCTTTCCTTATATTGTATAAGGTGAGACAACTCTTCCTATGTTGAAGGCGTAGTCGTGTTTCCTTGTCTGGTTAGCAGAGGAAGTAGCTTGGGCTTAGCACTGATCTGCCTGAGTTGCAGTGCTCTTTCCAACTCTTGGCTCCTTCACTTAATCATTTGATAGTCTCGATCAAAACCCTGTGTGTCAGTTTCTTTATCTGAGCATGAGGATGGATGGTGATGATGCCCACGCCATGGGAGGTAAGCGTTTAATGAACTCACGCTCACCCAGACCTGAGAGTACCTGGCTCATAGTAAGTGATTCATATTTTTCCAGTCACTTGAGCTCTTGGCTGTATTCTGCCCACTGAATCTCATCGTTTCTTGCTATGGCACAGCTTCATAGGTTTTGCAGAAATGGACACAAGTTTCTTGGAGACTCCCAACTCCTTATTAATTCCTCTGTTCACGTGTGCCTTGCAGTTGTTCAGTCTACATTAGGTGGCAAGGGGCTGGAAAGGCAAGGGTGAGCCTAAGAGGGAGGGTGCTGGCCCCTGGGGCTTATAGTTTAGTGAGGAAAACAGGACAGGCATTCGTCAGAGAATCACATGGGAAATATGTGATTCCACACCATGCTAGGCTTCTCTGGTGGCTCAGATAGTAAAGAGTCTGCTTGCAATGGAGGAGACCTGGGTTTGATCCCTGGTTCAGGAAGATCCCCTGGAGAAGGAAATGGCAACCCACTCCAGTATTCTTGCCTGGAGAACACCATGAACAGGGGAGCCTGGCAGGCTACAGTCCATGGGGTCACAAAGAGTTGGACATGACTGAGCAGCTCACATACACACACACACACACACACACACACACACACACACACACACATACGGGGCTAGGCACCATGAAACTTCATCTTGTCTTTAGCACGTGTCTGCCCTATAACCAGCACCAGTCTTGAGACATGGAAAAGTCATCCCAAGTGCTCAGTAGATGTTGCTACATGAGTGAATAAGAATGTGATTAATACTGTGATTGCATCCAGTGCTCGTAAAGTGAAAAGTCATAAACTCTGTGTAAGGGTGAGGATAAAGAGCCTAGAGGTTTATTCACCTCCTGAAACTGTGGTGCTTGAGCTCATGAGGGGTTGAATGTTCCCTGGGGCTCCCAGAATCAGGCACCCTGGAGGTGGTCCTCATGAAATGTCGGGATGTGGTGAAGATTAAATGAGCCACAAAGGTAGGTTTTATTTGTATGCATCGATGGGTGGGAAAATAAGCTTTTCTTGGTTATGTAAGAGCACATCCTTGTACACTAGTGAAAGGACAAATGTGGCATGAAAATTGTTTGCACAAATTGCTGATCATCTGTTACCTAACTTCAAGTATAAAGTGATTTTTACTTTCCTGGGAAAACAGGATCTTAGAGTCTGGATGCTGTGGAGGATCTTAGAGGCCTAAATTCTTGGCCAGAGAAGAAGTATTGTTACCAAAAGTGGGGTCCAGCTATTTGCCATTTGAAATCTGATACTTGAGAGGCACAGTTGGTGGAAAGTTTCATTTATTTTGCAGGTGAGCAACAGAAGGAGAAGGCATTCTCATGTCCAAAGACCAAATTCCCACTGCCAGTCAGAGGGCATGAGTTTTTAAAGGGAATTTTCAGGGGAGTATACGTGGAGGGAGGGGGCAACATGCAGAAACAGCACGATCAGCTGACAGTCCTCTGGAAATTGGTCATGATTAGTGGTCTCATCAGTGGTCGTCTTGATGGTTTTGAGTGCAGTTAATCTTCAGTTCTGGGGTCAGTTTGCTCCCGTTTATTTATCTTGATCCAGATTTCTGGCCTGCAGAACTGTGACCCAAGACATTTCTGTTGTCCTGAGCCTGCCTGGTTCCTGAGATTCTGTTATAGCCGCTCCAGGAAACCAGAGAGTCATGGATGTCAGTTTGGGCAGCTTGTAGTTCTCAAAAGGCCTTTCTCATCTTTAACCAGGAATTCTCATCCGGGGTCCCGTGGAGGAAACAAAGAGCCCAGGGAATTGTGGGCATCATCCCGACATGGCTTCTCCTCAGGGGCCCTCACCTGTCCCTTCCAGAGCTCTCCTCCATGTCCATCTCAGCTTCACTGCCTGAGTCCTGGCCGTTGCCACGTTTTCACCGGCCGCCTGCACTCAACCTCACATCCAGGGCCTTCGGTCCATTCTTTCAGTGACCCTGACTTCACTGGCCTCCCATTGCTCTTGGTAAATCCCTGACATATACCCATGACTGGAGATAGTTGGTACACACCTGGTCACCATCCCCAGATACCTCTGAGGTCACCAGGAAGACAGCAGAACCTGGAATGATGGAAACTTCAGGAAGGTGGCTCTCAGAGGGTTACAATGAGGACCTTTCTGACTGAGCTCTCCCGCAATGGACAGCTGCCTGGAGGAGCATTTAGTGCCCCTCTGGTGTGTGGGCAGAGTGGAGGCTGGAGAACTCCAGCGGGAAAAGCATTGAGGAAACCTGGGCATTGGTTGGAATGATGACTTAGCTGAAATCCAAGGCTGATCTCATTTCTAAAGCCATCTTTAAACATTCCATCTTACAGTTCCTTTCCTGTCACCGTCATCTCATCTCCAGGTACAGCAAAATCTAATTTTCCAAATAAGAATTCATATGCAATCCACCTGTTTATCTATCACTCGTTTCTCTACCTTTTATCTGTCTGCTTATGTTCTCGTCACATTTTCCTTTCTTTGCCATAAAGAATGACACCAAGGAAGACTCTGATGGCTATAACCATAGCAACAACAACGTGAAGTAACATTTTCCAGCATCTGTTTTGTGCCGGGTGCTGGCTCAGGACTTTGTGCACGTCAGTGTGAGGCAGTGGGGCAGAGCATAGAGCCTGGACTTTCGTCGCATGGCATGGCTTCAGATCTCACTTCTGCCACCTGATAATGATATGACTTTAAACAAGATTGTTTAAGTTTTCTACAGCTCAATTTCTTCACCTACCTTACAAGGTCATCATGGGGATTAAATGGTTTGATGTCTGTCAAGCCTGTGCATAAAAGGCAGTATTAATCATCTCAGTGATCTTCATTAAAAAATATTTTATTGAAGTATAGTTGATTTCCAATGTTGTGTTAACTTCTGTATAGCAAAGCAATTTAGTTATATATATATATGTATACACATTCTTTTTCATATTCTTTTCTATTATGGTTTATTACAGGACATTGAGTAGAATTCCCTGTGCTATACAGTAGGACCTTGTTGCTTATCCCTGCTATATATATTAATTTGGACTTCTCAGGTGATGCTAGTGGTAAAGAGCCTGCCTGCCACTTCGGGAGATGCAGTTCAATCCCTGAATCAGGAAGATCCCCTGGAGGAGGGCATGGTGACCCACTCTAGTATTCTCACCTGGGGAATTCCCTGGACATAGGAGCCTGGTAGACTACAGTCCATGGGGTCGCAAAGAGTTGGACGTGACTGAAGCAACTTAACATGCATATATAATAATTTGGCTTCCCGGGTGGCTCAGTGATAAAGAATCTGCCTGCCAAGCAGGAGACACGCAGGGAGATGTGTCCACTCAGTCCATGGAGTCCCAAAGACTCAGACACAGCTCAGTGTAAACAACAAACAGCAACATATAATAATTTGCATCTGCTAGGCCCAGTCCTTCCCCCAACACTCCTCTCCTTGACAACCACAAGTCTGCTCGCTGTGTCTGTGAGTCTGTTTCTCGTTCATAGATAAGGTCATTTGTGTCTCAGTGACCTTCATTTGACAGGGGTGATAATTTTCTCATTAACCAACTGGGAAACCAGGCTCAGAGACATAAAGTAACTCACCTGAATCACCCAGGGCTTAACAGGGGGGGAGAAGGGCTGAGATTGAAAGTTAAACTGGTGTGACTCCCAAGCTCATGATATTTTCAGACATAATGAAATATCATCTCCTGAGAAATGGGCAAGTGGAGAGAGGAACCCTCCCTTCCCTTTTTCGTCTCTTCCGGAGCTGTCCTGTTGGGGTCTGGCTAATGAGAGAAGGTGGGAATGGGGAGTGGGCAGCAGGCAGTGATATGGAAGCGCCAGGATGAAAAGATGAACCTCTGTCTACATCTGTGCTTCCTTTGAAGAGCAGCTCAGGGCTGGAGAGAGGGCCCAGTGTGACTTCTAAATCAAGAGATCTTTAAGAGAAAAGGTCAAGGACAAGGGTGCAGACTGCTGACCTTGAATCTGATCACAATCTATTTAAGTTTATACCGAACTGAAAAACTTAGTGAGTGAGTGTGAGTATGAGTGAGTGAGTGAGTGAAAGTTGCTCAATTGTGTCTGACTCTTTGCAACCTTATGGACTGTAGCCCACAAAGCTCCTCTGTCCATGGGATTTCTCAAGCAAGCATACCAGAATGGGTTGCCATTCCCTCCTCCAAGGGATCTTCCCAACCCAGGGATTGAACCTGCGCCTCCTGCTTTACGGGTGGGTTCTTTACTATCTGAGCCACCAGACTTAAGGTTTGTCATAACTTTACCCAGCGTTTCACTCACACACAGTGATTACTTATTTAACCTGCCATTACAATTTTGACAGTGAGGACACCCAGGAGGTCTTTCCCCCTAAATATCCATTGTCCAGGCCCTCACATCCACTGGATATAAATATGATTATAGTCCCTGCATGGAATCTTGCTACAGTAAAGTGCCTTGGAAATTGGCTCCTATGAGGAAAATTTCAGTGCCACTAATAGCGACTGAACTGAACTGAATACTCAGTTGGGTTTCATGGGTCTGTTATGCTTATTATGCTTACACCAGCCAACTTGAAGACACTGGATTTATACTGTAAAAAATGGCCCTGGTCATTTCGTTTTCCTTCTGAATGAATTACCTTCCATGTTAATGAGTCCTCTTTCTCATTCAGGAGAACATTTCCTGCATCAAATCTTATCCTGATTTCGTCCTGACACCTTACTTGCCATTTGGTGAGAACTTGATTAATTTTTATATGAAATAAATAAGGAAAAAGACACTCATGTTATTTTCTCTCTTTTATCATCAGTAGCTAATCAAAGTATTTATCTGTTCTTGGATAATTTCAGCTGTTCCATTTCTTTTAGAAAGATGTTATCATAGACAAGCCGATTCATACATTTCAAGGGCTTATATTTATGAAGTGCTTCCTCTGTGCTGGTCGTTCTAAGTCCCATGTGAAGTCACTCATTTTTAGGAGGGCTATCATTTGTACAGGGTGTATGTGTAGCAAAACTGGCCTGAGCAAATACCTCCCCCTCTAAAGTACAGTGACAAGATGACATTTCTGTGACCTGAACAAAGGAAAGTTCCCTAGGAATTGTGTGTGCGTGCTCAGTCATGTCCACCTCTTTGCGACCCCATGAACTATAGCCCGCCAGCCTCCTCTGTCCGTAGAATTTTCCAGGCAAGAATACTGGAGTGGGTTGCCATTTTCTACTCCAGGGGATTGTCCTAACCCAGGTATCGAACCCTAGTCTCTTGTGTCTCCATACTGGCAGGCAGATTTTTTACCACTTCGTCACCTGGGAATCCCAAATGAATGTTCCCTAGGAAAGCAGGTTTAAATCTTGCCAACTCTGCCAACTTTGTGAAGTAGTAGAGAATTTTAAGAATCTTAATCCAGCCTGTGTAACTTAAAATGTCTTTGTTTCCTGGAGGCATTAGAGAATTTGTGGGGGAGGGTTGGAAAAATATGTGTATATGACTGTCTAAATAATTGTAAGTGCCATAATGGGTGATGGGAATTTCATCAGTGGACCCAATCCTATATGGCAACTATACATTCTTAATATGCATTTTGTTCTTCTGTGCCATCTGGGAAATTAACAGATGATCACTTCATTAATTGCATGCTATTTTAATTGGTTTAAAGGGACATTTTTCTTTTTGTGTGTGGCTTTGGAACACCCTGACAGCTCTTATTGTTGCTGCTTCTGAGCCTTTGTCCATGGTGATTAACTTTATTACTGTTAAAACAGAAAGTGCCTGTGAGCCTGCGTTCCCAGGCAGTCAGAAAGGGTGAGCTGTGAGGACCTGCTCTGTTCTGGAGCCAGCTTCCCGGGAGAGAGAATAGTAAAGAATAAGGAAATCACTGCATATAGAAGCGACAAAATGCCAGACTCCCTGCATTTTCTATTTCTTATGTCTTTTAACCCTGAACAAAAACCTATGAGGACGGTCCCCGTGAGATGATGAGGAAACTAAGTCCTTTACCCAGCTTGCTTAAGCTCGGAAGTGGTTTAACAGCAAAGAATATAGGGACATGTCTTCCCTCCTGTTCATTTCAGTCTTCATGTCCCTAGGAGAGCACTTGCAGTTTATCCACCAGGCAGCCACGCATACAAGTTTATAAACGAATGAATGGTGGATGGATGTGTGAATCAGCTAAGGTGAATGAGTTTCCTATCCAGCTGTATCAAATGACCACAAGCTTGGTGGCTTAAAATAACACAAATGTATTGAGTTGGTCAAAATGTTTCCGTAGGCTAGTACAGAAAACTCGAACAAACTTTTGGCCAACTCAGTATTAAAATTCTGGAGGTCAAAGTCCAAAATGGGCCTCCCTCAGAAATATCAGGGGCTTTCCTGGTGACCCAGATGGTAAAGAATCTGCCTGCAATGCAGGAGACCCAGGTTCGACCCCTGGGCCAAGAAGATCCCCTGGAGAAGGGAATGGCAACCCACTCCAGTATTCTTGCCTGGACAATTCCATGGACAGGGGATCCTGGTGGGCTACAGTCCATGGGATCGCAAGGAGTCAGAGATGACTGAGCGACTTAACACATTCATTTTCCCTTTTCAGGAAATATCAAGGTGTCAGCTGTAGGAAGAATCCATCTCCTTGGCTTTTCCAGCTTCTTGGAGCTGCTCACATTCCTGCCTTGTGGCCCCTTCGTTCATCTTCAAAGCTGACTATCTCATCACTTCTGCCTCTGCGTCTTTCATCACCTCTCCCTCTGATTCCCACTCCTCCTCTGCCTCCCTCTTCCACTTTTAAAGACCTTGTTATCAATTTCTGTTGTCAGGTGGGCTGATTAAACAGCCTGAACTCCATCTGCAACCTTTACCGTATCACCTAACAGATTCATAGCTTCTGGGAATTAGGGCATGAACATCTTTGGGGGTGACATTGTTTGTCTATCACACAAAGCTTCGTTAAAGGTGTGAAATCTATCTTGCCTGTCTCAGTAGAGAAGTAATTTTTTCCTGAACCTGTGAACCATGGTTTGTTTGGTTCCTTTGATATTTAACCATGTACACATCACCTAGAGGCATCTCTTTGCTTCTTCCTTGCTTTGGAACCTGCAAAGCACTCTCTGCCCGTGCCATGTTCAATAAATACCTGTTGAAGAAATGAAAGAATGAAATGGACAAGCTTTTGTTTAAAATTAGGTTGATTTGGTCTAAAGGACGTGGGAACCCTTTTGATCGAAAACAGTAAAATTTGAGCATTAGAAAGAGTGGCTATAGTCCATTGAAACCCACCAAATATGTAACAAAACTGCAGTTTCAGAGTGAATCTCAACAGAGGCTAGGTTCAATTCCCCATTTAGACTCTTAAGACTTCCATAGGCCACGCTCCAGCCCTTCTGTGTAGCTCAACGACAGAGCACAGCATTCATGTCCTCTGAGTGCAGCATTAGACATTCTTCTGTGGGTACGCTTGTCTCAGGTTACACTGCAGCCTATACCTATCTTTGAGGTGTTTTTCTCCCCAAGTCACACAGCACCGGTGCAAGGAGATTCCAGTCCACATCAGGCAAATGTGGGAGCCTTCTTAACTTAAATGCTTCATACCCTGCAGTTGCCAGAATCTTCTGTAGGAACTCACGGGCATGGCTTCCAGCGTTCCACAAGGGAACCTATGCAAGCATAGGTCCAAGAATGACCTTATTCAGGGAAGTTCAGAGGATGCTTCCCTATTCAGAATGTATGGTTCATTTACAAGTCCTCCCATCCAGATGTAATTTATCAATCAGGCATCATTTTTTATAATAAGCCATGTCACCTTATATCACATTTGATGTTCTTGCCCTTCTGAGGTTTTCAGGTAAAAGTTAGCCAAAGCTCAGGTTCTCAGGGAGTTGGGAAAAGTTTTATTAATCTTTTGCTCTCATATCAAAACAAACAAGCAAATAAACCAATGAACAGACTCCCCAAACTCATTTGTCACCATTGGAAGTTGCTATGACACCAATTCTTTAATTAGCAAAGACTCAAACATCTATCCTAATTATGAGCTTTATGTCAGAGTAACTGCATTGTTGAGGAGAGAAACTCCTTTTGAAGAATTACAGCTTAAAAAATATAGAAGAAATGATAGATAAGAAACTGATTTTTTTTTCCAACCCCTAATGATACCATGGATCTAGCTAACAATTACAATGCATACTGAAGCCATTAGGTGAAAGGTTAATAGGGAATTTCCTGGTATAGGGATCTTGCTGGCACCACTTGAACCTTTGATCCATCTTTGTATTTTGTAGAGTCATACACCCGTAGTATGACTCTACAGGAAACACATGTTACCACCACTAATGGTACATTTTCGAAAACAAGTTGAATCTGACTCCAGTCAAGACCTTGGATCTAACTAGTAGTTTGTGGAAAAACAGAGGACAGAAAAACCATGACACCCTTTGAAAGCAATCAGCCAATTCCAGAATGTTGGCGATTCTGCAGGATAAATGTCTTGGTTTTCCCAACAAATCAGGGGCATGCAAAGGAAAATGGAAAGGCAGAATGATATAGTCTAAAGTGGACTTAGTCATCATTGTCAGATTTTATTTGGTTCTTGAATTAAACTTTCCACTGTAAAAATTATTTTGGGACAGTTGAGGTAGTTTAAATAGTGACTGATAATAATTATTGGAATTATTGTTAACATTTCAAATATGATAGGGTTAAATGATATTTAATATGATAATGACATCAAGATTTGGTAAAACTGATAAACATAACCATATATATACATATATAGACAAACATATGCACTTATGTGTGTATATATACATGTACAATCACTTTTGTGTGTGTGTGTTTATATAGTGTGTGTGTGTGTGTGTGTGGGGGTGCGCGCGCGCACGCGTGCCACGCTGTCATTTCTGACTCTTTGCAACCCTATGGACTGTAGCCCGCCAGGCTCCTCTGTCCGTAGAATTTTCTAGGCAAGAATACTGAAGTGGGTTGCCATTTCCTCTTCCATAGGCTCTTCCAGACCCAAGGACTAAACCCGTGTCTCCTATGTCTTTGACACTGGCAGGCGAATCCTTTACCACTGTGCCACTTTGGAAGCCCATGTATATGTATATAAACACTATATATAGACACACATATATTCCTGATAGTTAATGACACATACTGAGGAAATTCAAAGTAAAATGAAATATTGTGGTTTGCTTTAAGATGCTCAGACTTTGAATAGAGTAGCTAAAACATGATTGGTAAATATTGACAATTTTCGAAGTTGAATAATGATTACATTGGAGTCCTACTGTTCTACTTTTAAATGTGTTCCTAAAACTCTTATATTTTACAGTCAGATGCCATTTTCTATCAAATTGGTAAAAATGTTTAAGCAGAGGGACAGGTGAAAAGCATGATGTCCCAGGAGACTTAAAAATGTTGGTCACATCTGATCCACATTTGATTGATACTCTTTGTGAAAATAATACTGGAGAGATCATCGTGAATACCAAAAACTCTTTACAAAGGATGTCTACTTCAGATTATTTTAGATTTTGACTTTTCCGAGTAACCCAAATGTGCACCACTAGAAACACGAGTCACTGAATCATGGTACACTGCATCATGAGATATTTTCAACATTGTAAGGGAAACTTTTGCAGCTTTTAAATACCATTTGAAGATGCCTGCTATAGTAGTAATGGAAAAAGGACAAAATTGTACTTGGATCTATGTAACTAAAATATGTGCAAGGAAGAAAAAAACTGGAAGCAAATACAGCAAAATGCTTTCGCTGGTTCTGATTGGGTGGTAGACCTACAGTCAATGAAGTCTTTTTGGTGGTTTTATTACTTTCCAGATTTTTCTATTGTGAACATGAATTAATTTTGTCCTTTGTATCTTCTAATAGTTTTATAGAGGTATAGCTGAGATACCGTAAAATTCAGCCACATTGAAGGCAGGCTGATGTATATGTGTGTCTTTAGTTGTCACAATCAAGTTTCAGAATCTGAGACCCTGTGAAGTATCTCACAGTATTTCTTGAGTAGACTTCATTTTTAGAGCAGTTTTAGATTTACATAAAAACTGAGTAAATAGTACAGAGAGTTTGTACATACCCTGTACTCAGATTCCCCTATTATTAAAATCTTCCATTCCTACGGTACATTTATTAAAAATAATGAACCAGTACTGTTACTTTATTATTAGTTAAGGTTTATTTAGGTTTCCCTAGTTTTTCATGTCCTTTTTGTGTTTCAGGATTCCATACAGGATACCAGGTTACATTTAGTTGGCACACCTATAAATTAATTTTTAATTGGAAAAAGTAAATTTTAATTTTGAAATCCTCCAAATATTTAACCATTTTCTCTTAGTCTTGTTGATGTTGTTAATTTATGGCTTGTTGAGAAAGACCATGTCTTACATTAGTTATATTCCATGTCATTTCCAACATGGCTGGAATTTTATTAAGTAAGATTCTGCTGCTTTATTCACTGTCCTTTTGTAACTGGTTGGAGTGGAAGAGGAGAAAAGGAGAGAAAAGGAAAAAGAAAGACCTTGCCCACAAAAAGCGCTCTGAGGGACTTTGGTTTCTGTTGCAATTTTATGTAATGGAATTCTCTTGACCTCTGTGTTTCCCAGGTTGGAAATTGCAACCCTGAATCGGGCAGACTCAGATCTGGAAGCTTGTCGAACTCAAATCAGCAAAGATATCATTGCTCTTCTGCTGAAAAATCTGACCAGCAGTGGCCAGCTCTCCCCTCAGGTGGAGAGGAGGATGGGTGCTGTGTTCAAAAAGCAGTTTCTGTTGCTGGAGAAAGAAATTCAAGAGGAGTATGATCGGAAGATGGTGGCTCTGACGGCTGAGTGTGACCTGGAAACAAGGAAGAAGACAGAAAGCCAGTACCAGAGGGAGATGGCAGCCATGGAGGAAGCAGAAGAGGTGCTGAAACGTGTTAGTGAGCGGGTGAGGCAGCTTTGAGAGGGAGGCTTTCTTTTGCCTCCCTCCTTCATCTTAGGGACTCATCATTTACCCATCCATCCCTTTTATCCATCCATCCATCCATCCCTTCTCCCCACCTGCCACCCTTCCATCTATCCCAGCTACTCATTCATCCATCCATTTATTCACTCACGGCTCATCCATGCTTCTGTCCATCCCATCCATCCATCCACCTACCACCATTCTATCTACTTGTCCATCTGCACATCCATCCATTCATCCATCCATCCATCCGTCCAACTGCCCAGAATTCATTTGGAAAGCATTTACTGATCACTGCTGTCTAGGCAGTGAAGGTGCAGAGAACATTGAGACATGGTTCTTGCATTTGAGAAGTTCATAGTCTAATGAAGGATCCTCACGTATGACAAGTATGACTTCATTCAGCTGTGTTATAACAGAGGCATGTTCAAGTGCCATAGAAGGTCATGGGGCAAGTAGAAAAGCTTCATTCTGGGAAAGCACAGCTCAGGGAGTTGTGATGTCAGTGTGCGCGTGTCCGTCTGGATTGCACTGTACTACGTCATGGTTCTCTCGCCAGCACGGGCTCTGGAACCAGACAAGCCTGGACTCCCCTCTGCTCCTGAAGGCCCTGATTAGCTTCTCTAAGTCTGTGAATCAAGGCCCAGGGCACCGGCCTCCCGAGTGGCTGGGAGAAGTGGTGCAGGAAAGGCGTCCCTGGGCCTGGGCTATAGAAGGCTCTCCTGCACAGTGCAGGGTCTGGGAGTTCTGATCCGTCAGCCTTCCCAGGGCTGGCCTCTGTTGATCAGAGACCAGCTCTCATTTTTTAGAGAGTATCAGTTGCTATCTTGAAAGCAATCATGCCAGCGTGTTTTTTCCCAAGTGTACCAAATCCAGCCTGACTTCTTCCTTCCTTCATGAAAGAGATGGCTGGTTGGCTCTGGTGACTTGAGCCCACATATCCTGATCCATTGGTGGGGTGGGGGAGGCAGGTGGGTCTAACGTCTACTTAGGAACAAGCTTCTCGACTCCTAATGTCCATTCCCCAGACTGGTGGCTGTGCACAGAATTCCCCAGGAGTGAGGAGAGCTCTTGGGGTGATATGTCCTGGCTGTCACATGGTCACCTGTGGTCAGAGCGTGGACGGGCAGTGAAGAAGAGAGGAGTGATTTATACTCTCTCGCTCCCACCCACTCCCCTGCAACTGGGGTCCCTTCACCTCAACACCTATCTCATTTTAGGGATGAGAAAATAAGTGTGACTTATCTTCTGTTTGGCTCCTGTATGAATTTCCTGCAGCTGCTATAACAAGTGACCACAGACGTAGTGGCTTAGAACAGTTCACAGAAATTCATTCTCTCACAGTTCTGGAGGCCAGAAGTCCAAAATCACGGTGTCAGCTGGACGTGCCCGCTCTGAAATCTCTTGGGGAGAAATCCCCCTACCCTCGCCTCTTCCAGCTTCTGGTGGCTCCAGGCATTCCTTGAAGGCTTGTGGCCACAGCCCTCCAATCTTAAGCTCTGTCTTCACATGGCCCCTTGACACCGTCACCTCCTCTCCTATCTCTAATAAGGACACTCATCTTTTGATATAGGACTCACCCAAATAATCTAAGATGACCTCATGAGATCTTTAAGTACATCTGCAAAGACCCTGCTTTCAAGGAAGATCACATTCATCAGGTGCTGGAGTCAGAAGGTGGATGTATCTTTCTAAGGAGGGGGCTCTGTTGAGCTTGCCGAGGCTCCCTAGCTGACCGCACTCTCTGATCTCCATCCGTGACTTTACTGGTCAGGACTGTGTTTCCTTGAGCTCAGCACTTAAAAAGAATGCATTACACACAGTTAGTGATTCAGTCCCAAACAGCCTCATTCTCTCTCTTATTTCCTAAATTTGTTCTAATTTTTTTCTGATAAAAATAATATGCGTTCAATAAAGAAGGCTTGAGAAGGACTGGAAAGCAGAGGTCAGCAAGCTGGGACCCAGGAGTCCAATCCTGCCTGGCCTTTTTCTGTCTGACCCTTGAGAACGGTTTCTTCATTTTTAAAGAATCACAAAAAATAAAAACAAAACAAACAAAAAAGAATATGCGGCAGAGACCCGATGTGTCCTGCAAAGCGTAAAATATTTATCTTGTTCTTTACTGAAAGCTTGCCAACTCCAGCTCCACAGCATAAAAAGAACTCCTCCCTCCAAAAAAACTGAAACTCGTCTGACCACTCAACAGCAGACCAACATTTGTTCAGCCTGTTTGTTGAGTTCTACTATGTCTCAGCCTGGAGATACAGCTATGCTAAAGGACCCCCACTCTTGTCCTAGGATTTCAGCTTAAGCCCTTTGCTTTAAATATATTTTCTTATTTGAGTGAAGTTTATGCAGTTCATTCACAGGGTATCATGCTTGTTTCCACTCACCATCACAGTACAGTTTCTGATTTCATGACATGCTTTCACACTTACTTAGCATTCACTGTGGGCCAAGAATTGTTCTAAGCTCATCACCTGGACCTTCTCTTCAAATATTCACACTCACTCAGGGAGGTGGAAATTGATAGGATCCCATGTTTATAGGGAAGGAATCAGATGGAGAGGTCACCTGCCATAGGACATGTGGGTGGACCAGGATTCATGCAGGCAGCTCATCCCAGCGACTGCACCTCACGGCCGCCCGGGGCAATGCAGGTTTAAGTGTTGGCTCATTGTTTACACTGGCAGTTGGGAGCCTGGAGAAGGGGTGACACACAGTGTCTTCCTGCTTCGTCCAAGCAGGGGCCAATGGGAGGGGACTATCCCTCTGGATCCCCCAGGCCACCTTGTGCAGAGACCAGTCTCTTTCTTTAAGCCAAAAATACCATCTGAAGGGCAAAAGGTAATAGAGCTCTTTCCCTTCCAGTCTGTTCAAACCATTCCATCTTAGAAAACTATTGACGACCTTGTACTTACCTGTTCATTTATTATAGTCACCTTTAAATAAAAATACATGAAAATATATCAGTCATATTATCCCTCCAAAAATTTGCTTAAAAAAAAACAAAAATGGCAGTATCAGTTTTCTTGAGTAAAGTTTAGGAATTCCAATAATTAGTATAGCAGTGAATTCTGTTCACATTGAAAGGCCTATGTAATCCAAAACAGTTCTCAAAGCATTTCTCCAGGGAGAGGCTCTTGGGAGGTCAGTGCTGACCATGGACTCTGAGCGCGGGTGGCTTAGGTTTAGATCTCACTCTGTTCCTCCAGGGGCATTGTTCAGGCTCCCTGGGTCTTGGTTTCCCCATCCTTAAACTGGGGATAATGATGACGCCTGTCTTATAGAACAGTTAATATTAATGCTGTGTAGGACTTAGACCAGAACTTGGCACTATGGGCCCTGTTCTATACAGTGTTTATCATGTTTCATTATTTCGTGTAACTTTAAAGAAGCCCATGGCATAAAACAGTCAGCCTATGAAGTCTTTTCAGTTTGAGCTGGGGAAGCGGAAGCCCAGAGGGGAAGTGACTTGTCCAGCTTCCTGCAAGCAGCCACTGGCCGTTCAGGGTATGTGCTGAGAACCAGGACTCTTCCAGATCTGCCGGCTTCCCAACTGCTTGGAAAAGAGATAGCACAAGCACCACATGCCCTGAGCTCCCTGAGGTTTCCTACCTCCTCTATGTGTGTGCTTAAGGAAGAAATGCCTTACGTGCAAGAACTCTTACACTGTAACCAGCCCTGGTGGATTTACTTCTATAAAACATTTTTACAATTTGACCAGGCTGCTAAATTGAGTACAGGGAATGTCATTTAGTACAGTCATAATTTCTGGATACAATTTCACATTTTTGATGGTGTAGTTCAATTCAGTTCAGTCACTGGGTCATGTCTGACTCTTTGTGACCCCGTGGACCACAGCACACCAGGCTTCCTTCCCTGTCCATCACCAGCTTCTAGAGCTTGTTCAAACTCATGTCCATCGCGTGATGGTGCCATCCAACCATCTCATCCTCTGTTGTCCCCTTCTCCTTCTGCCTTCAGTCTTTCCCAGCATCAGGTTCTTTTCCAATGAGTCAGTTCTTCGAATCAGGTGGCCAAACTATTGGAGCTTCGGCTTTAGCATCAGTCCTTCCAATGAATATTCAGGACTGATTTCCTTTAGGATAGACTGGTTGGATCTCCTTGCAGTCTAAGAGACTCTGAAGAGTCTTCTCCAACACCACAGTTCAAAAGCATCAGTTCTTCAGCCCTCAGCTTTCTTTATGGTCCAGCTCTCACATTCATACATGACTACTGGAAAAACCATAGCTTTGACTAGACAGACGTTTGTCGGAAAAGTCAAGTCTCTGCTTTTTAATATGCTGTCTAGGTTGGTCATAGCTTTTCTTCCAAAATGCAAGCGTCTTTTAATTTCATGGCTGCAGTCACCATCTGCAGGGATTTTGGAGCCCAAAAATAAAGTCTGTCACTGTTTCCATTGTCTCCCCACCTTGGTGGTGCAGAGTCAGTGTAAACAGCAGTTGCCAGAATAGCTTGGCCCAGGCCTGTGATTCTTGAGCCAGGACTGAAGTGCCCTGTCCTGGTCCATGTCCCCCAAACCTCCCATGCAGGTTGCTTTTTAGGCATTTGAAGCCAAAGGATAAACATGCCTCATTTATCTGAAAAGTCTATTTTAGTGAAAAGTTCAGTAGGGAGTTGTGGTGAATGACTACTATATTAATGTGTCTTTAAAAATGCACATATGTTACCAGTTTTTAAAATATAAAATTTTGGATGAAAACCCAGACTTTCAGCTTCTCTTTAAAAAAAAACAAAAACGGGAAGATGTGGCCACACCAAGTGCATAGTCCTGCAGAGCCTCCCTTGGTGGGTTGACAGTGGCTGGCCCTGGAGGCAGGGCTTTCTGTCTCCACCTTGCCCCACTCCCCACCACTCTAGTGTGTCCCATGCCGGGCCACTTCACATGACCTCTCCTGGTTGGCAGGCCTGGGAAGGGGTGTCCTTTGCTTTAGACTTTAGTCTCTCATCTGTGCCGCAGGAGAACTGAACTGGAGCAGGGGATGAACACAGTCCTGTGGATCATGGGAGTGACAGTCCCATCATCTTCAAAGTTCATGTCCCTTGAAAAGGAGGGGATTCGTGTGATGTCTATACCAGGGGCCAGGGATCCTGGGGTCTTCTTGGAATTCTGCCCCTGCAAGTGGGATTACTAACACGCCCTCCTGCAGCATGAGTCTCTGAGATGACGGGAGTGCAGATGCATCAGGAACTCAGTGAAAGTGTGTCCCCCGCCTTCTCTCTGGACCATGGAAAGTGCAGGCATCCCAGAAGCCACTTCTTACCTCCTCTTTGCCTCCCTTTTACACAAATGATCTCAGCTTGGGCCTGATCACTAGTATTTTTCTCTTCAACTAAGTTAAGAATGAAAGATGATGGAAATAAGCTTGAGAGGCCTCACAGCACAGTCCATTGATGTTTCCATTTTGCGGGCTATTTTCAGGCAGTTTGATTTGAAGATTTCCACCCTTATGAATTTTCTTCTTTGAGATGGTTCTGTGTATGTGTGTATACATCTGTATGTTCCATGTGTGTGTGCACACATGTGCTTGCATCTGCATGTGTGCATGTGTAAGTGTATTGCCCTGTGTGCAATGTGTGTACCTGTAGCTTTGTGCATGTATGTGCACTGTTTGTTGCTGTGTGCATTTATATGCACTGTGTGTGCATGTGTATATTTGCTGGTACTGTGTGTATGTGTGTGTACATGTGCGTGCGTTTGTGTGTTTCTTTGTGTATTTGTATGTGCATTATTGCTATGTGCATTTATGTGTACTGTTCATGTGTGTGTTGATGGTGCATGTGCATGTCCTGTGTGTACATGTGTATTGTGTGTGTGTGCCGGTATGTGTGTGCATGTCTATGCATTATTTCTGGGTGTGTTTATGTGCACTATGCATGTGTATATGTGCGTGTGTGTGTGTTGGTGCTGCATGTATATGTGCTGTGTGTACGTGTATGTGACTTCACATGTGTGTGTATTTTTTCTATGTGCATCAATGTCCAATCTGCACATGTATGCTGATGGTGGTGTGTACATGTGTGTGCCTGTATGAGTGTGCATGTATATATATGCATTATTGCTGTGTGCATTCATGTGCATTGTGCATATGTGTTGGGACATGTATGTGCCTGCATGCTGTGTGCATGTGCCTGTACACACCTGGCTGGTGTGTCGCCCCCCACACACTCCCTCTTTTCTCCGCAGTCCGCCGTCGAGTGCAGCAGCCTCCTGCGGACCCTCCACGGCCTGGAGCAGGAACACCTGAGGAGGTCGCTCGCTCTGCAGCAGGAGGAGGACTTTGCCAAGGCCCACAGGCAGCTGGCCATTTTCCAGAGGAACGAACTGCACAATATCTTTTTACCCAGATAAAAAGTGCTATTTTCAAAGGAGAGCTGAAGCCAGAGGCAGCAAAAATGCTGCTGCAAGATTACTCTAAAATACAGGTAATGCCTCAAATGAGGCTCCCTCTGATGGAGGAGTCATTTTCCTGAACTGTTTCACTAAATGTCTCCTCTCTCTGAGTTAAGTCCTGTCTCTTCTTTTGTGCTGAGTTCCAGTGAAGTAACCCCGTCTTCCTTCCACCTCTTGATGTAGAGGGTGACTTTCCAGTAAGCAGGGCAAATAAATGGTGGCTTGAAGCACAGGCCCTGGACACAGGCTCACCTGGACTTGAATTCTAGTTTCACCACCTGTCGGCTCTGTCAACTAAAGCAAATTGCCAAGTGTCTCTGAGTCTCAGTCGCCTTATCTGTAAAATGGAAGTAATAGCGTCCCCATACTAAAGTGGCATGATTAAGATTTAATCAAGTTCACAGAAAGCCAGTGCTTGGCACAATATATGTTTCATATATATAGCAGTTAGAAATATATAAGTGCTTATATGTATGTGTGTGTGGACATGCGTGTTGATGTGTGCCTAGGGCTTATGATCTCTGTCTTCATAGGCTTGGGTGAATTTGTGGGTGTTTGTGCATGGAAGCTTGAGTGCCATTAATCCAAACAGAATGAATTCCTAGATGGCTGTGCAAATACTGGATTGGCCAAAAAGTTCATCTAGGTTTTTCTGTAACATTTTAAGCCAAACGATTTTTTTGGCCAAACCTATAGTTTATATGAGACTGTCAGTATTTTTACAAGGCCTGCCTAAGCTCTTTTACCTGCACCTGTATGTGTGTGCTTAGTCGCTCGGTCATGTCCGACTCTTTGTGACCCCATGGACTGCAGCCCGCCAGGCTCCTCTGTCCATGGAGATTCTTCAGGCAAGAATAGTGGAGTGGGTTGTCATGCCCTCCTCCAGGGGGATCTTCCCAACCCAGGGATGGAACCCAGGTTTCCCTCACTGCAGGTGGATTCTTTACTATCTGAGCCTCCAGGGAAGCCCTGTGTATACAGAATGAAATCACTGGTGTGCAGTAACACACTGGAGTTCTGGTTCTGACTCAGGCCCTGTGAGTAAGGGTTGTGACAGAGCAGAGCCATCCCAGGAGGAGACCAGGTGGCCCTCGTGAGCCTTCTGGGAAGAGAGGACCCCTCTCTGAAGGTATTGGACATCTGAGCATGAAGAGAACTAGCCAGCCTCTCCTTTTTTCTCTTGGTTTTTCCCACTGAAACTTTTGGAGAGTAAATAAACTCCTGGGTAGGTAACCAGACCCTAGAGCATCCCTTAGGGATGAACAGACTTTGCTGCCAGTTTGCTTACTCCTCACGATGAGCTGTGTCTGACTCTCCATGTCGAAAAGTAGATGTTTGATTGTTCATAAGACTGGGACAGAAAACTAACAGCTGTGGCAATAGTGCCATGGCACAGGCACGTTGGCATCTGAGGACCCTGACTCTGAGCTTCCCGACATCAAGGGCTCAGATCAGCAGACTCACGTTGGCATCTGAGGACCCCGACTCTGAGCTTCCCGACATCAAGGGCTCAGATCAGCAGACTCACGTTGGCATCTGAGGAGCCCGACTCTGAGCTTCCCAACATCAAGGGCTCAGATCAGCCGACTCACGGGATCCAGCTCCATGAGGATGGAAATATCATCTCAGTGTTTCTGCTGTGTTGACTCTGCTGCCGAGAACTCTTAGGGAAAAGCTGGCCTTTGGACACATCCCACTGACCATTCCATTCTTCACTGTTTGGAGAGTGCAGATCCTCAGGTGTTGGACCTGGAAAGATTATAGCTTTTGTGTAGAAAGGGGACTGTCCAGGGCCTCATATGTTTCTTTTTGAAGAAGACATTGAACCTCCGAGTAACCCATGGACAGTATTTCACCAGGTGGAAAAGAGATATCAGAGCCAGTCAGTGGGATAATACACTAAGGCTGATGTTTTAATTACTGCAGGTCTGATTTCTGCTGGTTGAATTACTGTGCTACTGGTTGAAGCTGGATTTGTGAGACAGCCTCTACTGAGCTAGAGCACAGGCCCAGGAATTAGATGGCTGAGGTTCAAAGCCTTGCTCAGTCATTTACCAGCTGTGTGGACTCAGTTTCCTTATCTGTGAAATGGGAATAATAGAATCCTCTCTCTGGATTAAGTTAGAAAAGACAAGAAACACTCTGGGTCCAGTGCCAGGCCCAGAAGAAGCACCCAGTGTGTGCTAGGCTATTATTTCTCTCATGTGCTTGCTTGGTTTTTATGCGTTTTGTAAATTCTAAGAACTTCTTGCTACTCTGTGACCAGATTCATCTCATGTCCTCGCTGAATGTGGGGGTGCTGGGGTCAGAGCCAGTGGCGATTTATCCCAGAACTTTAGCACCTGACGTGATGCTGTGTTTGGGGAACTTCAGAGGTGTGACTGCATGTGGGTGAAGGACACCTGAGTGAAATATACATTCCATTCCTCAGTTCAGTTCAGTCACTCAGTCGTGTCCTACTCTTTGTGACCCCATGAATCACAGCACGCCAGGCCTCCCTGTCCATCACCAGCTCCCCGAGTTCACTCAGACTCGTGTCCATCGAGTCAATGATGCCATCCAGCCATCTCATCCTTGGTTGTCCCCTTCTCCTCCTGCCCCCAATCCCTCCCACCATCAAGTCTTTTCCAACGAGTCAACTCTTCGCATGAGGTGGCCAAAGTACTGGAGTTTCAGCTTTAGCATCATTCCTTGCAAAGAAATCCCAGGGTTGATCTCCTTCAGAATGGACTGGTTGGATCTCCTTGCGGTCCAAGGGACTCTCAAGAGTCTTCTCCAACACCACAGTTCAAAAGCATCAATTCTTCGGTGCTCAGCCTTCTTCACAGTCCAACTCTCACATCCATACATGTCCACTGGAAAAACCATAGCCTTGACTAGGTGGACCTTAGTCGGCAAAGCTTTTGAATATACTGTCTAGGTTGATCATAACTTTTCTTCCAAGGAGTAAGCGTCTTTTAATTTCATGGCTGCAGTCACCATCTGCAGTGATTTTGGAGCCCCCAAAAATAAAGTCTGACACTGTTTCCACATCTATTTCCCATGAAGTGATGGGACCGGATGCCATGATCTTTGTTTTCTGAATGTTGAGCTTTAAGCCAACTTTTTCACTCTCCTCTTTCACTTTCATTAAGAGACTTTTTAGTTCCTCTTCACTTTCTGCCATAAGGGTGGTGTCATCTGTATATCTGAAGTTATTGGTATTTCTCCCAGCAATCTTGATTCCAGCTTGTGTTTCTTCCAGTCCAGCACTTCTCATGATGTACTCTGCATATAAGTTAAATAAGCAGGGTGACAATATACAGCCTTGACGTACTCCCCTTCCTATTTGGAACCAGTCTGTTGTTCCATGTCCAGTTCTAACTGTTGCTTCCTGGCCTGCATACAGATTTCTCAAGAGGCAGGTTAGGTGGTCTGGTATTCCCGTCTCTTGAAGAATTTTCTACAGTTTATTGTGATCCACACAGTCAAAGGCTTTGGCATAGTCAATAAAGCAGAAATAGATGTTTTTCTGGAACTCTCTTGCTTTTTCCATGACCCAGTGGATAAGCAGCAAAATTGTTTTGATAAGACTTTACCATCTAGGTCTTGAATGCACTTTTCAAAGCCCTTTCTTTTTTATAATTTATCTTTGAAATTTATTTTTGATTGGAGGATAGTTACTTTACAATGTTGTGTTAGTTTCTGCTATACAGCAATCAGCTATAAGTATATATATGCATATATATTCTCCTCCCCTCTTGAGCCTCCCTCCCAACCCTCCCTTCCCACCCTTCTAGGTCATCACAGAACACCAAGTTGAGCTCCCTGAGCTATACAGCACTTTCCCTTTCCTATTAGTATGTACTTTTCTCTAAACCTTTGTTCAGGGCTGGGAATTTAAGGTATTCATCTTGGGGCTTCTATTCCTGTGTATTTTCTTCAGAAAGGAAGTGTAATATTTTAAATGACTAGAAAGCATTTTCTCTAAATTTTAATTAGGCATGTTTTCTCGATTTTCTTTTAAATAGGAGAGTGTCGAAGAGTTAATGGACTTTTTCCAGGCTAGTAAGAGATATCATCTCAGTAAAAGATTCGGCCACAGAGAGTACCTGGTCCAGAATATCCAGTCGTCAGAGACCCGTGTGCAAGGCCTGCTGAGCACTGCGTCTGCTCAGCTAACCCTCCTCATCCAGAAACACGAGAGGTAAGACTCCTGAACCACCCCAGGTAACGCAGATAAACAGCCTTCCTCCAACATTCCTTGTAGAGACCATCTGCTGCTGCTGCTAAGTCGCTTCAGTTGTATCTGACCGTTTGCAACCCCGCGGACTGTAGCCTGCCAGGCTCCCCTGTCCATAGGATTCTCCAGGCAAGAGCACTGGAGTGGTATGCCACGCCCTCCTCCAGGGGATCTTCCCAACCCAGGGATGAAACCCACATCTCTTAATCTCCTGCATTGGCAGGTGGGTTCCTAACCACTAACGCCTCCTGGGACGTCCTAGAGACCATCTGCTTCTGTTCATTCATTGAATGCACTGGCTACTTGACTTATTTCTTAAGAGTTCTCTAGCTAGAAGAATCCTTTGCATGATAGAATGTTTAAAATATAGTCAGTAGTCAAGATGACTTTACAATGAGCCAACACGTTCCCATCATCAACTTCAGTAGGTACCAACTTGTGGCCAATCTTGATGTAGCTGTTCATCCTGACCCTGAGTCGTTTTAAAGCAGATCCCCAGCATTTCATTGAGGCATCAGTGGTGGAGGCTTAGAGGAACTGTGTGGTAAGGACAGCCTGCTTCTCCTTGAGCTCTAGCACACTGCTGGCTGTTGCATTCACCTTTGGTTTTTGTGTTTGTTTTTTTTTTTTTAATTGAATTATAGTTGATGTACAGTGTTGTGTTAGTTTTAGGCATACAGCACACTGATTCAGTTATACATATAAATGAATGTATGTGCACGTATATATATATATTCTTTTTCAGAGTCTTTTTAATTGTTGAATTATTATTTTTAAAATATAAATTTATTTATTTTAATTGGAGATTAATTACTTTACAATATAAGTTACTACAAAATATTGAATATAGTTCCCTGTGTTATACAGTAGGTCCTTGTTGGTTATTTATTTTATATATAGTGGCATGTATATGTTTATCCTAACTTTCTAATTTATCCCTCCTCTCCTCCCCACTTTGGTGATCATAATTTTATTTTCTGTATCTGTGAGGCATTTTCTTTTTGTAAATAAGTCCATTTGCATCTTTTTTTTAAGATTCCACATGTAAGCACTGTCATATGATATTTGTCTTTCTCTGACTTACTTCATTTAGTATGCTAATCTCTGGCTACATCCTTGTTTCTGCAAATGGCATTATCTGCATAATTCCCTTCTGTTTATGGCTGAGTAATATTCCATTGTATATATGTATGTATATGCCACATCTTCTTTATCCATGCATCTGTCAATGGACATTTAGGTTGCTTCCATGTCTTGACCTTTGGAATTAAGTATATATACATAGATGCTTATCTTGGATTCTAGGTATTTTTTCTCAGCAATATTGGGGTACCATGAGGCCAGGTAAATGGTGTTAATCATTATAGCTTCTGGCCCCTTGACAGCATTTCTTCTCAGCTAGTCTTTGAGACTCATGATTGTCAACAATGAAATTTATTCTTTGTAGGTTACAAGCTCTAAAATGAATAGGGCCATGATGATAAGGTTGGTTTTCTTAGGACAGCTATGGTTTTGTGATTGGTTCTACTATCTAGCTAATTGTATTAGACTTTGCAGCTCTCTTGCACTCTTTAATGAGGATTCTGTAAAGTGCAAATTATATGAACACTTCCCACCTAAAGATGCTACTGAATTTGTCACTGCAGTTGACTTGACATTCCTGATTCATTTTCACTCTAGTGAAAGCTCTTTGCCTTGAGCAGAAGCTCCAGACAGCTGGTTGTACTGTTGGAAGCAGTTTCCAGGGAAGTATATTACCTCTGATTTTTAAATCCTAGTTTAGTAGGTTGGCACAGACATATTTCTGAAATGTGTATCTATCGTTCATTCAGGAAGCTTCCATGGAGAATTTACTGTGTGCCAAGCAGGGGCCTTGACCAGGGATGCAAACAGACTGGGAACAGTAGTGGTAATATTGACAGCATCTGGAAAAACAGATCCAGTAAGATATGTCTGAGGAATTGGCTCACATGACTTGGAGGCTGAGAAGTCCTCTCCATCTGTAAGCTGGAGGCACAGGAAAGCCAGTGGTGCAATTTAGCCCAAGGCCTGAGAACTGGGGGAATCCCAGTCTTAGAGAAGGAGATGAGATGAGATGTCCCAGTTCAACAGCAAGGCAGGAAAAAAGGAGGAATTTCTTATTCCTCCACTTTTTAGTCTATTCAGGCACTCAGTGGACTGGGTGATGCCCACCCGCACTGGGGAGAGTCAATCTGCTTTATTGAGCCTACCCATTCAAATGCTAATCTCACAAGAAAACACCCTCACAGAGACACTCAAGCGTGATCTTTAATGTGGGCACCCTGGCCAGTCTATCTGATACACAGAATTAACCCTCACACCGAGCTTTCCCTAATTTACCTCTTGGACTTTGCTTGTGCCATTCATGTCACCAGGAGGTCCTAGTCCATCATTTCCTCCTGGAAGATTCTATTTGTTCCACCGTGTCCTCTTGAATGTTACGTTCTCCAAAAACTCTTCCCCACTTTCTGCCCTAACAGGTGATATCTCTTGTGATGTTGAGCTTCCTCTGCATGCCTCTGAAAAAGATGATCTTTCCCTTCCTGCATTTTAGTAATGTCCTAGCTGCGCGTTCTGATGGTAGAGATTTCTCAGATACAAACCAAACTAATATGGAGATAAACACTCAACCGCAGCACATTCAAGCTGCAGGCGAGTTTGGACAGTGCATCAACTAACTCTGCATCTTTTTCGTCTAGAGCAGGCTACTTGGATGAAGATCAGATGCAAGTACTCTTGGAGCGGGCTCAAACAGAAGTCTTTTCTATAAAACAGAAGTTGGACAATGACTTGAAGCAGGAAAAGAAAAAACTCCACCAAAAACTAATAATTAAGAGAAGACGAGAGATGCTGCAAAAGGTATATGAGGAATTATGACATTTATTTTTTGCATAATCATTGTGAACACCTACCAAGTGCCAGGTTCAGTGCCAGGCACTGCCATCAGAAGGCTAGGATCTGAAGGGTGACTGGACAGGCATCCTGATGCACCATCTACAGTTGATTGGTAGTGACTCTGGAATGCTGTGATAAGGCTTCGGTGGGTCCCATCCAGCTCAGCAAAGCTGAGGGTTGTGGTAGATTAGTAATGTCTGCCAGGACAAGAGAATAGCAGTGCTGGTTCCAGTAAATAATGACTGGCGGCTACTATAACATTTATGGAGTGTTTACTTAGCATTGTGCTAAGTGTATTATGTATCTTACTTAATTGTTTTATTAACTCTGTGAGGTAGATACTACTATTTTCTGTCTTTTTCTGATGAAGACATTGAACCTGAAAGGGCTTAAGTGTTGTGATCTATTTGATCTTCTACAGAAAATACTGTAGACTAGCTGGCTTATAAAGAACAAAAATTGATAAGTCACAGTTCTGGAGGCTGGAAGTCCAAGATCAGGGTTCCAGCAAGGCCAGGTTCTGATGGAGACCCTCTTCAGGTTGCAGATGACAGACTCCTTGCTGGTGGAAGAAGTCAGAAGGGTGGAAGACGAGGAGGGAGCTCTGTGGGTGGGTGTGGGGCCTCTTTTGCAAGGGCACTAATTTCATTCAGGGAGCTCCATCCTCATGCCCTAAGCTCCTTTCCAAAGCTTCCTCTCCTACGTCCTCAGAACATGTGTTAGGTTTCAACATCTGCATGTTGGGAGAACACAAGCGTTCAGATTAAGCATTAACTAATGAGGTCAAGGTCACATGTTTAGTGATTGGCAGTTGTGGGACTGAGTCTAGGACTGTGTGACTTAGAGTCTCAGCCTTGCCCATAACGCTAACCTGCTCAGTTGTTTGCCCACCTGGAGAGGGGCAAACACCCTGTGCTGTCTTCATGCTCTGGTAGCACAGAAGTCAACGTCACCTGGGGAAGGCTGCACAGAGCACATGCAGCTGAACCTGAGTCCTGGGGACAGGGAGCATCTGATGTGTGCGAGACAGGAAGGGCATTGCAGGTGGTGGGGAGGCATCTGGTTCAAACGTTAAGGATTCAGTCAAGCGTGCCCTGCTGTGTGTGGAGCTCCAAGAACATGAGGGTTGAGAGGGCAGGGGCTGGGGGAGGCATGGCCAGGAAGCAGCACCTCTTCAACGAGGACAGTGTGCTGGGCTGACAGCTGACTTTCAGCCGAGGATGAGGGAACACTGAAGTGTCCCTGAACACTAAAGTTTTCAGGAAAATTGATGCCCAAAACTCAATCTCTGTGCACCAGTGCCGAATCAAATCTCAGAGACAGAGTTTTGGGTGAAATAGAAAAGCAAAGCTTTATTGCTTTGTCAGGAAAAGGAGGACACAGCAGGCCCTTGCCCTAAAAACTGTGTGTCCCTACCTGGGAGGATTTGGTGAGGAGTTTTATAGCTATGCCTTAAGGGCGGTGCTGCTGATAAGGATCAGGGTGTGTGCAGGGCCTGCACTTCTTTAATCTGACCTCAGGTGGTCTCTTGATAAGCAGGTTAACTGTCACCTTCTCTGAAATGAAGAATGCTGACATCTTTCATGATGTGTTTAAAGTGCTGCACTCAATATGCCAGCAAATCTGAAAAACTCAGCAGTGGTGACAGGACTGGAAAAGGTCTCTTTCCATTCCAATCCCCAAGAGAGGCAATGCCAAAGAATGTTCAAAATACTGCACAATTGCAGTAATTTCACACTCTAGAAAAGTAATGCTCAAAATTCTCCAAGCCAGGCTTCAACAGTATGTGAACCGTGAACTTCCAGGTGTTCAAGCTGGGTTTAGAAAAGGCAGAGGAACCAGAGATCAAATTGCCAACATCTGTTGGGTCATAGAAAAAGCAAGAGAGTTCCAGAAAAACATCTACTTCTGCTTTATTGATTACTCCAAAGCCTTTGACTGTGTAGATCATTACAAACTGTGGAAAATTCTTCAAGAGATGGGAATACCAGACCACCTTACCTGCCTCCTGGGAAATCTGTATGCAGATCAAGAAGCAACAGTTAGAATCGGACATGGAACAGATTGGTTCCAAATCGGGAAAGGAGTACGTCAAGGCTGTATATTATCACCCTGCTTATTTAACTTACATGCAGAGTACATCATGCAAAATTCCAGGCTGGATGAAGCACATGCTGGATTCAAGATTGCTGGAAGAAATATCAATAACCTCAAATATGCAGATGACACCACCATTATGGCAGAAAGTGAAGAGGAACTAAAGAGCCTTTTGATGAAAGTGAAAGAGGAAAGTGAAAAAGATGGCTTAAAACTCAACATTCAGAAAACTAAGATCATGGCATCCGGTCCCATCACTTCATGGCAAATAGATGGGGAAACAGTGGCTGACTTTATGTTCTTGGGCTCCAAAATCACTGCAGATGGTGACTGCAGCCATGAAATTAAAAGACACTTGCTCCTTAGAAGAAAAGCTATGACCAACCTAGATAGCATATTAAAAAGCAGAGACATTATTTTGCCAACAAAGGTTCATCTAGTCAAAGCTATGGTTTTTCCAGTAGTCATGTATGGATATGAGAGTTGTACTATAAAGAAAGCTAAGTGGCAAAGAATTGATGCTTTTGAACTGTGGTGTTGGAGAGGACTGTTGAAAGTCCCTTGGACTGCAAGGAGATCCAACCAGTCAATCCTAAAGGAAATCATTCCTGAATATTCATTGGAAGGACTGATGTTGAAGCTGAAATTGCAATAGTTTGGCCACCTGATTCAAAGAACTGACTCCTTGGAAAAGACCCTGATGCCGGGAAAGATTGAAGGCAAGAGGAGAAGGGGACGACAGAGGATGAGATGGTTGGATGGCATCACGGACTTGATGGACATGAGTTGAGTAACCTCTGGGAGTTGGAGATGGACAGGGAGGCCTGGCATGCTGCAGTCCATAGGCTCACAAAGAGTCGGACACAACTGAGCGACTGAACTGAACGTCTTCCATTAGTTGGGAGTTTCAGTTCTGCAGAAGAGCTCAAAGATATTGTTATATGTATCCCTTGAGGCAGAACCAGGACCCTGCCCCGTGGCTGCATTATTGTTTCTTGACTACTCCTTCCTTGTCTCCAATCCCCTCCGTTCCCTGATTAGAAACTGTTTGAAAGGTTTCAGTGCCCAGGAGCCCCACAGGGTCCTGCTTGGTTTCAGAAGGAAGATCAGATTTGGAATTTAGGAAGCTCAGTTGAGCAGCCTGTCAGATAGAACTGAAGGAGCCCTAAGGTATAGACCTATGGGAGGCTCTAGCACTTGACCAGATCAGAAGTAATGATGAGACCATGTCCTGAGCATGGGAACAAGGACAGATTCAGGAGATATGAGATGTCAGGATGACATAGGTGGTACCATTCAGGAAGGAAGGGGAAGCAGAATAACTTAAATTGATTGATAGAAACTCTACTTTTATTACCGAGTGTTGGGCCCAACAGGAAGCTGTGATTCTTATCTCAGCCATTGAACTCCACCCCAACTTCAACATTGCCTCATCCATCTCCATTGGCTCAAGGATCAAAGCAATGGGGCTTATAGCCATATTTCTCTCATGGTCTGGCCTGGTTCAAGGTTAGGATCTGCAAGGATGGATGAACTGCAGAGATTCCAGTGATTTTCCATGAACACAATTTCTTACAGTTGCTTTTGCTAGATCTTGTGAGTGCCACAGGGTTGGAATGCCACTCTACAAAGGCAAAGGTTTGTGTTGTATCCCAGCACTGAGGACACGTTGCAGGTTCTTAACCAGTATTTATAGAAGGAAGGAATTGACACTCTCAGGTCACCTGAACCCACGAACAAAAGATATGTTTGTGCAAAATAGAACCCAGACTATCTGCTGGGTACACTATTATAGGCTTTGCTTTTTATTTCTTCCTTGTAATGAAAAGCTAGGTGTGCAACCCCATGGACTATACAGTTCGTGGAATTCTCCAGGCCAGAATACTGGAGTGGGTAGCCTTTCCCTTCTCCAGGGGATTTTCCCAACCCAGCGATTGAACCCAGGTCTCCTGCATTGCAGGGGGAATCTTTCCCAGCTGAGCCACAGGGAAGCCCCATGGGCACACTATTATAGATAACACTGTGATTGACATCTCTGTGCATGTCAGCTTTTTTTCCCATCACAGGGCCTTTTATACCATCTGTTATTTCTTCCAGAAATATCCTTTACCCCATCTTCACTCGACTGAGGTATGACCTCACCCCTCAGGTCTCTCTTAGGGCTCCTTTAGTTTTTAACATTTTTAAAATTCATAATAGCATAATTATAGCAAATATAATTACATTTGATGGTGGTTAATCTTTTTTTTTTCTTTTCCATTATAGTTTATCACAGGATATTGCATGTAGTTCCCCATGCTACACAGAAAGACCTTGTTGTTTATCCATATAGATCTTCTTCTTTAAAAGGCCTCTGTGACCTCCTTATTTAAATTGTCTCTCACAGATCTCAGGGTTTTTCTCTGAGAATATCTTGATTTTCAGTTCCTATGTGCCTGCGATGTGGTAATAATAATAGCAGACGTTCATTGATGCCAACTCTGCACCAGGCCCTTCTCCAAGAGCTACCTACACATTTTATCTGGGGCAAAACGAGGACTGCAGCCCAAGAAGCAGCATCTCTGATATCTCTGAGAGACGGCTCCAAAACAGCAGTGGGGGAAGGTCAATATAAAAGATTTTAGTGAAGGGAGAGTTCAGTACCATTAAGCACTCATTTTACACAATGTTTATTGTTACCATGAGGGTCTGATGTCACCATGAAAGGATTTAGTGCTGCTCTAGATACGAGGAGATGCAAGGGTTGAGATCATAAAATCTGTTTCTAAAAACGTCCAACCATCTAAAGTCCTGTCCCACCAGATTCCCCGGAGCACAGTGTCTCACATACCCTGACCTCCCTCAGGGGTGTTGAAGTCAGCAGCCGTAGCAGCATGGGCTTCAGTCTCCGTAGAGGCAGGTGGCAAATGCCTTTGTTGTTCAGTTGGCAGTGTTCTTGGTAAGTGCCGATTTGTAGTTGACACACGTCCTGAGCATCTCATTGACTCCTCACAGCTACTCTGTGAAGTAGATCCTATTATGATCCTCTTTTTATAGTTTAGGCGCTGGACACACAGAGAGGGCTAGACATTCATTTGGGTTAACTCAGCTTGTAAGTGGAAGAGCCAGGATTGGAACCCAGGTGGCCTGCCTCTTGAGCTTTACCTACTCAATAAATACATGTTCAACAAAAGCCAAACAAATGAAGTTTTTACTACATTTTCAGTTATTTTCAAAGTCACTTAGTCGTGTCTGACTCTTGTGACCCCATGGACTGTAGCCCGCAAGGTTCCTCTGTCCCTGGGATTCTCCAGGCAAGAATACTGGAGTGGGTTGCCATTCCCTTTTCCAAATTTTCTTTTTCAGGGGGAACACTTATCAGCTTTATTAACTTACTTAAAAGCCATGAAACCTCAAACAAAAGAGGCAATGCTTAAATTTCAGCTGGATGAAGCAAATTAAGTTTTTCCTTTGCCTCGATCTTCACCGTAAATCTTGCCTTTGAATTATCAAATTTGCCACCCCTTGCCTTAGGAATATTGTGATTAATATAGACAGAGGCAGATTTTGTCTAATCCAGGAGGTGAGAGCAAGAAAGAAAAAGTACTATATTTGAGTGAAGAAGGTGGGAAAAAGATGCCCTGGATCCTTCTTTGAAACACATAAAGATGATCACATTTTACTAAAGGTCAATCAAGTTACGTGCTCTTCTCTTTTAGGGAGGATCTTTGGCTGCACATACACTAAAATTGGAATGATGCAGAGAAGATTAGCATGGCTCCTGCATAAGGATGACATGCAAATTCATTCCATGTTTTTTAATAGCTGATTCACATTGTTGTACAGCAGAAACTAACACAGCACTGTAAAGCAATTATACTCCAATTAAAAAAATAGCCGTTAATACTGAACACCACATACAATGAGAATTACTGGTGTATTTAATCTACCACATTTCTAAAGCATACCATCATTCCTATTAATATAAATTTAAGCCAGCTATACTGGTTTTGGGCTTCCCAGGTGGTGCGGTGGTAAAGAACCCATCTGCCAGTGCAGGAGATGTAAGAGACCTGGGTTTGATCGCTGGTTTGGGAAGATCCCCTGGAGGAAGAAATGGCAAGCCCCTCCAGTATACTTGCCTGCAGAATCCCATGGACTAGGAGCCTGGTGGGCTACGGTCTTTAGGGTCACAAAGAGCTGGACACGACCGAAGTGACTTCACGCACATGTGCAAGCACACTGCCTTTACCAAGTTAATATACTCATAAGGAAATCTTGAGAATGTTAGTGAAGTCACCTCTCCACAGCTCCTGGGGCTAATCCCAGAGGTCAAAGAACTGTTTTGATTGAAAAACCACAAACATAACCAAAGAAAAAATAACCGAGTTGGGGGGGTGGAATCTTAATAGAAACGTCCTGTCTTGTTTAAGGCTTGACTGTGGGGAGAAATCAATAGTCCTTTCAACTCTGAACACACTCTTGAAGTACTTCTCTCCTGTTGGCCTATTTGCAGAAAAATTTACTTGATTTTCCTTTTATTTCTTCTAGCATTTACAATAATTTTTTAATTTTTAATTAAGGATAATTCCTTTACAAAGTTGTGTTGGTTTTTGCTGTACAACAAAGCGATTCAGCCATAAGTGTGTGTGTGTGTGTGTGTGTGTGTGTGTGTGCGCCTCCTGCCCCGCGCCGGAGCCTGCCTCTCTGGGTCGCCCTCGAGGGCCAGGCTGGGCGTCCTGGGCTGCACAGCAGGCTCCCACCGGCTCTCTGTTTTACACATGGTGGTGTATATATGTCAGTGCCACACTCTCAACTTAGTTGGTTTTGGAAGAGCAAAGCATTCATTCAAAGTAACCATTCGGTGGTTCCTTTCTCCTCTGCTGCTGTCATACTTTGGCTCTCTCCATCGGTCTTTAAGAACATTAGTTCCTTTTTTAAAGAATAATTTGCCAAATGTGCGATCGTTGGCGAAAGGGCTATTGATGTTCTGCGCCTCCTGCAACTGTTCCCCGAAGTGTTTTCTTGAGGGCTGTACCAGGCAAGCCCCACCCCCTGCTAACTGTCCTCTCTGGAATTGCTGGCAGCACAAGGAACAGCGGAGGGAGCAGCTGTCCATCGCTGAAGCCTCTGGGGCCGCTGAGGATGCCGGCCAGTACCTGGGCCAGTGGCAGGGCCTGGTGGCCAAGCACAGCGCCGCCCTGGAGGAGCTGCAGGAGCGCCTGACCAGGCGGCCCTGGACGAGCTCAGGGCCCTGACCCTCTCGCTGTCCGAGAAAGCCACAGAGGAGCTGCGGCGCCTGCAGAACTCAGGGATGACCCAGGAGCTACTCAAGCGTGGGGTGCCTTGGCTCTTCCTGCAGCAGATCCTGGAGGAGCACGGCAGGGACCTTGCAGCCCGGGCCGAGCGGCTGGAGGGCGAGGAGAGGGACCGAGGCCAGGAGGGCGTCCAGAGCGTGAGGCAGAGACTGAAGGATGATGCGCTGGAGGCCTCCACGGAGGAGCAGGCAGAGCTGAGACACTGGGAGCACTTGATCTTCACGTGAGTCTTAATCCCTGTGTGTTGCCCTCTCCTCCTCTGTTCCTATTGGTGGGGGAGGGATTCCACCTGCTGGTTCTGGGCATAACCAGACACATGACACCTGATCCTGAGACTGAGATTTAATGTGGCCCAAAGAGGGGCTTTGGCCACCTGATGCAAAGAACTAACTCATTAGAAAAGACCCTGATGCTGGGAAAGATTGAAGGTGGGAGGAGAAGGGGACGACAGAGTATGAGATGGTTGGATGGCATCACCAACTCGATGGACATGAGTTTGGGTAAACTCCGGAGTTGGTGATGGACAGGGAGGCCTGGCGTGCTGCGGTCCATGGGGGTCACAAAGAGTCGGACATGATTGAGCGACTGAACCGAACTAAAATAAAGGGGGCTTTGGTCTGTGATAGATGCCAGCAAAGCTTTGGCAGCTTTTGGGGCTGGTACATCAGATTGGAAACTGGAGGAGCCTCAAACACCACCCACATGGGGCAACAGAAACGAATGAAATGTGGGCAGTGTAGACCAAAAATCTGGATTTAAATCCCAACACCACCACCAGCTGTCTGAGTGTAGACAAGTTACTTGCCTCTCTGAGCCTCATCTTTCTTGTCTGTGAAATGAAATGACAATGCTCTGTCATTTATGGTGCTTTGAGTAGCACATGTTACTATTGGGTTGTTAGAAAGTGAAGAAAGTGTTTCATAAGAAGTCAGGAGGTGAATTTTCTAGTTCTGATTCCATGACTCAGTGATACTATCAAGGATTCAGCCCTCAACATCTTTCTGCTCTGCTATACTCAATGTGCTGCCTTGGTCCTTGGACTCATCTCTTCATGGTTTCATGATGGCTGCTGCAGCTCCAGGTGTCACACACATCATCTCTTTCTAACATCTGCAGCATTGATCTTCCCTGTCCTATTGGGCAGGACTACATCATAAGTCCACGCCAAACTGTTCACCTGCTAGGAGGCTGAAAAGGCCATGATTGTCTTAGACCAGAGGGCTAAGACTTTTTCTTTAGGCCTCGAGGGTTACATGGTTTCTGTAGCAGCTATTCAACTCTGGCCGCAGCGTGAAAACAGCTACAGACAATCTGTAAATGAACATGACTGAGTTCCAATAGAACTTTATTGACAAAAACAAACAGTGGGCCAGATTTGGTCCATTAAGCCACAGATTGCCAATTCATGCCTTAGACCACTCAGGATTCCCTCCCTCGGGCTACTAGGGGTGTTTATATCTCCAACATTGTTGGAGGGTAACCCCTATAAACAAAAGCTGAGCTGACGAGGGACAAGGAAGTGACTCTAGATTAGACCATTAGATCAGCATCTAGCAAAATGCCATCTCCCAGCACTGATGAGGGGTTGCGTGAGCGAGTATGTCAGTCTTTTAACACAACCTTTGATCAGAAATAAGTGGATGGTAAGAGGTACCTGCTGTCATCACCACCATCATTCCTGTGCAGGAAGAACTCAGATTATCAGGAGGAGGACAGACACACAGGTAGATGATTGTGATGAGCAAAGCAGGAGCAATTAACCAGGTGATCGTGTGGAGGATCAGGATCTTTACCAGGATAGGAAGGAGGTACATTTTGGGTGGTAGACTCTGAGCTGGTACTGGGAGCCAGAGATGAGGGGACCCTACCCACTGGTGCTGTGCTGAGAGGAGGCAGGACTGGGTGGTGAGCAGCTTGGTGGGTCCTTTGTCTGGGTGTGAAATGAGGAGACCAGTCTCACTGCACAAAGAAACAAAATCAAAAGCCCCACCAACAGCAGCACAGTGGAGAGAAACAATAGCCCCCACCTTCCTAGTCTATTTATTTAGAGTAATAGAAACTGTTTACATATAACGGCATAGTTGTGGGCATTTGGCTATAACTTAGTGCTACTTCCTTAAACCAATGGACCCACCAATCAATATTCCATCAAGTTGCTTTCTCTTTGAACAAAGCAACCCAGAAAACCCTATTCAAGCAAATAAACAAAACCAAAGCCCTCTGACCATTCTTTCCTCAGTGTGACCATTCCGCAGTTTAACTTGGATCTTAGCCGCAATTTCAATTCTGAATCTACGGCTCTTTTGATTAGAAATGGTTATATTGACATAGGACATCCCAGGTGGCTCAGTGGTAAATAATCCACTTGGCAATGTAGGAGACGCAGGATACATGGGTTCAATCCCTGGATCAGGAAGATCCCCTGGAGGAGGAAATGGCAACCTACTCCAGCGTTCTTGCCTGGAGCATTCCATGAACAGAGAAGCCTGTGGGCTAGAGTCAATGGGGATTGCAAAAAGTTGGACACAACTTAGCAACTGAGTATTTACACACTTACTGACATAGGATCATAGAGGGGGTATTGGGGGTCAGGGGGCGGGTAGGGGAAGGAGTCCCTCCCAGTATATCTGCTCAGTCTGTCTGTCCACCTCCTCTTTGAACCCCATGCTGCTTGCTTGACATCTGTGGTCTTCTCCACCTGCATCAAAGCCTGGGCTCTCCTTGAACCCTTTCAGGGACACCAGATAACAGAGCGTCACTGTGCAAGGCCCTTCCTCCCTTGGTGGCAGTGACGCCCATGGAGCAGGGGTCCTCCCGGACTCTGTGATGCAGTGTCTCCTCCTTAAGTGCTGTCCCTGGGGACTGACCCTGCACCCAGCGAGGAGAGGCCCCAGGTGTTGTGGAGAGGGAGGATATCTTGGTGTGGATGAAGTGACTCTCCCTTCTTTCTCATCTCTCTTCTTTTTTTATGGTTCTGTCCTTATTTAGCTTACAGTCTTTGTTTTTGTTGACTTGAACAAACAAGATGCTTGTCTTCTCCAAGCCCATACAAATCAGACCCTTAAATGCCACTTCTTATTTGCACAGGCTGTTCTCAGCAGTAATTATTCAGCTCAATCTGCATTTGATCAGAGTCTCTTTGCTCCATCCAACCTGTTTGGGCTGGCTCTTTAAAGTCTGTGGATTGGACTTGACATTCCCATTATCAGATGGTCACCTTCTTCCCCTTCATTTGGTTCCATTTTGCAGGGAATATTACTAAAGCTGCAGCTGATAAAACAGGAAAAGAGAAATATTACTTTTCTATCAGAAAACCTCTATGATTTTCCCTAGGGTTAAAGAAGGTCAACTAACAGTATATACAATGTGGGTCTGCTTATATACTTTGCTTATTTAAGACTCTAAAAGGTTGCAGCCTTTATTTCTGAGGCATTAAGTAGAAATGACTTTGCACAGTAGTTCGGAAACATGTTTTTATAAGTTTCCTGATTTCAAGTGGGATAGAGTTGCTGTAAACATGATCTGAGGAAGTGAGAATTAATCAAGATGCATATTTTACCAGGGAAAGCGTGTCTTTAAGACCTTGTGTCTAAGCTCCTGCCTGGATGTTAAACTTCTACAGGGCAAAGACAGTCTCCCGTGTTGCTGTATATCTTGGTGCCTATCTAGTTGAGGATCAAGACCAGACCACCCAGCACATGTGTGCATGTTCAGTTTTGTCTGACACTTTCTATTCTCATAGACCGTAGCCCACCAGGCTCCTCTGCCCATGGAATTCTCCAGTAAGAAGAGCTGGAGTGGGATGCCATTTCTTTTCTAGGGAATCTTCCCAACTCAGAGATAAAACACTCATCTCTTGCATCTCCTGCATTGGCAGGTACATTCTTTACTACTAGGCACCACCTGGCAAGTCCCTAGACCACCCAGGGAAGAATAAAGACTCAGGTTCATTTCAGAGTTACTTTCACTGTAGAGGCCACATAAGCAGCAAATAAGTGGGGCAAGGATTTCCATGAAGGAAGGTACAAAGGAGCTCCTGTGGTTTCCTTATGTGCTTTAGAAAAATTGGTGGGTCCCATGGAACCCTGTGGGCTTGAGGCCTTCAGACTGCTTCTGGCTGGGGGCCCACATCAGCTCTGATAGTCTTATTCTGTTCCCAGGAGAGAACTTTCTAGCTGAGCCAAAATTGCACACCCCTCCATGGAAATTTGGGGCTGATAGACCCGGCCCTGGCCTCCCACAGCAATGTCTTGCAGATATTTCCAAATTTTAAAGCATCCACAAAGTGTGTTTTCTACAGCCAGTGCTGATCAGACATTGCCAGAATAATCAAACAGATGATATGGCTCCATGTCCAATGCAATATGGTGGCTCAGTGGTAAAGAATCCGTCTGCCAATGCAGGAAACACTGGGTCAATCCCTGGGTGGGGAAGATCCCCTGAAGAAAGAAATGACAGCTCACTCCAGTATTCTTGATTGGAGAATCCCTTGGACAGAGGAGCCTGGAGGGCTACAGTCCATGGGGGTCACAGAAAGATACAACTGAGCGACTGAGTGTGTACACACACACACACACCAACATGACACACATTAGGTGCTGAAGAAACCCTTGTGGAATGAATGCCTGATCCAGCAGATGGCGAGTGTTTCTGGACATGGATTTGACTAATGGAATTTGAGCTTTGAATTTCCACTTCCCCAGCCCCAGCACAACCCACCCGGTCTTCTTTTTTTGCAAGAACAGACCACTCTTCTTGCTTTTCCAGGAAGCTCTGCTCTTCTGCCTTCTCCCTGTCCGAAGAGGAGCTGCTTGGGATGAGGCAGGAAGTTCACAGCTGCTTTGCTCAAATGGACAGGAGCTTGGCCCTCCCCAAAATCCGGGCCCGAGTCCTGCTGCAACGATTCCAGACGGCTTGGCGAGAAGCAGAGTTCCTGAAACTGGACCAGGCCATGGCCGCCCCTGAGCTGCAGGTAGGACGGGTGTCTTGGGGCCTCGTGCTGGCAGAGGCAGGGCCTCCTCCAGCTGCTGAGGCTGTAGAATCTGGCTCCACTGCCACCCTTAGCCCTCGCCATGTCGGCATCGGGCATTCCCAGAACTGCCTCAAGTTCTGTAGTGAACACCCTGGCACCTGGCTTAGCACTGTCCACCAGCAGTTCTGAGTCTCCAGCACTCATGGTTCACAGGTCCACCCCCTCTCCTGGGCATTGATTGCCCTTGGTGGTGGGAGCCACCCGGCCTGAGAGGTGACTCTCCCTCCTACCCTCTCCCTTAGCCACAGCCAGTGACCCACGCAGGAGGCTGGTGTAAGTGGCATGAGGAAGATGCTCAGTGCAGCTCAGGTGGAAAAGGGCATTTCTGATCCCAGGGCTTGGAGAGTGACTGACAGATGCCTGTGTGGGCTAAGTCATTTCAGGCATGTCTGACTCTTTACGACCCCATGGACTGTAGCCTGCCAGGCTCCTCTGTCCATGGGATTCTCCAGGCAAGAATACTGGAGTGGGCTGCCATGCCCTCCTCCAGGGGTCTTCCTGACCCAGAGATCGAACTCGAGTCTTCTGCATTGGCAAGTGTGGTCTTTACCACTCGTGCCACCGGGAAAGCCCTGACATGCCTGTAGTGACACCTGTTATGTGCCACGGAGAGGCAGCTCTTGGGTGCTGGGTTTACTCCAGAGCCCTCCGTGGGCCAGGCAAGGCCAGAGCCCCCACCTTACCTAGCCCTTTCCTCCTCCGGTCCTGGTTCCCACACCTCCTATGGCTTGCTCTGAACTCCTTTCTCAGGAAACAGCGTTCACCCCAGTCCCTGCTTTCTCTGGCTCTGCCTCTGGGGAACCTGGGCCTCTACAAGGCCTTTGAACTTGCTATTTCCTCTGCCAGGAACATCACAGGGCCAACTCTTTGCTGTTTCTTCACATCTCAGTTCAGATGTCATCTACACAGAGGTCCTCCCTGAGCACTATCCAAAGTCATCACCTTCTCAAGCATCCTTCAGAATGCTGTGTTCTTGCTTCTTCATAGAATTGATCGCTATTTGGAATGTCCTGGTTACTCAATATGCTCATGGTCTGTGTACCCCCACCCCCACCAACAAGCTCCCTGTGTGTGGTTCCCATTCACCACTCCATCCCAGCTTCTAGAATGTGCCTGGAGCATAGTAGGTGTGCAGTGAGTGCTACTGACTGAACCAACCAACCACCAGATGTGGGCAGAATGTGGGGGGCTTCCCTTGAGGTGCTATCACATTGAGGTTGAAAGCATTTCACATCACTTACACTTATGTTAACTCAGCTGTGGTTAACAGCAGGGTCGGGAGAAAATGTTCTGTCCCTATGTTACAGATGAGAAAACTGACCGAGAGGAAAAGTGAATTAATTGACTGAGGTAGGACAGAGTAGAAGGACTGGTCTTGGAGCTGGTGCTTTCTGGCTTTAAACCCAGTGCTTCTTCTTGAGGAGAAAAAAAAAATCAGCCACATCCTTTCTGAATAAAATCAGTGAACAGAACCAACTTGGAGGATTTTACATCATTTCACATTAGAAAAAAGGCTTCCCGGGTGGCGCTAGTGGTGAAGAATCTGCCTGCTGAGGCAGCAGACATAAACGACTTGGGTTCAGTCCTTGGGTTGGGAAGATCCCCTGGAGAAGGAAATGGCAATCCACTCCAGTATTCTTGCCTACAAAATTCCACAGACAGAGGGGCCTGGTGGGCTACAGTCCATGGGGTCTCAAAGAGCTGGACATGATAACTTAGTATGCACATTAAAAAAAAAAAAAATAATAGTGGGTTGAGAATTCCCTGGCAGTCCAGTGGTTAGAACTCGATGCTTCCACTGCAGGGGCCCTGGGTTCCATTCCTGGTTGGTGAACGAAGATCGCAGAGGCTCTGCAGCACAGCCTAAAGAAATAAATACATGAAAATAGTTTTTCAAAAACATTATGATTCTTTTTGAAGGGGTTTTTTTATTTCTTTTATTAGAATGTTGCAAGATATATAAAATGGTGATACTTACAGAGTTAGGGACAGGTTATACCCAAAAATGTGTAAAAGGTTTTGGAACAGTGAATAAAAAAAAAATGTTTCCACGTAACTGAACTAAAGTGTGTTTCCCCTGCTTTTGAGCTGGACCAAGGGCTGATCCCAGCAGAAATTTAGTGTCTGACTGTAGGCTGGCTGTTCAAAGTGCTAGATTTTGAAATTGAATTGGCCTTGTGTCCCAGAGGGGTAGAGCATCTGCCCTGGGTCTAAGGTTGCTCCCTGGAAACCCTGTAGAGATGCAGGGGTGGAGGTGAGGGATGGAGCCTACAGTTGGCTGAGCCTGACTGTCTTCACCAGCAGCACCTCGAGAAGAGCATCACGGCGGGCAGACCTGGAAGGGCACCCCCAGGAGCCACTCCATTGCCAGGCCCTCCTCCCATGCCAGCCTGAGGGTGTGGGCGAGTTACCTGCAGGCAAGCAAGCTGGGAGCTCTCACCTAAAAGTTTTTTTAATTCATATTTTATCTTATTTATTATAGCCTTATTTTTCTTATACATCATTTTTTCGTCTATAAAATGAGTATAATGAAGATTAATACTGTGGGAACTGTTCACTCGCTAACTTGAGCCTGACTCTTTGTGACCCATGCACTAGAGCACACCAGGCTTCCCTGTCCTTCACCATCTCCTGGAGTTTGCTCAAACCCATGTCCATCGAGTCGGTGATGCCATCCAACCATCTCATCCCCTGTTGTCCCTTTCTCCTCTTGTCCTCAGTCTTTCCCAGCATCAGGGTGTTTTCCAACAAGTCAGTTCTTCGCATCAGGTGGCCAAAGTATTGGAGCTTCAGCTTCAGCATCAGTCCTTCCAATGAATATTCAGGGTTAATTTCCTCTGGGATGGACTGGTTTGATTTCCTTGCAGTCCAAGAGACTCTCAAGAGTCTCCTTTAGCATCACGATTCGAAAGCATCAATTCTTTGGTTTTCAGCCTTCGGCATTAGATAGACTGATATGTAGAAGAGAATTAATCGTACTCCATACATCCCCATTCCCTTGGGCCTCTCCATTCGGTCTTTCTTCTGACCACCAGGTAGCCCTCCAGCTTCTTCCCTGTTGATCACCTTTTGGATTCAGTGCCCTAAACAAGAGCAGAATCGTCTGGTTGACACATCAGCTGGCCCCTCCCCGGGCTCTCCGACGACTGAGGCAAATGAGTGTCTAAGGCGCTCGTAAACTCTTACAAGTCATTGATCCCTCCTCTTCCTCCAAGCCTTTCCTTGGCACTTTCTGCCAGGATATAAGTTCTACTGTGATCTCAAGGCTCCACTGAATCTGACCCTTGATGAGCCATGTGCTGGTAAACAGACTCTGGATGGGAGTTCATTGTTCCTGATTTGTAGCATTTTTCCATTTCCCTCATGTCAGTACCCCTTCCAAGGTCAACTGACATGATATCACAGCACGTGGGCACTGAGAGAGGTGTGCATGATCAGACCACTCACCCCACTCTGGCTTCACCCCCTCCCAGTGCCAACACTTGCTCTAGGCTTCAGGATCTTACCCTCCAGGCCAGCTCTGTTCCTCAGAGGCCCTGACTCACAATTTCCTTTTTTAGTGTGGTCTCACCTCCGTTAGAACAGGAGATGAAAACTATAGTTCACTCATGGAGTCAGTGAGCCCAGCCTGAATACTTAAAGACATTGGGCTCAGAGATCAGGAGGCTCACCGTCGAGTGCTCAGGCCTCCTGTGATGTGGCTGAGGCCACTGACTCTGTTCTCCTGGCCTCTGTCAAATGGGGCATCTGAACTCAGCGAATGTTGCTGAGCCTCTGAGGTGGGGTGTGTTGCGTTGCGTTGGCTGTGCTGCACGGGGCCGTGTTTTGCTGTGTTGTCCTGCCTTGTCGCCACATTCTCATGTTCTGTGCCTTCTGTTGTCACAGCACGCTGCTGTTGGTGTGTTATACTGCACTGCGTTAGGCTGTGCTGCACTGTGTGACACTGTTGTGTTTCGTATGTTATGTTATGTTGTTCTGTTTATGTGGTTTAAGGGCTTCCCCATTGGCTCAGTAAAGAATCCACCTGCACTGCAGGAGACCTGGGTTTGATCCCTGGGCTGGGAAGATCCCCTGGAGAAGGGAATGGCTACCCACTCCAGTATCCTTGCCTGGAGAAGCCCATGGACAGAGGAGCCACGGGGTCACAAAGAGTCGGACATGACTAAGCAACTAACTCTTATGTTACACTGTGTTTTGTTTTGGCAGTAATCTTGTGAGGGAGGCGCTATTATCTCCATTTTATAGGTATGGAAACGGAGGCTCAGAGATTGTAGCATCTGCTAGACCCATTCATTCATTCATTCATTCCTTGAATATCAGTTTATTGAGCACCCACGACCTCTTCCTTAACCCCTCTCACATTTGCTGTGGGCTTCAGATCTTTGGGGTCTGTTCCCAGATTTTCACACTCCTGATGCCTTGTCCTGCCAGGCTCAGCTGCAGTGTCACTTCCTCACATTTGTGAACAGCTAGTATGTGTGTGCAGGGTGTGCAGATTGCTGTTCTAGGAGGATGGTCTATGTTAACACCCCCTGCCCCGGCCCCCAAGCACAGTGCTTCCTTGAATGGACGCATGCAGATGTCCTCAGCAGCCATACACCTCTGCAGACATGTCCCCATCCACCCAACATGAGATGACAGCCAGCACACTCATTCCATCGCCTTGCCTTCATGGTGCTCTCTGACCCTCTGAGAGTGTCTCTGTCCATCTGCAAAGCTCCGGGGCTGCCCACAAGCAACCTTCTCCTCCCCTTGGTGGGATGAGCCCCCAGAGTACACCAAGACCAAAGGCCAGTGACTGGAGCTCCTTCCGGGAGCTCTCCACCCCTCTCTGGCTAAGACAGCTGTGCGCTGCAGACAGCTCAGGAGCCTCTCTGGGCTTGAGGAGATCGAGGGCTGCACCCGCCTGCTGGTGATCACTTTTTCACCCATGTTTTCTCCCCACTCCAGCCACAGTCCAAGGCCAGAAAGCCACGCTCCAAGAGCAGAAGCAAGATAGATCTTTTGAAGAAGTGCATTGAGGATAAAATTCAGCTCTTCGAGGAACAGGCTCCAGAAGACCTGGTTGAAAAGGTCAGTGTTTCCCCTGCCACTCATCACAGGGCTGGCTGCGCCCGGTTTGAGAGCACACAGAGCCCTCGGGGACCGTGAGTGTCCGCCTCCATCCTGCACCCGGCTTTCACGCCGTGCTCCTGCACGTGGGCACCGTGCCTTTCCTCCTGCTCCTTCTGCCTGCAACGCTTTTCCTCCCCTTCTCCACCCAGAGGTCTCAGGTGTGTCCTTAGGGCTTATCCCTGGCTCTGTGCTGAGGGGTTCACTAGTGCTGTTTCCCTCTGTCTCCCTGTATATCTTGCCTGCAACCTGACCTCCCTCTCCAGCCCCCTTTCCTCATCTCCCCAGTGAGGCTTTGGTTTGTCTGTACACCACGTACGACCACATGCTGCTCACCTGTCCTTCCCTCTTCCTGGATTTACCTTTCTGCCTTTCTTTACCTGGACAAGTCAACTTTGTCCTCAGCTGTCCTCAGGTGCCCCTTCTTCCAGGAAGCCTTCCTGGAACACCTACTTTCCCTCTCCCCCTCCCCCTCTCCGCCACCCCAACCAGCTCCCTTTCCTGTCCCAGCATGCCTCACACTATCCCTTCATCCACTGGGATGCTGAAGGGACCATGATCCCTTGGGTGGTCTCCGCTCTCAGAGATGCACATTCTAGACAGAAAGCCCTTAAAATGCAAGACTGTGGTCAGTGCAGTTAAAGAAATGAGTAAGATGCTATGATAGTGATGGGGCAGGGGGATGGTGAGAGGGAAGTGGAATCAGCAGTGGGTTGGAGGGTCAGGTCAGGTGTCTCTGAGGAGGTGACATTTAGGAGTCGACACCACGTTGTCACTGCTGGGGTGCCTGCCACCTCCCCCAGTAAGGGCAGGCCCCTGGAGGAGTGTGTCAGTGAATGGATGTATGGACCATATTCTAGAGCTGCTGTTTTTGTTCCTACCTTCTGTCCCACAGGTCCTTTGCCTAATTTTAAAATTATTATTATTTTAATTATTAAATTTTTAATATTATTTAATTATTATTAAATTAAATTATTAAATGAAACAAAATTTAATTATTATTAAATGAAATAAATTTAATTATTATTAAAACTTATTATTATTTTTAAACTGTATTTCTCAGAACACAAATGCATCATCTGGCAGAGCCATAGCACCTGCTCTGGGCAAGGTCAGGCTCCTTCCTGGTGGTGTGCCAGGTTGCTGGTGTCCTATGAGACCAAGCGGTAGCACCCTTATTCCTGCTCACATGCTATTGAGACATGAGACAAAGACTAAGGCAGGTACAGGTGGAAATACCATCTGTCTTACTGTTCAAGGCTAATTCAGAGGCTAGAAATTATGTGAGAGCCAAATGGGCTTGCTAAACACCCCAGAATTAAACGGACCAATCTGAGGCATCCCTGGGGTGTCCTGGGGGCAGGCTTCCTGGAGGAGCAGGAATGGGGCTCCAGAGCAGAGCTGAGCCAAGCCTGCCCAGTGGATTCCTAGTTCACCCAGGAGGGGAACAGGAAAGGAGTGGAGTGGGCAGGGGCTACACGGAGAAACTAGCAACATGACAGGCATGGCAAGACATTTCCCCCAGTGCACACTGGTTTGGGACCCACTGTCAGACTTAAGGAGGCTTCCCTGGTGGCTCAGTGGTAAAAGAATCTGCCTGCAGTGAAACAGCCGCAGGAGACTCGGGTTCGATTCCTGGGTTGGGAAGATCCCCTGGAGGAGAGCATGGCAACCCACTCCATATTCTGGCCTGGAGAATCCCATGGACAGAGGAGCCTGGCATGTTACAATCCATAGGGTCCCAAAGAGTCAGACATGACTGAAGTGACTTAGCATGCATGCATGCATGTCAGACATAAAGTGAATATTGTCAGAGAAGAATAAGTTAGGGTTTGGTTTGGTGGGAGTAATGGGTGGCCTGAGCCGTAGCCAGGGACACAGTGCAGGTTTGGAGGAGCCCAGAGAGCCTGTAGCCCCATACAAAGGCTGGTTTGCTGGAGTCTGGGGTCTACTAAGGGGGTGCAGGAGCGGATTTGTGGTGGAAAGATCTCAAGTGTTGGCTAGGAAGATAGGCTAGGTCTCATCAGTGCCAAAGAAGGAGGAGAGAGACAGTGAAGGATGAGAGACAGTGAAGGATGGGGTTAGAAGTTCCCCAGGTTTCCTGAGCCAGACACAGCAGCCCACCTTCCCTGAGTTCCCTGACCCTACGTACATCCACCATTCTAATCTGTTTCTCATTCGTTCCATAGGCTTTACCCCTCCTGACTTCCCTAAGAAATAGGAATGATCCATATCCCTATTTTACAGATGTGGAAACTGAGTCTCCAACTGAGTTCACCTGGGAATCTGTAACCAGGGGGTGGTGCGCCCAACATTTCAAAGCTCTGTCTCATCTTCGTCTTCAGGACCGACAGGGGTGTTCTCACGAGACACGGTTATTTCCTGCAGTTGTGCAATGTTGGATGAGCACGCTTGGGCTCCCACATCTGTTAAATACAGAGAGCGACAGCAATAGCCCAGCAGTTTGTGAGGAGCAGTGGGCTGGAAGGTGCTTTTACCTTTGGAGTGGGCTCCATGCCCATTTCTCCCAATGATGGAGCAGCTCATAGACCACCCGATCCCAGGCTCACAGAGAAAGGCAGCCAAGAGTCACTTGTCAGCTGTGACCTTTTCACAACAGGCCATCTTCACAAATGGCTGTTTCACTGTGGCAAATGCCAGTAAAATAGGCACTCCCCAGTCTGCGGCTTTGATGTTCCTCCCGAAATTGATTGGCCGCATCTCAGCATCCAAGCTGCTGCTGTTCAGATTTTTATTTGCAGGGTAATTGCAGAGAAATGACAGCACTTGGGCGGAGGGTGTGGGGTGTGGGGTGTGTGGTATACCAACAGCTGAGAGTTATTTGATCTTGTTTCAGCACCGGGAAGCCCCTCTAAGCTCGTGCAGCTGTCTAGATGGAGCAAGGGAGTTGTTGACCACCGTCCCAAGACCCATGGTCAAGCCCCCGGCCTGGCTGGCACCCAGGTGTCCCCAGGGGGACCACGGCTTCATGGCTGGGGCTGCAGAGCAGGCTGGGAGCACCTGGCGGGCACCCCCTTTCTTAAACAGAATCTGCATCAGATATTCCCCCACCCTCAGCCCCAGATCGCTATGTCCCTGGTTGGGATTCTTCTGTCTGGAAAGGCTGAGGGCATTACCCAAGGTCACTCCATCAGGGAGAGGTTGAGCTGGGACTCCTACAAGGCCCCGTCTGTCTCCACCACCTGTGCCCTTCCTGTCACGGGGTGGGCTTGTAGTGACTGCAAGGAGGCTTCCGTCTCCCAGCAGGGCTGGTTGATCCTCCTCCCGAAATCCCCTCCCTTGCTTCCACGTTTTTCTTTTCCTTGACCTCCTTGGCTTTGCTCTTTTCCTCGGCCCCTTCACCTCCTCCTGTAAGAAACATTTTGTGGCCTTTTCTCTGGGCCTGGCCCTGTTCTAGGATCCTGCTCGTGAGATGTTCAGTTTTAGATGAGCAGGCAGTTTGTGCATGGACCGTTTAGAAGTTTGCCTCTTGCTTTCACATGAAAGCCCCCTGACTACCCCGAGCTCTGCCTTGAATGAGGGGGAGTGTGACTCATTTGGGAAGAGCTATGTGACTGATTCCGAGAGGAACCAGCAGAGGGATGAATGTTGGCTTCCTACCTGCCCACCTTTTCTGTCCAGTAGAGAGGTTATGTTATTAGAATAAGGTGTTAACTCTGGTTAACTCTGGAGCTATCCAGGGTGTCTGGAGTACACCCGTGACCCTCCACAGATACCTGGTCCTTCTGATGGGCTCATTACAAATGCACAGATGCAGACTTTCAACCTGGGAGATGTTGGCGGGGGGGCGTGTATATTTTGGAATAACATAACCAAGTTCCAAAAGAAATATTTGTTGAGGTTGAACTAAAATTAGAGGCTCATTTGAGAATTGTCTTCTCCAAAAAGTTGGAATGTTTCTTATTTTATGTGGACCTTCTTTTAGGATCTTCAGTAGATTTTACATGTGTTTCCATTATATAGGGTGAACCTCCATCTCGATATGCTTGGGACAGTCCCAGTCTCCCCTTCACCTCTTGTCTGTTCCCATTAGCTTTCCCTTATACTTTAAGCTTAGGTGACAGATTCTAGGGTCACATATACCTAAGGTCTTGTGTATTCCTTATGGTGATTCCCAGATGTGTTACAGGTTTGGTTGCAGTTGTGAATGAGGACCTATTTTTAATTATGTTTGGGGCTTATTTGATGCTGTTGTGAAAAAGTCTTACCAATTTTTAAAAGTCTTTCCAGACTTCCTTCTTCTGTCTCCAGAGCCAGACTGCTGAGTGCAAGTCCTGGCTCTGCCACTTTCTAGCTGTGTGACTTGGAACAAGTTGCTTAACCACTCTGTGTCCTCCCTAGTGTGCTCGTCTTTCAAGTGTGATGGCAGACGCACCTACCTCTTGGGATGGTTGTGAGCGTGTATCTGTTGATTCTACTGATTTTTTGCCTAATAATTTTTGTGCTAAGTGGCTTCATTCATGTCCAACTCTTTACAATACTATGTACTGTAGCCTGCCAGGCTCCTCTGTTCATGGGATTTCCCAGGCAAGAATATACTGGAGTGGGCTGCCATTCCCTTCTCCAGGAGATCCTAGGGATTGAACCAGTGTTTCTTACATCTCCTGCACTGGCAGGCAGGTTCTTACCACTAGCACCACCTGAGAAACTCCTAGTAATTCATACTGTATGCAAATAATCACAGTTTTGTAACCTCCCTGCTGATCCTTACACCTCAGTTATTTTTCTTACCAGTTTGTGTCCTTGTCTGATTATTCGATCAACACTCTCATTTCCATTGGTTGATTTTTCTCTAGATTATGAATCATATTTTCATGCTTCTTTGCACACCTGGTAATTTTTTATTGGATGCTAAACATTATAGATTCTACATGTTAGGTACTGGCTTTTGTATTTTCTTTATTACTGTTGGAGTTTTGACATGTACATATATTGGGATTCATTTTGTCCTTTCAAGACTTGCCTTATTAGGCTGGGTCCAGAGCTGGCTTTAATCGAGGGGTAAGGTTATTCCCGCAGCTGAGGCAACACCCTTGTTAGAACTCGACCTGCTGAGTTGGGTGTTAAGGGGTCTTTCATTCTGGGTACTGGGAACGCAAGCTCTTCGTAGCTCTGTGTGAGCTCCAGCAATGGTTCTGCCTCTTATTTCTGGTGGTTCTTTCCCCATTCTGGCATGAGTTTGTTTTTCAAGCATGCACAGTACTCAGCCAGAGCTTTGAGGTCACTCCTGCAAATCTCTGGATCTCATCCTCTCTCTGGGCAGCTCCCTCTTCCTTGGAACTCTGCTTCACAGATTCTAGACACAGTGGCCTCCCAAACTGTGCTTCTGTTTTCTGAAGCTACTGAGACTGCTGGTCTCCCCTGCGTTTCCCACTACATCCTTTTGGGTCCTAGGAACAGCATTCAGGCTGGAACCTGGGGCGGCCGTGGGGCTCACCTTTGTCTATTTCCTTTCTTCTCAAGAATCCCAGTCCTGTGCTTCCCATTGTTGAGTCTGAAAACTGTTGCATCATGTGGTTTGACTAGTTTTTTAAAAAGACTTGTTTGATGTGGACCATTTTTAAAGTCCTTTTGAATTGGTTACAATATTGCTTCTGTTTTGTTTTGGTTTTCTGACTGTGAGGCGTGTGGCATCTTAACTCCCCCACCAGGGATGGAACCCGCACCCTCTTCATTGGAAGGCGAAGTCGTCACCACTCCCAGGGAAATTATCTACTTGTGGGAAAGCAAATTTGGTTCATGAGTAGATTTGTTTCCCGTTCTTCTGCCATGGCCAGAGCCAGACTTTTTAACTTATCCTTTGGTGACTGATTTTTAATTTTAACAGATCCTTCAAAATAAAAGAAAGAAACCTTATCCTTTTGTTATTGGTTTCTAGTCTTAGTATGTATTAGAGAACAGAGTGTATATGATAACATGCGTCTGGAATTTATTGAGGGTTACTTGTGGCTTTGTTTGTCCTCAGAAAGGCTGAGAATTTTCTGTTAGAGTCAGAAAAAGGAGCACTAGGAGGCAGGCAGGAACCGGACCATGAGGGGCCTAGAAGGCTGCACTGAGAAGCTTGGACCTTTTAGGGAAACATTGTTGGGATTTAGGCACTTTGTAGAGACTCCTTTGCAGGATATATTCATTAGTGGTTCTGGAAGTTGGTCTCTGCTGGTTGGTCCTCCTCTCATGGCCTCTGCTCTCATTGGCTCTCGGGTTGGGGGCCATGTCTTAGACCTTCCACTTCTTTTCCTTCTGCTTCTGCTTCCCAGGTGGTGCTAGTGGTAAAGAACCCACCTGCCAATGCATCTTAGACCTGAGAGACACAGGTTTGATCCTTTGATTGGGAAAATCCCGGGAGAAGGACACGGCAACCCATTCCAGCATTCTTGCCTAGAGAATTCCATGGACAGAGGAGCCTGGTGGGCTATAGTCCATGGGGTCACAAAGAGTTGGACAGGACTGAAGCAACTTAGCACACACACATGCACCTTGAACTTCAGGAGACTCTCAAGAGCTTGGGGCAGCTGGTCAGTCTGTAGGGCTGGAAGGCTGCCACTCATAGTGGCCTCTGGCCAAGGTTTTACTTGTGGAATGCCTTGACCAGGACAGAGAATGTGGCTTCTTTCTCCTGCTTTAATGCCTGGGCCAGTCCATAGAGCAGAGTAGAAAACATAGCACAAACTATGTGGCTCATTTTTACTTTCCAGCCATTAGAAATAGATCTATCTGTCTGTCTATTGATCCGTCTCTCTATGTTCATCTATCTATGTCTATCTGTCACCTCTATGTCTATCTATCATCTGTTTATCATCTCTGCTTTTTTTCCTTAACACTGGAATTTCAAGATTTTTGTATCAGTACAAAAATGACAGTTTCCTCGTTGCTTTTTTCTTCAGTATAGCATTTCATGATATGAATGAACCATACATGACTTAACTGATGCTCAGTTAAAAGACATTTAGGTTCTTCTCAATCTCTTGATATTTCAAATGATATTGGAACCTCTGTGTGTATCCCACACCCCTCTGTAGTAAATCGAGTAGAGCAACTCTTACTATTTCCATTTCACAGGTAAGAATACTGAAACTCAGAAAGATTGAGAGGCCTGTCGAAGATCACTTCACTGTGGAGTGGTGGAATAAAGCCTAAAGCACAGATCTCTTGATGCTCATTTCTTTGCTCTATTAGCCAGTTTTTATTTGATAGATCCAGAAATGAAGACTATTTCAGTTCATCTTTGGTGTGTTCTGTTGCTGGTTTTGCACAGAGTATATCCGTCTAGTCAAAGCTATGGTTTTTCTAGTGGTCATGTATGGATGTGAGAGTTGGACTATAAAGAAAGCTGAGCACCAAGGAATTGATGCTTTTGAACTGTGGTGTTGGAGAAGATTCTTGAGAGTCTCTTAGACTGCAAGGAGATCAAGCCAGTCAATCCTAAAGGAAATCAATCCAGACTATTCGTTGGAAGGGCTGATGCTGAAAGCTAAAGCTCCATTACTTTGGCCACCTGATGTGAAACAATGACTCATTGGAAAGGACCCTGATCCTGGGAAAGATTGAAGACAGGAGGAGAAGGGGATGACAGAGGATGAGATGGTTGGATGGCATCACCGATTTTGATGGACATGAGTTTGAGCAAGCTCCGGGAATTGGTGATGGACAGGGAAGCCTTGCATGCTGCAGTCAGTCCATGGGGTCGCAAAGAATCAGACACAACTGAGCGGCTGAACTGAACTGATATACAAATTTCTCATATATATCTTTGGGCTTCCCTGGTGGCTCAGATGGTAAAGAATCTGCCTGCAATGCAGGAGACCTCATGTATATCTTTAGGGACATTCAAATATAAATGAAAATGGCAAGACTGTATTTTCTGCTCACCCATGATTTCTGATATTGTCTTAATGATGCCCTCTGTCTGAGTGCCGTGTCTGCCATATAACCATTCACCCATTCATTATTCATTCACTGTTTCTAGGTTTCAGAATATGCCATGCTTGCACACTTCATTAGCAATCCCTTCATCAGGAGTGAAACTCCTGCACTGCAATCGACCATGCACCCCAGTGTGTTTCTGCAGCAGCCTCGGCAATTATGCAGAGGTGACTGGAACAGGAACAGCTTCTGTCAGCAACAGCTCCTCACATACCTGTCATTTCAAAAGTGACTGGAGCTTAAGCATGAGAATAATGTGCTTTTTCAGATGACCTGACAAGAGAGAAAATTGATGGTGCAGGTCCTTATAAAGCTTGGGAGAGGAAAAAAAAAAAGGTACTTTGGAAGGGAAAATCCATTTATCCACCTACAAAGACTGGGAAAGCCTCCAGATAGTTCTCTTCCTATCTGCTCTTGACCCTGTTTTACCCCTCAAGGCAGAGTCTGTCAGAGTCATCTCCCTGAAGCACCAGTTTAAGGGAATTTCCTTGTTTTTAATTTCTATCTTATATTGAAGTACAGTTGATTAACAATGTTGTGTTAGTTTCAGGTGTATACAACAAAGTGATTCAGTGATATGCGTACATATCTATTCTTGGTAAATTCTTTTCTCATTTAGGTTATTACAGAATATTGAGCAAAGTTCCTAAGAGAAGTTTCACAGGTTCCCACTGCTCCGAAACAAAGCCTAGATTCCTGAGCATTACATTCAAGACCTTACAAACAGTCTTCAGCTTACCTTTCTAGTCTTTTATTCTACTTCTACTTTTCTCATACCAAAATGTTGCCATGGTTATCTATGGATAGTTTGGTTGTAGTATCATTTTTCTACATCATCCATTCTAAAATTTCACTTTTCATTTTTATCAAACTTAGGCATGCATGCATTCTTTTAAAGAGTTGTGTAATTCTATGAGTTTTGTGCCCCCACCCCCCAAAAGCAGCCCTCTCTAAGCCACACGCATACACATTTGCAAATCCCCAAGAGGTAAAAACTTGTAATTTTTCAGTTTGATCTTTTGGTGTTTACATCCATATCATTAAATACCATGCTTGCCTTCCTTTTTCTTTTGGGTGTTTTGTCTGTTTCTTTTGTCTGTTTTGGGTATTATCTATTCAGTTTTCTTTGTAGAAGATAAGATATAGCTGTCTTTCTTCTATCATCGTGCAACACATGAGCCTTCCCTATTCTCCCCCATATTCAATGCAGTTAGATCTGTATTTAAGGTTTCTACTACTATGATTATTTAAAAAGTATCCACATCTGAGCCATATAAAAACAGATTTATGTTTTTCTATATAACTTTAGTTTTTTCTGGAGTCATTGTTGTCCTTTGGTTACTTTTCTATATACTTATCACTAATTTAATCACTTTTGGTGAATGGCCAAATATCCTATTAGGACCATCACACAAGTCATATCATCTATTAATTCCGCCTTCTTAAGGACATCTCCCTCTATAGCTCTGGAGAGCTGCACTCCAAAGCAAGCATTGGCCTCTGTATTTCATGCACAGCTGCCATCTTGAGGTCATGCTACGAATTCCCTTCACCCTTCTCTTTCCCGATATGTTCCTTTAATGAAATACAGTCAGTTTAGTCACTCATTTGTGTCTGACTCTTTGCGACTCCATGGACTGCAAAATGCCAGGCTTCCCTGTCCATCACCAAGCCCCAGAACTTGCTCAAACTCATGTCCATCGAGTCAGTGATGGCATCCAACCATCTCATCCTCTGTCATCTCCTTTTCCTCCTGCCTTCAATCTTTCTCAGCATCAGGGTCTTTTCCAATGTCAGTTTTTCGAATCAAGTGGCCAAAGTATTGCAGCTTCAGCTTCAGCATCAGTCCTTCCAATGAATATTCAAGACTGATTTCCTTTAGGATGGACTGGTTGGATCTCTTTGCAGTCCAAGGGACTCTCAAGAGTCTTCTCCAGTACCACAGTTCAAATGCATCAATTCTTTGGCGCTCAGCTTTCTTCACAGTCCAACTCTCACATCCATACATGACTACTGGAAAAACCATAGCTTTGACTAGACAGACCTTTGCTTTTTAATATGCTGTCTAGGTTGGTCATAGCTTTTTCTTCCAAGGAGCAAGCATCTTTTAATTTCATGTCTGCAGTCACCATCTGCATTGATTTTGGAGCCCAAAAAATAAAGTCAGGCACCGTTTCCATTGTTTCCCCATTGAAATACATCCTGTATTAGTTTCCAAGGAAAGGACACACGGAGGATTTAATATTTTAAAATTTTGCAAGACTGAAAATGTTTCCTTCTGCCCCCATAATTGATGGATAATTTGACCCATCTTGGAATTCTGGAAAATTTTCATGACTAATTTTGATGATTTACTCCTGGTCTTTAATCTGCCTTTCTAGATCTCTAATTATTCAGATGTCAGACCGTTTCTCTCTCTCTCTCTCTTTTTTTTTTAAACTAATTCCCTTCTCTTTGTTCTTTTGCTTTACATCCTGGGGAACTTCTTAAGTTTTATTTTTCAAACCTTTGAGTTGTGTTTTTTTTGGTTTTTAATTTTATTGATTTATTTATTTTGGCTGTTCTGAGTCTTCTTTGCTGGGCAGGTTTTCTCTGGTTGTGGCGAATGGGGGCCCCTCTCTAGTTGTGGCACCCAGGCTGCTCATTTCTGTGGCCTCCCTTGTGGGGCACCGGCTCAGAGCATGGACTCAGTAGTTGTGGCCCACGGCCCAGTTGCCTGCAGCATGTGAGATCCTCCTGGACCAGGGACCGAACCCATGTCCCCCGAACTGGTAAGCAGATTCCTCACCATTGAGCCACCAGGGAAGCCCTTGAATTTTTATTTATATTTTTAATTTTCTTTTTTTTTTAAGAGCTTTTTCCCCTCTCTCAACACTCTCCTCTTAAAGAAATAACATTCTCTTGTTGTTTTAAGGCTTCTATAGCTCTTGTATCTCTCTGAGAACATTCATTTTTAAGTTTATCTTTTTTCACTTCCTGTATACTTATTGCTATCTCTACATTCATTAAAGTTTTCCCAGGAAAGTGGCCATCATTGGTGGTCTGCTCATGTTTAATAGTGGAGTACTTAAAAGCTACTTGGAGTCTCTGAGCTGTAACTGGAGTTTGCAGACTGTGATGTTCATTCTGGTGTGATTGGGCTGAACCATGAACTTGGAGAACTCCCAACAACAGTAGTTTTAGAACTTTTCTGAAGTCTGGTCAGAGTTCCCAGAGAAGACAAGTCTCCTGCCTTGCTGCACATATGTCAGGAGCCAAATGAGGGAAGAGGACTGAGATTTTTAGTAGTCAGTAGGTAAAGTTTCACTTGAGTAAAATAGTCTTAAATAGCCTTAAGTAGAACAGGAGATGCATGTTATAAATCTACTGTCTCTCACCAGGAATCTCAATTCTTAATATTTTTCTCCATTGTGTGTGTGTTTTATAATTAGGAATGAAGAAATTTCCTAAAGGAGGAAAGAAAACTCTCAATGTTATAAGCTATTGTCTTCTATCTTTAGAGCAACCCAAAGGCAGCTCTATTTAGCTAATTATAGTAATGATAGTGAAAATAATAGTAGTAAGAATATGGCAGCTACTGTTGATTAGGGGCTTAAACCACAGACTATACTAGACATTGTCACCTATTATCTTATTGTTTGCTTTACACATATAAAACCGAGACTCAGAGAAGTTAAGCAATTTGTTTAGGTCACATAGCTACTTTGGTGGTAAGAGTTCATAAGAGATTACAGATCATCCATAAACAAAACTACACTGACTGGTTTAATCAAAGCCCACTGGCCTCCAAAGTCAAATTAATCTGTTTGAGATTTTTGCACTTTAATGATCTAGATGATGGAGTGGGTGGAAATGTCTTTCCAGGCATAGAAATCAACTTTTCTATCTTAAGTAATGATGTTTATTTAGCAGGGTGCTATTTCATTCAACAAATATGAACACTCCTTTACTGAGTCCACCCCCTTCTTGATGCAAGATAAAGGAGAAAGTCTTAAATTTTGAATCCATCCAGCAAAGCATGATGTAGGCTGACCTGCTTTGGGAAGTGGCCAGCCACTCAAATAGGAGTGAATGCTTATATTTAAATAGTGTTTCATCAGCATCTCCTCCTAGCATTTGGTTATAAAATTCCTGATGTGACTCCTTTCTGACCTCTGGCTTTCCTTTCTCTTTGCTGATGACATCCTGGCTTCTTTCCATTCCTTGTCCACTTCTCTGCAAGAAGGGTGCTATCTGATTGGTGGTATTAAAGAAGGAACTGAGCTTCTCCCTCTCTTTAGAAGTCCGCCTGCCTGCAGGAAGCCCCAGTTCTCGACTATGATGTGATGAGCTTGGGGGAAGCCGGTTATTTGGGGGAGTGTGCACTCCTTTGCACACTCATCTGAGCCACATTCTCCAATCTAGTTTTCATCAATATTAAAGCTGACATTTGGTGTCTGGCTGGCTCACCCATGCATCCAGTTGTATTTGTTTCCAAACTTGTGCAAGGAGGAGGGATGTGATGTCTTGAACTCCTTAGAGTCCCAATAATTCTCTGCTGATTGACAGGTTGATTTTATTTTGTGATAAAGGACATCAGAGAGAGCATAGAAGAAACTCCTTCAAAATGCATATTCTGTCAGGGAAACTAGGAAGTTGTTTGAGCTTCACATTTAAAATAGGAGTATTTAGCAGCATACTGTTTCGGAAGTGAATTTTTATTACTTTAGGTAGCTTGAATATTTAATTAAATCTGTCATTAATACTTCATAGAAATGCAAATCTGTATCTTTTCCCAGGAGTTCTTTTAGACAAGGATGAAAGCCCCCTTTAGAGGCACATTCTCATGGGACTGGAATTAACAAATTAAGTTTTCCAAAGAAGAAAGAAATAAGTTGTTAAAGAAATTTTCTTTTCTTAATTTCACTGTCCAAGTTGTTCTTACAGTATATACAAAAGGCTTTACACTTACCCTCCATTTTAGGAATAACTTTGCAAACATAGGGCTTCCCTTGCAGCTCAACTGGTAAAGAATCCGCCTGCAACTCAGGAGACCTGGGTTCGATCCCTGGGCTGGGAAGATCCCTTGGAGAAGAGAAAGGCTACCCACTTCAGTATTCTGGCCTGGAGAATTCCATGGACTGCATAGTCCATGGAGTCGCAAAGAGTTGGACACGACTGAGCAACTTTCACTTTTGCATAAATAAGATGAGATATCCCTCCTGGCCACCTCACTGTAGCCTGCATGTCTCCAGAGGACTAAACCTTACAGCTTGCTGGGGCCATTACCTGTCCAGAGGTGGGGAAGATTGAAATCACATGGAGGAAATGTGAAAATTTAGCTCATGGCAGGTGTGTCATGAGGGGACCTTTCATCCTTTTCTTGTTTATCTCCCATCACTCACGTTTTTCCTTTTTAAGAACTTCAGAAAGCTTTCCATTGCCCCCTTTCTATTGCCTCCAGAGAAAGGCTACCTACTTTCACCTGGTAGTGAGGGTCTCTGTGCTGTGGTCTCTGTCTGACCTCTATGGCCTTATCTTCCACTTTTCCTCTCAGTTTTGGTCTGATTCACCCACTCACTAATCCATAGGGACCTCGTGCATTCTGGCCTCAGTGCCTCTGGTCTGCTGTCCCGCTTCCTGAATGCCTGGCTCCTTCAATATCCAGCTCAAATGCCGAGGTCTTCACAACCACCCCCCTTCCCCTTCTCCATCCTCTAAACTATCATAGCCCTTTACAAAGACCTCCTTTATGGCACCAACCATGTGCCTGCATGCTCAGCTACTTCAGTCCTGTCTGACCTTTTGTGACCCCATGGACCAGACTCCTCTGTCCATGGGATTCTCCAGGCAAGAATACTGGAGCGGGTTGCCATGCCCTCCTCCAGGGGAGCTTCCCAACCCAGGGACTGACCTGCATCTCCTGCTGTGCAGGTGGAGTCTTTACCACTGAGCCACCAGGGGAGCCTGGCACCAACCATGTCCTACCTTTAATAATAAAATTAAAATGAACAATAAATAACAACTGCTAACCATTACTGAACACTCCAGTGTGTCAGGCATTGTTATAGTCAATTTAAAAAGTGGATTATTTAATAATCAAAGTACTTCTACTTATTTTGCTTCTGGCCAAGACAGAATTTGGACAAGGAAATGGTAACCCACTCCAGTATTCTTGCCTGGAGAATCCCATGGACAAAGGAGCCTGGTGGGCTACAGTCCATGGGGTCACAAAGAGTAGGACATGACTGAGCAACTAACACACACACAAGACAGAATTAAAGCATCAAATTATCCCCTCACCTAAAATACAACGAAAAGGAGTGAACAAAATATATGAAACAATTGTTTTCTGAAAACACTGGTTATTGTTCAGACAATCAGTCATGTCTGACTCTTTGCAACCCCATGGACTGCAGCACGCCAGGCTTCCCTGTCTATCACCAATTTCCAGAGTTTGCTCAGACTCGTGTCCGTTGAGTCAGTGATGCTATCTAACCATCCCATCCTCTGTTATCTCCTTCTCCTGCCCTCAATCTTTCCCAGCATCAGGGTCTTTTCTAATGAGTCAGCTCTTGGCATTACGTGGCCAAAGTATTGGAGCTTCAGCTTCAGCATCAGTCCTTCCAATGAATATTCAGGAATGATTTCCTTTAGGATTGACTGGTTTGATCTCCTTGCAGTCTAAGGGACTCTCAAGAGTCTTCTCCAACAACACAAGTTCAAAAGCATCAATTCTTAGGTGCTCAGCTTTCTTTATAGTCCAACTCTCACATCCATACATGACCACTGGAAAAACCATAGCTTTGACTAGATGGACCTTTGTCAGCAAAGTAATGTCTCTGCTTTTTAATATGCTGTCTAGGTTGGTCATAGCTTTTCTTCCAAGGAGCAAGTGTCTTTTAACTTCATGGCTGCAGTCACCATCTGCAGTGATTTTGGAGCCCAAGAAAATAAAGTCTGTCACTGTTTCCCTTTTTCCTCATTTATTTGCCATGAAATAATGGGACTGGATACCATGATCTTAGTTTTTTTGAATGTTGAGTTTTAAGCCAGTTTTTTTTTCTCTCCTCTTTCACCTTCATCAAGAGGCTTTTTAGTTCCTCTTCACTTTCTGCCATAAGGGTGGTGTCATCTGTGTATCTGAGGTTATTGATATTTCTCCCAGCAGTCTTGATTCCAGCTTGTGCTTCATTCAGCCCAGCATTTCTCATGATGTACTCTGCATATAAGTTAGGGTGACATGTAAAGACCTGATATGCTCCTTCCCCAGTTTGGAACCAGTCCATTGTTCCATGTCTGGTTCTAACTGTTGCTTCTTGACCTGGACAACAATCAAAAGTGATCCCTGAGATACAGGAAAGAAAATGAATTGAGCCTATGATCTGGTGACAGATCACCAGGCAAGTGGCTATCCACCTGGTGCTCCAAACCAGGAAGAAGTGGGGTCTAGTAACATCCTTTTGATAACAAGACTTCATGTTTCCTCCGAGCAGGGAAATTACGTTCTCAGAAAGCAGAGATGTCCCTTTGCTGATGAAGGTCCATATAGTTCAAGTTGTGGTTTTTGTAGTAGTCATGTGTGAATGTGAGAGTTGGACCATAAAGAAAGCTGAGTGCCAAAGAATTGATGCTTACAAATTGTGGTGTTGGAGAACACTTGAGAGTCCCTTGGACTGCAAGGAGATCAAACCAGTTAGTCCTAAGGAAATCAACCCTGAATATTCATTGGAAGGACTGAAGCTGAAACTCCAATACTCTGGTCACCAGATGGAAAGAGTTGACTCACTAGAAAAGACCCTGATGCTGGGAAAGATTGCAGGCTGGAGGAGAAGAGGGTGACAGAGGATAAGATGGCTAGATGGCATCGCCAACTCAATGGACATGAGTTTGTGCAAACTCCGAGTGATAGTGAAGGATAGGGAAGCCTGGCTTGCTGCAGTCCATGCAGTCACAAAGAGCTGGACACAACTTAGCGGCTGAAGAATAATAACAACTTGTTTCATGCTGTGGTTCTGCGTGTTATTGCCTCTAATCCCTGATAATAGTGGGCTGTTTTGTGAGCCAAATATGCAGGTCCCCACAGTGTGTCTTTGAAGAACTAGTTTCCTTTGTCGTTCTTCCTTCTCCGGGGCCTGTGGCCAGGACCACCTCTCCAAGAAGCCTTTGAAGTTTCCCCCAGCAGAATTTTCTTTTCCAGCCAACAACACCCAAAGTAAACTACTTGCTTCTTTGGGGCACTTTTTCCCTCCTCCCTGTGGCAGAGTTTTTTTCTGAAGGACAGATCATATAGGTGAAATCTGAGCCTTTCAAGCTGGGACTTGCTCTCCTCTGAAGGACACACAATGGAGACAAAAAATTGTGCAGATGTGGGAGAACCCAGGGCATCATCTTCTGCCAGCCTCTATATCATGGAAATATGCCAACTACTTTAAAACCTCTAAATACAAACACGTGACTCTTAAAAATAGGTTACACGATAGGAAAAAATGTTTCACACACTTTCTTTTTCAATTTTTTTGATGGTAAAATATACATAACATGAAATGTACCATCTTAACCATTTTCTCAGCATCCAGTTCAGTGACATTAAGTACATTGACATTGTGCACAACCATTAACACCATCCATCCCCAGAAATTTTTTGTCTTCCCAAAATAAAACTTGTCCCCATTAATCACTAACTCCCACTGCTCCTCTCCTCAGCCTTTGGCAGCCACCATCCTATGTTCTGACCCTATGAACTTGACTGTTCTGGGAGACTCATATAAGCAGAATCCTATGGGATTCATGCATTTGTGACTGGTTGATTTCACTGTCATCCACACTGTAGCATCTGCTTGAATTTATTTCCTTTTCAAGGCTGCATAATATTCCATCATGTAGATAAGGAGCCCATTCTGTTTATCCATCCATCTGTTGAGGGGCACTTGGATTGCTTTGACTTTGGGCTACTAGGAATATAATTCCATAAACTGTTAAAGGTGAAATTAAGGGCCTCATCGAGATATGGTGCTTATGCAGGCTACTTTGGGGGTTGTGCTTTAGCTTCCTGGGCAGGAGAGTGGAGTGTATACTTACCCTTAGGGGCTCAAGTGGTGAAATCGGAGAGTTGGGTTGCATGAGCTCAGTCATGTCTGATTCTGCAACCCCACGGCCTGTAGCTCACCAGGCTCCTCTATCATGGAATTCTCCAGGTGAGAATACTGGAATGGGTTGCCATTTCCTCCTCCAAGGAATCTTCCCGACCCAGAGATCAAATCCGGGTCTCCTATATTGCAAGCAGATTCTTTACCATCTATTAGACTATGTTGTTCTCTGTAGCAGGTTTTCTAGAGAAAGTGTAAGAGGTAGTAATGTGGACAAAAAATGTAGAGATGCTGGAATGAACAAACTATTAATACTTAGTTAAGTGAAGGATTCTTTCGTTTAGAATTTCTTCTGAGCCCTTCAGGCCCTCCCCCAGAGTTTTGTTTTGCTGGTGTCAACTGGGAAGAGGAGCTTGAGAGATGAAGGAAACACAGAGAAGGGGGCAATAGATAGGCAAAGTGAAGTGAAATCGCTCAGTCGTGTCCAACTCTTTGTGACCTCATAGACTGTAGCCTAACAGGCTCTTCTGTGCATGGGATTTTCCAGGCAAGAGTACTGGAGTGGTTTGCCATTTCCTTCTCCAGAAGATCTTCCCAACCCAGGGATTGAACCCGGGTCTCCCCAGTACTTAGTGAAGAATTCTTCATTTAGAATTTCTTCTGAGCCCTTCAGGTACTAAGGCCCTCCCCCAGAGGAGTTTTGTTCTGTTGGGGTAAACAGTATGGTGCCAACTGGGAAGAGAAGCTTGAGAGATGAAGGAAACACAGAGAAGGGAACGATAGATATGCAAAGTGAGGATGCTTCAAAGTGGCTCCTTGGGAACCAGAGATGCAGAGAACAAACAGGAAGTTTTCCGGAGGATGAGGATGCGTGGCATTTGAATCATAGCAAGAGTTTGGATTTGTAGATGCAAGGAGCCTGGTGGGTAGGGCATGAGCCATCACGGGTATGGAAGTCTAGGTGTGAGGTGGCGGTGGCGAAACAGACCAGCTGTACCTTAGCCTGGATGGGGGTGGGAAGGGCTTGGAAACCTTGTTAGGAAGACTGAACTTTCATACTGTAGGATGGGATGGGGAAGTTTGAAGGATTTTGCCCTGGGGAGCAACACAGTTCAGTTTCCCTCCAAGAATGATAAATGTGGAATGAACAGCTAGATTCCCAAAGCCCCGCGGTGAGCGTCTTTATGAGCGGAGGTGCCCTTGCTGTCTTAAATTGCACGCTGAGATTCCAGTACTGTTGCTTCTAACTCTTGAGACCTTCCTCACGGTCCTGACTGGATGACTGGCTGCCTACCTGCACCGATACAGATAACACCGATACCGGCTGCTGTTTGTAAGCTGCACGTTCTGTCCTCTGCCCTCCTCTTATGGCTTTCTGGTCTCTGGCTGGCCCCTCTCAGGTGCGAGGAGAATTGCTTCGGGAGAGAGTGCAGCAGCTGGAGGCCCAGGAGGGACTCTTTGCCGAGTCCCTCGTCTCCCTGCAGTTCCAGAAGGCAGCGAGGATGGCCAGAACCCTGTGGGCGTACACCGCCCTCCTGAGCATCCAGGACCTGCTTCTGGAGGAACTGAGCGCATCGGAGACCCTGACCAAGTCGGCCTGCATGCAGATCCTGGAGTCACACAGCCCGGTGAGTGCAGGACCCAGGAAGGAAAGGATGCCCGCTACACTGCATCCCTCAGTGGTTCTTTCTGGTGACTGCCTCCATTTCTCCCACCATCGGATGGCTGATTGTCCTGTCTCTGCCGAGGGGTCCTGGGGAGGGCTGAGTGAGGTAACTTATGTGGGAGGCTGGTGCACTGTTGCTGCCCAAGGCTCCTCTATTTCATTGCCTTCAGAAAGCAAACCTTTTAAATGTTAGCATTTTTAACATCTGGGAACCTGGGATTCCTCTTGCAGTCAGCAGCTGTTTGTTTCTTTAAGAGTGCTATGAAAAGTAGAGAGAGAATGGCAACCCACTCCAGTATTCTTGCCTGGAGAATCCCATGGACACAAAACCCTGGTAGGTTCCCAGTCCATGGGATCCCAAGAGTCGGACACGACTTAGCAACTAAACCACCACCACCATGAAAAGTAGCTGCGTAACTTTCAATGAGGGCTTCCCAGGTGGCACCAGTAGTGGAGAACCCACCTGCCAATGCAGGAGATGTAAGAGATGCATGTTGGATCCCTGGGTTGGGAAGATCCCCTGGAGGAGGGCACGGCAACCCACTCCACTGTTCTTGCCTGGAGAATCCCATGGACAGAGCACCCTGGTGGGCTACAGTCCATGGGGTCACAAAGCATTGGACATGCCTGAAGCAACTTATCACAGCTTTCAGAGAAGGGCACCTTAGATGTTATAAAGTATTGGATTTGTTTTTATTTTCAAAATTTCAATTATTACCATTTTTTCTACATGCTGTATGTTTTCAAGGTGTGGAAGGTATATTCATAACACAAAAGCTAGCGACATAACTGCTTTGAGGGCTAATTTTAGTTCCTGTAATGTATAATTTTATTATAATAGTCACCTAAATGGAACTCACATTTATTGAGTGCTGTGTGTGTGGCAGGAGAGCACTAATGAGCTGTGTGAAATGGGCATGCTCTCATTTAAGCATTTATAATTCTTTACTCAATCATGCATCTTAAGACGATCGTTTAAGCATGATTAATAATAAGTTGCAATTTTATGCCTTTTTGCAATTATGCTCTTTGTCAGACATTATGTCAGTTAATCATTGAGCCATGCTGTGAACTCGGTAGTGTTTCTGTGCCCAGTTCTCAAGTAAAGAAATGAGATTCGGGCAAGTGGCAGGTCAAGCTTTTTCCAAGGTCCACAGAGCTAGTAAGTGAAATCTATTAGTTTCCGACTTTAGCCCCTGGGTCATGTCCACAGACATCTCAGTTGATCCCGTCAATGGAAGTTCCCATTTCTTCATAGAAAGTAATAAATAACATTAGACTCTGAAGCGTGTGTGCTTGGTTGCTCTGTCGTGTCTGACTCTTTGTGACCCCATGGACTGTAGCCCGCCAGGCTCCTCTGTCCATGGGATTTCCCAGACAAGAATACTGGAGTGGGTTGCCATCTCTTTCTCCAGGGGATCTTCCCATCCCAGGGATCAAACCTGCATCTCCTGTGTCTTTCACATTGACAGGCAGATTCTTTACTACTGCGGCACCTGGGAAGCCCAGGTTCTGAAGAGTCCTGGCTATTTTTCCAGCAAATAGAGGTCACACTGCACTGTGAGACCTGCTTGTAGGGATAGGAAGGAAGGGGGAACCTTGTGGATATCGCAGCACAAAACATCCGACACTGTATGAGTAAAAATCAGTGTACTTTTCCCTGCTTTGTGAGTTCACAGTAGGATGAGGACAATCCCCAAGAGATGAAGATAGCTTAGAAAAGTCTGAACTCACAGAAAGAGATGAATGCAAACCCACAGGCTGAAATCCAAAAGCAAAGGGAGAAAACCAGGACCTCCAGGAGTTGGAGGGTGAATGTGAAGGATCAGGAGGTGGGCCTGTGGGATGTCTTGAGGAGAAGAGCAACCAGTGGGGTTGGTGTGGAGGGTGGGTGGTTGGGGGAGCCACTTGTGCTCAAAGGAGGATCACCTGTCCATCTCCAGCCCTGCCAGGGTTGGGGGTGGGAGTCCCCTCTGTGAGTTTGTCATCAAAAGTTTCTGATAACAGGACAAAGGAATTTAAAAATACTTTAGCCATTCAGTCAGAAAATCTCCAAGGTGATGAATTAAATTAGATATGCAAATATCTGGCAAGATTGACCATTTAAAAAGAGATAAAGAAGTAATATCAGAAGTATAAAAGGCAACATGACAATAGATGCCCTAGAGATTTTAAAAATAAGAGAATTCTATGAGCAATAATTTTATGTAGGTGAATTTCAACATTTCTAAAAATTATAGCTCATGGAAATTGGCTCAAGAAGAAAAAAATCTCCATAGTCCTGTTACCATGAAAGAAATTGATTCAATAGTTTCAGAATGTTCTGACACACACACGAATATCTAACCTTGATAGTTTTATAGGCAAACTCCACCAAACCTTAAGGTAGCAAAAGTTTCCAATCTCATATGCAGATCATTTGGATGTTAAAAAAAGTAGGAATAGTCCTCATTTCCACGAAGCTCATATAACCTTGACACCACAACCAGACATGACTAGTATGAGAAAGAATACAGTTTAGTCTTACCTATGAGCCTAACAAAATATTAATGAATAATCCAATCATCTATAAAAAGATACAGCACAACCAGTATGAGTTTTTCCCAGGAAGGTAAGGTTGGTTTAACACTAAAACATGTATGAACAAAATTCATCAGATTAACAGATTAAAGACACACGATTCCTGTGATTATTTTGGTATGAACAGAACAGGTAATTTATTGAATTCAGCACTCATCCAATATAAGACTCCTTAGCAAATTAGTAATAGGAGGAAATCCTGCAAGATATTTACCCAGAACCCACAGGAAGTATCACTGGTGGGTGACTGGCATGGAGGCAAGGCCGCTGCCTGGAATTACAGGTGAAGGAGGTGAGTCTTCAGAGGAGGGGCAGGACTATGGTCATGTGTCAAGCAAATAAGCAACAAAATGAGACACTAGGAGCCGCTGGCTTTTAATTCCCAATTCATCTCTTCTTTATAATGAAGTATAGAGGGGAAGGAGGAGTTTATAAACTCTCTGAGAAACACCTCAATTCAACTCTAAGACACCTAATGGCCCTTTTTACGTGCAACAACCCTTATTCCTACTAGCAATTGGGTAGCACAATACTCACATTTTTCAATTTTACGTTAAAGCCTTTTTGAGTGACATCAAAGCTTCCTTGTTCTCGAATGTGCTTGAAGTAGAAGAGTTAATATGTCCTGAATTGGAAGCAACTGATAAAACCATGGATACAATGCTGTTTTGTTTTTTTTTTCAATGAAGATTTACATTTGGAGGGAAGACAAACCTATCATTTTACACTTGATATTAGACTTTCATCCTGCAATTTGATCATTCTAGGAAAACCACTTTCCTGTTGGGAATGGGCTTTTAAGCTGTTACACATTCAGAACTTAAAAGCATGAAATGAAATGCTTTGGAAATAGTGATTCCTAAGAAAACGGTGTCAGGTTCCCTTCATTTGATGAAGCGTTTAGACTCATTTTGTGAAATTGGACCACAGAAAGGACATAACTGAATCATGGGGTTGAATGGCAATCATGGGCAGCTTTAAATGTGATGGTCTTACTCATAACACATCATGTGACCCCAGTCTAACTGCACCCACTGTATTTAATCCAGTTTAAGTTGCTTCGTTGGAGAAGGCAATGACACCCCACTCCAGTACTCTTGCTGGGAAAATCCCATGGACGGAGGAGCCTGGTAGGCTGCAGTCCATGGGGTCGCTAGGATTTGGACACGACTGAGCGACTTCACTTTCACTTTTCACTTTCATGCCTTGGAGAAGGAAATGGCAACTCACTCCAGTGTTCTTGCCTGGAGAATCCCAGGGATGGGGAGCCTGGTGGGCTGCCATCTATGGGGTCGCACAGAGTTGGACACGACTGAAGCGACTTAGCAGCAGCAAGTTGCTTCATGCGTATCTGCTTTTCCAAGCTTGGACTGGACGTCTTCCTTTTCTGTCCTCTGCCTTACTGCCCACTCACCGCCAGTCACTCAGTCTGTCTATTCGGCCTTAATTTTCTTACTTTTGACCTTTGCCACCCAGCTTCGCTACTCAGACAGAGATCTGAAAACAAAAAATCTCATCAGGGCCAAGGCATCGTGTTAAGTGTGCAAACCTTCTGTCAGCCCTAAGATGTTTTTATTCCCATTCTACAGATGGAGTTGAGGCTTAGGATTGTTAACTCATTTTACCACAGTCCCAGAACTGGGAATCAAAGCCCACACCTCCTGCTTGCAAAGCCCAGTTCCTGTTCTCACACCAATTCCCGCCTGCCTCCTTCTTTCCCTCCTGCAGTCTCCTCCACCCTTCAGCCAAAGCAACATTTCTGAAAAATAAGGGTAATTAGTGACAGCCCCATTCCCAGCTCCATATTTTAATGTCTCCCCTCTACCCCTCCCTCCCTTAGACCCTGCATTTTAGCCCGTGGACCTTCCTGAACGCTTGAGATACATTCAGGCCTCAGTTCCTTTGATGGACCTCTGTCTAGAAAGCTTCTGCTGCCCACCCTACAATCTCAGCTCTGGCAGCTGCAACAAGCCAAATGTTGCCTCTCTGTGAAGCCATCCATGGGCAGAGTTTATTTCTCCTAGCTCTGTGCTCAAGTCACCCTCCATCTAGATTCCCTGAGGTGACCTGTTACCTGTCACTGTATCTGTGTTTGCACAACTGTCTCCCATGCTAGACTGTGAGTTTCCAGAGTCTAGGGGCCATGTCTCATTCACCCCGGAATCCCTCATGCTCAGTAAACGGCCTGGAACTGTCTGTCTTCATCATCATCATCTACCCATCTGTCCATCCATCCATTCATTCAACAGATGTCTACAGAGTGCTTTCAGAGACAATGGGAGCAAGAGATAGGGCCCCGAGTTAGAGAAACCTGAAGTTACTCCTCTCAGGTTCTTGGGACTTCACATGTCCTTACACTTTCTGCTCCTTAGCTAACTTGTTTATAAAATAGGGTGTTAACAAATTCCTAGTTTGTGCTGGTTTATGAAGGTCCAATATATTAATTCATGTAGATACCACAAATCGAACCTAGCACAAAGTGGAAGTTCGGTGCGTGCTAACTGCCATTATTATTAGTAATAAGATGATGCTGATTACTGTGACTCCTTCCGTAGGCCAGGCGCCTGCTTCCTGTTGGGAAGCTGCAGCTGCTATTCATTCACTCAGTCGTGTCCAACTCTTGTGACTCCATGAATTGTAGCCCACCAGGCTCCTTTGTTCATGGGATTCTCCAGGTGAGAATACGGAGTGGGTTGCCATTTCCTTCTCCAGGGGATCTTCCAGACCCAGGGACCCAATCTGGGTTTCCTGTTTGGCAGGTGAATTCTTTACAGCTGAGCCACTTGGGAAGCCTACTCCCTGTTAGGGAGAGGGATGAACAAGACAATCCCAGAGTCCCTGCCTCAGCATGGAAACTCTAGTGAAGAGAGTAGATTCTAGATTCAATTCTAGAACCACATCTTGGATTCCAGTAGTGCTAAGTGGCAGGGGTTTGAGGATAGGACTGATCCCTGGGAGAACCTGCCATCAGCAACTTAGAACCTGCAGGATATGTTTGTTCCCAACGGGGTTCACCTGGTCTTAGAAAATCAAAGTGTGACATGCCAGCTTTCTGTGCTCTGCCTGTTTCAGGGACATTAGCAGCTGTGGGTTTGTCCCTTCCTTACCCCATGCAGTGGGCTTGGGCTGGCACCTCAGAGGAAGCCTGGTCCATGACCAGCTCCAGGCATGCTGACAGAACATGGGAGTGGAAACTCATTAGTGATGTTGGAAATGCTGTGTTTGGTCATGTTTCTATTTGGGATGCAGCAAAGACAAGGATGGTAACAATTGGAAATCTCATCATGCCAGAAGCCCGTACTCAGAGCATCCCAAACTTTTCACAGCACTTTTCACAGGCAAAACCTATATGCTCTCCATGCTATGACCTCAGTTTACCTCTCTGGCGATTTTCTCCATGTCTTGATTTTTGAGTAATGTTTCTGAGACTTTGATGCAAGCTTTGGCGCCTCTGCAAAAAGGCAGATTGTTTTGTACAAAATTTAGGAGGATCAAGGACGACCATCACCTGATGACGTCTATCCAAGGCCTCTTAGGATCAAACCCCACCCCTCACCCCACCTTCGAGGAGAACACTGGCCAATAACCCTAAAGCCCACTTTCCTGCCCACCCTCTCTTCCCCACCCTAAACAGACCATGGATAGTCTCTTGTACCCAGATTCTCTGACTCTGATGGCCTCAGGCTGCCAATTTCTTGTTTGGCCAGTGACAGACAGTATAGCTTGGGGGTTAGGGGCACAAACCCAATGTGGAGCCAGCTGACCTGATGCCATATTCTCGTTTTGCTGAGTCCCTTCAGTCATGTCCAACTCTTTACAGCCCTATGAACTGCAGCCTTCCAGGTCCCTCTGTCCATGGGATTCTCCAGACAAGAATACTGGGAGTGGGTTGCCATGCCCTCCTGCAGGGGTCTTCCTGACCCAGGAACCAAACCCCTATGTCCTGTGTTTCCTGCATTGCAGGTGGATTCTTCACTGCTGAGCCACCTGGGAAGCCCCCTTAAGAATCACATGACCTGGCAAATTACTTTTTCTCTCTGCCTCAGTTTCCACATAGGTAATGGAAAAGAAGTATGGTTTCCATGTAATTTTTACAAAGATTCAATGAGATGAATCTATGCAGGGCACTGAGAGCAGCGCTGGGCATGACCTGAGTATGGCTGGTGTGAGGCATGATCCATGTTTGCTGGATCAGTCTTCATCATGTAGAATACATGCTGATACCCCACATACATCTGTAACAGGTTTGAGCCGCTGGGCAGGTGCCATGGGCTGCAGATAAGGGGGTAGAAATGCAGCCCTGCACCCCAGGAGCTCACACTCTAGCAGGAAATAGAGCATTGTTCCAGTCTGCTTGTGCTGCTGGTTCCAAACACCATAGACTTCAGGGCTTAAAGAACAGACATTGATTTTCTCACAGTTCTTGAGGCTGGGAAGTCCAAGATCAAGGTGCCAGCCGATTCTGTTTCTGGTGAAGAATCACCGTGGTTTGCACACAGCTGCCCTCTCACTATGCCGTCATGTGACAGAAAGCTCCAATCTCTTTTTCTTCCTGTAAGGGCACTAATCCCATCATGGCGCCCCCACCCTCATGTCTGTCTAAACCTATGCATGTCTGCTTGCAGTCCTGTCTGACTCTTTGCAATCCTATGGACTGTAGCCTGCCAGGCTCCTCTGCCTATGAGATTTTCCCAGCAAGAATACTGGAGTGGGTTGCCATTTTCTCCTCCAGGGGATCTTCCCAACTCAGGGATGGACCTGCATCTCTTGCATTGGTAGGTGAGTTCTTCACCACTAGTGCCACCTGGGAAGCCCTACTAACCCCTAAAGCCCACACCTCCATACGTCCAGGCACCCTCTCACTGAGGATTAGGGATCTAGCGTATGGATTTAAGGAGCCACAAGCATTCATTCAGTCTGTAACAGGAAAATACTAGGGGTAGCGAGTGGGCGGTTGAGGAAGGGGTGTCTGTATCTCCCCAAGGAATGTAGGAAGCCTGTAGTAAGTCCCTGACAGCTTTTGATTGCCGAGGCAATCATTTCAAAAACATCCAACTTAAATAAACAGGTTGCCAACTAAACAACTAGATAAAAGTAGACTGCCCCACCCATGAAGTTCCTGTTTCTGGGAAGTTCTGGTTGACCTACATACCTGACCTCTTGAGTGAACCTGCTTTGCCCTCTCTGCACCCTAATTCCTGCTCTTTTAAGTTCACCAACAGAGAGAGAACCAGTGATCCCTAGGTACCCTGCCTTTGACCCCCAAAATGTCAGAGCACCCGGGCCATGTTCTTTTTCTCTCCTTGCGACCCTGCTGTGTGGCCCAGGTGTGCCATGTGCCCTCCAGAATGTGTTCCTTGTTTTTCAAGGTCCTTGGTGGTTGTGGCTGAGGTCTTGTCCCAGTGCGCAGGCACAAGCTGCTAACTTTGTAACATGCTTCTCTTCCTCACATCTTTCTACCCTTCATTTTCTAGTGTCTGTTTAATATTTAATTTGTACTGAATGTTTAATACTGAAGTTTTACTGAAAATAATATTTTTCAGCTTTTTTATTTTGAAATAATTATAGATTCATAAGAAGTCACAAAAATAGTCATAAGAATCACAAAGACTGGTCTAACCTTAGCATTGGCCCAATAGGGAAATGTCTCTGGGGGCTGCCACAGGGAATGTGGACCCAGGTGAGGACCCCTAGCAGCTCCAGCCAGTAGCATCATGGACTAGGCTGAGACCAGCACAAAACAGTTTCCCAAGGAGGGTCTTCTAAAGCCAGTCTTTGAAAGAAGACTCGGAGTTGACCAGGCAAACAGGGAATCGGCCTGCAGGTAGGGGCACAGCATGTGCAAAGGCACGAGGTGCGAGAGACCTGGATGCAGTCTCATTGTGCTGTTTGCACAGCTGGATGGCGGGGAGGTGGACAGTGATGGGGAATACATGTCCACCCATGGCTGATTCATGTCAACGTATGGCAAAAGCCACTACAATACGGTAAAGTAATTAGCTTCCAATTAAAATAAATTAATTTAAAAAAAGAAGAGGTCCTGCCAGGCTTGCAGCGCCGAGCCGAGAGGGGTGGATTTTATCCCTCGGCCCACCTGCCTTGTGCTCAGTACCTGCCCCTCTGTGTGCAGGAGCTCCAGGAGCTGGAGAGAAAGCTGGAGGACCAGCTGGCACACCAAGAGGCGGCCCAGCTGCAGCGGGCACTGGACAGTTGGCAGCAGTGGGCAGGCGAAGGACCTGGGCTTCTGCAGGAAGCGGAGGAGACAGATTCTGAAAGGCAGGTCTCTGCTGTCCTGCGGCGAGCCCTTAGCAAGGGTCAGAAGCTACTGGAGCATCACCAACAGAGGTGAGCTAAGGACCCAGTGTATGACATCTTCTTTATGCATTCATCTGTGGATGGACACTTAGGTTGCTTCCATATCTTGGCTATTGTAACTAGTGTTGCAGTGAACACAGGGGTACATATATCTTTTGGAAAACATAATTTTACAGCTTTGTAATTTTACACTGTGAAGAAGAGGGTGAAAACTATAATACATAGCATGACTCCATTTTTGAAAACACAAATTCATTGAAAGAAAATAGGCCAGACTGTAATAGATGTGATTTCTGTGTGGTGAGATTACAGGTGACTTTAATGTGTTTGATTATGCTTTTCTGTGTAAACACAACATCAAAGCACAATTCTGTTCCACTGAAATAATTGCATGAGGCTGACTCTGTTTGATCAGAGGAAAATGCTCAGAGATGTTGATTTGACTTGGACTTGATTATGGATTTTAGTATATTTAACACCCTAATGTATTCCAAGTATATTTAACACCCTAATGTATTCCATGCTTCATGGAGAAAATTGCTGCTGATCAAGCTTTTTGTATGAGTTGTACCCTCACAGGGTTTAGATTGTATTAACCAGCAAGAAGGCAGGATAGATAACCCAGGATACCAGCTTTAATCGGCTGAGGGGATAGACTGGGAAGGCCACCTTGTGGGGAAGTCAAGAAGCCTGATGGAGACCTCATTGATAAAGTGCCACCCAGCTTCTGTGGTCAGAGCCAGGTCCACCCTTGGGAGATTATTCTGCCCACTTCAACACAGGAGCATGTGATGGATGAAGACCCCAGACCTTGGTGTTCTTGAGCACCAAGCATGACAGTTAATACTGAGAGTTTTCACATTAGGATCACCGTTGAAGGTCAGGGGGATCAAAAAGTGCCCATTGTACTGAGCAGGCATCCTGAGACTGAGAAGCAAGGCAGGCAGTTCCATTTAACCGATGGATCCATTTATCTAGGGTAACTTACTCACATAATGGGATCACGCAGACAACAACCCAGAAGGCTTCACAGCTTCACTCTAAACCGAGGAGGCCATTGAGACAATTTTATAATTAACCTAGGGTATGGGGTAGATGCTTGGAAATGAGACGTGTGTTCCTAAGTCAAAATTTATGAATGGGTAACTAGTCTCGTGGATGCCAGGAATACTTAGGGAAGGTTTTCATCCTTGTCTAGGGAATAACAAAGCACAGAGAATACCTGACCCTAATGATTGTTAAACAATATCTATTAACTACAAAGCCTGTGATGACAGAGAAGTGATTCATTGCACAGTCCTGGGTGGGTCAGCAGAAGGACAGGAAATACTGTAAGGGCCCAAGATGACATCAGTTACGCTAATAGCCATGTAGAGCACAGGCTGCCCTAAAAGTCTGCCCACAGAAAAAAGTCTTCATACAGTTCCCACAAAAATTCTCACTTGAAGGAGCCCTCCATCCTGGTGAGCAGTCCCTGATTCATGTATTTGCGAGATAATTTAGCTAAAAAGAGGCCAGCTTCCTCTGGCTATCTCTTTTGATGGATTTTTAAAAAATCATGTAGATTAGGTTTTTGATACTTTGTTATTTAACCAACTAGACAGTCTTCTCATAGGATCACTTTATAACAACACTGAACTTACGGAGATTTATTTTTCACCCTAGTTTGAGAGAGGAGCAAGAAGACAGTGTCGTGCTGGAAGATTTGCTGGAGAATATGGAGACTGACACCTTTGTGACCCTGTATGGCCAGGTGAGAACAAGTTCAACGTGTCCTGGGCCCATCCCTTGCCAGCCCATAACTTGACCTTTTTCTCAGAGTCCATGTTTCCTCACCTGCAGGACACAGATGATAACAAGAACCTTGAGAACTGCTAAGAGGATTTGTGAAAATCCCTGGCCCAGGGCCAGCACCTCGGGGACATTCAGTTGGGGTTACAGCAGCAGCAGAAACAATAATAGTAATCACTGCCTTGATCAGTTTCTTTTCTGTGATTAGACAGGCACCCAATGGTCTTCTTCTCAGTCTTAAATAGGTTTAATATACACAGAGTAAGTTCTACCAGGAACAAAGTTAGTCATTGAAATCTGGGCCATATAAGGAGAACGCTGATATTGTACACCATGTTTCTACTCTTCTGTGTTGAGGTTAGGTAGTCTCATTCTAGGCTGGAGCTGCAGCCCTCACCAGCGTTCCTGAGACCGAGCGCGAGGCTGTGCACACGGAGTCATATGCAGAGCTATGTAACTCTACTAGTGGTGTTTTATGTGTCTCCCAAGGTGGGCTTCCTGGTTTCTTTGAGTCTCAGCAAATGTGATTTGTGACAGTGGCTTATGCCAATCACAGGCCATTGGGAGGTAGGTGTTGCTGACCTTGCTTCAGTTCAACGATGTCACTGTTACACTCTGATTCTTCCCACCTCTCCTCGAAGTTCCAGCTGCTGTATCTGTGTTCACGTGAAGAGGGTAAAGGTAGAACACAGTCACTCTGCATTCTTCTCTTTCCAGAAAGTACCTGCCACCAAGTCTCTAAAGCAAATTATACACATGTCCTGAGGAGACCCGCCCATGGATCCCTGGTTGCCAGGGGGGCTTGCAAGTTCAACACTTCTTTTCAACCTCCAAAGAGAGCCAGCAGGGAGCAGGGGTAGGGGCACTTTCCGGTGTCCAGCCAGCAGGATTGGCCACAACTGTCCACAGGCACACGCATCTTCTCACTTGTATTAGTTTCCTATTGCTGCTGTAACAAATCACTACCAATTTAGTGGCTTAATAGAACACAAATTTATTATCTTCTTGTTCTGTGGGTCAGAAGTCCTGCATGGGTTTTACCAGACTAAACTCAAAGTGTCAACAGGTCTGTACTCCTACTATGGTTCTGGGAGAATCTGTCTCCTCCTCATTCCAGTAATTGTCAGAATTTGATTCATTGTGGTTGTAGGACTGAGGTTTTCATTTCCTTGCTAGCTGTCAGCTGATGGCTGTTACCAGCTTCTAGAGGCATTTGAATTTCTTAGTTCATGGCTCCCTTCTTTCATCTTCAAACTCAATAAATCACATCTTACTGATGCTTATTCCATTGTCATCACATCTCTCTCTGACCTACCACAGCAGGAAAAGTTCTGTGCTTTTAAGGACCCATGTGATGATGAGGTTGGACTCATCTGGATAATCAGTCTAGGTTACTCTCAGCTCATGATCATTAAGCTTCATCACAAAGTCCCTTGCCCTATAAAATGACATATTCACAGGTTCTGGGATGTGGCATGAACACCTTCGAGGCCGTTATTCTGCCAATCACACCAGACAGGAAGACAAGGTTAAGCCTCAAAGTCAGTAGTGAGTCTAACATGTTTCTTCCTCTTTGACATGAGAGCTGACCTGGGCTTTCTTGATATTTACAGGAAGAGAGGAGTACCCACTCATGGCATGACCCAGGAGAGTACTTGCCATATATCTCACTGTCTGGCAATTCTACTATCATCCCCTTATAGACAGGTTCTCCAGAAGGGACATTATTGCCCAAGATCACATTGAGGAGTCCGGTGGAGCTAGGATTGGAGCCCACATTCTTCTACTCATGTCTGTTAGCCTGAGCTCCAGACTGGGGATGGGGGAGGAAGCAGAAGTTTCCAGAACACCTGTTGTGTGTTGAGTATCATCCTAGGCACTCATATCAGTTATTCATTTAATCCCTGAAGAAAGCTGGGAATCAGGAACTATCTTCTCTATTTTGCAAATAGAGCAACCAAGGTATGAATGGGTGGCTTAGGGATCCAGGGCTCACCATCCTCCTTGGAGCTCAGGACTCGGCCTGGGGTTGGGGACTACACAGCACGTGCTCTTGCTGCTGTGTTGCCTGCAGAGCACATGCTGCCCCTGGCCTGGGTCTCTGTGGGAACTGAGCCATCTCCCACACTCACTGTGATTCCCCCTCTTCTTTGTTACTAAGAGACTTGACAGATGGCCAAAGTGTCATGTGTAGAATATCATCCAGGTTCATCCCTAATTTGTTGGCTCTTTTAAACTGTAAACTCTGCTAAAGAACTGGCTCTGTCAGCAGTAAAATGCTGATGGGATGGAAGCCTTGAGCAGCAGGAATCATTTAGGAGGGTTACTTTTCTCAGCACCCCCTCTCCAACCTGTGCCTTGTAGAATCCCCCCAGCAATGTCTACTCAACTTCATTTCTTTCTTTCTAGCCCTTGTGTATTAGTGAGGGTTTTCCAGAGAAACAATCACAAAGACTTGGGAAAAGAGGGAGAAAGAGGTTTACTTTAAGGAATCAGCATATGCAGATTGTGGAGACTGGCAAGTCCAAATAGGCTGACAATATAGAACAGCAGACTGGAGACCAGGAAAGAGCCAGTGTCGCAGTTCAAGTTCAAAGGCCCACTACTGGCAGAATTCCCTCTGGCTCAGGGGTCAGTCTTTGTTCTGTTCAAGCCTTAACCTGATTAGATGGAGCCCACCCACACTGTGTAGGGCAATCTGCTTCAAGTTCACTGACTCAAGAGTTAATCTCATTCAAAAGCTACATCACAGATATATCCAGATATGTTTCTCCATATAAATCTTGGCACTGTGGCCCAGACAAGTTGATCTAAAAAATTAACAATCACTCCCTTTGTAGAGGAGTCCTGTATTTTGTCTGTTTCTTCTTTGTACCAGGCAAGAGAAAATAACCAGGGAAACCCAGTCCCACCCCCATTCTTTCTTCTTCTTCTAAATACTTCTCCCCCTCTTCCTCCTCTTCCTTCTTCTCCTTCTTTTTCTTCTTTCCCCTGCAATCTCTGTCTTTCTTTCCCTCTCTGTCCCCAACCCTTCCCTGCCTCTATGTGTCTTCCGTTTTATTTCCTGCTTATTACACTGCCTTAGGGACAGCATAGTTTGAATTACAAAATTTGCATGAAAGATCATTTCCACACGAGCACCCATGTTTTCATATTTATGCAACTTTGCCAACTCCTCTTTCTTTGCATATTTATGACAATGTCAAAATAGCACTCAAATGCCTGCTCTGTGCTAGACACATCAACATCATCCCAGTTAATACTCACTGTTGCTCTGGGGCCCTGGCAGTGGGAAGAGCCTCCCCTAGGCACTGCTGCAAATCCATCACTCCTTCTGTGATGGCAATGATACCAGCAGCAGTGGATATCAGCCCAGTGTTGAGGAGAGGCATGGAGAGGATCATCACTGGACAGATGAAGAAACTGAGGGTCAGAGAGGTGATGTGACTTAGCCAAGGTCCCACAGCCAGTCAGTTGTGGAGCTGGTTTTAAATCAGTTTCTCTTCCTTTAAAGGTGCTACTCATTTCATGTTACTGCACCATTCCCTTTGAAGCAAAATATTTCCTAATTGTTTCGTGAATAAAATGGGAAGGGCAAGCTCATTTTAAAATGAATGGTATTAACCCAGCAAGGCAGAAAGTTTCCTTGTGCTGTGGGAAGAGGTTGGGACCCCACCTGAGGTCCTCACTGAACTCATCTCCTTTACTCCCTCGAGGCACCAGTATGACTTGTAGACAGAGAGTGAAATTCTTTTTAACCACATATAATATGACTTCAATTCAGTTCAGTTCAGTCGCTCAGTCATGTCCGACTCTTTGCGACCCCATGAATCGTAGCACGCCAGGCCTCCCTGTCCATCACCATCTCCCGGAGTTCACTCAGACTCACGTCCATCGAGACAGTGATGCCATCCAGCCATCTCATCCTCTGTCATCCCCTTCTCCTCCTGCCCCTAATCCCTCCCATCATCAGAGTCTTTTCCAATGAGTCAACTCTTCACATGAGGTGGCCAAAGTACTGCTGGAGTTTCAGCTTTAGCATCATTCCTTCTTAGAGTCAGCTTAACATCTTCTGAAGAGGTTTTTTCTTGAATAAATATTGACTGTGCTCCTAGTAAGTGGCAAGTGCTATCCTAGGCCCTGAAATTTTAGCAGCAAAGTAAACAGATGAAGCCCAGGCTCTCAGGAGCTGATATTCTAGTGGATAGAGCAGGCAAGCAACAAAATAGATACATAAAATATATATTATTTTATATGGATTATGATCTCATTTTTATAGTCATGTCCGTCCATCCACCCATTGTCCATCACTCCATCTGTTTGCCTCTTCTTTCATCTGTCTCTTTGTCCACCCATCCATCCCTCTAGCCATTTATTCATCAATCCACCTCTGTCTATCCATCCATCCACCAACCATCTCTGCATCCATCCATCCATTCATCTGCCCATTTGTCCACTCATCATCTATCCATCCACTGTCCATAACTCATTTATCCGTTCATCCATTTCAGAGAAGGCAATGGCACCCCACTCCAGTACTCTTGCCTGGAAAATCCCATGGATGGAGGAGCCTGGTAGTCTGCAGTCCACGCCATCCATCCATCTATTTTTCTATTTACATACATGCCTAGAAAGATTCCTAGAGTGTGCTTTGCCTAATGTTACTGATAATTATTTCTGGGTAGTGGCACTTGGAGTAATTAATAGCATTTTTGTGCTTTTCCCAGGTGGCGCTCATGGTAGAGAACCTGTCTGCCAATGTAGAAGACATAAAAGATGCAAGTTCGATCCCTAGGTCGAGACAATCCCCTGGAGGAGGAAATGGCAACCCACTCCATTGTTCTTGCCTGGAGAATCCCATGGGTAGAGGAGCCTGGCAGGCTGCAGTCCATGGGATCAACTGAAGTGACTTAGCATGCTGCACATTGCGTCCCTAACTCCTGGCCAGTTCTGCTCTGTTCTCCAGCCCTATGCTCTGTCAACTCTGGTCATTCACTTGGAATCATACAGGGTGTGAGTGTGCAGCCTGGCTCTTTCCAGGCAGTGGAAAGCCCTAGGGATCCGTGCATTTCTTTCTCTGCAGACTGGTATTCTGTGGTATGGCAATAGTACAGTTTCTTCAACCTTCCACTGCTTTAGGGCCTTTTCAGTTGTTTCCCACAGCCTGTACTGTTCCCTCTGAGCCCTGTCGCCTCACAGAACATGAGTGGGAGGAGAAATTACTAATTGGCCTGGCTGCAGGCCAGGGCTATAACTATGATGAGTGAGTTACCCTCTATCCAGGAGGGTAGCTGGAAGGGATGGATGAAGGCTTAGGGAATATCATGGGGAGCCAAGGCTGCTGACCAAATAGATTTTCTTGACAGCTCTGTAAATTTGGGGACAGCTTTTCAAGACCAAGCTACTAAAATATTTATCTCCCTGGGACAAAAAGTCCTAAGACCGTGATCCATTCAACCCTGCTGTTCATCACAGTGAGAGCCGTGAGGCTCTGAGTCCCTGCATTCACTCCTCCAGGAGCTGAGATTGGCGTCGTACCTGTCGAAGCTGTCGATGCTGCCGGGGGCACGCTACGCCGGCTCCTGACCGTGGCTCTGCCCGCAGCCTCTCAGGCCGAGCTGCTGGCTCTGCTGGACTCCGTGGGCCAGAAACATCAAGACCACGTGGTGGAGAACGATGGCAGTGGGGTGCAGGCTGACCTGGGCAGGAGGGGGTGAGTGCAGGGTCGGCCACCTTTGGAAGATGAGGTCCCATTTTCCTGGGGGTGGTGAGCCGGACCATGGGCACAAGCACACACCCTTCCCAGGGGAACTTCCTCACTCAAGGAGCAGATGGCATCCAGGGGTGTCATCATGCATCTTGGAAGTCATCGCAGGCCCAAGGGTTTTGTCCACAGCGTCTCTTTCCATCATCGGTTCACTTACCAATGGGATCTTAAGACAGTAGGTTTCCTTGGGCTGTAAATATGCCATATACACCCAGTAAATGCATGAAGGAAAAGGCAAAGAAACACCATGGTTATATCAGCTGGAGCAACTGGCTATTAGCATTTTGTTACAGTTCTTCTTCCAGAATGGGTTTGTCTGCTGGGTTGTATGAGTATGTGCGGGGTGTGTGTGTGTGTGTGTGTGTGTGTGTGTGTGTGTGTGTGTGCGTGTGTGTGTGCATGTGCATGAGCACGCATATATAGGAATCCCAGTATATACAGCCTTACCTCCTGCTTTTCAGAACCTTATAGCAGAGGCAAGTTTGCTTATTACCTTTCAGCTCTTGTCCACGTGCAAACATCTTCCTAAACATCTGTTTCGACTTTCTGCTATTTTTATTAACAATTTAAAAATTCATATTTTTCCCAGTTATAGAAACATCTCCATAGATATTTTTTTCATAGCTGCTTATTATTTTACTGAGGTGTGTAGCAAAGTGTATGTAACTGTTACTCTACTGCTGAACATTTAGTTTGGGTTCATTTTTCCTCAATTATAGATAAGGCTGCATAGATACTTTAGGGTCAAGTTGCAGGTGTGCATTTTGTCAGTTAAGGGTCTTTATTAAGGAAAGGCATGAAGGGGGACCTTGGATAAGGTGAGTATGGGGCAGCCAGCCGTGCCACTCAAGAGCAGAATTTGTTAAAGGTGAGGCTGCAAAGAAAGCCATGACCAACATGGAAAGTGCTGAAAGCCAGGCAGCAAAGCCCAGTCCTCAACGAGGATCCCCTGGAGGTTAGGGGAAGGTCCTGATGCCGTAAGTCTGTGGAAATGGCATGATTGTGCGGACATGTGTATACGCATGTTATTTTCCCTGACTTGTAAAGGAGTTTCTGACTCACAAAGGCAAGATGCACAACAGAGGAATAAGAGTAGGGTTGGGGCGCAAGGAAGGATGGGAGTGTGAAAACAGCTGTAGGGAAAGGGAGAGAGTCTGCAGGGGCTGGGAAGAGCAGGAGGGACCCAGCATGGGGGCGGGGCTGGACGTGTGGGCGTGGCCGGAGTTTCCTGTTTCCTCCTGCTTTCTCTAGTGCAATCAGAGAATACGCAGGCAGCAGGTACTGGTGGAAACCCAGGAGCAGGAGCTTGCAGGGTCACAGCCTGGCCCAGCGTGGGTGAGGATTCTTCACCACCACCGCCCCTCCCCCCGCTCTGCCTTCCCCATAGCCCCTCTCAGCACGCACCCCCCACCCCACCCCACCCCACAACCCCCATAGCTGCTCAGTGTGAACCAGCTGAGGCAGAGTATGAACTTGGCCAGAGCCAGACACCAGCGGACACTCGCTCCTGTATTGACTTGACTTGAACCCAAGCCCGTGGACATCTCACTTCCCTGTCCTGTTCGCTGTCCCTTCTTCAGTTGAGAATCACGTGGCATTCGGGCTCCCTGCCTTACCCCCCTTCTAAGCTTCCATTGTACCTTCTCAATCTTCTTATTCATGTATTTATAAAACATGTATGAGCTTTTAGTATGTCCACTGTCTTAGGCACCGGTGTAGGTGGGAGAGTAAGGGACAGTCCTGCCGCCCAGAATGTCCACTCTGGGGAGATGGACCACACACAAGCCAGCACAGAGAGCTCTTTGCTTCTGGAATCTTCCATGCATTCAACTGCTGGGATGCTCAGACTCAGCTCAAGTGTCCCCACATCTCAGCAGCCTGCCTCTATCTGACTGATGTCACGTGCTACCTGTTTGTGACCCCTGGACTGGGGACCGATTGGGGCAGAAACTGTGTCTTGGCTTGGCCAGCAAGATGCTTGATGAGTGTTCACAGAGTGAGTGAGTGAGTGAGCAAATGTGAATACTCTCAGGGTTTTTTCTGTCAGCCAAAGGTCATACTGAAGGAAGGAGTTCCCAGAGGGCTTTTTAGGATTAGGCATCACTTGAAGGTTCTGTTCTTTTGAAAATATAAGAATGTCTCTTCTTGCCTTCAGGAAGCACCAGGGCTGGTGGCAAGCCTTAGAGAGCAAACTTCGTGGAGAACTGATAAGCAGAGGATTAGAGAAGATGCTCTGGGCTCGGAAGAGGAAGGAGAGGTAAGAAGGGCATCTGTTCAGGTGGGCTGGAGGGGTTGTCAGCCAGGGCACCCATGAGCCCGGAAGGGGAGGTGGAGGGGACCACAAAGGGAGGGTTACTGTGGACGCAACACACTCCTTCCCTCCAGACAACATCTTTATTCAAGGTGGGCTTAGTTTATTTTTCTTTCAAGGGAGAGCATGAACACAGAGCCATACTACCAAAATGGGCTTAGTTTAAAGTGAAGTAAGTCAGACAGAAAGACAAATAGCAAACAATAGCACTTAGATGTGGAGTTTAAGAAAAATAATACAAATGAATGTACCAAATGAACGTAAAACAGAAGTAGACCCACAGACTTAGAAAACAAGATTATGGAACCAAAGTTGAAAGGGGCGGGGAGGGATAAATTAGGAATATGGGATTAACAGATACAGACTACTGCATATAAAATAGATAAGCAACAAGGATTTACTGTATAGCTCAGGGAACTATAGTTAGTATCTTGTAATAACCTATAATGGAAGAGAATCTGAAAAACAATACATATATAAAACTGAATCACTTTGCTTTACACCTGAAATAAACACAATATTGTAAATCAGCTATCCTTCCATTTTTTTAAAAAAAAAAGCGAAGTGAGCTTAGTCTAGGAGCTGAAGATAAGCCGCCTGGTATCAGTGGGACAATGTGCTATCATTTATTAGCATTTTAATTGCAGTACTTATTGTAACTAGTGGCTCTTTTTAAATGGGGCCTCATTAGGAGAATTATTCCTTATAAAGGCTTAGACTTTATAGTTTACAAAGCCCTTTCTCATCTTGTTGCACTGAGCCTCTCTGCTTCCAGAAAGTGGGAGGAAATCCCACGGCCACGCTTTACCAGCTCAGGGAGGTCAGAGGAAGAGACTCCCACTGGTGAAAAGTGGCCGTGGGATTTGGGGGCACTGAACCAACCCCTCTGTTTCCCTGAGCTTCCAGGCCACTGCTCTTTTCACTCTCTTGAGTCCCTTTCTCTTTGAGCTGTGGTGACGGCACACCTGGAGGGCAGAGGCAAATTGGAGGCAGGGTGGTTTTAGATTGCCGCAGACAACAGGAACTTGTGTGTTTCCCACTAGAAATTTGGGAAAAGAGTAACACGAGTGACAAGAGTTACGATAACCCGTTTTCACATAACAGGTTAAAAGTGATAACCAAAACGTGCTGTGGAAACAGTGATGCCCAAAGGGCGTGGCCGAGTCCTGCAACTTCCAGAAGTTCTCAGGGTGAAGCTGCAGAGACCAAGCTGCCCAAAGAGTCCATGATAACAGTCTCAGAGCCATTGATAATAGGCTGGACATCAAAATTTAGTCCCAGAGGAATTAGATCAGGGTATTGAGCCCAAACCAAGAAAATTAAATTCAGGCCATATAAAGGGAAAGCACTCCACTAAGGACTGGAAATCAGGGGTCCTAGAGTAGGATGAGGTTGGGAGAGCAAAGGCATTCTGGGGCTGCGCTGATGTCAGTGGGCGAGTGCAGATCAGGAGGACCCTGGGCCCATGGTGCTGGGCCGCTGTGCCCACTTTTCTCTGCCTCAAGGCGCTGTGGACGGGTGGTGGGAGGAGAGAGACTGTGAGGCAGAGGGAACTGATGGAGCTGTCTTTGAATCCTTGCTCAGATGACACAGCTGCTAGGGCAGGAGTTCATGGTGACGGGGTTGGAACCTCAAAGCCACTTCTCTTCAGGAAGGACCCATGAGCCTACCAGTGGCCTCCAGTATGTCAGCCTGCAGTGACATGGCCCTGTCCTGCCCTGCTTGGGCAAAGGACTCTGCGGATCTCGGAGGGAGTCAGCCATTTCCAAGTGTAGCTGAAACAGAGGGGCTGGACCGCTCACGGGCAGGATTCCAGCAACCCTTTATAGGATATTCCCCCAGTGTGTCGCTCTGTTCTATTTCTAACACATTTTACCTAACTTCTAACTGTTGACTTACACTCAGATTTTACCAGCCTGTGTTTAGTGTGAGGCCCACAGGCAGTGGCATCCTGGACAATGTATCCTAGTCGTCTGTGGGGAGACGGGAAGCTCTGACTTGCAGCATCTGTCAGGTTCCGTGGTGTGAGACACCTCCACCCTGGCTGATCGCATGCCGACAGCATGATGACAACAGGCTCACCAGACTCCGGAGAAGTGAACAGTCGTGAGTCAGTGTGAGCCGTCTGCAGCCGCCCCTGCCATGGGCTTCAGCTAATCTCAGGGGCCACCCTGGCAACCACAGAGAAAACCCTTTAGAGTGACACCTGACTGGACACCTAGGAACCAAGAGGGAGTTTTTCTGGAGAGCTCTGTCAGCACAAAATGTCCAGTCTGATTTTCTGTTCTCTCTTTAGCATATTAAAGAAGACGTGTCCCCCTCTCAGAGAGAGGATGATATTCTCTGGAAAAGGAAGTTGGCCGCACCTGTCCCTGGAGTCCACTGACGAACTGACCCCGGTGCCCATTGTAGGGGCAGAAGCCGTTGATTTATTAAACACGGGTGAAAAACTCTTTATCTTCAGAAATCCAAAGGAGCCTGAGATCTCACTGCACGTTCCTCCCAGGAGGAAGAAGAAGAACTTTCTGAACGCCAAGAAGGCCGTATGGGCCTTGGGCATGAACTAGCCCAAAGGGAAGTTTCTAGAGTCTGAAGACACAAAGATTTGTTTTCTCCTGCTCATTTTCGTATGTGCGTGTTTTATGTACAACTCGCAGGTATCGATTGTACATGAAGGAGACTGACACATCTCCTGACCCTCCCCCTCTCCCACCATGACTTTCAAGGACTCAGTATAATCTGGTCCCATGAATTCCCCAGGTGGCCCACTCCCTTCAGCATCACAGGGACATGAAGAGACAGGGGACCACCCCGTGAACCCTCACTGCTTTCAGTCCCAGCTCACGGAGGATCTGGGGAGACCCCCAGCCCCCAGTTCACATGCCCGAAACACCTGACTGAAGTGTGGGCTGTGTGTCAAAGGGCAAGGCTCTCAGTTCTCACACTGTGTTTGTTAGATATTCTATTTTTATCAAGGGAACTTTTGATTAATAAATGCATTTTATATAAAGCTACTCTCAAGGAGACACATTTTTGCTTTCTGTAGGAACCATTTACTTATTTTTTATGTTTGTTTTATTTTTTTAACTTTTTATTTTATATTGCAGTGTTAGAGGGCATGGCAACCCACTCCAGTATTCTTGCCTGGAGAATCCCATGGACAGAGGAGCCTTGTGAGCTACATACTGTCCATGGGGTCACAAAGAATCAGACACAACTGAAGCGACTTACCCTGCGTGCATAGCCAACTATGCAGAAGGACATGGCACCCAGTATGCTTGCCTGGAAAATCCCATGGACAGAGGAGCCTGGTGGGCTACAGTCTGTGGGGTCACAAATGAGTCGGACACAACTTATCGCCTAAACAACAAATAGCCAATTAACAATGTTGTAATAGTTTCAGGTGGACAGCAAAGGGACTCAGCCATACCTATACATGTATCCATTCTCTCCCAAACTCCGCTCCCATCCAGGCTGTCACATAATGCTGAGCAGAGTTCCCCGTGCTGCACAGTAGGTCCTTGTTGGGTATCCATCTGAAATACAGCAGTGTGTGCATGTCGATCCCAATTCGATCCCAATTCCTAACTGTCCCTTCCCCCAGCCTTCCCTGCTGAAACCATAAGTTCATTTGTTGCTTTCTGTAGGAACCATTTATTTTTAGTCTCGTCTGAGGTTTTGGCCCTATGTTGTGATGTTCAATAGAGGTTTGCCCTTCATCATTCCAGGTGCCTGAAGAGGTGCCAGCCACAGGGCTGTACCATCTCCAACTCAAATCAGGAAACCCAGAGGCTTGAGATCATAAAGCCAGTAAGTAACAAAGTCAGGACTCACTGAAGACTTTGCAGCCCCAAACTCTCATCCCTTCTCTTGGACCTGGTAAATGGACACACACATGCCCTCGCTTGTTTGCCAACAAACTGACTGCACACAGATCCTTGTCTTTCACAGCGTGCTTTCCTGGGCCTCTCCATCCTCATAGTGGTGGTTGCATGAGCATTTCCGAGAACAAGGCAAATAATACAGTTACAGTTGTATTGGGTCTACAGTTACCGTGGGTCTTTCCTGATGGTGGGAAATGATTGGGCAGGGAGTCCTGTCACCAGCAAGAGGAAGAAAAAGGATCCCAATGATGAAGCATCTTTTACAAGAGAATCACTTCTATTAATAGACCCTTCCAGCTACTTGAATCCACTTATTAATCCTTGATGACACCCAGCAGGTGGAGATAACTACTCCCATCTTACACTCAAGGAAGCTGAGTGTCAGAAAATTTTAAGTTTCTGGCAGTCACACCACCTGTGGAGGAATCCTCACTTTGAACCCAAGTCTCCTAACTTTCAGACAACCTGAAGCCCAGGTCTCTCTTTCTCGTTTTAAATATTGATTTATTTGGCTTTACCAGGGCTAAGTTGCAGCAGGCAGGATCTTCCTTGCAGCGTGTGAACTCTTAGCTGCGGCGTGTGGGCTCTAGTTCCCTGACCAGGGATTGAACCAGGGTCCCTGCATTGGGAGTGCAGAGTCTTAGCCACTGGACCATTGGAGAGTCCCCATGAAGGTCAAGTCTTACTTGCAGTTCTTCCATGGGCACCATGCAGCATGGTGATCAAGGACCTTTACTGGGGGTGGCGCTTCTTCCAGGGAACTCTGTGTACCATTATAGTGGCAGTCAGTTGACCACATCAGTGCTATCGTGGATATGCACAAGTAAGCCGTTCAAATGCAGGAGAGAAAAGTGAATGGGGTCGATTTTCCCATCAGAAGATCAGGTGAGCAGAGAGGAGAGAAAGGGCAGTGAGTTTCACACACAGGTAGTGGAATGGAAAAGGCACGATCTTTGGTATAAGCCAACACAGTTCAGATCCTGCTCTATTGCCTGTGAGCTGTGTGTCCTGGGCAAGTCGCTTGACCTTTCTGAACCTCATTTTCTTCATCAGCAAAGGGATAGTGAGACTATAAGAATTAGATGAAGCCAGATCTGTGAAGCGCTTGGTGGTGGCGTGGGCCTGCCACATCTATGTCCTTCTGTATTCTTTGAAGGTGATCTGTTTGCTTTTCTAATAATTTCCTGATTCTAGGACTCAGCTGGAATTATGCATGACTGAAAGTAGATTGCACACAAAGATTTGAAAAAATATCTCAAAATTATGGGCTGAAGGCTGAATGAATAAGCTATTAGCAACAACAGGAGGTGCTCAAACTGTTCAAAATACATTTAAACCTAATAATAACTCCCTATGTTAATAGAGAAAGACTAGCTATTGGTTTAAGTTCTCTAAACTCACTGCATGAGAAACACGAAGACATGATGGGAAAGCTTGTGCTTCTGAAATCAGGTAGATCAGGTTTAAATCTTGGCTCTACAACTTTTGAGCAAGTCACTTGACCACTCTGAACCTTAGTCCTCTTAGTCTCTTTATCTGGAAAGCAGAGGCCCTAATACCTACCTTAGGGTAAGGATCATCACAAAGGGTGAAGATATCACATATCATATAAAGTGTTAGCATTGTTAGCATACGGTAAAATGTTGGTGTGCAATAGTGAAGCTTATTTATTCTGTTTTTACATATTCACAAAATTGAGTTTTGTGTTTTCCTTTCATTCCTGTTTCCACCCTAGGTAGAGACAGTGACCCTTCCAGAAGGGCTTCACCTGCCACAATATATGGAAGGCTATCCATGAGAGGCTTCCATGATAGCTGGGTTTCAACAGTACGTGAACTGTGAACTTCCAGATGTTCAAGCTGGATTTAGAAAAGGCAGAGGAACCGGAGATCAAATTGCCAACATACGTCAGATCATTGAAAAAGCAAGAGCGTTCCAGAAAAACATCTGCTTTATTGACTACGCCAAAGCCTTTGACTGTGTGGATCACAATAAACTGTGGAAAATTCTTCAAAAGATGGAAATACCAGACCACCTGACCTGCCTTCTCAGAAATCTGTATGCAGGTCAAGAAGCAACGTTAGAACTGGACATGGAACAACAGACTGGTTCCAAATTGGGAAAGGAGTGCGTCAAGGCTGTATTTTGTCTCCCTGCTTATTTAACTTATATACAGAGTCCATCTGGAGGAGGCAGTGGCAGCCCACTCCAGTACTCTTGCCTGGAAAATCCCTTGGACCGAGGATTCTGGTGGACTACAGTCCATGGAGTCGGGAAGAGTCGGACACGACTGAGTGCCTTTCACTTTTCACTTTCACGCATTGGAGAAGGAAATGGCAACCCACTCCAATATTCTTGCCTGGCAAATTGCATGGACAGAGGAGCCTAGTGGGCCACAGTCCATGGGATCACAGAGAGTCAGACATGACGAGCATGCACACACGCACACGAAAGCCTTGCTGTGGGAATTTGGGGAGTGAGATCCAACCTGACAGCATATTTGGGAACAGCTTGAAACTTATGACTCCAAATTTTTACCTCCAGACTGGACTTCTTCCTGGGCTCCAGACCCTTTTGTCTGTCCAACCCTGAACCCATTGGCTTCCTGGAAAACCTGTTCCACTACAGATGTCCCCTCTCTGAGTGGACGGGACCAAGCCGGAAACTTACAAGTTATCCTAGACATCTCCCTGTTTCTCAGTCCCCCATATATGATGACCAAATCTTGCTGATTGCACTACTGCCTTAGTACAGTGGTAAAACCTATACCCTCCCCCACCCCTCCCTGCCTGCTTAGGTCCTGTCTCTCCCAGATGGTGCCAGCAGCCTCTCCTCTGGATTGGCTGCAAACAGTCTGTTCTATGGTAGCCATATCTAAGCCACTCTCTTGCTGAAAGACTTCCAAAAACTTTTCATTACTTACAAGACCTCCATGAACTGTTCTCTAATAGCCTTCCTATCTGTGTCTATAAGGGAAGTCTTTATTTTCCAAGGAGCCGTTGAGTGGTAATGAGACACAAAGAAGAAAGTGCATCTAGATTTCCATCCTGGATCTGCCATTTACCATGTGGCTCTAAAGAAGCCACCTAACTTGTTTTCCTTCCTTATAATAGCTTTATCTGGTTTTAGTATTAAGGTAATGGTGATCTCATGGAACGATTTAGGAAGTGGTTCCTCTGCTTGTACTATCCAGAAGTGATTATAGAGAATTGGTTTCACTTCTTCCTTGAAAGAGGAGAGTGAAAAAGTTGGCTTAAAGCTCAACATTCAGAAAATGAAGATCATGGCAACCGGTCCCATCACTTCATGTCAAATAGATGGGGAAACAGTGGGAACAGTGTCAGACTTTATTTTTGGGGGCTCCAAAATCACTGCAGATGGTGACTGCAGCCATGAAATTAAAAGATACTTACTCCTTGGAAGGAAAGTTATGACCAACCTAGACAGCATATTGAAAAGCAGAGATATTAATTTGCCAAGGCCCATCTAGTCAAAGCTATGGTTTTTCCAGTAGTCATGTATGGATGTGAGAGTTGAACTGTGAAGAAAGCTGAGCACCAAATAATTGATGCTTTTGAACTGTGGTGTTGGAGAAGACTCTTGAGAGTCCCTTGGACTGCAAGGAGATCCAGCCAGTCCATCCTAAAGGAGACCAGTTCTGGGTGTTCATTGGAAGGACTGATGCTGAGGCTGAAACATCAAAACTTTGGCCAATTGATGCAAAGAACTGATTCATTGGAAAAGACCCTGATGCTGGGAGGGATTGGGGGCAGGAGGATAAGGGGACAACAGGATGAGATGGCTGGATGGCATCACTGACTCAATGCACATGAGTTTGGGTGAACTCTGGGAGTTGGTGATAGACAAGGAGGCCTGGTATGCATGGGGTTGCAAAGAGTCGGACATGACTGAGCGACTGAACTGAACTGAACTTTCTTGAATAACGATAATCATATGAAACAGTCTCCAGTGAGTCCATCTGGATATAGTGCCTTCTGTTTTGGAAGGCAATTGATTCAAGGACTTTAACAGATATAAGCCGATTTATATAGTCTTTTACTTGTGTGAGTTTTGGTACTGTGTGTCTATCCAGAAACTGGTCCATTTCATATAAGTTATCAAATACACAGCATGAAGTTTTGGAAAATACTTGTTTATCTTCCTTTTAATATCCATGAGAATAGTTGTGATGACCATACTTTCATTTCTGATTTATAATAGCTTATTCTTTTTCTGTCCCTTGATTAACATAACTACATGTATAGCAATTTCACTGATCTTCTTCAAGAACCAGAACTTATATAAGAACCTCATTGTCTTGATCTTTTATTGCCCTATTTTTAATTTCCTTGACTTATGTTCAAATTTTAGTATTTCTATTTTTCTAATTTTTTTCTATTTAAGCTTAAATGGCAGTCTCTTGCAGCCCTTTATGGTCCCCTTACCTCTAATTTCTTCTTTTCCAGGAGAAACTATTTTCAGTTATTTAGCTGTTTCTTGTGGCATCAACTTTTATATTCTTAGGAACATACTGCAACTTTTCAGTGCTGTGTTATTCATAATATATATTGACCTTTTAGGATAGCAGATGAGAATTTAGCTCTCTTAGACACACATACATGTACAGACACATATACAGGTAAACATACATATCCTTCCTTTCCAGTTATCTGATGCAATTAAAACACAATTTTCACTAAATATTCAGCATTTTTATTAGTAACATTTCATTTGAAGTTGAGCCATGTAGAGAATTTTAATTACATTTCCTTTTTCTGTGTAACTTTTTGTTTTCCCTAGTGTTAATAATTGGCTAGAAACTGTAGTTATGGCTAAAAATGACTCCTTATCTTTGGGAGAAACATACTGAAATATTTATGAAAGAAATTATGTGATGTTAGAGATTTGCTTCAAGATAATATGGAAGGGCTTACTGGCCATGGTGAAGTAACAGACTGAATTTAAACTCCCAACTTAACTAGAGAGCTCGACAAAATACAGGAGAGAATGATTTTCAGACACTGGGCAATAGGCAGCATGGGACTGCAATATTGGAAAGGAGGGAAGTAAATGAAGGGAGCCCTACGACTGCCCCAGCTCAGGGCCAGAGGGACTTTTAAGGCTGCAGATCATGGTGGTGGGGGGGGTACCCAGGGCCCAGCAGTTTCCTTAGGTGAGGAGACAGAGAATGGAAATCAAAGAGGCTGAGGCAAGTGAGATTTATAAGGCAGAATATGGAGAAGAGACATTAGAATGGCGAGAGAGAGAGAAGGCAAGTTAGTTTCAACAGAAGGGCTCCCTTGAGTCTGTCTGGATACTGAGCCCTGTGTACATGAGGAGAAACTGTCAGCGGGGACAATGAACCACCAGAAAAAGTAGTTTTTAAACAATTCCCAAAGCTCACCAAGGACTGGGAATATTTTCCATTCCCACTAGCCTGAGTGTGATGCATCAGCTGGTCTTCTGATGGATCTTGCCTTGGTAATCAGAATAAATTAACTGCTCTGGGCCCATCACAGCAAAGCTTAAAACAAGTCTCAACAAATCTATTGAGACAGAGAGTAGATTAATATTTGCCTGGAATCATAAGAGATGGGCAGGGGCACGGGGAGTATGGAGAGTGGTGGCTATTGGGTACATTTTGGGGTAGTGAAAATTTTCCAATGTTAGATTACAGCTATGCTTGCATAACTCTGTAAATATACTACAAACACAAGAAACTGTATACTTTCAGTGGGTGAACTTTATGGTATGTAAATTTTATCTTGATAAAGCCATTAAAAAGATTTAAAAAATAAAGAAGAAAAGAAGCCTCAGACAATTTAAACTGATCCCAAGTGACTTAGCAGCATGACAAAACAAAGCCCAAAGCCACTTAAAAGAATGCAAGATACTCCAGTGCCCAATAAACTTAAAGTAACCGGTGTCTGGCATTCAATTAAAAATTACCAGGTATGCAAACAATAAGAATATAAGATCCATAAGCATGGGAGAAAAAAAAAACACCCATCCAATTGAAATTGTATTAGAAATGACAGATAGGAAAGTATTAGCATATAAGAACATTAAATCAGCTATTATATTCCCTGTATGTTCAAAACGAAAGAGAAAATATGAACATGATGGGAGAACAAGAAGATATAAGAAGATATAAGTGCTCAGGCAACTTCTGGATTCAGATCTGACATGTAAAGTGCTTAGAAGTCAGAACTCTCTCCAACAGGAAGAAAAGCTGAAAAACTGAGAACTAACATCTTTTCTGGGGCCCATCAGAGAACTGAAATCACAGGACAAACTTCCGCCCTGAAATCTGAAGGGACAGGCCAACTGAGAGAGTCCCAACATGACCCAAGACTTAAACAGATTCTGTGTAAAGGGATTTGTTTTGTTGTTCAGTCGCTCAGTCCTGTCTGACTCTTTGCAGCCCCATGGACTGCAGCACACCAGGCTTCCCTGTCCTTCACTATCTCCCAGAGTTTGCTCAAACTCATGTCCATTGACTTGGTGATGCTGTTCAACCACCTCCTCTGCTACCCTCTCCTCCTGCCCTGAATCAGGATCTTTTCCAGTGAGCTGGCTCTTCACATCAGGTGGCCAAAGTATTGGAGCTTCAGCTTCAGCATCAGTCCTTCCAGTGAATATTCAGGGTTGATTTCCTTTAGGAAAAAGATGGAGACAGAGATTCCATGCATGTCAACACTAATCAAAGAAATAAAAGCAAAGGCTGTAGTTATATAAGGAAGCAAATCAGACTTCAGAACAAAGGAAATTATCATGGATGAAGAAGATAATACATATTAATAAATGGGTCAGTTGTTCAGGAAGATATAGCAATCCTAAATACATATGCACCTAACAATAAAGTATCAAAATTCATGAGGCAAAAAGTGATAGAACTTCAAGGAGAAATACTCCATCTAACAGCAGCTGCGTACAGATACTTCTCAAGTTCACATGCAAAATTCACAAAGATAAACCACATTCTGGGCCATGAAGCACAACTGAAAAAAATCTAAAAGAAAAGGAATTATACAATGTATGTTGTCATATCACAGTATAACTATACTAAAAATCAAAAACAGAGAGAGGGCTGGAAAGTCTCATAAGTATTTGGTATTAAAAAACACACTTCTAAATAACACATGGGTCAAAAAGAAGTCTCAAGGAAAAATTTTTAAATACTTTGAGTTGAATGAAAATGCAACTTGAAAAATGTATGGATGCAGCACAAACCATATGTAAGGGAAAATGTATACCATTAAAGGCATATAGTAGAAAAGACCAAAGATCTGAAATCAGTCATCTAAGTTTCTCCATTACAAAGCTGGAGCAAGAAGAGCAATGTATGAGACAGACTCAAATTTGAGGCTCTGTGTTGCCCCGATGAGCTGTGGGACTCTAGACTAGCTTCTCAACCTTCATACTACTGATTTTGTTCATCTGTACAGAAAGAATATGAAATCGTACCCATCTCATGGTTGCTGAAAGGATGAAAAGAGAAAGTCAATCCCAATGAAGTATGAAGTGTTAGTCACTCAGTTGTGTCTGATTCTTTGTGACCCCATGGAGTGTACCCTAGCAGATTCCTCTGTCTGTGGGATTTTCCCAGCCAGGAATACTGGAGTGGGTTTTCTTTCTCTTCTCCAAGGTATCTTCCCAACCCAGGGACTGAACCCAGGTCTCCTGCATTGCATGCAAATTCTTTACCATGTGAGCCATCAAGCCATCTGAGCCAACTCCCAATGTCCAGTCATATTAAGGGCCTAACAAATGATGACTGACTGTGTTGCTATTGATGTTTTTGTGGCAGTACAGACTAATATAAACATTCTATGTTTTATTCAGTTTTATTTTTGTTATTCAGTTGTTCAGTGGTGTTGATGAATAGTTGTTAGGAGAGCTTTAACAAATACAAATAAGTAAAAAAATATGCAGACTTATGGGAGACAAGAGAGTTTGCCATTTAATCAATGTCTGTTCAGTAAATGAATTAATGAAACAGGAAAGAAGGAAATGAAAGAGGGAGGGAGAGAGGGAAGGAAAGGGGAAGAAAAGAGGGAGCCTTGTTTTTCAAGTGATTATGTAGAAATATTAAAAAAAGGCCTTGAGAATGTAAAGCAAAATGTTAACATTACTTGTCCCCAGAGAATTGATTACAGATGATTTTCTTTTATTTTTCCTTTGCGCTTCTCAATAGCTTCAAATTTTGTTAAAATGAATCTTTATTGCCTTTGTAATCAGATAAGAGCAAAGAATGATATCTAAAATCAGAGATTTGGTATAAAGACCATGATTTTCATTATTTGCCTTCTAATCATATTCCTGGTGTAAAAGTATCTAAAGCCCACTTCACATAACAATAATGAACCATAAAACCAACTTTCCTACCAGTTTTTCTACTGTGCTATTATTGGGTACATTTGAGTGATCAGCAGACACTCATGATTTTAGAGATTGAGTCCTGCTGCATGTAACAGGAATAAAAGATTTTAGTGAGGTAAATAAGATAAAAGTTTGGTTTTTTTCTCACACAACACACTCTAGAAGTGGCATCCAAGCTGGGACAGAAGTTCCACAATGTCACCAAAGCCATCTTTCTGCTCAAGCCGTCCTAGGGGCATGGCTTCCATCCTCACAATTATCTCATGGTCCCAAGACGGCTGCTGCAACTCCAGTCAGCACATCCTCATTCTAGGCTGTGAGAAGGAGGAGAAAGAAGAGCAAAATATATCCATTGTGACAGCTCACTTTAAAGACCCTTTCTAAAAGCCCCACTTCTTAAGGTCTGCATGCAAATTATTGGCCTGAATTAAGTAATATGACCACTCCAACTACAAGGGTGGATGTCAAACGTCATTTTGGAACTGGCATTCTCCAAACTGGGCTTCCCAGGTGGCCCAGGGAGTAAAGAACCTGAGTGCCACTGAGGGAGACATAGAGACATGGATTCAATTCCTGGGTCAGGAAGATCCCCTGGAGAAGGAAATGGCAACCCAGTATTCTCACTTGGGAAATCCCATGGACAGAGGAGCCTGGTGGGCTACAATCCGTGGGGTTATGAATAGTGGGACACAACTGAGCACATATGAAGAAGTTGAATGAAAAGGAGAAAAGGTTTGGGTGGGCAACTCAAAATCTTTGCCATATTCTTGTGTGGCCATTGGGAGACCAGAAATAGTTGGGAATTTTCTTATGGCAAGAAAGTTAAGGCTTCTGTGTGCCATTTCTTCTATGAACATTCTCATTTACTCCTCAAAACTCTTTAGACTCAGAATTGGATATTACTATTCCCATTTACCTCTGGAAACTGGGACTCAGAGTAAATTTGTCCATGAGGCAAATGGGTGACAGCTATGCAAATCTCAGCTGGGTTTCTAACTTGGGTGTCTCTGGCTCCAGAGCCCATGTCTTTCCTCTGCACCATTCTGACTCCCAGTGGTCTGCAAATGGAAGCATCATTCACTTATTCTTACAACCATTGGCAAGTGCACTGGGCATTGACACATAGTAGATACTTAGGGAATATTTGTCCACTGAATGAATGAGTAGCACCCTGCCTTGTGGGGAGGAACTCATTGTCTTCCTGGTGAGGAACATCGGTCAGGGCCACCCCAGAGCCATCTACGGGTGCTGTGATTTCCTCTTTCTAGGGAGCACTGAGGAAAATGCGACCAAGGATACCGGGTACACCTGGGCTGTGAGGACCAAGTGGGATGCTCAGACAGAAAGGGAACTCAGGCTTGAAGAGTCATGGTGAGGATGGGAAGATGAGGTGAAGGAGTTCCGGAATTAAAGGGTCAGGGTGACAGGGTAAGTCCTGGAGACAAGGCTGGACTTGTCTCAAAGCTCAGTGTCCTCAGAGAGAAACAAACTGGGGGCTCAATCTGGGTGCCTGTGGGACCCCCCATATCTTCACCACTTTACAGCCCCTGACTTTCACTCTCTAATCTCCTTCTCAGCAACTCAGTTTTGGCAATTTATGGAGTGAATGCCAATAAAGTGCCCATCTCCTGATGGGCAGGAGACTCTGGCAGTTTGTCCTGAAGCTCCCATTTCGTTTTTGAATTACATGAGCTTACTCTTCCCTGTTGGTGAATTGGCAAAACTCGCGATGACCAAGGGCGTTCTGTGGACTCATCCTCAGGTCTCCAGCTCCTGGGACAGTAGGTTGTGCTTGCTTTGAAGGTTAATGTGCCCACACTTTCCCTACAATTGTGCCTTTTGAAAGTGAGAAGGCAGGAGTGTGTAGGAGGGGCTGTAGGTATATGGATGGTGGAATTGTATTCTTTCCAGAGAAAATAAGTGTAAATCTGAGGTGGCTCCATGAAAGCAACGGTTAATCTCATTCCTCCTCTAGTGAGCTGAACATTTGACAACTTACAGACACAGATGGAAAACATAGAATTTTCTCTTCTTCAGTTCAGTTTAGTCATTCAGTTGTGTCCAACTCTTTGTGACCCCATGGACTACAGCACACCAGCCTTTCCTGTCCATCACCAACTCCCAGAGCTTACTCAAACTCATGCCTATCGAGTCATGATGCCATCCAACCATCTCATCCTCTGTCGTCCCCTTCTCTTCCTGCCTTCAATCATTCCCAATATCAGGGTCCTTTCCAATGAGTCAGTTCTTCACATCAGGTGGCCAACGTATTGGAGTTTCAGCTTCAGACCTTCCAATGAGTATTCAGGACTGATTTCCTTTAGGACTGACTGGTTGGATCTCCTGCTGTCCAAGGGACTTGTAAGAGTCTTCTCCAACACCACAGTTCAAAAGCATCAGTTCTTCGGTGCTCAGCTTTCTTTATGGTCCAACTCTCACATCCATACATGACTACTGGAAACACCATTGCTTTCACTAGACGGACCTTTGTTTCTCTTCTTCTGTAATGATTTAATTCCCATATCTAGTCAGCATTTTCTGCTCTAGAAAACTTGACCTAGCTGCAGCCAGGTAAGCCCCAGAAAAGTCAGTGATTTCTTGGTTTTAAACACAGATGTTTCCAAAGTTTCTCCCTCCTCACTTTGCCACCCCTGCCATGGTGGTCTCTGGGAGAGGGAATCACCCAAGGGTTTCCCTTGATGAGCACCCTGAGGGGTATGATCAGCCTGCTGATGTTTAATTGTCAGTTTCCCCCTCAGCTGGTGGCCAGGGTGCCCACATTGTCATCCAGGCTTGTGTCCCCTGATCACACCCCCTGGCTCAGCTAGGACCTGCACCCTTCCCTTACCTCCCCATCTATGCCTGTGTAGAGATGAATTCCCTGGCACTGCCCTGCAGTCTACCACCACCTGGACCTCACCGTACCAACCCAGCTCCAGCACCTTGATGATAATGTACCCTTTCCTTGAGGCTTCCGGTACTCCTGCAGCCCCAGAAAGGAAGCAGGTACAAGTGCCCTCCAGATGCCCCTTATTTAACTGAGGTTCCATCCTTCCCCTTCCCCACCTTTGGGGTTTTGCCTGGAGAAGGTGTTCCAGTGTGGGATTCTTTCTATAAGACACTCTCTTAGCCTCCTCTCCTATTTTTTCTCTCTTCTTCCTTCCTTCTTAGTCTCACCTCCTGTTGAGTTTGAAAATGGTTTTTATTCTTAATATATCTTTGCCAGCTCTACTGTGCATGTTTTAATTTGTATATTCAGAATCCACTCAACTCTCAGATCCGAGAAACAACTTTGAGCCTCTGCAAACATGCCTCTTGCAGTTGAAGATCTGGGTTTCAAACCTGTGTCTTCTATGATTTTCAAGAGATTGTTTTGGAAGGCATTATTTTGCCGTGCCATGCAGGTATGGCACAGGGAGGTAAGAAAAGGGAACAAAATGCATGCTGGCAAAGGAGCTTATTTTCAGTCCTTCCAACTCATCTTACCCCAGTATGGTCTCTCTCTCCATGTCTCACCTTCCTCAGAGTCATGCCAGGCATTGGTCCTGGCCTTTCCCTCAATTCCTTGAAAAGCATCAGCATCTGTTGTGCTTCAGGGTCTTTACACCTGATCTGTTTCCCTTTCCTGCAACATACACATGTGTACATGCGCACAAATATACGTGTGTACATAACTTCTGTTGTAGTCTGATTTCTGCCATGACATTCTAAGAAGACCACGTGTGCTGGTTGTTGCTGCTTGTTTAGGGTGGATGGGAAATGAGCACAAGGAGATAGGTGCTGGTTGAGGGTGGGGGGCTTGGTTAGCCCAGAATTTTCTCTTGATCCATGTTCAGGTGTCTGATAGGAATTGCACAGATGTTTGTTATGAGGGTGGACGTCTGAAAGGATATTTCTACATGATCTTAGACTAAGCATTGCAATCATCAGAACTTCTGTTCTCATAATTATAAGTTGATCAATAAGGAATTCCTTCCTGCCTGTGTCACTTAAGCAATGTGGGTGAGGTGTGGAAGAATTGTTTCCATGGAAAGGCAGAAAAAACCATTCACTGGTGATACTGTTGAGGTTGGCAGTGGGCCCAGGAAAACTGAGGAGAGGCCTGGGATAGCTGTGTGGTTCCCATGAACAGGGGATGCATGAACTTTCCCTGCCATGATGAGTGGTCTTTTTGCCCAGAAAGAGAGCTCTGAGGAGCCAATCCTGAGAGCTTGCTATGTGACCAAGAACTTGCCTCTCATGTGTAAGATCCTACTTATGTCTCATAGTAACTCTACAAGGTTACACCTCCTAGGGCTTGTTTTCTTACCTAGAAAATGAGCATAAGGATCTCTACTGCCAAGCCTGTATGTGTGTAGGTTAAAAGAGGAACAGAATCTCAGATAACTAGAGGGGTGATGGGGTGGTGACAGTGTCCTGCACCTCGATGATGGGTCAGAGCTCTAGAAAGGAAAGACAGGAAGTCCTGTGTGTCGAGCACCTTGAGAAAGAGCAGCTTCCTGTCAGGTAGTTGCATTTAATTGTAGGACCTCGTGAGATGAATATTCTGTTCCATCAACACTGGTCCTGTCATTTCCTCAGCTCCTTGAAAAGCATCAGTGTCTGCTCTGCTTCAGGGTCTTTACACCTGATTCGTTCCTGCTTCCTGGAATGTTTCCCTTCCCTGCCACATACACATGTGTACATGCACACACACACACATACATGCACACACGTGCCATCCTTATTCTTCTGCCTGGCTAGCTTCCTTAGATCTCAGATGTCCCTTTGAGAGGCATTCTTTGAGGTCTGGACCTAACATGCCTTCTCTTCATTCCCCTGTGGTCCCCACATGTCTAACTTCGAGTGTGCATCACCGTGGTTGCTGGTATACCTCAGCGTGCCTGGGTGGCCAGAGACCAGTGGAGGCTGTGACTTCGTCTCATCTGTGGTCCCCACCCCCATGCAGCCCCAGCACCTGGCACAGGGCTGGGCATTTACTAGCTGCTCTACTCACATTTGCTGCATGAACGCATGAATCACTTACTTCTCCGGTTTCCCTGGTGGCTCAGATAGTAAAGAATCCACCTGCACCACAGCAGACACAGTTTTGATCCCTGTGTAGGGAAGATCCCCTAGAGGAGAACATGGCTCCCTACCCCAGTATTCTAGCCTGGAGAATTTCTTGGACAGAGGAGCATGGCAGGCTAAATTAGATTTTAAAAATTCATTAGCCTGCTTAAGTGTGTAGTGATGGGGAACATTCAGACACTGAGAGTGGGAATAGAAGTTGAAAGAGCTTCTCTGAAAAACCTACTTCCCCACAAATTTGCTAGCAGTATATGCTGTCCAAGTGTTAGAATTTTGCCAATTTGCTGGGTGAGAAATTGCACATTAAGGTAGTAAAAAAAAAACTGTATTGAGGTATAATTGATATGTAATAAATTTCACATGTTTAAAATGTACAATTTCACGCATTCTGAAGTATGGATACAGTTGTTAAATCATCATCAAAATCAAAATAGTAAACATATTCATCCCCCAAAAGTTTCTTTGTGCCCCTTGGCAATCCCCCTCTCTAAAGCACCTTTTCCCTCATCCCCAATCACTGACCTGCTCAGATGCTATAAATTAGCTTGCATTTTAAAGCATTTTATATAGATGGAACCAAACAGCCTTCTTTATTTTTTTTTCTTTCACTCAGTATAATCATTTCAAGTTTCATGCATGTCATTGTGCATATTAATAGTTGGATAGTGTGCATTCCTTTTATTGCACAGTAATTCTCAGTTGTGTGGATATACCACAAAGTGTTTCTTCACTTACTTTTCGATGGTCATGTGAGTTGCTCCAGACTTTGGCTATTATGGCCTTCCCTGGTGGCTCAGCTGGTAAAGAATTCCGGAAGACTTGGGTTTGATCCCTGGTTTGAGAAGATCCCCTGGGAAGGGAAAAGCTACCTACTTTAATATTCTGGCCTGGAGAATTCCACGGACTGTACAGTCCATGGGGTTGCAAAGAGTCGGACATGACTGAGCGACTTTCACTTTCACTTTCCTATTATGGATAAAGCTCTGTATGGACATGTGTTTTGTGTCTCTTAGATTGTTGTTGTTGTTTAGTTGCTAAGTTGTGTCCATCTCTTTTGGGACCTCATGGACTGTAGCATGCCAGGCTCCTCTGTCCCTGGAGTTCCACAGGCAAAAATACTGGAGTGGGTTGCCATTTCCTTCTCCATGGGATCTTCCTGGACCAGGGCTAGAACCCACACCTTCTGCATTGAAAGGTGAATTCTTTATCACTGAGCCACTGGGGAACTATCTATCTCTTTTGGTTTTTCCCCATGGATAGTATATAGAAATATGATGTTAACTATGCTTTTTTCAGGGATGTCCTTTACCTTATGGAAGAATTTTCAATTAATTCCTACTTTGCTAATAGTTTTAATCAGAAATGAATGCCACATTTTGTAAATTGTTTTAAATTTTCATCTATTTCATAAGAGATTTTTCTTTTCCATAATTTTTAGAATAAGTTACATTGATTGACTTTCAAATATTAAATCAACTTTTTATTCTTGAGATAAACTCAACTTGGTCATGATATACTGTTCTTTTAAAATAAAATATCACTATTTGCAAAAATCTTCCTGAAAACGTTTGCAGCTAAGATCACAAAGAATATTCATCTGCAATGCTCTCTTCTACTTTGGCCACCTGATGCAAAGAGCAGACTCACTTGAAAAGACCCTGATGCTGGGAAAGATTGAGGGCAGGAGGAGAAGGAGACAAACGATGAGATGGCTGAATGGCATCACCGACTCAATGGACATGGGTTTGGGTGAACTCCGGGAGTTGGTGATGGACAGGGAGGCCTGGTGTGCTGCGGTTCATGGGGTCGCAAAGAATCGAACACGGTTGAGTGACTGAACTGAACTGAATGTTCTCTTCTGCTGTCTTTCTGGTATTAGAATCAAGGTATTGTCGGTTTCATAAAAATGAGTTGGAAAGTATATTCTTACTTTACTTTTCTGGAAGAGTATGAGGAAAATTACGTTTATTTCTTCCTTAAATATTTGCTAGAATGCAAAGGGAATTTGAGTACCGAGAATTTCCATGATTGGGAGATTTTTAATTAAAAAGACAATGTCTTTCAACATATAGAAAGTTCTGTGTTTTCTTAAATAATCTTTGGTAGTTTATATTTTCCAAAGAGTTTTTCCTTTTCACCTATTGACATATTATTTATTTATTGACTTAAGGCTGTTTGTAATATTTTCTTTTTTTTTTAAATTAAATTTATTTTTTTTTAAATTACAATACTGTATTTATTTTGCCATACATTGACACGAATCAGCCATAGGTGAACACAATCTGCCAATGCCGAAGCCCCCTCCCACCTCCCACCCCACATCCTCTACTTGAATCATCTTGTCATCTTTTTAATTTCTGTAGAATCTGTAGTGATGCTACTTCTCTCATTCCTAGTCTTGATAATCTGTGCTGTCTTTGAATTTTTTTTTTTTTTTATGATGATGAGCTTGGTTAGAGGCTTATCAACTTTACTGACCTCCTCAAAGAACTAGTTTATAGTTTTAGTGATTTCTCTCTACAGTTTTTTCTATTTCTGATCTTATTTTCATTATTTCCTTTATTTGACTTAATTCAGATTTTTTAAAAATAGGGACCATTTTAACGTCTTTATTGGATTTGTTACAATGTTGCTTCTGCTGTGTTCGTGTTCTGGGTTTTGGCCATGAGGCATGTGGGATCCCAGCTCCGTGTCAAGGGATAGGTCCCGCACTGCTCGCACTGGAAGATGAGTCTCCAAACACCGGATGGCCGGGCAAGGCCCTATTTGAGGTTTGATTTGCTCTTTAAAAAAAAAAAATCTAGTTTCTTAGGGGGAAATCTGAAGTCAAATCTTTCTTCTTTTCTAATATACACAGTTAGTGCTATCAATTTCCCTCTAGTAAATGCGTTGGTGACTCCAACAAATTTTGATCATTTCTGTTTTGGGTTGAGTCCATTTGTCATCGTATTCCCTGATTCTTTACATGCCTGACATTACTTTATTGAATGATAATCATTGTAGCTTGTTAAGGGCTAGATTGGAGAAGGAAATGGCAACCCACTGCAGTATTCTTGCCTGGAGAATCCCAGGGACAGGGGAGCCTGGTGGGCTGCCATCTATGGGGTTGCACAGAGTCAGACACGACTGAAATGACATAGCAGCAGCAGCAGCAGGGGCTAGATATTTCTGTGTTCGATTCTTTGCAATGCCGTGGACTGGACTCCTCTATCCATGGGATTCTCAAGGCAAGAACACTGGAGTTGGTTGTCATTTCCTTCTCCAGGGGAGCTTTCCAACCCAGGGATCAAACCTGGGTCTCTTGCACTGCAGGTGGATTCTCTACCATCTGAGCCACCAGGGAAGCCCTAGATAAGTTTGTATTCCTATAAATATCCTTTGTTCTTGGGTGCAATTAATCACTTGGATACATTTTGATCTTTTGAGTCTGGTTTTTAAGATTTTGCTTCAGTGGTAAAGAATCTGCCCACAAATGCAGGAGACACAGGAGTCTTGAGTTCGAGCCCTGGGTCAGGAAGATCCTCTGAAGGAGGAAATGGCAACCCACTCCAGTATTCTTGCCTGGAGAATTCCATGGAGAGAGGAGCCTGGAGGGCTACTGGCCATGAGGTTGCAAAGAGTCAGACATGACTGAGCACACAGGTACACATTTAAGATTTACTAGGTGGAAACCAGGGCAGAGTTTAGTCTATGGCTAATTGTCCATCTAGTCAAAGCTTTGGTTTGCTAGTAGTCATGTATGAATGTGAGAGTTGGACTATAAAGAAAGCTGAGCACTGAAGAATTGATGCTTTTGAAATGTGGTTAAGACTCTTGAAAGTCCCTTGGACTGCAAGGAGATCCAACCAGTCCATCCTAAAGGAGATCAGTCCTGAATATTCATTGGAAGGACTGATGCTGAAGCTGAAACTCCAATACTTTGGCCACCTGATGTGAAGAACTGACTCTGCAAAAGGCCCTGATGCTTGGCAAGATTGAAGGCAGGAGGAGAAGGGGATGACAGAGGATGAGATGGTTGGATGGCATCACTGACTCAATGGACATGAGTTTGAGTAAGCTCCGGGAGTTGGTGATGGACAGGGAAGCCTGGTGTACTGCAGTCCGTAGGGTCGCAAAGAGTCAGACACGATTGAGCAAATGAACTGAACTGAATTATTCCCCATTGTTGGGATGTGGTTTTTCTTAGTACTCTACAAAATGACCCCTGAATTAAAATGTTGTAAGATCTGGGAGCAGCACTATTCCCAGCCCTGTGTGAGCCCTGAATACTCTTCCCTCTAGTCCTTTTTAGTGGTTCTTTCACTGGCCTCAAATAGTTTTCTCACATGCATAGTACTCTACTGATTAAATGAGGGCTGCTCTTTGAAAGTCTCTGAAATTCTCTCCTCTGCAGTGCCCTACCCAGAATCTCTGGCCACCTTGAACTCTCTGGACTCCGAGCTCTGTCTCTTTAACTCAAGGAGCCCTTGGACTCCATCTGAGTTCCCTTCCCTGCAGGGATGCCTGTAATGTCTCTCAAGGCAGAAAGTGGGACAATCATAGGGCTCACTTCATTTATTTCCCGTCTTTCAGGGTCACTTTCCTTTATTGCCCAATGTTCAATGTCTTGAAATCGGTTGTTTTGTACCTTTGTCTATTAAAGACATTTTTCCTAGGCAGAGGGTAAATCTAGCTCTTGTTACTACATCTTGGTCATAAGCTTAGACGTTGTTCAGTTTTCAGTCAACCCCTTGGACTGCAGCATGCCAGGTTTCCCCATCCTTAGACCAAAGTGGTTTTAATTTACTTTTCTCATATCAGTAAGGTTCTTCATCTTTTCATACCATTGAGATTCTTTTCTGTGAATTGTCTATTCATTTCTTGGCTCATTTCTCACCAGGGTTTTTCTTCCTTCTATAATTTTGAAAAACTCTATAGAGATTTATATGTTAGGGATACTAACACTTTGTTGTTCTTGTGATTTAAATTCCAGATATTTCCCTAGTATATTTGTCATTTAAAGTTTTATATTTTCTCATGCAAATGTTTTTAATTTTTATGTAAAAATACTTCCCCTTATTTTTTCTAAATTATTAGATGTATTCCTTAAAAAAAAAAAAAGCAATATACATAAGCATATTGTGAAGAAACCAAGCATTCAGGTAAACTCTTCAAGCATCCCTTGGGTGAAGGATGCTGAGGTTCTGATATAACAGCTAGCCTGTCAGTACCGATATTTTTTTAAAAGAGAATAGTATTTTTAAATACATTTGTATTGAATATTTATATGAATTTTTGTTGTAAAATATTCGCTGAAGTTGGATGAGGTAAACCTCTGCATGTTGAATTCAGTTTCGTGCGTGCATACTAAGTCATCTCAGTTGTGTCTGACTCTTTTGCCATGCCTTCCTCCAGGGGATCGTCCTGACCCCGGGGGGTCAAAGTGATGGCTCTTACATCTCCTGCAGTGGCAGACAGGTTCTTTACCACTAGTGCCACCTAGGAAGCCGTGCATTCAGTTGTGTGTTTTTTCAAAGCTCTGTCTATAATGAAAGGGCCCCTAGGAAGAAATTCCAAGCACAGGAACCCAGGCAGGAAGACTGGCATTTAGTATGGGCAGGGAAGCAAGGCTAGAGAAGAGTGGTGTCATCGCTGACTGTGCATGTGCTATGCAACGGGAGAATAGGAGAACAGAGTCGTAAGAGAAAGTCTTCAGTGGGGACAGTCCTGTTTGTGGCTGCCTAGTCGGTGGAATAACCTTCCTAGACTTGGAATCTTACCCTCCTTATGATTTCTGCATCCCTGAAGCAGAAGTCAGTCACTCACTTTCCCAGCCTCCCTTGTAGTTCAGGGCAGGCATGTGACTCAGGCTTCACCAATCAGATGCACTGACATGAGACTTTGATTTGCCAAAGAGAAAGGATTGGATGAGGCAAGCGCATCTGGAAATTCACTTTCTCAGGAGAATTACAGCAGAGGCTGCTTCAGAGAGGGGCAGGCAGGGCTGAGGGGCTGGGGTTCACCCTCCTAGGGAGCCTTGTGAGCTAAGATGTCCATGCTCAGTGGAAGTGGCAATAGGCGACCTTCACTGGAGGTGACAGTAGGGCATTTGGACATTGTTCCTGGATATTGTCGCCACCTCAAACTTGATCTTCAGACTCTTTGATTGGGAAGGGTGGGATCTGGAAGTAAAACTTCTTTAAATTAGTAGTGGGGGTACCTCTGGCTATTGCTCATTATTAATGGCTCGTCAGTAAGGAGACATATTTGAAACCTGCACCTTCTTCCAGCTAATAAGAAAAAATAGAGGGAGACAAATAAAAAGTTCCCCTTGTTTTCTTTAGAGAACAGAGATGAGAGAAAATAAAACCATTGCATCGTGGCCACCAACCATCCTCTTTGTTCATTTGAAAAGAAATTGAGGCTTTTCTGTATACCAGATGCTGTGCCAAGTGATAGACTTCTGTGAGAAGCAGGAGGAAAACCAGGATATCAAAACTTTTGACCAGTTGTGATATCAAAAACGATAAAAGCCTTTATCACTCACTGCAATTGTGTCCGGAAAATAATTCTGTGCAGGCTGCGTGGTTGGAGATGTTCGAAGCTGTTGAACATGAAGCTCAAACATGTTAATTTGATAAATTAGCAGGAGGTTATTCCACCCCTACTTCGCAACAAGATCACAGGAAATTTGCTAACACAGAATGACAAAATGCTAAGGGAAAAAATAAATCCCCAGAAGTGATCAATAACCCTTTAGTTCCCATTGCTATGGGATGGGAAAGACTTTAACATTTTTAAAAATTTATTTTATTGAAATAAAGTTTATTTACAATGTTGCATTAGTTTCTGCTGTATAGTGAAGTGTTTCAGTTATACCTGTATACACTCCTTTTCATATTTTCTTCCATTATAGTTTATCACAGGATATTGAATATAGTTCCCTATGCTACACAGTAGGACCCTGCTGTTTGTCCATTCCACAGATAATGGTTTGCATCTGCTGACCCCAAACTCCCAAACTATCCCTCTCCCACCCCTGCTTTCCCCTTGGCAGCCACAAGTCTCTTCTCTATGCTTGTGAGTCTGTTTCTGTTTTGTGTGGATGAGTTTATTTGTGTCATATTTTAGATTCCACATATAAGTGATACCATATTATATTTGTCTTTTCCCAACTACTTCACTTTTTTAGTATGATAATCTCTAAATCTATCCATGTTGCTACAAGTGGCCTTATTTCATTCTTTTTCATGGCAGAGTAATATTCCACTGTATATTTGTACCATCTCTTTATCCATTCATCTGTTTATAGACTGTTATTAATAGGTTGTTTCCATGTCTTGGGAAAGCTTTTAAACTTTAATGGTCAATGCAAAATAAAATAAGACAAAAACAATCTTCACCTTTGTACAGTGTCTCACAATTTCCAAAGCATATATATTCATTCATTTAAGCAGTTCAATTATTGGAGGATCTACTGCATGCCACACTCATCCATCTTTCCTCAACCCCTGTTTTATTTTTCACATAATGCTATCAGTCAACTTTCTTAGTCACGAGCAATAGCAAGGGACTCTGGCTGATATAGTGGTGGTGAAAGGCAATAACAGTCTTCACAGTTAGATACACTGACTTGTCTTTCTATCCCATGCCAGCTATGTGACCTGGAACAATCTTAATTTCTTTGATCCTGTAAAGATGGTAAGTCAGCTCATGTGCTTCCTTTGCTCATAGCCTTCCAAAGGCTTCCCATCTCAGGCAGAGATAAGGTCAGGCTCCTTTCTCTACCCTGTAAAGTCAAACCAACTGGATAGTTATGTGCCTGACTGCATCTCCCACTCCTTTCCCTCTTATGCTGCTCCAGCCACTTTGGACCTTGCTGTACCTCAAGCAGCCAGACATGCTGCTGCCTCAGGGCCTTTGAACTTGCCGATTGCCCTCTCTGCAGTACTCTTCTCTCACCATCTACAGGGTTTGCTTCCTCACTTCCTTAAGCCTTCATTCAAACATTGCCATCTCAATGAGACCTTCCCTCACTGAAAACTGCAAATCCGTCCTTCCATCCTTCTCCTCTCATTTCCTGCTCTGTTTTTCTCCATATCACCCATCAGCTTATAACATACTGTTTCATCTACTTGTTTATATTCTGTCTCCCTTCGCTGCAATGACAGCTTCATGAGAAAGGATGCATTCAAGCATCTGAAATCCAAGAACACAGCAGGCACATCTGCTGAGCAAATGAGTGAAGCAGGCCAGCTTCCTGTCCTCCTCACCCTTGCAGTGGGTGGTTAGAGTCCCCTCCTGCCATCAGGCCTGCGAGGATGAAATGAGATTAGGTTCTTAGAGTGCCTGGTGCACCGCCCACAAGTACCAGCCTTGGGTGCCCTGCTGTCCACCTTGCAGGCCAGCTTCTCACTCCACACAAGCTGTCCAGGAAATAAATCTGTTTAATGCCCTTCACCTTGAGTACCCTGAGCACTGTGCTTGAAGAAGCTTTGAAGCCAGTAACTATCAGCCATTAAACTGTCTGCCAGAGGTTCAGCTCAGAGGGGGCCACACTCAAGGGGTCACTGGGGAGAGAGGAGAAGGATGCTCAGCTTTAAAAGGAAGCAGGAAGACATCAATCCTGCAGATGGGAGGGGGCAGCAAAGGACACACTTCCAACCTGAAGCATGCAGAGTCTAGCTGGGTGCACGTATCTCATGGTACACATGTGATGTTGGAATGCAAATAAATATTGAGCTGGTACAGAGATTCACAGGTGCGAGAGCTCACCGTGGGCTATGGGAAGAAGGGAAGACTTCTTTGGTGAGGTGACAATTTGATCAAATTATATTGTGAGGGATTTGTGGGCATCTTGGAGGCAGGATAATGCCTAACTTTGAACAAATTAAGAAACAGTAGTGTAATGGGCTTCCCGGGGCTCAGATGGTAAAGAATTCGCCTGCAATGTGGGAGACCTGGATTTGATCCCCTGGATTGGGAAAAATGCCTGGAAAAGGAAATGGCAACCCACTCCAGTATTCTTGCCTGGGAAATCCCATGGACAGAAGAGTCTGGTGGGCTATAGTCCATGAGGTGGCAAAGAGTTGGAGAAGACTGAGCAGCTAACACAGGAGTATAACAGGTGGAGATGGAAATGCCATCTTTAAAACCTGGATTGGAATATGGTTCTTCAGGGCACTAGTCTGCCAGCTTCTTGATCTGCTGGCTTTCAGAAGAGTCACTCTCCCCACCACCACCACCACCATGGACTGGTCCCTGTATCTGAGCTGAGTGGCCACATTGATTTCCTCTTACTTCATCCCTTGCATTAGGTAGGCTTACTCCCTACCATCACGACAGTTCACACGTACAAGATGAGTTCAGACTTAACCCCGATCTGGTCAGGGGTGCTCTCTGATGGTGCATAGCGGTCTGCTCTCTGAGAAGAGGAGTGTGAGATGAGCATGCCCAGCCCAGTGATGAAACACAGAGGGGTTCAGATGCTCCCTCCTGTGGAGGGGATGGAAATACTCTTGCCTTTATGGAAATACTCTTGCCTTTATGGAAATATCCAAAGTGGGGAAGAAATTTCTCTCCTGAGGAACCTGGCCAATTATGGCTGGCTGAAGTTCAGGTTGATTTGGAAAACTGTAACAGAAGCAATGAATTCAGACAGGTATATTAACACCACCCTCATCAACATAACAACAACAACAGCCGCTCAAACAACAGCATTTCAGCAATCCAGCAACCACAACCATAACACCACTTCATCCAGTTCTAGGGAGCAGCTTAGCATGTTTGCTTAACATGCATCACCCCATCTAACCCTCACAGGATTTGCCTGAAAAGCTGAAATGTGGAGAGACTATGGATGAAATTATATCCCTAAGATATTTGTCATCCGGTAGAAAAGAACTCAGTTTTGGAGGTAGATATATCTGAGTTCTAACCCAGGGTCTTTTATGACTCGGACAAGCAAGTTCCATAACCTCTTTGAACTTCAATTTTTAATCTCTCACGGGGGAAGAAAAAAGAATCCTAGCTTTGTTGTGAAGACTGAGTAAGGTTTTGTGTGAGGTACAAGGCACCCTCCCAGCGGGGTCACCTGGAAGGCATCTTGTCAAATGAACCTCTAAGAGAAACAACCAGGAGATAAGGTCACCCTCTTATTCACCCTCTCTCTGTTCTGGGGTCCTTTATCTTTCATCATTTTGCTTCCTCTCAGCTGGGAGCTGTCAGAAAAGCTCAGAAGTGTAGGGGAAAGACAGCTTTTATCCCCTATGCTTGTCATCTGCAGCTCCTCACTGATGCTCAGTTCTGTTTTCTCAGGAAATGTTAAAAAAAAACACACAACACCTTCATAAACACCAAAACAACACTGTTTCTCTTCAAAGTGGACTCTCAGAAGATGAGAGGGAATTGGATCTTTGTCTACCGAGGGCCTTATTTATAGGTTGGGTTCTGTGTGTTTGTTCCCAAGAGAACCAGCACACACACAAAAAAACCCAGGATGCTCAGGGGATGGGAGACACCTGCCACTGAACAACAATACACTTTGTTCAGGCTCCACTCCTGAAGGCAGCACAACGCTTTGAGAAGTGGGGTGGGAACGGTCCATGGAGTATGCGCATGTGCAAAAGAAGGATGAAGCAATGCCCCATCGCTGGCCAACAGAACTCCGCCATGAACAGAGGCACTCACCTCTCCTCATTCTGCAGTCGTTGGGACCCATCAGTGAAGCTAAGGTTCTTCTCAGTGGGCTTCTTGAAGTCAGGGACTGTGTTGTTTGGTTCACCACCCTTTGCCTCAGTTCATTTCGGTTCAGTTCGGTCGCTCAGTCATGTCCAATTCTTTGCGTCCCCATGAACTGCAGCACGCCAGGCTTCCCTGTTCATCAACAGCTCCCAGAGCTTGCTCAAACTCATGTCCGTTGAGTCAGTGATGCCATCCAACTGTCTCATTCTCTGTTGTCCCCTTCTCCTCCTACCTTCAGTCTTTCCTAGCATCAAGGTCTTTTCCAGTGAGTCAGTTCCTCTCATCAGGTGGCCAAATTATTGGAGTTTCAGCTTCAGCATCAGTCTTTCCAATGAATATTCAGGACTGATCTCCTTTAGGATGGATTGGTTGGATCTCCTTGTAGTCCAAGAGACTCTCAAGAGTCTTCTCCAACACCACAGTTCAAAAGCATCAATTCTTCAGGGCTCAGCTTTCTTTATAGTCCAGCTCTCACATCCATACATGACCACTGGAAAACCATAGCCTTGACTAGACGGACCTTTGTTGGCAAAGTAATGTCTCTGCTTTTTAATATGCTGTCTAGGTTGGTCATAGTTTTTCTTCCAAGGAGCAAGCACATTTTAATTTCATGGCTGCAGTCACCATCTGCAGTGATTTTGGAGCCCAAGAAAATAAAGTCTGTCATTGTTTCCATTGTTTCCCCATCTATTTGCCATGAAGTGATGGGACCGGATACCATGATCTTAGTTTTCTGAATGTCGAATTTTAAACCAACATTTTCATTCTCCTCTTTCACTCTCTGCCTAATGAATGCTTTTCCCACCTTGGGCAGATTCTGATCTTTGGTGAGACTCCAGCCTCAGCCTGACAGAGAGCTGAGCGCGGAAGCAGAGGTCATCCTCAGAGTCTGTTCCGCCACAGGCCAAGGTGCAGACTTGTGTATTCCTGCACTGATCATTGCTGGCACTGCGGTGGTGGGGTGGAAGGAAGGGCCCTTGGAGAGTTCTCAAGTTCTTTTCGCAATCTCTACCAGCAAAGAAGACTCTAGTTCCTGAGGCAAGTCTGGGAAAGTTTACAGGACAAACCCGTGGTGGCAGAACATAGGGGGCGTGGGGGGTGGAGGCACAGAGCTGGTGAGAGGGCTCTAGGAAGTCTGGGCTGGGCCTCCTGTGCTTAAGAGGTCAGTGTGGAGAGGAGGCCTGCATGGCTCTGCTCACACTGTCCTGCCGATCTGGGCAGAAGGAGACCTGCACTGCTACAGTTGAGGATGGTCGTCCTGGGGTTTGGGGCTGTAGCCCCAGCCGGCAGCAGAATGTTCTAGGTGTGACCCTGGTTGCAAAGTGTGGAGTTTTCACATGTGCAGGTAGCTGTGAGGAGAGGCCTTGATGTGCCAGGTTCTCTGGCACAAGACTCAAAATTGAAATAACGATATATGAAAATGGAAAAATAAAATGCGGCAGTTCTGAATGGGTTGTTGATGTTGCTGTTGTTGTTTAGTAACTGCCATGTTCAGCTCTTTGTGAGCCCGTGGACTGCAGCATGCCAGGCTCCCCTGTCCTTCACTATCTCCCACAGGTTGCTCAGATTCATGTCCATTGAGTTGGTGATGCCATTCAAACATCTCATCCTCTGCCATCCCCTTTTCCCTTCCATCTTTCCCAGCACAGGGGTCTTTTCCAATGAGTGGACCCTTCATACCAGGAGGCCAAAATATTGGAGCTTCAGCTGCAGGGATACCTCACCTCCAGATGAGCCTTGACACAGAAATAATGCTAAACATTTCTGCTTTTATTTTTTATTTTTATATTACTCAATTTTATACATATATGTCTATAATTATAGGCATTATTTTTTGAGATTTATTCTTTACATTGAGAAATAAGTAATCTAGTCTACTTGTTCTATTATCCACTTCCTCATCCCTCCTTCTACATTTTCTTAGTTTTCTTGAAGTTTTCCTGTCATCTGTGGATTGATTAGAGGTTGAATGACTTTAAATACAACACAGTTTAGGCTTTGGGCCTTCAGCTTCTCAGGCTCCTTCCAAAGCTGTGGATCTAATTTTGAATTTCCAAGACTGTGCTCAGTTTCTTAAAAAAAATTTAGTCCCTCAGTCATGTCTGTTTCTGCAGTCCCATAAACTATAGCCCACCAGGCTTCTCTGTCCATGGGATTCTCGAGGCAAGAATACTGGAGTGGGTTGCCCATTCCTTCTCCAGGGATGCAACCCAGGGATCGAACCTGGGTCTCCTGCATTGTAGGTGGATTCTTTACCTTTGAGCCACCAAGAGGTTCCCAGTTTGTTCAAGCTCCAGCCCCTCCAAATCTGGATCTACCCCGTTAACTTTATTATGTCAAAGTTGTCATGTATGTGCACAGTATAAGTATATAGCTTTTAGCTGTACTAACACTGTGTAATCACCATGCTGTAATGAGGGTGGTAGGTATGTATGTTCAGTCACACAGTCGTGTCCAACTCCTTATGACCCTATGGAGTGTATCCTACCAGGTTCCTCTGTCCATGGGATTTTTCAGGAAAGAATACTGGAGTGGGTTGCCATTTCCTTCTCCAGGGAATCTTCCCTTCCTTCCCAGAGATCGAACCTGTGTCTCCTACATTGCAGGCAGACTGCTTACCAGCTGAGCCATTGGGAAGGATGGTAATAAGCTCTATTTCTTTCTTTTTTAAATTGGGGGTATAATTGCTTTACAATGTTGTGTTAGTTTCTGTTGTACAATAAAATGAATCAGCTATATGTGTACATATTTGGACCTCCCATCCACCCCTTCCATCCCGCTCATCTACATCACCACAAAGCACCAAGCTGAGCTCCCTGTGTTATATAATGTATTCCTGCTAGCTATCTGTTTGATACATGGTAGTGTATATATGTGAATTCCAGTCTCCCAGTTCACCCTACTTTTCCCTTCTCTCCCTTGTGTCTTCATGTCCATTCTCTACATCGGTGTCTTTATTTCTACCCTCAAATAAGTTCATCTGTACCATTTTTCTAGATGGCATATTAAAAAGCAGAGATATTACTTTGCCAACAAAGGTCCATCTAGTTATAGCTATGGTTTTACCAGTAGCCATGTTGGACTATAAAGAAAGCTGAGGGCCGAAGAATTGATGCTTTTGAACTGTGGTGTTGGAGAAGACACTTGAGAGTCCCTTGGACTGCAAGGAGAACCAACTGTAAAGGAAATCAGTCCTGAATATTCATTGGAAAGAAGATATTCATTGGATGCTGAAGCTGAAACTCCAATACTTTGGCCATCTGATGCAAAGAACCGACTCATTGGAAAAGATCCTGATGCTGGGAAAGATTGAAGGCAGGAGGAGAAGGGGACAATAGAAGGTGAGATCATTGGATGACATCACTGACTCATGAACATGAGTTTGAGCAAGCTCCTGGAGATGGTGATGGACAGGGAATCCTGGCATGCTGCAGTCCCTGGGGATGCAAAGAGTTGGACATGACTGAGCAACTGAACTGAACTGTACCATTTTTCTAGATTCCACATATATGTTAATACATGATATTTGGTTTTCTCATTCTGACTTACTTCACTTAGCTCTATTTCTTATTGCATCAATTGAAACAGGGCCTATGGACTCTCGTTGTGAAAAATGAGTTGCTTGGCACCTGGAGAATTCTCTCTGTGTCTTCACCCTTCATCTTCTGACTTCTATCAGCTAAGTCACAATCATATTCTCTTTATTAAATATAAGGAAAGTATTCCTGCTTTGTCCCAGGTTTGATTCTATAATTTTAAGCCAACCAAAGTATTTGCAATATTATATTTGTCATGTTTGAAAGCGACAAGTAAAAGTGAAAGTCACTAAGTCCTGTCTGACTCTTTGAGACCCCATGGACTATATTGTCATGTTTATGTGGATGTAAATTCCTTCCAAGCCAAGCTGTTTGCTTAATTCCGAGGAGAAGGGGTCACCATGAAAGAAGCAGAGGAAGGAAGAGATTTGGGCCTGGATTTGGGGGCTGGCTCCTTCCTTCACCGAGTGTGTGGCTTTCATAAGTGATTCCTCGTCCCTAGGCCTCAGTTTCCACATCTGTGAAACTGAGATCCTAGCTGAGACCTCATCCGGCTGTGTGTGCACACAATGTAGAGAGTGAGTGCTCCGAATACTTCAGTGTTGTTATGAATACTGATCTCAGGCATCTCACACTTCATCAGAGTAAGCTCATACTCTCTTTACTCTCAGTTCTATGACATTTCTTCCACTTGCTTCTCCAGCCCTTTTATTGAATTATTTTTTATTGGGGCCATAATTTTTAATTTCCAGAAACTCTTTTATACTCTTCCCCTCTTTTTTTTTCAGTACAGCTTGTTCTGGTTTTTTTTTTTTAATTAAATTTATTTATTTTTTTAATTACAATACTGTATTTGTTTGGCTGCAATACCTTCTCTCATCTCTCTGAGGATATGAATTCAGTCTTTCAGGGTTCTCTTCTCCTCCCTGAACTGACTGTTTCCTTTGGGGAGAATTGTTCTGTGTTTATCCTGGTCCCCTTTCTCCTGTGACCTTCCTTTCCCCCAAGGTCTGCTTCGGCTGGCCTGTTCTTGTGGTTTGTCAGTAAAGGACTGAGCTGATGGACGAGGTGTTCTGTGGGCTTCTGCTGGTGTGTGGCCATGTTTGATCTCTCAGCTTTCTCACAAATGAGGTTGATATGGGCATATTCTCCGTGGGTGAGGCCTGCCAGCCCAAGGGTTTACTTCAGCCTGTAGCATTGGTACAGACAGACTGCCCCTCCCCTAAGCATAAACTCTACCCGGAGCACTAGGAACTGCAGTTAGGTTCGCCGTCCGATTTCTTTGGAAATCAGGACTCCAATTTCAGTCTTGGAAAAAATAAAAGAAGCTTCTGCAAGCATGTGAGTAGACAGAACAGTGTTGGGAGGGTTGATGGCCAGCTCTTTTGTACACACAGATTTCAAGTCTTTTTAAGATCCATACACTCCAATGCTCATGGTAGTGTTATTTACAACTACCAAGGTATGGAAGTAGCCTTGGTAGTGGCCTTCAGTGGATGAATGGATAAGAAAGATGTGGTTTAAATATACAATGGAATATCACTCAGCCATAAAAAAGGAGGGAAATGTTGCCATTTGCAGTAACATGGATAGACTTCAAGTGCATTATGCTAAATGAAAGAAGTCAGATAGAGACAAAAACTGTATGACATCACTTATATGTGGAATCTAAAAAGGCTGGTGAATAAAACAACAAAGATGTATAATCACAGCTACAGAGAACAAACTAGCAGCTGCCAGTGGGGAGAGGGAAGAGGAAGGGACAACATAGGAGTAGAGGATTTTAAAAAGGTTATTATGGGATTATGTGAAATCATGTGTGTGTGAAACCTTTAAAAACTGTAAAGCACTATAGAAGTAAAACTAATAAACAGAATCAAAAACCCTTTTTATTTTATAGTAATTTTAGATTTATGCAAGATCTTCAAAGACAGCAAGATTAACCTTTCCTAGTGTTGACATATTATATAACCATAATATAGATGTCAAAGCTAAGAAATGAACATTGGTACTTACCATTAACTAAAATCTGGACTTTTTATTTTGAAGTCACCAGTTTTTCCACAAGTGCCCTCTTTCTGCTCCATGAGGCCATCCAGCACACCTCATTCATTTATTGCTGTATCTCCTTAGTCTCTTGTAAGTTGTGATATTTATCAGTCTTCCTTGTCTTTTGTGGTTCTGGTACTTTGGTGAGCAGGAATTTTCAGTGGAGGTCTGTCCAATGTTTTCTCATGACTCTGCTGGGGTTATTGGTTTGGGGAAAGCACACTGCAGAGATGAAGTGTCCTGCTCATCATATCTGATTGGGGTACACGATATCTACAGGACTTTTCCCTTGTTATCTTTGACCACCTGGGTTAAGTGGTGTGTGTCAGGTTTCTCCACTGTAACATACCCTCCTCTCCTTCCCCGTATTCTATCGGCTTTAGAAGTGAGCCACTAGGTTCTGCCCACAGGTCCCAGGATAATTGCCATACTTTCTCCATGATCCACCTCCCTGACCATTCTTCCTTCATGAATGAGTTGGTATCTCAGCCAGGTTTGGCACATTCTCTGGGTATTTGCACGTAGAGGACACAGACTGTCAGGGCAGTCTTTCCCTCCACGTGCTTAATTTCTAGAATTAGAGATGTTATGATAGTAGTTTTTGACTCATCCTACATGAAAAGCTACTCTGTAGTTAGAGAAAATGCCATAAACTGGAATCTCTCTGACTTCCAGTTTCCTCCTTTAAGATTTTGGCCTTGCAGAAATCCAAGACTCGATGAGACAATATAAGCAGAGTGCCTGCTCTGGGGCCTGGTGTGAGGTCCATTCTCAGTAAATGACAGTTCCCTGCTGCCTGAGCGATCTCAGGGCTTTCCACCTCTAACGTTCCAAAGTCCTGAGATACAGTCACCAAAGCACACATGACTATGAGCCAATTCTTTTTATTGGATAGAATTTTAAGGCAGAAAGAAAATAGGAAATCACTATTCCTGCTGCCTCTTGCCTCTGTTTGATTAATCAGAGCCAGGAAGTTCTAAGTGGGGGCCATTGCTAATAAAACGGCAATATTTCTTGCAACTCAACGAGCTCTGGGTTTTCTTTTGTTAAGAGCTATGTGCTTTGCCAAAGCCTATTTCCCCTTCATCTTTTCTAACAGAATTTCGACCTTGGTCATGCCTGTGTACCATTCCCATATCACACAGAGGTAGGTGACCTCATCTGAAGCATAAGAGAGTAGATTGCTATTGGTCTAAACCAATCAGAGCACTTCATCCTGCATGTTGGTGATTGATTTAGGATGGGCCTGTGAGCCAGTCTTGATTGATGAGATGTGGGGGAAAGTCCAAAGGGTTCTGGGAAAGTCTTCTCCTCTGTGAGAGAGAGCCACAGGAAGGTCGTATTCCTTCTCCTTGCCCTGGATGGGCCTGTATCTGGATAGGATGTGCACAGCTGTGGCCACCATCTAATGACCAAGAGGGTCAGCATCCTGAAGGCAGTGCCAAAGCATCAGGATGTCCGGGGGAAAGATGCACAGAACCTTGGCCCTGGTGATGTTCTCGATCTGTGGGCCGTTCTGTGCCAGGGATTTGCCCTGCCCTGGTCTCCTTGTTAAGTGGGACAATACATTTTCTTGAGTAAGGTGGTTAGAGTTGAGTTTCTTCTTACCTAGAGCAGAAAGCAAACTGATACACTACATTTTTGGAAAAATGCTCCTGAAAATAAGCAACCTTTTCAAAGCACCTCTCCAGAGATTCTTACAGTGATGTGCTTTAAATAGCTGATGTTTTTATCTGAGAGAAAACACGTGTGTGTGTGTGTGTGTGTGTGTGTGTGTGTGTGTGTGTGTGTGAGGGAGCAGGAATGTTGGGCAGGGGGGGAAACAGATGACTAACAGAAGCAGAAGGGAGAGAAGGCTCAACCCAAGGCATCCAGAGTGCATAGTCTTCCCATAAGAAGGATGAAGGAGAGGAGAGGACAGCTTTCATTAAGTGTGTATTGCATGCAGGCAGTAGGAGCTCTAAACACGTGGCTTTACTGAATTCCCAGGATAGGGCTGAGAGATTTCAAGTGGCTTAAAACATAACAAAAGTCCTGGCCCTTTACCACTCCAATCCAATTCTTTGACAAGTCATCAGATATGTCCCAAATCCACTCACTTTTCTCCGTCTCCTGGGTTACCAAGCGTTAGATCTTGGACTTCTTGCTTCAATTTTGAACTTCCCACAGGGCTATGCATTGAGATTTCAACATTGATACAGTCAGTCGTTCACTGATTTCTGTTATGTTCTTATATCCTGAGCTCCCTTGAGAACTTGTGAGCCGGGGAGATGGGGAAGGGCTGATCCACAAAACGGGATTCAAGTTTTTCTCATCCTGCCCAGAACACCATCCAGAACCCCTTCTTTCTCAGCCTTAATGGTTAAGTTGACTACACATGGCACATGAAGTGAATTCCTGTTTAGAAAATTCCCTTGAATTGAACATAGTAGGTGGTTGTACAAATAGATTCTTAGCATGAGGACAGTGCCAGGATGCAGTCTCTATGCCTGGAAAGGTCTGAGTGTTACTCACCATTCTCCCTGCAGAGAGGAAAGTCTTAGCAGGTGTGGGTGTTGGGGGATGGAGAATAAACATGAAGTGCAGAGAGGCTGAGAGGGAAATCCATTAATCATGTTTGTTCGTGATTACCCAGGAAGAAGCAGCTGCTTGTTATTTGTGACAGTTACTAATTAAACATGAGAGAGGCCCTGCCATGATCTCATGTTTGAGGTCAGAAGAGGAAATGGGACAGAGCGAATAGTGACAGGCGCAGTGCGTGGGCTGACTCATCAAAGTGGCAGCTAATTGGTAAGCGGGGCCAGGCTGGGCACCATGGTGGGCGTGTCTGCACCCCTTACATGTCCTCTTAAAGGAGCTCTCTGCTGGGGGCCAACTAGACACAGCCCCCGACAATGGAGTTCACAGTCTGGATTGGGGTGGGTGGGACACGTAACCATAGCTGTGCTACTGAGCTCAGGTTTGGCTGCTCGCTGCTCAAAAGCTAATAACTCTAGAGGCAAGTGTCAGTAGACAGGAAAGGTGCTTAAATCAGAAAATATGGCAATCTAGGGAGAAGCTGGACTCACGTCCAGAGGACAGCTCTGAAGGTTCTGCTCAGCCATGGCAGTTTTTAAAGGGAAAAATGGGGGCAAGAATCTGAATCATCAAGGCAGGTGGTTGAGTTCCGCATCCTTCTTCACTGCATGCAGACTGGTAGACTCTCTCTTTCAGATGTTATCTTGCCCATATGATCTACTTTCAGGATTCCTTAAGGGGCTGTTGCAGGGTAGAAAGCTAATCCTTCTTTCCTGGATTCTTCATTCCTCTTTTTAATCTAAGGAAAGAAGCAACAGGCTAGACAAGGCATGTTGTATATTCAGGAAAGAGTAACTCGGGGGAGTTAGTTTCGATTACTTAGTGATCACATTCCTTAGGTTTTTAAGGTTAGAGAAGACAGAAATGGGTAAACAAGAAAGGGGCAAAGGAGTTACTTTGAATTGATCTAGTGTGGTAAACGCTGCCAGAGTTAAACTGCATAAACCAGACACTATACACAAAGGGCTGCTGGGAGCACTTGCTGCACAGAGAGAAAGAAAAAAGAAATAGTGACTTTCAAGAATACTCAACTGGGAAGGAAGGGGTCACTAACAGGGGTCCACAGTTGAGAAAAAGCCCAATAGTCAACTCATGAGGACATAATGGACCATAGAGTTCTCTGAAAATTCTTCTCCTCAATGGGGGAGTTCATGGGGCTGAATTGCCTGTGAGCAAGATAAGAGTGCACTCTCAGTCTGCCTACCTAATGTCTGAGGTGTGTTTCCTGGATCAGAGGTCAGCAAACCTTTTCCCCAAAAGGGCCAGATGACAAATATTTTCAGCCTTGCAAGCCACCTAATCTATGTGGCAATACTCGATTCTGCAGTTTGTAGTTTGAATGCAGCTGTAGACACCAGAAGCAAATGGGTGTGGCCAAGTTGGCCTGAGAACAGAAGGGTCTAAATCCTTGTTACTCCAAGCATGGTCCCTGGTCCAGTAATGCCTGCATGCCCTGGAAGTTTGCTGGAAATGCAGAAGCTCAGGCCCCACTGGGGGCCACCTGAATTAGGATCTGCTGCTCACAAGGATTGTTCCTGAGACTTCCACATATATTACTACCATACAGAGTGATCACATTTTTTTCACCTGTAAAATGGAGAGATAATTCATATAGCCAGCACATTGGGTGGGTGAGAATTCTAAGCGTTCACAGGTTGACAATGCTAAGAGATCACTCTCCACGGGTCTCTTCTGTCAGTGCATGTCTTCTATGTGAGAAGGATGGCCCTTTTGTTCTAGAAGATCTTCTCAAGGATGTTTGTGCAGCAAACTTGACTAATGGAGACTGTGTCTCCCTCAGGGCAAAGGGCTGAAGTGCTCAGTGCCTGGTATAAAACATCCGGGTTCCCTGAGCTTAGGGCACTTCTTGTGCAATGTACTCCACTGCATATGCGGGTGTGCTGGCCTTCTTCAGAGCATCTTGGGGGCAATGGGACTCCAAAGGACTTGCTGATGCTCTGATACTACTGTGGTTGTTAATAATAGTAATAAAGTCCTCTGATGGCTCAGGAGTCTCTTGACACACCTCCCTTTCCTGAAGGAAAGGAAGTTTCCTGGATGGACCAACGTCAAGGAACCGATCAAGTGTTCTTGGCAACTTCTGCCTGCAACTCCCCTTGCTTTTAATTCCACAAGAAAGGAAGGATGGGTAGAATTTAGCTTTCCTTGACCTCTGTCCTTGGCTGGTTCCTGGGAATCTCCTGTAGGATGCTCAAGGTCAGCAGTGCTAGGGTTGTGCCCTGATTCAGAGATTCCATCCCCTGGCCACCTTCCTTCTCCCTTCTAGAGCGAGTGGCCACAAACCACCAATGTACTGGAAAATGTTTTAAACCTGGGTCACAGTAGCATGGAAATGATATGGAACATCACATCAGAGCTGGAAGCTGGCTGCTGTGTCCCCAAGAAGATTCTCTTCCAGGTGCTTTTCCTGGTAGAGGACAGAGTATCCTTGTAGTAACAAGTGGTAGGGTGACTCCAGAATCTCTGCAGAGCAGGGACTCAGGATGCTGGTCTGGAGGGATGGGAGATTTGCCTTAAAACTGCTTTTGTTTAGTGGGCACCTTCTGCTTAGCTAAAGAGCACCTTTATGGGGTGATTTTGTGATTCTAAGAGAGAATGGGAAGGACTCCCAAGCCCACCCCTGTGGAGTCACTGCTCTGTAATAAAAAGTTCATGAAGTTTGAACTTCAGCTGACAGTTCAAATCTTGACTCTACCACCAACTAGGTAAGTGGCCTCAGGCAAATTATAGGTCCTCCAAAGAGTTTGTTTTGCTCATCTCTAAAATGCACATACTGCATAGAATTACAGTCTTGTCAAGTTCCCGGCAGAAAGTGGGCCTGGAGTAAGCTCTGGCCTCTCTTGGGACTCCTGGGGGAGAAGCAGGCTGGAGCACTGCCCACTGGGTTCCCTCCATGCCTGATCCTTGTTGCGGCTTCTGGGAAGTTCACTGCTAGCTATTTGACCCGAAGCCTGCAGTATACTGAGTGAGAAGGCACAGAGGTGGAGGGCTTACAAAGAGGGAAGGTGATGGAGGCTGTGGTCTGCAGAGCTCAGCTTGGAAACTTGTGGGAAGAGCTTCATGAGGTGAGAAGAGATGCCTTGCTTGGTGAGAACTACGGCTCTGCATGGCACTTCATGAGTTACCAAGAGCACACCTTCAACCAGAGCCCCAGAGTTGCTACTTGAGAAAGGCAGCACAGGGATTAGCAGGCCCTGCTCATGGGTGCAGAAACTGACATTCAGAAACGTGAGAACTTGCGGAGAGCCTGCCAGTGGTTCCACACAATGAATGGTGGGGCGCGATTTGAAGCCAAGTCTCCCACTCCAAAGCATCTCTTGCTGGGCCAGTATCAGATTGGGTGGGCCTGTGCCCACTCCAGAGAGGACCAGTGTGTCCAGTGGGGAGCAGCCTCCCAGCCATCACTGGAGAAGTGGAGACGTAGAAACCGTTGTCTGATATCTGTGCAGGCTGAGGACCCTGGAAAGGGAAGTGGACCAACCTATGATGGGAATTGAGGTGAGTCTGATGGACGGGGGTCCCTAAAGGAGGTCACTTAAAGGAGGTGAGTCTGATGGATGGGGGTCCCTAAAGGAAGCTGAAAGATCAGACCTGGCAAGGGGTAGGAGGCATCAGCAGGCGGGGACCCAGGGACAGAGTGTCACTGCATGGGGCCTTCCCAGGACCAGTCACATCTCGTACTTTCAGAAGGTGAGGGAGGAGGCAGAAGGGCAAGAACTGAGTTGCCTGCAGCTCAAGAGCTCTGCACTGGAACCACCATTAAAAGAGCTGATTTTAACAAGTCCAAACTGTGTCTCTACAGGCTGGAAAGAGAGAAAGGGGTGGATGCCAATGTTCTGGCAGAAGCCTGGAGGTCATAGCTCATGGTGGCCAGGAACCATGATTGGTCAACACAGCAGAGAAGTGACAATAGCTGTGGGCACTGAGGCTTCATAGGGACTCCCTTTTCCCCACTAGTGGGGAGGGCCCCTTCTGGTTAACGTGAAAGTACTTTGTGGTCACTCAAGCAAATCTGGAGACAATTCTGGACAATATAATGACCTTAATTCTGTCAGTAAGTGGAAGGGACTTCAAGCATGTGTCTTGGAGTTTACCATTCCTATGAAAGTGAAAGTCACTCAGTCATGGCCGACTCTTTGTGACCCCCATGGACTATATACAGTCCATGGAAATTTCCAGGCCAGAATACTGGAGTGGGTCGCCTTTCCCTTCTCCAGGGGATCTTCCCAACCCAGGGATCGAACCCAGGTCTCCCACATTGCAGGCAGATTCTTTACCAGATGAGCCACAAGAGAAGCCCAAGAATACTGGAGTGAGTAGCCTAACCCTTCTCCAGCGGATCTTCCCGACTCAGGAATTGAACTGGGGTCTCCTGCATTGCAGGCAGATTCTTTACCAACTGAGCTATGAGGGAAGCCCATTACTCTTATAAATGTGAGTAATTTTTACTTATTGGCACGAGAAGACTGAAATATATTTCAGTGGAAATGGGAAAGCCCTGTCAATGTTACCAGTTTACAGCTTGTCCCTCTGTGCCTAAATCTCAAATCATAAGGTGACTCCTCATGCAAGTTCTTCCTTGGGCACATATTTCTTTTATCAGATTGCTTTCCTAACAAATGGCCTGGGGCTCTGTACTCTGGGAATGGGGGGTTTGGATGAGGGAAGAGGGAAAATTCATCTGGAACTCGAGATTCAGGTGATATGTCTCTAAAGGGGATGGGAGGGGGACTGGGTCCTTCACTGGTGGGTCAGGAAGAGGCAGCCTCTGGGAAATCATTGTGATAGGGAGAGGAAAAAAAAAAAAGGGCCTGGGAGATGGCAGTGGGGCCAGATAGGTGGCTGCCAAAAGCAAGCTTCATCCATTTGGAGAGTTTGTGTTGGACTTGCTTTTATCTCATTCACCCTCAAATTATTAGTTGTTGGTTAGTCGCCAACTTGTGTCCTCCTCTTTTGCGACCCCATGGACTGTAGCCCACCAGGCTCCTCTGTCCATGAGGATTCTCCAGGCAAGAATACTGGAGTGGGTTGCCATTTTCTTGCCCAGGGGATCTTTCTGACTCAGGGATGAAATCCAGCTCTACCTATATTTGCAGGTGGATTCTTTACCACTGAGCCACCTGGGGAGCCCAAATAAATGATTCCCTCCTGTGAAATAGGTGCTTTCAGGACTGCATATGGGAAGTGTGAGGAGGTAGACATGAGAACCTGACCTCTCTTAGGAATTTGGGGAAATAGAGCAGGAGTCATGGTTGAAAGTAACCGTCATGCAGTTGGCAGAAATCAGAGCTGTAAGAAAGTCACAGAAAATGTGTGAGAGGGTATGAGGGGAAGATTATATCTGTCTTGGGTCCAGGGTTGCCATGAGACCCAGAAGGCATCATGGAGGGGTGGAATTGGCCCATGAATCATGTATTTTGAGATGCTAGTGTCGAGATGGGGGTTGAAAGGTGTCCCAGGTAGTAGAGGCAGGTTGGCAAAAGTAGGGAGGTGGCAAGTTAAGGAATCTGTACAGTAGAGCAAATACTGTTCATTTGCACCCATGTGTGTGCTGTAAGGTTTGAGTGGTAATTTGAGGAAATTTTAAGAGTGTTTTTCTTTAGGTGGAGAATTTTTTGTATTTTCCTCCATTAAATAGATTGTATCTTTGCATGTGTGAAATAACGACGAGATGATCACAGTGATGATGATGGAGATGGTGGTGCCGATAGTGGTGGTGATGATGGTGATGGTGGTGATGATGGTGATGGTAATGATAATGATGACGGTGATGATGACGGTGATGGTAATGCTGCGGCTGCTGCTTCTGATGATGATGACGGTGGCAATGGGGATGATGACAGTGCTGGTGATGATGGTGATGATAACGGTGATGGTTATGCTGCTGCTGCTTCTGATGATGATGACGGTGGTGGTGATGATGGTGATGGTGGTGATGGTGATGGTGGTGTGGTGGTGATGATGGTGATGGTGGTGATGATGGTGATGGTGGTGTGGTGGTGATGGTGGTGATGGTGGGATGGTGGTGGTGATGGTGATGATGGTGATGGTGGTGATGATGGTGATGATGGTGATGGTGGTGATGGTGATGGTGGTGATGATGGTGATGGTGGTGATGGTGGTGATGGTGATGATGGTGATGGTGGTGATGATGGTGATGGTGATGGTGGTGATGATGGTGGTGATGGTGGTGATGGTGATGATGGTGATGGTGGTGATGGTGGTGATGGTGATGATGGTGATGATGGTGATGGTGGTGATGATGGTGATGATGGTGATGGTGGTGATGGTGATGGTGATGGTGGTGATGGTGATGGTGGTGATGATGGTGATGGTGGTGATGATGGTGATGGTGGTGATGATGGTGATGGTGGTGTGGTGGTGATGATAATGATGATGGTAGGGATAATGATGATAACATGAATTGTGATCAAGTTGGACTGAGTCTTAAATTGCCAAGCTTGGTTTTATTCTGTGGGCAAAGGAAACACATCCCTGACTTGCTATACTCCCTGCCTCCAGTCTCTTTTGTTTCTTGCTAAATTTGACTCTAAGGGGACATTGCCCATCTCACTCAACCATGAATAAGAATAAAGTTGTAAGAAGGAATCTCCAAGAAATAGTTTATTCTGAACAAGGAACAAGGCTGACTTGAACAGAGCCAGGAAATCCAGTGTCTCGGGCTAATTCCAGCTTCTGCCCCTAATTCATGAACTCAGTCCAGTGAGACACCCTCAGTGTAGCCACGGTCAAGTGAAGAGAGAAGCAGCCCCATTATTTCCTGCAGGGGACAGGATGGTGCCCACAGGGAACAAAGAATGAAAAGCGTACAGAACAGTGGACACGTGGACAATACCATCTAGAAACAGCCTGGGTTTGAAGGAGAAAAACAAGGATCGTTTCTTTCCTTTTTCAAATAAAAACATAAACCACGTGCTATATGAAAATGTCTCTTAAGAAATCTAAGAGGTTTAAGATATAAATAGTGAAAGCTGGATAAAAATAAAAACACAACTGAACTTTTACAGGACTGTACACATATCAGAGACTCCAGAAAGATGAGTTCAAAGAATCTAAAACACCAGGCTTGTTTCTACAGAAAAGTGACCTGCCCAATGAGTGAAACAAGAAAGTTTCTTGAAATTATGTTGATTATGATGTTGACCAAAAACTGCTACAAAGTAGCTTGGGTATGTCACACACAGGATCTTAATTAACCTTTTAACAACCCTAGGGGTTAGTTTTTTTAATGCCTATTTTAAAATGAGAAAACTGACACTGAAGTGGTTATGTGATTGCCTGAGGTCTTCCGGTTAGTAAACAGCAGGGCTGGATTCTGATCACAATCCTGATTTCAAGTCTAAGCTTTATTCCGGTTGCTAAAAGCATCTCCCAATTCAAAAATGAAGTGCTCCCTGAACAGATCATCAAGTAGTTTGCTCTTAGCAGGAGCCCACCATCCTCCTAGCGTAAACTTTCTAACCAACTGGGCTTCCTAGTTTATCAGTGTGGACCAGCCTTCTTGATGGCAATTGGAGACCCTCTTTAAGATGGTGCTGATGAGATGATGTCTCCCCCCTTCCAGGAAAGGAAAATTGGATGGAGACAGAGACTCGGAGTTCTGCCATGGGACTGGGTTTTGGCAGGAACTCTGTTGACACTCTTTAGGGCTGACTGACAGTCAGTGACTTGACCTTTTGAATGGGCATCGTCCTGCCATCCCAGCACCAGGGGTGGGGTGGGAGTGGAGACCTGCTGAAATTAACGATGGGGACAGTAGCAGGCCAACTTAGAACATCAGAAAGACTGGCCTGGCAGAGGAGGCAAAAGAGGACACTTCTGGTTTTGCTCCAGGATTGGGGGATTGTGTTTTGATAGGCAGGGCAAACGCATCAGACTATTAAGGGCTGCATTTTCAAAAGTATGCTCTGAAGACCAGGGTAGACCGAATTGCAAAGTTGTGATGGTCTAGTTGCTTTAAGGGATGGGAGTGCACTCCAAATAGTAAGGTTCTATTTTGCCTGTATAAATAATGTCATAAATGTCAAAGGTTTTGGATGTCCACTACCCAATTGGATTCTTCTGATAACTTTGTAATCAGACGTGGGGCATAGAGCTGTGTAACTCCTTTGACAGATGTGGAAAACTGAGGCACAGAAAGGGCAAGGCTTGTCCATAGATGTGCAGGGAATTAGCTGGGCAGCTTGGACCAGAACCCAGGCTCCTCAGCTCTGAGCCCAGGGCTTTCTCTGCATCTGATATTATTTGGGGTGAGACGAGGACCATCGCGGCAGAGAGGGGCTTTCGGTGGGCAGGGCAGAGGTGTGTGCAGTCCCGCTGGAAGCCGCAGGTGGTGGCTTAGCTGGTGCAGCCACGAGAACAGGCATGGGCCAGAATGTTGTTGTTACACCCGTCCTGGAGCTTGCCCTGGGCCTGGCTCCCGGTTCGGCCTTCCATGTCTAAGAGCTGGCCGCCCTGCCCCTGCTGCTTCCTCAGCCTGCAAATAAGCACAGCACAGATCCAGTTAGCTTTGCGGAGCGGGGGATATCCAGGCACAGAGGGGAACCAGAGAGACCAAGGAAACTTGCAGGAGCAGAATGCTGTGTCTGGGAGCCTGCAGGCTGGGTCCACACCCAGCTCAGCTAGCTCTGATGAGTTACTCAACCCCCAAAGCCTCGGTCTCTTTATCTGTAAAATGGAGATAATAATTCCTATCTCATGGCTCCTTGTGAAGTCCACAGGAGATCACGTATATAATTTCCATGTTCACACAGTAGGTGGAGGGTGAGCCCCACACATCATTCATGCATATATAAGTAGTGAATGCCCACTGGTGGGCCAGCCATCATGTCCAGGAGCAGAGGAAGCTCTGGCTGGCAAAACAGTCCAAGTGTCTATCTTTGTCAAGTTTACCACCCGACGAGGGAGATGGATATAGATCAAATGATCTCACAAAGGTAATTATAGGGGAATGGAATGCAAAAGTAGGAAGTTAAGAGATACCTGGAGTAAAGGGCAAATTTGGCCTTGGAGTACAAAAACGAAGCAGGGCAAAGGCTAACAGAGTTTTGCCAAGAGAACGCACTGGTCATAGCAAGCACCCTCTTCCAACAACACAAGAGAAGACTCTACACATGGACATCACCAGATGGTCAACACCGAAATCAGATTGATTATATTCTTTGCAGCCGAAGATGGAGAAGCTCTATACAGTCAGCAAAAACAAGACCAGGAGTTGACTATGGCTTGGATCATGAACTCCCTATTGCCAGATTCACACTTAAATTGAAGAAAGTAGGGAAAACCACCAGACCATTCAGGTATGACCTAAATCAAATCCTTTACAATTATACAGTGGAAGTGACAAACAGATTCAAGAGATTAGATCTGATAGAGTGCCTGAAGGACTATGGACAGAGGTTCGTGACACTATACAGGAGGCAGTGATCAAGACCATCTCCAAGAAAAAGAAATGCAAAAAGGCAAAATGGTTGTCTGAGAAAGCCTTACAAGTGGCTGAGAAAAGAAGAGAAGCTAAAGGCAAAGGAGAAAAGGAAAATATACCCATTTGAATGCAGAGTTCCAAAGAATAGCAAGGAGAGATAAGAAAGCCTTCCTCAGCGAAGAATGCAAAGAAATAGAGGAAAACAATAGAATGGGAAAGACTAGAGATCTTGTCAAGAAAGTCAGAGATGCCAAGGGAACATTCCATGCAAAGATGGGCTTAATAAAGGGCAGAAATGGTATGGACCTAACGGAAGCAGAAGATATTAAGAAGACGTGGCAAGAATACACAGAAGAACTGTACAAAAAGATCTTCATGACCCAGATAATCATGATGGTGTGATCACTCACCTAGAGCCAGATGCCTTGGAATGTGAAGTCAAATGGGCCTTAGGAAGCATCACTATGAACAAAGCTAGTGGAGGTGGTGGAATTCCAGTTGTGGTAATCCAAATCTTAAAAGATGATGCTGTGAAAGTGCTGCACTCAACATGCCAGCAAATTTGGAAAACTCAGCAGTGATCACAGGACTGGAAAATATCACTTTTCATTCCAATCCCAAAGAAAGACAATGCCAAAGATTATTCAAACTACCACATGATTGCACTCATCTCACATGCTAGGAAAGTTCAAAATTCTCCAAGTCAGGCTTCAACAGTATGTGAACTGTGAACTTACAAATGTTCAAGTTGGATTTAGAAAAGGCAGAGGAACCAGAGATCAAATTGCCAACATCTGTTGGATCACAGAAAAAGTAAGAGAGCTCCAGAAAAACATATACTTCTGCTTTATTGACTACACCAAAGCCTTTGACTGTGTGGATCACCACAAACTGTGGAAAATTCTTAAAGGATATGGCAATACCAGACCATCTTATTTGCCTCCTGGGAAATCTGTATGCAGGTCAAGAAGCAACAGTTAGAACTGGACATGGAACAACAGACTGGTTCCAAATAGGAAAAATAGTACATAAAGGTTGTATATTGTCACCTTGATTATTTAACTTATACGCAGAGTGCATCATGAGAAACGCTGGGCTGGAAGAAGCACAAGCTGGAATCAAGATTGCTGAGAGAAATATCTATAACCTCAGATATGCAGATAACACCACCCTTATGGCAGAAAGTGAAGAAGAAGTAAAGAGCCTCTTGATAAAGTGAAAGAGGAGAGTTAAAAGTTGGCTTATAGCTCAGCATTCAGAAAATGAAGATCAGGGCTCTGGTTCCACCACTTCATGGGAAATAGATGAGGAAACATGGAAATAGTGAGAGGCTTTATTTTTGGGGGGCTCCAAAATCACAGCAGATGCTGACTGCAGCCATGAAATTAAAAGACGCTTATTCCTTGGAAGGAAAGCTGTGACCAACCTAGACAGCATATTAAAAAAACATTTAATATTACTTTGCCAGCAAAGGTCTGTCTAGTCAAAGCTTTGTTTTTCCAGTAGTCATATATGGATGTGAGAGTTGGACTATAAAGAAAGCTGAGCACCAAAGAATTGATGTTTTTGAACTGTGGTGTTGGACTGCAAGGAGATCCAACCAGTCAATTGTAAAGGAAATCAGTCCTGAATATTCATTGGAAGGACTGATGCTGAAGCTGAAACTCCAGTACTTTGTCACTTGATGGGAAGACTGACTCACTAGAAAAGACGCTGATGTTGGGAAAGATTGAAGGTGAGAGAAGGGGATGACAGAGGATGAGATGGTTGGATAGCAACACTGATTTGATGGACATCGGTTTGAGCAAGCTCTGGGAGTTGGTGATGGACAGGGAAGCCTGGTGTGCTACGGTCCATGGGGTCTCAAAGACTCAGACAGGACTGAGCGACTGAACTGAACTGATCTCACAAAGAAATACCCGAACAGATGAGCACCCAGACTTACAAAATACTCCATGACAAACAGTGTTGAGGGAGTTTAATTCTTTAAAAAAATTTTTTTCTTGAAGTATAATTGATTTGTGTTGTGTTAGTAAAGTGACTCAGCTATATATCTCTACTTGTCCATTCATATGTTCTTTTCCAAATTCTCTTCCATTGTGGCTTATCACAGGATACTGAATACAGCTGCCTTTGTCATTTATCTATTTTATGCATACTAATTTACGTCTGCTAATCCCAGACTCCTAATTTATCCCTCTTCCCTTCCTTCAGCCTTTGGGAACCATAAGTATATTTTCTATGTCTGTGAGTCTGTTTCTGTTTTGTAAATAAGTTCATGTGTATCATAGTTTAGATTTCGCATATAGGTGATATCATGACATTTGTCTTTCTCTGTTTAACTTACTTTACTTAGCATGATAATCTCTAGGTCCATCCACACTGCTGGAAATGGCATTTTCATTCTTTTTTATGGTTGAGCAATATTTCATTGCATATATATATATGCTCCTTCTTTATCCATTCATCTGTTGATAGACATTTAGGCTGCTTTTGTGTCTTACCTACACTGGGGTGCTGGATTTTCTCTGGATATATACCCAGGAGTGGGATTGCTTGCTCATATGGCAACTCTATTTTTAGTTTTAAGGGCTCCTCCTTAAAAATAGTGGTTGCAGCAATTTACCTTGAGGGAGCAAGGATGTGAACACTGCATTTCCTAACAGCTGGCCACCTGGCTGCCTTCCACGTGATTGTGGAGGTCAACATCCTTCCCTTTCTGATCTCATCAAGTTCAGGATCATGCCCTAAACCACAGCTGTCATGGTGAGTAGGCCAAAACATGAAGCTGAGACACTGAGGGAGGCAACGAGATGTCTGAGACCAGGGGAGAGCTCAGCTCAAACCCTGAATCTCAACAGCAGCCACTAGAGTCAAGGGGTCAAGCTGTCTATCTTCTGAGCCTGTTTCCCGATCTATCACTGGGGACTATGTCACTTACTTGGCAGGAGGCTAAAGGGAATCAGAGAGGATGGGCATGAAATATCTAGTACAGAGCTGGAAATAATCATATTACTAGAGTTCTACCTTGTTCCGAATGACACGGGTTTCAGCCGGAACGCACCTTTACATTAGTATGCTCTGCCAGACAGAGTGTAGGCCTGCTGCTTGATTTGAGAGAGTTGCTTCACCCAGCACTTCTGTGTGTGCTTGTCACATGCAGAGAACTGTGGATGACCCTCAGAGGAACACACACACAGCCTCAGATGGATCACAGTGTGTGTGTGTGTGTGTGTATGGTGGGGATGCTCTGTGTGTGTGTGTGTTGTGGTGTGAACGCTCTGTGTGTGTGTTTGGTGGGGATGCTCTGTGTGTGTCTGTGTGGATGCTCTGTGTGTGTGTGTGTGTATGGTGGGGATACTCTGTGTGTGTGTGTGTGTGTGTGTGTGTCTGTGTGTGTATGGTGGGGATTCTCTGTGTGTGTGTGTGTGTGTGTGGTGTGGATACTCTGTGTGTGTGTGTATGGTAAGGATGTTCTGTGTGTATCTGGGTGTATATGGTGGGGATGCTCTGCATGTGTGTGGTGGGGATGCTGTGTGTGTGTGTGTGGTGTGGATGCTCTGTGTGTGTGTGTGTGTGTGTGTGTGTGTGTAAGGTGGGGATGCTCTGTGTGTGTGTGGTAGGAATACTCTGTCTGTGAGTGGTATGGATGCTCTGTGTGTGTGTGGTGTGGATGCTCTGTCTGTGTGTGGTGTGGATGCTGTGTGTGTGTGTGTGTATATGGTGTGGATGCTCTGTGTGTATGGTGTGGATGCTCTGTGTGTGTGTGTGTGTGTATGGTGGGGATGCTCTGTGTGTGTGTGTGTACTCTGTGTGTGTGTGTGTATATGGTGGGGATGCTCTGTGTGTGTGTGTGTGTGTGTGTGTGTGTGTGTGATGGTGTGGATGCTCTGTGTGTATGGTGTGGATGCTCTGTGTGTGTGTATATGGTGGGGATGCTGTGTGTGTGTGTGTGTGTGTGTGTGTGTGTGTGTGTGTGTGTGTATGGTGGGGATGTGCCAGGAGCCAGTGTGAGGAACTCTGCCCATGGCAAAGGTCATGAGGAAGGAGGCTTTGGCATATGCAAGGGTGGGATCGAGCCTCAGGAAACCCCCTGTTCCTGAGCATCTACCCCCAAAACCGGAGTCTGCCTACTTTACTGTCTTATGCTCTCACCTACGCCTCTGACTTTACAGGAGACTCTCCCCCATAATCTCTCTCAGAGAAAGAGTTAACCTACAGCTCCAGTTAATAAAAATTCCTGGGCGTGACAAGAGTGTTTCAACTTACGAACTCCTCTGAAGGTTATCTAGCCTGCCTGTATAGGTTCGTCTGGCCACGTGTGATAGTTTACAGCCTCCCAACCATGAGAGGCACGAGATGTGTTAGACTTACTAAAGGCAGATTCTTTTAGGAAGTTAGAAATTATTAGTATAGTGGGTTGATTAGGAGTTATATTGGTGAAGGGTTTTTCATTTGTTGGGCCAATATTTGCTGCTAAATCTCCATATTCCCTGCCCTTATAATGAATATAACTAGCATATGGGAGAAATAAGTATTAACCTTTGATAGTAATCATGTTAAACCTTAGGCTAAGTAAATTCCTTTCTTAATCGTAACCCACTACACCCCTCACCCTATAGGAATACAACTTTATCTGGTACCTTTGGAGGGTGGTGCCTAGTTTAAGAAAACTCACCCTTGGAAAATAAGTTTTTGGTTATCCGAAAGAAAGGATCATAAAATGTCAGCAGGCCTCATGGCCAGAAGATGATGTAAAACCCCTAAGACCTTTTTGTATACATTTATATGAAGCATCTGACTTTGATAAAGGTCAGGACTGCTGACCCCCAAGTGACTTTAAGATTTCCATTTGTCTCTATGTGTAATAAAGTATATAAGCAACCCTGAAAATAAAGAAATCAGATCAGTTTCTGGAAAAACTGATTCCCCTGTGTCATTCTTTCTTGTTCTCCGTTTTTCTGGCTGAATTCCCATCTGTAGCGTGGGTGCTTACCAAGCCTGCTAATTTTGCCCTGGCTTTTAAGTTCCACGTGAGAGGGAGCCCTAGGCAGGGTACCCTCCGATATTCAAGTGGGTGCCAGTGGCCTACGTAGGTGGTGCAAGCTTCTTGAAGCTTTATTGGTACCCCACATAAACCAAGTTATTTAGCCTCTTTTTCTCCACTAGTATTTTCCTACTACACTATTTCTTTCTGATCTCCCTCCATATCTTTAATTAAGCAATTAATTCCTAGGACGCTGACTCCATCCTTGCTTTGAATTACCCTGGATCTACTGGGGCTAGACCCCGGCAGGGATGCTGTCTGCGGTGGGGATGCTCTGTGTGTGTGTGGGTGGGGATTCTGTGTGTGTGTGTGTGTGTGTGGTGGGGATGCTCTGTGTGTGTGTGTGTGTGTGTGTGGTGGGGATGCTCTGTGTGTGTGTGGTGTGGATGCTGTGTGTGTGTGTGTGTGTGTATGGTGGGGATGCTCTGTGTGTGTGTGTGTGTGTGTGTGTGTATGGTGGGGATGCTCTGTGTATGTGTGTGTGTGTATGGTGGGGATGCTCTGTGTGTGTGTGTGCATGTGTGTGTGCGTGTGTGTGTAGTGGGAACACCTAGTGTTTGGAACCATGCTAGTATTTGAGCAAGTCCTTCAGCCAATGCTGAAATACCACAGCAACACAATGGTTTATGAGATAGGGAATTTGGTGGCTATTGCTTCCTGTCCTTTGTCTACTTGCAGGAACTAGGACCAGGTGTGCAGTCCCTCTGCCTCTGAGGCTTGCAGCCCTCCAGGTGGGACAACTGGGAAAGGCAGTCAGGATAAAATACATCATCTTAGTGGAGGAGGGGTCAGGACCAAGGGGACAGAGCTGGGATCTAAAGGACAAAGTGGGCAAGGAAGGGAGAGTCTAGGGGAGGGAGGAGGCTGGTCGGATTTCATTTGCAAGGCTGGGATTGTCTGAGAATCTTGCTCCTGTTTTCTTATTCCCTCCCCTTCATTCAGAGAGACTCTCTCAGGCATCTCTGGAGAGAAAATCAGATCAGAAATAGGGAAAACGCAAATGACAAGAAAGCTATGGAAGTGAAAAGGAAATTGTTTTACTTACAAAGTAGGACATCACTGTTTAGTTCACATCTGTGATGTTGCATAACTCTCCAGGTATATTGCAAGATAAAGATGAATGCCATTAAGATTTTCTTTTAAGTGCCCAAACATAGCATAGACAGCATTACTATCTCTAGACTTCTGTATTCTCTGATTATAATGCAAAATAAGGCTTCAAAAGCTGCATAATAAAGAGTGAAGCATATGGAAGAGGGAGCCTCAGGAAGGGAGAGATGGAGTCTGAAGTCTTGTGTAGATCAAGGAAGGCTTCCTGCAGGAGGCAGCTTTTGAGCTGGGCTTTAAGGACTGGTGTGGAATGTGGGTAGCTGGAGGGAGGGAAGAAATTTGAAATGAAAGGATACCAGTGCAGGAAGGCACAGAAAGTAAAAAAAAAAAATACTCAGAATGGATCAGAGTCTTTTTGGAGCTGTGTAATTTCAGCCACTTCAGCTCCTCCTCTTGGACTGCTGCTGCTGCTGCTAAGTTGCTTCAGTAGTGTCTGACTCTGTGCGACCCCATAGATGGCAGCCCATCAGGCTCCCCCATCCCTGGGATTCTCCAGGCAAGAACACTGCAGTGGGTTGCCATTTCCTTCTCCAATGCAGGAAAGTGAAAAGTGAAAGTGGAGTCGCTCAGTCGTGTCCAACTCTTAGCAACCCCATGGACTACAGCCTACCAGGCTCCCGTCCATGGGATTTTCCAGGCAAGAGTATTGGAGTGGGGTGCCATTGCCTTCTCTGCCTCTTGGACAGAGCTGTTTTAAAGAGAACTAGCTGTTTCAAGTCTCCCCTCTTCTATAGAGGGTCGTATGTGGAATGATATGACCTGAGTGCTGGAGGCTTCGAACAGTAAGTAAATGAGATGTGAGTCACACCACTTGCAACTTACCACCAGGCTCAGTGTGAGATGAGAGACAGAACCAAAAAGGAAAGACCCCCTCTAGATACCCACCCATCCCCCTACAGGCCTACAGAACTGGATTCTGATCTAGTTTTGGAGGCTCCAAAGCCTGCTTTCCTCTCTCTGCATCTACAGTCCCGCCCACCTACCAACCATTCACCATCCATCTACCCATCCACTTTCTCTTCACCTATCCATCTATTCTACTCCACCCTTCCATTCATCCATCATCCATCCATATGTTCAATTATCTGTCCCACCCCACCCCTACGTGTCCACTCCTACTCATCTAAGTGTCCCCCATCCACTTACTTATTCACTCACCCACCCATGCACCTCCTATATAGAAATCTATATCATCCATTCATTATCCATTCATTCATCAATACATCCCTCCATCCAACCATCTGCTCATCATCCATCTACTGACCCACCTGTCCATGAATTCAGTATCCACCCCATCTATTGATTCCTCCCAGAGACTCTCTATTTACCCATCCACCCACACAGCTACTTCCCATCTATCACCTTTTCATCTACTATCCATCCACCCATCTATCCATCCACCACCCTTCTGCCTATTCATTCATCCATCTACTCCCCATATTTCCATTAATCTGATCAATCATCTGATCCACCTATTACTTCCATATCCTTCCACTCATTCTTTACACCAGCTATGAGTGTGCCAGGCTCTATGTGCCAGGCTCACAGCTGAGGCCTGTGAACACAGCAGAGAGCAAACAGTGAATGTTCACTGTGATGAAGTCTCTGCCAGAGGAGGCAGTATGGCCCGGCCTGGGCTTAGAGCCAGGCTCTCTCGTTCTGTCTCTGAGTCTGCCACTTATTAGCCACGTGACTTTGGGAGGCTGGATTCAAACCCAGGTTTGTCTGTCTCCAAGGCCCCTGCTGTTCCCACTGAATCTCATGCCTTTCAATCCGGATCTGGGAGGAGAGAGGCGTGGAATGATTTTGCCACTCTCTGAAGAAATTAGAAAGAAAGGCTCAGTTTGCTCAAATAGAAAACCAGGAACCAAGACAGTGACGTGAAACCATATGGTTGGCCCCAAGAGCTCACTTCCATGACTAGCCCAGAGCCCAGTTATCTATACTTCAGGAGGAAATGAAAAAGGATTTTACATATCTTAGTAGATGTAGCCCAAGTCTACTGATGCAAATTAGCTAGTTATCACTGCAATGGCAGGAACATTTAATTTTCTCAGCCAACTTTATCAAATTAATTGTCAGTTTTGTGACCAGAATTCCGAGTGATGGATGTGAATGCTCTCAACGTCCCGAATTCAAGCATTAATTGTCAGAAGGAAGTGCTCTGTGATGGAGACCCTCGATTAACGAGAACAGGACACATTAAAATTCGTCGTAATATGGGCTGGAGGCATTTTTCAAAGGCAAAGCACTACATAGGACGAAAAGAAAATGGTTAGCAATCAAACTAATTTCAAACCAAGCTCTTCCACACCCCAAGGATGCAGTCAGATTAATACCAACATTGATCTACAGCCTCAAATCCTAGGTGCAGCCTGGCTTCCTGGTTCAGAGTGACCACCTTTCCTTTGTGCTGAGTGCTTCAAAAGGAAAACACTTCGCGTACTGACACACCTGTTCATATCCCTTCACTGGTTATATGTGTCCAGAGCTCTGTGGCATCTTGGAGTGGCCGTGTGGCGTGGTGGGAGAATGCAGGCTTTGGAAACATACAGAATTCAATCAGGATCCCAGCTTTGCTGTGAGTGGCTGAGGGACCTGGTGGAACTCATCCAACTTCCTGAAGCCTCTCGTTCCTCGCCTGTAACACAGGCACACCACCTCTTTAATGAAGGTGAACAAACGCATAGTATCTACCTGCCTGTAGCAGGCACTTTATAAAGGGCAGGGGTTTTTATGATGATGACTGCAGTGTGGATGTGTGATGCGTGCGTACTCAGTTGTGTCTGATTCTTTGCCATAGAGTGGCTGAAGATCAGGACCCAGCAACGGGTGAGACAGGCAACAGGCTCAGGTTGGGGAATCCAGTCGCACAAATTGCAGTGGGATCCAGGGGGTCTGGAAACCAGGAAAGGCTGGGCATGGAACGCGTGCCTGGAACCGGGCCTCCAGCCTGGTTGCTGGTCTCTCCTCCTCTGGGAAAGGGCCGTGGCGTGCCATCTGTGACCTTGCATCAGCCGGCCTGGGGCAGGAGAACAGACAATGTGTGCAGGAAAGCTGGGCAGGTGGATGCAGGAATAAATGCCCAGTCAGGTTTCTACTGCTCATCAGCCGCCTGTTTGCACAACTTAGCAGGCTCTGTCTCAACACACTGAGGGGGAAAGGAAGCTAGTCTAGACCGAATGGAGTAACAGGGTATCCTCACTGGACAAGAATTCATGACCACTGGCAGAACTGGCAAGCTCACAGACCTTGTGGATGACAATTTACATGAGTCAAATTGGAGCTTTATCTCTTATGGCCAAGGGAGTTGAGATAACTTGCTGTTTTGTGTGTATATGTAAGTGTTGGTTTAAAAATTAAGGCAAAATGATGTCTGACATGGCACTTAATTGATACAGTACTATATAATTTTCTGTATAATAAATATTACTGGCAAATATTTGGGCACAGCTGATTGATCGTGTAAGGAGGGTGTTAAGTGCTTAGCATCTGTTCACTCACTGGTCCATACAATAGTCTTTCATATGGGGCAGGTTTTAACACCTCCTTCCCTGATGGTTCAGACGGTAAAGAATCTGCCTGCAGTGTAGGAGACCCGGGTTTGATCCGTGGGTTGGGAAAATCCCCTGGAGAAGGGAATGGCTACACCCACTCCAGTATTCTGGCCTGGAGCATTCCACAGACAGAGGAGCCTGCAGGCTACAGGTCATGGGGTTGCGAAAAGTTGGACACAACTGAGCAATTTTCACTTTCACCACTTTACAGATGAGGAAACTGAGGCACTAGTGTGAGGTCTGAGGTCGCAAAGGAAACATGGATCAGGATTTAAAACCAGGCAGCCTGATTCCAGAGGCTGTGCTCTTAGCTATGATGTATGCTGCCTGTCCACGGTTAATAAAAACCAAAGAGTCAAACTTACTGGAAAGTTCTGGAAGGGCACGAGCCAACTTGAAGAAGAGTTGTCTGTTTGGGGATAGAAGGTGGATATTGAAGGGAAGCAAGCAGTCGCCTGGTCTAATTGTTTGCACACTGCAAGAATCCCTTCTCTAGCATCCCTTGCACAGAGCCAGCCCGTCCTAACCCAAACCCCACTGCCTTCCTCCCCAGATAGTCCACTTCACTTGGGAACTGCTCAAATCCTTAGAAACTTTTCCTTCGCATAGAATTGCAACTGAGAAATCTGTTGCCTGATAGCCCCTCCCCCTGGCCTTTGGTGCACTTCCTGGAATTATTCAGATGATTTTAATTTTTCTCTCTCTAGGGACATACCTTCAATTCTTAGCAGCCCCCAAACTAACCACCTTCCACTGTCCCCCAGGTTTACCCCACCCCACCTCTCCACCTGCTCTCCAGCCTGTGAGTCTGACTTGCAGGAACTGTATCTAAAGCTCCCAAGCTCTGTGGGCTTCCAGGGCGGGACCCCTCGGGAGCCCTGGCAGAAATTAGGAGCAAGGGCATTAAGTTCCCAGTCCCCTTCCTTACTGGCTCCTGGGGCTGCTGGGAACCTTGGAAAGTCACTGCTCCAATCAAGGGAGCCTTCTGGATGGCCTCCCTTTCATCTCTTCAACTTCCCAGTGGGAATACCTTGCCTTCTCTGAAGCCCAGTTTACTGCACAAGCCTCTAGGATGCCCCCATAGCCTCACCTTTGTAGAGGGTCCTTTGTAGATAAATTATCCTTGGAGAGTGTCTCCTCTGCAACTCTGACCGATACAACATCATTTCTAGTTCCCCATGAGATGTCTCTTCCTTAAGTAAAAGCTCAGTATAACTGGCTGTTCTACTTTCAAACCTCATCACTTATTGGGAAGATCACCTCGTATGCAACACTTACTTGCAAATTCAATAAGAGCCTTTGGCCAGAAGCATTAAAATTCTATTTTATCTCCTATTGCCTGAAGCAAAACCTATTTGAGGAAGTCTGAGGATGGAGTCAGCTGCACCTTGGGTGTGATATAGTGGAAAGGAGGGGATTATCTTACTAAGCATCCTCTCTCCCCTTTGCAAACAGATGAGCTCTGGAGGAACTAGAAGGGATGGCAGCCTCAAGTTTCTGAGTGATAGGGACTGGAGATTTGTCGATGGAGTTCATTCTTACTCAACACCTCCTCATTTAATACCTACACCACCTGTCCAGATAAAGTCTGGCAAATGACTCCTTCTCTGTAGATGTCATGCGTGTGTGCTAAGTCACTTCAGTTATGTCTGACTCTTTGTGACCCCATGAAGTGTAGCCCGCTGGGCTCTTCTTCTGTCCATGGGATTCTCTAGGCAAGAATACTGGAGTGGGTTGCCATGTCCTCCCCCCAAGGGATCTTCCCAACCCAGGGATCAAAACTGCACCTCATATGTCTCTTGCATTATAGGCAGATTCTTTACCATTGAGCCACCATGAAGTCCTCTATAGATGTCAGTACTTACAAATCAAGGTCGTGGTAAGGGTTTATTTTAGATAAAATGTAGATGTGTATAAGGCATCAAACACAGTGCATGGTATGTAACAGGCTTTCAATATTCTAAAAAATGATAACCTATTTCACTTAACTGGCTAGCAATGAGATTTCTGTATGCACAGGGAGAAAATTAGACCACCACCACCAACATTTACTCTAAAATAGATCATTGGATCCTATTTATAGCTTTCAAATTTACACATAGCCTTATTTCACATAGGATTAAATAAGGTTTATAAATATTCATATAAAAATTAGGGTACCTCTTTTGACTAGAGAAATCTGATGGAAGGAAAAATAAAGATGGGTCTTTAAATTAGTTAAATCTGAGCAGACCAATGACCACATGTGCTTCAGAGCAACATGATACAGGGTTGCATACAGTTGAGGCAATTTGTCAGGGTCTGTGTGCCTCCTTAACTCACTCCAGTATTCTTGCCTAGAGAATCCTGTGGACAGAGGAGCCTGGTGGGCTGCCATCTATGGGGTTGCACAGAGTTGGACACGGCTGAAGCAACTTAGCATGCATGCATGCATTGGAGAAGAAAATGGCAACCCACTCCAGTATTCTTGCCTGGAGAATCCCTGAACGGAGGAGCCTGGTGGGCTGCCGTCTATGGGGTCGCACAGAGTCAGACACGACTGAAGTGACTTAGCAGCAGTGGCAGCAGTGTGTCCTTTGGCCAACTGAAAACTGGCCCTGTTTTATTTTCTGTGGCTGAGATGGATATGTCAGGATCAGTTACCCTCTTTAACCCAGCTGCAATTTCCTTTGACTGAGATCTTAGTGAAAAGGCCCTGATTCCTATGTGATTTCTTTTGAGTTTTCATGGAGCTAGAGTTTCCCTCCGGTCACTTTCATCTGGGGCTGAAATTCCTCCCGTGGTTTCAGGCCATGGAGTTGATCTCCCCTGGCTGTTTTCTTGTCCTTTGGAAAGGTGCCACTTTGCTTCCCATTTCTGGGTTCCCAGAAACCTAGCCTTCACTAACTCAGTCGCCTGGCCCCTCTCTCCACTCTCCCTCAGACACATCACTGCAGTTATGCTTTTATCAGTTTCTCTGACCGTGAAACAGGCAGGAAGACATCTACAGACAGACCTGTGATGAGAATTGGGTGAGAAAGTGGCTGCAGCGTCCCGGTCCCCACCCTGAGCTCAACACACAGCAGGTGCTCTCAACTGTCAGCTGCCATTCCCTTTCACCTGCTCCTGTAAAATCGGAGGTTTGCACCACATTCAGAGTCTCAGACTGGAGAGAACGTCAGTGCACTGGCCTTGATTCCAGAGGCTGGATTCTCAGAGTCAGCCTCTTCCTAGCATGGAAGTTAGAAGGAAGGTGCCCGAGGAAAGGTTTTCCCCGTTTTATACAAGTATCTGGGAAAAGTGGCTGTAATTCTGTCCCTCCTTTCCTGTGGGTTGTTGAAGAGCTGAGAAGGATGTCAAGGTTTTCTGTGAGTGACACAGACCTTGGTCAAGTCATGGAGTCACTGATGCATAGCCCAACCTTTATTGACAGACCTATGGATCCTGAGGCTCAGAGAAGCTGGAACCCACGACCGCCCCCCACCCCCACCAAGGCTGGCCACCAAGAGAAGCTCAGCCAGGACCTGCAATGTCCACTCCATTCCTAAGCCTGAGATGAGTTATCCTCATACCTCCTTGCCACCTGTTCCCAGTGGCTCCAGGCCACAGTGGAAGGTCCCTATCTAACTGCTGAGAACCTCCAAGGAGGCCACATGGGCAGATGAAGCCAGCAAACTTTGAATACACCATAAGTCATATTAATTGGTATCATCTGGGCCACCAGATGCGAAGAGTCGATTCATTGGAAAAGACTGATCTGGGAAAAATTTAAGGCAGGAGAAGGAGGAGACAGAGGATGAGATGGTTGGATAGCATCATTGACTCAAAGGACATGAGTTTGAACAAACTACAGGAGATAGTTAAAGACAGAAGCCTGGCATGATGCAGTCCATGGGGTCACAAAGAGTTGGACACAACTGAACAAATGACACTTTCATTACACTCTGGGCTCTGGAGCTAGACTGCCTCCTTACACTCCCCTCCCTCCCTGCTATCTCCTGGCCATGTGCCCTCCACCTGCTTTATGCCTACCCTTCTCCAGCTGCAAAATGGGGGATAAAGTATCTGGCTCACAGGATAGATGTACAGACTAAATGTCATACATCAAGTGCCCTATAAAAATGAAGCCTAATAACATTGGTTCCCTGCAAGTCAGGGCCGCACAGGACGCACTGGAGAGAAGAACCCCAAAGACACCACTGCAGAACCCCAAAGACACCACCTTCCTTCATCTCACAGAGCTTGTTCTACCAGACAGTGAGCCCTATGAGAACAGGGGCTTTGCTGCCATTCTATCCCTGGTACCTCACTCAATGGGGATGCGGAATAAGCATCTGCTGGATAACTGGATGAAAGCATATGTAGCAGAAAGAGCCCAGAATCCAGTGGATGGAAGATTAGATTTCAGGTCCTTCATGTTACAATTAAGAGCTGCAAGAGCTCAGGAGGAAGAAGGGGGACGAGAAGGAGGAGAAGTACCTTAGAAAATGTGACGGGTAAGGATTTGAGCAATGGTTCTCAGGTGGGGGTGATTTGCCTCCCAGGTAAAGTGTGGGGCCATTTTTGGTGTCATAGCTATGGAGGTGCTATGGATATCTAATGAGTAAAGGTCACAGATTCTGCTAAACATCTTACAATGTATAGAACTGTTCCCACATCAAAGAATTGATGTCAAGAGTCATCAAATGTCAATAGAGCTGAGGTTGAGAAGCCCTGGATTAAGGAAACATGATCTAAAACCCATAAAATCACATAAAGTCATTGTTCATATACTAAATATAGCATGTGCACTATTTGATTATTAAAATGTAACGTTTTCAAGGGCTCCAAAGGTAGCTTTAGTATGACTTTAAATGTTTAAGTTCTTTACAAGATGAAGCAGATAGAAAATTCCTTTCTCATCAGGGGCTTCTTATACTGCAAAGCTTTGTCAACTGCTATTGAAAAGACCTTTTGGAAAAATCACCCCTGCTCTGATCTTTGGCTAAAATTGGAAGATAAGCCCCATGGTGCATTTCTCAAACTAATGGAAGCTCAGCTGCCCGGGTCCTTGGAAGCCTGGACCAGTCCCTGGAACCAGATGCTCCACCTCACTCAGTGGCCTTTCGCCAGCTGAGACCATGATCCATTAATAACTGCGTTTCCAGAAAATTAGGCAGTGCTAATTTTAATTTTGTTCTCTGTTTAGAAAGTGAGGTCCGGAGAAGTCAGACCTAGGGCATCTCCTCCATGTTTGCACAGTGGTCCAAGCAAGTCTGTGTCCCAGTCTGTACCCTTTTAGGCTTCAAGCATCCTGAGGTCATGGGTCCTGCTACATCCACTTCTGTGTCCCCAGGTCCAGGATTATGATGCATCTTTCCAAGGACCAATGAGAATCTTCCATGGGAGCTGATGCAATGGATGCCCGGCTCATGTCCCCTTAAAGCCTAGGACAGTAGTCCCATGATGCATGGGGACCTTTGCTCTGCCCAAGAGCTTCTGCTGGTTGAGGAAGCACATCTGGCCCATGCAAGAGGCAGGTAGCTGCGCAGGGTGTTTGCGTCTTTAGCGGCATCTTTCAACACATGAGGGCTCAAAGTTGCAGACAAATGATTCAAGGCAAATGAGGAAGAGGACTGGAGGGTCTGCCATGTGTATGCATCACTGACGTCATCTTGGGCCCATTCAGTTCCTCCTGTCCTTCCACTAACCCTACCTAGGACTGTGCTGTGCAATAAATCTCTTCTCCATTGTCAGTGGATTTGTAATGAATGTGTGTGTGCATGCTCATTTGTGTCCCACTCTTTGTGACTCCATGGACTGTAGCCCGGCAGGCTCCTCTGTCCATATAATTTGTCAGGCAAGAATACTGGAGTGGGTTGCCATATCCTCCTGCAGGGGATCATCTTCCCTACCCAGGGATTGAACCCTCGTCTCCTGCATTGGCAGGCAGATTCTTTACTATTGCGCCACTTGAGCAGCCCCTTTGTAATGAACAGATATTCTTTAATGATCAGAGATATTATTTAGCTTCCCAGATGGCGCTAGCGGTAAAGAACCCACCTGCCTTTGTGGAAGATCTAAGAGACGCAGGTTTAATCCCTGAGTGGGGAATATTCCCTGAAAAAGAAATGGAAAGCCTCTCCAGTACTCTTGCCTGAAGAATCCCAGGGACAGAGAAGCCTACAGTCCATAGGGTCGCACAGAGTTGGACAAGACTGAAGCAGTTTAGCACACAGCACAATGATCATTAGGTCCAAGTATCATCTCTGCTCTGTTAGTCTCCAAATAAGGACAAAGACCTTGGCTGACATATTTTTGGCATCCACCCATAATAAATCAGATAGGGTCTTGACTTAGGAATGCAGTTTCTGTCTCCAGGCACTTCCTTCCATAACTGAGCTTAACTATAAAACTCCTGATGGTCCCTTAGAAGTATAGAGTGCAGCTGAGGATGCTTCTAGATTGCCATATGCCTGATCCAAGTCATTCGTAAGTACTCACAAAAAACTTCATAATTCTGCTTTAAGGAGCTACCTGCCTGCTCACTTTTCAGTCTCAATATACAGTGTCAGTTCGTTGGGCATTTTTCATTCCCTCTGTTCTTGGGGACATTTTTAGATGGGATTCTTTTGGGCTTCCCAGGTGGGTCAGTGGTAAAGAATCTGCCTGCCAATGCAGGAGACACAGAAGACTTGGGTTCGATCTCTGGGTTGGGAAGATCCCCTGGAGAAGGAAATGGCAACCCACTCCAGTATTCTTGCCTGGAGAATTCCACAAACAGAGGAGCCAGGTGGCTACAGTTTACGGGGTGGCAAAGATCCGGACATAAGTGAGCATGCATGAACACCTGTGACTCAGCCGAGAACTAACTGGAGGATGCACAGTTTGGGTGCATGGGTCTCCAGTAGAAATTCTTAAACCCTGAGGCATCAGAACGACTGGGAAGACGTGAAATGTAGAGTCACAGGCCCATTCTCTCTACTTCGGATTCAGAAGGATGCTATACTTGTTTCCTAGGGTGGCTGTAACATGGTGTCCACACCTGGATAGTTTATAACAACAGAAATGTATTGTCTCACAGTCTGGAGGCCAGAAGTCTGAAGTCAAGATGTCAGTTGGGTTAGCTCCTTCTGGAGGGGTTGATGGAGAATCTGTACCAGGGCCCCTCTGGCCCTCTGGCTAGCACTTCAGCATATCTTTTGTGAGGTGATAGTTTATCCTGTTTAACAGAGGCAGCAACTCTAAACGCTAACAACTCCCACCCCAGGAGTTCGAGAACACCTGGGACCATGGCATTTCCTTCCAGTTCATCTTTGCAGCGCCCTCTGGGGAGACAAGGGCTTCCCCAGTGGCTCAGTGGTAAAGAATCTGCCTGCAGTGCCCGAGACACTGGAGACACAGGTTGGATCCCTGGGTCGGGAACATCCCCTGGAAGAGGGCATGGCAACCCACTCCAGTATTCGTGCCTGGAGAATTCCATGGACAGAGGAGCCTGGTGTGCTAACACCCACGGGGTCGCAGAGAGTCAGAAATGACTGAAGCATCTGAGCACGCACATAAGACATGGAGGAGACAAGGTCTGTAACGACTACACAGGGAGTAGGAACAGTGTGTTTCGGGCGGATGGCCAGGGCCTGCGGAGATGGGAAGGAGAAGGAACTGCCGGAGGAGGCAGGGAGCGGGCAGCAAGGACTCGGCGGAGCATGAAAGGAAGCTTGGCTCCATGTCTGTATCCCCTCTCGGCTCCCACTGGCCACGTGGCTGATGTTGGAAAGAAGGTCTTTAATTTTCCAGCTACTCCAGTGTCAGCAGAACAGGTGCTTCATAAACAGGACTGCAGAGGAGTGCAGGATGCATGGTGCCTATCTCGCTAATATAAAAAGATCTTTGGAAACCCCTTTCACTCACGCTGCTAGATGTCTACAGAATCATGTTATTCTCCAAGAGTGATAAAAATGCATTTACAAAGAGGATTGTGCAAAATATTTGTGACACCTTAATTCCTAATAGATAAATTCTACAAACAGCCCAAATGTCCACAAGAAAAGTGGATAAACCATGTGTGTACTATTTATATCAGTTCAGTTCAGTTCAGTTCAGTCACTCAGTTGTATCCAACTCTGCAACCCCACGACTCGCAGCACTCCAGGCCTCCCTGTCCATCACCAACTCCTGAAGTTCACTCAGACTCATGTCCATCGAGTTGGTGATGCCACATCCAGCGCTCTCATCCTCTGTCGTCCCCTTCTCCTCCGGCCTCCAATCCCTCCCAGCATCAGGGTCTTTTCCAATGAGTCAACTCTTTGCATGAGGCGGCCAAAGTACTGGAGTTTCAGCTTTAGCATCAGTCCTTCCAAAGAACACCCAGGACTGACCTGCTTTAGAAAGGACTGGTTGGATCTCCAGTTCAGCAATGAAAGAAATGAACTGTTTATAAAAAAGGGAAGTCCTTGCTTTGGGGCAGATCATGCCTCATGAACTGACTTCTCACAGGCACTTTCAGTTCAGTTCAGTTGCTCAGTCGTGTCTGACTCTTTGCGACCTCATGGACTGCAGCACCCCAGACCTCCCTGTCTATCACCAACTCCTGGAGTTTACCCAAACTCATGTCCATCGAGTCAGTGATGCCATCCAACCATCTCATTCTCTGTCGTCCCCTTCTCCTCCTGCCTTCAATCCTTCCCAGCATCAGGGTCTTTTGCAAGGAGTCAGTTCTTCACATCAGGTGGCCAAAGTATTGGAGTTTCAGCTTCAGCATCAGTCCTTCCAATGAATATTCAGGACTGATTCCCTTTACAATTGACTGGTTGGATCTCTTGCTGACCAAGGGACTCTTAAGAGTTCTCCAACACCACAGTTCAAAAGCATCAATTCTTTGGGGCTCAGCTTTCTTTATAGTCCAACTCTCACATCCATACATGACCACTGGAAAAACCATAGCTTTGACTAGATGGATCTTTGTTGGCAAAAGTATGTCTGTTTTTTTAATATGCTATCTAAGTTGGTCATAACTTTTCTTCCAAGTAGTAAGCATCTTTTAATTTCATGGCTGTAGTCACCATCTGCAGCACTTTTGGAGCCCCCCAAAATAGTCTGTCACTGTTTCCATTGTTTCCTTTTCAGTTCAGTCATTCAGTTGTGTCCAACTCTTTGTGACCCCATGAACCGCAGCACGCCAGGCTTCCTGTCCATCACCAACTCCCGGAGTCCACGCAAACCCATGTCCATCGAGTCAGTGATGCCATCCAACCATCTCATCCTCTGTCATCCCCTTCTCCTCCTGCTGTCAATCTTTCCCAGCATCAGGGTCTTTTCCAATGAGTCAGCTCTTCACATCAGGTGGGCAAAGTATTGGAGTTTCAGCTTCAACATCAGTCCTTCCAGTGAACACCCAGGACTGATCTCCTTTAGGATGGACTGGTTGGATCTCCTTGCAGTCCAAGGGACTCTCAAGAGTCTTCTCCTTGTTTCATTTTAGCAGATGAGAAATTGCAGCAAGGTGGTTATGGGTGGATGTAATGTGGGTCCTTTCCTGGAGTAGGGAGGGGGTTTGACATGGAGGGGTTGGCAAGGTATAGGACAGCATCCCTGTGGGGAGAAGCTGGGGAAAAGACACTGCTCCCAGCACACCTGCCCTGACAGGTAGCCCATTAGCCTCACGGCCAATGGGGAGCAGAGACACAGGGAAGAAAGAGCAGAAACCTCCGTCAAACCCATGCACATCTCCCCTTTCCCATCTTCTTTCCTGCCTCCTGCTTTCACATACGCTCATCCTGACCCATCTGGAAGACAACTTCCATCCTCCATCTTTTTTTGACAACTCCTATTAACGGTGCCAGCCTCACTTCAAATCCACGACCGCAACTCTCACGGGGGTCCTCAGTATAGCCAGGTGATCTGACTACATTCACCTGTTCACATGAGAAAGAACATCTGATTGGTTGAAGCCACTATGTAGTTGGGTTTCTGCTAAAATCAGCCCAATGCCACCTGACAATGCAAGGAGGAGTATCTCATTTTCATTTTCTTTTTAAGGGAAACAACTTGGGTTCTTTGGATTCCAGATTGAAGCGTCTTCTGACACACAGTGCCACATACAGTGTGACTGCTATCCGCTCGGCCTGTCACCCTTCTGTGTTTTCAAGGGCTCCCATTTGCCACCCAGGCACTCTCTGAGGATGCTGCTGCTACTGCTGCTGCTAAGTCGCTTCAGTCGTGTCCAACTCTGTGTGACCCCACAGATGGCAGCCCACTAGGCTCCCCGTCCCTAGGATTCTCCAGGCAAGAACACTGCAGTGGGTTGCCATTTCCTTCTCCAATGCATGAAAGTGAAAAGTGAAAGTGAAGTCGCTCAGTGGTATCCAACTCAGTCCCTGCCTAAACCACTGGAGGACCCAAGGCAAGGCTGCCTGGAGCTCATTCTCGCTGTGGTCCAAAGTGCCCAAGCTGGTTTGAGTGGAAATTCCAGGACTGACTGTCTATGGGGGGAAGGGACATGAGCCTCAGAGCAGAGAGGACCACAAGGAAAATGTGACAGGCTCTGAAACCTCTGATAATCCAAGCCCTCGCCTGCTCCAAGTTCCTTCCCATCCTGCTGGGACCCAGGACATGATCAGCATGGCTGAGGCTGTCAGAGAGATGCTTGATGTTGATGAGTGAGTGATGTTGTCTGGCTTGGTGTGTGTGTTTATGTGTCTATTAGCCACAAAGGACAGGCTACTGGCTTCTTTATCTCCCTCAGCGCCCACTGGGAATGGGGCCCTGCCCAGCCCAACAACCCAAACAGCCCTCCCCAGGGCCCTCACACCCTGCTGCACCTCCCGCCCGCCCCCTGGCATGCTCTGGGAATTCAAGCTTCTAATCCAGCTGTGGGTGCCCACGTCTGCCAGGCCACCTCACTTCTCTGTGTATTGTCCTCACTGATGGAGCTCCATGCCCTGCCCTCCTCGCCCGTCAGGACACTGCCAGGCATGGCACCTCCAGGAGCTGCCCTGACACCCAGGCTGAGTTGTGTGCCTGCTGCGAAGTCATGCCTGGGCTGCCCTCTCCCACAGCGTGTGGACCCTCTGTGGCTGCCACCTGTGAGAAGCCGAAAGTGGTGGAACATGGGTGAACGCATAAGGGTCAACCGGGCACGTGTCCATCTGGCTCTCCTGGAGGGAGGGAAGCGGATCTGATCGTCTCTGTGAGCCCAAGGCCTGGGTGAATAACTAGATAAATGGGACTATGTGCTGTGAGTCCTGCCTGCAGGGCCTCAGCTCCTGCTGCGTGAGCCCACGGCCTCTGGGGGCTCTCTCTGAGTCATCAGGCACTGGTGGATGGACCCCTAGATGGTAACATTTGTGGGATGAAGCCTGAGCCTCCACTTCCTTGCCGTAAGGGCAGTCATGTGATCAGGCCAGCCCCTCCCATGTTACCATCATCCTGTCTCCTGCCAGCCCACAATGCTGAGGTCCTAGCACAGCCCACACCACATTATCCCACCAAATAATGACAACCACAACCACAATCATAACAATCATCCTTTTCCTGAATACTCCTACCACGCCAGGCCTTGAATCAACCTTACAACAACCACACGGCAAGGGCGTGATTTCCACTTTGTCGTTGCTGACAATGAGGCTCCACGATGGTAAGCGACTTGCCCCAGGTCACACTGGCAGCAGCAGACCCAGGACTTGATCCCAGGCAATTTTGTTCCAGGTCTCAGGCACGTAGCCATCTGCTGCCTGCCCCTCCATGCCAGCGTCCTGTGTGCTATCAGTCCTGCTGTGGTCACCCCACTTGACATGAAGACCCCTGAGGCCCAGAGAGGTGAAGTTGGAGCCTTGCTTGAGCCAGACAGCAGAGGCAAGATTAGAATAATGGGGTATGCCTGCTGGTTCCCTTCCAGCAATGTGACCGGCCTGCTGGGGTCTGGGGGCCCTGATTCACCCAGGGAGATCACCTGTCCCTTGAAAGGGCTCCTCCCAGTGGATCCCGGGAGCAGACTTACTTCTCTCTGTTGAATATGATGAATTCCTTCCGCACAGTCTCCAAGCACTGCTGGAGGTGTCCATTCTGTCAAAGAGCACAGAGAGGGGACTGTAAGTGATGAAGCATCCTCCCAGGAGTGAGGGCGACCTGACGCTGATCTAAATGGGACGCTTGGGGCTGGGGACAAGCTAAGCTGCTGGAACAGCCCTGAATGTATAGGTGACAGTGTCATGGGGAGGTAAGGGCTGACAGAAGATGCTTTTCTACATTTTAAGCCATTAAATGCAATATCAAAGTTCTGTTAAAATGGGCTATACATCGAGTTTGTTTGTTTTTTTACATTTTGGCCACATGGAATGCAAGATCTTAGTTCCCTGACCAGGGATCAAACCTGCACCCCACTGTGGTAGAAACACAGTCTTTATTTTTAAATTTTATTTTTACTTTATTCTACTTTACAATACTGTATTGGTTTTTGCCATACATTGACATGAATCTGCCACAGGTGTACACGAGCTCCCAATCCTGAAACCACCTCCCACCCCATATCATCTCGGGGATGATCCAGAGAGAAACACAGTCTTAACCACTAGACCACCAGGGAAGTCTCTGGAATATGAACTGAAAATCAGGATCCTGGTTTCCTGACCACCTGAATGTTCATGAGGCCTGATTAAGCAGCACGGTGGGGTGGAGGAATTCAAGGCCATCATGCAAAGGTGCTCATTCTCCTCAGGAACAGGAGCCAAGGACCACGGTCTCACAGATGCTCTGTAACACACATCTCAGAGCTGCCCGGATGCAGGATGGACATGCACGTGTCTGCAGGACCCCCAGCCCCTGTGGGCCCATGTGAACGCCCACCCAGGCCGCCCCCGGCCAGCTTCTGCTTTAGTCCCAGCACACAGCCTAGGGCCCACAATACTTTTAGGGGCTACAGAGATGTCTTTTGAAATAAGCTGAAAAGAATGAACTTTTAACACTGAACGTTACATTCGTTTTCATACCAGTGTAATCATAAATTGTAATGTTTAATATATTTTGAGGGAGGAAGGGAAAGTTGTGGGTTGAACTGTGTCCTCCAAAAAGATGTGTTGTGGTAACAACCTAAACGTGCATTGACAGATGAATGGATAAAGAAGATGTGGTGCCTATGCACAATGGAGCGCCACTCAGCCATAAAAGAAGGAAACAATCCCATCTGCAGCAACATGGATGGACCCAGAGATTAACATACTGGGTGAGGTCAGTCAGAAAGAGAAAGATGAATTCCATGTGGTATTAGTTTGTTGTTGTTGTTGCTGATTAGTCAGTCATGACTGACTTTTGCAACCTCATGGACTGTAGACTGCCAGCCTCCTCTGTCCTTGGGATTCTCTCGGCAAGAATACTGGAATGGGTTGCCATTCCCTTTCCCAGGGGATCTTTTCGACCCAGGGATCAATCCCTAGTCTTCTACATTGCAGGCAGTTTATTGCTGAGTCACCAGGGAAGCCCATGATATTATTTTAAGTGGAATTATAATTTTTATTATTAATAATTATTAATAAAATAATAATTATTATTTTAAGTGGAATATAAAATATGACATGAGTGAACTTATGAAAAAGAAACAGACTCACAAGACACAGAGAACAGACCTGTGATTGCCAAGGGGGTGGAGGACGGGGAGGGAAGGATTGGGAGGTGAGGATTAGTAGGTGCAAACTATTAAATACAGAATGGATAAACCACAAGTTTCTATTGTATAGCACAGCAGGAACTATACTCACTATCCTGTGATAAACTGCAATGGAAAAGAATACAGAAAAGAATGTATATATTCTTGTAACTGAATCACTCGGCTATAGGGCGGACATTAACACAACATTGCGAACCACTATACTTCAATAAAAATAAATAAACTGAAAAAGACACGTTGAAGTCCTAATGCCATGTGCTGGTCAATGTGACCTTCTTTGGAAACAAGGTCTTTGCAGATGGAACTAGTTAAGATGAGGTCAACCTGGAGCAAGGGGTGAGGGGTCCTAAATTTGATGGCAGATGTCTTTAAAAGAGGACTGTGTGAAGACAGAGAGAGACACAGAGAGGAAAATGCCTTGTGAAGACAGAGGAAGAAATGAGTGATGTGGCTACGAGCCAAGGGGGTGTCAAGGGCTGTAGGCCACCGCCAGAAGCTGTAAGAGGCAAGGAAGGAGCCTCCCGAGTCTTTGAGAAAGCACAGCTCTGTTAATACCTTGATTCTGAACTTCTGGTCAGTAGAATTGTGAGTGAACACATTTCAGTTGTTCCAGATCAGTGTGTGACACTTTGTGATGATAGCCTAGAAAATTAATACAAGGACCCACAAAGGGTGGCCTTGGGTGCCTCCACAGTATAAACCTTTTCAGAGGGTGTGGGAAAAAAAAACAAGAATGACTTTTTTTTTCCCTTTTCTGAGAACAAAGAAGATAAAGAGAACAGTGAGCAGGCCTGAACACTCCTAGTTTCTTTGCTCCTAACTCTGCATGTCTGTGAACAAGTTTGCTTCACTCCTATTTTCCTTTGACTCTGTGCTAATACATCCTGTTTCTGGTATTTACCCACACAACACCCCCTCTCCTTGTAGTTACATATCAGAAAGAAGGCCACAAGGGCACTGAACTGCCAGACTCAATAACTGGGTTACTGATGCCAGCCTATGACTGTCTTTGAAACAACGCAAGAGGAAGAAACCAAGATCCTAACACATTGGTACCTCATCACCAACTCCTGACTTTGATCTTATATAAGCTCCTGGATGCCTCATGGAGGTGGGGGCGGGGGCACAGTTCTTGGAGGCATGAGCCTGTTGTATTCTCCTCTCTGCCAGCTGAGAACTAAATCCACCTTTCTATTACCTCCAGACTCTGTCTTGTATTTTTTATTTAGCTTCAGTGGGCAGAGAAGGCCAAGAATTTGGCCAATAACTGGTGCTGGGCCCTACTGGGCAGAGCACTGAAGTCACTTGGCATCGTTCTTGGGTTCTTGATCAGAGATACAGAGATTCCTGCCCTAGGAACCATGCTAATGTGAATAAAGAGCAAGAATGTATAGACTCAAGCAATGCTCTCATAGCATCCTGCTCTGAAAGATCACTTGTTTGATGGAGGCATTTGATTAACTGCAAACGAAGGCATTTGGGAGGGTGAAGTGACACGCCACCCTCCCCCACCAACCCGCCTTGTGGCTAAGAAGCAGCTCAGTCACATTCACTGGACTATAGGGTTCCTCTCTGTCAGGGTCTGCTCCCCAAGACAGCACTCACCAGAGGACAGCTGTCCTTAGAGCCATCTTTGGATCTGTTCTTTGCCAACCTCTTCTTCTTTTTATGGAGTGGTTTGGATTCAAGAATCATCTCTTCAAGTTCAAATGTGGGATCGCAGTTCAGTCTCCCTTTCTGAAAGGAAGTGGAAAAGGAAACACGGTTTGCCTTGATCCTGCATCACTGATTTGTGTTTTCATTCATTCATTCATTCAATCACTCATTCAACAAGCTACTCCTAGAAGAGGAAAGAAAGCTGTGAAAGTGTTAGTCACTCAGTCATGTCCGGACTGTAGCCTGCCAGGCTCCTCTGTCCATGGAGTTCTCCAGGCAAGAACACTGGAGTGGGTTGCCATTTCCTTCTGCAGGGGATCTTTCCAACCCAGAGACTGAACCTGGGTCGCCTCCATTGCAGGCAGACTTTATACCATCTGAGCCACCAGGGAAGCCCCCAGGGGATGTATCTGCTCATTTCTGTCCTGATGATGAGCACTGACATATTCTCACTGCACACATCATTCATTTATCCCTATAATCCCAACCACCTGTTAATATCCACATGTTTCCTTCATCTTATGTGTGTTCATTTCATGAGACTGAGTTCAGTTTACCAATCTGGTACTTTCACAGATTTTCTCATACCCTCCTCCTCATGTCATTACTACTTTCTCTATTAATGTAAATATCATTTTTAACAAATCCATTTAAAGATGCCATTTCTGGTCAAAAAGTGAAAGTAAAAGTTGCTCAGTCATGTCTGACTCTTTGCGACCCCATGGACGGTAGCCTGTCAGGCTCCTTTGTCCATGAAATTATCCAGGCAAGAATACCAGGGTGGGTAGCCTTTTCCTTCTCCAGGGGATCTTCCCGATCCAGGATTAAACCCAGGTCTCCTGCATGGCAGGTGGATTCTTTACCATCTGAGACACCAAATCTACCCAGTTCTCCATCCTGGCTGCCAGTTGCCCTGCAGCTGAAGCCAGTTGACCCTCGGGCTTGCGGTCATCCTTGGGAGCCTCTGGGCTAGCTCCTCAGCCTCCTTCCTGTCAGTCTCCTTCCATTCATTCTCAGCACCCACCTGTCCACTCAATGGTGTAAACCTCACAGTCTTACCTCCCTACCAAGTGCACTCCAGCATTTAGGTGCACAGTCCAAAACCCCTTGTCATGATCTCCCGGAAGTCTCCAGGGTATGGACTGTGGTCCCTTCCACCCTCATTCCCTACTCTTTTCTTCTGTCTTACTCTGCTCCAGCTATAAAGCCTTTTCACTGTTCTTTGAAAGCTTTTTGCTGCCTGGAGGTGCATGATCTTGATATTCCATCTGCCTGGAAAATCCCACCCTAGCTTTACAAGCCTGGTTCCTTCACTTGGTTCATCTCTGCACCTCTACCTAAAAGCAGCCCCTGCCTCCTTCTCCTTCACCCCATTCTTTCTCTGTCTTCCTAGCTCATTCTGTGCGTAGGAACCGGCACCACTGTCTGGTGTCACGTTACACAGTTACCGGTGACTCACTGTCCTCCTCTCATGAGTTTGAGTAAGCTCCAGGAGCTGGTGATGGACAGGGAAGCCTGGCGTGCTGCAGGCCATGGGGTCGCAAAGAGTCAGAGATGACTGAGCAACTGAACTGAACTGAACCTGGTGTCACATTATACATTTACTGATGACTCACTGTCTTCCTCTACCCGACAAGCAGCTTGTGAAAGGGTGGCTCATTGGCTCCCATGACCCTGCTCTCACCCGCCCAGGGCCTGCATCTGTGCACATTGCAGGTTGATTTAACAAGAAAAAGGAGGCTCTGTGCCCCTGAGGACCCACTACAGGGAGGGTAGCCACCCAACTGGACCATGCAAATCAGGTCCAAATCCATGCTGAATCTCAGTGAAAGGTGATTCCTTTGGAGTTCAAATGATGTGGCCAGCAAACTCCCTCCCCCTGCCAGTTTCCGGGGTGTTCCTGAGCACCCAGGAGGGAGACCCTGCACAGGGCTGGATGTCATAGGACAGGACCTCACTCACATTGGGCACAAAGCCGGGCGTCAGTGCCTTCTCCAACACCGCATCCCAGTTCATGTCGGCCAAGTAGGGTGAGCTCTGGATGTCACCAAGGCTGGACAGGCGGCTCTCAGGGTCCTTGGTCAGGAGCTGCAGGCAATGAGCAAACTTATGCAGTTGGGCAGGACTGAGGTTCACAGAGCCTCTGAAGGTGGAGTCTTGGGAAAATGAAGGTGCCTCTGCTTCCACGTCCCATGAATGTTGTGCCCTGTCTGGGCTGCTTGTGTTGAAGCATGGTATATGCTCAGTTGCTAAGTCAGGCCTGACTCTTTGTGACCCTATGGACTGTAGCCTGCCAGGCTTCTCTGTCCATGGGATTTTTCCAGGTAAGAATACTGGAGTGGGTTGCCATTTCCTTCTCCAGGGAATCTCCGTGACCCTGGGACTGAACCTGCATCTCTGTGTTTCCTGCATTGGCAGGTGGGTTCCTGACCACCGAGCCACCAGGCCTGCTTACTGAAGTGTCCCCTATGCTTATACCTGTTTACAGTCAGGGGGGAACTGAGAGGCCAGGCTGCTTCCCCAAGGTCAGCCAGCAAGGGGCTGTTTGGGAGTAGCTTTTCAGCCACCATCCTCCCCTCAAGGACTCTTAACATGTGATGTGCTACCTGCCAGTGATGTCTGCAGAGGCTTCCAATTAAAAATAAAAAGAATCAGCCATCTCGTTGTAGGACGTTCAGCTTGGTAATGGGATGCACAAAAGCATAATAAAAATTTCCCCTGGACAGCTATGAGGTGACCTCTCAGCCAGACGGAGGAGTCTCTTTTTGTAGCCAAGATCTCATTTTTAGCTTCTCCTCAAAACAGTTTCTGCTAATAAGGAGTGATGCAGTAAAAGGAAAAAAAAATTAGCTGTACCATATTACCTTGCATCCAGAGGTGTTTTCAGGTTTCAAAACACTAGCTTGTCTGATGCTAAGAACACTGAGGCTACAAATGAAAGACAGGACCCAGCCCTGGGACAGCCACTCAGTAGCCATGTAGCTTCAGAGAAGCTGCTGACTGAGACAAGCATGAATGGTAATTCTTCCACTTCTGGTTCATGATTAAGATGAGACCCAAAGTGGGTTGGTGAGGACCTGGGACACCTCTTGGCAGGATGGCATGCCCAGATGCTGGCAGGTAGGGGCTGGAATCAGGACCCCCTCACCAGGCGGCTCTCACCATCACTCCAACTAGTAGGCTGGACACCTGGCAGGTCCTACCTGCTGATCATGGGGGCCTCTCCCTAGGAGCTGCCCCCTCCCCAAAAGACAGGTACAGATTTAAACAGAGATGCTATTTCAATGCCTCAGGGGGAAGTTTATGGTTTAGGGTAGAAGCTAGTTCTCTGACTCCCTGGGTATGCGAGAGGCAGTGTTGTCAGGTGGGTAGGGCTTCTGGGTGATTCCAATCAGCAGTTGGGGTTAAGGACCACTGATGTCTAAATTCCAGGAGATCAGTCTCCCCTTATGCAATTTAACTAATGAGTAATTCCCCAAGTCGTCTACAGCAGAGGTCCCCAGCCTCCAGGATCTAATGCTTAATGATCTGATGTGGAGCTGAAGTAATAATAGTGGAAATAAAGTACACAATAAAGGTAATGTGCTTGAATCATCCTCAAACCAGCCCCCTAAGCCCAGGTCCACGGAAAAACTGTCTTCCATGAAACTGATCCCTGGTGCCAACAAGGCTGGGGACTGCTAATCTGCAGCAGTGGAAGGATTAAGAGCTGACATCTGGAGTTCAGAGAATGACTGCGTTAGTTGTTCTTTGTGATCCCTTAGACTGTAGCCTGCCAGGCTCCTCTGTCCATGGGATTTTTCAGGCAAAGAGTTCAGAGAGCTTAGACTCAAGTCCTCTGTTGCCCTCTAACAGCCTTGTGGGCTTGAGTGAATAATTTTGCTTTTCTAAGCCTCAGTTTTCCCATCTCTAGTATGGGGGTAATAACAGGACTCCTCTCGAAGGGCCTGTAGGTCTAAATGAGCAGATTATAGAACACAACATTCCCCCAATGGGCACTGGCTGCCATCCTCACAGTTCCTTCATTAAAGGTAACTGGTGCCCACTGAGCATGTGCACACACCTGCCGACCACATGCAAGGCTCGACTCTGTGTCTCAGAGGATTCTGAGCGAGTTTACCCAAATGCCAGCTGCCGAAGGAGGGCATCAAAACCCACTGCCTATGCCAAACTGGAGCTTATCAGAACACAAACAGTGGGGCCCACCCTGCCGTTTCTGATTCAGCAGGTCTGTGGTGGAGCCTAAGAAATCACATTTCCAACATGCTCTCCCAGGTGATGCTGGTCCAGGGACCATACTTGGAGAACCACTACTTTATTCTCCTAGCAAGTATTCCAGATTTTCAAGCTGGATTTAGAAAAGGCAGAAGAATCAGAGATCAAATTGCCAATACCATTGGATCAATCATCAAAAAAGCAAGAGAGTTCCAGGAAAACATCTATTTCTGCTTTATTGACTATGCCAAAGCCTTCAACTATATGGATCACGATAAACCGGAAAATTCTTCAAGAGATGGGAACACCAGACCATCTTACCTGTCTCCTGAGAAATCTGCATGCAGATTAACAAGCAATGGTTAGAACCAGACATAGAACAACAGACTGTTTCCAAACTGGGAAAGAAGTATGTCAAGGCTGTATATTGTCACCCTGTTTATTTAACTTATATGCAGAGTACATCATGCGAAATGGCAGGCTGGATGAAGCACAAGCTGGAATCAAGATTGCTGGGAGAAATATCAATAACCTCAGATATGCAGATGACACCTCCCTTAGAGCAGAAAGTGAAAAACTAAAAAGTCTCTTGATGAAAGTGAAAGAGGAGAGTGAAAAAGTTGGCTTATAACTCAACATTCAGAAAACTAAGATCATGGCATCCAGTCCCATCACTTCATGGCAAATAGATGGGGAAACAATGGAAATAGTGACAGACTTTGTTTTGGGGGCTCTAAAAGCACTGCAGATGGTGAAATTAAAAGACACTTGCTCCTTGGAAGAAAAGCTATGACCAACCTAGACAGCATATTAAAAGGCAGAGATATTACTTTGCCAACAAAGGTTCATCTAGTCAAAGCTACTTTTTCCAGTAGTCATGTATGGATGTGAGAGTTGGACATAAAGAAAGCTGAGCACTGAAGAACTGATGCTTTTGAACTGTGGTGTTGGAGAAGACTCTTGAGAGTCCCTTGGACTGCAAGGAGATCCAACCAGTCAATCCTAAAGGAAATCAGTCCTGAATATTTATTGGAAGGATTGATGCTGAGGCTGAAACTCCAATACTTTGGCCACCCGATGTGAAGAACTGACTCATTGAAAAAGACCCTGATGCTGGGAAATATTGAAGGCAGGAGAAGGGGATGACAGAGGATGAGATGGTTGGATGGCATCACGGACTCGATGGACATGAGTCTGAGCAAGCTCCAGGAGTTGGTGATGGAAAGGGAAGCCTGGCGTGCTGCGGTTCATGGGGTTGCAAAGAGTCGGACATGACTGAGTAACTGAACTGAACTGGACAATTTCTAGGAAAAGTCAGGAGATACCCAATTTCTTAAAGCTCAGTGAGTTAAAAGATGATTTGTAAAAATTTTAAAGAACCATATGCATTAAATATTTCTAATTGTTAGAAGCTGGTAGTGGGGTGATAAAAGTCTGAGGGCTTTGTCATCCCAGATTTGACTTCAGGCCACACCCCTCTGTCCAGCGGCTTTGTGATCTTGCAGTGAGATGGTGAGAGCACCGGTATTTTCACCACTGTCCCTCCATTTGTGCTTTTGTTCCTTAGTCGGCGGGTCTGTCTGTTTCTGCACTGAGTGACCAGCTCCCTGGCCAGGTAGACAGGCGGCTATCCCCTTACCTTCTTTAGCAGGGCGACCATGCCTTTGCACCACGTGGAAGAGTAGTGGACGCGCTCCACCTTGAACATGTTAAGGATCTCATCGATGGGCGTGGCCGAGTGGATCTCATATGGTCTCTGCAACAAGGGACAACAGACAGCATCAGACAGCCATCCACATGGTTAAAACTGACACAGAGAACAGACCTGCGGCTGCCAAGAGAGACGGGGGGTAGGGGAGGCATGGATTGAGAGTTTGGGATTAGAAGATGCAAACTATTACATATAGAGTGGATAAACAACAAGGTCCTACTCTATGGCACCGGTAACTATTCAATATCCCGTGGTAAACCATAATGGAAAATAATGTATGTATCTATATCTACCTATCAGTTCAGTTCAGTTCAGTCATTCAGTCATGTCTGACTCTTTGCGACCCCATGAATCGCAGCACACCAGGCCTCCCTGTCCATCACTATCTCCCAGAGTTCACTCAGACTCACGTCCATCGAGTCAGTGATGCCATCCAGCCATCTCATCCTCTGTTGTCCCCTTCTCCTCCTGCCCCCAATCCCTCCCGGCATCAGAGTCTTTTCCAATGAGTCAACTCTTCGCATGAGGTGGCCAAAGTACTGGAGTTTCAGCTTTAGCATCATTCCTTCCAAAGAAATCCCAGGGTTGATCTCCTTCAGAATGGACTGGTTGGATCTCCTTGCAGTCCAAGGCACTCTCAAGAGTCTTCTCTAACACCACAGTTCAAAAGCATCAATTCTTTGGGGCTCAGCTTTCTTCACAGTCCAACTCTCACATCCATACATGACCACAGGAAAAACCATAGTCTTGACTAGATGGACCTTAGTCGGCAAAGTAATGTCTCTGCTTTTGAATATGCTATCTAGGTTGGTCATAACTTTTCTTCCAAGGACTAAGGGTCTTCTAATTTCATGGCTGCAGTCACCATCTGCAGTGATTTTGGAGCCCCCCAAAATAAAGTCTGCCACTGTTTCCACTGTTTCCCCATCTATTTCCCATGGAATCATGGGACAAGATGCTATTATCTTCATTTTCTGAATGTTGAGCTTTAAGCCAACTTTTTCACTCTCCTCTTTCATTTTCATCAAGAGGCTTTTTAAGCTCCTCTTCACTTTCTGCCATAAGGGTGGTGTCATCTGTGTATCTGAGGTTATTGATATTTCTCCTGGCAATCTTGATTTCAGCTTGTGTTTCTTCCAGTCCAGCGTTTCTCATGATGTACTCTGCATAGAAGTTAAATAAGCAGGGTGACAATATACAGCTTTGAAGTACTCCTTTTCCTATTTGGAACCAGTCTGTTGTTCCATGTCCAGTTCTAACTGTTGCTTCCTGACCTGCATACAGATTTCTCAAGAGGCAGGTCGGGTGGTCTGGTATTCCCATCTCTTGAAGAATTTTCCACAGTTTATTGTAATCCACACAGTCAAAGGCTTTGGCATATATCTATGTCTATATATGTATAACTGAATTACTTTGCCGTACAGCAGAAATTAAGACAACATTATAAATAAATTATAGTTCAATAATAAAACTTTGGCCACCTGATGCAAAGAGCTAACTCTTTGGAAAAGACCCTGATGCTGAGAAAGATTGAGGGCAGGAGGAAAAGGGGACGACAGAGAATGAGATGGTTGGATGGCATCACTGACTCAAAGGATGGGAGTCTGAGAAAACTCTGAGAGATACTGAAGAACAGGGAAGCCTGGTGTGTGGCTGCAGTCCATGGGGCTGCAAAGAGTTGGACATGATTCAATGATTGAACAACAAAAATAAATAATATATTAAAAAACTGTGTCATTACAAGGGGTGGTTTATTCTTTCCCTGCACGTAACAGTGGGTGTTCCAGTTTCGCGGCTGAGCAGGTGCCCTGGACCCCCTATGTCAGCAGTGACCAGTGCAGGAACCCAGTGGGTGGGTGTTCTCTTACAGCCCCAGAAGTGTCAGTGATTGGTGAGGTCACATAGCCAGGAAGCGGTAGAGGCAAGACCCATACCCTACAGCCTAACCCCAGGGTCTCTGTTCTAGACCTAGGCCTGCAGAGAGGAGTGGGTCTCGCCATCCACAGCCCCCCACCCACTGGCAGGCTTGGCTGCATCTTCCCTGCCCTGGCTGAACTGCCCCACGAGTGAGCAGGGCAGGAATCACCAAATCTGGGTCTGGTTGGGCGAGGGAGGCAGGGAGGCTGGGCCACTTCCACCTGCCATCCTTTCTCCTGCACCAGAAGGATGCCTAAGCCCTGTTCGCCAATTCCCCAGCACGGCAGAGCACTGAACTTTCTGACACATTCTCTTGACACTGTAGTGGGCAGATTTCTTTCCCCCTTTTTTTTTTTTTTTGGCCTCCAAACACCTCTCAAAGCTTGGAAAGGCTCCTTTGACTTGGACCTTGGGGAAGTGGCTTGGACAGTGTTTGAACAGTAACTGACTCCATCAACCCTTCCCACCCAAGAACAGCTCTTTCAGAGCCTCTTTTTCATCCTCCACCTGGCTGTGTGCTCCAGGAAGCTTCTAGCTTCCATAGGGTCACATGACCCAGGGCTGGAGCAGGCAACTGTTTCCTAAGTGTGTGTGTTTCAATGACCAAACTGATCCTGGAGAAATCTGGAGGAATGAGCTCATTGTTAATCCACATGACCTTGGTTGACCAGTATGGAGTTCCTGTGAAGCAGTGGGGAGCGCTCCTGGTAGGTGGGATTACATAACCTCCATCTCTGTGTCCTCAGGGCACCGAGCAGTATCTGTTGCCCAGCAGGTCCCGGAGCAGAAGGACAACAAAGATGATGGTCAGATCATCCACAGTTGCTGATGGAACATGGACGGTGAACCTAAACACTGTGCTGGGCTCCCATGGTGCATAAAGGGCCAGCTCCAACATCGTGGAACTTGGATTACTATGGGGCTGCAGCAATTGGAGAGGTCAGCCTGGAAAAGAGGTGATCCTGAGCCCTGGTTGGGATACAATTCCCTGGAAGGAAGTGTCTGTGTCTCTATCAAGTGGGCCCCTCTCCCTTACCCCGGGGAAGATGCCTGCCGACCTGGGTGCACCTGTGCCTTCCAATATATCCACCCAGAAAGGGGCTTCTTCCTGACTGGCTGCCTCCTCTCTCATCTGTTTCACTGAATTGGGAATCTCCCTTCCACCCATATGGCAAAACCCCAAACCGTGAGCTCCCTGTGTGTGTGTGCATATCCGATTCTTTGCGACCCCACAGACTATAGTCCGTCAGGTTTCTTTGTCCATGGAATTCTCCAAGCAAGAATACTGGAGTGGGTTGCCATGCCCTGCTCCAGGGGATCTTCCTGACCCAGGATTGAACCGGGCTCTTCTGCATTGCAGGTGGATTCTTTACCATCTGAGCCACCAGGGAAGCCCGCGGACTCCCTAGAAAGTCTAATTAGCTTGCTACACTAACATTCAAGTCTGGCTTCAAACATTTTTGAATTTAATAGGAAGTGGAGTACAGTTTCAGTTTTAAAATTTCCACCCAAAGCTGCTGCCTGCTTTCATGTTGCAGGATCCCTTTGTGTGTCACCAGGAACAACCACCACAATTAGAAATGAGAGTGAATATTCACTGAGAGCATCTGGGATGTGACACAAAGCTCCCAGCATCTCCATGAGCTGGCTACTGTGAATGTGACCACTTGGGCTTTCCAGGTGGTGCTAGTGGTAAAGAACCCGCTTGCCAGTGCAGGAGACAGGAGACTTGGGTTCGATCCCTGTGTTGGGGAAGTTCCCCTGGAGGGGGGGCCTGGCAACCCACTCCAGTATCCTTGTCTGGAGGATCCAATGGGCAGAGGAGCCTGGCAGGCTACAGTCCACAGGGTTGAAAGAGTTGGATATGAATGAGGCGACTTAGCATGCACACACAGTATGACCACTTTACAGCAGACGAGCCAGAGGCCCCAAGCCCCACAGCTAGGATGTGATGGCATCAACATTAAAGCTCAGGCGGTATCAACGCCCAGCTCACCTCTGAGCACTACTGTTGCAGAGGGAATTGCGTCCCTCAAGTTTGCATGTTCAAGTCCAAATCCCAGCGCCTCAGAAGGTGGTCTTGCTTGGAGATAGGGTGTTTACAGAGGTGATCAAGTTCACACTAGGTCATTAGCAGGGACCCCAATTCAATATGACTGGTGTCCTTGTAAACAGGGGAAATCCTAGAAAAAGGGGACCCTAGGACCCAGGGAGATAAACATAGAGCGGACACCAAGGAAGGAGACACAGGGAGAAGACGGACGTCTACGAGCAAGGAAGGAGCATCTTGTTGTGAGGTGTAAAGGGGCAGCTTCTTTCACCGCCCTCAGAAGGAGTCAGCCCTGAAGACACTGTGAACATGGACTTCTAGGCCCCAGAGCCGCGAGAGAGCAGGCTTCTATTGTTTAAGTCGCCCGGTCTGTCGGACTTGGTCACAACAGCCCCGGCAGACTAAGACTGTTACCCTGGCCATCCTCAGGCCGAGTTCCAGGGAAGGTGTCTGACTTCTGCTCTGTTCAGGGAGGTGTCAGCGCTGTGTAGACCAGGCCCCTGGTGTGAGCAGACAGTCAGGGTGCCGACCCCTCTCAGCTCTTCACGGAAAAGACAGCAGTGAGGGGTTTCGGGTGTGGGGTGCGTGCTGGGGGCCCCTACAGGGCGTGCTGGGTGCACAGAAGGGGTGGAGGGGTGCTGCCTTAGCGCGGGGGGGGGTTCAGGAAACCAGAGTTCAGGCACCACCCGAAGACCAGCCTTTAGGGGTTGAGACTCTGGTTTCTGAACTCTTCAGGATCGTTTCAGGATCGCTGCTTCGCATTTTTTTTTTTGCCTCTCAAAAGGCCATTTCTCTGACTCCGGTCCAAGCCCAGCCCTGGTAACCCAGCTACTGCAGATGTCAGGGTGCTGGCTCACCTCTTCATTTTAAAGTTTGCGAAACTGAGGCTGAGTGACAAAAGTGACTTTCCCAACATCCCAGAGACCCAGATTCTCCTTCACAGCTCTTTCCATCAGAGACCGGAACTCAAGCACCCAACCGGAGAATCAGCCAGCAACAAGTGTACAGACTTCTGTTATCATTTACGCTTCATTCTATTTCCTACTTGGTCATTTCAAGGCATCTATGAATTCTACTTGCCCCCCAGGTCCCCCAAAGAGCCCCCCTCTCCCTCCCCCCACTTTTGGAGGGAACCAGACCAATAAAAACAACAATGATGAGAATAATAGTAACCATAATTAGCCGTGAGGCTAATATAGCAGTTAAATACTTTTGCAAATACATTTGGAACACTATAACTAAAATCTGCACTGCATCTTGAAACTTCAGGCTCAGCCTTGATCCGTTTGGGTGGTTGTGGAGACGGGAATATTATTCAATATTGAGATCAATATTCCATTGACTTGTGGTCAAGAGTTCTACTGAGTCTTGGTCTCACTCATTGGTCTTAGGATGTGCTGATTTAGAAAACTGAGTGGTATTTACGAAAGTGAAAGTGTTAGACTCTCAGTCGTATCTGACTCTTTGAACCCCATGGACTGTAGCCCGCCAGGCGCCACTGTCCACGGAATTCTCCAGGCAAGAATACCAGAGTACGTAGCCATTCCCTTCTCCAGGGGATCTTCCCACACCCAGGGATCAGACCCGAGACTTCTGCAGCGAACCAGGGAAGCCAGCAGTATTTTTAAGGTGATGTAATTACCTGTTCAGCTGGTGAAAGTGATTTTGGCAGCAGGGCACCAGATAGACTCATTATGGAGTGCAAGTGTGTCTATTCCAGGAAACCCAGTTTACAAAAATTCCAATTTACCAAGAAACAGAAGAAGCAGGAAAAGAATTGCCATAGACCTGTTATTTTAACTGCTAGAGCTGAGCTGGGCCTTGGGGACCATCTCATCCAATGTTTTTCCCCCACATCTTTTTGCTCATAATCCAAAACATAGAACAAATGCAAGTGAAGAACAGTTCCCCAGGTTGCTTAAACCTCCAGCAGCTGGAGAAATCTTTTTTCCTCTGTGAACTGTTGAATCATTCCTGCAGGGTCCTTTACTTTTAGGAAGCACAGCTTGAAAATCCCTTGCCTTATGGAAACTGGAGGGGCAAGGTCAGAGAGTTCATTTCACCCTAGGTTTCTAACTCCCAGCTCAGCGATCTCTCTGCTTCACTGAGGGACAGGAAGGCAGTGTTCAACTCCAAGAACCGCCTCTCTCACTTTGCTGGGTTAATAAACCAACAGATGCTCGTCTCTGCGGTTGAGCCCACCACTTGGCGTGCATCCAGAGGTTCTTGGTTCTCCTGCAAACTGTAGGACCTCCATGTACATATGCGTGTGTGCTCAGTTACTTCAGCCACGTCTGTCCCTTTGCAATCCTATAGACTGTAGTTCGCCAGGCTCTTCTGTCCATGGAATCATCCAGGCAAGTATACTGCAGTGGGCAGCCAGTCCCTTCTCTGGGGGGTATTCCCGACCCAGGGATTTAACCTGGGTCTCCCGCACTGCAGGCAGATTCTTTACCCACTGAGCCACCTGGGAAATCCTAGGACCTCCATAACCCTCCTCTATTCCCCATCATCCCCACCTTCTCTGTCTACTGAACCTTAAGGAGAAATGCTGACTGGAGTCAAAGCCAAGGGTAATAACAGGTGAGGGAGGTGGCAGGGAGGAAGCAGAGAGGGTAGAAGTCTTCATGGTGCCATCGTGTGGATTTTAGGGCTCTACCTGTGGCTGCATGCAAAACACATTGTGCCCGGCCATGGGCTCAATGTGGCCTGACATCCAGAATCTCCTTTCACCCATCTCCTTGATTACTCTGGCAGTGGTTCTCAACTGGGGATAATTTGTCCCCCAAGGGACGTCTGGTGACATTTGGCAACATTTCAGTTTTGGGGGCGATTCCAGCTGGTCTCTAGTGGGTAAAGGCCAGGAATTCTGCTAAACATTCTCTAATGTACAAGGCAGCCCCCAACACAAAGTGGTATCCAGACCCAAGCAACCATAGAGCTGAGGCTGAGGAATCTTGTGCTTTGCAACCACCATTCTTCCCATTTGATAGAAAAGAAGCAGGCTCAGCCCAGACCATTCAAGAGCTGCAACAAAACTGGAATTCGATCCCCAAAACATGTGATTCCAAAAACCACGGATTGAACCTGGGTCTCCTGCATTGCAGGCAGGTTCTTTACCCACTGAGAAACCTGGGAAACCTTAGGATCTCCATAACCCTCTGGCTTAAGCACCATGCTGTCCCATGGACCGCACTGCACTTCCTACACAGTGAAGCCAGCACCTCCAGGTGACCTCAGGGTCCTTTCTAGAAAGTCCCCCGACTGTCCTTCTGACAGCTGGTCAGTCTAAGATGCTGCTGTGTCAGCCTCAGCTGCCCTCCTTGGGCAGCACTGTCTCTGTATCCACCTGCCTCTGAATCATCACCACATGAACATTTATGCAGCAATCAGAGTCCTCCTGTGTGCCGGACATTGCCTATGCGCTGCGCACATTTTCTTCCGGAATCGCCTTGGTGACCTCCCTGCCCCCCCTCCCCCAGCTGGCCTCATCATCCCCATTTCAGGAAGGAGGAAGCCAGGGCTTAGTGGAGTTAAGTGACCAAAGTAGAATCACAGTTCTCAGGGTGCTCATTTTTTTTTGAACCCCTTGAGGCTTTTTGCCAAGTCATCATCTTTGTTCTAATCCATGTATTAAAAAAAATTTTTTTTATTAAGAAACCGCCTCCCAATGCAGGAGACACAGGTTTGATCCCTGGGGTGGGACTGTCCCTTGGAGAAGGACATGGCAGCCCACTTGGGTATTCTTGCCTGGAGAATCCTATGGACAGAGGATCCTATTGGGCTACAGTCCATGGGGTTACAAGAGGCAGACATGACTTATGGGCCAAACAACAAAAAAATGGCTGATTAATAATGTTGGGATAGTTTCAAGTGAATAGCAAAGGGATTCAGCCATGTGTACACATGTATCCATTCTCCCACAAACTCCCCTTGCATCCAGACTGCCATATCATTGAGCAGAGCTCCATATGCCATACAAGTAGATCTTTGTTGGTTATCCATTTTAAATACAGCAGTGTGTACATGTCCATCCCAAACTCTCTGTCCCTTCCCCTCATCCTTCTCTCTGGCAGTCATAAGTTAGTTCTCAAAGTCTGTGAATCTGTGTCTTTTAAGTATGTTACAGTTCTTTTTGATTCCACATATGTGATGTCATGTGATACTTCTCCTTCTCTGACTTACTTCACTCAGTATGACTAGGTCTACTGACCTGTATTCTGACAGAGAATATATTTTCTGCAGGCAAGCAACCAATCACACTTAGGTGAATTGCTTGCCAAGATCATTTGTATGACTGATTACATCATAAACAGTACCTGGTGATGCCTGCGTCCTCTGGTTCATACAGATACCGTGGGGACCCTCATGTTCCCTCCTCGAGCACGTATATCAAAGAGCCAGTACCTGACAAAGGAGCTGACCAGGAATGGGTAAGCCTGAGTGCATGCGTGCTCATTCACTTCAGATGTGTCTGACTCTTTTCGACCCTGTGGACTATAGTCCATTAGGTGCCTCTGTCCAGGGATTATCCAGGGAAGAATACTAGACACTCGCTTGACACACATCATGCCCTCCTCCAGGGGATCTTCCCAACCCAAGGATTGATCCTGCGACTTCTTCATTCTACTTCTGGGGAGAGGGATGTCAAGGGGAAGGTCTCTTGCGCAGTTCAGCTGCAGATCGGTAGCAGCTCAAGAATCAGGCTGATTCTTTACCCGCTGAGCCACCAGGAAAGCCCATAGGTAAGCCTTAGGTAAGCCTGTGGGAGACAGTTTTCATTCAGTGCCTGAGAAAACTCACAAAATCACATATATTATTTTTTGCATTCACGTGCCATAATATGTTTTTTGAGGAACTCAGGGGAAATAATTGAGATCAACAGCAGAGAACAGTTGCTTGAACCACAGGGCGATAATGAATAAACACTCACATAGCTTGGATGGTTTTCACACAGCTGTCATCATTCATTCATTCCCCTCCCTCATCACCCTGCACTGGGAGCCCCTACCCTCCAGGAGTGCTGACTACCAGCTTACATATGCAGATGACTGTGGGACGACGTTGAAAGAGCAGCCAGGGATGGGAACTCACTCTCCACAGTTGTGTGCTGGGTGCCAGACCTGTAAGGTGCCATTGTTGTCACCAAGGTGTGCCCGACTCTTTGATGCTATAAGGTGACCAATACGAAAGCTGTGTGTCCCATCTGGGCACACGGACCCTGGGATAACTTCGGTGCGACAGAACAGATTGAAAGGATGTTATTATCCTCATTGTATAAGGGGAAACCATGGTCCTGAGAGGTTAAGTGGCATCCTTTTCAAATGATATGTGTATAGAGAAAATATGCCTCCAAATTAGTTTGACATAATTCTTCCTGCTAAAATAAAACTGAGCTATTAGTTACCAAAGAGTTCCCTTAGTCATCTTCAGCTATTAAATTTAAATGAAATAAAACGAAAATACACACCGATTGCCCCACTTTTATAGGACACTGAGCTAAGTATTCGGGAAAGACTGGGACAAAAATAACAGTAGCAAACAACAAGCGGGAGAGCCTGATCGGGCATGATTGTGGGATGCTGGGGCTGGAATCATGGGACTGGGGTGATGTGGGTGTTTGAGCTGCCACTGATCTGCAGCTTAGCTTAAGAGACCCTTCCCCTCCATATCCCTCTGCCCACAAGTAGAATGAGGGCCTGGCCCAGAAGCTTGTTAAGAGCTTTTTAACACTCAGGACTGTGGAGCTGGCACATGGGCCATCAGGACAGACACCCAGGGCTCCTTGACAGCATGGTGCACCACCCATGGGACGTGGCCATCTGACTCTACCCAAGCCTGGTAGGACCTGAGTTCCCCCCAACTTCCACAGTCCCCATGTTCACCACACAGACACACATCTTACCCAGCCCCTCAGCAGCTCGTAGGCCGTGACACCCAGGGACCACCAGTCAGCGGGGTAGGAGTACCCAGGGCCTCCATCCACATACACCTGGAACACTTCTGGCGCTGCCAAAGACAGGACAAAAGACATCACTGGGCATCTCTCTTGACACGCATCACGCCGAAGAAGGAGGACACAGGGCCAGGAGCTGGACTGCGAGGCTAGCATTCCATTGACGATGCTATGTACTTACTACCGTCTGTAAGCCACAAGCCAGCCTGAGACAAGGTGCAGGCATCACAGGCAACCCAGTGTGACACCTGGGGCAGAATACAGACGGGGGTGCCCTGAGTGTGCAGCAGAAGGTGGTCTGCTGGGGAGTCAGGGAAAGCAGCGGGGGAGGAGGATTTGGTGGAGCGTGAATCATGGTCAGCATGGGGAATAGAGGAAGAGCCTAACCCCGTTACGGAGCAGGACCCTGTGGGGCTCCTAGGCACAAAGACTTTCTGTGCCCGCCAGTTCTTTGATGACAGGAAACAGGCTTCACTCAGTTTCTGTGACCTTCTCTTAGCTCCAACCTGAAGTTTCAAACAGATGCGAAGCAAAGATGGGAGGGGATGCAGAGAAAAGGGAGAAACAGACAGGAAACAATAATGCGGTCTTGGGTCAGAGTCCTGGTCCCCCAGCCCCAAGCGATACACATAACATTTTTGAGCTCTTCTGCAGATGCTAAAACCCCCACCAGGTGGGAGAAATTAAGGGTCTGATGTGCTGTGCTAAGTCACTTCCATCGTGTCAGACTCTTTGCGACCCTATGGACTGTAGCCCGCCAGGCTCTTCTGTCCATAGGATTCTCCAGGCAAGAAATACGGGAGTGGATTGCATGCCCTCCTCCAAGGGATCTTCCCAACACAGGGACTGAACCTGCGCCTCTTACACCTTCTGCATTGGCAGGTGGGTTCTTTACCACTAGTGTCACCTGGGAAGCCCCAGGGGTCTGATGCCCACAAGCAAGTAGACCCCAGACTGGTTAGAACCAGAAGGTGGATGATGCAGACTCTCACTTACCTCACCAATAATCAATCAGAAAAATATCTGTGAGCTTATCATCCTCTTTGAACCATTACTATAAAACCCCTCACTACCCCCTCCAGGTGGGGACACATAGCTTTGAGGGCATTTGCTCACTGTGGCCTCCTTTGCCTGCAAAAGCATTTGTTGTTGTTGCTGTTGCTGAGTCGTGTCTGACTCTGCAACCGCATGGGCTGCCGCACACCAGGCTTCCTTGACTTTCACTATCTCCTGCTGCTGCTGCTGCTAAGTTGCTTCAGTCGAGTCCGACTCTGTGCGACCCCAAAGACAGCAGCCCACCAGGCTCCTCCTGTCTCTGGGATTCTCCAGGCAAGAACGCTGGAGTGGGTTGCCATTTCCTTCTCCGCACTATCTCCTGGAGTTTGCTCAATTTCATATCCATTGAGTCAGAGATGCTATGTAATCATTCCAGCCTCTGCCACCCCTTCTCCTTTTGCCTTCAGTTTTTCCCAGTATCAGGATCTTTTCCAATGAGTTGGCTCTTCACATCAGATGGCCAAAGTACTGGAGCTTCAGCTTTAGCATCAGTCCTTCCAATGAATATTCAGGACTGATTTCCTTTAGAATTGACTGATTTGATCTCTTTGCTGTCCAAGGGACTCTCAAGAGTTTTGCTCAGCACCACCCATTCAAAAGCATGAATTCTTTGGCACTTAGCCTTCTGGTCCAGCTCTCACATCTGTACATGATTACTGGAAAAATTATAGCTTGGACTATATGGCAATGGCACCCCACTCCAGTACTCTTGCCTGGAAAATCCCATTGGTGGAGGAGCCTGGTGGGCTGCAGTCCATGCGGTCGCGAAGAGTTTGACACGACTGAGCGACTCCACTTTCACTTTTCACTTTCATGCATTGGAGAAGGAAATGGCAACCCACTCCAGTGATCCTGCCTGGAGAATCCCAGGGACAGGTGATCCTGGTGGGCTGCTGTCTATGGGGTCTCACAGAGTTGGACACGACTGAAGTGACTTAGCAGCATATGGACCTTTGTCAGCAAAGTGATACCTCTGCTTCCTAATACACCGTCTAGGTTTGTCATAGGTTTACTTCCAAGGAACCAAGCATCTTTTAATTTCATGGCTGAAGTCACCATCTGCAGTGACTTTGGAGCCCAAGAAAATAAAATCTGTCATTATGTCCACTTTTTCCCCTTCTATTTGCCATGAGGTGATGGGATGACAGAGGATGAGATGGCTAGATGGCATCACTGACTTGATGGACGTGAGTCTGAATGAACTCTGGGAGTTGGTGATGGACAGGGAGGCCTGGCATACTGCGATTCATGGGGTTGCAAAGAGTCGGACACGACTGAGTGACCGAACTGAACTGAACTGATGGGACCAGATGCCATGATGTTAGTTTTTTGAATGTTGAGTTTGAAGCCAGCTTTTTCACTCTCCTCTTTCCCTGTCATCAAGAGGCTCTTTAGTTTCTCTTCACTTTCTTCCATTAGAGTGTTATCATCTGTATATCGGAGGTTGTGCTATTTCTCCTGGTAATCTTGATTCCAGCTTGTGATTCATCCAGCAAAGCAGTAAAGCTATTCTTTCCTACTCCACCCAAAACTCTGTCCCTGAGATTTAACTTGGTGTTGGGGTACAGACGCCAGATTTGGTTCACTCCTAAGGGGCTGAGAAGCTAGGTAAATGTCAGTCTGCTTTGGCACCAACACCAGGTCAGATGTCCCAACAACCAGAATGGTTAGTGCCCTTGGTGCCTAGGGCCAGTCTCAGGACAATGTTATTTTAGCATAGGTGGGAATCAATACAAAGTATCCAGACTAAGTGAATGCACAGAGACAGAAGGCCGATCAGGGGTTGCCAGGGGCTGGTGGGAGGATGGGGTGCAACTGCTCATTGGGTTTCCTCTGGGATGATGAATGTTCTTGAACTAGACAGAGCTGGTGGCTACACAATGTGGTGAATGTACTAAATGCCACTTCATGTGCTTGCATTTTACGTTATGTGAATTTTACTTCTATAATAAACCAGTGGAGGGTGGAGCCCCCAGAGGGATGGACCCTCACTCCTCATGGGGATGCAGCTGTCCTGGGGTCCCCTGGGGTCATGCCGCTTCCCAAGCTGCTGGGAGGTGGGTTCATCACTGCCTCACCCCCGACTCACCAGGCCAGGAGTGCATCTCAAGCTTTAACTGCTCACACTGGCTTCCAGGACAGTCTTGGGAAATGCAGGTCATTTCTGGAAAATTAATTTACATATGTAATTCCATTTTACAGGTGTCAGAGCAGCCAAGCTCTGTTATAGGGAACCAGGACATGTTGTGATTAAAAACATCTCAACTCAGTTTTCAGACTGGCAATCAGATGGCGTGGGGGCAGGAAGGGCCAGACGAGGCAGACAAGGGTAGACAACGGATGTTTGAATCTGGGCTCTAGATGGGCAGCTGGACACTTGAACCTGTTGTTCAGTCATTCAGTCGTGTCTGACTCTGTGACTCCATGGACTGCAGCATGCCAGGCTTTCCTGTCCTTCACCATCTCCCGAAGCTTGCTCAAACTCAAGTCCATTGAGACAGTGATGCCATCCAACCATCTTGTCATCTGTCGCCTCCTTCTCCTCCTGCCTTCAATCTTTCCCAGCATCAGGGTCTTTTCCGGTGAGTCAGTTCTTTGCATCAGATGGCCAAAGTATTGGAGCTTCAGCTACAGCATCAGTCCTTCCAATGAATATTCAGGACTGATTTCCTTTAGGATTGACTGGTTTGATCTCGCAGTCTAAGGGACTCTCAAGAGTATTCTCCAGCACCACAGTTCAAAAGCATCAATTCCTCAGCACTCAGCTTCCAGCTGCCCTCCAGCAATCCACTCCCATTATTTTGTATTCTTCTTTCCTCCTCATGACAAACCCGAGGGTCATATTATCATTTGACACGCTTTCCCGAAGAGGTTCAGAGAGGGACAGCAGAGCACAGGCAGTCACACAGCAGAAAAGTGCAGAGCTGAGGTGCGCCTTACATACTGGTCAAATTCCAGTTTGAAGTAAGCTTTGCAGCAGCGTTTGGGTACAAAACCATAATCAGTCTACGTTGAAGATGTAGGGGAAGATGTTATTGGGAGTTTGGGGAAATGTCATTTTGGTTTATTTGAGCCTCATCAAGTGGTATGTGTGCTGGGGAACAGGAAGAAGGTTGGTGTGGTTGTAGCTGGGTTAACACGTTCTCTTTGCTTCAGTTTGTAAAACATGAGCAATAATAAACAGTCTATTCACAGGGTTCTTATGAGGATTAAGGAAAAATGCTGGCTAAGATGCCAGGCTGGTCCATTGTGGGTGCTCTGGAAATCTTGGGCATGGTTTTTATTAGTAGAATTGTCATTCAAATGTCCTCTCTTCATTAAACTCAGCTTCTCACTGACCACCCAGTCAGCCTGGGGACTGTCCTAAATTCCAACCTCCTCAGCCTCATGATTCATCAGTCTCCAGACCCTCTGAGCTTGGCATTCTGGGCATCTTTCCATCTGCCCCTTCCTATCCATCCTAGATCAACCTGAATTCAAAGGTGGTAGTTGTACCTGTTTAGTAAATAAACGGTGAGCGAACATTTGATTTTCAAGCCTCTCAGGGCACTGAGCTGTGCTATTCTGCATCTCACCCTGGGAGCCTGAGGCTGGGCTCCAACCCAGAGGGGCTCCCTTTTCTGCACCCCAATCTGTGTACTTGTCCTTCCCTCTGTGCAAATGGTTCTGATAAAGGAGACAGTCGCGCTGGCCTGTGCAGAACCAGGACTTTGACAGCTGCTGGCCCGGCCCACGTGCTCAGACAGGGCCAGAGGCAGGGACACACCCAGGACTACAGGAGAGGCTGTGTGTCCAGCTGTCCCCATAAAGCCTTGTCATGTGTGGCTGCCCCAAGCCCGTCTGGAATTCATGGTAGAAGCAGCATCTGACCAGTTCCGTCTTGGCTGGCCTGACCAGCCAAGGGACAACTATCTGCAGCCTGGGACTCCACTCCCAGAGCAGGTGACAGTCTCCCTTCCCCTGCACACCCGGGGCTGAGAGAACATCAACAGCATGTCACAATCCATATGCCCCCAAAATGACTGCGGGAGCGCCCTGGAACCAGTGCTTAGAAGTGAGGGCATCATAGAAGGTTAGAACTTGAAGGACAGGTACAAGACACACACCTGTCACCATTATTTCAGATATGAATGCATGAGTGTGGAAGCAGTTGGCTAGGTGCCATGTTAAGGATTTTACACATACAGCTCCCTTCCTCCTCCCAGTCACCCAATAAAACAAGTGCTACAATGATCTTCACACTCCAGATGAGGAGGTAGAGACATGAAGGGGTGTAGTTGGGTGAATGAAAGCAAAAATGTTAGCTGCTCAGTTATGTCTGACTCCTTGTGAACCCACAGACTGTAGCCCGCCAGGCTTCTCTGGCTGTGGACTTCTCCAGGCAAAAATACTGGAGTGAGTAGCCATTCCTTTCTCCAGGGGATCTTCCTGATCTAGGGATCCAACCCAGGTCTCCCACATTGCAGGCAGACTTTTTACCACCTGAGCTACCAGGGAAGGTGAATAGTGTCTGCAAAAGACTATGTCCAAGTACTAACCTCCAGTATTTGTAAACAGGGCCTTATTCAGAAATAGGGACTCTGCAGGTGTAAGTAAGGACATCAAGATAAAAATCATCCTGGATTCAGGGTGGACCCTTCCTAGATTCAGTGTCTGATGACTTTATAAGGGAAAGGAGAGAGAGATTTGGGACACAGAGAAGGCCAATGCAGGAGGCACAAGAAACACAGGTTCGATCCCTGGGTTGGGAAGATCCCCTGGAGTAAGAAATGGCAACCTGCTCCAGTATTCTTGCCTGGAAAATTCCATGGACAGTGGAGCCTGGTGGGCTATAGTCCATGGGGTTGCAAAGAGTCGGATACCATTGAGCACATATCCTTAAAACACCCTGAACCACAGATGAAGAAAAAAGAGACACAGAGAGGTAAAGGAGCAAGTTCAGGGCCATCTAGGTGGTGAATGGAAGAGTGTGGAAGGTTGTTTTACAACTTTCGAGAGGGGACTCAATACGGCTGTCCCACTGTTATCACGAGAAGTGGCTTTCTTTACAACGCTAGAGCTGTGTTGTTAACGTGCCATTGACTGAGCATCTACCATGCGCCAGAAGCTCTTCAGGTTTCTTCACCTCTATTATTCACTTCTCGGGAAGCTAATATTTACGGACCACTATCTGCAGCTGCATGTGCACGATCTCCTTTTAACCTCAGAAGGACCTTGGGAGGTGAAAACGATCATTATCTCCATCTGAGGAAGCAAAGCTATGGTTTTCCCAGTAGTCATGTATGGATGTGAGAGCTGTAGCATAAAGAAAACTGAGTGCCAAAGAACTGATGCTTTTGAACTGTGATGTTGGAGAAAACTCTTGAGAGTCCCTTGAACTGCAAGGAGATCAAACCAGTCCATCCTAAAGGAAATTAGTCCTAAATATTCACTGGAAGGACTGGTGCCGAAGCTCCAGTACTTTGGCTATCTGATGCAAAGAACTGACCTTTTCCTTACCACTGGAAAAGGCCTTGATGCTGGAAAAGATTGAAGGAAGGAGGAGAAGGAGATGATAAAGGATGAGATGGTTGTATGGTCTCACCGACTCGATGGACATGAGTTTGAACAAGCTCTAGGAGTTGGTGATGGAAGGGAAGCCTGGCGTGCTGCATTCCATGGGGTCGCAAAGATTCAGACACCACTGAACTGAAGAGGAAGCCAGGCTTGGAGAGGTGACAGACCTAACAAGGTCCCAAGCCTCATCAGAAGCCTGCCTTCCCCTATTCTCCAGTATCATCCAGAATGATGACCGGAGCCTTGATCTGTCTCCTTCAATATCCAGACATTTCCCACCATGTTATACCATCTTTATGTGTATGCGGAAAAAGAAAAATAATGTATCAAAAAATATATGCACACACACACTACATACATGTGAGGCGGTAAAGAGCCCGGCTGCCAATGCAGGAGACATAACAGATGCAGTTTGGATATCTGGGTGGGGAAGATCCCTTGGAGGAGGGCATGGCAACCCACTCCAGTATTCTTGCCTGGAGAATCCCATGGACAGAGGAGCCTGTGGGTTATAGTTCACAGGGTTGCAAAAAGTCAGACAAGACTGAAATGACTTAGCATGTAGTATATATGTATCTACTTTACATGTCTTATAGCACAAAATCTCTCCAAGGTGAATGCATTAAATCTGCAAATTCAATTGGAACCAAAATCAAGAATGTTTATGAAGGTCTAGGAATGCTAAATTTAGGAAATCAAGGTTTCGACATAATCCGAAAGAATGTGTAGTTCGCTGTTAACATGCACATTAATAAAAGTGGTTCTTGAATCACAGTGCCCCAGCAGCAGCCTTCCTCGCTTACATCCCCGGGATCCTTCACGCTGCCCAGTGAATGCTGAATGCTCAGTGGATACTTGTGAGCCCACGAATGAATACCCTGGGCTGACACCAGGCTCCACGGAAGTGGCTTCTCCAGCATGACCCAGTGGCATGAAAAGATCAGCCCTACCTCCCATCAACTATTTCTAGCAGCAGCTGAGCAATTCTGCCAATGCAGGTTTTAAATGGAAAGCGAGTCTGGATTCCAAGGGGCATCAGAGAATTGGCCTTCCAGAAAAGCAAGTACATGGGGTGTCCAATGAAAGAGATCGCCTCAAGGCAATGAAAATTTGCCTTTGGTGGGTTTTGCCACCTTCTGTTCACCACACAGAGTTACTTCCTCATTAGACTAAAAATATGGAAAAACTCCCAGAAACCTCCTAAGTTATAATTATTAGCCTGCTGCTTTAGCTCTATGAATATTCCTGAAGGCTTTGATTGCTGCAGTGGAGTGTGACACGCTATTCAATGTCTAGCTTACAAGTTGACTGGCTTCTAGGACTGGCTTCCACAGGTAATTGTGTCCTTCTGGACTGGGAACATAGAATTACAACATTTCAGCCTAGAGGGGACCTTCAAGGTCACTTCCTTTCTCCCTTACATTTTGTAGGTGAGGAAGCTGAAGCCTACTGGAAGCATTCCATGGCTTCCAGCCCAGCTGGGACCAGAGCCCAGGCCTCCTGTCCACTGAGCCTCACTTTAGTTTCCAAATCCCAGCCAGCAGAATGGCCAGATATGGATACCTCCACCCAGAAGCCCCACAGGCATGGCATTCTTACTATGTCCAAGCCAAATCCCCCTCTCCAACCGCCCCTTCTCCTGGGTCCCCAGTCTCTGCTGATGGTCTGCTCAATTGCAAGAGTCAGAAATCAGTCTACGCTTTGATGTGTGCTCAGGTGCTCAGGTATGTCTGACTCTTTGCAACCCTGCATACTGTAGCCTGCCAGGCCCCTCTGCCCATGTAACTTTCCAGGCAAGATTACTGCAATGGGATGCTAGTCCCTACTCTAGGAGATCTTCCCGATTCAGGGATTGAACCTGTATCGCTTGTGTCTCCGGCACTTACAGGCAGATTCTTCACCATTAGCGCCACCTGGGAAGCCCATGCATTGATGATTTGATTAATTCTTGATTCGTCTTTGTCCTCTTCCAGAATCTTCCTCTTCTTTCTGATCCTCTTTCATTGCTGTCTGGACTAATGACAGCCCCTCATGTAACCTAGCCTAGGGCTGTTCAATCCCACCCACCTGCTCCTGCACTGAATATGTCAGCAAATTTGGAGAACTCAGCAGTGGCCACAGAACTGGAAAAGGTCAGTTTTCACTCCAATTCCAAAGAAAGGTAATGCCAAAGAATGCTCAAACTAATGCACAATTGCACTCATCTCACATGCTAGTAAAGTAATGCTCAAAATTCTCCAAGCCAGGCTTCAGCAATACGTGAACTGTGAACTCTCTGATGTTCAAGCTGGTTTTAGAAAAGGCAGAGGAACTAGAGATCAAATTACCAACATCCACTGGATCATGGAAAAAGCAAGAGAGTTCCAGAAAAACATCTGTTTCTGCTTTATTGACTATGCCAAAGCCTTTGACTGTGTGGATCACAAGAAACTGTGGAAAATTCTGAAAGAGATGGGAATGTCAGACTACCTGACCTGTCTCTTGAGAAACCTATATGCAGGTCAGGAAGCAAGAGCTGGAACTGGACATGGAACAACACTGGTTCCAAATAGGAAAAGGAGTACGTCAAGGCTGTATATTGTCACCCTGCTTATTTAACTTATATGCAGAGTACATTATGAGAAATGCTGGGCTGGATGAAGCACAAACTGGAATAAAGATTGTGGGGAGAAATATCAATAACCTCAGATATGCAGATGACACCACCCTTACGGCAGAAAGTGAAGACGAACTAAAAAGCCTCTTGATGAAAGTGAAAGAGGAGACTGAAAAAGTTGGCTTTAAGCTCAACATTCAGAAAACGAAGATCATGGCATCTGGCCCCATCACTTTATGGGAAATATATGGGGAAACAGTGGAAACAGTGGCTGACTTTATTTTTGGACTTCAAAATCACTGCAGATTATGACTGCAGCCATGAAATTAAAAGATGCTTATTCCTTGGAAGGAAAGTTATGACCAACCTAGATAGTATATTCAAAAGCAGAGACATTACTTTGCCAACAAAGGTCCATCTAGTCAAGGATATGATTTTTCCAGTGGTCATGTATGGATGTGACAGTAGGACTGTGAAGAAAGCTGAGCACCAAAGAATTGATGCTTTTGAACTGTGGTGTTGGAGAAGACTCTTGAGAGTCCCTTGGACTGCAAGGAGATCCAATCAGTCCATTCTGAAGGAGATCAGCCCTGGGATTTCTTTGGAGGGTGGAAAAGACTCTGATGCTGGGAGGGATTGGGAGCAGGAGGAGAAGGGGACGACAGAGGATGAGATGGCTGGATGGCATCACTGGCTCAATGGAGGTGAGTCTGAGTGAACTCCGAGAGATGGTAATGAACAGGGAGGCCCTGCGATTCATGGGGTCACAAAGAGTTGGACACAACTGAGCGACTGAACTGAACTGAACCTGCTCCTGAAACACTTTTCTAAGTCAGAAGAATCAGTGAAACAAAGAGACGGAATGTGTGAATGTGGCGATGATTCAGGCTAGGCTTGCTGCCATGACAGCCTCAAGCAAGCTGTCTGACCTGTTATTTTTTGCCTCGATTTTCCTCATCTGTAAAAAGGAATAACTATATCTGCCACATCATGTTACTGAGAAGAAAAAAATTGAAGTTCTGCATGTATTTATTAAGCACAAAGTAAGTGCTCTATAAATGCAATATAATATTGTTTTATTGTCATTCATATGGCACCCCACTCCAATACTCTTGCCTGGAAAATCCCATGGACGGAGGAGCCTGGTGGGCTGCAGTCCATGGGGTCATGAAGAGTCGGACACAACTGAGAGACCTCACTTTTCACTTTCATGCGTTGGAGAAGGAAATGGCAACCCACTCCAGTGTTCTTGCCTTGAGAATCCCAAGGACAAGGGAGCCTGGCGGGGTGCCATCTATGGGGTCGCACAGAGTCGGACATGACTGAAGCGACATGGCAGCTTGGCAGCATGTTCAAATTACTTAGTTAAAATCACTCTAAATATTTCTGTGTACTCTAGAATAAAAGTTAAACTTCTTAGCATGAAAAATTTATAAAAATTAGGTTCCAGTTTCCTCATATTTTGGCCATTATCTTTATTATGCCTTTTGTGTAACCTACTCCAACATGCTTGCCTGGAAAATCCCAAGGACAGAGGAGCCTGATGGACTAAAATCTACAGGGTTGGCAAGAGTCAGACATGACTGAGCAACTGAGTGCATGCCAAAAGGAAAAAATAGGACGTGATTTATTTTTAACCTTCAATGACTTGCCTGATAATCTTTACCTGATTTTTATAATCATGAACTCCTATTTATACTTCAAAACCCGGACCAAATTTTACACCCACTGTGGAATGTTCATCAAGTCCCTTCCTGATCCTCAGTTCCCTTCTTTCCCCCTCTCCTGGCCAAATATATCACTGGATTCTTACCAAACCCTTGTCTGTTCATCCCCTACAGTACTGATCAGGCCATATTGTAATTAAGGATATGCATGCCCATTGCCCTTACTGGACTGTGAGCTTTTTAAACAAGGATGACTAGGTCAGGGTTAAAACCTCAGGGATTAGCATGAAGCTGGTCTAGACAGAGATGCTCAAGGAATCAGAATAGCAAAGAGTTTGAAGTCACACAATCCTGGCTTTGAATCTCAGTGACCACCTTGGCTGTTTATCACTGGACAAGCACTTAGCCTCTGCATATGTCTCAGATCCCCTGGGATAATAATAGCCTTTACCCCATAGCGAGATAACATATGGGAATCATTTAGAACAAGGGCTGATGCAGAGCAAATTCCAAATAGATATGAGCTAGTTATTATTGTATCAGTGCATCACCAAATGAGAAATGAAATACATCCATAAATGAAAGACCAACTAACGGATGGACATGTGGTACATGTTCCCAGATGATTCAGAGTTCCATCATCATTCTTTGATTAGAGTTTGTAGAAAAGCTCTGAAAAGCAGAGATAAGCAGGATGACTGGCCTCTGCTGTACCCCTTAGGGTAATTCATGTTCCTTTGGCTTTATACTTTGGCAGATGAAATCAGGTGTCACACACATATTAATTTGAGATGAAATGAAACTGTGGTGTCAATCTGATCATTTCTTTTTATTTGGTGATACAAATAGCATTAGTAGCAACAGAAGACTGGTTTCATTAAAGTATGTAAGACACTGCTCCAGTGTGGACCAGTAGGATCGCGCCTGTCTGCATAAGGGGAAAAGCAGGGGAAGCTTGAGTGGCTGAGTAAATACAGAAGGGCTGATGCTGTTGTTCAGTTGCTCAGTCATGTCTGACTCTTTGCGACCTCATGGACTGCAGCACACCAGGCTTTCCTGTCCTTCACTATCTTCCAGAATTTGCTCAAACTCATGTCCATTAAGTCGGTGATGCCATTCAACCATCTCACCCTCTGCCATCTGTTCTCCTCCTGTCTTCAATCTTTCCCAGCATCAGGGTCTTTTCAGATGAGTTAGTTCTTCACATCAGGTGGCCAAAGTATTGGAGCTTTATGTACCTTATACTGGATAATGTAATTTGTCTAAGTTCATCTAGTCTCTAAGCAGAAGATACTCAAACCACCCCATGCTGAAGCCCACGCTTCATTAGGACCCATTCCTGGCAAGCCCAGTTACCTGTCTGCTTCTCCTAGGACACACTTGAGGCTGATCCCATCAGTCTGATCATGACCGTCTCCGGCATTGGCATTTCTGTTTGTTCCATGACTTTTATCACAGCATTCAAGACCCTGGTTGCTTTGGTCTGTCTCGTCTCTCCCTCCCACCTCCTCTAATTCTATAAAGCTATTAAAAAACAGGACTGCTATGGTCTCCCAGACCACTGTCTTATGACACCCTGCATGCCTTTGCATGGACTGGAATGGCCTCTTCTTACCCTCACCCTGCAGGTGAGCTGTGAACACACCCTGTGAGTCTAACTCAGATAGTCCCATTCTGGGAAGTCTTTCTTGACAGGGACCAGCTTACATGCAGGCCTTCACAGCTGTCTGCCCCTTAGATGCTGAGTCCCTGTGGCCCAATGCCTGACTCGGAACCCTGAACTCCTGACATGCCCCATTCCATGTTTGCTGAAAGAATGCTCAGTTCTTCATCTCACTTCAGACGAATAAACTGAATCCCCAGACAGCTGCTGGAACATTTTTACTTTTAATCTGGCACCTTTCAGAGAGTTCTTTTTTCTCTGTTTGTGAATTCCATCTGCTTTTTTAATTAATGAAAATTCAGCTCTGTGCAAATGTTTCTTCTGGGATCATTCTTCATGAGCAACCTTTGGGAGCTTACTCATCAGCCCATTCCCTGAATGCATGTTTGGAACATTCTGGGTACTTGTTATTGGGCCTTTGAACCAAATAGCTCAAGTGAACGAAGTCAACAAAGCTGCTGCTTGGTAGCAGGAATTTACAGCCCTGGGAGCTGCAGGATGTGACTTGATTGAGAGAGTTTTCCCCTCACCCTCATCTTCCCTATAACCTCCTATTGCCTGGCACTGCCAGCCCCTATGGCCTCTGAAATTATTTCCTTTTGGTAAATAAGTTGTGCTTTCTAAGTCTCACAAAAGCCTCTCGTGCACATTTGTTCATCAATTCAGTACCAAAGACCCCTTAATTAGAAGGACACCAGAAGTCCAGAATCCCAGGTACAGCTGGGATAATACACTTTTCTCCTGTCTGAGAAATGTGGCTTTCTGATACAAGAACTCAGTGTCAAAAAGGCAACTTGGTATAGTGGCAAAAGCACAAGCTTTGGAGGCAAGTGCCCATCAACAGACAAATGGATAAAGAAGATGCATGTGTGCTAAGTCACTTCCCTCGTGTCCGACTCTTTGTGACCCTATGGACTATAGCCGCCAGGCTCCTCTCTCTCTGGGAGTTTCCAGGCAAGAATACTGGAGTGGGTTGCCATGCCCTCCTCCAGGGGATCTTCCCAACCCAGCGATTGAACCCACATCTCTCATGTCTCCTGCCTTGGTCGGTAGGCTCTTTACCACTAGCACCACCTGGGAAACCTAAAGATGAGGTGTGTGTGTATATTATATATCTATATATATACTATGGAACATTACTTCACATAAAGAATGAAATAATGTCTTTTACAGCAACATTGATGGGCCTAGACATTGTCAAACTAAGTGAAATAAACCCAACAGAGAAAGACAAATACCATATGATATTGCTTATATGCGGAATCCAAAAAAATGATACAAATAAACTTATTTACAAAACAGAAATAGACTTATAGACATAAAAAGCTTATGGTTACCCAGGGAAAGTGGGGGAGGGATAAATTAGGAGTTTTGGATAAACATATACATACTACCATATATAAAATAGATAACCAACAAGGACCTACTACTACATAATGAAGAGAACTATACGCAATATGTTGTAATAACCTATGAGAAAAGAGAATGTTTAAAACAATACCTTTTTTTAACATTCTCTTTCCATATATATGTAACTGAATCACTTCGTTGTATACCTGAAACTAACATAACATCATAAATCAACTATATTTCATTAAATTATTTTTTTTAAAAGCAGAGACTTCAGACCTATATAGATGTGGTTTCAAATTCTGGCTCTATTCCTTGGCAGTTGTGTGATTCAGTGTAGGTTAATCAACCTCTCTGGGCCTCAGCTTATTCTTATATAAAATGAGAGAGATATAGAAAACTCTTGTGGATCATCTGGGGATTAAACATGATGACAGACATGTGATAGGATCACAATACATGTCCAGCTTTCTTCTCCCTTTGGAAGGTGGAGCCACTGTAGAGAGTGGCCAGCTGGGTCACTACGGGCCTGCTTTCCCAAAGGCTAAGAGCCAGGACAGAGGAGCCTCAGACAGGAGTGAGAAGCCAAGGCACCCAGGAAATTCTGCTCTGAATGGTGGCAAAGCAGGGGCTGAAAGGTCAGCATTGGGAGAACACTGTCTTGAACTTCTCCAGTGGTCAAGAACCCAATTTCCTAGAGATCAATTTCCTTTTTGGAAATAGCCTAAAGGTAGTGGGAACTAATCCATAGGATTATGGAGGAGGCTCCAAATGGGAGATTCTTCTCCCCTCTCCTCCAGGTTCCCTCTGCAGATGATGACTCTTCTGGCCTCTCTACACCCCTTCGGGCAAGATGCTCCTGGGCTTAGAATCAGTGATTTCTCTTCCACTGCCTTGGCTTTGCTGCGTCTCCATGATGGTGACTCTCAATGCACAGACTGAGTCCACATCACTCTCCAGATGCTTGGAGTACATCTGAATGTCCAGAAGTTCCTACAGACACCTCACCTCCAAGTCCATCCTTCCCACCACCCCCTCACACTCACCCCTCCTGTGGTGGTCTCTGCATGGGAGCCTCCCTGGAATCCACACTGCTGCTAGACCCAGAGGCCTGGAGGCAGCCTCGCCCCCTCCTTCACTGCCATTCTCCATCTCTAAGTCCTGTCCATCTGATCTCTGTTGGATCTTACTGCAGTGACCTCCTTGAATAGAACTGCCCCAGATCTGGATTCTTCTAGAAAGGGATTTCAGAAGGATTGTCAACAATGAACGCTGTAGTGGGGTCTGTATTTAGCATCCCAAGGGGACTCTGAAGTAGACAGATCTGCTCATATGTATCCCCTCTGCTGTTTACACTGACTTGGCTCTGCTCTCACCCTGATGTCAACCTGGGCAGGTCACCTAACTCTCAACCCATTTTCTAGACTCCAAAAGTGGGAATAAATAATTGTGCCTACTTCATGTTTATGAATGGCTTCCCAGGTGGCGCTAGTGGTAAAGAACCTGCCTGCACATGCAGGAGACATAAGAGGAATGAGTTCGATCCCTGGGTCGGGAAGATCCCCTGGAGGAGGGCATGGCTACCCACTCACAATTCTTGCCTAGAGAATCCCATGGACACAGAAGCTTGGCAGGCCACAGTCCAGGGTCACAAAGAGTCAGACACAACTGAAGTGACTAAGCACGCACGCGTGTTTATGAGGCTTAAATAAGGTTATGGATAGAATGCCTGACACATAGTAAATACTAAAAGTATTGTTTCACTATTATTTATTGTCAAACTTCATTTATATAATTTATTTATTAAGTTAATGATAACACAAGGAGTCAGTTCTGAAGACATGATGACATAGTTCTTGAATCTCCACAATCCACATATAAACTGGCAAAGCAGATACAAGAGAAAGCAAAAACCATGGGCAACACTTACTATAAAGCTAAGTTGTTCCCACAAATCCCAAAATATAAGCAGATGCGAACAAACCAGCAACAGTGGTAAGCCCTCTATGGTAGTGATTTCTGTATAAAAATAACACAGCTGATGATGGACCAGAGGACAGAGAACTCCAAAAGAGCCAGCAGACACTGACTGGGAAGAATAGCCAGTCTGAGAACAGCAGCTGAACCAGGAGAGGCTTGTCCAGCCCCATCTCAGGTGAATGAAAAGCGTTTTTGGTGAGTTCTGCAGAAGTTGGAGTCTGGGACACAAAATCCCTTCAATTAATCCAGCCAGAGCTCTCTTCTAGGAAGGATCCCAAAGAGAAACTGCTGGGAGTGAAATCAAAACTAAGCAGGATGGGGGCCCTACAGATGAAAGAAAGGGGAAGTCCAGATGAAAGTGAGCAAGAGGACTGGGCCAGGAAGTCCCAGGTAGCAAGCTGCCTAGGGACATGACATGTCACATAAACAATAGAAGAAGAAAAGGCAGGTCAGTTAGAGAAGCTACCCTGAGCCACATCATCTTCTAAAGATTCAGGAAAACCAACATTACGTGAAATTCCATGCAAAGTGATTGCAAGAGAAAGGACAATGGCAAGCAGAGCAACACTGTACAATGAAAGTACCTCAGAAAAGACAGTGTGGTGAGTTGTTCATGAACGATCCCAATGCATCAGACCATCAGGTCCCTGCACTCCATGCAGTCCCCTCCCAGGTGGGCCCTGGTCTTTGTCACATGACTTGCTTTGGCCAGTTGGACATCAGAAAGTGTGAAGCAAGGAGGAGGCTTGGTAGGCACTTGCAAGTTGGATTTTCCTTCTTGAAACTGCTGCCATCATGTGAGCAAGTTCACTCTAGTCTCCTTGATGATAAAAGACCACGCAGAGAGAGGGGCCCGTTCATTTCAGGTGTCCCACGCCCGTACTCTTGCCTGCAAAATCCCATGGACAGAGCAGCCTGCTAGGCTGCAGTCCATGGGGTCACTAAGAGTCAGACACGACTGAGGGACTTCACTTTCACTTTTCACTTTCATGCATTGGAGAAGGAAATGGCAGTCCACTCCAGTGTTCTTGCCTGGAGAATCCCAGGGACAGGGGAGCCTGGTGGGCTGCCATCTATGGGGTTGCACAGAGTCGGACACGACTGAGGTGACTTAGCAGCAGCAGGCTGGCCCAGCAGCTGAATGAGTAGACCTAGCCAAAACCAGCAGAAAGATCTCTCAATCAAGAGGCAGATGTGATAAATAAAAGATTGCTACTGTTCTAAACGTCTAGGTTTTGACATGGTTTGTCATCAGCTATTGATAACTATGTAGACATTAAGAATGAATAATATAGACATTAAAATTATGCAAGACATGAAAGAACATGTAAATTATAATTTAGATACTCAGAAATCTCATAAGAGGACTCATGAAAAACATTAGAAACAAAAGGAAAATTATTTCAGAAATAAGTACTTCATGAGAAAGCACACAAAACAAATCAACAGAGATTGCTTCAAAATAAAGAGAAAGATAAAAATTGAGGATCAATTTGAACATAGGAAGAGAGACAAAAGATTTGAAAAAGGCAAATGCTGAGGATTGGCAAAGAAGACCCAACATTCAGGTAATAGGGATCCTTAAAAAGAAAAGAAAGTAAAAGAACCCTTGTGGTCCAGTGGCTACGACTCCATGTTCCCAATGCAGAGGGTCTGGGTTTCATCCCTGGTGGGAGAACTAGATCCTGCATGCCGCAACTAAATATCCCCCAACTAAGACCCGGCGTGTGTGTGCTAAGTCTCTTCAGTTGCACCTGACTCTTTGTGACTCCATGGATTGTAGCCCACCAAGCTTTTCTGTCCATGGGATTTTCCAGGCAAGAACACTGAAGTGGGTGTTCATGCCCTCCTCCAGGAGATCTTCCTGACCCAGGGATCAGACCCCTGTCTCTTATGTCTCCTGCATTGGTAGGTGGGTTTTTTTTGAACACTAAGCCACCTGGGAAGCCCTCATAACTAAGACTTGGTGAAATATGACATTTCCATCAAAAGTCCTACATAACTTATTCAAATTTATTCTTTTTAAGGGCTGAGTAATACTCCATTGTGTATATGTACCACAGCTTTCTTATCCATTCACCTGCTGATGGACATCTAGGTTGTTTCCATGTCCTGGCTATTATAAACAACGCTGCAATGAACATTGGGATACAGTGTCTCTTTCAGTTCTGGTTTCCTCAGTGTGTATGCCCAGCAGTGGGATTGCTGGGTCATAAGGCAGTTCTATTTGCAATTTTTAAGGAATCTCCACACTGTTCTCCATAATGGCTGTACTAGTTTGCATTCCCACCAGCAGTGTAAGAGGGTTCCCTTTTCTCCACATCCACTCCAGCATTTATTGCTTGTAGACTTTTGGATCGCAGCCATTCTGACTGGTGTGAAATGGTACCTCATTGTGGTCTTGATTTGCATTTCTCTGATAATAAGTGATGTTGAACATCTTTTCATGTGTTTGTTAGCCATTCATATGTCTTCTTTGGAGAAATACCTATTTAGTTCTTTGCCCCACTTTTTGATTGGATTGCTTATTTTTCTGGAGTTGAGCTGCATAAGTTGCTTGTATATCTTTGAGATTAGTTGTTTGTCAGTTGTTTCATTTGCTATTGTTTTCTCCCATTCAGAAGGCTGTCTTTTCACCTTGCTTATACTTTCCTTTGTTGTGCAGAAGCTTTTAATTTTAATTAGATCCCATTTATTTATTTTTGCTTTTATTTCCAGTATTCTGGGAGGTGGATCATAGAGGATCCCGCTGTGATTTATGTTGGAGAGTGTTTTGCCTATGTTCTCCTCTAGGAGTTTTATAGTTTCTGGTCTTACATTTAGATCTTTAATCCATTTTGAGTTTATTTTTGTGTGTGGTGTTAGAAAGTGATCTAGTTTCATTCTTTTACAAGTGGTTGACCAGCTTTCCCAGCACCACTTGTTAAAGAGATTGTCTTTATTCCATTGTATATTCTTGCCTCCTTTGTCGAAGATAAGGTGTCCATAGGTGTGTGGACTTATCTCTGGGCTTTCTATTTTGTTCCATTGATCTATATTTCTGTCTTTGTGCCAGTATCATACTGTCTTAATGACTGTGGCTTTATAGTAGAGCCTTAAGTTTTGCATCAGTTCTAATGAGATGGATGAAACTGGAGCCAATTATACAGAGTGAGTAAGCCAGAAAGAAAAACACCAATATAGTACACTGACACATATATATGGAATTTAGAAAGATAGTAATGATGACCCTGTATGTGAGACAACAAAAGAGACACAGAGGTATAGAATGGACTTTTGGTCTCTGAGGGAGAGGGAGAGGGTGGGATGATTTGCGAGAATGGCATTGAAACATGTATACTATCATGTAAGAAATGAAGCGCCAGTCTATATTCGATACAGGATACAGGATGCTTGGGGCTGGTGCACGGGGATGATCCAGAGAGATGATTTGGGGTGGGAGGTCAGAGGGGGCTTCAGGATTGGGAGCTCGTGTATACCTGTGGCTGATTCATGTTAATGTATGGCAAAACCAATACAATACTGTAATGTAGAATAAAATAAAAATAAAATTAAAAAAATTAAAAAAGAAATGGAAAAAAATAAAGTAACTATTGAATAAAAATGAAAAAAAAAAAAGTCCTACAGAAAAACCAACCTGAAACTACATTGGAAGAGTAATGTGTACTTCAGAATATAGACCTGCAATGACCAACAACAAAACTGTATTCTGGCAACACTGCTGGACTTTAATGAAAAGAAGGGTTTGTCCCTTGTTTTTTCCTAAGCTTGACCCAAGCTGGAATCAAGATTGCTGGGAGAAATATCAATAACTTCAGATATGAAGATGACACCACCCTATGGCAGAAAGTGAAGAAGAACTAAAGAGCCTCTTGGTGAAAGTGAAAGAGGAGAGTGAAAAGGTTGGCTTAAAGCTCAACATTCAGAAAATGAAGATCATGGCAACCGGTCTCATCACTTCATGGCAAATAGATGGGGAAACAGTGGAAACAGTGGCTGACTTTATTTTCTAGGTCTCCAAAATTACTGCAGATGATGACTGCAGCCATGAAATTAAAAGACGCTTACTCCTTGGAAGGAAAGTTATGACCAACCTAGACAACATATTTAAAAGCAGAGACATTACTTTGTCAACAAAGGTCTGTCTAGTCAAGGCTACAGTTTTTCCAGTGGTCGTGTATGGACATGAGAGTTAGACTATAAAGGAAGCTGAGTGCTGAAGAATTGATGCTTTTGAACTGTGGTGTTGGAGAAGACTCTTGAGAGTCCCTTGGACTGCAAGGAGATCCAACCAGTCCATCCTAAAGGAGATCAGTCCTGGGTGTTCATTGGTAGGGCTGATGTTGAACCTGAAACTCCAGTACTTTGGCCACCTGATGTGAAGAGCTGACTCATTTGAAAAGACCCTGATGCCGGGAAGGATTGAGCGCAGGAAGAGAAGGGGACGACAGAGGATGAGATGGTTGGATGGGCATTATTGACTCAATGGACATGAGTTTGGGTGGACTCCAGGACTTGGTGATGGACAGGGAGGCCTGGTGTGTTGCGGTTCATGGGGTCTCAAAGAGTCGGACACGACTGAGTGACTGAACTGAACTGAGCCAACCTTTCTGACTAAGCATTCTCTAGAAAACAGAGGAGAAGGTCTTCCTGGCAAGGCAGATAGCTTAGGTAAGGGCCAAAGGTGTGAGAGAGCATGGCTGGGGTCTAGTGTGGAGGTGGGAGGCGAGGTGAGGGAGGGGTGGGATGCAGCAGGAGAGGGACGCTGAGGCCTGAGGGGCCTGGAACACTCACCCATGTAGGGCTTGGTCCCGGCCATGGAGGAAGCCTTTTCTGCGCCTTTCACGACTGTCGCTATGTTGAAGTCTGTGATGTGAACGTGTCCTGGAGACAGAGAACCAGAAAAAGCAGTTAGCAAGAGCTGCAGGCAGCTGGATTATCCCTCGTCTGATTTAACACTGTGGTCTGCAATGGGGGATGTACAGGAAGAAAATATTAGAACTTTTATTTACATTTGTATTTATTTGATACTTTAGAAGTGTCTGTTTTGGTCACATCATTGACAGTAGTAGCCAAGCTATGGAATCATAATAGTAAATAATAGTAAAGGGAATCATAATCACAAGTCCATCCTAAAGGCAATCAGTCCTGAATATTCACTGGAAGGACTGATGCTGAGGCTGAAACTCCAACACTTTGGCCACCTGATGTGAAGAACTGACTCACTGGAAAAGACCCTGATGCTAGGAAAGATTGAAGGTGGGAAGAGAAGGGGACGACAGAGGATGAGACGGTTGGATGGCATCACCGACTTAGTGGACATGAGTTTGAGCAAGCTCTGGGAGTTGGTGATGGCCAGGGAAGCCTGCTGCAGCCCATGGGGTCGCAAGAGTTGGACACAACTGAGAGACCATGGAAGCAACCTACGTGTGTGTCAAAGGATCAAGGTGTGGTATGTGTATCCAGTGGAATTTACTCAGCCTTGAGAAAGAAGGACATTCTGCCGTTTGGGGAAATAATGTTGGACCTGGAGGGCATTATGCTAAGTGAGAAGTCAGACAGAGCAGGACAGACATTGCATGGTCTCACTTGTACGTGGAATCTTAAAAAAAAAAAAAGCCAAACTTATAGAAACAGAGAGTAGAAAAGTGGTTGCCAGGGGCTAGAGGAGGGGGAAATAGGGAAAGGTTGGTAAAAGGGTACACACTTTCAACTCTAAGATGAAAAACGTTCAAGGATAATGCAAAGCATGGCGACACTTAGCATAAGGCCCCCAGGTCCATCCATGTCGCTTCAAATGGCAAGTTTCCATTCTTTTTTAAGGCTGAGTGGTATTCTGTTATATAGCTAAACCACATCTTCTTTACCCCTTCATCTGTTGATGGTAGGTTCCCAAATATCCTGGAGAACCAATATGACTATTTGGATTTTCCTCCTTTTCCCCTCCCACCTCCCGACACTTTCTTTTCTCCTTTCACCCCCACATCTTCTTGTCTCCTTCTTCCTTGTCCCTCTTCCTTCCCTCTTAGGGTACTTGATACCCATATCCCACCGGCTCCCATTACTTTAGGCTGGACAGAAAGTGGTTTTCACCCTCAAGCCCCCTCCCTACTCAGTTCATCAGTATCATCCTAAGGCCCCCACTGGCCAGAGCAGGTGGCCAGAATAAGGTGTCCTCAGGCCGTGAGTATCCTCTCTTTGCACCCCTTCCCCACCTACTATTTTCCTGAAAGAAGGAGTCTGGTCTCACGTGTCTCATTTATTTATCAGAAGCTTCCACTCTCTGGACCAGTGCCTCTAAACTTTAACATTTTTATTATGTCCTCAATATAAATACCAAGCTCCCTGAAGCTTGGTTTTCTCATCTGTAAAATGGGGATGATGATAACAAAATATACATCTCAGAGGGCTGTTGGGAGGGAGTCAGAGAAATAATACACAAGAACTGGCTACAGCATACTGCCTCCCAACAAGGAGGGCATTTTCTGTGAGCACTGCTCTGGCAGCATTATCCTGCCAAGCTGCGGCTCCAATCCCATCTCCAGCTGGGGCCAGTCCACCCCCGCACCCTCCACTGCTTCAGTTCTAGTACTAACAAACAAGTAAATTCAAGTCCAGTTTTAGACTGTGAGGTATGTGAAAGTAGGTGGACATCTGAGTGCTTTCTGCACCCCAGACCTGTACAGTTCCAAGCACAGCAGTACCCTTGGGAAGGAATTCTGGAATCTTAGAATATGGATGGTTTTTATCTGGTTTTATTTCTCCCACTCTTAAAATTCTTTAATATTTGCATGATGAAAGTAATGCCAGCTCATTATAATAAATCATAGAATACAAATATGTGTTTGAGTCTCTCCTTTCAACATTCTAGGGTCTCCTCTACCTGCCATATAACCACACTGATCCATTTAGCTCCTCCATTCTTTCTCACTTTCACTTATGCAAATGTATATCCATATATCACAGGACTTTGGCTTGTTCTTGCAATAAAGAGATCATACTCCATCGATCATTCTAAAAGTCACTTTCAGATTTAATTTGGCTTTGGGATGGAGCACGTGTCTCCAGGTGGTTTTAATAGTTGGCTCAAGTAATTAACCTCCAACTAAAATAAATAAATTTAAATTAAAAACAAACAAACAAACAGTTGGCTCAGGCTGAGCATATGAACCAATTGGGGCCCGTGAAAACTGGGGAGATGATTTTCTAGGGGGTTCAGGAAAGGAAAAGTTTTCTTCTTTTTCCTTCCAGAAGCTATCTGAAGTGATATTCTTTGCCTTTGGCTGGTGTGATGTGGGCATATGACCCCTGCCCCAAACTGTAGAAGCCATTGGGTGCCACAAAGAAAGACAGCCTAAAGATGAAGCCCATCCTTGGAGAAGGCAGAGTTGCAAGGACAGCAGAGAAATGGTGCCAAAGCCTGATCAAACCCTGCCTGAAGCCACATTCCACTGGGCTTCAGTTACATGTGCTGAAAAACACGCTGCCTAGGGCGATCTGAGTTGGGCTCCTTGTTGTCTGCCACACACTGCTGGTGTCCTAATTCATGCAGCCACTTACCATAAGAGTTCAGCAGGTTATTTCACTCTATAAGCCTCCTTCTAATATTAATAAGTACCTGGTAGGGTAATTGGGTGTTTAGGGACTGAAGATGTGACCTTTGAGCAAAAACCTGAAGAAGAGAGGCAGCAAGCCAGTGGACTTCCGGGGGAGTGAGATGGCTGAGGGGCTGGCAGCACCAGGACTGCCGGGGGCAGCGTGAGGAGCTCCGCCCATGGCAAAGGTCACGAGGAAGGACTCTTGGCATACGCAGAGGTGTGACCAAGCCTCAGGAAACCCCCTGTTCCCGAGCATCTACCCCCAAAACCAGAGTATTTTACAGGGAGCTCTCCCCCATAACCATTTCTCTCAACCATAAACAGCACAGAGAGTTTGGAGTATTAGCATAGGGCTTTTCTCATTTGATTGCCGCCAGGCCTCCATATCCTTAGGCACCTAGGAATATATTAATCAATGTATTCAGAATATAGAAAAGGAAATATAGTAGTTTTTGATGTTAGCAATATTAGACTTTTTGAGTTAATGAATTTTCTCTTTTGTTATAGACCACTGTACTTTGTTATAAATCACTGTGTCCTTGCTATGTAAAAATGTAACTTTATCACTATCTTAAGACTAAGTAGATCTTAAGGGGAACATTGGTGAAAGGATTTTCATTTGTTGGGCTGATGTTTGCTGCTAAATCTCCATATTCCCTGCCCTTATAATGAACATAACTAGCATATAGGAGAAATAAGTATTAACCTTTAAGCATATAGGAAAAATAAGTCTTAACCTTTAAGATTAATCATGTTAACCTTAGGTTAAGTAAATTCCCTTCTTGATTGTAACTCACTACACCCTCACCCTATAGGAATGCAACTTTATTTAGAGGGTGGCGCTTGATTTAAGAAAAAATCACCGTGGAAAAATAAGTTTTCTGGTTAATTGACCAATATCAGAAAGGGCCATAAAATGTCAGCAGACCTCATGGTCAGAAGATGATGCAAAAACCCATAAGACCTTTGTATAATTTTATATGAAGCAACTGATTGTGACAAGGGTCAGGTCTGCTGACCCCCGCATGACTCTGTATTCATCCCTATGTATAACAAAAGGTATATAAACAAACCTGAAAAGTAAAGAAATCGGATCGGTTTCTGGAAAGACTGATTCCCCCGTGTCATTTCTTTCTTGCTCCCCGCTTTCCTGGCTGAATTCCCATCTGGTATGGGGGTATGCACCAAGCCTACTAACTCTGCCTGGGCTTCTAAGATAGGACCGGGGAGGCCTCAGTGCCTCCTCTCCTTCGGGAGAACGGAAAGACGCCTGTGGCCTACGTAAGTGGTGATTAGTATTCCACTTAAACCAGTTATTCAGCCTCTTTTTCTCCACTAATTTTCCTACTACACTATTCGTTTCTAATCTCTCTCTATATCTGTAATTAAATAAGTTTTTTCCAGGACGCCTACTCCGTCCCCACCTTCGAATCACCCTGGATCCACCGGGGCTGGGCCCCTGGCACAGGACCTTGCAAGGCCAGCAAGGAAGCCAGAAAGAGAAAGTGGGGAAGGGGCCAGGTGGCTTTTACCCCCAAGCGTGAGGGTTTTGAGAAAGAGAGACACAGTCCCACTCATGAATACCACTTTGGCTTGGGTGTGGATTATTGGGGGACTCAAAGCAGGGAAACTGATAAAGGGGGGGGAAGGTCATGAGGAGTCCTTCATCTGTGCAAGCACTGCGACACCCCTCATCTGTGCAGGCATCTATGTGGCACCCCTCTCTGTGCGGCATCTATGTGGCACCCTTCATCTGTGCAGGCATCTATGTGGCACCCCTCATCTGTGCAGGCATCTTGTGAGCACCCCTCATCTGTGCAGGCATCTTGTGGGCACCCCTCATCTGTGCAGGCATCTATGTGGCACCCCTCATCTGTGCAGGCATCTATGTGAGCACCCTCATCTGTGCGGCATCTATGTGGCACCCTTCATCTGTGCGGCTCTTGTGGGCCCCCTCATCTGTGCAGGCATCTTGGGCACCCCTCATCTGTGCAAGCATCTATGTGAGCACCCCTCATCTGTGCAGGCATCTATGTGAGCACCCCTCATCTGTGCAGGCATCTATGTGAGCACCCCTCATGTGTGCAAGCTGCTATTGTTTACAGTTGCATAAATGGTACAGAATTGGTGCCGAAGTTTCTGTTAGTCCTTGAGGAACTTTTGTCGGGGGTGGGGTATGGCTACCCATCCCCCTTTTATAAAAAGATTCTTTGGATGTGGATCATTTTTAAAGTTTTTCTTGAATTTGTTATGATGTTGCTTCTGTTTTAGGTTTTGGTTTTTTGTCCACGAAGCATGTGGGATCTTAGTTCCCTGACCAAGGATTGAATTTGCACCTCCTGAATTGCAAGGTGAGGTCCTAACTGGACTGCCAGGGAAGTCCTGCCCTTCCCCGTCCTCAAGCTTGAAGTTCTAGAGACCAGTGATGCACCCACGGTCGCCAGCTGAAACGTGGGGAGCTGTGTTTTGTCTCTAGTCTCTGCCAGGTGGGCGTTTCCACTGACCCCTGTTGCCCTCTTCAGGGTGGAGTCGCCCGGCCCTGTCCCTGTTTCCTCCTTGCCCTCTGGGGTGGAGGCTCTGGGGCAGCTCTGAAGCAGACCTGTCTGCTCAGGAATTCACCTCCAGCAGGAGTGCCAGACAGCAGAACCCCACTTTTGATTTCCACACTGTGCTAGCTGATGAGCTGAAACTTCCTGGTGTGCCTCCTTTACCAGTTGAGTCAAGATGTGGGAAAGTGAAAATTAGTGCCATACAAGGTCTCCTCGGAGTTCCTTCTCAGGAGAATGGAAATTTACTACAAAGTGTACAAATATGAACAGAGTTTTCGGCTATTTGCTTTCTGTAAATTAAAAACATTCATAAATCAGTGAGAGAATGAGCCCAGTATATGGTGTGAGATCCATTAGTAAAAGTTTGAATGAGAATCACCAACAATTGCCGTCTCACCCCTGTTAACGCATCCTGTACTCCAGCCCTGCTCTCTCCTTTCTCTGAACACATGGAAATTCATCACACCTCCGAGACTTTGACACCATTTGGAAAGCTTTTCCCTCTGCCTGGCAGATTTCCATCCATCCTTCAAAACGTGGTTCAAGAGTTGGGTGGACATCCAGCCTTTGCTTGATTGCTTCCATTAACAGGAAACTCACTACCACGAGGGGGGTGTGTCTCAGTTGACTTGCTCTGTTAAAACAGATTGCCATGGACTGGGTGGTGTAAACATCAACATTTATTCCTCAGTCTCAGAGCCTGGAAGTCCAAGACCAAAGTGCCAACATGGTAGGGTCCTTAGTTTCTTCCTGGATTACATGGCAGGTTTCTTGCTGTAGCCACACATTGTGAGGAGAGAGCAAGCTCGGTCCCTTCATCCCATTATAGGGCACAAACCCCATTGTGGGGGCTCCAATCCTTTGACTTTTTCCAAACCCAATTACTTCCTAAAGGCCTCAGCTCCGAAAGTCATCACATTGAGAGTTAAGGCTTCAACATACCAATTTAATTCCATGGGCACTTGGTCCACAGCAGACTGACCAGTTTAGGCCTCTCTCCCGAACCCTCCCAACTCCTCTCCATTTTCATTTCCATCCTAGCATCCACTATGCTGTATCTGCTGTGTCTGTCTCCTTGAGACCAGGTATCCTCCCTTGTTCATTTCTATGTCCCCTATATGTTAGCACTGGCATGACCTGGAAAATGTACTTAACAAGTGTTTGTTGACTGGCTGACTTACTGACTAAATAAAAGATGGAATGAAAGAAATATGATAAGCAAATGCTATCACCTTTCTTCATTTGTTAGTTCTCAGAGCTATCATGATATTTACAGGAGCTGAGAGCATTCCATTTTTACTTTTAAGACTACAGCAGCATCAATTTTTCAACCAGATCTCAGATGATGAGACTTAGCCACCATCTCTGTGATTGTGTACTCCCTGGGGTCAGTGTCAGGCTCGGCATGTGCATGAAAAGTGCACGGAAGTGAGAAATGGACCATAAAGAAGACTGAGTGCCAATGATTGATGCTTTCAAACTGTGGTACTGGAGAAGACTCTTGAGAGCCCCTTAGACAGTAAGGAGATCAAACCAGTCAATCCTAAAGGAAATCAACCTTGAATATTCATTGGAAGGACTGATGCTGAAGCTGAAGCTCCAATATTTTGGTCACTGGAAAAGATTGATGCTGGGAAATTTGAAGGCAAGAAAAGGGGGGAAGCAGAGGATGAGATGGTTAGATAACATCACTGACTCAATAGACATGAGTTTGATCAAATTCCGGAAGAGAGTGAAGGACAGGGAAGCCTGGTGTGCTACAGATCATGGGGTTGCAGAGTAGGGCACAACTTAGTGACTGAACAACAACAACAATCTGTGCATTTGTGGAAGGGCACTTGAAACTACACACACTAAGGATGTGTCAGTCATCTGTGCCATGGAACTGGGGGATAGGATGATGGAGATTGTACAGGGCTGAAGTTCCACCCACAGTCCCTGCACTGGGTTATAATTACTGATGCACAGAATCAACTGAGTGTTACCAGTAGCAGTGACTCCTACTTAGAAGACTGATTCCTGCATTTTCCTTACATATTCCAGGAGGAAGCATCCAAAGCATCCTGAATTTTGTTGTATTTTCACTTGCTTCTCCTGCAGCCACATTGCACAACTGTCTGTTCTTGCCCCACTATACTCCCTCCCTTCCCTTCACCCCTCTCAGCTCCTAAAATGAAATAACCTTAACTCTGTGTGGATATTTACCAAGTGAAGGAGGACAGTGGAGTGATCTCACTGGGACCAACAAGGTCACTGCCTGGGAGAAGATGAGATTCTGCTTGGGAGGGGATAGTCAACCCAGTGGTAGGCTTTACTCAGTGCAGAGAAAGTTCTCTTTAGATCTGTCCTCAGAAGCCAAGATTGGACTTCAGGTAGTAGCCATCAGAGGGCGCTAGACCAGAAGTTAGGATGGCAAGAAGCGCCTGCATAAGAGATGATCTACCACATCTTTTTTTTTTTTTTTTTGCCTTGTTTCCCTGAAATTTAGAGTCAAGTCTTGTATGAACATCTGTCTCCATCTTAGTTGGTCTACAGGGTGTACAACGTGCCTAAGCCAGAGGTCAGAGGGGTGCTGCTGAAAGATGCAGCTGTATGCCCAAGGATGCTCAAGAGGATGAGAACCCTGGCTGTGGGTCCAGCTGCCCCACCCATGGCAGGCCCCAGAGCTCACTGCTGATGAAGCTAATAATATCTGTACTTCCAAGATGCCGGTGTGATAGAACCCTGGATGCTGATCCTCCCCTTAGTATCATGCATTCTGAACACTTTTCCTTCCTCCTCCTTCTCTTCATGGAGATCATATTGAACTTACTTCAGGACAGTGGCAGAAACACAGAGGAAAAAGAAACAAGGAAGGAAGGAAAGAAGGAAATAAAGAAAGAAAAAGAAAGGAAGGGAGAGAGAGGGGGAGGAGAGAAACAAATCAAATTCTAGGGTACCAGCTTATTCAGGATTCATTTGGCTTTACTGCAGTAGGAAGACTGACTGTGTGAGGGCAGGCCTTTGCCTGATGTAGAGTGAAATGACTCTCTGATTTTCTTCTGCTGTATTTGCTTTGACTTCCTTGCATTTGTTGATCATAGGGTAGGAAGGCAGGGCTATCCAAACAATCTGTGTGTTCCCAGATCTCCTTAGGTAGAAGAGAACAAAAAAACTGGGAACAAGAAATGCAACAGGCCTGGGATTTCCTAAGCTCCTAGACTGAGATTTGGGGGAATTCCCAGCTGCAGTCCATGGGGTCATAAAGAGTCAGACACAACTAAGCGACTGAACAACTCAGCTGAGATGAGTTTCAATACCTTCCCCCAGATATCCTGTGTTTCATAAAATCTGCCCAGCCTTCACATCCTATTTGAGTTGATCCTGCTTAAACACCACCTCACTCAAGGATTTTGAATGAGCTCAACAATTCTGTTTCTTTCCCCTTTCTCTACTTTTGTGGCTTTTAATGTTAAATCACTAGATTTTGGTTAATTTGTTCCTAGCACAGCCAAGGCTACCTGACCAACGTGCTCCCCTTCCATATATGTGTTGGTATGTGATTTTACACACTCATACAAATCACAATGAATCAGATGCAGAGAGGCATTTAGAACATGTTCTCAGCCATTGTCTGCTCTTTGCAAGGACTCTGAGGGGCACTGGATAGAGATTATCTTTTGTGGTGGCAAGTAAAAAGAGGTGGCAAGAATACACGGAAGAACTATACAGAAAAGATCATCATGACCCAGATAATCATGATGATGTGATCACTCATCTAGAGCCAGACATCCAGGAATGTGAAGTCAAGTGGGCCTTAGAAAGTATCACTACGAACAAAACTAGTGGAGGTGATGGAATTCCAGTTGAGCTCTTTCAAATCCTGAAAGATGATGCTGTGAAAGTGCTGCACTCAATATGTCAGCACATTTGGAAAACTCAGCAGTAGCCACAGGACTGGAAAAGGTCAGTTTTCATTCCAATTCCAAAGAAAGGCAATGCCAAAGAATGCTCAAACTACCGCACAATTGCACTCATCTCACATGCTAGTAAAGTAATGCTCAAAATTCTCCAAGCCAGGCTTCAGCAATACGTGAACTGTGAACTCTCTGATGTTCAAGCTGGTTTTAGAAAAGGCAGAGGAACCAGAGATCAAATTGACAACATCTGCTGGATCATGGAAAAAAGCAAGAGAGTTCCAGGAAAACATCTATTTCTGCTTTATTGACTATGCCAAAGCCTTTGACTGTGTGGATCACAATAAACTGTGGAACATTCTGAAAGTGATGGGAATACCAGACCACCTAACCTGCCTCTTGAGAAATCTGTATGCGGGTCAAGAAGCAACAGTTAGAACTGGACATGGAACAACAGACTGGTTCCAAATAGGAAAAGGAGTACGTCAAGGCTGTATATTGTCACCCTGCTTATTTAACTTCTATGCAGAGTACACCATGAGAAACGCTGGACTGGAAGAAACACAAGCTGAAATCAAGATTGCCGGGAGAAATATCAATAACCTCAGATATGCAGATGGCACCATCCTTATGGCAGAAGTGAAGAGGAACTAAAAAGCCTCTTGAGGAGAGCGAAAAAGTTGGCTTAAAGCTCAACATTCAGAAAACGAAGATCATGGCATCCGGTCCCATCACTTCATGGGAAATAGATGGAGAAACAGTGGAAACAGTGTCAGGCTTTATTTTTCTGGGCTCCAAAATCACTGCAGAAGGTGACTACAGCCATGAAATTAAAAGATGCTTACTCCTTGGAAGAAAAGTTATGACTAACCTAGACAGTATATTCAAAAGCAGAGACATTACTTTGCTGACTAAGGTCCGTCTAGTCAAGGCTATGGTGTTTCCTGTGGTCATGTATGGATGTGAGATTTGGACTGTGAAGAAAGCTGAGCGCTAAAGAATTGATGCTTTTGAACTGTGGTGTTGGAGAAGACTCTTGAGAGTCCCTTAGACTGCAAGGAGATCCAACCAGTCCATTCTGAAGGAGATCAGCCCTGGGATTTCTTTGGAAGGAATGATGCTAAAGCTGAAACTCCAGTACTGTGGCCACTTCATGCGAAGAGTTGACTCATTGGAAAAGCCTCTGATGCTGGGAGGGATTGGGGGCAGGAAGAGAAGGGGATGACTGAGGATGAGATGGCTGGATGGCATCACTGACTCAATGAACGTGTGTCTGAGTGAACTCCAGGAGTTGGTGATGGACAGGGAGGCCTGGCGTGCTGTGATTCATGGGGTTGCAAAGAGTCGGACACAACTGAGTGACTGAACTGGACTGATCCTTTTCCACTCCTTTCTTTCCTGCCCCCTGTATTATAATGACAAGAAAGAGAGAAAGAGAGAGAAACAAAAAAAACATGTCTTAACTCTCTTGCAGCTAGGGTTCTGGGCAAGATTTAGATTCTGCCACTGGAATACATGCTGTTCAAATGCACTCAGGCAAGATTGGGAATGGGGTTTCTCTGGTGGCTCAGACAGTAAAGAATCCACCTGCAATGCGAGAGACCTGGATTTGATCTCTGGGTCAGGAAGATCCCCCTGGAGGAGGGCATGGCTACTTACTCCAATATTCTTGCCTGGAGAATCCCCATGGACAGAGGTGCCTGACAGGCTTCAGACCACGGGGTTACACAGAGTTGGGCATGACTGAGCAACTAGCACAGCACAAGGTTTGGAAGTAGAAAGTAAGCCAAGGGAGAAAGCCATTTGAAGGCTGGAGTCACACCGTCTCAAGCCAAGGAAGTATGCATGTCACCAAACCAGAAGCTAGGGGACAGAACTGACACCTACCCATCCCTGTTGCCTTCAGAGGGAGCTCAGCCCTGCAGACACCTTGACCTTGGATTTCAGTCTCCAAGACTGTGGGAAAATACATCTCTGCTCTTGACTGCCTCTCAGTTTGTCGGACTTTGTTCCAACACCCCTGGGAAGCTAATACAGGAGGCTATTTATTGGAGGGCCATGAGAGATTCCTTACACAGGGTCTTCAGGACCTTAAGACATCCCATTGTACTAGACACTTCCTTCCACTCCCAGTAGTCTTCAGCAAGAATCTCAATACAGCCCTCCCAAGGATCCCAGGATAGCTTTAAACTGCATTCCTAAGCTTAAACTCTTGGAAACCTATCTAGAATAATGACACTAACTCTTAGCTCCTCAGACTTAGCAGAAATACCTCTGCCCCTCAGTTTGCCCTGGTGGTTCTCCCCACTTCCATCTTAGCTGTTCCAATCTCTGTATCTCAGGCTTCAGCATCAACACACGCCTTCTGTTAATTTCCTGGATTCTCTTCCTGCCAAGATGGAGATGGCACGGCACACACAGTGTTCTGATGAGAGGGATGGGGGTGTCGCTGCTGCTGGATATTGCCATTTTGGGGAGCACTCATCGCAATTATCAACAAATATGTTAGCAACAGATGGAGAGGCAATTCTTCAAAATGAGTCCAGTGAGTGCATGTTCTGAAATATTGTCTATTAATAGAAAGCTTGAGGTATAGTAAAGCCAACAGATTAAGAGACAACTGCCATTGAAAAGATAAGCCTGTCATTCACGGTTCCTAAGAGGAGGGGATACATCATACCATTGGGGGTCACCCCAGGGAGCACCAAGGTTGGTCACGAGACACAGGGACAAGGGAGAAAATGTGATAAAGAGCCTCTCTGGTAGTTTCTGTTGGGAGGAACAGGAGAGGCAGGGCAAGCAGGCTTAGGACTGGCTAGTCTGAATAATTTCAGGAGTTTCTGGGGGCACAGGACTGTCCCTGGTCATCCGGGTCCTGGCACAGGGAAGCTTAGGGAAAGTGGATGGTGGCCTGGGTGTGCAAAAGTCAAGCATCCGCCTACAGGAAATAGAAGACACAGTGAATACAATGAGAAAACAAATTCACTGTGCTGGTGTGCTTTTACTAAAGCTCCTAAAGCTCCACGTGAGGTTTCTGACCCCCAAGTGTTCATCCCAAGGCCACTGAGAAGAGTGAGTTCTACACTTCATAGGCAGCTGTCCTGAGACCACTGGAGCTTTCTCACTGGCCTTCTGGAATGCTCTTTTGTCCTTCCCAAGGCTCTGTTGACCCCATGCATGCTGCAGGATCCAGAAAGCCCTCCCTCCTCCTCCTCCCCAAGCCTCACTGCCCTGGTGTTCCTGCACAGCTTCACCCTGTCCTGCCCAGCACTGGCCTTGCTGGGTCTGTATCACTCTATCCCTCCCGCAGCCCTGGGTACACCTTAGAACCACCTGGTAACTTTAAAAATCCCACTTCCTCCTGCAAGATGAGTCAAATAGGACTTCCAAGTTTGGCCCTTGGCATTGGCACCTTTTATAGTTCCTAGGTGATGAGCAGCCATGGCCGAGAAACACTACCCTAGCCTGTGAGGCTCTTCACCACAGGGGCTCTGTGTCCTTGGGTCACCTGGCACAAGGCCTGGCCTATGGCAGGTCTGCAAAATGAAAGAATCACTCTTTTGCATACAGAAGAGGAAAAAGCTACAGCTGTCTCTTGTTATCTTCAAGGGACTAGCATCAGGACCCCCACTGATACCAAAATCTTTGGATGTTAAAATCCCTTGTATAAAGTGGTGTAGGATTTACCCCTTGGGCACACCTGCCCAAGTTTTTCTACTTTTAATACCTAATACAATGCAAATGCTATGTAAATAGTCATAAATACAATGTATATGTTATATAAATAGTTGCCAGCCTTGAATTCAAGTTTTGCTTTTGACATTTTTGGAATTTTTCCCCCAAATGTTTTGTGATTTGAGATTGGCAAAATCTGAGAACGTGGACCCCTCAGATGCAGAAAGCTAGCAGGATATGGTCAGTAAATTTGAACAAGAGCCTTCAGTGACACTCAGGGCAAAATGCAAGCACTGCCCTTCTGTCTCTGACTCCCAGTTCTTTGCCCATTTTGAGGGAAGTCAAACTCCAATACTTTGGCTACTTGATGAGAAGAGCTGATTCATTTGAAAAGACCCTGATGATGGGAAAGATTGAGGGCAGGAGGAGAAGGGGAAGACAGAGGATGAGATGGTTGGATGGCATCACCGACTCAATGGACATGAGTTTGGGTAAACTCTGGGAGTTGGTGATGGACAGGGAGGCCTGGTGTGCTGCGGTCCATGGGGTCGCAAAGAGTCAGACATGACTGAGTGACTGAACGGAACTGAAAGCTCCCTAGTGATGCTTTCAAACTGTGGTGCTAGAGAAGATTCTAGAGAGTCCTTCAGACAGCAAGGAGATCAAGCCTAAAGGAAAGAGTCAATCCTAAAGGAAACCAACCTTGAGTATTCATTGGAAGGACTGATGCTGAAGCTGAAGCTTCAATACTCTGGCCACCTAATGTGAAGAGCCAACTCATTGGAAAAGATCCTGATGCTGGGAAAGATTGAAGGCAAAAGAAGAAAGGGGAGGCAGAGGATGAGATGGTTGGATGGCATCACCAACTCAATGATCATGAGTTTGAGCAAGCTCTGGGAAATAGTGAAGGACAGGGAAATCTTGGAATGCTGCAGTCCATGGGGGTCTCAAAGAGTTGGACACAACTGAGCAACTGAACAAAAATAACAAGTTCACCATGTGTTAAAGACCAGCACCCCTACTTGTGCTAGTGACTCTTTCTTTTCTATGAGCATCTTGAAGATGATCGCATTAATCTCTGCAATTCTTCACCCTTCTTGGGATCCATCCTTCTTGGGATGCAACTTGGCAGTGCCCAACCCCCAGTTGGTTGGGTCTTGTGACTTGCTTTGCCCACTGAGATGGCAGCAAATGTGACACAGGTGGAGGCTGAGTGATTGGACCTTCCCTGCTCCTTCTCCTGCTCTGGCCATGCAAGGTCACAGGGGGCTGACTTGCCAGAGGATGAGCCATGAGCCGCTGGGCTGAGCTGTCTAGTCAATGAACCCAAGTCATGGTGTACCAGCAAGGAGCCAGGTGAACCCCAGACATGGCAGTGAGCACAGCCAATGTCACTGCAGCTGCCTAGCTGACCCTGTGGACCTCAGTCTTAGGAGCAAGCCCTGCCTAGGAAAGCTTCAGAGACCCGGGAGCTTACTTGGATGCGTGTTGGTGCCATTATGGTCATGTGGTTATTCATCACCCAGCATCACTGGACCATGAGAAAATTAAATGCAGTCCCTTCCCCTTACAGTTTAAATTCCTGATTTTCTCAAGCACTTGGCCCTCAGCCCTAAAGCACACTCAGCTCTTCTCCTCATATTACTCTAGTATGCTACCTCTTCCTTTAACTTCCTTTTACTTCCAGGAATGGTCTCCTTCAGGCTTCCGAGGTGGCGTTAGTGGTTAAGAACCTGCCTGCCAATGCAGGGGACATAAGAGACATGGGTTCGATCCCTGGCTCAGGAAGGTCTCCTGGGGGAGGGCATGGCAACCCAGCCCAGTATTCTTGCCCGAAGAATCCCATGGATAGAGGAGCCTGGCGGGCTACAGTCCATAGGGTCTCAAAGAGTCGGACACGACTGAGCGACCTAGGATGCATATGCTATCTCTCTGCTTTTGCTGTTAGCCAAGAGAGCCCAGTCTCAAAGGAGAATTCGGACCCATTCTAGGAGATGAATCCAGCCTGGAAGACAGGAAAGCAGAGCAGACACTGGGGGAGCAGAGTCTTCCATAAGTCTTGGATTTTGTGTAACCAGCAGATCTTGAACATTTTTAATAAAAATATAAATGCAGTTATTTATGCTTATGCTTCATTGGAAACACAGCAACCAACTTGTTCTCTGAGAAAACATTTAATGAGATTCATCAGCAAACTCTTTAAATGGGAACACACAGCTAACTCTTTTGTAAACTTTTTTTAATGCAGTTAACAAAAGGCTAAGGAGATCCAATGTACAGCATGGTGATTGTAGCTAATAAGATTGTATTGTGGAGTTGAAATTTGCTAAGAAGGTCGACCTTAAATGTTCTCACTATTCACACAGTAAAAATGCAACTATGAGTGGTGACAGATGTATTAATTACCTTGATTGTGGAGCTGATTTCACAGTATATATATGAATTAAATCATCATGTTGTACACTTTTTAAAAATCACATTTACAACATATTGTACTACATATATACAGTTTTTATTTTTCAATAACACCTCAATAGAGCTGGAGAGAAAAGAAAGGCAACAATGACTAAGAAAGAAAAAAAAAAAAAGAAAAGCTAATGAGATTCTATCTGCTGTCATAAATCAGAGAAAGGAAAACCATGATCACAGGCTCCTCTCCTGTCCTTCTCTCCTGGGGAGACTTGTGTTTTCTGAGAATCTCTGCTCCTGATTTTCCTTCTGCACTTTCTGGAAAGGCACCCACTGGATGCTGAAGCTGAAGGAGGGGAAGGTATCAGCCACTCACTCCTTAGTATGAAATAGTGTTCAGTGCTCCGTTCCCACACCAAGCTTGATAAAATAGGAGCTTAGAGAAGAGAGAGAAGGGTCTAGTAAGAGGTGCTTGGGGAGTGTGTAGAATGCTGCAAAACCACAGTGCATGGTCAGGACACTGTATAATGGGGTGGTGAAGGACAGGGTGTGGTGTTGGAGAAGACTCTTTTGAGAGTCCCTTGGACTGCAAGGAGATCCAACCAGTCCATCTTAAAGGAGATCAGTCCTGGGTGTTCACTAGAAGGACTGATGCTGAAGCTGAAACTCTAATACTCTGGCCACCTAATGAGAAGAGCTGACTTATTGGAAAAAACTGTGATTCTGGGAAGGATTGAGGGCAGGAGGAGAAGGGGACGACAGAGGATGAGATGGTTGGATGACATCATTGACTCAATGGACATGAGTTTGAGTGAACTCCAGGAGTTGGTGATGGACAGGGGAGGCCTGGCGTGCTGCAGTTCATGGGGTTGCAGAGTCAGACACGACTGAGTGACTGAACTGAACTGAAGGACAGGGAGGAAATCTGAAAAACGGGAAAGGGCTGAGGTGGAGAGGTGAGGCTGAGTGCAGAAGAGGAAGAAGGAAAGGATGGATGCGGATCTAGGAACTCAGGGGTGAGGGGATGCAGAGAAGGTGGTGTGAGCTGCGGTCCAAGGCTATAGCGTCGGGCAGGAACCATGGCATCAGGCAGGTCCAGCTACCCTACTCCCTGAATCTAATTTCTTTGTAGATGAAGCGGCTGAATTATTCCTATTGCCTGGTGTTCCTGTCTTGATTTTGCTTTCCAGAAGGAAGGCTGCCTAGGGCTTGAAAGGTTTTTGTCCCACAGTCTCTCTCAGTCAGTAGGCAGGGCTCTGAGGATTCCAGCCAGAACCCTGCTTCCCAGGCCCCTGGCTTCCAGGATAGCCCTGTCAGGGGTCCCGCATCACTCAGCCTGGGCCTCTGCTTGCCTCCCACCTCACCTGCTTCCATGGTCTGAGCAGAAAAAGGATAGGGGAGGCTGAGTCCTATAAGCTCGAACAGCCCTCACGAGCACCCCTTATGTCTCGGTGCTGGGACAGCAGCTGACCATCACCGTCTCATCTTAGACCTTCACTACCCTGCCAGGTGGTATTACTTCTGCTATGTGACCTGCCCAAAGCTAGTTGGGGGACCCCACAGCTAGTTGGGGGACCAGCTAAGACTCGGGTCTGGGGTTCCTGACTTTTACATACAAACTGGGACCCTGATTTGCATCCTTGGCTCCGCCCAGGTTTCCCTGGCATCCTGAGCTTGTCCTTGCCCTTCCATCAGGAGCCCAGGAATTCAACTCACTGCCCTAAGGCATGTGGTCTGGTTTTCACCTCTGGCAGGAGATTGGAGGCTGGCGGTTCCATCCACCATCCCACTCTGCCTCCCAATACCAAGGGGTTTACACAGTGAGATAGGATTTGCTGAGACACACAAGTCCTAGAGAGGCTTTGAGCCACAGCGTAAGCCTGTGTGGAGTTGGGGAGGGAGGTCTAGCACAGCCATGTGAAAGAGTCGAAAGATTCATCTCTGGATGATTCAGCAGCATTTCATGGATTTTTCCCCACCTGCTCACTCCAGCCCGGTTCAGTTCAGTTCAGTTCAGTTGCTCACTCGTGTCCGACTCTTTGCAACCCCATGAATCACAGCACGCCAGGCCTCCCTATCCATCACCAATATCTGCAGTTCACTCACACTCATGTCCATCGAGTCCATGAGGCCATTCAGCCATCTCAACCTCTGTCGTCCGCTTTTCCTCCTGCCCCCAATCCCTCCCAGCATCAGAGTCTTTTCCAATGAGTCAGCTCTTCTAATGAGGTGGCCAAAGGACTGGAGTTTCAGCTTTAGCATCATTCCTTCCAAAGAAATCCCAGGGCTGATCTCCTTCAGGATGGACTGGTTGGATCTCCTTGCAGTCCAAGGGCCTCTCAAGAGTCTTCTCCAGCACCACAGTTCAAAAGCATCAATTCTTTAGTGCTCAGCTTTCTTCACAGTCCAAATCTCACATCCATACATGACCACTGGAAAAATCATAGCCTTGACTAGATGGACCTTTGTTGGCAAAGTAATGTCTCTGCTTTTGAACATATTATCTAAGTTGGTCATAACTTTTCTTCCAAGGAGTAAGCGTCTTCTAATTTCATGGCTGCAGTCACCATCTGCAGTGATTTTGGAGCCCCCCAAAATAAAGTCTGCCACTGTTTCCACTGTTTCCCCATCTATTTCCCATGAAGTGATGGGACCAGATCCCATGATCTTCGTTTTCTGAATGTTGAGCTTTAAGCCAATTTTTTTGCTCTCCTCAAGAGGCTTTTTAGTTCCTCTTCACTTTCTGCCATAAGGGTCATCTGCATATCTGAGGGTATTGATATTTCTCCTGGCAATCTTGATTCCAGCTTGTGTTTCTTCCAGTCTAGCATTTCTCATGATGTACTCTGCATAGAAGTTAAATAAGCAGGGTGACAATATACAGCCTTGACGTACTCCTTTTCCTGTTTGGAACCAGTCTGTTGTTCCATGTCCTGTTCTAACTGTTGCTTCCTGACTCGCATACAGATTTCTCAAGAGGCAGGTTAGGTGGTCTGGTATTCCCATCTCTTGAAGAATTTTCCACAGTTTATTGTGATCCACACAGTCAAAGGCTTTGGCATAGTCAATAAAGCAGAAACAGATGTTTTTCTGGAACTCTCTTGCTTTTTCCATGATCCAGCAGATGTTGTCAATTTGATTTCTGGTTTCTCTGCCTTTTCTAAAACCAACTTGAACATCAGGAGTTCATGGTTCACGTATTGCTGAAGCCTGGCTTGGAGAATTTTGAGCATTACTTTACTAGCATGTGAGATGAGTGCAATTGTGCGGTAGTTTGAGCATTCTTTGGCATTGCCTTTCTCTGGAACTGGAATGAAAACTGACCTTTTCTAGTCCTGTGGCCACTGCTGAGTTTTCCAAATGTGCTGGCATATTGAGTGCAGCACTTTCACAGCATCATCTTTCAGGATTTGAAAGAGCTCAACTGGAATTCCATAACCTCCACTAGCTTTGTTCGTAGTGATGCTTTAAGGCCCACTTGACTTCACATTCCAAGATGTCTGGCTCTAGATGAGTGATCACATCATCATGATTATCTGGGTCATGAAGATCTTTTGTACAGTTCTTCCATGTATTCTTGCCACCTCTTCTTAATATCTTCTGCTTCTGTTAGGTCCATACCATTTCTGTCCTTTATCGAGCCCATCTTTGCATGAAATGTTCCCTTGATATCTCTAATTTTCTTGAAGAGATCACTAGTCTTTCCCATTCTGTCTTTTCCTCTATTTCTTTGCATTGATCACTGAAGAAGGCTTTCTTATCTCTTCTTGCTATTCTTTGGAACTCTGCATTCAGATGCTTATATCTTTCCTTTTCTCTTTTGCTTTTGCCTCTCTTCTTTTCACAGCTATTTGTAAGGCCTCCCCAGACAGCCATTTTGATTTTTTGCATTTCTTTTACATGGGGATGGTCTTGATCCCTGTCTCCTGCACAATGTCACAAACCTCATTCCATAGTTCATCAGGTACTCTATCTATCAGATCTAGGCCCTTAAATCTATTTCTCACTTCCATTGTATAATCATGAGGATTTGCTTTAGGTCATACCTGAATGGTCTAGCAGTTTTCCCTACTTTCTTCAATTTGAGTCTGAATTTGGTAATAAGGAGTTCATGATCTGAGCCACAGTCATTCCTGGTCTTGTTTTTGTTGACGGTATAGAGTTTCTCCATCTTTGGCTGCAAAGAATATAATCAATCTGATTTCAGTGTTGACCATCTGGTGATGTCCATGTGTAGAGTCTTCTCTTGTGTTGTTGGAAGAGGGTGTTTGCTATGACCAGTGCGTATTCTTGGAAAAACTCTATTAGTCTTTGCCCTGCTTCATTCTGCATTCCAAGGCCAAATTTGCCTGTTACTCCAGGTGTTTCTTGACTTCCTACTTTTGTATTCCAGTCCCCTATAATGAAAAGGACATCTTTTGGGGGTGTTAGTTCTAAAAGTTCTTGTAGGTCTTCATAAAACCATTCAACTTCAGCTTCTTCAGCATTACTCGTTGGGGCATAGACTTGGATAACTGTGATATTGAATGGTTTGCCTTAGAGATGAACAGAGATCATTCTGTCTTTTTTGAGATTGCATCCAAGTGCTGCATTTCAGACTCTTTTGTTGACCATGATGGCTACTCAATTTCTTCTGAGGGATTCCTGTCCACAGTAGTAGATATAACAGACATCTGAGTTAAATTCACCCATTCCAGTCCATTTTAGTTTGCTGATTCCTAGAATGTCGACGTTCACCCTTGCCATCTCTTGTTTGACCACTTCCAATTTCCCTTGATTCATGGATCTGACATTCCAGGTTCCCATGCAATATTGCCCTTTATAGCATTGGATCGTGCTTCTATCACCAGTCACATGCACAACTGGGTATTGTTTTGCTTTGGCTCCATCCCTTCATTCTTTCTGGAGTTATTTCTCCATTGATCTCCAGTAACATATTGGGAACCTAATGACCTGGGGAATTCCTCTTTTGGTATCCTATCATTTTGCCTTTTCATACTGTTCATGGGGTTCTCAAGGCAAGAATACTGAAGTGGCTTGCCAGTCCCTTCTCCAGTGGACCACATTCTGTCAGACCTCTCCATCATGACCCACCCGTCTTGGGTTGCCCCGCAGGCATGGCTTGGTTTCATTGAGTTAGACAAGGCTGTGGTCCTAGTGTGATTAGATTGACTAGTTTTCTGTGAGTATGGTTTCAGTGTGTCTGCCCTCTGATGCCCTCTTGCAACACCTACCATCTTACTTGGGTTTCTCTTACCTTGGGTGTGGGGTATCTTTTCACGGCTGCTCCAGCAAAGCACAGCCTCTGCTCCTTACCTTGGATGAGGGGTATCTTCTTACCGCCACCGTTCCTGACCTTCATCGTGGGATAGCTCCTCTAGGCCTAGTCTTTAGCTGGATGTTATAATCCAGCCAACCCTCCCCAAACCCTTGAGGGATTAGTTCCTGTAAGAACATCAGTGAATTAAGTCTTCAAGTCCGCCATGATTGGCCTTGGCTTTACAGCCAAGGGCAGCTGTATATCGGCAGTGGACTGCAGTGGACTGTCCATCATTGCTGGATTGTACCCTGGACTCGTGGTCCTAACTTGCTTGGATACCACATCCCGGGGTTGACTCAGAACACTGAGGCCCAGGTTCTCTAAAGCAGGGTCTGTCCTCTGCTTCTTACCAAGCCCCCCAGGGGATTCTGATAAGACCAAAGTCAGAGAGCCACTGACAGGGAACTATCTCCATGGACCAGCAGTGTCAGGCTCAGCTGGGAGCAGTGAGAAATGCAGAGTCCCAGATCCAACTCAATCTACTGAATCAGTTTAAGAAGCTGCCCTGACTCCTCATGAAAGCTTGAGAAGCCTGGGTGAGGAAAGGCTTTAGCGGGTTACTGATGATTGATGTCTAACTCACCAAGCATACTCTATCCCACTTGATCCCATGACAATCAGCAAGGTGGGTACCATTTTGTCTATTTTACCGAAGAAGACATGGAGGCTTTGAGAGGTGCATGTGAGTGACTTTTATGAAGCCCTTAGGTTCACAGGTCAGGGGGCAGGGCTGGGGAGACTCAAAGCCTCCAACCCTGTATCCCATTCCCACTCTGCCCTGTCATTCACACACCAGGATGTGAACAGTGATGTCTTTAGATGTGAAACCTTCAGACATGTTGGACTCGACTCACCCCCGCAGGACACAGACCAGAAATTTACACAGTTGTCCATTCACCAGGATTGAAACAAAAAGGCTTTCTAGTCAACCCTAAGATCCAACTTACCAGGACCTGCCCCTGCCCCAGATTCCCAGAGCCTCAAAATTGCCACTGAAACAGTCTCTAGAAAGCATTCATAATAGGCTTACCATGTTCGTCCAGCAATATGTTGTCTGGCTTGATGTCTCTGCAAGAGAAAACAGAGAAGCTGAAAATAAGATTATTTGAGTGCATGGAGGAGCACACGTCAAGCATGACAGCTGGGGACAAACACCTGGCAACACCCAGGGTGCTTGCCTCTCCCCCAGTCTGAAGGCTCAGACAGCAAGCAGGACAGTTGTTATTATTACGAAAGCAGAGCCCCGTGTCCTTGCTTTCCTTTTCTTTTCCTGGAACTGCAAGTGGATTGTGTGAGTGTGTTTTCTCCTGAATGTTTTAATAATGTCTGGCCAGTTGACTCCCAGGAGTGACTGCTCACTGAGCCCTGTGTCTCTTCAGTGAGTACAGACACTTTTGCTTCCTGGTGGAATTTAGCCCTCGCCCCTCAGTACATACTAAACTCCCAGGTTTAATGGCTTTTGTTCCATAGACCTGGGAACTGCAGCTCTAGGAGGGTCAGTAACTTGTCCAGGTCAGAGATGGACCACAGCCTCTGCTAGTTTTTGTATGATCTCAGGAGATGGGACATTTATTATAAAGAAGTGAACGGAGCATGCATTTCTAAAATCTGTGATTTTAATATGGAGCTTCGGAAAGCACATGCATGTTCATGATGAGTAAATCAGGGTTGAAGGTGTCAATTTAGTTTCTTGAAAGATCACACCCAGAAATCAACCAGTTTTTGCAGTTTGTGAGCTTAGGAGGGTTTCTACATTTTTAAAGGATTGTAAAAAGCAAAACAAGATACACGTGTAGCACATAAAGCAAAAGTGAAAAGAAATGTATAACACACACTGATGTGGCCCTCAAAATCTGAAATGGTTATTATCTGGTCCTTTTAGAAGGTTGCTGATCCCATTTAGGGCTTCCCTGGTGGCTCAGATGGTAAAAAATCTGCCTGTAATGCGAGAGAACCAGGTTTGAGCCCTGGGTCAAGAAGATCCCTGAAGAAGGGAATGGCAACCCACTCCAGTATTCTTGCCTGGAGAATTTCATGGACAGATGAGCCTAGTGGGCTATAGTCCATGGGATCGCAGAGTCCAACACAACTGAGTGACTAACACTTTCACTTTTAGGGTAACACAGTGGGCCACGTGCAGCAAAATCTGAGCTAGGCAGTTTCTGAAAAGTTCAGCTCTCCTCATCCTTTAAGCAAAGGGCTCCCAACTCCAAGCTGTGCTTTTTAAAGGCAGGGGCTTTGCTTTCTTCACTTTTTGCACTTCCAGCATGGTGCTTGTAACCAGCAGTCACTGTCAGAGAAAAACCAGGATAGTAGTTAAAGCACTGAAGATAGATTTTCTTCAACAGCAATCACCAAAGGGGAAAAGGGATCTCAGCATAGAACTGGGCTTCATTCTGAACACAGTGTGGACAAGTGGGAATTTGAAGCTGAGGAGGTAGGGGTTGGTCAATGGAAAGTCACTAACTTTTCATCAGTATTCTTGCTGAGGGCAGGCCAAGGCATCAAACCACCTGATGGATGAGCAACCTGATCAGAGGATGAGTTTGGGAGGATGGTGGATTATGGCTAAACTGATTTAGTGAAGGTAACAGTGAAAGTCGCTCTGTCGTGTCTGACTCTTTGTGACCCCATGGACTATATGGTCCATGGAATTCTCCAGGCCAGAATACTGGACTGGGTTGCTGTTCCCTTCTCCAGGGATCTTCCCAATCTGGGGAATGAATTCTGGTCTCCCACATTGCAGGCGGATTCTTTACCAGCTGAGCCACCAGGAAAGCCCAAGAATACTGGAGTGGGTAGCCTATGCCTTCTCCAGCAGATCTTCCTGACCCAGGAATTGAACTGGGGTTTCTTGCATTGCAAGCAGATTCTTTACCATCTCAGCTATCATGGAAGCCTCTAAACTGACTTAGTAGGTTTTTACTAAGACTGGACAATGCAGAAACCAATATGGAAGTCCAAAAGATGAAGCCTGGTTTCAAAAGAACTCAGAAGAGCCTGAGCAGAGATTTAGAGAGAAGAGAATCTTTATCAACACACAAGAAACAGGGAAGAATGAATTTGAGGGAAACACAGCCTTGGAGAAACTGAGTTGACACTTTCAGCTCTGATTTACACACCATTAGCAAGCACACACTTTCCAAAGTGTTGTATTAAAGCCATAGATTTTAGAAATGCAAGCCCCACTCACCCATTTAGAGTCAATGTCAAATCCTTTGAGACTAATGATGGCTTTCTTTGAAATAAAAAGTGACTGCTCCAGAGTTTATCAAATAGCAATTCTACCTGAAAACACAACGTGGTTATTTGGAACCATATGAGGTAATGTCTGCAGCTTTGGGGGAAGAAAGAAACACTCAATCCATAGATTTAAATTTTCATTTTATTTTGACTTTTCCCACCATAAATATTGATGGGCATTAAACCAATGAACTCCATGCTGCCAAGTTCACCAACATCCCTGGTGAACATAGATGGGTTGTTAATGGAGCCCCCACGGGAAGGATGAACTTGAGATCTCACATAATTAAAACAAAAGGCAGAAGACCTGGAGTCAAGTGTTTGTGGCTCAAATCAGCAAACACTTGGCCCCTGTGTAGGGCCTACCCTGGGAGTGTTTCTTCAAGAGAGGTGAGAAAAGGGAAAATAGATACTTGTTAAGAATGAAAACAGCAGTGAATGTGAAAGAGCATCCTTTCTTTAAGGTGTCACTGGACTAGGGTGATCTTGTCTGGGGCCTGGGGATCTCAGAAGAGGTGGCCATGGACCAGAAGCCTGGACTCGAATGGCTGCAAGGTCCTTGACCCAAGCTGCTGCCTCCCCTGATGCTGAGCATGCCCTGTCTTGGGGTTTTCTGACCACCTCTCTCCAGTCCTTCCTTCTTCATCCTTCATCTCCTCCTTCAGTCCCTTCCTTTTCCTTCTGGGGACATTCCTCAAGTGCTTCCTCCTGGCAGATCTGGGCAGAGAGCTTGACCTGCTGAGGCTCCAGACATAGTCCTTCCCCTCCAGAAGCTCAGACTCAGTGGGAAGGGGAGGAGAGACACGCAAGTGGGAGGCTCAGAAGCCACAGTGCAGACCGGCCACGGAGCCCAGGGAAGAGGGAATGGCCGGCTGGGGATCACATGGACCAGTGGGGACCAGGATGGCAGAACCAAGAAAAGATGGGGCAGTGGTGGCAGGCCTAAGGGGAGGCGACTGGTATAGGTGGGTGAATAGCGTCCCCCCAGAATTCAGAATACTTAGGACCTCAGAATGTGATGCTCTTTTGAGTCACAGCCTTTTCTCCTCCAAGGAATTAGTTAAGGATCTCAAGGTGAAATAGCCGTGAGTTTGGGGCTGTCTGTCGTCTTAGAAAGGAGAGAGGGGTTTGGTCACAGACACAATGGGGAGAAGAGGTCATGTCTAGACAGAGGCAGTGTCTGGAGTGATGTGGCCACAAGCCACGGAGAACCAGCAGCTCCCAGAAGCTGGAAAAGGGAGGCAAAGATTCTCTCCAGAGCGCCCCACGGGCACGTGAATTTCAGCCTTCTGGCCAGAACTGTGAGGTCACAGATTTACATGTTTTGAAGCCATCGATTTTGTGAGCATTTACTGCAACAGCCACAGGAAGCTACACGGAGCAGGAAGGCTAACGGAGCAGAAGGGGACCTTATGGAGGAGGTGGGTAAATGTCAAGCTCCATTCAGAGTCCCTCAGTGACCATGGTGTGACCTTGGATAAGACCACTGTCCATTAGAGCACATCAGAAGGTCCCTGTTTGTGGTCTCTTACATCCTGAGGACCAAAAAAGGGCAGAGGTATGAGTGACTTGGCTTTCTAGGTGGCGCTAGTGGTAAAGAACCCACTTGCCAATTCAGAGGACAAAAGGGACGCAGGGTCCTTAGATCTTTGGATCAGGAAGACCCCCTGGAAAGGAAATGACAACCCAGTCCAGTGTTCTTGCCTGGAGAATCCCCACGGACAGATGAGACTGGTGGGCTACAGTCCGTGGGTTTGCAGACTTGAACATGACTGAAGGGACTTAGCATGCACGAGTGACTTGGTAAACTAGACCCCATGGCTCCAAGGAAAGAGGGTGTTCGGTCTGGGCAAGTCCTACTCAGGAACAACCTGCCTGAGTCCCCACGCCCACACTCTTGCTGTTGGGGTGAACCCCTGTATCTTGGCTTCCCTTGTGGTGTGGACAAACTGTCTGACACATGCTCTGCATCAGCTCTCAGCACACAGGGGAGTCAGCGATCCTCAAGCGTGCCCTCCATGGTCCCTGGGGCCATGACAGCGGACAAAACAGAGCCAGTCAAGTGGAGTTTGCTTCTAGGAGGGGGACAGGAGTGAAAAATGGACATGACCCCAAGTTAGGACAAGTACTCTGAGAAGAACAAATTTGGGTCTAGAAAGGAGACCTGCTTTGAGTAGGTGGCCATGGAAGGGCTTTCAGAAGATGTAGCATCAGGCTGACATCTGAATGGCAAGAAAGAGAAAGTCTGATATGACCCAGGAGCAAGCTCTCATTTTGCCAATGAAGGCACAGAAGGCTGAGAGGGTGAATGGTTTAAACCTGTGACATCCATCCAGCTGCAGGGACAAGACAAGGTGGCAGGGTCATCCCGATGATTGCAGGCTATCAGACTCATCCTAGTGGGCCTGAATACAGGAGCCTCCCTTGCCAGCCGTCCTGTGGGAGCAGCTACATGGCAGGGGCCTGCAGGCACTTCTAGAAACTGAGTGTCAGCAAGGAAACAGGGACTTCACTCCTGTAGCCAGGGACAGAATTCTGTTAACAACCAGGAGACCTTGGGACAGATTCAGAAAGATCCAGAAAGGAAGGCAGCCCAGTAGGCTCCAGGATCGAAGGCTTGTGATACCCTGCTCAGAAGGGCCAGCTAAGCTGTGCACAAACTCCTGACCTCTGGGAAACTGAGGAAATAAATGTGAAAAGCCTCCCCTTTAGTAGAAACTTGTTCTGCCATGATAAAAGACTGCTACGAGAGCTATATGATCTTGGGCAGCATACTCTGAGTCTTGCTCGCCTAATCTGGAAACTGGGAATGATGGTTCCTATTTGACAGTGGCCGGGGGTGTATACATGGAGGTGCTATCATGGGAGGCTTAGTGGGGCTCCCAGTGCATAAGCAGTGCTGAAATAAACAACAATGAAGGTTCTATCATTGTTCTTTAAAGGGAGCTTCTTAAGCTTTTACAAAGCGAATTAGGTATCTTTCATAGGAAAATCACCAGGCAGACTTGCAAAGCCTTACAGAGCAGCCGGGAACCTGAGTCATTCAGGATTTAATAAGAATAGCATTTATGGGCAAAGCATCTTATCGGAACCTCTAGGTTAGCGGGTTCCAGGGCCATTTCCTCTGGTTCTACTTTTCACATTGATTGTATCTCAGCTCAAGCACGTCATCCAGCTGAAAATCAGCCCTTGTGTTTGGAAAGGGCATCAGAAGCACTGTGTGGATGGGCAAGTGTGCGACGATGTTTTCTGAGGACAGATCCATAATTTCAGAGCTGGGCAAAATGATGTTTTCATGGAAAGTGTGCTTGCAAAGGCTATAAAACCCGGTTTTGCTTTTGAATTATCCCCCAGCCCTCCAATAAAACAAACCATAAAATGTCAGCCAGGCTATTTAAAAAAAAAAAAAAACAGCACAGAAATGGCTCTGATTCAGACTGCAAAAAGGTCATGGGGACATAGCTGCACGTGTCCCTTTGCTGGGGATCTCTGAGTGTCTGCAATCTTATACAGCAATAAAGACAAATGAAAACCTGCTGGAAAAGGAGCCACGTCTGTGAAACGAACATCTGTGGATATTTTACCCCTAGGGAAAGAATGTGCTGTTGACATCATGGAGGAGGAAGGGAGATGGACAGGAGAGGCCATGTTTCTATCCCAAATCTGCTGGTCCTGGAGGTCTTGGCACAACGCCCAGGGTAGAGTCTTAGTTTCCCCATCTATAAACTGGATAATAATATGTACTCCTGGTAGTTACGGTGAGGACTTGTTAGCTTCAGTTGTTTTCATTCTGCTCACTGTTAAAGCACCCAGCAGCATCCCAGGTGACTCAGTGGTAGAGGATCCGTCTGCAAAGCAGGAGACGTGGGTTTGATCCCTGAGTCTGGAAGCTCCCCTGGAGAAGGAAATGGCAACCCACTCCAGTATTCTTGCCTGGAGAATCCCATGGACAGAGGACTGAGGTGGGGTACAGTTCATGGGGTCTCAAAAGAATCGGACATGACTTAGCAACTTAACAGCAACAAAGTACCTAAATCTATATCCTAACTATTACAGGAACTTTATCATGTTCTGAAACACAGATTTGATGGTGTCAGTCATCTAATCCAGAAAGTTCTGTATTTCTTCACTGCTCTCCAAGGGGTCGCATGTAGAGCATTATAGGCAGGACTGGGGACCGGATGAAGGATGGCCAGTTCTGAGCACAGACAAGACCTCTATTTGATTAGGGAGCCAACTTCAGGTTGTTAGACTTAGGAAGCAATTCTTGGCATCTTCTGCCAGGCTTGCTGAGTACTAGATGTTTCTGTTCAATGTCAGTGAGGATTTATGAGAGCAATCAGCCCAGTACCAGGCCCACAGGGTGCAGGCTTGTGGTTAATAACATAGGGCTGGGCTATCAGATTGGGCACTAGGGAATAGGCTGGAGGCAGTGACCAAGCTGGGGTTAAAATGCTGGGATTCACCTTGGCTGTGGACCTCGGTGGCCAGCTGGCATCTATTCAGCAGCAAGACGATGGAGGACAGGGGCAGATGAGCTTGGTTCTCACATTTTGGGGAAGGGCATGGATTGTCCTTCCACAAACTGGGTACCAAGTCTGCAACCACGCATCATTGTTACCAGTTAGATTTCACTTCTTTCTCTCATCTCTCCCCTGCTTCCTGTGGAAAGCAGGGGCCATGTACAGACCTCAGCCCCCAACACAACGCCTTCATGTTAGCGGAAGTCCTGACACTGTTAAGGTCTGCAGTTCATGGAGAGCTTCCTGTGAGCCAGGCACCCTGTGGGCGGGTCGCGTGGATTTTGTGAGGGGTGTGGCTTCTCTGGTTCAGATGCTGTGCTGTCACTTTCTCCACCTCCCTCAATTCCTACCCAACTCTGAGAGGCAGGTATCACTCACTACTCACATTTTATTATGAAGAAAGAAGTATTTACAGAGGGTCAAAGGTCACATGTCAGTAAACAAGACTCATTCTCATCTTGCCTCTAGATCAGTGTTCTCTGCCTACGGGAGAAACTCAAGAAGAAAATGAATTCAAGTCCGAGAATCTCAACTAGATGTTACTAATTCAAGGAGCAGGGTTATAATAAATATATGATTTGATAAATAAAATTATGTCACTTGGATTTCAGGATATGTTTCTTTATTACAACATCCAAGTACAAGGTTGTGTTTCTTTTTCAGTTCAGTTCAGTTCAGTTGCTCAGTCCTGTTCAGCTCTTTGCGACCCCATGAATCACAGCACGCTGGACCTCCCTGTTCATCACTAACTTCCGGAGTTCAGTCAAACTCATGTCCATCGAGTCAGTGATGCCATCCAGCCATCTCATCCTCGGTCGTCCCCTTCTCCTCCTGCCCCCAATCCCTCCCAGCATCAGAGTCTTTTCCAATGAGTCAGCTCTTCTCACGAGGTGGCCAAAGTACTGGAGTTTCAGCTTTAGCATCATTCCTTCCGAAGAACACCCAGGGCTGATCTCCTTCAGAATGGACTGGTTGGATCTCCTTGCAGTCCAAGGGACTCTCAAGAGTCATCTCCGACACCACACTTCAAAAGCATCAATTCTTCGGCGCTCAGCTTTCTTCACAGTCCAACTCACATCCATACATGACCACTGGAAAAACCATAGCCTTGACTAGACAGACCTTTGCTGGCAAAGTAATGTCTCTGCTTTTCAATATGCTGTCTAGGTTGGTCATAACTTTTCTTCCAAGGAGTAAGTGTCTTTTAAATTCATGGCTGCATTCACCATCTGCAGTGATTTTGGAGCACAAAAAATAAAGCCTGACACTGTTTCCACTGTTTCCATATCTATTTCCCATGAAGTCATGGGACCAGATGCCATGATCTTCGTTTTCTGAATGTTGAGCTTTAAGCCAACTTTTTCACTCTCCTCTTTCAGTTTCACCAAGAGGCTTTTTAGTTCCTCTTCGCGTTCTGCCATAAGAGTGGTGTCATCTGCATATCTGAGGTTATTGATACTTCTCCCGGCAATTTTGATTCCAGCTTGTGCTTCTTCCAGTCCAGCATTTCTCATGATGTACTCTGCACAGAAGTTAAATAAGCAGGGTGACAATATACAGTCTTGACGTACTCCTTTTCCTATTTGGAACCAGTCTGTTCCATGTCCAGTTCTAACTGTTGCTTCCTGACCTGCATATAGGTTTCTCAAGAGGCAGGTCAGGTGGTCTGGTATTCCCATCTCTTTTAGAATTTTCCACAGTTTATTGTGATCCACAGAGTCAAAGGCTTTGGCATAGTCAATAAAGCAGAAATAGATGTTTTTCTGGAACTCTCTTGCTTTTTTGATCATCCAGCGGATGTTGGCAATTTGATCTCTGGTTCCTCTGCCTTTTCTAAAACCAACTTGAACATCTGGAAGTTCACAGTTCATGTATTACTGAAGCCTGGCTTGGAGAATTTTAAGCATTACTTTACTAGTGTGTGAGATGAGTGCAATTGTGTGGTAGGTAGTTTGAGCATTGTTTGGCATTGCCTTTCTTTGGGGTTGGAATGAAAACTGACCTTTTCCAGTCCTGTGGCCACTGCTGAGTTTTCCAAATGTGCTGGCATATTGAGTGCAGCATTTTCACAGCATCATCTTTCAGGATTTGAAATAGCTCAACTGGAATTCCATCACCTCCACTAGCTTTGTTCGTAGTGATACTTTCTAAGGCCCACATGACTTCACATTCCAGGATGTCTGGCTCCAGGTGAGTGATCACACCACTGTGATGATCTTGGTCGCGAAGATCTTTTTGTAGAGTTCTTCTGTGTATTCTTGCCATTTCTTCTTAAGATCTTCTGCTTCTGTTAGGTCCATACCATTTCTGTCCTTTATCGAGCCCATCTTTGCATGAAATGTCCCCTTGGTATCTCTAATTTTCTTGAAGAGATCACTAGTCTTTCCCATTCTGTTGTATTCCTCTATTTCTTTGCATTGATCCAAATGGCTTTACTATTCCATCCTAAAGGAAATCAGTCCTGAATATTCACTGGAAGGACTGATGCTGAAGCTGAAACTCCAGTAATTTGGCCACCTGATGCAAAGAACCAACTCATTGGAAAAGACCCTGATGCTGGGAAAGATTGAAGGCAGAGGAGAAGGGGATAATGGAGGATGAGGGAGTTGGATGGCATGATAGACTCAATGGATATAAATTTGAGCAATCTCTCGGAGATGGTGAAGGACAGGGAAGCCTGGTATGCTGCAGCCCATGGGGTTGCAAAGAGTCAGACCCTATTTGGTGACTGAACAACAACAATAAATGGCTTTACAAAGCATCCATCTGTCCCTTCTTACATAAACCCCTTTAATGGCCCTCTGGTGCCTGCAGTGCTAGTGACCAGACTTTAGGATTCCATAATCCAATGTCATCTCAAAAATATAAAAAGTGAATGCTGAGATGTAGTTGTCAAATTTTCAACCCATCCACTGAAGGCATCAAAGAAAACCAGCCAGCTCTACCACTATACTTCTACATAAAGAGGAAAAGAGGAGCCTCGAAGTTATGAGGACATAGTTTCAGAATAAGACTCAATGCTGGAGACGTATTTATTATTTTTAAAAATTTATTTTATTGAAGTATAGTTGATTTACAATGTTGTGTTAACTGCTGCTGTAATAAATCACTACAAACTTACCGACTCAGAGCAGATTTTCCTCTTACAGTCCAAAAATGCATCTTCAGGGCTAAAAGCAGGTGTTAACAGGACTGAGTTCCTCTGGGAGGCTCTAGGGAGAACCTGCTTCCTTGACTTTTTATCTTCTGGAGAGCCCTCTGTTCCTTGACTGTGGCCCCTCCCTGTCTTGTCTACTCGTGACTCTGACTCCTCCTGTCTGTATTATAAGGACATTTCCGGCTATATTGGACCCACCTAGATAATCCAGGATAATTTTCCCAGCTCATAATCCTTAACATAATCATATGTACAAAGTCTTTTTTTTTCCTATGTAAGCTATTGTGTTCACAGATTTGGGGGATTTGGACCTGACATCTTTGCAGGAGGGATGATTCTGCCTACATTGCGTGTGTGGTTAGTCACTCAGTCGTGTCTGACTCTTTGTGACCTCATGAACCATAGTCCACCAGGCTCCTTTGTCCATGGGATTCTCCAGGCAAGAATATTGGAGTGGGTTGCAATTTACTACTCCAGGGGATCTTCCCAACCCAGGGATCAAACTCGGGTCTCCTGCATTGCAAGTGGATTCTTTACTGTCTGAGCCACAAGGGAAGCCCATCCAGTCTACATCATGTCCCCTGAACTTCAGAGTTGAAGCTCTAATCTCCCGTACGTCAAAATGTGACCATACTTGCAGATACAATCTTTCAAGAGATGATTAAGTTAAAATGAGGTCCTTGGATGGCCCTAATCTAATCTGACTGGGTCCTTACAAGAAGAAGCAGTGAGGACCCAGACACACACAGAGGGATGACTGTGTGCAGACACAGGGGGAAGGTGGCCATCTGTGAGAAGAGACCAACCCTGCTGACACATTGACCTTGAACTTCCAGCCCCCAGAATCATGAGAAAATAAGCTTCTGCTTACGCTGTTTAGTCTGTGGAACTCTGCATGCAGCCCAAGAAAACTAATATCATCCTTATCTTATTAGACCACAAAACTGAGGCTGAGAGCAGTTAAACGTTTCCTCCATGTCACAGAGTCCAAGATGGAACCTGGATGTACCAGTTAGAGACCCAAGACCTGATTTTAAGGCATAGAAATAATTTTTACAGTGTACACACACTCTAGCCAGTCAGTTCTTTCTTACATCTGGCCTAAAACCCCATGGAGCAACTCAAATCATTTTCTTCTCCTTTGGGAGAGAAAGTGCATCCAGTCAAGCTATGTTTCAGGCTTGTTGTTTTTCCTTTAATCCTGCAAAGAACAAACAGCAGCATGGTTGACACTGATTAATTCTGTTCAAATGCTGGGCCACTCCATGGGGTCTGGATGTAAACTTGGTTACTAAGGCAATTGCATTTGGCTAATTATTCCCAAGTGTATCTTGTGGAGAATTCAAGGCTCTCAGGATTCACAAACACATTCAGGGATGCGCTGGGTTCAATTAATTCCTTCACGGATGGATGAGCCTAGCAACACACCTCCCTAGACAAGGGGCTTCTTTCCTACACAGGTCAGGAAGGGTCCATGAAGTCCTCACAGAACCACCCAGGTCAGCCTTTTTTTCTTTCTAGTTTCTCTAAGAATATTAGATTGCAAAGGTCTGTCCATGAATCAGTCTGTGAACTCCTCAATGCAGGATTCACTGCAGAGCATATGGAAAACTATAAAATTGTATAGAAGGATAGGATGCTGGTCCATGCCCTGCAGTGACCACAGGACCACCTGTGATGATGAATAAAGCTTTGAAGCCCTTTATACATGAACTCTTCTACTGCCTGGGTCTCAGTTTTCTTCATCTGTAAAATGGGGATGAAATGGAATAATGTATGCAAAGGATCTAGCTCAGTTCCTAGCATACAGTAGATGCTCAAAAAATATGACTACTTCCTCCACCTCGACTCAGTCCTATTGCACAGGGCATTTAGAGGGAATAGGGTGAAGCAGGAAGGGAGACAGAAGGGCTGACCTCAAAAATGATTATGACCATTCTGCACATATGTGCAATCATACAACTCATGAAACTCCTTCTGTATACATACGTGCTACTGTACAGCTCACAAACTCCATGCTGTAATTTGTTTAACCCACATGATAGTCCTAGAGAATCAGCATTATTTTCTTTTTATGGATAAGGAAACTGAAGCCTGGAGAGATGAAGTGGCTTCCCCTGGCCAGAGTTATAAAGTGGCAGCAGCAGGATTTGAATCCAGCTCTCCGGATGCCCAGTGCTCTTTCCATTTCCTGGGTGGGGCAGGCACCCTGTCCTCATATCTGTGTGTATGCCGTATAACGGTCTACCACAAAGAACTCACTGGGTAAACAACTGTTTGGATACTTGGGTGGGTGAAGGCCCAGCATTCAGGACTGCCTGTCCTGTGATTCCTCTTCTTCTGTTTTGCAAGGTTGGGTCCACAGTCTACAGAGCTCCTCCGAGCAAGGCAGCTACTTGGGACACACCCTCGACCAGTCACAGAGTTCCAGGACAGGGACCCTGCCTTTGCACCAGCTCCAGTGGGTTTCTGATGCCTCCTCAGGCTTGAGAGCCTTGCTCTGCTCAGGGATATAATGGATATCTAAGTTGTCTGTCCCACCACACCTTCCACCACAGTGGGAGGCTGCATTCAGGAGAAGCATTTTCCAGAATTCTCAGTCTCCAATCCCCTGCCTGTAGTCATCTCTTCATTAAAACACGGGGCCCCAGTCATGGTCTCCGGTTCCTTTGGGAATCAGTTAGGAGGACTGTGTTATAGCTGCTGAGTCCCGTGGGCCCCCTGGGGGCAGGTCTGTTTGGTTTAATTGGTGTGATGAGGGGAGGGGGAGGGGGAGAACCACTTCTCCACTCACAGCGTGGATCTGTGTGCAGGAGGGAGCCAAGCGGGTTCATTTAGCTGGTTCTAAAGCCACCAGACATGGCAGGTACTGATCAACTGGCAAAGGAAGGAAGCAAAACAGACTCTGACACCCACCCAGCCACTGCTGATGGCAGGGCCCAGACTGGAACCACAAATGGAGATTTCCCTTCCGGGCTCCTAATTTTACTAGGAATGCAGGAGGCTTCGTGAGAAAGCAGAGTCTGTGGAGCGCGTTGTGCCGACTGCCTGCTGCTGCTCACCAGGCTCCTCCACCGCATTTCAGGCGGAGTTGTGTCCTGCCGTCTCTGGTGTGGGCATTCAGGTTTTGGTTGTTTTCAGGGCCCCCGGGTTGGGTTTTGCCTGTGTGGGGTTGCCTGTACCTGGGGCCACAGTGTCTGAACAGACGGTAGCCACCTCGCTCAGCCTCCCCAGTGGTGTCATTCCCTGGGATTCTCCAATTAGGCTTTTAAGAATGCTGGGAGTGGGAATTGCCATTTGGCCCTTCCTTCTCCAATGCATGAAAGTGAGAGGAAGTTTAACAGTGAAGGGCATCTGCAGCATCTGCAGTTGTGTCCGTTGTCACTGGATCTGCTCTTGCGATGCTGTGGACTGCAGCCTGCCAGGCTCCTCGCCATGGTTCTCCAGCACACACTGGAGGGGTTGCCAGGCCCTCTCCCCACCCAGGGTGACGGCCGATTTCCTGCTCCAGGCAAGAGTGGGACCCCATGCGGCAGCCCCCGCCCCCCTGGGTAAGGCGACCTGGGGGGGGCTGCCACCCGGGGGGGGGGCGCCCCTGCCCCCTGGCTGCAGCCTACAGGCTCCTCCATCCATGGTTTTCGGCAGAGTACGGGGTGCCACTGCCTTCTCATTTTGCACTGGACCCCTCTAATTATGTAGGTGGTCCTACTTTTACCTCTAGTCATGTACTTCTTAGGCTTTTCTGCAAGGTGGCTTTGTATCTTCATGCTGTGGTTGAGAACTTGAAGCTCAGAGAAGTCAAGAAGCCCACTCATGGTACAAAGGTCCCTGGTCTCACCATCATCATCACCACCATCATCAACACGTCATCCTTATCACCACCATCATCACCATCACCACGCACCACACATCATCACCATCTTCACTCTTTATTGTGATCATCACCACCATCATCACCACGGTGATCCCCACTAGCCTGCCCTCCCCACCCAGCTCTCTGTCCCATCACCCAGGATACATCTTGCATGGCAATAACACAATGTGAATGACCACATTTACCATATGTTTTCTTTTCACTCCTTATCTATCCTTAGAAATAAAGAAAGAAAGTGCTATGTCATGCCCTACTCTTGCGACCCCATGGAATACAGCCCGCCAAGTTCCGCTGTACATGAGATCCTCCAGGCAAGAATACTGGAGTGGAGTGCCATTTCCTTTTCCAGGGGAACTTCCCGACCCAGGAATTGAACCCAGATCTCCCACATTGCAGGCAGATGCTTTACCATCCTAGCTACGAGGAATGTAATCTCTATGAGAATAAGAACTGGCCTGAGTTTTGTCCACTGTTTCAAGTAGAGAGCAGTGCCTGGCACATAGTAAACTCTAAAAGTGCTGTGGAAAGAGTCCACGATTGCCCAAGATTCCATTGTCAGAACCTGCTCTTACTTTACATTTTTTCACCTTAATTAATCTTCCCAGTCACCCCTCAGGAAGGACAATGATTCCCATTTGATGGATGAAGAAGCTGAGTCAGAGTTTAAGTCCCTGTATACACAAAGAGAGAGGGAGAGGGGCTGGGGGAGGATGTCTGTAAAGTCATCCTCATCTTAAACACGAAACTTTTCTCTTTATAAGATCAATTCACAATACTGGCTTCCCTGGTAGGCTCAGTTGGTAAAGAATCCACCTGCCATGCGGGAGACCTAGGTTTGATCCCTGAGTTGGGAAGAGCCCCTGGAGAACGGAAAGGCTACCCACTCCAGTATTTTGGCCTGGAGAATTCCATGGACAGTACAGTTCATGGGATCACAAAGAGTTGGGCACGACTCAGCAACTTTCACTTTCACTTCACTTTCGTTCACAGAATTAGGCAGAGCATTAGTATTAGTACAATTCCTGTTTATCTCCTAAGCAACCTCCTTCCATTTCATACCATTATTTTTATACAGAAGTTTGGCCTATTGTATTTCTCTTGGTAGCACTGGAGAGGCTTGGGAAGGGGTTGGAAGGACTGTGTTACAGCGAGGACCCTGGAAGTGAGTACCTTGGATTAAACATAAGGGAAAGAGACTGGGGTGTGCATGGCAACAGGGCCTGGGGTTGCTCTGATGCAGCCCACTCCGTTCTATTTTCTTTTATCTGTTGAGTAAGGAGAAATGAAATATCTCACAGCCAGCTGTAGGATAGGTCTGGTTAGGGGCAGCTTCACCAGAATAATAAACATATTCAAACTGTCCCCAGGAAAGAAGCAGTGACTCAGCAGATGCCTCACACACTGAACGTGGCCCAGTGATTCGAGTAGCCTCGTGTGTATGTGGTTTCATCATGTCCTGTTTCAGACAATGGTGGCTCCAGCTGTGGTCCAGGTGCTAGTGATGCCAACAGCCCCTGGAGCACGATCCTCGCTGTTGTTAGTAAGCGAGTCATCTCTATGAAGATCCTCAAGTTTCACCACACGCACAAGGAGAGGAATACCTATGCCCTGTCTCCTTGGAGACCTGAGGTAGCTGCCTTGCGATGGGGCTGGGATCTAGAGGTTATATTTGCTTGAGGTCCCAAGGATGCATCAGAGGAACCATCAGCCTTTGGTACAGTCTGCTTGTTGTCGTTCAGCTGCTAAGTCATGTCTGACTCTTTGTCACCTCATGAACTGCAGCACGCCAGGCTCCTCTGTCCCCCACCATCTCCCAGAGTTTGCTCAAATTCATGTCCATTGAGTCAGTGATGCTATCCAACTATCTCATCCTCTGTCATCCCCTTCTACTCCTGCCCCCAACCTTTCCCAGCTTCAGGGTCTTTTCCAATGAGTTGGCTCTTCGCATCAGGTGGCCAAAGTATCGGAACTTCAGCATCAGTCCTTCCAATGAATATTCAGGATTGATTTCCTTTAGGATTGACTGTTTGATCTCCTTGCAGTCCATGGGACTCTCAAAAGTTTTCTCCAGCACCACAGTTCCAAAACATCAATTCTTCGGTGCTCAGTCTTCTTTATGGTCCTACTCTCACATCTGTATATGACTACTGGAAAAACCATAGCTTTGACTAGACAGACCTTTGTTGGCAAAGTGGTGTCTCTGCTCTTCAGTACACTCCATGTCTAGCATTGTCATAGCTTTTCTTCCAAGGAGCAAGTGTCTTTTAATTTCAGAGTCTCCTTCGGCTATTACAACAACATACTACACATGGGGCAAGGAGGTGGGGAGCTTAAAACACAGAAATTTAGGTCTCACAGTCCTGGAGACTAGAAGTCCAAGATGAAGGTGTAGGCAGGGTTGATTTCCTGTGAGTCATTCCTCCTTGGCTTGTAGACGGCTGTCTTCTTGCTGTGAACTCACATGGTTTCACCACTCCTTTCAGGTCTATGTCCTAATCCTCCTCCTCTTAAAAGGACACCAGTCATGTTCATTAGAGCCCAGCCTTATGATTGATCTTAATCATCTCTTTAAGACCCTATCTCCAAATATTGTCATGTTCTCAGGTATTGGGGGTTAGGATTTCATTATATGAATGTGTGGGGACACAATTCAGCTCATAATAGCCTCTCATGGGGTTATGTGAAAAGAAAGAGAACCCTCTTGGCCTCTGGTTGGAAGGTGGGAGGATGGGCCCCCTCTCGGGAAGGTGGGAGGATGGGCCTTCCTTTACTGGGAAATGGAGGTCCAGGAAGAGCCAGCAACCCTGAAGTCAGAGGGTGTATGCGGTCGGCATAAGGAAGAGGCCAGAGAGTGGACTGAATGACAGAGGTGAAGGATGTTAGAGACTGCGGGGACCCTGTGACGGAGTCAAGGGGATCCTGGTGAAGGTCTGGGAAGAAAGGAAACGTGACAGGCCCAGATGCTGGTGCCACAGGTTGTGGAGACCAGGGTTTGAATCCAGCTCTGCCAATGATCTCAAAAGGAGCGTAAGAATATCCACTTATAGAATCCCAGTCAGTGGTTCCTCTCACCCTCACTGTCATCACTGACCAGCCATGGTGGGGAGGAGGGAGCCTAATTCAGGGCTAAACCCTGAGGTTTCTTCCCTTCTCCCCAGCCACAGTGTTGACCCCTGAAAGCTCTCTGAGCGCCCACTATCTGCACAGCCCAGAGCTGACCAGGGACTTTACCTCTCGACATAGAGCCTGTGGCCAGCTCTCAGCCACACGCCTGGGCAGAACTGTCACTGCTTTTGCAGGTGAAGCATTGTCAGCATGAGGAAGGGGAGCAACATGCCAAGGTCACACCAAGGTCAACAAGCTAGGGAGGGTCAGAAGCACCAATGAAACTTGGAGCTTTGGGATGGGGCTCCAGGAACATTCCAGTTACAGCTCTATGCACTGGGCCAGTGTTTCTCAGAGAAGTCTCCATCAGCTCCATCAAACCCACTATCAGCAGGCTTGACTAAATTAAAATGCTGACACCCATCACCTAACACAGGAAATCAGACTTTCTGGGGAACTGGCTTGTGATCTGCTCTGTGGGTGCTGACCTGCACCCTCAAGGTTGAGGACCATTATGATGATCTTTGGTTTTGTACCTTCTCTACCAATTCCTTCCTTGCCCACGTTCCCTTCCCACTCAGCTAGCATTTCATAAAGCACATGCCATCACCAATGTTTTGACTGATTAGTTCAGGAGCTACAAGGAAAGCAGTACACTATTGGACATTTCAGTTTTTGCTTCATTCTCCTGATCAAGAAGAAAGTCAGCCTGGTACTTTGACCATCTCTCCATCACTTGCTAATCCCATCCTCTTTTTAATACAAAGAGAGAGAGGGTAGGACTCAGCTCACACTTTTGGTTGAGTTTTGTCATATGATTTTGTTTTCATTGATTTTCTTGACAGTCACCTTCTATTTAAAGCAAGTGATATTGGTTTGCTATTTCAGATACGAACTAAAAGTCCTTTAAAAGGAATGCATTAAATGAAAGAAAAATCAATTGACAAAAAAGGGAAACATTTGGTTGGTGTGGTGATGGGGCAAATATTAAGAGGGCATTTTGTGGATCTGAAGTTGGGAATCCTGTCTCAAAGCTGTCTGTCAGTTTGGAAAATGACCTGAGATGCTAAAGCTTACCAAGACAGGTTCTTCATGCTTTAGCCCTTTGGTAGCTATTTTAGGTTTGAGAGCTCTTTCTTATGCCTAATTGGGAAAAAAATGTGAATTTTAATGGTGAAATATAAGGATCAGGTATTTTTGAATTTGAGGTTATTTCTAGATGTATCACATCACATAGATGTCCGGTGACCCCCTGGAATCAAGACTGATTTGGTAGATAGAGCAATACAGTCCTCTCCAACAATAAATGTGCAGAGTGCCAGCAGGGGGCACAGGGGCCAGGGGGTGTATGGGGGGAGCAGCCCCTTCTTAGGGTGGAAGGACTCGGAGCAGACTTTTTGGAGCTGAGGGCCCAGGAGAAGCAACAGGGGCCCAGGCCCCAGGCAGACTGGACATGCCCCGGGCAAGGGAGAAGGGGCTGCTGGGGCACAGTACAGGCTGGAGGAAGGGGGTGGGGGACACAAGGCAAGTGGGGAGGTGGCTGCAGCGGGTTAGGAGAAACAGGGCCACTGGGGTCTGGGCTTTTGAAGAGACCAGGAGAAGCCCCTGGAGAATTTCTAACACAGTGGGAACTTGTTTCTTTAGCATTTGAAAGAGACCCTGCTGGACAGCTTGGGGAATAAAGAGGGAGAGAAAGAAGGTAGGGAGACCACCAGGAGGGTTATCAAAAAGTTGGGAGAAAAGTGATTGAGTGTGGAGAGGAGGAAACAGATGCTGGTGGAGGAGAGTCGGAAAGTAGAGGGTGGAAGGTGGGGGGTGAAGAATCCAGGGTGGGGGGAATCCAGAAGGAGAGGTGGGGAGGGAGATGGAAGGAGGAGGGTGGGAGGTAAAGAATGGAGGGTGGAGGGACGGGAAGGGAGGGAGATGAGGTAAGGATGACTGCAGATTCTGACCAATAACTTTACAATGGGTTCAATACGCCTGGGGGCTCTGCTTCTTCCAGACTCATCTTCATCCACCTGAAGCTGACAAATGGCCACATTGGTGACTGTTCCCAGGGATCTGTGTGTCCTTATGGAGGAGAAAAGAAGACAGTCTCTGAAAGGGTCAGCCTCTCTAAGACTAGCCGTGTCCTTGGCTCCTGCCAGGTTTCCCCTAATAGCTCAGTTGGTTAAAAAAAAAGTCCGTCTGCAATGCAGGAGATGCCAGTTCGATCCCTGGGTTGGGAAGATCCCCTGGAGAAGGGAAAGGCTACTCACTCCAGTATTCTGGCCTGGAGAATTCCATTGGCTATATAGTCCATGGGGTCGCAAAGAGTCCGACACTACTGAGAACACGGCTTTGTGTCTTCCTAGGTGTTGTAGGCACCACTCTGGAGAGAAGCGAGGGAGGCAGTTTGGGTGCCAAGGGGAGCTGTGACATCAGACATCCCTCCTTGAACCCAGCTGGCATCACTTGCTCACTTTGTGACCTGATCCAACTTGGTGATGTGAAGTTTCTAAACTTTGTTTACTTGCAAAGTGGAGGCAACAATTTCTCTCTCCAGGGAGTGCTGTGCAGCCTAACGTGATAATAAATAACAACAGGACACCTAGTGCTGGGGGAACAGGAAGGACAAAGCAGGGCTGAGTTAGGGAGTGAGGCTGCAGGAGCCTGGGGAGAGTTTGGGGGAGGAATCAGGACTCATTCCAGCTAGGCCAGGGCCTTGGTCCAGTCTCACTGCAGTGCGAGGATCCTGCAGGGGTGTCGCAGAGAAGAACAAACCTGACTCCAGTACGAGATCTATTCCTTTAGCTCTAATCCTTGCGCTCTGTAGCCTGTGCTGAGTCATGCTGGCTTTGCACCTTTGTAAACGAATGTTACCTGTAGTTTGAAATACACGTGATAGGGCATTCTCAAGGTTCTGACCTTTATAGGTATAACACTTCTCCATTAACAGGTATAACACTTCTCATTGTTTAGTTGCTCAGTCGCGTCCGACTCTTTGCGACCCCATGGACTGCAGCATGAGAGGCCTGCCTGTCCTTCACCATTTCCCAGGGTTTGCTCAAACTCATGCCCATTGAGTTGGTGATGCCATTCAACCATCTCATCCTATATTGTCCCCTTCTCTTCCTGCCTTCAATCTTTTCCGGCATCCAGGTCTTTTCCAGTGAGCTGGCCTTTCACATCAGGTGCCCCAACAATTGGAGCTTCAGCACCAGTCCTTCTAATGAATATTCAGGGTTGGTTTCATTTAGGATTGACTGGTTTGATCTCCTTGATGTCTAAGAGACTCTCAAGAATCTTCTCCAGCAACACAGTTCAAAATTGTCAATTCAGTACACAGTCTTCGTCATGGTCCAACTCACATCCACACACGACTACTGGAAACACCGTAGCTTTGACTATACAGACCTTTGTTGGCAAACTGATATCTCTGCTTTTTAATACTCTGTCTAGAGATAAAAGTTGCAGAAAAGACAGTAACATTTGTCTTGTTGAAGGATCATGGTGACCAGACCCATGTGGACAGCTGCAAGAACAAAGGATTTACACTCAGAAGTTGCAATAACCAGCCACACCCTTTCCCCTTTTAGTAGAAAAGAAGCCTGAATTCTAATTCAGGGTAGATGGTTCTTTGTGATACTAGTTCACCATCTTCTTGGTCTGTTTGGCTTTCCAAATAAAGTTGTGATTCCTTGCCCCAACAACTCATTTCTTTTTTTAATATAAATTTATTTTAATTGGAGGTTAATTACAACTCATTTCTTGATTTATTGGCCTGTCCTGCCGTGAATAGTATGAGCTTGTACTTGGTTGCCAAGGGTTTCCAATAGGGGTGGGACATGGTCTGAGTTACATTTGTAGAGGATGGCTTGACACTTTCCGGTAAACATGGGGAATTGACAAGATGCATTCGGATCATTCGAATACAAGCACCAGGTGGACAAGTATGGCCATGTTTCTGCTCACTGCTTTGGAAGAGCGCCTGGCACAGGGTAAGTGATCATTAAGTATTTATTCAGTGACTGGATGAGTCCCTGAGGAAGACAAGGAATAAAACCAGTATGAAGCCACTGGGACAAAGAGATCAGGACCATTTATACCAAAGAGTGAGCTGTGATCACATGCTTAAAAAGCTAAGCAGAAGGAAGAGCCGACTGAATGGACTGTTGGAAGCTCTGATGTCAGTGCTCCTTTAAGGGGAGCCTGGCAAGCCAGTTACTCACAGAACTTCAGAGAATCTCCAGCTACGGAAGGACTGGGGTCCATTGAAGATGGGCTGTGCTGGAGGCTGTGCAGCTGACACTGTTCACTTACGCTGTTGGACCCACAAATCCATTCCCAGCCTTAGGATGCCGGGTCACTCACAGGGAAGGGTGCACACGCGCACATGGCTGAAGTGAGGAGGGGAATAAACAAAGGCCTGACTCACAAAAAGTGTCCCAACTCCCATGTCCTGTCTTGTAGCCACATCCTCAGAGGCCAGGCCAAGATCAGCAGCATTCACAAGACTGAAGAGGCCCCTGAGAGTGAAGATTTTCAGACACTGACATGGCCAGCTGCAGCCTGTCATCCCGTGGAGGAACTTGTCCCCCAGCTCTAGCTGACTGATGCTCCACCAGGGGGCCCTCCAGGCCCAGGACCTACCAACCAGTTTTTTATTGCCTCCTTCTTCACTATCAGTCAATGGTTATCAATGACCAGTAGCCATTTGAGGAAAACGTTCAAAATGAAAAGCAGAGAGAAAATAAAAACATCAAAGGACTTCAGAGGAACCAGAAATAAATGCAGAGAAGAGGAAACTTCAAAGTAACTACGATTAATATCCTCAGAGAGTTAGGAGGAAAACAAAAAACACAATAAGGTGCAATGAAAAAGGAACCATCAGAGAAGGAGAAAGAATTCTTGGAATTAGCATATCTGACAACTAAAAAAAAAAGAATCAAGAATCAGTAGGTTTTGTTTCAGGAGAAACCACACTTCAAATTTTGAATTTTCACCTTTTCTCAACCATACAATATGCAGTGTCATGATACTGGGTAGCAGGAGAGGCTGCAGTTCCATTAGCCACAAGATCACAAGGGTAAACAACCGATATACTTACAACCATTCTATACGCAGACAGCTATTCTGTTTTTCACTTCAGTACAGTATTCAATAAATTACACGAGCTATTCAACACTTACATGTCGATGTATGGCAAAAGCACTATAATACTATAAAGTAATTAGTCTCCAATTAAAATAAATAAATTTTAAAAATAAATAAATAAAATTAATCCAGTCATCCAAACAAGCCACTAAATATACCTAAACATTTGAGGAAAACTCCAATGTGAAAGGTAGGTATCCAAATAGGTAAAAAAAAAAACAACTATAAAATGAGCTTTGTGTTGGATGATTTCATCCAATGATAGGCTAATGTCAGCATTTTGAGCACATTTAAGGCAGACTAGGCTAAGCAAAAAGACTAGGTGAGGCTAGGCTAAAGGCTTTGACTGTGTGGATCACAACAAACTATGGAAAATTCTTCAAGAGATGGGAATACCAAGAACACCTTATCTGCAAAATCTGTATGCAGGTCAACAAGTTAGAACCAGACATGGAACAATGGACTGGTTCAAAATTGGGAAAGGAGTATGTCAAGGCTGCATATTGTCATCCTGCTTATTTAACTTATATGCAGAGTACCTCATGTGAAATGCCAGGCTGGATGAAGCACAAGCTGGAATCAAGAGTGCAAGAAGAAATATCAATAACCTCAGATATGCAGATGACATCATCCTCATGGCAGAAAGGGAAGAGGAATTATACAGCCTCTTGATGAGAGTGAAAGAGGAGAGTGAAATAGCTGGCTTAAAACTCAACATTCAAAAAAAGAAGATCATGGCATCTGGTCCCATCACTTCATGGCAAATAGATGGGGAAACAATGAAACAGTGAGAGACTCTATTTTCTTGGACTCCAAAATCACTGCGGATGGTGACTGCAGCCATGAAATTAAAAGACACCTGCTCCTTGAAAGAAAAGCAATGACAAATCTAGACAGCGTATTAAAAAAGCAGAGAGATTACTTTACTGACAAGGGCTGAATAGTCAAAACTATGGTTTTTCCAGTAGTTATGTACAGATGTGAGAGCTAGACAATAAAAAGGCTGAGTGCTGAAAAATTGAGGCCTTCAAACTGTTGTGTTGGCAAAGACTCTTGACAGTCCCTTGGACAGCAAGGAGATCAAACCAGTCAATCCTAAAAGAAATCAATCTGGAATATTCATTGGAAGGACTGATGCTGAAGCTCCAACACTTCTGCCACCTGCTGTGAAGGGCTGACTTATTGGTAAAAACCCTGATGTTGGGAAAGATTGAAGGCAGGAGGAGAAGGGGGGAGACAGCGGACGAGATGGTTGGATGGCATCACTGTTTCAATGGACATGAGTTTGAGCAAACTCCAGGAGATGGTGAAGGACAGTGAAGCCTGGTGTGCTGCAGTCCATGGGGTTGCAGAGCTGGACACAACTGAGTGACTGAATAACAAGGCTGAGCAATGATGCTTGGCAGGTTAAGTGTAAGAAATGCGTTTTTGACTTGTAATATTTTCAACTTACAATGGGCTTATCAGGATGTAAGGCTATCATAAATTGATGAAGATATGAGTATCTGTCCTTTCGGTTCTGTTTATCTGCACAACCCTACAAACACAGAGGGGCAAGTTACAGCCATGAGGACTCACCTTGTTCCTCTCTTTCCTGGGTGACTCTGACTCATGCTTCAAGTCACAGCTCCAGAGTTGTTTCCCCTAGAAAGCTTTTCCTGGCTCCAGAGGCTGACCCCGTGGCCGCTGCAGTCATATCTTTCAATTGCCTGCATGCATGCTAAGTCACTTCAGTCATGTCTGACTCCTTGTGACCCTATGGACAGTAGCCCACCAGGCTTCTCTGTCCATGGGATTCTCCAGGCAAGAATACTGGAGTAGGCTGCCATGCCCTCCTCCAGGGGATCTTCCTGACCAGGGATCGAACCTGTGTCTGTCTCCTGCCTCGGCAGGCGGGTTCTTTACCACTAGCGCCACCTGCTTTATTTTCCAACTGGTGTTAACAAAACGCTTGACTGCTAGTCAGCATCCAGTTAATCTTTGTCAGTCTCATACAAGCAAAGTGAAGATTTACCACTGGGGCCATGCGTCTTGTGTCTTGAAGGGCCTCCACTCTGCTGAACCCAATCTAAAACGTTATTGGGCTTCAGGCAGAAAACTCAGCTTTCATGCTCTGTAGGTGGAAATGCCTTGCAAGAATCAATCTGAATTCAGGAAAGACATACAGATGTGTGCTGGAGATGAAGAGTTGGGAATATTAGCGTGGTTGAGCCCCCTTTCTCCTGCTGAGGCCTTGTGCTCAAAGTGTGTAGATGCAGCTATTTATTGTAATGATAGGAATGAAGCTGAAATCTTATTAAATAGTCCACTGACCCAGAAAAGATGAGAGTAGAGTTGTCATCTTCTTTTTAAACATTCTGAATTTGTTGCGCTAGTATAGGATGAAACACTGAATTAATGACAATTGCCCTGGTAGGGTGCCAATACAGAATAGTAATGACAATGTCTAGAATGGTGAATGAAAGCTGAGGGGTGCTGGATACCATGACTCCTGGCATGATGGAAGCTTCAAGGCTCTGGCAGAAAGAATGGATGGCATCGCGGTTGTTTTCAGTAAAATAACCAAGTCCGTGTGCAACCTGGTTGGACAGAGGTAGCAGGAACCAGGGAAGCCCAGGGCTGTGGCATCCCCAGCTTCTGTTAATACATCTTCTGTTCTCCTGCTGGGTATCCTGATCCCCAATCCTTTGTTTTTTTTTTTTCTCACATGTAAGCCCTTCTAGCTGTTGGTGCCCATCTGTCTGTCATGGGGTGGGTCGACTACTGGCTAATTTTTGTTATGCTCTCATTCTGGACCACCTGCTTTATCTTTATTAATTGCCCATCTTCAGGGATGAGTAGGGTCAACTCGAGTGCAGCCCACATCCTTGCCTTTATCCAAGGGTGGAGAGTGGCCGGTGCCTCCAGGAGGACCTCTGTGTGACCATCTGGGTGTGTCCTGCACGGCAGGACTCTCATCCTCCCTGTGTCGCCTGCTGGACACTGTCACTCCCTGGTCTCCCAGTCTGCCTGTCCCAAGTCCCATAGGCCAGTATCCTGGGATGATCACACCAGAGGATCTATTTTAAAATATCTGTATCTACTTCATTGCAAAAAGGTTTATAAAGAGGCTCACACAACACATATATGATCACTGCTGCTGCTGCTAAGTTGCTTCAGTCGTGTCTGACTCTGTGCGACCCCATGGACAGCAGCCCACCAGGCTCCTCTGTCCATAGGATTCTCTAGGCAAGAATACTGGAATGGGTTGCCATTCTCTTCTCCATATATGATCACTGGATTATAAAAAAAATAACCGACCATGTGAGGGAAATAGAATGCAAGCCCTATGAAAATGGCTCCATTATTCTATAGAGTACTTTGCATGAACTGGAAAAGATGCTCCCCCCTCTACACAGAGGTCAATCTATGTCTCAGGCACACATCTTGTTTTGGTAAATAAAGTTTTATTGGAACGCAGTCACCCTCACTCATTGATGCATTATTATCTATCATTACTTTCACACTACAAAGATGGAACTGATTAATGAGACAAAGACCTTATGACCCACAAATCTAAAATATTCACTCACTGACCCTGTAGGTAAAACATCTGCACAACAAGCTAAGCACAGGCAGGGCTGGATTCTAGCTCCCCTGTCTTCTTCTACTGCCCTGCCTTGTGTTGTCTTCATAACAACATTGCAAAGGAATTATGACAAGAGACAGGCTCAAGAATGACAAAGACTTGGGACTTCCTTGGTAGTACAATGGTTAGGACTCTGGGTTTCCACTGCAGGAGGTGTGGGTTTGATCCCTGGTCGGGGAACTAAGATTCCTCATGCTGCCTGGCATGACCAAAAATTTAAAAATAAAGACAAATTCAAAAAGAATGATAAAGGCATGGCCAATCCCCAGATAGATTCCTCTGAGCTCCTTTCTGACCAGATCTATTCCTGGGCACTGTCTTTGGCTTGCCAAGTTTTCTTTAGGAAGAATCCTCCTGCTACAGTAGTTTAGTGAGAGTCCTCTTACTCTTCTTTTTTTCTTTTTCTTTCTGATGTAGACCATTTTTGAAAGTGAAAGTCACTCAGTTGAGTGTGACTCTTTGGGATCTCATGGACTATACAGTCCATGGAATTCTCCAGGCCAGAATATTGGAGTGGGTAGACTTTCCCTTCTCCAGGGATCTTCCCAACTGAGGAATCAAACTGGGGTCTCCTGCATTACAAGCAGATTCTTTATCAGCTGAGCCACAAGGGAAGCCCAAGAACACTGGACTGGGTAAGCTATCCCTTCTCCAGGGGATCTTCCTGACCCAGGAATTGAACTGGGGTCTCCTGCATTGCAGGAGGATTCTTCACCAACTGAGCTATCAGGGGAGCCCCTTGAAGTCTTTGTTGAGTTTGTTTCTGTTTTCTGTTTTGGGTTTTTGGCAGTGAGGCATCTAGGATCTTAGCTTGAGGATCAGGGATCAAATCTGCATTAGAAGGTGAAATCTTACCCCTTGGAGTCCCATCCCACTCTTGATGTCTCTTTCTAGTAAGTGTTCATCTGCTGATCCTCCACTCTGCTCCTTGGCTAGAAATCCCCACAGTCTTTGCTGTATTTGAATCTGAGCTTGATCTCTCTTCTCTATGGTAACAGTCTTGATCCCTTTGCAACACACCTGAATAAAGTCTTCTTTACCATTTTAGCAAGTGTCAAGGGTAATCCTTTTCTTTAGCACAGTTGAATACCTTGCCTGAAGTCGCATGGTCCATCAGTGACTGCGTCAGGGCTCCCATCCGGGCTCTGAGGCATCCTGCCCAGCAACTCTGTCCTATGGCACCTGCCTCTCCAGCCAGGCATCCAAGATTGGATGTTGCTTGCACACACTGGATTTGAGTTTGGGGACACTTTTGCTCAACTGAAACACTGTTTCCCACCCTGGAAGTGTAGACAACCTCTGATTCACACTCTCAATCACCATCTTTACCCACTGATGCTATTAGCCACCTCTTCAGAATTAAAGTCGCTTAAAAGGGCTGCCAAAGAGTTCATTGATTCATTGACCTACGCATTCAAAACGTGGCTCTCCTGCAACACTGCAGACACTGACTCAGCCCATGAGAATCCCACACGAATATGACGACGGCCACAAGAGCCTGGCCACTGGTGAACTGCTGCGGTCAATGCCGTTTAATGTGCTCGTTGGCAGCTTCACAGACCGTCTTGGCTCGTAACTAGGAAACACACCTCAGGATCACGACTGAGACCTTCGTGTTGCCTGAGACCTGGCCACCAAGTCCAAGAAGTGGACTCACCAAGTGTCAGCACAGTTGGTCTGTCCTCCAGCTGCCACTGCACCCTAAACCCTCTTATAAGAAGACTGGTGAGGGTAGAGGGTGAGAGCCATCAGGCATGACATGCCCGCTTGGATAGGAAGCTGAAAAACATAGGAAGAGGTGCTCCGACCCTCTGAAGCTAAGAGAGGGGCTAAGAGACTCACAATAGGGATATCAGCTGCCTGTGAGAATTAATGAATGGTGTTTTATCCACTGTCTGCTCGGGCCATGGGCCTGCTGTTTGCTCTTTTGCTGACTTCAACAGTAGAAGAAAGAATGAGAGTAACTAATATAGGCTAATTAGCTGGATTTAGGTTTGGCCTCTAGATAATTTGTGGCTGGACTAAAGAAAGAAGTTTATTTCTCCACCATGTAGTAATTTAGAGGTTGGCACCTGAGCCAGCATAGCAGCTGGGCACCACAGAGTCTTTGAGGAACCAGCTTCTTTCCAGCTCCCTGCTCTGTCATCAATGGGGTGTGGATTCTCCTCCCCTTGGATAGAGCTCCAGGTATCATGTCCCCATCCAAGCAGCCAGTTGGAAGAAGTGGGGAGGAAGAGGCAAAGAGGTCATGTCAACTGGCTCATCAGAAGGTTCCTGGAAGCTGCTTTTGATATTCCTGCTCACATCTCATTGGCCAGCATCCAGCCCATGATCACACCTAATGGAAAAGAGGTGGGCAACATGGCGTTTATGCTGACAGCCACATGCTTAGCTAAAATGTACTACTATGGGCCATGGGAATAACAGCTACAATTAACCATCCAAGTGTCCCCTTTGTGGGTGTCCTTCAGAGGAGAGGAATTGAAGCGGGTAGAAGAAGGAAGCTGTGCTCTGAAACTCCAATATCAGGGTGCCCCTACCAGGCCCTCCTAAGAACTCACTCAGACCCATGAGAGACAAGGCCATCTGTCACCAGGACCACATGGGTTCACCTCCTACTTGACCTTGGGCATGTTTCTGTGTCCCATGCCTGAGTTTCCTCATTTACAATTTGGGAATAATAATAGACCTAATTCAGGAGGTTGCTGTGAGTATTAGTTGAGTTATTGAATGCAGCCCCCTTAGAACCAGCCCCAACAAGCAGTAAGCCTGCTGTGTCTGTCACTCGGACATCTCCATGCACAGAGTGTCCATGCACAGCCGTTGTTGTTGTGGGTAAGCTGTGTCCGACTCATGCAATCCTGTGGGCTGCAGCCCACCAGGTTCCTCTGTCCATGGACTTCTCCAGGAAAGAATACTCGAGTGGAGTTGCCATTCCCTTCTCCCGGAAATCTTCCTGACTCCATGTCTCCTGCAATGCAGGTGGATTCTTTACCCCTGAGCCACCAAGGAAACCCCCATGGCCAGTTGGTCAGTCAACAGCAAAAGGACTGACATGGCCGGTTACACAAGTTCCTTTTATCTCCCTCTTCTTTGACCCGACACACCAAGAAGTGAGAGACCCAGAAGTGTGGGGGGGGGAGGGGGCTTGGAGGTGGGTATCTTCTCACTCATATTGCTAAGGGAGAGATGGCAAAGGAGAGGGCAGATAAGCCCTGCCCCACCTCAGCATCCATAGCCACACCTGCACAATGATTGAAGGGAGAAGGCTCTGGATCTTATATGAGGATCCAGCTTCAAACTGGACCACACTGCACTTTGGATTAGCGAGTTTCCTGGGATGTGATGGAATCTACCCAAAATGCAATCAGCTATCCAACAGAGAAAGAACATTCACCACTGCACAGCTGAAAAAGATTAGGCAAAAATAAAGAAAATTTGATTTAAATAGCCCAACAAGCAGAAATAAAGTAACAAACTGGCTATGCTCACATTTCCCTCCTACAAGTTGGCTTGCACTTGGCGAAGTGTGGCAGCCCACTGTAGTTTCAAGTGTGTTCCAAAAGATGAGCCGGGGTGGGGGGGTGGTGGTGTTCAGTATTGGTGCAGGGGAGCTGCCAGCCCTCCATCCTGGGGCTCTGTTCTGTGTGCATCCTCTCTCCGACATCCTGTTCAGCCATCCTCCAGCCTCTATTGACCGGCAAAGGGAACGGCTACTACTCACTGTCTGGAGAGGCTGTTGGCCACAGGCTGGGCAGCTCCAAATCCTTTATGGAGAATCCAACCAGCACCCCCATCACATCTGCCACAATTCTGCCCACAGGGACCACACAATTCAAGCATCGTTCCTCTCCTATTTGACAAATCAAAAGGCATAATAAGCTTTCCCTGAGCTGCTCCAGAACATTTCTCAATCATGGGATGGGTGGTGGTGGTGAATGGTCTTTCACTGGGCACTGTCAAAGGGATTCCGAATTGCCAAAGCTGAATCAACCTTCCAGACTTCAGATTATGCTACAAAGCTACTATCATCAAGATGGTATGGTACCTGCACAAAAACAGAAATATAGACCAATGGAACAAGACAGAAAGCCCAGAAATAAACCCATGCACATATGGGTACCTTATTTTTGACAAAGGAGGCAAGACTATACAATTGGGCAAAGACAGCCTCTTCAATAAATGGTGCTGGGAAAACTGGACAGCTACATGCAAAAGAATGAAATTAGAGAACTTATTAACACCATAAACAAAAATAAACTCAAAATGGATAAAAGACCTAATGTAAGACCAGAAAATATAAGGTGAAGGTGAAGTCACTCAGTTGTGTCCGACTCTTTGCGATCCCGTGGACTGTAACCTACTAGGTTTCTCCGTCCATGGGATTCTCCAGGCAAGAATACTGGAGTGGATTGCCATTTCCTTCTCCAGGGGATCTTCTCGACCCAAGGATCAAACCCGGTTCTCCCACATTGGAGGCAGATGCTTTAACCTCTGAGCCACCAGGGAAGCTAGAAACTATAAAACTCTTAGAGGAAAACATAGGCAGAACACTTGATGACATAAATCAAAGCAAGATCCTCTATGATACACCTCTTAGAGCAATGGAAATAAAACCAAAAGTAAACAAGTGGGGCCTGATCAAATTTAAAAGTTTTTGCACAGCAAAGGAAACTATAAGCAAGGTGAAAAGACAACCCTCAGAATGGGAGAAAATAATAGCAAATGAAACAACTGACAAAGGATTACTTTCCAAAATATACAAGCAGCTCATACAACTCAATACCAGCAAAACAAAGAACCCAATCAAAAAGTGGGAAAAGGACCTAAACAGACATTTCTCCAAAGAAGACATACAGATGGCTAAGAGACACATGAAAAGATACTCAGCATTAATAATTATTCAGTTCAGTTCAGTCACTCAGTCATGTCCGACTCTTTAAGACCCCATGAACTGCAGCATGCCAGGCCTCTCTGTCTATCACCAACTCCCAGAATCTACCCAAACCCATGTCCATCAAGTCGGTGATGCCATCCAACCATCTCATCCTCTGTTATCCCCGTCTCCTTCTGCCCTCAATCTTTCCCAGCATCAGGGTCTTTTCCAGGAGTCATCTCTTCACATCAGGTGGCCAAGTATTGGAGTTTCAGCTTCAACATCAGTCTTTCCAATGAACATCCAGGACTGATCTCCTTTAGAGTGTACTGGTTGGCTCTCCTTGCAGTCCAAGGGACTCTCAAGAGTCTTCTCCATCACCACAGTTCAAAAGCATCAATTCTTCAGCACTCAGCTTTCTTTATAGTCCAACTCTTACATCCATACATGACCACAGGAAAAACTATAGCCTTCACTAGATGAACCTTTGTTGGCAAAGTAATGTCTTTGCTTTTCAATATGCTGTCTAGGGTGGTCATGACTTTCCTTCCAAAGAGTAAGCGTCTTTTAATTTCATTGCTGAAATCACCATCTGCAGTGATTTTGGAGCCCAGAAAAATAAAGTCAGCCACTGTTTCCCCATCTATTTCCCATGCAGTGATGGGACTGGATGCCATGATCTTCATTTTCTGAATGTTGAGCTTTAAGCCAACTTTTTCACTCTCCTCTTTCATTTTCATCAAGAGGCTCTTTAGTTCTTCTTCACTTTCTGCCATAAGGGTGGTGTCATCTGCATATCTGAGGTTATTGATATTTCTCCCGGCAATCTTGATTCCAGCTTGTGCTTCTTCCAGCCCAGCATTTCTCATGATGTATTCTGCATAGAAGTTAAATAAGCAGGGTGACAATATACAGTCTTGATGTACTCCTTTTCCTATATGGAACCAGTCTGTTGTTCCATGTCCAGTTTTAACTGTTGCTTCCTGACCTGCATACAGGTTTCTCAAGAGGCAGGTCAGGGGGTCTGGTATTCCCATCTCTTCAGAATTTTCTACAGTTTATTGTGATCCACACAGTCAAAGGCTTGGCATAGTCAATAAAGCAGAAATAGACATTTTTCTGGAACTCTTTTGCTTTTTCCATGATCCAGCAGATGTTGGCAATTTGATCTCTGGTTCCTCTGCCTTTAATAAAACCAGCTCGAACATCTGGAAGTTTACAGTTCACATATACTGAAGCCTGGCTTGGAGAATTTTAAGTATTACTTTACTAGCATTTGAGATGAGTGTTATTGTGCAGTAGTTTGAGCATTATTTGGCATGACTGGAATGAAAACTGATCTTTTCCAGTCCTGTGGCCACTGCTGAGTTTTCCAAATTTGCTGGCATATTGAGTGTAGCACTTTCACAGCATCATCTTTCAGGATTTGAAAGAGCTCAACTGGAATTCCATCACCTCCACTAGCTTTGTTCATAGTGATGCTTCCTAAGGCCCACCTGACTTCACATTCCAGGATGTCTGGCTCTTGGTGAGTGATCACACCATCGTGATTATCTGGGTCATGAAGATCTTTTTGGTACAGTTCTTCTGTGTATTCTTAATATTCTCTTCTTCTGTTAGGTCCCTACCATTTCTGTCCTTTATTGAGCCCATCTTTGCATGAAATGTTCCCTTGGTATCTCTAATTTTCTTGAAGAGATCTCTAGTCTTTCCCATTCTATTGTTTTCCTCTATTTCTTTGCATTGATCGCTGAGGAAGGCTTTCTTATCTCTCCTTGCTATTCTTTGGAACTCTGTATTCAAATGGGTGTATCTTTCCTTTCCTCCTTTGCTTTTCACTTTCTGTCTTTTCACAGCTATTTGTAAGGCCTCCACAGACAGCCATTTTGCTTTTTCGCATTACTTTTTCTTGGGGATGGTCTTGATTCCTGTCTCCTGTACAATGTCATGAACCTCCGTCCATAGTTCATCAGGCACTCTGTCTATCAGATCCAGTCCCTTAAATTTATTTCTCACTTCCACTGTATATTACTCAGCCATAAAAGGAACAGGTTTGAGTCAGTTCTGATGAGGTGGATGAACCTAGAAGCTATTATACAGAGTGAAGTGAGTTAGAAAGAGAAAGATAAATATCATATTCTAACGCACATATACAGAATCTAGAAAAATGGTTCTGAAGAATTTATTTCCAGGGCAGCAATGGAGAAACAGACAAAGACAATAGATTTGTGGACACGGGGTAGAGGGGAGGAGACTGTGAGACATATAGAAAGAGTAACATGGAAACTTACATTACTATATGTAAAGTAGATAGCCAACAGGAATTTAATGTGGGCTCAGGAAACTCAAACAGGCGCTCTGTATCAACTTAGAGGGGTGGGATGGGGAGGGAGATAGCAGGGAATTTCAAAAGGAGGGGATATATGTATACCTATGGTTGATTCAGGTTTGACAGAAAACAATAAAATTCTGCAAAGTAATTATCCTTCAATAAAAAAATAAATTAAAAAAACACCATGTGTTACATTTCCCCTTTAGCTTAGTTCTAGGGAGAAACGTGAGTTCTTTCTGGGTGACAAGCTGATTTCCTTTTATCTCCCGAAGTTAAAAGCTAAATATGTAATGTGTGCATGTGTGCATGCCTGTGTGTTAGTTAGTTGCTTGCTCATTTCCAACCTTTGTGATCCCATGGACTGTAGCCTACCAGGCCCCTCTGTTTATGGGATTCTCCAGGCAAGAATACTCGAGTGAGGGTGCCATTCCTTTCTCCAGAGAATCTTTTCAACCCAGAGATTGAACCAGGTTCTCCTGCACTGAAGGCAGATTATTTACTATCTGAGCCACCAGGGAAGTCGAATAGAAAAGCTAAGTATCAGTTCAGTTGCTCAGTCGTGTCTGACTCTTTGAGACCCCATGAATTGCAGCACGCCAGGCCTCCTGGTCCATCACCAGCTCCTGGAGTTCACTCAGACTCACTTCCATCGAGTCAGTAATGCCATCCAGCCATCTCATCGTCTGTCATCCCCTTTTCCTCCTGCCCCCAATCCCTCCCAGTACCAGAGTCCTTTCCAATGAGTCAACTCTTCAAATGAGGTGGCCAAAGGACCAGAGTTTCAGCTTCAGCATCATTCCTTCCACAGAAATCCCAGGGCTGATCTCCTTCAGAATGGACTGGTTGGATCTCCTTACAGTCTAAGGGGCTCTCAAGAGTCTTCTCCAACACCACAGTTCAAAAGCATCAATTCTTTGGCACTCAGCTTTCTTCACAGTCCAAATCTCACATCCATACATTGACCACTGGAAAAACCATAGCCTTGACTAGACGGACCTTTGTTGGCAAAGTAATGTCTCTGGTTTTGAGTATGCTATCTAGGTTGGTCATAACTTTTCTTCCAAGGAGTAACTGTCTTTTAATTTCATGGCTGCAATCACCATCTGCAGTGATTTTGGAGCCCAAATCTGACAGTGTTTCCACTGTTTCCCCATCTATTTCCCATGAAGTGATGGGACCAGATGCCATGATCTTCGTTTTCTGAATGTTGAGCTTTAAGCCAACTTTTTTCACTCTCCTCATTCATTTTCATCAAGAGGCCTTTTAGTTTCTCTTCACTTTCTGCCATAAGGATGGTGTCATCTGCATATCTGAGGTTATTGATATTTCTCCCGGCAATCTTGATTCCAGCTTGTGCTTCTTCCAGCCCAGCATTTCTCATGATATACTTTGCATAGAAGTTAAATAAGCAGGGTGACAATATACAGCCTTGACGTACTCCTTCTCCTATTTGGAACCAGTCTTTGTTCCATGTCCAGTTCTAACTGTCGCTTCCTAACCTGCATATAGGTTTCTCAAGAGGGAGGTTAGGTGGTCTGGTATTCCCATCTCTTCAGAATTTTCCACAGTTTATTGTGATCCACATAGACTGAAGGAAAAAGGTCTGGACATTGAGATCGGCAGATTTAAATTCAAATATCTTCCATCACTTACTATTTCCATCATCATCCATGTGCTACTAAACTTTTCTGGGTCTCAGTGGTCATAGCTGCCAAATGGGAGGCTGGTGGGTCATAATGTTTAACTGACTTGATAGTTGTGTGGATTTAATGAAATGTATGTACCTAATGCAACCCTGTAATGCATTAGGCATTAGGTAAATGGTAGCGATCATCAGGGCCACAATGGACACTAGGCACTCTAATTTGACTTCCAAATTTAGTAGTCTAGGAATTCGACACCAAATTCGACCAAGGCATGGTCAGGATTTGGACCTAAGTTTGTCTATGTGAAATGCCAGGTGCTCTGCTCAATGCAAAACATTATGAAGAGGTCACAAAGAATTCAGATATATCTGATGCCATCTGAGTCATCACCTGGCCGTTCATGCCTCTCGCCCGGCTTAGTAGGACTGATGCATACGTTTCCTTCTCTAGCACACACTTTGCTACCTTCCTGGAGTTTGCTTAAATTTATGTCCGTAAGTCAGTGATGCCATCCAACCATCTCATCCTCTGTGGCTCTTTTCTCCTTTTGCCTTCAATAAGCCTCAAGGTCTTTTCCAGTGAGTAGGCTCTTTGCATCAGGTGGCCAAAGTACTGGAGCTTCAGCGTCAGCATCAGTCTTTCTAATGAATATTCAGGGTTTTCCTTCAGGGTTGACTGGTTTGATCTCCTTGCAGTCCAAGGGTCTCTCAAGAGTCTTCTCCAGCATCACAGTCTGAAACCACAATTCTTTGGTGCTCAGCCTTCTTTATGGTCCAACTCTCACATCCGTACACTTTTCATGCATGTCTCTAAAAATCCATGAGCACCACAAGTTCTAAATCAGGTCTTGTAACACTGCCCTTTAAAATTCCAAGCCCTCAGCAGGCTGATTCTTGGCAGCACACCTTTGCAGCACACAACACACATACACACACACACATACACACACAATTTTGATAACTTCCACTTCCCCAGTGACTCACTAATCAGTCTCTTTTGAAAAATGAGTAATATCAACACTGAAGCTCCCAGGTTAACTTTTCACTATTCCACAGGAAAATGTGTGTTGAAACATTAGGGATATTGCCTGCTGCCAACTTCAGTAGAAATTATCTGCATTTTCTTGCAGTTGGTGAGGCTGAAGGTTTTTAGTCATGAAAGTCTCTTTTCCAACCCAGCATCTTGGTTTACTGCTCTAAAACAGAATGTGACTTGATTTGCAGCTTTCTTTAAGAATGCAGGTAAACAAGATGAATGGTGAAAACATGTAAGGAATTTTAAAATGGGAATGAAGTTAGGTATATTTAGGTTTTAATGTAGAGAAATCTTAAAGATTTCTTCTTGCTAACCTTACTCACTGCTTCTAGATGTATCTAAAACCTACTGTGTGCCAGGAACTGTTAAACCCCAAAGGGAGCAATATGCACAAATGAACAAATCTACAATCTGGTGGAGGAAGTAGATATATGTGTATGAGCTAAGAATATGCAAAAGTTCAGTGGAAACACAGAAAAGGAAATAATTACATTGTTTAGAAGAATCTGGGAAGATTTCTCAAAGGAGGAGCTTCCCTGGTAGCTCAGATGGTAAAGCATCTGCCTGCAATGTGTAAAGAGTTTGCCTGCAATGTGGGAGAACCGGGTTCAATCCCAGGTCGGGAAGGTCCCCTGCAGGAGGGCATGGCAACCCACTCCAGTACTCTTGTCTGGAAAACCCCATGGACGGAGGAGCCTGGTAGGCTACAGTCCATGGGGTCTCAAAGAATTGAACATGACTGAGCGAATTCACTTGCCTTTCCTCAAAGGAGGAAGTATTGCTTTTCTAGGAAGAGTTGAAAAAGAGGGCCATTTAGCCTGAATGAACCCTGTGAACATATGGAACCCTGAAAGGATACAGTGGGTGTGGAATAGAGTGGCGTGTTTTCTCCTGCTTCAGGTAGTGTTCTGCCTCTTCTGCTGGTTCCTTTGGGGAACCCCTTCTCCCTTCATTGTGGTCCCAGAGAGCTGTTCATGGGGCTCAGAGTGGAGGGTATATGGTTCAAATATCTAAATTATAATGTTCCATAGGTCTTTCTATAGGGATTCATTCAGAGATAGTCATGTGACTCAAGCAAACCAATCAGAAGATTCTCAGGGATAGTCACGTGACTCAAGCAGATCCATCAGAGGTTTTTCAGAGATAGTCATGGCTCAACAACCTATCAGGTTTCTCTGGGGTTAATATATGAATTTGGTGAGAGAGAAGACTGGCTTTGACTGTGATGGCTGATCTGGGGACAAGGCAGCCTGGGATCGTTGCCCCTCTGGACAGCTTGTTTGGTGAATGAACTTAGCAGACAGCTACAAAGCAAGATCTACATCTCCTCTCCCTCTCTCTGAGATTGAGCTTCAACAATACAGTCAATGTTCAAATTTTTAAAAAATTTTTCCTTTTAATTAAACTGGTTTGGTTTGAGGTTCTAGCCACTCTAAATTTATCAAAACAATGATAACAAGTTGCCATTCCCTAGTAGCATAAAGGAACTAGAGAGCAAAATGAAAATTAAGGATCAGATTATGAACAACAGAGCCAAGGCATTCAGACTTCATTCTGTGGACAATGGGGAGTGAGTGAACATTTCTTTTTTAAAATATAAATTTATTTCTCTTAATTGGAGGTTAATTACTTTACAATATTGTATTGGTTTTGCCATACATTGACATGAATCTGCCATGGGTGTACATGTGTTCCCCATCCTGAACCCCCTCTCCCCTCCTTTTTTCTAAGATGCAAAGTGACATGGTTGAGTTTTGTTTTAGAAGGCGTCTCTAGCAGGGGAATGAATCAGGAGACCTTTTATTCGTTAGTGCACACAAATATTGTGAGGGCCTCTACAGAAGTAGTGGAGGGAAAGAGAAAAGATTAATATTTTGAAACTGATAATTTCAACTGAATATGCCAGGAGGCCGTTTTCCTCTTTAGTAACTGAGATGACCCAATTAGCAGTGAATATTGAATTTTCATATGTTCAATAATGGAGTAAACATTTCACAGAATCATCTCTCATATAGCCAAAGCCCCATAAGTATGAAGATGTGTGTTGCAATTAGCAAGCAAATCAGTTAATAAAGGAAACAAAGGAAGAGTCACAATAGGAAAGGTGGCCAAACGCATTTCCTCCACGTGACATTCTATGACTGGTTAGAGCAGCTCTGCTCTATCTGGATAGAGCTCTATCTACTTTATTTGGATAATATCTTTTTCATAACCAATAACCTAGAATTCATCCTACTTTGGTCTAAAAGCCTCAACTTTCGAAGAACCTTATAATATCTGAGAGAAGCAAGGAAGACATAGTAACTGAGCAAAGGCCGCAGAACTAGCACCAAAGCTGGAGTCTGTATTTCACATGCAAAGTGTGCCCAGAATCCACAGGCGACATATCGCCCAGGCCTTGGACTCTGATCCAGAACACCAGCAGCAGGACCTGCTTGCAGCCCTGACTCACCCTGTGGCCTTGATAAATCATAGCCTTTCCCTGGATCTTGATTTTCTCTGTCTATAAAATAAGTAGAGTCATAAGAGATAGTCCAAGCTAAAGAATTGCTGTGTGAATTATATGTAATAATACAAGACTTTCTAAAGTTAAAGTGTTTGAATTTAAAAATACTTATGCAAAAGGTGAATTTATATAAGAAGGGGAGTATGGGGGAGTTTGAGGGGAATGGATATGTGTATATGTTTGGTTGAGTCCCTTTGCTGTCCACCTGAAACTATTAATATCATAACACTATAATCAAACATTTAATTGATATAATAATAATATCAATTGACTATCACTTCAGTTCAGTCAGTCATGTCCGACTCTTTGAGACCCCATGGACTGCAGCACGCTAGGCTTCCCTGTGCATCACCATCTCCTGGAGCTTGCTCAAACTCATGTCTATTGAGTTGGTGATGCCACTCAACCATCTCATCCTCTGTTGTCCCTTTCTCCTCCCACCTTCAATCTTTCCTAGAATCAGGGTCTTTTTCACTGAGTCACTTCTTCACATCAGATGGCCAAAGTATTGGAGTTTCAGCTTCAACATCCGTCCTTCCAATGAATATTCAGGACTGATTTCCTACAGGATGGATCTCCTTGTATTCCAAGGGATTCTCAGGAGTCTTCTACAAAAAAAAAAATCAATTCTTCAAAAGCATCAGTTCTTCAGCACTCAGCTTTCTTTATAGTACAACTTTCACATCAAGACCTGACTACAGGAAAAACCATAGCTTTGACTAGATTGATCTTTGTCAGCAGAGTAATGTCTCTGCTTTTTAATATACTGTTTAGGTTGGTCATAGCTTTTCTTCCAAGGAGCAAGCTTGTCTTAATTTCATGGCTGCAGTCACCATCTGCAGTGATTATGGAGCCCAAGAAAATAAAGTCTGTCACTGTTTCTATTGTTTCCTCATCTATTTGCCATGAAGTGATGGGACCAGTTGCCATGATCTTCATTTTTTGAATGTTGAGTTTTAAGCCAACTTTTTCACTCTCCTCTTTCACTTTCATTAAGAGGATCTTTAGTTCTTCTTCACTTTCTGCCATAATGGTGGTGTCATCTGCTTATTTGAGATTACTGATATTTCTCCCAGCAATCCTGACTCCAGCTTGTGCTTCATCCAGCTCGGCATTTCACATGATGTACTCTGCATATAAGTTGAATAAGCAAGGTGACACTCTGCAGTCTTGATGCACTCCTTTCCAAATTTGGAACCAGTCTGTTGTTCCATGTCCAGTTCTAACTGTTGCTTCTTGACCTGCATACAGATTTCTCAGGCAGTAGGTAAGGTGGCCTGGTATTTCCATCTCTTGAAGAATTTTCAACAGTTTGTTGTGATCCACACAGTCAAAGGCTTTGGTGTAATCAATAAAGCAGAAGTAGATGCTTTTCTGGAACTCTCTTGCTTTTTCTATGATCCAGCAGTTGTGGGCAATTTGATGTCTGGCTCCTCTGCCTTTTCTAAATCCAGCTTCAACATCTGGAAGTTCTCAGTTTACATACAGTTGAAGCCTTGCTTGGGGAATTTTGAGCATTACTTTGCTGGTGTGTGAGATGAGTGCAATTGTGCTGCAGTTTGAACATTCTTTGGCATTGACCTTCTTTGGGATTGGTCATTTTTCAAACTGACCTTTTCCAGTCCTATGGCCACTGCTGAGTTTTCCAAATTTGCTGGCATATTGAGTGCAGAACTTTCACAGCATCATCTTTTAGGGTTTGAAATAGCTCAACTGGAATTCCTCACCTCCACTAGCTTTATTCATAGTGATGCTTCCTAAGGCCCACTTGACTTCACATTCCAGGATGTCTGGCTATAGGTTAGTGCTTGCACCATCATGATTATCTATGTCATGAAGATCTTTTTTGTATAGTTCTGTGTATTCTTGCCACTTCTTCTTAATATCTTCTGCTTCTGTTAGGTCCATACCATTTCTGTCCTTTATTGTGCCCATCTTTGTATGAAATGTTCCCTTGGTATCTCTAATTTTCTTGAAGAGACCTCTAGTCTTTCCCATTCTATTGCTTTCCTCTATTTCTTTGCACTGATCACTGAGGAGGACTTTCTTATCTCTCCTTGCTATTCTTTGGAACTCTGCATTCAAATGGGTGTATCTTTCCTTTTCTCCTTTGCCTTTAGCTTCTGTTCTTTTCTCAGTTATTTGTAAGGCCTCCTCAGACAACCATTTTGCATTTTTGCATTTCTTGTTCTTGGGGATGGTCTCGATCCCTGTCTCCTGTACAATGTCATGAACCTCCATCTGTAGTTCTTTAGGCACTCTGTCTATCAGATCTAATCCCTTGAATCTATTTGTCACTTCCACTGTATGATTGTAAGGGATTTGATTTGCTATACACCATACAGTCAATTGGCTATATTACACTACAAAATAAAAAGTTTAGTAAAAGAAATCAAAAGGTGCATAATCCTATTAATAGGTGTTCGATGGTCATCCATCAGACATTCTTGATTGGTGCTGCTAGGCCTATACTAGTGATGAGAACGTGGTTCCAAGCTTGTAGGGGCTGAAACCAAATGGGAGAAACAGTTAAGTGAAGACTATAGGGATGGCCATTGTGATAGCGGGGCCTATATGAGGTACTTTGGTAGCAGAAAGGAAAAGAGAACTCCAATGTGCCTCTCTTTGAAGTCATGGTATGCTGGAGTTGGTGGGGACACCATACCCACAATGTTCTCGGGAAACCAACCAGGAAGTGTGGAGGATGGACTGATGGAAGGTCAAAGTCTAACCAGCTAGACCAGGAGGTTGTGCTGGTCACAGTCCTGTTAGTGGTCTGGTCTCTTTCCTGTCCTCTTCACAGGGACCACGTTTCTCGGCATCCTTGTCTTCTGGCCTCCAGCTGGTGTTGCCCTTTGGTGGAAGACTGGAAGTTGGGAGGAGCTAGGCGCTTCCTTTGGGCAGCAGCCCTAGCAGGACTGCATCTTCTCCAGGTCATTGTTCCAGTCCCTGCCTCTGTGGTCCTGCCTGATTCCAGCTCTCACGGAGCAGATCCTCTCAGGGTCTAGCCCCATCAAATGAATCTGGCTCCCGAGCAGGTCAGCATCCTCCCTACCCCCTTGCTCCATGTGTCCCTTCAGGGTATGTAGCAGCTGCCCTGCTTATCTCTTTGTTGCCTTATAAACCCTTGTTTGTTCCTTAGAAGACATACATCAGTGTCACCAATTCCTTGTACTAAGTTCCCTCCACTTGAAATATTCAGGGTCATTTCCATATTCTGCCTGCATCCTGACCTATATGCAAAGGCTGATGAATTAGCTCAAGTAAGAGATAATGATGGATGGAGGCAGAGAGGGGAACCAGGAAGATTTGACACTCAAGTGGATGTGGGAATAAAGGAGAGGAGAGCTGAGAGATGGTTCCCAAGATGACAGGACCCACCAATTTGCAAACAGAATCATGAGTGCATAATGGCTTAAGTTTATTCATCCCATTCCTAGGGCTGAACTGACTGTGTATGATTTGTCTTCATATCTCCAATTCCAACCTGAAGTCAAGGAACAGATGGGAAATTTCTACATGCAGCACTAAGGAGAGTTCGTCCGGCAATATGCAGTTTTTATTGCTTTTCCAAATAAATAAATAACAGTGTATGTGTATCCTGATGGAGATGAAATCTCTCATATTAAAGAAAGCTTGTTTACTTTTTCAGAGAGAACTCTGGTTTCTGCACCAAAACATTTAGAATTTGTAAATGCCTCTGATGATAGTGGAAAGGAAGCAGTCTCAATTACTGTGAGTACTAGAAGATAATGCTAATGTCTAAGTTAATTCTAGTATCTTCCAAACTGAAATACTGACTTTGATCTTTCCTTTCACATCAGAATCCCATGAAATTAACATTTGTAACTGTCTCCTAATTGGCTGCCTTAACCTAAACTTTTCTTTTAGAATGCCTGCTCTGTGCAGTTGCTCAGAAGACTCCAGTACATTGTTCATCTCCCCATGGCTGACAGAACAAAGTCTGAGCTCTATTCCAGTAGTTGAAATTCCTCAACATAAAATTCTAGCATGGACAGCTTCTCAGAAAATTAAGAATAGAATTACTATGTGATCCAGCAATTCCATTTCTGAGCTTATGCCTCAAAGAACTGTTTATAGCAGCATTCACCACAATATCCAAAAGGTGGAAGCAAATCAAAATGTCCAGAAATAGATGAATGGGTAAACAAAATGTGGTATACACATACAGTGGAATATTATTCAGCCTTAATAATGAAGGAGATCCTGACACATGCTGTAAATGGATGAACCTTAGACACGATGCTAAGTGGAATAAGCCAGTCACAACAAGACAAACACTATAGAAATTCACTGATATCAGGCGCCTAGAGCCAAGTTTAGACAGAAAGTACAACAGTGGTTGCCAAGGGCTGGAAGGAGAGGGAATGGGGGAATTGCTGCTTAATGGGTTTATTTTGAGCTTCAGGTTGGCAAAATGGAAGAATTCTAGAGATTGGTTGTACAACAGTGTGGATGTCCTTAACATCACTGAACTGTACGGTTGAGATGGTTAAGTGTTATGTGTGAAATGAAGTCGCTCTGTCATGTCTGACTCTTTGGGACCCCATGGACTGTAGCCCGCCAGGCTCCTCCATCCACGGAATTTTCCAGGCAAGGATGCAGGAGGGGGTAGCCATTTCCTTCTCCAGGGGGCTTTCCCAACCCAGGGATCGAACCTGGGTTTGCACACTGCAGGCGGACTCTTCACCATCTGAGCCACCAGTGAACCATCAAGTGTTATGTGTATTTCACCACAATAAAAAAATACGCAACTCTAGCTCAGCCTTCCAGTTTCATCCTGTCTTGTGAGCTGCAAGGCTCATCCAGGTGATTCCCACCTAACTTACCTGAGCCTCCTGCTCACATGATCCCACGATGCCCTGCATCAGTTACGCCCTCCCCCACACCACAGCTCTGATGATCAGAGAACAGTCAGCTCCTCACAGCAGAGCATGTATCCCTCCTAAGCCCCAAAGGGTTGCCTCCATCTCACCTGTTGTCCTGTCCCCTGGGTGAACTCACAGTGACATTAAACCCTGACTTAGGGCTTTTTCTCTCCAAGCACATGGGGCTCTCTGCTCTGTTTCACTGTAATGTGCGAGCATCTTTGATCTTCCCAACTCTGGGCATGGAGTACTTTGAAGAATGCCATGGTTCTACCCCAGTTCTGTCACTCCAGAATGGAGTAATGGATCTGGGACCTCGCAGTGGAATCTGTCAATGGACAAATTTGAGTCTCTCTTTCCAAGTAAGTGAGCTGTAGCTGGTTTGGCAAAATGAGGTATCAAGGGCAGGTTATCTGAGCTTCCACTGAATTGTGTCTCTGCTCTTAGCAAGAGACGTGCCTTCTCTTCAGCTGCAGGGAGGGGGCTACTTCTTCCTCTCCTGCCTACAGTCCATCTTCCACGCAGCAGCCAGAATAACCTGCAGAAGCACCTCTGCTGAAGCCATGGATCAAATCATGTTACTCCTCTGCTGGAAACAGGGCGATAGCTTTCCCCTCTGTCAGGGTAGAAACCTGAGCTGATGAATCCCAATTCCCCTCTATCTCACCTCCTGCCCTGGTCTCACTTCCACCACTCCCCTCAAAGCTCCAGCCATGTTGCTCTCTTGCTGTTCCAGGGACACGCCAAAGACACTCCCATCTTGGCACCTGCACGCCTGCAGCTGGAAAGGCTGCCTGCCCCAAGACTGCCACAGTCCCACCTCTCCCATCTTCCAGCTCATGCTCACATGGCCCAGAATCAGAGAGGTCTTTTTCTGACCGCCCTTTGTACAGCAGCAGCAAGCCAGACCCCTGCCTGTGGTCCGCCCTATGGTGCCATAGAATCTGACAGCATGTAGGTGGCGCTGGAGGTAAAGAACCCGCCTGTTGATGCAGGAAACCTAAGAGACGCAGGTGTGATCCCTGGGTCAGGAAGATTCCCTGGAGGAGGGCATGGCAACCCACTCCAGTATTCTTGCCTAGAGAATCCCATGGACAGAGCAGCCTGGGGGTCTACAGTCCATAGGGTCACACAGAGTCGGACATGAGTGAAGTGATTAAGCACACACACACCTCATCTCCTGGGGCTTCCCAGGTGGCTCAATGGTAAAGAATTCGCCTACCGATGCAGGAGATGCAGGAGGCATGGGTTCAATCCCTGGGTGGGGAAGATCTTCTGAAGGAGGAAATGTCAATCCACTCCAGTAATCTTGCTTGGAAAATTACATGGGTATCAGAGCCTGAGGGGCTATCTTTCATGGGGTCTCAAAGAGTCAGACCTGACTGAGCACGCACACATCTATCACATCCTGACATATTATATATACATCTAATTGCTGTCTGCCTCCCTCCACAAGAACATATGCACTAAGCAGGCAGAAACTTGATCAGCCGTTCACCGCCATAGCCTTAGCCTGACATGATGTAGGTACTAGGTAAGTCTCTGCTGAGTGGATGCATGCATGGATGGATGGATGAAAGGGTGGCTGGCTGCACGGATACATGCACGCATGGTTGGATGGATGAATGGACAAATGAATGAATGATTACCTGTGAAGGCTGCACAGGTTATCAGTTCCAGCCCAAGGGAGATAATGCAGAGTGGCATGGTAGGTATTACCAATCCATTGGTATGGAAATAGCTACAACATCCTTCTCTCTTTTTCCTTTATTTCAATCCTCATCTGATTTAAAGTAATTATGTCAACAATCCCTGTGGCAACTGTCACAAGACAAAGCCCATATTTAATAACCTTACTCAAGGTCCTGCCCAAGAAGACCTGAAGTCAGTGAACCCCTTTCATGTGCCAAATCCTCCTCCTAAAAAAAATGTTCTCCACCATCTGTGCCTGTTAAAATGCTATTCAAACTTCAAAGTACAGCTGCTCCGGAAGCCCAGGCAAGATATATAGTGTATGTGATCCCTCACTTCTTGGAACTACCAGGGTATTTAATCTCTACTTACCCCTTCTTATGATTCATATCCTTTCTAGCCCTATATTTTCTTCACTTGCTAAAAGTGGGGGAGGCTACACTGAATCATAGTAGATATATATATATAGAGAGACATATATATTATAAGTGATATATATCTGTAGCAGTGTGTGTATGTATATATATATGGTTATATAGAGCACCAAATATGGTACTTGACAGCTATTATGTGGATTACTTTTAAAAAAATTGGAGTCGAGCTGCTTTATAATGTTGTGTTAGTTTCTGCTGTACAGCAAAGTGAATCAGCTCTGTGTACACATACATCCCCACTTTTCTGGATTTCCTTCCCATTTAGGTCACCACAGGGCAGTGAGTGGAGTTCCCTGTGCTCTGCAGTGGGCTCTCCTTAGTTACCTGTTTCACACACATCCCAACTCATCCTGTCCCCTCTTGCTATCCATACGTTTGTTCTCTATGTCTGTGTCTCTATTTCTGCTTTGCAAATAAGTTCATCTATACTAGTTTTCTAGATTCCACATATATATGGTTGCTATTATTATTAACAACCAATTGTGCTTCTCCCACAAGGACTGAGGGCTCTTGAGGGTAGCTTTGTTGTCTTAATGCATCTGCCCTTAATGCCCAAGCTTTGACACTTCCCCATCATTGCTTACTGAATGACTGCAGGAATGAATGAAGGGCTCTTACTTGAGAGAGGGATGCAGGGCCTTAGGGAACAGCGTGGCAATAAGGCTTCAGCAGTCTTCGTGTTCTCACTGCATGGTGCCATTTCCAAAAATGCTGACCCGGTTTTCTGACACTGCATTCATCATCTTGCTTTTGAACATCTTCTGTAAAACAGCCTCTAATCTATTGGATTATTTCAGAGATTTGTTTTCTGCCTTCAAATTCTGCTCCAAGATTTCATTCCAGTTTCTTTGACGTTACGTTGAGACGCAGGTCCTTATTTCTAAAATTTATTATCTAACATAAATGCTCTCCACCCAATTGCAGGAGCAATTTATACCCCGGAGATGGAACAATCCCTTTAAGGTATAATTGGATTCTCTTGTGTCTCACGTTTTTATCATCACAAAACCATAAATTCTCAAAATGCTGGCCTATAATAGAAGGGAAACCAAGCTTTGTGCTTAGAAATAACAAAGTTACTCCTGAAATTGAATTGGAATTTCCATCCTAAATGACACTTCTGAATGTCTTCAATTTCTTTTCCCATCTGAAAATTTCTTTCTCGTTGCTCCAATGCTGGGCCCACAGGGTAGAGAAGAAGGATTGCTGAAGTGTTTGTTCTTTTATCTGATAAAAATAGTTTATTTTCAGCACAGAGTTGCCTGAGGGGGTGGGGAAGATATTTAAGATACAAAATTCAGTTCAGTTCAATCACCCAGTCGTGTCCGACTCTTTGTGATCCCATGAATCACAGCACACCAGGCCTCCCTGTCCATCACCAACCCTCAGCGTTCACTCAGACTCACGTCCATCAAGTCAGTGATGCCATCCAGCCATCTCATCCTCTGTCGTCCCTTTCTCCTCCTGCCCTCAATCCTTCCCAGCATCAAAGTCTTTTCCAGTGAGTCAACTCTTTGCATGAGGTGGCCAAAGTACTGGAATTTCAGCTTTAGCATCATTCCTTCCAAAGAAATCCCAGGGTTGATCTTCAGAATGGACTGGCTGGATCTCCTTGCAGTCCAAGGGACTCTCAAGAGTCTTCTCCAACACCACAGTTCAAAAGCATCAATTCTTCGGCGCTCAGCCTTTTTCACAGTCCAACTCTCACATCCATACATGACTACAGGAAAAACCATAACCTTGACTGGACAGACCTTAGTCAGCAAAGTAATGTCTTTCCTTTTCAATATGCTATCTAGGTTGGTCATAACTTTTCTTCCAAGGAGTAAGCGTCTTTTAAGTTCATGGCTGCAGTCACCATCTGCAGTGATTTTGGAGCCCCCCAAAATAAAGTCCGACACTATTTCCACTGTTCTCCTATCTATTTCCCATGAAGTGATGGGCCCAGATGCCATGATCTTCATTTTCTGAATGTTGAGCGTTAAGTCAACTTTTTCACTCTCCTCTTTCACTTTCATCAATTAGGTCATATCAGTTTTATCCTGTGTTTATTAATTACTATTATTCTACTATGAATCTCACCAGAGGCTTAGTATGTGTGAAGCAGGCATTATGCTATGAGCATTCATGGATCATTTCATCTAGTTATCACATTAGCCCATTTTAAAATGACAAGACTGAGGAATGATGAGATGAACTGTTCTCAGCTCTCACATTATTAGGATTCCAATCCAGGCAGTCCAATCTGAAGGTCATACATGTCAGACAAATTGTAAGTCTCACTATAAAGCACCAAAATTTAGGATGATATTAAAGTGATTTATACAGCTCTGAATTTTTGTCAAATGTATTTGCTTTTCTAACTTACTCACCTCCCCTATACCAACCCAACTATGTAGTTTTCAACAAGGATTTAGAAAAAATGTATAAGGGAAACATAAGACAAGTTAATCATTAACAAAATATACTAATTTCTATAGCAAAACTACTAAACTGTGTATCTGGAGATACATATGATTATTGATGTCCATAAATAGAGCATTGCTATTAAAAAAATAAAAGTTTACAAAAACAAAGCTCACATTTGATAAACACCTTCCCTTTAGAGAGAAATCTATGCTTTGATTTTCTTCATTAAAAGGATGACATTCAAGAAAATTTCAAAATAGGAAAAAGAAGAAAAGAAAATCTCCCTTGAGCCCCAGTGCCCTGGAAAATTGTTTGTTTAATAAGCAGACATTTCTTTACATAGTCATGCAATTTTATAAGCTATAATTTTCTTCTAAAATCATAAAGTAGCTTTTAATATCACAGGATTTCTCCAGTAAGCACTATATATATAAGCATATCATAGTCTCAGGTCTCTTAAAAGTAGGTACACACTTTACTAAGCTGATTTCTTTCCTTTAGGTTATTTTAAAATTATTGGTTATTGTAGCAACACTGTAATAAATATCCTCAGGCTTAGAACCTTTTATGCAGGTCAGACTGGAGCCCTGTAACATATTCCAAGAAGTGAAGTCAATGGGTCAAAATGTATGAATATTTAAAAAGTACTTGGTTCTTATTGCCAAATATCTTTTCAAAAGGGTTTTAACAATTTCTACTGCCATCAGCAAACAGATATTCAGACTGCCATGAGACCATGTTTCTAGAATGCTTCATCTCAGGAAACAGCCCTGTCTCCCCTACAAGTAAAATCCAACCCAGATACCATCATCTCCCTGCAGCCTGAATGACCCTTGAAGCCAAATTAAATCCTGGCTCCTCTGTGTGCTGCAGCACTCTGAACAAGCTCTGAGCAAGCACTTCCCACCGCAGCTGAGATGGTCAATGCAAGTCTATCTCCCTAGGCTACCTGGGAGCCCAGTGGCAGGCACACAGTAGGTACTCAATGTGTAATTAAGAAGATTTGGAGTTTTGAAGAAAGAGGCCGCATATTTTTGTATCAGGATTTCTGTTGTGCTGTCTGGCACATAGTACGTGCCAATTAAATACTTACTGAATGAATGAATGTGATCCTGAGATTAAGTTTACTTCAAAGCCTGTCAAAGCAGAAAAGCTACTACCTGGGAAAACTGTTTCAATTCCTTAGGCCTCAGTCATTCATTTAAGGCATAAACATTTTTTTTTCTTTTTTAAAAATTCTTTTCCAACATGGTTTATCACAGGATATTGAATGTGGTTCCCTGTGCTATACAGTAGGACCTTGTTGCTTATCCATTTTATGTATAATAATTTGCATCTGCTAATCCTAAACTCCCAGTCCAACCTTCCTCCACCCCCTCCCTCCTTGGCAACCACAAGATTTCTTCTCTATGCTTCTGAGTCTGTTTCTGTTTTGTAGATAAGTTCATCTGTGTCATATTTTAGATTCCACATAGGAGTGACACCATATGATGCTTGTATTTCCCTGTCTGGCTTACTTTACTAAGTATGATAACTTCTAGGTTCATCCATGGTGCTGCAAATGGCATTACTTCATCCTTTTTATGGCTGAGTAATATTCCACTATATATATATATATATATATATATATATATATTTACACACACACACACACCACAGCTTCTTTATCCATTAATCTGTCAATGGATGTTTAGGCTGTTGGCATGTCTTGGCTACTGTAAAAGTGCTGCTGAGCCATAAACATTTATTAAACACCTACTATGTGCCAGAACCTAAAATCAGAAACCAGGACATAGGTAATTCTGAAAGCACCTTTTGGAAGAATATACAGTTTCTGGGGGTCTCCAGTACACAATAGCAAGTGTAGGGAAGTCCTCCTTGAAGTATGAAGAGGATGCCCAAAGGAGGAACCACCCATCTCTCCTTGGACCATTTAGGAGTCTTTACACAAGAGTGGCTTGGAGTTGGAAGGTGACAGTGTAAGCTACACTGGGTCCTCCAAAAATATGTCTAAGTCCTAACCCCCTCTGTCTGTGAATGTGACCTTATTTAGAAATAGGTTCTTTGGAGAGGTAATGAAATTAAATATCTTGAGATGAGCTCATCCTGGGTTTGAGGTGGTCCTATGATTGGTGTCTTATAAGGGAAAGGAGTGGGGGATTTGAGACATGGAGATGAAGGGACCACAAGGTCACATGAAGGTGAAGGCGGAAGCTGGAGTGATGTTGCTGCAGGCCAAGGTACACCAGGAGCCATCAGAAGGCACTGCCAGAAGACAAGGAAGGATCTTCCCCCAGAGGCTTCAGAGAGAAAGAACCCCAGCCCTGCTGACAGCTTGGACTTCTGGCCTCCAGACTCGGGAGAGAATAAGTTTCTGTTGCTTTAAGCCACCAAGTTTGTGGCACTTTGTTGTAGCCACATGAAACTAATGAGATGACACAGAAGATGCCAAATGCTTTATATCTCTCTTTTCCTCACTTCTCCAAAGACTGCTGTTCTGAGAGGTTGGATTCCAGGCGATGGACTGGGCCACTGTGTGCTGAAAGGTGAGTGCAGAGGTGGGCTCACTTCTTCCTGCTTCTCCCTTTTGCAGTCAGAAATAAAGTCATGCAGCCCACCTCTTCCTTAACTAACCACCTCTTTCCTGATCTGCTTCCTCTCATACCACAGACCCGTCCAGGAAGGTGTCTGGCTTGGGACCAGCCAGGCTGTAAGTCTGCTCAGCACCTCCTGCAGGTTTGATCATCCCTATTGCCCACTTCTCTCTGTGGCATCCTCCTTGGCACAAGGAGTGAGATGCAGCCCCCTGGCCTCTGGTTTGAAGGTGCTGGGTCCTCATTATCTCACTGGGATGATGCTCCATGGCATCTGGCCCTGTTACTAGAAATGCCTTTTTTGAGGTTTGGGGTCCAAGCCCAGCTATCAGTAAAGTGGTGCTCGGGTTCTCTGGAGGGTTGTGTTCCTTGGGAAAGTCATGTATTTGTACAGCTGTTGGTTTGGAGCAGGATTTGGGACAATATCCCCTAAAGTAGTAATTCTCAACCAGGGGGTGAGATTGCCCTCCAAGGCACATTCGACTGTATCTGGGGACATTTTTGATTGTCACACTTGGTAGGGAAGGAGAAGAAGGGCTTTAAGCACCTAGAAGGTAGAGACCACAAATGCAGCTAAAAGTTATTCAGTGCACAGGACAGCCCCCACTAGAAAGAATTATCTGGACCAAAATATCAACACTGTCAAGACGGAGAAACCCTTCTCTATAGCCTTCAGAATTCTACCATGAATCCTAATGTGCTTAGTCACTCAGTCGTGTCTGACTCTTTGTGACCCCATGGACTGCAGCCTGCCAGGCTCCTCTGTCCATGGGGATTCTCCAGGCAAGAATAGTGGAGTGGGTTGCCATGGCCTTTTCCAGCAGATCTTCCCAAACCAGGGATCGAACCCAGGTCTCCTGCACTGCAGGTGGATTCTTTACCATCTGAGCCACCAGAGAATCCTAATAGTTGGGAATAATTTAACCAGGTGGACTGGGTAAGTAAAAGCATTTTAAAGCACCATGCAGAGGAAGAGCAGAAGTGGAAGACAGCAGGAACTTGGGAAAAAAGTAAGGAGTCTGGAACAAGTGAATTTAAAAAGTCTGTGGGTGGAACCAAAGGAAGAGGATGCAAGAGATGAGGCTGGAGGATGGACTAGAATAAGGCTCTCAAATATCACCATCATCATCATCACCATCAGCTTCGTCTTCTTCATCACCATCAACATCATTATCACCATCATCAGTAACTTTTGTCACAGAAACTCACGTTTATTGAACACTTACTGGGGACTAAGTTTAAACATGCAACATATTATTTTAGTTTATTCTTTCAACATCCAAGTGTAGTTGAGTATTAGTTTCGGGTTGTGACAAATGACCACAAACTCAGTGGTTTAAAACAACAAAATCTGTTCTCTTACAGTCTAGAGGTCAGAGGTCCAAAGGAAAGTCAAGGTTCTGGCAGGGTTTGCATTCCTTCTGGAGGTTCTTGGGGGAGAATCAGTTTTCTTCCTTTTTCAGCTTCTAGAAGCCATCTGCCTTTCCTGGCTCATGGCCCTTTCCTCCATCATCACGGCCAGAAAAGCCTGGGGTGAAGGTTGAGGGCTCACATTGCATCCCTTTGACTTTTTCTTGTTCCTCTTCTTCCACTTCTAAAAAGCCTTATGATTCCATCAGACCACCTGGAAAATCCAGGGCAATCTCCCCCATCTCAGAGACTGCAGATGAGCAACCCCTTTGCCGGGAATATAACGTATTCACAGGGCTCAGTAATTAGGATATGGTCATCTTGTGGCAGGGGCAGTTTTGGTCCACCACCATTTTTTGCTACAGGTAATAACAGAGCTTCAGATCAGTTAGATGCTGTGTGTGAGCTCACAAACTCCCAATGCTGGGGTGCAGTTTTGATCCTTGGTCAGGAAACTAAGATCCCACATGCTGTATGATGCAGCCAGAAAAATAAAAGTCCAAAAGGGAGCAGATATATTTATATGTACGACCGATTCAATTAGTTGTTCAGTAGTGATTGGAAGAGTCGATTCATTGGAAAAGACCCTGACATTGGGAAATACTGAAGGCAAAAAGAGAAGAAGGTGGCAGAGGATGAGATGGTTAGATAGCATTACCAACTCAGTGGACATGAATTTGAGCAAACTCCGGGAGATAGTGAAGGACGGGGAAGTCCTCGGGGGTTGCAAAAGTTGGATACAACATAGCAACTGAACAACAACAACATAAACTAAAACAACATTGTAAAGCAACTATGCTCCAGTAAAAGTTAATTTCAAACAACAACAAAATACACATAGGCAGCTATTCCAAATAGTTAAGACAGTTTCTCTTTCCAGAATTCAGAAGGCACAAGCCTAAGAGAGTGACTCTATTCACCAAAAAGAAAATTAAATCAGAAACACACAAGCATTCCAAAGTGAGAACACAGATGCTAGCCCCATCAGTTCAGACAACCCAAGCTGTCCTCACAAGATAATGAGCAGCTATCTGGAAACGCCAAGGGCTTCAGGGACAGAAGAGGTAAATATTGCCACAGAAAATAGAGTTCTATTTGCATGTACATGTGAAAGCAAAAGGTGCCACTTTTTGGTGATAGTCACATGTTGTTTTTTTTTTCTTCATAAAAGCCTGGATAATAGATACTATGTATAAACATGATAGAGAAACTGACTGTCATTTACTATCAGTATAGAGACAGTAAGAGCTTGGTGACTTGAGATGTCCACTTACTGTTTGCTCTCAGGCAAGTTATTTCCTCCCCATGAGACTCTGGTCTCACCTGTAAAATGGGGCTGATAATGGGCCCCATCTCTGCTGCCTGGTGCTGGGATTGGGTAAGGTCATACCTGTGAAGCACTTAAAATAGAGCCTGGCCCATGCTACATGCTCAGCAAATTTTTGTCTACATCCTGGGTATAGTATCTTACAAACTGACTCCTATTTTGTTACCTTCCAATCACAAGTTCCAAATATGGGGAGACCGCACTGCACTTAAATTCTTATGTGGCTCCTGCAATGCAGGAGACCTAGGTTTGATCCCTGGGTCAGAAAGATCCTCTGGAGGAGGAAATAACAACCCAGTCCAGTATTCTTGTCTGAAGAATCTCGTGGATAGAGGAGCCTGGTGGGCTACAGTCCATGGGGTCACAAAGAGCCAAATACAATTGAGTGACTAACACTTTCTCTTTCAGTTCTAAGCCCTGCCCTAGTGAGTAATCTCCTTCTTAAACTATTCCCACCCAAAGACACAAAGTGACAAAAATCTCCTGTGTGTGTGTGTGTACATGCATACGCTTCATTTACTTTTTATGTGTTAATATTTAAAAATTAAATTGTCCACAGAGAACATGAGTGATAACTTCAAAAGAAAGCCTGAAGACCATATACTTTAAATAAATGAAAATCTTCAAGATAATCAGACAATTATTTTTCAGGTAGACATTTTGAATCGTTTGAACTTTGCAACATGAACACATATTATCTATTAAAACTAATATCTTCACTTAACCCTATTCTCCATAGCAAAAAAAAAAACAAAAACAAAATTTACTCCTTTCTTTTCTCAGTGTATTCAATAAAGTAATAAAAAGTTGTAATAAGGAAGAACCTTTGTATTCTATTACAACTTATTCACTAAAGGGATAGTTCCTATAAACTTAAAGTATAAATAATGGCCCATCTCTGGGAACCTTGTCTCCCAGGTAATGGGCATCAAGCTAAAATATCTTTGTGTAGCTCACAGGAAATATCCTGACCAGGGCCACCTGTGAATGACTGCAGGAAGGAAGAGATTAACTCACTCTCTCTGGAGGCTTTAGAGACTGCGCCAAAGCCTTGACTGTGTGGATCACAATAAACTGGAGAATTCTTCAAGAGACAGAAATACCAGACCACCTGACCTGCCTCCTGAGAAATCTTGTATGCAGGTCAAGAAGCAACAGTTAGAACCAGACATGGAACAACAGACTGGTTCCAAATTGGGAAAAGAGTACCTCAAGGCTGTACATTGTCACCCTGCTTATTTAACTTCTATGCAGAGTACATCATGAGAAACGCTGGGCTGGATGAAGCACAAGCTGGAATCAAGATTGCCAGAAGAAATATCAATAACCTCAGATATGCAGATGACACCACCCTAATGGCAGAAATCAAAGAACTGAAGAGCCTCTTGATGAAAGTGAAAGAGGAGAGTAAAAAAGTTGGCTTAAAGCTCAACATTCAGAAAACTAAGATCATGGCATCTGGTCCCATCACTTCATGACAGATAGATGGGGAAACAGTGGAAACAGTGACAAACTATTTTTGGGGGCTCCAAAATGACTGCAGATGGTGACTGCAACCATGAAATTAAAAATGCTTGCTTCTCAGAAGAAAAGCTATGATTAATCTAAATAGCATATTAAAAAGCAGAGACATTACTTGCCTACAAAGGTCCATCTAGTCAAAGCTATGGTTTTTCCAGTAGTCATCATGGATATGAGAGTTGGACTATAAAGAAAGCTGATTGCAGAAGAACTGATGCTTTGAATTGTGGTATTGGAGAAGACTCTTGAGAGTCCCTTGGACTGCAAGGAGATTCAACCAGTCCATCCTAAAGGGAATCAGTCCTGAATATTCATTGGAAGGACTGATGCTGAAGCAGAAACTCCAATCTTCACCAAACTCCAAACTCCAACTTCTTTGGCCACCTGATACAAAGAACTGACTCACTGGAAAAGACCCTGATGCTGGGAAAGATTGAAACTGGGAGGAGAAGGGGACGACAGAGGATGAGATGGTTGGATGGCATCACCTACTCAATGGACATGAGTTTGAGTAAGCTCCAGGAGTTGGCGATGGACAGGGAATCCTGGTGTGCTGCAGTCCATGGGGTCACAAAGAGTCAACTGATCAACTGAACTGGACTGAACTCTGGAGGCTGACCAGAATCAGAAATGTTTAACTTTATTCCCTCCTCATTTAGTACAAAAGAAGCCTGAATTCTAACTCAGACAAGATAGTTATTTGGGACAGGAGTCTTCCATCTTCTTGTGTGTGTCTTCCATCTTTATTTGATCACTTTCCAAATAAAGTCACTATTTCTTGTCCCAACAACTTGTCTTTTGATTAAAAGACCTGTCATGCAGTGAGTAGTTGGGAGCAGGACATGGGAACTCACTCCAGTATTCTTGCTAGAAAATCTCATGGACAGAGGGCCCTGGCAGGCTACAGTCCATGGGATCACAGAGAGTCAGACGTGACTGAGCGATTGAGCACACACGCTCACATGTGGTGAGCAGTATGAGCTTGGACTTGATAACAAAATGATAAGCTATAGAACAGCATTGTGTCCTTATCTTTTAGACAATTTGTAGAAATGAGAAACAACTTTGGAAAATTTGCTCTTCTCAAAAATACTGCTAGTTTAAAGAAAATTGCTTGCTGTGTTTCAGGATTAAACTATTATCCTTCCTAAAGGTAAAAACAGAGAAAAAAAGATTTCTAACAAAGATCATAAAAAAACCCTCAAATAAATTTTATAATTAGCTTTAATGATAGAAAGGGCTTCACAAATATTTGACGCATTAAGCAGATATTTTCTCAAGGCTGAATACTTTCAATCAACAACTCCAAGGCAAAGATGTAGACATTTTTCATACATCTATGAGATTCTTGTCTTGAAAAGGAAGCTTGTGAATCTGATGACGTGAAGGATCACTGAGATTCCAAACCTTTGAGACTGTGAGTTCATTTGCATGTAATACAGATTCGGGGCTCGAAGCAAAATAAAATGCACTATATAAATAATCAGACTCATTGAGAGATTTTTCCCAAGGGAGTGAAGGATACGGCCCTAGGGCTTTCAGGCATTTTCAGACCACAGTTTGATAGAAGTAACCTCACCAGTGAAAATTTTTCTCCAAAAGAAGCTTGAAAATATTTCCCTAAAGCCACTTCATTAGCATTTAGGTCTCTGCTCTATTCTAAACAGTGAACAAGCTTGCTGTTTACCAGGTCATATTTGGATTGGACTGGATCTAAAATTACAAGATAGAGGAAAGAATTATTGGTGCCCTGAACCTCACCTGAGCCATGAGCTCTCTTCAGAGCAGTTCATTTTCCCCAAATTGATAGATGTAATACAACAGCACCTGCCATTCATCAAGGAGACTCCAAGAAGCCTTTATTGTTCATAGCCTTTATTTTTGTGACGAAAGGTAGTTATGTATCAAAAGAATTATGACTATATTTTGCAGTGAAACTTCGTGAAATTTTTAACATCAAACATGAGATTTCAAAGGAATTTCATGTTTGTGGCAAGCTACTTTGGGAAACTTTTGAGAGGCTGACTCTTCAGATATCAAGGGATATTTGGGAAGAAAAATTATAGGAAGCTGTGCAAGATATAGGTAGTGACCCATTGCATTTGAACTTGTGTTTTCAAGTAATTTCAAGTAAGGCATGTCTTTCCTCTCTTGAGTATTTCTTCATTGATTCCATATATAGTTATGGAGCACTTACCCTGTGCCAGACAGTAAGTCAGGTGTGACTTACAGGCCAGGGCGTCACCACTAGAAGCCTTCCTTGCTTCATGGCCCCTGCTAGAATACAGCCTTCCTTGAGGGGTTGATGAGATCCATCTGTGCATATTGTTATTTTCAGATGTGGAAGCACCTCCCTCATTTAAGTGCTCTGTCAACAGTTCAATGTATTTTGAAAGATAAGAAAGTCAGGAAAGAGCATGCTCATCAGTGTGAGGTCCAGGGTAGAACTGAGATCAGAGAGTCTCAGTTTGAATCCTGGCTTATGACCTTCCAGCTGTGTGTCAGGGTGCAAATTGTCCAATCACCATGACAAATGAGGATAATCATAGTATCTTTCCCACTGGACTGACATGAGAATTAAATGAGATGATATTTATACATATATTAACATACACATATGCACATATATGCACATGCTAAGTTGCTTCAGTACTATGTGACTCTCTGTGACCCCATGGACTATATCCTGCAAGGCTCCCTGTCCATGGGATTCTCCAGGCAAGAATACTAGAGTGGGTTGCCATGCCCTCCTCCAGGGGATCTTCCCAACCCAAGGACCAGACCTACATCTCTTACATCTCCTGTATTGGCAGGAGGGTTCTTTATCACTAATACCACCTGGGAGGCCCATATATATGCACACGCATATGTGAACACATATACACATGTTTGTATGCAAGCATATATTCATATGCCTAGTTTAAAGTAGTGTTGACACATAAGAGTTTAATAAGCTTGATTCACTGGCGCTGTTGTTACTCATTTGATTTTCTATGACCTGGCCCTTCTGGGTACTTAGTAACCAGCTCTGGCTGAAGAGCCCTCCAGGGAGGGACCTTCAGTGAAGGTTATTCTCAATTACCAGTTGAGCTAGGTCATTCCCAAACTTCAGTGATTAACATCAGTGGTGGTCTCAGGACATGCCCCTACTGAGCTGACCAGTGCACGCTTTACCCACCCAAATTCTCTCTAGGAGCCCATCTGCCCAGTGTCTCCTGCAGTCCTCTTCTCTGAGTTAATGGTTATTTGTCCTACAAATCACAGAGGCACGTCCCAGAGGAAGACTTGCCAGCCTCCTCTGTGCTCCCTGCCCTGCCCCCCACCTCCAGTCTGGGCTGGGCGCCCTCTTCAGAGCTCCCTGAATTTTCCTCCCAAGGCTGGCACGCTTCTTAGCCCAGAGTATTTGGAAGATTGAAGGGCCAGCTCAAGTGCTCTAAAAAGTAGATCTTTTTCTTCTTTCTTTTTAATTTAAATTTATTTAATTGGAGGCTAATTACTTTACAATATTGTATTGGCTTTGCCATACATCAACATGAATCCGCCACGGGTGTACATGTGTTCCCCATCCTAAACCCCCTCCTCACTCCCTCCCTGTACCATCTCTCTGGGTCATCCCAGTGCACCAGGCCCAAGCATCTTGTATCCTATACTGAACCTGGAAAGGCGATTTGTTTCTTATATGATATTATACATGTTTCAATGCCATTCTCCCAAGTCATCCCACCCTCTCCCTCTCCTACAGAGTCCAAAAGACTGTTCTATACATCTGTGTCTCTTCTGCTATCTCACATACAGGGCTATCGTTACCATCTTTCTAAATTCTATACATATGCATTAGTATACTGTATTGGTGTTTTTCTTTCTGGCTTACTTCACTCTATATAATAGGCTCCAGTTTCATCCACCTCATTAGAACTGATTCAAACGTATTCTTTTTAATGGCTCCATCACTTCATGGGAAATAGATGGGGAAACAGTGGAAATAGTATCAGACTTCATTTTGGGGGCTCCCAAATCACTGCAGATGGTGATTACAGCCATGAAATTAAAAGACGCTTACTCCTTGGAAGAAAAGTTACGACTAACCTAGATAGTATATTCAAAAGCAGAGACATTACTTTGCCGACTAAGGTCCATCTAGTCAAGGCTATGGTTTTTCCTGTGGTCACGTATGGATGTGAGACTTGGACTGTGAAGAAGGCTGAGCGCCGAAGAATTGATGCTTTTCAACTGTGGTGTTGGAGAAGACTCTTGAGAGTCCCTTGGACTGCAAGGAGATCCAACCAGTCCATTCTGAAGGAGATCAGCCCTGGGATTTCTTTGGAAGGAATGATGCTAAAGCTGAAACTCCAGTACTTTGGCCACTTCATGCGAAGAGTTGACTCATTGGAAAAGATTCTGATGGTGGGAGGGATTGAAGGCAGGAGGAGAAGGGGATGACAGAGGATGAGATGGCTGGATGGCATCACTGACTCGATGGACCTGATTCTGAGTCAACTCCGGGAGTTGGTGATGGACAAGGAGGCCTGGCGTGCTGCAGTTCATGGGGTCACAAAGAGTCGGACACGACTGAGCGACTGAACTTAACTGAATACGCCATTGTGTATATGTACCACAGCTTAAGTAGATCTTCTAATTGTTTTAAAACAGTGATTTATTTTGAACCCACAGTGGTATTTCCCTGCTCCAGTGCTTTCAAACTCACTGGGTTATACTCGGAAATACCTTTTAAAATTTTTTTATTTATTTTTTATTGACGGATAATTGCTTTACAGAATTTTGCTGTTTTCTGTCAAACCTCAACATGAATCAGCCATCGGTATACATATATCCCTTTTATATTCTAGAAATCCTCAACATCAGCCTCAAAGGATGGAGGTTTGTCACCACTGAGAATAAATAAACACCAGGCTTCAAAGTCAACTCCTCAGATGAAAGGAAGAGGAATGAGGCACGTAAGGCCCCACCCCACACCCTCTCAGGCACAGTTAAGTCCTTTATGAACTTTTTCTCATGGAATTTGCATCAGAGCCCAGTAAAGCAGATGTCATCAGGCCCATGTTGCAGATTAGGAAAGGGAGGTCCGAAAAGTTAAGTCACATGTCTGAGTCCACCAAGATAGAAGATAAGAAATTGCTGGCAATTCAACTCAGGCTTGCATTTGTAGGATTCTACCACTTGCAAGTGTGGCTGCTTGGGAAGAATCACCATTCATCAGTCTGTATAAAATATGGCACTGCAAATGTCCTGTACGTACACAGTGAGGGACTTATAAGATCAGCTGTTGAATGAATGAGAAACATTGCCCAGCACTGTCCTATATCCCTATTCACGGTGAATACAGACACACATCATTTCAAGTCTGTACACACATATACAGTGAAAAAGAGATTTGTTGAACCATATGGGAGAGGGAGAAAACCGGACTCAAATCTCTGCCAAGTCTGTAAGTTTACAAATGGTAAGGTAATTCCATTTACTTAGAGGATTTTTTAAAAACAATTTCCCTATACTGTTGGACAGCTCCTTTTCTCCAAGGTAGATTTAGAATCTGAGGACAGATGACCCCAAAAAGAGCAACTTTAAAATATTTATTAAAATATAATGAAATGGTTCCAACAACCATGCTCTTTTTTTTTTTTTAAAGATTTGTGTGTGTGTGTGTGTGTGATGTAGACCATTTTTAAGGTCTTTATTGAGTTTGTCACAATATTGCTTTTGCTTTGTTTTTTGGTTTCCAGGCATGTGGACTCTTAGCTCCCTAACCAGGGATAGACCCTGCACCTCTTGCGTGGAAAGGTGAAATCTTAACCAGTGGAGTGCTATGGAAGTCCCCCAGCCACCATGCTCTTAACTGATGGTTTCATTGTCACCTGGTCTGTCTGCCCTGGGATGCTGGCGTCTGTCTCATCCAGGTCCACAAAGACTCAGTCTGCGGGGATTAGGCGAACAGATCTTCTATTGCTATTCTATTGCACGTCTACTGCACACTAGCAGAGCAATGACTGTGAAAACTGGTGAATGACACTTGTACAAGAGATTGGTAAAGAGCTCACTCCTTTCCGTGCCTTCAAAGCAGCCCAGCCAGCCCACAGACTCTTCTCTGGTACTGAATGACCTTCCGTAACAAATATAGCGCAGGGCTTACAAGCAGAGATTCTAGAGCCAGAATTCCTGCAGGCAAAAGCTAGTCTTTGACTGTGTGAATGAACAATGCGCCTCAGTAAACCGGCCGCACTTACTGAACACTCGCTTTACTCCTATACGGCTAAGGCTGCTGCTGTTGCTACTACTCCTGTTACCGTGGCGACGGCCTGGCCTCTTCCCCCTTCCTCTCTCCAAATACTTCTTCTCTTCCTCCTTCTTCTTCATTTGCATTCGGTCATGTTTGCTACTATTTGTGTCAAAATTATACATCTGAACAGTTCCAAGAATCAAACTATACTGAAAGTTTTGTTACAATTTTTAGCAACAATTCATATCATTTTCTCTCCCACTTCTCCCTCTCTATCCCATTCATCTGTCTCAGGCTGTAATTTTGGTATTTAGCTCCTTATCTCGAAATGTATAGGACTCACTGACTTTTCAATTTCCAGCTCTATCTATTGTCTTCCCACTATGGGTGAAAGAGTGTATAGCAGTCTTTTTCCTTTATGTGTCCCCAGGAGACACACTCATCTCCCCCACTCCCTCACTTCCCCAGTGGTATGTTAATATATTTTTCTGGTTAGGTCAGCTTTCAGGGTTTAGGGGATTATGACTAAGCATGCTACACAGAGATGCTTCATGTAGTAAATTGTATGATATTCAATGTCCTAGCTAACACTTTGATTCCTTGGAGTTAAAAATTATCTTCTTTTTATTGTTGAAGTTTTTCCTCCTGACCTCATTTATTCAACTTCAGATTCTTAACCAACTAAATAATCTCTCAAGGCAGCCAGATATCTTAGCCATTTTTATCACCTCACTCTTCCTGAAGAAGACTCTCCGAGGGTCTTTTGATATGACTCCAATCAGAACTAGTCACGGTCTACACCTCAGGCACAGCTGACATTGATGACCCGCCCATCATCATGAAGATTTCTTATGCCTCTTTCTCTCCTTTGCTGGAGCTCCAGCTTTCCATATTCCATTTCTTCCTCCTTGATTTAGCCCTTCATTTCAGTAGACTTGATGGATGTGAGTTTGAGTGAACTCCAGGAGTTGGTGATGGACAGGGAGGCCTGGTGTGCTGTGATTCATAGGGTCGCAAAGAGTCGGACACGACTGAGTGATTGAACTGAACTGATGTCATTTTCTAACTACTTGAGATAAGATATACAAGAGATACATTTTTTTGAGATCTTGAACTTGTAAAAACATACATCTCAGATTTGATTGATTAGCACATTTCCTCCACCTGCTAGTGATAGATAATCCCAAAGGATCCTGATTCCTCAGCCTTTATACTCTGTTCTTCTGTGCAGACTTAGTGGCTTTGAAGTTTGTTTTGATTTATGTCTGTTTCTAGTCATTACCCTGTAGCCTTGGTGGACCCTTCAATCTGGAAATGCATATATTTCAGGTCTGAGAGACTTTCTTTATTTCATTGATGATTTCTTCCCCCTGGAGAAGGAAATGGCAACCCACTCCAGTACTCTTGCCTGGAGAGTTCCATGGAGGGAGGAGGCTGGTAGGCTATAGTCCATGGGGTCGCAAAAATTCAGACACGACTGAGCGACACACTGCTACTACTAACTACTACTCCCCCTATGAAGTGAAGTGAAAGGCGCTCAGTGGTGTCTGATTCTTTGTGGCCCCATGGACGATACAGTCCATGGAATTCTCCAGGCTGGAATACTAGAGTGGGTAGCCTTTCCCTTCTCCAGGAGATCTTCCCAACCCAGGGACTGAACCCAGGTCTCCCACATTGCAGGCAGATTCTTTACCAGCTGAGCCACCAGGAAATGTTTTCCCACTTTTTCTTCACCCCCTCCATCCCTCCCCTATTTTCTTTTTTTTTCTCTCTGTCTCTGTCTCTCTCCCTTTCTTCCTTCTTTGTCTGATATTGGCCCTCTAATTCTCTTATATTTTATTTTCCCTTCTTATTCTACTGCATAAGGAATATCCTTAACTTTGTCTTCCAACACATCTTTTGAATATTTCATTTTTACTTTCATGTTTTTAATTTATAAGAACTCTGATCTGAAGTTTGTTCTTTGAATTTTAAGTAAACATAGCGTTTATTTTACAGTTGCAAAAGTCTGTTCATTCCTTTGAAAATACTGAGCATGGTTCTTTTGATAGTTCTTCCTCCTGGCAGAGTCTCTGTTTATTCCAGGTTTTTCTCTTTTTCCCATTTGATTGCGTGGCTCTCATGTTAGAAGATTTCTCTGGATGTCTGATAATCTTTAGTCATCACTAACCTAGTTGGGAGCTTACAGCAAAGAAGCAGGTCTCACTGACTGTGAACTACAGTCCAAGGGAACTGGGGAACTTCTGATGTCATAATCTCTTTCCTCTTGGCTCAGCCACCGCCCCACTGAAATCATTCCAGTGTCCAGCCTGGAAGCCGAAGTCTTGAGCCCAGCTGGCAGTGGGGTGGGTGTGTTATTTCAGCATCTGCTATGAATGCGTCTAGTTAGTTGTTCTGCATCCCAACTCAAGAGGCTTAATGTACTTCCAGTTCAGACACTTTCTGTTTTACTCTCTTTAGCGAATAAGCCTTCAGTCTTCTGCTTGGAAGAGGAAGGGACAGACATCCAGTTATAGGATGGGCAAGCAGATTGGTGCTTTTAAAAATGTCTTAAAAGGATTTCAAACCCTGCACCACATTTTAGCCTCTCTTTTATCCCTTCTTCCTCCTTCCATCATTGTTGATGACTATTCATTCCTGAGCCTTTTAAGAGATTATTGAGCATCTATCAATTCATGGTTATTTCCAGACACAACTCAAAATTCAGCTTCTGGTGTCGTAAGCCACTTACCACGAAACATCTTCTTTCCATTTTCCCCTGTGTTTCGCTATAGTCTCCTCTTTAGTTTTCTCCATCTTTGTGAATTTACCATTTTTCAAACACACTTCATTTCCATTTTATGGAGATTTTAGAAGCGAGAAAATGTAAGTGTGTGTGTGTGTGTGTGTGTGCATGAGTGCGCGTGCGTGCATGTGTGCTTAATCTACCATCTTTAACCTGAAATTCAAGTCCTTGTCTTTCCCAAATCTTCCCAGATTGTACAAGTTAGAAGAAGACCCTCCAGGCACAATGCAAGACCCTGGGTGCACAGATCTTCAGCCACTCATGCCCCCTCCTCTGTGGTCAGAGAGAAGACTTCATTAAGGATACCACTGCTGGACTTCCCTGGTGGCTCAATGGTAAAAATCCACCTGCCAACACAGGAGATGCAGGAGAGGCGGGTTTGATCCCTGGATTGAGAAGATCCCCTGGAGAAGGTTTCCACCATGACCAGTGTTCTCGCCTGGAAAATCCCATGGACAGAACAGCCTGGTGGGCTACAGTCCACAGGATCACAAGACTCAGATATGACTTAGCAACTAAAAAAGGATCCCATTGCTATCTGAAGCCTCTTACTGGCCTCCTGCCTCTGCAGTCAAACTTACCTTACTCATCTGTGCTGTACACAGACAGGGAAAAGTCAAGGTCCTGAGGAAGCAGCGGAAACTCAGGGCTTATATCCAGAGCCCAAAGCCAGCACCGAAGCTTTGCAAGAGGAAGAAATCCTCCATGTTGCACAGCATTGATTTCAAGGTATGGAAAGTAAGAGAGTAGAATCCCTCATGTTCCCAACTCATGCCACTCTTTCTAACCTGATTCTGAACACTCCAGGCTCCCAAAGACATACCAGAATGGAAAAGCAAAGGGCAGCCATGTCTCTAAGCAGTGCGTGCCAAGAGAGGAGAGCACATGGGCAGTGGCGGTGTTTCACCTCAATGCAGGTGACAATGGAGTAGGCTGTCTGCAGAGAAGGTATGAGCAATAATGATGTTGTCCTGCTTTTTCTGATCTCCATGTACCGCCACGTCTAAAGAACATCAGTGAGAAAATACTCTCCATGGCTGCAGACTGCTCCTGTTACACTCTGCCCCCTGGCACCCCTCTGGGGATGATGTTACCTGTGGATGATGTGGTACCGCTGCAGATACTCCAGGGCCAGGGCCAGCTCGCAGATGTAGAGCTTCACATCCCCTTCTGTGAAATGTACATTCTGCTGCAGGTGATAACGCAGATCCCCTCCCAGCAGCAGGTCCACCACCATGAACATGTCCTCCTCATCCTGGAAGGAGTACCTAGGAGCACCGAGGAGCAGAGAAAGTTAGGGATGGAGATGTCTCCCATGCCCTCAAGACCAATGCCCCCATATTCCAGAAGCGCAAGCTGAGGCTCAGAGAGAGGCACTGATGCTAAGTCACAGTGCCCTGTGGTGAAGTAGCAGTCCTCTGGCTCTGAGCTGACAAATGGCACTTGAACCAATCCTGGTCTCCAATACATTACTTCATTTTTAGAGCATGCTTTAATTAGACATTGGCTGAGCACCTAAGAATTGATGCTTTCGAACTGTGATTTTGAAACAGACTCTTGAGAGTCTCTTGGACTGCAAAGAGATCAAACCAGTCAATCGTAAAGGAAATCAATCCTGAATATTCATTGGAAGGACTGATGCTGAAGCGGAATCTCCAATACTTTGTACACCTGTGGGAAGAGCTGGCTCACTGGAAAAGACCCTGATGCTGGGAAAGATGGAGAAGGGGATGACAGAGGATGAGATAGTTGGATGGCATCACTGACTCAATGGACATGAGTTTGGGTAAACTTCAGGGAGATGGTGAAGGACAGGGAAGCCTGGCATGCTGCATCCATGGGTTGCAAACAGCTGGACAGGACTCAGTGACTGAACAGCAAACATGGACTTCAGTAAGGTCTCCAAAGCTGCAGTCTCCTCTCCACTCCATTCCCCTGTCCTCCCCATATGTGCCACTCCCCACGAGGAGCTTGTTTCTGCAGCCCTAGAAGGCAATGATGCTCTGGCAAGAAACACCCAAGCTTTAAGGGAACTGGCAATTTCTACATGGATGGCTGCTTGGAACCCAGCTGGTGCCCAAGCTCTATGGAGAGACCACAAGAATGAAAACCAAGGTGCTCCACTCAACAGCCTCAGCTGAGCACCCAGTGCCAGCCATCGCCAATCAGCAGCCTTGGGAGTGATCCTTTGGGAATTTGGATATTTCGCTATAGTCCCAGCTGACATCATGTGGAGCAGAAGAACCACCCCAATGAGCCCAGCCAACTCACAGAACATGAGATAATTAAGTGATCATAATTTGAGCACTATGTTTTGGGGGTGTATTTTTTTCCCAAAGCAGTAAGAAATGCACTTAGGCCTTTTATGGATCGAAGAGACAACAGATAAACTCTAAGAATGGTGTCAAACAATTGTAAACTAGAATCACATCATAAAATGTTGTCACAATCCACATGGAACCATGGACTGTCATAAGGGCATTGCAGAATGACAAGATGTTGTTCTGGATGCTTAGATCTGGGTCTCAGATCCTTGAATATTATATCCTGGGCCAGTCAGGCTATCCCTCTTGTTGGATAGAAGAGGGAAGAAGGGCATTAATGTTAGGGTGAAAACAAGGACCCAGACCCCTCAGTCTTGCCTCATTTACAATTACCCACTGTTGGGATGCTGCTGCAGTTGCACACTGCTGTGTTTCCCTGATCTGGGTGTGCAGACCGGGGGAGGGAACCTGATTCAGTCATAGAAGAGGTGACAGGCCCTGTGCTTATGGGATGGAGAGCTCCAGAACTGGGAGGAACCTTAAATGACATCTAGTCTCATATGACACAGATTGGGAGCCAGAGAGAGCGAAGAAATGGCTGGTTTATGATCTAAATTTCTGGTCTTCTTTTTATGCTTGTCAATAGCGCTTTATAATTTTCTACTTAAAAGCCTGGCATGTATGCATTTTTATTATGATATTTTTATTATCATCATTGTTATTATCACACTTCATTATTGTTTTTTAAATTTATTCTTAATTGGAGGATAATTGTTTTACAATATTGTGTTGATTTTTGCCATACATCAGTATGAATCAGCTATAGGTATACATATGAAACCTCCCTATTGTTATAGTTTAAAATAGATTTTATTTGCAAAGATAGTCTTTTAAAGTAAGATGTACTCACAGGTCACTGCTAGGGAAAGATGTATTCTGGAATTGCTTATGTTTTATCTTGAATCTAGCAGCTTGGCTAGATTAATAGATTAACCTCTAGATTAATAGATTGGAGCTAGATTAATAGATTGGAGCTCGGCTAGATTAATAGATTAACCTCTTAATACTTTTCTAACACTTTTTCCACTTGTGAAAGTGTTAGTTGCTCAGTCATGTCCAATTCCTTGCAACCCCATGGATGGGGAACCCACAGGCTCCTCTGTCCATGGGGATTCTTCAGGCAAGAATACTGGAATAGGTTGCCATTCCTTCTCCAGGGGATCTTACCGACCCAGTGATCGAACTCAGGTCTCCTGCATTGCAGGTAGATTCTTTACTTCTTGAGCCACCAGGGAAGCCCCACTTTTTCCATTTATTACATGAAGATGATGATTCTTCCACAACAACTGCCGTGTTCATATATCCTTGCAATCCTTATGCCCCCTGCTTCTTTTTCCTTGTTTTATTTTACTATCCAGGGCCTCCAGTAAAATACTGATTATAAGAGGTGAGATCGTGCATTTTCATTTTGTTCTGGGATTTAGTAAACTCTATTAAACAAATTTTTGCTGTAGATATTTGGTGAATAACATTTTTTTTGGCCACACATGTGGCTCTTAGTTCCCTGACTAGGAGTGAACCCGTGCCTCCTGCATTGGGAGCGTGGAGTCTTAACCCCTGGACGACTGCCACTGGACAACATTTATCCAGTTAAGAAAGTTGCTGTCTAGACTGCTAAGAAATTTTACTGAGTGGGTTCAGAGGCTTTTTTTAACATTAAAATGTCTTTGCATTTCTAAACTAAACCTTACTTGATAAACACACTCATATATGTATATCTAAGTAAATAAGACATATATATGTATCTATTATATATAACATGTATATAATAAATATACACATCATATAGAAGTATAATATATATAACATATACTATATGTACTTTTAAAAACTGGATTCATGTTTTTCATTTAGGATTTTTGCATCAAATGTTACAATTGACACTAGCTCAAATTTTCCTACCTTTGTCCTGACCCAGTTTTGCTATCATGATGATACTGACTTTGTATGATGAAGTGATTTTTTTTTTGGTATATGTTCAAGAAAAGTGCATAAGAGACACCATTTGGTTGCAGAATGTGTGGTCTCAAAACACCCTGCATTCCCTATTTCTAATTCATGTGGGATTTTCCCTCCTCACTTAAGGTGTACCTGTTGGATGTCTGATGATTCCTGCTTCTTCTTCTCAACAAAGAGAGGATAAATGACTAGGAAATTTATGCATCTCTATTGCACTCATTTCATATGATAGTAAAGTAATGCTCAAAATTCTCCAAGCTAGGCTTCAATAGTATATGAACCAAGAACTTCCAGATGTTCAAGCTGGATTTAGAAAAGGCAGAGGAACCAGCGATCAAATTGTCAACATCCATTGGATCATACAAAAAGCAAGAGAATTAAAAAAAAAAAACTACTTCATTGACTACGCCAAAGCCTTTGACTGTGCAGATCACAACAAACTATGGAAAATTCTTTAAGAGATGGGAATACCAGATCACCTGACCTGCCTCCTGAGAAATCTGTATGCAGGTCAGAAGCAACAGAACTGGACATGGAACAACAGACTGGTTCCAAATTGGGAAAGGAGTATGTCAAGGCTGTATATTGTCACCCTGTTTTTTTAATTTGTATGCAGAGTACATCATGAGAAATGCTGGGCTGGATGAAGCACAAGCAGGAATCAATGTTGCCGGGAGAAATATCAATAATCTCAGATATGCAGATGACACCACCCTTATGGCAGAAAGGGAAGAAGAACTAAAGAGTCTCTTGAAGAAAATGAAAGACAAGAATGAAAAAGTTGGCTTAAAACTCAACATTCAGAAAACTAAGATCATGGCATCCAGTCCCATCACTTCATAGGAAATAGATGGGGAAACAGTGGAAACAGTGTCAGACTTTATTTTTCTGGGCTCCAAAATCACTGCAGATGGTGATTGCAGCCATGAAATTAGAAGATGCTTGCTCCTGGAAAGAAGAACTATGACAAACCCTAGACAGCATATTAAAAAGAAGAGACATTACTTTGCCAACAAAGGTCTGTCTAGTCAAAGCTATGGTTTTTTCAGTAGTTGTGTATGGATGTGAGAGCTGGACCATAAAGAAGGCTGAGTGCTGAAGAATTGATGCTTTTGAACTGCGGTGTTGGAGAAAACTCTCAAGAGTCCCTTGGACTGCAAGGAGATCAAACCAGCCAGTCCTAAAGGAAATTAACTCTGAATATTCACTGGAAGGAATGATCCTGAAGCTGAAACTCCAATATTTTGGCCACCTGATGTGTAGAACCAATTCATTAGGAAAGACCCTGATGCTGGGAAAGATTGAGGGCAGGAGGAGAAGGGGACTACAGTGGATGAGATGGTTGGATGGCATCACCGAGTCAATGGACATGAGTTTAGCAAGCTCCAGGAGATTGTGAAGGACAGGGATGCCTGGACTGCTGCAGCTCATGGGGTTGCACAGAGTCAGACACGACTGAAGGACTGAACAACTGGCCACTGGTGTTGGTTCGCCAGGCCTTCTTGTGGATGCTCTTGTAATCAGCTTGTGGACACTGAAAGAAAAACCTCTTCCTCTAGGTGTGCTTGACCAGAAGCTGTAACTGTGGGACTGTCTAGATCCTGTTGCCCAAACGAAGATAAGACCCACCTGAAGCTGCAGGGAGTTGAGCCAGGCTGAGGCCCTGCTGGAGGTGTGGGCTCCAGCCCAGGCAGAAGAGTGGTCTGTCCCTGCATTTCATGTTTACATGGACAATGGCTGTACTTTTGATTAAAGCTACTTAACATTGTGCTTCATTCCCTTGGAACTGAAAGAGTCATTTGATGAATCCTTCTACTTATTTGCTACTGTAGAGAAAGGTTTGTGAGTGAAGTGAAGTTGCTCAGTTGTGTCCAACTCTTTGCGACCCCCTGGACAGTAACCTAACAGGCTCTGCAGTCCATGGGATTTTCCAGGCAAGAATACTAGAATGGGCTGCCATTTCCTTCTCCAGGGGATCAAAGGTTTAGATGCTCAAAAAGGAATGATAGGAATCAGCTATAATATGCCTCCTACAGATCCTCAATTTATATTCCAATAGTTGATGGACTATTGAAATGCTATGTTAATAACAGTGAGTTCCGCACTCTCAATTCACAGCTAACCAGTCAAAGGGCATCTCATTCAATATTCCATCAGAACTGTTTGGAAGAGCGACATGAATTTTCAGGAGAGAAATATGCAGAGTGGAATGAATTCTAAAGAGGATATTCAAAATGCAAAGAGAACAGTAATTTAGGCAATAACTCTGGTTACAGCTTTTTCTCACTGCGGATCCTTTGTCACCTGGGCCATGGACTCTGCATTCCCCAGGAGTCTCAGTGCTATTATCTGAGAACATTGATCTCCCCATGGTTTTGTGTTGTTCTACAGCTCTGTGCTCTTGTCTCTTTTGCTTCTCCTTGGATTGGAATTACAATTACGTTCTCATGATACTGTTGCATATTGTCATGAAAATGAGGAATGAGAAACCTACACTGGATTACAGTAACAGTGACCATGGAGAAATCAACATTCAAGATCAAAAAGGTCAGGAGCTAGAAAGGCATCAGTCCAGGCCTGGACATCGACACGGGCCACCATGGTGGCTCAGTGGTAAAGAATCTGCTGGTCAGCGCAGGAGTGGCAGAACACGCAATTCTGAGCCCTTGGTGGGGAGATTCCCCTGGAAAAGGAAATGGTAACCTGCTCTAGCATTCCTGCTGGGTTAATCCCACAGACAGAGGAGCCTGGCAGGCTACAGTCCATAGGATCACAGAGTCAGGCGTGACTGAGCATGAACACACAGCATGAAGAACCCCATGTCTGTTGGGTTTTTTTTTTTTAAGCATTTGCTACCTTATTCCAAAATAGATTAAAAGTAACTTGCTAAATACATGTAACATAATACAATTGAAAATAAGTAAACTATCGGTCAAGTCAAAGAATAAAAAAGAAAGTCAAGAAAATGGATGCAGGCAAAAATAGCCCCATTCATGCTCAAAGAACCTGCCTGCTTGCCAGAAGTGGGTCATCAATGGGTCTCTAACCTTCCCCAGCAACCAGAACAAAGTGAGAAACATGACCAGCTCCATGATTCAAGGGTCAAGATGAAAAAAAAATCACTTGTTTACTTTTATGATTCATATGTTTATTACTGGTACAGAAGCCAGAGCGACATCTCTCCCACTGGCTTCTTACAAACATGGCATTCTGTAACGTGCGATCAATGAGCTACATGCAATTGTTCTGTGGACTTCTTTGGTTGTTCGGTGGTTAAGACTCCGCGGTCCCAAAGCAAGAAGTCTGGGTTCAGTCCCTGGGCAGGGAACTAGATCCCACATGTCGCAACCAAGAGTTCACATGCTGCCACTGTAAGATCTTGCATGTCCACTCCAGTACTCTTGCCTGGAAAATCCCATGGATGGAGGAGCCTGATAGGCTGTAGTCCATGGGGTCGCTAAGAGTCGGACACGACTGAGGGAATTCACTTTGAGTTTTCACTTTCGTGCATTGGAGAAGGAAATGGCAACCCACTCCAGTGTTCTTGCCTGGAGAATCCCAGCAACAGGGGAGCCTGGTGGGCTGCCGTCTATGGGGTCACACAGAGTCGGACACGACTGAAGCAACTTAGCAGCAGCAGCAGCAGCCAAATAAAAAGTAAATATTAAAAAATAATAAAATAGCTCTGAACAGAGTCACAAGTTTAACAGGAGATTTTTTTTTGCATGATGTTCCTCAGTGTAGGCTGAATGTGTCAAAGCCCAAGTCCATAAAAACAGTGCTTCGTGGGGCAATAGCAAGGTGGTCTGGACAGCATGATCATGGATGAACTTTCTTAATAAAAGAAATGATGGCAGATGGCCTCAGGGACTACTTTACAAACATGAGCTCATGCACACACCAACAAAGACTCTGTAGGCTTCTACCATACAGCCAGCCCTGTGCCAGAAGCTGGGGTTCAGCGGGAGAAGCTGTCCCAGATGTCTCACCTGAGTTTGGGATAGCCATAAGGGGTCTGGAGTTCAATGTTCCCTGCCAGGAAAAGTGCCCCAGGTGAGCCATTGCTGCATTTCCATTTCCTGCCCTTGGCCGTGAACCTACAGTCCCAAGGAGATTCTTGTCACTGTCATCCCTACCTAATCACTCGCAATGTTCCCTAACCCTGCCTTTCTACTCCTTTTCATCCATCATCCTCTTTCAGTTTAGAGCAGTAGCTTCCAACCAGGGGTACCTTTGCTCTCATGGGGACATTTGACAACATCTAGAGACATTTTTGGTAGTTACAACTGGGGGAATGGGTGCTACTGGCCTCTAGTAAGTAGAGGTCAAGGTTGCTGTTAAACATCCTACAGTGCACTGGACGCCCGATCACAAAGTGGGACCTGGCCCCGAATGTCCACAGCACCAAGGCTAAGAAGCCCTGGTTTAGATAGATGTACCCCTCTTAGGGGGCTTCCCTTGTGGCTCAGCTGGTAAAGAACCCACCTGCAATGCAGGACACCTGGGTTCAATCCATGGGTTGGGAAGATTCCCTGGAGAAGGGAAAGGCTACCCATTCCAGTATTCTGGCCTAAAGAATTCCAAGGACTATACAGTCTATGGGGTTGCAAAGAGTCGGACATGACTGTTAACCTGGAAGATTAAGCTGGGTGACCCTTTTTATGTCTCTGTGCACCCTGTGCTGCCCACAGTGTGCCAGGCACTGCCCCATGTACCCTATGTCTATTAACTCATCACATCCTCTCAACGGCCCTTGGAGGTAAGTGTTACCATGAGCTGCCTTTGGCAGACTGGACACACTGAGACTCAGAAAGATGAAGGACTATTTTCCAACTGACCCAGCCAGGAAATGGCAGAGCTAAGAGCTGAACCAAGATGATTTCTCCACCTCCAGATTCTAGAATTGTTACAGGAAGTAAGGTCTGGCTGCTTGCTGTTTGAAAGCCAATCAAGAAGCAAGATACGTGGAAAAAAAGTTTGCTTTATTTCGGATGTCAGTAACTGAGGGAAGGGCGAACTCATGTCCAAAGGTGAATTCACGTCCAAAGATGAACTTATGTCCAACAATCAGTGGGCAAGAGCTTTTAAAGGCCGTGCAGTGGGAGGTTGGGGGGGCTACATGTAGAAAGAGCACAGTCAGTTCTTGACATCTTGAAATCAGTCTGGTCAGTTATCTTGATTGTTTTAAGCAGTGATTGGTTTTCAGGGTTCCAGGGCCAGTTTGTCCCTATTTCCTTGAGGCCAGTTCTTGGAACTGTGGCGGCTTATGTGAGGGCCATAGTCTGGTCATCATGTGGCCAGACCTTCTTCTACCTGGTGGGGGTTTAAGTATCTACAAGACAGCTCAGCTCAGAATATTATCTACAGCCCTTGACGAGGACCTAAAGTCCTGACTTTGTATAACAACTATCATTTTGCCCCGTTTGACTGCTTCCCTTGGTTTCTTCATTCTCTCACTTCTCTGGTTAAACTTACTCTTTGGCTAAAGTGTTTCCACAGACAAAAGGCAGGCTGAGGACATGGTGCCAAAGGACCATAGGGTCCTGCTCCGTTTCAGAATCCCCACTCAGGGCTCTGGTGGCACTTTCCTTGTGGCACAGGGACCCCCCTCTCTCCTGGTCTCTTCTCCCCACCAGACAGCCAGCTATCTGGCACAGGGACCAAGCTGTTTTTAGCTTTGTGCCCTTGCATTTAGCCCATTACCCAGAGCATCAGACACACCCAAGAATGAATGAATCATAAACACCCCAAGGACCCATAGTCTATGTGGCAGATCAGTCTGTCAATTTCATGCTGAAGCTTGAGGGAGCCAGGAGATAGTAGTGAAAGAAATATGGGAGGTGGTGGGTTGATGGGAAAGGAAAGCTTTGTGTTGGGCACTGGTCTCTGTGTGATGTTTACATCATTGATTCCAGGAGCTTCTTGTCCTTCACACTCCTCCCCACCTGCCAGCTACACAGCAGGTTTTGCAGACTCTAAAGTACCGTCTCTCTGTGTAACTGCAGAACCCTGTTCTTGTGACTTAATGGTTTCATTTAATTTGTAAATTAAATTTGTGCTTGCTCCTGCTTTTGTCTAAAGGTTTTGCAGTGCCTAACAAAGTAAGACTGATGGAGAGGGAAAATGTGGAAGGAAGGAGAGGCGAATGGTGCGTTCATGTGGACAAACTGACTGTGAGCATGGTTCCACCTCCTTTGCAGGGCACAGCAACAAGGCAGGGCAGGACAGACAATCTGCGCTCACTGTCTGAATGAGATGGAGCCAAGCCTCTCCCCTTGGGCTGAATTCCAAAAGAAACGCACAATTTGCATTCTTTACAAAGGGGCGTGGAGTAAGAAACAGGAAGTGAATAATGGTAATTCACACTAGTAGAGTGTGTCCTCTGTATATCTCTGTATTCCTGGGAGATATTGGTCCTTAGTTTTCTCTCACTGCACTATCTTTATCTGCCTTTGGTATCAGGGTAATACAAGTTCATAAAATGAATTGGGAAGTGTTCATTTTTCTTCTTTCCTAGATTTCCTGGAAGAGATTGTATAAAATAGGTATTAGTTCTTTAAATATTTGTTAGAACTCTCTAGTGAAACTATCTGGACGTGGAATTTCATTCTTCAGGAGCTTTTAAATTATGAATTCAGTGTATATAAAAGTGATAGGATTATTTAATTTTTTCTTGCTTAAGTGTTGGCAGTATGTAGATTTTGAGAAATTGCTCCATTTCTTCTAAACTGTCAAATTTATGAGTATAAAGCTTTTCACAGTATTCCCTTGTTATCCTTTTTAATGGCTGAAGAATCTTTAGGGATAGCCTCTGTTTTATTCCTGATTTTCATAATTTGTATCTTCTTGCAGTTTCTATTTGTCAGACTTGCTAAAGTTTCATCAGTCTTTTTCTGAAGAACAAGCTTGCTGCTCCATTGATTTTTTTTTTTCTATTGCTTTTTTCTTTTCAATTTCATTGATTCCACTCTATTATTTCCTTCTTTTTCTTTGGGTTTATTTTTCTAATCATTTTTTAGTTTTTTGAGATGAAAAATAGATCGAAATTTGAGACCTTTTCCCTTTTCTAATGTAAGCATCCAGAGCTATAAATTTATAAATCATCACAGCTTTAGCTGAATCCTACAGATTTTGTGTTTTCATTTGCACTTGTATGTATCTTTATCTCTTCTGAGGTCTCTTCTTTAACCCAAGGATTATTAGAAGTCTGTATTTAATGAACAAGTGTCTGGAGATTTTCCTACAGTCCTCCTGTGAGTATGATCCAGTGTGGTTGCATTATGGTCATAGCACATGTTCTGTTATGATTTCATTTTTAAAGTTTGTTGAGGTTTGTTTTATGAACCAAGAACCATATATATTATATGTGAACTTTCCACGGATACTTGAGAAAGAAGTCCTTTCTGCTGTTACTTGTTGAAACGTTCTACAAATATCAGTTAGGTACTCTTGGTCATGGTGAAGTTCATCCTTTTATATCTTTGCTGACTTTCTGTCTAAAAGTTCTATCAATTGCTAAGATGCCCCCAGGTATAATTGTGGGTTTTTCTGTTTTTCCTTCCAGTGCTATTAAATTTTGTCTCATGCATTTGGAAATTGTGGTGGTTGACTCATTTATAACATTATTTGAATCATCTTAATATAGTGCCCTATATCATATTACCATCTATAAATTTCATTTTCTATTTATAAATATTATCTATTTTCTACTGAGTCTCAGCACAGCTGGTTTTACTTGTCCCTTGTTATAAGCAATGCTGCAGTGATGCTCTCTACATATTTCTTCTTATGCTCACAGGCACAAGATAGCTTGTTAAACAAATGCACCGAGAACCAACTGTATGTCAGACACTGGTCTAGGTGCTGTAGATACGTAAGTAAACAACAGAAATCATGTCCTGTCGCTGTGGGATTACATATAGTGAAGTAAGCAACCGGCACAGTGGGAAGTGCATAGAAAGCCTTAAGGGGAACTAGCTATAACAATGAGTGGCTAAATGAATAATGCTAACATTCTGATGATAAATATATGGAATGATGAATGTGTATCACATTCTTACTCTTGAAATCCTTGCAATAACTCCAGAGGAATATACAATTATACCTATTTTGTGCGTGCTCACATGTGTGATAAGTTGCTCAGTCGTGTCAGCCTGTTTGGGACTCCAGGGACTGCATGCAGCCCACCAGGCTCCCCTGTCCAGGGAATACTGGAGTGGGTTGCCATTTCCTCCTCCAGGGATTGAACCTATGCCTCCTGCATCTTCTGCATTGCAGGAGGATTCTTTACCACTGTGCCACCAGAGAAGAGCTTACACCTAAGCCCAGACAAGCACCTAGAAAGTTTACCTTATTTAAAGTCATACACTTGATTTATTTTTAAAAGGAGGAGGGGCATATTAACCAGTGGCAAATGGGAGGTTTTTCAGTAAACAGTTCTGCATCAATTGTATGTCTATGAGGAGAAAAATGAATTCTGACAGCCCGTATATCATACCCACCTAAAAATTTCAGAAGGACTGTAAATCTTAAAGTATGATACAAAACAGTAAAATTTCTAGAGAAAAAATATATGGGAGAAGAGTACAGGGAATAAAGACTGATGGCTAATAGATATTAAATGCTTTTTAGGGATGACAGAAATGTTCTACAATTGGATAGTGGTGATGGTTACACAACTTGTGAATATATTTAAAACTACTGAATTGTGCATTTAAAATTGTGTATGTGCAAATTTTATAGCATGTGAATTTATATCTCAATGAAACTGTTATCAAAAAAGCAATGTACACAACAATGTTCAGTATACTAAGCCATTTTTTTTAGAAAAAGGAAATAATATATGGGTTATTTATGCATACATAAAAGATCGCTGGAATTATAAGATTGACAACGGTGATCTGGGCAGGATCACTTGATGGCCTGGTTTTAGGACTAGAAGAAGGAATTTTCACTATTTACCCTTTTGCATGATGGTTAGTAACACTGACATAAACATGAATAGTGGAGGACAGAGGGGCCTGGGGTGCTGCAGTCCATGGGGTCACAAGGAGTCAGTTAGCAACTGAACAGCAATAACAAATTATGAACCATATGAAAATACCTATTCAAAAGTGAATAAAATTAGCTTAACTTCATACATTTAAAGTGAAAGAAAAAAGGGCAAGAGATTTGAAGAGCTGCTTGAACAAAAGGAGGGATATACAACTAGTATATATACAAAATATATAAAGCGTTCAGCATCATTAGAGAAGTACAGGTCAAAATGAAAATGTGGTTTCTCATCCGCCCAACAAAACGGCTAAAATAAGAACTAGGGGCAACAGCAAAAGTTGCTGGCTCTGAAACAGGCCTGCCTGTCATACACTGCTGACTGTAGTCCAAATCGGCCAAATGCTTTGGAAAAGTACTTAGTAGTATCTACTCTGAGTATCTACGGTACTCAGGTTGAATATCTACTCTAGCAAAGTAATGTTCAAAATACTCCAAGCCAGGCTTCAACAGTATGTGAACTATGAACTTTCAGATGTTCAAGCCGGATTTAGAAAAGGCAGAGGAACCAGAGATCAAATTGCCAACATCCGCTGGATCATAGAAAAAGCGAGAGAGTTCCAGAAAAACATCTACTTCGGCCTTATTGACTACGCCAAAGCCTTTGACTATGTGGATCACAATAAACTGTGGAAAGTTCTTCAAGAGATGGGAATACCAGACCACCTGACCTGCTCCCTGCGAAATCAGTATGCAGGTCTAGAAGCAATGGTTAGAACTGGACATGGAACAACAGACTGGTTCCACATCAGGAAAGGAATACGTCGAGGCTGTGTATTGTCACCCTGCTTATTTAACTTATATGCAGAGTACATCATGCAAAATGGATGAAGCACAAGCTGGAATCAAGATTGCTGGGAGAAATATCAATAATATCAGATATGAAGATGACACCACCCTTACGGCAGAAAGAGAAGAGAAACTAAAGAGCCTCTTGATGAAAGTGAAAGAGGAGAGTGAAAAAGTAGGCTTAAAACTCAACATTCAGGAAACTAAAATCATGGCATCTGATCCCATCACTTCATGGCAAATAGATGGGGGAAACAATAAAAACAATGACAGATTTTATTTTGAGGGGCTCCAAAATCACTGCAGATGATGACTGCAGCCATGAAATTAAAAGACGCTTGCCCTTTGGAAGAAAAACTATGACCAACCTGGACAGCATACTAAAAAGCAGAGACCTTACTTTGCCAACCAAGGTTCATTTAGTCAAAACTATGTTTCTTCCAGTAGTAATGTATGGATGTGAGAGCTGGACTATAAAGAAAGCTGAGTGCCAAAGAACTGATGCTTTTGAACTTAGGTGTTGGAAAAGACTCTTGAGAGTCCCTTGGACTGCATGGAGATCCAACCAGTCCACTCTAAAGGAGATCAGTCCTGAATTGGGAGAACTGATGCCAAAGCTGAAACTCCAATACTTTGACCACCTAATGTGAAGAACTGGCTCATTGGAAAAGACTCTGATGGTAGGAAAGATTGAAGGCAGGAGGAGAAGGGGACGACAGAGGATGAGATGGTTGGATGGCATCACAGATTCGATGGACGTGAGTTTGAGTAAGCTCTAGTTCGTGATGGACAGAGAAGCCTGGTGTGCTGCAGTCCATGGGGTCGCAAAAGTTAGACATGACTTAGTGACTGAACTGAACTAAACTTAGGTTGAACATGGTTTCCCTGGTGGCTCAGTAGTAAAGAATCCACCTGCCAATGCAGGAAACGTGGGTTTGATCCCTGGTTTGGGAAGATCCCTGAAGAATGAAATGGCAACTCACCCTAGTATTCCTGTCTGGGTAATCCTAAAGGACAGAGGAGCCTGGGAAGCTACAGTCCATGGGGTCACAAAGAGTTGGACATGACTTAGTGACTAAGTAACAACTCAAGCTGAACAAAAACATGACCAGTTACCCAACAATTTCTTTCTTCTGCAGATATCCAGCAAAGACATTCACCTGCATATACAAAAATACATGCACCAAAATGTTTGCACCAAGAGTTTTGATTATGAATGTATTAATTTGCAGGGATACCATAACAAAACACCATAGACAGGGGTGGAGTGGGTGAGGATTTAAAAGACAGCAATTTACTCTCTCACAATTTGGCAGGGTTGAAAGTCCATCAAAGTGTCAACTTGGGGCCTCTCCCTTGGGTTTGCTGATGGCTGTCTTCTCCATGTGTCCTCATATGATTGCCCTCTGTGTGTGTCTGTGTTCAAATTTATTCTTCTTATAAGGAGATCAGTCAGATGGATTAGGATTCACCTTAATGACCTGATTTACCCTTAATTACTTCTTTAAAGACCCCCACCCCCCGCCGCTGTCTTCAAACATGGTCAGATTCTGAGGCACTGGGGGTTTAGATTTCAACACATTTACTTTGAGTGGACACAATTCAGCCCCAGTGAGTCTGTTATCTATTCACAGATCCGTTTGCCACTTGGGCCTTCTCTTCTGTGCATCCTGTTATTCATCATCCATTTATCTATGGAGCTGTTTGATTCTCTAATTAGTCATGTGTGTGAGTGTGAGTGTGTGTGTGTTTTAGTTGCTCAGTTGTGTCCAACTCTCTGCAACCCCATGGACTATAGCCTTCCGGGCTCCTCTGTCCATGGAATTCTCCAGGCAAGAATACTGGAGTGGGTAACCATTCTCTTCTCCAAGGGGATCTTCCTGACCCAGGGATCAAACCTGGCTCTCTCGCATTGCAGGCAGATTCTTTACTCGATTCTGAGAAGCCCTAGTTATTTGTAGGCGCTGTTTACACATTGGAGACTAAACTTTGGACATGTATATCTGCTGACAATACCTTCTCTCAACCAGTGTTCTGACTATTCACTTTGTTTCCTGCAGGGATCTATTTCCATGCAGCAGCTTAAACTTGTTAATTGTATCTTATTTTCTGTCCCTTTGATCTATCTCCACATGAGACAGCTGAAAGTCTCTCATCAAATATTTGATTTGTTATATTTTCTTGATTCCAGCAATTTTTGCTTCATGTATTTTTCAATTTTGTATCAGCATACAACTTCAGAGATGTGAATTTTTCTTATCATTTTGTAGTTTATTCTCATTACCCTGAAAAAAAATTTTTCCTGTGATGTCAATTTTGACCTATATTCTTTTCCTGATCTATCTTTTTACATCTCATTATATATAGTTTTTCACTATCTATCTTCATGTTTTTGCTGCATTCTTATAAATAGGCCATGCATAGATTTTTAAAAAATATCCAAACTGAGAGTGTGACTATTGTTAGTGAGAACAGTATGCTCACCCCTGTTACAGTGACTGATGTTACTGCTATCTTTATGTACAGTGGTTTCTGTCTACCAGACTTTTCTCTTCTTCAAGTGCATTGATTCAGTTTCTTTAATTCCCCCTCTCGGCTGTTTCTAAACTTTTAGTGCTTACATTTAAATTTTAACATCTACATCATCTTACTTAGCAAGGTATTGAATTAAACAATATTTCTACTTTCTTTTTAAAAAACATAGAAGTAGTATGTTTTACTATGATCACCTCTTTTTATATATCCTTTATTGTTACCTAGTCTTTTTTAACCTAGTTTTTAGAATTAAATTTTATTTATGTTAGTCTTGTTCAATTTTGTCACTTACATATATACATATATTCTTTGAAATAATTTTAAATATAACACAATATATTTTATATATAATAAGATATATATTATATACACAATAATTATATATATGTAATATATACAAATAAAACACATGTACTTGTGGCTTGTAAATAATAATTCAATAAACTCTATAGCTACTACCCAAATTAAACAGAACCTGATTCTGAAAAGATGGTGGAAAACACCAGGAACTTATTCCAACTTCAACAACAACTGCACTGGTAGAATGTCTGATGCAATTATTTTGGAACTCTGGAGTCTGACGAAGGCTTGCCACTTTCAAGGAAAAGGCCTGGACTGAAGTTAATTGTGGTTAATCTCAGCGCTTAGTACAGCAGCAGCTACCCATCTCTCACCCCCAGGCCCAGAGCAGGCAGCTGTTCTTGTGTTCCAGGAGCAGCTGGCACACAACTTGCAGAAGGCAGGGTGGGCCAAAAGGACCCTGACCTTCAAATACTGGAGATCTGTGACCTGACTGCTAACTGTTGCTTCTGACCTCAGAAGCGAAGATAAAGAGGTCGGGGAGCATTGCTGTTGTACCTCCCATTATTGTTGTGAACTCCTCCCCCTGAAGTGGCTGAAGCGATCTTCAGGGGACTTAAAGGGCTTGTACCCATTTCACCCCACTTTCATTTTTCACTTTTCCTCTTTTGGGAGTCAGATATTAAAGACTAGTACATTTAAAACCACACTTATGGGGAAAATTAGAAATTCCCCATGCATGCACAGGGAAAAGCGTAGTTTCAGGAAAAAAAAAAAAAATTAAAAAGACCTAAAGTTTACACTTCAGGCTGATCCCTGGCAAAAGGACAACAGTTAAAAATACAAAAGATCCTGAGGAAGGGAAGAATTTGATTCCTGAGTTACCAATTATTAGATTAAAATGTCAAGTTTTGAAAAAAAAGTGTCATAAGACATACAAAGAAGTCAGAAAGTAAGAAAGCCCATTCAAAGGGAAAAAATAAACTAGAAACTGTCCCTGTGACAAGATCTCATAGCAGATTTAGTAGACAAACACTTTGAAATAATGGTCTTAAAGATGCTCAAAGGACTAGAACTAAAGGAAGCTGTGGAGATATTCAAGCAAATGATACACAAACAAAATGGAAATATCAAAAAGAGCTAGAAAACCTAAAAAGAAACCGAAAAGAAATTCCAGAACTAAAAATTATAATAACTAAAATGAAAAATCACTACAGGGATTCAAAGGTAGATTTCAACCAGTAGAAGAATGAATCAACAATGTTGAAGCTAGGCCAATGGAAATTATTGAGGCTGAAGAAGAGAAAAGAAAGAGATCGAAAAAAAACAAACAGAGCATGAGGGTCCTCTGAGATACCATCAAGTGGATCAACACAGACGTCATAGGAGTCCGAGAAGGAAAAGACAGAAAGAGGCAGAGAGACTATTTGGAGATATAACGGCTGAGGTGTCCCAAATATGAAGAAGCACATGAATAGATACATCCAAGAAGCTCATGAAGTCCAATAGGATGAACTTAAAGAGACCCACACTGAGACACATTACAAAAACTGGGGAAAACCAAAGACATAGTCTTGAAAGCAGTAAGAGAGAGTCAATCTGCCATATAATATAAAGGGAAGTCGCTCAGTTGTGTCCGACTCTTTGCGACCCCATGGACTGTAGCCCACCAGGCTCCTCCATCCATGGGATTCTCCAGGCAAGAGTACTGGAGTGGGTTGCCATTTCCTTCTCCAGCCATATAATATAAGGGAGACACAAAAGATTATCTACAGATTTCTCATCAAAAATTTGGAAACCGGAAGTCAGGGGGCTGATATACTCAAAGTTTTAAAATAACAACAAAACAACTCTCAAGCAAGAATCTTATATCCAACAAACAGTCCTTCAAAAGGAAGGGAGAAAATAAGACTCCCCAGATAAATAAAGTTGAGGAATTTCATTACCTCTAGACCTGCCTCATAAGAAATTCTCAGGGCAGTCCTATAGGCTGACACAAAAGGATACTAGACAATTTGAAGCCATAGGAAGAAATATAGGTCTCAATAAAGGTAAATACAGGGCCAATATAAAAGCTAGTATGGTTGTAACAACAGTTTGTAATCCCACTTTTTATTTTTACATGGTTTGCGAGATAAATATTTTTGAAAAAGCAATTATTAGTCTAAAAGTATTATTATAACCTTAGTGTGTAACTCCACACTTTATTTTCTACATAATTTAAGGCACTAGTATATTTAAAAAAAATATTAGTTAATGCTTTTAGATACACAATGTGGTGGTGGTACTGTTTAGCTGCTAAGTCATGTCTGACTCTTTTGTGACCCCATGACCATAGCCCAACAGGCTGCTCTGTCCATAGGATTTCCCAGACAAGAATGCTGGAGCGGGCTGCCACTTTCTTCTTTAGGGGATCTTCCCAATCCAGGGATCAAACCTGTGTCTCTTGCATTGGCAGGCAGATTCTTTACTGCTGAGCTACCTGAGAAGCCCAGATGCGCAATATATAAAGGTGTGATTCTGGGACGTCAAGCACTAAAATGAGTGGGGATGGAGGTGTAAAGGAATGGAGTGTGTGTGTGTTACTTAAGTTAAACTGGGGTAAATCCAAATTAGTGTTATAATCTTAGGATGTCAAATTTAACTCCATGGTAACCACAAAGAAAATAGATACAGAATGCACACAAAAGAAATGAAATAGGAGACTGAACATTTCACTACAAAAAATTAGCTAAACACAAAAGAAGACAATAATGAAGAAAATGAGATGCAAAAAGCTGTAAGGTATACAGAAAACAAATAGCAAAGTGACAGGAAACGAACTACCACCTTGTTAGACAGCCTTAAAAGGAAGGAAATTCTGACTTACTCTACAACATGAATGAACCTTGAAGACATCATAGTGAGTGAAATAAACCAGTCACCAAAAGTCAAATACTGTATGATTCCACTTTTATGATCTTAGAGTAGTCAAAATCATGGAGACAGAAAGAAGAATGGTGGGTCCAGCGATGAGGAAGGGGAGAATGGGGACTTATGGAATAGATTTTTGCAGAATAAAAAGAGTTCTGGAGATAGACAGGGTTGATGATAATATGAATGTACTTTCTACCATTGAACTGTACACTTTTAAATGGTTATGATGGAAAATTTTATATGTGTGATCTGCCAGAATAAAAAATTAAATTAAAAAAACAAAACTCAGAATCTGACCAATAGCATCTAAGTACTTGCAGACTTCCCTTCAATTACATCTTCCTGTATCTCCCAGATAGAATTTCATTCTTTTTTAAAAAATTTATCCTTCTCTTACTACTTTATAGATTTTTAAACTATTTATTTATTTTTAAAATTTTATTTTTACTTTATTTTACTTTACAATACTGTATTGGTTTTGCCATACATTGACATGATGTATAGAACGGACTTTAGGACTATTTTATAGATTTAATACCATTATGCATCTATCTAAAATGTGTTGTCTGGTTTAGCATAATTCAACATGTATACACTGGTACTTATTACATAGCAGTACTTCTCAGTAACAATATAGGTAATGTACATTCAAGCCATAGTACTTGTGAGGTGTACACTTCGGGTATCAAATTCACATGAAATAATCTGTTTTTTGTTTCCAGAGCCCTTCAGAGACTTTCTTGTTGTATCCTTCATTGCTGGACATTTTTTTTTCTGGTTGACTTTTCAATGAAGGCACAACCTTCAGAAGGTTCTCAGTGTATGTGGAGGTCTCAGTTCATACTCTCCATCTTACATTTGCCCAAAGTCTAATCTTCTACCCCTGGGGGTGCCGAACCCTAAGTCCCAGTGTAACTGAGGCCAGTGGCCTCACCTGCTTCTGGGCAGCTAAGGTGTCAGTGCATATTCTTCATGTGCCGGTTTTCGGTGGCCATCTGCTGGCACATGAAGGTTTTCTTTTCTTTGAAGTCAAATTCTGTACTTAAAATAATTTTTAAAAAAAGTTTCATCCTATGTTTCTTGGTCTTTTTACTGAGAGGCTTTTCATGTCCTGTATTAGAACACTGCTTTGCCATAAGTAGAAACCAACATGGCATCTTGAATGACAGCTTTTTTTTTTTTTTTTGCTTTTGCTCACCACCCCTGGGACCCTTCACCAGTCATCCCATTCACCTTGCCATTAAGCAGCATCAATGCGGACTGCAAAGTGAGGCTTTTTGATCAGTCACTCTCAAAAAGGGCATTCTAAATATGGATATCTCTGCACTCATCTCACACGCTAGTAAAGTAATGCTCAAAATTCTCCAAGCCAGGCTTCAGCAATACGTCAACCGTGAACTTCCAGATGTTCAAGCTGGTTTGAGAAAAGGCAGAGGAACCAGAGATCAAATTGCCAACATCTGCTGGATCATGGAAAAAGCAAGAGAGCTACGGGAAAATATCTATTTCTGCTTTATTGACTATGCCAAAGCTTTTGACTGTGTGGATCACAATAAACTGTGGAAAATTCTGAAAGAGATGGGGATATCAGACCACCTGACCTGCTTCTTGAGAAACCTGTATGCAGGTCAGGAAGCAACAGTTAGAACTGGACATGGAACAACAGACTGGTTCCAGATAGAAAAAGGAGTGTGTCAAGGCTGTATATTGTCACCTTGCTTATTTAACTTCTATGCAGAGTACATCATGAGAAATGCTGGGCCTCTTGATGAAAGTGAAAGAGGAGAGTGAAAAAGTTGGCTTAAAGCTCAACATTCAGAAAACGAAGATCATGGCATCCGGTCCCATCACTTCATGGGAAATAGATGGGGAAACAGTGGAAACAGTGTCAGACTTTATTTTTTTAGGCTCCAAAATCACTGCAGATGGTGACTGCAGCCATGAAATTAAAAGATGCTTACTCCTTGGAAGGAAAGTTATGACCAATCTAGATAGCATATTCAAAAGCAGAGACATTACTCTGCCAACAAAGGTCCGTCTAGTCAAGGCTATGATTTTTCCAGTGGTCATGTATGGATGTGAGAGTTGGACTGTGAAGAAAGCTGAGCACCGAAGAACTGATTCTTTTGAACTGTGGTGTTGGAGAAGACTCTTGAGAGTCCCTTGGACTGCAAGGAAATCCAACCAGTCCATTCTAAAGGAGATCAGCCCTGGGTGTTCTCTGGAAGGAATGATGCTAAAGCTGAAACTCCAATACTTTGGCCACCTCATGAGAAGAGTTGACTCATTGGAGAAGACTGTGATGCTGGGAGGGATTGGGGGCAGGAGGAGAAGGGGACGACAAAGGATGAGATGGCTGGATTGCATCACCGACTCGATGGACATGAGTTTGAGTGAATTCCGGGAGCTGGTGATGGACAGGGAGGCCTGGCGTGCTGCAATTCATGGGGTCGCAAAGATTCAGACACGAGTGAGTGACTGAACTAAATTGAAAGATGGATATGCAACAGAGAGTCATATCAAGCATTGGAAACGGTTCCTGGGTCGCTCACTCATTAATTTATTGCACAAATAAGAATTTGTGCAATACCTGCACAATTAAAGAATACCTGCTGAGTGACAGGTAAGGCTTAGTATAACCAGCAATATTTTATTGATGGTGAAAAATTTTTTAAAGATCCAGATTTCAGGTTCTCAATACATAAAATATTTATACATTAAAAAAATTCTGTGTATCCTTTTCAAATGTGAAAGGAAATATACAATTTAAAGGCTCCTGAAAATGTTGGTCATATGAACACTAAAAGGACCACATGTGAGTGAGCTGCAGAGGCATAACTATGAGGTGGAGCTCTTTATATCTTTTTTTTTTTTTGAGTGATCAAAACACCTCCCATTAATTTTCACATAACAGCCAGGTAGGCAGGTGAAAATAGATTTATCTACTTGTTACAAATGGAGACAATGGATCTGAGAATGCACCCATAAGCAAACAAAAGGCTCAGGCTTCAATTTCTTGATATCGGTGTTAGCTGATCCTCAAGCAGCCCAGTAAAATTGCAGCTGATTGTAATGATTTAAGGCATCTAAGGCAATTAAAAAAAAAGAATGAATTGCCTGAGTAAAAAGAAAAAACAATACTCTAGACAGCTCTCATGTTCCAGAAATGAGCTGTTCTCTAATCGTTCCTTCAGCACCCTGTCCTGAAAATTAGAAGATACTCACTGGCACAAATAATGATTCAAATGAAGTCAGCACATTCAAGTCAATCTTAGAATGAGCATTGAGTCTCTCTGCACTCTGCCACCTACAACATAATCATCCTACCATGCAAAATTGAACATACTTGCTATACTTGATCTTTAAAAAACAATTAACAAGAACAAAAGCAAACAAACCTGTTTGGCTTTCATATGCTCTATGTTTATGATAAGGATTTGGAGTTGGACAGAACAAACTCAGTGAGATAAAAAGATCCTTTGGAACAATCCACGTCGGTTTTAAAGTCTGGCACTAATATTCAGTGGGAGTTAGTCCAAATGAACGGCAATTAAACAAGCATTTGCAGAGTGTCCTCTATATGAGTCAGTCAGTGAGGAAACTGGAAAATCCCACAGGCTCCTGTTCTCTCTGTGAGGCAATCTGGTGCTGCAGAAAAACAGCAGAGCCGGGCATTTGGACAGAACAGAAGTGGAGACTACATACTACCGTTTGCCAGCTGTCTCTCTCTGGGCAAGTATTTCAAGTCATTGGGCCACATTTTCTTTCTTTGTAATATGATTATCGCAAGAATAAAAACAAATCATGAGTTGGTATAAGAAACACATGAGAAGATGCATGTGGAAGCAGTTTGAAAAATAGATGCAATATTTTTAAGAGTTGTGTCTGACTCTTTGTGACCCTATGGACTATAACCTACCAGGCTCCTTGGTCCATGGGATTTTCCAGGCAGAATTCTGGAGTGGGTTGCCACTTCCTTCTCCAGGGGATCTTCCCGACCCAGGGATCGAACCCGGGTCTCCCACATTGCAGGCCGATTCTTTGTCTTCTGAGCCACCAGGGAAGCACATAGACGCAATCACTGTTCCATTACAATAATAAATGAAACAAAAAGAATCTCCCTGTGTTTTAGGTCCTTTGGTTTTCCTCTCAGACAAGAAGCTGTGGCATGATGTACAACAGCCCTTTCAGTGAATTCCTTCAAGGTTTGACATCAGAGGCTCTGAAAACATCAGATTCTCTATCTTCAAGTAGCAGCCTGGGGAAGAACTTGGAATGGAATCTTTGGATGGCAAGGATGGCATATTAAGAGAGGGCCCCTAGCTGAACTCCCCAAAGTAGGATGTGCATTCTAAGTAGCCTGTATACTTTTTAACAGCATCAAAGCTTGATAAAAATTCCTTCAAAATGCAGGCTGACTGTGTTCTCCCTTGGTTCCTAGGTGAAAAGAGATGCTTGGGGGCATTTACAACAGATGATAGAAGTGATGTGTTGGGGCACCTGGAAGAGTTGGGGTGACATGCATGGCTGAAAAGCTAGTTCTGTTTAAAAATGCTAAAAATTCCTACTGAGGCTCTCCTTGACTTCTCAGATTTGGGCGCTGCCTTTCCTTTGAGCCTGTCTTTCTCCCCACCCCCACCAGTGACCTGGGCACCAGGTCATACTCAGTGTGACTGACTCAATGGTGGTTCTTCCCACAGGGGACCCTCCCAGAATTTCTCAGCTTAGCCCTAATGCCCTGATCATCCCTCCATCCACCCATCAAAGTACCCACTGAACCCCAGGTGCTGCAGAAATTGATGGGGATACAAGGATGACAGTCATGAAGACATCAGATCTATAGTGTAAAGGATGGACATGAGATAGCAAGCAAAGGATTCATGGGGATTCAAAGGAAAGACAAAGGGGCAAAGCAATCCTGGCAAAAGTGCACCTCCTCTGAGAAGACTTATTCCCCTCAAGGGCTGGCTAGAGACCAACCATAGAGGAACCACAATAAGAAGATATTTGTATTGAAATGAATTAGCAGCAGTTTTAAATAGAACACTATTAACAAAAAGTCAGACTCTTGGAATCATGACTGAATCCCACTGCTGCCAGACCAGAGTCTGGGGCTTCCCTAGTGACTTAGTGGTAAAGAATCTGCCTGATAATGCAAAAAGACACAGGTTCACATGTTCGATCTCTGGGTTGGGAAGACACCCTGGAGAAGGAAATGGCAGCCCACTCCAGAATTCTTGCCATGGACAATCCATGGATAGAGGAGCCTGGCGGGCTAGAATCCATGGGGTTGCAAAGAATTGGACATGATTTAGCAACCAAATAGCAGCAGCAGCAAGTTGAAACTACATCATTAAATAATATTATATCGTTGGTTCATTTGGTTTATCTGAATCTAGTCTGCCACTCCACCTCTGTCCCCACATCAGAAAGGGCCTGCTCTTCCAGGACAAAAGCACTGTCAAAAATCAATTGACCATATATTTGTGGATCTATCCTGGACTTTCTATTTTGTTCCATCCATCTGTTTAATGTTGATACCAATACAACACTGTCTTGATTATTGTATAAGTCTTGGATTACTTTTCTAACTACATTCTTAGTAGAAGGAAGTTCCCATCTATTCTAAGTAGATATTGCTTTGTAGGTTTCTTTTCTTGTAATGTCTTAGTTTTAAAAAGTGTTTTGGCTATTCCATTTCCACATATATTTTAGAACAAGTGTTTTAATTTCTACATAAAAGCTGGCTGAGATTATGACTGAGGTTGTATTGGATCTGTGGGTCAATTTGGGGAGAATTTATACCATAGCAATATTGAATTTTAAGACCCATGAGCAAAGTATATCTGACCATTTATTTAAATCTTCAGAAATGTTTTATAGTATTCAATGTATAAGTCTTATATAGGTTTATTCAGATTCATCCATATTTCACTTTTTATGTTATAAATGGTATTTTAAAAATTCAATTTCTAAATGTTTATTCCTAGTACTAAGAAATTTAATAACTTTAAATGTATTGATCTTATCTAGAACTCTACTAAGTTCTCTTGTTATAATCTATTTATGTAGATTCTATCAAATTTTCTATATAAACAACATCATCATGCAATTTGCAAATAAAGAGGGTTGTATTCGTCCTTTTCAATCTGAGTGCTTTCTATTTCTTTTTCCTGCCTTATTGCACTGGCTAAAAACTCCAATATAATGTTTAATGGAAGTAGTGAGAGTGGATATTCTCATCTTATTTCAGATCTTAGAGGAAAAACATAAAATTTTCTCCATTATGTACAATGATATCTAAGGGTTTCTATAGATGCCCTTTATTGGGTTGAGGAAGTTCCCTTCTACTCTAAGCTTGTTAAAAGTTTTTAGCAGAAATGGATGTTTGATTTCATCAAATGCTGTTTCTGCACTAATAGGAATGATTATATATTCCTTCTTTTTAGCATGCTTATATAATTAATTCTATTATTTTTCAAATGTTAAACCAATCTTGAATTCCTGAGAAAAATTCACTTGGAAATCCTTTTTATGTATTATTAGATTTGATTTTTAAAAATTTTGTGAATATATTTTGCATCAATATTCTTGAGGGATACTGGTTTGCAGGTTTCTTTTGTTGTAATGTTTTTGCCTGGTTTTCATAACAGGGTAATGCTGAATTCAATGAATAAAGTGGGGAGTATTCCCTCTACTGGTATGTCTTCAAGTTCATTAAACTTTTCTGTTGCAATGTCTGCTGCTGCTGCTGCTGCTAAGTCACTTCAGTTGTGTCTGACTCTGTGCGACCCCATAGATGGCAGCCCACCAGGCTCCCCCGTCCCTGGGATTCTCCAGGCAAGAACACCAGAGTGGGTTGCCATTTCCTTCTCCAGTGCATGAAAGTGAAAAATGAAAGTGAAGTTGCTCAGTCGTGTCTGACTCTTGGTGACCCCATGGACTGCAGCCCACCAGACTCCTCCATCCATAGGATTTTCCAGGCAAGAGTACTGGAGTGGGGTGCCATCACCTTCTCTCTTGCAATGTCTAATCTGCTATTAACCCTACCCAGCATATCTTCAACACATTTAGTTTTCAACTCTAGAAGTTTGATTTAGGTCTTTTTATATCTTCCATGTCTCCACTTAACTTTTTTAACTTATGGAATACAGTTATAATAACTTTTAATGTACTCATATGTTTCATATACATTTTTCATTTTGGAGAGTTGTTTCAAGTTGAAGGATAAATCTGGTCTCTCTTATTCCATCTTGGTAAGAAGCAGAAGGCGTCAGCCTACATTCTGATACGGAGTAGATTTTCCAAAAGAAAGGTTGATGGAATTAATACTTAGAGAATGCTCAAGGTGCCAGGAATGCATAATGAATAGGACAGAAAGACTTCTGTGCTCCTAAGTTTACAGTCTAGTGGGGGATGACAGCAAACTAACATGAAGCGGAAAGTAAATACATAAATGAGACAATTTTAGATAGTGTTAGGCAAATGAGGGTGATCTTTAGAGACTGGAAGAGAGTGGGAAAACAGCCTTACAGATATTGGTCAGGGAATGCACTCTGAGGAGGAGGCGACCATGCAGCAGTCATGGGGAAAGAATGCAGGCAGAGAGATCCACAGACACAAAAGTCTTGAGTGGGAGTGACCAAAGCACACTGCAGTGTGCAATGAGGACCAGAGAGGCTTGCATGTAGTAAGAGAGAGAAGGAAAGTCAGGGGCCAGATCCGCTAGAATCTTATACATCAGTGGCGAGGAGTGGAGTAGAGTGGGGAAACTGCATTCAAACACACAAGAAATGTCAGAGTGAAATTTTCTTTACATCCCTCCCTCGAGAATGATGAACAACAAACATCAGAGAAATTGGCTCACTCTTCCTTGCATCTGCAGAATGTATTCAGCCCACAGGCTGCTGGCAGTCAGGATGGAATAATCCTAAACCTACTGCCATCCTGCACCTCATCCAAGACATCTTCCCAACAGCACACCCTAAGCACGGCTGGCAAGCCATTCCTGCAATCTCAGTCATCCTTCTCACTCTCTGGCCCAAAAGGGAACTGACAGAGCTGCAAACTGTTTGGCAGCTGCCACATTTCCTTCCAGAGATGATGGAACATAGAAATGGGTGAAGCATACAAATGTTCGCTTTGCATGAGAAAAACTGGTACGAACAGTATCTCTTTAGAGTGGGATGCCATTTACAATCATAAGCAGAAACATTTTTGGTTTCTTTCCCACACATTCTGGTATAATTTGCTTTCTCCATATCTGGCTTTGAGAAATACATTACCAGAACACCTGAATAAACTTGATTTATGTCCCAGCTGTGTGACTTACTCACTGTATGACCTTGGGCAAGTCATTTAATCTCCTTGAGATTCAGTTTCCTTTCCTGAGATAAGAAGAAGCTCTCACCTTCCCATCCTCTCTCAGGGAAGCTACTATCAACCATATTAACATACACTAGTCCTTCTGTACCTAGATAATGAGGCTGAGTCACACACAATCCTCCATGTAAGACAATTTGGTGTTAAGCTGAGAATTCTAGGGAAAATGGGGGAGGGGGAGAAATCAAGGTCACAGTCTATAATAAATACTTTTATTCAATTTTAAAAATTAAAGGCTGAACTGAATTTAAGAGACCAGCGATGGCATTGCACCCATTGACTCAGACATACTGAAAAATTATTACCACCCATGGTTCTCTGGGAATCTTTCAGATCTTCCTCATTCAGTATCAACAAGATGATTGAAAATGTGGTTTGCTCTTTGCAAACCAAACAAATTTTCTCTGTAATGTCCTCCATCCAAGCATTTTACATCATCTTGGTCACATGGTTCAGGAACCTATCTTCTGGGTCCCATCTTGGTCCTGTGTACCCCAAAGTATTTGGATGTTTGAGAAGGGAAACCCTCTGCTTCGCCTTTGTTTAATTCTGCAGTGGGCAGTTCAGTTCAGTTCAGTTCAGTCGCTCAGTTGTGTCTGACTCTTTGTGACCCCATGAACCACAGCACTTCCAGCCCAGTGTTTCTCATGATGTATTCTGCATATAAGTTAAATAAGCAGGGTGACAATATACAGCCTTGACGTACTCCTTTTCCTGTTTGGAACCAGTCTGTTGTTCCATGTCCAGTTCTAACTGTTGCTTCCTGACCTGCATACAGGTTTCTCAAGAGGCAGGTCAGGTGGTCTGGTATTCCCATCTCTTTCAGAATTTTCCACAGTTTGTTGTGATCCACACAGTCAAAAGCTTTGGCATAGTCAATAAAGCAGAAATAGATGTTCTTCTGGAACTCTCTTGCTTTTTTGATGATCCAGCGGATGTTGGCAATTTGATCTCCGGTTCCTCTGTCTTTTCTAAAACCAGGTTGAACATCTGGAAGTTCATGGTTGATGTACTGCTAAAGCCTGGCTTGGAGAATTTTGAGCATTACTTTACTAGCATGTGAGATGAGTGCAATTGTGCAGTAGTTTGAGCATTCTTTGGCATTGCCTTTCTTTGGAATTGGAATGAAAACTGACCATCTCCAGTCCTGTGGCCACTGCTGAGTTTTCCAAATTTGCTGGCATATTGAGTGAGGCACTTTCACAGCATCAATTTTCAAGATTTGAAACAGCTCCACTGGAATTCCATCACCTCCACTAGCTTTGTTCGTAGTGATGCTTTTTCTAAAGCCCACTTGACTTCACATTCCAGGATGTCTGGCTCTAGGTGAGTGATGACACCATCATGATTATCTTGGTCATGAAGATCTTTTTTGTACAGTTCTACTGTGTATTCTTGCCACCTCTTCTTAGTATCTTCTGCTTCTGTTAGGTCCATACCATTTCTGTCCTTTATCGAGCCCATCTTTGCATGAAATGTTCCCTTGGTATCTCTGATTTTCTTGAAGAGATCTCTAGTCTTTTCCATTCTGTTCTTTTCCTCTATTTCTTTGCACTGATCGTTGAGGAAGGTTTTCTTATCTCTTCTTGCTATTCTTTGGAACTCTGCATTCAGATGCTTATATCTTCCCTTTTCTCCTTTGCATTTTGCTTCTCTTCTTTTCACAGCTATTTGTAAGGCCTCCCCAGACAGCCATTTTGCTTTTTTGCATTTCTTTTCCATGGGGATGGTCTTTGTCTCCTATACAGTGTCATGAACCTCATTCCATAGTTCATCAGGCACTCTATCTATCAGATCTAGTCCCTTAAATCTATTTCTCACTTCCACTGTATAATCACAAGGGATTTGATTTAGGTCATACCTGAATGGTCTAGTGGTTTTCCCTACTTTCTTCAATTTGAGTTTGAATTTGGCAATAAGGAGTTCATGATCTGAGCCACAGTCAGCTCCTGGTCTTGTTTTTGTAAACTGTATAGAGCTTCTCCATCTTTTGCTGCAAAGGATATAATCAATCTGATTTCAGTGTTGCCCATCTGGTGATGTCCATGTATAGAGTCTTCCCTTGTGTTGTTGGAAGAGGGTGTTTGCTATGACCAGTGCATTTTCTTGGCAAAACTGTATTAGTCTTTGCCCTGCTTCATTCTGCATCCCAAGGCCAAATTTGCCTGTTACTCCAGGTGTTTCTTGACTTTCTAGCATTCCAGTCCCCTAGAACGAAAAGGACCTCTTTTTTGGGTGTTAGTTCTAAAAGGTTTGGTAGGTCTTCATAAAACCATTCAACTTCAGCATCTTCAGTGTTACTGGTTGGGGCATAGACTTGGATTACTGTGATCGCTGAGGTCCAGCCCTGGTGGATCCAGGGTAATTCGAAGGGGAGACAGAGTAGGCATCCTAGGAAAAAACTTATTTAATTACAGATATAGAGAGAGATTAGAAACAGATAGTGTAGTAGGAAAATTAGTGGAGAAAAACAGGCTGAATAACTTGGTTTACGTGGAATACCAATCACCACCTACGTAGGGCACAGGCATCTTTCCATTCTCCCGAAGGAGAGGAGGCACTGAGGCCTCCCTGGTTCAATCTTAGAAGCCCAGGCAGAATTAGCAAGCTTAGTGAGTACCCTCGTACCAGATGAGGATTCAGCCAGAAAAACGGGGAGCAAGAAAGAGATGACACGGGGGAATCAGTCTTTCCAGAAACTGATCCCATTTCTTTATTTTTCAGGTTTGTTTATATACCTTTTGTTATACATACGGATGAATACAGACTCATGTGGAGGTCAGCAGACCAGACCCTTGTCACAATCAGGTGCTTCATATAAAATTATACAAAGGTCTTATGGGTTTTACATCATCTTCTGGCCATGAGGCCTGCTGACATTTTATGGCCCTTTCTGATAACGGTCAGTTAACCAGCAAACTTATTTTTTCCAGGGCTGATTTTTTTCTTAAATCAGGTGCCACCCTCCAAATAAAGTTGCATTCCTATAGGGTGAGGGTGTAGTGGATTACAATCAAGAAAGGAATTTACTTAACTGAAGGTTAGCATGATTAATCTTAAAGGTTAATACTTATTTCTCCTATATGCTAGTTATATTCATTATAAGGGCGGGGAATATGGAGATTTAGCAGCAAACATCAGCCCAACAAATGAAAACCCTTCACCAATGTTCCCCTTAAGATCTATTTAGTCTTAAGATAGTGATAAAGTTACATTTTTACATAGCAAGGACACAGTGATTTATAACAAAGTACAGTGATCTATAACAAAAGAGAAAATTCATCAACTCGAAGTCTAGTATTGCTAACATCAAAACTACTATATTTCCTTTTCTATATTCCAAATACATTGATTAATATATTCCCAGGTGCCTAAGGATATGGAGGCCTGGCAGCAATCATTGACTCAACAATAAGAAAAGCCCTATGCTAATACTCCAAACTCTCTGTGCTGTTTATGGTTGAGAGGTTGTCACACAAGCTAGTCTGTCAGCAGAGAGGTTTGACCTGAGACACCCTTGTCACACCCAGGGTAGGGAATTAGCAGTAATTATTAGCATGACAAATGAAAAAACCCTTCACCAATATAATTTCTAATCAACCCACTATACTATACTAATAATTTTCTAACTTTTCAAAAGAGTCTGTATTTAGAAAGTTTTAAAGCATCTCATGCCTCTCACAGTTGGGAGGCTGTAAACAATCACATGTGGCCACACGAACCTGATCAGGCAGGCTAGAGAAACTTCAGAGGAGTTTGTAAGTTGAAACACTCTTGTCATGCCCAGGAATTTTTATTAACTGGAGCTGCAAGTTAACTCCTTCTCCGAGAGAAATGGTTATGGAGTAGAGCCCCCTGTAAAGTCAGAGGTGTAGGTGAGAGCATAAGACAGACTCTGGTTTGAGGGGGTAGATACTCGGAACAGGGGGTTTCCTGAGGCTTGATCACGCCTTTGTGTATGCCGAAGCCTCCTTCCTCATGACCTTTGCCATGGGCAGAGTTCCTCATGCTGGCTCCTGGCAGTGATATTAAATGGTTTTCCTTGGAAACGAACAAAGATCATTCTGTCGTTTTTGAGACTGCATCCAAGTACTGCATTTCAGACTCTCTTGTTGATCACAATGGCTACTCCATTTCTTCTAAGGGATTCCTGCCCACAGCAGTAGATATAATGGTCATCTGAGTTAAATTCACCCATTCCAGCCCATTTTAGTTTGCTGATTCCTAGAATGTCGACATTCACTCTTGCCATCTCCTGTTTGACCACTTCTAATTTGCCTTGATTCATGGACCTCACATTCCAGGTTTTTATGCAATATCGCTCTTTACAGCATTAGACCTTGCTTCTATCAGCAGTCACATCCACAACCGGGCATTGTTTTTGCTTTGGCTCCATCCCTTCATTCTTTCTGGAGTTATTTCTCCACTGATCTCCAGTAGCATATTGGGCATCTACCAACCTGGGGAGTTTCTCTTTCAGTATCCTATCATTTTGCCTTTTCATACTGTTCATGGGGTTCTCAAGGCAAGAATACTGAAGTGGTTTGCCATTCCCTTCTCCAGTGGACCACATTCTGTCAGATTTTGCCTTGGGCAAAATGTATTTAAAAGCATAAAATCCAAGTTCATGCAAAAGATTCTGGGGGTTGAAAAGGAATTATACGTAGAGTAACTTTTGAGCTAACCAAGCAGTGTCACCTTCTTCCTGTTATTTCACTTTGAAAAGTCAGCACAACCGTTATCCCCAGTGTATAGACAGAATCCTGAACCCCAGAGAGGACAAGGGGAATTGGTGAAGATCACAAAGATGGTGAGAAGAGACTGACACCCAAATTGCCTTTCCAAACTCAGTGCTCCTTTAAGTAAGCCATGCTAGAAGAAAGCTATGACTGGGATAAAACACTATTAATATAAGAGCAAATTATTTTGATTCAGACTACTGCAAATTATTACTTTCACTCTGTGTTCCTTGGCGACTGCAACCGAGTTCTTTATCTAATTTCTTCACCTTTTCCCAGAGTTCACACCACCTCCCAAATGAGTCCCATCTGTGAATTTAATTAACCAGCTGCTGTCCTGGTCTTCCAGATCATTAATTAAGATCTTCTTTGAAACCAGACCTAACCCTTTTACCCTCAGACATCCCCTGGAGACTTTCATGAGGCTCTGAAGATAACTGTTTATTTTAACCCCACATTATATGCTCAGCTCGCAAAGAGAGTTTTATAACCGTACTATTTGAAAAAGTTAATTTCTCCAGGGACAGACTGTGAGCCATCTCTGAATGTTTTATCAAAATCCAAAGAAAATAAACTGCTTTCAAATGTTGTTCATGCTTTTGTTTTTATTAATGTTAGGTAATTAGAAAAAATATTAATAACATTTGCTGTAGAACCTTTGGTTTAAATACCAAACCAGCTGAATGCATGCAGTAACAGGGGACTACATGTATATCAGCAGACTAAAAATACCCATCCATTTATCTCTTTCATGCAGGAATCCAAAATCTAGAAAGTTGCCTTAAAAGCTAAATTAAAATAAGAAAAAATGTTTATGTATAAAGATGCTCATCATTCTATACATTACCAAACATTGGGGCTGACTTTATTATCTAACGATGGGAGAATGTTTAAGTACATTTTGGTATATCTGTGCTATGGGATATTATGCTGCTATTAAAATCAACACCATGTAATTACAGGGAAGGCACTTGGGGATATAATCTAAAGTGGACAATAAAGAAGACAAATAAGCAAAATCTACAGTTACTTTAAGGGGGCTTCCCAGGTGGCTTAGTGGTCAAGAATCTGCCTGCAGGTGTAGGAGCTGCAGGAGATGGGAGTTCAATCCCTGGTTCCAGACTATCCCCTGGAGAAGGAAATGGCAACCCACTCCAGTGTTCTTGCTAGGATAATCCCATGGACAGAGGAGCCTGTTGGGCTATACTCCAGGGGGTCACAAAGAGTCAGACATGACTGAGTGACTAAGCACTCACACACAATTACTTTACATAGAAGAAGTAGGTCCCTATGGGCACACATGGGAATGATCAGGAATAAAGATTAAAAATAGTCAATTTGGAGTTATAAGATTGTGGAGGTTTATTTCTATGTTTAAGTTAATATGTATGCAACAAATAAAAGACTTCCCTAATTCCAAATATCTTAGAAACATGATGATGATCATGGTATGATTCAGGATGCTTGTACTGTAGTTCTCTACAGCAAATGTGTTAAAGCCTACCCATAGACGTTGGACCCTACCATGTCAGTTAGCCCAGAGGTACTTCTAACCTCCAGTATCTGTATCTCTATGCCCAAGGATGTTTATCCAGGACCTGCAGGAGGCCATGGTTACAGCCAGATCAGAACATCCAAAGAACCAACATTTCCTTAGAAGGAAATTTCAACTCTTCTTATGAGGCAATCAACCACCGAAATAATCTTTTACACCACTTTTCAGGTGGTGTAATTCTAAGATGTCTCTTTTGCATCATTTCTCAGAGTCTAAAAAGAACCAAAGAAAGTCTTTAAAGTTTTTCTAACATTTAGAATGAAAACAACTGGTTATCCACATGAAATAACAGGAATATCAATAACTACCTCTTATCATACACCAAAGATAATTTGAAGCAGAAAATAGATATACAAGTTGAATATGTTTTCTAGAAGAAACACTGAAAGCTCTCTCTGTGATGGGATAAGTAAGAATCCTTAGGGGATAAAAAGCAATGAACATAAAAAAGACTGATCAACTGCAGTTCATCCAAACTAAAATCTTTCCTTACTAATGATACCACAAAGAAAATGGAAAGCAAGTCACAGGCTGGGCTAAAATATCCACAGTGTAAAAATGACAAAGCGTTTTCATTCAGATTTTATAAAGAACCCCTACAACTCAATAATAATTAAAAAACAACTCAATTTTAAAAATGCAAAAGACATGGCAGACACCTCACAAAAAGATATATAAATGCTAATAAGTAAATGAAAAGTTCCCAACATCATTAATTATCAGAAAAAAAGGAAATTAAAATCACAAAGAAATGCCTGTACACATTGACTGGAATGGCTATAATTTAAAAGGCTGGCAACTCCAAATGTTGAAATGCTGTGGAGCAACAAGGACTCATAAATTGCCACTGAAAGTGGAAGTGTTAATCACTCAATCATGTCCAATTCTTTGCGACCCCATGGACTGTAGCCCACCAGGCTCCTCTGTCCATGGGATTCTCCAGGCAAGAATACTGGAGTGAGTAGCCATTCCCTTCTCCAGGGGATCTTCCTGCGTAAAGAATACCATCTGAGTCATCAGAGAAGCTCTACATTGTCATTAGGGAGCAACAAATTTGATAACTTTGGAAAACTCTTTGGCAGGTTCTTATAAAGTTAATTCAACTTTTCTCAAAGTGTTTACCCAATAGAAACCAAAGTATATGTTCACAAAAAGACCTATAGAAGAATATCCATAGTTGCCTTCCTCATAATAGTCCCAAACTGGAAACAGCAAATGTCTATCAATCAGAGAATGGATAATCAATGTGGTATTTTCACATAGTAGAACACTACACAGTAAGAAGAAGGAATGAATTTCATGTTCTCAACAAATGATATGAGTGCACAGCCCGCTCAGCTTGATTCTTTGTGTCTGATTCTTTGCAGCCCCATGGACTGTAGCCTGCCAGGCTCCTCTGTCCATGGAATTTTCCAGGCAAGAATACTGAAGTGGGTTACCATGACCTCCTCCGGGAGATCTTCCCAGTCCAGGGATTGGACCCTCATCTCTTGTGTCTCCTGCATTGCCAGGCAGATTCTTTACCACTAGTGCCCCCTGGGAAGCCCTTATGAATGATATGAGTGTGTGTGAGAATGTGTGTGTGTGAGAATGTGTGTGTGTGTGAGAATGTGTGTGCGTGTGTGTGCACTCATTCCTGTCCAACTCTTTGCTACCCCATGGACTATAGTCCGCCAGGCTCCTGTGTCCATGGGATTTCTCAGGCATGAATACCAGTTCAGTTCAGTCGCTCAGTCGTGTCCGACTCATACCAGAGTGAGTTTCTATTTCCTTCTCCAGGGGATCTTCCTGACCCAGGGATCAAACCTGTGTCTTTTCGCTTCCTGCACTGGCAGGCAGGTTCTTTACCACTGTGCCATTAGGGAAACCCCTTGAATGAGAGGGCTGAATCTCAAAAACAGTGCTTGAAAGCCAGGCACAAGCTTTCCATTCATATGGAATTCTACTAGACCAAGTGAAACGATGATGATGGACATAAGAACAGTGATTTTCTGGAAAGCAGAGTTGGAGATTGACAAGGAAAGTGCACAGAAGAAATTTGGGAATGATTGTTAGCAACTGAACAACAACAACATCTTGATAAGAACATGGGTTACATGGATACTTTTTGTCAGAACTGATTAAACTAATTAATGCATCAAATTTAATAGTACACTTAAGATGTGTGTAGCTAGATTTGGGAAAAAGAAAAGAACTAAGCCACTCCATTTAAAGACATGCTCTACTGATCACTCCCTACTCTCCAGCGTGTGGTAATGTGCCAAGCCATCCGGCACAGGTCAGTTTAGGAAACACTTCCCACTCAAGACTCTGTGTGTGTGTGTTCAGTCATTTCAGTCATGTCCAACTCTTTGTGACACCATGGATTATAGTCCATCAGGCTCATTCACAGGATTCTCCAGGCAAGAATACTGGAATGGGTTGTCATGCCCTCCTCCAGGGGATCTTCTCAACCCAGGGATCAAGCCCACATCTCCTGTGTCTCCTGCACTGCAGGCAGATTCTTCACCCATTCAGCCACCTGCAGAAGCCCACTCAAGTCTACAGGGACTGAATATAAGCCAGAGACAACTAATAATTCCTTTCTTTGGCTTTTGGTCCCTGTGAATAAGTTAGCCTTGAATAGCCATCCTTCCACATTTGACTCAGGCTTATTCTTCTCTCAGGTCTGACTTCTGGATGGATTGCTTGGCTTAGGGACACATTGCAGGTTTGGATATTTGTGGTTTTAGCTGACAGTCTCTAGTTTAGGGGCTGAGAGCCTCCAGTAAAAAGTATACCCATAGGATGAGAGTCTGGGGCACTGAGATGAAGGGAGGTGAATGCTCTCTCACTCCAAGGATATGGACATTCTGAATAAAAGACAACCCAAAAAAAAGCTAAATAATCTATTCACAGTTGACAAAGAAAAAGTTACAGAAGGCAGACGCAGAAACCAGGAGGGATCTCTAACTCAGAGAAGTGAGTGTTAGATGAAGTCAAACACTCAAGGTTGGATACATGCCTTAGAGGTGGGGAAGAGTCAACCCAAGTGGAGAATGGAGGTGGGGGATGGATCCAGATAAGTGGAAGAACAGGAAGCATTTCTTGAAGCAGGGAGCCGTGAAGGACTATATGTTTGATCACTGACAAACATATTTAAAACAGCTCCTGCACACCAAGGGAACTACAAGAAGACCTTGCCATCCACCCTGGGAAATGGTGGGAAAAATCACCCACACAAGAAACAAAAATTGGAAGTCTATATCAAATGTGGTGGGAAGGCGAAATTCATACCACCCATCTGATAGGCATTTAACAGAAAAACTGGCCTGACTAGTGGAAACAGAACCTAGCAGAAAAAAAGCTGAAATGCTTCTGCAGTCAAGGTGACACGGAAAATTGGCTGAAGATGAATTCTCTGACAAAAACGTTAACCACATGTCAGATGTTTAAGAAAAGAATTAGCCTCTCAATAAATGGACCGGACAATATGAAAGGGAGCTGCAGATAATTATTTTCAAATTGTTTAAAGAAAAATAAGGAATAGAAGCCATAAGTCAAAAATAAGAAGAACTTAAGAATAATAACAACCCTCCACCCCCAAAAAAACAAAAACAAAAACAAGAAAATTGAAAAATAATGAAACCACCCAAACTATGTTCTGGTCACTGCTGCTGCTAAGTCACTTCAGTCGTGTCCGACTCTGTACGACCCCGTAGCTGGCAGCCCACCAGGCTCTGCTGTCCCTGGGATTCTCCAGGCAAGAACACTGGAGTGGGTTGCCATTTCCTTCTCCAATGCATGAAAGTGAAAAGTGAAAGTGAAGTCGCTCAGTCATGCCCGACTCTTAGCGACCCCATGGACTGCAGCCCACCAGGCTCCTCTGTCCTTGGGATTTTTCAGGCAAGAATACTGGAGTGGGGTGCCATTGCCTTCTCCAATGTGCTGGTCACAGTTCTGGATAATAGATAAGAATACATCACTGCAGAAAATGAGCAAAACCTTGTCTTCCAGAGCATTCATTCCGGAGGGGGAGATCACAAATAAACAAACAGAAAATAATTTCAGCAGTGATCAACATCACTTGATTTGCCAAGATCAAGTGAACATATACATTAACCAAACATAAAACGAACAAAGTCATGCATATATGGCTCATGAAAGAAAGAAAAGAGGACATTTGGGGTCATGGATACGACACAGTGCAGCTGTATTGAATGGGCATGAAAAAAAAAGTGCAGATTTCACCACAATTTCATTAAGATTAAGGATCTAAGACATAATCCGACCTTCCTTCTTAAGCAAAGCTCAGTCTTTGATGTCCCAAGCGCCAAATCTTCTTGAATTCAAATAGCTCCTCTTCAATACAATACAAATCCAGCTGAAACCTTCTCCAGAAAATTCAATTTCTATCTTTAGGTGACTTCTGTCATTTTTAATTGAAAGTCTTATTGAAATAATTTTAGACTTATATGGGATTCTAAGGAATAATTCAGGGAGACTGAATGTACCCTTACCCCAGTTTCCCACAAACAGTAACAAAACTGTTGTACAACACAACAACCTGGAATTGACACAGGTGCAAGACTCCCACCTTAATCATATTTCCTCAGCTTTACTTTGTATTCATAGGTGTGTGCGTTTGGATCTATGTAATTTTATCATATGTGTGGGTCCCTGAACCCACTCTCACGCTCAAGATACTGAAAAGTTCCACACCACTAGAATCCCTGGCACTGTCCTTTAAAGACCACACTCACCTCCATCTTCTCATGCTCCACCACTGTGCAAGCCTCTAATCTGCTCTCCATTTCTAAAATTTTTTTCAAAAAGGTTATATAAATGGAATCATAACACAACCTTTTGGAAGTGGCTTTTCTCATTCACAATAATTCTCCAGAGATTTATCCAAGTTGTATACATCAACACTTTTCTTTTGATTGCTGAGTCATATTCCACGCTATTCATGTACAGCAGTTTATTTAACCACTCACCCATTGAATTACACCTGTACTGATTTTTAGCATTTGGCTATCGCCAATTAAGTTGCTATGATTACGGTTTTTAAAGTACTTATTTATTTGGCTGTTTCGGGTCTTAGCTGTGGCACTGGGAATCTTTGTTGCATCATCAGGGATCTTTCACTGAAGTGCACAGATGCGCCAGTTGCAATGCACAGGCTCAGCAGTCATGGCACATGGGCTTAGTTGCTCATTGGCATTTGGGATCTTAGTTCCCCACCAGAGATCAGACCTGCATTGCAAGATGGATTCTAAACCCCTGAACCTCCAGGGAAGTCCCTGTGATTAGGCTTTGTGCAAATGTATTAGTTTTCATTTCTCTAGAATTCATTCTGGGAGTGCAATTGCTGAGTCACACGGCAATTCAATGATCAGCTTTACAAGAAACTGCAACACTGAGAAAGTTTTACAGAGCAGCTGTATCATTTCATATTCCCACCAGCAGTGAATGAATGATCCAATTCCTCCACATTCTCACCAGCATTTGGTGTTGTCACAGTTTTTAAATTTTAGTCATTCTGATAGATGTAGCGTGATTTAACACTGCAGTTTAAGTCTGCATTTCCCTCATGGCTAATGATGTTGAAGCATTTTTCATGTGCTTATTTGACATCTGTGTATCCTCTTCAGGGAAATGACTACTCATGCCTCTTGCTAATTTTTACAGTGGATTTTTTTTTTTTTTTTACTGCTATCTACTCTAGATAATTGTTCTTTGTCAAATGTGTGATTTGCAAATACTTTTCTTCTAGGAGCTTTTGTACAGCGAACATTTAAAATTTCAATGAAGTCAATTTTGCCAAGTGTTTTGAGCTTGCTTTTGATGTCAAGTCTAGGAATTCTTCACCAAGTCCTTGATCTTGAATATTTTCTCCTTATTTTTTTTTAATAAATTTTATGGCTTTACATTTACACGATTCATTTTCAGGTAACTTCTGTATAACATGTAAGGTTTAGGTTTAAGCCTTTTTTCCATTTGACTATGAATCCCTAATTGCTCCAGCATTATTTATTGAAACACTATCTTTCCTCCATTGAAATGTTTTTGATCTTAGTAAAAAAAAAAATTAGTTGAGCACATTTGTGGTTATATTTCTGCGAGTGTCATTCTGTTTCATTGATTTATAGTTCTATCATTCTGCTAATACCACACAATCTTGATTAGCATTGCTGAAGAATAGACTTTGTTATCAGGCAGAATGCTGTGCTATGCTTAGTTACTCAGTCATGTCTGACTCTGCGACCCCCATGGACTGTAGCCTGCCAGGCTGTTCTGTCTGTGGAATTCCCCAGGCAGGAATATTAGAGTGGGATGCCATGCCCTCCTCCAGGGAATCTTTCCGACCCAGGAATCAAACTGTGGTCTCCTGCATTGCAGGCAGATTCTTTACCAGCTGAACTACCAGGGAAGACCACCAGGTAGACTAAGAAGAGCTTATTTCTTCCCTTTTAGGATTGTTTTAGCTAGTTTAAGACCTGTGCTTTCCATTGTTTGCTCTGGTCAACAAATCTCTGTGCTGGGATTATGCTAGGGTTATGTTTGGATTGTTTGAAACCTATAGATCCATTGGGGAGAAGTGACATATTTGCTATGCTCAGTTTACCAATCCATGAAGATGGTATGCTGCTTCATTTATTTAGGTCGTCCTTGAGTTCCTTCTTTAGTACTTGCAACTTTCAGCACACAGAGCCTATAAATGTTTTGTTATGTGTATACCTAAGTATCTCATTATCTTTGAAGTGAATATAAATGATACTGTGTTTAAAATCACAGTTTCTGCGTGTCCATTCTTAGAATATAGAAAGGAAATGGATTTTGGAGTAATGGTTTTGTATTCTGCAACCTTGCTGAACTCATTAGTTCCTGGAATTTTTCTTTTTTGGTACTTCTTTTAGGTTCTTTATATAGACAAACATGGTATATGCAAATAGAACTGTTTTATTTTCCTCTTTCTACTACATATACATTTTTCTTTTTTCTTACCACATTGACTAGAACTTCTAGTATTATGTTGAATAAAAATGGTGAGAGTGAATATTCTTGCCTCATTCCCAGTCTTCTGGGAAAAAAATTCAGTCTTTCACCAAAGTGTGAACTTAGCTGTTGATTTTTTGTAGATGTTTTTATCAAGTTGAGTGCTTTCCCTCTATTCCTAAAGTGTTGATAGTTTTTATTATTAATGAGTATGAGGTTTTATCAAGTGCTTTTTCTGAATCAACAGATATGAATATATGGCTTTTTAATTTAGACTATGAATATGGTAGATTACATTGACTAATGCTGATGGTTGAACATTGTGTATCATGGATAAATCCCAGTTGCTTGTGGAGTATGACTCTATAGATTGTTGGATTCAATTTGGTAATATTTTGTCGTGGATTTTCAGGTGTACTTTCATGAAAAATATTGTTATGTAGCTTTCTTTTGAGGGGAGATTGTTACTATCTTTGTCTGGCTTGGGTATCAGGTAATACTGGCTTTTTTAAGATGAGTTGGGAATGTTCTACTTTCTTCTGTTTTCTGAAAGAGACTATATGAAGTTGATGTTTTCTTTTTCTTTCTTTCTTTTTTTTTTTTTTTTGCCACACTGTGTGGCTTATAGGATCTTAGTTCCCCAACCAGGGACTGAACTTAGGCCCCCTGCAACAGAAGCACTGGACCACCAGGGAATTCCTGGTGTTAATTTTTCTTTACTGTTTGGTAGAATTCTCCAGTGAAACTTTCTGACTATGGAGATTTTTTATTAAGAGTACTTAAGGTACAAACTCAGTTTCTTTAATGGTTCAGATAATCTATGTCCTATTAGTTAAGTTTTAATGGTTTGGGGTTTTCAAGGAACTGTTCCATGTCTTCTAAGATGTTGAATGTATTTTGAGTATAAAGCTGACTAAAGCATTTTCTTATTAACCTTTGAACGCTGCAAGATCCTTACTGATCATCTCTGTTTCATTCCTGATATTCATGATTGGTTTCTTCTCTTTTCAACTTTGTCGGTCTGTCTGGAGGTTTTTTAATTTTATAGATCATATCAAAGAACCAGCTTAAAATTTTTTTCTCTACAGTTTTCCTATTTTCAATATTGTTGATTTCTATTCTTATCTCTGTTATTTCCTTCCTTTGTTTAGGTTTAGTTTGCTCTTCTTTTTCTAGTTTCTTGAAGTAAAAATGTGCTGATACAAATTTTTTGTTTCTAATGTAAGCATTTAATGCTATTAGTTTACCTCTCAACATTGCTTTGTTTCACACATATTTTGATGTATTTTATTTCCATTTCCAGTCAGTTAAACCCATTTTTAAAAAATCTGATACCTCTTAACTGATGCTTTATTATATAGGAGTTTGTTATCTAAGTTCCAGGTGTTTGAGTGTTTTTCTGTTATTGATTTCCAGTTTGATTTCATTATAGTCAGATTATACTCTGACTGTAACTCTTTAATATTTGTGAAGACTTGTTTTATTTTATTTTTAATCTTTTCCAGGGTTTGATTCCAATGACAATTTAGACATCAACCACTTGGGAGTGGTCATGAACTCCATTCAGCTCTTTAGGCCTCAGCTTCATCATGTATAAAACTGCTGTGGATTTAAATAGACGTCCTGAGAGCCTACTCTGTACCAGGCACTGTGCTGAGTGTTTTAACACAATGCTAGTCCTAATAACATCCTTGCAGAAAAGACACAGTTGATTCTCTCAGTGTTCATGGAAGCTTTGTTGGATGAAGTTGCTATGAAAACTGGATTAATGACTAGCAAGCCAGTGGCCCTACAAGCTAGGCTCCTATGAGCCTCTGGTTACAACATTCTATCAACCAATCAATATCCTTGCTTTGTGTGTGTTTCTGTTTAAAGACAAATTGCTTGATGTATCTTATTGATTAGTTAACAGTGAACTCACAGCCAACAGCACTATAACTCATATCTGAATGAAACTTACCTAGCATATATATTTTCTCCATAAGGCACATCACAGCCTTGAGATTAGGAATACTAGACAGCAGTTCAGCACTAGGTTTGGTGGCCATTTAAAACACAGACAGCAACAACAAAAAGCAATAAAATGTGGTTATAGAAAGGAAACATGCTGCAGTGTAACAGCTGAAACAAGGCAGTCTCGTCCAACCTCACTTGGGAACACACACATCTTGTGACTCAATTATTTTGCGGCTCTGTGCATGTCCACAGATGACCATGAAAGTGCCATGAGGATTGATTTGAGGCTTTCAAATAAATTTTTGTGAGTTGGTAAATTTGCAAATATGGGACCCATAAATAATGAAGATTGACTGTGCTCTTACACATACTTTCCAGATGCAAAAACAGAGACTGAAACAGTTATGGCATCATCAAGTAACAGGCAGAGGGTGTTCCTTCCACAATACTAGCTCAATTCACGACATTTCCCCAGGCTTTCTCTTGCCCTTCCTGAACTCGGCAATCCCAGGGCAGAAGGGCAGCCCTTCCCTCCTCTGAGTTCCAAGAGCAGCGATAAGGATGCAACCGTAGCTCACTCACATTTACTGAGCCATTGCTGTGTGCTGGGTGCTAGGCCAAGGGCTTTGCAAGCACTGACTCACTTAATCTTCACAACCACCTTTGTGAGTCTATGTTAATACCATCTCTGTAAAAATGCATGGAGAGCACAAGTGATGTGGCCCCTGTCACCTACCTCATAAGAAGAGGATCCGGGATCTAATTATAGGCAGCCCAAGCCCTGGGAAGGTGCACTGCACACACAGCCCTGGACTGCACCCTACCTCTACTGCAACACAGCATGCTGAGTGGAAATTACCTATATGCTTCTCTATTTCTCTCTGAAAGATTGTGAGTTCCCAAAAGACATCAGCCTGTTTTCTTCCTCCTTGTGTCCAGATGCTGACATGGAGCAGGTTGCCAGTGAATGACAGGGAGATAAATGAAGGTGTGAACCTCTATCCTCTTGGTACCCAGCATAGGGCTGGGCAGACAGTGGCCGCTTAGTAGGTGTTTGCTCTAGAAGATGATCAACAGTTTCCATAAGCAGCATCGCCTATCAGCAAAGAGAAAGGACACAGAGTTCTCTGATTGCTCCTGCCCACCAGCCCCAGGCAGGCTGTGGAGCCAGCTCCTCTTCTGAGCCACAGCTAGATGCATCCTGGCTCTGGGAGAGTCCAGCTAATTAGACTCTTGTCTGCCAACAGAGAGCGTCGACAAACACAGAGAGGAATTGTTAGCAGCAAAGAGGAGGGGAAGGCGGGAGTGGGGAGGCGGGGCATCAGCAATTTGTTAGAGGCAATGAAATGGAGCGAGTTGTGCCTCCTGCTAAATTACCATATGTGCTAATTGTATATGCATCAGTAATTGTTGGCTGCTGCTCATTTACATTTGATTATTATATTTGCGGTTTTTAATTGCATTTGAATATGTCTTCCCCTAATACTGTCAAGATCACCATAGCTGTCAGCAACCCTCCATGCTTTTTCTGCTAACAAAATGCAGATCTGCTACCCAGGCCTTCATCTTATCCATATTAAGATGGCAATAGCTGTGATTAGCTACAATACTAAGGACGACTAGTGTTCTGAGCATCCACTGTTGCAGAAGCTGTCCTGGGTGCAGAATTTTAAGTCTGACAAAATTGAGTTTCATTTCTGGCTCTGTTCTTTACCACTGTGTGATTTTAGGCAAGTGACTTAACCTCTCTGATCCTCCATTTGAGTCTGTATAAAAATGCATGCTTTGTACAACTGCTGTGGAGGTTGATAACAATAGGTTAAAGGGCCAGCTGTGTGGCAGGGGTTGAATAAATGATGACTGTGATTACTGTCATTTACCCTGAAATCTTTCACGTCCCCATTGCCTCTATCTTTGCTAAGAGTCTCATCATTGCTCACCTGGAATGAAGTGATAAGCTTCCCAGCGGGTCTCTCTGCCTCCCTCCTCTCTGCCCAGTCTACTACACACATACAGATACACATCTGAATGCATGTCTTTTCCATGTGCAGAGACGACCCTTTGCAGCCTGAAGGACAAGCTCCAAAACTCATGAAGAGACACATAGATCTTCACATACAGGGTCTGTCTGCCATGATGGAGATGCGAGCCACCGTGAATAAAACGGCAGGCTCACCTCTGCCCCCTGCTGGGGGGCTGAGGATAGACAGCCCTCAACTGAATTAAAATTGCCTCAGCTAAAGAAAACTGCCTTGGCCAAGGGCACCCCTTCTTCCTGGGGCAGCCCAGAGCCACCGCCTGGTCAGCCTGAGGGTAGAGAAGCCCTGGCCCGAAATTCCCACTCAGGATAACTCTGAAGAGCTGGTCAGCTTCAAAACACCCCACGGGGTCATCCAAGGCCTCACGGAGACTTCGCCAGGACCGAGTGCTCCTGTGCTCACCCTGCCTCCTCCCATCTCTTCCTTCTCCAGATGCTGAGCCCCAGGGCACTTGCTAATTAGGCTCCCTACCGACCCCTTGCTTGCTGATTTCCACTTCAGAGTCTATTTCCCAAGAAACCACCTTGCAACCCAGGCAACCTCTCTAGATGGGTGACCCACCTCTCACGTGTCTGAAACACACGGATGTCTTTGCTCCCCACAGGCCATTCACTGCCCCAGCTCCCTGCTGTTACTTGCATTTCTCTCCCTTTCTAGAAGGTCTGTTCAAACTTGACAGCCTAGAGAGCTTCTACTCCTCCAGCAGGTGCAGATCAAATAGCACCCCCTCCGGTAAGCCTCTCCTGATTGTCCCCAGCAGTATTCAAGCGTGGGTCCTCTGGGCCCTGAGAGGCCTGTCTGTCTCTGAACAATGTAGGTCACTTAAAACCTAGAAGGGTAAACTATTTTTCTCTCAATACACTATGAGGAAACTGAGACTTAGGTTCTGTAACCTGCCCAAGGTCACACAGCTGCCAAGTGGCAGAACCAGGACTTGAGCCCAGCACCGGATGGCCTGCACTTTTATCCCCAGGGCTGTGTCACTTCACAATACCATCACCATTTTTGTTTCTCTCCTCTGACTTGATCTTCACCACACTAATACTGACCTTATTTGTGCACTGTCCTTAGTGCTTTCTATGAATTCTGCACAAGCCCATCCGTAGGCACAGAGAGGTGAAGCAATGGGGCAGAGCTGCACAGCCAAAGCCAAGGAGCCTGGATTCGGACTCAGGAAGTCTGAACCCAGGGCTCACACTCTTCTCCCACATAGTGTTTAAATGAGATGGAAGTTACTGAAGGATTCTGAGCAATGACATGGTATGAGGTCAAAGGACTCCCCCGGCTGCTGTGTTGCAAAGAGACTGCAGAGGGGCCAAGGAGAGGAGAAGGAGACCACTTAGAGTTGAGACCATGGTGGTCAGAGAAAGGTTATGGTGAAGCAGAGAGGAGCTGTCATGTTCCAAGCAGCAGTTACATTCATTCACTCATTCATCCATTCACTCATCCATTCATTTGCTTATTCTCAGGGTGTTCTTATGCACCTTTCATTGTTCCATCCTCCTCTGTGTGAAGCCCCATGTGAGGTGTCAAGGATTGTAGGGGTGAAGGCAGGTGTAATTCCCACCCTCATAAAGTTCAGAACCTCACCAGGAAAGGAGACAGGAAGCATGATTGCATAAGACATTCTAGGAGGTCAGGGCTCTTGGGGCATGTGGGGCTTATCTCAGAGGAGCAGATCCACTGAGTCCAGGCCAAGCTCAGCTCATACGAGGCTGCGGGAACTCAATGAGAGAGTTAGTTACTAGGGGCACAGGATGTCTGACCTGGTTAAAGTTAGAAAAAGTAGTGAAAGGCGTTCAGACACTATGGAGAGAAAAGCTGAGGCATGAGCTTGGCTGAACACTCAGAGACTAGAGATGCTCTAAGTCTGCACTGAAGAATGCATGTGTGCATGCTCAGTTGCTCAGTCATGTCCAACTCTTTGCAACCAAAGGGTACAGCTGGGTTATTGCATGGGGAAGTGGGAAAGGGATGGGAGTGATGGGACTGGGGCGGGAGGGCCTTCAATAAGCATTCACCTTGGGACTGCTCTTTTATGTACCAAACTCCTCCCCGCTGTATGCTCTGAACCCCTAGAAAACCTCAGGTCCTCCTCCTGAGACTCCAGGCCTGGACACCCTGTCAATATGTCTACACCCTGTCTAAGACAACAGGTTCAGTCTATTGAATTTCACACATGTTTATGAAAGCCAGTCTCTGGCTTACAAAACAGTAATCTTGTGAGATGAACCATTTGTAAGTTTGAAGTGTGGTCCCAGGAAGGTTATGTTCTCTCTCTGGGTTCAGTGTCTGCATCAGTAACAGACGTGAAGGCCTGGTGAGATCAAACATCAACTCTGGAACACAAAGCCTGCAATTTCCTTCTTCTAATCTCAGAATAACAAACAAGCAAGGCAACCACTCACAGGCAATATAGCACTTGGACTTGCAATATCCTTGCACATACTATATACTTTGCATATTACACTTCTTTCAACAAAAGTCCATGAAGTGTAAATTGCCCAAGAGACATGAGTGCATATATTTACCATGGACAAGAAAATTCACATCAGCCTCAACAATAACAGCCCTAAACTATAGGCAACCCAACTGCCCATCCATAGGAAAATGACTGAATAAACTATAGCATATTCATATATCAGAATAGCACACAGCCGTGAAAAAAAAAACCAGCTTCTGAAATACAACAGATGAATCTCAAAGACAGTGTTAATTGAAAGAAGCCAAACATGAAGGAGTATTTTTCCACTGTTACATCCATGGCAAAGTTTCAAATGCTGGCAAAGTTTCATAATTGATTTGGGTGGTTGTCAACGTCCCTGGTGGCTCAGATGGTAAAGAGTCTTCCTGCAGCACACGAATCGCAGGTTCAGTCCTTGGGTTGGGAAGGAAAAGCGAGTGTCTACCCACTCCATATTCTTGCCTGGGAAATCTCATGGACAAAGGGGCCTGGTGGGCTATAATCCTTGGGGGTCGCAAAGAGTCAGACACGACTGAGTGACTAAGCACACCATAACTAAAGGTGCATACGCATGTAAAATTTTAACTGAATAGCTGAGATTAACGCAATTTGCTATCTGTGTGTTATGCTGTTGTTGTTGTTTAATCACTCAGTTGTGCTGACTCTGTGACCCCATGGACTGTAGCCTACCAGGCTCCTCTGCCCTTGGGGTTTTCAGGTAAGAATACTGGAGTAGGCTGCCATTTCTTTCTTAAGGGGATCTTGCCAGTTTTACCAGGGGTCAAACCCATGTCTCCTGCATTGGCAGGCAGATTCTTTACCGCCAAGCCAAAATAAATTTTAATAAGTCTCTGAAGTGAGTATTCCAAACAGGAAAAAGTCAGATGGCTGAGTATTAATTAATAGGAGGGGGAAGTCAGATGGCTGTGATGCTCTCAAAATAAGATAAGAAACATTACTGATGCTGATCCTCTAGACACCAAATCCTATTAGTTTTTCTACAGCTTGATATATGAAAAAATAGACCCGCCTCTCCTCCAGCGCCAAATAAGTAAGACTCCTTAGATATAAGATCTCAGAGTGCATGTGTTCATTTTCCTCAGAGCACTTATCTTAGTTTAAAATAACACACTATTATGCTGATTGTTTGATTAATCTCAGTCTGCCCCATTGGGCTGTGAAATCTAGGACAATGTCTGATTTCTCTTGCTGTGGAATCTCCAACATTTAGCTCAATGTCTCATATGCAGAACATTCTCAAAAAATATTTTTAGTGAATGGTGGCAACTAGTAATAAACTAAGAATTTTATATATGGGATGTTTATTGAGGTTAACTCAAAAGAAAACCCAAGATCATAACATCCACTTCATTTCATGAGCCTTTACATTTATATTTGGTAATCTTTATAAAATGTACAGGCAAAATTTGAAAAATTGCATCAAAGAATATAACACATATGAGGTCAATGGGCAAGACCTGACTGAAGGTTACATTCTGGCTGCAGTTAAATTAAGCTAGACCTTAATAACAAAATGTTAACTAGAAAATCCCCAGGTAATTGGAAACTTAAAAATATACTTCTCAAAAACTAATGACTCAAAGCAAAAACTACCATGGAAATTAGAAAATAATTGGAACAGAATGATAATGAAAATACAATATATTAAAACTTGTGTGATTCAGATAAAGCAATGCTTTGAAGAAAATTATAGCCTTAAGTGCAGTGTTACAAACAAAAAATGATGCTAAAATCTAATGTTGCATGTATACCTCTAAAGAAATTAGAAAAAAACATTTTAAACATCAAACTGGGAAATAGTTTTTAAGTGTACAATCAATGAAATAGATAAAAATGAACAATATACAAGATCAATAAAATCATTACTTCTTGGAAACCATCAATAAAATTAATAAAACTCTGGAAACACTGATGAAAAAAACAAGAGAAAGACATAAATAACACCAGGCATGAAGAAAGAGGCATTATTACAGATCCCAGAGATATTAAAAATACAAGAGGTATGGTATATTAATGTATGACAGTAAGTTTGAGATTTAAATGAAATAAATAACTCTAGAGAGGCATGGCTTACTAGAACTGGCACAAGAAGAAACTAAAAAACTGAGTGATATTAGTTCAGTTCTGCCACTCAGCTGTATCCGACTCTGCGACCCCATGGACTGCAGCATGCCAGTCCTCCCTGTCCATCACCAACTCCCAGAGCTTTCTCAAACTCATGTCCGTTGAGTCAGTGATGCCATCCAACCATCTCATCCTCTGTCATCCCCTTCTCCTCCTGCCTTCAATCTTTCCCAACATGAGAGTCTTTTCAAATGAGTCATGCAATAAGATAAAAACATTTGCCAAGTACTGACAATTTCAGACGCATAAGCCATGACCCTCGCCCCAAAGAAACAGTCTCAAAACCATGTCTGGTTGGAGGACCAGGCTTGGTCTTATGCAGCCTTTCTTCAGGCAGAGGTTGCGGGGCCGTTGGCGGGGGTCGGGGAGGGGGGTGGGTGGGGTGGGGGTGGGGGCAGGGACTCCCTCTAGGCAGAGAGAAGCAACAGGGCAAGTAGATGAACCCTGTGCTACTTCCTGGGTAGGGTGCTGAAAACCCTAGGGGCTTTTCCAGGAGACAGTATTGGAAAAGGATGTCACAGCCAAATTTTGTAGATTCTGAAAAGCCAGAGTGAAGAGTCTAATTGTTCTGGAAAGTGTTCAGGAGCAAGGAGAAAAACAAGGCTACATCCTTAGGAAGCCTAAGGCAGCAGTGGTGGCAGAAGGATTAAAAGGGACAAATGCTTAGAGAGGACAGAGAAACGGTAATCAGTTACAGGTTACCATCAATCAGGTTAGAGAAGTACCATCAATCAGATGAGAGAGGAAGAAGCTCCTTTTACTGGTCGCTACTGAAAGCCAAGCAAGGCACCAGGGCACTATTATCAGTCACTGCATGTAGCTCTGACCCTGATTCAGTGATTTTACTGCCTCTGTTTTGCAGATGGGGAAACCAACCCCTGGGCTAAATACTCTGCCTAAGATCACACAAAGGGGCTTCCCCCAGTGGCTCAATGGTAAGAATCTGCCTGCAGTGCAGGAGATGCCCTAGAGAAGGAAATGGCAATCCACTCCAGTATGCTTGCCTGGGAAATCCCCTGGGCAGAGGATTCTGGTGGGATCCACTTCATGGGGTCACAAGAGAGGGACACGACTTAGCAACTAAACCACCACCACCCCAAGATGACATGGGTTAGAAGTGGTACTGCTAATTTATATCCAAGTGTGACTCCAGCTCAGATTCTTTCTCCTCATCCTTTTCTCTCCTCAAAATGAGTGATAATGACAGCCTATGGTAGAGGGGATAGGTAAGTGTAATAGAGTGGACAGGATGGGTAAAGAGCAAGAAACAAAGGAGGACCCAGGGCTGAAGAAGATGCACAGATGGGGCTTACTCATCTGTGACCTGCACAGCATCCCTCTCTGAGATGAGGCTCGGGCAGTCATTACCATGATACGGAAGACGATCCAGTTTCTTCCACTGCCCATGACCTTCAGTTTTATTTCCTATAAAATGGGGATATTGAAACTGACGTCTCACTGTTCTGGTAAGAATGAGATGTTCTCTATCTGTTGCGTACAGTGCAGGTCCTGGCACATGGCAGATACTCACAAAACGGTTCTGTTATGGTCAGCTGTAACAAATGTTCAACGGGAATTTATATAAAAGGGGTAGAGATAGAGAAAAGACACTGAGTATAGAAAAAGTACCTCATCACAGAAATTCCTCCTTTCCCATCCTGTTCCTGAAAGCACCTCAACTAAGTCACCTGGGCTGGGTTTTGCCATAGGCTAGCTGGCTGGAGATCTCTGGGTTGGAGAAGTGTAAGGAATGTGAGGGCTTCCCTGGCAGCTAAGCTGGTGAAGAATCTGCCTGTAATGTGGGAGACCTGGGTTTGATCCCTAGGTTGGGAAAATCTCCTGGAGGAGGGAATGGCAACTCACTCCAGTATTCCTGCCTGGAGAATCCCATGAATAGAGGGGCCTGGCAGGCTATAGTCCAAGGGTCACAGAGTCGGACATGACTGAGTGACTAAGCACAACACAGCACACAAAAAAGTGAACTTCATAACTCAAGCCTTCCATATAGCATTAACAACTTATACCTTCTCAGAGAGCTTTCATAAGCACCATCCAGCTTCTGCATAACCCACTGAGAAGCGGCAAGGGCAGCACTGTCAGTCTTAACATCTCAGAGAAAGAAACGGGTACCCATGTGGGGTCTGGCTTCTTATCAAACATCGTAAAACAACTTAGGGAGGAGACAGGCTGAGAACTCAGGAGTTCAGACCTTGGGAAACAGGCTTTCAACCTACCTCTATGCTTGATATCTAGATCAAGGAAGAAAATTATTTTAATAAACATTAAGCCTATGCTTTAATATGAATTTTATGGGCTTTGGGCTTTGGCTAGCCCCTGAAGATACACATAGATAAATATACTCACCCCTTACTTCAGCAGATCCATTATTGCCTTAGCGTCTCACAATTTTCTAATTAAATTGTTTATGTTCCTTTCCCCCCACTAGGCTGTAAACTCCTTAAGAGCAAGAACCACATCTAGTTGGACACCATTTTCCCTGATGCTCAATACAGTATCTAGCACACAGTAGCTGATGAATAGTTTTGGAAAAAAGAAAGGGAGTGGGAGGGAGGGAAGTAGGGAGGGAGAGGAGGAAGGAAGACAAAGAGAGAAAAGGAGGAAGAGGACAGGAAGAGAGGGGAGGAAAGATGTTTCTCCAAACAAAGGGGGAGGAAAGAAAGGCGGCATGGAAGGAGATGGAAAGTGAGAGAAAGAGCCTGGGCTCTAGAATCAGAAACCCTGAGTCGGGATACCTTCTCTCACCAATGGAAACCATGAGCAAATCTCTCCACCTGCCTAAACAATCAGACACCAGGGACCAACCTCCGACAGCACTGTGCACGTGGTCAGTGATTTCACTCTGCAGAGGACACAGGCTTTAGTGATTTGCTGAGGCTTCATGGAGAGGGTGTGATGCAGCCTGCTCCAAAACCTGTGCTGACCCCATCTCAGCCCACAGCCTCCCCAGCTGTGGTAGAAAACAGACTCTTTTCCTCTTAATAGCTTTTAGGGTAGATCTTTCCATGGGGACGGACTCTCCAGTGACTAGCCCAGCGCAGAATATCTGGCATGTGTAAAGGCACCACGCATTTCACCACGAGAGTCCTTAGTGACTCATTTAGCTGAGAAGGCAAGGTGCTTCCTCTATCAGCAGCGATTAGGAAAAGGAATCAGAGTAGGACAGTCCTCGGAGTGAAACGACAGTGCACAAAGACCAGTGACTTCATTCCCCACCGTGGGCAGGAACTCAATAACTCAGACCTGTCCTTTGAAATCTGACAATAAAGCTGAGGGCGTCTTCAAGTATGACCACAGCTCTTGCATCTTCTACCCTGCCCTATCAATTAGAATGAGAAATCTTAGTATTAGCTCTAATATATAGAAGTGTCACATAAATTAGAACCAACACTTTCCTCTGTCTTCTTACTTACACACCTCTTTGCTGCCCGAGACAGCTCACCTATCACACTGAATGAATCATGGGCTTAGAAGCTGAACTCCAGTTTGGAGAAGGGTGGGTTATTTGTTCTATCATTCAATTTTGGTCTCCATTCTCAAGGAGCTCAGAAACCCATGGAAGCTTCAGGTAGATACATTGGTAATTTTCTTTAAAAGATTTTTCGATGTGGGCCATTTTTAAAAAACAAGCCTTTATTGAATTTGTTACAATGCTGCTTCTGTTTTATGTTTTGGGTTTTGGCCCTCGAGGTGTGTGGGATCTTAGCTCTGACCAGAGATCAAACCAGCAGCCTCAGCACTGGAAGTCAAAGTCCTAACCTCTGAACCACCAGGGAAGTCCCTAAACTGGTCATTTTTATAAAGTGAGAGAAGTGGCATGATGGAGGCAGAGTGCTCTGAGAGTTCTGCAGAAGCAATGGTCCAAACAAGGGTTGGTAGGGTTGGGGTGGACAGTCAATGAGGACTTCCCTGGAGGTGAGGGAGTGGGCAATGAATAGAAGTTGACAGGAAAGAAACAAAGGGCATAGGTGTCTGGATGAAAAAAATATCACCAGCTGTCACCAGCTACATCAGTAAACAAAGGATGTTGCAGGCATCAAGTCTTCAGCCACTGCAGCCACCCTCCTAGACTGTGCAGTGAGGGGATTCAGGATGAAAAACAACAGGATATAGGCCCTAGATGGCTAAGGTGCATATTAAAGGGATGCTTTCCATGAGTCCAGATTCTTACATCTTCCTCTACACAGAAAAGTGCTGAGTTCATTACACTGAGGTAACTGTTTTTTTCCTTAATTAACAGAACTCTTTTGATGTTCCAACTACCTGGTTTTTGTTGCAAAAACCTATATATTTTGGTTCCTCCCTTACCTCTTTGGAGCATCCCTTAGAGCTATCTGAGAGGCTGCACCCCAGGCTTAAGTCCCCAGAAAGTCTGCCAAATAGAACATAATTCTCAACTTTTTGGTTTATGTATTCTTTTTTCAATTGATAGGTAAAAAGAAAGCACATGCAAAGGCAAGAATCTCAGCCTTGCTGGACAGCAGGGTATGTACGGAGGAAGGGCTAGAGTTGAAGAGCTACACAGTGACCAGATCACTTGGGATCTAGAGTGCCTGGCTAAGGTCTTGGATGCTATCCTGTAAGACAGTGGTCCCCAACCTAAAACTGCTTACCTCCTGATTCCTAACAGGCCACTGACCAATACCAGTCAGTGGCCTGGCAGGGGGGACCCCTGCTACAACAGATGGAGTTTTTCAGTCATGAACAACTCTTTGTGAGCCCATGGACTGCAGCACACCCAGCTTCCCTGCCCCCTACTGTCTCCCAAAGTTTGCTCAAGTTCATGTCCATTGAGTTGGTGATGCTATCTAACCATCTCTAAGAGATGGGGTGCCAGTGGATTACTAAGGGAAGAAATAACATGAATATAAATGTGGGTAGATGGGTCACTCCAGAGGCAACTAGAGATTAAACTGAAATCCTCTGTGATGTACCAGGACAGGGAAGGATATGAGTTTAAGGGCTTTGATCATCTAATTGAGGATGTTACACTAAAATGGAGAGAAAATGAGCTAATGTTCCAACACTGGGAAACTGTTCATTAAGGAATATATCAGGGGCAAGGCAGTATCAGTAAAGGAGCTTTTTGCATCACTTTCTAATTCACAAAAGCAAAAAAGACAGGAAAGGGCGAGGGCAACTGACATAGCTTTTGATGTTCCTAAACAACGCTAGATGGAAGAGAAGGGAAAGGAGTAAGGATTATGGCCACGGACTAGGTGTTTTCATATTTGCTGGTTGGCCCATTTCACTTCATCAGTAGGCAGTCTATGTTACTGCTACCATTTTCAGAGAGGAAAAGTGATGCTTAGATAGGTTAACAGGAAGGTAACAAGGGCCATCTGTGGAGTGAGCCACAGAACCAGGACCAAGCAAAGGTATGTGTGGCTTTAAGTCCTGCGTTGGATCCTTTATGCCACAGGCAAGCAGACACTTTATCCAGACTGCTTCAGCAAAGGCCTCATCTGTTTACACCTCTTCCTCCCTAAGGAACCCCCCTCATGGATTCCTAGCCTTGCAGCTTGTACTGTCCGAGGTGACAACAGTATCCATGAGGATGCACCACCTGTGCTCCGGGACTTACTCTCCTGCTGCTCTGAGACACTGGCCTGGGAGTCATGCTGAGCCCCCAGCAGACAGCCAGACAACCCCAGGAACCAGAGCCACCTGGCTGACAGATGGTTGACTGCAAATGTGTAAGCAGCCCCTTTGCCTCGTTTCTGTTGGATCATCTCTGTTTTCTGTAGACCTCAGTCATACAGATGAGATCATTAGGCAACATTTAACTTAGCCCTTGATTTCTGCTTTACTAAATATACACAACACCTTACCTAACCAGATGTTTCCTTTCCTGGGTTAGCAGGGGTGAAAATGAAGAATTAAGTAAATAAAGGATGACTGACCCTCTACTCCTAGATTTTCCTTTGTAAATTTGTAGTTGGACCATGTGGGCAAAAGAACATCCAATTGCAGGCAGACCACATGAGCAAGGCAGTGTTCCAAGCAAAATCAGGAGAAGTCAACAGGTCTGCACACAATGGAAAGATGACCAAAATTACCAAGAACCTGACTTCTGGCCTTAAAGATGAACCGAGAGTGTTTCTCCCTTCTCCCTTTCAAACTGTCATGGTTGGGCAGAATCTTTGGTCACTGAACATAAGCCCACCACTTCCCTAGTTGCTCATCTTTCTGAGTAAAAGTACATTTCTTCTCCACCGAAGCTTGCCCCTCAATTTACTGGCAGTTGAGCAGCGAGCAATCATTCCTGTGTTTAGTTACATGGCCCCAAGAGCCCAGTCCAAACCACAAAAAGCAGAGCTCAGTCAAGACAGCCTTATTTCAGACCCACCCACAGAATCATGAGCTAAATAAGCAGTAGCTGTTTAAAGTCTTGCATTTTGGAGGGATTTGTTCTGCCAAAAAGTTAAGGGCTACACATACAGTCACTGGTGAAACTCAGTTGGCTGAATTGTCCAAGAATACAGACTCTGAGTCCATGGAAACTCCTTCTTTGCCATTGGACATTTTGAATAAAACTTTACTATGGAAGGGGATTTTCAGTAGTATTTTGAGAAACAGTCGAGTTGTCTGACGAGGAAGGGGTGAGTCTTTCCCTATTGATTTGAGAGAATTCCATCCGCCATCCCAAGGCTTGCTTTGCCTGCAGAACTGATGCTCAGTGGACCATGGACCATAGACCCTGAAGAGCCCACGGATCCTCTGGATGAGAGATGCCTGGAGAGACGGGCTCTCCCCAGTAATGCTCACTAAACCACAGTGAAGCTCTACACGCCCCCGCACAGAACTGCTTCCATGTCTGTGAGTGACGTGAATTTGATTAACTTTTTATTTCCCTACAGATTTAAGAAATCACAAAGCTGGATCAAATCCCCAAACCCTGGGGTCTGCAGTAAGTCTATCTCTGCCTCCCCAGGACCTGGCACACAGTAGGTGCTCAATAATTGTGAGGTTTCCTAGAAGTCAGTCTGCTCTCTTTAGCCTCAATTCCCTTAGGTGGAAAATAGGATAATAATGTAATGGTATTCTTTATACTCTGAAAAGCTTTTAAAAAAGAAATAAGTAAGAATTGATGCTTTTGAACTGTGTTGTTGGAGAAGACTCTTGGGAGTCCCTTGGACTGCAAGGAGATCCAACCAGTCCATTCTGAAGGAGATCAGCACTGGGATTTCTTTGGAAGGAATGATGCTAAAGCTGAAACTCCAGTACTTTGGCCATCTCATGTGAAGAGTTGACTCATTGGAAAAGACTCTGATGCTGGGAAGGATTGGGGGCAGGAGGAGAAGGAGATGACAGAGGATGAGATGGCTGGATGGTATCATGGACTCGATGGACATGAGTCTGAGTGAACTCCGGGAATTGGTAATGGACAGGGAGGCCTGGGGTGCTGCAATTCATGTGGTCGCAAAGAGTCGGACACGACTGAGCGACTGAACTGAACTGAACTGACTGAAGTGAGATCAATGTGTGCAAAATAACCCACATAAGGTTTATTTTTAAGTGATTTACACCACATGAGATTTTTAAAATATTTTAGTAGTAAGGGAAAGGGAGCCCAGTACAGAGCTAGATATAATAATATGTGGCTTCAAATTCTAATTCTCTCACTTACTATCTGTGTTGTTGTTGTCGTTCAGTCACTAAGTCAAGTCTGACTCTTTGTGACCCCCGTAAACTGCAGCAGGCCAGGCTTCCCTGCCCTTCACTATCTCCCAGAGTCTGCTCAAACTCATCCAACCATCTCATCCTCTGTTACTCCCTTCTCCCTCAATCTTTCCCAGCATCAGGGTCTTTTCCAATGAGTCGGCTCTTCAGATCAAATATTTCCTGAAGCACTGGAGCTTCAGGTTCAGTATCAGTCCTTCCAATGAATATTCCAGGGTAGATTTCCTTAAGGATTGACTGGTTTGATCTTCTAACAGTCCAAGGGGCTCTCAAGAGTCTTCTCTAGCACTACAGTTTGAAGGCACCAATTCTTTGGTGCTCAGCCTTCTTTATGGTCCAAATTTCACATCCATAAATGAATACTAGAAAAACCATGCCTTTTGACTGTGTGACCTCAAGCAAATTTCTTAAAGTTTTCTCCCCTCTGTTTCCTCAAGTATAACATAAATATGAACAGACTGTTGCATGGTTTAAATAAAATGTGTGCAGAAGATTAGGAATAAGGGTAAGTGAAAACCTCAGACCCATTAAAATGGCTACTATCAAGAAGAAAAATAACATAATAACAAGTAGTGGTGAGGATGTGGAGAAATCCAAATTTTGTGCACTGTTGATGGGAATGGAAAGTGGTCTGGCTTCTATGGAAAACAGAATGACGGTTCCTCAAAACACTGAAAATAGAACTACCATAAAATCCATCAATTCTGCTCATGAGTATACACTCAGTGTCCATAGGAGACTGGTATTGGTTCCACTCTCAGATACCAAAATCCACAGATGCTCAAGTCCCTTATATAAAATGGCAAAGTATTAATATTTGCATATAACCTATGCACATTCTCTCATATAGTGTAAACTATCTTTAGATTACTTGTAATTCCTAATACAATGTAAACGTTATGTGCAGAGTTGTTAAGTATAGCATAAGTGTGATGTAAGCAGTTGTTGTTGTTCAGTTGCCAAGATGTGTCCAACTCTTTGCAAAACCAAGGACTGCAGCACGCCAGGCCTTCCTATCTATCCCTCACCATCTCCTGGAGTTTGCCCAAGTTCTTGTCCATTGAATCAATGCCAAGTAGTTGCTAGTGTCCGGCAAATTCAAGTTTTTCTTTCTGGAACTTTCTGGAATTTTTTTTTCTCCAGTTGGTTGTCTCCATGGACGTGGACCCTGAAGATATAAAAAGGTGACTATATATCCAAAAGAATCATGAATGATCTAGAAGGCAGGATCTCAAAGAGAGCTTGTTACTCACTACTGCCAAAAGGTAGAAGCAGCTCAAGTGTCCATCAATGGATGAATGGATAAACTATCATTTACATATGCAATACTATATTCAGTTCAGTTTAGTTCAGTCGCTCAGTTGTGTCCAACTCTTTGCAACCCCATGAATTGCAGCACCCCAGGCCTCCCTGTCCATCACCAACTCCCGGAGTTCACTCAGACTTATGTCCATCGAGTCCGTGATGCCATCCAGCCATCTCATCCTCTGTTGTTCCCTTCTCCTCCTGCCCCCAATTACTCCCAGCATCAGAGTCTTTTCCAGTGAGTCAACTCTTCACATGAGATGGCCAAAGTACTGGAGTTTCAGCTTCAGCATAATTCCTTCCAAAGAAATCCCAGGGTTGATCTCATTCAGAATGGACTGGTTGGATCTCCTTGCAGTCAAGGGACTCTCAATAGGCTTCTCCAACACCACAGTTCAAAAGCATCAATTCTTCGGCACTCAGCTTTCTTCACAGTCCAACCCTCACAGTGCAACCCTCACAGTCTCCATACATGACTACTGGAAAAACCATAGCTTTGACTAGACGGACCTTTGTTGGCAAAGTAATGTCTCTGCTTTTCAATATGCTATCTAGGTTGGTCATAACTTTTCTTCCAAGGAGTAAGTGTCTTTTAATTTCATGGCTGCAATCACCATCTGCAGTGATTTTGGAGCCCTGAAAAAATGAAGTCTGACGCTGTTTCCACTGTTTCCCATCTATTTCCCATGAAGTGATGGGACTGGATGCCATGATCTTCGTTTTCTGAATGTTGAGCTTTAAGCCAACTTTTTCACTCTCCTCTTTCACTTTCATCAAGAGGCTTTTAGTTCCTCTTCACTTTCTGCCATAAGGGTGGTGTTCTTACTCAGTCTTTAACAGGAGGGAAATTCTGATGCATGTTACAGCATGGGTGAAACCTGAGGACATTGCGCTTAGTGAAATGAGCGACTCACAAAAGTACAAATACTTTATGGTTCCATTAAGAGTCCAACTCTTAGAGACAGAAAATAGAAAGTTGGTTGCCAGGGCTGACATTTAATGTGTACAGGGTTTCATTTCCAGGGTCCAGTGTAACAAGATGAAAAGCATTCTGGAGGTTGGCTGTACAACACTGTGACTATAATCGACACGATTGACTTTTATGCTCAAAATGGTTGAGATGGTAAATTTTATGTTATTTTTTTACCACAATTAAAGAATATAAAATCAAGACAGTGTCTGGCATGAGGAGGTGCTTTTTAAAAATTTTTTGTTTATGTTTGGCTGTGCTGGGTCTCTGTTGCTCTGCACAGGCTTTCTCCAGCTTTGGTGAGCAGCTACTCTATTTGTGGCCCATGGGCTTCTCAGTTTGGTGGCAGCTCTTGTTACAGAGAATGGGCTCTAGGGCATGCAGGCTCAGTAACTGTGGTGCCCAAGCTTAGTGGCCCTGAAGCATGCAGAGTCTTCCCCAGACCAGGGATCAAACTCATGACTCCTGCATTAGTGGATGGATTCTTAACCACTGGACCACCAGAGAAGTCCCTGAGGAGGTGCTTTGTGAAAATCGCTCAATCATGTCTGACTCTTTGCATCCCCATGGAGTGTAGCCTGGCAGGCTCTTCTGTCCATGGAATTCTCCAGGCCAGAATACTGGACTGGGTAGATGTTCTCTTCTCCAGAAGGTCTTCCCAAGCCGAGGATCAAACCCAGGTCTCCCCCATTGCGAGCAAATTCTTTACCATCTGAGGATGGTAAAGAATCTCATCAGAGGATGAGAAGGCCACCAGGGAACCCAAGGTACTTTAAAGATGCTTATTAAATAAAGGAAGGCAGGAAGATGGAAAGAAAAGAAAGAGAGAGGGAAGGAGAGTAACACCAGAGTACTTATTCACTCATTAATTCATGTACTCAACAAACTTTCCTGTATCTTAGCTTTGACTCTTATTAGCTGTGTGACCTTAATAAAATCAATCAACCTCTCTAGGACCCACTCTGTACATCCGCTATATTTAGGTGCTGCTGCTGCTGCTGCTAAGTCACTTCAGTCGTGTCCGTCTCTGTGCGATCCCATAGACAGCAGCCCACCAGGCTCCCCCATCCCTGGGATTCTCCAGGCTACCACCCAATATTTGGAGATTCTTCAAGGAACTGAGATAATGAAGGTAGTGAAAGTGATAGTTGCTCAGTTGTGTCTGACTCTTGAAGTCCTATGAATGGTAGCCCACCAGGCTCCTCTGTCCATAGAATTCTCCAGGCAAGAATACTGGAGTGGGTAGCCATTACTTCCTCCAAGGATATTCCTGACCTCAGCATCAAACCCGGGTCTCCTGTTTTGCAGGCAGAATTTTTACCATCTGAGCCACCAGGAAGTCCCTCATGAAGGTAGAAACCTCTGTAAACCACAAAGTCAGTAAAAATCTTGCATATATCAGTAGCAGCAACAGAGAGTAGACTTGATTTTACACTACAAAATATTGGTATAAAAAGACATGGTATTTTTATCCTCATATTTTGGAAAACTTCTAAAAATAAGCCACTGACAAGTACTCCAGTGAAAACACTCACTGTATAAAAGGGTAAGTGTCTCCTAAATAATTTAGCTACAAGTTAAATGAAACTGACCAACACAGTTTTGCAATGGTGGTCTTGTGTTTAGAAAGCAAAAGCAAAAATATGAGAAGTGTCTGTTTCTTAAGGAGCAAAGTAAGGAACATTTCCATAAGATACACAAGGGGATATTGTGTCTCCAAGTCACAATATACCCTTGTAATGTGTGAGTTCCCTATTGACATGACATGAAAGCTTGGAACATCTGCACACCCGAATTCCTTAATGTGGAGACTAGCGCACATTACATGAGGGCATGAATCTTGGAGTTTTGACCATCCACCTGAGTCTGAATCCCAGCCCCCACTACTTGCCAGCTATGTTACTCTGAACAAGGGACTTCATATCGATTTTTGCCTCATTTTCTCACCTGTAAAATGGGATCATTGAGATCTTACTGAGAGGGTAACAGGCAGGAAGGCCAGGGGTCTCCAAACGGAGGAAATAAGCTGCAAGTGTCAGACATTTTTATCTCTCTTAAGTGGCAGGAGAAAAAAAAAAAACAACAGTGATATTTTTTTCTTCTCTATACAAATTTAAAAGGAGGTTTCTCTTAAAATACTGTGTTACCATAATGACACCTGGTTTCACCTAAAGTTAACTATTCTCAAACCTTGAGTTAACCAATGCATTTTTCTTATGGAAGTGTTTGTCTTAAGCTAAGTTAATGTACTATGCATTTACCCCAAACTCTGCCTTCAAGTTGGTTCCGCCTAATGGTTCAGAACCTACTTGACAAACCAGTATGTTATACTCAATTGTTCCCCTAATCCAAGTAAACAAAACTATTTGTATGGTAGTCTGCCCTTCTACAAAATTCAAATCAATCATTTTATGGCCCAGGACGAATTGTCTGGTGCCAAGATTATCCCAAAATATATTTTATGGATGAGGGGCCTGGTGCCATTCTGAGTTTTAAGACATTCCTTTCTTTGATTAAGAGACTGCTAGTGACTATATACCGGAGAAGGCAATGGCACCCCACTCCAGTATTCTTGCCTGGAAAATCCCATGGACAGAGGAGCCTGGTAGGTTGCAGTCCATGGGGTCGCTAAGAGTCGGACACGACTGAGTGATTTCACTTTCACTTTTCACTTTCATGCATTGGAGAAGGAAATGGCAACCCACTCCAGTATTCTTGCCTGGAGAATCCCAGGGACGAGGGAGCCTGGTGGGCTGCCGTCTACGGGGTCACACAGAGTTGGACACGACTGAAGCGACTCAGCAGCAGCAGCAGTGACTATATAACATCCAGCTGAAGACTAGCAGGGGGCACTCTTTCTGCCCCCTTCTGATGCCTATGTCAGAAGCTTTCTCTATCTTCTTTATACTTTAATGAAACTTTATCACACAAAAGCTCTGAGCAATCAAGCCTCGTCTTTGGCTCTGGATTGAATTCTTCTCCTCCAGAGGCCAAGAATCCCAGCGTCTTTTCGTGGATCAACAACAACCTTTCATTACTTCGCAATGATAGGACAGATTGTATATTCTGACAACACCCACAACATTACCCTAGAAAAGCTGTACAAAATAAATGCATTCACCTCCAAAGCTGCAAACAACAAAGAGAGAGTGGAAAATAAGAGAGGCAAATTGAAACTAAATCCAACTTTGCCCTGGGCATCTTTGCTGATTTCAGAAAAAAAGAGGCATGTGCTTTAATCAGCCCAAGGAGATCAACCAAGGCCTTGGACCCATGTGAGTAAGTTGGAATCCATTAGCAGAGTGAAGAAGAGAAACTATGATACAGTTTTTTTCACATCCTACTATTGTTTTATTTTTTTTGAAATATAGTTGTTGTACAATTTTACATGCATTACAGCTATACAATACAGTGATGCATATTTTAAAGGTTATACTCCATTTATAGATATTATAAAATATTGGCTATATGTCCCATGTTGTACAATATATCCCTGTAGCTTTGCCCCTCCCCCATTCTTTCACCCATGGTTTAACTGCTAGTTCTATATCTGTGAGTCTGCTTCTTTTTTGCTATATTCACTAAGATATATTCTTAATAGATCCAGAAAAACACATAAGATTCAACATTCATTTTGATTAATAACAAACTATACACTAGGGATCAGCCCAATAAATAATGTCTCTGAAAACCTACAACAAATATATTAAAAGCATCCTTTTTAAAATCAGGATGAAGACATAGATCCAGCCAAACTGATGAGAACGAGAAATGAAGACTATTCGGAAGAGATAAAAACCATCTAAATCTGCTAGTGGTATGATTGCTTGACTAGAAAAATCCAAGAGAACCTAATACTATTGATCAGAATGGTTCTGCATATAAGAGCAATAAAGAAAAATACATTGTATTTAGTTACTAGCCACAAACAACTAGAATACAGTTTAAAAAAGATACAAAGTTACCTAGGAATAATTCCACAATTGATGCACAATTGTTTCTGAAGAAGATTATAGCACTTTTATGGAACCTAAATAAATGAAGAGAAATACCATGTTCACAGATTCAATAACATAAAAATGTCAGCACTCCCAAAATTAATCTATAAATTCAGTGTGTTTCCTGTCAAAACTCAATAGTTTTAATAGAATTTGACAACAGATATAAACCCTGTATGGAAGAACAAAGAATGAAGATATCTAACATAAATTTTGAAGATGAAGAGGATGGAAAGACTTACCAACCAGAACCTAAAACATATTCTAAAGGTATAATTAAAACAGATATATTGGTAGAGGGATAAACAAGCAGACCAGAGAAACAGACCCAAGTACATATGGAAACATGACAAATGACAGAAGTGGTATCCACAGATCAGAGAAGAAAGATGCAGAAAAGTACAACTACAAAGGAGAGATAAATTTGACTATGCTAAAACAAACTTCTATGCATCAAAAGTCATCATTAGAAAGTAAATAGATATGCAACAGAGTTGAAAATATATATTTGCAATGCATCTGACTGATAAAATACTAATATTAATTAAGATTGTATAAAGAACACGTTAATAATAAAAAAATCAATAGTCAAGAAAACATTTAAAGTGCAAAATGGGGTAGTCACAACAAAGTAAACCTAAATAGCAACTGAATATTAAAAAGAGAAGAGAAAGAGGTTCAGGTCTTCCATTTACCCAAAGATCAGAAAGAATCCAGAAACATTGTAACACTGTGGTTTTTATAAACTGAGAAAGAGCCCAGGTGTAAAGGAATGTGTGGGAACTAAATTCCAGAAAGTGATGAGCTATTGACAGGAGAGGAAAGCAACACAGCTGTGCTCAGACCTGGCAGAACATTGGGAGAAGCAGGACTCCACTATACAGAAAGTGAAAGTGAAAGTGAAGTCACTCAGTTGTGTCCGATTCTTTGTGACCCGTGGACTGTAGCCCACCAAGCTCCTCCGTCCATGGGATTCTCCAGGCAAGAGTACTGGAGCGGGTTGCCATTTCCTTCTCCAACATACAGAGGGGGAAATTAACTAAAGCTTTGTTATTGTTGTTGTTCAGCCTCCAAGTCTTGTCTGACTCTTTGTGACCCCATGGACTGCAGCACACCAGGCTTCCTTGTCCTTCACTGTCTCCTGGAGTTTGCTCATACTCATGTCCATTGAGTCGATGATGCTATCCAGTGATCTCATCCTCTGTTATCCCTTTCTCCTTCCGCCTTCAATCTTTCCCAGCATCAGGGTCTTTGCAAATGAGTCCGTTCTTTGCATCAGGAGGCCAAAGCATTGGACCTTCAGCTTCACCATCAGTCCTTTCAATGAATATTCAGGGTTGATTTCCTTTTGGATTGATTGATTTGATCTTGCAGTCCAAGGGACTCTCAAGAGTCTTCTCTAGCCTCACAGTTCAAAAGCATTAATTCTTCAGCGTTCAGCCTTCTTGATGGTCCAACTCTCATATCTATACATGACTACTGGAAAAAACATGACTATACGGACCTTTGTTGGCAAAGTGATGTCTCTGTTTTTTAATACACTGTCTGGGTATGTCATAGCTTTCCTTCCAAGGAGCAAGAGTCTTTTAGTTTCATAGCTGCAGTTACCCATACAAAACGTAACTATGTGAGGTGATGAATATGTTATTTTGATTGTGGCAATCTTTTCACAATGCATGTGTATATCAAAACTTCACAAAGTATATCTTAAATATATACAATTTTTATTTTTGAATTATGCCTCATTATAGCTGGAAAGAAAATAATCAAGCTAAGGTCTGGGGGAAAATATTTGTAGCATATATCTGAAAAAAGACTCATATCCAGAATATATAAAGGGCTCCCACAAATCAACAAAAGCTAAAACCAACTTCACATGTCATGATAAATGCTATTTAAAACAACAATGTTTCACAATGTCAGATTTCCAAAAACTTAAAATTTGACATCATGTGTTGGCAGGTATGTGGAGCCACAGGAACTATCAGCATCTTCAAAGTGATACTGACAAAACCACTCTAGGGGACAACTGACTTTATCTGGTTGCTGTACCATATAACTCAGCAATCTTACTTCCTGTGAGAACATGGAGAAACACTAATAAAAATACATACAAGCAAACAGCATGTATAAGAAGGCACATAACAGCATTTTTTGTAATAAGAGAAAAGCAGAAACAGCACAAATATTCTCCAGGAGAAGAATGGATAAGTATATTGTGATATGTTCCTGTGACAGAAACTTTATAGCAGTAAAAATGAATAAACTGCTGCCGCTGCTGCTGTGAGTCGCTTCAGTCGTGTCCGACTCTGTGCGACCCCAGAGACGGCAGCCCATCCCCCGTCCCTGGGATTCTCCAGGCAAGAACACTGGAGTGGGCTGCCATTTCCTTCTCCAATGCATGAAAGTGAAAAGTGAAAGTGAAGTTGCTCAGTCATGTCTGACTCTTTGCAACCCCATGGACTGCAGCCCACCAGGCTCCTCCGTCCATGGGACTTTCCAGGCAAGAGTACTGGAGTGGGGGTGCCATCGCCTTCTCTGGAATAAACTTCTAAACACACACAGAAAAATAACAAAGCAAGTTGGATAACTTTCATATATGGTATCAGTAATATAACACTGAAAAACATGCAAAACAATATCACATGTTGCTTATCAATACACCCATATGTAGAAAACGACTGTGAACTTTACCACTGGGTAGTGTTTATGGTCATGTTTCACTGTATTTTCACTCCTCGGTGTTTTCTTAAGAAAGGTGATAGATACACTGGTATATTTTTTCTGTAGGTTTGAATTGCACTAAGGATATATTCCTTGTAGTATTTGTTTTTAAGTGAGTGGGCATATAAAAGAGCACATGGCACACATAGGAAGTCAATAAAGACACTGATTAAGTAATTGAGTTCTCAGAAATAACTAAAAAATTCAGGGTTTCAAGATAAAAGTTTCTGCAATTCATCTTTTGATAAGGTTAATATGTTAGCATCTATGATAAGTATTAGAAAGATTGCTTACTTAAGAGACAGGGAAAATTGTAAGGTAAGAATTAATTTGATTATTTGGTCCAGGAGATGTTTAATAGCTAGGCGAAATTTCTCCCTTGAATTTTCTGTTTCTTGATGGATATAGTTACAAATTAACTTTTCTTGATCTCATCATTTGTAAACCTCAATAAAGTATCTTTCCCACAAATTATAACCCAATTTCAGGCTTGACGCCTCCTGCAAGTAAATAGCATAAAAGAATTTACAGTTAAAATGGAAGTTGGCAGTCTTGCTAACCAGCCTCCCACTCAAGGCAGAAATTCACTGTAGGAGGGTCATCCAGCCTGAGATATATCCTCCAGATAAGTGCGCCCACTCACAGTGCAAGCAGCCTATTTCTTTCCTGAGCAGATGCATCTGTGAGAATGTTCTTTCTTAGCTGGAGACCAAAGATGCCTCCTTACAGTAGAATGCCATCACTGCTTTCAGTTTTATTTATTGAGTTATACTGTCACCTGCTCACTCCTCATTCACCTGCATATTCAAAAACATTTACTGAAAGCCTAGGTTTGAATCACTGCTTCAGTCACAAAAGTAGGTAAATCATGGTTACAGAAAAGTAGACAAACAATGTCAATTTCATCTGTTAAGTGCTATGATGTGTGCTCCCGGATCAAGATGGGAGCACGAGTGAAGTGCCTAGAGCAGCCTGGGCTGTCAGAGAAGGCAAGCTCCCTGGAGGAAGCAAGAACGGGTAGGAGTTACACTGAAGAGGTCCCAGCACAAGGAATAAGCAAGATAAAGCTACGGGTGTGTGGAAGAGAATGATGCATAGATCATGTTGATGCATGATCATAATAGATCATGTTGTTCATATTAATGCAGCCAGATATAAAGTTGGGGGATGAAGATAGAAGCCAAAAGAGACTCAAGTCTAACCTTCAACATCATTCAGAAAAAAAGACAAAGCTGTGTTTTATTTAACATAGCCATACAAATAATTACAGTTACACTCATCTTTTTTGCCTAGAGTCTTTTATGCACCTGCATCACCCCTCTGGTTTCCCAGGTGGCTCAGTGGTAAAGAATCGGCCTGCCAATACAGGAGACTCAGGTTTGGTGCCTGGACCGGAAAGATCTCAGATCCCCTGGAGAAGGGAACGGCAACCCACTCCAGTATTCTTTCCTGGGAAATCCCATGGACAGAGGAGCCTGGTGGGCTACAGTCCATGGGGTCACCAAGAGTCAGAGATGACTTAGTGACTAAACAACCACCACCACATTTTGGTCTCCTCTTAGTGAAGAGAAAGGCCTCTACCTCCGATTTTGACCAGTTACTCTGATTCTTTTTCCATCTTTTCTAAGGAAATGCTGAAAAATATTAGTGAGAGAGGACAAAGGTCCAGTGATCCTTTACAAGAAAACTCACTTTAGATTTCCATCATCAAATACACCACGTGGCTGTAGAGACATCTCAAGCAGACTTGACCTTGACACGCTCCTCTCAAGGGGAAAGGGCAACTTTGGCATGACATATCCTTGGTGATAACAAGCTGCTGCCTGCATCTCAACTTGGTCACACACCACCCGTCCTATGATTCACTCTCATTAAGGCTCACATTCATTTCTAGCTCATGCTTCCTTTTTCTTTTTAATAAGTCCTTTCCCTCATCCCAGATTCGTTGTCTCAGTCTTTCTGGTAAAGCCTTGGAGAAAACAGCCGCACATTTTCACTCCCCAACAATTACATCCAGCTGGGCATACAGACCTCGTTGAAGAAGCTGAGTTCTTTCTTATTAATCTCCCAAGTGGGAAACTCTTCACAATAAAAGCTGAACTGGATACAGGACATTAATAACTGACATCTGCAGATGTTCATACAGCATTTTCACATCCAATTCTTCATGTGATGGTCCTAAAGGCACCCCCCACACACACTTCTGGGCAGCTTGGAGGAGGTGGTAAAATGCAGGAGCACCCTGGCTTTTGGATGCCCCAGTGGCTGTGATAGGAAACTTTGCCTGCCTGGCAAACTCACCTATTTGCCTTTGGCTAGCTGTTCAAGCACAGGGGCTATCAATCAAAGTGTATCACTCCTTATATAGAAGTAGAGAGCCTGTGTGACAGCCAGGCAGGCCAATCATATGGTCCCATTCCTCTGCTTGCAGAAAGTGGCTCAGGCAGGTGACCAAGCCTGACCAGAACACCCTTTAGGGGGCAGGGTTTGCATAATTTAGCTTTAATTCAGACTAGATCTCCCTGATGACTCCTGGAGGTTCTGGACAATCTTTTTCTCCTTCTTGGTTACATATTTCACTTTTCCTGCAAACCAGGTTCACCAGAGAGCCTCCCATGTGGCTGTAATCAGGAGCGCATGATATGAGCAGAGACAGCATTGGTGTAGCTGCTTTGGAAAACTGTTTGACAGCATCTATTCAAACTGGACGTGAGACCTTTCCACTTATGTGTCGTGATCCAGTCATTCCATATCAAGGCGTACATCCAGCAGGAAAGTACATATGCTTGTACCAAAAGCCTTGCAGTAGAATGTTCTCAGAAACACTCTTGGTTAAGAGTCGCAAACTAGAAATAACTCAAAAGTCCATCAACAATAAAATGAATAAATAAACTGTGGTGTAGTCATACAAGGAAACACCACACAGGGATGAGAACAAGTGATCTACAACTGCCTCGGATGGTATGGATGAAGTTCAAACCACAATGCTGAACGCAGGAATCCAGACACAGAGGTTCTGGTCCCATCCTGTGTGCACATTATCTACATCTCACGCCTACTGTCTGATGGGATTTATATAAGACACAAACACAGGCAAAGCAAATTCATGCAGTTCTAGGTCAAGATAGTGACAACGTCTGGTGAGTGGAGGCTGAAGGGGGTCTTGTGGAAGCTGATATGCTATGATTCTTGTTCTGAGTTCTGGTTACATAGCTGGGTTCAGTTTTAGAAAATTCTTTGAATTCTTCATTTATCACATGTGTACTTTTTTGTATGTATTTAACTTTTCTAAAAGCTAAACTGTGATGGTTCTGAACTGTGGTGTTGATGCTTTTGAACTGTGGTGTTGGGCAAGACTCCTGAGAGTCCCTTGGACAGCAAGGAGATCAAACCAGTCAATCAAAGGAAATCAGTCCTGAATATTCGTTGGAAGGACTGATGCTGAAGCTGAAGCTCCAATACTTTGGCCACCTGATAAGAAGAACTGACTCATTAGAAAAGACCAACCCTGATGCTGGGAAAGACTGAAGGCACGAGGAGAAGGGGACGAAAGAGGATGAGATGGTTGGATGGCATCACCAACTTGATGGACATGAGTTTGAGCAAGCTCCAGGAGTTGGTGATGGACAGGGAAGCCTGGTGTGCTGCAGCCCATGGGGTCACAAAGAGTCAGACACGACTGAGCAACTGAACTGAACTGCAAAGCTAAATGATTTAAAAGAAAGAACAAAGGTTATTCATCCAGAAAAAAGAGAAGACTTGGAGGGGAGGCACAACTGTAGATCCTTCCATATCAGAGAGAGTTCCAGATAGAAGCAGGTAGAAGACAGAACCTGAAACAGGAGGAAAATGACCGGAGACACTACAGCTGAGTGTAAAGGTGACCTTTTGAGAATAAATTTTCCTTGAGTCTTCACCTTTGGAAAGTGGTCAAAAGTTACAAACTTCCAATTGTGAGACAAGTAAGTCCTGATCATTGTGTTGTACATCTGCAACTGATATAATGGTATGTTTCAGTTATATTTCAATTAAAAAAAAAGGCCATGTGGCTGTTTCATAGAAAGGAAAGGGGAGTATGGTAGTTAAAATTGGAGAGGTACTCAGGGATTAAATTGTGCCATTATGGGTCACATTAAAGGATTTTATGCCACCTTTTAAGAGAAATGAGAAGCCCCTGGACTGTTAATCTGAAAGTGATGTTATAAGGACTGCATTTGAGACATTTTTACCATGACTGCCATGGGTAAAACGAACAGAAAGGGGGTTAAGAATGAGTAAACAGAATCACTTTATGGGGATGCTGTGGCTGTTCATCTGACAGATGAGTGTATATACATATATATATATATATATATATATATATATATATATATAACCTTCCCAGGTGGTGCAGTGGGTAAAGAACCTGCCTGCAATGCAGGAGATGGAGACATGGGTTCAATCCCTGGGTGGGGAAGATCCCCTGGTGAAGGAAATGGCAACTCATTCCTGTGTTCTTACCTGGAAAATTCCATGAGTAGAGGAGTCTGTGGAGGGCTACAGTCCATAGGGTCACAAAGTGACTGAGTGACTAAGTACACACACACACACACACACACACACACACACACACACACACACATATACTTGAGTCACCTTGCTATATAGCAGAAATTAACACTACATGGTACATCAACTATACTTCAATTAAAAACTTTTTAAAAAAGAACCGTAGGCATTGAAAATATGAGTCTGCAACTCAGAGGATGAGATCTGTCCTGGAGACCCTCGTGTGGGCACTGATGGCATATGAAAAGTAATAAAAGCAGAGGAACAGAGGAAAGGAACAAGAATGAGAGAAAAGAGGACCCAGAAATTCAGTCTGAGGGACACTAACATTTAAAACCCAGGCAGAAGAATCTGTCTTGTGTCTCTAGGAAGTTTTTCTAAGAGTGAATTTGTTTGTCACATTGACCACTCCAAAAATCTAAAACTTAAGAATATATTTTGTGTCATCAATGGACATTAATTGAAAACCTTCCTTTTCCCAGGTAATCTCTTAAGTGCTGGAGATACAAACCTAAGGCATATTGTTTGCCCCTGAAGAGCTTATGGGCAGAGAATAACCATAACCAACTATGTGGTTATGTCCTGAATTTCTCTATATCTTACAATACCCAAGAGGAAGGAGCCAAGATGAAACATTTTCTGCCTTTATCATAAGGGAGTACTCTGGGCTCAGCTATGCAGAAAAAAATAAAGTATTCTTCCTGGGGGTAAAAAGAAAAAAATAACTTCCCCTGTACAACCTGGTCTGAGAGGCAGCTTTGTCCAGCAATACACCACAGCTGATGGGCAGTAAGTGTCTAGATTCTCCCACAAATGGATCCTCCAGTCACCCCACCCATCCCTGTTCTCCTGGTGTCTAATTCTTTTGCTGTCGCCCCGGCAGGCCTCCCGGTGCTGGGTGCTCAGTTCCCCTTGTTTGTGGACAAGCTCTTAAGTGACAAGACAGGACTGAAGCCCACCTCTGCTGGCCAAGAGCCCATCTCCCCTTCTCTGCCTCCAGCACCTCTGTCTTCACTTCTGAAGACTCACTCTTAGGAGGAGAAAGTTATACCCAGGACCTGATGTTATTAGCCTTGTTAAGAATCTAAAGTGCTCTTGGGTTCAAAGGTTCAAATTGATGCTTCTCTTTTAGTCAAATGAGATGGGGAGCCAACTGTTCTCAACAGCTTCTCTTCCGCAATGACAAATGTTTTATCCAGTGAAAACAACAAGTTGTTTTATAATCTGGATTTAGTTAATCATGATGCCAGCTTTTTGAGCACAGGTGAACTTTCTGACCTATTTGGCTAAGGTATGTGTTAGTTGCTCAGTCATGTCTGATTCTTTGCGACCCCATGGACTGTAGTCCGCCAAGCTCTTCTGTTTCTGAAATCCTCCAGGCAAGAATACTGGAGTGGGTACCCACTTCCTTCTCCAGGGGATCTTCCTGGCTAAGGTATAACCTTCTACTTATCTTCAGTTATCTTCACATGGACATGATCTTGGATTAAGTCACTGGGTTGAGTTTGATTTGCAATCCAGAATGAAGACACTGTTCTTTCTGTAGACAGATCCACCAAATTCTTACTACCCTCTGAATGGTCCGAAAAATCCACACCATTCACAGTGCTTCAGTGCAACCTTTCAAAGGAGAGAATAGCAGCACCGTCCAACAGTCCAGCACCATTCTAAGCCCTTGATACATTCCCCCTCATCCACTCCCCCATAACACAAAGAGGGACATACATTGTCTTTCTCTTTCCAGGGAGAGGAAACCACGGCAGAAGGAGATTAAGTAACTTACCCCAGGTCACACAACCAGTAAATGATGGAGCTGGGATTCAAAATCAAGTATTCCAGTTCCAGGAAGTGTCTTCTTGTCCACCACCTGCCCACCCAGCACCCACTGAATTCTAGGCATTGAACAGAGCACTGTGCACAACAACCTCACACAGGAGACAGACAAGAGCCCATTCTACAGATGAGAAATCTGGAGTTTACGCAGGTTGAGCTTCTTGCCCAAAGCTACCCGGCTAGTAAAGGATGGGGATAGACTAGCTCATCTCCAAATCTGTGCATGACAAGGACCCATCTCCACCCTTCTGCTCCCCATCTCAACCAGTCAGCACAAGACCTGGCACATAATAGGCACTCAGTTACTATTAGATGGGGCTTCCCAGATGGCACCATGGTAAAGAACCTTCCTGCCAATGCAGGAGACTCAGGAGAAGAGGGTTCAGTCCTTGGGTTGGGAAGATCCCCTGGAGAAGGAAATCACAACCCACTCCAGTATTCTTGTCAGAAGAATCCCATGAACAGAGGAGTCTGGCAGGCTACAGTCCATGGGGTCGAAAAGAGTCAGACACATTTACTATTTGCTGAGTGAATGAATAAATGAATGGATAATTTCTTACTACCCTTATTATGGGGCTCTTTCTCTCTTGTATCTCTGTGTCCTCTCCCTGTCTTTCTCTCTTGGATCTTTCCTTTCAGCACATGATTTTCATAATCCTGTCCCTTGAAAAAAAATTTTTCTCTTGTCCCTAGATCCTCATGGGCTTACTGATTCCTTTTGATTCCTCTCTCTTTCATTCTTTACATTCATCTTCTTTAAAGATGCGTTTACACTTGCTTCTTCTCCTTCCTCCCTGACCATCAGTCTTGAGCCCTTTGTCATCTGGCTTTTCTTTTCCACCCACAACCATTCCTGCGGGGACTATTCCTTCTAAGGTCACATCTATCATTAATTTGCTCAATCAATATTTATTGAGTGTCTGCTGTATGTGAGGCAAGACAGCTAGAGCATGGGAAAAGTCATTCATGAGCTCTTCACCTCTTGCAACTCAGGAAGACACAAATAAAACATGTCAGGAGAGGTGAAATAAGGAATGTGAGTGAGGGCCATAAGTTCCTTGTGAGAGTGACAGCGGCAGGTCCTGAGTCTGGCAGGTGACCTCTCCTATTGCTGTACAACCCCATAGGAAGCCTGGGGGACCTGGGAAGCTGTACCTACATCAGCCGGCTTCCTTGATTACTTCCCATTTTCGTGTATCTGTCTCCAGAAGTTTATATATCCTTTTCTATCTAAATAGGTCTGTTGGCAGTTTTATACTCATCATTATGACAATAATTCTTCCAGTTTCCTCCATCTCCACTAATTTCTTGATAATCCATCCACTCCTTAAATATTGGTATTCCTGAAGCTTCCATTATAGGGATTGCTAAGATCCTTTCTGTGTGTCTACATAGTAAAAATTATTTTCATATTATTAAATCTTTATTTGCCAAAACTTTCATATTCGCATGAGAGTATGGTGCAGTTTTCCAAAAACCACATGACATGTTATGATGTCAAATTTAAATGGAACGTATGCTCATCTTATACACTCTCTTGTGTTTTGCAGACCTTTCTAAGGTATCAGGTTTGAGGTATACATATGCTCATTGTCAAAGATTATCTCTGTTTGTCTCATAATTTCCACCGTGTTATTAGCTATCTTTGGTTATATCTGCTTAATAGCTGTAATTTCATTACCATCCAATCAATAAATTGTTCATTTGAAATCTGCAAGTTCCCCTTATACTTACTCAGACACACCAAACCACCCTATGTTGTCCTGTTTTGTAATAATACTTAGAAAATAATTTCAAAATAATTTCTAGAAAATTTAAATCTTATCTAAAGTTTTTGTTATTTTATAACTTAGGATGGGGCTTCCCATGTGGCTCAGTGGTAAAGAATCTGCCTGCCAATGCAGGAGATACAGGAGTCATGGAGACACAGGTTCAATCCCTGGGTCGGGAAGACCCCTTAGGATAGGAAATGGCAACACACTCCAGTATTCTTGCCTGGAAAATTTCATGGACAGAGGAGCCTGGTGGGCTGAGACTGCAACAAGTCGAACCTGACTGAGCATGCACTCATTCCCCTTTTAATCTTTACTTTAAAATAAATGAACATTTATAATATATCTGTCTTCTGTTTAGGGATAGAGCATTAGCTTTAAAAAATCTAGACAATTCACCTCCTCCAACCCACAGCCGAAACATCCGTGACTAAAACTGCTGAGAAAAATGAAACTAACATATCAGACAATTCTGACTCATGGAAGAGAGGAATCTTCTCCAAAGAAACTAGGTAAAAATACAAATAAAACTACAACAAAACATGAACAAAGTTACTTTAGTTCCCTCAGCTTCACAGATGATAATAATTTATCTTTCGGTGTTCTAGAGAATACAGCATTTTAGCATATTACTGTGATGACAGTTGGATATCTTTATAAAGCCAATCATTTGGAATTTAAAGAAAAAGGAATTACATGAATTAGGCATAGACAAAACAAGTGCCTTAAAAGCCAAAAAAAAAAAAAAAAAGTTGGCTTATTACAGTTTTTCACGGTTTAAATGGAAAAGTCACTCAAATGTGCTACAGGATAAGTTATCACATTTCATTTCCTGGGGAAGGAAAACGATAGCTCAGGGGCCAGTAAAGCCTTCTACCACTGACATTACTGTGTGCCTGCTGGAGGATAAGTCAGCAAAAGAAATCACAGCATTGCCCGTTTCCAACAATACAGTACTTTGGCGTCAAAGAAATTAGTTGCAAACATGAAGACTGAGTCAGCCAATCAAATATGGAACTGTAGTTTTGCCTGACAAATTGACAGATATGGCAGGATTTGCAGTTTTGCTTGTATTCTGGTATCAGCCCTAACTCATCATCAAAGAAGATCTTGCCACAGGGTGCTGAAGTATTCGAAGTGCTGACTAACCTATGAATCTTGGCATGTGTTCTTACTGAAAGCACAAATGAACTGACGGGTGAAATGGATGGTCCCTTTGCACAAATTTAAAAAGTGGTACCAAGCTGTACCAACAGTACTTGTGTTTCTCACTGCTACACACTCATAAATAAAAGCCAATTCACTTAAGAACAGTACTGATGAAGCAGGAAAAAAAAACACGGTATTAAATTTACATCCTTTCTAATATTCTGAGTGACAAGATGGGAAATGTGTACAAAGCCACTTCTCTGCAGAAAACAAACCAACCCTTCTGCATTTAATTCATAAGCCGAATCCAAATACTTTTCTCAGAAGATGCTATTTTTACTTCAGCGATTGACCTACTGACAAACCTGAAGATGAATGAAGCCAGCCTGTCATTTCAAGAAAAGAAAAATCTTATTGGATTTATTGCTGGCAATAAAATTTGAGTTTTCAAGTAAAAAAGTAGACATTTAATAAACTAGTGTCTATGACAGGAGTTTGACAGCTTTCCAACACTTAAAGATGTTTCCGATGAGTTTGATAGCGATATTAATGTGTATTTTAAAATATTGGATAATAGAGTGTGCCAATACTGAGAAGGTCTGAGTCAGTCATTGACTGTTTCCCAAATTATTATTATTTACTGATATATTATGTACAAAATAATGCAGGGCTAAAAGATCCACTTAAATTTCAAGACAGACTGAAAGATTTTAAGGTAACAGAACATGAAAAATTCATTGACACGGTTTCAGATTTCATACCACAACTGATCTTTCAGGAAATGCCACTCACTGGGTTTTCAAATAATATCAAAGATGAATATCCAAAATTATCTGAAAATGGTCATCAAAATATTTCTCCCTCCACCAACTACATCTCTGTGTGAGGCTGAGTTATCTTCATATACTTCAATGAAAGCATCATATTAAAACAGATTAAAAGTGGAAGCAGATATAAGGAAATTGCTTTCCATAAACCCAAATACTACAGAAACTTGCAAAAATGTACAACAAGGGCATTTTCTATATGTAGTTTTGTTTTGGAAAAAATAGGCATTCTTAATAAAAATTTTATTAATGTTAACATGTAGGAGATTTACTGTTACCATTTAAAATAAATCTTAAATTCCTCTGCTTTCATCCTTAAGTTGCAAATGTTCATAGATACAATCCACATAAACAAAATCTCTCTGAGGTCCTCAGTAATTTTCCTTAAAAGCATTGTATTATATTTAATCCTCACAGCTCAATGATGTTCAGTATAGTTCAGTTCAGTCGCTCAGTTGTGTCCGAGTCTTTGCGACCCCATGAGTTGCAGCACGCCAGGCCTCCCTGTCCATCACCAACTCCCAGAGTTCACTCAGACTCAGGTTCATCGAATCAGTGATGCCATCCAGCCATCTCATCCTTCGTCGTCCCCTTGTCCTCTTGCCTCCAAGCATCAGAGTCTTTTCAAATGAGTGAACTCTTCCCATGAGGTGGGCAAAGTATTAAAGTTTCAGCTTTAGCATCATTCTTTCTAAAGAACTCCCAGGACTGATCTCCTTCAGAATGGACTGGTTGGATCTCCTTGCAGTCCAAGGGACTCTCAAGAGTCTTCTCCAACACCACAGTTCAAAAGCATCAATTCTTTGGTGCTCAGCTTTCTTCACAGTCCAACTCTCACATCCATACATGACCACAGGAAAAACCATAGCCTTGACTAGACGGACCTTTGTTGGCAAAGTAATGTCTCTGCTTTTGAATATGCTTTCTAGGTTGGTCATAACTTTCCTTCCAAGGAGTAAGCATCTTCTGATTTCATGGCTGCAATCACCATCTGCAGTGTTGTTTCCCCATCTATTTCTCATGAAGTGATGGGACCGGATGCCATGATCTTCGTTTTCTGAATGTTGAGCTTTAAGCCAACTGTTTCACTCTCCTCTTTCACCTTCATCAAGAGGCTTTTTAGTTCCTCTTCATTTTCTGCCATAAGAATGGTGTCATCTGCATATCTGAGGTTATTGATATTTCTCCCAGCAATCTTGATCCAGCTTGTGCTTCCTCCAGTCCAGCGTTTCTCATGCATAGAAGTTAAATAAGCAGGGTGACAATATACAGCCTTGACGTACTCCTTTTCCTATTTGGAACCAGTCTGCTGTTCCATGTCCAGTTCTAACTGTTGCTTCCTGACCTGCATACAGGTTTCTCAACAGGCAGGTCAGGTGGTCTGGTATTCCCATCTCTTTCAGAATTTTCTGTAGTTTATTGTGATCCACACAGTCAAAGGCTTTGGCATAGTCAATATAGCAGAAATGGATGCTTTTCTGGAACTCTCTTGCTTTTTCCATGATCCAGTGGATGTTGGCAATTTTATCTATGGTTCCTCTGCCTTTTCTAAATTGAGTATTACTAATTACTGATCCCAGCCTTTGCTTTGGTCCTCCGGGAAGCAAATTCTGAGATGAGGAGTTGTCTAAAAGAAGTTTACTAAAATAAGGTTTTCTAGGGAAACCAGTCAGGAATTAGAGAAGTGGAACCCAGCATGAAAAGAGGCCAAGGAAAACATTACTAGAGGGAATCCTGAGGGGCAGGCAAGGAGACCACTCACTCTTCAGATGTCCCTGACTGAGGTTCAAGGGAGCTGAAGACTACACACCTACACCTTGCTATCTCCAGGAGGATATAAATTCTCAGGCAATTCCAGCAATATGTGCATCAGGCAAAGAAAGTTCCAGAAGGCTGAGAGCAGCCTTACAGCAAAGCACCATGTAGGTGCTGGCAAGCTGGAGGGAAGCACGTTGGGATCCATCAACAAGTGGGAAATGGATTCGAGCAGGCAAGGGCACTGGCAGAATACTGACAGCATCTCGACATGCCCATCTCACAGGAGGAGTAAGTGATTTTCCTTCCCACCCAAATATGTCTTACTTCCATATTATCCATCTTAGTTGCTTCTGCTGCTGCTAAGTTGCTTCACTCGTGTCCAACTCTATGCAACCCCATAGACAGCAGCCCACCAGGCTCCCCCCGTCCCTGGGATTCTCCAGGCAAGAACACTGGAGTGGGTTGCCATTTCCTTCTCCAATGCATGAAACTGAAAAGTGAAAGTGAAGTCGCTCAGTCGTGTCTGACCCTCAGCGACCCCATGGACTGCAACCCACCAGGTTCCTCTGTCCGTGGGATTTTCCAGGCAAGAGTACTGGAGTGGGGGTGCCATTGCCTTCTCTAGTCCATCTTAGTAGAGAAATGCAAATCAAAGGACAGTGAAGTACCACTTCACACTGGTCATAATAGCGATCATCATCAAATCTACAAACAATAAATGCTGGAGAAGCCGTGGAGAAAAGGGAACCCTCTTACACTGCTGGTGGGAACATAAATTGGCACAATCAGTAAGGAGAACAGCATAGAGGCTCCTTAAAAAGTAAAAACAAAATTACTGTATAATCCAGCAATCCCACTCCTGGGCCTGTACCCAGAGAAAATGGTAATTCAAAAGGATGCATGAACTGCAATGATCATTGCAGCACTGTTTACCAGCCGGTACATGGAAGCACCCTAAATGTCCAGTGAATGGCTAGAGAAGATATAGTACATATACAGAATGGAGTATTACTTAGCCATTCAAAAGGACAAAATAACACCGTTTACAGTGATGTGGATGGACTTAGAGATTGTTATGCTGAGTGAAGTTAAGTCAGACAGAGAATATCATATGATATTCTTATATATAAGATCTTTTAAAAATTATAAAAATGAACCTATTTACAAAACAGAAATTGAATCATGGATGTAGAAAGCAAACCTACAGTTACCAAGGGGGAAAGGGGAGGATAAATTGGGAGATTCGGGCTTGACATATACACACTACTATATATAAAATAGACAACTAAAATGAACCTACTGTATGACATAGGGAACTCTTCAATACTCTGTAATGACCTATCCAGGAATAGAATCTAGAAAAGAGTGACATGGAAGCCTGTGCTGAAGTCCATGAAGTCACAGAGTCAGACATGACTTAGCAACTGAACAACAATATACATACACACACACACACACACACACACACACACACACATATATATATATAGTTTCGAAGGCAAACCATTCAGTACCACAGTTATCCAAGTCTATGCCCCAACCAGTAATGCTGAAGAAGCTGAAGTTGAACGGTTTTATGAAGACCTACAAGATCTTTTAGAACTAACACCCCAAAAGATGTCCTTTTTCATTATAGCGGACTGGAATGCTAAAGTAGGAAGTCAAGAAACACCTGGAGTAACAGGCAAATTTGGCCTTGGAATGCAGAATGAAGCAGGGCAAAGACTAATAGAGTTTTGCCAAGAAAATGCACTGGTCATAGCAAACACCTTCTTCCAACAACACAAGAGAAGATTCTACACATGGACATCACCAGATGGTCAAAACCGAAATCAGACTGATTATATTCTATGCAGCCAAAGATGGAGAAGCTCTATATAGTCAACAAAAATAAGACAAGCAGCTGACTGTGGCTCAGATCATGAACTCCTTATTGCCAAATTCAGACTCAAATTGAAGAAAATAGGGAAAACCGCTAGACCATTCAGGTATGACCTAAATCAAATCCCTTATGATTATACAGTGTAAGTGAGAAATAGGTTTAAAGGCCTAGATCTGATAGATAGAGTGCCTGATGAACTATGGAATGAGGTTCATGACATTGTATAGGAGACAGGGATCAAGACCATCCCCATGGAAAAGAAATGCAAAAAAGCAAAATGGCTGTCTGGGGAGGCCTTACAAATAGCTGTAAAAAGAAGAGAAGCAAAATGCAAAGGAGAAAAGGGAAGATATAAGCATCTGAATGCAGAGTTCCAAAGAATAGCAAGTAGAGATAAGAAAGCCTTCTCCAGTGATCAATGCAAAGAAATAGAGGAAAAGAACAGAATGAGAAAGACTACAGATCTCTTCAAGAAAATCAGAGATACCAAGGGAATATTTCATGAAAAGATGGGCTCGATAAAGGACAGAAATGGTATGGACCTAACAGAAGCAGAAGATATTAAGAAGAGGCGGCAAGAATACACAGAAGAACTGTACAAAAAGATCTTCATGACCCAGATAATCATGATGATGTGATCACTCACCTAGAGCCAGACATCTTGGAATGTGAAGTCAAGTGGGCCTTAGAAAGCATCACTATGAACAAAGCTAGTGGAGGTGATGGAATTCCAGTGGAGCTGTTTCAAATCCTGAAAACTGATGCTGTGAAAGTGCCGCACTCAATATGCCAGCAAATTTGGAAAACTCAGCAGTGGCCACAGGACTGGAAAAGGTCAGTTTTCATCCCAATTCCAAAGAAAGGCAATGCCAAAGAATGCTCCAACTTACCACACAACTGCACTCATCTCACATGCTAGTAAAGTAATGCTCAAAATTCTCCAAGCCAGGCTTCAGCAATATGTGAACCGTGAACTCCCTGATGTTCGAGCTGGTTTTAGAGAAGGCAGAGGAACCAGAGATCAAATTGCCAACATTCGCTGGATCATGGAAAAAGCAAGAGAGTTCCAGAAAAACATCTATTTCTGCTTTATTGACTATGCCAAAGCCTTTGACTGTGTGGATCACAAGAAACTGTGGAAAATTCTGAAAGTGGTGGGGATACCAGACCACCTGACCTGCCTCTTGAGAAACCTGTATGCAGGTCAGGAAGCAACAGTTAGAACTGGACATGGAACAACAAACTGGTTCCAAATAGGAAAAGGAGTACGTCAAGGTTGTATATTGTCACCCTGCTTATTTAACTTCTATGCAGAGTACATCATGAGAAACGCTGGACTGGAAGAAACACAAGCTGGAATCAAGATTGCAGGTGAAATATCAATAACCTCAGATATGCAAATGACACCACCCTTATGGCAGATATTGAAGAGGAGCTAAAGAGCCTCTTGATGAAAGTGAAAGAGGACAGTGAAATGGTTGGCTTAAAGCTCAACATTCAGAAAATGAAGATCATGGCATCTGGTCCTATTACTTCATGGGAAATAGACGGGGAAACAGTGTCAGACTTTATTTTGGGGGGCTCCAAAATTACTGCAGATGGTGACTGCAGCCATGAAATTAAAAGACATTTAGTCCTTGGAAGAAAATTTATGACCAACCTAGAGAGTATATTCAAAAGCAGAGACATTACTTTGCCGACTAAGGTCCATCTAGTCAAGGCTATGGTTTTTCCTGTGGTCATGTATGGATGTGAGAGTTGGACTGTGAAGAAGGCTGAGCACTGAAGAATTGATGCTTTAGAGCTGTGGTGTTGGAGAAGACTCTTGAGAGTCCCTTGGACTGCAAGGAGATCCAACCAGTCCATTCTGAAGGAGATCAACCCTGGGATTTCTTTGGAAGGGATGATGATGAAGCAGAAACTCCAGTACTTTGGGCACCTCATGCGAAGAGTTCACTCATTGGAAAAGACTCTGATGCTGGGAGGGATTGGGGGCAGGAGGAGAAGGGGACGACTGAGGATGAGATGGCTGGATGGCATCATGGACTCGATGGACGTGAGTCTGAGTGAACTCCGAGAGATGGTGATAAACAGGGAGGCCTGGCATGCTGCGATTCATGGGGTTGCAAAGAGTCAGACATGACTGAGCAACTGAACTGAAAAGAACTTTGCTGTATAGTTGTAATTGACACAACACTGTAAATCAACTATAACAAATAACAAAATTAATTTATAATTTTAAAAAACCACACTTCTAAGCCTGAACCATAGGTATCACTAAGAATCCTCTCCTCTTCCCTTATCTCCTACCTCCAATAGGAATCAGGCCACTAAGCCCTGCCAATGATACTTGCTTAACATCTCAGGAAAGCATACGCAATAAAAATACTGAGTGCATTTTATTGCTGTTAAGTTGGGTGAAGAATACAGCTTATTCTACTAGTGAAAGTAGAAATGCCACTGATTATAAGTATTAATCACTCAGTTGTGTCTGACTCTTTGCGGCCCCATGGACTGCAGCCCACCAGTCTCCTCTGTCCATGGGATTCTCCAGGCAAGAATACTGGAGTGGGTTGCCATTTCCTTCTCCAGGGGGTCTTTCCAATCTGGGGATTGAACCAGGTCTCCTGCATTGCAGGCAAATTCTTTACTGTCTGAGCCACCATGTAAACCACACAACCTACTACTTCCTTCAAACAGCAGATTCTGGAACATCAACATTGAAGGAGTTGGATCTTTAGAGCAGATCCTTAACCCATCATCCTGGTGGATGAGGGAGAAACAAAGAGAAGGATGTGAACTGCTTCCAGACAGGCCATCTCTAAGGAATAGAAATGGCCAGACGCCCTCGGAGGAACACCTGCCTTCAACATGCCAGTTATTTTCAATAGAGAAAGGAGGTGTAAGTGAAGCCATATATCCAATTACTCAGAAATCCAATAAAGTTATGAGAAGCAAGAAGGAATGATGACAGCAGCTTATTCTCCAGTCAATTTCTTATGGGATGGTTTGGATTTTTTTAGTAGAAATTCTTATTTGGGGTGTCAACTTGATAAAGAGGAGAGCACAGAAATGGTTCTCACTGCCACTGTTTTAGTTGATTACTTGCAACAGGAACCTCACTCACCTCCCACCTCTGTTCTTTCTGCCTACTTTCAAGGCCACACTCCCAGGAGATCCAGCCACAGTATAAATTATTTCATACTTCCACACTTTACTTAAAATCCTGTGTTGCCTCATTGCCTCCAGATGAAATCTAAAGTCCTAAGCCTAGTATATGAGGTTCTTGGAGATCTGCTCTGTCTTTTCAGCCTCAGCCCAGTTGTTTGGGGGTTTTGCATTTCATGTTTCTGTTCCTGTCATCTGCTTATGCATGAAACACCTTCTCTCTCCCTCAAACTGACCTGCAACCTGTCCCCCACTGTTCAGTATTCAGCTCAGAGGTCATCTTTACCAGAGAGCCTTATCTGACCTCAGCAGGCTGGCCTGCACATCACACCGTCCTGGGATTTCTTGCATACTTGTTAATAATCACAAAAGGACTTTATACTCATTGAAAGTTGAAACCCTGTCCTACTGATCTCTATACTCTCAAAGATTATTACAGTGCCTGGCACAAACCCAGAGGCAGTGGATAGATGAACAATAGAAAGAATGTTTCAGGACCCTGGTCAGTTCCCTAGGCCTTCTTTTGCTCTGATGGTTCCTGGAGCCATATTGAGTGAGGATTCTGGAGTTATTCTCATCTTCTCTTTGGGACTCTCAACTACTAAGAATCCCTCCCATCCTATCGGCTGGCCTTTGTAGTTCTTACCCACAAGGCTCAATCCTTTATCTGGCTTCACACTTAAAATATATCTTGAATTCATCTACTTCTCATTTATAAACTTAATTCAAGACACTATTATCTCTTTCCTGGGCCATCACAAAAGCCTTCTAAATAGGCTGTTCACTTTTTCTCCTTAATCTATCTTACCCACAAAAGTAGGCGTGAGCTTTTAAACACAGAAATCAGCATGGTGGACTAAAGGTGGACACCAAATTCTTTGCCACTTCCCCCATCAACAGGTGTAATCTACTTTTGCTCCCTTTGTGTCTGGGCTGGCCCAGTGGCTTGTGTTAACTAACAATGAAGCAGAAGTGTCTCTGCATAACTCCCAGGGCTGGGTCTTGAGTAACAGCAGTAAAAATTTAAGCCGTTTATAGAGTCTTGAGAGGTTGATAATGAGGTACTCGACCCACTGATGTGTCACACGGAAAACAATTACAACAACAGCAATAATAATAAGGGGCACACATATACAGTGGAATATTACTCAGCTATGAAAAGGAATGAAATGTGGTCATCTGTACTCTTGCCTGGAAAATCCATGGACGGAGGAGCCTGGTGGGCTGCAGTCCATGGGGTCGCTAAGAGTCGGACACGACTGAGCGACTTCACTTTCACTTTTTACTTTCATGCATTGGAGAAGGAAATGGCAACCCACTCCAGCATTCTTGCCTGGAGAATCCCAGGGACCAGGGAGCCTGGTGGGCGGCCATCTATGGGGTCACACAGAGTCGGACACGACTGAAGGGACTTAGCAGCAGCAGTAGCAGTAGCAGACATGTGGATGGACCTAGAGTCTATCAAATAGAGTGAAGTAAGTCAGAAAGAGAAAAACAAATATTGTCTATTAACATATATATGTGGAATCTAGAAAAATGAAGCAGATGAACCTATATGCAGGGCAAGAATAGACACACAGACATAGGTAAGGGACTTGTGGACACAGTGGGTGTGGAGGGGAGGGAGGATGAACTGGGAGATTAGGGCTGATCTTTATACACTATCCCATGTGAAAGAGATAGCTCGTGAGAACCTGCTGCATAGTAGAGGGAGCCAGTTTGGTGCTCTGTGATGACCTAGATGGTGGAACCTCATGATGGAGTGGGAGAAGGTCCCAGAGGGGAGAGGATAAAATGTATATACATAGCTATTTCATTTCATTGTACAGCAGAAACTAAGGCAACATTGTAAAGCAACTACACTCCAATAAAAATAATAATACCAGCTTCCATTTAAGAAAAATCCTTAGAAGGCCTAAGACCTTCTTAGATATATAAATTTCACCATGTCTTAAGATCCTATGAGGCTGGTAGTATTATCTCTATTTTTCAAATGAGAAGATTGTAGTTCCATAGATTAATTTTTTTCAATAAACCAAGAGCGAGCCTTCAAATCCTTGCCTAACTGATGCTGACACTCCTGGTCCTTCCTGAAGGAGAATCCTCAAGTCATCTTTCCTCCCTCTTTGGAGGCTATGACAAATGTCCTTCCCCAAGACCAGATACTAATATTAAGAGACAAGTCCAACTGGGGAAGAGATCCTATTTTCTCCAAATTAAAACAATACGTCAGATGGGTTTCAGATGCCACATTGCATAACAGTGATATTCGTCCTGCCCTAAGAAATTCCCCATGAGTACACGGGTCAATCCTGTAATTAAAGCCATATGTTAACCAGTGCCCTGAACTCATTTGCTCATTCCCTCTTTCCAGGTTTCATTGCTCTTCAAACCATACTAATGAGGGAGAAAGGGACTGGCACACCTCCATAGCATCAATAACAGCAAAATCTGTGATCAGGGCCACTCTTTTGCCTGCTTCATCCCCCATCACCCCTTCACCTTCAATACTGCACCGCTCCTTTCTCGTAAAATGCAGTATGACCTTCTGGCCAGGAAGAATGAAAAGTACTTCATTTCTGTAGGTCAATGGTATTTTTATGAACCCTAAATTATATCAGACAATCATAATCTTGCCTTTAGGTCAAAGAATGCAAAATTATGCCTCCTCCAAATCAATTTCATCTATAATTTAAATTACTGACTGCTCACAGGGGCCAGCACCATGGTGATAGTCACAGGGCAATGCAATCAGCCTCAAGGATGCTGAGTGTTGGCAGTTCTCCCAGCTACATAAGCTGGGTTTGCTGTGCCTAAGCTATTTATCATGTCACTGGCGCATGCATGCGCGCGCGTGCTTGTGCAAAAAAGGCGATGGCAGAGGATGAGATGGTTAGACAGCATCACTGACTCAATGGACATGAATTGGAGCAAACTCCAGGAGACAGTGGAGGACAGATGAGCCTGGCAGATTACAGTTCATGGGGTTGCAAAGAGTCAGTCACAACTTAGTGACTGAACAACAACAACGAATCAATATAAATCAACAAAACAGACATCACACCCACTTCACCTGGTTAAAAGCCCCATGGATCTTAAGGGCTTCTGATTGACCTTGGAATACAAACTAGACATCTGAAGCTAATTCAGAAAGCACCTCCCCTCCCCCAGCCCCTTCCTCCCTTCCTGCACGTCTACCATGCTGGCTGTCTCCACACGCTTTGTATTTATGTGCTGTTCATCTTCATCTGTGCAAAGAACTTCTCACTGCTCCATCCGCTTTCTTCAGTCTGACAAACTCCAGTCTATATGCAGGTCACAGTTCAAAAATCACTTTGGTGAGGAGGCTTCCCTGACTCTGATCCATTGACCAGATGAGGTCCCCTTATTTATACTCTCCGAGTTTCTCAACCTTTCCCTGTCATGACAAACATGGCACTTTGCTGTCTGTATTTCCACTAAGTTCCACTGAACCATAAGTTCCATGAGGGTAAAGGTTGTATCCTTGATAGATAACAAATACCTCACACCTACATAAATGGATATTATTTGTCTCTAGCAGAAGCACTCAAAATGCTGTCTCCAGACCAGCAGCATGACATCCCCCAGAGACTTGTCACAGATGCAGATGCTCTGGTTTTATCTCAGATTTACAGAATCAGAAGCTCTAAGGGCAGGCCAGAAGGCAGCCCTTTCAGCAAGCTCTGCAAGTAATTTTGATGTGCACTGAAGTTTGAGACCCATTGGTCTTTTTAGAAAATTAATTAATTAAAGTATAGTTGGAGGACTTCCCTGGTGGTCCAGTGATTAAGAATCTGCCTTGCAGTGCAGGGGAGAACTAAGACCCCATATGCATTGAAGTGACTAAGCTTTTGAATTGCACCCACATGCCACAGCCTCTGAGCCCATGTGCTACGGAGCCCAAGTGCCACAAATGGAGAGCTTGTGTGCTGCAACTACTAAAGCTATCAATTCAGTCAGTTCAGTTCAGTTCAGTTGCTCAGTTGTGTCCAACTCTTTGTGACCCCATGGACTGCAGCATGCCAAGCTTCACTGTCCTTCACCAACTCCCGGAGCTTGTTCAAACTCATGTCCACTGAGTTAGGGATGTCACCCAACCATCTCAGCCTCTGTTGTTCTTTAGATCATGAACTAAAGCAAGGCATGCAATCCAAGATCCCATGTACTACAACTTGGAGAAGAAGATGGCAACCCATTCTAGTATTCTTGCCTAGAGAATTCCATAGACAGAGGAGCCTGGCTGGTCCATGGGGTCGCAAAGAGTAGGACACGATCAAGCAACTAAGTACCATAACTAAGACCAGAGGCAGCCAAAAAAAAAAAAAATGTTAAAAAAATAAAATATACTTGGTTTGCAATATTGTGTCAGCTCCAGGTATACAGTTATTCAGTTTCGTAACAGAGCAGGCACATTTTCTAGTTTAGAGTTACACTCAATAAATGGTGACTTGAATGGTGGAGAAGAGATTGGTGAGTCAGATAATACCAGCTGCCACATTCCCATTCATCTCAAAGACTCTTGGAGGCACCCCAGGTGTGCCTCAGTTCAGTTCAGTTCAGTTGCTGTCGTGTCTGACTCTCTGCAACCCCACAGACTGCAGCACGCCAGGCCTCCCTGTCCATCACCAACTCCCAGAGCTTACTCAATATCATGTCCATTGAGTCGGTGATGCCATCCAACCATCTCATCTTGTTGTCCCCTTCTCCTCCTGCCTTCCATCTTGCCTAGCATCAGGGTCTTTTCAATGAGTCAGTTCTTTGCATCAGGTGCCCAAAGTATTCGAATTTCAGCTTTTTCATCAGTACTTCCAATGAATATTCAGGACTGATTTCCTTTAGGATGGACTGGTTTGATCTCCTTGCAGTTCAAGGGACTCTTAAGAGTCTTCCCCATCACCACAGTTCAAAAGTACACAGAGTTGTGCCTACTCTGAAGATTTAAAGGAGTGTAATGAAGCTTGGAGGGGCTTCGGTAAAACATCTTTTAATGTTGAACAGATATAACAAAAACCATCAACAGTCGTCTACCCAATTTCAGGAGAAGCTAAGCAATAAGGATTTTATAAATGGCTCTAAATTTTATTTTATTTTATTTTTTTTTATTTTTAATTACAATACTGTATTTGTTTTGCCATACATTGACACGAATCAGCCTAGGAACGTCGCCCTAAATTTTAAAAACACAATTAAATCTAAATGGGAAGCTGGTTGACTGAACAAAGAAAGTCCGCGTCCAGGATGTCTGAACAGGAGAAGCTGCTGTTATTGGAAATCAAAAGAAGAGTGTTCCCTGTGAAAGGTGCATTTATGTGCTCTCCCATAATTGGAGCCGACTGAATAGATAATCATTTGGAGTGGAAATGATGTCGGAAGTCCTGCAGTCAAATTGGAGAAAGATGTAAAATCTGATTGAAGTGACTAAGATCTTTGAACACCTCCTGACAACAATCAACAGATCTACTCCATATTTAGAAACTGCAATTCACACCACTGCCACATTCAGATTGCAGGACGGTTCCCTTTTGACTTCCAGCTTATAGTTAACTTGCTATGTTCTCTAGAGTACTTGACTCTGAAAGGGTCATGACTGACACCACAGAAGGCAAAGGATTCCATACAGTTTTGTGTCACTGACCCTGAAATAGATAGCTCAGTGAGGATCCCATATAACTAATGTCTTGCTTTCATGTAAAGGCCTTGAAAAGTGATGGTCAGACTCTTAATACATCCATCATTCCCAGATGTCTTTGTGTCACAGTTTTGAATGGATGATCCAGCCCTTTCCACATACTGCTACCATTCATCTATCAACAAGAAAGAACTATGTGAGATTTCCTTGATGGCCCAGTGGTTAAGACTCTGTGCTTCCACCGCAGGGGATGTGGATTCAACCCCTGTGGGGAATTAAGATCCTGCATGTTGTACACTGTGGCCAAAAAAATGAAAAAGAGCTATGTTAAGTAAGTAGCTTAGAGTCTCAATAACTTTCATGATTTCTCTTTGGATGAAATGCTTTCTTGCTTCACCTTAAAACTTTAACACTTTGTTCATGTCTTTCTCATAATAAAAATACAAATTTGGAAAATTTATGGTTACAAAAGGGGAAAGGGGGCTGAAAAATAAGAGTTTGTGATTAACATACACATGCTGCTGCTGCTGCTAAGTCGCTTCAGTTGTGTCCGACTCTGTGCCACCCCATAGACGGCAGCCCACCAGGCTCCCCCCGTCCCTGGGATTCTCCAGGCAAGAACGCTGGAGTGGGTTGCCATTTCTTTCTCCAATGCATGAAAGTGAAAAGTGAAAGTGAAGTCGCTTAGTTGTGTCCGACTCTTCGTGACCCCATGTATTGCAGCCTACCAGGCTCCTCCATCCATGGGATTTTCCCGGCAAGAGTACTGGAGTGGGTTGCCATTGCCTTCTCCATACATGCTACTATATATAAAATAGATAACCAGGAAGGACCTACTGTATAGCACAGGGAAATGTGTTCAATATTTTGTAGTAACATATAAGGGGAAAGAATCTGAAAAGGATATATATATATATATATATATATATATATATATGAGAGTCTCTTGGACTGCAAGAAAATCCAACCAGTTCATTCTGAAGGAGATCAGCCCTGGGATTACTTTGGAAGGAATGATGCTAAAGCTGAAACTCCAGTACTTTGGCCACCTCATGTGGAGAGTTGACTCACTGGAAAAGATTCTGATTCTGAGAGGGATTGGGGGCAGGAGGAGAAGGGGATGACAGAGGATGAGATGGCTGGATGGCATCACTGACTCAATGGATGTGAGTTTGAGTGAACTCCGGGAGTTGGTGATGGACAGGGAGGCCTGGCGTGCTGCGTTTCATGGGGTCACAAAATATCGAACACGACCGAGAGACTGAACTAAACTGATGTATGGTGCATGGTATATATATATATATATATGCACACATTATTGTTTCCTATTTTTAATTCATATTGACAGATGCTCCAAATCTGTGTGGTGCTTTTAGTTCGGTTTTTGAAGTACAGTTGTGTTAGTTTTAGATGTAAGAAAAGTGATTCAGTTATACACACACACACACACACACACACGTATATATACACCTGAATTGCTCTGCTGTACACTCAAAACTAACACTACTATACTTCAAAAAACAAAATTAAAAAAAAAAATCTGGAGCATTTGCCAATATGCACTAAAAATAGGGAAAAAAATGACAATTTCAAGGAAAAAAATGAAAATTCAAATCTGTAAGGATCACAAATGTTAAAGAAGTATAATAATTACATTAAGGAAAAATGAAAATTTGTCTCTGCATATACAATCTCTCCTGAATGTACAAAAATAGGCCAAAGCAAAAGACTAAAAAGTGCCAAACAGACTGAGATGGAGATGGTTTGATTGATGGGATCATTAGAGATTTTAAATTCTTCTTTATTTTCTTTTATTATTTATCAGGTTATAACAATTCATACCGTGTGACTGTGGTGCAGGGTTAAACAAACAGAAAAAGAAAGACAACCCTGAAACAAATCCATAGGTACAAAAAAATGATACAAGACACAGCAGGTCACTGAAGAAAGGGGGCATTGTGTCCAAGAGGGAATATAATAAGTGATACTGAAATAGTGGGCTCTCCATAAGGAACAAGACAAAACTCAATCTGAATATCACCATATACAAAAATTAACACCTCACACCATACATAGAAAACTTTTTGATTTAAGAATCAAATGTGAAAAGTCAAATTTCAAACTGTTAGAAGAAAATACAGGAAAATCTCATTATAGTCTGGAGACTGGGAAAGATTTTTCAAAGATATAACATATACTAAATTTAAAAAGAAAAAAACTGGTAATTTACTTCCTTTAAAGCTAGGATCATTTCTATAAAAATTCACCTAGCTCAGTCGTGTCTGACTCTTTGCAAGCCCATGGAGTATATGGTACATGGAATTCTCCAGGCCAGAATACTGGAGTGGGTAGTCTTTCCCTTCTCCAGGGGATCTTCCCAACCCAGGAATCGAACCCAGGTCTCACACATTGCAGGCGGATTCTTTACCATCTGAGCAGCAGGGAAGCCCAGGAATACTAGAGTGGGTAGCCTATTCCTTCTCCAGCAGATCTTCCCTACCCAGGAATTGAACCAGGTCTCATGCATTGCAGGCGGATACTTTACCAGCTGAGCTACCAGGGAAACCTCCAAATTCACCATAACAGGTGAATTCAAGCTACAAGTTGTAAGAAGATATTTAACATATATAAATCAATAAGGAAAAAGACAATCTTAGAGAATGACTGTCTGAAACAGGGGGCAGAGAAGGCTTCCCCAAGAAAGCAACATTTGTGATTTTAATGAGGCAAGCTTCTCTGCAGGGGGAGAAAGTTCAATTAAGAGGAGTGTTGAAGCCCACTCATTAAGCAGACCTAAGCTCTGTTCTTCAACAACCTTTGTGTCAGTTATAAACATGATATTTGCATCTTTATCGACCTCACTTCTGGTTCATTTCTCAACTGGTTCCAAGCTGGAGTGGGTAAAAGAGAGGGAATGGTATTATTTATTAGACTTAAATCCCAACAGAAAAGAACCTGACTTTTATTCTGGATGGTTTTGAACAAGTATGACATGACCTGACTTCAGTTATTGTAAAGTTCATCCTGGCGGCTCTATGAAGCATAGACTCAGGGGCAGAGATGAAAGCTGAAAGATCATTAGTTGACTTTCACCAAACCCAGAGCAGGCAGGAGGCTGGCTTGGTGACAGGAGTGGAGGGATAATAAGCCATCACAGCCAAAGGAGTGTGGTGGTGTATTGAATGGGGGAGGCGGGGGAAGGGTGACCAAAGATGAGACCTAGAATTCAATCAAAATGAAAATAATAGTGGATATGAAGTGTCTTAAAGATAGAGGTGCTAATTCATAATGGCTCTATATATGGCTAATTCATAATGACTCAAATATATATTATATAATTTTATTATATATTATTATACATTGTATATATTATTTATATAAAGAGGGTATTTCTATATATGCATTCATACTGATGCTGAAGCTGAAGCTCCAATACTTTGGCCACCTGATGTGAAGAGCCAACTCACTGGAAAAGGCCATGATGCTGGAAAAGATTAAGGGCAGGAGGAGAAGGTGGCGACAGAAGATGAGATGGTTGGATGGCATCACCGTCTCAATGGACATGAGTTTGAGCAAACTCCAGGAGATAGTGAAGGACAGAGAGGCCTGGCATGCTGCAGTCTAAGGGGTTTCAAAGAATCAGACATGACTTAGTTACTCAACAACAGCAGTATATGTGTATAAGCATATAGTGCTTAGGTGCTCAGTCATGTCTAACTCTTTGCAACCCCATGGATTGTAGCCTGCAGGCTCCTCTTTCCACAGAACTTTCCAGGCTCCAGTATTTCCAAGAATACTGGAGCAGGTTGCCATTTCCTACTTCAGGGGATCTTCCCAGCCCAGGGATCGAACTCACATCCGTCTCTTGTGTCTCCTGCGAGGCAAGCAGGTTCTTTACCACTGCACCACCGGGGAAGCTCATATATGCATACTTATATACATAAACATGATCAGGTTTTATCTGATATTTACAGCAAGAGGATGGAGAGAATCTATTTTGTAGTGATGCAATAAGAAAACGCAAGGAATGTAAACTTTTCCTTTTAAGAGAACAATGCCAACCTTCTGCCTGCAGTAATTAATTTCTCTCTGCCTGGGTCATCGGAAGCTGCTTTCATCTCACTCGGCAAGATTTCCTGTAGGTCTGCTCATCACTCACGAACATTTTATCCTTAAAATCCGCAGCCTCAACCTCGCGCAAATATGACATTTATGTCCAAATTGAATGTGCATAAAATGTCATCCTACCCTCAGCCCAGCACAGCAACTTCCAATTATATCATGTTTTAAGGGGTGATGACAAACGCGGGAGAGATCGCCCAGTGGCCTTTGCTAAGATAACAGAATGGGAACATTTGGATTAAATCACAGTGTGTCGAGGGCATTCTGACTTCAGGGGCGCCACAATACTTTGATTAAGCCACCAATGGGTGGCTTCTTCAGAAGGATCATGGGGGCCTGGGGTTCACCCACAGCCTTTGTACCTTTCATGGTCCACACAGACCCTATAAAGCAGAAGATCAAGAATTATGTTCCAAGAGCTCTTTATTAGGCTGGCAGCAAGGCCCCAGGCTGCAGGGAAGAGATGGTTATTTTGTGAGGTGTCACATCTGAGCATTACTTTAGCAAATACCCCTGACTGCCTGGGGCCAGGTCCTGGTCAGCCACAGGCAGTGGCACCACTGTGGCCAAGTGTTTTCAGAATCCTGTGCTTCAGTTTCTCCATCTGTTAAATGTGAACACGAATCCCATCTACTTCCTTACTAATCGTGAGGATTAAAAAGGATGACTCGCATAAAATACTATGTCTTGGTGGGCTGGGGCAGTTGTAACAAAACACTGTGGATCAAGGGCCTTAAACAGTCAAAACAGTTACTCTTCTATGTTCTGGAGAGCAGAAGTCTAAGCTGAAGCTTCCAACAGATTGGTATCTGGTTCACAGATGTTCTTCTTGCCGCATCTTCATGTAGTAGAAGGGCCGAGGAGGGCTCTCTGGGGTCTTCTGTATAAAGCGTTAATCTCATTCATGAGGCTCTGCCCTCAAGATTTGCGTGAGTGCACGCTGAGTCAATTCAGTTGTGTCCAACTCTTTGCCAATCAGTGGACTATAGCCTTCAGGCTCTTCTGTCCATGGGACTTTCCAGGCAATGACATCAGAGTGGGTTGCCATGCCCTCCTTCAGGGGATCTGCACAACCCAGGGATCGAACCCACATCTACATTGGCAGGTGGGTTCTTTACCACTAGTGCTACCTGGGAAGCCCCCTCATGACCTAATCACCTCTTAAAGGCTTCACCTGCACACATCAGCATACTGAGGTTAGGTTTCAACAGATGAAGTTAGTAGGACACAAACAGTCGGGGTATAGCACACCAGAAGAGTCCCTGACGCACACTGTACGTTTAACCAAGACTAGCAGTAATGTTATCTTTAAGTAGGACCACATGCCTTAACTCTGTCACTTTCCCTGGCACACAGTAGGGACCAAATAACCATTTGCTGCAAGGATAATGAATGAATTATCATCACACTTTCACCTCTGGTTTCCTCACAGGTACAAGGGGACAGTGATGTCACCTCCCAAGGCTGTCACAAAAACGAAATAATATGGCAGACAGCAGATAAATGGTAGCTCATAAAATGAACTTTAAAAGCCTTATTCACTGAACTAAAGACAAAATCAGGGACTAATACAAAAAGACAACCTATGAAATGGGAAGAAAATATTTGCAAATGTGGTGACCAAAAAGGGCTTAATTTGCAAAATATACAAAGAGCTTATACAACTCACACAACTACAACAACAACAACAACAACAACAGTCAAAAATGGGCAGAAGACCTAATAGACATTTCTCCAAAGAAGACATACAGATGGCCAATAGGCACATGAATAGATGCTCAGCATCACTAACTATCAAAGAAATGCAAATCAAAACTATAGCGAGGCAGCAATTCACACCAGTCAGAACGGCCATCGTCGAAAAGTCTGCACATAACAAGTGCTGATGAGGGTGCAGAGAAAAGGGAACCCTTCTGCACTGTTGATGAGAATGTAAATTGTGCAGAGCCACTGTGGAAAATAATATGGATGTTCCTTAAAAAACTAAAAATAGAGTTGCCATGTGATCCATTAATCCCACTCCTGGGCATATCCAGAGAAAACTCTAATTTGAAAAGATACATGCATCCCAGTGATCATACAGCCAAGACAGCTTGGCTTTACAATAGCCAAGACATGGAAGCTACCTAAAGGTACACCTACAGAGGAATGGATAGAGATTGGTATACATACATAATAGAATATTCAGTTTAGTTCAGTTCAGTCGCTCAGTCGTGTCCGACTCTTTGCGACCCCATGAATCGCAGCACACCAGGCCTCTCTGCCCATCACCAACTCCCAGAGTTCACTCAGACTCATGTCCATCGAGTCAGTGATGCCATCCAGCCATCTCATCCTCTGTCGTCCCCTTCTCCTCCTGCCCCCAATCCCTCCCAGCATCAGAGTCTTTTTCAATGAGTCAACTCTTCGCCTGAGGTGGCCAAAGTACTGGAGTTTCAGCTTCAGCATAATTATTACTCGGTCTTAAAAAGGACAGAATAATGCCACTTGCGGCAATATGGATGGATTTAAGAGATTACTATACTAGGTGAAGTAAGTCAGAAAGAGAAAGACAAATACATAATATCACTTATATGTGGAATCTAAAATACGATACAAATGAAACTTATTTACAAAACAGAATCGCAGACATAGAAAACAAACTTACATTTACCAAAGGGAAAAATGAGTGGAGGAGGGAAAAATTATGAGTTTGAGATTAGTAGATACAAATTACTATATATAAAATAGATAAACAAGGTCCTACTGTATAGCACAGGGAACTATATTCAATATCTTATAAAAACAGGATGGGGAACACATATGCACCTGTGCCAGATTCATGTCAATGTATGACAAAACCAATACAATATTGTAAAGGTAATTAGCCTACAATAAATAAATAAATAAAATTAAAAACATTATGGAAAAGAATATGAAAAAGAGCATATATCCATATATATATATAGTGTGTGTGTGTGTGCATGCATGAATATCTGAATCGCTTTGCTGAACACCGGAAATTAATACAACATTGTAAATAAACTACAGTTCAAAAAAATTTTTTGGAAAATCAGGGAGACTTCCCACGTGCTTGTCTTCACAGTTTAAAATGCAAATTTGTTTAAGTTTCAAATGTACAGGCTTGCATTTTAAACAGTGAAACAAGACTGTTTGTTTGTGTTTGTTTATTTTTCGCTGGGAGGGAATTTATTTCTCTCTGGGAGGGAATGATGCCTACTTCATAGGGTCACTATGCAGTGAATCAATGTAAGGGAAACCTGGCCTGTGGGAGATGGAGAATTCCCTTCGTCAAAGAAACAAACCGATAAACGACAGATCCTGCAAGGAATCAGAGCTGTCAATCTCCATGTCCCTCCCTCTTCTGCCTGAATCTCATAAGCCAGTGGGCAAGGCACCTCCTGTGGTCTGAGCTGCATCACTGGAGGGGAGCTGGTCCTTCCAGTCACCCCGCTGTGGGCAAGGCCACTTCTGGTGGTTGCTGATGCTGCTCTTGCTCCCCACGTGGCAGCTCTACATCCAGACCCTTGCAGTTTGGGGGAAGCTCTCCACTCTGTGCTCAGCCTTGTCCAACTCTTCATGACCCAATGGACCAAAGCCTACAAGGCTCCCCTATGCATGGGTTTTTCAGGCAAGAATACTGGAGTGGGTTGCCACTTCTTTCTCCATCCCTCTCTCTCTACCAGAGTTACAAATTGTATCCATTAGCACTGGACCAGAATAGCCTTCACTTTTAATTTCTCACAAGAAACCCATGGAAGAGGTCTGAGGAATAATGGGTATTTGTGGAAGGGGGAAGGGTGGTCAATGGGCAAGTGAGTTCACTAGGTTAAAAAAATTTTTAATGGTTTTCTCAGAGCCTTTGCACACCACCTTTCGCATGATTCTCCTGGAGTGGAGATAGAAGAGGAATTTCTAAAGCTTAATCAAAATACACTCTTGTACACTGTGTAACATGTAACTGTGTCCCAAGGAACAGATTTAAGACTGTATTAAATGCCCATTTATCTGCTGTTGAATGCCCAGCAGTGGCTGCTGCAGGGTTGGACACATGACTGTGAATTCCACTTCCCATCTCTGCCTTCATGGAGTCCAATGTCTAACCAGGGAATGACTGGCAAGTCAATAAAGCCCCAAGTGGAGTTCATAATACACGCCAGCAAGGATGCAAAAGCACAGGAGTCCAGGTTTAGTCTGAGGTGAGGGCAAGAAAAGTCTCCAGGGAAAAGGAAGGATTTGAGATTTTTGATGAAAGACTGGCTAAGGTTTGAACATACAGAGATGGTGGAGCAGAAAGGATAGCAGGGCCCAGGACAAGAAGGCTAGAGCATACAGGCCAGGGCTATCATGCAGGTGTAAGGGCAGGCAAGGTGAAAAGCAAGACATGCAAAACGGGTTAGGACATCCTGGGAAAGGCTTGATGAGGAGGGGGGAGGGGGAAAAGGGGGGGTGGGGACAGCTATATGGCTCTTGTCCATAATCATAATGATAAAATATTTCTACTAGCATATTTGAGCACCACTTCATTTTAACCACTGCTAACTGGTATTTGACATTTCAGATCTTGTTTAGACCTCCCAAGTACCTTCTGACATAGGGTATCCAACCCCTGTGGCTTAGTGAGGTGGTTAAGAGAAAGAACTTTGGAGGCAGAAAGACCTGGGCTTAAATCTGGTTCCACCAACTACTGGTGTGTGACACTGAGCAATTCACTTAACTTCTCTGAAAGTGCTAGTTGCTTAGTCATGTCTGACTCTTTGGGACCCCACAGACTATAGCCCACCAGACTCCTCTGTCCATAGAACTCTCCAGGCAAGAATACTGGGATGGGCAACCATTCCCTTTTCCAGAGGATCTTCCCAACCCAGGGAGAGAACCTGGGTCTTCTGCATTGCAGGCAGATTAGTTACCATCTGAGCCACCAGGGAATCCCTAATTTCTTTGAATCTTAGTCTATAATCTATTTCCTGGTATTGTTGGGAGCTGACAGTATGAAAAGTGCTTAGCAGTGCACCTAGCATTTAGAAAATACTAGCTCAGCAGTGGCCACAGGACTGGAAAAGGTCAGTGTTCATTCCAATTCCAAAGAAAAGCAATGCCAAAGAATGCTCAAACTACCACACAGTTGCACTCATCTCACATGCTAGTAAAGTGATGCTCAAAATTCTCCAAGCCAGGCTTCAGCAATACGTGAACCATGAACTCCCTGATGTTCAAGCTCGTTTTAGAAAAGGCAGAGGAACCAGAGATCAAATTGACAACATCCGCTGGATCATGGAAAAAGCAAGAGAGTTCCAGAAAAAACATCTATTTCTGCTTTGACTATGCCAAAGCCTTTGACTGTGTGGATCACAATAAACTGTGGAAAATTCTGAAAGAGATGGGAATACCAGACCACCTGACCTGCCTCTTGAGAAATCTGTATCCAGGTCAGGAAGCAACAGTTAGAACTGAACATGGAACAAGAGACTGGTTCCAAATAGGAAAAGGAGTGTGTCAAGGCTGTGTATTGTCACCCTGTTTATTTAACTTATATGCAGAGTACATCATGAGAAACGCTGGACTGGAAGAAACACAAGCTGGAATCAAGATTGCTGGGAGAAATATCAATAACCTCAGATATGCAGATGACACCACCCTTATGGCAGAAAGTGAAGAGGAGCTAAAGGGCCTCTTGATGAAAGTGAAAGAGGAAAGTGAAAAAAGTTGGCTTAAAGCTCAACATTCAGAAAACGAAGACCATGGCATCCGGTCCCATCACTTCATGGCAAATAGATGGGGAAACAGTGGAAACAGTGTCAGACTTTATTTTGGGGGGCTCCAAAATCACTGTAGATGGTGACTGCAGCCATGAAATTAAAAGACGCTTACTCCTTGGAAGAAAAGTTATGACCAACCTCGATAGTATATTCAAAAGCAGAGACATTTCTTTGCCGACTAAGGTCCGTCTAGTCAAGGCTATGGTTTTTCCTGTGGTCATGTATGGATGTGAGAGTTGGACTGTGAAGAAGGCTGAGCGCCGAAGAATTGATGCTTTAGAGCTGTGGTGTTGGAGAAGACTCTTGAGAGTCCCTTGGACCGCAAGGAGATCCAACCAGTCCATTCTGAAGGAGATCAACCCTGGGATTTCTTTGGAAGGGATGATGCTAAAGCTGAAACTCCAGTACTTTCGCCACCTCATGCGAAGAGTTGACTCATTGGAAAAGACTCTGATGCTGGGAGTAATTGGGGGCAGGAGGAGAAGGGGACGACCGAGGATGAGATGGCTGGATGGCATCACGGACTCAATGGACGTGAGTCTGAGTGAACTCCGAGAGATGGTGTTGAATAGGGAGGCCTGGTGAGCTGCAATTCATGGGGTCACAAAGAGTCGGACACGACTGAGGCGACTGAACTGAACTGAACTGAGATAAATACACAATGATTGAAGAAACCGAGGTTCAGAAAGCATAAGGACTTGTTTGAGGCTACCCAACTAATAAACAACAGAGCAGGCATTTGATCTGCAAGCTACCAGACACCAAAGTCAGTGATCGCTCCAGAGTGAACTGACTGCACTGTGACAATGAATGATGATGATAAATAACTAATATTCATTGAATGCTGGCTCACTGCTCTGAGCACTTTCTGTTGTTCAGTTGCTCAGTCCTGTCTGACTCTTTGCAGTCCCACACACTGCAGCACACCAGGCTTCCCTGCCCCTCACCATCTCCTGGAGCTTGCTTAAACTCATGTCCATGGAGTCGGCGATGCCATCCAACAATCTCATCCTCTGTCGTCCCCTTCTCCTCCTGTCTTCAATCTTTCCAAGCAGCAGGGTCTTTTCCAACAAGTCAGGTCTTTTGCATCAGGTGGCCAAAGTATTGAAGCTTCAGCTTCAGTATCAGTCCTTCTAATGCATTTTTAGGGTTGATTTCCTTAGGATTGGCTAGTTTGATCTCCTTGCTGTCCAAGGACTCTCAAGAGACTTCTCCAGGACCACAGTTCAAAAGCATCAATCCTTCAGCACTCAGCCTTGCTTACAGTTCAATTCTCACACCCATACATGACTACTGAAAAAACCATAGCTTTGACTATACAGACCTATGTATTATTGTTGAACCTCTGCAACGATTCTATGAAGCAGGCACAATTATTATATCCATTGAACAGATGAGGAAACTGAGGTCCAGGATGATGAGATGACTTGAAAAGACATGCTCGTCATCCTGAAAAGAAGGAAATGGTTCATTGCAGAGTGATCCAGGGGTCATCCCATGTTCATCTTTGCTGAACTGCAGTGCTGAATTTGCCTCTTTGTTAGGTGACCCATGCCTGGAGCTATGGAAGGGGGGCGTCTCAGTGCTCAAGCCATTGGCCCCAACCAGACTCCGTTTCTTTCCTCAGATGCACTTAGAGAACCTACATTAGCATATGTAGGCTGGAGATTCAGTCAGCGACATTATGCCTTTGTAACAAGATGCTATTTTCAAGGAAATGGCTGCTAGATTACGTATGTGCTGAGCTGTGGGCGTGTGTTTGACATTTTAACTTTCCAATGAAAGCGCTTCAATGATGCATAATTTAAGCCTTCTAGGAAATGCGAAGTTACACCCACATCAGGCAGTCAGTCTCTAAAATTCACATATTTGACCAAAATTCCTTGCATCACAACATGAAACATATTGTCCTTGGAGAAGTAAGGACAAAGATATTGTCCTTGGGGCGAAAATGAGATGGTCTGGGTTTTGGAAGTAGACATTTGGGAGGGGCCACAACTTGATTCTGTTTCTTTTTAGCCTTTCAACTCTGGACAATTCTTTAAAGTTTCCAAACTATTTTCTCCTGTGTAGAATGTTGTTGTTGTTGTTCAGTTGCTCAGTCATGTCTGACACCTTCCAACACCATGGACTGCAGCACACCAGTCTTCCCTGTCCTTCATTGTCAAACTCATATCCATTGAGTCGGTGATGCCATCCAACCATCTCATCCTCTGTCTTCCCCTTCTCCTCCTGCCCTCAGTCTACCCCAGCACCAGGTGGGGAATTTTTCCAATGAGTCTGCTCTTCGCATCAGGTGGCCAAAGTATTGGCACTTCAGCTTCAGCATCAGCATCAGCCCTTCTGATGAATATCAAGATTGATTTCCTTTAGGACTGACTGGTTTATCTCCTTGCTGCCCAAGGGACTCTCAAGAGACTTCTCCAGCTCCACAGTTCAAAAGCATCAATTCTTCAGCACTCAGCCACTTCCAAGAGGTTTATGATAAAAGGTACGATAATGCAGATGAGGGATCTAGCATGGAGACCAGCACCTGATAGATGTTCAATGTAAACTATGGCTACTATGATTATTATACGGTCATTATCTGTCCAGTTCCATTTAACAACTTTTTATTGAGTGACATGGTGAATTACACATAAGGCCGTCAGTTCTCTAAAAAGTCAAAAATGCAAGAGACAAGGGGAAGAAAGGCCAGTCTTTGCCTCCTTGTAACATAAGAATGGGTGGAAATAAAACAATTTCATGAGATTTTTCTCTTGAACACTGTTATTCCTCTCATCATCTTCAGAATTTTGACTGTTGGTTGCCTCCATCAAGAAATGGAAACTGGCCTTTCTTATACCTAATCTCCCAACCTCTCTCACCTTCCATCCATCTTCCTGTCAGTGTCTCAGTCCAGACACACATCTCCTCTGCCCTGAACTGGATGCTGGGAGAAAGAGAGAGCATGATGGACAAGGAGGAGGGACCGTGAGGAGGAGAAGTACCCAACTGGGCTGGACTTTGAAAATCAATCAAAGACACTGGGGCTTTTTCCCCATGAAGGTAATGAGGTTGTGAGGTAAGGGTGGGAGGGAAAGTCATGAACATCTCACAGAGGGGAGGAAGTACTTTCTGAAAATGGAATTTAATGAAGATTGCCAGTGAGGCATCACAGTAATTGGTCAGAGACTGAAGAACACAATCATAGTAAGTGGAAGGGATTGCTTTGGATGACTCAAGCCAAGATTAGACTCTCTCATCTCTTTCCCACCCACCATGAGGTGATCAATGAATTCTTAAATGGATCTTCCCTCCTGTCCCACCTCAACGGCCAGGCGTTGGAAGTCACAGGTGGGAATACAAAGACAGAGCTTGACCAGGAGCCTGGGGGCCCTTGTAGCATCAGATACAGAGTTCTAGCTTTGAAGCCAGAATTATGCCTAAAAGTCCCACCAGATGAGTGATTCAGTCATTTAGTCTTTCTGGAGCTCAGTTTTCTCACCTGTAAGTGGGGAAATTTCTCATGACTGGTGTGACGATCAAAGGTCGTAACAACTACAAAATGCTGTGTATACAGTAAGAACTCAATAAATCATGTGTGACACTTGGTTCTCCTCCAGAACAGAGATCGTGACTTGTTCTTATTTATCTCTACATCACCAGTGTTTGATTATCATTCAGCAACACCTAGTTCTCCTTCCTTCCTAGGTACGTGGTAGAAACACGTTTCCTGACCCCCTTGTGATTGGACAGAGCCCTGTAACTCATCCTGAGCTGTGACCGGAGATGGATGTTTCTTGTTTGGGGGCTGAGCTTCCTTCCCCCTCTGGATGATAAGTCTTCATATATCATCAACCTACAGGCCTGTATCCCTGTGAAAATAGGACCCTCTGCCAGGCCAGGCTGGATGAACTGTAGCACGAACAACACACAGACCTTTGGTGCTTAGAGACCATGAGAAGAGGGGGCTGTTTGTTACTGCAGCATAGCTTAGCCCATCCTGACTGATACAGCAGTGCCTGTAACATCATAGCAACTCAGATAATGTTTTGTTTTAAAACAAATGTACATAAAAGGAATTGGGAATTAAAAACTGGGGAGTTAGAGGGAGAAAAAGGAAGGAATTAAAGGAAGTATCCAGATGAGAGACAACAAATACACAATAAATGTCACATGGCTCTCTTTTTTGTCACATGGCTAGAAAAATAAAAGCCCATTTCTCATTCTGGTTCTGCTCTCACTAATCTGAGCTGGCATAAGTGGCAGGATCAGCCTGGGGCATATCAAAGAGGCTTTAGTTCTCCAGGAAGTTAGAGAAGATGGAGACAGAGTGGGAGGTGACAGGGGTCAGGGTAGGGGCTGTGGGATAAATATTTTAGTCTGTGGGACACATAGCTACTTAACTCTGCCTTGGTCATGTGACAGCAGCCACACACAACACATAAAGAAATGAACATGGTTGTGTTGCAATAAAAATTTATTTACAAAAACAGTAGGCACATCAGATTTGTTCCATGAACCAGTTTGCCAACCCATCAACATGGAAAACCAGAACCATCTAAAGAAGTTCAGAATCAGCTGGGTCAAGAATGGGATGAGTCTGCAAGGGCACTTTGACCCAGCTGGAAAGAACAATATAAAGGGAATTAAAGAGAAAAGAGAAAGCAGAGAATACAGCCAATGAAACTCAAAGATGAAGGCGCCCCAGGCCCAACCCCCCAACCTCCTCTTCTTCCCGAGCCCTGGCTCAGGCTCTTCCTTGTGTGTGTGTCTGTCTTCAGGGGGCAGAACAGTTCTGACAGATGCTGTCTCGTCTCTGCAGAAACAGATCTGGGTTTCTGGAAAGGTTCCACAGATGGGCCTTCCACCTCCCCGTCCACAGCTGTTCCCACTCTGCTCATGCATGACTCACCATCAGGCATTTCAATCACCAAGGCCTCCATTTGCCAGCCCCTCCATCTGCCAGGGCTCTCCCTCGCCAGGCCACCAGCCACCACCCCTGAGAAGTAATGTCTCTGTTATGAGCTCAGGCCTAGAGAACTGTGACAGTCTCTCCAAGAAATAACCATTGTCCACTACTGACCCCCTTATTGTTTACAAGAAGTATGGCAGCTCAGTGGAGGGGCAGCCAAAAGCGCGGGCTACTGAAAGTGAATATTTGGCAGGATGTTGCTACAAATCCCCTTACGTGGGAGCCATTGCCTGCCCGACTGTTAGAGCCATCCCCTGTTGAAGGAAACTCGGGAGTCAGAAGGAAGTTCTGATGAATTATTGTGAGAGAAGTCACAGTTTTTGTTGGAATTATAAGAGGAATGGTTTGTTGTGTGTGTGTCCTCAGTCGTGTCTGACTTTTTGAGAGTCAGTGGACTGCAGCCCTCCAGACTCCTCTGTTCATGGATTTCCCAGCAAGAATACTGGAGTGGGTTGCCATTCTCTTCTCCAGGGGATCATTCCAACCCCAGAATCGAACCCACGTCTCTTGTATCTCCTGCATTGGCTGACATATTCTTTACCCCTGAGCCGCCTGGCAAACTGAAGGTTTGTTTTTTTCTGTTAGGCATGATGACCTGGGAAGATATTTGGCCAGAACCTCTAACTAGCCTGGAGAAGGCAATGGCACCCCCACTCCAGCACTCTTGCCTGGAGAATCCCATGGACGGAGGAGCCTGGTGGGCTGCAGTCCATGGGGTCGCTAAGAGTCAGACACGACTGAGCGACTTCACTTTCACTTTTCACTTTCATGCATTGGAGAAGAAAATGGCAACCCACTCCAGTGTTCTTGCCTGGAGAATCCCAGGGACGGGGGAGCCTGGTGGGCTGCAGTCCATGGGGTCGCTAAGAGTCAGACACGGCTCCCGCTCCCTTCCCCTTTTCACTTTCATGCATTGGAGAAGAAATGGCAACCCACTCCAGTGTTCTTGCCTGGAGAATCCCAGGACGGGGAGCCTGGTGGGCTGCGGTCTATGGGGTCGCACAGAGTCAGACACGACTGAAGCGACTTAGCAGCAGCAGCATAACTAGCCTCAAACCTTGTCACATATTTGAGAAGAAAACAGAAAAGGTGACACTCTAGACTAAATCTATTGGCTGAACACTGTAAAGCTTTTAATCCAATTCCCAGCTCGGAAGCCTTGGCCCCTCTTGGACTGGATTGGCTGGGCCTCCTGGTGCTAAGTATATTCCTTTGTCCTAAGCAGAGACAATCCAGGTGGCTTGAATTAAAGCCAACTCCAGTTCCCTTTTCTATTCCTTTGCCTCAGGACCCCACCCTAAACTTGTGTCCCAACATCTTCTGATGGAGAGAGGAAGAAAGGTGAGAGTCATCAGGAAAGACTTCCTCTAACACAGGACAGATTCTCCCCAAAGGCCCAGAGGAGAGACAAGGGCTCGACACAACCCTAGGTTTTCTCACTTTGAGTCACATGCAGGGGGCTTCCCAGGCAATGTTAGTGGTAAAGAATCAACCTGCCAGCACACGAGACACAAGAGATGCAGGTTCGATCCCTGGGTCGGGAAGATCCCCTGGAGGAGGAAATGGCCACCCACTCCAGTATTCTTGCCTGGAAAATTCCATGGACAGAAGAGCTTGGTAGGCTACAGTCCTTGGGGTCACAAAGACAGGATTGAGCGACTGAACACAAACACACACAGTCCATCACCATCATTGCCACCAGATGCTCTACCTACTCCTTCCAAGAGCAAACTTCTGAAATCACAGCTCATCTACGAGGAAAAAAAAAAAATACTGCCCCTGTCATCAGCAGAGACTGCAAAGGTAGAGAAGCCATCCAGAGAGACCCTCAGGGCTCCAGCCACTGACAAGATAGTCCAGTTTAGTCCAGTTAGGCCCATGGGCCACACTCCTCCTCCTCCATGACTCATGTGCCCTGGACCCTGCCTTGTCTTCGGAGAGAGTGAGGGAGACGAGGCAAAGGCAGAAGAAACTCAAGAAACCTAGCCTCACTTAGAGCCATCAGAGCTACACCAAGAAGCAGGAAGAACTAGAACTATATTTTGCACAAAGACCAAGAGACTCGGGTTCTTGTCCTGTCACTATCACTCATGTGGTCTGTGACCCACACCCGCTCTCTGGGCCTCAGTTTCCCCATCTGCAGCCCATCACAGTCTCACCACAGAGCACATATTCAATAAAATGCTCCCAAAATGAATTATGGGAATCTCACTAGTTAAACTGGACTCTGTCCAGCTCCAGAGCTCTCTGCCATTCGCTTATCACCATTTTTCTATCAACACAGATTCAGATGGCGGAACCAGAAGTTCACGTTTGTTCTGCTCCCCGCGCTGATCATTTCAGAGTTCTACAATTGAACAGAGTTCCTATTTCAGATAAGCACCTTTCTTAGTTAGGATTTTCCGGATGCAGAAGACCCTGAGATGTGGATTCATCAGTAAGTGATTCATAAAGGAGTGGTCCCTGGGAGACCAATGGGATAGAAAGTAATGGGCATGACATCAGGCAAAGACAGCCTCAGCCTGGTCCTGCAGGGAGCTCTGGAGGGCACATTCCTCAGTGCAAGAGAGCTGAGCTCTCACAGTCCTGGGACCATTGGTCAATGGCCAGAGGGTCACCTGGAAGGGGTGTAAACTCCCAGGCAGGCACTTCTGATTCTGCAGCAAGTTGCCATTGTAAATAGCTTTCCTTGCTTTTCTTTTCAGAGTTTTTGTTATTGTGTAGAAATACATCTAATTTTTTTGCACGTTGATTTTGTATCCTGTGACTCTATTGAATTCATTTATTAGCTCCAACAGCTTTTTGGTGAGTCTTTAGGATTTTCTATTGATAGGATACACAGAAACTTCATCTACAAACAGAGACACTTTTACTTCTTGCTTTCCCACTCACTGCGACTCCCTAAAACAGGAGGAGAGGCTCACCCAATTGCTCAGACCCTCTCATCCATTTGTGGAACCTCAAAAAGCAATCCTGTGTGTATTTTCCTGCCAGTTTTTCCTCCATCCACAGGGTCCCAGGACGGGTTTGGGCTCTGCTTCCTGCACCCATTTAATTCACACCTCCTAGGGCTGAGTGACTAGCACCTCTGCAGTTTCACCCTGGCTTCACATTAGACTCACCTGGGAACTCACTGATGCCTGGGCTTCAGTTTCATCTCAATCACACCCCACTGAGTGGGGTCCCCCCATCTATCACTTGGCAAAGTCACCAGAATTATCTGATGCTCAGTAAGGTCTGAATCACCAAGAGGCTACTTGGTTCCGGTACATTCAGGGCCTGCTGGTCATAACTCAGCTCTGCAGCCACATCTGGGTTTCTGGATCCTCATCTCTAGCTTTCAGCTGGAAGAAGTTTCCAATTCAGACTCAAGTCCAAGCCAAGCTTTCCAAACCTGCTTTGGGCAGCACCGCACGATAAGGTGGGGCAGGGGTGGGGGTGGGGGATTCTGCCAATATATTAGTGACACAGCACTTGCCCATATGGCTCCATATCCACGTGGATCTGTTCCAGTGCCCCAACCCTGGAGGAGAAAAGCAGCAAGGGAGGACCCGAGTGCCATGTGCCTCTCACGCACTATGTGGGAAGGTTGCAACCACTTCAAAACCAGAACAGCTTATTTTAGTATGTCTTGGCCAGTCCCACAAGTGACTTTAGGTGACTTAGAACATAAACATGGAAAACAAAATGGTGATAGAATTAGAGATTAGGGATTGAGGATTGTAATTTCAGATAGAAAGCAAGGCAATTAAAAAAAAAGAACAGCAGAGAAACACTGATTGAAATGGGGCAGGATATGAACATACAAATCACTTTGAAGAATGAACATCCTTCAGTGTGTGAAGATCTCTGTGACATTTAATAACATAGATTTCAAACTAAAGCACTAGACATTAGTCCTGTTTTACAGACGATGAAACTAAGTTTCAATCAGTCATCCCAAATCCTTCAGCCTAAGACTCAAATTCAGGCCTACCTGTCTGGGAGTTCTCTTCTTAAGGCATCATGTAGCCTCTTTAAGGCAATTTAGCTCTGAACTTTCTTTCAATCATAGAGAAGAGGATGACACAGCCAGACACACAATTTTCACTATGAGAATGAAAATATATTCCAGTTCTTCAGGGAAAACAAACTTCTATCCAAGCACTGAGTTCAAGAATAGTATCACTCACATAGCAGCACTCTTCACAACAGCCAAGACATGAAAACCACCTAAATCCCCAGCAATGGGTGAATAGATTAAAAGATGCAGTACATATATACAGTGGAGTATTACTTGGCCACAAAAAGTGAAATAATGCCATTTGCAGCATCATGGATGGGTCTAGGGATTCTCATACTAAGTGAGTCAGAAAAAGAAAGACAAATACCATGCGATACCACTTACATGTGGAATCTAACATATGACACAAATAAGAAGTGAAGTCGCTCAGTTGTGTCTGACTCTGCAGCCCCATGGGTGGTAGCCTGCCAGGCTCCTCCATCCGTGAGATTTTCCAGGCAAGAATACTGGAGTAGTTTGCCATTTCCTTTGCCAGGGGATCTTCCCAACCCAGGGGTCAAACCAGGGTCTCCTGAACTGCAGGCAGACTCTTCACCATCTGAGCTATCAGAAAAGCCCTAAAAACTTACCTACAAAACAGAAAGAGACTCACAGACATAGAAAGCAGACTTGTGGTTGCCAAAGAGGATAGGGGTAGGGCGGGAAGGACTGGGAGTCTGGGATTAGCAGATGCCAACTATTATTTAAAGAGTGGATAAACAACAAAGCCTTTCTGTATAGCACAGGGAACCATATTCAACATCCATAATGGAAAAGAATATGAAAAAGAATATATATATACATTGTGTGTGTATAACTGAGTCACTTCACTGTATAGCAGAAATTATTCATGAATAAAATAAACTTTAAAAAAGAGGAAAGAAAGGTGTCCCTCAGATGGAATCAGGGAAGGTTTCACAGATGAACACTGGGCAGGGTTTGGTGGAGCAAACAGGAGTTCACCAAGTGAACAGGGTTAAGAGAAAATTCAGGAAAATGGAACAGCACATGCAAGGACCTAGATAAGTGTCTAAAACCACTGGTGCTGGAGATTGGCTCCAAAGAGCCTAGTACTTGTAGAGCTCAATGTGAGGTTAACTAATTCAATCACATTGTCAAGTTCAGTCAAAGAGATGTGAAGAGAACATTTAATTTCAAGACGCACAATAAAATCTTATTTTAAGGTGGGCTCCACTAATTCAGAACATGAAGCAATTCAGAGAGATAAAATGAAGCTTTTGAGGAGCTGATTATAATAGAAGCAAGATTAGAGAGTTCCAAACCACATAGGCTACTAGTAAGTTTTCAAATATTCAGGTGTGTGTGGTCACATAGCAACAAAGACATGCTAATAACAAATACTTAATATATTCATTAAAATAGTTCCCCGTGGTACCACTCCTGTCTACACCTTATTAGACTTTCTACTTCCCGCACAGTGTTGATATATGTGGACCCGCCTCACTTGAGCTGTTTTTTGCACGAATCACAAACACGCATCCTTAAATTAAACAGCGCTCACTGCATGCCTGATGCTCAGATGTTCCCCGGATGTGTGGTGGAGAAGGGCAGATGGCTACTCATCTGCATTTGAAAGTCCCATACAGGGCCTCTGTAAAGCTTGAGACGCCTTTAAGCATAACATCCAGAGCTGAAACTGGTTACTGGCTCAGGGTTCCTCCAGAAATCTCATTATTTCTGCTACAAAGCTCAAGAGTGCAGACAAAATGGAAATTGTCGGAGTGCTTTAGACTGATGTTCCCTCTCACTGCATCTCATACAAAAGTGCAGAATTGGGAGGGAAAGACAGGATTCATCATCTCTGTATAAACACTGTGCACAGCAGGAATTCTAAACCAGCCAGACACCAAGATCTGCCATTACGGGAATTCCCTCGCGGTCTACCAGTTAGGACTCTGCGCTTTCACTGTCAAGGGCCTAGGTTCAATCCCTGGTTGGGGAGCTAAGATCCAACAGCCATACAATGTGGCCAATTAAAAAATAAGAAAGAAAGAAAATTAAGATCTGCCATTGTGTGTCTCACCTAAACACCAAGAGAAGATACAGAGTTTGGACACAAGGCACCTCTCCATACATGGTCCCTCTAACTGGTACCTCCTTCCTCTTCGTTTTTGCTCCCTGAGACTCTGCGTCTTCCTGGGAATAGACTATGATGCTGGCATGCTCAATTGACTATGATGCTGGAATGGTCAACAAACTATGACATGACCCATGGATGACTCTTGGACCACATGGCTGAATGTCCTGTAATGTGAGGTGTCTATTTCTACACTCCCTCCTGCCCAAACCAATCAGTCCCCCAGAGACTGAAGCAAAGCAGCTCTGTTTCCCTTGTCCTTCAGGACACAACTTAAGTATTCACTCAAAAGAATTTATTGAACAAATGCCCAATAATCTTCTGCAAAAAAAAAAAAGGCAGTCTTATTTGGAATCAAAGATACATACATTAAAACAACTATAAGATATCATCTTGTTTTGCTTCTGAAATTATTTGGTGAGAAAGTGGTAAAAGAGGAATTTGTAGAGACTATTTGTTAAATGGCCACATCCTGAAATGCAACGTCACAGTATGTTTCAAAAAAAAAAACCAAAAACACCTTTATTCCAGTGTGTTTACTTCAAGGAATTTATATTTTAAGAAAATTATCAGGGAAGCAGAGAAAGTTTTATAAGCATCATAATACCTAACTTTGATATTTAACCATTGCTGGGCACCATGCACCTATTTTAACACAGATTCAGTGAAGTTCCCACTCAGTGAAGTATGAATGGTCTATCACAGGAGTGGTTTGGATGACACTGCATAACACATTTTAAAGAGAAACTGACATGCAGAAAGAATTAGTGCATTTTAGATATTGCTATTTTGTCATTGTTATTTGCTCGAGGAGTGACAACACATGTTCTACCACAAAACATTACAGTGAGATTTATTCTAGTTAAGATGAAACACTGCTGGCATATTTAATAATATAATTAACCAGATTTTAAGTCAGGGAAACCAAACATCTAAGCATCTTGATGATTCTTCCAAAGGCATCTAATAAAATTCAAAGTCAACCCCAAAAATAAAGAAAGAAACTGTTAGAAAAACAAGAATGAAACAATAACATTCTTAAGGTTATCAACGTGGTATAGCTATTGGAAGTGAAGTGAAAGTCACTCAGTCATGTCCAGCTCTTTGTGACCCCATGAGAGTCCATGGTATTCTCCAGGCAAGAATATTGGAGAGGGTTGCCATACCCTCCTCCAGGGGATCTTCCCAACCCAGGGATCAAACTCAGGTCTCCCACATTGCAGGAGGATTCTTTACCAGCTGAGCCACCAGAGAAGCCCCATAACTATTGGAAAAGTAGAATATATTCACTCATCATTCAAGTATTCATCCATTTTACCAGTATTTCTGGAGTGAACTCTTCATGATCAAGTTCTGGTGGCCCATAAATGAAGCATTCATTTTGGAGGAAGAAGGAAATAAACAGGAAAAGAAGTAAATAAATAGGATAATGAATGATGATGACATGGCTCTGAAAAAAAAAAAGAGTACTGACAAATAGAAGGGCTGCAGCCATAAGACCCTCTGCATCACACCTTCATCTCTCCCTGCAGCCATTGAAGGGATGGCACAGAATTCAGCCTGAAAACCACTGGTTCACCCACCATCATGCCATGTAGTCAAGTGAGACCAAGATGAGTGATGAGAGACAGTCATTCCCAGACAGTGGGTGACATACAGAGCTGGGCACCTCCTCTAAGCTCCACCTACAAACGCTCACCTGCACCATCCACACAGGCGACGATGTGAAAGCCACAGTCTCTGTTGGCCACACTCCCCACCACACCCCAGTATTCCCTCAGACCCCACCCCTTTCTTCATTTAGTTCCTGTCTGCCCCTGTATGCACCTGAGTTGGTGAGTACTGAGGTGAGGTGAGGTGAAGTTGTTCAGTCGTGTCCAACTCTTTGCGACCCCGTGGACTGTAACCTACTAGGCTTCTCCGTCCATGGGATTCTCCAGGCAAGCATACTGGAGTGGATTGCCATTTCCTTCTCCGGGGGATCTTCTCAACCCAGGGATCGAACCCGGGTCTCCCACATTGGAGGCAAATGCTTTAACCTCTGAGCCACCAGGGAAGCCCTCGGTGAGTACTACTTTGGCATAACTTCTCGTCCCAAGGACCTGAGGATAAGGGTCATTTCTCAAGCCCGCCTGCTCACAGGAAGAAGCCAACTCAGGTCCTGACAGATTGCATACCTGCTGCTTCTCAAGAGGTCTGAATGGAGATAACAGGGTTCGTGTCTGCCATGACACCCTCCATCGCTGCTATTAACAGAGAGCATCTGATTCAAGGCCGTGGAGCCACATGTTTATCTGAACTTGGACTATTCCTCATGAAATTTTCATCGGCTGCATCCCCCACACTGGTTCTTCCTTTGATTTTCTCGCTTAATAACAATACATCTTATCCTCAATTTTTAAAAATTTGTTGCTTTAAATAATTTGGGGAACAAAACTATAGGATAGAAAAGGAATAGAAGGAGAGAGAAGGAGAAGGAAACAAGAAGAGTAAGAGAACTCTGCAGAGGGGTAGCTGGTTCACAGCAGGCCATCGGCGTCCAGCATCATTGAGGATGGGGGCCTTGCATCACAAGCGCTGCCTGTGGGATGCTTCCAGGTGTCTCTGGCGTGGCATTGAATGCCATCAAATGCAGGGCAAAGGGCTACTTACTCCAATTCTGATTGCATTTCCATCTTAACTATATCGAGGAGAAACTCTGAGTTTGATGCCAGCTTCTCTTCAACACTCTCCTATGACCTGTCAATCTCCATTTCAAGCCACGAAAGACCTGGTCTCAGGTTCACCACCTTGGCAGGCAACAGCATTTAGTTAGAATTTAATGACACTGTAAGTTTCATGGTATAAATTCTTAGGGTTGCCTTCTATTTAATACAACAGAATACAGCTTTTTACTCACAGGATGATACCAAGCTTTTAAGATCAAGTCAATCTAAATTTTAAAGGGAGTTGATGCAGAAATGTTAAGCCCATTATATGCAGGTGGTTTTTAAATAACGAAGATGATGACCTATCAGCATGAGGGACCACTATGGGGTCTCTCCCACCTCCTTCTCCAGGACATCACAGAATCAATTTATCATCTGAAAAGTGGACAAACACTTTCCAAGGTCATTTCAACATTCTTTTCACTGGTTGAAATGTGCCTGGGGAATGCCAGGCTTCTAGCATAAGAAGGAAGACACAGAGGAAGGGAAGGTAGCAACAAGAAGGCTGGTGTAAACATACATCTGATAGAAATACGTCTTATAAATGCCACATTCCCCCACTTCCATCTGAGCCAACGGCCTTAGACCCATCACAAAGAATATATTGGCAAATCAAAGGTATGTGCCCTGCCAATCAAAAGGAAAATACACTTCTGTTGTGAATTATGGCGAAAATAATTAAAAATGAAAGCCAAAAGGGGATGAAATCAAGAAGCATTTAAGTGCATCGTTCCATTGCTGGGGCACATATGTTTGCATATTAAACTCAGCAAGTTATGGGGGTAATTTATCATCCACGCAAAATGTGTTCTCTGTGCTGGAAGCCAAGGATGCAGACATGAAAAGGCACAGTCTCCACCCTCAAGGACTCACTGGGAGAACAAGTGGGCTCCCCATTTCTTCCACACACCCCATCCGCTGAGAAATTACTGTGTTCCAAGCCGTAGAATGGGTGCAACCATCCAATTCAACACCACAAATAGATTATCAAGTGCCCACCTGTGCCCGATCCAGTTTTAGATCCTGGAAACACAGCACATGAGATAAACAGAATCCTGGCCTCAGGGAGATCATATTTATTCTGAGAAAAAAAAAATCTATAAAGAAATGAGCAAACATCAGAGGCAGCAAGGAGCTGTGCTTTCTACATAAAACAGGGTGATATGACAGAGAAAGCCTGGGAGCTGGATGAAGCTGCTGGTCCAGGATGGCCTCTTGTGGATGAATGAGCCACAACCCTCTTTTTGAGATAGTCAGATGGAACAATCATGGGGCAGACTCTGAGAAGGACCACTGAGAGCGCCAGCCACATGCTGCGGGGACCCAGAGGAGGAAGCAAGGATTTCTGCTCTGGATGGAGATGCTCAGAGGGGGTGGCTCTGGGAGAGGAGCGTTTCTGACTCTGGCTGCCTTTGTTGGTTTCCAGCTCAATGTGTCAACAACCCAGCAAACACACTGGGCTTCCAAGTCAGCAAGCTTCCAGAAATCTCTTCTTGTGCATGTGTTGAGAACGATGCTCCTTCTGCACCACCTTTTAAGATATTTCTCCTAAGCAACCTAAATGTCCACTGACAGAGGGGCGGATTAAAAAGATATGGTACATATATACAATGGAATATTACTCAGCCATTAAAAAAGAATGAAATAAGGCTATTTGCAGCAACATGGATGGGCCAAGAGAGTGTCATATCAAGTAAAGTGAGTCAGAGAAGGAGAAATATCCTATGACATCCCTTATATGTGACATCTAAAAAGAAATGATACAAATAAACTTACAAAACAGAGACTCACAGGCTCAAAGAATGACTTCATGGTTTCCAGAGGGAAAATGGGGGAAGGAATAGTTAGGGAGTTTGGGACAGATATGTATACACTATTGTATTTAAAATAGAAAACCAACAAGGACCTATTGTATAGCCCACGGAGCTCAGATCAATGTTATGTGCCAGCCTGAGTGGGAGGGGAGTTTGGGGAGACTGGATACATGGATATGTATAGCTGCATTTCCCTTCGATGTTCATCTCAAACTACCAAAACATTGCTAATCAGCTATACCCAATACAAAATAAAAAGTTTAAAGTTTGAAAAAAGATATCTTTCCCAGTTTCACACATGGCTGTTAAAATGTGGACGAAAATGAAAAACCCAGTGTCACCTGTGAAGAAGTCCCTTCGGAGCATTGGGTGGGTCCGTGCTGGGCAGGGGCCCTGGCCAGGGTGCTGACACCCTGAAATTCAGAAACGCAGTCAGAAGAGGTTCACAGAGAAGCGACATATACACCTGCGATTCCTGTTGAGAATCTGCACCAGCTGGATGATGGCCGAGGCTTCCGTGGAGTGTGGGGAGTCAGGGGAAATGGTGAGAGATGCTCAGGCTTTGGAGTGAGACAGATGGGGGTTACTGACTCCCCGAATTCATGGTCTGATGAGGCTGGGGAAACCGCTCCATCTTACCGATGTAAATCTTTTCATCTACAGATCAAGATACCGATGCTCAGTGCATCTCTTTCACTCATCTAGCACAGGAAGATGGCTCATGATGCACTGGGAGGAATGGGCTGGGAGGTGGGAAGCACAGGAATTAAGTTGAGTCCTGCAGAGGCAAAGTTTTACAAGAGAAAGAAGGGGCCAACACACTGCTGGGGTCACATTTAGACAGGGCATCAGGAGTGATGGAGGGGAATGATGGTCCACAGAGCTCTCAGGGGCAGCCAAGAACATCTGAGGATCAGACTACGGTGTTGCAGGAGAGTGTGAAGACTCCATGGTCCCCTGGAAGTTCTGCACAGCACAGGTCTCCCTGGAGAACCAATAGCAGGAAGCATGGTTCTCAAGGTCATTTGTGATGTGTTTTCTAAGGAAGGATCATCATTTTGGACTAAGAACCTTGCAAATTCCCACTCTGTTCCTCATGAGCAGGGTGAACTTAGCCTGTCATTTACTACCATCTCTTAAACAATTCTCAGGGCAAAAGCCCAAGCAGCCATTTATCATTGAGGCACACACTCCTGAGAGTTTACAGTAACGGTGTTGTGTTTTCTGTGTGTCTCCTCTGTCTGGCTGTAATTCCTGACTTCCCCAGGCACTGCAAGGCTCTGGGCTGGGGGGTGCCGCGTGTGGCTGGGCAGCATGCTCAGGCCTCCTTTCCTGTCCCCTGTGGTGTCCGTCACTGACCTGGGTGCAGCAGTTAACATGAGTGTGGGAAAGAACACTTTAACCATAAATATGCTGCCTCTGGTTTTACACACTGTGATGTAGTCTCATTACGCCCGTAATTATTTGGATTTGATCACATAGCCTGGGTCATTCTGCTCTGCCTCTCACAGTTGGCTGTGCTTGGGCCCCATTCTCAGCCCTCAAAGCAGGCTGCGGGTGGCCCAATCCCCGACTCACAGAGCAGGAGAGACGATTCAGGCTGCTGGCTCTCAACATCGTCAAGCAGCAGAAACTCTTCCTTAAATGAAACCACATGTAGAATATGAAGAAACATGAACACAGAATGAGGCAGGACAGAGACCAAGTCCCTAGACCTTCAGCCCCATCAGGCCCGAGTAACCTCTAAGGAACTTTCTGGGCCCCTCGGGTCTCCATGGAAACCAGGGAAGGACCAGGGGATAGAGTTTAAGCCTTTCAGGCCACAGAGGAGAAAACAGCACCCAGAGAAGGAAAGTGTCAAATGTGAAGTGAGTGGATACAATCCCAAAGACAGGTCTGTTTTCTCTTCAAAATTCTAATACAATTGCAAACAACTCTTCTTGCATCAGCTAGAAAAATGTAGATGGTGCGACATTCTGGAAAGTCTAAGTTCTGCGGGAATCCTGACTCTCTCCTGTTAACTGTGAGGCCCTATACAATCAATCACCCAGGCTTCTCCAAGCCTCAGTTTCCCCATGTATAATAATGCCTGCCCTGGGGACGTACTGTGGACATTGGGTGCCAGGAAATCCATGAGGTGCCACTTAAATCGGGGAGTGTCCCTGACGCCATAGAAAATGTCATGCTTCTTCCTCCACAATGTCAATTTCCTAGGCACACGCACTCTCTTCCCAGCACTCTCCAGAATCTTGAATTGTCCATATTTTAATAATTATTGGATTTTTGCCTGTTTCCTGTCCAAACCAGGAACAGGGATGCTCCATGCAGCTGAAGCCATGCCTTTTGCTTTACACATATCATCAGCACTTATGACCATACCTGGCACATAACAGGCACTTAATAAATATGTACTGGAGGAATGAACTCATGAGTCCCAAGGCAGCGGGCAGTGGTGCAGAGCCCCAGCCTGATGCACAGTCTGTTCGTTTATAGCCCGAACCCCCTCAGCCTCAGCTGTCTCTGTAAAGTGGAGAGGCCCAGAGCCAGCTGACAGGGCCCTGGGAATGATGAACGGAATGACCCCAGCACTCAGTACAATGCCAGGTACCCAGCAGGTGCTTAATATAAGTTTGCTATTAGAGCGGCCACCACTGTTATCCACCAGAATGTAGAAGGTCACTTCCACTCCTCAGCTTCATACACTTTACTCTGGATCAGAGGTGAGGGGTGAAACCCCATGTGTTCAGATTAGCAAAATCCTTTCTATTGGGTTTAGAAGACTAAAGGGTTCGCTTTTGGTTTCCAGGTCAGTGTGGATCAGTGGGAGGGAAGAACCAAGGAAGCCGCCACCTGTGGCTCTCGGCACATTATGTGGGGAGACGAGACACTTACTCATTCCATCCCTCATTCAGCAGTTACTTAGTGAGCCATGTAACTTCACATCTTCAATGCCAAGATGTGATCCTGAGCCCTGGGAAGGAGCACTGAAAATGCAAGAGAGTCTGCCCTTTTGGAATCCTTCCTTCCTTCCTTTGTGTGTGTGTGTGTTTAAAAGAGGCATAGAAAATAAACAAGATGAATAAGTAAAATGGATCATGTATTGTAAGGTTAGGAGCCGCCAGGGTAGAGAGGAACTCACAGTTTTAAATTGGGTGGTCAAAGAAAGAGCTCAAATAGAAAGACCTGCTGGAAGTGAAGGGGTGTGCCCTGCAGGTATCCACAGGAAGTTGTCTCAACAGAGGAAATATCAGTGCAAAAGATCAGAAGTAGGGACTGGGGGTGGGTGTGTGCCCAACTGCTGGAAGAAAATGGGGAGCTGCCATGTGACTTTCAAAAACGAGGAACAAGGACACCACGGTTTCCAATTTAATTAAGCTCACTACAGTGGATACACTCTTCCCAAATGTATTATATCCTAATGCAATTTTTGTATTTCTTGGGGATAGAGCTTAACATAAAATTGCTTGTCACTGAGACTCCCTCATCTTTATCGAAATCCTTACATGTTTAGTCACTGAGTCATGTCCAGCTCTTTGTGACTCCATGGCCTATACAGTCTGTATAATTCTCCAGGCCAGAATACTGGAGTGGGTAGCCTTTTCCTTCTCCAGGGGATCTTCCCACCCCAAGGATCGAACCCAGGTCTCCCACATTGCAGGTGGATTCCTTACCAAGTGAGCCACAGGGAAGCCCAAGAATACTGGAGTGGGTAGCTTATCCCTTCTCCAGCAGATCTTCCCTGACCCAGGAATCGAACCAAGGTCTACCACATTGCAGGCAGATTTCTAAATCTTCAACATGATAAAGGACATCCCTTGTGGCTCAGATGGTAAAGCGTCTGCCTACAGTGAGGGAGACCCAGGTCCAATCTCTGGGTAGGGAAGATCTGGAGAAGGAAATGGCAACCCGCTCTGGTATTTTTGCCTGAAGAATCCCATGGACAGAGGAGCCTGGTAGGCTAGTCCATGGGGTTGCAAAGAGTCAGACACTACTGAGCGACTTCACTTTTCATGTTTAACTGCATTCCCTGCCTCCCACCAGAAACTTCATACACACAAACTGTTCGTGGTATTTACAGGTTATTACTCACAGTTTTTCTCAGAAGGAAATGTAACAATGTATATATCTGGCTAACAAAAATATCATTTCCATACACTTTTCAGGCCCACATTTGATTTGGACTTCAGAAAGCATGAAAAGGAGGGCAGTACTATACCCATTTTACAGATGAAGAAGCTGAGGCTTTCAAGAATACTGTCCTAGAAAGGACAGTATTCCTTTTTGCCCAATATCCAACCACCATATTTCTTCTTTTTAATTCCTCTCAAGGCATTGCTCTCATTGCTCATTTACCTTCAGCCTGTGAGGCTTATCCCTGAACCTGGCCCCTAGAAGTTGGGTTTAGGAAGAGTAAATGCTTTGGTGTTAGACCTGGGCCTATCAGGGCTATTCTGGGCTGGCTCATACTGGCTCATGACAATTGCTGAATTTTCAGAAAATTTGCAAGCTGGCTGGCATGCAATTAATGCGATATCAACCATTTCCTAGACTGTTATTGCTGCGGTAATAGAGTACTATAGACTGGGGACTTATAAACAATGGAAATTCCTTTCTCAAAACTGTGGAGGCGGGAAGTCCAAGATCAAGATCAAAGTGTGGGCAGATTTGGGGTCTGGCGAGTGTCAGCCTTCTGGCTCATAGATAGTTGTCTTCTTGTGTCTTCACATGGCAGAAGGGGAAGGAGTGAGGGAGGGAGCTCCATGGGGGCACTTAGAAGGGCATTAATCCCATTCATGAAAGCTCCACCCTCGTGAATTAATCAACTCCCAAAGGCCCTCACCTCCTGACACCATCCCATTGTGAATTAGGCTTCAAACATATAAATCCAGGGAAGACACATACACCAAGTCTACAGCGACCACGATGGGAATATTTACACCATGGGACTCGGCTGACACTGCAAATCAGGGTTTGCATTGTGTCCCCTTGGTCTGTTGGTTGTTAACCATTTCCTGGTATATTGTTGCCTCTAATCCCAATGCCACCTCTTGTCAGCTACTTAATCTTGCACAAGTTATTTAACCCACCCATCCTCAGCTTCTCCAACTGTAAACTGAAGACAAGAACATCCACCTTGTAAGATGGTTTGAACCAGTGAAGTGGCTCAGTTGTGTCCGAATCTTTGTGATCCCATGGACTGTAGCCTATCAGGCTCCTCCATCCATGGAATTTTCCAGGCAAGAGTACTGGAGTGGGTTGCCATTTCTTTCTCCAAGGGCTCTTCCCAACCCAGGGATCGAACCCAGGTCTCCCGCATTGCAGGCAGACGCTTTACCATCTGAGCTACTAGGGAAGCCTTGTAAAATAGTTTAGATCAGGCTAAAATAGGAAAAAAGAGCCACGTACCATGGTTGACCTAAATAGGGTAGTGTTACTAAGATTTTAAGACATGGATCTTCAGACCTCTTGATAATGTGTGGGAAGACTTTAATGAACACCAAGGACAAAGGAGAGTCCTAATTACAGAAAAACACATGAGAAGCATAAGAAAGAGTCAGAGAAATGGGCACCAGAATGTACTGTGTGGCGGGTTGGAAAGTGGGGAAGCAGAGGGCTCCAGAGACCACTGGCCAGTCCAAGGGAGTCCTGGCTTTCCCTCTGACCTTCTGCAAACTCCACGCCCTTCCTGACAGATTGATGGACCCCCTCCCCCACCTTCACTCACAAGAACTGTCTGACGTAGCACCCAATTCTACCCTGCCTGCAGCCTGGTTTTTCACAGAACAGTTTCTGGATCCTCATCCCTCCCTTTCCACATTTCACTGCTGACCCTCTGGATATCAGAATGGAGGTGGGACATTTTATAATCCCCACTCACTTCCTTAGGGATAACAAACCTATTTCACTTAAAAGTAAAATTTGGGAAATCTGACATCTTGAAAGCACAAACCAAAGTGACCAGTGATACTGACCAATCCTTGAACAGTAAAAGGTGAGACAAGGACTCGGACGTGTCAGCATCACCTCTTGCTCTCTTCTATTAAAGGAGTTGCCATGGCGATGGAGACTAAAGAAGATGAAGATGCTGCTAATTGGAATTGAGGAAAACCCCATGAGCATTTCCCGTCTCTGACCCCCAGGACATGGTGGCCATTTGCTATCTCTATATTTTTAAGTTACCCGGGCCCCTAAAGGACAGTGACTACTTAAGGAAAAGAGCAGAGATGCACAGTCAACTATCCGGTTTAAGGGTCGGTCCTCTCTCATCTGTAAGCTCTGTAAAGATCAGAAGCGACTTGCTTGCTCACTGTTCCATCACCAATGCCAGCACAGATGCTGCAAATCATTAACAAACACCGAAAGAATTAATTTATTGAACACTGTGGATGCTGAGAATACAGAGGCAAATGAGACATGGCCCCAGTCCCCAAGAGCCTCACACTAATGAAGGGAACAGATGTACAAGCAGATAAATGTGATTGAACTGCCTTGTTCTGCAACAGAGTCCAGAAAGAAGCACTACCTGTCGTCACGTGGGAGGCAATCCTGAGGCAGCTCGGAGGGGAAGGTGGTTGCTGGCCTATGAACTCCAAGAGGGCAGGAGACAGAAGGATCCTCTTCCTCTCTGGACCCTTAGAAATTAAGACAGGGCACTTCCCTAGTGGTCCAGTGGATAAGAGTCCCCCTACCAATGCAGGAGATACAGGTTTGATCCCTGGTCCGGGGAAGATTCCAGATGCAGTGGAGCAACTAAGCCCATGTGCCACAGCTACTGGGCCTGCACTCTAGAGCTCCCAGGCTGCAAGTGCTGAGCTCCTGCCCTGCAGCTACTAAAGCCCACACACCTAGAGCCTGTGCTCTGTTACGAGAGAAGCCACCATAATGAGAAACCCACACACTGCAACTAGAAAACAGTCCCCTCTCACCACAACTAGAGAAAGCTCATGCACAGCAATGCTCAGTCATGTCCAACTCTTTGCTACCCCATGCACTGTAGCCCGCCAGGCTCCTCTGTCCATGGGGATTCTCCAGGCAAGAATACTGGAGTGGGTTGCCATGTCCTCCTCCAGGGGATCTTCCCAACCCAGGGATCGAACTCAGGTCTCCCAGGCTGCAGGTGAATTCTTTACCGTCTGAGCCACCAGGGAAGCCCAATGAAGATCCAGTGCAACTACAAGCAAAATTAAAAAAAAAAAAATCTTTTAAGAAATTAAGCCAGTGCCTAGCACCCAGGAAGAGTCAAATAAATGCCTATTTAATGAATGAATGCTTGAGGGGGAAGAGCAGGAGTTCTCACAGAGAAGAAAGGGGAATCGGTATTCCAGGCAGAAGGACCAGCAAGCACAAAAGGCCTGGAGGGATCAAACCAACAAGATGAATGACAGGTTCCACTAATCACTTAGTGTGGCTGGAACAAAAATGCACTGAGACAGGAGCAGGCGTGGGCGTCCAGAGGAGAGACTAACATAGTATCAGAGGCCAGGTCATGAAGAAACGCTTATTCTGTGGGCTTTGGGGAGTCATCGCAGAATTCTAATCGGAGGTGGGGTGGGCTTAGATTTGCACTTTGATGAGACTTTCCCTGTGCTGTAGGCTAAATGTTTATGTCCCCTTCTCCCAATTCATATGTTGAAACTCTAGCCCCCTGTGTGAGGGAGACAGCGTGGCTGGGGGACAATCAAGTAGAGGCAAGAGAGCTCTCTCCCCCTCTCTCTCTCTCCCCAGCCTAAGGGGAGGGCACAGCAGGAGGACAGCCATCCCTGCACCAGGAAAAGGGTCTTTATCAGAACTTGACCATGCTGGCCCCCCATCTCAGCCTGCAGAACTATGGGAAATAAATGTCTATTATTTAAGCCACCAGTCTATGGTACTCTGTTACAGCAGCCTGAGCTGAACAAGACAACTTGTGTGTGGCAAACTGGTGATGACTAAGTGCTGAAATGCCAGTTGGGAGGTTGTTGCAATAGTCAAGATCAAAGATGGTTATTTTTGTGAAAATGAAGCTGCTCAGTAACTGGTGATTCTTTATACAGGGCTTTGGTGTGTGCATGCTCAGCCTCTTCAGTCATGTCCAACTCTTTGCGACCCCATGGTCTGAAGTTCGCCAGGTTCCTCTGTCCATGGGATTTTCCAGGCAAGAATACTGAAGTAGGCTGCACACTATCCTCCAGGAGATATTCCCGACCCAAGGATCAACCCGTGTCTCAGTGTCTCCTGCACTGCAGGCAGATACTTTACCACCGAGCCCATCAGGGAAACCCTGTACAGGTCATTGTCCTTCAGCAGAGGTTCCCTAAGGGACTTCCTGTCTCTGTCCTCTCTACAACCTTCTTTCCTGCCCCCTGCTTCAGACAGATCAGCTCTATCTTTCAACACCTTATGTAGTTTTACTTGAATCAAAATTCTCAATGCCAAAAAAAAAAAAAAAAAAAACTAGCCACTAATTTAAGTGGTTCTTTCTTGGCTTCCAGTGGCCTGTTAGAGACCTGTGTCATGATTCAGCCATTCACGACTCAGGGAAGGCTCTAGAAACAATACTTGCTATGAGAACTGTTTACATTAATTGCAGGTATCTGTTCTCATCCTGTCCTGCCAGGTATCCATCCCTCCATCCCCACAGTTACTTCAACAGCAAGTGGGGCAGGGGAGGCACCTGCCCAGTTGAAAATAGAACATTTAACAGTCTAGTAAATGTAGTCAATCTGGTAAGAAGAATTGGACTTTGAAAATACAGTCTGAAAATACACACAAACAGCCTCTCCACTACCGTTCATCGAGACGAAAGTCTTTAGTACTGAAAACTCAACCCATCTTCTAATAGTCAGCAAGCATGTCCTCATGTTCATTGCTGGATGAGGATAGAACTGGTCCAGCCAGCCCAAAGCTGATCTGAAGGACAAGTGCTAGTCCTACCAACAGCAGTGGAGGTCCCTGAACCAGCAGCCACCTCAAGCCCAGGACCGTGTGGATGCTTGTATGCATTAATGTTGCCCTGTTTGGTCTTTGCAGCAACCCTGTGATGTGATCACCTTTTCACTTCCATTTTCCAAAGAAGGAAACTGAGACACAGAAGGGAGACGCAAATCACTCTCAAGGCATCTGTACTAGTCTGCCCAGGCTGCCATAACAAAACCACCACCTGGGAGACTAAAGCAGCGGAAGTGTATTCTTGCACAATTCTGGAGGTTGGAAGCCTGAGATCAGGGTCCAAGATCAGGACACAGGCCTGGTTGTGTTCTGGTGAGGGCTCTCTTCTTGGTTTGCAGGCAGCCCCCTTCCTGTTCTGTCCTCACATGGCAGAGACTCGAACTCTCTCCATCTTCTTATAAGGCTATCATCCTTTTGGATTAGCGGTGGTAGTTGCTTAATCATGTCCAACTCTTTGTGACTCCATGGACTGTAGCCTACCAGGCTCCTCTGTCCATGGAATTCTCCAGCCAAGAATACTAGAATGGGTTGCCATTCTCTTCACCAGGGGCTCTTCCTTACCCAGGGATGGAATTCAGGTTTCCTGCATTGAAGACAGATTCTTTTCCATCTGAGTCACCAGGGAAGCAGACAGGTAAAGATCACATTGGATTAGGGTTCCACCCTAATGACCTCATTTAACCCTAATAGTAACCAAAAGGTCCTATCTCCAGATACAATCACATTGGGAGTTAGGGTATCAATATATGAATTTTTGTGGGGCAGGGAGAGGGTGGGGAGGAAACACAATTCAGTCCATAACAACCTCTTCACCTACAAGAGGCAGAGCTGTTATTAGAACCTAGGAGATCGGACCTCAGAGCCCAAGTGTTGGAACTCTCTGCCTCATCTCTCCCCTCCCCTCCCCTTCCCCTCCCATGCCCTACCTCTCCAGGGCTCCTGTTACTGCACATCTCCTCTGTTCGGGGTGGGATATTTCATCACCTTTTTCCTTTGCTCCAGTTGTCTTAAGCCCCAGAGAGCAGAACAGCTTTGCTTCAGAACAGGTGAAAATATTGCACTTGACAACTCAACCTGGATGGTCACAGGCCTGGGAACACCCATCATTCATTCTCTAGAGGCCAAACTGTCGTGAAAACTAATCAGTGCCTGGTCTTTGCCTCTGCCAGTTATAGAGCATGTCAGCAAAAGAGAAGAATGAGAAGGGGCGCAGTCAGGTGCTCCAAGGCCATGGTAATTCACCCTCCGTGTAATGCGATGAAAAGCTGACGTGCAATTAATTTAAAGCCATGGTGTCCTTATGAGCCCGACAAGTGATTCCACACCATGCCCCCTGCTAGCAGGGTGACAGGGCAGCAAACAGAAGCCTCTCAGGAGGTGCTCCATGCAAGGAGGGGGAGCGGTGGGCAAAGAAGGGAAGGGCCAGGGCCTTCTCACAGCAGCAGTGGTAGAAGGGTTGCAAGTGTGGGCCAGGAAGTCAGACTGTCTGGATTCAAGTCCCATCTCGTCCATCTACTAGTGGTGTGACTCAATTACTCCATCTGCAAAATGGGGACAATTCACTTAGTGCTAGCCCCTGTATGTTGGCTGTTGTCCTATACTACTGTATTTTCAAGATACAGTATTATAAGATTAAAAATGTTCTATTTACTTTTGTGGGGTTTTTTTAATAAATAATTTGTGTGTGAAGTACTTTAAACCTATTACAGTACAGTATTATACAGCTGATTGTGTTAGTTGGGTACCCAGGCTAACTTTGTTGGACTTACGAACAAACTGGACTTAAAAATGTATTCTAGGAAAGATATTCATTCATATGCAGGGACTTACTATAAAAAAAGAATTACAAACCAGAATGCAACCTGGTAGTGGTAGGATTCCAGATAACTATTTCCTTTCTGTTGTTCTTGTTTAGTTTCTGAATCCTGCCTGACTCTTTGCAACCCCATGGACTGTAGTCCACCAGACTCCTCTGTCTGTGGGATTTTCCAGGCAAGAATACTGGAGTGGGTTGCTATTTCCTCCTCCAGGGATCTTTGCAACCCAGGGACTGAGTCCACATCTCTTTCTGTGGCAGGTGGATTCTTTACCACTGAGTCACTGGGGAAGCCCTATTGCCTTCTTCTGTGCATCATTTTCTGCATTTTGCAAGGAACCTGTACTCCCTTTCTGATCAGAAATGGTGCAGCCACTGTGCAAAATAGTCTGGAGGTTCCTCAAAAATTAAAAATATAACTGCCATATGATCCAGCTGCCCCATTCGTGGGTATTTATCCAAGGAACACAAAATACTCATTCAAAAGATATTTGTACAGCGATGTTATAATAGCCAAGATATGGTAATAACTTAACAGCCCATCAACAGATGAATGAATGGAGAAGATGTGGTGTGTATGTGTACATATATATATATATACAGTTCAGTTCCAGTTCAGTCGCTCAGTCCTGTTCAACTCTTTGCGACCCCATGAATCGCAGCACGCTGGGCCTCACTGTTCATCACCAACTTCTGGAGTTCAGTCAAACTCATGTCCATCGAGTCAGTGATGCCATCCAGCCATCTCATCCTCTGTCGTCCCCTTCTCCTCCTGCCCCCATCCATCCCAGCAACAGAGTCTTTTCCAATGAGTCAGCTCTTCACATGAGGTGCCCAAAGGACTGGAGTTTCAGCTTTAGCATCATTCCTTCCAAAGAAATCCCAGGGCTGATCTCCTTCAGAATGGACCGGTTGGATCTCCTTGTAGTCCAAGGGACTCTCAAGAGTCTTCTCTAACACCACAGTTCAAAAGCATCAATTCTTCGATGTCAGCCTTCTTTACAGTCCAACTCTCACATCCATACATGACCACAGGAAAACCATAGCCTTGACTAGACGGACCTTAAAGTGAAACTGAAGTTGCTCAGTCGTGTCCGACTCTTTGGACCCCATGAACTGCAGCCTACCAGGCTTCTCCGTCCATGGGATTCTCCAGGCAAAAATACTGGAGTGTGTTACCATTTCCTTCTCCAGGGGATCTTCCCAACCCCGGAATCGAACCAGGGTCTCCCGCATTGGAGGCAGACGCTTTAACCTCTAAGTCACCAGGGAAGCCAGACGGACCTTAGTCGGCAAAGTAATGTCTCTGCTTTTGAATATACTATCTAGGTTGGTCATAACTTTTCTTCCAAGGAGTAAGCGTCTTCTAATTTCAAGGCTGCAGTCACCATCTGCAGTGATTTTGGAGCCCCCAAAATAAAGTCTGACACTGTTTCCACTGTTTCCCCATCTATTTCTGATTTCTACTCTGCCATAAAAATACAGATGAAATTTTGCCATTTGCAACAACATGGATGGACTTTGAGGGTATTATGGTAAGAGAAATAGATCAGATGGAGAAAGACAAATGCTGTATGATTTTACTCACATGTAGCATATAAAAAACAAACAAAAAATACATGAACACACCAGATCAATCAAAAACAAACAAATACATGCTGAGAACACAGTGGTTATCAGAGGGAAAGGGGCGGGGTCAGGGGAGTGTGAAATGATGAAAGGAGATCAACTGTATGGTAACGAATGGAGGCTTAATTTTTGGTGATGAGCACACTGGAGTGTATACAGAAATATAATGTTGTACACAAGAAACAAATATAGTTTTAATAAACCAAATGTCTCCTCAATAAAAAGTAAATTAGAAAATTTATCTTGTGTGGCAATTAAAACATGTAGTGGTTCTATTTCCCCCAAATAACTGAAGTACTTGTGTGGCTGGAGACGTGACAGACACACACTTGTTGCCAGTCTCTAATGTATGACATTTCCCCAGAGAAATGCCCATCTGAGGCATTTGGTAGGCGGAAGCTGGGCAGACTGGGAGACAGAAGTCTCAGAAAGAGGAGACTTCACACGCAAAGGCACAGAGGCAGGGAAACCACCAGCAAAGTGGCAAATTTAGGACGCAAAGCAGAGACAAGAGCCAGCAGTGCAACAGAGAGAGTTTCAGAACATGGATGGAACTGGGCCCTGAGCGCCAGATTCAGAAGCTGGAATTCAGCATACCCACACTGGGCAGCCATCCAGAGTGGAGTAAAACATCAGCTCCCAGAAGTCCTTCTTGCCATCTGCATCATGCGGCTGATTTTCGATAAATTCCCTTAGAAGACTCCCACTTGACATCCTCTTAAAATATTTTACCTGCATTCTCAAACATACAACAACCTTCTCTTCTAAGTCAATTTCAATTCCGATTCACCAGGTAAGAGAACAGAATGAAAATTAAGCATGTGCTCAATGATTTCATCAGAAAATGACAATAGTCATTGGAAAGCGCACACAGCGAGATATTCAAAAGAACATCTGAACCCAGAAAATACCATTTCCTCTCTGAACAATGCAGGATTCCTGCTGCAGAGCCGTGTTTGCATTTGGCTGCACCATGAGGTGTTCAGAGCAGCCCTGGGGGACTCACTCACCAAAGATTTACCAGGAAAGGATGCTCCAGGCCCTGCATAATCTGGAGTTCTCGGAAGACGTTGCGCACCTCGTCCCTCTCAATGCACTTCTGCTTGTTCATGTACTTCATCGCATACATTTTCTTGGTGTCTCGCTTCTGCACGATGCACACCTGAGTGACAGCCAAAGGGGAGAGCGTTCAGACCAACATTTCAAAGGAACAAAAACGGAAAGCTCCTCACTGCCCCCTACTTCTTGGTTCAAGGCTCGGTTCTGAAATCCTGGTGGGCGAGTAGCCCGGGCTATGCCACAGTCCCTCCACATCGGCACCATGGAAGAGCTGCTGATCAGGTATTGACACTAAGTACTGTCCATACTTCTCCATAGCTGGAGAAGGCAATGGCACCCCACTCTAGTACTCTTGCCTGGAAAATCCCATGGACGGAGGAGCCTGGTAGGCTATAGTCCATGGGGTCACGAAGGGTCGGACACGACTGAGCAACTTCATTTTTCACTGTCCATACAGGGATTCCTTGGTGACTCAGCCGCAAAGACTCCGCCTGCCAGTGCAGGAGACATGGGCTTGATCCCTGATCTGGAAAGATCCCTGGGAGTGAAAATGAAAGTCGTTCAATCCTGTCTGACTCTTTGTGACACCATGGATTATACAGTCCAGGGAACTCTCCAGGCCAGAATGCTGGAGTGGGTAGCCTTTCCCTTCTCCAGGGGATCTTCCCAACTCAGGGGATCAAACCCAGGTCTCCTGTATTGCAGGTGGATTCTTTACCAGCTGAGCCACAAGGGAAGCCCATGAATACTGGAGTGGTAGCCTATCCCTTTTCCAGTGGATCTTCCCAACCCAGGAATCAAACCAGGGTCTCCTGCATTGCAGGCAAATTCTTTACCAACTGAGCTATCAGGGAAGCCCTCCCCTGGAGAAGGAAATGGCAACCCGCTCCAGTATCCTTGCCTGGAAAATCCCATGGACAGAGGAGCCTGGTGGGCTACAGTCTGTGGGGTTGCAAAGAGTCAGACCCAGTTTTGGGGCTAAACAGCACAACCACCTTCAACTGCAAGGAGACTGCAGCTGAGTGTGCTAATTAGAGTTCAGCAAGGTTCTCAGTGTCAAATCCACAACAGTCTGACTTTGGAGCAACTCCCTAACTCACAAGGGGCTGCAGTGGGAGGGGGGACCTGCGGTCAAAGAAGGATGTCTGGAGGCGCTAATGCCAGAGGGGAGTCACGAAAGGCTGGCAAGATGGCACAGTCAAAAGAAGAGACTTTCAAGGAAAAGGGAAGATATAAAGGAGGGCATGGAGCCTTAGGACACCCAGCAAGGACCACAGTGTCACTGGAGAAAATTAGCAGGAAGAACAGGCACCGTGTTCCCAACATCATGACGGGGTTTTGCCTTCCTTTCCCCAGGTTGCCACATCAAAGGACCACAGACTGGGGGTGCTCAACACAGGAGACATTTACTGTCTCACAGCTCAGGAGGCCAGAAGCTCCAAATCGAAGTGCTGACAGGGCCGTACCCTCTGCAGGCTCTCAGAGAGAATCTTTCCTGGCCTCTTCTAATTTCTGAAGGTTGTTACCAATCCTGGATGCTCCTTGCTAACAGCCAAGTAAGTCAGTAATTGTTAGTTGCTCAGTCATGCCCAACTCTTTGTGACCCCATGGACTGCAACCCACCAGGCTTCTCTGTCCATGAGATTTTCCAGGCCAGGATACTGGAGTGGGTTGCCATTTCCTTCTCCAGGGGATCTTCCATACCCAGGGATCAAACTCGGGTCTCCTGCACTGCAGGCGGATTCTCTACCAACTGAGCTACAAGGGAAGCCCTTGCTAGCAGCTATATCATGTAAATTGTGGGGTGGGGTCACACTGTTAATCTCAGTACAGTAACTACTCTCATCCCCCTCACTTGACAGATAAAGGAAGAGATGCACAGAAAGGTCTTAGCCCTTCTTCACACCCTGGGACTCAAACTCAATCTCTCTGCCCCTCTAGCCGGTGCTTTTCACCAACGACGCTCCTCCTAGGAAACAGGGCTGTGATAGACAACACCAGAGATGTGGTCGCCAGCCTAGGAGTTCAGGGTTTTCTCCAGGCAGCCCCAGGTGCTTTTCTATTGGAACTCAGGACCCTGTAGGCCCCAACAGGCTGTGAATGTGAGGCGGACACAAGACGGTGGGGGCTTTCCTGGTGGCTCAGTGGTAAAGAATCTATCTGCCAATGTAGGAGATCCGGGTTTGATCCTTGGTCCAGGAAGATCCACATGCCATGGAGCAACGAAGTCTGTGCCACAACTACCAGATCTATGCTCTAGAGCCCAGGAAGCGAAACAACGGAAGCCCCTACACTCCAGAGCTAGCGCTCAGCAACAAGAGAAGCCACCGCAATGAGAAGCATGTGCACCTCAACTAGAGTGGCCCCGACTCGCTGCAACTTGAGAAAAGCCTGCACAGAAACAAGGACCAGGCAGAGCTCATTACAACAAAAAATAAAAAAGAAGATGCTGGACAAAACCCTGAATTCCGATTCCCACTTTGGTTCTTGCTGCCTTTCTGAGCTTCTGTCTCAGCATCTGTCTGAACTGAGTTATCAAAGCCCAGCCTGCCCCACTGGGATGAAACTAAATGAGAATGAGGATGTGAGAGAGCCTGGCTGCATCTGGGGGATGATAAATGTCATGCAAATCTTAATGTCTTAAAGAGCACATTTCATGAAACCTCCAAATGGGTGTTTTTCTAGGCAGTACAATCAGTGGCACGAAGTTGTTGTTCAGTTGCTCAGTCATGTCTGACTCTTTGTGACCCTGTGGACTGCAGCACACCAGGCTTCCCTATCCTTCACTATCTCTTTGAGTTTGCTCAAACTCATGTCCATAGGGACAGTGATGCCATCCAACCATCTCATCTTCTGTCGTCCCCTTCTCCTCCTGCCTTCAATCTTTCCCAACTTCTGGGTCTTTTCCAGTGAGTCAGCTCTTTGCATCAGGTGCCCAAATTATTGGAGTTTAAACTTCAGCATCAGTCCTTCCAATGAATATTAAGTGTTGATTTCCTTTAGGATGGCCTGGATTGATCTCCTTGCAGTCCAAGGGACTCTCAAGAGTCTTCCCCAACACCACAGTTCAAAGCATCAGTTCTTTGGTGCTTATCCTTCTTTATGGTCCAACTCTCACTCCATATGTGACTACTGGAAAAACCACAGCTCTGACTATACGCACCTTTGTTGGCAAAATGATGCCTCTGCTTTTTAATACACTACCTAGGTTTGTGTAGGTTTTCCTTCCAAGGAGCAAGTGTCTTTAAATTTCATGACTGCAGTGACCATCCACAGTGGTTTTGGAGCCCAAGAAAATAAAGTCTGTCACTATTTCCATTGTTTCCCCATCTATTTGTCATGAAGTGATGGGACTGGATGCCATGATCCTACTTTTTGAATGTTGAGTTTTAAGTCAGTGTTTCACTGTCCTCTTTCATCTTCATCAAGAGGCTCGTTAGTGGCATGAGGTTGAAGGCTCACAAACTTTACCAACAAACTTTAAGTTTGTATAAAACCACAGAAGGCAAAGGTGTGCTATACAAAGGCCTGTGGGGCCCTGGTTCTTAGGGATCTGAGACCCTTCTACAGCCCTGAGATCCACATTTCCAGGCAGACACGTGGTGGGTGGATCATTCTACTAATTAGTGTTTCCCATCTCTGTCACTCTTCATTTGTCTTCTCAGAAAAGGTGTGGAACAGACACGACTTCTGCCAGGGCTGAGAGCCCTGAAGTCCAGTCAGCTGCATCATCTCAAAAAGCTGAGGCTGTGATTCCATGGGGTCTGGGCAACACCCATGTGAGAGGAAGAGCCTCTGTCCCCTCTACCCTGTCCCCAGCTCTCATTGGCATAATTGATGGTGGGCAAAGGTGCTGAGAGATGGCTCTCACCTCCCAGGGAAGGAGGGAAGTTGACACTCACTGCAGCTCAGAGACAGCTCAGGAGCTAGGGGAGACTCTTCAAAATGGGATTCAAATTTGAGCTTTCAAACCTGAGCTCATGAGTTGCACAGGGCTTGGACATCTTACTCTGGGTACCAGATAATGAAGGGAGGTTGATACATGATGTTGCCTGGATGTCTTACTCTGGGTACCAGATAATGAAGGGAGGTTGATACATGATGTTGCCTGGAGAGGTAGCCCAGCCTCCTGGGCTCAGGACAGGTGTTCCAGAGGGAATGTCAGCCCTCCTCACCAACAGTCAGCTCTGCTCAGGTGCTGGGAAACTTCCAAACAGAGGAGATGGATCCCAGGTGGCCCCAGCACTCCTCCGCAGGGGCAGCACAGACGCCCTTCCACCAGAAACCACAATTAATGAGGCAGACTACATGCAGTTTGGCCAGAGCCACTCTGGCTGCTGATTGTCAGTTAACAACCCTCATTAGTCTAATTCAGTTAGGAATTGATTTATCATTTATTAATTATAATTTATTGGGGCAAATAAATAAATGCTAGTGAGCATAGATTTCAGGCGACTTGTCGTAAGAAAGGCACGTGGCCAGCATACTGTGCGTCAGAAATCTGGGAACTGATCCCAGTTTGGCAGAGAAGGGGGACTGCTGGGTGTTGAGAATCTCCAACACACTGGCATCCAGTAGTCCTCAGTGCACTGCTCATTCACAAAACTGATGACCTCAGTGTGCAGCACCCTTAGAGGTCTGGGAGGGTCCTAGGATGGTGTATTTTGTAAAAAGCTTCCCAGGGGAATCTGACTTGCAGGCCAGCTGAGAATCACTTTGCTGGACTCTTCAGGAAAGTCTTTGTCTGACTGCATCCTCAGTGACCTTTATGGTCAGGACTGTGAACCCCACTCTTCAGCTCAGGCAAGCCTGGCTCTGGGGAAACAGATGACCTAAGAATCAGAGAAACCAGAGCTGAGCTGGGAACCCAGGACTGTGCAGGTGCAAAGGCTGGTGCTGCCTTTCCATGGACCAGCCTGGATGCTTCTTCTTACATGATTCAGTTGACCTTTGCTGTGCTACCCACCCCATCCTCAGCTTGAGTACACTTAGAAAATCCTTTTGATTGATGGACAGCTGTAGTGTAACATTTAAAGACACTGGTTATGCTTGAAGGAGCAAAAATCTGAGGGGGGAGGAAAACTAAATTGGGGAAAAGTGAAAAAATCAGGATTAAATAAGGTCAATATACCAGCAAATTTGGAAAACTCAGCAGTGGCCACAGGACTGGAAAAGGTCAGTTTTCATTCCAATCCCAAAGAAAGGCAGTGCCAAAGAATGCTCAAACTACTGCACAATTGCACTCATCTCACACGCTAGTAAAGTAATGCTCAAAATTCTCCAAGCCAGGCTTCAGCAGTACATGAACCCTGAACTTCCAGATGTTCAAGCTGGTTTTAGAAAAGGCAGAGGAACCAGAGATTAAATTGCCAACATCCGCTGGGTCATCAAAAAAGCAAGAGAGTTCCAGAAAAATATCTATTTCTGCCTTATTGACTATGCCAAAACCTTTGACTGTGTGGATCACAAGAAACTGTGGAAAATACTGAAAGAGATGGGAATACCAGACCACCTGACCTGCCTCTTGAGAAACCTATATGCAGGTCAGGAAGCAACAGCTAGAACTGGACATGGAACAACAGACTGGTTCCAAATAGGAAAAGGAGTACGTCAAGGCTGTATATTGTCACCCTGCTTATTTAACTTCTATGCAGAGTACATCATGAGAAACGCTGGACTGGAAGAAACACAAGCTGGAATCAAGATTGCCTGAGGAAACATCAACAACCTCAGATACGCAGATGATACCCTTATGGCAGAAAGTGAAGAGGAACTTAAAAGCCTCTTGATGAAAGTGAAAGAGGAGAGTGAAAAAGTTGGCTTAAAGCTCAACATTCAGAGAACGAAGATCGTGGCATCTGGTCCCATCACTTCATGGTAAATAGATGGGGAAACAGTGGAAACAGTGTCAGACTTTATTTTGAGGGGCTCCACAACCACTGTAGATGGTATTGTAGCCATGAAATTAAAGATGCTTACTCCTTGGAAGGAAAGTTATGACCAACCTAGACAGCATATTCAAAAGCAGAGACATTAGTTTGCCAACAAAGATCCAGTGGTTTTTCCAGTGGTCATGTATGGATGTTAGAGTTGGACTGTGAAGAAAGCTGAGCACTGAAGAATTGATGCTTTTGAACTGTGGTGTTGGAGAAGACTCTTGAGAGTCCCTTGGACTCTCAAGTCCATCCTAAAGGACATCAGCCCTGGGTATTCATTGCAAGGACTGATGCTGAAGCTGAAACTCCAATACTTTGGCCATCTCATGTGAAGAGTTGACTCATTGGAAAAGACTCTGATGCTGGGAGGAATTGGAGGCAGGAGGAGAAGGGGACGACAGAGGATGAGATGGCTGGATGGCATCACCGACTCGATGGACATGAGTCTGAGTGAACTCCAGGAGTTGGTGATGGACAGGGAGGCCTGGCGTGCTGCGATTCATGGGGTCACAAAGAGTTGGACACGACTAAGTGACTGAACTGAACTGAACTGAAAGCGGAGTGGTCATGCTGGGTACCATTGTTCAAATATCTTTATCTGGCATGAAGATTGCCTTTGGCAGACAATGATTGTTAACTACCTAAATGCATCCTCTCCCTTCTTCCTTTATAATAGGACAATTTTCTTCAAGGAGGCAGTATGATCCATTAAATACTCACTTGCAGCCAGAAGTAGCCACAGTTCTCACCCGTGAGACATTAGACTGTTTCTGACTTCCAAGATTGCTTTTTGCTTTTTGACTTCTGCTTTTGCTTTCTGCATAAAAGGGAATAGCTACAGAAGGTTTCAATTTTCTCCTATTCCCCAGTTTTATTCTCCTTTAACTTGAGCTTTCTGCATAAAAGGGAAGAGCTAAAGATGATTCCAATTTTCTCCTCTGCACCACTTTTATTCTTTCTACCTTGAGCACATATGTAACGTCTGGAGCTGCAGCAGCCACTTGTGATCTTGGGGCTACAAGAGTCTCAGAGATACTGAAACTGTTACCATGGTGCCACCTACCTTCAAACTTCTTGTTATATGAGAAAATAAACCCTCTTTGTTTAAGCCACTCCAATGGCAGATTTTCTATTTCTCACTCCTGAGAACATCTTCATCTGATATACAAACTATACAATGATTTTTCATGGCACAGAAAGTCCATGTGGGCTGTGATCAACAGAGCCTCATTAAAGTGATCAAAAGTTAGCTTTGTGAAAATACTCATTTGGATGAGTATTTTAGTCAGTAAACATTTGATAAATGCCTGCCATGGTTCTGGCACTGTGCTAACCATGAAGATATGACATGGCTCTAAGAACTCAAGATTTGATGCGATAAACAAACAATACTCAAGAGTGAAGACAAAGTACCTCACTTCAGGTCCCTGGGCCCCATAAGGCATGGCCCCAGCCCCCTTTACTTCTACCTGTTACTCTCCTCCCAGCTCGCTTCTTACCCTGGCCTCTGTGCCATTCCTTTCCACCATGCTTTTCCCCATATGTACAGTCTTGGTTGCTCACCTCCTTCAGGCTCTGTCCATGAGTCACCTTATCCCAAAAGCCATCCCTGTACTCCTTCTGTGAATGAGCCAATCCCTCCTCAGTCCCCACCCCCCGCTCCTTGTGTCCCCTGTCATCCTGGCCAGCTCCCATCACCAAACATGCTGCTGGGTTTATTTCCCTGTTGTCTTTCCCCCTTGCTATGGTGCAAACCCCGTGATAACAGGGATTTTTCTCTCTTTTATTCATTGCTCTGTCCTTAGTGACTTGAACAGTGCCAAGCACAACTAGTTGACCTTTGGGGCTGGCTAGCTGGTTGGAGGAATGGGTAATTACTACCTCAGAAAGAGCAGTGCTGTGAGACAGATGAGCACATGGAGCTAAGGTACCTGAGAAGAGGAATCCTAACCAGGACATCTGATTAGGAGAAGGCATTCTGGAAGAGGCTGCATTTGAACATTCCTTGTTTCTCAGTCAACAAGGGTTGGCTTCATGAAGATGGAAGTGTGGGAGGAGGCGGAAGGAAGTGCATTGCCAGGAGAGGGCACAGTCCCTCTGCAAACACAGAAAGCTGGAACATATATGTTAGCAGTGCCCTCAATTTCCTCATCTGTAAAATGGGGGTAGGAGTATACCTATCTTAGTGGGTGATTTTGAGGGTTACGTGATAAGCACTTACTAAATTATTATTATTGTGATTATGGAAGAAGGAATTGGCAACCCACTCCAGCACTCTTGAATGGAAAATCCCATGGACAGAGGAGTCTGGCAGGCTACAGTCCATGGGGTCGCAAGAGCTGGACATGACTGAGCAACTAAACCATCACCACCACTATTGTGATTATGATCATTATTCATACACGTTATGAAGGTAAGAACAGAGAATGTTGAAGAGATGTGCAGAATTGGCCCACCAAGGAGCTCAGGAACAATTTCCCAATTGTTTGATGTGATGGTGAATTTTATGTATCAGCTTGGCTGGGTCGTGATGCCCAGGTATATGTTCAAAGAGGATTCTGTATGTGTAGGTGCTTTTGCACGCATGCCTGCTAAGTCACTTCAGTCATGTTCACCTCTCTGAAATCCTATGGACTGTAATCCACCAGGGTTCTCTGTCCATTGGATTCTCCAGGCAAGAACATTGGAGCAGGTTGCCATGCCCTCCTCCAGGGCATCTTCCCAACCCAGGGACCGAGTCCACATCTCCAGCACCTCCTACATTGACAGGCAGGTTCTTTACCACTGGATGCTTTTAGATAAAATTAATTTGTGATGAATTTAAACAAGTGGACTTTGAGTAAAGCAGATTTTTCTCCATAATGTGGGTGGGCCTCATCCAATCAATTGAAGACCTCAACAGAACAAAAGACCGACCTTCCCCAAACAGAGGGAATTCTGCAGCAGATGGCCTTTGATCTTGCACAGCAATATCAGCAACTTCCTGGATCTCTAGCCTGACAGCCTATCCTGCAGAGTTTGGACTTTCTAGCCTCCATCATGATGTGAGCTAATGACTTAAATAACCCTATCTCTGCCTCTCCCTGTACACCTCTTATTAGCTCTGTCTTTCTGGAGAAATTTGACTAATACATATGGCAATGAACCAGCCAGGATCACAAGTCACCACCTAATGTCAACTTCTCCTGGGCCTGGGGAGCCACTGAGGCCTTCAGGGCTTGCATCTGGCTTTTCTCCACAGTCCACTAAAATGTAAGCACAGGAAGCTCGAACTACATGGTACTTGATTCTAAAGCATTTGTCCCCAGTCAGCAGAAAAAGATGGCAGAATGGAGAGGCATCCCTTGCCTGGGGCACAGCCCCAGGCTGTGTCCAGCTCCATTCGAAACCGAACTGGCCTCTCCTTGGGATGCTAAGAAACAGCGCACCCACCCCATGGGCCCTGCATCTGTGAGTTCTGATCTGTATCAGGTGATGCTCACTCCCGTTCACCTGGGACACTGCACGGCAGACATCATGGAGACAGACCGTGGTGAACACCGAGGCAACAAATGTGAGGGGCAGAAGACAGATGGCCTCGCAAGGCATGTTTAAAGGGTTGGTGTTGCAGGTTGAACTGTGTTTCCCCAACTCTGCATGGTGAAGCCCTAACCCCCAGTACCTCAGAATGTGAGGCATTTAGAGACACGGCCTTCAAAGAGGTAATTAAATTAAAATGAGGGCATGAGGGCAGGCCCTGATCCAATTGGGCTGGTGTCCTCTGGCCTCCAGAACTGTGAGACAGCCACTTCTGTGGTTGAAGCACCCAGGCAGTGGAATTTTGACACGTTGGCACAAACAGGCCAATACGGTTGGCTTTTGTCCTGAGGACACTGGGGAGATACAGAAGGGTCTAAAAAGTGGATCTCAGCTATACAACTGTGAAAGAATGAGTAAAGGAAATAACACACAAACATACAACATGGAAGATATGGCGTTTGGGGGGAGGGAGATGTTTTTCTAACAACAGGGTAGAGAGGAGTATGGAGGTAATTCCAAGAATGTTTTATAAATAATTTATTGCCACTGCTTACGCAAACAGTTTTCCTCAGGAGTCATAAAGGACATTGCTTTGTTAGGAAATGCCAAACGGAGTCATGGGGACAAGGGTCCAGGACCAGCCCTGTCACTTCTAACCCCTTATACTGGAATGTATTTTCTAGGATGAATCAAGGTTGAGACCAGTTTATAGGCAGAAAAAGTCCTCAGGAAGCTCATTCAGAAGATGGACTGAGACGTCATTGTGGGAAAATGGGAAATGCAAATGAGTAATGACGTCTGTTATTAATAAACTGGTCAGTAATGGATCATTTGCTCTGGCCAAGCTTGAAAGCCATTCGCGAGTGAGCCTGCATTTCCTCTGATATTTAGCTCTTAAAGCAGTCTATGGAAGCCAGCAAATTCCTCTAGCCCGTGCCTCAAGCCAAACACGGGCTAATTAATATGAAAGGGATAAGTGTGTGTGCGTGTTAGTGGTTCAGTCCTGTCTGACTCTGCAACCCCATGGGCTGTACCAGCCGGGTTCCTCTATCCGTGGGATTCTCTGGGCACTGAACCCACTGAAGTGGGTTGCCATGCCCTCCTCCAGGGGATCTTCCCCACCCAGGGATCCAACCCAGGTTCTCCTGCATTGCAGACAGGTTCTTTACCATCTGAGCCACCAGGGAAGCCCATGAAAGCAATAAACACTTCACTCAAAAGAAATGGATTCCAATCCTTATCAAAGATGCCTGCATGAATGATGAAACGTGCCAGTAAAAGCATCATGTTAAAGAATTCTAAAACTGATTCTTCCGTAAGAATAACAGCTCATTTCAGAGACACAGAGAAGTAAGACATCTTGCCCAGAGTCACCAGGTTGACCCAAATTCCAGCTCAGCTCTGTCAGACTTGGAGGTGAAACTCTCTAACCATTGTGCTATAAAACGATGAACTCTTGCAATGTCCTGAAAAGAGCAAACATATGCGCCAGACCCCCACTTACAGCAGGATACAACGCTGGCTGGGCATCGTACACACATCTGCCCCGCTGCCCCCTCACTAACTCTGGCCCTACCACAGGACCTTTGCATCAGCTGGCTGCTTTTGTCTGTGAAGTTCTTCCCCCTGAATCTCCACGTGGTCTGTTTCCTTCTTAGCAGTTAGGACTTGGCTTAACTGTCTCCATCTCAGAGAGGCCTTCTCTGTTGCCCTCTCCTCCAAGGAAAGCTGTCCTACCCTCCCAGGTCATCACATTATACATTTTCTGCAGAGCAATTATCATCACTGAAATCTTGTTTATGTACTGTTTGGATATTTATCTTCCCTAATAAACCATCAACTCGGTGGCATCAGGGATCTCATTCATCTTGCTTGCCACACCCTCACAAGTACCCAGACGAACACTGGGACAGAACAGTGGGCAGAAACGTTTACTGTCTGACTCAAAATTCTGCTGTCCTTTCCACCCCTACTCCTATCCTAGAGGCCCAGCAACTTAAAAGATGAAAGCAATTCCAAAACAGCATACATTTTTAAGGGAAAAAATATGCGGATCAGTTAAATGTTTCTGAACATTCAAACTGATAAAACAGATATATAAGATCAAATCTCTCAAAACTGCAAAACTGATTTGTTGCAGTTTGGGCAGTAAATTGGTTAGTCTGCTATTAATCAAATAGTTGTTCACACTATGAATTTACACGCAGATGTAGAAGTTGGAAATGTGGAACGAGACAGCTAATAATATGCTTGGGTGTGGAAATGACCGTCATTGCATAATAAGATGGTGTGGAGTCTGGAATTATCATCTGTGCAACTCCTGCTCAGTTTTATCCAGAATCTGCCTTGGAGGGACATAAAAAGCTATTATCATATAACTATTTCACTTTCTGCTGTTTTATGTGCAGACTGCCTCTGGCTATTCCATGAATTTTAATTAACTCTCTGTTTATTTTGCTTCAACCCTATGACTCTCTAAGCACAGGGCCCATTTGCTAATCCAAGAAAGACACTTTTGAAGTGAACTTCTCAGGAAGTTCTCCCAAAGGTATCTTCCTCCTTTCCTTGAAAATAATTAAGCCCTGTTGACTTCCAAGTTGACTCAAAGCAGAGTACTCCAGCCTGGACTTTATCTGCTGGAGCAAAAGCAAAACATTCACTGGCTCCACCTTCCAAGGTGTCAAGAGGAACTTGTGAGGTGGGGAGAGTGAGCCTGGAGAAAGAGGGGGCCTCTGTGAAAAATGAGAGTTTGCAACAAGGGAGATGGAGAAATTCTCCTCAGGACCCTAACCCAGAGGCAGTTAGTATAAACCAGTCAACTAACTCTTCTCAGTTAATTTGTTAATTATCAAGGTTTTCACTCATTTATATAATATTCATTCATTTAATTATATAGCATATATGTCATATGCATCATATACACATTGTATATGTAAATAAATATTGTATGTGAACATAAATATACACACTGCTTAGTGTATATATATGCATATATGTGTGTATATATATACATGTATGTAGACATATACTGTATTGCTTTGTGAGCATACATATACATATATGAGTGTGTGTATGTATCTATACACTCTGTGTGAATGGTGGGTATATGGACTGTTGTTTAGTTGCTCAGTCATGTCCAACTCTTTTGTGACCCCAAGGACTGTAGCCCACCAGGCTCCTCTGTCCATGGGATTTTCCAGGCAAGAATACTGGAGTAGGTTGCCATTCCCTACTCCAGGGGATATTCCTGACCTAGGGATTGAACTCGTGTCTCCTGCAAGTCTCTTGCATTGCAGATGTATTCTTTACCACTGAGCCACTGGGGAGGCCTGGGTATATGTATACGTGACTATACATACACAAATACACGTGTGTATATACTACTTAATGCATATGTATATAGATTATAGATATATATGCTGCTTAGAAGGTATATATGTATATAGATATGTGTGTTTATATCTACTATACATTTATATATATATTTGTGCATATATATGCATAAACATACATGTATATATGGTATATACATATACACGTCTATGTACACTGCTTCCCTAGGTATGAATACATATGTATTCATAAATATGTGCTCATATATATTTTTGCTTAATGTATTTGTATGTGTATCTATATACTGCTCAGCGAGTATATACATGCACATGTATATATGCATTATATACATAAATTCCATATATATGTGTAAATATATGTGTGTATATGTATTATACTTTATATATATACAGTTGCACTAATTACTGCAGATCAAACTGTGAACAATAAGGAAACATTGCTGCCCTCACAGAGCTTATGTTCTCACACATAAGACCAACAACCACAAGTAAAAGTGAACAAGCGTTTAATGGATTTACAGGTAATGACAGGTGCACTGAAGAAAACAGGACCAGAAAGGACATATGGATATGAAATGCTTGGGGTGGGGTAAAGTGGGGTGGGTATTCAGGGAGGGGACATTTGAGCAGAATTCTGTATGGGATGGGTGACCTTTGCAGAGTTCTAAGGGAAGGTGATCAAGGTGGTGGGCCTAGCAAGTATAAGGTTCTGAGTTAGAAATAAGTTCAGCATGTTCAGGAGATGACAAAAAGGCTGCAAGGACTGAGCAGGAAGATGGAGGGGCAGAGAGGAGTGTCAGTGAAATAGGCATAAGCCAGAATGCAGGGCCTTGCAGGCTGGCATAAAGAGGTTGGCATGCATTCTCAATGGCAGGGTAGCCCCTCAACCATTCGATCCAATTCATGCTTTATCACATCACTGGCTGCTATGTAGACCGGATCCTTCTTTCTTCTTTCTCTCTCTCACTTATTAGGCAGCATTTATTGAGCCTTCCCAACCTGCTGGGCACTGAGCCAGCTGCTGATGGGACTGGCAGGTGACTATGACCAACCCTAACTTTTGAAGAATCTCACAGTCTGATGGCTGAGGCAGAGGAGCAATCTGAAGACCACCTCTAAGCAAGACGTGCTATGAAGGATGGCAAGAGGAAGCTGGCTACCCAAATGTTTCCAGAACCCACCACATAACCTAGAGACAAGATGACATGGAACGCATATGAAAAATGCCAACCATATGCCAGGTCCAGGAGTTGTATGGTCTCTGCCCTTCATTTTCACGGTAAACTTTGAAGATCACTCTGAGCATTGTTTCCTTCTTTTAAAGTCTTCATTTCAGAAAGGTATTTTTGTTCAATTCAATATAGAATTCTAGATTGGTGATTCTTCTCTATTATCACTTGAAAAATGCTGTTCCACTATCTTTGGCTTGCATAGTTTCCATTTCCTAACATAACATGTCCTTTTGTCCCCGGGTTCATTTCAAGATTTTCTCTTAATGGTTATAAGCTACTTATTAATTTGACTATGATGATCTCTGATGATGTTTTCCTTGTGTTCCTTTTGCTTGGAGTTGGTTGAACTTTCTGGATATGATTTTATCATTTTCATCGATTAAACAAATAAACCATTATTTCTCCAAATATATTTTACATGCCCATCCCTCCTTCAGAAACTCCAATTACACATATGGTAAATCACTGCATTTTGTTCCATAAGTCACTGACAGTGAAGTGAAAGTGAAATTCATTCAGTCATGTCCGACTCTTTGCGACCCCATGGACTGTATAGTCCATGGAATTCTCCAGGCCAGAATACTGGAGTGGGTAGCCTTTCCCTTCTCCAGGGATCTTCCCAATCCAGAGGTTGAACCCAGGTCTCCCGCACTGCAGGCAGGATTCTTTACCAGCTGAGCCCCAAGGGAGGCCCATAAGTTACTGAAGCTCTGTTAATTTTTTTCCCTCAGTGCTTCATTTGTGTAGTATCCAGTGCTATATCTTCAAGTTCACTAACCTTTTATTCTACTCTGCATTTGTCATTGTTATTCAATCGTCAAGATGGGTCCAACTCTTTGCAACTCCACGGACTGCAACATGCCAGGCTCCTCTATCCTCTAGTATCTCCCAGACTTTGCACAAATTCATCTCTATTGAGATAGTGATGCTATCTAACCATCTCATCCTCTGCCTAATCTGCTGTTAATATCCCATCCAATGAATACTTCATTTCATATATTGTAGTTCTCATTTCTATGAGTTCTATTTGAGTGGCTACCACAGGAAAGCTGGGTAGGGGGAAGAGAAAGAGAGGGCAAGGGAATTAAGAGGGACATGCTAGTAGGTACAAAATAAATAAGACACAAGGATATAATGTATGGCACAGGAAATATGATCAATACTTTATAATTATAAATGGACTATAACCTGGGATGTAAGATATCAAATCATATTATAATTTGTGCACCTGAATACTTAACTTTGGAATCGATTCTTATAAATCAACTATTAAAGTGTTAGTTGCTCAGTCATTTTCAACCCTTCAAAGCCTGCCAGGCTCCTCTGTCCATGGGGTTCTCCAGGCAAGAATACTGGAGTGGGTTTCCATTCCCTTCTCCAGGAATTCTTCCCCACCCAGGGATCAAACCTGGGTCTCCTGCATCGCAGGCAGATTCTTTTTCATCTAAGCCACCAGGGGAATAAAAATATAAAGTAAAATTACACTTTCCCGTGTCCAAAAAATTCCTAGACATGAAAAGAAGCAGGAAAATATGGCCTACAAGCAGGAGGAAAATTAATAAAGAGACACAGACCCAGAAATGGCACCAGTGATGAAATTAACAAACAAGGACTTCCATGGGGCTATTATTCATGTGTTTTCTATGTTCAAGGATAAGGAAACTGTGAACATAATAAGAATAAAAATGGGCATTCTCATGTTTTTGGAGAGGAAACAGAGGTTTGCAGAAAATTTATGACTGGTCCAAGTTCATATGGCTAGAAGCAGCAGGACTAGAATCTGAGCTCAGGCTTCCCCATCTCGAAAGTTCGTGTTCTTTCTCCTACCTGCTGTTCCTTCCCAAAGCAAATGTCCAGTGTTTTTGGATGCTGAGGACTGTCTCCTCCTGACTCTCATGGTTTCTTGCTAATACACGTGTGACTAAAGCTATTTTCTTCCTAACGTCTATATTTGGGAGGGACATGTGGGAACAAAACAGGCTGGTAGCTGTGGGGTCTTCTCCAGGCTTCTGATGCATCATGTGTAAAATGGAGAAAATAAGGCCAGGCACACTGAGCTTTAAGAAGACAAGGATGGTAAAAGGGTTCAGTTCCTAGGACAATGATTATGAGTTAGCCAGGATTCTCCAGGTTGCAAATACTGGGAACCCAACGTTATCTCCTCCATCACCTCCACTAGCTTTGCTTGTAGTAATGCTTCAAAGCAGAGATATCACTTTACCAAACAAGGTTCAGTTCAGTTCAGTTGCTCAGTCATGTCCGACTCTTTGTGACCCCATGAACTGCAGCACACCAGGCCTCCCTGTCCATCACCAACTCCCAGAGTTTATCCAAACTCATGTCCATTGAGTTGGTGAGGCCATCTAACCATCTCATTCTCTGTTGTCCCCTTCTCCCGCCCTCAGTCTTTCCCAGCATCAGGGTCTTTTCAAGTGAGTCAGCTCTTCACATCAAGTGGACAACGTATTGAAGTTTCAGCTTCAACATCAGTCCTTCCAATGAACACTCAGGGCTGATCTCCTTTAGGATGGACTGGTTGGATCTCCTTGTCAACCAAGGTCATATAGTCAAATCTATGGTTTTTCCAGTAGTCATGTACGGATTTGAGAATTAGACCATAAAGAAAGCTAAGTGCCAAAGAATTGATGCTGTTGAACTGTGATGCTGGAGAAGCCTCTTGAGAGTCACTTGGACCAAGATCAAACCAGTCAATTCTAAAGAAAATCAGTCCTGAATATTCATTGGAAGGACTGATGCTGAAGCTGAAGCTCCAATACTGTCCACCTGATGCAAAGAGCTAACCCATTGGAAAAGACTCTGACGCTGGGAAAGATTGAGGGCAGGAGGAGAAGGGGATGACAGAGGATGAAATGGTTGGATGGCATCACCGACTCACTGGACATGAGTTTGAGCAAACTCTGGGAGATAGTGAAGGACAGGGAAGCCTGATGTGCTGCAGTCCATGACTGAGCGACTGAACAGCAACAACATGATCTTGCATAAACAAAATAGGGTACTAGCTTCCGTGGCTGCTAAGGACAGTGGATATAGCTATAGGACTGGAAGAACAAAAGGTGGAGGCACTGGTGGTACCTGCCCATGCCCCCTCTCCTGAACCTCCACACAGCTCAGGCTGCTCACTGTGGACACCTGAGGCTCTCTCCTGGGGCCTTTTTCTGCCCTGGATGTGAGTGAAGTGAAAGTCGCTCAGTCGTGTCCAATTCTTTGCAACCCCATGGACTATACAGTCCATGGAATTTTCTAGACCACAATATTGGAGTGGGTAGGTAGCCTTTCCCTTCTCCAGGGGATCTTCCCAACCCAGGGGTTGAACTGGGGTCTCCTTCATTCCAGGTGGATTCTTTACCAACTGAGCTACCAGGGAAGCCTTACTTCTGAAGCCTTTTTCTGCCCTGGATCAGTCAGTTCAGTTCAGTCACTCAGTCATGTCTGACTCTTCGCGACTCCATGGACTGCAGCACACCAGGCTTCCCTGTCCATCACCAACTCCTGGAGTTTTTCAAACTCACATCCATCATGTCAGTGATGCTATCCAGCCATCTCATCCTCTGTCGGCCCCTTCTCCTCCTGCCCTCAGTCCCTCCCAGCACCAGTCTGCCCTGGTGGGGCAAGCCAAAAGTGCAGGAGAGGTGATGCTGCTTAAAGCAGCCATCCCTCAGTGATGGACAGGGGGCTGTACACACAAGCATCAGCTTCTCTGACCCTCAGCTGCCTTCAAGGCACCCTCCACTCGGAGGTCCCACATGGCGGTGAGTCCCTGTGCCTGAGAAAAATGGCCAGCAACTCTTGCAGATCTGTTTTCTTACACACATCACTCATGACAGGATGACAAGAAGTCTTTCACCTCCGATTCCATGGAAGGATTCTGAATGTCTCTGTTTGGGTCACACAGCCACTCCTTGGACCAAGCACTGGTCTAGGAATATGGCCCAAGTGGCTGGCACAACCACACCACACGCCCATCTCAGACGGTTAGTGGGGCACCACAGGGACTGACATGTCCACATGAGGTGGAGGAGGAATTTTCCGAAGAAAAGAGATGCTATGGTGATAAGAAAGAGACGTGAAAAGCATGCTGGACAGTCAAGAACAACAGCCTTTAGAGTCCACTGATTCACCATTCCCTCTTCTTTTTACAAATGAGAAAACTAAGCTTAAGACTGGTTAATTCACTATCCCAAGTAAGCACAACTAAAGCATCTCAGAGTCAGCCTTCTTCCCAGATCTAAAGTGTTTCTACTGAGATATGTAGAAATTCATCTGCCATGCCTCAACTGTCCTAGAATTTAGCCATAAAAGCATTATAAAACCCTTCAGTAAATTCTTGCTAAAACCAATGGATCACTTGCAGCTGTTTACTTTGGTACTTCACTGGGGAAGCACTATCTACTCCCCGCGTGAAAGACAAATAAGATTTCTGCGAATTCACATGTGCTTTCTCCTGATAACCAAGGCTACTGTCGTACTTTAACAATGAAATATCTTTCTTGAGAACTCTTAATAAATGCCAGCTATCAAACCCACCAAAGGCTGAAAGCAAAGCCAAAGTACCCATTCAATAGTAGAAGGGTGGTTTTCTTCATCCTAGCCGAGCACAGTTCCACCTTGAGTCTCATAATAGTCATGTAGGCTCATCTACATTAACAAGAAAGGCAGTAGTTATTTGGTATTTTGACCAGAACAGAGCTTTGTTTGATTGCCTTGAAGTAACCTCATCCTGAATACTGGATGTTTGTGTACATTCTACATGAATTTGGGTGCCATCAAGAAATTGCCACAACCTAAGAGTGACTTAAAAATAGAGTCTCCTCTAGAAAGCTTGCGTTTTTCTTCAGAACACCCACTATAACCAAAGCTTGAATATATTTATGCTCTGAACCACAGGTTCTGAGAACCAAGCCAGCAGCCAAACAGCAGCATAGATGGGGACAGAAAAGGACAAGAAAACTTTCAGGATATAATCAAGTAATAACTCCTGAGGGCCCAGGCTAACAGATCTGATAGTACTGACAGGAAAGGGTGCAAAGGACTCAGGGCCAAGGTCACCACTGACTCGAGGGTAAAATGATACATTTCTAGGTGGTGTCAATTGTATTGTATATTAAGGGAGTTGCTTCAAGTTTTCTTCAGCCACAAAATGCTCAACATTAGGATAAGCGACAACAGAAAGTAATGATTTAACAGAATTTTTAAGAAGTTTTTTGTTGTTGTTGCTGAAGTTCAGCCCTCCCCATGGGACTACAGGCAAACTTTCTAAATTCTCTGGATCATAACTCTTCTTCTAAGAAATCTAGAGAAGAACCTGAAACACAGCACATAAACTCTGTCCACCTTTCTGGCTGACCCCTAAAAATCACATGTATAGAGTAGACTGTAAGCAGTACAGAGCAGAAGATAAAAAGAAAGGGACTGAGACTTGTGTGCATGCCCAAGAAGAGAGTATGCAGTATAAATCCAACCAAGGCAACTTCTTGTTAAAAATATATTTTCAAAGAAATACAACACAATCCAAGGTCTATACAACATAACATTCACGATATCCAGGACGCAAGCCTAAATTACTCAGCATATAAAGAACCAGAAAAATGTGACCCATCCTTAATTAAGGTGAATCTTAAGATGACCCAGATGTTGGAAACAGAATAAAGGATATGAAAACAGCTCTTAAGACTAAGACTAAGCTGCATGGCACTACGGCGGAATAAATGAAAATATGGGAAATCTAAGAAAAGAGAAACTATTTGCTTTTAATCCAGAAGTTATACCTAGGAATATCATAGTCAAACTGCTGAAAGTCAAAGATTAAAGGAAAATCTTGAAAAGAAAGAGACAGATGTGACATATTACTGCTGCTGCTGCTGTTGCTAAGTCGCTTCGGTAGTGTCCAACTCTGTGCGACCCCATAGACAGCAGCCCACCAGGCTCCCCCGTACGTGGGATTCTCCAGGCAAGAGCACTGGAGTGGGTTGCCATTTCCTTCTCCAATGCATGAAAGTGAAAAGTGCAAGTGAAGTCGCTCAGTCGTGTCTGACTCTTAGCAACCCCATGGACTGCAGCCTACCAGGCTCCTCCGTCCATGGGATTTTCAAGGCAAGAGTACTGGAGTGGGGTGCCATTGCCTTCTCCAGACATATTACTATCAGATAATAATGATTCAGCTTAATGGCCTCCCAGCAGAAAGCACAGAGGTCATTCAGTTGATAATGGCACAAAATCTTTAAAGCAATAAAGAAAAAGCTGTCAACCCAATAATCTGTATCTAGTAGAAACAGTCCTCAAGAAAGGTGAAATAAATGCATTTCAGTTCAGTTCAGTTCAGTCACTCAGCTGTGTCTGGCTCTGCGACCCCATTAATTGCAGCATGCCAGGCCTCCCTGTCCGTCACCAACTCCTGGAGTTTACTCAAACTCATGTCCATTGAGTCAGTGATACCATCCAACCATCTCATCCTCTGTTGTCCCCTTCTCCTCCTGCCCTCAATCTTTCCCAGCAACAGGGTCTTTTCAAATGAGTTAGCTCTTCGCATCAGGTGGCCAAAGTATTGGAGTTGCAGATAAAATAAAATTAAGAGAATGCATTGATTGGAGATTTGTGCCACATAAAATACTAAAGGTTACCAGAGGGAAATTCATACCTCATGAAAGGCTATTAAGGGCTTATTAAGGGCTATTTTCCTTCTAATTTTTAAAGACCAAAAAGACCCCACATGTTTTTAAATATATATTATATATTTTACATATATATTATATATGTATATATTGATATGTACTTAAAACAACAAACTATAATGTTATATTGGAGATTTATGATTTATAAACTATAACACATATGACAACTAAAGTATAAGAGCTGACAGGTGTGGTAAATAGATCTATACAGTTGCCAGGCTTTTAGATTTTATCTGAAGTATAAAATATTAACTCTAAGCAGACTGAAATAAACTGTGAGGTGAAAGTTGCTCAGTTGTGTCCAACTTTGCAACCCCAAGGACTATACAGTCCATGGAATTCTCCAGGCCAGAATACTGGAGTAGGTAGCCTTTCCTGTCTCCAGGGGATCTTCCCAACCCAGGGATGGAACCCAGGTCTCCCACATTGCACGCAGATTCTTTACCAGCTGAGCCACAAGGGAAGCCCTGAGGATATGTATTATAATCCCTAGAGCAATAATTTTAAAACAAGGAAGTATGGCTGTGAAGTCATGAGATAAATGGAGATTCTAAATCTTCAGTTAATCTAAAACAAAACAGGAAAAGAGTAACCAAAGAACATAAGAGAGAATAAGAACAAATAAAACCATGCTGAGCCTAATTGAAACCAAATCAATAACTACATTCAGTGTGAAACCAAATCAATAACTACAAATCTCTAAAAGGTAGAGATTGCCAGACAGATTTAAAGAGAAGCAAGCTCCCAGGTGGTGCTAGTAGGACAGAACCTGCCTGGCAATGCAGGAGACGGGAACAATGCAGGTTTAATCCCTGGGTTGGAAAGATCCCTGGAGAAGGGGATGGCAACCCACTCCAGTATTCTTGCCTGGAGAATCCCATGACAGGGGAGACTGACATGACAGGGGTTACAGTCCACAGGGTTGCCAAGAGTTGGACACGATTGAAGCAACTTAGCAAGACACACAAGACCTAACTATATGATATGCTCAAGAGATTAATGTCAAATATAAAGACACAGATAGAATGAAAGAAAATGCATGGAAAAATATATGCTATGTAGGCTAGATTAACTATATGAATTTCAAAGAAAATAAGCTTCAAAAAAAGATTATTAGCAGAGATAGAAAAGGACATTTCACAGTGATAAAAAGGTCAATCCATAATGAGGTCATAACAACTATAAATCTGTATGGACCTAATAACAGACCTTCAAAGTGTCAGAAGGAAAACTGACAGAATTAAAGGAAGAAGAAACAACTCTAGGATCAGAGTTGGAGATTATGTACAACTGGCTCAGAAGTGGATAAAACAACTATATTGCTACAGTCAGTGAAGACAGAGACTAAGGAAGGATGTGGTTCAGGGTGGTGGTGTAGAAAGGTCCTGGACTCATCTCCTTCCATGGACACAATAAATTTACAACTACACATGGAAAAAACTCCTATGAGAATGACCTGAAAACTAGCTGAACAGCTTCTCCACAATAAAGGATAAAAAAACCACATCAAGATGGGAAGGAGAAACAGAGATGTGATCTCGCAAAAAAAAAAAAAAAAAAAATCTCCACCCCACCAGCCTGGTGACCTGAAATTGGGAGAGGGCTCACAAATAGGAAACTTCACTCCAAAGACCCAGGGGTTTGTGCTCACATCAGGCATTCCAACCCTCGGAACCGGCACTGATAAGGAGAGCCTCCAAAATGTCTGTCTTTGAAACCCAGCAGGATTTACATCTGGAAGAATACAGGGCTATAGGGAAGAGAACTCATAAAGGGCTTGCATGAAGATTCACTCGTCTTGGACCCAGTGCGAAAGCAACAAACAGGCCTAGGTTTAGAACATATGTGAAGAAGATTCACTTACTAACCTTAGAGCTCTGCTGAAGGGGCAGGGATCTGTTGGGGGTCTTCCTGGTGCCATTCTTATCCTCTCCCTTTCTGGCACCAGTGTTTGTGCCTCATCCTCACGCCGCTTCTCAGCCCTGCCAAAACCAGTAGGCACGTGCAGGCCATACAGGGGATGCCCCTTGAGCATCTGGCTCTGCTGTGCAGGGGGAATTGTGTTTTGGTGCCCCATGCATCTGAGACAATCAAAGAGACTATTCTTGGAAGGCCCCCATACTCTAGTTACTGTACAGACAATCGACTGAGATGTAGCCCGTCTTCCTGTGAAAAAAAGCCTATTTACAGGTCTTGGAGCTTCAGCCCGAGGGGCAGGCTTCCAGTTTTCCATACATTTAGAGGCTATGGAGGTGGTCTAGGGGATGTCCTCTTTGTGTATTCCCTTGAACTCATTGCAGCTCCCTAGTAACTCCCAGTGAAAGATAAAGTTAGTTGCACAGTTGTGTCCAGTTCTGCGATCCCATGGACTGTAGCCTTTCTGGCTTCTCTGTCCATGGAATTCTCCAGGCAAGAGTACTAGAGTGGGCTGCCATTTCCTTCCCCAGGGGACCTTATAGATCCAGGAATCGAACCCAGGTCTCCTGCATTTCAGGCAGATTCTTTACCAACTGAGCCTCTAGAGAAGCCCAGACATGAGACCAAACACTCATCTGGAGCCCTGATTTTTGCAGCTGTCACCAATGAGTTATGTGTAGATCATCTGGTGTGAAGGCCAGTGAGGTTTACAATTGTAGTTCTATATTACTGTATATATTGGCATACCTTAAAATGTGTAGCCTGCAAGTCCAGCTTCTAATCAGCCTGAAACTGAGGGCTAACTGAAATTCTCTGGAACACTAACAGGTCTTTGCACACCTTCAACAACTGGGAAATATGAACAATAAGTCAGAGAGCTAAGATAATCAAAAACACTTAAGAGATAATCAAGAGCTAGGGCAAGGTTAAGCAATAAAGTTGATCTCCTTCATAAGGCCAGTATTTCAAGACTGGCAGAGATAGCTGCTTCACGTAATATTAGACACAAACACAGAGAGTCAAGCAAAATGAGGAGAAAAAGGAATATATTTCAAATAAAAAGAAAAGACAACTACCAGTTTAAAAACCCATAATGAAATGGAGATAAGTAGTTTAGCTGAAACAGAGTTCAAAATATTGGTCATAAAGATACTCACTGAACTTGGGAGAATGGATAAACAAAGACAGTACTTCACCAGAGATAGAAAATATAAGAAAGCATCAAATCAGTTCAGTTCAGTCGCTCAGTCACGCCTGACTCTTTGCGACCCCATGAGCTGCAACACACCAGGCTTCCCTGTCCATCACTAATGCCAGGAGCTTTCTCAAACTCATGTCCATTGAGTCGGTGATGCCATGCAATCATCTTATCCTCTCTCGTCCCCTTCTCCTACCTTCAATCTATCCCAGCATCAGGCTCTTTTCCAGTGAGCCAGTTCTTCACATCAGATGGCCAAAGTATTAGAGTTTCAACTTCAGCATCAGTCCTTCCAATGAATATTCAGGACTGATTTCCTTTAGGATAGACTGGCTGAGTCTCCTCCAAGGGACTCCCGAGAGTCTTCTCCAACACTACAGTTAAAAAGCATCAGTTCTTCGGTGCTCAGCTTTCTTAATAGTCCAGTTTTCACATCCATCCATGACTACTGGAAAAACAAAAGCTTTGACTAGACGGAACTTTGTTGGCAAAGTAATGTAATGTCTCTGCTTTTCAATATGCTGTCTACATTTGTCATAGCTTTTCTTCCAAGGAGTAAGTGTCTTTTAATTTCATGGCTGCAGTCACCACCTGCAATGATTTTGGAGTCCAGAAAAATAAAATCTGTCACTGTTTCCCCATCTATTTGCCATGAAGTGATGGAACTGGATGACATGATCTTAGTTTTCTGAATGTTGAGCTTTAAGTCAGCTTTTGACTCTTCTCTTTCACTTTCATCAAGAGGATCTTTAGTTCTTCACTTTCTGCCATAAGGGTGGTGTCATCTGCATATCTAAGGTCACTGATATTTCTCCCAGCAATCTTGATTCCAGCTTGTGCTTCTTCCAGCCTGGCATTTAGCATGATGTACTCTTTACACAGGTTAAATAAGCAGGGTAACAGTACACAGCCTTGACATACTCCTTTTCCTATTTGGAACCAGTCTGTTGTTCCATGTCTGGTGCTAACTGTACCTTCTTGACCTGCACACAGATTTCTCAGGAGGCAGGTCAGGTGGTCTGGTAGTCTCATCTCTTTAAGAATTTTCCACAGTTTGTTGTGATCCACAGTCAAAGGCTTTGGCATAGTCAATAAAACAGAAGTAGATGTTTTAGTGGAATTCTCTTGCTTTTCGATGATCCAGCAGATGTTAGCAATTTGATCTCTGGTTCCTCTGCCTTTTCTAAAACCATCTTGAACATCTGGAAGTTCCTGGTTCATGTACTGTTGAAGACTGGCTTGGAGAATTTTGAGCATTACTTTGCTAGTGTGTAAGATGAGAGCAATTGTGTGGTAGTTTGAGCATTCTTTGGCATTGCCTTTCTTTGGGATTAGGATGAAAACTGACTTTTTCCAGTCCTGTGGCCACTGCTGAGTTTTCCAAATTTTCTGGCATATTGAGTGCGGCACTTTCATAGCATCATCTTTTAGGATTTGAAATAGCTCAAGTGGAATTCCATCACCTACACTAGTTTTGATTGTAGTGATGCTTCCTAAGGCATCAGGAAGCTTCAATAAGCCTCTTATCCTTCTCCATTAGAGCGCAGACAGAATGAAAACCACAATTACAGAAAACTAACCAATCTATTCACATGGACCACAGCCTTGTCTAACTCAGTGAAACTATGAGCCATGATGGACGGGTCATGGTGGAAAGTTCTGACAAAACATGGTCCACTGGAGAAGGGAATGGCAAACCACTTCAGTATTCTTTCCATGAGAACCCCATGAACAGTATGAAAAGGCTTCACTGGTGATATTACCAAATGCCCAAAGGTTTAATACTTATACTTCTCAAACTCTTCCTAAAAATTGTGGAAGAGGAAACATTCCCAAATTCATTTTACAAGGTCAGCATTACCCTGATGCCAAAATGAAACAAGAATCACACAGAAAAAGAAAATTATAGGCCAATATACCTGATGAACATACCTGCAAAGAATCATCAACAAAGTATTAGCAAACTGAATTCAACAATATATTAAAAGGATCATGCACCCTGTTCAAGCGGGATTTATTGCAGGGCTGCAAAGATGATTCAACATCCACAAATCAATCAGCATGATATACCACATTAACAGAATGACAGGTAAAAATCACCTGATCATCTCAACAGAGGCAGAAAAAGCTTTTGACAAAATTCAACATTTATTCATGATAAAAACTCTCAACAGAGTGAGTATAAAAGAAACATATGTCAACATAATAAAAGGCCATGTATGACAAACCCACAACTACCATCATACTCAAGAGTGCAGAGCTGAAAGTTTTTCCTTTTAGATCAAGAACAAGACAAGAATGCCCATTCTTGCCACTTTTATTCAACATGGATTAAATCTTGAGGATATTACACCAAGTGAAATAAACCAGTCACAGAAAGATAAATCCCACATGATTCCATGTATATGTGGTATCTAAAATAGTCAAATTCATAGAAGCAAGACTGGAATGCTGGTTACTAGGGGCTAAGGGGATGAGGGCATGGGGAATTACTATCTAACGGGCATAAAGTTTCATCAAGCAGGATGAATAAGCTCTAGAGATCTGCTGTACAGTGTTCTCTGTATAGCCAACAATAATACATATATTGTACACTTAAAAAATTTAAGCAAGTAGATCTCAGGTTAAGTCTGCTTTCCACAATAACTTTTTAAATAAAATGCCTACAGTGAAGGAAAAAGCTGCTGTTGGCCATCACATAAATTTGTGGTTTTTTCCCACTTTCCTTATTTAGATTCTCAAAGAAGAAATAGCATTAGCAGCCTTGAAATAATTACCATTGTAATTCACCTAAAGCAGGGCAGCCGTGGTAATTTAATTTTCAGAATGAAATTACAGCGTATCCAAAGGAAACTATTCAGACTTCCTTTCACATTTCAAATTTGGCAAATTCAAATCTTTCTGTCAAACAGGAAATCCCCAGTGCCCAGCAATCAACACAAAAACAAATATACAAGCATGCACATAAGCATAGATCCAGTGGTCAGAACTTTTATATTTTATTGATGAAAATTTTTAAAATCCACCATTCTTACCTTTCCAAAACTGCCTTTACCAATGGCCCGCAGAATCTGAAAATGGTCAAAGTTGACTGTAAATGAAAAAGAGGAACAAGTTAGATTTGTCAGTCCTTGCATTGATTCTTAAAATGTCTTCACCTGAATATCTAACCATTTATTTCCAATGGCTTCTGGTTTACTGCATCATTTGCATAACAGCACTCCACCACTGAATGGCTACTTTGCAAACTACCACTCCCCCTCTCCCAACACATATATTTGGCAAGTAACACTTCCCTAATGTATACAAAGGAGGAGAAACATCTTTTGGGCCAGAGGGAAGGGATAACAGAGAAAAACCTGGATATTTGGATTACCATATTCTTGTACCCTGTTCCCTTTGCCAAGATGACTTTACTTCTAGTCTCTGTCTTGTCCGCCAAGCACTATTACCTTACACATTCAGACATCAGCTCACCTGTCTCAGTGTCCAAGGAGTGAATCCTGCCTCCATTATGAAACCTCTAGACCACCAAGTGACACGACTACATCGTAGTCTTTTCCTGCTCGCATATCTCACCTCTGGTATCATGAGTCAGACGGAGGAGGCCAATGATTTCAAACCCTGCACTGCCCTGTCTCCAACCCACTCCAGTATTCTTGCCTGGAGAATCCCATGGACAGAGGAGCCTGGCAGGCTCTATTCCATAGGGTCACAAAGAGTTGGACATGACTGAAGCAACTCAGCAAGCAAGCAGGCATTGCCCTGTCTCATGTCTCTCTTTCACCATGTTTCTTGATGGGGCTCCCCATTCTTGCTGTCTATTGCCTTATTCCAGTATGGCTTATACCTCATCCCCACAGAACAACATCAGCAAAGGATGGCCATACCACCCGAGCCAATGAACAGCTTTCTGTGCCCCTTTTACTTGGCTGCTCTCTCCTTTTTGAAACATCTGCTTGTCTTCTATGGAAGTACACCTTCTCAATATTCCATTTCATGCACCAGTTCTTTTGCACATTCATCCTTTACCTCCCATCTATTAAATACTGGATTCCATCAAACCTCCATCCTACAGCCTTCCTCTCCCAAGGGCTTCCATCATCGCCTAATGGCCAATGACTTTCCAAGCTGTGTGTACAGATTGATGCCAACCCCATAGTGACTCCTGGAGGCTTCAGGAGTTACCCTGAACTATTCCAAGGATCCAAAACAAAACCTAGGGGAGGGTGTGGAGAAAAGGGAACCCTCCTACACTGTTGGTGGGAATGCAAATTGGTGCAGCCACTATGGAGGATAGTGTGGAGATTTCTCAAAAGACTAAAAATAGAGTTGCCATATGATCCATCAACTTCACTCTTGGGCATATATCCAGAAAAACTATATTCAAAACAATACATGCACCCTAGTGTCCACAACAGAACTGTTTACAATGCCCAAGACGTAGAAGCAACCTAAATGTCCATCAACAAATGAATGGATAAAGAAGATATGGTACATATTATACCATGAAATGTTACTCAGCCATTTTAAAAAAGCAAAATAATTCCATCTGCAGCAACATGGGTTGACCTCAAGGTCATAATACTAAGAGAAGTAACTCAGAGGAAGAAAGACAAATATCATACAATACCCACTTATGTGTATTCCCTTTGGGATTAACAAATATACACTACTATATATAAAATAGATAAACAACAAGGACCTACTGTATTACACAGGGAACTATATTCAGTATCTTGTAATAACCTCTAATAGAAAAGAATATATATATATACACCCACATACATGCACATATATATGGACCGGTGGTTGCCAAGGGGAGGCAGGTGAGAGGGATGGATTTGGAGTTTGGGATTAGCAGATGCAAACTAGTGTAGAGAAGATGGATAAACAACCAGGTCCAACTGTAGAGCACAGGGAACTATATTCAGTATCCTGTGATAAACCATAATGGAAAAGAATATGAAAAAGAATGTGTGTGCATATATATGGCTGAATATATAACTGAATCACTTTGTTATACATCTGAAACCAACGCAATATTGTAACTCAGCCATTCATCATTATTGTTCAGTCACTAAGTCATGTCCAGCTCTTTACGGTCCCTTGGACTGCAGCATGCTGGGCTATCTGTCCTCCACTATCCCTCCACTGTCTCCACTGTCTCCTGGAGTTTCCTCAAATTCATGTGCATTCAGTTGGCGATGCTATCTAACCACTGCATCCTCTGATAATCCTAAAGGAAATCAACCCAGAATATTCACTGGAAGGACTGATGCTGAAGCTGAAGCTCCAAATCAACCATACATCAATTAAAAAAAAAAAAAAAAGCAAGCAAGCAGACCTAGGTTGAGTGGTTCAACATTCATTTGATCTCATAAGCTCAAAGCCTGGAACTCATCCCTGAATCCTCTCTTTCTCAGCTCCACACCTAATCCTTCGCTAGGTGAGGTCCATTTCGCCTCTTCACTGTCTCTCCCATCTGTCTACCCTATGGTCACCCCTGGTCTAACCCACACCATTTCTCACCTAGACAAACCACAGTGGTCTTCCAACATCCTCTCTCAGGAAAGGGGTCTTGCTCATCCTCTCCTTATACTCCTCCAAAGCCTCCCCCCACTGCTTTCAGAGAAAGGGGAAAATTCCTCCCCCATAGACACGAGACTACACAGTTGGGTCCTGCCACTTCTGTTTCACCTCCCATCCCCATCCCCACACCCACTGAGCTCCAGACACCAGAGCTTTCTTTCCGTGCTCTGAGCAGCCATTCCCTGTGCCTTTAATGCTCTTTTCTGGGCCCTACACTTGTTAATTCTGTTTCCTCTTCATTCTTCCACATCCAGAGAAGGCTGCCCTCGCCCTCCAGAGTCTGCTCTCTTTGTTATACAGTCTCACAGCATCCTGGGACTTTCCTCCAAAAGTCATCACTCTATATTATTTTATTTTTTAAATGTATTTATTTGTGGGCTGCACCACACAGCTAGTGGGATCTCAGTTCCAGGATCAGGGACTGAACTGGGGCCATAGCAGTGAAATCCCTGAAAAAGAAAAAGTAGAATAGGTAGAATGACTGACTTTTTTTTTTGGGGGGAGGGCACCGGCAGGAAAAGGGCTTCCCTGGTGGCTCAGACAATAAAGCGTCTGCCTGCAATGAGGGGAGACCCAGGCTCAACCCCTGAGCTGGGAAGATCCTCTGGAGAAGGAAATGGCAGCCCACTCCAGTACTCTTGCCTGGAAAATTCCATGGAGGGAGGAGCCTGGTAGGCTACAGTCCATGGGGTCGCAAGGAATTGGAAACGACTGAGCGACTTCACTTTCATGCTGCAGAGCATGCGAGATCTCAGTCTCAGCCAAGGATTGAACCCTCGCTCCCTGCAGTAGAAGCTCAGAGTCTTTAACTACTAGACCACCAAGGGAGTCCCACTGTGTATTACCTTACACGCACCTGATTAAGATCATTGATCTAGCATTAGACTCCAAGTTCCATGAGGTCAAAGGCCATGTTTGTTTTTCTACGGTGTCCCCACAGCTAGTAGGCCATTAGAACACAGTCATTTTTAACAAATATTCATCAATTAAAGGGATAATTGAAAGCAGATCTCCATATTCATGGTGCCAAATGTAATCCCTAGTACATAATGAGCATTTGGTAAATATTTCTGAATTAGATTGAATTACAGCCAGTTTCCAATAACTAGGAAAGACATGCTATTTACAAAAGAAGAAATGAACTGATTAGTTCACTACATTATGGGGGCAAGGATGGGAGGGAGGCGAACGAATACAATTAGCTCCCTATGTATCCGACTTAATACCATGGAGGATAATTATGTTGAATTGTGTCCCTGCCAAGCCAAAGTCAGAATTCAGTGTGCCATCTAACACCTAACGTGCTTAGTATAGAGAGACAAGGTTAACGGTTAACTTAGCAAAACATGGCTTCTTTGACCTACATTGGCTTCCTTTGTAAATAACTTGCCAGGAAAAGAAATTCTTATTTTTCCTCTTTCCCACTCACCAGAGCTCAAGGGAAGAGAGAAAAGTGAGGAGCTTAGCCTGCATGTGTGATGTGACCAGCAGTGAGCTAGGAAATGTACATATATTATCAAGCGCTCCCAAGGTCCCAGGAGGCATTTGCCTCCTGCCCCCAGTTAGCAATGAACCTGCCCGCTTCCCTGAAGGCTCCACACTGCTTTGTGCTGCCATGTGTGTGCTGTTACTTCACCTGCTTGCAAAGCCATTCTTCCAACACTTCATTTCAAGGAACACTCCTACCTGGCCTTCGACACACAGCACATGCTCATGAAAGAAAGAAAAGTGACTTGTTATCCATTCCTAAGAAACCACTTTCTTCTTAGTGCAACCTCAGAACCTTCTGCAGACATCTGTCCAGGGATGAGGAAAACCTAACCTCAAGTCAGACTGCTTAGGTCCATAACTCAACTCTGCCAAATGACCTTGGATGACTTGGCCTCTATGTGTCTCACTTACCCCATCTGTAAAATGGGATCAACAGTTCCTACCTTCCATAAGAGCATAGAATAGTGCCTGGCACAGAGCAACTTCCCTACAAGACTTAGCTGTTTGTGTTGGGGATGAGGAACAATCCTTCTGCTCTGCTGGGTTCTCCCAGGAGGGATATTTCACTGAACTAGTGGCCTCTGGCCCCATCAAAGGTGGTGGGAGTTGTCCAGCAGTAAACTGGAAAAGGAGTTGCACTGGTGCCTTTCTGCTTGTCCTGTGCTCTCTCTGGAATGGCTGCCTTTGGGGAGTAAGCTTTCCCTCTGTTGCTTCTTGTCAGAAGCGTTTCAGAGCCAGGCACCATGTAGAGGAGGTCTACAGGGTACTGAGTCGATGCTAAACAGGTGGATAAGCTTGGCTAATGCTGGGCTTCAGAATCAGGGGGTCCTTGCTGCTGCCTTCCTGGGTCCCATTCCTCAGTCCCATCTAGATCCCTTCTAGAGGTAAGGCTTGGTTCTCCACTGGCCTCCTCTTTTGTCTTGAAAATAAATGGAAGGAGCTTTAATTAATGATGAGCAACCCAGCAAATGCCTAAAACTTCTGCTTCCCTGGTGGCTCAGACAGTAAAGAATCTGCCTGCAATGCAGGAGACTTGGGTTTAACCCCTGGGTCGGGAAGATCCCTTGCAGAAGGAAATGGCAACCCACTCCAGTGTTCTTGCCTCGAGAATTCCATGGACAGAGGAGCCTGGCAGGCTACAGTCCAAGGGGCTGCAAAGTTGGACATGACAAAGCAACTAAGAGACTGCTTTAGTAATTAGCATTATAATATTGCAAATAAGCTCAGTCATCCACATCCTCATGAAATGTGTACTCATGGGTGTGGCAGTGGGGATCTAACATAAGGTACAGGGCAAATAGGTACCTATTTCATGTTTATTTGCTTATTGGTCTAGATTGGATTTAATTGATTGAGCAAATGACCTGGGTTTTCCATTTATTTGGCAACCCTCTGACCTGATATACATACACTTACATAAAAGTGACTCCGTGTATACACTGTGAATAAGGGAAAGGTTACACTTGGCTGATAAGCAAATTGAAATGGTTGTAATCAGTGAGTCCCAAGCCAAAGATGGATCCTAGAAATTGCATTCTCACCTAGGATTGTTGGCCCAGATCAAGAGGAGTTGGGTGGTGGGTGTGAGAGGGGTGATGAGCGGGTTTCTCAGGGTGACCACCTTGTTCTGGTTTGCCCAGACCTTCCCTGGTTCTAGCACTGAAGGCCCTGCATTCCTGGGAACCCTGCAGTCCTGGGAAAACTGGAAGAGTTGATGACCTATAGGTTTCTAGATCATCAAACTGTTCCACCTGAAGCAGTCACGAGTACTGCCAGAGTTGGCCGGGGGAACAAGCAGGTGAATTCTTGAAAAGCACTGTCTGTTTGGACTTTTCAACACTCAGAAAGGACTAGAGTTGCCAAGGGTAGCGCTGTAATAAGTGCACTGTGAAAGCAGAAATAGATAGCACTTTGCTAGCCAGAGGCAAAGCCAAGAGGTGCCAGTGACCTCACCTAAAAACACAAGAGCAGAGACACCTGCCTGGAGGGCTGTCACATGGATGATGAAATGACACAGGAGCCATGAAGTAACGAGTTGCCTGCCCTGCCAGGCCCAACTCACCCTTTCTCTTTGACCAGGAAGCCTCAGGTCTGTTAGGGAGCAGTGTGGCTAGCCCCAAGCAGTGAATCACAGTTGATCGAATCCAGTGAGTTCATCAAGATTCCCTGGAGGCTTGTTAAGATAGATCATGGGCAGGGGCCAGAGACATTGCATTTCCCAAGTTGAAAGTTCTTAGGTGATGCTGACTGTCCACTGGACACTTCTGTTCCCCACGGTCCTAGGCGCTCATGTAGCTGACAATGACTTCATGACATAGGTCCAGTCAATGAGATCTAAGCCTATTACCAGTGGTATTCCTGGAAAAGCATATTTTCCTGATGAAAAGGGATAGTTATAGCTGGAGTGGTTCTTGAACCTGCCCACTCTTCCTCCATGAATAAGGATACGATGTCTGGAGCTATGGCAGCCATCTCGTGACTATGAGACAACAAAGACAAGCAGAAGGCCAAGATATGGACACAAGAAGCCACTCCTATTATTGAGCTTCTGAAGCTATGTGAAGTCCACCTACCTCTGGACTTATATTAGAAAAAAATACAAAACTGTCTTATTTGTTCAAGTCACTACAAGTCAGCTTTGCTACTACTAGAAGCATTCTTCTCTAATATACAAAGACAGTCACACAGCAGGAGCTTAGTAAATGCTATTTTATTGTTTAATTTCCAGCCTCATTGTGATTTTTCTGAATGGCAGAAGAACAACCGTTGTTTGCGGTATAAACAGAGGGAGCAAGCTACCTGAATTTGAATTCTGGCTCTACCATGCACTGGCTGGGTGACCTTGGCAAAGTCACTTAACCTCTCTGTGTCTCAGTCTCTTCACTTACAAAATGAGTAAACTAAAATACCCATCTAGGGTTGTCATTGGCTTCTTCACAGGTGGCGCAAGTGGTAAAGAATGTGGCTGTCAATGCAGGAGATGAAAGAGATGCAAGTGTGATCCCTGAATTGGGAAGATGCCCTGGAGAAGGAAATAGCCAGCCACTCCAGTATTCTCGCCTAGAAAATTCTATGGACAGAGGAACCTGGTGGGCTACAGTTCACGGGGTCACAGAGTCAGACACAACTAAGCACACACGCACACACATGCACACACTGGGTTGTCATTAATATTAAATGAATCAGTGGAGGTATTTAGAATACTGCTGGGTCAGAAGTAATGCCTATCGATATTAAGTATCATTATCATTATTATTCCGTATCACTAGTTTTTCCCCACTTTTCACCTTTACGACACACTAGTTTGATTAACTCATGACCAAACACGGCAGGGGTGATAAAGTGAGAACTGTATTAGTGCCTATTAACTACTGATGGTAATAATCACACTGAGTAAATTTGGTTGTTCTATCTTACGAGCCAGTGCGTTCTTTTCTCATTTCCATCAGCCCAATTATTTCTAATTAATTTCATAGCACTCTTTCAACATGCAATATTCATGAAGAAGCTTATTCTGAGAGCCAAGTGTGAATTTTTTAAGATGGCTAGTTACTCTTTAAATAGTCACTAATGATAAGTAAACCCCAAGCAATATCCTATAAAAATACATCAAGCAAAGACAGTGAGTAAATGACCCCTTTTCTGTCTCCCTAAAAGCTGAAACTCTGGGGTTCATTCCTTTTACCAGTGCACTTGGGCTGATCATGTATGTGTAGGAAATTTCACTCCCTATGTCAGTGATGATTTCTGACATTTTAAAATTGAAGGTCTGCCAGAACAGGCTCTATGATGTCCCTTGACAACAGGACAACAGTCTTCTCTAAGTCACCACTATCCAACAGTATCCATGCCTGCCCAGTTTAGGTGTCTCTGTTTCCTGCCTGATCCCATCAGTATTTGAGGTTTTGGTCACTGGACTGTACTAGAAAAGAAACAATCAGATGGGGGAGATAGTAAGGTACAGAGGTTGAAGCGAGGGCTTGATGTTCCTCACTGCTAGCTTTAAACCTAAACCCACCATTTTTGCCATTGTGAACCTAAGGAAATAAATTAACTTCCCCAGCCTCAATTTTCCCATCAGGAAAATGGGGGGTAGTGACATCTACCTCCCCAAGTCAGAGTGAGGGCCATAGGCAGTGAAAGCTGAAGGCTGAGTCTATAAATGGAGGCCATCGTGAACAGTATCAACTCAAACCCTACAGCAGCTGTGAACCCTGAGCCTGGCCACTTAGCATCTCACAATGTGTTTATTCATCTCTCAAATAGGGTCATCTTTCAGTTCAGTCGCTCAGTCATGTCCGACTTTTTGTGACCCCATGGACTGCAGCACACCAGGCTTCCCTTCCATCACCAACTCCTGGAGCTTGCTCAGACTCACATCCATCGAGTCAGTGACGCCATCCAACCATCTCATCCTCTGTCATCCCGTTCCTCCTCCTGCCTTCAGTCTTTCCCAGCATCAGGGTCTTTCCCAGTGAATCAGTTTTTCGCATCAGGTGGCCAAAGTTTTCGAGTTTCAACTTCAGCATCAGTCCTTCCAATGAATATTCAGGACTGATTTCCTTTAGGATGGACTGGCTGGATCTCCTTACAGTCCAAGGGATTCTCATGAGTCTTCTCCAACACCACAGTTCAAAAGCATCAATTCCTCAGTGCTCAGGTTTTTTTTTTTATAATCCAAACTCAGTTTTCTCTCACATCCATGCATGACTACTGGAAAAACCATAGCTTTGACTATACTTTGCTGGCAAAGTAATGTCTCTGCTTTTTAATATGGTGTCTAGGTTGGTCATAGCTTTTCTTCCAAGGAGCAAGCGTCTTTTAATTTCATGGTTGCAGTCACCATCTGCAATGATTCTGGGCCATCTTTGGGGGCCCATTATTCTGCCGACCCCACCAGAGAGAGGCATAAACAGTGACTATGTTGGGAGGAGAACAGGTGGTTCAGGGCAGGCCTTTAAAAGAAGAGAAAATCGAGCAGATCCTCGAAAAGGCCATGCAAATATCCCGGGGATGGTTACTGCAGGCAGAGTGAATAGCGAGTGCTGAGGCCCTCGGCAGGAATATGCATGGCGCTCAGCAAGAACAGCAGGCAGGTAAGGATGGCTTGAGTGCATCTGGAGAGGGAGAGCAAGCAGGAGTCCTGGGGTCTGAAGGGCGGTCAGGAGCTGGCCACACAGGGGCAGGGTAAGAGCTCTAGATTTTATCTAAACATGGTGGGAAAGTACTAGAGAGTCCTGAGTAGAGAAAATAAAAAATTACAGTTGGATGACGCTGGTTAAAGCTACTTGGAAATAAGCATATTTAGGTGTGATCTCAGGGAAACAAAACAGCCACATGACTGTAATTAAGGATGTGGAATCCAAGCACAATTATGTTACAGTTGGCTAAATAAATTAATCAGAAAAGATAAAGTGGGCACAAGGATTTGGGGGCCAGTAAAACTACTCTGTGTGATACCATAATAATGGTACATGTCATGATACATTTGTCCAAGTTCACAGTTGCAACAAGAGTGAACCCTAATGAAGACTATGGACTTTGGGTGACACTGATGTGTCAGTTTCATTGGTTCACTGCTGTAACAAAAGTATGGCTGTGGTGGGGGAGGTGATAATGAGGGAGGCTGTGCATGCGAGGTGGCAGAGACATACGGGAAGTCTCTGTACCTTCACCTCAGTTTTGCTACAGTCCTTGAAAGGCTCTAAAAGAAAACAGTCTCAAATTAAAAAAAAAAAAAAAAAGGGTGACCAGCCAGCAGCCCAGGAAAGGGAGAAGCAACTTAAGCATGTAGCAGAGTTGGTCCAGTCTGTCCACATGGGGGAAGCAGGGACAGGGCAGTCTCGTTATGAAATTCAGGTCTCCTCTCACGTCTGTGTCTATGGCTTGCTTATCCTGATGGGAGGAGGGGACCTCAGAGGTGACAGGGCTCTGCTCACAAGGAGTTCAGGCCTAGCAGGGAACATGGCTGAATTCTGCAGACACCTAAGCAGGCACCTAAGCTGATGCAGTCGCTGTTAGGACTAAGGTCATAGAGAGGACTCCCTCCATCCTGTGGGGACAGCCAGGGAAAATCTTGAAAAGCAGAAAACCTTGAGTGTGGGTTTAAGGAATAACAAGAGTTCTCCAGGGGTGAAGATAAGAAGTAGGGATGCCAAGAAAAGTTACAAGGAAAACAAACACCCAGAGGCATGAAACAGCAGGATGAGTTCTTGGAACAGGAGGACTGGGTTATGAGTGTTAAGGCATCAGTAGGATGGGGATGAAAGCAGGAGAAGATGGGGACAACAGGGAATAAGAGGGCTGGGTGGCATCAACAACTCAGTGGACCATGAGCTTGAGCAAACTCCAGGAGATGGTCAAGGACAGGGAAGCCTGGCATGCTGCAGTCCATGGGGTCACAAAGAGTCAGATACGACTGAGCAACTGCACAACAACAACGGGGTGAGGTTAGGAGGGTGAACCCACCAGATCACTAAACATCTCTTCAGGGTAAGGATGCATCCGGCCTCCACAGGGGTTTTTAGGAAAAGCACTGCTCAGGGGGATCCTGACCCTTTATTTAGCAAGCCACTGAGTCCCTGGGATTCAGCCTCTTTCAGGTAGAATCAGAGCTCTGATTCTAGTAGAGAAGAACCAGCTGTGGGGCAGGAAGGCTTTAGTTATTTCCAGCTGTGCAACCCTGGACAAAAAGTGATGTCTGTGCCAGATCTCACACAATGATTCAAAGAGAAATCCTGTATGACTTGATTGTTGTTGTTCAGTCCCTAAGTTGTGTCCTTCTCTGTGACCTCATGGACTACTGAACACCAGGCTCCCCTGTCCTTCACTATCTCTTGGAGTGTGCTCAAACTCATGTCCATTGAGTCAGTGATGCTGGTCCATTGAGTCGGTGATGCCATCCAACTGTCTCATCCTCTGTTAATCTCTTCTCCTTCTGCTCTCAATCTTTCACAGCATCAGGGTCTTTTCTGATGAGTTAGCTCTATCGCATCAGGTGGCCAAAGTACTGAAGTTTCAGCTTCAGCATCAGTCCTTCCAATGAATATTCAGGGTAGATTTCCTTTAGAATTGATTGGTTTGATCTCCTTGCAGTCCAAGGGACTCTCAAGAGTCTTCTCCAACACCACAGTTCAAAGGCATTAATTCTTCAGCGCTCAGCTTTCTTTATGGTCCAACTCTGATATCTCTACATGACTACTGGAAAAGCCATAGCTTTGACTATATAGACCCAGAGCATGGCCATTTCTCTTGGAAACCAAGCTCTCAATTTCCTAATTTCTGACAAAGGAGCAAAAACAGTTTAATGGAGGAAAGACAGCATTTCAATAAGTGGCACTGGAACAACTGGACACCCACGGGCAAGGAAATGACCCTCGACCCAAGTCAAGGCTAGAGTCTTTGGCAGGGGCAGGGTCAGCTCACTGATGAACTGACTGGGAACAGGAGACGGCCCTGCTGTGAGGTCTGAAGAAGAGCTCACACTGCCTGGACGTAGATCTGCAGACACTTTGAAGTTGAAAATTTGGGGACAAGGATTTAAGGGCTGCCACTTTCACTGTGAAAGAGAAATCAGACTCCTTGATGAAGGCAAATGGGGATGATAGACATAGAAGTTCAAAAGAAGGTAAGAGAGAGAAAGCCAGGGATGGCACCCTGGATGGCCCCAGAACCCAAACAGACCCATGTAGCCCAACAGCTTCAGAAAATCCACATTGGGCCAGGCAGCAGGACAGTCAGCTCAGCACCTGCCTTGGTCCCTGGCCTGCCCATCACTCTTGCCTGCCATCAAATGCTGCTACAGCAGCCCCGACCCCCAGTGACCTCTACCTCTAGCAAGGTCCTCCAACTCTGGATTCTCACATCTGACCTTGAGAGTTTAGGGGCAGAAGCCCGTCCCATATACCTCCAAGCCCCCAGTATCCAGCACAGGGCCTGTTCTATTCACAGAGGAAGGGTTTGTACTGGTTTTCCATGCTGTGTAATATCACATTTATAGCAGCGTAAGATAACATCCACTCATTAGCCCACAGCTCTGCAGTTCAGAAATCTGAGTGAAAGCAAGTAGCTTCTCTGCTTAGGGTCTTACAAGGCCAAAATCAAGGTGTTGGCTGGGCTGCTCTTATTGGAACTTCTGGGGGAAGAATCAGCATCCTAACTCATCAAGGTTGTTGGCAGGATTCAGTTCCTCATGGTTGTGGGGTGGTGATCCCGTCTCTTTCCTGGCTGTGACCTGGGAGTTTTGTAAGCATCTGGGGGCTCCTCATGTCACCTCAAATGCTTCTTACGCATCTGCCCTCTTTTACTGTCCTTGCTGTAACCAGCTGGAGAAATCTCTCTGCTTTTAGAGGGCTCCGATGATTAGGTTTGATGCACTTAGATAAGCTCCTTGCAGTACATGACATAATCACAGGAATAGAGTGGGGGCTAGGATGCTTTGTGGGGGCCATCTTAAAACTCTGCCTCCTACAGGGCCAAATAAATGATGAGTTCATTGTTGTGAACTGCTAAAGACTGGGGGTGGCCCCTAAAATACACACACACACACACACACACACACATCCATACATGCATGAGAGGATACACACACAATTTTATTCCCTTACTAGCCTAATGCAAAACAGAATAATGAGATGAGAAGCCTCACTGTAATGCTTTCTATCCATGGCCTGTGGTGTCCCCTTGGGGTTAAGAAGATCTGTTTATTTTGTATTTCCTACCTGACCTTCATGGAGATCTGATTTTATTTTAGGCCCTGGGGCAGAATAAACCAAACTGGGTCCCAATCATCCAGGCTCTGCCCAAGTGGAGGAAAGCCCTAGAGGCATGGGGTGGGGCAGAGAGGGCACTGGTCACCCTCTCTGATGGTTCCAGGTGGCTCTAGAGCTTAGAAAGCACTGATGGCTTTTAAGGAGAGTTGGGATTATCCTGCTCTTGGCAACCACAGTGAAATCCTTTGCTGCCTAGACACCTGAGGAGCTCAAAGATTTTAGGATGTTTTCTCTGTGAGAGAGCCAGGTTCCATAATTCAAAGAAGGGTCTGATTTCCGAGTGGATGGGCCAAACAGAAGCTCCCAGCCTACAGACTGGAAGGATAATGATATTTTGGCAGAAGCATGGCATAAGAGAACACCTTCTTGAGGAGGCAAATTGTGGGTTTACCTTATCTGTCTCCTCCCCACTCCTGTGAAAATTAAACAAGATCACACAGAGAAAGGTTTAAGGCCAGAGCCCAACACATACTAGGTGATCAATAAATGGCAGCAGGATGATGGGGTTGATGACATGATTGCTGTTATGGGCTGAACTAGCTGTGAAAAGAAGGGAAGTGAAAAGCAAAGGAGAAAGGAAAGATATACCCATCTGAATGCAGAGTTCCAAAGAATAGCAAGGAGAGATAAGAATGCCTTCCTCAGCAACCAATGCAAAGAAATAGAGGAAACAATAGAATGGGAAAGACTGGAGCTGGAGATGTCTTTAAGAAAATTAGAGATAACAAGGAAATATTTCATGCAAAGATGGGCTCAATAAAGGACAGAAATGGTAGCAACCTATCAGAAGCAGAAGATATTAAGAAGAGGTGGCAAGAATACAAAGAAGAACTGTACAAAAAGATCTTCACGACCCAGATAATCATGGTGATGTGATCACTCATCTAGAGCCAGACACCCTGGAGTGTAAAGTCAAGTGGGCCTTAGGAAGCATCACTACAAACAAAGCTAGTGGAGGTGATGGAAGCGATTTCAAATCCCAAAAGATGACGCTGTGAAGTGCTGCACTCAATATGCCAGCAAATTTGGAAAACTCAGCAGTGGCCACAGGACTGGAAAAGGTCAGTTTTCATTCCAATCCCAAAGAAAGGTGATGCCAAAGAATGCTCAAACTACCACACAACTGCACTCACCTGACACACTAGTAAACTAATGCTCAAAATTCTCCAAGCCAGGCTTCAGCAATACATGAACCATGAACTTCCAGATGTTCAAGCTGGTTTTAGAAAAGGCAGAGGAACCAGAGATCAAATTGACAACATCTGCTGGATCATCGAAAAAGCAAGAGAGTTCCAGAAAAACATCTATCTCTGCTTTATTGACTATGCCAAAGCCTTTGACTGTGTGGATCACAATAAACTGTGGAAAATTCTGAAAGAGATGGGAATACCATTCCACCTGACCTGCCTCTTGAGAAACCTATATGCAAGTCAGGAAGCAACAGTTAGAACTAGACATGGAACAACAGACTAGTTCTAAATAGGAAAATAAGTATGTCAAGGCTGTATATTGTCACCCTGCTTATTTAACTTATATGCAGAGTACATCATGAGAAACGCTGGACTGGAGGAAGCACAAGCTGGAATCAAGATTGCTGGGAGAAATATCAATAACCTCAGATATGCAGATGACACCACCCTTATGGCAGAAAGTGAAGAAGAACCGAAGCCTCTTGATGAAAGTGAAAGAGGAGAGTGAAAAAGTTGGCTTAAAGCCCAACATCCAGAAAACTAAGATCATGGCATCCAGTCCCATCATTTCATGGCAGATAGATGGGGAAACAGTGGAAACAGTGGCTGACTTTATTTTGGGGGCTCCAAAATCACTGCAGATGGTGATTGCAGCCATGAAATTAAAAGACGCTTACTCCTTGGAAGAAAAGTTATGACTAACCTAGATAGTATATTCAAAAGCAGAGACATTACTTTGTCAACAAAGGTCCATTTAGTCAAGGCTCTGGTTTTTCCAGTAGTCATGTATGGATGTGAGAGTTGGACTATAAAGAAAGCTGAGTGCTGAAGAATTGATGCTTTTGAACTGTGGTGTGGAGAAGACTCTTGAGAGTCCCTTGGACTGCAAGGAGATCCAATCAGTCCATTCTGAAGGAGATCAACCCTGGGATTTCTTTGGAAGGAATGATGTTGAAGCTAAAATTCCAATACTTTGGTCACCTGATGCAAAGAGCTGACTCATTTGAAAAGACTCTGATGCTGGGAAAGATTGAGGGCAGGAGAAGGGGATGACAGAGGATAAGATAGTTGAATGGCATCACCAACTCAATGGACATGGGTTTGGGTGGACTCCAGAAGTTGGTGGTGGACAGGGAGGCCTGTTTTGCTGTGGTTCATAGGGTCACAAAGAGTCGGACATAACTGAGCCACTGAACTGAGCTGACCTCACCCCCTAGGATTCACATGCTGAAGTCCCTGGAACCTTAGATGTGACTTAACTGGAGAAACAGTTTTCAGAGATGAAGGGAAAATAAGGTCACTCAAACTGTTAATTGCTCAGTTGTGTCTGACTCTTTGTGACCCACAGGAACTATAGCCTCCCAGGCTCCTCTATCCATGGGATTCTCCAGGCAAGTATACTGGAGTGGGTGGCCATTTCCTTCTCCAAGGGATATTCTCGACCTGGGGATTGAACCCAGATTTCCTGCATTGAAGGTAGATTCTTTACTCTCTGAGCCACCAGGGAAGTCCAAAATAAGGTCACTAGGGTACATTCAGAAAACGAAGATCATGGCATCCGGTCCCATCACTTCATGGGAAATAGATGAGGAAACAGTGGAAACAGTGCCAGACTTTATTTTGGGGGGGCTCCCAAATCACTGCAGATGGTGACTGCAGCCATGAAATTAAAAGACGCTTACTCCTTGGAAGAAAAGTTATGACCACCCTAGATAGCATATTCAAAAGCAGAGACATTACTTTGCCTACTAAGATCCGTCTAGTCAAGGCTATGGTTTTTCCTGTGGTCATGTATGGATGTGAGAGTTGGACTGTGAAGAAGGCTGAGCAGCAAGGAATTGATGCTTTTGAACTGTGGTGTTGGAGAAGACTCTTGAGAGTCCCTTGGACTGCAAGGAGATCCAACCAGTCCATTCTGAAGGAGATCAACCCTGGGATTTCTTTGGAAGGAATGATGCTAAAGCTGAAACTCCAGTATTTTGGCCATCTCATGCAGAGTTGATTCATTGGAAAACACTCTGATGCTGGGAGGGATTGGGGGCAGGAGGAGAAGGGGACGACCGAGGATGAGATGGCTGGATGGCATCACGGATTCGATGGACGTGAGTCTGAGTGAACTCCGGGAGTTGGTGATGGACAGGGAGGCTTGGTGTGCTGCAATTCATGGGGTCGCAAAGAGTCGGACACGATTAAGCTTTGAACTGAACTGCACTGAGGGTAGGTTTTAATCCAATATGACTGATATTATTTTAAGAAGAATAGATTAGGACACAGACATGCACAGAAGGAGACCACGTGAGGACCCAGAGGAAACGGTAGCCACAGAAGGAACCGACCCTGCTGACTCACTGGTCTCAGATTTTTCAGCCTCGAGGACAGTAAGCACATAAATTACGGTAGTTTAGGGCCTCTGTGGGCGGCCTGAGCAGTCTCATACAATAATGATGATGGTGTTGATAATTATTAGAAAAGTACAGGACTGTGAGACATGAGGGACCCTGGGTTGTAAAGAGAGAGCTCTGTGAGTCATCTCTCATTGCCCACTGCAGTGTGGATCCAGGGAACAGAGGCTGGGAGACATGTGGTACCCGGACAAGAGAGTCAGAGGGTCTGAACTGGAGCTAAGACAGGAGGAAGGAAAGGGATACAGACAGCAGGACACTGGAAGTGGACACAGAGGATGAGAGGTGTGGACCTCATGATGATTCTGGATCCCCAGCGCAGGAGACTGATTAGACATGCACAGCAGGGTTCCCACTTGAGGCAGAGACGAGAGGAGAAAGACAATTTGTGGGGAAAGATGGGGACTTTGGTTTGGGGCCTGTGAGCTTGAAAGGCCTGTGGTGATAAAGAGACAGCAGGAGGACCCAGCAGAGAGGAACTGGAGAGAGGGTACTGAAATAAATGCCCAGGTATTGAAACAACCGCCTGTGAAAGAAAGAGAAATCAAGAAAACTTTAAGAACATAATGAAGTCTGCGTCCCCTAAAAGCAACTTTTTGTAGTTCAAGTCACTACATTAGTCTCAGAATGTAAAAACATGCTATTTGAAATTTGTGAAGTCATATATGATCTTACATCCCATGTTTTTAAGCTGAGGGCACACATTCAGAACTGAGACTGTCTTTATCTCATTTATTTTGAAAATGGTACTTTTGGAAACAGCATCATACAGTCACAACACAAATTGCTCCATCGCTGAGCATATGCTCAGGTTTTGTCAGATTCTTGGAAAGAGATAAAACCTTGAGAACAAGCAGTCTGGAAAAAAAAAAAAAAACGACAATATCTGAGAGAAAAAGAAAAGGAAATGAAACTTTCTGGAAATCTCATGCCTCCCACTGTCCAGCTGAGCTCCAACGTCTGTCAGATATTTGCTGAGAAAAAGACTAAACCATTTCTTTTTTTTTTTTTTTTTGGTCCATTTTGTAGAAATGGCAACTGCTCCAATATAAAGACCAAAGCAGATCAGATCTCTCAGGTAGCAGGCTGGATTGTTCTCTGTAAATCATCTCTAATTTTCACAGTGACTTTCAAAGGGAGTGAAATTACTGTTCCCATTTTGCAGACACCCAGGCAAAGGCCCAAGCAAAGGCCCAGAAAGGTTAGGGGAGCCTCAGGTCCCACAGTGCAGTGGGGAGGTGCTGGGTCTGGAGTCCGGTGTGTGTGTTCAGTCATTTCAGTTATATCTGACTCTGCGACCCCGTGGACTGTAGCCTGCTAGGCTCTTCTGGCAGTGCAATTCTCCAGGCAAGAACACTGGAGTGGGTTGCCATTTCCTTCTTCAGGGGACATTTCTGACCGAGGATGAAACCGGGTCTCCCGTGTCTCGTGAATTGGCAGGTGAGTTCTTTATCACTAGCGCCACCGGGAAGTCCGAGAGCTGGGGACCTGCACCAAAGTCCAAGTTGGGAGCAGCTGTGATGGCTGAGAAATCTGCTAACCCAGAGGTTGCACATGCTCCTACCCTTCCGTGAGCTTTCCCACCTACCAGAGTGTCAACCTGCTCATTTCTAACATGGAGAGACCTTTACACGTAGGACAAGGCACAGAAAGTGTTTACTGAACTGTGGGAACAACAGCAAACTCAGAGCCTGCCTAGGCGAAGGGATGGGGAAGTTCACCATCATCAAGACCGCCTACAGCACGCAATCCTGCAAGAAGGGGGAACTGGCTGTGGGGGTAAAATTATCCATATCTTCCTCTATTGTGTGCAGAGCACAAGCACACAGAGTCAGCGTGCACAGGTACCCAGCACACCTGGGCTGTCACAATCTCACGGCACGTGGGGAGTGGGGAAGACAATTGTAAAACAAGGCATCCAAAGGCTCCTGGAATGAGCATGGGGAGGCAATGATGAAAGAGAGGCTGGGGAGCCATGGCCGGCCCTGACCAGCTGAACTGGGGAGGAAGAAGGAGGGACAGAGGGCTGTTTGGCCAAGCGTTTGGAGCAGTCACACTAGTCATTTCTGCAGAAGTACTGTGTCCAGCTAGGTGCTCAGGGAGAAACAGTGACCATAACTGGTCCTCCTTCCCGTGGAATTTACATTCTAACCAGCAAGACGGAGAGGAAGTTAGCAAATAACTAAGATAACAATAGCAGGTAGCAATAAGCTGCATAAAGGAAGTCAAGTGGAGTTGGAGTCAGCTGCTCATGGGGAGGGGACCCTCCATGGGTGGGCAGGGCAGGCCTCTCTGAGCAGGTGGCTTCTGAAATAGAACCTGAAGGGAGAGAAGGCTTTAGCCCTGTGGGAACAGAGCAATACATGCGTCTGTGTTCAGCACAGGGAACAGCGTGTGCAAAGGTCCTGGGACAGGAACACGTTTGGTGATTCTGTTGTTGTTCAGTAGCTCAGTCATGTATGACTCTTTGTGACCCCATGGACTACAGCATGCCAAGCTTCCCTGTCCATCACTATCTCTTGGACTGTGCTCAAATTCATGTCCATTGAGTTGGTGATGCCATCCAACCATCTCATCCTCTGAGGCTCCCTTCTTCTTAATTGGACATAGTGTTTCTGAGGACGAGACAAAACACTGTGTGTCTGGAGTGGGATTGATAGGAAGGGAAGGTGGGTACAAACTGAAGTCAGAGAAGCAGGTGGGCCCCTTTAGCCAGTGTTTTAGAGCTTGGGTACATTTAAAAGCAGGGGGTGCTATGGAGAAGTCCCAAGCAGGGACTGTATGTGACCCCACTTAGATTTTCAGATGATCCCTTTTGCTGCCTGAGGCAAGCGAAGGGTTGGGAGCAAACTCAGAAAGGGGATGTGGGTTAAGAAGCTGCTATAGCCACATCAATTATCTGATGTCTGAGACCACTCAGCTGCCAGGCCTGGGTCTCAGCCCTCACGGTGAGGAGCTCACACTCTCTTCACTCTCTGTATGAGGGAGTCAAAACCCCAACACGCCCAGGAATCTTGCCTGTGGGACAGAGGTGCAGAGGGGAGGCCCAGGACTTGAACCCAGGCCAGTCCAGCTCCCAAAGCCTGCACCTGGAAACCACCAGGGCCACAGCATCATGAGGGAGGATGTGCACTGGCCCAGGTGCCTGTGGCAGCTGGGAAAGAAAGCGATCAGAGGCAAGTGGGAATTAACAGAAATGGCACAAGTGAAGGTCAAAGACACGGCAAGCACCGGCCACACCAGGACACCCCCCACCACAAGCCCTCTTCTCTCAGAAGCAGGTGGAAGCCCCTGTCTCTGAGGGTCTCTGGCACAGACACCAGAGTAAGTAAGACAGCCCTCTCTGCTTTCCTGAAGAAAGAAAGAGGCTCCAGCTCTAAAGTTGAGCTTCTGGCTCTAAAAGTTGAGCTTCCGGCTCTGAAAGTCCTCCTGCAAGTTGCTGGCCGGCCACGCTTGCAGGCAGAACAGGACCAGCTGTAGAACTTGCTGGGCTCAGTCTAAAGTAATAACACATGATCCCTTGTTCAAATATTATTAAATGTTTCAAGATGGTGACAGAGCATCAAACCAAGTGCGGAGCCCTTCTGAGGGTGCAGCCCTGGACAGCTGCCCAGGTCCCATGCCGTGGAGCTGGCCTTGTTTGCCAGTAATGGGTGGAGAACACACTGGGTGTGCGTGTGCGTGTGCGTGTGTGTGTGTGTGTGGTATATTTCAGAATCAATAAATGTTCGAAGCAGAACATTTATGTCATTATCATTGGAATCCATTCCATTTCAATCTGACAGTCTCTCTCTCTGGCTTAATGAGAGAAAACCAAAGGAAGAGGATTAAGATCAGACAAGTCCTGCCACCCAGACTATCTACATTCTTACAAAACTCCAGTGAGACTGCTATTGTGTCCAATGTTACAATTAAGGTAACTGAAGCTCAGAGAGATTAATTAATACCATCAATTTCTCACAGATATTAGTGCTTCATGTTTGTATCATTCTTTCTGGTTCAAAAGCATTTCATCCTTGTCTGACCTTCACAGCACCTGGGGAGAAGGACAGAGCAGAGACGCTTGTCCTTGATTTAATAGGAGTCGAGTGTCTTGGCCACGTTCCTACAACCAGCCGAGCCTCAGCACCATAGTAGGAACCAGCCCACCTGACTGGTCCACAGCCACCCCTCAGGACCAGGAGTCCTTCTACTGCACCTCCACACTGGGCCCGGTTTCTCCGTACACACCTGAGAAATGGGTTACGGCTCTGGCTGCACTTTTGAATTGGCCATGAGGAAACTCAGATCTGCGTGGGGGCTTTAGAAGCTTTTCAGCTTCACCCTGGTGCTGTTTCTGCCCCATCCCTGCTTTCCTTCCATGTCATTGCACATATTTTCATCTGTGCTACCTTATAATACTTCCAGTGCCAGCCAAGACAACTTATATCTTTCCTTGAATATTAAGGCAAGCAATTTTTCAGGCTCACACTCACGTGTCTCCCCCACCAGCTCTGATCCTTCTCAGGGCCAGGGGCTGTTTGGGGAAAGCTGATGGGGCCAAGGAGTGGAACTGGGTTGTGCTCAACTGGCTAACTGTGTGCAGACTAGCACATGAGGCCCAGGGGGCATCCTAAGGAGGGGGTGGTGTGGGAAAATGGGGAAGGCATTGTGGGGGTGGGTGGGTGATAAGAGGGGTGTGGGTGTGTGTGTGGGGGGTGGTTATGTGGTCTCCCATTTGGAAGGTAAAGCAACTGAGAAAGCTAACCAATGACGCAGGACAACCTGAGATGTGACACTCACACAGGACCACCCGTGAGCATCCCCCAAATCCCAGCACCTCTAACCAAATCCAACCATGATTTCACCATGACCCTTGATGATCCAGCTCAGGTAGCTTCTGGCTACCCACCCCTCCCATGGAGGGCAGGTTTCCAGCAACTGTGGTGTTGGAGAGACTGTTGAGAGTCCCTTGGACTGCAAGGAGATCAACCAGTCCATTCTGAAAGAGATCAACCCTGGGATTTCTTTGGAAGGAATGATGCTAAAGCTGAAACTACAGTACTTTGGCCACCTCATGCAGAGTTGACTCATTGGAAATGACTCTGATGCTGGGAGGGATTGGGGGCAGGAGAAGAAGGGGACGACCAGGGATGAGATGGCTGGATGGCGTCACTGACTGAATGGACGCAAGTCTGACTGAACTCCGGGAGTTGGTGATGGACAGGGAAGCCTGGCGTGCTGCGATTCATGGGTTTGCAAAGAGTCAGACACGACTAAGCGACTGAACTGAACTGAACTGATGACCTCATAAAGCAGTCAGAACAGGTCACATCTCCCTGACTTGGTTCATTAATGTGGGGTCAGGGGTTTGGAGGAGCTAAGGCTGACGAGTAATCCAAGAGAAATGCCAGGCTCAACTTGGGACATGCATCACATCCTCTGGTCACGGAATAACGAGCCCGCGCTGCTCCCAATTAGGGTGTCACATCCCTCTGGCCTCCAGCTCTGCAGAAGGCACGGCGTGTTCTACAGGAGACGTGCTTCCTCTGTTTTCCTGTCTCTCTGTTTATTGGAAGACAGGAGGGAGTTCTTTGAAAGACTGGAACTCACACAAGTGAGTCCTATGCCTCTGCGAGGAACTCCTTTTAAAGAAAACCTGATGTTTAATAAAAAACACTCTAGTGGAAAGATGTCAGAAACATCTGCTATCTATTCATCAGTTGTATATTTACAGGAGTTTATTCTTTGATGTTGTCAGTGTTGTGTGTTGAGACACAGGAACAAACAGGACAGACAGCATCCCTGTCTTCAAGGGCCTAAAATCTAAGAGGAACCTGACGTTCAACAGGGATTTCACCTGTATTGGGCCCAAATGCTGGAGGCTACATGAAGAGGTATCACATTAAAGAATACACCTGGGGGCAGGGAAGGCTCCTCTGAGGAAATGAACTTGACACTGAGACCAGAGGAGGCACAGGGTTTGGGCAATGTTGGGAGGAAGGGCAGGATGGGTGGAAGAAGGAGAGTATGAGAGATTATCCCAAACAAATGAAAGAGCAAGGTCAAAGATGCTGACATGGGGGTGAGGGGAGCAGAAGTGAAAGATGATACTGGAGAGGAGGCAGCAGCAGGCCATGCTGAGCTTCTAAGGTTGGGTAAAGATGTTATTCTTCATCCTGAGGGCAATGGGTATCCTACAGAGCTCTGAGAGGCAGAGGGGATTCTGTGTTTGTGTGTGTGTGCGTGTGTATCTTAGAAGGAGGGAGATATGATCTTAGCAAGACGGCTCATCCATCACATGGGCTAGGCTATGCTGTGTAATAAGTAAGCCCCAAAACTTGATGGGTTATAACAAAAGATGTTTGTTTCGTCACTCATGCTACTTGTCCACACAGATCAGCCAGTGGCTTCTTCTACTGTGCTCACTCAGGGACCCAGGCTGACAGAGGCTCTATTGGACCTACTATGTATTTTACTCCTTTGGTTGTCTCTCTCTTTCCTGAAAACCAGCATATCTGTCTGTTTGGTCCACTCCCTTCTCCTCAGGGCCCAGCATGCAAAAGCATTTAATCACAACTGTGGGATAAATGAATGTTGAACACTTCAGTCAGTCACAATCATTCATCATCCCCAAGAGCCAACCAAGAGTCTTCCTTCCCTACTCTGGGACTTTTCTTCCCCAGCGCTTTATGAACCCCATTCATCGTTTCTTTTTTCCAATCGCAGACCTCACCTTCACAGAGAAGCTTTCACAGACTACCTTCGTGATGTCAACTTTATGTGTCAACGTGACTGGGTGTGAGATACCTAGATATTTTGTTCAACATTATTCTGGAAGTGTGCAAGGGTGCTTTGGATGAAAGTAACAACTGAACTGGCAGAATGAATAAAGCAGATCGCCCTCCCCAGTGTGGGTGGGCCTCATTTAATCAGTTGAGGGCCTGAACGGAAGAAAAATCTAACTTTTTGAGAAATAAGAGAACACTCGAATTGACTGCTGTGAGCTGGGAAGTCAGTCTTTCCACCTTCAGACTTTAACTGAAACATTAGCTTTTTAGACCTCGAGTCTGCTAACCTTCAGGCTGAAATTTATACTGTCAGCTCTTCAGGGTCTCCAGTCTTCTGATGGCAGGTCTTGAGACTTCTCGGGCCTCCATGATTGCATGAGCCAGTTATTTATAACAAACCCCTTTATCTAGCCAACCATCTACCCATCCACCCATCCTATGGCTTCTGTTTCTCTCTATTCCTTGACTAATACAACACTGTAGTTGACATTACTAGTATCCTACTCATCTTTCTCTCCTTGCCATCACAATGTATGCACTGAAAACACCTACTTCTCTTTGATGGAGGGCTTTCCCTGGTTATGGGACTCTGCTGTGCCCTGCATGCAGCTGGCAAATGCCCCAGACTGAAAGTACCCTGCGGGAACCTTCAACCAATGACTGGTGAGCTTGGGTGGATCAGCATCCCGTGTCCCTTGGAAACAGGTATGGGATGACACTACGGTGTGTTATACACCACTTCCTAAAGTCTACAGGTGCCCACAGAGGTGATCCACTGGATAACACAAGCCTTATTGGACGCCTTCCCTTCCCTTCCTCAAGTGCCCTCCCCTCCATGTTTCTTGGATTCGCCTTCAAAGCAAACTGCTTGCATGTGGATCCTTGTCTCAGGCTCAACTTCTAGAGAAACCCAAACTAAGACAAATCCCATCAAGGAGGTCCACACACATCATTTTCAATTACAGGACCCTGTACGCTTCCTTCCTGGCATATATCACATTCTCTCACTTTTTTATGCATTCATTTGTTAGCTCACTGTCTTGTCTTTAATAAGTTCACTTGACTATCTTTATTTCCCTTGTGCCAAGTGTGAACTGGTTGTTCAATAAATATTTAATAACATCTGTCAGATAAAGGATGAAGGAAGGAACTAACCCTGGACATGTGCCTTCTCCTGCCCAGACCTTGACTCCCTCCCTAGGAAAGTGAGGTCGTTGTGCATGGCACCTGGAAGGCTGCTTCTGGCTTTACATTCTGAGATCCAGAGCCGTCAGGGGCTGGCGGGATAATGAAGCACACAGTTTTGTTGCCGGACAAGGCTCTGGGTAAGAACGTGGCTTCAGTCTGCATTAATTTGACAAGGAAGCTGGCAATTAGGAGAGAAGAGAAAAAGGCAGAGGGAAAAATCTTAGAGGTGGTCTTTGGCAAGCTAATGACGGAGTGCAGCCTGGTGCAGAAAGAACATTGGAAGTGTTTGCATATAAATTGCCTTTTCAGGTTTCCATTCTTCAAGACTAATGAGTGTTTCAGATTTAAACATAACTGTTCTCTCCCTAATTACTGTTTTAGTCACTCTCCTGTTTTTCCTCCTGATTTCCACTTGTGAGTCTAGGACAGAGAACGATGAGCCCACTTCCTGGGATCAATGACCCTCAGCATTGGCAGATTTAGTGTTTGCAGGTGATCCTGAAGCATGCTGCAGTGGTTACAGAAGTAGAAATATAATATTGTACATATGAAAAATAACAATAATAAAGTTTCATTTAAAGAAAAAAAGAAAATTGCTGCTCAAAGAGGTAGAGCAGTTCCCCAGATCACACACCTAAAAATGGTAGGTTTGGGCTTCAAATCCAGGTGTGCATGGATTTCTGTGTTTTCCATCACCAGATCTGCTAGTCATTTAAAAAAACAGATATAATTCTCAGGAGGAGAAAAGCTTTAAATTGCAAGCCACTGACTCACAATAGCAAGAAATGGACATGAATGAATAAAAGCATAGGCCACTACCAAGTAAAAGCAACTTACATAATTTTTAAAGAAACATACATGACAACTAAATGCAATACGTGATTCCGCACAGGCTCCTGAACTGTGACATTTTCTTCTTTGCATTATGAATGACACTAATGGAGCAACTGATAAAGTGTGAATAAGTCCATTGACTTAAAACAAAAGATGCGTAATGCCAAATGAACTTGAACTTGATTCACTCACTCTGCAAGTCACTTGACTGGTTGACATATATAAAAGACTCAATAGAAAGTCTGAAGAAGCCTATATAGCTCAGGAAGTAGAATATACAATTAACTATATTGTCACAAATAAGTCATTAGGTCCCAATGGCCTCTTCCACTAAAGTATAGAAGAACACCAAAATTAGGTAAATTCTTCTAGAAAACAGAAAAAGGAAAACATTTCCCAATGTGTTTCATGAGATCAGCATTATCTTGACACCAAAACATGAGAAGAACATTATAAGAAAGGAAAATTACAGGTCAATCTGACTCACAAATATAGATGCAAAAATCCTAAACAAAATATTAACTGACTAAATCCTGCTATAAGGTTCCTAGAACAGGACCAGATTCAGTTTATCTCAGAAATGTAAGATTAAAGAAATTACAGATGAAGAGGAAAAAATGCACTTGAAATAATTTTAATTAATGCATTAAAAGCATCTGATAAAATCCAGTACCAATTCATGACAAAACACAGTAAATTTAGAAGTAAAGTTCCTTTAATCTGATAAAGACTATTTACAAAAGAAATTATACATAACTGTTAAATATTTATATAAATTGGGAAAGAACCAAAATGCTTATGACCATTTCTATTTAACCTCTAGTAGGTCCTAAATAATTTCTTGGGCTCAAAAAGGCATAAAAGGTACAAGGTTTAGAAAAAAATATATAAAACATCCTTGTTCACAGAAAACACAATTAGATACATAGAAAGTCAAAAATAATCTACAGAAAAACTAAGGTACTTATTAAGTAATTTTAGAAAGGACACCAGATATAACATCAATATACAAAAAGCAACTGTATTCCTATGTGTCATTTTATTTTTTTTAATTTAAATTTATTTATTTTAATTGGAGGCTAATTACTTTACAACACTGTATTGGTTTTGCCATACATCAACATGAATCCACCACGGGTGTACACATGTTCCCCATCCTGAACCCCCTCCCAGCTCCCTCCCCATAACATCCCTCTGGGTCATCCCAGTGCACCAGCCCCAAGCATCCTGTATCCTGCATCGAACCTGGACTGGCAATTGGTTTCTTATATGATATTATACATGTTTCAATGCCATTCTCCCAAATCATCCCACCCTTTCCTTCTCCCACAGAGTCCAAAAGACTGCTCTACACATCTGTGTCTCTTTTGCTGACTTGCATACAGGGTTATCATTACCATCTTTCTAAATTCCATATATATGCATTAGTATACTATATTGCCGGAGAAGACAATGGCACCCCACTCCAGTACTCTTGCCTGGAAAATCCCATTGGTGGAGGGAGCCTGGTAGGCTGCAGTCCAAGGGGTCGCTAAGAGCCGGACACGACTGAGCAACTTCACTTTCACTTCTCACTTTCATGCACTGGAGAAGGAAATGGCAACCCACTCCAGTGTTCTTGCCTGGAGAATCCCAGGGACAGGGGAGCCTGGTGGGCTACCGTCTATGGGGTCATACAGAATCGGACATGACTGAAGCGACTTAGCAGCAGCAGCAGCAGCATACTATCTTGGTGCTTTTCCTTCTGGCTTACTTCACTCTGTATAATAGGCTCCAGTTTCATCCACCTCATTAGAACTGATTCAAATGTATTCTTTTTAATGGCTGAGTAATACTCCATTGTGTACATGTAGCACAGCTTTCTTATCCATTCATCTGCTGATGGACATCTAGGTTGCTTCCATGTCCTGGCTATTATAAACAATGCTGCGATGAACATTGGGGTACACGTGTCTCTTTCAATTCTGGTTTCCTTGGTGTGTATGCCCAGCAGTGGGATTGCTGGGTCATACGGCAGTTCTATTTCCAGTTTTTTAAGGAATCTCCACACTGTTCTCCATAGTGGCTGTACTAGTTTGCATTCATACCAACAGTGTAAGAGGGTTCCCTTTTCTCCCCACCCTCTCCAGCATTTATTACTTGTAGACATTTGGACAGCAGCCATTCTGACTGGCGTGAAATGGTACTTCATTCTGGTTTTGATTTGCATTTCTCTGATAATGAGTGATGTTGAGCATCTTTTCATGTGTTTGTTAGCCATCTGTATGTCTTCTTTGGAGAAATGTCTGTTTAGTTCTTTGGCCCATTTTTTGATTGGGTCGTTTATTTTTCTGAAATTGAGCTGCAGGAGTTATTTGTATATGTTTGAGATTAATTCTTTGTCAGCCGCTTCATTTGCTATTATTTTCTCCCATTCTGAAGGCTGTCTTTTCACCTTGCGTATAGTTTCCTTCACTTTGCAGAAGCTTTTAATTTTAATTAGGTCCCATTTGTTTATTTTTGCTTTTATTTGCAATATTCTGGGAGGTGGGTCATAGAGGATCCTGCTGTGATTTATGTCGGAGAGTGTTTTGCTTATGTTCTCTTCTAAGAGTTTTATAGTTTCTGGTCTTACATTTAGATCTTTAATCCATTTTGAGTTTATTTTTGTGTATGGTGTTAGAAAGTGTTCTAGTTTCATTCTTTTACAAGTGGTTGACCAGTTTCCCAGCACCACTTGTTAAAGAGATTGTCTTTTCTCCATTGTATATTGTTGCCTCCTTTGTCAAAGATAAGGTGTCCATAGGTGCATGGATTTATCTCTGTGCTTTCTATTTTGTTCCACTGATCTATATTTCTGTCTTTGTGCCAGTACCATACAGTCTTGATGACTGTTTCTTCGTAGTAGAGCCTAAAATCAGGCAGGTTGATTCCTCCAGTTCCATTTTTCTTTCTCAAGATTGCTTTGGCTATGCGAGGGTTTTTGTATTTCCATACAAATTGTGAAATTATTTGTTCTAGCTCTGTGAAAAATACTGTTGGTAGCTTGATAGGGATTGCAATAAATCTATAGATGGCTTTGGGTAACAGACTCATTTTCACTATATTGATTCTTCTGATCCATGAACATGGTATATTTTTCCATTTATTAGTGTCCTCTTTGACTTCTTTCACCAGTGTTTTACAGTTTTCTACATATAGGTCTTTAGTTTCTTTAGGTAGACATATTTCTTAGTATTTTTTTCTTTTCATTGCAATGGTGAATGGAATTATTTCCTTAATTTCTCTTTCTATTTTTCATTATTAGTGTATAGGAATGCAAGGGATTTCTGTGTTTTGATTTTATATCCTGCAACTTTACTATATCCATTGATTAGCTCTAGTAATTTTCTGGTGGAGTCTTAAGGGTTTTCTATGTAGAGGATCATGTCACCTGCAAACAGTGAGAGCTTTACTTCTTCTTTTCCGATCTGGATTCCTTTTATTTCTTTTTCTGCTCTGACTGCTGTGGCCAAAACTTCCAAAACTATGTTGAATAGTAGTGGGGAAAGTGGGCACCCTTGTCTTTAGGGGAAATGCTTTCAATTTTTCACCATTGGTTTCTCTTCATAATCGCATAAATCTTTCACCTATGTGTCATTTAAAAAATAACATTCAAATAGCATCATACGCTTGAACATCTATAATGCTTAGCTATAATCATACAATTAAGCATCTATAATGTTTAATTATACTCAGATTTTTGCATATCTACAACATGTGTAAGAGCTCTACAAGTCCTACTGAGAGAAACAAAATGACTATAAGGGGCTACATCATGCTCATGGATTAGGAGACTCAATATTTTGAAGATGCTAATGGTCCTCCAAATTTACCTATTTAGTTGACAAAATCCCAGCCATTAAAAAAAAACAAAAAACAGACTACCTGTTCCTATGATCATATGGAACTACAAAAGACCAAGACTAGCCAAGGCAATCCTGTGAAAGAATGACAGAGACATTAAAATGCCATTATCTAAAGTTACAAAGTTAGGGAAATTAAGGAAATATGTTATTGGCATACAGACTGACAGAGCCATGAAATAGAGTGTGACACCAAAGACAGACAGATACACATACAGCCAATTCCTTTAAGACATGCTTTTGGCAGGTTATTGAAGAATGGACTCCAATGTGACCACACTACTTTATATCCATGACACGGGGAAGTCCCCTCTCACAAGTCTGGGGTTGACCATTGGCCTTCCTCTGGCCAAAGGGATGATAGGAAATGTGATACACTCAGAGATTAAAAAGTCCTTTCACATTATGACTTTCTCTTCCCTCTTAGAATCCAGACAGCATGTGAACCAGCCAGTCTATCTTGGTATAAGATGACAAACCACATGAAAAGATGTCCCAGTCGACCCAAGGGTTGGTTGCAAATATATAAGTGAGTCAGCCCAAATTGCTGACATGCAGAATTGTGACCAAAATAAATGGCAGTTGTCTTAAGTTACTAAAATTATTTTGATAGTTTTTGTTATACAGTAATAGAAAACTGTTCACAGTGGCCTTTTCAATACACATAGAAATAAATATTATCCCCTCCTCCCCTTTCCCCATAAATAAAATTAACTTCAGATGGATGGAAAATCAAAAGGTAAAAATATAAACCTTCAAAAGGTTACACAGAAAAAAAAATAGTGGGGACTTATAATATTTCTTTAAGAATATTGGAATTTTAAGAAAATTCTTAGAAGAATTTTTAAAATATTTTTAAATATTTGGGACTTGATTTTTTTAAAACAGGGAACAAAATATGTCTAACTCTATAAAGGACAAATTTATTATGTTAGCTACATTCAAGTAACAATTTCTGTTCACTAAAAGATACCAGTAAGAGAATGAAAAAGCCAAAGTGTAAGAATATATCTGCAATGTATCTACATGAGAAATGATAATTTTTCAAAATATATCAAGAACACCTAAAAATCAGTAAGAAGAGAGAGAACCCAATTTGAGAAATAATTGGTAAAAGACCAGGAAAGATATTTCATAAAATGAGTATCAAAATAGCCAATATGCAGATGAAAATGCATATCATCAGACATCAGGGTGATATAACCTGAAAACACAAAATGGATTATCACTGCACATTCACCAGAATTTCTAAAATTATAAAGAATGACAGTACTGAGTATTGGCAAAGATGCATGAAAATTAGAATTCTCATATATCTCAGTGCAAATGTAAATTGGTAAAAACATTTTGGAAACGATTTGACAGTGCCAATCAGAGCAAACCATTTGCATATAATCAAGCAATCCACTTCAAAGTACATATCCCCAAACTTACAGGTACCACCCAAAATACATGTTCAGTACATATATACAAGATTTGTTCCAGTCCCAACTAGAAACAACTCAAATTCCATCAATAGCCAAAAGGATATACTGTGATATAATCAAACACTGAAATATAAACACCAATTAGAATAAATGATGTATAACTACATGAAACAATATAAGTAATCCTAAGAAATACAATGTCAAATGAAAACGTCACATGCAAAAGAAGACACACCATGGGTCTACACTTAAAGTTCAAAACCTGGGGGAAGAAATGAAGTGGATGAAGTCAGGGCAATGGCTACCTTTGGGAGCAGGTGAGTGGGAGAAACCCTGGGGTGGGGGGGAGAGACATGGGCTGTGGTCCTTGAGGTCAGTAGATTTTTCTTCTTTTTTTTTCTTTCCTTCTTTTCTGCAAGAGACTCAGTTACTTTTACTTTTTTATGGTGAGAACACTCAATATAAGATCTACTCTTAACCCATTTTTATGTGTACAATATATTATTCACTATATGTACAATATTAGTACAGCAGATCTCTAGAGCATACTCATCTTGCTTAACTGAAACTTCATGCCTACTGATTAGTAATACCCCATTTCCACCTCCTCTCAGCCCCTGGCAACTACCATTTCACTCTTTGATTCTGTGAATTTGATGATTTTAGATTAACTCATATAAAAGGAATCATGCAATATTTATCATTCTGTGACTAGATTATTTCATTAAGCATAATGTACTCAACATATATCCAAGCTATTATATTTTTAGAATTTCCTTCCTTTTCAAGGCCAAATAGAATTCCAATGTATGTATGTACATGTGTGTATTTGTGTGTGTGTGTGTGTGTGTGTGTGGTGTGTATTCTATTCATCTATCAATGGATGCTTAGGTTGTTACAACATCTTTGACTACTATATATAGAGTTACAGTGAACACAGATAAATACTCAGAAGGGGGATTCCTCGATCATATGGTGGTTCTATGTGTGAATTTTTGAGGAATCTCTGTTCTGTTTTCCACAGTAGCTGCACTGCTTTGCATTACCACCAAGAGTATACAAGGGCTCCAGTTTCTCCATATCATTGCTAACACTTGCTGTCATTTGTTTTTTTTGATGATGGCCATCCTGACAGGCATGAGTGGCATCTCACTGTGGTTTTGACTTGCCTTTCCCTGCAAATCAAATGGAACGTTCAGTTCAGTTCAGTCGCTCAGTCATGTCCGACTCTTTGCAACCCCATGAATTGCAGCACGCCAGGTCTCCCTGTCCATCACCAACTCCCAGAGTTCACTCAGACTCACGTCCATTGAGTCTGTGATGCCATCCAGCCATCTCATCCTTGGTCATCCCCTTCTCCTCCTGCCCCTAATCCCTCCCAGCATCAGAGTCTTTTCCAATGAGTCAACTCTTCACATGAGGTGGCCAAAGTACTGGAGTTTCAGCTTTAGCATCATTCCTTCCAAAGAAATCCCAGGGCTGATCTCCTTCAGAATGGACTGGTTGGATCTCCTTGCGGTCCAAGGGACTCTCAAGAGTCTTCTCCAACACCACAGTTCAAAAGCATCAATTCTTTGGTGCTCAGCCTTCTTCACAGTCCAACTCTCACATCCATACATGACCACAGGAAAAACCATAGCCTTGACTAGATGGACCTTAGTCGGCAAAGAAATGTCTCTGCTTTTGAATATACTATCTAGGTTGGTCATAACTTTCCTTCCAAGGAGTAAGCGTCTTTTAATTTCATGGCTGCAGTCACCATCTGTAGTGATTTTGGAGCCCCAAAAAATAAAGTCTGACACTGTTTTCACTGTTTCCCTCTCTATTTCCCATGAAGTGATGGGACCGGATGCCATGATCTTCGTTTTCTGAATGTTGAGCTTTAAGCCAACTTTTTCGCTCTCCTCTTTCACTTTCATCAAGAGACTTTTTAGCTCCTCTTCCCTTTCTGCCATAAGGGTGGTGTCATCTGCATATCTGAGGCTATTGATGTTTCTCCCGGCAATGGAACGTTCAGTTCAGTTCAGTTCAGTTCAGTTGCTCAGTCATGTCCGACTCTTTGCAATCCCATGAATTGCAGCATGCCAGGCCTCCCTGTTCATTACCATCTCTTGGAGTTCACTCAGACTCACGTCCATCGAGTCCGTGATGCCATCCAGCCATCTGATCCTCGGTTAGTGACTTCAATTTTTTTTTTCCTATACCTGTTGGTCATTTGTTATGTCTTCTCTGGAGAAATGTCTATTCAAGTCCTTAGCCCATTTCAAATTGGGTTATTAATTCTTTTTATTATTGAGTTGTAGGAGTTCCTTATATATTTTGGAGTTTAACTCCTTATCTGATATATGACTTGCAAAATGTTCCCCCATCCTGTAAGTCACTCTTTCACTCTATTGACTGTTTCAGGTACTATGAAGAAGCTTTTAGTGTAGCACAGTCCTGCTTACTCTTCATTTTGTTACTCGTGTTTTTGGTGTCATATCCATGAAATCATTGTCAAGATCAATATCATGAAGATTTCCCCTTATGTTTCCCACTAGAAGTTTTTCAGTTTCAAGTCTTTTATTTGTCTCCAATCGATTTTGAATTGATTTTTTTTTGTGTGTAGTGTGAGATAGAGATTTAATTTCATTCTTTCACACTTGGATATTTAGTTTGGTGAAGAGACTATCCTTTCCCCATTGTATATCCTTGGAACTCTTAGCAAAGACAGGTTAACCTTAGATCCATAAATTTACTTCTGGGCTCTCTATTAATTTCCATTGGTCTGTATGTCCATCTTAATGCCTGCATCATACTGTTTGGACTATGATAGTTTTGTGATATACTTTGAAATCAGGAAGTGTGATGCCTTCAGCTTTGTTCTTCTTTCTCAAGACTTATTTGGCTATTTGTAGTCCCTTGTAGTTCTATATGAATTTTAGAATTTTTTTCCATATCTGTAAAAAATGTCATTGGGATTTTGATAGGGATGGCACTGAATCAGTAAACTGCTTTGCATAGCATAGACATTTTAACATTATTAAGTTTTCTTATCTGTGAAGACAAGACTTCCCATTTTTAATTTCTTGATATAAGCAGTGGTCATACAGATATCACGTTATGAAGACCACCTCAAGCTATACATTAACAATTCACATAGTCATCTATATGTATATTGTACCTCAATAAAAATATTCACAAAAATTAGACTATAATTACTAAGATACATAGAATATACGGAAAACAATGAGTTAATAATTAGCCTCAAAAAAAAAAAAGAAAGAAACATAACTCATTGGATGGATAACACTGGGTCTTGCAAAGACACAACTTCTCTGAAATTTGATAAAGAGAAAGAGTTACACATTTATTCTGTCCTTATAACATGAGGTAAAGTTCTCTCACTTACTAAATACTGAAGGAATGGCAGAACTAAAATTTACCATTCTGCAATTCCTCAGTTAATAACTGGTTCAGACAATGGTCATTAATGGATATTAAAATTATTAGGTGGAAAGTTGATGTGAGATTTTACATGGAAAGAACAAAACTGTCACTACCTAACCTACTTACCAATCTTAGCATCACTAAACATGACAACCCAAAATTGTACATGAGGCAAGAACCACTAGAGAAGAATCCATGCCAAAAATAATTAAAGGTAAACCTAATCCACACTTAAGGTCTAACTGAAGATCTGCAGGACACATAAGGGCTAGGAGAGCAAATTAAATGTCACCAAAGGAAGCAATAATTAAACCCTATACATCAGATATTTTTCAGGACAGCTCATTTCTTTAACAAGTAAGTAGCATTAAAAAGCAATGTTTAAAGAAAACCCTTGTTTGGATCTCAGTTCCAACAATCTACAAAGGCATATTATTCCAAGTAGGTTACAGATCTGAGTGTGAATAACAAAACCACAAGTTCTTTAAAGGAATACTGGGAATACTGTAAATTTTCTTGAAGAAACAGGTAATAATCTAAAACTTTAAACAGTCATAATTTTAAAATTAAAACTTGAGAAGCATCTCCACTGAAGTAAAAAATAATACAAGGATGCCCTCTCTTACTGATGCTATTCAAGAATTCAACCCTATTGGAAAAAAAAATAGGCAACATCCTTTCCAATTTTGGAAACCAGAATAGACAATCAAGATTTCATTCCTATTTTGGAAACCAGAATAGACGATACATATTTCAAAGAGGTTCAACTTCACTAGTATCAGAAAACACAATTTTAAAAATTCATCACACTGGCAACAATTTAAAACTTGATAATACCAAATGTTGCCTAAGTGTGGATAAACAGGAGTTATTAAAATTGCAGGTTGGAATGCAAATTACTCCTCTGGGGAATAATCCTATAAATTCTGGGGAGTGATCTTATAAATTCCAAGATGGCAAACCCTATGACCCAGCAAATCCACTCTTTCTCAGTGCATATTTTGTAGTATGTGCCCCATAGAACTTCCCAGAAATCTGGAAAGCCAGACCAGAAAGCTCACATCTATATCAACATGGAAATAAGTTAATAAATTGTGGCACACTCCTGGGCAACACTGTAGAGCAGTTACAATAAATGAATTGCATCGTATGAGTAAACATTAAAAATGGGGACTAAGAAAAGCAAGTTGCAGAATGATCTGATTTCATTTTGGTAGAGTTTAAGAATAGGATCTACTCCTTGGATTACAAAACATTAGGCAAAATTTAAAAAAAAAAAACCACCATAGAAATGTTTGTGGTGATCTTTGCAGAGGGAGAGGATTATGGTGTGATAGATAAGAGGCTTCAACTGCATCTAAGATGCCTCTTTCCTTAAACTGGGGAAGGATATGCTGGTGGACACTGTGTTATTTCCATTGTATTATTGTCTATGTTTCACATATTTCATTTAAAAAATCATTAATGAAAGAGTGATCCTAGTCATGAATCCCCAAATCCATGAAGGACTCTAGATATATCGCTTGCAAATGGCAATGGTCAGTGGTACAAGGTTACACCTGAGGTCACAACTTCCCCACAAGTACAGAGAGTCAGTGGCAGACTTGAACTTCTCTCCTTCTGTGAGTTGGTCAGTGTAGCCAGCGGAACCATGGCAGAAAACAGAAGCCTGAGATGGTTAAGGTACACACTGTAGCAGCTGTGTGTCTGTAACCCCAAATCTGTGGTTTGAAGCCAATTTTTTGCCTTCCTCCTGCAGCTGTTCCAGGGGTATCACTTGCCTCTGGAAAACAACCATTTGCAGGTTTTTTTTTCCCTCAAAACATGCTTCTGGAGCCTCATCTCTTTGTCACAGTGAGATGCTGATTTGGACTCATGATAAGTGAATGGGCTGCAATGGGGCTCTGAAGGAGTCCATATCTAAGATAAAGGCATGGGCCAGCCCGCAGGGATCCCAGCCAAGGGACACGGATACGTCCCACCAGTATAAATGCTCCTGTTCACCCAATAATACCTGCCTGGACACCGTGACCTCTGGAAAGGCCTGTCAGTACCCAGGAAATGCTGTAATAAATTATCACAGACTGCGTGGCTTAAGCAACAGAAATGTATTCTCTTGTGAGTCTGCTATTAAGGTGTTCCAGAATAGTTCCTTCTGCTGTGGCTGGGAGTGGGGGAGAGCATCCGTTCCAGGCCTTTCTCCCAGCTTCCGGTAGCTTTCTGGACATCTCTGGCGTTTTTGGCTTGTAGAAGCCTCACCCCAGTCTCTGCCTTCATCATCACATGGTGTTCTCCCTGTGTGTGTCTGTGTCAGAAAATTCCCCCTTTTATAAGGATGACAGTCATACTGGATTAGGGTCCACCCTGATGACCCCCATTTTAATCCAATTGCCTCTGTAAAGACACTGGCTCCAAATAAGATCACAGTCTGAGGTCTTGGAGGTTCAGCTTCATTGACTACGCTAACGCCTGTGTGGATCACAAGAAACTAGGAAGTTCTTAAAGAGATGGAAATACTAGACCACCTTACTTGCCTCCTGAGAAACCTGTATGCAGATCAAGAAATAACAGTTAGAACCAGACATGGAAGAACAGACTGCTTCAAAATTGAGAAAGGAGTATGTCAAGGCTATATATTGTCACCTTGCTTTTTTAACCTATATGCAGAGTACATCATGAGAAATGCCAGGCTGGATGAAGCACAGCCAGAATCAAGACTGCCAGGACAAATGTCAATAACATCAGTTATGCAGATGATACCACTCTTAAGGCAGAAAGTGAAGGAGAACTAAAGAGCCTCTTTATGAAGTGAAAGAGGAGAGTGAAAAAGGTGGCTTAAAACTCAACATTCAAAAAATTGAGATCATGGCATCCAGCCCCATCACTTCATGGCAAATAGATGGGTCAACAATGGAAATAGTGACATAGTTTATTTTTTTATTATGTTATTTTATTTTCCTGGTCTCCAAAATCACTGCAGATGGTGACTGCAGCCATGAAATTAAAGACACTTACTCCTTGGAAGAAAAGCTATGACAAACCTAGACAGCATATGAAAAAGCAGAGATATCACTTTGCCAACAAAGCTATGGTTTTCCAGTAGTCATGTATGGATGTGAGAGTTGGACCATAAAGAAGGCTGAGCACTGAAGAACTGATGCTTTTGAACTGTGATGTTGGAGAAGACATTTGAGAGTCCCTTGGACTGCAAGGAGATCCAACCAGTCAATCCTAAAGGAAATCAATCCTGAATATTCATTGGAAGGACTGATGCTGAAGCTGAAGCTCCTATACTTTGGCCACCTGATCCATAGAACAGATTCATTAGAAAAGACCCTGATGCTGGGAAAGATTGAAAGCAGGAGAAGAAGGGGACAACAGAGGATGAGATAGTGGAATGGCATCACCAACTCAAATGGACATGAGTTTGAGCACACTCTGGGAGATGGTGAAGGACTGGTAAGTCTGGCATGCTGCAATCCATGGGGTCGCAGAGTCAGACAGAACTGAGCAACTGAACAAAATTAAGGGGATTCTGGAAAAGTAGTGTAGTCCTGGGAAGAAAGGTGACTTTATTACCAATATCTGTTGAATGAATGAACACAGGCCTTCTGCTTGACGGCTGGGATCTTAATCACTGGGTAACACTGAACAAGACATATCACAGAAACTGAAATGTTCTTACAAGGGAATTTGTTGAAAAAGCAGGCCCCTCAATGTAAATCTACAGCAATTTCCAGAAGACAGGAATTTTCAGTTGCAGTTTTATCATTACACAGCCTGTTATTCAGACCCAGAGGGTAGAATTGCAAATTAAAGAAATGCTTTGTATTAAAAAAAAAAAAGTCTTTCAGAAGACTAAGTCATTATTGTCTGTAATTGGGGTACAAGATGGGATAAAATTTCCATTCTATCAGAGATGATGATAAAGGAATCATTTCTATCATTCCATTCTTGAAAAAAAATAACGGAGTTTCCAATGAACCTTCATATCAATAATGATCTTAATTATCCATCCTCTTTTTGTGAGCCAAATGCCTCTTCTTTCGGCATAAACAAAAGAGGTAATTTTAGTTTTTCTTTTCTTGTGTTTTTTTCCCAATCTCCTTCTTCTTTTCTCTCTTCCTCCCTCCCTCCTCACTGCCCCACCTTTCTCTTTCAGAAAAACAACTGCAGGACATAAATTCCTGAATCAATGTTCCAGATCTCCTGCTGCAAAACAGTGCAGACCCTCTTGGGAAGTCACATGCCATGTCCCCAATCTTCCTGCAATGACAGCAGCTCCGGGTTGAAAGAAATCTTGTCCTCTCACATCAATGCTCCTCCAAGGCCACCTTGCTGATCAGTGGCCATCTTCTCCCAGTTTCAACACCTCCTGCGGCCATGACAGCTGTCCATTCGCCTCTCCAGAGAATGCTCATGACAACCAAGGAATACAGAGCATATGATCAAGAATTCGGGGGTCACTGACGATGCTGACTTTGTCCTGTTGCCGTGGGCAGTAACTCCCTCTCTCTGCACCTCACATCGTGTGTTACTGCTGGAAGCCCTCTGATCTTCATTTGGCCTATTCTGTGTGGGTTATTTTTTAAGTATTTATTTGTTTATTTGGCTGCGCTGGGTCTTAGTTGTGGCATGAGGGATCTAGTTCCTGAGCAGGGATGGAACCGGGCCCCCTGCATTGGGAGCACAGAGTCTTAACCACGGCACCACCAGGGAAGCCCTTGGTGTTTTGTTAAGAATTGAATTAGACACTCACTTTTAAAACTTGAGTAGTTCATGTAATAATCCAGATTTCCAGCTTCTTTAGAAAGGCAACAAGTTGGCCGCCACCCCAGCCCAGGTTCCTGCAGGGAACACTATGCTGGAGTTGGGTGGCGGCTGCCACTCCTGGCTGGGACCCTCCCCTCCTGAAAACCCAGGAGCCAGAAAGGCAGAGGGTGAGTGCTGCTCCCCAGAGGCAACAGAGCTGGGGACCACAACATACACACTTCTGTGTTTCTGGGCCATTCTCTGCATGTTCTCCCAACCAACTCTGCCCATTGAAATTCTACCCATCCCTCAAGGCTAAGTTCAAAGACCACCTCCTCCAAAAGCTTCTTTCCATGCCCCCCGCTCCCCAATCTGAAGAAGTCCCCCTCCTCTTACTTCCTCTAATTCCTAGACTCAACCCTGCCATGTCCCTTTTCAGATCCTTCCTTTTAGTCCACTTAGCTGTGAACACACACACACACACACACACACACACACACACACATCAGACTATAAACTTCTTGAGGACAGAAGCCCTAATTCATTTGTATTCCATAATTTAGCACAATTTCTGGTGAGCAGAATAACGTACCTTGTCCCCAAAGACGTCCATGTTTTAATCACTGGAGCCTGCAAATGTTACATTACATGGTGAAAAAAAGGGATTAAGAGAGCAGACCGAACTGAGGTTGCTAATCAGATGACCTATAGATGGGCAGATTTTCCTGGATTATCCACATGGGCCTAATATAATCATGAAGACCCTTAAACACTGAAGAGGGAAGCAGAGAAGACAGAGTGATGTGCTGTGAGAAGGCTTCAGCTGGCCATTGCTAGCTTGGAAAACAGAAGGATGCCACGAGCCAAGGAATGAAGGCAACCCACAGAAGCCAGAAAAGGCAAGGAATAGATTCTCCCCCACGAGCCCCTGAAAGGAGGTAGTCCTGCAGATACCCTGATCAGCTCAGCCACTCAGTCATGTCCAACTCTTTGCAATCCCAAGGACTGCAGAATGCCAGGTTTCCCTGTCCATCACCAACCTCTGGAGCTTATTCAAACTCATGTCCATTGAGTCAGTGATGCCATCCAACCATCTAATCCTCTGTTGTCCCCTTCTCCTCCTGCCTTAATGCTTCCCAGCATCAGGGTCTTTTCAAATGAGTCAGTTCTTTGCATCACGTAGCCAAAGTATTGGAGTTTCAGCTTCAACGTCAGTCCTTCCAATGAATGTTCAGGACTGATTTCCTTTAGGATGGACTGGTTGGATCTCCTCACAGTCCAAGGGACTCTCAAGAGTCTTCTCCAACACCACAGTTCAAAAGCATCAATTCTTCGGTGTTCAGCTTTCTTTATAGTCCAACTCTCACATCCATACATGACTACTGGGAAAATCATAGCCTTGACTAGACGGACCTTTGTTGGCAAAGTAATGTCTCTGCTTTTTAACAAGCTGTCTAGGTTGGTCATAACTTTTCTTCCAAGGAACAAGCATCTTTTAATTTCATGGCTGCAGTCACCATCTGCAGTGATTTTGCAGCCCATAAAATAAAGTCTGTCACTGTTTCCACTGTTTTACTGACCCACTAAAACCCATTCCAGATTCCCAACCTCCAGTGCTGTAGAAGAATTATATTCTTTTAAGCCACTGGTGATGGTAATTTGTTAAGGCAAAAACAGGAACCTAATACACCCTCTTTTCATACAGTTGGTCCTCAATATATGCCTGTAGATACTGAATCTGACAGCATCTTCTTTCTCTGTATCCCAGAATCACCTAAGGACAAGGATGCATCATCTCTCGCCCTACACAGTTGAGTCACCAGGGCACACAATGAGCTCCTAACGAGAAACCAGCTTGGAAAAGACAGAAGACGGGAAGAGCACGGGGCTTCAGCTTGAGCAGATGAAGGATGGAACCCTGGTCCTCTACTCAGTAGGTATAGCAACCAGAAGTTCTTTCACTCTGATAAGTCTCAGTCTCCTCACCCATGAAACAGGGATGACAGTACCTCCTTCCAGAATTACTGGGATAAAGAACTGGTATACAGATGAGATTTGAAATGTCTAGAACATACATGCTCATATGTGCCACAAACTCATTATAAACTCTTAGGATGGCATTTCAACCCAGTGTGCTGCTGACACTGGGTTTTGTAACCTAGGAAAGAGCTCTGGTTCTTAGCCAAGAGATACTTGGGAGGTATGTTGGCCCCGGGGTGTACTTATTCCCTGGGTCCTTCTGTTACATGAATAAAACATATAGATCTTAACACTCCATTTCCTCCCCTGCACTACTGTGAAGATAACAACTCTCTGCTTTAAGTCACTGACTTTAACGCTCATTTTTCATCCATCTTCATACCACACCCTTTGCAAGACAACTTTCTGATATCTTCCTTTAAGAGATGGAGTTTATTTCCCCAGTCACTGCATCTAGGCTGGCTTGGAGATTTGATTTAGCCAAATAAATGTCACGGGAGGATGGTGGGCCAGTTTCAAACTTAGGTCACAAGAGGCCTTGCACAAGTATGCCCTTTCTCTTGTGTCCCTGCCACCATCTATGGACAAGCACAAACCAACCAGTTGGCAGATGATAGACCACGTGGAACAGAGATGACCCACCCCACCCACGGCCATCCTAGACCAGCCAATGCCTGGCTGACCCAACAGCTGATTGCAGACAGCTCAGTGAACCCAGCCGAGATGAGCTGAGCCCAGTGCAGGTCAGCGGAAGTGCCCAGCTGACTTGCAGACTCATAAACAATGATAAGAGGTTACTGTTTTTTTTTTAATTAAATTTATTTATTTTTTTAATTACAATACTGTATTTGTTTTGCCATACATTGACACAAATCAGCCATAGGTGAACACAATCTCCCAATGCCGAAGCCCCCTCCCACCTCCCACCCCAAATCAAACCACTCTGTTTAAGGTAGGTTGTTATGAAGCAATTTAGCCGACTGATACATATCCCCTTGTTACTCACTAGCGTTTATAGAGACCTTTGAATCACATATCCAGGTGACCGATGGGTGAGAGACAAGGGTGCTATTTGAGTATTAACCTTACATCCTCTAGAAACTGTAAAAATGATTCCTCTGAAGAAACAGATCAGTTATGCAAGTTAGAGACGAAGATTCACATGTCACTTCATGAAGAGTCCCAGCTCTAGGATCTTCCCTCTTGGCTCCACTTCTGTGCCTGACATCTAGAACAGCAATGACAACTCAGGACTAGCAAGAAGAGGGGATGTTTGGCAAGACCTAACAGTCTGCTGAGCAGCAGGCAAGGACTGTCTTCGCTGGTGTGCAGAGATTCCTACTGAAACAGCAAGATCGGCATCTAGGGTTTCCTATTCTAACATCCTGCTGACATAACTCCCTGTTTGTGGAATTTACATGATACCATCCAACTCCTCCAAATAGTATTTTTTACATCAATAGAAAAATAATTCCAAAATTCAAATGAAACCACAAAACACCATGAATAGCCAAATCAATCTTGAGAAAAGAAGGACAAAGTTGGAGGCATCATACTTCCTGTTTTTAAAATATATTAAAGTGTTAGTCACTCAGTCATGTGCAACTCTTTGCAACCCCATGGACTGTAGCCTGCCAGGCTCCTCTGTCCATGGGATTCTCCAAGGAAGAGTACTGGAGTGTGTTGCCATTCCCTTATCCAGGGAATCTCTCTGACCTAGGGATCAAACCTGGGTCTCCTGCATTGCAGGAAGATTCTTTACCATCTGAGCCATGAGGGAATATCAAAACACAGTAATCAAAATATATTTTACTGGCATATAGACAGATATATAGACCGATGGAACATAATAGAGAAAGTAGAAATAAACCCACACATACGGTCATCTGATCTTTGATTAGAGAGCCAAGAATACACAATGGGGAAAAGACAGTCTCTTCAATAAACAGTGTTGGGAAAACTAGGTATTTATATGAAAAAGAACAGAATTGGACACTTATCTCACATCATATACAAAAATCAAAATGGAATAATGACACAAATATGACTTTTTATGTCTTTAATTCATACACTGTAGAACTTATAGAAGAAAACACTGAAAAGCTGCTTGATGTTGACCTTGGCAATATTTGGGGTGTGACACCAAAAGCACAAGCAAGAAGAATAGAAGTAAACACGTGGGAGTATATCAAAATAAAAAGCTTCTGCACAGAAAAGGAAACAACAGAGTAAAAATAAACTTACAGAATGGGAGAAAATATTTCAAGTCATATATCTGATAGGGGATTAATTTCCAAAGTATACAGAACTCCTACAACTAAAGAAAACTAATTTATAAAACTAATAACTCCGTTTTAAAAATGGACTAAGAACTTGAAGGGCTTCCCTGGCGCCTCAGTAGGTAAAGAATCCACCTGCAATGCGGGAGACCTGCATTCAGTAAAGCTGAAGTTCCAATACGTGGCCACCTGATGCAAAAAGCTGACTCATTAGGAAAGATCCTGATGGCAGGAAAGATTGAAGGCAGGAGGAGAAGGGGATGACAGAGGAGGAGATGGTTGGATGGCATCACCAACTCAATGAACATGAGTTTGAGCAAACTCTGGGAAATGGTGAAGGACAGGGACACCTGGTGTGCTGCAGTCCATGGGGTCGCAAAGAGTCAAACACGACTGAGCGACTGAACTACACCAACAAGAATTTGAATAGACATTTCTCCAGAGAAGACATAACAAATGGCCAACAGGTATAAGAAAAAGACAAGCAACATCAGTAAGCATCAGGCAGAGGCAAATCAAAACCACAACGAGATGTCATCTTACAACTGTTGGGATGGCTAGGATAAAACAGCACCAAACAGTCAACTGTTATTGGCAAGGGTGTAGAGAAATCACAGTTCTTGCACATTGTTGGTGGTAACATAAAATGGTGTAGCTGCTACGGAAAACAAGAAGTTTCCTCAAAATATTACAAACAAAATCACCACGTGACTCAACAATCCCACTTCTGGCTATTTATCTTTTTAAAAAAAATGGAAATCAGGCTCAAAGAGGTATTAGCACATCTGTGTTCATCACAGCACTATTCACAATGGCCAGGCCGTGGTAACAACCTAAACTGTTCACTGACAGATGAGTGGATAAAGAAGATGTGGTATAAGATGTGGTATTCCAGTGGAATACGACTCAGCCTTAAAAAGGAAGGGAATTTGTATTATGTGACAACATGCATGAACCCTGAGGACATTATGTTAAGTGAAATAAGCCAGTCACAGAACTCTCAATATTGCATGATTCTACTTATATCTAAAATAGTCAAATTCATAAAATGAGTGGAATGGTGGTCGACCAGGGCAGAGGGTAGAGAGAATGAGGAGTTGGTAATCTGTGGGCATAAAGTCTCAGTAAAGTAAGACAAATAAGCCCAGAGACCTGCCGTGCAGCATTGCACCTACAGTCAACAGCATTTAAGAAGGTAGATCTCATGTTAAGTATCCACATAACAATCAAATGAAACATATACACACATACGTACATATGTTCCCTGGTTAGTGTAACAGTAGTTTTCATGTTCCCTTTTCCTGCCTGCAATAAAAGGACCATGGGCAAGGAAGCCAGTTTGATTAAATGAGACTTCATATACATAAAACGCAGCCAGGACAAGAAGAAACAAGGTCTTAAGAACTGGAATGACTGAGGTGCAAATCTCTGCTCTGTCACTTACAAGCTGGGTAAGTTCCTTATTTTTTTAGCTTCAATTTCATCTTCTCCAGAGTGGGAATAAAAACACTTACCTCCTAAGGTCACTGTGATGGTTGAGTGAGTTTCCACATGGAATGTGCTTGGCGCTTAGCAGGAGCTCAATAAATGTTAGTCCTTTCCCTGTTTACAAATCCTGGTTGCTATGAGTGTTAATGTTTGCTCCTATTTTTCTGCCCACAGGCAATTATCTAGGCTCCTTACGTGGCAGCACAGAAGTACCTATCTCCAAAGGGAACTGAGGTTTTTGAACGTGGGCTGACATACGCATACTTCACACTCCCCCTTCCCATAATCTCAGGTAAACCTCAGGGTATTCCCAAATGGATTCTGTAGTTGCCATAGACTCCAAGTATCTAAAAGCTACCAAACAATAAAATGCTTCTGAGGCTTACAGCCTGATAAAAGGCACTCCTCAAGTTCAAAGTGAAGTTTAAAAAAACAAAAACAGCCCCTCCAACAGATCCAAGGTGAGATGAGGGAGTCTAATTGAGCAGGACGTGTGCTGTGACTGCGTGAATGCTTTATCTTTGTTGTCAAAAAGCCATCTGGAATGAAGGAAACTTGGAGATCAATTTTCTTGGATTACGTGGTCACTCGCAACAGTGGGTGTGCAGAAATGCTGATCGCCCGCTGGCTCCTCCAGCATCACAAGCGGCTAACCATGCTGAGACAGAAGCGGATGTTTTATTATTCTTTTTAATAGGAAAGTACAAAAATTCTAAAGTGCTAAGATAGTACTCTCTTTATCCCTCACACCAGCTGTCTGAAAATTCTAAAAAGATATTTTGGTGTAGACCCAAATGTGTAGCTCTTTTAGGAGTATTCGTAAACCACATTAAACAATTCTTTACTACGTTGAAGCACATGCTTGTTGTAGAAAATATTTTCCTGCTTAGAAAATGTAGAAAAGTAGTGGGAATACAATGAAAATCACTTGTAATTTTACTACCTAGTGAATTATAATTCCCAGCAGTAATTTTTTTCAGCTCATATTTGCAAGCTGCTTTTTCACTTAAGTTTTAAACATCTCCCATCAAAATTACCAACAAACGTTAACTTTGTGAGATTGGTAACATTTCATCATATTATACCCACTAATTACTTAGCCATTCTATGAAAACTGAACACTGAAATTATACGTGTTCTCCATGAATTATGCTACCACAAAGATTTCTAATTGCACAACGGAAGGGACACGTGAGCAATTACATCTCTTTAAGAAGCAACATTTCCCCAGAATCAAATACAGGGCCTGGAACAATGCATATTGTTTTAATGAATGAATCCTGTTATATTTTTTAGAATGTAATTTCTATTGATATTTCTTAAAGCCATATTTACAGCCTTAAGTCACTATCCAAACCCCAGCCTGACATCTGAGGTTGGTCTGATCTCTTTCCAGAGTGCCCTGGGACACCTCTGCCTGGACCCCAACCACACCACTGGTATGCCCTCCGATTGTCCCCTCTTAATGAAAATCTCTCTAGCACTCATTCTCATAGCTGTCTTCTTCCAGGCAAAGATGGTCACTGTCCACAAAAGAACCTGCCCCCTGGGTACTGTTAGACAACCTCGGTCTCACCTGCCTCCTCAAGGGGGCGCCAGAGTCCCATTCCTCTCTGCACTCCTGGTACCCAGCTCAGGGCTGGCAGCTACTCGTGTGTGTCTGCAGTAAAAGCAGGCTGGGATGAACGAATTAATTGCACGACTTGACCTAAGATTGCACTATTGATTCTGAAATAACTAGGGGCAAAAAATAAGTACATGGTTTTCGCTGACATTTTTCCTTTGCTCTGGCTGTACTAATCAAAATTCACCAGAGAAATAAAACCTATAGGCCTTCCATCTATTTTGTTGTTTTTCAATCACTAAGTCGTGTCCCAACTCTTTGTGACCCCATGGACTGCAGCACACCAGGCTTCCCTGTCCTCCACTATCTCCTGGAGTTGGCTCACACTCCTGTCCGTTGAGTCAGTGATGCCATCCAACCATCTTATCCTCAGTGACCCTCTTCTCCTCCTGCCTTCAATCTTTCCCAGCATCAGGGTCTTTGATGTTGACGAGTCAGCACTTTGATAAGGTGAAGGACCAGAGCTTCAGCTTCAGAATCAGTCCTTCTGGGGCTTCCCTGGTGGTCCAGTGGCAAAGAATCCCCCTGCCAATGCAGGAGACACGGATCCGATGCCTGACCCCGGAAGATCCCACAGGCCTCGGAGCAACTAAACTGGTGCAGCATAACTACTGAGCCTGTGCTCTAAAGCCTGGGCGCCCCAACTGCTGAGTCCACGCCCCGCAACCGCTGCAGCCCATGCTCGGCAACAAGAGAAGCCATCACAGTGAGAATCCCGAGCACTCCAGCTAGAGCAGCCCCCACTTGCTGCAATTAGAGAAAAGCTCGCACAGCACTGAAGACTCAGGGCAAACAAAAATAAATACGTAAATAACATTCCAGAAAGATTCAGTCCTTCCAATGAACATTCAGAGCTGATTTCCTTTAGGACTGACTGGTTTGATCTCCTTGCTGTCCAAGGGACTCTCAAGAATCTTCTATCCATAACTATACAATTTATTATAAGATACAAGTCCATGATGGAGAAGGCAATGGCACCCCACTCCAGTACTCTTGCCTGGAAAATCCCATGGATGGAGGAGCCTGGTGGGCTGCAGTCCATGGGGTCGCTGGGAGTCAGACACGACTGAGCGACTTCACTTTCACTTCACTTTCATGCATTGGAGAAGGAAATGGCAACCCACTCCAGTGTTCTTGCCTGGAGAATCCCAGGGACGGGGGAGCCTGGTGGGCTGCCGTCTATGGGGTTGCCAAGAGTCGGACACGACTGAAGCGACTTAGCAGCAGTCCATGAAGTTATGGAGACTGTCCTACAATCTGTCGAGTATAAGCTGGGGACCCAGAAAGACCTTACCAGTGGAAGGCCTGAGAGCTAATGGCATGGATTCCAGTCTATGTCTGAAAGTACTATAACCTAGAACCTTGTGGGCTGGAGAAGACTGATGTCTCACTGTAGTACAGAGGGAAAATCCTCCATACCACCATCATTTTATTCCATTCAGGCCCTCAGTGGATTGGATGCTGCCCACCACCTGGGGAGAGCAGTGTGTTTTACTCAAGTCTACTGACTCAAATGCTGATCTCATCTGGAAAATGACACTGACCCCTACAAACAAATGTTTACCCTGATATCTGCTCATCCTGTGATCCTGTCAAGTTACCATGAAATTAACTACCACATTTGCTTTATTATTTTTACAATATTTTTATTGAGGTATATAGTTTACATACCACAAATGTACCATTTAAGTGTACTTCAATATTTTAAAACCATTTGCTGTGGTTCGGCCACTCAGTCCTATCCACATGTGATGAGTGCAATTGTGCGGTAGTTTGCATAGTCTTTGGCATTGCTCTTCGGCATTGCTCTTCTTTAAGGTCGGAATGAAAACTGACCTTTTTCAGGCCTGTGGCCACTGCTGAGTTTTCCAGATTTGCTGGCATATTGAGTGCAACACTTTCACAGCATCATCTTTGAGGATTTGAAACAGCTCAGCTGGAATTCCATCACCTCTACTAACTTTGTTTGCAGTGATGCTTCCTAAGGTATCCTTGACTTCACATTTCAAGATGTCTAGCTCTAGGTGAGTGATCACACCACTGTGGTTATCCTGGCCATTAATCTTCTTTGTTTAGGTCTCCTGTGTGTTCTTGCCACCTCTTCTTAATATCTTCTGCTTCTTTTAAGTCCATACCATTTCTGTCCTTTATTGTACTCATCTTAGAATGAAATGTTCCCTTGGCATTTCTAATTTTCTTAAAGAAATCTCTAGTCTTTCCCATTCTACTGCATTCCTCTATTTTTTGCATTGTTCACTTAGAAAAGCTTTATCTCTCCTTGCTATTCTTTGGAACTCTGCTTTCATATGGGTATATCTTTCCTTTTCTTCTTTGCCTTTTGCTTCTCTTCTTTTCTCAGCTACTTGTAAGGCCTCCTCAGACAACCATTTTTTCCTTTCTGCATTTATTTTTCTTGGGGATGGTTCTGCTCACCGCCTCCTGTACAATGTTATGAACCTCCATCTGTAGTTCTTCAGGCACTCTATCAAATTTAATCCCTTGAACCTATTTGTCACTTCCACTGCATAATCGTAAGGGATTTGATTTAGGTCATGCTTGAATTGCTTAGTGGTTTTCTCTACTTTTTCAATTCAAGTGTGAATTTTGCAATAAGGAGTTCATGACCAGAGCCACAGTCAGTTCAAGGTCTTGTATTCCCACTTGGAGAATCCCATGGAGAGAGGAGCCTGGCAAACTACAGTCCATACGGTCTCAGAGAGTCAGACATGGCTGAAGCGACGAAGTACGCATGCATGTACCATTTACACTCCCACCAGAAGGTATGAAATTTCCAATTCTCCAAGTCCTGTCAACATTTATTGTTTTGCATTTTTTAAAATTGCTATATCCACCTAATGAGTATGAAATACTATCTCACTGTGGTCTTGATTTACATTTCTCTAATAATTAAGATGATTTTGAGCATCTTTCATTTGCTTATTTACCATCTGTATGTCCTCTTTGGAGAAATTCTATTCAAATTCTTTGTCCATTTTTCAGTTGAGCTGTCTTTTTAGTTTTGAATTGTTAAAGAGTTCTTTACATATTCTGTATACTAGATTCTTATCAAACATATGATTTGTCTAGCTCATTGAAATAATCTAATTGGTTGGCACGCAGTTGTTCACAGCATTGCCCTTAATCATTTTTCTTTCTGCAAGGTCAACACTAATGTCTTCACTTTCATTCTCAGTTTTAGTAATTTGAGTAGTCCCTCTCTTTCTCTCTCTCTTTCTTGTCAGTCTAGCCAAAGTCTTGACCACTGCACTTTATTATTTGTTCTTTGCAAAGAACAAATGTTTTGTTTTCTTGATTTTATCTATTATTTTTCTATTCTCTATTTTATTTCCATTGTGTTTGCCTGTGTTCAGTTTGTTACTTTATCTAATTTCTTAAGGGCTTCCCTGATAGCTCAGTTGGTAAAGAATCTGCCTGCAATTCTTCTTAAAGTCAAAGGTTAGGCTATTAATTTGAAATTTTTCTTCTTTTTCTAATGTTCAGTTCAGTTCAGCTGCTCAGTTGTGTCCGATTCTTTGTAACCCCATGGACTGCAGCACACCAGGCTTCCCTGTCCATTACCAACTCCCAGAGTTTACTCAAACTCATGTCATTTGAGTTGGTGATGCATCTAACCATCTCATCCTCTGTCATCCCCTTCTCCTCCTGCCTTCAATCTTTCCCAGCATCAGGGTCTTCTCAAATGAGTCAGTTCTTCACATCAGGTGGCCAAAGCATTGGAGTTTCAGCTTCAACATCAGTCCTTCCAATGAATATTCAGGACTGATTTCCTATAGGATCGACTGATTGGATCTCCTCATGGTCCAAGGGACTCTCAAGTCTTCTCAAACACCACAGTTCAAAAGCATCAATTCGTCAGTGCTCAGCTTTCTTTATAGTTCAACTCTCACATCCATGCATAACCACTGGAAAAACCATAGCTTTGAGTAGATGGACCTTTGTTGACAAAGTAGTGTCTCTGTTTTTTAATATGCTATCTAGGTTGGTCATAACTTTCCTTCCAAGGAGTAAGAGTCTTTTAATTTCATGCTTCAGTCATCATCTGCAGTGATTTTGGAGTCCAAAAAATAAAGTCAGCCACTGTTTACTGTTTCCCCATCTATTTTCCATTAAGTGATGGGGCCAGATGCCATGATCTTAGTTTTCTGAACTTTCTGAACTTTTTCACTCTCCTCTTTCACTTTCATCAAGAAGCTAACTAAAAGTTCCTCTTCGCTTTCTGCTGTAAAGGTGCTGTCATATGCATATCTGAAGTTATTGATATTTCTCCTGGCAATCTTGATTCCAGCTTGTGCTTCATCTAGCCCAGCATTTCACATGATGCACTCTGCATGTAAGTTAAATAAGCAGGGTGACAATATACAGCCTTGACGTACTCCTTTCCCTATTTGGAATCAGTCTGTTGTTCCATGTCCAGTTCTAACTGTAGACGTATATTATAAATCTCCCTCTGAGCACAGTTTTCAGTTCATCCCATAAGTTTTGGTACATTGTGCTATCATTTTCATTCATCACAAACTACTTTTTTTTTTTACAGGTTTTTATTTTATTTAGTTAGCAATGTGTTGCGTAAGTTTCATATATTTGTGAACTTTCCAAATTTTCCTTATTGAGTTCTAATTTTATTCTGTTGTGGTCACAGAGCATATCTTATACGACTTCAGTATTTTTACTGATCTTATTTGTTGTTTGTGGCTGTGCTGGGCCTTTGCCACTGCACGGGCTTTTCTCCAGGTGTCATGAGTGGAGGCTGCTCTCAGGCTGCAGCGCGCAGGTTTCCCACTGGCTCCTCTTATTCCGGAGCACAGGCTTTGCGGCTCATGGGCGTCAGTAGCTGCAGCTCATGGACTCAGGAGTTGCGCTCCTGGGCTCTAGAGCATAAGCTCAATAGTGTAGCTCCCAGGCATGTGGGATCTTCCCGGACCAGAGATCAAAACCATGCAGCCTGCACTGGCAGGCAGACTCTTTACTACTGAGCCACCAGGGAAGCCACGACTTGAATGTTTTTAAGTTTATTGAGATTTGTCTTACATCCCAATATATAGTCTATCCTGGAAAAGTGTTCCATAGTGCATGAGAAAAATATGCATTCTGCTACTGTTGGTTGAGAGCGCTGTGATAAAGAATCTGTCTATATATATGGAATTTAGAAAGATGGTAACGATGACCCTGTATGTGAGACAGCAAAAGAGACACAGATGTATAGAACAGCCTTTGGGATTCTGTGGGAGAGGGCGAGGGTGGGATGATTTGGGAGAATGGTATTGAAACATGTATATCATCACATGTGAAATGAATCACCACTCCAAGTTCGATGTAGGATACAGGATGCTCGGGGCTGGTGCACTGGGATGACCCAGAGGGATGGGATGGGGAGGGAGGTGGGAGGGGGATTCAGGATGGGGAACACGTGTACACCCGTGGCAGATACATGTTGAAGTATGGCAAAACTAATACAATATTGTAAAGTAATTAGCCTCCAATTAAAATAAATAAATTTGTATTAAAAAAAAAAAAAACAGAATCTGCCTGCCAATACAGAAGACATGGGTTCGATCCCTGGATCAAGAAGATCCCCTGGAGAAAGAAATGGCAACCTACTTCAGTATTCTCGCCTGGGAAATCCCATGGACAGAGGAGCCTGGTGGGCAATAGACTGCAGAGGCAATGGGGCTGCAGGGGAGTCAAAGCAGATTTAGCAACCAAACAACAAACTGTTGAGTGAAAAGTCTTCTGTATGTCTGTTAGGTGTGGCTGTTTTATAGTGCTGTTCAAACTTTCAGTTTACTTTTGATCTTCTGTACAGCTGTTCTACACTGTGGAGCTCCAATGCTAGTGGAGGTGATGGAATTCCAGCTGAGCTATTTCAAATCCTAAAAGATGATGCTGTGAAAGGGCTGCATTCAATATGCCCGCAAATTTGGAAAACTCAGCCTTCACCACAGGCCTGGAAAAGGTCAGTTTTTATTCCAATCCCAACGAAAGGCAATGCCAAAGAATGTTCAAACTACCACACAATTCAGAAAACTAAGATCATGGCATCCGGCCCCATCACTTCATAGCAGATAGATGGAGAGACAGTGGAAACAGTGGCTGACTTTATTTTTCTGGGCTCCAAAATCACTGCAGATGGTGAATGCAGCAATGAAATTAGAAGACACTTACTCCTTGGAAGGAAAGTTATGAGCAATCTAGACAGCATATTAAAAAGCAGAGACATTACTTTGCCAACAAAGGTCCGTCTAGTCAAGGCTATGGTTTTTCCAGTAGTCATGTATGGATGTGAGAGTTGGACTATAAAGAAAGCTGAGCACCAAAGAATTGATGCTTTTGAACTGTGGTGTTGGAGAAGACTCTTGAGAGTCCCTTGGACTGCAAGGGGATCCAACCAGTCCATCCTAAAGGAGATCAGTCCTTGTTGTTCATTGGAAGGACTGATGTTGAAGCTGAAACTCCAATACTTTGGCCACCTAATCTGAAGAGCTGATTCATTGGAAAAGACCCTGACGCTTGGAAACATTGAGGGCAGGAGGAGAAAGGGATGATAGAGGATGAGATGGTTGGATGGCATCATCGACTCAATGGACATGGGTTTGGGTGGACTCTGGGAGTCCAAGGAGTCCTGGCATGATGGACAGGGAGGCTTGGCGTGCTGAGGTTCATGGGGTTGCAAAGAGTCGGACACAACTGAGCGACTGAACTGAACTGAGCCACACAATTGTGCTCATTTCACATGCTAGCAAAGTAATGCTCAAAATTCTCCAAGTTGGGCTTCAACACTACGTGAACGAAGAACTTCCAGATGTTGCAAGATCGTTTTAGAAAAGGCAGAGGACCAGAGATCACATTGCCAACATCCGCTGGATCATCGAAAAAGCAAGACAGTTCCAGAAAAACATCTACTTCTGCTTCACTGACTATGTTAAAGTCTTTCACTGTGTGGATCACAACAAACTGTGGAAAATTCTTTAAGAGATGGGAATACCAGATCACCTTACCTGCCTCTTGAGAAATCTGTATGCAGGTCAAGAAGCAACAGTTAGAACCAGACATGGAATAACAAACTGATTCCAAATTGGGTAAGGAGTACATCAAGCCTATATATTGTCACCATGCTTAGTTAACTTATATGCAGAGGATATCATGCAAAATGTGGTTGGATGAAGCACAAGCCTTCGAATCAAGACTGCCAGAAGAAATACCAATAACCTCAGATGTGCAGATAACACCACCCTTATGGCAGAAAGTGAAGAGGAACTAAAGAGCCTCTTGAGGAAAGTGAAAAAGCTGGCTTAAAACTCAACATTCAAAAAACTAAGATCATGGCATCCAGTTCCATCATTCACAGCAAGTAGATGGGACAACAATGGAAACAGTTAGAGACTTTATTTTCTTGGGCTTCAAAATCACTGAAGATGGTGACTTCAGCCATGAAATTAAAAGATGCTTGCTCCTTGGGAAAAAAGCTATGACCAACCTAGACAGCATATTAAAAAGAACTGGGTTGCCAGAGACATTACGTACAGCAAAGGTCTGTCTAGTCAAAGCCATGGTTTTTCCAGTAGACATGGATAGATATGAAAATTGGACCATAAAGAAGGCTGTGCACTGAAGAATTGCTGCTTTTGAACTGTGGTGCTGGAGAAGACTCTTGAGAGTCCCTCGGACTGCAAGGAGATAAAACCAGTCAGTCCTCATGGAAATTAATCCTGAGTATTCATTGGAAAGACTGATGCTAAAGGTGAAGCTCCAGTACTTTGGCCACCTGAGGCGAAGAGCCGACTCAATGGAAAAGTGGAAAAGACACTGATGCTAGGAAAGATTGAAGGCAGGAGGAGAAGGGGGCGACAGAGGATGAGATGGTTGGATGGCATCACCAACTCAATCGACATGAATTTGAGTGAGCTCTGGGAGTTGGTGATGGACAGGGAAACCTGGCGTGCTGCAGGCCATGGGGTCACAAAGAGTTGGACACAACTGAGTGACTGAACGACAAGAGTTGTTCTACCCATTATTGATAGTCAATATCTAAGTATCCAGCTATTCTTGCTCAGTGTCTCTTTCTCCCCTCAATTATGCCAGTTTTTGCTTCATGCACCTTGGGCTTCTCTTTTAGATGAATGTGTGTTACATCTTACTGATGGATGGCCTCTTTTACTTTCAACCTATTTGGGATTTAAAGTAGATCGTTAGTAGGCAGCAGATAGTTGGATCATATTGTTTGTCCACTCTGCCAATATCTGCCGTTTAGTTGGAGAGTTTAATCTATTTCTCTTTCTCTCTTTTTCTCTGTGTGTGAGTGTGTGTGTGTTCAGTCATGTCTGACTCTTTGCAAGCCCCTGGACAGGTTCTGTCCATGGGATTCTCCAGACAAGAATACTGAGGTGGAGGGGATCTTCCCCACCCAGGAGTCCCTGTTCAGGTGTTCAGGTGCTATGTCCAACACTTCACAGCCCCATGGACTGTAGCACACCACACTCCTCTGTCCTTCACTACCTCCTGGAGTTTGCTCAAATTCATGTCCACTGAGTGGGTAATGCCATCCAACAGTCTCATCCTCTGTCATCCCACCTGCATCTTCTTTACTACTAGCATAACCTGGAAAGCCCCATGCATTTCAACTAAATATAATTACTGACAATGTAGAACTTCTGCCATTTTGATATTTGTTCTCTATGTTTCTTATATTTTTTTATTCCTCAGATCCTCCATTACTGCCTTGTTTTTGTTAAGGAGGTTTTCTAGTGCACCTTATTCAATTTCCTGATCATTTATTCTCCTATATAATATTCAGTTATTTTCTTAGTGGTTGCCCAGGGTACTGTAATTGACAATTTATAAGAATCTAGTTCAGATTAATACCAATTAATTTTAAGTATAGAAACTCTTATCTCACATATATCTCCATTCACCATCTTTATGATGTTATTGCCATAAATTAGTTTTTAAACATTGTGCGTCCATCAACAAAGATTTATAACTGCTTTACAAACTCATCTTTTAGCACAGATGGAGTGGCAGCTCAGACAGTAAATAATCGGAGACCCAGGTTCGATTCCTGGATTGGGAAGATGCCCTGAAGGGGGGCATGAATCCCACTCCAGCATTCTTGCCTGGAGAAGCCCATGGACAAAGCAGCCTGGAAGGCTGCAGTCCATGAAAGTGCGAACAGTCGGACACAACTGAGTCACTTTCACGGACAGAAAAAAAGAGTTAAAAACACACTTATACTGTCCTCTGTGTTTACCTGTGTTGCTACTTTGGCTAGGGTTCTTTATTTCTTCACGTGGGTCTCAGTTACTATCCTGTGTCCTTTCATTTCACCCTGAATGACTTCCTTTAGCATCTCCTGTAGGGTGGGTCTGCTAGTAACAAACCATCTCAACTTTTGCTTCTCTGGGAATGTCTTACTTTCTCCTTCATATTTAAGGGTATTTTTGGTGGGATACACAATATTTAGTCAACTATCTATATCTATATTTAGCACTTTGTGTATGTCTTTCACTTTGTGTATGTCTTCTGGCTTCCATGCTTTCTGATGAGATGTTAATATCACTAATATAAACAAATGTTAATATTATGTTGTTCGGGTGCTATGTCCAACACTTCACAACCCCATGGACTGCAGCACAGCACACTCCTCTGTCCTTCACTATCTCCTGGAGTTTGCTCAAATTCATGTCCACTGAGTGGGTAATGCCATCCAACCATCTCATCCTCTGTTGTCCCCTTCTCCTCCTGCCTTCAATCTTTCCCAGCATCAGGGTCTTTTCCAATAAGTCAGTTCTTTGTATCAGGTGGCCAAAGTATTGCAATTTCAGCATCAGTCCCTCCAGTGAATATTCCGGGTAGATTTCCTTTAGGACTGACTGGCTTTATCTCCTTGCACTCCAAAGGATTCTCAAGGGTCTTCTCCAGCATCATAATTCAAAAGCATCAATTCTTCAGCACTCAGCCTTCTTTAGGGTCCAACTCTCATATCCGTACATTACTGCTGGAAGAAACAATACAGATCTTTGTCAGAAAAGTGATGTCTCTGCTTTTATACGCTTTCTAGGTTGGTCATAGCTTTTCTTACAAGAAACAAGTGTCTTTTAATTTCATGGCTGCGGTCACCATCTGCAGTGATTCTGGAGCCCAAGAAAAGAAAATCTGTCACTGTTTCCACTTCTTCAGCTAATGCCTGTAGATTTCCCTACACTCCTGTGCAGGAAAGACGCTTCCCTATGTTTGCAGAAGGGCTCTGTAAGTGTGCTGGAGCACACTTTGAATGCTCAGCTATGAAGTGAGAACACAGCATTAGCCTTTACTTCCTGCTGGTACAGACCCTCAAGGTGAGTCAAAGGTGAGATCCTAGGGCTTTCACATGTTTTTCTTAAGCATGTTCACAGAGCTTCATGTGATACCCAGGAATATGGTGAAACTACTCAGTCTTTATTACCCAAAGCATCTCATTCTCCAGCCTTTTCACCCATTATTCACTCCCACTGTTATCTGTTGTCTCATGCAGTGATCATTAAAAGATCTGCCTGTGAGTAATTTTTATCAACAACCCCACAGACAGCAGTGGGATAGTTCCAAGTCAGGTGAAATAAAGATAAGCCTTTCCAGCCAGTCTTCTTCCAGAGAGACAATAGACCGATCTAATAAGGATTATTCTTTGTGAGTGACATCCAGGCTGTTCTCTCTTGTACGTGGAATATGAGCTGTATTTTCAAGGCTGTTACTGGGATAGGAAGTGGGAAATAGGATGAAGGTGAGTTAAAATACTACAAAGCTTGCTCTTCTTACTGAGATTCAGCTGTTTTTCTTGAAGAAGTGCTCCTTGGGTTTCTGTAAACCTTTGGTTAATTTCAGAGTTTCAAAATGTTCATTCTGACCATTTTTGCCAGTTGGTTTTTTTTTTTTTCCAGAATTTCAGAGCTCCTTTCTCTGCCAATCTCACTAATATTCTTTGATGTTTGTTTTGGACGTGACTAAGGGTGTTCTTGATTTTTACGATGTGTTCCCTTGGAGTTATCCTGAGCTATGTTTCCAATGTGCGTTCTCCAGAATACGAGTTCCATGGGGAGACAACTGATGTGATGGTTCTGTGCTGAAATAAATTTATAATCCACATGTTGTAGTTACATGTATCTCCCTACCACAGGATTTCTCAGAATTCATAATTGCTACCCTAATGATGCTGTCCACCTTCAAGGGGAATATACAGTATAAATAAAACACAGCAGGTAACCTGTGGGCCAGAAAACTATGTTTGGTGCTTCTGTGTATTATCTCATCTGATTCCTACCACCATAAAATATTATTCCTACTTTACAGGCAAGGAAACTGAGGCACATTAAGTTTAAGTAAATTATCCCAACTAGGAATTGCCAGAGTTAGGAATTTAATCAAAGTCATTTATAACCTTTGCCCTAAGTCAATACACCACACTGTGGGATTTCCTAACTTAATTTGGTCAGAGAAACATTTGTTCGCAGAGAATCTTGTAAAACTAGCGTGTCTCAGAATACATTCTGTTAAATGCTAGGCTAAAACACACTTAACGACTGAGAAACCAGTTTGTTTTTCTCAATACTTTTGCTGTCATAAGTCATGCCATAGACCCTGGCTACCACATTAAATATTGATTGAAGAATGGAACGTGGAGCTCGTCAACCTACAGACCATCAACACACAGGAGTTTCTGAATTTTACGTGTCTCCTCGGGAACAGGTGTGAAAGGTTACCATCACAAAACCAAAACCAGGAGATTCTATCCTAAGGCAGAAATTAGCAATATAATTTGAACTTATGAAGTCGTAGCAGGACTAAATCAACAGGCTCCACCTTAAAGATTTGTTTTTCTTCAGTTCTTTGCATGAGTTATTTTTTCCAGCAAAGAAAGCAATTTGTTCTCAGCGTAGGAAAATTTGAAAAGAAACCCAAAATATGTAAAGGAACAGAAAATAAAAATCTTAATTTCTTCCACTCAGAAGTAATTTCTGTCAACGTAGCTCTTTCTAGAATTTTGAGGACCTTATTTTTCTTTTCATCCTTGGACTCTTGCCATACATATAATTTTTATTACTATAATTATTTTTTTCATGCCATTAAAACTCTTCATAAACATCTTTATTTGCAAGCCTTCAAAACATTCCACTTCAGGGAGGGATCATAATTTACAGAATCTTTCCACTCGTGTTGACTAGTTAGGTTGTTGCTCATCTTTCACTGTTTTAAATAATTCTGTGATAAACAGCTCTGGATGATCACAAAATGCTAACCTAGTCCATCCTAAAGGAAATCAATCCTGAATATTCATTGGAAGGACTGATGCTAAATGTGAAGCTCCAATACTTTTCCCACCTGATGCGATGAGCAAACTCAATGGAAAAGACCCTGATGCTGGGAAAGACTGAGGGCAGGAGGAGAAGGGGACGACATAGGATGAGATGATTGGATGGCATCACCGACTCAGTGGACATGAGTCTGAGCAAACTCTAGGAGATAGTCAAGGACAAGGAATCCTGGTGGACTATAGTCTATGGGGCTACAAAGAGTTGGACACAACAAAGAGTTGGACACAAGGTTGGTCCAGGTAGAAGTTACACAGTGAAATACACACACACAACCATGTCAACCAACAGGCTACCATCTCCAGCCACAGTGAGGTGAAGAAAGGATAAATGTGACACAACGAGAGATCAGTGGAAATGAATCCACAACTTTAGCAAATAAAATAGTATCTGAAATATGAAGCATCTAATAAAATCACAAGGTTTTAGAATAGAAGTTAGAGGCGCAGCTGTTACTGAGAAGCATGGTCTTATAGAAAGAAACAGACATGGAAAGTTCAAGAAACCAGGTAACAGAAATGGACCAGTCTGTAGCTAAGGAACCAAAATGGAGACTATTCCCTTCCTTCTGCTATTTGGATACATGACGAATAGCCACTGTTCTAATGATTGTTCCTGTATGCAGTGGGCACTGGATATGATTCTAGCCCTTAATCGTTTGAAACACCGGTGGTGCCCACATCCACCCCCTGAACATGTGCTGTATGCAGTGTCTACGCAAATGGCTGAACCTGCTCCACCTCATTTAGCCCTTACCCCAAAGCAAGTACCATTATGTGCAACTGACTAAAGTGGAAACTGAGGCTCAAAAGTTGCGTAGCCTGCCCCTGGTCCTCCAGCAACAAGTAACTGAACCAGAACTAAAAAGAATCTCTGTTCAGGGTCTGTGACCTTCCACAGTACCATGTGGAAATTCAACAAATTTCCTCTTTGACAAATTCCATGCACAAAAATGGAAACATCTCAAAAGCATTTGAAGTCAACAGAACACAGATTTCTAAATATATTTTGAAAGGAAATATTAATTGAAGCTGAATTTTAGCCATCTCAGGGACTCTCCAAGAGAAGTCTTCAAGGTGACAAAATGTTAGAGCTTTAGAACTACTCATAAACATTTTTCAACTTTGGGACATCTAGTCCAAGAAAATGATCTAAAAGGCAGAACACGTGGTATGTAGTAGGATGCTCATCAGAGCACAGTTTTATAACAGCAAATAAAATGAAAATAATACAAAGAGCCAATACTAAAGAAAATTAAGTCAGTTCATTTAGTGTACTATTTTGAAATCACTAAAAATTTTATGTAAAAATTATCATTATATGAAAAATACAAACAAATCAAATGAATAATGGAAAGTTGAATATAAAATTTTACTGCACAAGGAATACATTTGAAAAGTACTTATGCAGAGAGGGAAAGAGTGCTCTAGAGAGTAAAGCAAAATTTAACATGGGCTTCCACCAAAAGTTAGGACCACAGTACTGATTTCTGAACTCTTCTTAATTTTTATTCTTTATCAGTTTTATGAGAAAATAAAACTAATAGGAATTCCAAACAAATAAAGGCCAATGTACTCATTCATGCACATATTAGAGCCACAGTGAATTATTAATAGAAAGTTAAAAACTCTCACCTAGGTATAGTTTAATCTTAGTGCAGATGCAAACAATTTAGACTGAAAAAATAAAACATATAATAGCTAGATAGCAGTAAGGGCACGGAGAAGGCAATAGCACCCCACTCCAGTACTCTTGCCTGGAAAATCCCATGGATGGAAGAGCCTGGTGGGCTGCAGTCCATGGGGTCGCTGAGAGTTGGACACGACTCAGTGACTTCACTTTCACTTTTCACTTTCATCCACTGGAGAAGGAAATGGCAACCCACTCCAGTGTTCTTGCCTGGAGAATCCCAGGGACGGCGGAGCCTGCTGAAGCAGCTGCCGTCTACGGGGTCACACAGAGTCGGACACGACTGAAGCGACTTAGCAGCAGCAGCAGCAGCACCAGTAAGGGCAAAGTGAAACGTCAAGACGCATGGAAAGTTTAAAAAGAAAGATCAGAGAAGGCCTCACTGACCAAAAAAATTTATTTTTTTTTTTTTTTTTTTCAGAAAAGACCTAAGGGAAGCAAGAAGCCAGTTACTCATGTATCTAGGGAAACAGCACTTCAGGGAGCTGGCACAGTGAGTGCAAAGGTCCTGAGGCTATGCTGGAGTGTTAAAGGAACAGCAAGACAGGAAACGTGGCCAGAGCAGACAGTAAGAGCCATGGGTCTGAGGCAGGCAAACCCAAGGGCCAGCAGGAAAGTGATGGGGAAGTAGAAGAAAAGGTGGTGTCTGAGAGGCAGCTGGGGGTCTGATCATGAAGGGCCTTGTAGAATTCAAATCTCCGGCTTTTTCGGTGACTGCAGTGGGAAGTCACAGAGGGCTCTGAGCACTGGACTACTGTGATCTGAGTTACAATGTAATGGGATGACCCTGGCTGCTGCCTTAAGATCTGGGTGTAGCTGCTACAATGACTCAGAGAAGATGCACAGACCAGCTGGGAGCGGAGTGCAGGAGGGCCTGCTGCAGACTGTGAGGGGTGAGAGGTGGGAGAAAAACACGACAGTCAAGGATGACTGGATCAAAATTTCGACCTGAAGAATAGATTATATAAAGCACAGATTATCCACGAGCCCCTGGCAGGAGCCATTCAGGAGGAAAAAAATCAAGATTTCAATTTTAGACACAGAGCTAACAACCATGTGTAAAATCTTCCACCTCACTAAGCAATAGCAATCCCAGTGTAAATAATGAGATTAAATGTTTGCCTTTTTAATTAGCAAAGATGTAAAATATGAGAACTTACCTTGTTGACTAGGATGCAGGAAGCCAAGCAGTGGCATACATTTTCTGAGAAATAATTTGGGGATAAAAATCAATACTCCTTGCCATGTTCATAAATTTCACCCTGCTAAAGTTTCCCTTCAATTAGTCTGTTCCAGGGAAAATAGCAAAAAGTACAGGCAAAGATTATGTATGCAGTTACGTTCTTATTTCTAAAAATGAAAAACTGGAAGGAGCCCAAACATCCAACAATAGAGATACAGCTAAAATACTATTATGTGCTCACCCACACAACAGAATACTGCACAGCCATTAAAAATTTTCATAAATTGTTAAACAAAGTTTTTAAACGGAATGGCAATACACAATGTAATACAGTATAATATGCTATAAAAAAATGAATACTAAGAAAAAGATTTGGCAAGGAATTATTAAAGCATCACAGTTGTCCCTGGGTGCTGACAATACTTGTTTCTTCTAATTGCAGTTTTTCAAAGCATTTTAATTTTAACATTATGAAGAAAAACAATTTTGTTTTTATTGGCAATGGCTATTCTACTCTCACATGTAGTGATGGAAAATGAAACACACTTCAACCTGTGTTAACACCAATCCCAATATAATGCTCCCTGCCTTGTGCTGGCCTTTGCTCTCAAAGGATGAAAGAGTTGAACCATCTAGAAGAAATGAGTGGTGGAGATAGTTGGAGGGACTGAGGCCAGTCACTGGAATTCTAGCCACCTTGACTTGAGAAGCTGAGAGGTGAAGAATTACCCCCAGAACCCAATATTCCTCCTGGATCTGATGTCAGGAAGCATCCCAGGTGATATTTAAGCCAGAGTGGACAAAAGCCAGGAAGTGACAAATGGAATCTGGACCTAGGACTTCCAGAATTCCAGACTCCCAGAATTTCCCAACAGATGGCTAGTGGGAAAGGTCCCCCTACATATATCAAACTACCGCACAATTGCACTGATCTTACACGCTAGCAAAGTAAGGCTCAAAATTCTCCAAGCCAGGCTTCAACAGTATGTGAACTTCCAGATGTTCAAGCTGGACTTAGAAAAAAGGCAGATGAACCAGAGATCAAATTGCCAACATCTACTGGATCATCAAAAAAGCAAGAGAGTTCTAGAAAAACATCTAATTTTGCTTTATTGACTACACCAAAGTCTTTGACTGTGTGGATCACAACAAACTGTGGAAATTCTTTAAGAGATGGGAATACCAGCCCACCTTACCTGCCTCTTGAGAAATCTGAATGCAGGTCAGGAAGCAACAGTTAGAACTGGACATGGAACAACAGACTGGTTCCAAATAGAGAAAGGAGTACGTCAAGGCTGTATATTGTCACCCTGCTTATTTAACTTACATGCAGAGTACATCATGTGAAATGCCAGGCTGGATGAAGCACAGGCTGGAATCAAGGTTGTTGGGAGAAATATCAATAACCTCAGATATGCAGATGACACCACTCTTATGACAGAAAGCAAAGAAGAACTAAAGAGCCTCTTGATGAAAGTGAAAGAGGAGAGTAAAAAGTTGGCTTAAAACTCAACATTCAGAAAACTAAGATCATGGAATCTGGTCCCATCACTTCATGGGAAATAGATGGGAAAACAGTAGAAACAATGACAGCCTTTATTTTCTTGGGCTCCAAAATCACTGCAGATGGTGACTACAGCCATGAAACTAAAAGACGCTTGCTCCTTGGAAGAAAAGCTATGACCAGCCTAGACAGCATATTAAAAAGCAGAGACATTACCAACAAAGGTCTGTCTAGGCAAAGCTATGGTTTTTCCAGTAGTCATGTATGGATGTAAGAGTTGGACCATAAAGAAAGCTGAGTGCTGAAGAATTGATGCTTTTGAACTGTGGTGTTGAAGAGACTCTTGAGGGTCCCTTGGCCTGCAAGGAGATCCAACCAGTCCATCCTAAAGGAAATCAGTTCTGAATATTCATTGGAAGGACTGATGTTGAAGCTGAAACTCCAACACTTTGGCCACCTGATGTGAAGAACTGACTCTGGAAAACACCCTGATGCTGGGAAAGATAGAAGGTGGGAGGAGAAGGGGACGACAGAGAATGAGACGTTCAGATGGCATCACCAACTCTATGGACATGAGTTTGAGTAGGCTCTGGGAGTTGGTGATGGACAGGGAGGCCTGGTGTGCTGCAGTCCATGGGGTCACAAAGAGTCAGACACAACTGAGTGACTGAACTGAATTGATTCTCCATATCTGATTACTTTCAATATCTAATTGGTTTCCTCATCCTCTACCATCCTCCAGGTGATATCTGATCACCCTGGCCTGTCTTCAGCAAGAATTCTGTTAGTTCAGTTTCTTCTGAATTCTCCCTTAATCTTGACATACCTACAAATAATTTTCCATCCCATGATCCCCACCATTCTCCTTGACTATAATTTCCCATTGCCCATGCTATATTAGAGTTGAATCTGAGCTTTCTCCTGCAATGCCAGACCCCACCGCAGTGGCCTTTACATTTTTCAAGATGTCCCTCTCCTTGAATAATGTCTTCCTTACCACACTTTAGCAAGTGTCCTTGAATAATTCTTTTCTTTAACAATATAACCTCCTGACATAGAATATGTCTTAAAGTAGCCTTGAAAGTATTACAGTGGTGTGGGTCCTCTGGGGCCCTAAGACACCCTGATGTTCACAAGGGATCCCAATCTCCTGCCTTTCTAGCAGAGCATCCTTGCAAAGAATTACATGGAACTTGGGCTGTTGTACAAAGCTGCCAGGTGTGTCTTAGGCAAGGAAATAGGCAAGAGCTATTTTGATCATTTAACCTTGAGTGGATGAGAGGAGAGAAGTAGTCTTGGAAAGACGGAAGGGAGGTATACAGGCTGAACAACAGGTCAACCAGAGAGAGGCTTCACCTCCTGTGCCTGCTCTGGTCATTGGAGAGAAGCTACAGGGGTGCCTCCAGGAGTATTCTGAAGCTGACTGGGCTCAGTGGGTGGTTCATGATGAGTGAATGATCCCTGCCTTCACAGCTGACTGGGCAAGCCGGCCTACCGCAATGACATCTTAGTGGCTGGGGTGAGACGGGAGGATAAAGAGGGACTAACAAGAGGGCTGGACTATAAAAGGGCATGACTGGGTGCAGGAGGGAAGTGGACAGGGTGCTGAGACAGGGTAGTGAAACATAATATTTTTGTTGCATTCAACTTATTTTCATGGTCATGAAATTTTCGTGCGGTTGATAAACCGGCACGAGGAAAGCCACACTCAACGTAACAAATGGTAGGAGGCTCATTTCTTCTTTCAACAAATATACCACGGGGACTTCTGCATATTGTGCCATGCCACATTCCAGTTCCTGAGTATACAGAGAGAAACATGAGGGATGAAGTCCACACAAATGAGGTCGACTGCCCCCAGGGTACAGTTCAGAAACTCAGCATTCCTCTAGCCAGACAGAGCAGCCCATCCTAAGAGCATCACTGCAGATGCAGAAGCTCCCCTTTCCCTCATCTCCTTGCCCTCCTTCCCCCAGTGACCCAGCCCTTCCATAACAATTTAAAAAAGAAAAACACTGCCCAGGAAAATTTTACAGTGAAAGAATAAAAATCTTCCTTCTGACCTACACTTAGTTACAAAAGGTCCAAGTAGCCTACCATATCAATATCTTTTCCTATAATTGTGGCCACTCTAACCATGGCAGATTTATACATGCCGGGTTTATCGTCATCACTATCTTGCAACCTGTAATTACCATGTACACAGTTCATCAACTTAAAATTCAACATCTTTTTAGCACATTTTCCCATAGCATTAGCTGGTAAGATACAAAATGCAGATTTTGTCAGTATAGATCAGCCTTGTGAATATGCAGTATTTACTAGTGTAGTGTAAAGCCTGACAGTTGTTGGGTTTTTTTCTTTTTGTAATGCAAGCGCCTGACTTAAGCTTTGATTGCTGAGACATCCATTTCAAAAAGGCACCCACTTCAAAGACGGCTATCTCAAACAAACACATTGCCAGCCACGTGGCGAGATAAAGAGCCAGGCTTCCTCCCTTGACTGAGGCTCCTTTGTTTTAAAGATCTTGGTTGATTTTGATAACGACTATTTGGGCCACATGCTTCATTTATTTCTCTTCTGATACTTTAAGTTCCTGCTTTTATGTTTTAAATTCACTAATAAAGAGTGAACCCACAAACCCCAAGGCCTCCACCCTCAATAAAAGCAGAACCCCAGGTCCACATCCTTCACCTGTGACCATGCTGTGTGGCTCCATGTGGGCTAAGTGATTTCCAGGTCTAAGTAATAAATGAGATTATTAACTATAAAAACAACAAAAATAGTGTACTAGAACTAAATTTGGTTTATCATTCAATTTATCCAAAGATAATTGTTTTCAAAAGAAGAAAATAAAATTGGACAAAACAGTTAATCACTGAAATGAATTAAGAGCCTATTTAGATATGTGTCCATGCATGCTAAGTCATTTCAATCATGTCCAGTTCTTTGCAACCCTATGGACTGTAGCCCTCCAGACTCTTCTGTTCATGGGATTTTCCAAATAAGAATACTGGAGTGGGTTGCCATGCCCTCCTCCAGGGGGTCTTCCCAATCCAGGGATCGAACTCAGGTCGCTTATGTCTCCTGCATTGGCAGGCGGGTTCTTCACCACTACAGCCATCTGGGAAACTCAAAGCACATAAGCAAATATAATGCTTTTCCTTAAACACAACTGAAATTTAAAGAAAAATAACAACAAAGTATATCCTATATAGAAATAAAAATATATGACAAAAAGGACAAAAATAGGAGAATGAAATTACAGTAAGAGTCTGCCATGATTCATGAAGTGACATAACACTCATTCAAGGCAGACTGGGATCAACTGAGAACACATACTATAATCTATACAGTAACTTTTTAAAAATAGCTAAAAAGCCAATAGGCAAAATAAAGTGGGATATTAAAACATATTATATTTATAAAAATTTAAAAGGGAAAAAAGGGAGCAAAGAACAGAGGGAAAAAAATAAACAAATGCAAAGGCAGAACTACACTCAACACATCAAAAATTATACTCATCATAAATGAACTAAATACTCCAACTAAAAGGCAAAGATTTTTAAACAAAGCGAAAGAAGAAGACAACTATATGCTGTTTAAATTGATGCTTAAACTCAAAAAACACAGTAAATTAAAGTGAAAGACTGGAAAAAAGCTTTACCATGCAAACATACGTGCATGTGTGCTAAGTCACTTCCGTCGTGTCTGACTCTTTGTGCCTCTGTGGACTATACAGCCTGCCAGGCTCCTCTGTCCATGGGATTCTCCAGGCAAGAACACTGGAGTGGGTTACCATGCCCTTCTCCAAGGGATCTTCCTGACCGAGGGGTCACCCACATCTATGTCTCTTGCTTTTGCAGGTGGGTTCTTTACCACTAGGACCCCCTGAGAAGCCCTACTATGCACACACTAAGCATTAAACAGCTGGTATGACTATATGTAGCCATGTAGAATTCAAAGCAGCAGTATTTCCAGAGACAAAGAAGATGATTTCATAATGATAAAAGTGTCAACTCATCAAGAAGACAAAATAATCCTAAATGTGCATATTAATAACATACTGCAAAATACATGCACATTGACGAAACTAAAAAGAACAGAAAAATTCACCAACAAATATATATATTAAAACTCCTCTCATTTTTTTAAGGCAGAAAAACTCATTAAGGATACAGGAAATTTGAACATCCCTAAGAGACACTTATTGGGCTTCTCAGGTGACTCAGTGGTAAAGAACCATCTGCCAACGCAGGAGACATGGGTTTGATCCTTGGGTCAGGAAGACCCCCTGGAGAAGGCAATAGTAGCTCACTCCAGTGATCTTGCTGGGGAAATCCCATGGACAGAGGAGCCTGGAAGGCTACAGTCCATGGGGTCGCAAAAGAGTCAGACAGGACTTAGTGACTAAACCACAAGTGACATGTATAGAACACTACACCAATCACTATAGGATGTGTATTCCTTCCAAGAGGCTATGGCAAGTTGACCAAATGCCAGAGTTTCGATCAACTCTGAAAGACTGAAAATAAACAGACCTGGGAATGGGAGTCTGACACAAATGAGAGAGCTGAGTCTTTCAAATTTGCTCCAAAATTGTCAGTGTTTGCTATTGAAACGGCAGGTGTGAAAGACAGGGCAGGACTGGCAGGACTAGTTAAGAGGGTAGATGCCACGGGGAAAGAAAAGTTAGGGTGACTCCAAAGTTTCGGCTTTCACTGCTGGAAGACTAGAACTGCTATTTGCTAATGTAGGGAAGATGGAAAGGATCAGATTTAGGGATCACACAGAGGGGCACCAAGACTGAGATTCCTACCAGATATCTACGTAAAACCTTTGGATTGGCAATTAAAATTTTAAGTCTGCAGGGTACAGGCTGTACTTAGAAAAAAAGTGATGGGGTTGTCAGCAAATATTGTACTGTGTACGTGCTAAGTCGCTTCAGCCGTGTTAGACTCTTTGAGACCCTATGCGCTATAGCCCACCAGGCTCCTCTGTCCATGGGATTCTCCAGGCAAGAATACAGGCAGGTTCTTTACCACTAATGCCACCTGGGAAGCCCCAGTATATACTAGTGGTTTTTTAAATAGCTGCTTCTGCTAAGTCGCTTCAGTCGTGTCCAACTCTGTGCGACTCCATAGATGACAGCCCACCAGGGTCCCCAGTCCCTGGGATTCTCCAGGCAAGAATATTGGAGTGGGCTGCCATTTCCTTCTACAGTGCACGAAAGTGAAAAGTGAAAGTGAAGTTACTCAGTCGTGTCCGACTCTTTGAGACCCCAAGGACTGCAGCCCACCAGGCTCCTCTGCCCACGGGATTTTCCAGGCAAGAGTCCTGGAGTGGGTTGCCATTGCCTTCTCCATTTAAATAGCTATTACACCTCAAACCAACACCATATCTGAGACCCTCTGCCTGACAGACCTCAGTCAGGAATTTATATCAACATCTAATACAACGTTCCTATTATTTACAAACAGATAAACACTTCTTGGGATTCCCAGGTGGCACTAGGGGTAAAGAACCTGCTGCCGGTGCAGGAGACATAGGAGACATGGGTTTGATCCGCGGGTCAGGAAGATCCCCTGGAGGAGGGCATGGCAACACAGTATTCTTGCCTGGAGAACCCCATGGACAGAGGAAGCTGGCGGGCTACAGTCCATAGGATTACAAAGAGTCAGACACAACTGAAGCAGCTTAGCAAACACTTACAGAAAGATGGGGAGTAGGTACATCTCCATCAGGGAGAACTCAGAAGCATAAGCTAAAACGCAAACCAAATTGCCAACCTGCATACCAGGACCTGATCTTGTATCTTATTTGCTGGCTAATAAAGAAGAGTCACACAGCATAGCTTTGTTTCTCTCCCTATCCTTTACACCACAGAAATTCAAGGAACTGGTAAACAGAAGCTCTGAAAGATTTATAGCCTCAGTTTAAGACCAAGATACCTCAGGAAGATTTGTTATATTCTAAAAGAAATATAACATTTGTTATATTCTGAAAGAAATAAAATGCCAATGCAAATCACTTTCAAATGTAACTGAAAAGCACATGCGTGAAAGGTGCATTCTGCTAAGCTCTCTGATTCTCTAGGAAGATTGATGGAGTAATTATACTCCGGAAAGGAAAGCTAAGAAACTGTGTTGGAACTTATTAAATATGACATGCAGTGACTTTGTGATTTTGTTTAAAAAGTGCACTTAAGATTAATTACATTTTAAATGGGATTTATAAACACCTTACACCACTTAAGTGAACTGCAGAAAATTCTACTGTGCCACGATTTTGTTTGAATTTGATAAGTTATATTGCCTGCAAGTGGAAGCTCACTGGAATTATTCACAGGGTAAAGGGACTAGATTTGTAAAAACACCGGTAGGTGTATTTGTGTTTATCTGTACATCATTATATAGTGATAAATGTGACTGTCTACACATATGCCAAGATATCCAATTATGGGCATTTACAGCCTTCCTCCTTTCTTTGCAGATGTTTTATACTGTCTTCCTAGACACCAGTTTCTCCCCCTGCCAACCCACCCTTCAGTCTTCAGGATGACCATTCTAAAACGGAAACTGATCACATCATCTCTTTCCAGTTGGCCATCCCTACTCAGCAGAGCCTGGACCTGCCCTCCTCTTTCGGCTCCACGGTCCTGTGAGTTTTCTCAACACCTAAGTGAGAAAGGAAAGGGGTGGAGTCTGCCAGAACACGTCAGCCGGTGCCTAGTGCCCATCTACCCCAGCCTGTGACTGACTTGTCCTTCCAGGGGATAAGAGGAGACTTTCGTGGTGAGGGCCCCAGTGGCCTAGTGCTTGGACCTGTGCCCACATTTGCAGCAAGGATTTCCAAGAGTATTGGACAGACGAGACCACGTGGAACAGCACTGACACTTCAATGGTGTCGAGTACAGAGACTAGGACTTTCAACATGCACAGAAGACAAGGAGATGTTTAAGATTAAAACCATCGGTGTCACGTCACCTTCTGCTACGAGGGCTGGCTTTGGGGGCATGCAACCACACGAAGCACTATGCTCAGAAGCACCTAGCACTCAGCTTAACGCTCTGGAGTTGATATCTTTCACCCTGGAAGTGTTACTTTGTAGGAAGGGATTACAATGGGCATAGTCATGTATGGATATGAGAGTTGGACTATAAAGAAAGCTGAGCAATGAAGAATTGATGCTTTTGAACTGCAGTGTTAGAGAAGACTCTTGAGAGTCCCTTGGACTGCGAGGAGATCAAACCGGTCAATACAAAAGGAGATCAGGCCTGAATACTCACTGGAAGGACTGATACTGAAGCTGAAACTCCAATACTTTGCCCACCTGATGTGAAGAACTGACTCCTTGGAAAAGACCCTGATGCTGGGAAAGACTGAAGGCAGAAGGAGAAGGGGCCGACAGAGGATGAGATGGTTGGATGGTATCACCGACTCAATGAACAGGAGTTTGAACAGGGTCTGGGAGTTGGTGATGGACAGGGAAGCCTAGAGTGTTGCAGTCCATGGGGTTGCAAAGAGTCAGGCATGACTGACTGACTGAACTGAATGGAAAAATAGGCGTACACATGAGCAGAGGCTACACACTCAGTATGTGTGTCCCTCACTCCCACATGGTATTTGTAATGCTCCACGAGCACAGAACTCTGGTGGACCCACAAAGTGTGGAAACTCAGCAAGATCCAGGGAAGTGTATTTTGTCTACGCCAGAGTAAGCAGGGGCACTGATCACCCTTGGAGACAAAGGATTCTGTTCCAACCAGAACCAACTTGCTCCAAACACAGAAAGAAGCAAATGTATCCTAAGAAACTGTAATGAGCAAGGGACCTTGGTCATATTCTTTCCTTCATGTGCTACTTCCCTGTGTCAACAAATCACTGATGCTGAAATGATGACACGCGAGGAAAGGGAAAGACAAGTCAACCATAGCTTGTCTTCCCCTCTGACTCACCTCACTCATCAGTCAGTCCAAGGTAGGCAGCATTGGTAGAAAGTGCACATATGAAGGAGTGAACAGGAAAGAGCTGAGTCTGTTTTCCTCCATGTTTCTGTTGTTCTGGTAAGAACAAGATACATGTGCATACATGCACTTTGATGTATGAACTGGGCCGCTTCCATGATTCTGCACAAGAGTTCAATGCTCTTGCATTTGTATTTGAAATTGGAACTGTACAATACAGAGATGGTGAAATTCTTGCTAATAATTTAAAATGATTTTTATTTATCTAGGCTGCTATCAAAAAGCAGGTAAAAACACCATGACAAACCAAGAGAGAGAGACCATGAAAGCAAAGAAAAAGTTTTATAGTTTAGTACCTTTAACAGCATTTCTTCTCGTTTTCGAATGAAGGACCGCACCTTTTTATTTTGCACTGAGTCTCACACATAATGGAGCCAGTTCTACCAGCTAAGAACAAAAAAAAATCACGTATGGACGTGTGTGTATGCGTGCCCCCACCAAAACTCATGCATTGAAACCCTAACCCCGAGTGAGATGACAGAAGTTGGAGATGAGATCTGTGAGGGACGATGTGTTGCAATGAGGTCAGAAGGGTGGGGCCCTATGATGGGATTAGTATCCTCACAAGAGGAAGAAGAGCCTAGAGCTCTCTCTCCCTCCACCAGATGCAGACAGGAGGGAAGACAGCTGTCTGCAAACCAGGAGAAAGATCTCATCAGCACCTTGACCGTGGACTTTCCAGGGTCCAGAATGGTAAGAAATAAATGTCTGCTGTTTAAGCCACCCAGCCTGTGGGGTTTGTCGTGGTGGCCCCAAGACACACAGCATGACAGCCTAGGGCCTTCAGTGCCCGGCCCCGGCCTAAGGCTCCAGTCCCATCCCTATAGTTCCCTCCCCCATGTCTGCCCCCCCAACACCCACTCCCCAACTTGCCCTGAACCCCTCCCCTCCACCCATTCATTCACCTCTGCAGGGTGCTGCCCCCTCCACCCCCACCTTAAAGGGCCTCCCCAGCCCCACTTTCCTTCCCTCACACATTACCTCCCCTTCAATGCCTCCTGTCCCTCCCTCAGGACTGGATTCAGAAACTGCCTTTGCTGGAGACACTTCCCAGAGCTGATCTGGGGCCTCCTCCAGAATGTTGCATTGAAGTTACTATCTAATAGTAAAACTAGGTGAATTCCTTTTCTAGGGCCACCCGAACAAAGTACCACAAACTGGGGGCCTTAGAACAACAGACATGTATTTCCTTGCAGCCCTGGAGGCTGGAAGTCCAAGACTGAGGCGTGAACGGGGAGGGTCTCCTCGGAGGCAGTGAGAGGTTGCTGAGCCGTGCCCCTCTCCCAGCGCCTGGCGGATAGTCCAGGTGTCGGGGCGCCTCGGCTGGCAGCCGTGCTACCCGACCTGCCCCTTCCCATGCACACGCCACTCTCCTTGTGCGTCTGTCTTTGGGTTCCAGTTTCCTGTTTAGGGGAGACTGGGGCCCACACTAATGACTTCTTTTTAACTTACCTACATCTGTGTCTCTGAATAAGATCACATTCTGAGGTATTGGGAGTGGAGGCTCTGGCATACTCATTTTGAGCAACTTGATTCAATACACAACACCAGGCATCCAGAAGTTATTTTTTCTGTTTTCCTTTTAACTAATGATTATCAAAAATTATAACTGTACAATATTGAGAGGTACAGAACAAAATACAATTATTAGAGGACAGCTCCTCTACGATATTGCGTTGGCCTCTGCCGCACATCAACACAAATCCGCCACAAGTATAGCTATGGCCCCTCCCCCTGAATCCTCCTCCCATCTCCCTCACCACCCACCCCTCTAGTTTATCCCAGAACACTGGGTTGAGTTCCCTGTTTTACCACTTGCTATCTATTTTATAAGTCCCCTCAAGCATCTAAGATGAAGGATTCCCAGGAGGTCCCGTGGTTAAGACTCTGCCTTCCAACACAACGGGTGCACGTCTGATCCCTGGTCAGACAACTAAGATCCCACATGCCTTGGGGCCAAAAAACATACAACAGAAGCGGTGTTATAACAGATTCAATAATGGGCATTTTCTAAAAGACAAGGGCCTGATATCTAATCCTCTCTAAAATCCCACTCCAGCCCCCAAGCCCTCCATGGGGGCTGCCGAGAGATTTAGCAAAAGACTCGAAAGCTGGCTTGATACATGTCAGTGGCATCAACCACCGATGAGAGGATGGCTATTGCTCACTCACTGGCTCCGCACACCTTGCCAGAGTCAGTCTTCTGAAAGCAAGCCTTAGCCTTCCTGACAGCTGCAATGAGGACTCAGGCAAAGAAGCTTCAAGGGCAGAGTCTGTCTGAACTTCAGGGCTGTTTCCCAGGAGAATGGAAATGAGGAATCCCTACTGATGATTCCGGTTGCAAGCAGGAGTCAGAACCGCGTTCTTTTTCAGGCTGAATGAAGCAGCAGCCCTCACCTCTTTCTTTGCCCGTATTTCATGCTGCCAGGTGTTGAGTCAGGTGCCCTCCTAAGTACTGTCCACTCTAAGAAGCATCATCTCATTCTGTTCCCATGGCAACTGTGTCAGAATGCATTCCATTCTGCAGAGAAGAAACTGAGGCTTGGGAAGGTCAAGGCACGGTCATATAGTCGCTCAGTCATGTCCGACTCTTTGCCACCCTATGAACTATAGCCCACCAGCCTCCTCTGTCCATGGGATTCTCCAGGAAAGACTACTGGAGTGGTTGCCAGTTTCTTCTCCAGGAGATCTTCCCAACCCAGGAATCGAACCCAGGTCTGCCACATTGCAGGCATATTCTTTACCATCTCAGCCACCAGGGAAGCCCCATCGTTAGTTAATATGTAGAAATATCAAGATTTAAACCTGTGTAATTCCCTAAAACCTTCCCTTTTAACCCTTATGCATGACCTTCTCCAGTCACAAAACAATCTAATTTTGAGATCAAACCATCAATCCTAAAGGAAATCAACCCTGAATATTCACTGGGAGGACTGATATTGATGCTGAAGCTCCAGTACTTTGGCCACCTGATGCAAAGAGCCAATTCACTGGAAAAGACCCTGATGCTGCAAAAGACTGGGGGCAAAAGGAGAAGAGAGTGACAGAGGATGAGAGGGTTAGATAGCATCACCAACTCAATGGACATGAATTTGAGCAAATTCTGGGAGATTGTGAAGGATGGAAGAGCCTGAGGTGCTGCAGTCCATGGGTCTGCTAAGAGTGGGACATGACTTAGCGACTGAAGAGCAACAACAATACAACATGTATTACATGCCAGACTACATAGTAAGCAGTTTACATATAGTAAGTCATTTACTCTTCAAGAACAGTTCATGAAGTACCACTGAATCCCCATTTTACAGATAAGGAAACTGAGGATCAGGGAGGAGAAGAAACTTACAGAAGATCACTCACCTTGTGGGTAGCAGAACTCCATGGAACTCCAGGCAGCCTGATGCTAGGGTCTGTACTCAGCCATTGTGCTGTGGAAGGAGCTTTCCTGCTGGAAGACTCTAGGGTGGACCTGCCAGGGCGCCTGCTGTCTCCCAGAGACACATAAGCCCAGAGGGCAATATATTCTCTTTAAGCAGGACTGGAAGCTGGAGTGTGACTGAAAGAGTGTCAAGTTGGAGCTCCAACACTGGTAGCAAAGTACGGGGCTCACTTCCCTTCAAGGACCTGCCCTCCTCTTCCAGCTAACACAGAAACGTCTGCTGTGCAGACCTCCCCATGACCCAACCCGGCATTCACACAGCAGCTCCCCAGAGCTGCTGGGAGTTCAGTCATTACAAATCCACTCCAAAAACACCCACTGAGCAGGTCACAAATGAAGGGTTCTCCAAAGGTTAATGATACCTTGTTGCACTGGACATTCTCCTTGTGTGTCTACCTTACCTTCTCTCAACTTGATCTTTCTTCCTATTTGTAGAAGTCTTAACCCATTCTTAATTTAAGCTAGAAATAGAAATTGCCTTTGTAAAAAGTTCTACTAAAGTAAAATCAGTCAAGATACAGAAGATTAAGTAAATAACAGTACAGGTAATACACAGCTGAGGTAAAAAAAAAAAAAAAATTCCACAGGTGGGACACAAATGGCTGAGTCTTGAGAAAGATTACCATGAGGGAAAGAGCTTTTCTGTTATTCAGAAAGTATAAATCAGTCAGTTCAGTCACTCAGTCATGTCCCACTCTTTGCAACCCAGTGGACTGCAGCACATCAGGCTTCCCTGTCCATCAACAACTCCCAGAGCTTGCTCAAACTCGTGTCCATCAAGTTGGTGATGTCATCCAACCATCTCATGCTCTGTTGTTCCCTTCTCCTCCTGCCTTCAATCTTTCTCACCATCAGGGTCTTTTCCAACGCATCAGTTCTTCGCATCAAGTGGCCAAAGTACTGGAGTTTCAGCTTCAGAACCCAATGAATATTCAGAACTGATTTCCTCTAGGATGGAATGGTTGGATCTCCTTGCAGTCCAAGGGACTCTCAAGAGTCTTCTCCAACACCACAGTTCAAAAGCATCAATTCTTCAGCACTCAGCTTTCTTTATGGTCCAACTCACACCCATATATGACTACTGGAAAAACCATAGCTTTGACTAGACAGACCTTTGTTGGCAAAGTAATGTCTCTGCTTTTGAATATGCTATCTAGGTTGGTCATAGCTTTTCTTCCAAGGAGCATGCGTCTTTTAATTTCATGGCTGCAGTCACCATCTGCAGTGACTCTGGAGCCCAAGAAAGAAAAAGGCTGTCAGTGTTTCCATTGTTTCCCCATTTATTTGCCATGAAGTGATGGGACCAGATGCCATGATCTTAGTTTCCTGAATGTTGAGCTTTAAGCCAGCTTTTTCACTCTCCTCTTTGACTTTCATCAAGAGTCTCTTTAGTTCTTCTTCGCTTTCTACCATGAGGGTGGTGTCATCTGCATATCTGAGGTTACTGATATTTCTCCCGGAAATCTTGATTCCAATTGTGCTTCATCCAGCCCAGCATTTATCATGATGTACTCTGCATAGAAGTTAAACAAGCAGGGTGACAATATGCAGCCTTGACGTACTCCTTTCCCGATTTGGAACCAGTCTGTTGTTCCATGTCCAGTTCTAATTGTTGCTTCCAGACCTGCATACAGATTTCTCAAGAAGCAGGTCAGGTGATCCGGTACTTCTATCTCTTTAAGAATTTTCCACAGTTGTGATCCACACAGTCAAAGGCTTAGCTTATGAAATTACCCAGCACATAAAAAAATAACCACAGCACATTTCAAAGCTCTCTCACCTTCTGAGACAGCCCACGCTCTGTCTGTGGAGCATGCTTCTCTCTAAATAAAATGAATTCTTACCTATTACTTTGTGAATTCTTTCACAACGAAGCAAGATCCTTAAATTCACTGGCAACACGAGGACAGACACTTTGTAAAGCAGTGGGACTCACACAAGCGACTACAAGAGTCACAGGGCCTGTCAGCACAGAGCCTCCAGTCTCCTGAGGGCATTAAGGAAGGATTCACATGAAAAAGCAGAGAACTGCAACCATGATAAATGTCATGAAGGGGCAGGTGGTAATTTGATGGGGGAAGGGGTGTCCCTGGGGATCTTGGCACCTTGAAGAAAGATGAGTGGGAGGTAACTAAGCCAAATGGGGAGGAGGGTAGCATTTCAAGCAGACAAGCGGTACCCACTCGTTCCTGGGGACAGGAGTGGGTATGGAACTTACAGGAATCTGAAAAAAATGTTCACGTGGCTATAAATAACAGCACTGGTTATAGGAAGAATGACATCCTAAGGGAACTAAGAGTGACTTAGAGAGTGACTAACTTTGTACAACAGTGACCACACGTCAGGTATTCTAAGACCTCTAAGTGCCCTGAGCTATTTAACTCACACGAGGAATAGAACTCATGCAAGATGAAACGAAATGGGAGAGGTGGGCAGATTCCAGACCATATAACCTTGGAGGTCATATTACATTCCCAATATTCATCCCAAGAGGGACGAAAACATTAAGCAGGACCAACATGGTCATATTAGTGATATGAAGCTGTGATTCTGGCGGTCGGATGGGGGACATACTCGAAAGGAGAGAGGGAGGCGGCAGCCTGGGGAGCCCATGAGGGGGTGTTGAATGGAGATAGTGGTGGTGTGGCTGAAAAGAAGGCATAGATTGGGGAGACATTTGGGAATCAAAATCACCGTAGCCAGATGCCTCATGGGATTTGCGGGGGGCTTCCCTCTATGGGGTCGCACAGAGTTGGGCACGACTGAAGTGACTTAGCAGCAGCAGCAGCAGTAGTAGGGAGATGGAAGGATGAAGGAAAACCTCAGAGATTTTGGCTTCTGCAACCAGGTAGATGATGGTTTTATGCACTAAGCTGGGAAACTCTGAAAGAACATGAGCTTGATTGAGGTCATTTTGAATCTGAGGTGTTAATTCTTTTGCAACATGCAACATCTAAGTGGAAATATATACACCGGCACACAGATCAGGAGACCAGAGAAAAAACATGAATTAAAGAAATAAATTACTGAGTCACTGTTGTAGAGGAACTGTTCTTGTTCAGCCGCTCAGTCGTGTCCAACTCTTTGAAACCCCATGAAAATCACCACGCCAGGCTTCCCTGTCCTTTGCCTTCTCTGAGTTCGCTCAAACTCATGTCCATTGAGTCAGTGATGCCATCCAACTGTCTCATTCTCTGTCGTCCCCTTCTTCTCCTGCCTTCCATCTTTCTCAGCATCAGTGTCTTTTCTAGCGAGCTGGATCTGCAGGGTCTTCTCCTAATGAGTTGTAGAGGAATAGGCACCAGCTATTCATGTACCATCTCTCAGCTCCAGATCCACTGCTTTGTGACACTGGACAGGACCCTGTAGACAGTTCCCAGCTGGTTTCATGTTCGGCATGGCCAACAGAGGGCACAAGAGAGATGCTGCCAGGCCAGAGTAGGAGGAAGGGATGTCCCTTTTTTCTTCCTGTGGGCTGCCTTCCACATGCAGCAGTAGGTCAGCATGCATGGGGCCTGGCAGCCCTCATATCAGTGGTCCTCGTGAACAAGCTGTAGGCAGCATCTTCTGGCAAGTTTCTATGCCACCCAGTAGGATGCCTGTTCTTCTGACAACCAGGCAAGGCCCTTGACAAAGAGATCTGAAACATCGCCTGGATGCAGAAGGGGGCTGTCTTCTAGGTATTTCTGAGTCCTTTACTTGTTCATTCACCCTCAACCCAAGCAGGAGCGGCTGTTTTACTGGAGTTGCTACTTCTGGACCTCCTAGAGACCTGACTCCTTTTCAGCTAAACCTTTTGACTAGATGACAGTTCTTTGTGCTCCTGTTCAGTTGTTAAGTCGTGTCAGACTCTTTGCAACTCCATGAACGGCAGCATACCAGGCTCCTTTTTCCTTCACTGTCTCCCAGAGTTTGCTCAAATTCATGTCCATTGAGTCAGTGATGCTATCCAACCATCTCATCCTCTGTTGCTCCCTTTTCCTCCTGCTCTCAATCGTTCCCAACATCAAGGTCTTTTCCAATGCATCCGCTCTTTGCATCAGGTGCCCAAAGTACTGGAGCTTCAGCTTCAGCATCAGTCCATCCAATGAATATCCAGGGTTGATTTCCTTTAGGATTGACTAGTTTGATCTCCTTGCTGCCCAAGGGACTCTCAAGAGTCTTCTCCAACACCACAGTTCAAAAGCATCAATTCTTCACACTCAGCCTTCTTTATGATCTAACTCTCAACTGTTCTTTGTACTACAATTTCCCTTTTGACATTACTTTGGTCTCTTGATTGCACTCAGACTGTACATGACTAAACATAGAGGGTTGACAAGATCACCTGGGCAGACAGTCCAGATGGTTAAGGAAGAAAGAGCTCTGAGGGCTTGGACTTGAGGAATTCCAAGATTTACTGCAAGTGGGAAGAGACTGATCTTGCAAAATAGATGGAGAAGGAAGAGCCAATAAACATCATAAAGGACTTAAAAGGGCAATCACCAAACCGGAGACAATCTCAACAACACATGTAACTGACAAAGAACATGTAAAGATCCACAAATCAATCCACATCTTGTATAAGAGGTATAGGCGTACATCTTGCAGAAAGATGAACAAAGCCATAAACAGACACTTCACAAAAGTGGAATCTAAATATATGAAGAAACCTCAGCTGTGTTAATGAGGAAACGCAATTTACAAAAAAGCAAGATGCCATTTTATGCTCATTCAACTGGCAAATACGAAAATGTCCGTAACAGCAAATAATGGCATAGAGGAGAAAGTGTGCTGTCCTATAGGGTAGCTGTGAGCCACATGTGGATCCTGAGCTCTTTAAATGTAGCTAACAACCAGCTCAAATTAACATGCTGCAAGTGTAAAATATATACCTAATTTTAAAGACTCAATGTGAATAAAAGGATGTAAAATATCTAAATAATTTTGACAGTGAAATTATAATATTTAGTTATATTTATTAAGTTCACCTAATTCTTTTTATGTATAGAAATCTCAGAATTACAAATGTGGCTTGCATTTGTGGGCTTCATCATAATTGTTTAGATTTAATCTGATGTAGAGCAAAGGAAGTATCTATACATGGGTGATCAAAGCATAACTTAGGGGACCACTTTGGAAAACAATTTGCTATTATTTTTACAAAGTTGAACAAATGCCTGTTCCATGACCCAGCCATTCTCTTAATGGTATATATTCTATAGAAACTCCTGCATATGTGCACCAAGTGCTAAGTTGTGTCCAACTCTTTCTGATCCTAGGGACCATAGCTTGCCAGGCTCCTCTGTCCATAGGATTCTCCAGGTGAGAATACTGGGGTGGGTTGTCATGCCCTCCTCCAGGGGATCTACCCGACCAGGGACTGAACTCACATCTCTTATGTCTTCTCATTGGCAGGGTTCTTTATCAGTCACTAGCACCACTTGGAAAGCCCCATATGCACCAAGAGATGTATACAAAATTGTTCATGGCAGCATTGTTCACAATAGTCAAAAACCAGAAACAGCACAAATGTTCACTGTCAGTAGGAAGGATAGAATTCATGGTACAGTCACATGATGGAACATTATCCTCTAATGAAAATGAAGACAAAACACCTACACCCAGCATAGACGAATCTTAGAGACTCAGTCTTGAGCAAGAACTGCAAAGTACACTAGAATACATAAAATGTGGTACCGTTTTCATAAACTTCACAAAGCAATAACATTTAAACACTGTATAGTTAGGAATGAGAAAGCGTAGGAAAGGAGATGGAGTCGGAAAAACACGCCCAGGGAGCTTCCAAGGAACAGGACAGGCTCTGTTTCCTCAGCTGGATCATGAATTTATGGGTGCGCTCATTTTCTTATTTCCAAGAAAGAAATCAGATGCTTACTTACAATCATATACTAATTTTAAGAATCAAATAATCATAGTGACCCGACTCAGAGGTATTTCACTAAAGTGAGTCAGCCAAACGTAGTGAGTGGAGGAATGAGTTATCACAAGAAAGTCAGGACAGCAAGTGAAGATTACTTTGGTGGGCAGTATGGTTGTGAAAGTGAGGCATGTGGGGTGGTAGGCCGAAGGTGACATGGGTGCCAGGGAGAGCTCATTTTTAAAACAGAAAACATGGTGGCTCAGAAAGTAAAGAATCTGGCTGCAATGCGAGAGACCCGAGTTCAGTCCCTGGCCTGGGCAGATACCCTGGAGAAGGAAATGGCTACCTATTCCAGTATTCTTGTCTAGGAAATTCCACGGACAGAGGAGCCTGGTGGGCTAGAGTCCATGGGATCGCAAAGAGTAGGACATGACTGAGCGACTCATGCTTTCACTTTCACTTTCTTTCACACACAGATAAACACTGAGAAGAAGACCGGCTTCTGGCTGACTCATGTAAATGTTCCTGCTAATAAGAACTAGAAAAACTATACACAATATATTTTTTAAAATCTATTTGAGGCATTCATGGAGCTATCAAAGGAGTGAGGAGATGCAAGTTGAGTATGAAAAAGGAGCCCAAATAGATGGGACGGAGCACTGGAATCACTCTTTCTCAAGAAACATCTGCCACATTTGAAAGCAGCTTTCAGGAGGCTAAGGAGCAAAACAGGCTTGTGGGTCTGGAAGCCCTGACAGGCTTTAAGGATAGCACACATGCTAAAAATCAAACTCTACCAACAAAGAAGAAGCCTGGTAAACCCTGCACATCCTGTAAGGACACCCAAGAGCTTTGTTTCAGGAGTGCGTGTGAAATGGATGAAAATGGTCTTTACAGGACATCTCATCATCTCAGTCTCCATGAAGATTGAGATCTAAAGCAATTCCTGGCACGCCAGCTTCACTTTAGTTGCCCAGTCATGTCCAACTCTTTGAGGCCCCGTGGACTGAAACACGCCAGGCTTCCCTGTCCATCACCAACTCCCAGAGCTTACTCAAACTCATGTCCATCGAGTCGGTGATGCCACGCAACCATCTCATCTTCTGCCGTCCCCTTCTCCTCCTGCCTTCAATCTTTCCCAGCATCAGAGTCTTTTCCAAGGACTCAGTTCTTTGCATCAGATGCCCAAAGTACTGGAGCTTCAGCTTTAGCATGAGTCCTTCCAATGAATATTCAGGACTGATTTCCTTCAGGATGGACTGGCTTGATCTCTTTGCAGTCCAAGGGACTTTCAAGAGTCTTCTCCAACACCACAGTTCAAAGGCATCAATTCTTCAGCACTCAGCTTTCTTTATAGTCCAGCTCTCATATCCATACATAGCTAGTAGAAAAATCACAGCTTTGACTAGATGGACCTTTGTTGGCAAAGTAATGTCTCTGCTTTTTAATATGCTATCTAGGTTGGTCATAGCTTTTCTTCCAGGGAGCAAATCTCTTAATTTCATGGCTTCAGTCACCGTCTGCAGTGATTTTGGAGCCCAATAAAATAAAGTCTCTCACTGTTTCCATTGTTTCCCATCTATTTGCCATGAAGTGATGGGACCAGAAGCCATGATCTTTGCTCTTTGAATGTTGAGTTTTAAGCCAGCTTTTTAACTCTCCTCTTTCACTTTCATCAAGAGCCTCTTTAGTCTTTGCTTTCTACCATAAGGGTGGTATCATCTGTATATCCAAGGTTATTGATATTTCTCCAGCATCTTGATTCCAGCTTGTGCTTCATCCAGTCCAGCATTTCACATGATGTACTCTGCAATAAGTTAAATAAGCAGGATGACAACATACAGCCTTGACGTACTCATTTCCCAATTATCAACCAGTCCGTTGTTCCATGTCCAGTTCTAACTGTTGCTTCTTGACCTGCATACAGATTTCTCATGACTCCAACCTCAGTTCAGTTCAGTCGCTCAGTCGTGTCCGACTCTTTGCGACCCCATAAATCACAGCACACCAGGCCTCCCTGTTCATTACCATCTCCCGAAGTTCACTCAGACTCATGTCCATCGAGTCATTGATGCCATCCAGCCATCTCATCCTCTGTCGTCCCCTTCTCTTCCTGCCCCCAATCCCTCCCAGCATCAGAGTCTTTTCCAATGAGTCAACTCTTTGCATGAGGTGGCCAAAGTACTGGAGTTTCAGCTTTAGCAACATTCCTTCCAAAGAAATCCCAGGGCTGATCTCCTTGCAGTCCAAGGGACTCTCAAGAGTCTTCTCCAACACCACAGTTCAAAAGCATCAATTCAGCGCTCAGCCTTCTTCACAGTCCAACTCTCACATCCATACATGACCACAGGAAACACCATAGACTTGACTAGACGGACCTTAGTCGGCCAAGTAATGTCTCTGCTTTTGAATATACTATCTAGGTTGGTCATAACTTTTCTTTGAAGGAGTAAGTGTCTTTTAATTTCATGGCTGCAATCACCATCTGCAGTGATTTTGGAGCCCCTCAAAATAAAGTCTGACACTGTTTCCACTGTTTCCCCATCTATTTCCCATGAAGTGATAGGACCGGATGCCATGATCTTAGTTTTCTGAATGTTGAGCTTTAAGCCAAGTTTTTACTCTCCTCTTTCACTTTCATCAAGAGGCTTTTAGCTCCTCTTCACTTTCTGCCATAAGGGTGGTGTCATCTGCATATCTGAGGTTATTGATATTTCTCCCGGCAATCTTGATTCCAGCTTGTGTTTCTTCCAATCCAGCATTTCTCATGATGTACTCTGCTGCCTCCAAAAGCAGACAGAATACCTTTCTGAGGAAACATAACATCATCCCAAGCCTCACATTATCGATCTGTTGTTTTCTAAATAATGCCTAGCATGCAACAACAACAACAACAAAAGTAAGAGAAAACAAGATGTCTAAAAGGAAACAACTGGCAATAGAAATAGAAGGTTGCCAAGTAACAGAGTTACCAAACACATCTTCTAAGGAAGCATGTCTGATATGTATTGCTGTTCAGTCGCTAAGTCGTGTTTAACTCTTCGTGACCCCATAAGTAATTAAAAAGCAGGTTTTGAGAATTTCAGCAGAGGTACTAAACAGGGATGATAGAACTGAAAAGTGCAACAATGAATATTAAGAACCTGGAAGTTATACTTCACAGCTGAGAGACAGACCTGAAGTGATTACAGAAGAAACAGGGTAGAAGAAATTACTCAGACTATAAACAAAGAAAAATGAATTTTTAAAAGTACATAAATATCACCAGAGCCACATGGGCCATAGTGATAGGGCCTAGTATCTGTGTAATTTGAGTTTGATAATGTGAGGAGAAAGAGAAAATGTCAGAAGTGATACTAGAAGACAAAATAAGAATCCTGCAAAATAACAGTACCATTCAAGCACAGATACAAGAAGCAAGAGCCCCAGCACATAATGGCCAGAACACCAGACCTATGCCCCCTGTAATTAAATTTCTAATCTAATTTCTGATTTAGATTTTATATACAATTCTCAAAAGCAGCAAGACAAATAAAACATAGCAGCTGAAAAGGAGAAAAAAATAGTACCAACAGTTGTCTTTTAAAGCAGAAACAGAAACCACTATACAACAGAATCATATATTCAAAATGCTGGAGAAAAAAGTTGCCAACATAGAACTTGAAATCCAGAAAAATAATCACTCATAAAGTTTGCATGCGTGCATGCTAAGTTGCTTTGGTCATGCCTGACTGTTTGCAATCCTATGAACTGTAGCCTGCCAGGCTCCTCTGTCCACGGGATTCTCCAGGCAAGAATACTGGAGTGGGTCACCATGCCCTCCTCCAGTGGATCTTCCTGACCCAGGGATCAAACCCACATCTCTTGCATCTCCTGCACTGGCGGGCAGGTACTTTATCACTACTGCCACCTGGGAAGCCCATAAAGTTGAAATAAAGACGTTTTCAGACAAATAGAAAGTGAGATTTGTCACCAGAAGACATACACTAAAGAGAACGCTAAAGAAAATACCTCAGGCAAAATGAAGATAACTCCAATGGAAACTTCCAAGTGAAGGAAGAAATAATGAGCGAAATATGTGAGTAAATATAATCAATGATCTAAGATCCTATCTCAAAAATTCCTCTGGAAAAAGAACAGTAAGTTAAACCAAAAGCACATGTCTGTGTGTGTTAGTCGCTCAGGCATGTCCCACTCTTTGCAACCCCATAGACTGTAGCCCACCAGGCCCCTCTGTCCATGGAATTCTCCAGGCAAGAATACTAGAGTGAGTTGCTATTTCCTTCTCCAGGGAATCTTGCTGATCCAGGGATCAAACCCTGGTCTCCTGCATTACAGGCAGATTCTTTACCATCTGAGCTACAGGGGAGTCCAAAAATACATAGGAGAAAATTAAAATAAGAACATAAATCAGTGAATCATTATCAAATAATAAGAAAGCCAAGGCTATTTTTAAATTTAAAAAAAAATGAATGAACCCAAGCAAGACCAACCAAAAAGTAAATAAAAGAGAAAGTAACACAAATTACCAAACACAAATTACCAAAATCAGAATTTAAAAAGAGGTAACATCACAGAGCCTACAAACACTGAAAAGATTAAGAGGATCTTATGACTATTATCCCAATACATTTGAAACTTAGAAATAACAGTCCTACACAAACTCCTACTGAGAACTGCAAGAAATGCTATGCTTCCAAATTCTTTTAATGAGGCCACTATAACCTTGGTACAAAAACTAACAAAGATACTAAGGGAGTCAGGGAGGAACGCACTGGGAGTTTGGGATGAGTAGCTGCAAACTATTATGTATAAGATGGGTAAACAATAAGGTCCTACTGTAGAGCTCAGGGAACGATAATCAATCTCCTGTAACAGACCATAATGGAAAAGAATACAAAAAGAATATACACATGTATAACTGAGTCACTTTGTTGCACAGCAGAAATTAACACTACCTTGTAAATCAATTATACTTCAATAATTTTTTTAAATGACATTAAAAGTGTGCTCTTTCTTATTCTTCTCTACAAGAGTTTGTGGAAGGTTATTGTTATTATGTCTAACATTTGGAAGAAGTCGCTTATGAACACATCTAGAAACTTTCCTTTATAAGAACTTCTATTATAGGTTTGTTTCCTTAATAGATAGAAAATTATTCTAATATTTAAATTCTCCTTGTATTATTTTTGGTTAGGTTGTGTTTTTCAAAGTAGTTATTTTATCCAAGTTTCAAATATATTGGAATAATGTTCATAGTATCTTCTCATGAAAAACTTATAAGCAAAATATTAGCGAATCAAGTCTAATAACACACCACACCATGACAGAGTAGGTTTTAGGCCAAGAATGAAAGATGGATTTACTCTTCAAAAATACTCTAAAATTTTGATTCTTCACCTAGTCAGGAAAAGGAGGGAATTCCCTGGTGGTTCAGTGGTTAGGACTCCAGGCTTCCATTGCTGGGGGCCCAGGTTTGATCCCTGATTGGGGTACCTGCTCCAGTATTTTTGCCTGGAAAATTCCATAGAGGAGCCCAGCAGGCTACAGTCCATGGGGCCACAAAGAGTCGGACACTACTGAGCACAGCACATTGGGGAGCAAACATTCCACAAGCCACGCAGCATGGCCAAAAGAAGAAATAGTAGAAAATCCACATATTATCTCAACAGATGGAGAAAAGGCTGGGTCATGCTGCAGTAACAAGCAGCCCCAAATTTCAGTGACTTCAAAAAGCTGAAGTTCCTGTCTCACTGATGCCATGTCCCAGGTCAGGTGACTTGGTGACTGGTGTGGCCTCCATCTCAAGTTTCACTCACTCTGGGAGCCAGGCTGAAGTAAGTTCCACCATCCAGAACATCGTGCTTGCCCAGAGCAAGGGACATATGAAGTGACATCTAGTTCATAAACACTTTATCCAAGATGTGACTGACACACATCACCGCTGCTCACAATGACCCAAGTGAGGCACATGGTACCATATAACTTCAAGGGGACAGGGAAGGGTCACTCTTTGTCTGCAAGGAAATAAAGAGGGATGGGACATGGGTGAACAGTGCTAAAGCCCCACATCCAGAGAACAGGGGCCTTTATATTTCTGACTTCACAGACAGAGAGATGGCCAGAGGCTAGAATCCTCAAAGCATAAGGAGGAGGTCATAAAAACCAAGTGCTGAAAAGAGTTAGCCTCCAGGACCAGTAACAACATCGGTCTCCACTTCTTCCTTGGTTGGCTCGGGCTAAGAAGCCTGGTTTTCCCTTCTTGGGTAGCTCTGGTACCCTGAACTGTTTGTCCCTGCTACTGTTTGCTGGAGAATACTCCTTTACAGCGTCAGGACCCTCACTGTTCCCCGTAGGACAGTTTCTCTGTCTCTGTCTGCAACTGCTCAGAGTCCAGATTTTACACAACTGACTACGGCTAAGAATATTTTGTTCCTTCCAATTCCCTCAGGAAAATGCCTAAGCTCAGTGCCAGCTCAGGCTGTTTGATCCTCCTAAAATACTGGTCCTTTTTCTCTCAAGGCATTCAAATGCTTCCCTCAAGACTCAACACAAATCCTGTCACCATCTCAACACCCTATTTACTCCAGATCATATCCTGAGAGCCATCTCCACTCAGCCCATCCTTTTATGTGCCATAAAGCAGGAAGTCTGTCTCAGCCAGAAAGCAGTAGGGGAAAACTCTGCATTCTGGCTCAAAGGGAGGAGAAATGATAGCCCACATCACCTTATACAAGAGTCTGATACCTACCGATCACTACAGGTTGCCATTTTTAGAAATTTCATGGGAGTTCTTTGAAATTGAGAATTATAGTCCCAGAGAAAGCTTTACAGACAGTTCTCTACTCAAGAAAGTGTCAAGGTTGAAATTAAGGGACAAGAATATAAAGAGCATTCTAGACTCTAATCCAAGTCAGTTTTCCAAACCAACTTCATTAATATGTCTGGAATTTCCCCATTTGATTCCCAATAGCTTCTGGACCCAGAAGAATGTCAGAAATTGGCCCCCAGTAAGTTCTTACTCTCATCTCTCAATCAACAAAGAGTGGCCAAAGGCCTTCAGTGGCCCCTTTCTAGGCCTTGAAAACACAAAGGTGAGAAGGAAAGAACTGCTGCTCTTTAGGAAGGCTAGCACAGAAATGGACATGCAACCAAACAAACAATGAAATATGGTAAGCCAAAGGCTTCCAAACCATGTTTCACGGAACACAAAAATAATAAGCACTGGTGGGGATGCTTCTGTTTGTGTTTACCTGCCTGCCCCAGGACCCACTTCCCTTCTTCTGTTGATACGCCAATATCCATTGAGAATATTCCTCATAAATCTCAATCCAAAAGAAGATGTGGTACATATAAACAATGGAATATTACTCAGCCATTAAAAGGAATGAAATAACGCCATTTGCCGCAATATGGATAGAACTAGAGAGTGTCATAGTGAGTGAAGTAAGTCAGACAGAGAAGGGAAAATATTGTCTGACATCCCTTAGGTGTGGGATCTAAAAGAAATGATACAAATGAACTTACTTACAAAACAGAGAGAGATTCACAGACTCAGAGGATGAACTTACAGTTGCTGGTGTCGGGGGACAGGGGAAGGATGGGGGAAGGGGATGGAAATGTAGACTTGCTATATATAAAATGGATAACCAACAAGGACCTACTGTGCAGCACAGGGAACTCTGCTCAAAGTTATGTGGCAGCCTGGATGAGAGGGGAGTTTTGGGGACAATACTACTACTACTACTAAGTCGCTTCAGTCGTGTCTGACTCTGTGCGACCCCACAGACGGCAGCCCACCAGGCTCCCCCTTCCCTGGGATTCTCCAGGCAAGAACACTGGAGTGGGTTGCCATTTCCTTCTCCAAGGCATGAAAGTGAAAAGTGAAAGAGAAGTCGCTCAGTCGTGTCCAACTCTTAGTGACCCCATGGACTGCCTCCCACCAGGCTCCTCCGTCCATGGGATTTTCCAGGCAAGAGTACTGGAGTGGGGGTGCCATTGCCTTCTCCGTTGGGGGACAATGGATACATATATATGTATGGCTGGGTCCCTTTGCTGTCCACCTGAAATCATCACAACATTGTTAATGAGCTATACTCTGATACAAAAGAAAGAGTTTTGTTTTGTTTAAAAAAAAATCTTCTTAATCCAAATGTCTCAAAGGGAACCAATGCCATCCCCTGAATCCAAGGGTGGATATGTGATCCAGCTCAACAAGTTAGAGCCTACCTGTTCACGGCCTTGACCCAGGACCTCAACAGAATCCATCAGAACTAACCCTAGAATGTTCTCTGCAATGATGGTGAAAAAGATACCCCCTTTCCCACACTTGGAGCTGTGGGGCTGTGAGCCTGGGGGTGGTAAGGGCTCCTCCAAGGGGAGAAAGCCCACTTGGAGCCTCACAGAGGAGAGGATTCAAGAAGGAAGATTTCTGATGATATTATTCAGGAACCTGGTCCAGCCACAACTGATGAGATTTACACCTCATTCACTGATTGGGCCTCTATTGCATGCCAGGTGTTCTTTTGGGCCTCGGGAACACAACAGTGAATCAATCACACCACATCCCTACTTTAAGGAGCTTTTAACTCCTAGTTGTGGTGGTTGTTGTTTGGTCCTTCAGTCGTATCTGACTCTTTGCAACTCTTTATAACTCCTTAGGAGGAGACAAATGCATGAAAAATATGATGTCCATGTTAACAGGATCATTCGAGTTGCTGCATGGAGCTGCCACTGAAAGGAGGAAGAGGAAAAGTAAGGAGGTTATTGTTATAACCTAAGCAAGAGAGGTGACCCTGGCTTGGACCAGAATAGCAACGTTGAGAGGGAACCAGAGCCAATTAACTGCTTTCAAAGGAACTCATGCTGCTTTTCGGTCACTTGCAGCTGATGGAGGCTGGCATGCCCTATTCCATCTCGTTTCAGATTCCATCCACATTAAATACACTCACTTTATGCGCCACCAAGAAGGAAGAAATGCTGCCAGTTAGCTGATGGTGGGATTCTTTCACATCCCTTGAAAGAGCTCCTTTAGACCTTTTATGTATGTTAGCAGGAACAACTATGAACAACACATGCAAATAATAAAACTATATCACAAGTACCACCATGATTAGCAGTCATCATAAACCACACCCCAGTTTCAGAAATATTTAAACATGGGGAAGTGTGTGCCTTAGAGTCAGTGAAATCCAATAGTATGCACACATTTGTCTGATTTTATAGAGATGATTGAAACGTGGTATATCCTTATGAAATCCATACTTACTTTCTAGCAGGGCTGAAAGGTATAAATGCATCCTATAGTTCACTTCTATTTTACCTCTCAGATTGATTTATGGCCATTTTCTTAATCCCCCACATACAAGAGGAATCAACATGAATTTTTAAATGAGGCATAGATCTTCAAATGTAATTTTCACATCTTAGACTCCTACATTAGACACACACATGAGGACACCAAGCCCTTAAGCCCATATCCCTTACATGGCATCTCTCCACATCATGACAGCAAAGCTCATTCAAAGCAATTCTGCGGTTCCTCAGAATATTTTTCACCTCCACCTTTGCCCAAGCCATAACTGGTATTAATACAAGGATGGAAAGCAATGTATAACATAAGTGAGCTTGCTCAAGTGCTAAAAGACTGAAGACAAAGTTGGGAGTGAATCCTGCAGCATTAGAGATCTCAGTCACTTTGTGAATCACAATGACAAGGACACCCCGGGTTTAAAAGACTGTCTAAGTGAAGTATGATTGCAACTTCAGGGAGTGATTTTTTTAATTGCCTTCATCATCTGAACGTGCACAGAGAAAAGCAACTTTTGTCGTATATATATTTAAACAAAGAAGATATTTTTATGTTCTAGGCTGCATGTAAAGTCACCTGGCCCAATAATTATACAGAAATAATATTTCCTTTTAAATGTCCCTTTAACTCCTGAAAATCTAAAATGAGAATACCCACTGCTGGTTACAAGGCTGTAAAATCAATACCTTCAAATGTGGGTGGCAGGCCATAAGTTGATACAACATTGATTTTTTTAAAAACCCTTTGGAAATATAATTTAAGAACATGTTTCTGAAATCCTAGAAAGTATTCAATTCTTTTGATCTAATAATCTCACTCCTTGCATCTAATTTTAAGGAATCCACTTTAAAAAGGAGAAATGCTTTATGTATAAAATTTTCAATCAACTTATTTATAAAGATGAAAAACTAACAGCCTGCACGTCTAACAACAAGAAAAGATTTACGTAAATTATGATAGTTCCATCAGATGGAATATTACAGCCCATTAAAATATTAACTTTGAAGACATTATAACAACATAAACTATTTAAAATATGATGCCAAGAGAAAAAGCAGAAATCATTTTATTGTGACAAGTGTACCCTAATGTAAAAACGTCTAGACATAGATAAGGAGAGTAAAGGAAACAAACAAACAAAGTAAAAACAGTTTTGCCACAAATCTAGAAAGGGAGATGATTTTGCTTTCATTCCCAGAATGTGTATTATGATATGACTGTTCAACAAAATGTTTTTTGAAGATGGTAGCTGATTATCGTAAATGATCAAGTGCATCCAAGGTGTATTGTTACTACCTTCCTATGGATATTTGCATAAAGAGACGGCTATCATATTGTGACGCGTGTGCTAGTCTCATTCTGCATTGGCCCTTCATATCCGTGAGAGATGAATTTTCCTGTAGGTTTCCAGAGGTGGCACAGGGAACAATGTCAAGTATCAGACGCTGGAGTAAACAGGCCTGGGGGTGAGTCCATTCCCACACAGGCCATGGGACCCTAGGGAGCTTTCTGGAGGGCTCTGTAACCCCTCTAGTAAAATGCAGGTGCGGAGACCTCCCTGGCTGAGCTGTGATAATGATTCCCAATTAGGTATGAAAAGGAGTCCACACACTAAGAGTCTAGCATCACTAAGCTAGAGTTTTTAATATTACCTGGATACAAGACGGTTATGATGTAATGATGCAATGGCAAATTTCCAGTTAAGAGTTTAGTTTTAAATTACTTACAAATCAGGTTTGTTGAGGTTGAGGAGGTATCTGCATCTTCAACCACTCAACAACTCTGGTTTGCAAGAGCATGTTCTTTGGCTGGACCGCGTCACTGCCCTGTTTAAAATTCTTCCATGACCACTGGTGCCCATAAGGTCAATTCCAAACACGTGGCCACTGGGTCCTTTAAGATCAGCCCAGCACTCAGGGACTGAGGCTTCCCTCCTCACACGCCACATTGCAGGAGTACTAAAGTTCCTACAACCTCCCCAGTGAGCCATGTTTATTCCCATCTGCCTTTGCATATTCTGTCCCCTCCCTCTGAAATACCCTTCCCCTCTCTACCAACGTCTCCCTCCTGGGAACTCCTACCATTTCTGCAAGGCTTAGTCTAAGAGGAAGTCTTCTCTGACCCCTCCTCCCTGTACCAGGGTTAGGGTCCCTCTTGCAGGATACCAAAGTCCCTTGAGCTCCTTGCATCATCCTGGCTATCTATCTGCCCCGCAAGCTCCCTGAGGGTTAGAACCTTGCCTCCCGCCTTCCTTGTAGTCCTGTTGCCCAACACAGGGGTGAGTGCAGAAAAGATGATCAGTAAACGCCTATGAAATAAATCAATCAACTTGCACAGGTGCTGAGAAATAGGCTGGCAAAACCAAACAGGTTAATGTTTCACTGAGCTGGAAACTGGTAAAATGAGAGTCCTAACTTTGGGCTTTAACCAGTTGACCTTGAGCCTGACCATTTCTGGAATGAGGAATAGCAGGAAAATCAAAAGGCGGCTCTGCTAGATATAACTATTTTGCCAATAAATATTTTAAACCAAAGTTCCTGGAATAAAGAAAAAAGACAGTTGTCGATATAAGGGATGGAAATTTCCTCTGTAAATAAAAGAAAGACATTAACAAAATTATCTAAATTACCTTTGACCCAGGCTAGTACCACGAACCTCTAAAATCGGGAGTGATAAAAGTGTGTGCTTTTCTCTGGAAAGGAGTCCACGGCCTTTATCCAAGTATCCTGCTATAGACTAAACTGTGCCCCCGCCAAACTTCAGATGCTGAAGCTTCAGCCTTCAATATGACTATATCTGGAGAGGACTTCTAAGGAGATAATTAATAGTCAGTGATGTTATAAGGGTGGGGCTCTAACCCTATGGGATTGGCATTCTTATAAGAAGAGGAAGAGCAACCAGAGATCTCTGTCTCCAGAGCACACACAGGAAGGCCATGTGAAGACCCAAGGAGGAGGCTGTCTACCAGCCAGGAAGAGAGCCCTTGCTGGAAACCCACCATGAAGTCACCTTGATCTTGGACTTCCAGCCTCCAAAACAGTGAAAAAATAAACCACCAACAGATTCTAATGTCTAAGCATCTGTGGTATCTTGTTATATTAATAGCAGCCTGAGCAGACCAGCATTGGTCCCTTCCCCAAAACAGACAGGAAAATTTTGACTTGTTGAAAATAGAAAGGTTTTGACCCAAGTCATCCTCTCCATCTGTCAATGAGTTTGTATCTTCTCACAGGGTCTGAGTAGCTCTGAATGTAACCTCACGGGACAAAAAGGCTTTCAGAGGAATAGGCCTGCCCCATGTCCACCTCAAGCAAGGTGTCCCTAGCAGAGCACACATTTAAATACCGATTTCAGGGTCGAGATCACTTTGCTTTCCATAGAGTAGTTCAGGGTTATTGTGAGCTTGGTAGGGGAAAGAGTTCAGCTACACGGTGACCAAATGCTTTCTGGCACCCACAAGGGCCTCCCCAACCCACCTGTCTACCTGTTCTCTGTCCACTCCTGGCTCCCTACCTACTTGTGCACCAGAATAACAAACAGGAAGGGATCAATCCTCCTTGGGTTCCCAAATCCTACACTGGCCCCACTTACAGCCCTCAGCATGGTCCTCAGTACCACCAGACTGGGAACTCCTATAAGAAAGGGCCAGATGGGCCTGACTCAATTACACTGACTGTACTCAGGTGTTCTTCTCAGAGGAACTGTGGCGGTGAGCATTTGACTACCATCCACCACCTCAGACTTCCCAGGCAAAAACCCACCTGCCAATGCAGGAGATGCAAGAGAAGTGGGTTCGATCCCTGAGTCCGGAAGATCCCCTGGAGGAAGGCATAGCAACCCACTCCAGTATTCTTGCCTGGAATATTCCACGGACAGAGGAGCCTGGCGGGCTGCAGTCCATAGGGTTGCAAAGAGTCGGACACAACTGAGCACGTATAGCCTTGGAAGATCTAGAGACCATGACCAGTGCCTCCAAAGCCTACTGTCTCCAGGGCAAGAGTGTCCAGCCGCCAAGCCAGCAGTGACACATCCCTTTCTTCACCTGTAAAATGGAACAACAAAGGTACCCACCTCCTAGGGTTGCCGTGAGGCCTGAGTGAGGACATATAAAGCCTAGAACGGTGTCTGGTACATGAAATGTGTCCAGTAGTCCTGGCTCTTATTGAGGGCACATGAGACTGGAGAAACCGGTGCAATAGGAAACGGAGCTTTCACAGGCAGAGTTACCAGATAAACAACACTGTGTGCAGAGCTCGGTACTGATTCTATTTACAAGGCACTTCTCACATGGATTACCAGTGGTTAAGTTTCCAACAATCCCCTAAGGTAGAGGGTGGTTATCCTAAGTCTCAGCTCCTAGATGAAGAAAGGAAGGTTTCAGAGAGGTTAAGGAAGTTGCCCCACAGACACACAGCGCTGGGAAAGGGGTTCTGCTGGTCCAGACACCAAGCTCTACCAACCTGAGCCGCAGGAACCCACTTCTGGAGTTTCGACGCGGTTGGACCGCCTACAACACTCCTTCACCTGGGAGGCGGCCAACAGCGGGACGCTTTCCGCCCGGCCTCAAGAGTTTAACCAGGAAAAAGTTTCCCCAGGCTGTTCTGGGCGAACGAGGAGGGCAGCAGGGAACCTGCTGGTGCACCAGATCAAATGCATAGTACACACACGCGCGCGCGCGCACACACACACACACACACGCCGCCTTCTGCAGCCGCCGGCTCTAAGGGGGACCTCGGCTTCCCCGGGGCCCGAGCAACATCCGGACTCGCCTCCGAAGTCCACTCGTCCCTCCTGTTTCCCCACGTGAAGCCTCGGCGTTCTCCCTTCCCCGGGAATCCGCGCCCGGCCCGCGCTGGGCGCCGTCTCCCGGGGCCCCTAAAGGGCGCCGAAACAGAGGAGTTGCCTCGGAGGAAAGCCTCGCGCCCGGCACGGGTCGGGCGCGCAGCCCGCGCTCAAGCCGAGGGTAACGGGGGAAGCAGGGCTGCCCGACCGAAGCCCTTACCTTCCTCATTCTCGTCAAACACCGGGGGCTTGTGGGAGTGGTTCCCGCCCATATTCCGCCGCGGCGCCCGCCGCTGCTACATGCCCGGCCGCCGGGATGCGGGGCGCGCCGCGCAGGGTGCGGAGGCGCCGCGAGCGTCCAGTCCCGCCTGCCGCCGCGCGCCGAGCCGGAGGGGGGCCGAGCTCCGCGCAGGGGCGGGAACCGCGCCCCCTCCTCCGGGGCGTCCCCCTGTCCCTGGCGGCGCTCTCTCGGCGTTCCCGCCGCGCCCCGGCCACGCTAGCTCGTCCTCCGGGCCGGGTTCCAGGCGCCCGCACGCACCCGAGAAAGCGGGAGCTCCCAGCGCCGGGGCCACACGAAGCCGCGCTCCTCACTGGAGACCGGAGGCGGCGCGGGAGGAGGAGGAGGAGGGAAAGGAGGCAATGGGCTCGGGCTGCGTAGAGAGGGCGCGCGAGCGCAGCCCCGAGGGCGGCCTGGAGGAGAGGGCGCTGCGGGCCAGCGGGTCTGGGAGGAATCGACGCGGGCACCCGAGCTGAGCGCCGGGTCCGCCTGGAGGAGTCGGGCGCTCACCTCCCGGCGTCAAGCAAGTCGTGAGCCATCTAGTGTGCGCCGGGCCCCAGCCAAAAGCTTTCGAAACGCAATCCTCTGTCACCTCCAAAAACTACTGTTGCCCATTTTAGAGTCGGGTAGACTAAGGTTCAGCTAAAGGAGCTCTTCGGTTGGTTAGTCGGCGCTGGCTGCGGAGGGAGCCCCTCAGACGCCGCATTGACCTTATTTGCCCATTTGAGCAGAGTCCCAGGCAATTCTGCAGCAGACGCCTTTCCTCTTGGTGTTTTCTAAATGTTTAATAAGTCTGGACCCTCTCGGCCTCAGTTTCTCCCCTGTAGTCTACGAGGGAAACTGAGTCCCAAAGCGGGCGGAGTTTGCCCCCAAATCATTCTCCCTAGGACTGGCTGCGCATGAGCCTCGGGAGTCCCCTGAAACTGAACTAAAGTCTGTTAGCAAAAGGGACGGGGATGCTAAAGACGAGGGTGCGATGCGTGCGCCCCAAGGCTCTCCTGGGACGAGCACAGACTCTCAGAGGGACCTGCAGGTTATCCGCGCGGTGCAGCCCCGCCCGCCCAGCGCGTCAGGCAGCCCGGATCGTTGGCCACATCCTGCCATCTACTGGGCGTCTTCAGCCACCGTCTGTGCTTCGTATTAATAGAAAGCAGCGGTTCTTTTACGTCCCCATTCTTTCTCCCAGCCCCCTAGTTTTGCCTGTCTCTCTGTCTCTCTCTGGGAGACGAGGGGGAGAAGGAGACTGGATGGGTGGTATGGTTCTCTAACATCACAAGAAACCTCCCGCAGACAATGGGAGGTTAGTGAGCCCTGCGAGCCAGCCCCATCCAGGCAAAGTTTCAGGACTGGCCCAAACCACTAGGCCTCATGGGTCAGACAAGCCTCATTCACAGAACTGCTTCCACCACTTACAGTCTCTGTGCAGTTCCAACTTCGAGTTCTCATCTGTGAAATGGGGAGGTTGGTATTAACTCCCCAGCATTGCTATGAGGATTCTACCACATCATATTTATAAAAGTGGGTAACAAGGCCCAGGCACATAACAATGATGTATAAATATTTCTTGCTTTTCATTTTACTGACAAGCATTGGCTGAGAGGCCAGGCTATAGCAAGCAATATAAAGAACCAAGATAAAGCAGGTACGGCCCCCAGATCAAGGCAGGAGAAGGGATGGTGACAGGCATGAGCAATGGGTCCTGTTCCTCCCAGATTTCACCCCACTTTGACACTCTCTAGCAGGCTAACTTAGGTAAATTACTTAACCTCTGCTGGCCTTGGACTTCCCTGGTGGCTCAGAGGTTAAGTGTCTGCCTGGAATGCAGGAGACCAGGGTTTGATCCTTGGGTCGGGAAGATCCGCTGGAGAAGGCAATGGCAACCCACTCCAGTACTCTTGCCTGGAGAATCCCATGGAGGGAGGAGCCTGGTAGGCTATAGTCCATGGGGTCGCAAAGAGTCGGACACAACTGAGCGACTTCACTTTCACTGCTGGCCTCAGTTTGCTCACCCATAACATGGGTATGATAATAATGGTATTTTCACCCTTCCTAGTGTTGTTATGCAGGATAAATGATGTCGCTACCTGGAACACAATAAATACAACACAGGTGTTAGTATTATCTTCTGCCGAGAGATTAGAAACAGATAGTGTAGTAGGAAATATTAGTAGAGAAGAAGAGGCTGAATAACTTGGTTTACGTGGAACACCAATCACCACCTACATAGGCCACAGGCCGCTTTCTGTTCTCCTGAAGGAGAGGTGGCACTGAGGTCTCCCCGGTCTGATCTTAGAAGCCCAGGCAAAATTAGCAGGCTTGGTGAGTACCCACGTACCAGATAGGAATTCAGCCAGAAAGGGAAAGAATGACACAGGGGAAATCAGTCTTTCCAGAAACTGATCCTATTTCTTTATTTTTCAGGTTTGCTTATATACTTTTTGTTATACATAGGGATGAATACAGAGTCATGCGGGGGTCAGCAGACCTGACCCTTGTCATAATCAGGTGCTTCATATAAAATTATACAAAGGTCTTATGGGTTTTACATCATCTTCTGGCCATGAGGCCTGCTGACATTTTGTGGTCCTTTCTGATAACGGTCAGTCAACCAGAAAACTTATTTTTTCCAGGGTTGATTTTTTTCTTAAACCAAGCGCCACCCTCCAAATAAAGTTACATTCCTATAGGGTGAGGGGTGTAGTGGGTTACAATCAAGAAAGGAATTTACTTAGCCTAAGGTTTAACATGATTAATCTTAAAGGTTAATACTTATTTCTCCTATATGCTAGTTACATTCATTATAAGGGCAAGGAATATGGAGATTTAGCAGCAAATATTGGCTCAACATATGAAAACCCTTTGCCAATGTTCCCCTTAAGATCTATTTAGTCTTAAGATGGTGATAAAGTTACATTTTTACATAGCAAGGACACCGTGATTTATAACAAAGTACAGTGATCTATAACAAAAGAGAAAATTCATTAACTCAAAAAGTCTAGTATTGCTAACATCAAGAACTACTATATTTCCTTTTATATATTCCAAATACATTGATTAATATATTCCCAGGTGCCTAAGGATATGGAGGCCTGGCAGCAATCATTGACTCAACAATGAGAAAAGCCCTATGCTAATTAAGACTTTCAAAATACTCCAAACTCTCTGTGCTGTTTATGGTTGAGAGGTTGTCACACAAGCTGGTCTGTCAGCAGAGAGGTTTGACCTGAGATACCCTTGTCACACCCAGGACAGGGAATTAGCAGTAATTATCGGCACAACAAATGAAAAAACCCTTCACCAATATAATTTCTAATCAACCCACTATACTATACTAATAATTTTCTAACTTCTCAAAAGAGCCTGTATTTAGAAAGTTGTAAAGCATCTCGTACCTCTCATGGTTGGGAGGCTGTAAACAGTCACATGGGGCCGGACGAACCTGATTAGGCAGGGCAGAGAACCTTCAGAGGAGTTTGTAAATTGAAACACTCTTGTCACACCCAGGAATTTTTATTAACTGGAGCACAAGTTAACTCCTTCTCCGAGAGAAATGGTGATGGGGAGAGCCCCCCGTAAAGTCAGAGGTGTAGGTGAGAGCATAAAACAGACTCTGGTTTTGGGGGTAGATGCTCAGGAACAGGGGGTGTTCTGAGGCTCCATCCTGCCTTTGCGTATGCCGACTCCTCCTTCCTCATGACCTTTGCCATGGGCGGAGTTCCTCATGCTAGCTCCTGGCAATCCTCCATAAGGAGCTATGGTGTAAATTGTACTCTGGGCTCACAGTTCTTCTCTCCCTGTCCCTGAAATGGCTCACTGGGATGAGGGGGCATGTCTTACTTTCTGACCACTGACATGGAGCGTGCCGTTGAACGTCGTTTGGCCACTGGTCTATGGGAGGAAGTGATGGTGTACCGGTTCTGAGTGAAAACCTCAAGATGTCACATGTTTCAGCTCTCTTGTCCTTCTGCCATCCACCATGAGAAGCTCTGGCCTTGGGTAGCCTCTGAACCCCAAGGGGCACCCTGAGCCCCACAGGCACCCTGAAGCAGAGCTACTGTTGAGTCCTGCCCCAGGGCCACAGGTGTGAGGCATGGTTTGTATCAAAGCCATAGTACCAGAGTCCAGAACCAAGGTCACCTCCAAAGCTGACTGAGCCCCTTTGTAACCATTTCCAAAAGCCCCCTGATCAGCACCAGCAGGCTTTTCAACCCAATATTAGGCAAAAATGCCCACCTCAGTAGTCACTCTATAGCACCCCAACCAGTCACCTAATGCCAACTTTCCAACAGGGATTGTCTTTGTCCCACGGCTATTAGAATTGGCCACTAATCCAGGAAAACTAGCAACTCTCCGTGGTCTGTCAGGAGGCTGGCCCACTGCACTCACAGTGCCCACTTTATCTCTGCTCTTTATTCTTAATAAACTCGCTCCCTTCTGAAATGCTCTGTGACTGGAAATTATTTTCCAACTCATGTTGACTGCTTCAACAGCTACAAGCTCACAAGCAAGAACAATATGTGCTCTTGTTAGCCACTGAGATTGGGGGAAGTGCTATTTCACAGCATTATCATGGAAAAAGTTGATGAATACAGATATTCAGCTAACAGTCATGCATGCAAAGGCTATAACTGCAAACTGTGTGGTCTAGAAGGGACCGTAGGAGGCTGTGAGAACACAGGAAGCAGCTGTCCCAGTTCTGAGAGTCTGGGCGGGTGCAGGGTCCCACGGAAAGAAGTCACGAGCGTTTGTTCAAGAAGGGGACAAAAGAGGATGAGATGGTGGGATGGCATCACCAACTCCATGGACATGAGTTTGAGCAAGCTCCAGGAGGTGGTGATGAACAGGGAAGCCTGGCGTGCTGCGGTTCATAGGGTTGCAAAGAATTGGGTACGACTGAGCAGCTGAACTGACTGAACTTCTTCCTTTGTTGAACAAGCGTTTTCTAAACACTTACTCCGGGCCAGGTCCTGGGGTGGGTGCTTAAGACAGATCCTATGATGAGTAACACAGGATCTGTGAAGTTGAAGTTTAGAAGGCTGGTGCAGGGCAAGGGCAACACCCACAAGGAGGCCCCTCAACAGTCATTGAGTCCAAGTTTGTGCTGCTCGCCACGAGACAGGCCAATGAATCAGGAGACAAGCTGTGGGGGAAAGGAGTAGGACTTTATTTGGAAAGCCAGCACACCAAGATGATAGTGGGCTAATGTCTAAAAAGAACCTTCATCTTTCCCAAGTTAAAATTCAGGCTTCTCTTTTACTCAAAGGGGGAGGGGTGTGGTTGATTGTTCCAAACTGCGTGGTGTCAGAATCCTTTGTTCTTGCAGTTATCCACAGGGTCAGGCGGTTCTGTAAACCTGCAACTTTTTATCTCTGTATAAACAGAAAAGTGTTATACCTCTAAAGATCAGGGCCTTGAGAAGGGGTTATCCTGTTTATCTCATGCTCAGTTCAGTTCAGTCGCTCAGTCATGTCCAACTCTTTGCAACCCCATGAATCGATATCTCATACTAGAGGCAATCTTATCATGTATTTTTTGCCTGCGGCAGTGTGGCATGTGGGATCTTAGTTCCCTGACCAGGGATTGAACCCACACCCCCTGCAGTGCAGGCATAGATTCTTAACCACAGGGAAATCTCAACATTCTTAATTGGTAGCAATAGAACACAAAGGTTAAAGTAAAGGAAAAAGATCCAAGATGGAGTCAGATTTGCTCTTCCTTATCCACAATCAAAGAAGCCAACGGGACGGAGATGGTGTATAAGCTGAGACCAGAAGGACAAGAAGGAATCAGCCATGTGGGAGGAAAAAGGGGTAGCTGGGCAAAGTACTGAAGCCGAGTGAGGAGGGTTTCGGCTGTTCCAGGAGGCTGGAGCAGTGTCGGAGCACAGGGGTGGTCAGGATGGTATCTCTGACACGTCGTATGGAGCGCTCTCTGGGTGCCAGTTCCATGCCAGCCGTTTGCAGGAAGCGTGGCCCTCCAAACAACCTCTTCCCTGGGTCCTCTCCCATTTATAGATATTATTCCAGGCCTGTTACTTCCAGCGCTTTTCATGGATCACCCCTTTTAATCCTCACAACAAACCTGGCCAGTGGGCTTGACCATAACCCCTGTACTGACAGACGCAAAAGCATAGAAAGATTAAAGCCGAGTCCAAACGGTTGCAGAGTGGTGGAGGTCTCAATTCACAGGTGAAACATAGTTATCCGGTCTTAAAGAAACAGTGTAGAAAATAGTGGCTATGAAATTCAGATCATTTTAATTTTCTTTTCAAAGTAGTCTTATATTATTTTCTGTACTATCAATATTTTAATAAGCAGCAAAAACAATGAGAATATTTTCATTTCGAAAAAAACTTGAGGACACTAATCCACACCTGATTTTGTAAGGCACATTTCATGGTTCATCCCTAAGTTATTATGTGTCAAGAGGCGGTGCTAGGAAATCCCCCATTTTGCAGGGGATCCTTCATTTTGGATAAAAAGAAGCTCAGAGAGTCAGATAGCTTGCCCTTAATGCCACCGTTGCCACCTATGGCTATGGTAAAGAGTTATCATGAACTTAGAATCTTAAAGCAGCAGACGTATATTTCCTCACTGTTCTGGAAGTCAGAAATATGAAATGAAGCTATCTGCACAGTGGATTCCCTCTGGAGTCTCTGAGGTGAGGCTCAGTTACAAGCTTCTTCCTGCTTCTGATGGCTCCAGGGACTGCCTCCTTGCCTCAAGGCTGTAGGACCCCATCCTTGCTGCCATCTTCACGCAACCTTCCGTCTCCCTACGTCACCTCCTCCTCTGTCTTTTGTTGCTGTGCTTAGTCGCTCAGTCATGTGAACCCCACAGACTGTAGCCCTCCAGGCTCCTCTGTCCATGGGATTTTCCAAGCAAGAATACTGGAGTGGGTCGCCATTTCCTCCCCAAGGGAATCTTCCTGACCCAGTGATCAAACCCCCATCTCCTGCACTGGCAGATGGATTCTTTACCACCGAGCCACCTGGGAAGCCCTCAACACAAGAAGTGTACCTGATAAAAACTTGGTTAGAGGGGATGGCCAAACAGCTTCTGGCAAAAGACTTCTTTCCTGTGGTCATTTAGTCCTTTAATTAGCATGCCCGGAGCTTGTCTTTTGTATTAGATGCTGCGCTAGGAGCATTAAGGAGACCAGCAAGCAAAAATGCATCCTGCCACCTCCTGTGATAAAAGGCTGTCCAGGGTGTCCTGGATGCAGAGCAGAGGATTTATGGTTGTTCTCTCTGTCTCATCATCTATAAAATTATCATTTGTCCCAAGGATTATGTGAGCTACATAGCTCTAGATTTATGAGAGATATAAGCCAATCCATATGCATAATTAAAGCTAATACATAGTGTATATGCTTCAAAGGTAAGTAGAGGTTTATGTTTTCATTCCACATAGAAGGCTCAGCACTTAACTCTTCCTACTTACACCTCCATAAAATATTCTTTACTGGAACAGATTTTTTCAGGTGCTGTTAGGAAAGACTGGGGCAGAGGAGATTTCACTGGACCCTTGTAGTCAGAAGCCCACTGCCCAAAGAAGACAGATAAAAACTCCATTCTCCTGCCAGGTCTGGGTGAGGTCTTTTGTCAAGGAGACAGAGTCAGGTGTTTAATCTGACCACCCCAGCCTCCCCCACCAAGACTCATTTCCAACCAGGAAGATCTCCAGATGTGGAAATGGGGTATAGATGACAAGGTGGTGTGCCCTACCGACTCTGCTGTCCCTAGCAGACAGCTGAGGCTGGGAAGCCTCCAGAAACTCTCTTCATGACTCACTGTGGCTGCAGGAATCAGTCCAGTCCTGCCAGCTGCATTATTCTGAAGTAAGTATTATACCTCAGTCTTCCTTCTCCTGCGTAACGTGGAGTGTCACTCAGCCTCCTGAATAAGAGTGGCTGAGCTACTTGATGTTAGCTGTGTTCTAGACAAAGCCAGCTTAGGGGTCTGGCCCTCTTGCCTGGCTCACATGCTGGTAAGGCTTTGTGCGGTCTTTTGACTCTCTGAAAAATAAATCAATAAAATAAAAGCCATCTACTTCTCTGCCCTGGGAGGATCTGTCTTCTGTCCACAGAAGGTTAACTGTGGATAGACCAGGAAAGTTACAGCCTAGGGCTGCTCCTATGAATCTGACAAGGGATTGAGTATACGATTCTGTGTTGTGTCTCAATTCCCAAACAGAGGCACAGAAAATAAGAACTGGGATGTTTTCTGACTTCAGTTTTCATGAGTAGATTCTCAGGGCTGCTGCTCCTATCACCGAGAGAATGATTAAGCATTCACCAGACTTGCATTTAAAGCTATAAACTCCAGCAGTTTTAACCTGTAATTTTATGTAGCACGATCATGCTGAGGAGGCTCATATAATTCTCCGGGGTAGGATGTCTTCTGTGCCAAGCCATTTTTTTTCAATCTGCTAGATCAGATTTTGTTATCGTTTCTGTTAAGCCTATTTTATTTAAAACTTGATTCTGGTTCACTTAGAGTAAATACCGTCTGCTTGCATTCTTTTTCAATATGTTCTGTTTGGCAGCGTTGTACATTATAAAGAAAAATAATAAGAAGAAAGGCTGTTTTGTGGCATGCCAAGATAAGGAATGGTTTGTACAGCCAATTCGTTGCTGAAAATCATTTCACTTGGGTAGCAAAATCTCCCTAAAGATTTTTTTTTAATGGTAATTTCAAAGAGTAACCTTTTATTGTTAAGAGCCTTTGTGGGTGAGTGTGTGTGTGCACAACAGTTTACTTAAAAGAAGGGTCTGTCACTTGCTACTGTGGAGGTATAGCTGCTTTTCCTGGCATGATAAAACTTCCCTAGTTTGCAACTTGGTAGTCCAGCAGTTCTGAGCACCTCATTCTTTTATTAAAACAACTTGCATAGTAGCTCCATGCTGACCTTAAATTAATTAAGTGTTGGAGGGAAATTCTAGCTGTAATGTGAACCAGGCTGGGTCAGGAGGAAGGCTTAGTAGCTGCCAAAAGCAGCATCCATGGAATGTGTAACACTGTGTTCCCCCCTGGGTTGACAGGAGTTCTTAGGGGCTTAAAGGAATGAATACCGTAAACTGCACTTGAACTTGTGTGGACTTATGTATGTGTGTGCATGCCCATGCAAGCATGTTTCAGTATTTTAGTGGGGAGAGAGTAAAAGTCTTTCATTGTTCTTTAAAAGTTCCCTGAGTCTTCCTCTTCTGAAAAAAAAGGACTGAGAACCACTGATCTGTAGAATGCTGCTGCTGCTGCTGAGTCGCTTCAGTCATGTCCAACTCTGTGCGACCCCATAGATGGCAGCCCACCAGGCTCCTCCTTCCCGGGGATTCTCCAAGCAAGAGTACTGGAGTGGGTTGCCATTTCCTTCTCCAATGCATGAAAGTGAAAAGTGAAAGTGAAGTCGCTCAACCGTGCCCGACTCTTAGCGACTCCAAGGACTGCAGCCTACCAGGTTCCTCTGCCCACGGGATTTTCCAGGCAAGAGTACTGGAGTGGGGTGCCATTGCCTTCTCCGAAAGTTGCTAGTTTCTGCTATATAGCAAAGTGAGTCAGCTATACATATACATATATCCCTTCTTTTTAGATTTCCTTACCATTTAGGTCCCCACAGAGCAATGAGTAGAGTTCTCTGTGCTATACAGTAGATTCTAATTAATTGTCTATTTTATACATACTAGCATATAAATCTGGAGAAGGAAATGGCCACCCACTCCAGTGTTCTTGCCTGGAGAATCCCAGGGACAGGGGAGCCTGGTGGGCTGCAATCTATGGGGTCGCACAGAGTCCGACACAATTGAAGTGACTTAGCAGCAGCAGCAGCAGCATATATATCAGAGAAGGCAATGGCACCCCCACTCCAGTACTCTTGTCTGGAAAATCCCATGGATGGAGGAGCCTGGTGGGCTGCAGTCCATGGGGTCGCTAAGAGTCAGGCACAACTGAGCGGCTTCACTTTCAATTTTCACTTTCATGCCTTGAAGAAGGAAATGGCAGCCTACTCCAGTGTTCTTGCCTGGAGAATCCCAGGGACGGGGGAGCCTGGTGGGCTGCCGTCTGTGGGGGTTGCAAGAGTTGGACACGACTGAAGCGACTTAACAGCAGCAGCATATATATGTCAATCCCAACCTCCCAATTTAATGATCCAATGGTTGTTGGCAATTTGATCTCTGGTTCCTCTGCCTTTTCTGAATCCAGCTTGAACATCTGGAAGTTCACGATTTATGTACTGTTGAAGCCTCAGTTGGAGAATTTTGAGCATTACTTTGCTAGCGTGTGAGATTACTGCAATTGTGCAGTAGTTTGATCATTCTTTGACATTCCCTTTCTTTGGGATTGGAATGAAAACTGACCTTTTCCAGTCCTGTGGCCACTGTTGAGTTTTCCAAATTTGCTGGCATATTGAGTGCAGCACTTTCACAGCATCATCTTTCAGGATTTGAAATGGCACAACTGGAATTCCATCACCTTCACTAGCTTTGTTTGTAGTGATGCTTCCTAAGGTCCCCTTGACTTCACATTCCAGGATGTCTGGCTCTAGGTGAGTGATCACACCGTTGTGATTATCTGGGTCATGAAGATCTTTTTGTATAGTTCTTCTGTGCATTCTTGCCACATCTTCTTAATATCTTAGTATCTTCTTAATATCTTCTGCTTCTTCAAGAAGTGGGAATTCCAGACCACCTTATCTGCCTCTTGAGAAATCTGTATACAGGTCAAGAAGCAACAGCTGGAACTGGACATGGAAACAACAGACTGGTTCCAAATAGGGAAAGGAGTACGTAAAGGTTGTATATTGTCACCCTGCTTAAACTTCTATGCAGAGTACATCATGTGAAATACTGGGCTGGATGAAGCACAAGCTGGAATCAAGGTTGCCAAGAGAAATATCTATAACCTCAGATATGCAGGTGACACCACCCTTATAGCAGAAAGTGAAAAACTAAAGAGCCTCCTGATGAAAGTGAAAGAGGAGAGTGAAAAAGTTGACTTAAAACTCAACATTCAGAAAACTAAGATCATGGCATCCGGTCCTATCACTTCATGACAAATAAATGGAGAAACAATGGAAACAGCGAGAGACTCTATTTTGGGGCGCTCCAAAATCACTGCAGATGGTGACCACAGAAATAAAATTAAAAGGTGTTTGCTCCCTGGAAAAAAAGTTATGACCAACTGAGACAGCATTTTAAAAAGCAGACATTACTTTGCCAACAAAGGTCTGTCTAGTCAAAGCTCTGGTTTTTCCAGTAGTCATGTATGGATATGAGAGTTGGACTATAAAGAAAGCTGAGTGCTGAAGAACTGATGCTTTGAACTGTGGTGTTGGAGAAGACTCTTGAGAGTCCCTTGAACTGCAAGGAGATCCAACCAGTTCATCCTAAAGGAAATCAGTCCTGAATATTCATTGGACGGACTGATGCTAAAGCTGGAACTCCAATACTTTGGCCACCTGATGTGAAGAATTGACTCATTGGAATAAACCTTGATGCTGGGAAAGACTGAAGGAGGAGAAGGGGATGACAGAGGATGAGATGGTTGGATGACATCACTGGCTCAATGGACATGAGTTTGAGCAAGCTCCAGGAGTTGATGATAGACAGGTAATGCTGCAGTCCGTGGGGTCACAAAGAGTCAGACATGACTGAGGGACTGAACTGAACTGAATCTCCCAGTTCATCCTGTCCCTCTCTTCTCCTTTTGGTATCCGTGAATTTGTTCTCTATGTCTGTGTCTCTATTTCTGTTTTGCTAATAATTTCATCTGTACCATTTTTTAAGATTGCACATATAAGCAATATTATACCATACTTGTTTTTCTCTTCCTGACTTGCTTCACACTGTATGACAGTCTCTAAGTCCATCCAAAAAAGTTATGACCAACCTAGATAGTATATTCAAAAGCAGAGACATTACTTTGCTGACTAAGGTCTGTCTAGTCAAGGCTATGGTTTTTCCTGTCGTCATGTATGGATGTGAGAGTTGGACTGTGAAGAAGGCTGAGCGCCGAAGAACTGATGCTTTTGAACTGTGGTGTTGGAGAAGACTCTTGAGAGTCCCTTGGACTTCAAGGAGATCCAACCAGTCCATCCTGAAGGAGATCAGCCCTGGGATTTTTTTGGAAGGAATGATGCTAAAGCTGAAACTCCAGTACTTTGGCCACCTCATGTGAAGAGTTGACTCATTGGAATAAACCTTGATGCTGGGAAAGACTGAAGGAGGAGAAGGGGATGACCGAGGATGAGACGGCTGGATGGCATCACTCACTCGATGGACGTGAGTCTGAGTGAACTCTGAGAGATGGTAATGAACAGGGAGGCCTGGCGTGCAGCGATTCATGGGGTCGCAAAGAGTTGGACACAACTGAGGGACTGAACTGAACTGAAGTCCATCCATGTCTCTGCAAATGGCACAATTTCATTCCTTTCTATGGCTGAGTAATATTTCAAGAGAAAGATTTCCATAAGCCCAGATTCTTGTATCTTCCTACATATAGAAAAATGCTAAATTCCTTAACTTGAGATACCTGGTTTTCTGTGTGTGTTAGTCACTCAGTCGTGTCCAACTCTTTGCGACCCCATAGCCTGTAGCCCGCTAGGCTCCTTTGTCCATGAGATATTCACAGCAAGGATACTGGAGTGGGTTGCCATTTCCTTCTCCAGGGGATCTTCCCAACCCACGGATCGATTCTGGGTCTCCTGCATTGCAGGCGGATGCCTTACCATCTGAGCTACGAGGGAAGCCCCTGGTTTTCTTTAACTAATAGTAATCTTTTGAGGTTTTGACTACCTCACCTTTTCTGTAAAAACTCCTATAAACCCTGGCTCCCCACTTGCTGCTTTGGATCAGTCTTTCAGAGTTAGCTGAGATGCTGCGTTGCAGGCTCAAGTCGTCAGTTTTGTCCAGTGAATAAAACATAACCCTCAACTTTTAGGTTGCATGGGGATTTTTAGTCTATATAAGAAGCGGCATGAAGTACCACTAATAATAAAAGGCACCATGTATTGAGATGGAGGTGTTTGACCTAAGTATGACTTAGGAGGCAGAAGACAGATTTTAAAAATTCTATTGTCACTGCTTCATTATGTGACATCAGATAAGCTACTTCCCATCCCTGGGCCTCAGTTTCCTTATCTGTAAAATTAAAAGAATAAAGGAGTTGGGCTGTGTGGCAAAGACTATAACTTGATCTTTGCTATTAATTTGTCCCTTCTTTCCTTTTAATAACAGAATATGTGCAGAATCTGTTTTAGCTGAGCACATGACTACCTGGCTAGAGACTGTATATCCCAGCTTCCTTTGCAAATAGTAGTGGCTACGTGACCAATTTCCAGCAAATGGGATGTGAGAAATGATGTATACAGTGACTTTTCCTGCCTGTATAGACTGAGATAGGGACTTATGAGTGGGCAGCTTCTTCCACCCTGCAGGAGAGGACCACACCCTAGGAAGGAACAGACTAACCAGAGAAGGAGCCCAGGTCCCTGGATAACCTCAGACAGAACACCCTTCTGACCCTGGACTACCCGCCCTAACACCGTTCTGACCTCTGGACTGTTAAGAGAAGATATTGTTGCTAAATCGGTAAGCTGCATCTGACTCTTTGCGACCCCATGGACTATAGCACACCAGGCTCCTCTGTCCTCCCTTGTCCCCTGGCTGTTGTTCAGTCACTCAGTTGTGTCCAACTCTTTACAATCCCATGCACTGCAGCACACCAGGCTTCCCTGTCCTTCACCATCTCTTGGAGTTTTCTCAAACTCATGTCCTTTGAGTCAGTGATGCCATCCGAACATCTCTGTCATCCCCTTCTCCTCCTGCCCTCTATTTTTCCCAGCACCAGGGTCTTTTCCAGTGAGTCAGCTCTTCGCATAAGGTGGCCAGAGTACTAGAGCTTCTGCTTCAGCATCAGTCCTTCCAGTGAATATTCAGAGTTGATTTCCTCTAGGATTGACTGGTTCGATCACCTGGATTTTGCTCAAATTCATGTCCATTGAATCAGTGATGCTATCTCACCATTTCATCCTCTGCTGCCCTTTTCTCCTTGTGCCTTCAATATTTCCCAGCATCAGGGTCTTTTCCAATGAGTTGACTCTCTGGCCAAAGTATTGGAGCTTCATTTTTAGCATCAGTCCTTTCAATGAATATTCAGGGTTAATTTCCATAACATACTATCATAGTTAACCACCATAGTTATCATTGTTTTTTGGTGCAGCAGTTTAGCCTAGTATTTAACTATTACCGATTGGATGAATGCCAAGATCATCAACTTCCCTTACATCCAGAGCAAATGGACACATAACAGAGAGCCACCAAAGTGAGAAAATGAATGAACAAATGAATGGGCTTAATGGGGATATCAGGAATGTGATGGAGATAATTCATGAACCAGACTGGCTATGGATGAGGTCATGTCTAAGTATTCTTCCAATACTAAAATTCTGTCCTAATGCTTCTCAGAACTGAGGCTTACTTGGGAACATGAAAGTGACTGGCATCGTCCTAACCGAGCATCTTCCAAATAAAGGATGGGGAGGGGAAAGTCTAGAGGGATCAAGGAAATATAACACACACTCACCCCCTTCACTCTGTTCTGTTCCCTTTCAGTTATTCACTCATTCACTCAACAAACATGTGCTTGTTACATGCCAGGCACCAGTGGGTACAGAAATGAACAAGTCCACATGCCAGCCCTCACAAGCCAATGCAAAAGGGGGCAATGGGTAAAGAAAAGCAGAGCTGTGGAAGCTGAAACAGGTTGAAACATGGAGACATCTTAATCTTTGAGATTCTCCAGAGCTGGTCTCTGAAAAAGAACTACATTTATCTCTGCCGACTTCAGCACCATCAGGAGTTCCTGATTTGCTTTGGGGAACTTCATCTGTCAGAGCCAGTTCTCAGAGTGCTCAAGGCATCCTCACTGTAGGTCCACTTCCTTTGTGTGCAGAGTAATTGAGATTGATTAGCAATGAACCTGGAGTTCTGGAGGGATCAAAGTTCCAGCCTGTGAGTGAGAAGAGCTGATTGTGATCAGAACCCACCGTGTCTGTTGGACCACTCATTCATTACCCAGTCATTCTGCTCAAACAGGCTTCCTTTCAATTTCCTCGTTGGTGAAATGGGGATAATTTTTCCTGTCTTAGTGTTATAGTGGAAGCTACCAAGAGCTTCCCTGGTAGCTCCGCTGGTAAAGAATTGCCTACAATGCAGAGACCCCGGTTTGATTTCTAGGATGGGAAGATCCCCTGGAGAAGGGAATTGCTACTCATTCCAGTATTCTGGCCTGGAGAACTCCATGGATAGAGGAGACTAGCAGGCTACTGTCCATAGGTCACAAAGAGTTGGACATGATTGAGAGACTTTCATTTTCATAGTGTTATTGTGAAATTTGAAGCTAAGTACCCAAGAGAGGGCCTGCTGTCTGCCAAGGGCTCCCAATTAGGTGAATAGATACTGATTTGGTAGCATGAGAAATGTTGCTCTAGTCCAGGAGTTCTCAATCAGGGTGATTCCCACCCAGGGGAAATTTGGCAATGTCCAGAGACATTTTTGATGGTCATGAATGGTGTGGGGGAAAAGCAATGCTATTGGCACCTAATGGGTAGGAACCAGGGATGCTGTTAAACATTCTACCATGCACAGGACCTCCCCCAAGGGGAAAAAAAAATCCCTCTCAAATGTCAAAGGTGTCAATGCTGGGAGACTGTGCTCTAGTCCATCAAAATACCAACTTCAACGTGATACATTCAAACTCTTGCTAGAGACCTATAGTATGCAATTTACAAAGCTGCCTTGCATTGGTATTCAATATATAATTATAAAACAATATTTCTATGACTGTCAGCTGGTATTTTGGAAACTTCGTCTCAAAATAGCAGCAGCATAAGCTTGAGTTCCTTCTATCCACGTATGAATTGCTGCTGGCAGAACCTGATCCAACTTGCTCAGGTCCACTTGATTGCTCATCAGGAAACAGCCTCGTCTTCTAGTCTAGTCGGTAATTCTGGAGCTTATTTTCTGACTTCAGAGGCATGCAATCCTCATAATCAGAACCATAAGGGGCCTGCTGTGTGGAGAAGGAGTGGGATGTTGATGATGGTGATTACCATTATAAGCTGTGATGATTTGAGCTTTTTTTTCCAGCCAACATTCATTGAGCACTTACTACATTCCAAGCACTAAATGCTAAGTGCTGGGCATTCATGGGAAATAAACTAAATACTAAGTGCTGGGCATGGAGTGGGAAATAAAATAAACACAACCCCTATGCTAATTGCACCTCAGTGCTTTCAGATGGCTTTAGCATATATTATTATATTTGCACAAATCTTTGAAATAGGCAGGAATGGTAGTGGCTAAAGGAGAGAAAGTTACACTTACAGACAAGTGCATAATTAGGATTCTAAGTTGCAAACAGCAAAATGAGTCCTAAGTCACATACATATAAAGTGATAGTATTAAAGGATATTCATTAGCTTACACAATCCCTGGGATGGCCAGAGAATTGAATAGGACATGATGCAGCCAGTAACTAAGGTCATAGCTCCCCACTGAGCAGACTGCAGGCTCAATCCCACTGCTTTTTGGCACTGGCATTGGAGATGCTGAACAGAAGGTGCAATGTGACCATCAATTACTCTTCTGAAGCCAATTCTCCTTTAGTTGCTTCTAAGTGGTGGGATCTAGGTGACATGCTTGGCCTTAGCTGCAAGGGAAGCTAGGAAAATTGAATTCTGGTTCTGCATTGCAGAGGTAAGCAGGATTCACAAAGTGGAAATTTCCTTCCCTAAAATAAAAAGCTCATTCAAAAGATAAAGGGCAGGGCTGCCCTGGTGGATCAGTGGTAAAGAATCCACCTGCCAGTGCGAGAGACACAGGTTCAGTCCTTGATTTGGTAAGATCCCACATGCCACAGAGCAACCAAGCCCATGTGCCATGACCATTGAGCCTGTGCTCTAGGGGTTGGGAGTCACAGCTACTGAATTCATGCTCCCTAAAGCCAGTGCTCCACACCAAGCCAAGATACCACAATGAGAAGCCACACACAGCACCTGGAGAACACCTCCCTCTCTCCACAGCTAGAAAAAAGCCCAAGCCCACCAAAGACCCAGCACAGCAAAAACTAAATGAATAAATTATTTTTAAAAAAGATAATGGGCAGCCACCATAATGACATATGTCCAATCACAAGACAACCATGATGCAGAGCCCCAAATCCTGTGATAAGCAAGGCACAGACCATTAGTGGATTACGTAGGTAGAGTTTTGCAGTAATGGCCTCCAACTTGTATTTGCCTTTCTGTATTCCCACCCCCACCAACCTAGTATTCTATATCTAGTGAAATTATCCTTTAAAATGAAGGAGACATATGACTTTCTCAAACAAATATTGAGGAAATTCAGACCTGCCCTACAAAAAATATGGTGAAAGATGGTCTTCGGAGAGAAGGAAAATGTTGTAGGTCAAAAACTTGGATCTGTATAAAGGAAGGGAGACAATTAGAGAAGGAACAGTTCAGTTCAGTCACTCAGTCATGTCTGACTGTTTGCAACCCCATGGACTGCAGCATGCCAGGCCTCCCTGTCCATCACCAACTCCCAGAGTTTATTCAAATTCATATCCACTGAGTTGGTGATGAGAGAAAGAACAAATACAGATAAAATGCAATTTTTTTTCTTCTTATTTTTCATTGTTCTGGAAAAGAATGCTGTTTAAAATAATAAGAGAAACAATGTATGGGGTGATTACCATCTGTGGATAATGAGATCAACGACAAGAATATCACAGGTATGGGACAGAGGAGCTAGGAAGAGAAGACACCAGGGTTCAGGGGTGTTGCTAGTCCAAGTGCATGTAGCCAGTAAACAAAAGATGGAGAGTCAAACCCTGACCTCTCTGATCTATAGTCCAAGTGTTTTTTTTTTCTCTCCATGAGGCCTGTATTCCTCTGGGAATATATGGGAATGAGCTCCAGGTCTTCTCTTTTGGGCCCCATTTCTCAATTAAAATTGTGGAAACCTGAAGTTTTTCTCTGTTGTTGGTGACATTTATCTGAGTCACATATGCAAGTGACAGCATCTGGACCTCCATCTCTGTAAAAGACAACCCATTTATTGCAAAGACTTAGAAATATCTGAGGCCATCTGGTAGACCCAGGGCTCTGGCCTCTCTGGTTCATCCCTTCCACTCACTAATAATCCCAGTCACCATTTACTAAGTGCAAAATATATGGCAGGGTCTGGACTAAGAATGTGACATGGATGTATTAAAAGTTATTCTTGTTGGCCTTATTTTCATCCCTGTTTTACCAAACAGGACAGTTTGGCAACTCATCTTGATGGGTAGAACCACGTCTTCCACAAAGGTAATATTTAAGTCTACCGCTCAGTGGAGGGACCCTGCCCCTACTGCTATCCTTTTGTGCAGGGGAGCCAAAATGGAAGGTTTTCAAATGGACAGATAATTTAACCTTTTTGGTACCAACTTGGATTTCAGTGCCAGCTCTTACACTTGTGTGGGAATGCCAGCCCAGCACTTCGGAGTCATTCACTGGAAGTAGGAGTCCCTCTGGTGTGAAGAAGGAATCCTCTTACACTGTTGATAGGAATATAAATTGGCGTAATTGCTATAGAGAAAACAGTATGGATGTTCCTTTAAAAACTAAAAATAGAGTTACCATGTGATCCAGCAATCTCATTCCAGGGCATATATCCAGACAAAGCTATAATTCGAAAAGATACACACACCCCATTGTTCACAGCAGCACTATTTACAACAGCCAAGACATGGAAGCAACCTGAAGGTCCAACAACAGATGAATGGATAAAGAAGATGTGGTACAAGCCACTTCAGTCTTGTCTGACTCTTTGTGACCCCATGGACTGTAGCCCGCCATGCTCCTCTGTCCATGGAATTTTCTAGGCAAGAATACTGGAGTGGGTTGCCATATCTTCCTCCAGGAGATCTTCCCAAACCAGGAATTGAAATTCTAACTCCTGTGTCTCCTGCATTGCAGGCAGATTCTTTACCACTAAGATATTCAGCCATTAAAAAAATGAAATAAATGTTGCTTCCATTTGCAGCAACATGGATGGACCTAGAGATTATCATACTAAGTGAAGTAAGTCAGAGAGGAAAAGACAAATACCATATGGTATGACTTACATGTGGAATATGAAAATAGTACAAATGACCTGATTTATAAAGCGGAAGCAGACTCACAGACATAGAGAACAAACTTAGAGTTGCAAAAGGGGAAAATGTGGGAGAGGGATAATTTAGGAGTTTGGGATTTGCAGAAACAAACTACTATACATGCAGCACAAGGAACTACATTACTATTAACTACAATGAACTATAATGGAAAAGAATATGAAAGAGAATATATATATAGTTAACATGATCTCCTTGCTACACACCAGAAACTAACACAACAATAACAACAAAAAGATATGAGACACATCGTAAGGGTGGGATACACCGTTCTGAAAAAAAGAAGTGGTTCTGGTCTTGGGAAGTGAAAAGTATAGCCCCCACACATGAGAGGGGACCCCACAGGGCTTGCTATCTCCTGATCCAAGCAGACTACTCAAGTCCTCAAGGTCAGTCTGGACTGAGTGAGTGAGTGAACCAGCGATTGAAGGGCAGGCAAAGCAGGTCTGAATCTGTTTTAGAATCAGTTGTCCTCTGCTATGCCAGGCTCTGTGCGAGCTTCTAAATGCCCCCTCCACTTTGGCATATGATGGGCTATCAAGCTACCTTTATCAGTTTTGCAGGTGTTCAGTATATGTTCTTCAAGATCTTACTACATGCTGCTCAAGGCGAAGCAGAACGCAGGAAAAATAATCTCCCTTTGCAGAGTTGACATTCCAAGATGAAAGACAGACAAGAAAGAAAGTTTGTTTTTTTTTAATTTTTAAACAAAATATTTCAGGAAGTGATCAGTACTCTAAAGAATTAAAATTGCCCTTAACTCAAACTGAAATAAACTGATCTAGGATGCAGTAACTACCCTCAATCAGAATCTAATAGAAAAGAGTGTGTGTTCTTCTTAGACCAAAGCACGAGGGGCTTCTTCTGCACTGCTCTCCCCTTCCCCGCTGTTAGCTGGCCTGGCAAATCATCAAGACACCTGCAACTTGTTAGAACTCTTGGGGCCTCCGTTCCAAGGGAGCTAGCACACAACATCCCCATAATCCTAAAGACGGCTCAGAAACCCAGGAACACTTCCCGGCATCTCAGGCATTATCTTCTAAAAACAAAATGTGGCTGCATGCCAGTGCTTCCAAGATTTGTAAGTTGATTCACTGCTGATACTAGAGACAGTCACTGCTGATACTAGAGACAGACACTGCTTCCAAGAGTAAAGAGGATTGGAACAGCCAAAGAATTTATTTACCAGAAAAGGCAAATGATCTAATACATGGTACCCCTGCTCTGGAGTTCCTGAACCATCAGATTCCTGCATAACAGAGTACTGTTTTCCTGCTGGCCAGAGGATCCATTTCCAGCTCTCATTTGGTTCTGGTAGGCAGATCCAGAGGCACTCAAGAGTGGGCAAAATGCATGGGATGGCTGAGTCCCTTGGACTGCAAGGAGATCAAGTCATTCCTACAGGAAATCAGTCCTGAATATTCATTGGAAGGACTGATGCTGAAGCTGAAGCTCCAAAATTTTGGCCACCTGATTCGAAGAGCTAACTCGATAGAAAAGACTTTGATGCTGGGAAAGATTGAAGGCAGGAGGAGAAAGGGACAAGAGAGGATCAGATGGTTGCATGGCATCACTGACTCGATGGACATGAGTTTGAGCAGGCTCTGGGAGATGATGAAGGACAGGCTGCCTGGCGTGCTGCAGTCCATGGGGTCGCAAAGAGTCAGACACAACTGAGCAGCTGAACAACAACAACAACAAAAATATTCATCTTGTGCTGATTTAGGTATGTGTAAGTCTAGATAGAATTTGTTTAAAATGTGATATAGATTCCTGTTTTTTGGCCATTCTACATGGCATGTGGAACTTCCCTGACCAGGGATTGAACCCATACATTTTTCAGGGGAAGTTCTGGGTGTTAACCACTGGACCAACAGGGAAGTCTTACAGATCCTTTATATCAGCAATTGGGTCGACATTGAACACTGGAATCGAAAATTTTACAGTTTTTCATAAGAATAGTCCATGACATTTCATCACATTTTCAAAGTAATAAATCCTTTTTCATTGGTTTAAAGTATTTTCATTTTAATTTCTCTTCTATTATAATGCATAATTAGTAATTATATTAATAATTTATATTCTGTGGTAAGTTATATTCTGACTTTCAGTTTAATTATTTTGAATATTCTAGAAGAAAAATATTTTTAAAACACACCTGAGCAATTTTTAAATTATATTTTATATTCTGTAATAATTTATATTCTGCCTTTTAGTTTAAAACATAATTTTGAATATGATAGAAGAAAAATGTTTTTGAAAACATCCATGAAGAATAATTTTTTTTTAAGCCTACAACATCCAGTATTCCCAGACGGTCTCCCATCCGAGTACTAATCAGGCCCAATTCTGCTTAGCTTCCAAGATTAGACAAGACGGGGTGCATTCAGGGTGGTATGGCCATAGATTAACTTTTTTAAAATTTTACAATTACTTTAATTTGTATTTCTGAGGCAAATACATTCTGAGTTTACTGACTTTGAATATAAATGTTCTCAAAGACCCTTTAGCTCTCTGAGTATGAGTCCAAGTTTTTGCTGGGGATGCCCGGCTCTTATTCCCTGCCTGGGGGCCCCTGACAAGCCTCTAGGGTCCAGCTCAGTCATCTCCTTATGTGCAAATAACCCCCAACTTCCTCCCTACCCTTCCCACCCCCCAACCCCATCCCCACTTATTGCCCAACCCTGACAAAGTGAAGTGTTCCTCCTCTACCCTCCTGTGGCAATAGGGCATCCCCTGTTCAGGCAGGACATATGTGGGAAGGGTTTGCCTGAAATATTGGGGAAGGAAGCATTATTGTTCAATGAACTGTCCTTCTTTTCAAAGCCCCTTCCTCCTGTCTGCATGGTATGCCCATCCCTCCTCCAGCCCCCACAAGGACTAGGAATGTTTCAGTCACCATTTGCCCATTTATTGAGCAATTACTATGTGCTGATTAGTATAATAAGCATGTTACAAACAATCACTTATTTTAATCATCCTGTAAGATTATTTTTCCTTTTAATATCCAAACAGTAAAGGCTCAGAGACAGATTCATCTATTCATCTCTTTGATGAAACTTATCAAGACTCCTATGAAGTGGTTGCTATTGGGTGCTACAAGTAAAAGGAAGGAAGGAAGTGTGTTACAGATAATTTAATGGTGATATGAAGTTGCATGGTTCTGAAATGATGTCAGTGGTGAATGACTGAGCCCAGCATATCCAGCAGAGGCGGTCAGGCTTTAATCTCTGAGTGTTCAGCCATGTACTAAAATCCACTCCCACCCCCAGTTGAGTCTGCAAATATAAGCAGAGTTTTCCAAACGTCTGTGGGACTCTGGAACCAAATTTACATTTAACCCCAAAAATGCATTTTTATTATCATTCAGAGGAAGTCACTGATGGCCAGGGAGGGAAAGCAGACATCAGCCATCAGTGGAGAATTCCATGAAGACTCTTGCTGGACTTCTGTGGCAAGACTGTCACAAAAATGCATCTGCAACCCTTGTCTGATGATGGAGCCTGAGAAGAGCCCAAGATGCTCCTCAAGCCACCTGACAAATTCACTCAAGGGCTGAGACCAACTTAAGAATCAGCTGAATGAGTATAACGATGCTAACAATGTTGTGATAATTTCAGGTGGACAACAAAAAGACTCAGCCATACGTATACATGTGTCCATTCTCCCCCAAACTCCCCTCCTATCCTGGCTGCCACATAACATGAGAATTTAGGATGGACATGGACATACTGCTATATTTAAAGCGGATAACCAGCAAGGTCCTACTGTATATAGCACAGGGAGCTCTGCTCGATATTTTGCTTTTTTTTTTGAACAATAGTTCAAGCAGGAAAACGTGAAGATTATTCTGAAAATCACCTGACATGTACACAACAGGTAAAGTTTTTTAGTGCGCAGATTGATTTTTGTGTGTGTGTGTGCAAAACATGGGACAAAACTGTCATTGTGACAGCAATAGCAGTGATAAATCTGTCGCCGGACACACTGCAGGAGTGTGGGATTTACACAGGCTATTGATAAAATGTGTTCGATATGTCATTCATTCATGAAATCCAAGGGAGAATAGCAGCAATATTTCTGGATTCAATTGCTGTGCTGGGTGCTCAGGATTCAGCTTGGAGTAATACAGAAGGTGGGCAGAAAAGAACAGGACAGGGAAGCATGAGAAGCTAGAGGAGAGAACACAGCAAGTGGTTCCCCTTGCCTGGAATCAGAAGATGCTTTGTCAGGAAACAGACAGTCCAGTCCCCAGAAGCCTGAGCCTCATGCATTAGGATTGGGAGCAGGGAATAGTGTTCCAGGCAGGGGAACAGCGTGCTCAGAAGCCCAGGCATCATAGAGAAAATGACACATTTGTGGCACATTTTTATTGGAGTGTAATTGATTGACAGTGTTGTGTTAGTTTCAGGTATATTGCAGTGAGCCAGTTATACATATGCTTATATGTGTGTGTATGTCTCTCTGTGTGTGTTCAGTCACTCAGTCATGTCCAACTCTTTGTGACCCCATGGACTGCAGCCCACGAAGCTCGTCTGTCCACGGGATTTCCCAGGCAAGAATACTGGAGTGGGTTGCCATTTCCTCCTCCAGGGGAACTTCTCGACCCAGGTATCGAACCTGCATCTCCCGTGCCTCTTGTATTGCAGGCAGATTCTTTACCACTGAGCCACTGGATCCCAACAAACTGGAAAATTCATTAAGAGATGGGAATACCAGACTGCCTTATCTGCCTCCTGAGAAATCTATATATAGGTCAATAAGCAACAGTTAGAACCAGACATGGAACAACAGACTGGTTCCAACTTGGGAAAGGAGTACATCAAGGCTGTATATTGTCACCCTGCTTATTTAACATATATGCAGAGTGCATCATGAGAAATGCCGGGCTGGATGAAGCACAAGCTGGAATCAAGATTGCCAGGAGAAACATCAATAACCTCAGATATGCAGATGACAGCACCCTTATGGCAGAAAGTGAAGAAGAACTAAGGAGCCTCTTGATGAAAATGAATGAAGAGAGTGAAAAAGCTGGCTTAAAACTCAACATTCAGAAAACTAAGATCATGGCATCTGGTCCCATCACTTCATGGCAAATAGATGGGGAAACAATGAAAACAGTGACAGATTTTTTTTCTTAGGCTCCAAAATCACTGCAGATGGTGACTGCAGCCATGAAATTAAAAGACGCGCGCTCCTTGGAAGAAAAGCTATGACTAAGCTAGACAGCATATTAAAGAGCAGAGACATTATTAGAGGTCCGTCTAGTCAGAGCTCTGGTTTTTCCACTAGTCGTGTATGGATATGAGAGTGGGACTACAAAGAAAGCTGAGCGCCAAAGAATTGATGCTTTTGAACTGTGGTGTTGGAGAAAACTCTTGAGAGTCCTTTGGACTGCAAGGAGATCCAACCAGTCGATCCTAAAGGAAATAAGTCCTGAATATTCTGATGCTGAAGCTGAAACTCCAAAACTTTGGCCATCAGATGCCAAGAGCTGACTCATTGCAAAAGACCCTGATGCTGGGAAAGATTGCAGGGAAAAGAGGGCGGCAGAGGATGAGGTGGTTGGATGGCATCACTGACTTGATGAACATGAGTTTGAGCAAGCTCTGAGAGCTGGTGATGGACAGAGAAGCCTGGCATGCTGCAGTCCATGGGGTCACGAAGAGTCGGACACAACTGAGCTACTGAACTGAACTGACTGAGCCACTGGAGAAGCCTATATATACATACATACATATACTTATAATTTTTCCCTTATAGATTATTATAAAATATTGAGCATAGTTTCCTGTGCTATGCAGTATGTTTTTATTGGTTTGTATTTTATATATAGTAGTTTTGTATATGTTAATCTCAGACTCCTAATTTATCCTTCTCCTCTGCTTTCCTCTTTGGCAACCATAAATTTGTTTTCTATGTCCATGGGTCTATTTCTGTGTAGTATATAAGTTCGTTTTTAAGGGGCACGTGTTTTACAAACGTGTGACGCCCATGCATAGAGGTTATTGTTATAGTGTTGTTGAGAAAGGCTTGATTTACCTTCCATATATCTTCTGGTTCATTTTTCAAGACTAATTCTGTAGATGTAGGAGGCCTAGCTGCTGTTGAAAGCTCTGCTGAACAGATGAATAAGCAAATAATAAGAATGCAGAGATTTAGTTGAAACAGAATTGGGAAGACCTAAAAGTAACAGGCATGAAATCAGCATGACCTGCCTGGAAATGTAGGTGATACTCCTCCATAATTTTGTAATGTCTTTAGGGTCCTACATCTCCTGTGCATCAGTGAATTCAGCCCAGTGTGAAAAATAATCTGAAAGTCTACGGTGAATAAATACAGTCTATGTACATGTATTTGGCATGTTTGGATACCCACAGCCAATGAAGATGAGGAGCAAACGGTGAGGAGCATCAGCTCTGGGACCCAGAAGATCTAGGCTTTATTACCTACCAGCCCGCAGACAGATCCTTTACTGTCTGAGCCACCGAGGAAGCCCTCCAGCCTGAGACCAGCAGCATATTTTTGGCAAGACATGGGAACCTAAGAGCTTCAAGAGTAAAATGAGGATTTATACCCAACTCTTGGGATGTTTGCTCAGAAAGTATTGAGAGCTACAGCTAAACGTGCTCCGAACCCATTTCTGCCCTCCTTACCTTCCTGGTTCTGTGCCTTAAGCTAGCCGCCCTCTCAGAAACTATGGCCTTTTCATGAAGGAAGAAAGGAACTATTCAAAGAAAAAAGGAACTATTCAAAAAAAAAAAAAGTAGTAGGTCACACTTAACATGAATCCTTGTGCCAGCAATGTGGACGCACAGCCAGTTTCTGAAATGGTTCCTGAAGAGGCGAAATGTTTTCCACCCAAGGTTTAAGTCCTTCCTGCCCACTTCCTGCCCTGGGTGTGTGTTGGCTTCAAGGCTTCCTGAAAGGACGGAGGCCAAAACACTCAAAGCGCTTCCCGAGGGAGGAAGCCTTAGCCACGCAAAGGCTGGAATCCACAGGACCAGAGAGATGAATGGAGGTTTCAGAGGCTCTTGTTTATGGTGGCGGTGCTAGGGCAAGGCCTCCCAGGATTTCATGTTATGGGAGGAAAAGGGACAAGGGCATTGTTGATTCATTTCTTCCACCCACATTCTCAGTCCTTTTACCGGGTCCAAGCCCTTGGCCAGCTCCTGGGGATGAGGATGGTGTGTCCCAGTGCCCAAGCAGCTCACGGTCCAGTAACTTGAGGAGCTGGGGATGGAAACTGTATTTTGGGGGATGGAAATCACACACACACACACACATTCACACACACACATTCACACGCACACATATTCACACACACACACACATTCACTCACACACACACATGTGGGGTTTTTTAAGGTATTTTTGACATGGACCATTTTTAAAGACTTTATTGGATTTGTTACAATATTGCTTCTATTGTTTATTTTCTGGGTTTTTGGCCTCAGGACATGTGGAATCCCAGTTCCCAGAACCTGTACCCCCTGCATCGGAAGGCGAAGTCTCAGTCACTGGAGCATCAGGGAAATCCCTGGAAATCACATAAATAATAACAACAGCAAGCCCACGGCGCTCTCCCTACCCCAGGCACTGGCTGGTTGAAGGGCTTTGCGTGTCTCAACCATTTCTTCCTCTCTTAGCCCTGAGCATGAGAAGGGTGATCACCAGCTTTGTCTCCAATTTACAGGTAAGGAAATAGAGAACTCACCCAGCAAGAAAGTGACTTAGATCTCTGGTTCGAGGTGAAACCTCAAAATCAAGCTGGCCTGCCACAAGGAAGCAGAATGGTGTGGGCCAGGAGCTGGGGGAGATGAAGAGGGGGGTGTAGTGTTTTAAGGGGTATAGAGTTTCAGCTGGGGGAGATGAAAAAGGTCTAGGGATGATGGTGGTGATGGTTGCATGGCATTGTGAATGTGCTTAAACCACTGAACTTGAACTCAAAAACAGATTAAATGTTTAAAAAAATACTTTATATTTTACCACAATAAACTTTTTTTCATAGGTGCAGGGGAATGTAGCATAGTCTAGAAATACTTAGGACATTGCAGGAGAAACGGATCATCTTTCATTATAAAAGAAATACTTAAAGATGGAAACAGTGGTACAGATTTTTCATAGATCAGGAGACAAAACCGGCTCCTGGTCTCGGGTCCTAAACTGAAAAGAACTTTGGTTATATATGCTTGACTATAATGCAACAAGCATGTTCGTTCAGTTAAACCAGTTCTGTTAATTTATTGAAAAGAATCAGTTAAGCAAATCATTTAACATCCTGTAAACAAAATAAAGGGGGAAAGAATCTTTGAATACTACCTCTAACACAACACGTCTCTGCTAACAGCCAGGGAATTTTCCAGGTGCCCTGGAGCCAGGGTTTGGGGAGGGAGATTACTATTGAGTGAGCATCCCCCATTCTGCCTGAACCAGGTACCCCACTTCAGTCTTCACATCCACCTCCCTGTGAAGGGCCTCGGGGCACTGAAATCCACGGGATCAAGGCACACTGCAAAGGGTGGCTCAGAGCCCAGTGTGCCCATGAGCCAACATTCAGGCTGTGTGGCTGGCAGACTGGTCCTGCCCAGGGCAGAGAAGACTCACTGTGTCCATGACCCATGCCTTAAAACAGCAGTCCCAACATTTTGGGCACCAGGAAGCGGTTTCATGGAAGACAGTTTTTCACGGACTGGGGTAGGGATGCTAGTTTCAGGGCAATTCAAACAACATTACGTTTACTGTGCACTCTACCTTTATTATTACTACATCAGCTCCACCTCAGATCATCAGGCATTAGATCTCGGAGGTTGGGAACTCCTGCCTTAAAAGCAATGAATCAATGCAGTGAGCATGGAGAAAAATCCAAAACATCACCTTAAATAATAGTCACCCGTCATTTTCTAAGGAAATTAAGGTTCAGAGATAGGGTAGCAATCTGACCAATATCACACAGCTTGTCAGCATAAAAAGAAATTATTTTCTTCCCTCTTGCCCTGGCCCTTCAGTTCAGTTCAGTCGCTCAGCTGTGTCCGACTCTTTGCAACCCCATGGACTGTGGCACACCAGGCTTCCTTGTCCATTACCTACTCCCAGAGCTTGCTCAAACTCATGTCCATTCACTCTGTCCCTTAACAAATTTTTATTGAGTTCGTTCTCTTGGTTGGCAGGGTAGTGGGTTATTAGCAACACAGAGTTGAGCCAGCTTGTCTGGTTTGAACCTGGGCTTCACTCTAATTAATTGTGCGACCTTGAACAAGTTATTCAAATTCCTGCCTTGCTAGTGCCTCGCCTGTGAAGCAGGGAGGTGATGGTGCCAGTGGCCACCTGGCTGGGCTTTCCTGAGGTTGCCGTGGCTCGTGCGCACAGCGCCCCAACCACAGCGCCAGGTGCTCCGCGAGCTCGGCACCCATGCTGGCCGCTCTCCATTTCCAGGTCCTCAGACCAGGCATGGTGGGATGTGACAACTTTTGGCACCTTTGCTTCATCTTAGAGCATCCATCCAGGGTCTCTGCTCAGCCTGGGGACACAGAGAGGATCAGCTCAGCTCCTCCATCAGGAAATCCAGAGTCTGATACAGACACTGGCAAAGAAACCACTGAAGGGCAGCCTGGGGAGCATTACACATGTGTTATTAAATTGAAAAATTATAATCTTCAAGGGATAGTCCTCAAGTAATAATGTATTGTTTGTTGTACTTGTTTTCTATTGTTGTGTAACAAATTACCACAAGCCCGAAAGGTTAAAATAGCACCCATTTATTAGCTATTGGCCCTGGAGGGCTGATGTCTGGATGGAGTCAGCTGGGCTCCTCACTGTGGGTTGCATTGGCCTTGCGTGTCTGGGAGCTCTAGGGAAGGATCTGCTCCCAAACCCATTCAGATTACTGACAGACCCAGTTCCTTATGACTGTACGACTGAGGTTCCCATTTCTGCACTGGAGGCCAGCCAGCCAAGGCCACTCTCTGCTCCTAGAGGTTGCCCCGTTCCTTCTTGTGTGCCCCTCTCCACCTTCAAACCAGCAGTGCAAGTCAAATCCTTTCCACACTTAGAGTCTCTCTGACTACCCTTCTTCCACCAACTTGGGAAAACTCCCTGCCTTTAAAGGGTTGGTGTGATTGAATCAGCTCCCCTGGGTAATCTCCCTTTTCAAGTAACTCAGAGTCAACTGATTAGTAATCTTCAGGACATCCTCAAGATTCCTTTTGCCATATAATTAACCAAACCACTAAAGTGATGTTCCATCCTATATGGGCTCCACCCACACTCAAGGGGATGGGGTTTTACAGGGGTCTGGAGGGCACGGTCGAATTCTGTCTACCACAGTCAGGCTGGGCTAGGTTCTGTTGTGATAACAAACAAACTCTAGTCCACACCACAGGTGGGCTGGGGTACAGCTCCAGGTCTTCATCTCAGCCACCATCTCTGACTCCGTGGTTGCACAGCAGAGAGAAAGCGAAAGTAGCAAAGCATGTGCAGGTTCTTAAAGCTTCTGCCTGGAAGCAAAACCCATCATGTCCTCTTACGCATCACTGCACAAAACAACTCAGGTGGCCTCACATAATTTCAAGGGGCCAGGAAGCTCAATGCTGGAATGGGTTCAGGAAAGAGGAAACGGGATGTATTTGATGACGAGCACCAGTGATTGCCACAAATGGTGAATCATCAAAGAGAAGGCAATGGCTGTGAGCACCAGTTCTCCACTGGACACTCTGCTGGTTACTGTATCATTCAGGACCTTTCTCTTTGCAAGACAGAGAAAAAAACCTCACTGAAACCAGCCGTAACCAAAAGGAAACCCTAGGTGTGTAGCTAGAAAAGACCCCAGGATGGCTTACAGGGTCCAAGGGGGAATTCCAGGACTGGGTCCCTGGGACTAGAATCAAGGAGGTAGTTCCATTCAGACTCATTCAGACTCCAAACTCATGCAGGTTACTGACAGACCCAGTTCCTTATGACTGTATGACTGAGGTTCCCACTTCTCCATCCTTCTTCCAGCTCTGCTTCTGGTCTTGACAGCTCCTCCAGCAGAAAGGCCACTCCAGCACAGGAGACATAATTACTGGCAATCACGTAGGGACACTGGTGGAATGAGAATGATTTCCTTCCTTCACCCGTCAGTTCATCCCAGGGAAGGATGCTAGCTGGTGCATCCAAGTGGAGCTAGTGGTGAAGAACCCATCTGCCGATGCAGGAGAAGTAAGAGACATGGGTTCTATCCCTGGGTCAGGAAGGTCCCCTGGAGAAGGTCATGGCAACCCATTCCAGTATTCTTGTTTACGAAAACCTCTTGGACAGAGGAGGCTGGTGGGCTACAGTCCATGGGATCGCAAAGAGCTGGACAGGACTGAAGTGACTTAGCATGCATGGGCTATCACCATTACTGTGGTGGGGAAGGAAGAACTGGCTTAAGATGGAGTGGATGACCATAACTGGGGCGGGGGGTGGAAAAATGAAAATAAAGAAAATGAAAGCCACAGCCCCCGCAGTCATTCCAGCTATTTCATGTTTATTTCATCTTCACAGGAACTCTGGGCGATAAATGTTACAAACCCCACTCTTCAGAGGAAACCAAAGGGTGACAAGATTTGCACAGTTACATAACAGAAGTGAGATTTAAACTAAAGTCTGTATCCCTCCAATGTCTGCACTCTTTCTGAAAAGCCAAACTGGGATTTTTCTTGAAGGACTTTTTCTGAGTCTTTTCTGCAAAAACAGACCCAAAGAAAATGTTTGGGAGAATTTGTCTTGCATACTATTCCCTATTAAAATTTGAACCCATGTTTTGAGGCTTATAGAGGGGTCTCTATTCTAAAATGTGGGATTATTTTCGGAATTACTGCCCCTAAGCGAAACCCGGCCTCGGTGTTTGTCTTCATTCCTTCACTCTGGACCATGTGGGCCAACTTTCCACTGGGGTTTGCCAAGAGCGCAAGGAGCAAGCTTAAAACACAGCACACAAACAAGGGGATATGTGAGGCTTTTAACCAAAGGAACGCTGCTGTCAGTAGGAACCCTGGAGGCAACATTCAAGCTAGTTGTTCAAGCTACACTCCTCCCTCAAATACCTCCTAGCTGTCACTGCTGGGTTAGGACGGCACAGGGATCACTGGCCCCTAGTTTCTAACCTCAGAATGCAGGCAGCAAGGAGGGACCCAGAGGTGGTCTCTTTGCTGGAGAGCTGGCCTCCACCACCAGCCCCCAGTGCCAGCACTGCAGACTCCTTATGTGTTTACCGTAATGTTTTTCACAGGATGGAAACTGCCACCAGGCTCTTCCGATGACTGGCAAAAACAGCTACTGGCTGGAATTTGGGCAACAGAGATCTGAGACTGGCCATGGCCGTTTCAGCCTTGACTGCCATTATAAACAGGTACAGGGCAAGAACACACAGAACACTTGAAAAGGTGTGATTCTGTGTCTGAGCCAAGTAACAAAGAGTTCCTATTTCTTCTGGTCTGTTCAGGAATTTCCCACAACTCCCTAGGGCTGAGAACACAAGTATTTCCCTCATTACCTGTATCACTTACGGAATATGCCAGTCTGAACAGCCAGGAGGAAAAAGTTGAGAGCTCTTTACCTAGAAGTGCTAAAAAGGAGTCCCAGACTATAAAAATACAAGGTCACAAGACAGACACAGCAGGATCTACCAGCAGCACAAAGCTCAGGATTTCCTTCAGTGGTCAGGGGATGAGATGGCATGTGTCCTCCCTGGACAGGGATGGGATAGCATATGTGATAGACTCTACCGGCAGCCACTTTGTGACCACACAGACACCTGGATGGAGTCAGTCACGTATGTGTCAGTTCAGGTTCAATCAAAGAAACAGAACCAGAAGCAGAGACATTATGAGAGATTATTTTACCCTAAAGAATCGACTGACATGGTTGTGGTGGATGGCCATGAAAGTCCAAAATATCAGGACAGGCTGTGAGGAAGAGCTAGCTAGAACACACAGGGATGGACTGAATCTATTCCATAAGCAGAATTTCTTCTCCTTCAGGGAAGTTCTTCTTCTTCAGCTCTACTGTTAACATTTTTCAACTGATTGAATCAAGCCCACCTAGAACATCTAGAATAATCTCCCTTCCTTAAATTCAACCGCTTGTAGACCTGGATCACATCTACAAATACCTTCACACCTGGAGAACCATTTGGTTGAATAACCAGGGATTTTAGTCTGGAAGAGCTGACACATCAAAAGACGATCATAGCATGGAATAGGGACACAGAATAAGATGATTTCCTGGTGACTTCTTTGAGTTTTTAGATCAAACCATTCCTGAGCTCCACACTACCGCTGGTATGTTCCAGTTGAACATTTCCAAAAATCTGGCCATGAGTATCTCAAGCTGTGTTTTCTGTAACTCACAACTTTTAGTCCTAACTGACACAAGAGGGGCCCAAACAAAAGAGGTAACAGTTCTGACCAGACCTTTCAAAGAGAGCTGGGTTCTAATCTGGGTTCTAGCTAGTGGGAGACCCTTGATACACACCAGGATGGATAAAGGAACAGTCATTACCATTTAGTGGGGAGATGTTTACTGGCCTCCTTGCTGTGGACAAAAAGACAAAGAGGACACTTGCTCTGCCCCTAGGGGATAGACAAACAAGTGGACATGTCAAAGCCAAGGAGAGTGAAGGGGCCATGGGAGCCTGTGCAGGCAAGTGGAAGGAACCTAATCCAGCCAGGCAGGCTTCCTGGAGAAAGTGAACAGGAAGAGCTGAGGGTCGATGCTGAGGGACAGGGACAAGCGGTGATAGACAGACAGGAGGGCTGAGAACCACCCAGGGCTGTTCTGTAATAGAAGGTACTGGAGTTTTAGATCACGGAAAGGAGCCTTAAAGAGTAATGAGCTCCGCGCCCAGGGAGGTATACAAGCAGACTCTGGATGAACGTTTGACAAGTGAACAGGAACAGGCAAGGCTGGAGAAAGACATTGCAAGAAGAGAGAATGGCACATAAGAAAGCCAAAGATCACTTGCATGCGGTAAGCACAAGCCCCAGGGACTGCTAATACTGTGTGATTCGAGTAACTTTACGTTTCTGTGCCTCGGTGCCCTTGAATGATGAGACTAGACCAAATGCCTTAATCCTGCACAGGACTGGGAGGAAGGCAGCGCTCCAGGATTAGTTTATCATCACCATCATCACTGCCATCGTCATCACGGTCAATGCCTGATAAAAAGTGGGGGAGGACTGGCAGAGATGGCTAAAGAGTGGGGCCTAGACAAGGCCACAGACCTCAGACGATCTCCCAGGCCTCAAGGAACCAGGGGAAAATATGAAACAGAGGCCAGTTAGCATGAATGTCTGCTTTTGGAATGGCTACTGCGAGGAGAAAGGACCCTGAACAGAGAGATGGTAACAGAGATGCAGAGGTAATTGTGGGAAAGGATCTTGAAGTCATTGCCCATGTTTATGAAAATGTTTATGAAATTGCTTGCTCAGAAAAAGAGTTGATGCTGAGGGACAGGGACAAGCGGTGATAGACAGACGGGAGGGCTGAGAACCACCCAGGGCTGTTCTGTAATAGAAGGTACTGGAGTTTTAGAACACGGAAAGGAGCCTTAAAGAGTAATGAGCTCCCCGTCCAGGGAGGTATACAAGCAGACTCTGGATGAACGTTTGACAAGGAAGCTGTAAAAGAAGCACAAGCTCCAGGCGAGTTGAGGCAGATCGTTTCCAAGTTCCTTGCAGCCTTGATCTTTGTTCTCCTACAGAACCCCAGAGAGACAATATGTTAATTTTCTGTTACTGCTGTAATAAAATCACTATAAACGGAATGACTTAAAACAACAGAAATTGACTATCTCACAATTCTGGAGGACGGAAGTTCACCTTGGGTCTCTCTAGACCGAAATCAGGGTCTTGGCAGGTTTTGTTCCTTTCTGGAGGCTCTAGGGAACAATCTTTTTTTTTCTTTCTTTCTCCCTTTCAGCTTCTAGTGGCCTCCCGCATTCCTTGGCTTGTGGCCTCTTCCTCTGTCTTTGAAGGAGCCTGCAGCATAGCATCTTCCAAATTCCCTTTCTCTTTCACTGTCTCACACTCCCCTATCCTCACACCCATGCCTGTCCCACATCCCCACAACGCTCCTCACAGATGGAGCCATCACCAGGGAGTGGTTCCTGCGACACCAGGATTTTCACACCCCTTCCCTTGTGTGTTCAGTGAGTGAACTGGTCTTCCCTGTCCTTGCTGAGGACAGCATTCCTGTCATCCACTCTTTTATCCTAATGTCTATCTCAGGCCTGCACACACTAGATTCTCAATAAATAAAGAAGGGTCCGGAGAATGCATGAAGACTCCCTTTAAAGAAAACACCTGGAAGATGCCATTCTAGCTGAGAAACATTCATCCTCTTATTAGCTGTGCTTGTTCAGCTCTCCCGGCATGATGGAGTCCCGGTGATGGGACCTCTGTTCCTCATCTGCATCAAGGGGGTTGGGAGAAACCTTTGGAAGAAGACAAAGGCTTTAGTCTGTGGGGAAAGTCCAGCCTGGATTTTTAACATTCACATTCCAGATGGAATAACCTGATGCTGAAGGGGCTGGGGAAGGGGCCGGAGAAGGGGGCTGGCTGTAGGAGGCAGGGCAGTGTCACAGGAGACCTTTGTGAGCAGACACACACGGGGGAACCCAGGGTCCGCTGGCATCCAGGGCGGGGTCTAGCCTCTCTGCCAGGGGAGCTGAGTCAGGCTGTGCTCTATGCATTTGTTAATGAACTTGTGCCTCGCTTTGAGTAACAAAATTAACAGCCACCAGGATAATTCAGCAACGCTTTCCTGAGCATCCGCTCTGCCCAGCTGGATGCTGAGTGCTGACAAGCCAAGATGCAGAAGGTGCACATGGTGCGTGGGAAGACAGACAGGATCCGCTTAGCAGGATGTCTGGTTGCTTAGGGTGCAGAGGGTGTTTCTGATTTGCCCAAGGAGCCCCATCAACAACAACACATGTGTCCAGGGTGAAACCAGGCCGGGTCTCCCTGCAACACATTTATCTCACCATCAAGTGCACAGAAATGCCTGTTTTCCAGCACAGCGACGTCTCCTTCATCGGACAGTCCAAGGACTTGTTTTGCTGCATGGGTTTATTTTTCTTTCCTGTCCTGAGTTTAAAGCTCCTTCGATGAGCTCGTCCAGAAGCCCTGGGGTGTTTCAAAGCAGACTGGAATTCCCGGCTGGGGCTGATTTGTCTGCCAGGGAGGCCCACACCCCAGGCACCACCGCGGAGGGAGTGAGGAGACCCCTTCATTCAGAAGGAAAACACATCTGTGTTTGCCACTTGCACCTCCAAACACATGCAGTTCTGTCCAGTCTGAGAGGGCACCCAAGAGGCAGTCGCCAGGCCCTCTCATTTAAAGTGTTTAGAGAACAGGCTCTCAACCAAACAGGAAGGCAAAGCTGTGATCCCTGCCCGGGGCTTGAACACAGAAAAGCAGCAAAATAAAACATCAGGGTGGGAAAGGACTCCAGCTGCCCCAGCGGGTGCTGCTCTGTTTATGGACAGAGGATGGGCGCCAGGGTCAGGAAGTGATTTTTCAGGGCAGAGACAAGGAGGGACTGGAGCTGGACTTTCATCCCTGCTGTTGCTCCTCGATGCCACCCCACATCCAGAACACCATGCTCCTTTCCCTTAACCCTCTGGTCTTGCCCATTGGTTGTTTTCTTCCGGGAATGTGTGCCCGACTGACTCCTCTTTTGCCCTCCCTGCAGTGAGACAAGCTTTGGAGACAGGCAAACACAGGTCCACAGCGTTGTCTCTCCTTATTGACCTTGTGACTTCAGACAGTTTCATTGCCCCTGAGACCCTCAGTTTTTCCATCTGGGAAATGGGAATAACCTCACTCACTTTACTGACTTTCTGTAAGGTTCGTGACATTTGTGACAACATCTGTGTAGCTGTATAAATGAGGCTGATGCCTCATGCTGGTGCATATTTGATGCTCGGTGTTAAGGAAGAATCTTCTTTTCTTTTGACAGCTCCTTCTCCCAGCTTGTTCCTTGGCCTTAGGTAGCCCAAGAGCTCAGTCCCTGACTGCAAGAATCCTGCTCCTCCCCAGTTCCACACTGTGGGGTGGGAGACAAGAAACAGGTAAAGCACAGAGCCTCATGGGATCTATTTGCCTCCAGCTTTACAACCTTGGGCACATTGCTGGAACTCTGTGAGCCTCGATTTTTCCACCTGGAAAATGGGACTGTTTTCTGTCCCAGCCTCCCAGGAACGCTTGTAGGAAAGGAGACAGTGACATTAGCTCCAGCTGTGATAATAGCTCAGCATCTTTTATTCCTCACCATGCTCTTATCATCCCAAGTTAAGAAGAGAAGACTTAAGAAACCTGCCCAAGATCATCAAAGAAGCTGGTGACCACTCAATCCACTGAGCACCTAAGCGCAGCGCTATTCCTTTAACTGGTACCCATGCTCCTCTGTTTACAGGAGAGCAGCCTGCAGAGCGTCATTGCTAAAAGAGACATATCTGGGGGACTTCCCTACTGGTCCAGTGGCTAAGACTCTGTGCTCTCAATGCAGGGGGCCCAGGTTCGATCCCTGGTCAGGGAACTAGATCCAAGGCCACAGCTAAGACCTGGTGCAGTCAAGTGGATAAAAAGAGACATTTGGAGAACCCACCCTTTCCGAGGGTCTGCTCTGTACCAGGGCTTGTGCCAGGAGCCTGAAGTGGACCAGCTGGATGCTCCCACACCTCCATCTCAGGTATTAGCCTGAGCCGATCTTGCAGATGCAGAGATGCAGCTGCTCAGAGGGCAGCTGGCCAGTCAGTGGCGGGTGGATGGTGGTACTCAGCCGCCTGATCCCAAGTTCTGGATCACTGATGCTCGATCCATCACTTCTGGTCCCTTACCCTCATCCCATCCAGTTCTGCTCCAAGAGATCAGTCAGTTTAAAAACCAAAACAGTCCCCATTCTAACTGAAAGGGTCGACTGCCCCATCGTTGAACCACCCACTCATCCATCCTGCCTCTCTTGTGCTCCCCTCATCTACCAGTCCTGCCACTTCAGGAAGAATGCCTGCCAAGAGAGACAATTCTATTGCTCCTTGTGTGAGAGAAGACCCCACTTCCCTTCCAAGTGTCCGGCACCCTAGCCCAGACAGCCTCTTCTCTCAACAGGGGTGGTGGGGGCTTCAGGTCTGAAAGGCTCCAGTGTCCCCCAGCCAGGTGGGCGTGGCCTTGGCCTTGGCTGGGCCCCACAGGAAATGGAGGAGTCGCAGAGGACCACCCCCAGACCTCTGCTTAAAGGGGCAGCTGGCCCGGGCTGCAGTCAGGCTGCCTTTGCACCATGACACCCCAGCTGTTCCCCCCTGCTGCTGCTGCTGCTCCTGACTGGGCTCCCTGTCACACGGTCGGCTCCCCCGACCTGCTACTCTCGGATGCTGGCCCTGAGCCGGGAGATCACCTCTGACTTCCAGAGCCTCCAGGCCACCGAGCCCTCGGTGAGTGCCCTCGACCCCCACTTGAATGAGGACGGGAGGTCCATGCAGACCCAGTTCTCAAAAATTTGCCTTTGGACTGGGGGCTAGAAGGGGACCAGGGGCAGGAGGGGGGCAGGAGGGTGACCGGGGGAGGGAAATGCTCTTTTTCTCTTCCAGTCAATGTTAATTTCCAGGGTATTTGTGCTTTATTCCAGTCCTATTAAATGTCCATCATTTGTGTTTCCTCTTTACTACAAAGAAAATGCAATCCAAGACATCAAAACTTCTGTTTATAACTAGCTGACTCAATGGACATGAGCGTGAACAAACTCAGGGAGATAGTGAAGGACAGGGAAGTCTGGCGTGCTGCAATTCATGGAGTCCCAAAGAGTCGGTGCGACTTAGCGACTAAAGAGCAACAAGCTAGCAAATATCAGAGGGTCTGTTTTAGAATCTAAAGAGAGACAGACAGACAGAGAGAGAGAGGAGAAAAGTTCCCATAGAGTGTAGAACTCCAACTTAAGGAGGACCAAGGAGTTCAGCTTGTTTATTCTCCCCACTAACCAGGAGGAGCTAATGGGGTGACTCCTGAACCAGCCCCACTTCTTACCTGCTAGGGGACCTGAGCAAATTATCTAGCCGAATCAGAGAATCTCAGCATCCTGAGCTGTGAGATGCACTGTGGGCAGCTGGAGGGTTGCAAACTGGAATGCAGACACAGTCTGCCCAGTGGAAACAGTCCTGGCCTTCAGCCACTATTCTCACTGCTCTGTTAAGCGGGAGATGCAGGGGCTCGGAACCCAGAGTCCCTAAGGGGCCACCCAGAGCTAAAATCTGGCCTTCTGACCGCTCTTCCAGATACAAACTGAATTAAACTTCAAAGCTTTGGCAAAATTTGAAAGTGTCCCTTTACCACTTGTGAACTCTTCACATAACCCCTTCATCATAAGCCTCAGATGCGGGGCTTGTGATACCTTAATACCTCCTTTGTGTTTTCTTTTTGAAAGTTAAGTAATGTGTATTTTTCTTAAGTTATGAAGCTCATACCCCTCGAAAACAGTTGGAAAAGGCACAAGACAAAGAAGAAAATAAATGTTACTGCAATCCTACCACCTAGAGGTGACCTGCTGCCATCACATTCAGAGGATAGGATTTCAGTTCTTGATCTGTGCATAGGTATCCAATCCAAGTGTGTGTGTGTGTGTATGTGTATAGACAAATCGAAACACAGAGCACAGCGGTTCTGCAATGTACTTTCTAACAATGCTGTCAAATTAATATTCCTTTGAAACAGCACTTGGTTGTATTGAAGCACCCTACTTGTGCACAGAGCGTGCGTGCATGCTAAGTCACTTCAGTCGTGTTCGACTCTTTGTGACCCCATGGACTGTAGCCCACCAGGCTCCTCTGTCCATGGGATTCTCCAGGCAAGAATACTGGAGTGGGTTGCCGTGCCCTCCTCCAGGGGATCTTCCCAACCCTGGTATCGAACCCTCGTCTCTTACATCTCCTGCATTGTCAGGCGGATTTTTACCACAAGCTCCACCTGGGAAGCCCAAATAAGTAGAGTAATCATCTTTTAAAAAAAAAAACAAACATGATTTTAAAACTTAAAATGCATAGATTCAGAGCTGGAAGGAAGAGGAGAGATTCCATGTTCTAACTTTCTAGCTTCACAACTAGGAAACTGAGTCACAAAAGGAAGATCTATCCCCCAGCAACAGGGAATTACTGGTTGGAAAGGACCAGAATCTGGGTTTTCAGGCTTCAGGCCAGCACAGAAGCAAAAGTGAAACAGAGTGCTATAAAAGTACAACTATATATACAGCTTTTTATTTCTATAGTATATGTTGCATGTACTGCTATATCTAGATTACGGTTATGCATGCATGCATGTTCGGTCACTAAGCCATGTCTAATTCTTTTGCTACCCCGTGGACTGTAGCCTGCCAGGCTCCTTTGTCCATGAGATTCTCCAGGCAAGAATACTGGAGTGGGTGGCCATTTCCTTCTCCAGGGGGTCTTCCCAACCCAGGGATCAAACCTGCGTCTCCTGCCTCTCCTGCATTGGCAAGGTGGTTCTTTAGCACTGAGCCACCTAGGAAGCCCCCAGACTATAGTTATATATAGCTAGCTAGCTAATTCACTTCAGTCGTGTCCAACTCTGTGCGACCCCATAGATGGCAGCCCACCAGGCTCCCCGTCCCTGGGATTCTCCAGGCAAGAACACTGGAGTGGCTTGCCATTTCCTTCTCCAATGTGTGAAAGTGAAAAGTGAAAGTGAAGTCTCTCAGTCGTGTCCAACTCTCAGCGACCCCATGGACTGCAGCCTACCAGGCTCTTCCATCCATGGGATTTTCCAGGCAAGAGTACTGGAGTGGGGTGCCATTGCCTTCTCCTGACTATAGTTATAGAAATGTTTAAATATATATATAGACACAAATTTATATACATCTCCCTCTCTCTACAAGCATATATGAAACAGTTCCCTAACTCATAGTATATGACATAAAGTTTGCATTCTAAAACTCAAATTCTAGAAGATCAGTTGACCCTGGGGGAATGTGGCAGACGGTACAAGACTGTATGTGCATGTCAGCATCAAGGAAGTCCCTGGGGATCTGGGGCTGGGCCGGCTGTCTAGGGGCTGGCAGAGAGACTTCTGTGACCAGGGTGTGTCCCTGTGGGCATCCCAGAAAGCCATTTCCCTTTCCACAGGAGGCGTGTGTGAGATACCTACCCAGGCTGTATCTGGATATACACGTAAGAGTGGTCTGCCTGTCTCAGGGGGTTGGGGGGCAGAGTGGGGGGTCAGGAGACATTTGGTGAAGAAGGACCAGCCGCCCCCCAGCTCCTAGCCCTCTGACTACTGACTTCTCCCACGAGACCCCTCCCTGTTATCCACTCGCAGAATTACTGCGTGTTGGCCAAGCTGCGGGACTTTGTGGCATCACCCCAGTGCTGGAAGGTGTTCCAGGTGGATGCCTTGAAGGACAAAGTGCGGAAACTGTACACCATCATGAACTCGTTCTGCAGGAGAGTGAGTGGCGTGTTGAATGTTCTTTTCCTGCTCGTTATGGGTCAAGAAATTAAGAGAAGGGTTAGGGGAACAGGGGAATCAGGAGGAGGAAGGGAAAAGCTTATGGGGTGCTTCCAGTTCACAAAGCCCTTCCTCAACCCTGTTGCTCTTGCCAAGTACTGGGGACTCAGACAAGGCTCCCCACCTCCACCAGCCCCACCTACAGAACCCAGGGCCATATGAAAATCGGACAGAACAGATTCTGCCGGCAGTCAGATGGGGTGGGATGAGAACTGTGGAATTCTGAGAACTCTCACGCCCTGGAGACCGGATTAGAGGAGACTTTCTGGGGGAGAGGCTTTGGGTGTGCTCTGTGATGGGAAGACTCCGCATCAGAGGTGAAGGAGACAGGAAGAGCAGAGAATCAGCACTGGTTAGATGTAGAAAGTTGGGCCATGTGGTCTTAGGGGCACAAGCTTCAGCATCAGGCAGACCTGAGCCTGTGTCTTCATCCCTGTCTTGCTTCCCAGAGGCTCGCACCCTCTCCCCCTCTGAGCCACAGTTTCCTCATTCATGTAGAGCACCCATCTCCTGAGATCACTGGGAGGATAATAATACCTACACCCTGACCATGTGTGTGCTGGGCGCTGCACTAACTCCTTGGGAATAAGATCTCTAGCAAAGTGATTAAACATATAAAGAAGGTAACTAAACATAGAATGCCGAGCACCAGGCCTGACCCAGGAAACTTTAATACTCAGCTATTAAGATTTCCAGCTTTAAGTTTTATTAAGATTTATTTAGGTTTGATCTGGTCAGGGAACTAGATTCCACATGCTGCAAAGAAGACCTGGCATGGCCAAAAAAAAATAATACATATTTTAAAAAGATGTATTTGTTACTTTGCATCAAGGATGAGATATGCATTTCCTTCTCCACCACTTCCCTCTTCGTTCCTCTCTCTGCTTGGTGGTGCTGGGGAGAGAGGAAGAAAACATAACTGTAATACAATTTGAGAACACTACTGTTGACTCTGAAGTGTTTGAGGGTGAGACCTAGTGCTGTTACTCCTGGTATCCCCAATGCCTGGCCCAGAGTTGCTCTTTACCCATCTATCCATCCGTCTGGTCAACCAACACACACACACACACACACACACACACACACACACACACACGTGAATTCAATAACAAAGGAATATGAGATTCAATGGGTGATGTTTTCACACAAAGGGGAACAACTGAACAGCCTTTGAGGATAACCAGGAGCCCTGTTGCTGTGCATGGGTTCTGTGGCCACCTTTAGTGATGTTCCTGTTTATTGCACACTTTCAGGATTTGGTGTTCCTGTCGGATGACTGCAGTGCGTTAGAATACCCAATCCTAGTGACCACGGTCCTCCCAGATCATCAGAGCTAAGGCAGTTCAGACCAGAGGCAGAACCTGGGGGAATGAAGTTATGTCAGCTGCCCAGACACAACAGTCTAAAGCCGTGGCCCCCACAGCTCTCCTTGAAACTGTCACAAGTTTCTCTTCACCTTCTGGAAACCACAGCTTGTGCTCCTACCTTGGAATCAATTCTGAACATAATTAGAAGCTTTGCTTCTCATTCCCCCTTGTTTTTGTCTTGCCAGGATAGTTAGATACACAAGCATGTTGATTTGGTCACTGAGAAGAAAAGGGCAAATCAGCTTCTCTCGTATGAACAGTCAGCTTGGGAACAAGCAAAATACTATGTTTGGCGTACTACTTTAATGGTGTGGTGGTACCATTTTTCCCTCTTGATAGAAACCTGCTTACATTTAACCGTGCTTCTATTTTATACTTTCTCCAACTACAAATGCTCCTTACGGTTAGCTTTCACTTTTAGAAGAAATTTCCCTGCCTGTAAGATGGTTTGTAATGGTTTGTAATGTAATTGTAATGTAATTTGTAAGGTTTGTAATGACATAGTGCTGACAGGAATCACTCTTTCATTGAAAGGTGATGAAAATCAAATAAAGACTATCGTTACAGTGAGAAACGCGTGTCCTGCTGTATTCCATCCAAAGTGGGTGTCAGGGTGTTTATTTCATGCTCTTTCTGCAAGTCACTGCTTTTAGCAAGATACGTCTTTCTTCCTCTTTCCATCAAGCAGAGGTATTTCTGGGTCTGTTTCAAGCCACTTGTGTAAATCTGTTTTCAAAGCATCAGAAGATGTTCCAGCTTATGTTTGGGGAAGACTGTATCCTGCATCGTATCCATGGCAGTGTGGTACCTGAAATTTCACAAACATCGGTTCAGCGAGGGCGCATCACAAACCTAGACATGGGTATCGTAGGAGGCTGAGGCTCGAGTTGGTTAGGTAACTTGCCCAAGGTCACCAGCTGGTAAGTGGGGAGCCTGGATTGAACGCAGGGGCTCCAAAGCCCACACTCTCCCCAGTGACCCAGGCTGGTTTTCTGCAGGTAAAGGATGCTTGCTTAATAAATTCATGAAATCAACAGTATCATCTCAGTTAAGTAACTGGATTGTTGAAAGGTTTCCAAATATTGATTTTTTAAAAGCTCACATGCCACACCAGGGGTCTTTTTGTTTTCTCTCCTTCCTTTTGTATGCATGGTCCATACTTTCCTTCCCTGGTCTTTCGTGTCTCTGACTTAGGTGGTCTATGAGAACAATTTAGCAAGCTGTGCTTTTCCATTTAGAAGCACAAGTGCAGAGCGTAACTGTCCTGGCGTCCCAAGGCGGCTGTAACAGGGTACCACAGACTAGGGCTTAAATAGGAGAAATGTATTGTCTCATAGCCCTGGAGGCTAGAGGTTCCTAAATCCAGTGCTGGCAGGGTCCTCCTCTCCCTGGAGGCTTCAGGATAGAGGGTCCTTCTCGTCTCTTCCTGTCTTCTGGTGGTTTCTGGCAATCCTTGGCATCCCTTGGCCTGTAGACACATCAGTTCAATCTCTGTCCCCGTCAACACGTGGTATGTATCCTGCATCTGTGTCTCTGTGTCCAAAATCCCCTCTTCCTGAAGTAAATTTTCTGTTTGTAGATGACATGATCATAAATACAGAAAATGCTAAACACCTCATTAAAGAAAACCTGTTAGAATTAATAAGTGAATTCAGTGAAGTTACAGGAGAGAAAATCAATATATGAAAATCAGCTGTGTTTCTACACACCAACAACAAACTGTCAGAAAGGGGAATTTTAAAAATTCCATTTACAATAGTATCAAAAATATAAAATGAATTAATTTAACCAAGAAGGTAAAAGACCTGTACACTGAAAACAATAAGAATTTATGAAGGAAATGGAGGAAGACACTAAGAAATGAAGTTATCCCATTTTCATGGATTGGAAGAATTACCATTAAAATAAAAATCTTGTCCATACACTCAAAGTGATCTGCAGATTCAAGGCAATCCCTATCAAAATTCCACTGGCATTTTTCACAGAAACAGAAAAAGCAACACTGTAATAAAAGTCATATGGAACTACAAGCCATATGTGGTTTGGCTTGTTTTTTCAAGCCAAAACAATCTTGAGAAAGAACAAAGCTCAAAGTGTCACCCATCCTAATTTCAAATTATACTAAAAGCTATAGTCAAAACAGCATGGTACAGGCACATGGATCAGAACACGCAGAACAGTGGAAGAGAACAGAAAGCCTAGAAATACACCCGTGCATAACTTTGACAGGGCCACCAAGAACACATTATGGGGAAAAGACAGCCTCTTCAATAAATGGTGCTGGGAAAATCGGTCATGAGGAAAGCATGAGACTAGGCCCCTATCTTACACTACACACGAAAATGGATCAAAAACTGAAGTGTAAGACCTGAAATGATAACAACTGCTGGAAGAAAACATAGGGGAAAATCTCCCAAACACTGGTCTCAGCAATGATTTTTTGGTTATCGCACTTAACGCACAGGTATGGGCTTCCCTGGTGGCTCAGAAGGTAACAAATCTGCCTGCAATGCAGCAGACCTGGGTTTGATCCCTGGGTCAGGAAGATCCCCTGGAGGAGGGCAGGGCAACCCACTCCAGTGTTCTTTCTTGTCTGGAGAATCCTATGGACAGAGGAGCCTGGCGGGCTACAGTCCATGGGGTCACACAAAGTTGAACACAGCTAAACCAATCTAGCATGCATGCAGCAAGAGCAAAAGTAAACAAGTGATGCTATATCAAACTTAGAAGCTTCTGCACAACCAAGGAAGCCGTCAACTAAATGAAAGGGAAACTGCCGGGGTCCAGCCCGGTGGATCCAGCGTGATTCGAAGGTAGGGACGGAGTCAGAGTCCTTGGGAAAAATACATATTTAGTTACAGACAGAGAGAGAGATTAGAAATGGATAGTGTAGTAGGAAAATTAGTGGAGAAAAAGAGACTGAATAACTTGGATCACATGGAATAGCATCCATGGTCCAGATGGGAATTCAGCCAGAAAAACAGGGAGTAAGAAGGAATGACATGGGGGAGTCAGTCTTTCCAGGAACTGATCCCATTTCTTTATTTTTCCCACTTTCTTATATACCTTTTGTTACATATAGGGATGAATACAGAGTCACGTGGGGGTCAGCAGTCCTGATCTTTATCAAAATCAGGTGCTTTACATAAAAAAAAGGTCTTAGGGGTTTTACATCATCTTTAAGTCATTTCTTCCCGCTGACATTTACAACCCTTTCTTTCTGATAATCAAAAACTTATTTTTTCCAAGCATGTTTTTCTTAAACCAGGCACCACCCTCCAAATAAAGTTGCATTCCTATAGGGTGAGGGTGTAGTGAGTTACAATCAAGAAAGGAATTTATTTACCCCAAGGTTAACATGATTAATCTTAAAAGTTAATACTTATTTCTCCTATATGCTAGCTACATTTATTATAAGGGCAGGGAATATGGAGATTTAGCAGCAAACAACAGCCCAACAAATAAAAATCCTTTCACCAATGTTCCCCTTAAGATCTACTTAGTCTTAAGATAGTGATAAAGTTACATTTTTACTCAGCAAGGACACAGTGATTTATAACAAAGTACAGTGATCTATTACAAAATAGAAAATTCATTAACTCAAAAAGTCTAATATTGCTAACATCAAAACTACTATATTTCCTTTTCTATATTCCAAATACATTGATTAATATATTCCCAGGTACCTAAGGATATGGAGGCCTGGCGGCAATCATTGACTCAACGAAAAAGCCCTATGTTAATTAAGACTCTCAAAATACTCTAAAACTCTCTGTGCTGTTTATGGTTGAGAGGTAGTAAACAATCATGTGTCCGAAGAGAGGCTTAACCTGAGGCTTAACCCCTGTCCCACCCAGGGCAGGGAATTAGCAGCAATTATTGACACAACAAATGAAAAAAACCCTTTACCAATATAATTCCCAGCCAACCCACTATACTAATAATTTCTAACTTCCCACAAGAATTTGCCTTTAGCAAGTCAAAAACATCTCATGGTGCCTCTCATGGTTGGAGGGCTGTTGGGGCCGGAGGAACCTATACAGGCAGGCTAGATAACCTTCAGAGGAGTCCCGTAAGTTGAAACACTCGTCACGCCCAGGAATTTTTACTGCCTTGGAGCTACACGTTTACTCCTTCTCCGAGAGAAACAGCTATGGGGGAGAGCCCCCGTAGGTGAGAGTACGGGACAGACTCTGGTTTGGGGGTTAGATGCTCGGGAGCAGGGGAATTTCCTGAGGCTTGCTCACGCCTTTGCGTATGCCGAAGCCCCCCTTCCTCATGACCTTTGCCAAGGGCAGAGTTCCTCACGCTGGCCCCCAACAGGAAACTTAGGGAATGAGAGGAAATTCTTGCAAGCCATATATTTGGTAAGGAGTTAATATCCAGAGTATATAAGAAAATTTTCAACTCATAGCAAAAAGTTCCAAGTAATGGCTCAGCAGGTAAAGAATCCGCCTGCAATGAGGGGAGACCTGGATTTGATCCCTCGGTTGGGAAGATCCCCTGGAGAAGGGAAAGGCTACCCACTCCAGTATTCTGGCCTGGAGAATTCCATGGACTATAGTCTAGTCAAGGCTATGGTTTTTCCAGTAATCATGTATGGATGTGAGAGTTGGACTGTGAAGAAGGCTGAGCGCTGAAGAATTGATGCTTTTGAACTGTGGTGTTGGAGAAGACTCTTGAGAGTCCCTTGGACTGCAAGGAGATCCAACCAGTCCATTCTGAAGGAGATCATCCCTGGGATTTCTTTGGAGGGAATGATGCTAAAGCTGAAACTCCAGTACTTTGGCCACCTCATGCGAAGAGTTGACTCATTGGACAAAGCGCTGATGCTGGAAGGGATTGGGGGAAGGAGGAGAAGGGGACAACCGAGGATGAGATGGCTGGATGGCATCACAGACTCGATGGACGTGAGTCTGAGTGAACTCCAAGAGATGGTGATGAACAGGGAGGCCTGGCGTGCTGCGATTCATGGGGTTGCAAAGAGTCGGACACGACTGAGGGAACCTCGCTTTCACTTTCACTCTGATTTTTAAAGGGGCAAAGGATCATCTGAATGATGATCAGTTCTCATCATGAATCATGAGAGAAATGGAAATCAAAACCGCTATGAAGCACTGCCTCATATCCGTTAGGGTGGGTTTTGTGAAAAAGACAACAGATAACAAGCTTTGCAAGGATGCAGAGAAAAGAGGATCCTTGAACACACTTGGCAGAAGTGTAGATTGGTACAGTCATTATGGAAAACAGTATGGAGGGTCTTCAAAAATTAAAAATAGGACTACTGTATGAGCCAGCAATCCCACTTCTGAGGCTCTCTCTGAAAGAAAGGAAAGTAGGAACCCAAAGAGATATCTGCACACCCATCTTCGCTGAAATAGTACTCACAAAGCCAAGATATGGAAGCAATCTAAATGCTCACTGATGGATGAGCAGATAAAGAATTTTATGGCTATACATAATAGATTACTATTCAGCCACTAGAAAGAAGAAAATCCTGCCATTTGCAACAATATGAATGAACTGAGCAGACATTATGCTAAGTGAAATTAGCCAGTCAGAGACAAATATTGTAGGATCTTATATATGGAACCTGAAGAAACAAATGTTGAACTCATAAAAACAGTGGAATAATAGTTACCAGGTCCTAGGGAGTGGGGGAAGATGGTGAGATACTGGTCAAAGGATAGAAAACTTCAGTTATAAGAGAACAATCTCTGAGAATGTCATGTATAGCATGGGAACTGTAGTTAATAATTGTGCTGTGCCCTTGAAATTTGGTAGCAGATTTGGTAATTCTAAGCATTTCTCACCATACACAAGTAAAATAAGTAACTATGGGAAATGATAGATGTGATAATTAACTAGACTGTAGGAGTTATTTCACAAAGTATAACTTCCATCAGATCATCACTCTGTAGACTTTAAATATATATAGTTTTATCTGAAAATCATACCTCTATAAAGCTGAAAAAAAGAAGAGCAAAAACCCCAAAAATGTCCTCTTCTTACAAGGATATCAATTATTAGTTTAGGATAAAGTGTGACTACATCTTAATTTGATAACATCTACAAAGATGCTATTTCCAAATAGGTCTCATCCATAGATCTGAGGGTTTAGGATGTCAGGGTGTCTTCTGGGAGACAAAATTCAACCCACAATAGTCAGTCTTTCAACTGATAATGTTGTCACAAAGGAAAATTATGCAGCAAACTAACCCTTTCCCACCATCTACCACTTCCTGTCAGAGGCTGAACGTGGGTGCCAGGCACCCAGCACACTAGCCCACTGAACCTTCACAATGATGCTGCTGCAGGTTGGGTATTCTCAAACCCAATTTACAATGTAAACATGCCCTTGGGGTCAAAGGTTAAGTGACTTTCCCAGACAGCTGATAAAGAGTGGCAAAGAGATTCCAGAAAAATAGGCACTCAGTGTTAATTCACAGCTCTGCTAGTGAGTGAAACTCACTCAGTCGTGTCTAACTCGTTGTGACCCCATGGAATTCTCCAGGCCAGAATACTGGAGTGGGTTGCCATTCCCTTCTCCAAGGGATCTTCCCAAGCCAGGGATAGTACCCAGGTTTCCCACACTGCAGGCAGATTCTTTAGCAGCTGAGCCACCAGGGAGGCCCACAGCTCTGCTAAGTCTTAGCTAGTTCTAGGTAGCACAGTAAACCAGTGAAGACAAGGACTAATTTACACATTCAGGCATTTATTTGTTCATTTCTTCCATACTGACTGAGTGCTTACTATGAACGCAGCAAATACTGAGATGCAAAGTAAAGAATTCTTCCTCTTAGGTTAGCAGATAGATGGGGAAACAGTGGAAACAGTGTCAGACTTTATTTTGGGGGCTCTAAAATCACTGCAGATGGTGACTGCAGCCATGAAATTAGAAGATGCTTACTCCTTGGAAGAAAAGTTATGACCAACCTCGATAGTATATTCAAAAGCAGAGACATTACTTTGCTGACTAAGGTCCGTCTAGAAAGGCTATGGTTTTTCTAGTGGTCATGTATGGATGAGAGAGTTGGACTGTGAAGAAGGCTGAGCGCTGAAGAATTGATGCTTTTGAACTGTGGTGTTGGAGAAGACTCTTGAGAGTCCCTTGGACTGCAAGGAGATCCAACCAGTCCATTCTGAAGGAGATCAGCCCTGGGTGTTCTTTGGAAGGAATGATGCTAAAGCTGAAACTCCAGTACTTTGGCCACCTCATGAGAAGAGCTGACTCATTGGAAAAGACTCTGATGCTGGGAGAGATTGGGGGCAGGAAAAGAAGGGGATGGCCGAGGATGAGATGGCTGGATGGCATCATGGACTCAATGGACATGAGTCTGAGTGAACTCTGAGAGATGGTAATGAACAGGGAGGCCTGGCGTGCTGCGATTCATGGGGTCACAAAGAATCAGACACGACTGAGCGACTGAACTGAACTGAACTGAGGTTAGCAGAGAGAGCATATGCAAAACCAAGGGGATGACTGATTATGCTCCCTGAGATGAGGCAGAAAGGTTTCTTAGAGGATTCAGAATTTGAACAAAGTCTTTAAACATAACTGGGAACTTAATGAGATGAAAAGGAGGCAGAAAATAGAGCAGAGCCAAAGGCATGGAGACTGAGGGGAATGGTGGTGTTGTCAGAAGTGGAATTGAAAATGCACTAGGGTCAGAATGGTGTGGGTCACGGGAGGCTGCCAGGGATCCACAGGCAGAGCGTATCTGTCATCACCCTAGTTGCGAAATAATCAGGGTCACATAAAGGCAGAAAGGTTGGGACTCAGTGATAGGAAGTTATCAATTTCTGAACGTCCCTTGGCTTTGAATTTCAAAACTAACAAAATGGGGACATGACTCCTCCACTGTGAACCAGCCCATTGGCAAGCCAGATGTCTGGGTGCCAGCCCAGGCTCTTTCTCCTTCTTCCTCTGTTGTGTGTGTTAGTCACTTAGTCATGTCCAACTTTTTATGACCAACACAGACTGTAGCCAACCAGTTCTCCTCTGTCCATGGGGTTTTCGAGGCAAGAATACTGGAGTGGGTGGACCCACTCCTCCAGGGATCTCCCTCCTCCAGAGGATCTTCCCGACCCAGAGATCAAACCGGGGTCTCCTGCATTGCAGGCGGATTCTTTACTGTCTGAGCCACCAAAGAAACCCTTGTTTCTCTATAGCCAACAGGTCAGTCCCATCTTTTCTGCATCTGCTGACTTCTCCAGTTTCACCATCTCAATATTTGTTCAGAACCTTCTCAGAACATGGCATCCAATCTTTGCCCCTCTCATGGAGGATGGAGCTCATGGTTGGGAACTGTGAAGTTATAGGATGCTTTGCAGAGACTAATGCTGCTGATGCTAAATAAGGGCTTCGGAGATCAAGGTGAGAATTTGGTCACCTGATCCTTACCCCATCATTAGCTCTTTTTGTCCCAAGTGAGATTCTGACAATCACTGGTCCTTCTTTCCCGAGACTTCCTCCATCAGAAGGGTTTTTCCCCCCTCATATGCTTGTTAATTGTTAGAGCCTAGGTTCTTTCTTCAACTGATTTAACCCACCTAGAGAAATAACTCCCAAATTCACAACTCCCATTCAGACTTTCCCAAGAGGCTTAGGCTGATTTTTCAACTACCTTGTTGCTATATATTCTCTTGTGTGTGTGTTAGTTGTGTGTCTGACTCTTTGCAACCTCATGGACTGTAGCCTACCAGGCTCCTCTGTCCATGGAATTTTCCAGGCAAGAATACTGGAGAGGGTAGCCATTCCCTTCTCCAGGGGATTTTCCAAACTCAGGGATCAAACCTGGGTCTCCTGCACTGGGGGCAGACTCTTTACCATCTGGGCCACTAGGGAAGCCCCATATATTCTCTTAGTATCACAAAATTGACTTCACTAAAGGTAAGTCTTTCCTTTCTTGTCCATTGGTCTTTCCTGCCTCAGTAAAGTTGCCCCATAGTTCAGTATCTGCTTCTTCCAAAAACATGGGCTTGGGTCCCCTAATTTTTTCCCTCACCTTTCTCCTACCTTTGCAATTAATCAGCAAAACCAGTACTTTCTGCCTCCAAAAAATTTACATGTCCCCTTAATTGGGCCAGAGAGTGGGCTGAATATCATGTTAAACGTTATTCTAGGTGTATTTGTGAGGGTGTTTCCGGAGAGATTAACATTTGACTTGGTGGGTGGAATAAAGAGATTGCCCTCCACAATGCCGGTGGGCCTCAGTCAATCCACAGAGTCCTGAATAGAACACAAGGTTGAGTGAGAGAGCGTTTGTTCTCTCTGCCTGACTGCCAAGCTGAGACATCCATGTTCTGCTGCCCTGGGACAGGAACTCACACCATCGGTGCTATTAATCCTCAGACCTTTAGACCCAGACCAGAACTTCTACTGTTGAATTTACAGTTCTCAGACTTCTGTACTCAGACTGGAAATATACCATCAACTTTCCTGGGTCTCCAGTCCATAACTGACACATCATGGGACTTCTTGGACTCCATAATTGTGTCAGCCAATTCCTTATAATAAATCCTTTTTTAAATAAATATGTTATACATTTGTTGTTGTTGTTCAGTTGCCAAGTCATGTCTGACGTTGTGATCTCATGAACTGCAGCACTTCCCTCACCATCTCCTGGAGTTTGCCCAAGTTCATAACCATTGAAATGGTGATGCCATCCAACCGTCTCATCCTCTGCTGCCCCCCTTTCCTCCTGCCTTCAATCTTTCCCAGCATTGGGGTCTTTACCAATGAGTCAGCTGTTCACATCAGGTGGCCAAAGTATTGGAGTTTCAGCTTCACCATCCATCCTTCCAATGTTGTATCTGTGAATATATAGATGAATCCAGGATTCTAGAGACTCCTGGTTAATACACTGAACTTGTGCTCTTTTCTCCATACATGTTACCAATATCTTGGTCAATGTCATCATGACCTTGACCTGCAGCTGACATTGCGATTGCCTCCAGCTTTCACTCTGGCCCTCTCCCATCCAATTTCTACTCAGCAGCCAAAATAATCTGCTGTAAAATATCAATTTGATCTTGTCGTTCTCTTACTGAAAAAAGTTTCTACAGCTTCCAACTTGGAATGAAATTTGAAGTTCTCATCTTGGTCTACATCACACCATCAGTCTCTGCAAAACATTCTATGACATTATAGTACTTAGTCATATGTCTGTTTGTGTACTTACTTGCTTATTCTTTGTCTTTGCCACTAGACTGTACACTCCAGGAAAGCAGGGACTGTGTCACTTTGTTTCATCATTTCATCCCCCCACCCAGCACCATGCCTGACACTTAGTAGGTACATGGGCTTCCCAGGAGGTGCTAGTGATAAAGAACCCACTTGGGTTCTATCTCTGGATTGGGACGATCCCCTGGAGGAGGGCATGGCAAGCCACTCTAGTATTCTTGCTCGGAAAATCCCACGGGCAGAGGAGTCTGGCAGGCTCAATAGTCCATGGGGTTGCAAAGAGTTGGACACAACTGAAGCAACTTAGCACACGTACATGGTAACTATATCTTGGCTGTTTACAGAGACTGGACACTGCCTACTGGAAAGACTAAGAAAAGTCAACAATTCCAGTTGGTCCATGCCCACTCTTCATAAAATAAATACTATTCAAACATTCATATTCGCAGCCTTGAAAGCCCAATTCCCACATTTTTGTGATTCTTACTGTTTGGTCACCTTCAAAACCTCAGTAATTCTCTCTTGTAACTGTGTCTCTGTCTCACACACACATATACCCTACCTACCCCCACCTCCCACACTCACACATACAGACATACCTCTTGCGGGCGGGCACTCACTCCCATGGAGCTCTGAGTGAGCTCTTCCATAAAACATGACTGGACTGGAGTCAGCAGCAGAAACCTGAACAGAACCCTTATCTTTCCTTCCTGAGTCATCTAAAATCTTAAGTCATCAATCTTGTCTCTCTCCGGCCAATTTGCTGACATCAGCACTGCACCTTCACACCCAGGGGCGATGTCAGGCAACTGAGGACTATTAGGCAAAAATCCTCACAGTTTAAGCCTCGTTGATCTGCAGAAGTGCTAATAACGTGCAACCATTTTCTGCATTTGCACAATATTCAGATCTGTACACAATCAGATCAAGAACTGCCAGGATAATATGATATCATTTGTACGAAGAATCTGAAATATGACACAAAAGAACTTGTCTATGAAACAGACTGTCAGACATAGAGAACAGACTTGTTGCCAAGGGGAGGGAAGGATTGGGAGTTTGGGATTAGCAGGTGCAAATGATTACAAAGAGGATGGATAAACAAGAAGGTCCTACTGAATAGCATAGGGAACTATACTTAATATCTTGTAATAAACCATAATGGAAGAGAATATAAAAATATATATCTCTATATATGTATGTCTGTATAACTGAATCACTTTGACTGTATAGCAGAAATTAACACAATTATACTCGGATAAATTGAAATAAAAAAAGAACTCATGAGAGAGTAGCAAACTGCCCTTGAAACTAATTAACTGTTGGAGAAGAAAGAATAGGAAAAAAGGGCACAATATGTAGAAAATGGCCCTCAGTCAGCAGTGATAACTGAGGTTTACATTCCTGCAGCGTGAAAGCATCCCAGGAATTATCTGGGCCTTGGATATACATTTCAGAAATTTTTATAATCAAGTTCCTAAAATGCAGCACTGCTTATTATTCAAGGATTTCCTGGCAGCCACCCAAAGACAAGGAAACATGCTCAGGTTGTTGCTTTTAATTCACTTCCCCTTAATCTCCTGTGGCTCAGTGGTAAAGAATCTGCCTGCGGTGCAGGAGCCAAAGAAGACGTGGGTTCAATCTCTGGGTTGGAAAACCCTCTGGAGGAGGGCACGGCAGCCCACTCCAGTATTCTTTTTTAATTAATTAATTTATTTATTGTAATTGAAGGCTAACTACTTTACAACATCATGGTGGTTTCTGCCATACATCGACATGAAACAACCATGAATGTACATGTGTCCCCTGCCCCGAACCCCACTCCCAACTCCCCTCCCCATCCCATCCCCTGGGTGGGTGTCCTAGTGCACCGGGTTTGAGTGCTCTGTTTCATGCATCAGACTTGGACTGGTCCTCTGTTGGGGGCCAGCGTAGGAACTCTGCCCGTGACAAAGGTCATGAGGAAGGAGGCTTTGGCATACATACACAAAGGCGTGACCAAGTCTCAGGAAATTCCCCTGCTCCCGAGCATCTAACCCCAAAACCAGAGTCTGCCTTGCACTCTCACCTACGGGGGGCTCTCCCCCATAACCGTTTCTCTCGGAGAAGGAGTAAACGTGCAGCGCCAAGGCAGTAAAAATTCCTGAGCGTGACTAGAGTGTTTCAACTTACGGGACTCCTCTGAAGGTTATCTAGCCTGCCTGTATAGGGTTCCTCCGGCCCCAACAGCCCTCCAACCATGAGAGGCACGAGATGTTTTTGACTTACTAAAGGCAAATTCTTGTGAGAAGTTAGAAATTATTAGTATAGTGGGTTGATTGAGAATTATATTGGTAAAGGGTTTCTTCATTTGTTGTGTCAATAATTGCTGCTAATTCCCTGCCCTGGGTGGGACAAGGGCGTCTCAGGTTGAACCTCTCTGTGGACACATGATGGTTTACTACCTCTCAACCATAAACAGCACAGAGAGTTTTGGAGTATTTTGAGAGTCTTAATTAACATAGGGCTTTTTCTTGTTGTTGAGTCAATGGATTGCTGCCAGGCCTCCATATCCTTTAGGTACCTGGGAATATATTAATCAATGTATTTGGAATACAGTAGTTTTTGATGTTAGAGAAATAAGTATTAACCTCAATATTAGACTTTTGAATTAATGAATTTTCTATTTTGTAATAGATCACTGTACTTTGTTATAAATCACTGTGTCCTTGCTATGTAAAAATGTAACTTTGTCACTATCTTAAGACTAAGTAGATCTTAAGAGGAACATTGGTGAAAGGATTTTCATTTGTTGGACTGATGTTTGCTGCTAAAATCTCCATATTCCCTGCTCTTATAATGAATATAACTAGCACATAGGAGAAATAAGTATTAACCCATAAGAGAAATAAGTATCAACCTTTAAACATATAGGAGAAATAAGTATTTGTGGGAACTAGCCTAAAAATGTAAAAATTGTTTCTAATCAAGACCTGTTTTCCTTCCTGTAATCACTCTGCCATAGAAGCACCACTGGGAAAACAGGTATGAGATCATCGTCTTCTGATCTCCTTAGGGACATTCCAGGGGGAGGGGGGGAAGGTTAAAATTTACTAGAGCCTTAGGGCAACAGGCCCTCTAGTTAATCTTAAGACAGACCTTTATCTCAAGAATGTGTAAGGAGCTCATCTCTCAGGAATGCATCTCCGGGAGATGTTTACCTCAAAAACCATTCAGCCGTTTTGGCCTGATAACAAATGGACCTATCCCTGAAAATGTCAAGACCTGTACACCAATCAGGCCGCTCCACCCTAGCTGTACCTGTTTGTGGTTTTAGTGCTTAAAAACTGCTCTGTAACGAATGTTCAGGGTTCGTTCTTCCCTAGTGGTGTTTGAACCCTGGCGTGCCGGCCTAATAAATCCTCTTGTGGTTTGCATCGAGTCCGCGTCTTGGTGATCTTTGCAGCGATGGGCCCTGGGTGGAGACCGCAAGGTCTAACATATTAACCTATAGGAGAAATAAGTATCAACATTTAAGCATATAGGAGAAATAAGTATTAACCTATAGGAGAAATAAGTATTAACCTTTAAGATTAATCATGTTAACCTTGGGTTAAATAAATTCCTTTCTTGACTGTAACTCATTACACCCTCACTCTATAGGAATACGACTTTATTTGGAGGGTGGTGCTTGGTTTAAGGAAAAACACCCTTGGAAAAAGTAAGTTTTCTGGTTATCAGAAAGAAAGGGTTGTAAATGTCAGCAGGCAGAAATGGCTTAAAGATGATGTAAAACCCCTAAGACTTTTTTATGTAAAGCACCTGATTTTGATAAGGTCAGGACTGCTGACCCCCGTGTGACTCTGTATTCATCCCTATATGTAACAAAAGGTATATAAGCAAACCCCAAAATAAAGAAACTGGATCAGTTCTGGAAAGACTGATTCCCTCATGTCGTTCCTTTCTGCTCCCCAATTTTCTGGCTAAATTCCCATCTGGAGCGTGGGTGCCCGCCATGCAGATGGTGCAAATTCCTTGTCCAGAATTTTATTGGTACCCCACGTAAACCAAATTATTCAGCCCCTTTCTCTCTCTCCTACTATTTTCTGGCCGAATTCCCACTGGTGCACAGGACCCACCAAGCCTACTAACTTTGCCTGGGCTTCTAAGATCGGACTAGGGGGCCTCAGTGCCTCCTCTCCTTCAGGAGAACGGGAAGATGCCTGCGGCCTTCGTAGGTGGTGATTGGTATCCTGTGTTAACCGAGTTATTTGGCCTCTTTTTCTCTGCTAAATTCCTAATCCCTCTCTATCTGTAATTCAATAAGTTTTTCCTAGGACGCCTACTCTGCCCCCACCTTCGAATCACCCTGGATCCACCGGGGCTGGACCCCAGCAGTCCTCTCTTTCACATATGGTAATATGCATGTTTCAATGCTATTCTTTCAAATCATCCCACCCTCGCCTTCTCCCACAGAGTCCAAAAGTCTTTTCTTTACAGTCTGGGTCTCTTTTGCTGTCTCACATATAGGGTTGTTGTTACCATCTTTCTAAATTCCATATATAAGCGTTAATATATTGTATTGGTGTTTTTCTTTCTGACCTACTTCACTCTGTATAATAGGCTCCAGTTTCATCCACCTCATTAGAATGGACTCAAATGTGTTCTTTGTAATAACTGCCACTCCAGTATTCTTGCCTGGAGAATCCCATGGACAGAGGAGCCTGGTTGGCTATGGCAAGGAGTCGTACACAACTGAAGTGATTTAGCACACACAGTTTGATCCCAAGGCTTCAGAATCCACCATCTGAAGATGCTATAAAATTGGAAGATGTTCCTTATTTAGAAGATGTCACTGTCACTGAACAGGCATCCTTCCACTGGCCTACAGCTCTGCAGACATTCTGAGCCTATAAGTCCTTCAGCTTGAGAGAGGAAAAATCTGGAGTGATGCTGTAACATTGTCTACTGATTCTCTGAGAAACTCTCAATGGATTAACAATGATAACTTCTTACATGTAAATAAAGTGAAAGTGTTAGTCGCTAAGTCATGTCCAACCCCATGGATTGTAGCCCACCAGGCTCCTCTGTCCATGGGATTCTCCAGGCAAGAATACTGGCGTGTGTTGCCATTTCCTTCTACAGGGGATCTTCCCAACCCAGGGATCAAAGCCAGCTCTCCTGCATTGCAGGCAGATTGTTGAATATCTGAACCACCTGGGAAGCCCTAAAAACTACCTCGGTGCTGCAGGTAGATGCTCTCCCGCGTCTCCTCCACTGCAGGCAGATTCTTCACCCCTGAGCCTTTTGCAATTTACAAAATGCTTTCATGTCTATTTCTCCATTTGCTAACTTTGGTTCTTTCCCCAGTGATGAGGATGGGTGGATCAGGACAGGTGATCTCCAACTATACCTTTAAAGCAAATCTTCAATTAAAGACCTTTGTTTCTACAAACATGCTTAAAAATTTTAAAAATGACAATATCAAGTGTTGGGGAGGACATAAGGCCACTGACATGTTGCTCGTGGATATATTCTTGGAAAAGATTCGATGTGGGGCTTCCCCAGTGGCTCACCGGTAAAGAATTCGCCTGCAGTGCAGGAGACCCAGATTCAGTCCCTGGGTCAGGAAGATCCCCTAGAGGAGGGCATGGCAACCCACTCCAGTATTCCTGCCTGGAGAATCCCACCGACAGGAGCCTGGGAGGTCCAGTCCATGGGGTCACAAAGAGCTGGACATGACTAAAGCAACAGAGCAGCAGCAACAGTAAATCTAAAGATGTATATGCTCTGTGATCTGGCGATTTTAACTCCAGAATATACCCCAGGGAAATTCTAGCACACGCTTCTTACAAATATGTCTAAGGATGTTCGTAACAGAATGTTTGCGGTAACAAATCTGGAAAGAAGTCAAAATGTTATCAATGGAAAAACAAGCTGTTGCAGAGTCATATAATGATAATAATAATGAATATATTACAATGGTACATAATAACACAGCTGAATCTCAGGTACCTACAGTGAGGAGGAAATATAAGTAACGGAAGGGGATATGCAAAATGATTTCATTTATGTAAAAAAATGAAAACAGGCAAAGCATAAAATATATTTTGGGGCTAGAAACATACGGGATAAAGCTTTAAAGAAGTTCATGAAAGGGCTCAAAATAAGATTCAGAACAGAAGATAGGTTTTTAGGAAAATAAGTTATTATTTATTCAAAATTTTATAAGTAAAAAGGAATAGCAGTCATATCAAAAACTAATTGGGAAATGCAATGTAAAACCAATTCCTTAAACAATAGCAGCAAACCCAAAAGATACCTGAAAATAAATAAAAGTAAATATGAGTGCAGACTTTAAGGAGAAAATTTTAAAACTTTATTAAAGGACATAAAAGAATGTCCTATATGGGTAAAGAGATAAATCATAATTTGTGAATCTCAACTTAACTGAAATTCGGTGTATTCAGTGAACACCCCAACAGGAGAGATCTTGATATGCTGAACCTAAAATTTATAGAGAAAATGTAAAAATTAATTAAATTTTGCAAAAGAAGAAGAAAGGGAGGAGAATTTCCCTAAAATATTAAGATGTTATAAAATTAATATGCTAGAGTACTGACGCAGGGATAAAAAAAAATAGCCAGTGGAGCAGAACAGATGAAATTTGGTAAATTGCTGAGAAACCATGACAAATCAGCGGAAAAATAATAGACAACACAGTAAGTGCTGCTGGGGTAACAGGATATCTGTTTAGGAAAAAATGGAAAATTTATCTCTTCCTTATACACAAAAATAAATTTGAGAGGGATGACACACTTGTAAGTAAAACCATATTTTAAAATATTTAAAAGAAAACATGGCAGAATATCTTTGTATTTTTAGAATAAGGAAATAATTCTTAAACAAGATCCAAAGAATGTATTCAATAATAAATATAATGCAAAGTGGGTTTTTTTTTTTTTTTAAATGGGGCTTCCCTGGTGGCTCAGTGGTGAAGAATCCACCTGCCAAGGCAGGAGACATGGGTTCGATCCCTGATCCAGGAAGATTCCACATGCTTAGGAATAACTGAGCGCATGTGCCACAACTGCTGAGCTTGAGCTCTGGAGCCTGGGAGCTGCCGCCGCTGCCGCCCCCATGCCCTAGCGCCCATGCTCTGCAACAAGAGAAGCCACCGCAACTGGAGAGAAGGCTCTGCTCCCTGCAACTAGAGGAAGCCCACACAGCAACAAAGGCCCAGCACAGCCAGAGATAAACAAATACAGTTGGATTAAAAAAAATAAATAAAAGGGCAATTTCCAAATATTTGGTAAAGCTATTTCCTTTCTGGGGAAATAGCTCAAACTGTCACAAGGAGACATAAACGAGGATGTTCATTACCACCTCATTATTGGCTATAACAGAACAAAGAAAAAGAGCCTAAAAGTCCTACAGAAAAATGAATACATTCTGATATATTCATTCCATGAAATATTACAGAGCAGTTAACATGAATGAATCAGCTGCCCGTGATTCAAGGAGCACCAACTTCAATAACTATTGTCTAACAAGGAAGGTATGTCCCCTAGAAGGGCTTCCCTTGTGACTCAGCTGGTAAACAATCTGCCTGCAAGGTGGGAGACCTGGGTTTGATCCCTGGGTTGGGAAGATCCCCTGGAGAAGGTAAAGGCATTCTGGCCCGGAGAATTCCATAGATTGTGTAGTCCATGGGGTCGCAAAGAGCAACACAACTGAGCGACTTTCCCCTAGGATAATTGTATATATTTAAGACTCGGGTCGGACATGACTGAGCGACTTCACTTTCACTTTTCACTTTGATGCATTGGAGAAGACAATGGCAACCCACTCCAGTGTTCTTGCCTGGAGAATCCCAGGGACGGGGAGCCTGGTGGGCTGCCGTCTATGGGGTTGCACAGAGTCGGACACGACTGAAGCGACTTAGCAGCAGCAAGACTCTTAAAAACTTTTTAGATGCATAAGAGAATGGACTGGAAACACATTGCATTCATGTGACTGGTTGCTTCTGGGAACAGAGAAGCGAACGCAGCACCGGGATGGAAACAGAATTTGAGTTTGACCAGTAATGCTTGATTTTTTAATAATTTTCTTTATTTCTGGCTGAGCCGGGTCTTGGTTGCTGTGCGCGCTTCTCTCTTGTTGCAGTGAGCGGGTCCACTGTAATGCCTGGGCTTTCACTGCAGCAGCTTCTCTGTGGTGGAACACAGGCTTTAGGTGCTTGGACCTCAGTAATTGTGGCACATGGGCTCAGTAGCTGCAGCCCTCAGGTTCTAAAACACACAGGCTCAGTGGTTGTGGTACCCGAGCTTGGCTGCTCTGCAGCATGTGGGATCTTCCCAGATCAGGGATCGAACCTGGGGCTCCTGCACTGGCAGGCATATTCTTTACCACTGAGCCATCAGGGAAGTCCCAGTAATGTTTTTGTTTTTGTTAAGCTTGAGCATACATGACGAAATGTTAACATCTACTGGATCTGAGTTGCAGTGTTTATTTATAATTCTTCATCTTTTTTCCCAGTATATTTCCAATATTCCAGAATTATAACTGAAATCATCTCCCAATAAATTATTCAATTATTACTTTCCTACCCACTCCATGCCCCCTGCCCAATTTTCTAGCCACTTCTTCCTGTGAAGAGTATAGCTGAATTTTGTTCTTTAGCACAGCACCATGGAGATCTTTGGGGAGAAAGCTATACTCAGAGAGGGTTAGTAAATTGCCAAAGGTAACCCAGCCAACAAGTGTCAGGATTTGTACTCACACCGAAGGTTCCAGACTCTGAGCCCACTGCTGTTTCTACTGATGGAGGAATTACCCGAGAAGACTCAATTGGAGGACATTTTAAGACTTGCGTTATGGGAGCTCAAAGGGCAGAGTGGGACCTTAGACATTTGCTCAGAAGTTTCAGAAAGGGAAAGAGACTGGCTGGCAACACACAGCTGCTCCACTGAAGAACCTCCAAAGCCTGAATACACCCCCTCCACGGCCTACATGTGCCACTCCCTAGCTGGGTGCTGGTCCACAGCGGGGCAACCACACACCTCAGTTCAGTTCAGTTCAGTTCAGTCGCTCAGTCGTGTCCGACTCTGCAACCCCATGAATCGCAGCACGCCAGGCCTCCCTGTCTATCACCAACTCCCAGAGTTCACTCAGACTCACGTCCATTGAGTCCGTGATGCCATCCAGCCATCTCATCCTCGGTCGTCCCCTTCTCCTCCTGCCCCCAACCCCTCCCAGCATCAAAGTCTTTTCCAGTGAGTCAACTCTTCGCATGAAGTGGCCAAAGTACTAGAGTTTCAGCTTTAGCATCATTCCCTTCCAAAGAAATCCCAGGGCTGATCTCTTTCAGAATGGACTGGTTGGATCTCCTTGCAGTCCAAGGGACTCTCAAGAGTCTTCTCCAACACCACAGTTCAAAAGCATCAATTCTTCGGCGCTCAGCCTTCTTCACAGTCCCAACTCTCACATCCATACATGACCACTGGAAAAACCATAGCCTTGACTAGACAGACCTTAATTGGCAAAGTAATGTCTCTGCTTTTGAATACACTATCTAGGTTGGTCATAACTTTTCTTCCAAGGAGTAAGCGTCTTTTAATCTCATGGCTGCAGTCACCATCTGCAGTGATTTTGGAGCCCAGAAAAATAAAGTCCAACACTGTTTCCACTGTTTCCCCATCTATTTCCCATGAAGTGATGGGACTGGATGCCATGATCTTCGTTTTCTGAATGTTGAGATTTAAGCCAACTGTTTTCACTCTCCACTTTCACTTTCATCAAGAGGCTTTTAGCTCCTCTTCACTTTCTGCCATAAGGGTGGTGTCATCTGCATATCTGAGGTTATTGATATTTTTCCTGGCAATCATGATTCCAGCTTGTGTTTCTTCCAGCCCAGCGTTTCTCATGATGAACTCTGCATATAAGTTAAATAAGCAGAGTGACAATATACAGCCTTGACGTACTCCTTTTCCCTATTTGGAACCAGTCTGTTGTTCCATGTCCAGTTCTAACTGTTGCTTCCTGACCTGGATACAGGTTTCTCAAGAGAGCAGGTCAGGTGGTCTGGTATTTCCATCTCTTTCAGAATTTTCCACAGTTTATTGTGATCCACACAGTCAAAGGCTTTGGCATAGTCAATAAAGCAGAAATAGATGTTTTGGGGAACTCTCTTGCTTTTTCCATGATCCAGTGGATGTTGGCATTTTGATCTCTGGTTCCTCTGCCTTTTCGAAAACCAGCTTGAACATCTGGAAGTTCACGGTTCACGTATTGCTGAAGCCTGGTTTGGAGAATTTTAAGCATTACTTTACTAGCGTGTGAGATGAGTGCAGTTGTGCGGTAGTTTGAGCATTCTTTGGCATTGCCTTTCTCTAGGATTGGAATGAAAACTGATCTTTTCCAGTCCTGTGGCCACTGCTGAGTTTTCCAAATTTGCTGACCTGTTGAGTGCAGCACTTTCACAGCATCATCTTTCAGGATTTAAAACAGCTCAACTGGAATTCCATCACCTGCAACCAGCTTTGTTCGTAGTGATCCTTTCTAAGGCCCACTTGACTTCACATTCCACACACCTCACACCTCAGCTACTGGCCAGGGCCTGGAGGAGGTCTGGTTCCCCCACTCCCCACTGAGCCCCAGCAGGAATATACACTGATCTATTCCAGGTACAGAGGACATCTGTGTGAGATGCCCATCTCCTGGCCTCCTGATGGACGAACATTATCTGACATCCTCATGACTTCTTCACCAGGTTATCCTATCTGCTCTCTGAGGAAAGGAGAAAATAGAAGAGTCACAGACCCAGAAACGATGTCCCTGGCATCTTTGTGCATTTTGACATCCTTTCAAATGCCCCTCTGGCAGTTTGAGCTTTCTCTTCCCGCATTTTTTATTCCGTGTGTTCCCTTCTTGTTGGTATGCATGCTAAGCCTCTTCATTTGTGTCTGACTCTTTGTGACCCCACGGACTAGCGTGCCAGGCTCCTCTGTCCATGGGATTCTCCAGGCAAGAATACTGGAGTGGGTTGCCATGCCCTCCTCCAGGGGATCTTCCCAACCCTGGGATCGAAATTGTGTCTCTTAAGTCTCCTGCAATGGCAGGTGGGTTCTTTACCAGTGTAAAGAACTGGTATGCCTTTTGTTGGCATACCAAGGGATGCCTTCTTGTTGGCATCATCGTAGAATTCTCTGTTCCAGCCCACAGACTCGATAGAACATTCCCACCAGGCTGATCAGCCAACCTTCCCTTTCCTCTTCCCGCCCCACCCCCACCCCTAAATCCACAATCCTCCACCAGCTCCTCTGAGTCCCACACGGCATCCCCGTGGGGTCTCCTGCCTCTTAGAAGCCCCAAACCACCAACGCCTCCTCCTCATCCCTCCCAAACCCCTTGCCTCTCTGTGCAGTTTCAAATGGAATGATTCAGCAAGTTCACTCCCTGAAGCAACATATTTATAAGACAACTTAAGGGAAGAGACAGTGAAGGACTCATTGACGGAAAATTAGTCAAATCCTCTTTTTCTGAAAGGTCCATGGTTATGACACATATGAACAAAAAGAGAATAAGTAATTCAGATGCACAGTTTTTGATGCCAGAAATTGTATGTGGACCCGCAGTCACACGCTGAAGAACTGAAAACCCTGTTCTAAGAGGCATCCACGGAGGATGGCGGCGGAGGACCACAGCCCCACTAAAGCGATGCTCTTGACAGCCTTTGGCCCTGCTGAGTCCTGGCTCCCGAGCACCCAGCACAGGCGTCGCTGGCGTGCCAGGCAGCGCACAGAGCTCGTTTCGGTCTTATCGGTGTCACAGGCCTCCTGAAAGCGCTGATAAGCCTCCCTCGCTGCCGCCTGCATGCTGCCTGAATGGACAGTGATTCCAGGCTTCATCAAATGGATTTACAGTCCCTACTTATCTCCGGCCACAGGCTGTGCTTCCTCCGAGGACACTGGGCCCTGGAGTAAGCGCCCCCTTCAGAGTGTGGATATGGCAGAGGGATCCATCCAAAGAGGGAGCTTGACTCTCCCCATCCCACCTCCAACCGGGAGTCTCCCCCATTCTCATGATCCCTCTATTCTCTGTGATGCTTAAGTTCACAAATCCCGCAGGACACACTGACCCGTGATACATGTTGTGTTTCAAAATAAAAATAAAAAACAACCCGAGATGCATTTAGAGCAAAACGATTTCTTCCATCTTTAAGATGACTTACCTGAAAAGGCAGGGAGTCAGGCAGAAATAGTCTTGGACCAGCTCCTCCATCCCCCTCTCCCCTCCCCCCTCCCAGGATCATGTGACCAGCTTCTTGCCTGCACCTCAGACTCTCGGCTGTAGAATAATCCTCCTTCCTCCTGGTTGCATGGTTGCATGTTTTTAGATCTTATTTGGCAACATTCTTTTGTGGCTCCTGTTTGGGGGAATGAAATGGTCAGATGTTACCCATCCTGGGGTGTGGGTCGAGGGGAGTGGTGTCGGGGGGAGGGGAGAGGTGTGGGGGAGATATTTTGATGGGGCCCCACGGGAAATGTCCTGGCTGCTCACAAAGTGGGGTTTGTTTTGATTTTGAAATCACCTCACCTCTGATGATTCTCCCACCAGAATAGGCAAACAGGATAAACCCACAGACCAGGGGCCCCCAGCCTCTAAAATCTAATGCCTGATGATCTGAGGTGGAGCTGATGTAATAATCATAGAAACAGAGCGCACCATAAATGCAATGTGCTTGAATCATCTTGAAACCATCCCCACCCTCCTGGTTCGTGGGAAAATTGTCTTCTACTGAACCTGTCCCTGACGCCAAAAAGGTTGAGGAGCACTGCCATGAGCTGTCCCCAGCATCACGCAGAGGGGTGGGGCGACCTGGAGAGGACAGAAGCAAAGGAGTACAGACGACGGGCCTAAAGCAATGGTGAGGAGCAGTCTTCTCCCATTGGTGGACGAACCCTGGGTGTAAACTGATAATTCCCCCACAGGTACTTAGGAAAAATGAAAGTGTTAGTTGCTCAGTCCTGTCCAACTCTTTGCGACCCCATGGACTGCAGACTGCCAAGCTCCTCTGTCCATGAAATTCTCCAGGCCAGAATACTGGAGTAGGTAGCCGTTCCCTTCTCCAGTGGCTCTTCCCAACCCGGGAATGGAACCCAGGTCTCTCGCATATGCAGGCAGATTCTTGACCATCTGAGCCACCAGAGAAGACCAAGAATACTGAAGTGGGTAGCCTATCTCTTCTCCAGCGGACCTTTCTGACCCAAGATTTAAACTGAGGTCTCCTGCTTTACAGGCAGATTCTTTACCAGCTGAGCTACCAGGGAAGCTTTGACCTTGGGAAGGCTTCTGGAATAGAGGGTCTAAAGGGAAATGTGGAGGAGAAGTTGGAGTTCTGCCAGCTGAAGCCAGGTGGGGGCCGGGGAGAGTCAGGAGGAGAGAACAGCTCTGGCAGATGTGTGGCGGGGTGACCGACTCCAGAGCATCCTGGGCATTGTTACATGGCTCAGCATCAGACAGGGTACCACGTACAGGTGAAGGAGACATTCTCCAGCCTCACACCTGGTTCCAATCTGAACTCTGTCCTTTACACCTAGCTCTTGGCCTCAGTTTTCACATCTGTAAAATGGGGTTAATGCCACGGGTTGTGTTGATGAGTGATAGCATGGAAGTACTTGGAAAAGAGGCTGGCATACGAGTCGTTCATCTATAGACGTGAACAACTGCCATTACTAGGAGACATCCAGGGAGCGGGAGATGGGGCTGTAGGGCACGGCAGGGCCTGGCCTAGGAGCACGGGTGGGGCCTTCATAGGCACCCCCTGTGGATATGAGTCAGGGGAAAGGGGTGCTGCTTGCAGAAGCCGGAAGCTTTGTCTGGATACATCGACTGTCAACAGGAAAAGCCAGAGCATCTGAAGCTGGCCTTGAGCTGAGGACAGGAACCTCTGCCAAATGCAGTTAATTATAAATAGATTTACATACGCGAACGAGGTTCTCCAGCCAACCGAGCAAATATTTATGTGGGGATTTGGGAAACAATCCCTGTGACCTTTCTATGTGCCTTTCTGAGGCGATAGAGGATTCTCAAAGGCCGAGTTGCAGTGCTGTGTGGAAGCTTAAAAAATCAATCCACACTGGCTGATGCCAGGATAACTGAAGTTGAGAACTTTAACGATGCTTGCCTTTCACAGGTGGTACGCCTTCCATTCTGTGGACTGAAAAGAGAGACCAGGGTGGGATCAGCAGGCTGTCAGAGGGGGCCTCTTCCCTGATGGGCCCTCCAGCCCTCTCTCTCTCTCTCTCTTTCTTAGGACACTGATTTGACTGAGTGCTTCTGAACCCCCTCCAAACAGCCTCCAGTATCAGCTGACCTAAAGGAGGCCCTTCCAGGGTCACAGAGAGAAGCGCTGGAGCAGATCTGAGAGAACTGGGTGACCACAAGTGTGGTCCTGGGCAATCCCTTCTTCTTGGCTTCGCTTTCTGGGATGTGAGATGGGGACCAAGGAGAGCAGTAGTGAGTTACTGACCTTGATGGCCCCTGTCCAGTCTCCCGCCAGGGTCCTCAAGCATGCTCTTTTCCTCTGGCTTGGGGGGACAGCTGGAGGTGGTGGATGGATGGTCATCACTGGGGCCCTTCTCTCGCAAAGTGTCCAAGCCCTGGGTGACCTGGGACAAGATGGGGGTTAACTCAGCTGAAGCCAGTGTCCAGAGACTTTGTGCGGCGGGAAAGGCACTGCTGCCCTCTAGTGGTCACTAGCCAGAATGAACTATGGCGGCGCCCAGAGGGCTCCCTGTAGGCTGCAACAAAATTCCTTTGATAACAGGGAGACCCTAGAGTGTGCCAGAACCCAGGGTGCTCAGGGTGGGCACCGTGGTGGGTCAGACATGTCTCATCCCAGGAAACACATGCCTCAGGGGCACCGATGGGTGCACACTATGGATTCATACATATCCTTTAGCTCCGTGACCTTGAGCCCATTCCTTAATCCCCTACTTTTTTTTTTTCCTGGTTTCCATTTCATGAAAATTGGGCTATAAATGTCCTCCTAGCTGCAGTCAGTCATCATAACTACCTCCCTGCAGCCCAAATCCAAACCCTTCTCACCATACCCACTGCTCCCACGCTGGACTAAGACACCAGCATCTCTCCCTGGCTGCCTGCCACCCCGCCCCACCCATTCTAGCCTTGCCCAGCCCCCTCCACACACAGCAGCCAGAAGGGCTGTGATGAGAAACCTGCCACTGTGAGATGCTACCTGGGCATTTTACAGTAAAACAACCAGCTCACACTTAGAATCTGGACACTGAAATAAGGACTTGAGCTTAGGATTCCGGCCACAATTTCCTGCTTTGCTTTTGCTGGGGCATATTTTAAAATAACCATTTAGTTTCTCTCTTTCTCTTTGGCATGTGGCTGTGCAGTTTTCTCAACACCATTGAAGAGGCTATTCATCTCCCATTGTATGTCCTTTGCTCTTCTGTTATAAATCAATTGTCCATATATATGTGGCTTTATTTCTGGGCTCTCAGTTTTGTTCCACTGATTGATGTATCTGTTTTTCTGCCAGTATTATGCAGTTTTAATTACTGTGGCTTTGTAGTATAATTTGAAATCAGGGACTATGATACCTCTGGCTTTATTCTCAGGATTGCTTTGACTGTTCAGGATCATCTCTGGTGCTGTATGAATTTTTTTGTTCTATTCTTCAAAAAATGTGCTTGGGATTTTGGTGAGGATTGCACTGAATATGTAGATTGCTTTAGGTAATAAGGACATTTTGACAATGTTCATTCTTCCAATCCATGAGCCTGGAATATCTTTCCAACTATTTGTGTCTTTTTCAGTTTCTATCAACAATATCTTATACTTTTCAGGTCTTAAAAATGAAACTGAGCTGCTGTTTCACACCATACACAAACATTAGTTGAAATGGATTAAAGATTTGACTGTAAGACCTGAAACCATAAAACTCCTAGAAGAAAACATGGGCCTTGGACATCAGTCTTTGCAATATCTTTCTAGAACTATCTCCTCAGGCAAGGGAAACAAAAGTAAAAATAAACACATGAGCACTGAAGATCCTAATGCTGGGAAAGACTGAAGGCAGAAGGAGAGGGATGACAGAGGATGAGATGGTTGGATGGCATCACCAGCTCAATGGCCATGAGTCTGAGCAAGCTCCGGGAGTTGGTGATGGACAGGGAAGCCTGGCGTGCTACAGTCCATGGGGCTGCAAAGAGTCAGACACGACTGAGGGGCTGAATGACAATACAGAGGAGTAGAAGCATGAGTCTGATCACTTACGCATCCCAGAAACAGGAGTGGGGAACACAGCAAGCTGGGGGAAGGCGGCCCTCCATCTCGGGTCACGGGGTAACAGGAAATGAAGAGCAGGGCAGAAAGCACCTCTCACAAGGTAGCTGGAGTGGAAGTCACTGAGCTTTCCGAGTCTCAACTCTAAATGGTTATTTTAGTGTTAAAAACTCATTCATTTGTAAACGAGGTGACACTGACCTGTAACATTTTGTTTTGTGTATATTTCTCTGTGCCCTACCACTCACTCACCTCCAAAAACTTAGTGTTCATTTCTCATTGTATCGTTGACCCGCATAATTCACCCTTTTCACCCTGCCCACCCCCTCCCGAGCACACCCTCCCCATAAGCACTATCCTGTTTGCTGTGTCTGCATGTTTGTTTTTGCTTAGTTTGGTTTGTTCATTTATTTTGGTTCTGTCTGTTTGTCTGTTTTGTTTATCAGTTTGCTTGTATTCCACCTTCTGGGTTTGTATTTCTCTGCCTGACTTATTTTTCTTAGCATAATGCGCTTAATGTCCATCCATGTTGTCACAAACAGCTAGAGTTCATCTTTTTATGACTGAGTGGTATTTCTGTGTTGGAGAAGGACATGGCAACCCACTCCAGTGCTCTTGCCTGGAGAATCCCAGGGACGAGGGAGCCTGGTGGGCTGCCATCTATGGGGTCGCACAGAGTCAGACACGACTGAAGCGACTCAGCAGCAGCAGCAGCATTTCTGTGTATGCGTATGATCTTCATCAGCTCTTCATCTGTTGATGGACACTTAGGTTGCTTTCACATCTTGGTTATTAGGCATAATGTTGTGATTAACATGGAGGTGCAGGCTTAATCTGTTCTTCCTTGTTATTGAGTTGTATGAGTTCTTTATATATTTTGGATATCAACCCTTTATCAGATATAGCATTTGCAAATATCTTCTCTCATTTTGTACGTTGCCTTTCGTTTTATTGCTGGTTTCCTTTGCTGTGCATAATATTTTTAGTTTGAAGTAGTCAATATCAGTATCAGTTCAGTCCCTCAGTTGTGTCCGACGCTTTGTGACCTCATGGACTGCAGCACTCCAGGCTTCCCTGTCCATTACCAACTCCAAGAGCTTGTTCAAACTCATGACCACCAATTTGGTGATGCCATCCAACCGTCTTATCCTCTGTCATCCCCTTTGTCTCCGGTCTTCAGTCTTTCCCATCATCAGGGTCTTTTCCAATGAGTTAGTTCTTCGCATCAGGTGACCAAAGTGTTGGAGCTTCAGCTTCAGCATCAGTCCTTCCAATGAATATTCAGGACTGATTTCCTTTAGGATTGACTAGTTTGATCTCCTTGCAGTCCAGGGGAGGCTCAAGAGTCTTTTCCAACACCACAATTCAAAAGCACCAATCCTTCAGCTCTCAGCTTTCTTTATGGTCCAGCTCTCACATCCATACATGACTCCTGGAAAAACCATAGCTTTGACTAGATGGACTTTGGTCAGCAAAGTAATGTCTCTGCTTTTTAATATGCTGTCTAGGATGGTCATAGCTTTTCTTCCAAGGAGCAAGCATCTTTTAATTTCATGGCTGCAGTCATCATCTGCAGTGATTTTGGAGGCCCCCCCAAATAAAATCTGTCACTGTTTTCATTGTTTCCCCTTCTATTTGCCATGAAGTGATGGGACCAGATGCCATGATCTTCATTTTTGAATGTTGAGTTTTGAGCCAGATTTTTCACTCTCCTCTTTTACTTTCAAGAGGTTCTTCAGTTCCTCTTCACTTTCTGCCATAAGGGTGCTGTCATCTGCATATATGAGGTTATTGATACTTCTCCCAGCAATCTTGATTCCAGCTTGTATTTCATCCAACCCAGCATTTCACATGATGTACTCTGCATAGAAGTTAAATAAGCAGGGTGATAATATACAGCCTTGACGTACTCCTTTCCCAGTTTGGAACTAGTCTGTTGTTCCATGTCCAGTTCTAACTGTTGCTTCTTCACCTACATACAGGTTTCTTAGGAAGCAGGTAAGGTGGTCTGGTATTACCATCTCTTTAAGAATTTTCCAGTTTGTTGTGATCCACATAGTCAAAAGTTTTGGCGTAGTCAGTGAAGCAGAAGTAGATGTTTTTCTGGAATTCTCTTTTCTTTTTCTATAATCCAGTGGGTGCTGGCAATTTGATCTCTGGTTCCTCTGCTTTTTCTAAATCCAGCTTGAGCATCTGGAAGTTCACGGTTCATGTATTGTTGAAAGTGCAGTGTATTGAAACTGCACCTTATATCAAAACGACTCTGAGGGTTTTCATTTCCCCAGAGTAGGAGTTTGGGCATTGTAGGTGGACTGTGCCTCATTGTTTAGTAGGTCATCCTCTGTTTGTTTGTTTGTTTTTAATTGAAGAGTTAGTTTCAAGTGTACAGCAGTATTTCAGTTATCTATGTATATATAGTTGTATATAGTCATATAATATAGCTATATAGTTATATATATAATGATTTAGTGTGCACACACATATATATGTGTGCAAGCTAAGTTACTTCAGTCATGTCTGACTCTTTGTGACCCTATGGACTGTAGCCCACCAGGCTCCTCTGTCCATAGGATTTCTCAGGCAAGAATACTGGAGTGGGTTGCCATGCCTTCCTCCAGGGAATCTTTCTGACCCAAGAATCGAATAGACGCCTCTCATGTCTCTGCATTGGTGGGCGGGTTCTTTACCACTAGCACCACCTGGGAAGACATATGTGTGTGTGTGTGTGTGTGTGTGTGTGCGCGTGTGTGTGTGCGCATGTGTGTGTATTCTTTTCCACACTCTTTCCCGTTATAGCTTATTCTAAGATGCTGAATACAGTTCCACATGCTGTACAGTAGGTTCTTACTGGAAGACAAGGCAATCCTGACTTCCCGAAGTCCATCCATGACTTAGCTGGACCCAAGGTAAACAGACCAGAGTGGTACTTGGGACCCACTAGATATGCCAGCCCCAGGCCTAGATTTGTACTTTGCATCAGGAAATACTCATACCTTTCGAGCTACAGGACTTGGGAGCCTGTGTCCACTCGTCCATTTGACAGACTAGGAAACAGAAGATCAGAGAGTAGAGTGGACGCCCATGATCACACCTTCCCGAGCTGGAGCCTAAGGTCCTGATGCCCAGTCCTCTGCTCACTAGGCCTTCTTAGACTCCATTTTTGGAGGTTTTAAAAGATCAGTTTATTTCCTCTCATGTGCAAGAAAGAAATGGATGTGAGAGGGTGAACGAGGGAGGTGCCTCCACTGAAATCTCTGCCCCCTGCCCACCACCCCCATGTGGGAACCCAGGAGGAAAGAGAGCTGGAACTCATCAAAAGCAGCTTGCAATGCCCACGTGCCTCCTTTTCCCTTGGAGCTTTGGCCCTGCATCCTCAACACCTGACCCTCCTGGTTCTCCAGGCCTTGGTTCGGGCATGATGGCCGGCGGCAGCTCTCTCACCCCCCGACAGAAGTCAGACCACAGGTGCCTCGTGGGGCGTGGTGACTTGTGGGGTTGACAGCCAGCCTTGCAGGGTCCAACAGGCGCCCTTTTGCACTATGGGGGAGTCAGGTCCAGCAATGGGACCAGTCCCTGGCCAGCCAGTCTCGAATCCCCCGTTCAAGTCCTCTGTGAAGGGTGCCTGTCTCAGCCTTGGCTCGTGGACACCTGGGGTTGGTTAATCCGGGGCTAGTTAATCCTTTGTCATGAGTAACCATCCTGTGCACTGTGGGATCAGCAGCACCCCCTGCTTCCACCCACTAATGCCAGGAGCATCACTTGATGACCACCCACTCTTGGGGATCAGAAATATCTCAGAAATGGTTGCATGACTGAAAGTGAAAGTTGTGTCCAACTCTTTGTGACCCCAAGGACAATAAAGTCCATGAGCATCTCCAGGCCAGAATACTGGAGTGGTAGCCTTTCCCTTCTCCAGGGCATCTTCCCATCCCAGGGACTGAACCCAGGTCTCCCTCATTGCAGGCAGATTCTTTACCAGCTGAGCCACCAGGGAAGCCCTAGAATACTGGAGTAGGTAGCCTATCCTTTCTCCAGCGGGTCTTCCTGACCCAGGAATTGAACCGAGTCTCCTGTGTCATGGGCAGATTCTCTACTAGCTGAGTTACCAGGGAAAACCATCACGTGTCTTATGATGGAGGCAAAAACCATCCTCAGGTTGAAGAAGCACTAAGCTAGGACCAGCAGCATATTCTTTCTGTACTTGGGTTCCAAAATATTCTTGTGGGGGTCCTGTAGCAAGAAAAAAAAGGGTTACTGTTAGAATATGCACATTAATGGGTGGGCACAGGCCCTGGCTGGGGCCCTGGGGTGGTGCCTTCCCCTTGGCCATCACCATGCCAACTCCTATAAGCATTGCGTGTCCCTGAGCCAATCCAACTCCTTCCCTTCATGGAGGAAGGATGTGTAGCCCAGAGAGGTTAAGCAATCAGCCTGAAGTCACACAGCAGATTTCCTTGTCTCATCCCTCTACCAGAGCTCTTTCCAGTGCCCCACAGCAAGCCTGGAGCCAGCCAGCACCAGTCAAGAGGCTAAAGATCCTCTTTGGGGGAGGGTAAAGGTCCACTCCCAGGATAGTCACAGGCAGAACCTCATTTTCCTGTTATAATGCTGTGAAAATGTGCAAAGCAAAGTGTTGTAAAAACATCATTGGCCGGGGCCGGGGCAGTGGAATGAACAAAGCCTGTTCTCCATGTGAGCCAGCTAATAAAAGGAAGAGCCCGAAATTGTTTGTTGCTATTATAAGGGTCATTTTTCCCCCTATAAAAGAGTAATTTTCATTTACGGGGACCCTGGGCAATTTTCCATCTAATTTGATGTTTTATAATGTCTGCAAAGCCACGCAGCCTTCGTTGGCAGTGCGGCCGTAGACATTTTATTTTCAAATTTTCAAGGTTATTGGTTCATCAGGAGCAAAGGAAAAATGTGGCGGGGTTTTCATGGGTCCTGGTGAGAGAGGGACCAGCGAATGGTCTGGGAGGTGGACTGGAAATGAACTTGCTGCGAAGCCCTCAACCCTATGCACTTCCCTCCCCTACAACATCAGGCTGGAAGGGCTGCAGGGAGGCTCATTGCCCCAGATGTGGCTCCGCACACCACGCCCCCTGCTGCCCACAGTCACACGGCCCCGCCCCCAGCCCCAGCCTCCAAGTCCAGAGCCCCCTCCTGCCAGACCAGCTCTCCTGTGAAGCGCACTTTGGAGGATTTTGCTTTAACCATCACAACAGCCCATGGGGCATGGGGCTATTGGTATCCCCAGTTTGCATAGAGAAAAAGCTGCTTTGGAGAAGTTAACCACTGGCAGGAGGCGGGGAGCCCCATCTAAACCTGGTAATCGGTGTTAAGGTCCAATCACCCTGTCTACACTGAGGCAGCCATCTTACCCACCATCATCACGGTGAGCCACCCCCGGCCAGCTCATCACGCTGTGCCCCAGCATCATCCTATAAATAGCCAGGATGAGGCTGTTTCCTTGGGAGCTTCTGAGGCTTCGATGAGCTCACACTGGTGAAAAACAGCTCCGGGAAGAGGTTGGGAGAAGCCCAGACACAGGGGTCCCTTCTCATCTGAGAGCGCGATGAGGGAAGGATTATGGGAGGAAGGAAGACACAGGAGAGGTGAGAAGAGGTAGGGTGATGGCAGATGAGACAGACAATTGGAGAGGCACAGGATGCTGGGGAGAGGGAAGCCCGACAGAGCAAGCATGCTCCTCACTGTGGTCCCTACTCTGCACCAGACTGGGCGCTTCACGTGCATCAGTTCAGTCCAGTTACTCACTTGTGTCCAACTCTCTGTGACCCCATGAACTATAGCAAGCCAGGCCTCCCTGTCCATCACCAACTCCCAGAGCTTGCTTAAACTCATGTCCATCTAGTTGGTGATGCCATCCAACCATCTCATCCTCATGTGTATAGCTGTGTTCATAACTCATACCAGGACAGTGGAGACTACAGCATCTATTTTACAGATAAACCTCTTCTGCAGAGGCCATGCGTGGCATCTCCCACACACAAGACAGAGGCTGTTTCAGGGTTCCCAGCCCAGCCTAGGGAGCAGGGTGGACAATCAGACCCCCTAGGTGTGTGTCTGCATGCTGTCTCAGTCGTGTCTGACTATTTGTGACGTGGTGGACATAGCCCGGCAGACTCCCCTGTCCATGGGATTCTCCAGGCCAGGATACTAGAGTGGGCTGCCATATCCTCTTCCAGGGGATTTTCTTGACCCAGGGATCAAACCTGTGTCTCTTGTGTCTCCTGCCTTGGCAGGTGGATTCTTTACCAGCTGAGCCATCAGGGAAGCCCTCTTTTCTTCCAGGGCCATCTATATGCCTGAGAAGACAGTCTCCATAGATATTAAAGAGAGACTGTTTCTAATGAAAGTATTGTTTTAGACAACGCCTCTTCTTATTGAGACAGACAATACCACAGATGAACTCAGGGAAAATTAAAAGCATCTGAATCTCAACCCAAAGACAGCTGCATACATTGCCAGATATTTATATCAAATGGATCATCATACATATTACACTTTGTAAGTTCTTTTTAGCTCAGTAATTACGATGGATAAGTTAATATTCTGGGCAGCATCTCTAACGGCAGCAGAGTGCTGCGTTGTACGGCTACAGCAAGCCTTTCGTAACCATTCCCCTTCAGTCGGACACTTAGGTTGTTTGCGTTGGTTTTTGATGGTTTAGAACACAGAGCTGGACAGCCTCGTAACTAAGGTCCATGTCCTCGTTGGCAAGAGCCCTTAACTACACAGGCAGCATGGCGGAGAGCCCAGAAGGGCCTCAGCTGCCAAGAAATCGACCCATTGCCGCCTCCCAGTGTGGAGCAAAGCCAGGATGCCGTGGCCTTAAACCCCTCTCAGCCACCTGCCATGTGGCCGTGTCTCGTTTTCCTCGCCGGTGAAGCGGACGTGTTAATTACACTACCTTTGCCCAGCTGTGTGAGGACTAAACTCAAGAGTTGCACACCTCGGGGTCTCTTTCCAGATCTCCCTGGAGAAAACGGGACTGCCAGACCCCACCCCCAACCAGCAGATGTCAGGGCAAAGAGACAGAAGGTGGAGGGAAAGGATGATAGCAACGGAGGTTCAGGATCGGATAAGGAAGACTGAGGCGCAGAGGGCGAGAGGGGAGCAGTGAAGGACAGAGGGACCGACGTTTTGCCCAGGTCAAAGGACACGCTGGAATGTTCCATCCGTTACAACAAGAGAGAGAATGGAAGCTCTGACCACAAAGGCACAGGGGGAGCCCAGCAAGAAGCTTGTCAGCTGCAGGTTCCCCCATCTCAGGAGTCAGGAGGTCCCCTGTCTGTGTTTCCTGTTGCATCCCACTCAAGCCCTGGCTGCTGTTCTGCCTGCCCCACCTGCCTGGCCCGGAGGGTCTTGATGATGAGGACCACATTCCAGTCATTTCTCTATCTCCTGAGTCCCCAGGTCCTTGGCTTAGAGTCAGAGGCCAGGATAAAGGAATGAGCAAGTGTTTGGGATGGAATGTAGAGGCTTCAGCAAAAGGCTTCCCTTATAGCCCAGTTGGCAAAGAATCCACCTGCAATGCAGGAGAGCCTGATTCAATTCCTGGGTCAGGAAGATCTGCTGGAGAAGGGATAGGCTACCCACGCCAGTATTCTTGGGCTTCCCTGGTGGCTCAGCTGGTAAAGAATCCATCCGCAGTGCGGGAGACCTGGGTTCGATCCCTGAGTTGGGAAGAGGCCCTGGAGAAGGGAAAGGCTACCCACTCCAGTATTCTGACCTGGAGAATTCCATGGATTGTATAGTCCATGGGGTTGCAAAGAGTCTGACACGACTGAGTGACCTTTCACTTTCACTTTCAGTCAGGAGCACCAGCCAGATGCAAGGGTCTGCAGTGGTCATCAGAGATTCCGGGAACTGACAAAGACCTGGACTCACTTCCCTACTTGGCTGCTGATTTATTCTTGAGTTTCCTCACCTCTCTCTCTGCAATTCAATCCTCTTATGGGCAAAATGGGCAGGATGAAGAGGCGGCAGGAGCTGATGGGGATGACACATGTGCGCTTTTACTGAATGTAATTATACTTTGGATAAAAGAGAAAAGGTAAAGTGAAAGCCAAAATCTGAGCTCCAGAGTATGATTGCTAGGGTACCTGTATATCTTAAGGGGCTTCCCTGATAGCTCAGTTGGTAAAGAATCCTCCTGCAATGCAGGAGACCCTGATTCAATTCCTGGGTCAGGAAGATCCACTGGAGAAGGGATAGGCTACCCACGCCAGTATTCTTGGGCTTCCCTTGTGGCTCAGCCGGTAAAGAATCCACCTGGAATACAGGAGACCTGGGTTCGATCCCTGGGTTGGGAAAATCCCCTGGAGAAGGGAAAGGCTACTCATTCCTATATTCTGGCCTGGATAATTCCGTGGACTATATAGTCCATGGGGTGGCAAAGAGTCGGACACGACTGAGTGACTTTTTCACTTTCACTTTCAAGGGCATCCAGTATTTGTTTCAATGGGTGTGATAAGACACACAGATGCAGAAATGGCTCCTATGAGGGGGAGAGGTTTTTATGCTGCAGGTATGAGGCATACCACGCCATGCAGGGCCACTTGAAGAAGACCAGAGTGGGTCAGGACACAAAGAAACTTGGGGGCCAAAAGCATTTACTGAGGTTCTCATGGGGAGGAACCGGGAGGCATAGTGAACAAGCTGGTCTGAATAATATCAGCAGGCCGTAAGGCTCAGGTCTGTCCCCAGCTCTCTGGTACCCTGGGGGATGAGAAGAAAGGTGGAGGCTAATTCGGAAAACGAAGATCATGGCATCCGGTCCCATCACTTCATGGGAAAGAGATGGGGAAACAGTGGAAACAGTGTCAGACTTTATTTTTGGGGTTCCAAAATCACTGCAGATGGTGATTGCAGTCATGAAATTAAAAGACGTTTACTCCTTGGAAGAAAAGTTATGACCAACCTTGATAGTATATTCAAAAGCAGAGACATTACTTTGCCGATTAAGGTCCGTCTAGTCAAGGCTATGGTTTTTCCTGTGGTCATGTATGGATGTGAGAGTTGGACTGTGAAGAAGGCTGAGCACCGAAGAACTGATGCTTTTGAACTGTGGTGTTGGAGAAGACTCTTGAGAGTCCCTTGGACTGCAGACAGATCTAACCAGTCCATTCTGGAAGGAGATCATCCCTGGGATTTCTTTGGAAGGAATGATGCTAAAGCTGAAACTCCAGTACTTTGGCCACCTCATGTGAAGAGTTGACTCATTGAAAAAGACTCTGATGTTGGAAGGGATTGGGGGCAGGAGGAGAAGGGGACGACCGAGGATGAGATGGCTGGATGGCATCACGGACTCAATGGACATGAGTCTGAGTGAACTCTGGGAGTTGGTGATGGACAGGGAGGCCTGGTGTGCTGTGGTTCATGGAGTCACAAAGAGTCGGACACGACTTAGCGACTGAACTGAACTGAATGGTCCCAAATGTGAGAACTGGATGGAAGGGGCGATGAGGTGTGGGCTCTGGTTTGGTTTGAATTTAGAAAGTACAGTTGTGAGTGGATTATTATCATCTATAGGAATTGGCTGGTCCTGGGAGGGGCCGTCCTTTCAGGGTCAGCAAGACCCGAGAAGTAGAAGCTTCAGAATACAGAAAAGACATGGTGAACACACCTTGGGATCCAGTGAAAATGGGGCTCTGGGGTCCGCCGAGTGGAAACCTAGCTGCATCTCTCACGAGCTGTGTGGTCTGTTAGCCTGTTACTTAGCATCATCCCTTGGACGGAAAATGAGGCTTGCAGTCAGTGCCTCCAGTGGCAGAGTAGGGTCAGCCGGGCATCTGCTTCGGGCACGGATCAGTAAGAGCCTCATCCATCAGGAAGCACTGCCAGCTAGCAATGGTCTCCGCGCAGGAGTCCATCCAGAGCCAGGAGAATGGAAACTTAAGCCCTGGTCCTGCTAAGCTGGTTGCAGCCTGGAGTGGAAATAAGCCCATGCCTCCCTCAGGGGCTGTCCCACCCCTGCTGGCTACTTCTGCACCAGCCTCTGTGAACTCCATCAGCTCGCTCCAGCCAATGGGAGAGACTGTGAGGGTGCAAATCACAGCCATCCGAGATCCAGAAACAGAATGAGATATTCCACAGGGCTGCTTCCCCCAAACGAGGGCTTTCTTTTATTATCTGCATTTTAAACTCTTAAACATCTTGCCTCCCAAGATGCCGTCTGGCTTGGAAAATTACTTTAATAAATGTATATATAAATCCCTTATTTTGAACATAGAGAGGCATGCAATTTTTATTAGCAGAAAATAAGCACCCCTTCCCCATCAAATAAGCATCCAGCAACTGCCTGGTCAGCCACTCAGAATCATTTTGGCCCTTCTGGCTTACAGACTCTCTGGGAGAAGACGGGAAGGTATCTGGGAGACTCTGGCACCTGGTCCTTCCCCATCACCCCAGGGGGCTTGGCCAGTTCCAACCTGGCAGACCGACCCTTCTTGCTCTCTCCAAGGAGCGTCGTGAAGACATAGAACCTTGGTACCTTCCTCTTCTCCCATCTCGTTGCCACCATCCCAGGCTTCTGGCCTCCTGTCTCCTGTCCATCTTCATCAGACTCTCTACAAGTCATCCCCTGAGACAGGGAGATGAAGGCAACCTGGGGTCCACCCTGGGGAACAGAGGGGAAAGGCAAGGTGGGCACCCCTGGAGCATAACATAGCGGCCTAAAGGGGATGAACCTATCACTGTGTGATGACTACTCAGTAAGACCCATGGCTGAGAGCAAGAGAGAAGGATAGAGGGGAGGGAGGGAGGGAGAAAGAGAGAGGGGGAGGGAGGAGGGAAGGCGGAGAGTTAGAGAGGAGTGGGGAGGGAGAAGGAGGGATAGAGAGGAAGGAGAGAGTGGGGAGGGAAGAAGAAAGAGGGAGGGGGAGGGAGAGGGGGAGAGATGGGGGAGGGGGCGAGATGGAAAGGGGGAGGGAAAGAGGGAGGGAGAGGCAGAAAGAAAAAGAAAGAAAAGAAGGAAAAAAAAGTGACCAATACATGTTACCAAAAAATTAACACTATATCCATCTCAAATTACAACGCATATATAAGAGCACCCAAATAAGACATACACACATACACACTCAGAAGGAGTGGAAGTGAGATATGAGAGAACCAGTCGATGAAAAGACAGGCTTTGCCAACCAGAGGAAGTCAAGGGTCAGGCAGTGAGGATCTGACCGCCTGGACCCCCTGCACCTGAGGGCCAGCAAGAAAGAAAAAGGTGAGACCGCTAAACGATGACACACGTGCCCCTCTCACACTCACACATACACACACTCATGCACACACACCCTCATACGCTCTCTCACACACACATTATACTCTCTCTTACACATGCACTCACACACACACACATTTATACTCTCTCACACATGCACTCACTCACACACATGCACTCACCGCCTCTCACACCTAAAGCGCGCCTGGCCCTTCAGCTGCTAAGCGAGCCCCGCACAGCCTCCGTGTCCAGCTCTGGCCGCGCTGTTTCCTCTGCCTGGAATGCTGTTCCCACCCCCTTTGGCCATTGCACCCACTCCGCTTTGCCGTGTGCTTCAGCTCTCTGCTCCCGTGCCCCTCCTTGCCCGACGCCCACCTGGGTGCCTCCTCGCCGTCCCTCCCGGAGCTCCCCCTCACAGTGTCCTGTCCTCAGGGTGCGGTAGGCCAGTCTCAGCACTGCCGGGCCACCCTGACCCCTGCAGGCTCCCCTCTGTCCTGCTCACAGACCCGCAGGCCCAGAGGACACTGCAGCCAGCCAATGCAAAGGCCCCTCGGGGCCTTGTCCCAGATGGAGCCCACCCCTCCCACCCCCTCTGTGGTCCTCTCAGCCCCCTCCCATTCCCCCAGGGGTGCTTTCTCACTCCTATTCAAAGGCAGCCTTACTCCCCTGGGCCCCTCGTCTCGCTCCACACAGTCCCTGGGGGGCTCTCTACACCATAGCTTCCCTGTCCGCTGACCCACCGGCCCTGTGGACACCATGGAGACCCCCCGCCCAGTGCAATACACCCAAACAATAACCTCCCCTTCCCCCAAGCCCGCCATTCTGCCTGGCAGCGCCTCTGGTGACATAGAAACCTGGTGTCATCTGCCACATCTCCTTCAGTTCAGTTTAGTTCAGTCACTCAGTTGTGTCCGACTCTTTGCGACCCCATGGACAACAGCACGCCAGGCCTCCCTGTCCATCATCAACTCCCAGAGTTTACTCAAGCTCATGTCCATTGAGTCGGTGATTCCATCCAATCATTTCATCCCCTTTTGTCTCCTTCTCCTCCCGTCTTCAATCTTTCCCAGCATCAGGGTCTTTTCAAATGAGATAAGAAAGCCTTCCTCAGTGATCAGTGCAAAGAAATAGAGGAAAACATCTCCTTCAACCAGCCACAAGTCTTCACCTTCCCAACCTGGACTCTGTCCTTGGTGTTCTTGTCCTGGCTTCCCCACAGGATGGTGCCTGTGGGATGGTGAGATGCAGGAAGCAGATGCCCGGCTCAGGGAGATTATGATTTGGAGACAGGTGAGTCCAGGCTCCGGGTAGCAGGAAGAACCCCAAGATGCATCTCAGGATGGTTGGACAGGCTAAGAGGAGAGCGTTCACCTTGTCTGGTCCCGGGTTTGTCCCACAGGTACCAAGCGGAGTACCGGCAGGGGAGAGATTGTCTCAAACCATGTAACCGGGAAGATGTTGATACAAAGACTACTCATAAAGGTGTGGACAGTACAAAACCTGGGGACTGGTAGCAGGGGAGCTGCTACTGCTTCTTACCCAGAAGGTAGAGGGAGGCATGGCCACTGGACCTGATGAGGCAGGAGCATGCGCGGGGTATGGGATGGTGGTGTTCCAGCAGAGGGAAGCAGCTAGTCCACAGCAACTGTGTTTTTAAATATCTTGCTTTTAAATGAACGACATGGAAACAACCTAGATGTCCATCAGCAGATGAATGGATAAGAAAGCTGTGGTACATATACACAATGGAGTATTACTCAGCCCTTAAAAGAATAAATTTGACTCAGTTCTAATGAGATGGATGAAACTGGAGCCGATTATACAGAGTGAAGTAAGCCAGAAAGAAAAACACCAATACAGTATACTGACACATATATATGGAATTTAGAAAGATAGTAATGATGACCCTGTATGTGAGACAACAAAAGAGACCCAGAGGTATAGAACGGACTTTTGGACTCTGAGGGAGAGGGAGAGGGTGGGATGATTTGGGAGAATGGCACTGAAACATGTATACTATCATGTAAGAAACAAAGCACCAGTCTATGTTCAATACAGGATACAGGATGCTTGGGGCTGGTGCACGGGATGATCCAGGGAGATGATATGGGGTGGGAGGGTGGGAGGGGGCTTCGGCATTGGGAGATCGTGTACATCTGTGGCTGATTCATGTCAATATATGGCAAAACAAATACAGTATTGTAATGTAGAATAAAGTATTAAAAAAAAATAAGTATCTGGCTTATTTATCTGTTCTTGGCTCTGCTGGGTCTTCACTGCCGCACGGGCTTTAGTCTAGCTGTAGCGAGCAGGGACTGCTCTCTAGTTGTGGTATGCAGTATTCTCATAGGGGGGCTGCTATTGTTACAGAGCACAGGCCCTAGGGTGTGTGGGCTCCAGCAGCTGCGGCTCCCAGGCTCTAGAGCACGGGCTCGGTCATTGTGGCACACAGACTTAGTTGCTCTGCGGCAGGAGGGATCTTCCTAGATCAGGGATTGAACCCCTACCTCTTGCATTGGCAGGCGGATTCTTTACCACTGAGCTACCAGGGAGGCCCTGTATATCTTCAGTTTAGTTCAGGGGTCCAGTTGTGTCTGATTCTTGATGACCCTGTGGACTGCAGCACACCAGGCCTCCCTGTCCATCACCAGCTCCTGGAGCTCACTCAAACTCATGTCCTTCGAGTCGGTGATGCCATCCAACCATCTCATCCTCTGTCATCCCCTTCTCCTGCCTTCAGTCTTTCTCAGCATCAGAGTCTTTTCCAATGAGTCAGTTCTTCACATCAGGTGGCCAAAGTATTAGAGTTTCAGCTTCAGCATCAGTCCTTATTATTACGGAGGTACAGTAAGGCCAACAGATCAGGAGAGAACGGATTTTTGGTATACTCACAGATCCCAAAACAAGGGACAGACACAGCATGGCGGGCCACGTGGGGAAGCACCAGGGTCAGTCAGGAGACAGAGAAGTAGGGAACCTGGGCGGGAGTCTTTCTTGTGGTTTCTGTGGGAAGGAATGGGTGAGGCAGGGTAAGCCATCTTGGGATGGGCTACTTTGAATGATTACATCAGGCTCCAGTGAGAGGTTGTCCCCTGTTGTCTGATACCTGGGGATCAGGACGGGTGGTTCAGAGTATGTGGACCTCATAAAGGAGGTGGCTGGAGGGTGTAGGCTCTGGGCTGCTTGGGTTGCATCAGAAAGTGCACTTGTGAGTGAGCTGCTTTTTGTCTCTAGGAACGAGCTAGCCCAGTCTTCCAGGTGAGTGAAGCATCTGAGTAGAGAAAATAGAAGACATGGTTAGTACACCACACAGAGAAAGAGTTGGGAAAAGATGTCTACCCCTCACTCTCCTCTTGCCCCGGCATCTCCCACTTATGTTGCTCACTGACCAAACCCGTCAGAAGGGCAGAGGATGAGGGGGACAATCTATACAGTCAGCCTCCTGGGCCCAGAACAGGGAGAAGTGGGTCATACTCAGTGGACATTAAATTGAGCTCATGGACAGTGAAAGGATCAATGTAATCAGTCCAGCGTGATCCATCCAAGGAATCGTGTTAGAAGAAGCCTCTCCTGATCTGTGTTGTAAAGGATGAATAGGCATTTTCCAGGGAGCGCCTGACAAACAGAAGCGGTTGCACAAGGCCTTGGGAATGAACACAACACATATGGCAAGCTGCAGCCTTTGCAGTATGGTTGGATTGTGGAATTTCCATGAAAGAGGGTGGCTGGCATGAACTAGATGCTCGGGGACTGTCTCTACCTTATGGCATTTCTTTCTCTTGGGACGTGTCTACAAAGCAGTAGTTCCTGGGGGTCAAGTGCTTCCAACAGGAGCTTCTGTAGAGTCGATGCTCAGTGAGCTTGGTCACCACAACCCTGACTGTGTTCAGGAGGAGGTATAATAATATCACGTAGACTAATTCCCAGGGCTCTGGGGAGGTTCAGGTAAGGTGATGCCTAAAGAAGTCCTTTGCAAATCAAAGGACCAGCACAACCCACCTTCATGAGCAGTACGTGGTCTGCTGTCTGGATAGGGGAAATGGCCAAGGGATCGGGTCCAAGGACTTTAGTGCCGTGGGGCAGGCACGCTAGCTGACCTGTTTGGACCTCACTAGCCTTATCGATCAAATCATCCAGAAGGACCGGGGAGGATGCCAGGGTTCGTTTCTCATCTGTGATCTGCCTTGACTCCAAGCCCGTACTCCACACCCTGTTTTCTGGCAAAGGGAGAAATAGACCTCTGGGGCCAAAGAATACAATACCCTTGGATGCCCCTGGCCATATAAGACGGTCTGAAAGGGCTTTATCACCGTGCACAGCCACTGCCAAAGTCAGACCGAAACCCTTCCCAGGAAATTTTTGGCTCTGCCTGTGAGCAGCCCGTTTCATGGAATTAATTTTAGCCCCTATGATGCTAAAGTCTTGCAAACAGAGACATATAAAACAGCACCTCCAAGCCTTCGTGCGGCAATAAATACTGAACTGGGCTCCATTTATGCGCAACGCGCGTCTGCCCCACTGCAAAAGCGTGAAAGCCATCCCGAGTGGGAGCTGGAACGTTCAGAGGCTCCTGGTGCTGCTGGGCCTGACTCAAGGTGCTCACGCTCTCTTCCCAAGCTCGTTCCATCTTTCTGCTTGGCTTGCAGCTTTCCAGGCTCAGGCTCCAGCCTTTACGGGGCAGCCAGCCAAGGAGCAGGTGATCTGTAAGGTCTGTGGAAGCCCAAGCGGAACCATCTCCTCGGCTCCAAGCAAGCCCACTGGGGAAGGGGCGCTTGGAAGAGTGTTTGCCTCCCAGGGTCTCTGGGCTGTAGCCTGCAATGCTGGAGACAGGTTTTGAGGTCATCTAGTTCCATCCAGAAATTTCAGAGGTTTTCAATGTCTTGATCAAGGTCATACGACAAGTTAATGAAAAGAGTTGGACTTTGTCATCATGGTGAAGGACCCCGGCTCAAGGATTTGGTGTCGGAGAGTTCTGGGTTCACACAAGTCCTCATTTTGTGACCTCAAGTAAGTCATTTCCACTCTGTGATTTGGTTTGCTTGCTTGAAAAATAAATGATAGCAGTGCTGTATAATGGGAGTTCTGGGAGAATTAACTGAGAGGGTGTGTGTTCAGACTAACCTCAGTGTCTGGCTGATGCTAAGTGCCAAAGAAATGGCAACTCTTGTTATGAGGATGTCTGAGTAGAAGCACATTCTAGTTGGGGTTTCCCTAAGCAGAAACAAAGACAGGCAGATGTCCTTTATTTGGAAGATAATACCAGGAGAGTTGGACTATAAAGAAAGCTGAGCACTGAAGAACTGATGCTTTTGAACTGTGGTGTTGGAGAAAATTCTTGAGAGTCTCTTGGACTGCAAGGAAATCCAACCAGTCCATCCTAAAGGACATCAGTCCTAGGTGTTCATTAGAAGGACTGATGTTGAAGCTGAAACTCCAATACTTTGGCTACCTGATGCAAAGAACTGACTCGTTTGAAAAGACCCTGATGCTGGAAAAGATTGAGGGCAGGAGGAGAAGGGGATGACAAAGGATGAGATGGTTGGAATGGCATCACTGACTCAATGGACATGGGTTTGGGTGGACTCCAGGAGTTGGTGATGGACAGGGAGGCCTGGCGTGCTGTGGTTCATGTCCCAAAGAGTCGGACACAACTAAGCGACTGAACTGAACTGAACTGAACTGAACTTAACTGAACTGAACTGAATACCAGGAAGCAGGAATGAGGAAACAAAGATTGTGAGACAAGAAAGGAAGAGAAACTACAGCAAGAGTCTGTTGTAGGTGCTATGGTGGCCAACAGGAGTCCAGTTCTGCCAGTTGACTTCATGGAGAATATGGAAAAGCTTCACTGAAGGATTTTGAAAAGGATTACGTAAGTGAAGAGTGAGAGCATGTAAATTACTGGGAAAACTCAGTGCTGTCTTACAATCAGTTACAGGTTGATCGGGACAACAGAAACCACTCTGGGTACTTTTTAGTATTTATTTTTGTCTCTTTGGCTGCGCTGGGTCTTGGCTGCAGCACGTGGGCGGGCTCTTTCAGTTGGGGCATACTGGACTTTTAACTGTACTGTGAGGGGTCGTCAGTTGCAGCAGATGAGATCTTGTTCCCGGACCAGGGATCTAACCTGGGCTCCCTGCATTGAGAGTGTGGAGTCTCTGCCACTGGATCGCCAAGGAAGTCCCCTGACCCAGGTACTCTAAGCAAGCAGCAGTGTGATACAGAAATTGGAGATTTCCTTGTCTTTGGAAAGGTGTGTGAGCCAAGGTCAGGAAGGGCATTTTTGAGAATTCTGCAGGTTCAGAGATCACGAGGAAGATGCCTGTGGCTTTGATGTGAGTGATGTTCAGGAGGATGCTCACAGCTGCAGTCAAAACCCTGTCTAACACCCTCCTGAGCTAGAGATTAAACACTCCTTCCCTTCCTTCTTTCAGCTACATGCTGGTACTGCTCATAAGTGGACTCTAACTGAGGGCAAGGGAGTCTAGGAAATGCAGTTTGCAGGCTTCATGTGCTGGGTATATAAGGAGGAGCCTGGAATGGCTAGCCTGGTACTGGGAATGAACACACAATAATTGGCATGGTCCTAGATGTCAATCCCTGCCCCCAGATTTAACTGTGAATGCAAGGGAATGCCAGTTAAATCCTCAAGAGTTATAAGATTCACAAAGATGAATAAAGATCCAAAGATAATCAAGATAAGATTGAAGAAAAAGGAGAAAGTAGAGGAATAGGGGGAGGAGGAAGGGTGTGTTGGGGTTCCCATGATCACCTCCACTAGGAGGGATCACAGGACTCGACACACGGTCATCCTCCCAGCTGTGATTTATCAAAGTGGAAGGATCCAGAGCAAAACCAGCAAAGGGAAAAGGCAGAAGGGCAGAGTCCAGAGGAAACCAGGAGCTCCTCTTCCAGTGGAGTCAGGCAGGGTGCATTTAATTTCTCTAGCAGTAGGTCGTAACAGGACATATGAACTGTTACCCCCAGGAAAGACCATTTGAGGCTAATAGCATTACTGACTCAATGGACATGAATTTGAGCAAACTCCAGGAGCTAGTGAAGGACAGGAAAACCTGGCATGCTGCAGTCCATGGAGTAACAGAGAATCTGACACAATTTAGCAACTAAACAACACCACCCAAGATTTTTGGGGGAGCTGGCCACATAGGCATTCTCTGCCTGGCACATACCAAGACTCCAGATTCTCAGAAGAAAAGCAGGTGGTCAATATAAACAGTACTGTTTGTACAGATGGTTTCCACATGGTGAGACACTCTTATCAGTTGTGAAGATAGTGGAAACCTTCTGAAGTCCAAGTTCCCAGATGCCAACCCAGGGCCAGCTTTGCAAGCAAGCCTAGGATATCAGTCTCAAGCCTGCTGCGTTAACTCTTTTCTGTACAAAGGGAGTAGAGAAGGAAATGGTAATCCACTCCACTGTTCTTGCCTGGAGAATCCCGCAAATGGAGGAGCCTGGAGGGCTGCATCCATGGGGTCACAGGGAGTCGGACATGACAGGAGTGACTTTGCACACACACATGTACAAAGGGAAACTGACTATGCCAGATACAAACCTTCTTACACTATAGTAATAAAAATAATGCAGTGTTGGCCCACAGATAAGAAATATGTCAATGGAGACAACAGAGAAAATGCCAGAAGTAGATGCCCTGCCCTTATATACTGGTACAAAGCTAGCATTACAGATCACTGGGGGAGAGATTATCATTCAAGCAATAGCTTTGTAACCATGAATTTTTTTACATTTTTTTTGTAAAAATGGCTTTGTAAGAATAAAAAACAAATGCAATTAAATCTCTTTCTCATTCTATTCATAAAAATACCTGATTTCTGGTCAAAAGACTATAATATAAAAGAAAAAAACTTTAAAGAAAATATTATAAATTTAATACAGGTAAGGTGGGGAAACAATGGAAACAGTGTCAGACTTTATTTTGGGGGCTCCAGAATCACTGCAGATGGTGACTGCAGCCATGAAATTAAAAGACGCTTACTCCTTGGAAGAAAAGTTATGACCAACCTAGATAGCATATTCAAAAGCAGAGACATTACTTTGCCAATTAAATTCCGTCTAGTCAAGGCTATGGTTTTTCCTGTGGTCATGTATGGATGTGAGAGTTGGACTGTGAAGAAGGCTGAGCACCGAAGAATTGATGCTTTTGAAGTGTGGTGTTGAAGAAGACTCTTGGGAGTCCCTTGGACTGCAAGGAGATCCAACCAGTCCATTCTGAAGGAGATCAGCCCTGGGATTTCTTTGGAGGGAATGATGCCAAAGCTGAAACTCCAGTACTTCGGCCACCTCATGCGAAGAGTTGACTCATTGGAAAAGACTCTGACGCTGGGAGGGATTGGGGGCAGGAGGAGAAGGGGACAACCGAGGATGAGATGGCTGGATGGCATCACGGACTCGATGGACGTGAGTCTGAGTGAACTCTGGGAGTTGGTGATGGACAGGGAGGCCTGGCAGGGAGCACTGACATTATCAGTGCTGCGATTCATGGGGTCGCAAAGAATTGGACACGGCTTAGCGACTGAACTGAACTGAACTGAAAGGATATCTTAAAACACATAAAACAATTTTAAAAACCCTCATGATTAGATTTGGCAATATTTCTTGGATATGACACTGATGGCACAAATTGCAAGAGAAAAAAAATAGATAAAATGAGTGTCATCAAACTGAAAAACTTTTGTGCAGCAAAAGCCCTATCAACAGAATGAAAAAGAAATCCGTGGAATGGGAGAAAATAGTTGCAAAACTCATATATCTTACAAAGGATTGCTTTCCAGAATATATTAAAAATCCTACAACTTCACAAGACACAGCCCAGTTTTTCAAATGTGCAAAGGACTTGAATACAATTTTTCAAAATGATTATGAGAAAACAAACATTGTAACAGGAAATACATGGACAAAATATATGGGAAAGCATTCACAGAACAGAAAATCCAAATAGTCTATCAACACCTTAGGAGTTGCTCATTCTCATTGGTAATCATAAAAGCGCACAAACAAGCAATAATAATGTCATATTGCTGTTTCTCGACAGGCAAACAATGTTAAAATCTGATAATACCAATACTGATGGGCTGTGGGCAGATGGGAACTTCCACACAACAGAGAAAGCTGATGCAGCCATTCAAGAACGATCAACCACTATTTAGTAAAATTGAAAGTGCACACAGCTTAAAGAAGGTAGCTTTAATATGCATAACTGACAAAGGATTGGTTCTGAAAATACATGAAGAAGTCTGTAGCAGTGTCCACACAGACAGCTAATGGCTGGGTTGTAGCCCCTCTGAAACCCTCCGTGAAGACTGAAGCCCCACTAAAGAAAACCAAGAGAGGTCATGAACTTGGGACTTCTCTTGGTCAGCTCATGCTGCTATAATAGGATACCATAGACTGGTGGGCTTGAAGGATAGCCTTTTTTCTCGTCATCTGGGAGACTAGAAATCCAAGATCAGAGTGCTGACATTATCAGTTTCTAGAGGGCTCGTTCTTGCCCGGAGAATCTCAGGGAAGGTGGAGCCTGGTGGGCTGCCGTCTATGGGGTCACACAGAGTCAGACACGACTGAAGTGACTTAGCAGCAGGAGGTCTCTTTTCCTGGTTAATAGATAGCCACCCTGTCAGTGACTCCACAAACAGATGAGAAAGAAGCAAATTCTCTCATGTCTCTTCTTGTTGCTGGTCAGTCTCGAAGTCGGGTCTGACTCTTCATGACACCGTGAAGCAGCACGCCAGGTTCCTCTCCTTCACTGCCTCCCAAGTTTCCTCAAATTCATGTGCACTGGGCTGGTGATGCTATCTACCCATCTCATCCTCTGCCGCCCTCTTCTCCTTTTGCCTTCAGTCTTTCCCAGCATCAGGGTCTTTTCCAGTGAGCTGAGTCTTCACATCAAGTGGCTTAAGTATAGAAGCTTCAGTTTCAGCGTCAGTCCTTCCAGTGAATATTCAGGATTGATTTCCTTAGGATTGACTGGTTTGATCTCCTTGCAGTTCAAAGGACTCTCAAGAGTCTTCTCCAGCACCACAATCAGAAAGCATCAGTTCTTCAGCGCTCAACCTTCATTATGGACCAACTCTCAATCCGTACATGAGTACTGGAAAAATTGTGGCTTTGACTACATGAACTTTGTCAGCAAAGTGATGTCTCTGCTTTTTAATATGTTGTTGAGGTTTCATAGCTTTCCTTCCAAGGAGAAGTGCCTTCTTATAAAGGCACTGATGCCATCACACACACACCCACACATCTCCCAAAGGCCCCATTTCCTACTACCATCGCCTCTGGGTTGGAGATACAAACAGACATCTATGGACTGAATCCATAGCAAGCCTGTTTCCTTTCCCTCGTAAAGCCTCAGTGTTCTTATCCGTACAATGGGGGTGATATGAACATCTGCCTCATAGGACTGTAGTGAAGAGTACACAGGCTGAGCTCTGCAGCTTCCAGCACACTGTGACCACTGGTCAATGTCAGTGCCTTCTGGTCATTAGCATGTACACTTACCCCAGACATTTACCAGCTATGAAGAGGAAGGTCAAGCCTAGTAAATGTTTTCTTTGTCTATGACCTTTCTCTCCAATTAGAGCTAAAACTCCAGGACTTCTTAAAAACAAGGAGATGAACAACAGAGAATAAGCAGTGACTAATGCTTGTCATGACACAGATTTAATAACTGAAGCTCAGAGAGGGACTTGCTAAAGGTCAGACACACACAGTTGAGAGGAGTTAAGAATCAATCTTCTGGACCTTTCCTTGTCCTAGCTCCATACAGATTCTGCTTACCTTTTTTTTTTTTTTTTTGGCTTGTTCAGGTTTTGGGAACTTGCTCAATCGTATAGCTGCACAGATTTTTCTTCCAAATAAGCTCTCCTAGATCCCCACCCCAGGTCAGGTGATGAGCTCAGAGACAAAGGCCATGAGCTGAGGTTATGTTCCCCTGACTCACACAGCAGAGGCTCACTGGGCAGGGTCTGGCTTGAGCCCCGGTGAGTCATTAAGCTTGGCCCAAGGTGGATGCTGGAGGGCAGCGTTCCAAAGTTTCCCATCAGGAAGGACCTACAAGGGGCAGCTCAGGCTATAGCGGGGTCCTGGGCTCCCGGGTGGCCCTGTGTCATTGTGTATGCTTTTGCATACGCTTAAATATGCTGAGCTTTCTGTTAGCTAGGAAAGGAGACAGGTGGCCATCTGTGTATTTCATAAACAGGGTTTCACTTAGTTTGCACAGTAGCATTGGAGAGTGCATGCCATGCATCTTCACTCTTCAGATGCAGAAATTGAGCACCAGATGCAGAAAGTCACCTGCTCAAATCCACACAGCAAGTGAGGGGCAGAGCTGGGACCAGGACTCAGGATCTCAGAGCTACCGCTCTGTCCACTTGTCTATGTCAGACTAGGTCCTCCAAGAGGCACATGCCAAGACGGGATTAAATGTACAAAGATATTTTAGGGGAACCACCCATGAGAGGAGCCAGTGAGGCTAGGACAGCTGCCTGAGAGCGATGCAGTCTGCCCCAGCGAAGGCGAAAGCAAAGGATGGTGGGAGGAAGCGTCCTAAATGAAAACTCTGTGCCGTCTCAAGAAGCTTCCACGAGATCTTTGGGGAAACTTCAGGCCAAAGTCAGCCGTTGGAAAAGCACAACTTGCCCCAGACACGGTGACGAAGCTCAGAGCGTGCACGATCCCTGGGCCTTTACACGCTCTGCAGTCAGGGGTCTGCAAGGCCCTCCTCACAGTCTCCACACTGTCTGATTACCCTGCAACGAATTGCCTCAACATTTTGAAAAGCTATCCAGCAATGTGTATGAGGAGCCTTTAAACAATTTTACCCTTTCCTCTAGAAACTCCCTTCCAACAGATAATTATAATGGAATATGGCCAAGTCCAGGGAAGTCTTTATGGGCAGTGTTGATGACAGCGGTGTCAGAAAAATAAGTTCACATATATACATATACACACATGTACATGTACATGAACAATATACATATGCACACAAACATATAAACACATATAGACACACATGGAACACACATAAACACATATATACAACATGTATACATGCAGGAGTAATATACAAACATATATGATGTAAATACATATGGGCACAGATAAGTACATAAACATAATACACATAACATACAAACATACTATGCATCACATATGTGTGCACAGGAACAGTATACACATATATAAGGCATAAGGCTTTCCCAGTGGCTCAGCTGGTAAAGAACCGGCCTGCCCAGGAAGGAGATGCAAGAAACCCAAGAGATACGGGTTCGATCCCTGGGTCAGAAAGATCCCCTGAAGAAGGAAAGGGCAACCCACTCCAGTATTCTTGCCTGGAAAATTCCATGGACAGAGGAACCTGGCAGGCTACAGGCCATGGGGTTGCAAAGAGTCGGATATGACTAAGCATGCAAGTACAAGTACAAGGCATGTATATATAAGCCCACATATATGCCAGGCAACCAGGCATGGTGCAAGCAACACATACTTTCACTGATGCAGACACACTGGAACATATGTAACACACATATGACATAGGTGCACACACATAACATCCTGGCATAGAAATGTTTTCTCTGATTGGTGAGGTGGTGTGTTTTGACCATCTACAGAGGCAGCTGGCCACCCAAAATGTCCCACAGATGACATCTCACACACATGTTAAGGGAGCATAAAAAGATGTATTAGTTTCAGAATTGATGTCTCTAGGGAGATCAAGGCAGCCTCTCAAACTTGTCCAAAATGGCTTGAGAGAGCAGGGAAAGGAGCCTGGCTCTGGTTCGTACTGTGAGTAGAAGTGGGGCTGGAGTGAGGATTCCCACACACCATGGGTGGGGAAGGACTTGAATGGTTTGAATCTCCTGCCAATGCCAAAGCAGAGAACACCCAGATGTTCACTTCAGCTTGCCCAGATAAGGAGAAGAGCGAGGCATGAGGCTTTAAAGCTGTCAGCAGTCAAATATGAAAAAAATGGAATCTACTTCCTTCCTTATTTCAGGGAGAATCTGACCTACATTTATCCTCTTTCCTCAAATGGGTGTACCAACATGTTAAAAGCTACTATTCCTGTAGCTTCCTTCTCTCACTCACTTCTGAAGACTCAAAGGGTTACAGATGAATGAGTAGCAGGTGAAATCTCCAGCAGGCTTTAGCAAGCCTGGTTAAAGCAGTCAAGTCACGCTGAATTCTCCCAACAACAATTAGGCAAGATCTGTCTGAATTCTGAGTCTACTCTCAAGCTCAAGTTTTCAAACATAAGCTCCTTCAGTCCTAACATAAGAATATACTATGATACATTATATAGATATATATTTAATATATACTAAATGTATGTATGTAACATGATATCAACTATGTAAAATTAGACATAAGCTTGAAAAAAACAAGTGCTGGAATAATAGCAGTGATTTTCCTTCTCTGACATTCTCTGCCTTTTCTATATTTTCCAAAAATTTTGACCGTGTATTACTTTCAAGAATCAAAACAAGTTTTCTTTTATACTTTTACTCAACACTATTATTTTTCTGAGGACCTCCTTGTAGCAGGGTTTAGATCCATCATGGGAGGAAATGGTTAGCTCAGAATGTGAAAGAAGGGAAAACATGACATTCTCCAATAGATCTGTTACTTAAAAGCCCTCAACTGAAAAATGCTACTGTGAAACTTTGTAAAGAAAAGCTCCTATGCCAAGAAAAGTCTATTCAGAAGTTTGCTTTGCTTTTTACAAAGTTTATTTTCAATTCGTTAAAGTTAAATAGCTGAACATCTAATCTTTTCTTTAATATTCTGTAAATGGATTAGTTAGAGAAGGCTAGGTAACAATTAGTCACAATATGGAGGGGCCCAACACAGCAGAATTGTATTTCTGCTTATGTAACAGATATGCAGATGACACCACCCTTAACGGCAGAAAGTGAAGAAAGAACTAAAGAGCCTCTTGGTGAAAGTGAAAGAGAAGAGTGAAAAAGTTGGCTTAAAGCTCAACATTCAGAAAACTAAGATCATGGCATCCAGTCCCATCACTTCATGGGAAATAGATGGGGAAACAGTGGCTGACTTTATGTTTTGGAGCTCCAAAATCACTGCAGATGGTGATTGCAGCCATGAAATTAAAAGATGCTTACTCCTTGGAAGGAAAGTTATGACCAACCTAAGCAGCATATTAAAAAGCAGAGACATTACTTTGTTAACAAAGGTCCGTCTAGTCAAGGCTATGGTTTTTCCAGTGGTTATGTATGGATGTGAGAGTTGGACTATAAAGAAAGCTGAGTGCAGAAGAACTGATGCTTTTGAACTGTGGTGTTGGAGAAGACTCTTAAGAGTCCCTTGGACTGCAAGGAGATCCTACCAGTCCATCCTAAAGGAGATCACTCCTGGGTGTTCATTAGAAGGACTAATGTTGAAGCTGAAACTCAAATACTTTAGCCATCTGATGCGAAGAGCTGACTCATTTGAAAAGACCCTGATGCTGGGAAATATTGAGGGCAGGAGAAGGGGACGACAGAGGATGAGATGGTTGGCTGGCATCACCGACTCAACGGACATGAGTTTGAGTAAACTCTGGGAGTTGGTGATGGACAGGGAGGCCTGGCGTGCTGCAGTTCATGGGGTCGCAAAGATTCAGACACGACTGAGCGACTGAACTGAACTGAACATGCCACCACGGTGCTGGGGCAGGATGAGTGAGGAGGGGAGACTGGAACGCCCCATAATCTGAGCTCATTCAGGGACCCAGGCCAACCAAGGCTTTGACTCTCCAATTGGTGACTTGCGAAGTTGCCTTTGTCATCTCCATTCCAGCCATGGATGTGGGAAGAAATAAAGGCCATGAGAGGTGTTCATAGCCCAAGACTATTAATACTCACCTCACTTCTGCTCAATTCCATTTGAACTCTAATTCCATTAGAACTCAGTCATTTGGCCACAACTAACTGTAATATCCACCAAGGAAGAAGAGAAGCAGGTCTTAATTAAGTCCCTAGCACCTTCTACCAGAGTTTACAAGGCCTTTTATGCCTAGCAAAATTAAACAATCACCCACAAGAGGTCCAAAATAAATACTTGATCCTATTAATGAAATGAAATAATTAAACATCTTAAAAAATTTGAATTACATTTATAAATTGTTTATACTTGATTTGCTTTTAAGTGTTTCAATGGTCTGGCAAGCTCTCCCAATACTGAAATAATTCTTATAAATCAAATAAAATAAACTTATAAAAGCAATGATTTAATAATTTTATATGCATACACACATGTGTCTTATATTTCCACTAAAATCACAAGTATAAATCAATTATTCAACTGTACATGTGAGTAGAGCTGAAAGACTATCCCTCTAAAACACTAAATTATCTTAATATCAAATTTACAGAATCCTTAGTATGAAAAAAAATTTGGTGGGTGTTGATGTTTTTAAAATAAATTGATAGAATTCTACAATTTGTTTATTATGTATGGTATCCTCTCCTGGGAATGCTTTACATCTTGCCCACTGGGTAATGCCAGGATTTGAGTGTGTTTATTGACTTGGAAACAATGAGGGGTAGTAGGAGGAGGTCTTGAGAAGGATCAGCAATCCCTGATTAGCAGCTACTTCAGGAAATCCCACTGGAGTGTCAGGCAGTAGGAGGTTAACCTCTTGAGATAGGAGAGGAAGGATTTATCTACTGGTAAAAGAGACTTGGCAAAGTTTAAGGGTTCAAGGTCTTCACTGGAATCTACCCATACATCCACAACCTAATTTTTGAGGCCCCACTTTCCCCCAGTTAATGCCCTAAGTTTAAGATAAAATAATAAGAATAAAAATATATGTTCATAAATGTTTATAACAACTTTATTCTTACTAGCCAAAACTGGAAACACCTTCAGTGTTTCTACTGATATAAAACTCTCAAAAACCTCATAGGTCTCCCATGTATGTCTTAGGGAGTCATCCCATGAGACAAGAAGATTCTCCACAGATTCTTGTTAGATAATCTCATACCTATTTTTGGCTTCTTTGAAATGGCTGAGGTCTGAGAGTCACATCTTTAATGTCTTCAAAGAGCCTTTTGTGTAACTGAAAGTTCTGACCTTGTCATCTTTCTGAGGTATTAGCAAAAGGTTGTTAGAGCATACTTTCTTGACAGCGAATATCTCAGTTTTAGTGTCTTCTACAATCTGGAGGGAAAGGGGACGACAGAGGATGAGATGGCTGGATGGCATCACTGATTCTATGGACATGAGTTTGAGTGAACTCTGGGAGTTGGTGATGGACAGGGAGGCCTGGCATGCTGCAATTCATGGGGTCGCAAAGACTCGGACACGACTGGGCGACTGAACTGAACTGAACAATCTGGATGGGCTGAGAATTTTCTGGACTATGAAGTCCTGTTTCCTTTTAGTTTAATATTCTTCCGTTAATTTACCTCTTTCTTTTCACATTCTACTCTAAGCCGCAGAAAGAAATCAGATCAGAGCATTACTTTTTGATTAGAAATTTCAGCTAAAAGTCCAATTTCTACCATTTTTCTTAAATATTGATCTGCATCTGCACATAGGAAAGCTATCTGAAGATAGGCCAAGAATTACCAGAAGTGATTAGAGAGGGGAAAAGAATTCCTGGAACTCACACAAGTTCAGCAGAAGTTCCTTTTACACCAGCCAGAAAGGGCAATCTTATAATTCATGGACAATCGAGTGGAGAATTCAGAAAACTTTTGCTTCAGGAGTGGGTAGAAACTTGCTTTAGACTAAAGGATGCTCTGGTCCTACCTAATAAATCAATCCAAGTAATTATTTAATCCATTTAATTATGAACAGATGAGATAAATAGAAAATAAATAGTAAATTAAGACCAATAATATTAACAAACAAATGTTGAATACACCAATTAAAAGATAAAGCTTACCAAACCGAAAACATTTAACAATATGCTGCAACCAAAACAAAAATAACTTCTCCTCCAAAAGAAGAACTTAGTAACACAAATGCAAATAGAGTTAAAAGTAAAAGATGAGAAAAGATACCTATGCTACCACTAATCAAAAGACTTCAGATCAAAGAATATTATCAGAGACAGAGAGCAATTTTATGAAGATAAATTCACAAAGAGGACATTGATTTTAAACACGTATGCTCTGCTAATAACAGAGCTTCAAAACACATTAGGCAAAAACTAACAGAACTGAAAGAACAAATAGAGAAGTCCACAATTACAGTGGAGATTTCAACACCCCTCAATATTAATAGAAAAAGTAAATAGAAAATTAGTAATGATATCAATTATTTGAACAACACTATTAATCTGCTGACCTAACGGATTTTTGAGAACACTCTACTGGACAACAGCAGAATACACATTACTTTCAAGTGCATAGAAAGCATCTGCAAAGATAGTCCATATACTTCATGTGAATTAAGTTTCAGCAAGCTTAAGAGCATTCACATCACACACGGTATGTTCTCATAAGAGAATCCCTCAAGAACTTGGAAACTAATTAATGCACTGCTAAGAAACCCATGGGTAAAAGAAGTAATAAAATTTTTTTAATATTTTGAATTGAATGAAAATGAAAATAACATATCAAAAGTTTTGAGATGCAACTTAAGCAGTACTTAGAGGGATATGCTTAATACAAAATGCCTATATTTAAAAAGAGTAAGGTCTCAAATCAATGTCCTTCCACTTTAAGAGGCTAGGAGAGAGAAAAGAACAACTGAAATCAAGCAGAAAAAAAGATACAAGGATAAGAGTAACATGAGTAAAATAAAAAGAGAAAAACAAAAGCAAAAAAAAAAAGAAAGAAAAAAAAATGAAACCTAAAGCTGATTCTCTGAGAAGTTTCATGCTAAAACTGATATACTTGGGCTTACCTGGTTGCTCAGTTTTAAGGAATCCACCTGCTAGTGTTGGAGAGATGGGTTTGATCCCTGATTTGGGAAGATCCCACATGTCATGGAGCAATTAAGCCCATGCAGTTGCAACTACAGAAGCCTGTGCACCACAGCTAGAGAGCAGCCCCCCACTGTCCACAGCTAGGGAGAGAGCAGCCCCCACCATCCACAGAGAGCAGCCTGGGCAGCAGTGAAGACCCAGCACAGCCAAAAAATTAAATAAATAGATAATAATAACAATCAGACTGATCAGGACAATAAAAGATAAATACGTAAAACACCAACATGAGAGCGGTGACATCACTACAGATACTACAGATATTGAAAATATAATGAGGATATTATTAACAACTTTATGCCAATGAGTTCGATAACTTAGATAACATGAACAAATTCCTTGGAAGAAATAGACGGCCAAAACTCTGTCTAGAATAGATAACCTAAATAGTTCCATGTCTTTTAGAGAACTTGAATTTGTAGCTTAAAATCTTTCTACAAAGAAATTCCATGCCCAGGGACCTTCACTGGTGAATTCTACCAAGCATGTAAGAAATAAACAATACTAATTTTATACAAACTTTCAGAAAACTGAACAGGAGGCAATATTGCCATTATTGCCAATATTGTTAATTCTCTACTGCCAGCATTTCCTTGATACCAAAACTAGACAAAGACATTGCAAGAAAAGAAAACCAAAGACTAATATTCCTCACAAACATAGCTGCAAAGTTTTAGGCTCCAGAAGTTTATAAAAATGATAAACATCATGACTGGTAGGGTATTTCAGGAATACAAGGTTAGTCTAACATTTAATTTAATTCACATTAACAAGCTTTTAAAAAGCCACATGACATTATAAAAAATTACAGAAAACACACTTTATAAAATTCAACATCCACTTTAAGATTTTTAAAAATCTTAAACTCAAAATAGAACTTTCTCAACCTTATAAAGGGTATCTATGAAAAACCTACAACTAATGTCATAATTAATAAGGAAAGATCCAATGCTTTTCTCCTGAGATCTAGAACAAGACAAAGATGTTTTGTTTCATCCTTACTAGTCAACATCTTATTGTAACCAGTACAATAAGGCAAGTAAAGGAAATACAAGATAACTAGATAAACTCTGCTTATTGTTATGAGACAGCCTGGATGGGAGGGGAGTTTGGGGAAGAATGGATCCCAAAATATATATGGCTGAGTCCCTTTGGTATTCACCTGATACTATCACATTGTTAATTGTCTATTCTCCAGTTAAAAATAAAAAGCTAAATAAATAAAAATATCAAATGTTGATCACACCAAAAAAAAAAAGAAAAAGAAAAAGAAAGATACCCAGATGGGAAAGGAAGAAGTAAACCGTCTTGATTCACAGATTATATGATCCTTTCTGCCAAAAATCTCATGGAATCTAAAAAATTTAGAAAACAATTTTAAAGCTGACCTAATAAGTGAGCTTATCAAATTTGCAGGATATAAGATCAACATACAAAACTCCATTTTGTCTTTAAATATCAGCAATTACAAATCAGAAATTTAAATCAGAATGCCATTTTGAAGAGCACTAATAGTATAACTAATAATTCAGGATGGTCTGTCAAAAGCATGCAAGAATATACATTGAAAACTACAAACATTGCTGAGAGAAATTAAAGAACGTCTAAATAAACAGATAAACTGTGTTCACAGACCAATAAACTGTTCATGGATCAGAAGACTATTTGATGTCAGTTCTCCCCAAACTGATATATAGGTTCAACTCTTTCCAAATTTATTCCCAGTAAGTTCTTCTGTAGAAACTGACCAACCAATTCTAAAATTCATATTCAAAAGGCCTATAATAGGCAAAATAAATTTGAAAAAGAACAAAGTTGGAGAAGGCACCCAGAGAAGGAGATGGTGGCCCACTCCAGTGTTCCTGCCTGGGGAGTCCCATGGGCAGGGGAGCCTGGTGGGCAATAGTCCTGAGGTCACAAAGAGTAGGACATGACTGAAGTGACTTAGCACAAAGCTGGAGGACTTACACGACCTGCCTTCAAGACATTATATGTCTACACTAATCCTGACATCCCCTGGAGAAGAGAAACGCTACCCACACCAGTATTCTGGCCTAGAGAATTCCATGGACTACACAGCCCATGGGGGTCACAGAGTCAGACACGACTGAGTGGCTTTCACTTCACATACAGAGACATACATATATTGGTCAGTTGATTTTCAACAAAGGCACAAAGTGATTTAAGTGAGACAAAGACTGTCTTTCTAACATGACTGCTAGAACAATTGGATTTCCTTATACAACAAAATGAACCTTGATTTCTACATTGTACCACATACAATAATTAACCAAAATAAAGCATAGGCCTGAATGTAATACCTAAAGCTGTAAAGCATCTAAAAGAAAACAATGAAGAACATTTTTGAGATCTTTTTGTTAGGTTATGTTTTAGATGTGACACAGAAAGCACAGTCCATAAGAGGAAAAAAAAAGGCTACACTGGAGTTTGTCAAAATTTAAAGCTTATGCTTCTCAAATGGCATGCTGGGAATAAAAAGGCAAACCACAGACAGGAAAAATATCTTTGCAAAGAATGTGTCTAATACAGGACTTTCACCCAAAACATATAAAGAACTCTTAAGACTCAATGATGAGAAAACAAAACACTCAGTTTTTCAAATGGGCAAAATATTGAACATACACTTCATTCAGGAAGATATCTGGAAAGTAAAAAAATACATAAAAGGGTGTTCAATAATTTCATGCAAATTAAATCACATTCAGATACTGAAAAGTCACCCCTGTGTCCTCTGCCTGCCTTTTGTCTGTAGAAAAACTTTAGTGAAAGAGTAAGTTTAATCAGAGAAGTGAGAAAATGCAGAAGCAAAGGAAAATCAAGACCAAATAATAATACGTTAGTCACTAAACAAAGTCAAGGACTTCCAGTTCCTCCTCAAGGGCTGTACATAATATTCCGAGCCATATCCTTTGAGAGGTCTGATAGAGACTGGAACTCCCACCAGGTGGAAGAAGTTAACTTGATGACCAGACTTGCCATAACATCAAGCTGCCACAATTCTGAGAACTGGCCTCACAGAAATGAGAAAACAACCAGCCCTGGGACTGAAGATTAACTGTACTCAAAACAATCAAGATGACACTGATCAGATCACAGCGTGACCAATTTCCAGATGACTGTCAGAGCTGACTATACTGTTTCTGCGTGTAGCCTCCTCCCTCTACCTAGACACCCTTGAAGCTCCCCTTAAAAGCACTTGCCCACATATTGCTTTTGGACACGAGTCTGCCCTCCTCTGGTTGCTGGCCTCCAAAATAAAGCAAACTTCCTTTTCCACCAACCTCGCCTCTCAAGTGTTGGCTTTTCACGGTGAGCAGCTGGACTCTGTTTCAGTAACCATACCATGACACATCAAAGCATCTGAAATTTTAAACATTGGTAACACCAACTTTTGGCTAGCACCTAGAACACTCATACATTACCGGTGAGGATGCAAAATGGTGTGATTCTTTTTGGAAGTCCATTGAGCAGGGTTGTTTAAAGTTAAACATAAATCTGCCATATGAACCAGTCTCCCTACTTTTAGGTATTTACCCAGCATAAGTGAAAGCATACAACTATTCCAAGAGACACATAAATGTTCAGTTCGTTCACTCAGTCATGTCCGACTCTGCGATCCCATGAACTGCAGCACTCCAGGCCTCCCTGTCCATCACCAACTCCTGGAGTCAACCCAAACCCATGTCCATTGAGTTGGTGATGCCATCCAACCATTTCATCCTCTGCTGTCCTCTTCTCCTCATGCTTTCAATCTTTCCCAGCATCAGGTTCTTTTCAAATGAGTCAGCTCTTCGCATCAGGTGGCCAAAGTTTTGGCACTTCAGCTTCAACATCAGTCCCTCCAATGAATACCCAGGACTAATCTCCTTTAGGATGGACTGGTAGGATCTCCTTGCAGTCCAAGGGACTCTCAAGAGTCTTCTCCAACATCAATTCTAAAGCATCAATTCTTCTGCACTCAGCTTTCTTTATAGTCTGACTCTCACATCCATACATTACCACTGGAAAAACCATAACCTTGACTAGACAGATCTTTGGTGGCAAAGTAATGTCTCTGCTTTTGAATATGCTGTCTAGTTTGGTCATAACTTTCCTTCCAAATAGCAAGCGTCTTTTAATTTCATGGCTGCAATCACCATCTGCAGTGATTTTGGAGCCCAGAAAAATAAAGTCAGCCACTGTTTCCACTGTTTCCCCATCTATTTCCCATGAAGTGATGCGACCAGATGCCATGATCTTAGTTTTCTGGATGTTGGGCTTTAAGCCAACTTTTTCACCCTCTTCTTTCACTTTCATCAAGAGGCACTTTAGTTCTTCTTCACTTTCTGCCATAAGGGTGGTGTCATCTGCATATCTGAGGTTATTGATATTTCTCCCGGCAATCTTGATTCCAGCTTGTGCTTCCTCCAGCCCAGCATTTCTCATGATGTACTCTGCATAGAAGTTAAATAAGCAGGGTGACACTATACAGTCTTGATGTACTCCTTTTCCTATTTGGAACCAGTCTGTTGTTCCATGTCCAGTTCTAACTGTTGCTTCCTGACCAGCATACAGGTTTCTCAAGAGGCAGGTCAGGTGGTCTGGTATTCCCATCTCTTTCAGAATTTTCCACAGTTTATTGTGATCCATACAGTCAAAGGCTTTGGCAATAGTCAAAACATTGTAACCATTCAAATGTCCATCAGCAGGTGAAAGCACAACTGAATTGTGGTCTATCCAAGCAATGGGATATACTCTGCAATAAAAAGGAATGAACTCTTGATTAAAACAAGTGTGATGAATCCCAAAATTATTTTGGTGAGTGGAAGAAGTCAGACAGATAGGAATACCTGCAGTAGGATTTCATTTCTATAAAACTCTAAGAAATGCAAAGTAATCTGTAGTAACAGAATAAATCAGTGCTTGCCCACCATCAGTGGGGATGGGGACCGATGAATGGAGCAGAAGACTCGCCAAAGATCACGAGGGCACCTGGGGGTGGTGGACCTGCTCACTCGCTGGATCACAATGGTGGCTTCACGCCTGTGTCCATTTGTCTGAACTTCTCAGACTGTGCACTCTATGTGCAGTTTGTCAGTTATACTCAGTAAAGCTGCTTACAACAAAGCTCATATTATGGAGCTTAAATTCGACACCTGTGGATCCTGTTGCTCAGTCACTCAGTGGTATCTGACTCTTTGTGACCCCAGGGACAGTATATCCTGCCAGACTCCTCCATCCATAAGAATTTCCCAAGCAAGAATACTGGTGTGGGTTGCTATTTCCTCCTCCAGGGGATCTTCCCGACCTAGGGATGAAAGCCGCATCTCCTGCGTCTCCTGCACTAGCAGAGTCTTTACCACCGAGCCACCTGGGAAGTCCTGTCCCTATGGCGGAGGGAACAAATTGAGGGAATCATTCCAAATCCACATATATTGGCTCCTCACCACCTGACCCAGTCTGTAGTTACCTGTTTGTTACTTTCTCCCCTTTTCTTCCCACTAAGCTCCCAGAGGGCAGGGACTTAGGCCATTGTCACTGATGAGTTATAACAGGGTGAAAAAGAATTTCTGCTCTTGGAACTAAGCTCCTGGCTGGGAGACTGGCGTGATGGGTCAGCTCGGGGTGAGGGAGGTCCTGAGAGCTCCATAGCTTCTGAGACCGGGAAAGCATGTGATGTAATGGGGGCAAGGGTGGGTAGCCAGAAGGTGGGAGGCGTCACTAACTTCACCCATCACCCTCTCCACCCTCTGCCAGTTCTCTGTCAGTGCCACAAAACTGTGGACCGTCTGGAACCTGTGGGTTTCTCTCTGCTTGCGGTACTTGGTGGTGGAGCTGAGCTGTGGGCATCAGGGAGTCATGGGAGAATAAGAGAGGATGAGGAGGCAGGGGCTGGGCCCTGAAAATGTCAAACCAGAGGTTAACAGGCTCCCTGGGGAGGCTTGGTGTGGCCTTAGGCAGTGGATGGGATTCAAGGCAATCCTATCTGGGTCTCAAGTACTGGGAGGAGCCGAAGGCTGCCCGACTTACAGGCAAGGAAGGGAGCCTAGCTGAACTGGAGAGACGTGGCAGGATCTCAAGGTTATGAGTCGAAGTTCTTGCTTTCTCTCCGAAGCTCTGTGCCCCTGAGAGAGAATTCACTGTATTCTTTTCTTCATGGTGAGGCAGGAACAAGGGAGAGAAAAAGAACAGAGCAACAGCAAAGCCTCCCCGTTCCAATTAGCTGCCAAGAGAGGCTGGCTTTTCGGGTAGCTGGGTGTGCGCCTCTGGCCATGTGGCCTCTTGGAATCCTGGGGTGAATGGCCCCAGAGTCGGGGGGAGGGGAAGGCAGCCCCCTAGGTTGGCTAAAAGAGGCTGGGGGAGAACCAAATAACCAAGGCATTCACACGAGGAGCTTTGTCTGCTGATTCAGTGCAAATTAGCAATTAGCAGTGGCTGGCACTGGGCCACCTCCCTTGCCAGGCCAAGTGGCAGCGCGTGTCATTTTGTTCTTGGCTGGGGACCCGCAGGCTGGGTGGCAGGGAGCAGAGACCTAGAAGACTGCTCCCACCCCAGTGGCATGGTGCCCAGGGACCCCCAGCATTCTGCCTTCATCAACGGCAGCAGATAGAACACACAGAAGAGCTGGACGGGGCTCTGGGGTCCTCGTTTCCACCATTGCCCTCAACAGAAGGAAATAGTCTAAGAGAGCATGTGGTCACCCAGTCAGGGAGGGAGGGAGCTGGGATCTAAGCTCTCCTGCTTCCTAATTCAACGCGAATGCCCTGAACCAGAGGTTCTCAAACTTGAGAAGGCATCAACATGCCCTGGAGGCTTGTGGAAACAGTTTTTGGGTTTTGTTTTGGGTTTTTTTCTGCCCCGCCTTGGGGTTTCCAATTCATTTGCATTTCTAATAAGTTCCTTGGTGATGCTGCTGCTGGTGGTGGTCCTAGGACCACATTTTCAGAACCACCACCCTAAAACATTTCTTCTAAGATAATGAAAGAGAAGATTTCCTCCCCTTATTCATATTCAAAATAATTGCAGGGTGTAGGCAAAGTCTAGCAGAAAAACATGGAGGCTAAACCATCACTTGACTGGCATCAGAAAGCAGAAGAAACAGTAACTACAGCTGAATTCCTGTCTCTTTCGCTGGTGATCCCTTTGGGACAGATGCAAAGGAACCAAGCTCACAGGAGACCCAAAGGGGGACCCTGGAGCCCGGTGCATGTACATTCACCTTTACAGGGCTGTCCTGACTAGGTTCATGTAAGCTTCCAACCCACATGCCACCCACTATTGCCTGAGAAGTGTTCCAGGTAAGTCATCCACACTGGTTTTGTTGGAGTCAGTGGCCCAGACCTATGGGCACCAGATTTAGTCAGTCAATCGGTTAAATATGAAACAATCAATTACATGTGAGTTTCAGATAAGCAACAAAATCAAATTAGGTACTCTATGGCCCAAGCATTGCATGGATGTACTCACATTAAAAATTTTTATCTGGCAACCTCGCTCAGCCCCTGATCTTGCCCGAGTTCACCCCAGCCCCCTGCGCTGAGCTATATCTGATCTATGACCCAGTCTACTCCTCCCCGCAGAGGTGCTCAGGATTAAAATATTTTATCCATCAAAGTACAGAGAACCACATCTGGCTCTATGAACTGTACTTCCCAGTTCCTTGTGGGTACCACATTCTATAAACATTTTACCCTGTTCCTGCTCACCTTGCAAGGCGCCCATAATTCCATTTTACAGGTGAGGAAGTTAAGGGTCATAGTGAGTAGAAGACAGAGGCAAGTTTATTTTAAAATTATTTGTTAGTTTTATTTTTAGTTGGAGGATATTTTGCTTTGCAATGTGTTGGTTTCTGCCATACATCAACATGAATCAGCCATAAGTATGTATATATCCCCTCCTCCACCCCTCTAGGTCATTACAGAGCACCTATTTTAAAATTTTAAGTAAAACTTGTATTTCTTTAAGCTGTGTGACATGGTGATCTGCTGTACACAGACACAGTGATAACCACAGTCCAGCTTATTAGCATATTGAGCTGATTAAACTCATGAACATATCTTCTCCTTTAAGGGTGTGATGGGAGCACCTGAAACCTACACCCTTAGCCAATTTGCCCTTACTGGAGACAGTATTCGTGAATACATTAGTTCTCTTTAATGGTGCCCTACTTCACTGTGAAAGTCATTCATCCTCTTATGCACCCAACCCCACACACGGGCACGCTGGCCAGTGTCAGGAAGCATTCCTGACTGCCCAGGAGGACGAGGTTCCTGGAGCCATGCCATCGTCCCTATGGGCTGGCACGGGTGTATGGGAGCTCAGCTCAGCCCGCTGTGCTGGAGATTCCCTGAAGGGGAGTCTTGGCTTTGGCTTATGAGATGCTGAGATCTTGGCTTTTCATGTAAGAGAATAACTCACACAAATGATAGATATTACAGTGAGGGGATCACAGACTTCATTTTCTTTTTAATTGATGCTTTTAAATTAACAATTTTATAAATTTTCTTTATTTTTAAAGATTTTTTTGATGTGGATCATTTCTAAATTCTTTGAATTTTTACAATATTGTTTCTATTTTATATTTGGGGGTTTTGGCCTCAAGACATGCAACATCTTAGCTCCCTGACCAGGGATCGAACCTACAACCACTGAGTTAAAGTGAAGTCTTAACCACTAGACTACCAGGGAAATCCCCAAAACTTTTATGTAAAATATAAAGATTACACTTATTTGCAGTTATTACAAAGCACTGGCTATATTACCTGTGTTGTGCAATATATTCTTGGGCCTATCTTACCCCCAGTAGTTTGTATCTCCCTCTCCCCCACCCATATATCGTCCCCCTCTCCCCCTACCCCACCACTGGTAACCACTAGTCTGTTCTCTAGTGTTCTCCGAGTCTGCTTCTTTTTGTTATATTCACTCATTTGTTGTATTTTTTAGATTCCACATATAAGTGATATCATTCTTCTATCATTCATACATTTAGAAATATCATACAGTAGTTGTAAAAGACCACAGACTTTAGGCTCGGACGGACCTGGCCATCAACCCTGACTGGATCACTCAACAGCTATGTGACCTGGGGCAAGTGGCTTCATCTCTCTGAATCTCAGTTTGCTAAACTGAAAAGTAGATTACTCATATCTACCTGGGATATAGTTCCATGATTCAAGGCAAACTGGATGTGGTCAAGCAGGAGATGGCAAGAGTGAACACTGACATTTCAGGAATCAGTGAACTAAATGGATGGGAATGGGCAAATTTAATTCAGATGACCATTACCTCTACTATTGTGGGCAAGAATCCTTTAGAAGAAATGTAGTAGCCCTCATAGTCAACAAAAAAATTTGAAATTCAGCCCTTGAGTGCAATCTCAAAAATGACAGAATGATCTTGGTTAGTTTCCAAGGCAAATCATTCATCATCACAGTAATCCAAGTCTATGCCCCAGCCACTAAAATCAAAGAAGCTGAAGTTGAATGGTTCTGTGAAGACCTACAAGAGTTTCTGGAACTAACATCATGAAAAGACGTCCTTTTCAACATAGGGGATTGGAATGCAAATGTAGAAAGCTAATAGATAGGACACACAGTCAAGTTTGGCCCTGGAGTGCAAAATGAAGCACAGCAAAGACTAAGAGTTTTGCCAAAACAACACGCTGGTCACAGCAAATACCCTCTTCCAACAACATAAGACATGACCCTACACATGGACGTCACCAGATGGTCAATACCAAAATCAGACTGATTATATTCTTTGCAGCTAAAGATGAAGAAGCTCTATATAGTCAACAAAAACAAGACCTGGAGCTGACTATGGCTCAGATCATGAGCTTCTTATTGCAAAATTCAGGCTTAAATTGAAGAAAGTAGGGAAAACCACTAGACCATTCAAGGATGACCTAAATCAAATCCCTTATGGTTATACAGTAGAGGTATTGAATAGATTGAAGGAATTAGATCTAGTAGACAGATTGCCTGAAGAACTGTGGGTGGAGGTTAGTAAAGTTTTACAGGAAGTATTGACCAAAACCATCCCAAAGAAAAAGAAATGCAAAAAGGCAAAATGGTTGTCTTAGGAGGCCTTACAAATAGTTGAGAAAAGAGAAATGAAAAGCAAAGGAGAAAGAGAAAGCTATATCCAACTGAATGCACAGTTTCAGAGAACAGCAAGGAGACTTTTTTGAGACCTGACAGAAGCCATGACAAGCTTCAAGGACTAAAGTAGCCAGAGCTACAGTCACAGAAAAAGCTGGGTCACTGCCCAGAAGGAGCTGAGATCATCATCCCCCCGACCTTGAGACTCAGCTAGTCGGCATACTCCCCATAGCCTGGTTAGAGCTAGCCCAGATAACACGAAAAGTCCCTTAAGTGAGCCTGCATGTGCAAAATTTAGCCAATTAATAGATGCCAAGAACCTCTTGCAACCAATCCGCCCTTGCCAACTCTCTGTCTTTGTCCTAAACCTATAAATACTACTGTAATCCAGGGCTCGGGGCTCTCGTCAAGACTCCATTGTGCTGGAAGAGACGGGAGCCCTCGCTCGAACTAGAAATAAAACCTCTTTATGCTTTTGCATTGCTGTGGATGTCTTATTCTCTCAGTTTTAGGGACTCGGACTTTGGGCATAACAGACTTAAGAAAGCCTAAATTAAGTCAATAATTCAAAGAAATAGAGGAAAACAATAGAATGAGAAAGACTAGCGATCTCATCCAGAAAATTGGAGATACCAAGGGAACATTTCATGCAAAGATGCGCTCAATTAAAGACAGAAATGGCAAGGTCTAATAGAAGCAGAAGAGATTAAGAAGAGGTGGCAAGAATACACAGAAGAACTATACAAAGAAAGATCTTTACGGCCATATAACCATGATGGTATGGCCACTTACCTAGAGCCAGACATTCTGGACTATGAAGTCAAGTGGGCCTTAGGAAGTATTACTATGAATAAAGCTATTAGATGATGGAATTCCAGCTGAGGTGTTTTAAATCTTAAAAGATGATGCTATTAGAGTGCTGTACTCAATATGCCGGCAAATTTGGATAGCTCAGCAGTGGCCACAGGATGAAAAGCCAGTTTTCATTAGAATCCTAAAGAAAGACAATGCCAAAGAATGTTCAAACTACCACACAATTACATTCATTTTGCATTCTAGCAAGGTAAATCTCAAAATTCTCAAAGCTAGACTTCAACAGTATGTGGACCAGTATGCGGACTTCCAGATGTACAAGCTGGATTTAGAAAAGACAGAGGAACCAGAGATCAAATTGCCAACATCTGCTGGATCATAGAAAAATCAAGAGAATTTCAGAGAAACATCTACTCCTGCTTTATTGAGTATGCCAAAGCCTTTGACTGTGTGGATCACAACAAACTGTGGAAAATTCTTAAAGAGATGAGAATACCAGACCACCTTACCTGCCTCCTGAGAAATCTGTATGCAGATCAAGAAGCAACAGAACCGGAAGTGGAACAAAGGACTGGTTCCAAACTGGGAAAGGAGTTAAGTCAAGCCTGTATATTGTCACCTTGCTTATTTAACTTCTATGCAAAGTACATCATGTGAAATTCTGGGCTGGATGAAGCACAATCTGGAATCAAGATTTTCAGAAGAAATATGAACAATCTCAGATAGGCAGATGACACCACACTTATGGCCAAAACTTAAGATTCTTTTGTTGAGGGTAAAAGAGGAGCGTGAAAAAACTGGCTTAAAACTCAACATTCAAACAACTAAGATCATGGCATCTGGTCTCATCACTTCATGCCAAACAGATTGGAAAAAAGTGGAAACATTGGCAGATTTTATCTTCTTGGGCTCTAAAATCACTACAGACTGTGACTGCAGTCATGAAATTAAGACGTTTGCTCCTTGAAAATAAAGCTAGGACAAACCTGGACGGCATATTAAAAGCAGATAAATTGCTTTGCCATATAGTCAAAGCTATAGTGTTTCCAGTAGTCACATATAGATATGAGAGCAGGACCATATAGAAGACTGAGAGCCAAAGAACTGATGCCTTCAAATTGTGGTGCTGGAGAAGACTCTTTAGAATCCTTTGGACAGCTAGGAGATCAAACTAGTCAATCCTAAAAAGAAGTCAATCTTGCATATTTATTGCAAGGACTGATGCTGAAGCTGAAGCTCCAATACTTTGGCCACCTGATGTGAAGAGCTGACTCATTTGAAAAGACCCTGATGCTGGGAAAGATTGAGGGCAGGAGGAGAAGGGGACGACAGAGGATGAGATGGTTGAATGGCATCACCGACTCAATGGACATGAATTTGAGCAAGCTCCGGGAGATAGTGAAGGACAGAGAAGCCTGGAGTGCTGCAGTCCATGGAGTCACAAAAGTCGGACGTGACTTAGTGAGTGAACAACAACCAACAACCACCTCCACTCCCTAGGCTTCCAAGAGACTGAAATGAAACAGTAGGTGACAAGTCACTTTGCAGATGGCAAGGGCTGTGATGGGGAGGCCAGGGTTTCTGGGGAGTCCTGAGGTCTCAGGGGATGGGTCCCCGAGGCAGCTGGCTCTGATGGATGGCCAAGGCTGAAATCAACTGAGGCTTTCCAGGTGTCACAGTGACACCACCAACCAAGGACAGCAAAGAGTCCCTCCCCAAAATAAGTCAGAATGTGTGTTTCAGCCGTTGTCCATAAAGTGTTGCAAAGGGATCCTTTTTAATTCATTTGAATGAATTCATGTTATTTGAGACGGAGAGGGAAATGACAACCCACTCCAGTATTCTTGCCTGGGAAATCCATAGACAGAGGAGTCTGACAAAGAGTTCAACAGGACTTAGCTGCTAAACAAAACAACAAATGTTGCCTGAGATGCTCATTACTGGGGTGACCACCACTGAAGGGCTTTCTGGAACACTAGCCTTTTGGAAGAAAAATCAAAACAAAAGATGAACAGTGTTCAAGGAGACCAAAGACAAGCTGGTCTCCCCAATTGCTGTTACTTTACTATTGTTATTAAATCCCCTAAATTTACTTTTATATCTTCCTCTATAACTCTTAGCCCATGCCATCACTTCCCATTACTAGCAATTCTCATTCTTTATAAGCACCGCACGGCTTCCATGATGGTTTTACAGCCGGTACATATCTAGAGTCTCTCATTGTTCCCCTGAGACATGCATTTGTTTCTGGTTGCTCTGAGGTGCTGATGGGCATCATATCTCACCCCCCACTCCCTAGCAGGTGACCTTGAGGGATCCAAGGTATTTCTGTCCTCCCAGCTTCTGGAGGTGGTCACATCTCCAAGCTATTCCTGGAAGAACAGAGCCGTTAATCCCAGGAACAAATGACAACCACAGAAAACCTCCTGGGGTAACAGAAAGACACGGATGCCTTGTTCTCCTTCACAATGAGGGCTTGACGGAGGCAAAGCTGTAACTTTACCCCCAACCAAGTCCCTTCTCCTGCCTTCCATGGTGAGGTCCATCCAGGTCACCCACCTGCAGCGGAGATGCAGAATCACATTGCTCAATCTGAATGCAGACTCTGCCACAATTTCACTTGGTTTAAGTAATTAAAAGCATGAAGATGCTGAACTTTCAACATTCCAAGCCACAGTAGGACCCCTTGCTTTCTTTTGTCATTAATTCAATCCAGACATTGGGTTTCTGAGGGATTACTGTTTCCTCAGTGCTCCAGAAAGAACCACAGAGGTTGAGAGAAGGAGATGAGAAATCATCTCCTCCTGGGACTGGTCCAACAGTGATAACACCTATGGAGGGCTTTGGAGCCAGAGCAATCTGAGTCAGACCCTGGGCTTTGCCTGGCACCAAGGCTGGGCATTAGGTGAGTCTCGGAGGCTTTTCCTGCTCTGTGACACAAACCTCATGACTGCCTGACTCACAGAATTGCCGTGAAGTCGTGAATCATGAAATTCCAGATGTTCAAGCTGGTTTTAGAAAAGGCAGAGGAACCAGAGATCAAATTGCCAACATCCACAGGATCATGGAAAAAGCAAGAGAGTTCCACAAAAACATCTATTTCTGCTTTATTGACTATGCCAAAGCCTTTGACAGTGTGGATCACAATAAACTGTGGAAAATTCTGAAAGAGATGGGAATACCAGACCACCTGACCTGCCTCCTGAGAAACCTGTATGCAGGTCAGGAAGCAACAGTTAGAACAAGACATGGAACAACAGACTGGTTCCAAATAGGAAAAAGAGTACGTCAAGGCTATATATTGTCACCCTGCTTATTTAACTTCTATGCAGAGCACATCATGAGAAACGCTGGGCTGGAGGAAGCACAAGCCGGAGTCAAGATTGCCGGGAGAAATATCAATAACCTTAGATATGCAGATGACACCACGCTTATGGCAGAAAGTGAAGAAGAACTAAGGAGCCTCTTGATGAAAGTGAAAGAGTAGAGTGAAAAAGTTGGCTTAAAACCCAACATCCAGAAAACTAAGATCATGGCATCTGGTCCCATCACTTCATGGGAAATAGATGGGCAAACAGTGGAAACAGTGGCTGACTTTTTATTTTTCTGGGCTCCAAAATCAATGCATATGGTGATTGCAGCCATTAAATTAAAAGACGCTTGCTCCTTGGAAAGAAAGTTATGACCAACTTAGACAGCTTATTAAAAAGCAGAGACATTACTTTGCCAACAAAGATCCATCTAATCAAGGTTATGGTTTTTCTAAGTAGTCATGTATGGATGTGAGAATTGGACTATAAAGCTGAGTGCTGGAGAATTGATGATTTTGAACTGTGGTGTTGGAGAAGACTCTTGAGAGTCCCTTAGACTGCAAGGAGACCCAACCAGTCCATCCTAAAGGAGATCAGTTCTGGGTGTTCACTGGAAGGACTGATGTTGAAACTGAAACTCCAATACTTTGGCCACCTGGTGCAAAGAGCTGACTCATTTGAAAAGACCCTGATGCTGGGAAAGATTGAGGGCAGGAAGAGAAGGCAATGACAGAGGATGAGATGGTTGGATGGCATGACTAACTCAATGAACATGGGTTTGGGTGGACTCTGGGAGTTGATGATGGACAGGGAGGCCTGGCATGCTGCAGTTCATGGGATCACAAAGAATTGGACATGACTGAGTGACTGAATTGAACTTAACTGAACTGAGGAGGTTATCACACACATGCGAGGTACCAAACAGGCACACAGACAGTTCAGAAATGAGCCACATCTTGTGATCACAGGGAAAGTGGTATAGTCATGCAAATGCTTATATTCCCATATAAATGGTGATGGGAAGCAAGATACAAAGTCAAATATTTGAAGTGTATCTGTTTAATGGGCTTCCCAGGTGGCTCGTATGGTAAAAAAATCTGCCTGCAATGCAGGAGAACCTGGGTTTGATCCCTGGGTTGGGAAGATCCCCCGGAGGAGGGTATTACCCATGCCAGTATTCTTGCCTGGAGAATTCCATGGACAAAGGAGCCTGGTGGGCTACAGTCCATGGGGTCACAAAGAGACGGACATGACTGGGAGACTAATACACATACATACTGTTTGATGTAATAAGAAGTGATTTTAAAATTTTATAATATTCCCTGCATCCCCTTTTGACCTGTTGAGACATTCAGGAGCCATCGATAAAACCACTAATAAGAACACCAAAACAATAACCCACATCAATGAAGGACTTACCAGTAATAACTGGAGCAACAATCCAACTGTTATTCCAATAGCATTATTAATATTATATTTTAAAATGTTACTTTAATTATTAATATTGTAATTAATAGTTATATTATTAATATTATAATATCATTATACTAGTATTGTAACAGGATATAGTAGTAGAATATTACTATTATTATTAATATTCTATCAATTTTGTTGCTTAGTCATTAAGTCATGTCCAACTCTTCTGCAACCCCCTGGAGTGTCCTCTGTCCCTAGGATTTTCCAAGCAAGAATACTGGAATGAGTTGTCGTTTCCTTCTCCAGGGTATCTTCCCAACCCAAGGATTGAACCCGTGTCTCCTGCATTGCAGGTGGATTCTTTACTGCTTGAACCACTGGAAAAGCCCTACATTCTATCAATGAGTCCCACTGTTAGAGAGCTTAGAGTACACCAGACACTGTTCTAAGCATAGTGCATAGCAACCCATCTCACTTAATCCACACAGGGAAACAAAGAATATATAAGAAATAGATACTATTTTTGCCCCTACGCTTAAAAATGAAAAACTGACTCATAGACAGATGGATCACAGTGCCTGAGGAAGGTGGGATTTGAACTGAGTGGTCCTTGTCAATCATCTACATCCTGAACCACCATCCACATTTTGACCCATCATGGTCTGGAGGCCGTCTTCAGGCCTGAATGTACCATTGATTGTCCCCTCATGTGTCCACTAGAATTCCTTGGTTCACATGCAAAGGAGTTAAGGCAGACTTGTTTGGTCCAATGCCGCACTCGAGCTTTTGTCATGGAGATAGTCTCACTACTGGCAGACAGTGTCAGTGTAGAGTTATGGCTTCTACAGTAAAAGTTTAATCCACGTAAAATGATAAACAGACGTGATTTCCATTTGATTTAACGCATCTGGTCACCATTCTTCTTCAGGATCACCTTCTCCTCAGGTCTAATCAACTCTGTGTAGAGAAGCAGCAGAGAGAAATTGAGTAAACAGAACAACTCTTATTCTAAAAGGAAAATGGAGGAACTGGTAAGAAAGATGTACAGAGTGGGGAAATCTGCAAGTCTTCACCCAAAATGGATCTTGGAGTAAACTGCTCTGGGTTCAAGTCCAGACTCTGCCACAAATGGACCTGTGACAATAAGCAAGTTATTTCAGCGTGTGGTATGAATTTCCTAGGGTGGCCGTGACAAAGCCCATCAGAATTCGGGGCTTAAACAAAGAAGATCACTGTTATTAGCCCACAGAACCACTTCCCTGTCATCGGCAATGGAGTTTCTGTGCACAGCTGCACACAGATATGTGTGAGAGTGTGTATGTATAATCACTTCTGTCCAGAGGAAATTGGGCCTTTCCAAGATCTTTGGTGTCTGGGAATCTGCAGCTTGCTTTGTGTGTCTCAGCTTTCTTTTTCCCTTTCATCTCACCTTTCTAAGTATCAGGTTTTTCTGCAAAATGGGGGAAATAAGACCTAAAAGCTAATTAACTGAGTTAATACACATAAAGTGTTCACAGTGCACCTTGAATATCCAAATGCACCTCGCTGGCTATTTTTAGTTTGGGGGTCATTACTTTATAGATTTGTTGTTGCAATAAAATGAGGTACTGTGTCCAAGTACCCACCACAATGCTGGGCATATGGCAGGCAGTGGCCAGTTAGTGATGGATGTTAATTTTAGGAAGAAAGTAGGGGTGCTTAGGTTCAAAATCTTGAGGTCAACGTTCCTGGACAGAGTGGAAGCTTCCAGAGCTCTCTTTCATTGACCTCAAGGTCAGAAATGGGGAGACCACCGACCAGCATCTGGTGCCTGCCTTCTGTTTGCAATGTTCCAAGTTCTGAATTACATAGTTCTGTGTCCCCTAGTGTGAGTGGATGAGTTATTTAACTGTGAATTAAATGCAGTGACTTGAAGGTGAAAATGTTAGTCGCTCAGTCTTTGACTCTTTGCTACCCCATAGACTATAGCCCACCAGGCTTCTCTGTCCATGGGATTTCCCAGGCAAGAATACTGGAGTGGGTAGCTGTGGGATCCCTTCTCCAGTGGATCTTCCCAACCCAGGGATCAAACCTGAGTCTCTGGCAGTGAGAATCAGGCTCAGGCAGATTCTATACCATCTGAGCCATCAGGAAAGCCCTACAGGGCCTTGAGTTCTGCTAAGATAGAGAGGTGATTTGTTTACCCACAAGTTACACTCCGTCTCTGCTATTGTTGTCTCCATTTTCAAGAGGATGAAACAGAGGCACAGAGAGGTTAAGTGACTTGCCTGAGATCCCACAGCAGTGAGTGGGGAAGCTGAGTACACACTGCAGGGCTCTGGCGCAGCGCCCTCTGTCTTAGGCAGGAGAGCTGTTCCTTAGACAGAATCATTCAGCCCACCCGTTCACTCCAAGAGGCAAAAGGCAGCAGCCATCTGGACCATCTGAAGGCCCCCAGCATGTGTGATGGACCGCCGTCCCACCCCAGCAGCTCAGAGCCTGGAAACAGAGCCCCTCACACCACGGGCTGCTTCCCTCGCATACGCGGTCAACCAGACCGAAACAACCATTGCAAATCCATTTCCTGTTTTGACAGCTCAGCCATCCACCGTGTCACTGCTCTCAAACGGGTCCCTTGCCTGCCAGCCCTGCTGGAGCTTCTGAAGCTCCGCTGTGCTTCTAATCAGGATCCCATGCAACCACAGGGGGTGAGAGGGGGGAATCAATCCCACGGAAAGCTGCACAGATGGATGGTCTGAAGGGCTGACGTCTAAATGTGCTAAGTGTTCACAGACTCCCCGGGCCTCCAGGGCATTGAGGCCTTCAGCCTTCAGCTTCTCAGCGTCACTCAGAAAGGTGAGAATGGGCATTCTGACTCACTGGAAGCAGCTGCCTGCTCCCAGCACCCCACCCCTGCACCAGTGTGGCTAAGCGTGTGTGCGAGAGACGGAGAGAAAGTCCTTTCCAGCAAACTCAAGCTCTGCCACTAACTAGCCTGGTGACCCTAAAAGTCACTTACATTTTTGGAACTCCAGTTTTCTCATCTGGAAAATGAAGAGTTTGGATCACCTCAGTGTTTTCAAACTCAGAGGAATCCTAGAAATTTCGGGACATGCTTGGCCTCATTTAAAATCCTGAGCTTGATAAAAAGAGAAGCCTGTTTCAGAATTCTATTCCCGAGAGTGTGACAGTCACCACGCACCTTCCCTGAGCCCTGCTGGGGAAAGGACACCGTCCAGAGGGCAGGGCAGCAGACAGGTGTCACGTTGACTTGTCTCACACTTTGCTTCCCAAATGACTGTTACTTTAGCAGTAGCTTCTTCTAATCTGTTCACTGATAGGGCAATCAAGAGACCAGTATTTAATGCCAATGCGGGCCTAAGCTAGTCCTTGAGTTCAAATCCCACAAGCTCTCTGAGCTCAGAAAGAAAGGGAAAGGGAAAGTCACTCAGTCATGTCTGACTCTTTGTCACCCTATGGACTGTATAGTCCATGGAATTCTCCAGGCCAGAATACTGGAATTGGGTAGCCTTTCCCTTCTCCAGGGGCTCTTCCCACCTCAGGGATTGAACCCAGGTCTCCTGCATTGCAGGCAGATTCTTCACCAGCTGAGCCACAAGGAAAGCCCAAGAATACTAGAGTGGGTAGCCCTACCCATTCTCCAGTGGATCTTCCCAACCCAGGAATTCAACTGAGGTCTTTTGCATTGCAGGCGGATTTTTACCAACTGAGCTATCAGGGAAGCCCTCCAAGCTCAGAGTACCAGCTAAAAACCATGGATACTAATGTCTCCTTTGGAGGTAGTGAGAACTAGAGAAATTAGCATATACGGAATTGCCTGACATGTCTGTGAAAGTGGTATTAGTTGCTCAGCTGTGTATGACTCTTTGGACCCTATGGACTGACTGTAGCCCACCAGCCTCCTCTGTCTGGGGAATTCTCCAGGCAAGAATACTGGAGTGGGTAGTCTGCATTGCAGGCAGATTATTTACCATCTGAGCCACAAAGGAAGCCTCTGCGATCCTCAAGATATGCACATTTCTCTTTCCTAAGAGAACCAAAGCACAGTGTTTGGTTGACTGTGCCATGGAAAGTAAAGACAAGGATTCGGGCTCCCAGAATTGTTTGACTTGGCTGCAAAGTAGAGCCACTTCGAGTGGCTGTCTGTGTGTGCTGGGAATGGCAGAAGAAAATATTCACCATGTATCTGGAGAGGGGAGCCACTGCTCTTCAAAGCAAGTGAATCTTGGCTCCCTCATGCAAAGATTTTTCTAGAATTCCTCTTTGGAAACTAATTTTAAAAACAGAGAAATGTTAGAGCACATGATTGTTGCTGGTGATTTGATCATCCATTCAGCAAAACCTCGTTGGAATAAGTGCTTTCTGTTAGTTTTGGAGATACTGGGAAAGGCGATTGTGAATATCTAAGTGTTCATGTTGTTTGAGTTGAGACTCCAGGCTCCCAAGGCAAGTGGCATGTGTTTGATTCCTGGTTAGGGAACTAAGATCCCACATACCGCCTGGTGTGGCGAAAAAAAAAAAAAACAGACATACAAAAAAAAAGACAGAAAAAAGTGTTCCTGTTGTGATTTTACCATTGATGCTATGGTGGTGGTTGTCTTCATTATTTTTTAATAATGATATCCATACTTCAAAGCATTCAGTAGCTTGTTGTTTGAGGTCGAAAATTATTTGGCGTTAAGTAGAGCAACTCAGGAAACATTCAGTGGAGAAACAGTTCAGAGTTGCTCTACTTAGCGCCAAATAATTTTCGACCTCCAAAACAACAGGCTGCTGAATGCTTTGGAACATGGATATCATTTTCTCATAAAGTGCTGTTCCTTATAATCATATTTTACCTTAGTAACACCACTGTGGAAAAGGAATGATTGTTCCTATTTTATGGATGAGAAAACTGAGGCAGAGAGAGAATACAAGTCTTATCTGTCATCACATGGCTGAGCTGCCATTAAAAGCCAGATTCCCTTAAATATAGCCAATATTGTATAATATCTATATATGCAGTCTACCACTTAAAAACTGTGTATGTTGTACACCTGAAACTTATACAATATCATGTCAACTATACCTCAATTTTTTTTTAAAGTAAAAATTCCAGATTCCCTGATGCAAATTAGTAAGTGTGTTTCTGACTCTCTGCAATACCATGGACTGTATAGCCCACCAGGCTCCTCTGTCCATGGGATTTTCCAGCAAGAATACTCAAGTGGATTGTCATTTCCTTCTCCAGAGGCTCTTCCTGACCTAGGAATTGAACTTGAGTCTCTTGCTTCTCTTGCACTGGCAAGTGGATTATTTACCACTGCACCACCTGGGAAGCCCCAAGTTAGTGAGAGTGACGCAAAATAACTAGACCCATCCTCCTGTCATTGTGGAAGATCTCCTCACCAGCCCAATTCCTCATCCCTCCCTGTACCCACACCCTTCATGAATGAGTTCCATTTGGAAAGTTTTTTCCTTCCAAGGAAAGAATACTGTCTACCCTTTGACTTTAGGTGCAACCATGTGACTTGCCTCAGTCAAAGGAAAGTTGGCAGGTGTAATGTGACCAGCAGCGTGACTGGGCTCCTGTGCTGTGGCCACAAGGAGAGCAGGCCTGGATTAGTACACCTCACCCTGGAGGAGGATGAGAGGCACCTGGAGCAGAGCCAAGAGGCCTAGATGATTCTTGCTGAGACTAATGGGCCAGCACACATATGACCAAACTCAGTCAAGATCAGCCAACCTCCACCTGATCCTTCAGCTAAATGCATGCTTACTGTTGCATGTCACTGGAATCCTGGGCTTACTTGTTATGCAGCTTTATTGTGGGTAGCTTGTACATCATCTCATTCTGTTTTTAGATCACAGTGGTAGCTACAGTGTGATATAGTTCTCTTCAATGTAAGTTTCAATATGCCAAGGACCCACTCAGGAGCTCACACAAAAGATAAATACAGCAGGTCTTCCCAGAGCATCTATCTTACTAGATAAGACATTCAAAGCATTATATCTGTGTTTAAAAACTGTATTTGGTTATAATACACCACAAGATACAAGGTTTGTATGAATTAACAGAAGACATTAGACCTTGATGACGTTTTCCTTATTCGAGGGGTCCACTGAAGACTTCCCGCTACAACCCCTAAGACAACCTCTTTGTGATACGAGTACTTTGGTGAGAAAATGAAGCACTGATCTAATAGGAACTTGGACTAAGAAGCACAGGGATTCTAGAGTTTTCTACCATATGGCCTTAGGTGAGTCCCTAGTCCTCTTTTTCCTCATTTATTAAATGGGCTCTGGGCTCCCATGCAGGAGTGTGAGGAAAATCAAATAGCATAAGGGATTTTCTGTTGCAAGTTTAAGGTACGGATGCTTCTTAAGACCTAATAAATAAAAACAATGACAGCAGCAATGAGAAGTTTCTGTTGGCACAAACAAGTCTTTGCACCTTCCTCTAGCCATTGCTTGCTTAGGAACTACAAGCAGTAAGATCCATCTCTTGGAATCCAGAGAAGCACGCGCGACTCAGGGGGGCTCTGAAATCACAGCGTGCTTGTGCCGAGACCCTCACGAGGGGCTTTAACACTGGTGCTACTATTATTTATTGTCCAGAAGTGTTTACAGAGGCCGGCGGGGGGTTGGCTCACTGTCCAGAACCTTCAGGCCGACACGGTCTCTTCCCTGCAAATAAACGAAGCCTTGAAATATTGTGTTTTTATTTGTGCCCTGGGCTTTCTCAAAACTAAATACCCTCTGCTGTGTTTTCCTTTCTGTGCTTTAATGCTCTCGTCCTCAGCAGGGGAAAATAATAAATGGAAGAATTTGCAGACCGTGGATCGAAGTCTCGAGACCCTGTGGTATCTCTAAGCCCTTTGGGTTTAGGAAGTTAGAGAACCCAGCTGTCCAAATGAGAAACCTGAGGCTCAGCACCCCCACTTCCCCTCCTTCCCCACTCCTACGCCCCTTCCCAGCCTCCACCTGTCTGCCCTGCCTCCAGCAGGAAGTGCACCCACCTTTGTGGGTTGTGCCTGGATATTGGCCCTCAAGGGAGCCTCCCTACCTGCCCTGCAGCCCGTGTCTTGACCCCACTGCCTCTAGCCTTGAATGTCTGCCAGCCTCACAGCTGCTCTCCTCCCATGCTGCCTGCTCTACAACAGATCCCTCTTTCTGAGCCCAAGAGCTCATGTTTCTTCAGTGTTCTCCTGTCACCAGTGGGAGAAGTCCAAGTTCCTTAATCTAGAATACAAAGACCTTTCTAACCTGGCTCCAGCTCTCCCATTCAGCTCCTTGCTTCCCTCCCTCCCTGGCACAGGACACTCGAGTCATGCCAATTTGACCACGATTCCCATCCCATAGTACCTTCTCCTGTCTTTGTCAGGTCTCCGTTTCTCTGCCTGGGAGATTTCCATTTAACCACTCAATCCCGAGTAACTCTGATTACCTTGGGCAAGATTTTTCACTCATCGGTAAAAGTTTAGCAAGATCCCTGGAACAGGGCCAGCTTGATGGACATGGAACCTGGGCAGTTTCATGGATCCCATACCTGGAAGGACCCATGGTTTGATCTGATGCTCTACTACCACCATCTTGAAATTCTTCATTCTTGAAATTCTTGTCTTTGAACTGGTGCTTCATAAGTGAAATCCCATGGGGCCATAGAGAATGCCCAGGCACAGAGGAGGCACACACAACTCCGTGTGCCTGCCATTCCTTGTCACACCACCCACACCTAGTGTTCATGAGGCCATATGGGCACAGAAGCCATGTGCACCCACAATGTGGGAGTTGAACGAGACTCAAAGCAAGTTCAAGGTAAGCGTGTTACGTCTGTGACTGAGTAGCAGGCGTCTCTGACAGCCTCCAGAGGCCAGGCTACTTATTGTAACTGGAACTTGTATCAAGTTCAGAAAGAAGGCAATGGTATTCTAAGAAGCACTAATAACCAAGAAATCCTATCACATCTCTTCCATCTCCTGCCACTTTCCTGCATCAGCCAATCTCACTCTGAGAGTGATGACATACGAGGAAAGGAAAGATCGACTGGCCCCTGGTTCCTTTCTGTCCTTCCTCACTCATCAGTGGGCTGAAGACTAAGAGCATCGGTGGAACGTATGCACATCAAGAGGTGAAATGAGAAGAGGTGAGTTACTTCAGGGCAGGTTCCCTTGTTCCGGTAAGGATGAACCACATGTGCGCATCTGAGCTGTGAGCATGGAGTTCCTGACATTCTGAGCTAAATGCTCTTAGATTCGCCCTGAAAACTGGCATCACACAATTTAAAGATAAATGATGAAAGTCATGCTAATACTTTTTATTTAGACTGCTGTTAAATGGTGAAATTGTTAAGACACCATGAGAGTTCAAGAAAGAGGCCACAAGAGAAGCTTTATATTTTTGTGAATTTGAAGGCATTTTCCCATGTTTGTGAAAAAGGGGCCTCCCATTTGTGTTTTGCATGCAGCTGGCCTTGCCCAAGGAGACAGATAAGACCAGGAGGTGTCTCTCATCTTCAGGGACAGGAGGACCTAGAGCAAAGACAGGTGTGAGACAGGTGTTACAACCACAGACCTGGGCTCACAGCTCCATGTCCATCCCCCTCCCAGCACCTGGGTCATCTTGTGGTCTCTGTTTATCATCCTTCCACCCTCTAGACTGTGGAGCCATGAGACCCAGGCCCTGGTACCCAGGACTCTTCAGTGAGTGCCTCCTGAATGAACAGATGATCTCTGACTTGGTACCCTCTTTGTCTGCATCATTAATTGATCCCCATTCAATGGAGACATATTTTAGAGATGCTTGTTTTGAATTGAATCTCTCTTGGCTACTCTTTTTAAAGGGAATATGCACACACACATGCACGTGCACACACACACACACACACACACACACACACACACACACACTGCAATTGCTTCTTGTTGAGACTATGAGGACACAAAGATTAACCAGAGGTGATATGTGCCTGGGCCACCCAGGGCTCTCACACAAGCTGATGTCTTCCATGGATCTCCATTATTAGACCCCAAACCAGAAATCCAAGGGCTTGTCTGATTGCCAAATCCTAGAACTTTAGCAACACCTGTCAACCCTCCCCAACGTGACTACTCCCAGGTAGTCACATGTTGCTGCAATCTCCTAAGCATGTGTCTGCCTTGTGCAATTCATTTTATTGAATGAATGAATAGGCTGGATCAAAGGATGTAAAACAAAGAGTCTCAAGCTAGAGTAACGCAAGCTACCATCCAGCTAGAGTTTGCTCCTGACCCTCCTTCCCTACAGCAGGGCTCGGTGGGCATGCAATTTGTTGGTATTGTAGCACAGACCCAGAGACCCACTGGCCCTTATTGCCTTGTGCTAAGGGTAGGGAGCCAGACTGATCACATCTAAATCCACCTTTTCAGAAGCTGTTGGGTGGACAGGTTAAGGGTACATGCTTCAGAGCTAGACAGATAAGGTTCTAATCCCATCAGTCCTGCTACTTTCTGTGACTGTGGGTAAATCACTTATTGCTTCTAAGACTCAGCCTGCCTGTAAAATGTAGGGTGAGGAGGAGTACCTCATGGGATTTTACAGAAGAATTTTATATAATGTATATTTTAATATTTATGTAATGTTTATTTTTTAATTGGTAGTTCTGGCAGTGATGGTTATCCTTGTTTTTATCCATACTCTAGACACACACAGAAATCTTAAAGCCGTCACAATGAGGAAATATTTATAGCTTTCAACGTTGTAAGAGCTTTCATCTGTAAAACATGGCCCCAAGATGTTTTCCATGGACTAGCATAAGTGAGTAACAGGAGAGAAGTACAGCAAAGGACAGAAGGCTGGACAAGCATTCAGTGAACTGAACAGAGGCCAGGTCTCTCCCTGTTTCCACTAAAGGCAAAGTTGCTCCCCACTTCCCAGGCCCCTTCACCACCCTCTCGTCACCCCACTCTTGGTGCCCTCAGATCCTGGTGACTTTGTCTTCACATGTTCATTCACCAAACACTGACTGACTGCGCACAGTGTGGCTAGCACTGTGCTGGCCACTGTGGGTCTTGTGGGGAACAAGAAAGAGGTCCCCTGCCCTCATGGAACTTATGGTCTGGCAGAGGAGGGCAGACCCTAACCAGACACATTTCATTACATATTGTGGTCAGGATTCTGAGGAGACTGCACAGAGAAGGAGTCGAGAGGTAGGAGAAGAGAAGGGCCTCCTGAAAAGGGAGTTGAGATTTATTAGAGATAGAATTAGAAGGAGCTGGCCAGGCAAAAACGCATGAGAAGAGCTTCCATGGCAGCGGAAGCAGCATGTGCAAAGGCCCTGGGGTAGGAATGAGTTCCATGGATGTGGCTGGACTATAGGAAGCAAGGCAGAGATGGCATAAAGGGGCTCACATTTACTGAGCACTTAGCACCCTTCTAAGGGTTCCAGATGTACTGACTCACTTAATTCTCACAACAATCACTTGAAAGAGCTATTTTTTTTTTTAATCTTCATTTTTCTGGAAGAGAAGCTGAGATCCAGAGAAGTTAGGTGGCTAGCTCACAGCCACCCAGATGATCAGTCATTGAACCTGGATTCAGTCTCAGGCAGTCTTGCTCCAAAGCTCTGCCCGACCCACTGAGCTGCCTTCCACAGAGGAGGCTGCAGAAGCAGCCAGAGGATTGTAGAGGCCAGGTTATGGAGCCAGTTTTCCTTCAAACTGCTCTTGTCTTCGTCCTTTAGACTTGAATCCTAATTCTCCTTCTAGCTAAATGACTGGCCCCAGACAAATTCCTCAGCCAGCCTTTATTTCACTGCACATCTATCTATTGCATACCTATTATGTGCCAGTCATGGTGCAGAGGTGGGAGAAGAGACAGTGGTGAGCAAAAGCAAGGGTGGACCCGCCATCAGATACTCAGTCTACCTGAAGGAAGAGGGTAATCGAAGAGTCAAATGGAGATAAGGGCTCTGCGGGCAGAAGCACAGTCCCGGGAGAAGCGGTAATGAGGGTCCAGTCTGGACTAGGAGTCAGGAAGGCTTTCCCCAAGGAATCTGCATGTGAGCTGAGTCTGGGAGGATAAGTAGAAAATATTCCGAAGAAGCAGGAGGCTGAAATAGAAATCGGGCTGCCTGATAACAGAACACCCAGTTACATTTGAATTTCACATAAACAACTAATAATGTTTAGTATAAGTATGTTCCAAGTATACAAACAGTGCTCAGTAAAGCTCAGGAGCTACCAAGCTACCTTCTCCTACTCCTCCTCTTCTTCCTCTCCACCATCATTATCTCCTTCTCCTTTTCGACTGCCTCCAACCAATTCTAGATCCCATTACCAGCCCCTTGCTGTCTAGCTGCCTTCGTTTTCCCCTAACTGCCCTCATTTTGGAGTGGCTGCAGTTGTCAGTCCTCCAATTACTGGGACTAAGTGACTGAGAATCAAATCTGGAGATCCTACACATCTGGCTGTAATGACCATCTTTAAGATGCTAAAATCATGACTTGAAGTAAAATCACTCTGTTCATACTTACGGTTCTAAAAAAAAAATGAAAGAAAGGAAAAGAGTGGAGTGGCAAGCTTCTGATCATTATCTTTTTCTGATCAAAAGACCCTAGAAGTGAATATTTTGTCTGATGTCCACTGAAGATATTGCCCGACAATGTTTTTGCTATAAGTGTGATATTATACTCTAGAAAGAAATAGCTGCTACAGAAAGGGGGCTTCCTGGGGGCTCAGATGGTAAAGAATATGCCTGCAATGCGAGAGACCCAGGTTCGATCCCTGGGTTGAGAATATTCCCTGGAGAAGGGAATGGCAGCCCACTCCAGTATTCTTGCCTGGAGAATTCCATGGACAGAGGAGTCTGATGGGCTTTGAGTTCATGGGGTCTCAAAGAGTCTGACACGACCGAGCACCTAACACTTTCTTCCACATGCAGTCAGTTACCATAGCAGAGGCTCCAAGAGAAGCATTTCTTTCTGTTACATACACAAGCTAGCCAGGTAGCTGCTATGCTGCAGATACCCTCAGTTCAATTCAGTTGCTCAGAGTTGTCTGATTCTTTCTGACCCCATGGACTACAGCATACCAGGCTTTCCTGTCCTTCACCAATTCCTGGAGCCTGCTCAGACTCATGTCCATCGAATCAGTGATGCCATCCAACCGTCTCATCCTCTGTCATCCCCTTCTCCTCCTGCCTTCAATCTTGCCCAGCATCGGAGTCTTTTCCAATGAGTCAATTCTTTGTATCAGGTGGCCAGAGTATTAGAGTTTCAGCTTCAGCATCAGTCCTTCCAATGAATATTCAGGACAGATTTCCTTTAGGATTGACTGGTTGGGTCTCCTTGCAGTCCAAGGGACTCTCAAGAGTCTTCTCCAACACCACAGTTCAAAAGAATCAATTCTTCGGTGCTCAGATACCCTAGCTTGTTGTTATATTATCTTTAAGGTGTTGTTTAATTGTCTGCCTCTAATCATTCCAACATCTTCTGTCTTTGTAGGTCTATTTCTACTGTCTGTTACTTCTGCGGATTATTCCTCATGGAGTCCTGTTTCCTTGTTTTGTAATATTAAGTAAATAAATGAGCAAATGCTTCCGCTGAGTCCACCAGCACTCTGTTTATATACAAACCAATGGGAAATTAAGAGAATATGCTGAAAATGGTACAGCCCTGCCCCTAAAGGGCACAACACAGAGCTTATGCCAATCACACGCGTATCTTTGGAGCCGAACTTAGCCAAATAATCACAGCTAGAGGCAAATGCCGAGAAAAGTAGTCCTCTCTTTGGGGGTGGGTATGGTTCAGCCAAAATGTCAGGCTTCTTTTACCATAGAAAGAGAGGAGAATGAATTTTGGAATACACCAACTGTCTGCCAAAAGCCTAGACTCAGAAGTCACTCAAAATAAACTCAGCTGGCATGCTCTTCCGCTTGGGCCTGGAACCAGGGTGGCTAGGAAGACCAAGATGCTGGGGAGTAGCAAAAACACAGAAACAAATCTTAGGCTAATTAGGACAAGCAGCTAAATGTGATGGTTCATGCCAGCTACAATGAAAGAGCAAGTTTTCCACTGCAGTTGCTCATAAATTCAAAACAGCTTCCACGAGGGAGAAACAGCCTAAAAACTTCTGTGAATATAAACATATTCCCAGAAGACATGCACGCACACACACACACGCGTGCGCACACACACACACACATGAGAGAGAGAGATTTGAGAGAGAGAGACCAACTCAGCCCAGCCCTGGAAGAACATCAGAGTTAGATTATGTCACATAATGAAGGACAACAGTTAATGCTAATGAGAAAAGTTACCACATTGTACTTGTATATTTGGAGTTCTTTTAAAACCAGTCCTTATTTTATGTCTATATTTATGTCTGCCAATTATTGGGTTGTTGAACATTTGTGTTGCTGCTTAAATGAAAGCAAACCCATGTGCGATCTCGCTTTTCATTCACACGGTGAAGTCTTAGTGCGTTGTGCTCTCTACCAGGCAGGGCTCCAGGCCAGGCAAGGAGGCAGTCGTTGCAAAGACTTTCTCCTCCAGAATATGCGCAGAGCCCCTGGAAGGACCGATCTACCCTTTCACAGCGGCACCACAGGGCTAAAGTCATTCTGGACTCATCCACCAGAATGTAGAGGTGAGTTTATAAGGAAAAGAGACTCTGGGAAAATATAGTCTTAGGTTCGAGCTTGTCCTCCCCAGCATCTCACTGCATGGCTTTGGGTACCAGCTTCATCTTGATGTGAGGATCGCCTGAAGCCTGGCAACCAGCAGCTGGCATCATGTAGACACGAGAGCAACGGGCTTGAGGACCAACCAGGTGGATCTGGCTTTACTCTTGGCTCTGACTCCTCTGGAGTGACCAACTGTCCTGGTGTATCTAGAGCTGAAGGTTTCCAGGGAGATGAAAATCTTCGTGCTAAAACCAGGACCAACTCAGGGCCAGCTGGGAAAGTAGGTCACCTTCCTACCAGCCAGGTCACCCTGGGTAAGGGACACAAACCCCTCTGAGCCTCAATTTCCTTGCATATAAAAATAGAAGTGATGGTGTCTGCCTTCCAGGGCAGCTGGAGGGAATCAAAAGAGTGACTTGTGAAAAATAACTATCATCATTGTTATTGAGAGCATTCATCCCTCCAAGCTAAATTTCCAATAATTTGGCCACCTAATGTGAAGAGCTGACTCACTGGAAAAGACCCTGATGCTGGGAAAGACTGAGGGCAAGAGAAGAAGGGGATGGCAGAGGATGAGGTGGTTGGCTGGCATGACCAACTCAATGAGTTTGAGCAAACTCTGGGAGATAGTGAAAAACAAAGAAAACTAGTGTGCTTCCATGGGATCACAGAGTTGGCCGCAACTGAGTGACTGAACAACAGCAACCCCTCCAACACTACCCACCGCTGGATTGGGTATGGGGGAGGGGCCAGTGTGTCCTTCTGGACCTGGCCAGGCTCCACCCCTCCTCATGCTTTTGGGGTCTCAGGTGTCTGAGGCCAGAGAAAGAGCTGCTTAAATGAAAGCAAGCATTGCATGCTGGGAGGGAGGGTATAGATGGTTTGTAAATAAACATATTTGCCCTTGGGGAAAAAAGAGTATTCATTTCTCCCTTCCTGGGCCCCTTTTTTATCACGTCCAAGGTACTAAGTTTACCAGGAGGGCTTGGACAGCTCTGCCAGCCCGTTTTAAAGCGACCGAAGTGAAGAGCTTTCTCTCTGATGTTTCTCCAGGCAGGGGTCGTGGAAGCCCCATAGTTCCTGGGGTACCCCAGATCCTGGAGCTGAGCCCTCCTGTCCTTCCCACAGGGCTGAGGCTTCAGGTCACTTATAAACCTTCCCTCCGGCTATTGTTAGAACCATTGCTGGTCTCCACGGCTCCAAGACGGTACACCATGTGTGACCTTGTCTAACCTCATCTTGATTGCACTCAAAAATCCTGCCTAAAAGTAACTACCGAGAAAGAAAAGGTCAGTTACAGGCTGGTGTTTCTTTGTCAAGGGAAAACAAAATTCACCATTCATTCCAAGTGAAATTGCTTCATAACCCAATGATTTCATCCAGCCTCCCAGGCTCCCAGAAGGAGCTGGAAAACCCTTAGGACACGGCTAAGTGCAGCATGCCAGTCCTGCACCAGAGATGTGCAAATGTGCAGGAATGTGGAAGCTTCTCTAACCTTCTTGGTTCCATCACAAATGACCATTTTCCAGGCCCAGCCTTCCAGACCTTAGAAAGGGAAATGTGCACGTTGATTGCAAATTAGATCTGTTTGTGGAGACAGAGAGGGTGATTCTAAGGGGAAAATGCCAGAGCATTCTCTTTTCTTTCCTTCTTAAAGAAGGAAATACACGCATATTGATTCTGTGGGAAGCTGATCTTACAGCTCAACCTGTGCTCTGGGTCTCCTGCTGAAAGAAGTTTTAGATGCTGAACTATCAGACTCCAGCCATCTTCTAGAAGTTACTAGAAGGTGCCCCATCAGCTGGGACCACCTGAACCACAACTAGATGGTGGCTCCTGCCCCAGGAGCGATTCCAGGCTCAGAACAAGCAGAGGTTTCCAGGAGACTATCATCCTGAGTCTCTCCCAGGTTCCAACCTTCTCTTCCTGTGTCTCGTAGACCATAAAGGTGTCCCAGGTCTAAACCAATCACGTGCAAGGGCCCTGGAGCACTGTCATTGATTTAGACCCACCAAGACCGCAGCCCTGGGGCTGGGCTGGAGGCAGCCTCCTTCAAAGCCGTGACCACAGGAGAAGGTTCTGCTGGGGACAGAGGAAGTAGGGGGATAGATAGTGAGGAGAGCAAACAACTCTCTGATGCTCACTGTGGCCAGACACCATTTGTTCCTCCAGTACCTCTTGTCACCCTCAGCCACACAGCCCATGAGGTCACTGTCAGCACCTGGCCTGCACACCCTTGGCTGGTCCCAGAGTCCCCTGGCTTCCTGCATCTCTGCCTAAAGGTATTCTTTGGTTTCATGGGCCATCTATGGCTCACACACAAGCAGATAGAGGGTTCTGGGGCTTTAACACCCCAAGGTCAACCCACAGCTTGTGGACAAACACCCTAGGTTCCTGGCCCCCTTTGGGGGCAAGTTGAATCTATGCGTTGTGGAGAAGGAGATGGCAACCCAGTCCAGGACTCTTACATGGAGAATCCCACGGACAGAAGAGCCTGGAGGGCTACAGTCCATGGGGTCACAAAGAACTGGACCCAGACTGAGCGACTAAGCACACACACAATCTGTGTGTTGAGAGTCTGCTTTAGAGGAGCCCAATGTAATTATTGGACAAATTTATTGTCCCCATTTTATGGGTAGAGCAGCCAGGTTTGGGTGCCACCAGGCCTGGAGATCTACCTTGATCGCAGAGGTGCTAAGTAGAATGGAAATGACTGTCGCCCATGTGCTCTCTTCACTGCATCATGTCGGGAATGGTTGCCCACCTTAGCCACTCCCTTTTAGCACTATGGACTGACTGGGGGACTTGTCACAGTTTAGAGTTGCCACTGCTAAGTAACCACGGTAAAGAAATAGTATCCTTTGCATGAAAGACCACAACCCATTACAGACCATGAAGCCCATACCCTCCCCATCTCTTCTGAGCCCCACACCACTATGAGATGGGCAGGGATATTTCTTTCCTAATGTCCTGCCCCTGAGGACATAGAGACGGTGGGGTGTCAAGTGGCTTCTCCAAGGCTATGCATCTAGGAAGTGGCAGAGCTGGGATGGAACGCAAGTCCCCATCTTCATTGTGATGACCTTCTAAGTGGTACGAGCCTGAGAGCCCATCACAATGAGAGTCAATCCCGGAGGAAATTCTACCAGGAATAGACAGCCCCACCCATGAAGACTCAACAGTGATGAATGACTTTCACAACCTTGAGTCAGTTTCAGGGAAAGCGTCCTCTTTCAACCAGCCAAGTCAGAAGGAGCGGCCCATCTGCCAAGGGAAGCCAGGCCAGGTCAGATTCCAGAACATGCTTGAAAAACTGGAAGGCCACAGTCTCAGCTGGCATGGCACATGAGATGGACAGAGTCTGAGCCCCACGGTAGATCCTGGGCCAGCATTCTGTGGCTGCACCCTTTGGGAAGAACTTGGCACCGAGTCTGAAGGGACCATCCTCTCCCCTCCCCACAAAAAGGTACAGTTCAGTCAAGAAGAAATGGGATGTGCAGGCTTCTGGAAGGCTGGAGCTGTCAGGGCCTTTGAAATCAGCCTAGGCCAGGGCCAAGACTCTTATTCATAGATGAGGGAAACAGAGGCCCAGAGAGTGTGAGTGAGTCACCCAAGGGCCCATCTCTCCACGGATCAGAAAAGGCCAGGGCTCAGATCCACATGTCCTGGCTCCCAGCCCCCTGCCTCTCCTCTGCTACTCATTTCACTCTTAAGAGGCAAACAGTTATTTCTCACACTTGAGCAATTTGGTCTTCACAGCCTCCCTGTGAGGATGGCAGAGAAGGGGCTCTCTATTTCCTACGAGAGGAAGCTAAAGTCCAGAGTCACTGCTGAGGTCATCCAGAGACCATTAGCACCCTCACAGCAACAAAAGATGCAGGGATGGTCGACAGACAAAGACGAGAAGGAAGTAGAGGCTGACCAGGCATGGGTTCCTCATCTACACTGATCTAGGCTGAGAGTCACAGAAGCCTGACTCGCAGAGTCCCAAGGGCCTGACCGTCTTTCTGGAAGAAGAATCTGACTTGGACAGATCAGCCACTCAGTGTTCAGGTTTAGGGGAACCAACTCCATCCCATCTCCGTCAAACTCTAAACTTTGGCGTATCTTTGGATAACTTAAAAAAAAAAAAAAATTAACCCTGAAGAATCTTAGGAAATGTTCATCAGCACCTCCTCCAATATCCCCTGTCTACCTCAGTCTCACACCTCCCTACAAAGGCACACCCAGCATGGACACGAAGAGAAAAACTGGCAAAAGATTTTGCTAGTTGGGCTCTCACGGTGACTTGCTCAGGCCTTGTTCAAATTGCATCTCTCTCCTTGTTCATTCACCATGACAGTCTGAGTAAGAGCTTGGAGCAGAAATTCAATGCTCTCTGATGGTCCAAGGTTTTCACCTGCTGGGTGAGCAAGGCTGGATTTGGGTCTTCTCAGAGCCTGGGGTCTTCGGACAGAAAGTGAGGCCTGATAGAATCTGGGCGAAAAACTGGGGGTAGAAGCTCTGTTTTAATTGGGAGGCCAGCATTGCCCCGTCTCCTTCATTTAGTCTCTCAGAACAGAGTCAGAGGACGCCCCCTACAGGCCTTCCCTGGTGGTGCAGGCACTCTTTGTGTTCCCAGCGCTCACAGCCAAGCAGAAAAACAGAGGTGGGCATGGAGTGTGGAGATGGGGGGCCCTGGCGGAGGCTATACATTCCAGTCTCCACGGGGCACAGGAGAGGCTCAGCTAAGAACGCTTGACGGGCAGGTGAGGTGGTCAAGGAAGGCTTCTCAAAGGAGGTGATTTGAGCTGAGATGTGTCATTTGGCCTGGGTTGACAGGAGGCCAAAATCTCATCCCGTCACCCCTTGCCACGAGAAGAAGATGAGGAGTCAGCCAGCTGAAGAAGGTGGAGGTGCATCTGAAGGGAACAAGGTCAACAAAAGCACAGAGATGTGCTTGATGGGAAGTGCTTATGTCTGTCCCGGGGCCTGGAATGTTCTAGAGTTCTAGAGCCTAGAGTGTTCTAGAGTTCTAGGCTCTGGAATGTTCCACAGTTCTAGGGCTAGAATGTTCTAGCGTTGTAAGCCCTGGAATGTTCTAGTGTTCTAGGGCCTAGGATGTTCTAGAGTTGTAGGCCCTGGAGTGTTCTAGAGTTCCAGGGTCTAGAATGTTCTAGAGTTGTAAGCCTTGGAAGATTCTAGAGTTCTAGGGCCTAGGATGCTCTAGAGTTGTAAGCCCTGGAATGTTCTAGAGTTCTAGGGTCTGGAATGACCTTTATTCTAAGCTTAGGATGTTCTAGAGTTCTAGAGCTAGGCTGTTGGAGAAAGTATGGAGAGAGGGGCCAGAGAGGGTGCTAGGGACAATATGGGGTCTTTGAGGACTTAGTACGGCCTCACACTGTGGCAGTGGGAAGGCGGGAAGCAGAGGAGGCGTGCAGATGGAGGGCATGGATGGAGACAGAGGCACAAGGAGCACCAGGGCAGACAGAGCGCCCCTGTGTGCTACTCTAGGCGCTCTCCAGGCATGCTCTCTCTCACTCCGCCCTCCCATGGGCCTGGGATGCGGGTCCTGCTGTTGTCCTCCCCTCCCCATTTTGTAGATGGGGGATGGGGGGCTGAAGGAAAGTCTATTCATGTGACTCAGAGTGCACCACCTGGAGATAGACCTGATGCCCTGCAGGCTGCCCTCTCAGGCTGACTCTGCCCTGCAGCCCAGCTTCGTCCTGGCCCCAAACGAACACATTCCTCACTTGCTTCCCAAAGTCCCATCAGCATTTGACAACAACAAGAAAAAGGCCCAGAGGATCTGATGCATGCTGCGAGAGGTGCCAAGTTCTTAATGTTACCCAGCTGTGCAGAGGGGTTGGCCCGGGCAACCAGAGGCACCGTAATTCAGATGAGCTGCACAGGGGTGAGTGAGTCAGGGCCCCAGCACCCAAGCAGCCCATCTGACCGTCAGCTCCTTGAAGGGAAGGCACGAACCTTCTGGAAGCCTGGCCCACAGCAGATGCCAGGACATAGGCTGGGTGGCCGCCACCTCTGCCATGCTCTCAGTGCCTTTTATACTCCCCACTCACTCCCTTCGCTTTGAATACTGGTTCTTTCTGCCCTCTGAGGGCTTCCCATCCTAGGTGCTGCCTGTGGGTCTTCTCTGGATAGCTCTGATTGGCAACTGTCAGGCACAACTTGATTCAGGAACTCAACATTGCTTTCGATGAGTTAAATCCTGGTGAAGCTGCTCAAGGAGTTGGATTCTCAGTGATGTCCATCTCCCAGGAATTCTGGGTCACCAGGGCTTGGAGAACAAGACCATCCTTTTAGTGAGATGGCATGCCCAGAGCCTCCAAGGTACTCAGAGGAAGGGAGAAGAACATCAGAGCCCCCACACAGGGCCTTTCATTCAGTTCCACCAGCTTTCTGGCCCCAGGGTGTTTGCACATCATTTGCCTGGGTTCCCCTGAGCACAGGGAGTAGACAGAGGTGCACCAGGGCAGAGAGAGGACATACTACCAGTCCAGACACTAGACTGGAGATGGCCTCTGCTCAGTTCCAAAGAATCCCTTGGTCGATCTGAGCTCCAGGGCACAGATTTCGCAGAGCTTCACCCACAGGCCCCAGCTCAGCAGCCCAGAGGCACAGGGAAGCATGTGGGGATGGGGGTAGCAAGAGCCCAGAACACCTGAGGATGGAGAGTCTGACTCTTAGCAGTTTGCTCCCTAGGGGAGGGACCAGGGAAGGGTGAGTGTGGAAGCAGTTGGGGCTACAGTAGCAACAGGAACTGGAAACAGGAAGCAGGAAGTAGGAAGTCTCCGTTGCAGAGGTGGGAGCAGAGGGCATCTAAACCCCAGGACAGGGCTGGAGGCACGTTGGGGTTACAGACCCAGATCCAAGGTAGCAACTGGAGAGACCCCACTGTGTTGGCCCATCCCTGCTCCTCCCTTTTCCTGACACAGCCCGGTCACGAGGGTGGATGTGGAATGTCTTGTCGAGTGCTTGAGCTCCTCAACCCAAGTGACGTGTCCAAGTGGGAGCTCTGGACACAGCTGAGCTGACCATAGTCTTCCTCCAGAATTTCTCAGGAGGGAGTAGGAGAGGAGATCGCTTTTGCTCTTGGATCTCAGCATCCCAGAGCCATGTCTCCCCAGTGACCACAGTGGAAAATAGACATACAAGAGATCCACAAACAGCCCCCAGAGAGAAATGGATACCCAAGGCTAAGAAAGAGAGGCCTGGGGTTTCTGTGTGTCTGTCCCTTCCACAGTCTCATCTCAGCTCTTCCTATAACTCATACCTTGAGCCAGCAATGTTCCTCTTGCTCTTAATTAAATGGGCTAAGTTCGGTTTCTGGCACCGGCAACCAAAACAGTCTCACACACGACACCCAGCCAGGATCCAGTTCCCAAAAGGACGTGACCTTGTGGGTCTCCCCTGAGGCACCTCCAGGACTGGACTGGGGCCAAATGCCAGCCCAGCACGGACCCCATACATGGTAATCTGCCTATTCGATAGTCTTTCTCTGCCTTCACCACCCCCAAGATGGTATGCTTAGAGAGCAGAGCCCAACCTATCGGAGGGGGAATGTTTGTTGCATTTATTAACTAATACAGGTGGCCCCTGTTGGCCCAAGCCAGTAGGGAACATGTCTTCAGGGATTCCAGAAGGTGGAAGTGACTAGGATCAGGGGCCTGGCAGCCTCTGGTTCGGTTCTAAGTAAATGTGAGGCCAGCGGGAAAGGTGGGACTGACAGCAAGAGGCAGGACCTGTGGGGACAGGTGAGAACACATAAGCAGCAGCCCCTTCCCACCCCCAGCAAGAGGCAAATACACGATGTGTATTCCTTCATTTGGCAAATACTCTTGAGGACCTACTATATGCATCTACTCTTGTGAGCACCGGGGATACAGTATTGAATGACACATGTATATCCTGCCCTGATAAAATTTATGTTCTGAAGAGGAGGAGGCAGACAGCAAAAAAAAATGTAAGCAAATAAACGTATCCTTATGGCAGAAACTAATACAACATTGCAAAGCAACTATACGCCAATCAAGATTAATTAAGAAAAACAAACTGATCTTGTGGCAATGGTGACAAGACCTTTGAAGATGAAGCTGCACAGGAGGTGGGATTTAGATGGGGGGTCAGGTTGGCCCTCTGAGCAAAGACATGACTGAAGAGAGAAGAGGAGGTGTGCCTACAGCCTTTCCCCAATCTGGCCAGGTAAGACATCCTGTCCCTACAAGACAGATACAGGAAATGATGGCCAGGGGTTTCTGAAAGCAGCCCAATCCTGCAGGTTCTTTTTTAAAAAATACGTCTGTGTTTACTTATTGGCTGTCCTGGGTCTTCGCTGCTGCACAGGCTTTTCTCTAGTTGCAGCGCTCGGGCTTCTCACTGCGGTGACCTCTCTTGGTGCAGGGCATGGGTTCTAAGGCAAGCAGCCTTCAGTAGTTGTAGCTTCACATCTCCGGAGCACAGGTTCAGCAGTGGTGACACACAGGCTTAGTTGCTCCATGGCAGGTGGGATCTCCCTGGATCAGGGCTCAAACCCATGTTCCCTACACCATCAGGCAGATTGTTTACCACTGAGCCACCAGGGAAGTCTCTCCTGCAGCTTCTGTGGATAGAAGTAAAATTCAAAAACCCAAGCCTGCCTGATTTCAAAATACACGTTCCTTCAAAGCAAATCTCCAGCCGTTACAGATGCAGGCCTGGGGACCAGGTTTGCGGAGAAGGAGCAAGTGACAGTCTATGGGCAAGTATGTGCTGAGCAGTCACCAGGAGCCTGAGGGGGTCCCATTGTGCATGAGCAGAGGGCGCCTCTGTTCCACCAGGCGGCATCCAGCTCACCACCAGCCCCCATCCCTCTGTTGATGATGAAGCATTTGGGCAGGAATCACACATCAAAGGTGATGGGAGGCCTGACTCTCCAGGAACTCAGAGCCTGTGATGGGCAAAAGAGCAACTTTTCCCTGCCCCGCCCCACATAGAAGGTATTAGGCGCTGTTCCATCTTGAACCAAAAATGGGGAAGAGGTCAGTTTCAGAGCTGAGTAAGGGTATCTCAGACTCGGACAAGAAGACCTATCCGAGAGGTCAGGGAGATTTTGGAATGTTGTAGCCAGCAGGGCAGCACCAGCCCTGCCTCTGCAGGTAGCAGATTTCGGGGTGGAGCTGAGATCACTGATGGAAGCCACTGGATGCCTGGGTTGAGAAGATCTGGTGTGAATAGCCAGTGCATACAGCCTCACACCCCAGAGACAGGTGGGGCCGGCGGCATCTGAGAACGTGGAAGGGTTGTTCCAGCTTCTCTGTGGGTCTGGGTGCAGCTCCCTGTGGCCTGTGTCATTCAGTGAATGGACATGGGGCAGAGGTGCAGCCAACTCGGTGACACCAGAAAGCTGAAATTGGCAACTCCTCCCGGTTTGATCCCTGGGGCGGGAAGATCCCCTGGAGGAGGAATTGGCAACTCCGTCTAGTGTTCTTGTCTGGGAAATCCCACTGCCTGGTGGCCCACAGTCCACAGGGTCACAAAGAATCCGACACGACTGAAAACAACAACGATACCACATCCAGTGAAGCCAGTTATTGGGGAGACACAGGCAGTAAAACCCCAGTAGCACAGGTTGGGAGTCAAATTCCAGCATGGTCTCAGACCCTACTGCACCGCCATTGACAAATCATCTCTGAGCCCTCTCCTTTCTTCCAGAAACAGGGTGATCTTGAAGGCTACTGGCAGGGTGGTTCTAGAGCTCATGAGGGACACTAGGAGCAAAGAAAGGGATCTTCATTGTTAAACACACGGAAACGGAGCCCAGATTCTGGCAGATGTTCCTGCAGACTCAAGGGTCTGGCATCGCCTTCAGCTGGATGCCTGGGACATGCTGACCTGATGTGAAACACGATTCCCTGAGCTCAGAGCAGAGTGAGTCTTGCAAGGGGCATGGCCCACAGAGTCCCAGGCCCAGCATCACATGCCTTGAAAGAACACTCATCTAGGGCAGGACCTGCCTACCAGTGCTGGCTCTAGTGACCTTGGGAAGTCACTTCTTGCTGACTCTAGTTCCCCCACCTTTTCTCTGCCCACGTGACAGACTCAAAGCCCCAGCGAGTATGATCAGGGGCACAGAGGGCCCAGGGCATAAGACAAGGGAACGGGGCTGGCAAGCATGCCACCCTTAGGTAAAGGGGCAGGTGATTCTGGTCCCACCTCTATGAGCCAAGCAGACATGTGGGACCAATGGTTCCAATGCTTTTTAAAAGAAGCCTCAAATTCAGATTTTTATGTGATGGTTCCAAATATTAAGTATTGGCAACTAAATCTGCTTTTTTTTTTTCTCTAGACTAGGCATAACACCATTTGATCCAAACATAGAATCCCCAACTCAATGGACATGAGTTTGAGCAAACTCTGGGAGACAATGAAGGACAGGGAAACCTGGCGAGCTGCAGTCCATGGGGTCACAAAGGGTCAGACATGATTTAGTGACTGAAGAACAACAACAAGGGCATGTCTTTAGGGGGTTGAACCATAGACTGCATCATTCAGGGACCTATGAACCTTGGCTTCTGGGTGGGGTCAGCCAGTAGTGGGCTCTGGGAGGTGCTGGCTAGGGGAGGGAGACAGGGAGAGAGGAGTTGTTTTTATGATGACCAGGTTGCAAATTTAAACATCTCCAAGAAAGAAGCGCTTCAGCCGTGGCTGACACCAAGGCAGCCCCTGTTCCAGGGCTGCTGGCCTTGCGGGATTCCAATGCTCTGGCATCCTCCCCTTGTCTCTTCAGAACAGGAGGCAATGACCACACACGTTACTATTGCCCCAAGACTATACATCGCTGCCAGCATCCTCATTTCTATACATAGCCCTTCATGAAAACTCTTCTGAATGGACTTATTTCAGTGGGCTTCTGCTTCCTGCAGAACCCTAGCTCCACAAGTTATACTCATTTATTAGTAAGTCTCACAAGTGGCCGGAGGAAAGAGGAAAATATTGTTGTTTAGTACCTAAGTCATGTCCTACTCTTTGTGACCCCATTGTAGCCCACCGAGCTCCTCTGTCCATGGAATTTCCCAGGTAAGAATACTGGAGTGGGTTGCCATTTCCTTCTCCAGGGGATCTTCCTGTCTCAGGGAAACCCATGTCACTCACACTGGCAGGTGGATTCTTTATGATCGAGTGACCAGGGAAGGCCAAAGAGGAAGCCAGGAGTGTTAGTCACTCAGTCATGTGAGACTCTCCAGTCAGATTCTCCAGGGATTCTCCAGGACAGAATACTGGAGTGGGTTGCCATTCCCTTCTCCAGGGGATTTTCCCAACTCAGGGATTGAACCCAGGTCTCCCACATTGCAGGCAGATTCTTCACCATAGAGCCATCAGGGAAGCCTTAAGAGGAAACTACCTGGATGCAAATCCCCATTCTTCCCCCAACTGCTTATCACATAGTCTTTCCATGCCTCAGTTTCCTCATCTGTCCTGTCAGAGGGCTAAGGGACCAGAGAGGACTCATGACAATGTCTAAAGCTTCCAGACAAATTGACTGGGGAAACCCACTCGCTTTGAGCCTAAATTTAAACAAGGTTGTTGTTGTTGTTCAGTTGCTAAATGTGTTGGACTGTCTGTGACCCCATGGACTGCAGCATGCCAGACTTCCCCTGTCCTTCACTACCTCCCGGAGTTTGTTCAGATTCATGTCCATTGAGTCAGCGATGCTATCTAGCCATCTCATCTTCTGCCACCCTCTTCTTTAGCATCGGGGTCTTTTCCAGTGAGTCAGCTCTTCCCATCACATGACCAAAGTATTAACTGATCAAAGTATTAAGTGACCAAAGTATTGGAGCTTCAGCTTCAGAATCAGTCCTTCCAAAGAATATTCAGGGTTGATTTCCCTTAGGATTGACTGGTTTGATCTTCTTGCAGTCCCTGGGACTCTGGTAGTTATCTGAAAACAATGGCATTTTCTGGGAATGAATGGCAAGTGATCTGCAGACAGAGAGTGTCATTTCTGAGCAAAACCTTGGCACTCTGTGGCCCCCTCCTGCTCCACCAGCACTCTCCACCCTGGGCCAGCTCCCTCATACCCTTGACTGACAGACTTGAGAGGTCGAGAGAAAGGGGACTGGTTTTCCTGGGGCCAAAGGTCAAATCCCAGCTCAGCCACCTGCTCTCTGTTTGATCAAGGACAAGTCCCCTTCGGTCTCTGGGCTGTTTCCTCATCTACATAAGAGGGTTTGTCCTTGAGCTTTTGTGGTTTCCACCAGCTTCCCCCTGCCAGGGGTCTCTGGTGATTCCTAACTCTGTGGGCCCAACAAAAGTTCTTCCCACACATCCTCGACAGCACTGTGTCATAATTAAGCATAAAAATTAGGAAATTCCAAGCCAAGCTTTCCTGAATCGTGCGGGTAGAAGAAATGTTTGAATCTCCTTTCTTGGCTGAGTCTTTGCAAGGCAAGCGTTTCCAAATGTTTGGCCCAGTCCCCCTGCCTGAGCCTCCCCTGACGGCATGTCCTCAGGAGGAAGGCCCCAAAGATAAGCAGGGAGGGTAGCCCTCAACCAACCAGGAGGCTGCCTGGCTGACCCTGGATGACCCATTGGCTGGGCCTCCCAACACCTGGATGACTGACTGCATTCTGGGCTTCCTTTGTTCCAGATGTGTCTGGCAGCTGCCCACCGTCAATCAGGGAGTTTGGGTTTGGAAAACTGAAGATCGCAAACAAAGGCACGAGTGAGAAGGGCGAGGCCTGGTTAGAAAATATTGAAATTCATCCTGGTTTCCTTTCAGCCAAAAGAACAGGCTGTTCCCTGGGTTCCCAGGGACCATGGAAGAGGGAGAAAGTGGGGCCTGAGAGCCGATGGAAGCCGCTTGGCCGCCATTTTGTAAGACTAGGCCAGCTCCCTGAGAGGAGCAGACCCTGGGTTTGGAACCCACGTCTGTTACTTACTAGTTGGGTAACTTGGTCAAGTTACCTCGTCCTCCTGGTGCCCACTGGAAATGGAGACAGAGATATTTATCCCACAGAGTGGGTGGGAGGATTAACAAAGATCAACTTGGATGACAAATGGACAGGTCACTGATACCTCATCTGCAACCTATAATAGAATTCCAGGATTACCACCCAAAGGTATCGGAAGCCTGGTTGACTCAAAAGCAGACTATGGATGGAAGAGTTCCTGGGGACTTAGTGTCTACGCATGTGTGCCTGCGTGCCAAGTCACTTTTGACTTCTTGCGATCCCGGGGACTATAGCCCACCAGACTCCTCTGTCCATGGGATTCTCCAGGCAAGAATACTGGAGTGGGTTGCCTTTCCCTTCTCCAGGGGATCTTCCCCACCCAGGGATCAAACCTGGGTCTCCTGCATTGCAGGCAGATTCTTTACCAACTGAGCCACCAAATTAGCATCTATACATTCTCTTAAATATTCAGAGTTTATCCCACTCAGTCCCCACCCTGCAAAGGTGTTTCTGTGTTTTCATTCCAGTGTGCATTCAGGGATGCTGTGAGGAAAATCCACTGTAGGTACCATGAGAGGTGAGGACAGGGCCCCCTGCTCCCCACTGAGCCAGCCTTCTGAGGCCTGAAGGGAGATGTTGTCTCCACTTCAGGACCAGGAAGGGTTGTGCTACTCTACTGGCTGCTCAGCAACCATTCCGCTTCACCTTGGGGACACCCAGCATCACGTGTCCCTCTGCACCAGATGCTGGAGATCTCAGACTTGCACCTGTGACCCACCTCTGCCAACTCTCCTGAGCCTCGCTGTGCAAACTGTGGGCCAATTTCACCTCACACACCTTGGATTTTTCCTTCCTTCCTTTCCTCTTGACCTGCTACTTATTTTCATTTTTAAGCCAAGTTGGATTTTGAGTGTTTGTGCACGACTCTAGATCTCCTGAGGGAAAGTTGGAGATGGAGCATTAGATGATAACCAGGCAGGGAGATACAAGGCTCAACACGGAGCCTGCTGCATGGTGGATGGTACCTAATACACTCAGCAAGCATCTCTCCTACGTGATAAAAGCCACACTGACCCTGGCGGATAAGGGCCAGGAATGGCTTTCCTTCCACAGACCAAATATCTGGTGTGCCTGTAGGGGTGTCCTGCTCATGGCCATTGACCTGGGTTTCCCTGGATTCACCTGGGGTCACCTGGTTGTCCTGCCTCATCTGTGCCTCAATTCTCTTATGTGATGTTTTGTCCATCACGAAGCTCCACGTGGCTACCATCTGCTCTGTGTCTCACTTTACTCTCTGCACAAAGTGGTGGTGAGGGAGCCACCCCAGGGGAAGAGGAGGGTTTGCAGGTAGCCAAGGCCAGGCCTGACATGGGCTGGGAGACCCTGCCTCTGTGACCTTGTGGGGAGAGTGTGGGGAGTGAGCTGTGAAAACTGGGGCAAGCCTTCAATCCCCAAACCCTGAGCCTGTCTCCTCTCTTGTCTCACTGCCTACTTCCCAGTGGGGTGGGGGTGGATGGGCTGGAAGGATTACAGATCTAAAGGATGCTCTTCAGAAAATATTTATTGAGCATCTACTGTGTGCCAGGGCACTAGGAAGCCATCAGGGAGCAAGGCACATCCAGGTCCTGCCCGCAGGAGCTTATACTCTCAAATGGTGATGGAGGTGGGGTGAAGGGAAGAGGAAGCAGATAAATAAATACATAACCTAGAAAATGATGGTCATATGGGCCATACAGAAAATTACTGGGTTGGCCAGAACATTTGTTCAGGTTTTTTCCATAAGATGTAACAGGAAAATCCAAACAAACTTTTTTTTGGCCAACCCAGTAGAAGGGGTTGTTGAGACAGTGACTAGGAGGATGTGCAAACGTCAGAGCTGCCAGCAGAGAGGAGATGGGTCCAGAGGGATAACTGGAGAGGAGCTTCAAGACGTGGTCCAGATTGTGAAACAGAGGTCACCGGAGTGTAGGAATTGCACAGCCAGGGTGGGAGGAAGGCACATTGGCCGGGATGTCCAAGTTTGCAGTTTTCTATTACCCAGAGGCGGGGGAAATAGTTACTGGCCCAGTTTGGGAGGTAGAAAATGCGAAGGACATACTGTAGTCATTTGCAGCTGAACATAATACTGTGGCCGTGAGACAGCTCCCTGAACGCACCGCCCTGCCCGGCTGCAGGCCGAGTTCTTGGAGAAACCTGCCTACTGTGTGCACTGCCCATCACCTGCCCCGGCACTGTGTGCACTGCCCATCACCTGCCCCTGCACTGCCAAATGGCTGTCAGCTGGTAACGGAACCACATGTTTCCACGAGTCAAACACCCAACTCTCTTCCCCAGTGAAGGGAAAAACAGATCTTGATTTCAGCCCAGAAAGGGCTGGACAGATGGGAAGCCAGAGAAGCAGACTGCTTGATTACCTGGCCATCGTCTGTGTACAAATAGAGAAAGAAACTTCTATGGTTACCTTGAAAGCTTGGAAACACTCACATCTGTAACTCTGAAACATTTGATTATAGCTCGAAGAAATCATATTCCAGGCTAGCATGTATTTCCCTCTGAGTGAAGGAAAAAGTGTGTGTTGAAGAGCAAAGGATGGCCCCCAGACGAACATATAGAGGTTGACACGTTCAGGTAACTCTGATGGGAGGTGTCAGAGACTGGCTTCACTCTCTCTGGCTCCACCACGTACCAACTTCGAGGCCTTAGAATAATCACTTCACCTCTCTGGGGACAATGAGACTCCCCACTCCATGGGAGCTGTGTGGATAATTTGAGTCAAAAAGTTTGAGAGTGTTTCATAAACTGTAAAGTGCCAAGGAATTTTGTGTGTGTGCATGAGTGCTCAATCGTGTTGAACTCTGTGCCATCCGACTGTAGCCTGCCACGTTGCTCTGTCTGTTGGATTCCCTAGGCAAGAATACTGGAGTCAGTTGCCATGCCCTCCTGCAGGGGATCTTCCTGACCCACAGCTCAAACCCACTCCTGCATCTCCTGCACTGGTTCAGTTCAGTTCAGTTCAGTCGTTCTGTTGTGTCCGACCCTTTGCAAACCTGTAGACTGCAGCACGCCAGGTTGTCCATCACCAACTCCCAGAGCTTGCTCAAACTCATGTCCATTGAGTCAGTGATGCCATCCAACCATCTCATCCTCTGTCATCCCCTTCTCCTTCTGCCTTCATTCTTTCAGTGTCTTTTCCAATGAGTCAGTTCCTTGCATCAGGTGGCCAAAGTATTGGAGCTTCAGCTTCAGCATCAGTCTTTCCAATGAATATTCAGGACTGATTTCCTTTAGGATTGACTGGTTTGATCTCCTTGCAGCCCAAGGGACTCTCAAGGGTCTTCTCCTGGTTTGGTAGGTGGATTCTTTATACTACTGTTCCGCCTGGGAAGCCCTGCCAAGGAATAAAATTGATTTTTAGTTAACAACTGGACACAACTTTAAAATAATTAATTTATTTATTTTAAATTAGAGGCTAATTACTTTACAATATTGTAGTGAGTTTTGCAATATATTGACATAAATCAGCCATGGGTGTACATGTGTCCCCCATCCTGAACCTCCCTCCCCATCAGATCCCTCAAGGTTGTCCCAGCACACCAGCTTTGAGTGCCTTGTTTCACGCATCGAAACTGGACTGGTGATCTATTTCACATATGGTAATATACATGTTTCAGTGCTCTTCTCTCAAATCATTCCACCCTTGCCTTCTCCCACAGAGTCCCAAAGTCTGTTCTTTACATCTGTGTCTCTTTTGCTGTCTCGCATATAGGGTCATCGTTACCATCTTTCTAAATTCCATATATATGCTGGACACAACTTTTGACTCAAAACATCTTCACCAGCCCTGCTCAGTCCCTTTTGTAGCTCCTGTCCTCTTTTCCTGATCATCCTTTGACTGGTTTGACTTCATTTTAGGAGTGCTGGGATGAAAATTAAAATTGCTGGTGAAGATGCTGAATTTAAAAGGCAAGAGGACTGCATCCTACTGACTCAGAGGTAAACCATGCTAGAAACTGATGGTGATTGGCCAGACCTCACTCACCTGGTGGGCATCATCCCTCTTGCTGCCATGAAGGTGCACAATGGCGATTCTCAGCTATTCCTCCCTGGAGCACTGCTCTTCAATTTTTGGAATGTATTTGAGGAGTTACACCCTGTCCCCATGCTGGCCAGGGTCTGCACGCAGCCAATTTCTGACTAATATGTATATACAAAGTTCTCGTCCACCTTGCCTCAACATGAGATATTCCAGAACTCCCCATGGGATCAAGCCGTGCCTAGAATTTAGCTGAACTCACACGCTGGCCAAGTTGCACCCCTGGCCCTGGCACTGTCAGAGATGTCATCTGAAAGTATTCTCTCAGCATCTCACTTGCACGAGTTTCCCTAGTATGGGCTTTGACTCTCGGGAACCCAAGGGAACACATTTGGTTTGGTACCAGATCCTAAGAAACACATTCTCGGGACAGAATCGAGAGTTGGGTCACTCTCTAGCCAGATGAGAAGAAGACCTCATTACTGGTGGTTGAGGGGAGCTCACGGCAGGCTGTGGCAGCGCAACTGGGAATTTCACCTGTGTGACTCAGACGGTAAGGAGTCTGCCTGCAATGCAGGAGACGTGGGTTCGATCCCTGGGTTGGAAAGATCCCCGGAGAAGGAAATGGCTACCTACTCCAGTATTCTTGCCTGGAGAATCCCATGGACAGGGGAGCTTGGTGGCTACAGTTCACGGGGTTGCAAAGTTGGACATGACTAAGCAACTAACACTTTCACCCTTCTCACTTCCTCCTGGGTTCATCAGAATTTCGAACAGTTGGTAGAGAGATGCATTAGCCTGTGTAATGTTGCCAAAGTGTGGACGTAGAGGAGAAACAGGAACTGTGCTGACTGCTGTTAACCAGCAGTGAAATCAATATTCCAGCTTTGCTATCACCAGCTAGAAGCAAAACTTTTTTTATCAGTTGTTTGCCTGTTAGCTGATTAAATTTTATTTAAAAAAATAATAATAATTGGACTGGGCTTCTCTGGTGGCTCAGTGGTAAAGGAATTTGCCTTCCAATGCAGGATCTGCAAGAGACACGGGTTAGATCCCTGGTCCAAAAAGATCCCATATGCAGCGGAGCAACTAAGTCCATGCACCGCAATCACTGAGCCTGCGCTGTAGGCCCGGAAATCGCGACTACTGACGCCCACGTGCCCCAGAGCGCGCGCTCCACAAGAGGAGCCACCGCAGTGAGAAGCCCGTGCACCACAGCTAGAGAGGAGTCCCCACTCGCCACAGCTAGAGAAAAGGCCGTGCAGCAGCAAAGACCCAATACGGCCAAAAATAAATAAATAAAATGATGTTTCGGATTGTTGGACTTATTTTTATAAAGTATATAATATTTTCAGAAAAAAAATTTTTTTGCTTTCATTGCATTACTGAATACCTGAGAAAGGTGAGCAAAAAGGCACACGTAACACCCCTGCTGACCCCATTCAGCACTCCCTTAGGTGACTTGCGCTAGATAAAGCTGAGAACAGTTTTTCCTATGTTAATAACTTAACATCTAAGTTCTTGTAATGATTCTATTTTGATCCAGTTTTAACAACTGGACTTAGGAACCATCTGTTTTTACTTATTTGGTGAATTTAGTGAATGCACTATTAAGCCAATTTCTAGCATTATGGAGGAATGAACACTTAAGGAAATTAGAATATTTGTTATATTGAGAACACAAAAAAGGAAGTGCAGGACTCCTCCCTTGTCCTTCCTCCCCTTGAATTAAAGGGGGAAACCAACAGGCTCAGATGGGTTAATCACCAACTGAAAGTCGAATGTGGGAGTCACAGGCTCCCATGATTGTGTTTTAGAGACTTTCATCTCTGCCACTGGGGGGCAGACTGAGCTGAAGGCCAAGACTTAACTCAGGTGAGAGAACTTCCAGGAAGGTAGAATTCTCAGCCTGGGTGAGTGTCCTCTGCCAATGTCAAGGCAACATTAAGGAAAGAGCAGACTCTTGAGACCTGAATTGGAGACGCCTCCATAGGTGCCAACTGAGAACTTTGAAATTCCCTTGAAATCCCCTGATTTTGGAGAGGGGCCCACCCCCTAATAAGGGATCCCCTGCTTGAAGCCTCAAGAAGGGATGCCTGACAAGACAAAACCCTCCCACATGAGACTCTTCCCCAAGTTCCCTACTACTAGTTAGGGTCAATCTCAACATGACCCTCACCTGGGGAAGTGCTAAATCTTCTAAGGGAAGAGTTTCAGGACTGGCTAACACATTCTTAAACTCGGCTTAAATCTCAACACTCAAAAAGCTAAGATCATGGCATCTGGCCGCATCACTTCATGGCAAATAGATGGGGAAACGATGGAAACAGTGACAGACTTTGTTGTTTTGGCCTCAAAATCACTGCGGACAGTGACGGCAGCCATGAAATTAAAAGATGCTCACTCTTTGGAAGCAAAGCGACGACAAACCTAGACAGCAGATTAAAAAGCAGAGACATTACTTTGCTGACAAAGGTCCATCTAGTCAAAGCTTTCATTTTTCCAGTAGTCATTTATGGATTTGAATGCTGGACCATAAAGAAGGCTGAGCACTGAAGAATTGATGCTTTTGAACTGTGGTGTTGGAGAAGACTCATGAGAGTCCCCTGGACAGGAAGGAGCACAAACTAGTCAATTCTAAAAGAAATTAACATTGAATATTCATTGGAAGGACCGATGCTAAAGCTGAAGCTCCATTATTTTGGCCACCTGATGCGAAGAGCCAGCTCATTCGAAAAGACCCTGATGCTGGGAAAAATGGAGGGCAGGAGGAGAAGGGGGTGGCAGAGGATTAGAGGGCTGGGTGGCATCACTGACTCAACGGACAGGAGTTTGAGCAAACTCTGGGAGATGGTGAAGGACAGGGAAGCCTGGCGTGCTGCAGTCCATGGGTCGCAAAGAGTCGGACACAACTGAGAGACTAAACAACAAGTGTCCTCTAGCGGGACGCGAGAGTCACGTCCGCAGTGGACTTCAAGGTACTGGGTCCAGGAGATCTAATATGAAGCTGGGTGAGGGGGAATGGATTGTGTTGACCTGGGGCAGGAGGCCACTCTCCCAAAATACAGGCTTTAATATCTTGACAACAGACCCAGGAAATGATTTTAATATGCTGTTCTTAGAAGCTCTGAAAAACTGAGGGATCTCATTATATGAAGTAGAGATGTCAGACTGTGATGGAAGATTCTGGAAGAAGAGCACAAAAGACTGAGTGAAGAGGGCATGCTACAATATAATGGGTCTATATATCAGACCATAAAACCTGTTGTTCTGACGATGTTCTCCAGAAAGGCTTGAAGGACGCTATATTTAACAAGCCCATACCAAATGCCCTGGTATGAGGGGCAGAAGCATCATTGAGAAACTCGTTAGTGGTCACCTTCTGTAATCTGGAACTGATGGTAGGAGATGCTGTTGGAAAGGATAAAGGGGGATGATGGGATTTCCAAATAGTAGAGGAGAGGTGGCAGAATTGTATTATCAAAAACAAGGTGGGAGTAATTACCTTAAGTAGGCAATCAGGGATTCCTAACCCACAAATATTTATGGATATATCTAGTAGAACATGGTGTTCCTAAAGCAAGATGGCTAGGAAGCCCCCCAAAATTTAATTAATATGTAATCAAAAGAGATCAGGGAGAAAGATGATCAGAAGGATCATGTCAGTCACTGTGACTTATAAAGAAGCATAATCCTTTGCTGATTTTTAAGAATGGACTTTCAAGAATACACTGATTGGGAGAAAAAAAAAAAATCTTGAGTTCCCAGAAGGAAAGGCTTTATATCGCCCTGATAAGGGGATAGAGGAAAGATTTCCCTAGATCTTCTCAAAAAAACCTATGACCATTTGTGTGGCCAATCATACCCTGGAGGAAAGAACTGTCCATAGCTTTTGAGGATGATTGCATACACAGTCCAAGTTGAAAATGAAAAGTGCCCAAGTGCGATCATGGCTCTCTCATGAGGATGGAGCATGTTAAAGTCAGGCCTGACCTCTGGAAACACCAGATGAGTCATGGCAGAGGACCATGGATTACCACGGTTTTACCCAGTTAATTGCTCCAATGACAGGTGTTGCTCCAGAGCTTGTATCTTTACTAGAGCAGATTTAATTCAGCCTCTGATATGGGGCTTCCCAGGTGGCTCAGACCGTACAGTATTTTTGCCTGCAATGTGGGAGACCTGGGTTTGATCCCTGGGTGGGAAGGGAGAATCCCATGGACAGAGGAGCCTGGCAGGCTACAGTCCACGGGATGGCAAAGAGTCGGACACAACTGAGAGACTAACACTTTCACGCTTTCTGATATGTAGGATGTGGCTACTGATAGACCGAATGGATTGCATGCTGAATGCGTACCTGTTAGGAAAAGGAATTGCGAATGGCATGCAGTCACAGGGGGTGAGCAACAGAATACATTCCCTGCTTTTCCCCAGGTCTAGGTCAATTTCCCACTTTCCGTCACACTTTCCGTCACAATACAGGTTGAAGGAACCGAGGCCATGTGGTGGCACCTCAGGTCACCATGCCTGTCCTCCATACTGACAGCACCGTGGCCTTGGGACCTAAAGCCGTGTTAAGATACATGAGCTCCCAAGGGTAGAGGCAGCCTATGGATGGAGTGTTCAGGGGCCCGGTGATCTAGCGCATTCTGGGGCAGCCTCTCAAGGAAAGGACAAGCGATTGCACTTTGCACCTTCAACCTGTGAGAAAGAAGTACAGCTACCGGTGGACCACTTTGGCTTCTGAAGCCAGCATATTCCACACTTGGAAACACTGCCTCACTGACTTCTCAGGTGACGCCAAGTATTGAGGGGGCTAGTTTTGAGGGAGTTAAGATGAGATCATACTGCCAGTGTTGGTGCCCTTATAAGAGGCCATGGGAAAGCATCAGAGAGCAGAAGGCATATGGTGATGGAGGCAGAGATTACAGTGACGTGTCCAGAAGCCAAGAAACACCAAGGACTGCTTGGAGCCCCCAGGAGCCAGGAGGGAGGCTGGGGATGGCTTCTCTCCTGGAGCGTTCAGAAGGGAATCAACCCTACCAGAACACCTTAATCTTCAACTCTGGCCTCCAGACCATGAGACCACAAATTTCTGTTGTTTTAAGCCATCTTTGTTTTTGCTGTTGTTCAGTTGCTAAGTCGTGTCCTCCTCTTTGTGATGATATAGCCTGCCAGGTTCCTCTGTCCATGGGATTTCCCAGGCCAGAATACTGGAGTGGGTAGCCATTCCCTCCTCCAGGGGATCTTTCTGACCCAGGGATTGAACCTGTGTCTCTTGCATCGGCAAGTGGATTCTTTTCCCTGGAGCCACCAGAGAAGCCCCAGTTTGTGATAATTTGTTATACAGAAAACTTAAACCAGTCTCTCAGAACTGCCCACCCCAGAGACAGGAGACAGGGCATCTCTGCAGGAGTCTCCATTCTTCCTGGCTGAGTGGGGTTGATAACTTCCCTGCATCTCTGAATTGTACCTGCTCAAGGGTCAAGGGAGATGCCAGGGAGAAGACCCTGGGTAGAAAGATTCCCAGAGCTGATCTGAGCAGGGATGCCTCAGAAGGAGGTGAATCTGAGCTTATAGATAACTGAGGATTGTGGACAAAATCAGGGGTGTCCAAGATGATGTGATGGGACTCTCAGAGATGTCCACTAGAACCACCACCATAACCGAGGGGCTAGAGAAAAGCTGTCCCTCCTTGTTCACTCACACTTCCTGACATGACTCTGCCAACCTTGCCCAAGATTATTTCATTCACTCATTCATTCCTGGATCATTCACTCCCTAAACTCCTGCTCTGTATTAGGCTTGGGAATATGCAGATGGATAGATCCAGTCCCTGGCTCAGTGAGTTTCCCATCCAGGAAGCCTTGATCCCTGGAAGCAGAGCAGGCCATGGGAACACAGAAGGCAGAGGCAGCTTGGCCAGGGCTGGGGGCTGTGGGTGGAGAGGGCTGGGTGGGGAAGGACAGAATGGCTTCCAAAGAAGATGATGGAGGCAGAAGGAGGAGCATGTGGCAGTGTGGAGGATTTGGGGGAGGACGTGCTGTTCGGTGTGATGGGAGAGAGTATGGTGGGACAGATGGCAGATAAGTGATGGGGTCCTGCCTCTGCAGCTCTCCAGCCCCCTGCCCATCCATCTTTCCTGCAGCAGCAACCTCTCTTCCCTTGTAGACTGCCCTTCCCCTGCTCCAGGAGGTCCTTGCGGGGCTTGAGTCCCTTGTACCCAGTTGTATTAGTTTCCTGTTAACACATAACAAAATTCCTGGCTTGAAACAAAGCAAAGTTATTCTCTTACAGTTTTGGAGATCAAAAAGCCAAAGTCAGTCTCAAAGTTTAGAGCCTCAGAAGGCGCTAAGGGAAAAGTCATTTCCTTGGTTCACTTGTCTTTTCCACCTTCTAAAGGGTGCCATGTTCCTTGGCTCATGACCCACTCCCACATTTTCAAGGCCATCAGATTTGATGAAAACCTTCTCATGCTGGCATCTCATGTTCTTTCTCTCTTTTCTGCCTCCATCTTCTACTATAAAGAGCCTTACAATTGGAGAAGACTCTTGAAAGTCCCTCGGACTGCAAGGAGATCCAATCAGTCCATCCTAAAGAAGATCAGTCCTGAGTGTTCATTGAAAGGACTGATGTTGAAGCTAAAACTCCAGTACTTGGGCTACCTGATGCAAAAAGCTCACTCATTGGAAAAGACCCTGATGCTGGGAAAGATTGAAGGCAGGAGAAGGGGACAACAGAGGATGAGATGGCTGGATGGCATCACCGACTCAGTGGAGAGGAGTTTGAGTAAACTCCTGGAGCTGGTGATGGACAGTGAGGCCTGGCGTGCTGCAGTCCATTGGGTCACAAAGAGTCGGACATAACTGAGCAAATAACCTGAACGATTATACAAGATTACCCAGATCATCCAAGATCATCTCCTCATCTCAAGGACATTAAGAACCTTAATACCTTCTGCCATCTTAACTCCTTATCTTAACATCATGAAATTTGACATCATCCCAGATCCTGGAGATTATAACAGGACATATCTGGATGCCATGATGCTGCTTATCACAATAGGATACACCAGTGCTAGCATTTCAAAATATCATCTCATTTTGTCCTCAGAACACCCAAGTAAAGTAAGTACTATAATAATTCCTATTTTATAAATAAGAAGCAGGAGCAGGAAAGAGAAAGTGAAGTTGCTCAGTCGTGTCCAACTCTTTGCCACCCCATGACTGTATAGCCTACCAAGCTCCTCTGTCCATGGGATTTTCTGCAATACAGAACTTCCCTGAGGGGCAGGAGGAGAAGGAAGTGACAGAGGATGAGACGGTTGGATGGCATTGCCAACTAGATGGACGTGACTTTGAGCAAACTCTGGGAGATGGTGAAGGACAGGGAATCCTGGCATGCTGTAGTCCATGGGGTTGCAAAGAGTCAGACACGACTTAGTAACTGAACGGCAACAATGACAAAGGCAGGCCTGAGGACAATGGATTGTTGCTAAACTTTAATCTAAGTAGGAAGCACCCCAGTAACTGAAGAAATCTCGTTTTACTCCCATGAAGCCTGCAAGTTTGGGCCAGAGCAGAATTGTTCTGGCTGCAGAGCAGATGTGGAGGCAGCCACTAGAGGTCCTCCTTCTCCATGCCTGCCGCCCCCTTCCCATAAATAGGAAGTAAGTACTTAGGAAACATCAGTCCAAGAGGAAAATTGTTAGCCTGCTCAGAGGTCCCACTCATTGTCACCCTCTTCACAGAGACTCTTCCTTTCAATAAATATCCTGCAGTGGATTTCTATCCAGATTTTCCCCCTAGAAACTGAAGGATTACAAAACAGGGATCTTTGTGGGGGAAGATGTTGGGGGGTGGGGGTGGGGGGTAAAATAACAGTACATTTTCTCAGCAGGCTATATGCCATCCTGGCTTCTGACCTACTTCCATCTTGGTACCCACCACCCAGAAGAGCACCCTGCCAGCTTCACCAGCCCATCATGAAGGATGACCTGAAGAGATACAGGCCGTCTCCTCTCCCATCCGCCCAAAGCTCACCTTCCAAGGCCCGGCTTCCCAGCTGAGGACCCAGCTCACACCACCCACATCACACATACATGCACACATACACACACACCAGAAAGTGAAGACCAGGAGATGATGCGATTTATCCAGTCTGTGCAACAGCAAGAAGTAGAGTTACAATTTGAATAAAACTTTTCAGACTGCAGAACCCTCACTGCTTCCCTATCGTAAAAGAAAAAAAAAAGGGGGGCACACACAACTTTTCTTGGCCTAGATGCCCTACACCCTTCTCATGTCACCACTTAATATTCAAATGTGGAGAATTTCCACACTGGAGAATAAAAAGTCAAAACATTTTCCCTAGAAGGCCTCGGAGCTTGATTTCTCACAAATGGCCCCAAGGATGGAAAAAGTCTCCCAAATTGAGACTGGCAGGAGAGCAGGGCCCATTTTGTCTGATATTTCTTCTCTCCTTTCTTGGCACTGGCAGGCTCGGCTTGCGCCAATGGAAAATTCCCAAGTGCCAAGCAGTTCTCAGATAATCTGCACGCAAAAAAAAAAAAAAAAAAAAAAGCCTTTTAACTAAGACAGCTCATGAGGGATTAAAGCAGGGCACCAGCCAAAGCATTTTTTTTTTTTTTTCAGATTCCTGATGTCTTTTTATGTCTATCAGGAGGTTTGCACTCAGCCTCAGTCTGCCACTTAGACCAGTGCTGAGTCCCATTAGAACCTGGTTTTGGGTTTCCTGCTGACCCCAGGTCCAGGCTTGGAAGTCCCCCACAGGGAGGAAGGGGGCTGCTTGGAGGGCCGAGGAGGCAGGTCCCTGCTTGCTCCTGTCTAAACTGTGGCCAGAAGAGGTTATGGGCAAGCTTGGAGGTGACCAGACCAAGATTATGCCAAAGACTCTGAGCTTGCTGGAGAGCTTGGAGCTAAAGATGGAAGAGTAGAAAGAGGTAGAGATTCATAGAGGTGGGAAAGACTGCCAGGAAAAAGATCCTAGTTCATAAAGACAAAATCTAGTATGTAACTCTGTACCCGTAAGACAAAAGATTTTTTTTAAAAATAATCCTACATACATGACTCCATCTCATATTAACAGTAGTGTTTGTATATTCATTCAGGCAATATTTATTAAACACTTAGGCATCAGGCATCATGTCAAAATGGAGAATTCAACAGTGAAAAAGAAAGAAAGAAAAAAAACAGCCAAAGCCATTGGCGGCAGGGAGTTTTTACTCCCAAGGGTAAAGACGAGCATTAAAAATACCAGTAACAGAGCTAAGTGGCGTTGCCAGAGCCCTGTGAGAGCGTGGGACAGCGAAAGCCGATATATATTTGGTCTTGATGTTCTTATGATGCATGTTCACCCAGGGTCATTTTTAATCTTCCAAACAACCCTGTGAGGTAGGTGTGACTGTTATAATCAGTAGCTTTTCCACATTAGAGATGAAGAAATAGGCTCAGAGAAGTTAAAGTGTTGGCTGGAGGTTTCCCAGGGTAGTCTAGAAGGCAGGTGGGTCTTCACTGGGTCTGGGATGCTTTCCCTCGGCGCAGGGCAGGGGGGTGGCCTCGGCCCCCAGGTGGAGGTACAGACGCACCACGGCTGGGGCAGGCTAGCTCCACGGTGAGAGGAGGCTGCCTACCAGGCACCCCATTACTCCAGCTTCTGCTAGCGCCATGGCTTTAGCAAGTCTGTGCCTTTTCTGAGCTCAGCTTCCCAGTAATAGGGTTGGGTCTTTAAGGACCCTTCCAAATCTGACCCACTCTGGCTGAGATTTTCCTCCAGGAAGTCTCTTAAAGCATCCCTTCTGGTCAGTGGGGGTGACAGTGTTGATTTCAGAGCCATGGTTCTCAGGGACTGTGTTACCTGAATCGTGCATAGAACCTTGTTAGGATGCCCGTGCCAGAAGGTGGATGGGTCTCTGGAAACGGTGCCTTGTTTCACGGAGCACCCAGTTCATACATGGGAAAATTCTGGGAGATGTTCTAAGTGATGCTTTCACTTTCACAAACTTCTTCCAGTGGCATAACATTAGCTTCATGTGGCTATCATAACAAGCTGCCCACAAACTTGGTAGCTTGAAACAACGGAAATTTGTTCCCTTAACAGGACGAGAGGCCAGAAGCCTAAAATCAAGATGTCAGTAGGGCTCAAATAATGAGCCCTGGAAAGGATGCAGAGAAAATGGAAGCCTTCTACACTGTTGGTGGGCACATAAATTGGTGCAGTCACTATGCAAAAAGGATGGAGGTTCCTCAGAAAACTGAAAATTGAGCTACAATATGATTCATCAATCCCACTCCTGAGCAGATATCCAGACAACTCATGTCCGACTCTTTGCAACCTCATAGACTGTAGCCCACCAGGCTCCTCTGTCCATGGGATTTTCCAGGCAAGAATACAGGAGTGGGTGGCCATTTCCTCCTCCAGAGATCTTCCCAACCCGGGAATGGAACCTACCTCTTCTGCATCTCCTGCATTGGAAGGTGGATTCTTTACCACTGCATCACCTGGGAAGCCGCATCCAGACAACACTACAATTCAAGAAGACCCCTGCACCCTTGTTCATAGCAGCAATTCACAATAGCCAAGACGTGGAAACACCCTAAAAGTTCATGGGCAGATGAATGAATACAGCAGTGGAACATATGTACGATGGAATACTACTCAGCCATAAGAAAGAGCAGAATATTGAACATAGACTGGCGCTTCGTTTCTTACAAGATAGTATACATGTTTCAATGCCATTCTCCCAAATCATCCCCCCCTCTCCCTCTCCCTCAGAGTCCAAAAGTCCGTTCTATACCTCTGTGTCTCTTTTGTTGTCTCACATAGAGGGTCATCATTACTATCTTTCTAAATTCGATTCATGTCAATGTTTGGCAAAACAAATACAGTATTGTAATGTAGAATAAAGTATTAAAAAAATAAAAATAAAAGAAAGAGCAGAATAATACCATTTGCAGCAACATGTTTGCCACTAGAGATTATCACACTAAGTGAAGTCAGAAAGAGATAGACAGATATCATATGATATGTGGAATCTAAAATGTGGCACCGATGAAGCTATCTGTGAGACAGAAATAAATTCACAGACATAGAGAACCGACCTGTGGCTACCAAGTGGGTGGAGGATGAAGAAGGGATGGACTGGGACTTTAGGGTTAGTAGACACAAACTATTACATATAAAATGGGTAAATAGCAAGGTCCTACTGTGTAGCACAGAGAACTATATTCAGTATCTCAGAACTATATTCAGTATCTTCCAGTAATGAAAAAAAAATTTAAAAGAATGTATAAATGTGTATAAATGAACCACTTTGCTGTGTAGTAGAAATTATTAATAATACAATATTGTGAAGCAGCTCTACTTCAATTTGAAAAAATACTTTGAAAAAAATGGTGTCATTAGGGCTGAGCTCCTTCCAGAGGCCTTAGGAGAGGACCCTTCTGTCTCTTCCAGCGGTGGCTGTGAGTATTCCTAGGTATGTGGCCACTTCACTCCAACCTCAAACCTGTCACAGTGCCTCCTCTGTGTGCCTCTTATAAGAACCCTTGTCACTGGGGTTAGGGCCCACATGGGTCATCCAGAATGATCTCCTCATCTCCAGATCCTTAATTTAGTCACATCTGCCAAGACTATTTTTCCAGATAAGGTCACATTCACAGGTTACAGGTATTATGACATGGACGTGTCTTTCGGAGAGTTACCATTCACGCTGCGCATGACATATTTGAGTTTTCAATAGTTCTGATACTTTATGTAATGGAATTGTACTGGAATGGACCCTCTGTGATGCCTTCATTTTTAGGATGGGGAAATCGAGGCCCAAAAGGACATCTGATTTACCCCAAATCACCTGGCTAAAAGTTGTGGAGATTAGCGACAACTCCTATGTCCCTCCATAGGGAGTGGTTACATGCATTTTGGTAGGTTTTGTTGGGGAATATTATGCTCCTGTTAAAAAGGATGTGGTTGCTCTAATGGCCTGGTATAAACTGAAACCCAAGGCCAATGACTGGATTAGAAAAGGAAGTTACAGAATAACACTCATAGCCTGGTTCGTGTGACGTATCACCTATTCCTATGTATTGAATTCCTATGTATTGAATACATAGGACTGGAAGGCTGCACATGGGGGAGGTTAAGACCAGGCTCCAGAGACAGACCTGGTCTTCCTCTTCACTCATCAACACTGGCTCTGGGCAAATTACGTGGCTGGCAGAGGACCCCTTTCCTCATCTGTGATATGGGGACAAAAACAGTGCTTACCTCTTGGGTTATTATGAGGCAGTGGCTACAAAGTACTGGATCAATTTAAGTGATGGACAATAGTTGTTATTACTGTTTTCATTATCATCAGTGGATTTATTATTACATAAATGTCTCAAAAATTTTTATTTCCATTCAAACATTGCAGATGAAACACATTTATTTACACTTCCTCTAACAGGCCACTACAATGACAGGAAAGGAATTTTAAAAGGCATTCATCTGTGAGGACAAAGAGTGCAGAAACCAAGAGATGTCTGTAAGGTTTGGGAAGATGGTGAACAAACAGGCAAGCGGTATGCAGCCTAGCAGAGCCAGCTCAAGTGAAACCCAAGTCTTACAGGAGAGAGTCTATAGGTGAGGTCGTCGTGCCCAGAACCAGAGGATAAGACCTTGGAATTGGAGGCCCGGGTGTGTCTGGAGACCGGGCGAGAGATGAGTAGAAGCAGAGGGGGACTGACAGAAAGTCCTCCCTCGTGTACGTCAAGATGCACACTCATCTCCTGTTCTAGTGAACCCCTGGAGCTTTCTTCTCTGGAGAAATGGACCCAGATAGGCTCTGGCCTCCAAGATACTAGATACCTCTGAAGGAGGCAGCCTGGACCTGGGCTGAACACGGCATGAGGAAGCATTCTGTACTTATAATGGGAAGATCTCATGGTGTCTTTCTCTCCTCAGCTCTCAGGAATCTACCGGCCAGATTCTACCCTCGATACCCTTACCAGGGAAGAAATTGATGGGAATCTCTCTGGGGAAACCCACTAGCTTAAGGGGAAAGGCTCACAGAAACTGTCATTTGGGCTGGGATCACTGTCTCACTTACTAGAGGCTTCCCCAATGGCTCAGTGGTAAAGAATCCACCTGCAAGGCAGGAGACACAGGAGACTTGAGTTCAATCCCTGGGTTAGGAAGATCCGCTGGAGGAGGAAATGGCAACCTGCTCAAATATTCTTGCTTGAAAAACCACACACACAAACAGAGGAGCCAAGTGGGCTATAGTCCCAAGGGTTACAAAGAGTCGGACATGACGGAGCACGCACTGCCTTCCTGCCCCAGCAGGTAGCCCGCCTGTCCACATGACCAGCCCATGCCCACAGAGCCTGTGGGCAACTTTTGTGCAGCATTGTTTTTTGGGGTGCAAAGATCATCCATTTGGGAAACACCTCTAAACAGGAAAGAACTTGGAGAAAAAGAGAGACAATGAAGCAAGCAGAATGAAACGTTTAAAATATAATTCAAATATATATATATATATATATATAAAATTCAAAGCCTCAGAGAAAATACTGCGTCTGTGAAATAAGAACATAATAAGATGCTATAAAAGGGAACATTCAGAGAACACAGAAGAGCTCTTAAATATTACAAGCATAACAGTAGGAACAAAAATATCAAGGAAAAGAATGAAAGATCAAATAGACAAAATCTCCAAAAAGCATTGTAGGACATAAGTAAGAAAAGATCAAAAAAAAGATTTTAAAAATGTTACAGTTTCAGTCTAAGCAGCCTAACAGCCAAGTGAGAGGACATAATAGAAATTCTGAAAGAGAACCGATCAGATTAACATACCATGGGTTTCCAGACTAAAATGACTTACCTGGGGCTTAACACAAAGAATAAAAAGAACCGCACCAAGCTACATGATGATGACATTCCCAAGCATCAAGAATAAGAGAAGGATTTCGAATGCCCACAGAGATAAGATAGGAATCAGAATGACATCAGACTATCAGTAGCTGGAAGTGATAAGACCACAGAGAAATGGTTCCAAGGTTGCAGGAGCAAATATACACTCAAGTCAACTACCTTTGAAATGTGAGCATGAAATGAAGACAATCTCAGTCATGCAAAATTTTGAAAAATTTACCTCCCATGAACCCTGCCTCAGAAAGCTACTGAAAGAGATCTCTACCAACAAAGGAAATAAACCAAGCAAAAAAAAAAAAAGAGGTGGGGGATGAAACTCAGAAAACAGGGGTCCAACCCAAGAGAGAGGCAAAGGAAATGTCCCCGGCGATATGGAAGGGACATTCAAGGCTGCCATCTGTGCTGGGATGTGAGAGCAATACCAGTGGCAAGAGGGTGATACTCTCCAGGAAAATTACTTTACTAGGGAAAAATGAATCTGAGCGATTAGTATGGTATCTGGTACCTGTGAATTGGCCCTGGATAATTTCCATTTCTGGAAAAGTGAGGAGATGAATTAACAACAGACACACAGGAAATTATATAAAACTTAAAGGCAATTATCAACTCCCAGAAGAAGAAAAAGTTATACAGAACAGAAACGTAGTTAATGTTAGCATATTACATGGGGTGATTGTGAACACAATTTACATAGGCATAATACTAAATAACTGAACTGAACTGAATGCTAAATAATACTGATTTAATAAAAAAGGAATTATGATTAGACTAGTGAGGGGATAACTGGGGGAACTAGTATAAAAGCTAGTTTTTATCTTGGTAATATAAAGCCCACTGATAATGTTGGATACAGAAAAAAATCAAGAATTACCACTGTAGAGATACTATTAAGAAAGAAGAAGGAAAACACCACAAGGAACATCTAAGTGTTGGAAACGGTTGCGTCTAGCTGGAAGAATTGAGGTGGGCAGGATGCAGGCTGCTCTTTTTCATTATAAGTCTTTTAAAATCATTTCACTGTAAAAACTATATAAATTGACTTCTAAAAATAGCTTTTAAAACCCTACCATCTCTGGGGAGAATATTGGAAATATGCTCTATACTCTTTGTATCATTTTTTTCTCTCCCAGTGGGAAAGTCATTAAAGTATGGCTTATGTTAAAACAAAACTAATTTTTTTAGCGGGTAAAAAAATGGATCTGGGATTTGAACCCAGAACTCTGACTCTCTTTGGGGATGGGGCTAGTATCTAAGAATGGGGGAGACAAAACTTGGACCAGCAAGACATGTAGGACTTGGAACAGCAGAAGGACTGGAGAAGGGAATTCCCAGCTGGGAAAAGACACCAAATATTTGGCTCAAAGCAAGAAACCCACACAGAGATTTTGGTTTGAAGCTTTGGAAAACATTTGTTTTTGTTCCTCGTAAAAAGTGGATGACGAACCAAATTATTTGAAATGAGATTTTAACAAGAAAAAAAACTAATAACATTTCATTAGCATTCTCTTACCAGACTGCTATTAACAAGTCCAAGAGTGATTTTGAAGTTCTTTATCATCTCCAGTGAAAACCACCAACACCCGGAGAGAGTTTGGAGTTTATTTGTTTGCTATTTGCTTTTTTTCTCCAACATTCTTTCTTCTTCTTCTAAGTGCTTTTCTTATTTTGCATTTTTGCAACCATGTCCAGAGTGCTTTCAGAACTTATGATTGTATTTAAAAGGCACTTAAAGCAAGTGTGGGCAGACTGAATGGACATAGGCATTTGAACTTGATTTGAATTCCAGATACAGGCTCATTAGCTGTGTGCTCTTGAGCAACTGACTTACCCACTCTGGGTTCCAGTATTCCCTGAACAACCGGGTCAGGATGCCCATGCCTTCATATTAAACAATAGGAATAAGGGATCAAGTTGGCCCTCAGCAAACAAAAATCATTCTTTCTTTCCCTCAACCACATACAGAAAAGTACCCAAATGTTAAGGACTTAAATAACCCTTATCCTAATTTCATCCTGGCAGAATTTCTTACATTCACCTATACTTTAAGAACTTCTGGGAAATCTTTGTCAAAAATGATCTCACAGACATCACAGACTGAGGGCAAGAGTTTCTCAGAGAGCCCCAGCATTCAGTGGCCGTGCCCTGGCCTGGGATCTGTGGTAGAACGAGGTCCAATTCGCTATTATGCCTTCAGGCTCCAGCTCATCCAAGTCCTGGAAAAGAAAGACAGCCAGTTGCAATGCAGAAGGCAGGTCCAAGGAAAAGCAGCGCAGTGTACAAATACGATGGAAACAGACCGCAGGTCCGGGAATCCAAATATCCAGGCTAATTCTAGTCCATTCTTTCCTGTGCAACCTTAAGCAAATACTCCAACCTTTCTGGGCCTTGGTCTCCTCGTTTGGCAAAAGAGAGTTATAACTCCTGCTTTGTCAGCCTTGCTGATTTGGGTTGAGAGTCTACAAGAGGAAGGGCTTCTGTGATAGCCTGGTTGGTAAAGAATCTGCCTGTGCAATGCAGGAGACCCTGGTTCGATTGCTGGGTCAGGAAGATCCCCTGGAGAAGGGATAGGTTACCTACTCCAGTATTCTTGGACTTCCCTTGTGGCTCAGCTGGGAAAGAATCCGCCTGCAATGTGGGAGACCTGGTTTCGATCTCTGGGGTGGGAAGATCCCCTGGAGAAGGGAAAGGTTACCCACTCCAATATTCTGTCCTGGAGAATTCCATGGATGGTATAGTCCATGGGGTCACAAAGAGCAGGACATGACTGAATGACTTTCACTTTCTTTCTACAAGAGGAGAGTGGAGCTGGGAGACATATCTGTGTGTTTTTACCCCCAGAATTTCTGCTTTTCTCTTTTACCCTGGCTGATGCTTGGGCAGGAGTCAGGGGGACAGGATCCAAGCCTCAGGCTTTCTGGATTCTGAGTCCCAGGAAATTAGTAATAGCAGTGACTTTTGAGGCCTTGCTAAGTCCCTGTCACTATTAGAGGCATGTCACATGCATTGATTCATTTAACCGTCATACTAGTCCCAGGAGGTAGGAATTATGACACCCATTACACAGATGGAAAAACTGTTAACTGGAGAGGTGAACAAACATGCCCAAGATCACACAGCCAGTTAGTGCTTGAACCCAAGGCCAGTACTTGAACCCAAGCTTCCTGATTCCAAGAACGGCACTCACTTAACTCCATCAATATCAGCTCCACAGGCACACCCAGCCCGTCGCTCCTTTGAACCTCAAGGTGTCCTGCATTCACTCTGGACAGGGATGTGGCAGGATATGCGAGCTGGCAGGCTTGCATGGACATCATGGCCTTTTCCTCCTTTACCATTTTTCCTCTGAGTCCGAGTTCCCAGGGCTGTTGGATTGGAGGCTGTTGACTTCTCAGCACCCATCTGCCTGCCTCCTGGTCATTTAGGTCGCCCAGGTTCTCACCTGAGAAATGGGCAGCGGTGTGGACCGAGACCGAGAGCTGGGCTCAGGGCTCATGGGCCCAGTGTGCCGGCCAGCTGCGCCCCCAGACCTGCAGGACCTACAGCTGCCCACAGAACCCCTCAAGGCTCTCTCTATGTATGAGATGATAAGTTTTCATTTAATTAATAAGTATTAGAGCTTCCCTCATAGCTCAGTTGGTAAAGAACCTGCCTGCAATGCAGGAGACCCGGGTTCAATTCCTGGGTCGGGAGGAGCCCGGAGAAGGAAATGGCAACCCACTCCAGTATTCTTACCTGGAGAATCCCATGGACAGAGGAGCCTGGCAGACTACTGTCCATGGGGTCGCAAAGAGTCAGACACGACTTAGTGACTAAACCACCACCACCAAGCCCTACTATGCACTGAGCACTGTTCCAGGTGCTGGAGCACAGTCATTGCCTTGAGGTGCTGAAAGTCAGTTGTGGGAGAGACAGAAAATAAACACGTAAACACATGCTCTACTGTCAGGCAGTGATTTATATAAACAGAAACAAAGCAAGTTTAGGAGTGAGTGATCATGCAGTGACAACAGAAGTTTCATTTATTTTAAATGTTTGGTTGTACCGGGTCTTTGTTGCAGTGCATGGACTTTAACTGCAGTGAGCAGGGGCTGCTCTTTGTTGCTGTGCATGAGCTTCTCATTGTGGTGGCTTCTCTTGTGGAGCACAGGCTCCAGGTACACAGGTTTCAGTTGCTGCAGCTAGTGGGCCCTGGAGTGCGGGCACCCGGGCTTAGTTGTTCTGCAACATGTGGAAATTTTCTGGACCAGGGATCGAACCCACCTCCCCTGCATTGACAGGTGGATTCTTACCCACTGTACCACCAGGGAAGTCCCAGCAAGGAAATTTAGACAAGGGCGGGTAGTGAGCGGTAGGAAAGCCATCTCTGAGACACTGGAGCAGAAACCTAAGAGAGAAAGAGAGAGAGAGCATACAGGTATACAAATACCCAGGGAAAGCACTGCAGGCAAAGGGCAACAGCAAGTGCAAAGGTCCTGGGGCAGGGGCATGTGTGCTATGCTTGCGAGACACCCAGAAATTCAGAGGAATCACCATGGCCTGAGCAACTGGGAAAGTCACAGGGAATGTGGATGGGGTTGGGTGGGTGGCAAATGGAGGTTGGAGGTCATATAGGCCTTCTGGGCCTGGTATTATGACTCTGTACTTTGCTGTGAATGAGATGGGAAGCCATTGATGTGTTTAGAGCTGAGGAATAAAATGAGCAGATTTCAGTCTTTTAAAGATCCCTCCCATGCTATGGGGAACTGGACAGGATGGGCCAAACAGTAAGATTAAGAGTCTTAGAAACCATCATGGCAAAACTCAACAAAGGCAGAGGAACAGCAGAGATGTTTGCTTTGGACTTTGGGGGACCAGATAACCTGAGCACCAGACCTCCCTCTGCGCCTCCTCCCAGTGGGACCCCCAGACTGTCACCAACTCTCTCCAAGCCTCAGTTTCCTCACATGGCCTATGAGGACCCGCGCCCATGGCTGGCTGTCTATGCATGCAGCTAGCTCTCTGATTCTGAGCCTAAAACTTTCTAGAATCCCCACCGCAGACACATCACCCCTGAATCGAACAGCAGGTCCTGCTGGTGTGTTCCCAAGGGCACATCCTCATAAATCTGGGACTCCTGGGGAAGCAGGGGGTATCCTATTTTATGAAGACTTGCTTATTAGCTGAGAGGTGGCACTTCAGTTCAGGTCAGTTGCTCAGTCGTGTCTGACTCTTTGCAACCCCATGAATCGCAGCATGCCAGGCCTCCCTGTCCATCACCAACTCCCGGAGTTCACTCAGACTCACGTCCATCGAGTCCGTGATGCCATCCAGCCATCTCATCCTCTGTCGTCCCCTTCTCCTCCTGCCCCCAATCCCTCCCAGCATCAGAGTCTTTTCCAATGAGTCAACTCTTCTCATGAGGTGGCCAAAGTACTGGAGTTTCAGCTTCAGCATCATTCCTTCCAAAGAACACCCAAGACTGATCTCTTTCAGAATGGACTGGTTGGATCTCCTTGCAGTCCAAGGGACTCTCAAGAGTCTTCTCCAACACCACAATTCAAAAGCATCAATTCTTCGGTGCTCAGCCTTCTTCACAGTCCAACTCTCACATCCATACATGACCACAGAAAAACCATAGCCTTGACTAGACGGACCTTAGTCAGCAAAGTAATGTCTCTGCTTTTGAATATGCTGTCTAGGTTGGTCATAACTTTCCTTCCAAGGAGTAAGCGTCTTTTAATCTGCAGTGATTTTGGAGCCCAAAAATAAAGTCTGACACTGTTTCCACGGTTTCCCCATCTATTTGCCATGAAGTGATGGGACCGGATGCCATGATCTTTGTTTTCTGAATGTTGAGTTATAAGCCAACTTTTTCACTCTCCTCTTTCACTTTCATCAAGAGGCTTTTTAGTTCCTCTTCACTTTCTGCCATAAGGGTGGTGTCATCTGTATATCTGAGGTTATTGATATTTCTCCCAGCAATCTTGATTCCAGCTTGTGTTTCTTCCAGTTCAGCGTTTCTGGGGCCATGCAACTTTGCTGGCTGGGTCAGCGGTACTAAACCTCCAGGAAGAAATACCCACAGGCTACCTGGCACACTCATTGGAAAAGACCCTGATGCTGAGAAAGATTAAAGGCAAAAGAAGAAAGTGGCGAAGGATGAGATGGTTGGATGTTATCACTGACTTCAAGGGACATGAATTTGAGCAAACTCTGGGAGATGGCGAAGGACAGGGAAACCTGGCGTGCTGCTGTTCACGGGACTGCAAAGAGTCGGACACGACTGAGCAACTGAACAACAGCAGCAGCAACCTGGTACACAGGGCAAGAACTGGCTGCACATGCTGTGGGCTCCGGGGCCAAATGAAAACGCATGCCCCCTGTTCAGAACGCAGAGGGGAAGTGTGTTAAAGGGGTTCATGTAGAAAGTGTCTGCCCCTCTCTGTGGTCTCACTCTTGCCCTGTTGGTTGCCGATGCAGGATCACTCCCTTGCGCTCACAGGGACACTGGCAGGTGTCCCGCCGACACCACACGGTGATTTGGCTGCAAGTGCACAGCCCACCAGCTGCCAGCTGTTCAGCTCCCCCTTCTGCCAGCCACCAGGCCTAACCAGCGACGGGGAGGTCGAATCAGTCAGTCACCTTCTGCTCCTCCTTGGGACAAATGGGCGATTCCCAAGGGTGTTGCAGTCCCTGCTGGGATGTGCTGGGTCCCAGATCCAGGTGGACAAGAGGCTCGCCCCTCCCGAATTGCCCGCTGAACACGTGCCCCACCTTCAGATGCCCTGGGGCCTTCCCTGTCCTCCACCGGGGCACCCAGGCCCCTGCCAGATGGTGGGCAGCAGTGGTCACTGGGTAGGGGCAGAGGGGGAGGCTGGGTGGGTCCTGGTCACCAAAGAGGAGGGGAATCAGGCAGCCAGAAACCATTGCTGGGAGGCAGCCGGAGGCAGGTCCAAGCCGCCAGTTCATAAGACATCGCTTAGGAAATGTAAGCACGATGATAAAATTCCCAAGGACTTTGAGAGGGGGATGTCAGCCTTACACCCCCAGCTTGGGACCCATCTGAGAGTGGGTCCTTGTGTGATGGCACTCGTCACAGACCCATGAAGCCCATGAAGCCAGTCCAGCATGAGGAAGATGAAATCAGAATGGCCCCTGCAGCTACAGATCTGAGAGGCCCGGTCAATGGACTCCTGGTGTTGGGGTCCACTGACTCGGCCTCTCAGATCCGTTGCTCCAACCCTGGACTCTGGGCAGCTTGATTTAACCTGGAGGAGCCTTAGATCTTAACTGATAGGCACTTTAAGAGAGTTCAGGAAGATTTGCAAGGCACCTCCCTAGACCGTGAAGTTTCCAGCTCAGCCCCCCATCTCTCCTATCTCTCCTTGTCTCCTTGAAACCACTTCCCCAGTCCCGCCCCAAAGTGGAGGAAAAACTGGGTATTCCAGTCAAGTGTCTAAGTTCCCGAGGGTTCACCGGAAGCTGCTTTGTGATCTTGGACGGGTCACCTGACATGTGCAGACCACAGCTGACCCTTCTGGGAAAAAAGGAGTAAAAGGCAATCTTTTCTTTAAAGGTCCTGGGGTGGATGAAATGAAATAACACGTGTTAGGCACCTGGCAGAGTCTGGCTCAGAGTAAGCGCTCCTTTAGGGGATGTGGCCGGCGCTTGCTTTTCCACCCTTAGCCCTACTGAGCACTGGCCGGGAAAAAAACCTACCAAACCATAGCCTGCCCTCCACTCACAGGAGGAAAGATGTTGACAGATGTGCTTGGTGCAAGACTTGAAGCATGAATAAAGTGAGAGGAGGGGCTTTTGTTAATACCTCCAAGGGAGCAGAGGTGCCTCAATAATGAGGTAATTGAGGGGCGAGTATCTTCACTCTTTGGACACATAGTCCCTTCCCTCCAGGCACACACCCAGCACTCACACAACCCCAAGAGTGAGTGCTTCCCCAAATTTTGCACTCTGAGCTCCTGACTTAACTTCCAGGTTGGAATCTGGTCTGGCCACGTGGCCTTGGGCAAGTAACGTCACTTCTCTGGACAGCAGTGTGCTTTTCTGTGCAATCAGTTGAGTTCAGTCGCTCAGTCGTGTCCAACACTTTGCAACCCTATGGACTGCAGCACGCCAGGCCTCCCAGTCCATCACCAACTCCCTGCGTTTACTCAAACTCATGTCCATTGAGTCAGGGATGCCATACAACCATCTCATCCTCTGTCGTCCCCTTCTCCTCCTGCCTTCAATCTTTCCCAGCATCAGGGTCTTTTCAAATGAGTCAGTTCTTCCCATCCGGTGGCCAAAGTATTGGAGTTTCAGCTTCAGCATTATTATTGTGTGCAATAGTAATCCTATGTATGTCCTCGGCTCTTGTGAGGATTAAATGGGACTGTGCAGGGCGGCCGTTGGGCTTAGAGTCTGTGCACCCATGCCTGCGCAATGCCAGGCAATCCCCTGCCTTCGCTGGCATCCAGGCTTCAGTTTGCTAAGCTGTGGAATGAATTCGGGGCAGGTCCGAGAGAATGGCTGAGCTCCGGAGAGCGGAGAGCGGGAGCACACGCCGGGGGGCGGGGTCTCACAGCTGGCTCACAGCTGGGCCTCCAGGAGCCAGGCCGGTGCCAGAGGGAGGAGGGGGCCAACGGAACTGTGAGCCTCGGTAGCCTTCGGGGGTGTGTGGGGTGGGGGGCGGACTCTGCGTCACAGCTGAGGCCCAGCTCCTAAGGTCGCCAGCAGTTCTGGGACTCCAGGGTGGGAGCTGGGGGGAGGCTCGGAGGCTCATATCTGAATAAGCTCTCGAGGAAAGGAAACTACAGCGGGGCTGGGGCTTACCTCTCCGCCTGCCAGGTTGCGAAGCTCCTAATGTGGGGGTCGGGAGGCAGGGTCGAGATGAAAAGCAGCTCTTCAGGGTTACCCTGATCCAAGCCACCATCATGTTCCCTCTGACTGGGAGGGCGGTCCCTCCTCTTCCACCTTCCCAGTTCAACTACGTCTCTGAGCTTCTGAAAATGCAAAGGGGACCCTGGAGGCCACTTCCGGCCTCCGCCCAGCCTCCGGGCCTTTGCACTTGGCTGCCCCTCTTCACAGGAGATTCTTCTCTTGGCTCCTCTTTGAATTCCAGCTCCTCCTCACCTTTTGGGTTTCAAGTCACAGGTGGCCTCCGCAAAGAGGTCCACCTTGACTGCTTCCATTATGCTCCTCATCACGGCCCCGTCATCGACTCCCTTCCAGGCCTTCATCTCTAACTGCAGTTGGTATTTGTTTGTTACGGGTCGGCCTTTTCCACCACTGAGTGGATCAGTGAAGGGACACCAGACCCACACTTTCTGCCTACGACCTTTGCCAAATAGCAGGACCCCTTCAAGCCTCCACTTTCTCATCTGTCAGTGAGGACATAATTCCATTGGTGAAAACATCGCATCTCTAAGGCGATGTCCAGAACGGTTTCTCCAAATCCAGCATGGACTTAGGGAGCACCAAGAATCTACAGCAAGGCCGCTGGTCAGTCTCGACTGTGGTCCTAGGGGTGGTTCTGCCAAGTGCTCTGGCCTAGGTGCCAGCCCTTCCTGGTGGCTTTGTTGGCATTCGAATGAGTTTCTTCATTCATGCTGGAGTCGGGGGGGGGTGGAAAACACTGATCTATCTGGTCTTAGGCCCCTGTGTGACCTTTGGCAAGTCACTGTATCCCTTTGTGAATTGTTTTCCTCACCTGTAATAAGGCTTAATAAGAGTGCCTGTGTCTCAGAGAGAGGATTTAAGGATTAATTCCGGGCCCACAAGTCTTCCCTGATAGGTCAGTTGTGAAAGAATCTGCCTGCAATGCAGGAGACACCGGTTCTATTCTTGGGTGGGAAAGATTTGCTGGAGAAGGGATAGGCTACCCACTCCAGAATTCTTGGGCTTTCTTTGTGGCTCAGCTGGTAAAGAATCTGCCTGCAATGCTGGAGACCTGGGTTCGATCCCTGGGTTGGGAACTTCCCCTGGAGAAGGAAAAGGCTACCCACTCCAGTATTCTGGCCTGGAGAATTCCATGGACCGTATAGTCCATGGGCTCTTCAAGAGTCAGACACAACTGACTGACTTTCACTTTCTGGATCCACAGGGGGTTCAGAATCTTCTATCCTTCCCATCACCATCCAAGGGCAAGAGCACCACACTGAGCAAAAAGGACACTCCTGCCGCTTCAGACTCACTCATTCCTCAACACCTTAGGACCACCCTCCTAGCCCTTGGGGAATCCAAGCAGGCATGTCTTTCAGTGGGCGGCCAAAGCATCTGAGGAGGCTACCAGCAAGACCGGACCAACCAGACACAGGCAGACGTGTCCTCCAGACACGTCCCAGTTCAAGTCACCCCAGCTTCCTCTGCATCAGTCTGGATGTGACTCCGTTCTGGGGACCAGAAAACTGAGGCTCAGAGAAGCGAAAAGGTAGGTGACAGCACCCAGCAAAAGCCTGCCTCCTCCAGAAGCTCTGCTCAGCTCCCACTGTCTCTGGGCTTCTACTGGAGTCACTCAACCTATGCCTCAGTTTCCTTATCTGTGAAATGGGGCTACCAGAACTGTGTGCTGTCCCAGTAGTGGGGATTCATTGGTATGATCCACATGCAGCGCTTGGAATGGTCCTTATACGTGTTAGTTTCAGTTATCTCAGGAAGGACAGGTCTGCTCCCATCTCCGGCTTGGGAGCCCAGGTGATATGATAGACCAACAGACCTGGGAGGAACGCTTTTCCTTTCACTCTTTCCAAAGTTCCACGGAGTCACTGTTGTGCCCATTTAGCAGATGTGGAGCCTGAGGCTCGGAGAATCTGAGAGGGGAGTCCCTCCGAAGTGCCCCAAATATTTACTTCCAGTAGGTGTGGGCTTGCCACTGGACGCTTCTTTGGTGGAAGAGCCCCAGCTGTCACTGGGAAATAGAAACGGGGAGGGGTCATCAGACAGAAAAGTAGGTGTCTTTTTCTAATAGCATCTCCAAACGTAGAGTTCAGCCTTCACCTCCTGGGAGTCTGGATGGTGCCCTGCTGGGGAGGCAGGGAAGCGGCCCCGCGCAGAGTAGGCTTTGAGGTCGCGCCCCACCTGCCCAAACCCAACCCGCCTCGCTCCAGGTAAACAACGCGGCACAGGCAGCCTGCAGCGCCCCGCGCGCGCGCGCACGCACAGTGCATCCGCGTTAAGCGCGGAGAACTCCAGCAGGACCACAGTCCGGTCCGTCTGTGAAACCTGCTTCCCGCGGGTGGAGGAGACAGCCCCTGCGGCCTCACTGCAGCGGATTGCGATCCAGCCACCGTTCGGCGCCGCTAGGAGCTGTAGTTTCTTGGTCTGTAAAATGGGCAGCAAAGGGGGCCGCTGCGGGGGCTGGGCTGCCCTGACCTACCCGGAGTCTCTGGTCGGGGCGATCCTTCTGCCCAGCCAGGCCCCCCGAATTAAGAGCAGGCCGTTGAATTCGTTTTTACTCCCCACAAAAACAGGTCGATAGGGCACTCCGCTGCGATGCTCTAGGTGCTGACAGGCAGGCTTTAGGGGCTGATTCTGTAGGTTCCAAGAGGGGCATTAATTTGCTATAATTCATCATCCAGAAAAGCATAAACTAGGATTTCAGCCCCCCCATGTCTAAGTCGTCAGCCCTGACTCTTGGAATCTCTAGGAAAGTGTGTACACACACACACACACACACCCCCTCTCTTTTAAGTACTCACAATCAAGGGTAACTGCCAGCAGTGCCCAGCATCTCACAGAACACTTGCTTTCATTTTATACCAAAAATATTTCAAAGAGATTGTTGCCGCATTCCTCACTTTCTATTTTCGGAAAGTCAGGTTCTGAGAGGTTAAGAAATTTGCCCAAGTTCACACAGCTAAGAAGTACTAAAACCGGGATTCCTAAGACCAGATGGTCTGACTCCAGCAGTACACTGGCTGCTGCTTCTAGAAGCACCACCTTCTCGCTTGGGGACAGGAAGGGGGGCGGCAGCTGAACGCATATTTCAGATCTTGAGCCTAGATTCTGCTGAGCACAGGCAGGGCGTGGGGTCTGATTCCAGGGAGACCCTGTGGAGGCTGAAAGCGGGTTTGGGAGAAGGAGGGTTGGGGGAGGGGTTCCGGAGGAGGAGCCCCAGGGAGGAGGAAGAAGAGCTGAAGTCACCACGGGGTTCCTGGGAGTGCCGGGTGCTGTCTTTGGCCTCCCTTTGCCATCGCGGAGAACCTCTCGCGTCCTGGAACTGACTCGGCGCACGCGCGCCGGACATTGCCCCCACCTTGTCCTTCACGCATCGGATCTCCCCCACCCGGTTCTCACCCGCTGTGCTCAGAGCCGTGTATGTCCTTCCCCTTTGGAGCCCCCTACCCCCGCCCCGTGGGCCATTCTCCTAGTGCCTTCGCTCTTCCTGAAGTCTCTTTCTGTGGGCTGGACGTCCCTCAGTACCTCATTTCTCAGAGTGTATCTCCCCCATCAGTGTCTATCAGTGGGTCTCGCCTGCCGCCTTTACGTTATAAATATCAGAGTCACCGGGGCCAAGTGACAGAACTGCAGGGACGTTCGAGGGTGGCTTAGAAGTGCTGGGGCTGTTCGCTGGGACTCTGGGTGTTGGCTGCGTGCTGTATGTGCTCGGTTGAGTATGTGTGTTGGTTTTGTGTGCACACAGTGTGCAGAGTCTGTTAGTTTTGCGTGGTTGGGTGTCTGCGTGGGTTGGTTGTGAGTGTTGCATGTGTTTGGGAAGTCCTGTTTGGGTGTATGTATCTGTTGACTGTGTGGGTCCGTGTGCTGGGTGTGCATGGTTGGGGACTTGAGCGAGTTGTCTGTGTGATGAAGGTTGATCTGAAGTGTGTTGGGTGTCAGCGTTCGTTGTAACATGTCTTGCATGGGTCAGTTCTGTGTGTGTTAGAGGTGTGCTGTGCTGTGTGTCTGAGGGTGTGCTTGCGCGTATGCTTGCGCGCGTGCGCGCGCGCGCGCAGGCGCTGTCTATCGCTGAGGGCGCCTAGCCGGGCGTCAGGCACCAACCAGCGCTGCCAGAGCAGGGGGCTGTGGACCCCCGGGGCCGCGGGAGGGCGCTGCGGAGGAGGCCGGCCGAGGTGATGAGAGGGTCGCCGAAGGCGTGGAGCAGGGGTGCGACCGTGGGAGCTGAGTGAAGCGCCAAGAAATCCCAGAGTCTGGAGTGGGGAGCACGCCGGGGTGCCCTGGAGGATGGACCAGGGGCAGAGGGAAGGTTAAGGTGTTTCCCCGGGCGGCCAGCGGCGGGGCTGGGGAAGTGTCCCAGCCCGGCCGCGGTGTGAGCGGCTGAGAGGGGCGGGGACGGAGCCGGGGAGGCCGCACGGCCCCGGGGGCTCGGCCAGGCCGGCGCCAGCCGCCAAGTTGAAAGGCGGCCGCGCCTCTCCTTGCTGCTTCCCATTGCGCCCCCCGAGGGCTCCAGGCGGGGCGCCTGCCGATGCCGGGTCGGCCTCTCCTCCGCTCCGGGGGTCACTCAGGCGCCGTGGTCGGTGCGCGGCCCAGCCTCATGGGCTGTAGGACTCGCACTCGAGGCTCCGGCCTCGTGCTTCGTAAATGTCTTCACTGAGTCTCCTGCGCTAGCTGGGCCTTCGGCCGCGGGTCAGAGAGCGGAGAAGGAACTCTCGCACCAGGCGCTCTTAGCGCGCGCTCTCCAGCTCCTCTCCAGCCTCGCAGAGTCCCTGACCGCCCAGACCCCGCCGACCTGCAACCAGAGCTAGGAGCGTCCCAGGTCTCCTGCCGCCCCGTAATCTCAGTTCGCTGGCTTCCACGCCACAGGCTTTGGTCTCGGCAGAGCGGTCAGAAGCGGAGTTTTTGCTGACCGAGACTTATGTCCCCTCCCCAACACAACGAAAACGCCTTCACAGACATTGTGCAGGGCAGGTGAGGTGTCCCTCCTGATCCCCAAGGGTCAGGGCTAGGAGTTAAATTCGGAGAGCTAGGGCCCGAGTTCTGAGGGGCGGGTTTTCCCAAACCCAAATTGCTGGCCGGCACTGTGGGACCCTCAACGAAAGGGAGCCGGGCAGTACCGGAAAAGCGTGGATCCCCGAATGGCATCTGTGTTCCGAATCCCTGTTCTCCCCTTTATTGGCTGTGTGACCTTGGGAAAACAGCGTAACCTCTCTGGATCCTTGTTTTAAAAAAAAAAAAATCTAAATTTGTTGGGAAGCGTGGGGAAGGTGGTGCGCTCCGGAACTTCAGCACACAGTAGGCTGCGTTAAGCGCTGGCTCCTCCTCCATCACAACCTCTAAACGAGGTAGGTGGTGACTCCGTTGTGATTGATCCCAAGTTTCCTGCCGGGGAAGGAAATTGATCCATAGAGGACCGGATGCGGGAACCCCAGCCCACTCCGTCCTCACTTGATAAACAAGCAACCGCGTTCCAAGGGCTGAGCTGGACTGGAGGCAGTGGCCCCGCCTCGCCTTGATTTCCCGCCAGACCCGGCAGAATCAGGTCCTCACCCCAGAGCAGAGCACTCTCCTGATCCAGCAACCATTTATTGAGCACCTTATGTGTGCACGCCCTATCGAGGGAGGAAATCCAGAAACAAAAAAGCTGTGCAAAGAAGGGGCTGAACGAAAGAAAACAAAAATGGGGAAACAGGGGACATAGGAAAGAAAGGAAACAGAGACCCAAGGCCCACAGCGGGGCTGCGGCGCGCGCGCAGGCGAGCGCGGGCGAGGGTCGCAGGGCGGCGGTCGGTTCTAAATAAGCAGAGGCTCTGAGTGGGGGAAGGGGGCGCGCCCGCCTCGCCTGCAGCTACCGCCAGGCTGGAGCCTCTGCGCGTCTGCCGAGCTCGAGCCGTTGCTCATTACTGCAATTATGTAGCTCTAGTTTGCCTCGACCCTAAATTGCCAAGTTTCGAGGAGCCAGGAGGCCGGTGAGCTCGGGCCGCGGGAAACACCCGATCCCGACCTGCCATTCCCCCCTCCCACACGCATGGAAAACATTCCGGTGTGGCCGACGTGCCGTGAGCTGAGAAGATTCAGATCTGCTCGGCATAACCGGGGCGCCCCCCGCGCAGGGGCTTGTTGGCACGTCCCCAAAATCCCGGGGACAAGGAAAGGATTTCTAGGCCCATTTTGCAGATGAGGAAACTGAGGAATAGAGTGATCTTCCTTACGCAGAGTCAGGTAGCTGGCATCAACCAATGGGTTTCTCTGACTTCAAGTTCAGTACAAACCCCCAATATAGGAGAGTGGCCTGGGGAGTTTCAGAAAGGAACTCAGATTTGTGGAAGCCCGGGTGTCCCGCGAGGTCACTCGGGATGCTGAGTTTATACGGGAGGGTAAACATTTTTTCCGTGTCTGCAAGAAACAGTGATGTAACTAAGAGCTTTTAAGGGGCCGCGTGGGCGCCGGAGTCTGAGACATTTTTAAATATCACTACCCTCTCTTGGGGATGAAGAGGACCAATTCGGGCCATGCTTGTTAACCCAGAGGCCGGGACCACCTCCCTCGCTCCCCCACCACACACACACACTGCCTGATCATTGGAACTTTCTTTTCTTAGGGAAGGGAGTGGTGACAAGTTCAGACGGTAGCCCCAGCCGCTGGACACAGTCTTTGTCAGAGCTACGTAGATCGTAGATCGAAGGATCCAAGATGCAGGATACCTTGGAACTCGCCGGCACCAGCTGACAGCCTGCCCTGGTTGCATGCGAACCACCCAGAACTCTTGGCATTCCGAGGCCAACCTCCCCTGGGGCTAGAAACCGCGTAGTGCACCCCAGGTTTCCTCCTCACACCACAGCCGGTCTCTTATCTGCAGAGACGTCTACCCTCCGCGTGTGCAACGTCAGGCACTTCGGGTTCTGACAGCCCTTGGTCTCCTGGCTTCCTCCTAGCGAAGGCTGCCCGGGGCTGCCTTGTTCTGGAACTTGGACAGAGGTGGAGGTGAGTGGGGGAGCCCTGATCTGGTGAGAATTAAGTCAGGGCCCCCAGCTCAAAGAACAAAGCGGCTCCTGGAACATAGTAGGCTTTATTTACTAGAGATCCTTTTCTGCCTTCAACATGCTAGCAAAATTGCCCCCGGAAGGCTAAACTTGGCGCTTGTTCAAATATATTCTCCTGGTAGCCTGAATATAACCTACTATATAAAAGACAAACCCAGTTGGTAGGCAAGGCTCATGCGAAGGACACCCCAAGGCGCTTAGTGTATGGTTGCCCTGCGTTTTCAGCAAACAATTTTTAAAGAGGTCGCAATAGGGAAGGCATTCACATTCTGGCAGCCTCAAAATTAGCTCCTCAAACCACGCTCTACACAGGCGTCTACACTGGCGACAGCAGCGGGGTGATTTAAGAGAAGGGAAGCGATGCCTCTCCATCCCCCACCTGGCCTCCTGTGGGAAAAACAGGTTTGCGGGGGTGGGAATTGTCTGGATTAGCTGTCTGCAGTCATCAAACCATTTGGGTGATTCTCTTTGTTTTCATAGACGGGTTAAAGGGGGAGAAAAAAGAAAAGAGTTGGTTATGGGTCACCTGAACAAGTGTCGATTTCAGCTTAAAGTGAATTGGAAAATTGAGCCTAATTATCCAAGGTAATTGCTTCAATTCTCCACTTGACTTTGCTAAGGCAGACCTGTCCTGTGTGTTCAAAAAGACACCCTCCTCTGTCCCTGAATATTGTTGTCACCTTTGAAAAGTTGCTGGCACCAAACTACTACCAAACTGAAAAGCAACCGTACATGTGAAGAGATGGCAAGGAACAAAATTAAAAGACTAAACGAATGAGGAGATATCTTGTAGCTTAAAATTAATTTATTTAACAAATATAGCTATAATATAAATGATAATAAAATTTCAAATATACAGTATATTACAACAATCCCTTCCAAAGGGAATCTTGAGAGCCACCCAAATGTACTGTTAAATAGAAACAGAAGTTTTTAATTTTTATTTTACAGTTTCTTTCTGGTACTGGTAAGAGAGAGGTCCCTTCAACCTACCTTTGTCATCTGTGTATCACTCCCCCACCCCCAAAAAAGCAAATGTTTTATTGTTGAAGTTCTTTTAAAGTTTTCTGGTGGCAAGACCAAGGATCTGCCTCTCCTGCAAAGTTCTTCTTTCTCCCCAACTGTTCTCTCATTTCCAAAATCTTCAAACATGAATTTTCTCTGTGCTTTTTCCTGCCAGGTGTTAGGACAGGCGGCATAGCCTCTAGATCTGGTCCAACCACTAACTCTGCTGGGGACTGTGGATACCTTTGGAAACCTCTCTGGCCTCAGTTCCCCCATCTGTATCTCAAAGGGATAGATCTAGCTTCTAGAAGAGTGTCATGGGACCCTCCCAGCCACTTTGGGGGAGGGAATCAGACTTCAGAGAGTGAACTCCAGTAGCAACGGAGAACAAACCAGAGCAGTGTGGGGGTTAAAGAGAAGGTGCCAGGGGGTGCCGAACAGGGGAGCACTTCGTGGGAAGGCTCCTGCTGCTTGCTGGAGGGGTCGGCTGGCACCCTAGGTAGGCAACCCTGGGCCTTCTATGTCAGGTGGTACATGCTGTAGCCGACGTGGGCTGTGTAGAGTCCCACGGGCGCCACCGGCAGCGCGGCGCGCTGAAAAGGGCCAGAGGCCCCGTAGAGCGAAGCGCCCGCGGCGGCTGCCACGGCGGCCGGGCCTCCGAGTGGGAAGGAGAGGCCGAAGGCTGCAGGGGGCAACATGGGTTTAGCGGCCATCTTCAGCTTCTCCAGCTCGGCCTCCTGCAGTCTCTTGGCCTTGGCGCGGCGGTTCTGAAACCAGATCTTCACCTGCGTCTCGGTGAGGCTGAGCGAGCTGGAGAATTCGGCGCGCTCGGCGATGGACAGGTACTGCTTCTGGCGGAATTTGCGCTCCAGCGCCAGCAGCTGGGCGGTGGTGAAGGGCGTCCGCGGCTTGCGGTTGGTCTTGTGCTTGCGCAGGGTGCAGGCCGGAGGGCTCAGCCGCCCTGAGGGGCCGAGAGAGAGAGAAATGCGGAGGGTTAAGAAAGTGGCGCGCCATCCGCCCCGAAGTGGGAATAATAATCAGTAACAACGCCCGCTATTCATTTGCGTCGAGCACCTCGGCGCCAGGCGCCCTCCTGGAGAGGCACTTGGAAAATGTCTTCTCCAGCTCCCACCGCCGGCCCACAGGGTAGACGTTCTTGCCTACCTTTGCAAATGAGGAAACGAAGCTTCCAGGTAAAGCTCAGCCGTGTTCAAAGCCCGATATAACTGGGAAGAGGCAAACAGCCCTTAAATCTAAGTGGCTGCTTAGGAAGGCCTCCTCCCACCACCACTCACGTTGGGATGGGTGTATATTAACAGGACGGTGAAATGCGCAGAAAGAGGCCCTGCACCCGAGATCATATTTAATTTTAGGCGTTGGCTAAACATTTATCATCTGTGCCCACCAAGTGCTCAGCGCCTGGGGTTAGGCCATTCTGTGGCTGAAAATCCAGATCTCCCAATCCCACACTCTTTCTCTTATAACAGTGGGGGTCCATGGGGTCACAAAGAGTCGGGCAGGACTTGGTGACTATTCTAAGCTCTGGCCTGGCTGACCACGAATGTCACACCATGGCCGAATCTCAAATATAAAAATGTGCCACAGTCGGGCTTGCTTTCAATGGGGCTTCTTCTTCTAATTATTTCAATTGTGTTCTAGGCCTGTTCCACGCCAGCTCCTTGGCCTCTGGTCTCTCTCGTATGCGTGCGTGTTAAGGGCAGAATGCAATGGCTTCTCCTCGACCAGCGCTCCAGTCCAGAGATCAACGCTGCTGGTGCCCAGCTGCCTTTTTACTTATGGCTTCAAAATATACCCTCAAGGATGGGCGGTGAGTTAACACCTTGGCAGAGGGCTCATGCAGCCCGGGACAGGGTCGGCTGGGCGAGTCAACGCCTGCCACACCCAGCAGCTGCCGCCTGGTTAAAAACGTGGAACACAATTATTCCCAGGACAACAGAGATCACCCCGACTTTGGGTCAGAACCCAGGCCTGAAAAGAATTCTTAAGTCCTGGAAGGGACGCTTTCCTATGCAGCAGCTTCACTGGGGGAGAAATGAATTCAAATCTAGAGAATGTTTTCACCAGGCGGGTTTTGCCTAATTATGCAATTTTCTTTTGGAATGCTTAAAAAAAAATCCTCTGGGCTCTCAGGTCACCAGGATGTGAGTCAAATGAAAACTGGTGTTAACATCCCCCCTTCTTCCCTGGTCGAGACCATTGGGAGTCCGGGGAAGCAGTTGGCCCCCGACTCGCTTTCCGCCGGGCCACCCGAGGGGCAGGCGCCGAGGGAAACGTCACACCCTTCGGCAGTTAACAGCCCAGCGCTAGGCCACCTTCTCCGGCCATTAGGCCCAGGGAGGGGCTGGCCTTTCAAAGACGTTTAATCCCCGATAAAAATCATTCCTCAGCATCACGCCATTGAATTCGGGTTGCTATTATGCCGCACCAAATAATCGGAGGAAACGAGGAAAACTTGGGAATTTCCCGTGCTCCTGAAATATCTCCGAGTGTGTTCGCTGGGCAGAGAAGCCTGGGGGCCGCAAGGCCTCAGAACGACCCCGAAGGGGCCTTTGGCGGATGGAGTCCGCTTCCACCACCCAGCCCGAGACTTTGGGAGCTCCCGATCCTGTTGGAGGGGGGCGCCTCCCACTAATTGACGGTGCCCCGCCCCTCCACTGGAACCTGAGCGCTTCGTCTCCTCCCGCTAAATGATCCATCCACCCTGAGCACCAAGTATCTACCTGAAACACGAAGGGGGCGTGGGAGGGGGGAATTTGGCAAGAGCTTCCAAAACACAGTGGGCAAAGAAATACTCTGGTGGGTGGATGTGGAGAAGGGGAGGGGGGCGCACTAGGCTTCTACGATGAGAAAGTGAAACTCTACTCTGGAAAGATGTCCCGCACTCTTCGAACCCACCCGCTGGGGTAACGGCGAAGTAACAGGGCTTAGGGTCTGACAGAGGAGCCAGCCGAAACTCCTGGGGTCGTTTGGTGGGGGACCGAGAAGAAGGTGCCCAGACACTAGTGTCCTACAAGTGAACTCCTTCCCGCAGCGTCGCCTGGACAAGGCGAGGAGCCCGAGAAGGTGGACCGAGAGCTGGACCTGGGCCAGGCCTCGAACCCTCTTCCTGGGTGGGAGTGGGGAGAGGGGTCGACGCCCCCCGCCCCGTGCTCCCCGACCACCCATCAGCAGCACCGGCTCCAGGTACCCGGCCGCAGGTACGCAGACGCCGGAGACAAACAGGCGCCGGAGCGCGGCCTGGCGCCCTCGGGTCCCACACCCCCGCCGGCCCCTCCCCGCCGCCTGGGTTCTGGCTACTCACTGGCCGGGGGCGGGGAGAAGCGGGGATTCTGCATCCACGGGGTCCTCTCGGGTTTCTCGGGGCTCTCGGCTTTGACGAGCGCATCTTCTGGCAGTTTGAGGAGTCCTCCCACCGAGAAATGGCCGAGCGGCCGCGGCGAGGACGGCGCATCCGGGGCGCCCAACGACCCGGGCCGGGCACCTAGAGGCTGCGCGGAGCCGCCCGCCGCCTGTGCGCCCTCGGAGGCCGCCAGGACGCTGTCCTTCGCCCCGGGCTTCCTGTGATCGGCCATGAGTGCCTCCACGCTGAAGGGCAGGAGCGAAGGGGACACTTTGGGCTTGGCCCCCTCCTCGTCCGCGCCCATGGCGGCCGCCGTGGCCGCAGTGGTGCTGGGGGTCTGGCCCCCGCCGCCCCCCGCCGGCTTGCCGAAGGCGGAGTCCTCCACTTTGACACCGAGTGGCAAAGAAGTCATGTCAGCAGCCGGGGCCATGCAGAGCCGGGCCCCCCCTCCAGCCGCAGCTCGGGCCAGCCGCCGGGCATGAGCTTCGGGCGTGCTGGGAGCGCGGTCGGCCTCTGGGAGCGTCCGGGGCCCTGGCCGGGCGGGCTCTATCGCGCGCGCCTCCCTCCCCTCCCCAGAAGGCCAGCTCCGGCGCTCCGGGCCTGGTTATCCGCTGGCGCCGCCGCGCAGGCGGAGTTCTCGGGCTCACCAGCCGGCTCCGGGTCGGGCCGCCGCTCCCCAGAGAACTTGTTAATAAGGCGAGGCCAGCGCGGCGGCGGCCAATCAGCGCGCGAGGGGGAGGGTCCGGCGCGATCCATTGGGCCCCGCTCGGGCGGACTTGCCCCGAGGCGCGCTGGGCCTCGGGGCGCGTGGGGCTGGGCCCGGGCCCCAGGAGGGCAGAGGAGGGGGGAGTGGGCGCCGGGAAAACTTTTAGCCGAGCGACAGCCCGTGCCGCCTGTCCCTGTGTGGGTCCCCCTGGGTCTCTTATTTTTCTGTGTTCCTGGGGGACGTCCCCTTGTGCTCTATGCTTCTCTTCTGTTCTACCCCCTTCCTCTCTTTCCCTTATCGCCCTTCTTTCCAGCTTCTCCCTTTTTTCCCTCTGTTCCTTTCCTGTTTCTCTCTCCTACCTCCCCCTTACCTTTCTGTTGTGCCAGTTGCTTGTGTGTGTTTCTCCCTGGGTAGTGGAGGATGGTTCCCCTCTTTACCACGATAATTGGAGTTGCAGTCATTTCTTGTATATTATTTTTATAGCTTAAAAAAAAAAAAACCTGCAGGCTTATTTATTATAGTAGAAAGACATAACATTAATTTATTCTGTAAACACCTTCATTTTCTTCTGTTTCAATCTTCAAAACTTTACCTCTGCGTAAAAGTGGGTCTTTGTCTTCGAAGTGCTGGACTGAAGTTTGCCTAAGAAGCCACTTTCGCGTGGTGCTACGGATGTTAAGAATAAGAATGCATTATGTTATCTGGAATGCATAATCGAGTTTCTCGCTGTGAACTTTAGGGGCGGGGGTGGGGTGGGATTACAACACCTATACTGGCTACCGGCTGGGGGAAGGAGCCGGTCATTTTGATAAAGAACTTACTGAATATAAAACCAACAGAAACGACCCCAAAACACTGACCTGGCCTTAATGTGACCTCGATCGCGTGTCCGCAGAAACAATGATAATTGTCCATCTCTGGATCTGATCTTGGGGGTTAGGGAGGTGTGGGGGTACATTTGGGAGAGAGGGCGAAGAAATGAGGACACTTCCAGGGTGGATCCTCCACGCTGGGTATGAGAAGTTTTATGTTGCCAATTTCGGCGGAAACGTGATTTTTATTTTTGCTGTTTAAAAAAGAGGGGAACATGAGTTGGGGGGGCGGTGTGCGGAGACGTAAGATCTACGCAAACTCGGATCGTGGATCCGCGGTTTTCTGCGCCTCTTCTTTATGGCCTCTTATCCGGGGGCCCAGGCCGGCGGCTCCCCGGGAGCTGGCGGCGGTGATTGGCGGCTCACCGGCACCGGCCATTGATGGCTGCGGGGTTCTAATCTCCAGGAAACACAAGGGGCTGCTGTGGCCATTTAGGGGTAATTATCCGACCGCAGAGGGACAGCGAATTCCCTCGCCTTTAACTGGGCGCAGTAAAAGCTGTAGATTAGGGGCGTCCAGATTAAGGAAAATGAATTACTAGCGCGGGAACTTTATTACCTGGACGGCGTCTGGGGTCTGGCGGGAGGGGTCGGGATGCGAACGCCGGGGAGATTGGCAGCCTCGCAGATGTCCGCAGGCTCCACGAAGTTTAAGACCTGGGGCGGGTTAGGGAATATCCTCTCGTCTGTGCAGTTCTCGCCGCCTCTGCAGACCTCCTGCACTCCCAAGCCCTGGGAAGGGTTTAGGGCCTCCAGCTCGCTTCTGGCCCAGCTGGAGGCGCGGCGCACCGATGTGGCCTTTCTAAAGACAGGGGACCCTGGGGAGACAGGAGAATAGAGTCCTTCTTCCAGGCCGGGAAACCTAGGCCCCGGAGGTTTGCTTGAGGGTTCAAGGATAAAAGGCCATATACTCCCACCTTTAGAATTATAGGAACTGACCCTCAGCGAGGCTCCCAGTCGGGATAACCAACTTCTATCACCCCCATTTTCAATTAAACTCTCCCTGGGACAGGCACGCGGAATCTTTTTTCTGCACTAGGATTCAAGAAGGAGAGACAACCGAGGCCCTTAGGCTGTTTAGGTCAATCTTTTCAAATTAATCAGTGCGACTTTCTTTTGGGACTTTTGTTCCTCCCTCCCTCGGCTCCCATCTCAAAAAGTTTGGCTTCCAGATCACTTTGAGAATCTGCTATATCTCAGAACTTTCTCACTAGAAAATGCACCCCAGCAAAAACAACTTCAAAGGAGTACCCCTTGGAGTCCGCCAGATAAGGCCACCACCACCACCACCCCTGCTTTAGGGCTTTAGGGCGGAGCTGGGGCTCGAACCCCGAAAGTGCAGGCGCGAGGCACAGAGGGGGGCTCAAAGCTGTGTCCAGCCGGCGCAGCCAGTCCAGGTCAGGCCGCGGGCCGGACGGCCGGGCGGCGGGGAGAAGGGCCGCATCGCTAATTGCGGGGATAAACAATCTGTCACGATCCCTCAGCGCGCCTAATAAGGCAGACGAGGATGTTGTTTTTAGGCGCCAGCGGCGGCCCGATCAAAGGCAGCAGCCGGCGCAGGGGCCCTTGAAGTCGCGCGCCCCCGCCTCCTGGGAGCAAACCGCCTGCGCCCGCAGCCCAGGGCCCGGCTGCCGGCCCCTGGGTTTCGCGAGCCCGACCCGAACCCCATGGCCTCTTTTTTTCGGTTCGGCCTGGGTTCGTGTCTCCTCTGGCTCGGAAACGGCGGGAAGAATGTCTGCGGAGGAAAAGGGGTGCAGAGCCGTGGATTCCATGTGGAATCCGTGCTCGGAATCGCGCCGGGATCTTCCACCGATCCGTCCCTGGGCTGCGGGGTAGGGGGAAACGATGCCCACAGTCTCAGAGAAGGGACTTTGAGGAAAGGAACAAAATATCTGTCTCCCGGGGCGTGTGGTTTCCGACGAAGGAAGGACACACGTTTGGGGTTAGCGACAGAGCGCCTTCTGTGCGTTGATTTTTTGTTTGGGCCTTTTCGGATTTCCCGGTTGGCGGTTTGCAAGAGCTGACAGGGCAGGGGGCTGCGCCTGTTATCTCGCCGCCAGCACTAGCCCCCAGGCGCTTCTACCGCCGGCATTTCTCGGCGTGGCCGCGGCAGCCCAGAAAGCCGGGCTGTAATTCATGCCTGGCAAGGGCAGGGCTGGCTCGCCGCAGATAAAGCTCGGGGACTGGCGTTCGGCTTCCATGCTGTCGTACTCCGCTCCCCTCCCCTCCAGCCTCGCTCCTTCTCCCCTTATTCCCAGGCATCTTAAAACACTCCGCGCGCCCCAGCTGGGAGCACCTCCGCGTTTCGGATCCTAAAGACAGATTGTCCTGCAGCCACTCTCTGGGCAACTGGTGGTGGTGGTGTTCTTCCCCTTTCTCTCCTTCAATAACCGCCCCCCCGCCTATTTTATAGGACTGTGTGGCGACCGAGGAAAAGTGTTCTTAGCACTCCCCCCGCCCCGCCTCCTCGTGGGCAAAGATTCCTTTGACGAGGCATCCCGTTTTAGAGACCGCCTTCTTTATCTGGGTGTTGGCGCGGCGGGTTCGAAGAGCCCGCAGCAAGATCCCACACTTCTGGCACCCGTTGTCACCTCCGTCGGGTTTTTGTTTACTCCCCTCCCCCGTTTCCCAATGCATTTTGTGGCCTCGACCCAGGAGTCCCGCGTGCATTTTTTAAAAATGTGCAGCTCAGTGGGATCCCCCGGCAATTAGCAAGCCCCAAACAGTCCTCTTTAATAGAATGAATGTGCTATGAAAACCGATTACCCGGAACGATTTATTTTGGTGGGAATTCACCAGTCTTCAGGAGGGCGATGGAGGGGGACGAGGGGGACGGTATTTTGTCATGGGGATGGAGGCGGGTTGACAAGTAGACAGAAAGCACGACCAGGGGATCCCCCAACCTGCGGAGGGGGGCCTCTCAACCCCAGTTCTCCTTCCTGTTGGCCTCCGTCTCCTAGAAATGAGCGGCTGGGAGTCAGAGGTTTGGGAAACTGGGAGTCACTGATGGAACCCTTTGGGAAGAGTTCACAGCTTTCCGGAGAAAGACACTGGAGAGCTCAGAACTCGAGGGAGTCTTCAGCTATTGCCTGAATATCCACAGCACAGATGCGGAGCGAAAAAGCTTTCTGCTTGCCTGGGACCTGGGCAGAACTTACGCCTTTTAAGAGTTTTGGTGCCCTTTTAATTCGAAGTTAAAAAAAAAAAAAAAACTGGTTGTAAAAATATTTTCTTCTTCTTGCTATTCCTCCGCTTACAGGCCTCACTTGGGGAGCCCAAGTGCAGTGCATTTTACCCGGCGCCAGGGAGAAATTGACAAGTCCGACTCCCTGCTTCTTCCCCTTCCCGCCCTTCCACCCCCTCCCCCTTGCTTCTTTCCCGCGATCGGGCTTGGGCTTCCTTGCGTCTTTAAATTCGGAAGAGGGTGAGGGGTGTAGATCTGCGGGGAGAGAGGGCCCCCTTTCAAATGGCCCAAATTAATGTGATCGCGACATGAGGGTGCACTTGGGGAAGATGAAAGCGGAGGCCGGCCGGCTCCTCCTAGAGCTCTATAATTATAGATAATATATCCCATTTCAAAGCAATTAGACCAATCAGGCGTAACGAACCACTTTGCTGCCGACGAATAACAAAGGCGCACGGTTATTTAAGCCCAGAGATGTCAGGCAGACCCCGAGGCTCCAGGGGCCGACCAAACATCTTCCATCCTGGCTCTGCCCACCCTGGGCTAAAGAAAGCTCGCCCTTCCCGCCCCCTCCAGCCCCCCACCTCCAGGCTCTGCCCACCGAGGGCCCCATCTCAGTTCCGGTAGGGGCCTGAGGGGCAGAGGGTTGGAAGGAGTGGGAGGAAGAGAATTGACTTTTTTTGAGCTGGGTGTCGGGAATCTTGTCAAAGGTTTCACAAACTTTATCCGATTTAATCCTCTTTACTTGGGGAGATAGGTATTATTATAGGCTTTCCCACTATTTCCAGATGAGAGAATAGAATCAGAGAGGCTAAGTATCTTGCCCAAGGTCACACAGCTAGGTAGCAGTGGCGCCAGGATCTGGACACGGGTAGGTATGAGCCCCGAATCCACTTTTTTTCACTCTGCGGCAGTCTGTCTCAGGGAGCTTTCAAAAGAGGAGATGCTTTAAAACCCAGAGGGTGCTGTTAGGATTCAATGGCACTGCCTCCTCAATCCGGGAAATGGATTTTGGTCCATCACTTACTACACTTCTCTCTTGCGGCTCCACTCCCTGCTGCCCACTGCCTTCTGGAATTTTGAAAACTGTCCAGTTTGCCCATGAATTTATTAAATGTAGAGAATCTCAGGTCTTTCAGAGAAAAGACATCTGGACTGAGAGCTGATACACCAACCAAAGGCCGAGGACGGTTTTTGTTTTTTGTTTTTTTTCCTGAGCTTCGATTTGTCGGCTTTGAAACGGGTACTCTGTTCCTCAGTTCAGATAACGCTGTTGGCCCTCCGGAAGAGGCCACACCACAGGACTCCGCCGCACTGTGGCAGGTTCCCCAGCGCTTTGAGCACATCTCAGGCATCCGGGGTGGGCTGGGGGTCTGGAGCCTTCCTCAGGGCTTGCCAGATCCTCTCCTGCAGGAGGACATGGGATGGCATGGGCGGCCTTGCCCCTCAAATGGAAGGTAGCCCAAGGTACCTTCCAGGTGGGGAACCTCATATTTCACCCCCACCTCGACCACCAGGAAAAGAGGCTGAGCGGGGGAAACGAGACCAGGGCAGAGATGGGCAAGAACTGTCATCAACAGACACATGCAAAAAGACACTCAGCCACGGGGATGGCGGAAGATAACAGCGCTGGATACAGCGTCGCTGAGAAGCCGAAGCACCTCTGCCATCCGGGGACTCTCGAAGGACCTAAATATGAAGTGGGATGGAAGGAGAGTTCGGGATGCCTAGGAAGGCCAGCGCTGACACGGGAAAAAGAGAGCAGTCGAAGGTGGCGGATTGGGGTGGGTGGGAGAAGGCTCAGGGTATGTCCTCCGAAGTCCGGCGGGCACCCCACCGTGGCTGGGCCCCGGACTTGAGAGGAGCAGCGGGGATGAGGGTTTGGGTGGGGCTAGGTAGTCTTGGAGACCCTTGGGCCCCCTTCTCACGGCAATTCCCACCTCCCCTCCTCTTTGTCTTAGGTCCCTGACTTTTCCTTCTCTGCATCCTCCTTCTCACCCTCCCTGTCTCTCATCTGTCTTGGAGGCGGGTCTCTGCCTCAAGTGTGTCTCTCTGGTCTCTTCGGAGAGACCTGGGAACCCTCTGCCATCTCTGGGTCCTTCGGTTTCTATCACCAAGTCTCTTCCCGCCCCTCTCCTCCGTCCGTCCCTTCTCTCGCCTCCTGCCCCGCCTGTTTCCCATTTCTGGAGCAGCAGTTGGCAACTTCAGGAGCAGCAGGAAGCGCTCCTCGGGGGCCCTGGTACTGCCCTCCCACCCCCGGCCCGAGGCTGATCGTTTCTCTTCTAAGTCTCGGTTTCCCTGTCTGGACCTTACAAGGTCCCTTCCTTCTAGGGTCCTCAGAAGGATGGAAAAGGGAGGTGGCAGAGCCCAGAAGGTGCCCAGCGTGGGCACCCAGTGGGGTCAGCAGACCTCCAAGGTATCGCTCAGAGTCCTTCACCCCCAGCGTCCCAGGATTGACGGTGGAAACGCAGAGCACGCTGGGGAGGGCGCGGGAATGGCCGGGGAACCCACCAGAACCGTCGAGAACTGGGGAAGGGAGGTTCTGTAGGGAGAAGCCCTGTTCCAAGTCCTTGACCCAGCCTGTGGCGCTTAGGCCCGACCCCAGCCAGTTCCCTCCTGGCTACTCTGGACCCAACCTAAGGGCCCGGATGGGCCCCACCAGGCCGCCCCAGGTCTCTGCGCTCCGACTCCTACTACCCTCTGCCTCCTACTACCCTCCGCTCCACTGTTTTTCCGCCTTGCTATCCGTGAACCTCGCTTTCCTTACCGATGAGCACGAAGGAGGGCTGCTCCATCATTTAAAAATGAGTTGGGCGCTGCCCTCCTAGGAAGGCAGAGGGCTCTGGGAGACACAGGCGGGACAGCCTCCAGCCTGCACTCAATCAGTGCGCTATGGAACACACACTCCATAGACGGGGAAACTGAGACCCGAAGAGGAGTCATTTCCCCTTGGTCTCTGAGCTAGAAACAGGCAGAAATGACACTAAAATGTAGGCTGTCCAACTCCTTTCTTTTGTTCAGTCACTAAGTCGTGCCCGACTCTTTTTGACCCCACCGACTGTACCACCCCCCCCACCCCCCCCACCCCCCCACCTCCCGGCAGATTCCTCTGTCCATGGGATTTTCCAGGCAAAGAATACTGGAGTGGATTGCCATTTCCTCCTCCAGGGGTTCTTCCCCAACCAGAGATGGAACTGGTGTGGCCTACATTCACAGGTGGGTTCTTTTATCCCTGAGCCATCCGGGGAAGCCCAGCCCCTTACCCAGTGTTCATCCTTCCCCGCCCTCAGGAAGGTCAGGAAACCCGGACGTTCCAACTGTGCCCAGTGGCTTGCATCTCTACGACCTTGCAGAAGCCCTTGTCCATTTGCGAGGACTCATTTACAAACGGGGCTTCCCAGGAGGCTGTAGTGGTAAAGAACCCTCCTGCCAATGCAGGTAGATGTAAGAGACCCCTGGTTGGGAAGATCCCCTGGAGGAGGGCATGGCAACCCACTCCAATACTCTTGCCTGGAGAATCGCATAGACAGAGGAGCCTGGCAGGCTGCGGTCCATAGGGTCGCACAGAGTCGGACACGACTGAAGCGATTTAGCACACACGCACTGGCGCACCCTGGTAGGTTCAGGGAGCGTCTGTCCCGCCTCTCCGGTGAGGGCCGGAGCAGGGGCTCTGGCACCCTGGGCCAGGCAGGGTTAGGTTCTTGGAGCCAGGCAGGCTGGAGGAACCCGCTTTGACTGAGCACCGCCTCTGTGCTAGGTGCTTTCAGTGCATCATCACAGCTCCCGAGGTGGCCGTCCTCCTTCCCAGATGCGAAAAAAACGAGAACTGAAGCAGCACATTCCGGGCTGCGCAGCTGAGCCTGGGGACACGGGCACTGCGCACTTTCGCTGCTCCATGCATGCAGGGACGAGGGGAAGTCTTTGCTGTGTCTTGCTCAGCCTCTGCACGGGGTAGACGGGCCGTGGAGGTTGTAAATGCCCGAGGCTTTGATTCCGTTCTGCTTTCCCCCACTGCCAGCAGGTTTCAGGCTGGAATCTCAGACCCGCAGATTCCTGAAGCTCTTGGAAGGGGCAGGGTCACGACTTCTTCTGGGGCTACGCCCTTCACCTCGCCATGCCCCTCGTCCCACCACGCCCCTCGCCATGCCACGCCCCTCTGGACTCCGGGCTTGCCTTGGGCTTTGGAGCCTGTTGCAGAATGAATGACGACCCTCTGCAGGACCTCAATTGCTGCATCCGAGCTATTGACACCTGAGCTCCTCTTTGCCGCCCTCCCTGAGAGTGTGTGAGGAGGATCTGAATCCAAGGAAACTGGAAAACTGAGGAGACAAATGCCAAGATGGGGAATCGTAAATCCTATTAATATTAATAATAGTACAACAATGACTATGGCAAAGCACTCTTCTGAGCTCTGAGGGTGACTTAATTCTTTGAATCTTTGCAGCAACTCTATTTTTAACCCTGGTTTGCACAGAGGAGGAAATGGCAACCCACTCCAGTATTCTTGCCTGGAGAATCCCACGGACGGAGGAGCTTGGTGGGCTACAGTCCACGGGTCGCAAAGAGTCGGACACGACGGAGCGACTTCATTTCACTTCATTTTCACTCATAGAGTGAAGGGCTTCCCTCATAGCTCAGTTGGTAAAGAATCCGCCTGCAATGAAGGAGAACCTCATCCCCACTCGGTTCAATCTGTGGGTTGGGAAGAAGGGATAGACTAGCCACTCCAGTCTTCTTGGGCTTCCCTTGTGGCTCTGGTGGTAAAGAGAATCTGCCAGCAATGTGGGAGACCTGGGTTCTATCCCTGGGTTGGGAAGATCCCCTGGAGAAGGGAAAGGCTACCCACTCCAGTATTCTGGCCTGGAGAATTCCATGGACTGTGTAGTGCATGGGGCCATAAAGGGTCGGACACGACTGAGCTACTTGTGCTTCACATAGTGGAAAGATGGAGTAAAGTAGTTTACATGAGCCAAAACGGTCTTGCTAGGTGGCGTAGTGGTGAGGAACCCACCTGCCAGTGCAGGAGACACAGGTTCGATCCCTGGGTGGGAAAGATCTCCTCCTGGAGAAGGAAATGGTAACCCACTCCAATATGCTTGCCTGGAGAATTCCCCAGAGGAGCTTGGCTACAGTCCACGGAGTCGCCAAAGAGCAGAACATGACTGATTGACTAAACAACAGCCGCAATGAGCAAAAACTCACAAAAACAAGGTGTTCTAAGATTTCCCGTGGCACCCAGGGGATTCTCAGGCCCCCCACTGCATGGATGGACCTCACTCTGGAGATTCCTGCTCTGGACTCCCTGGTGGGGAAAGGGCCGAGCAGGCTGCAAAGCCTGGCCCACTCTCCGCACTGCTGCTTCTAGCTGCCCAGCTCTGGTCCTTGGGAGTGCCCTCTGAGGTGGTGCCCCAGAACAAGCTTGTGTGAGCCCCCAGGACTAGGACAGGGCCAGGCATAGAGGGGACACTTCAGAGGAGAGGTGAATGGATGACCAGAAGGCAGGGCAGATCTTCAGCATGAGCCAGGCCCTTAACCCAGAGTATCAGGCCAGACCCATTAGGGCCGGAGACCTGAGCCCTGGGCTCAAGTGTGAAAACAGTCCATCTTGGCACTATCAAGTAGTTTTCGAATGGCCTTTTTTTTTATCTTTTTTTAAAATTTTTATTTATTTATTTTTTTAAATTACAATACTGTATTTGTTTTGCCATACATTGACATGAATCAGTCACAGGTGAACAGCTTTTTAAAAGAACACTCTCTGGTCAGGGAACTAGATCCCCCATGCCGCAACTGAGGTCTAGTGCAGCTAAGCAAATTTTATATATATATATATATATATATATATATATATATATATAAAACATTCAATTGCTGGCCCTGCCAAGTTTAAGCCTCCTTTAAACCTGAGTTGTGCAGATGGTGACTGCAGCCATGAAATTAAAAGACTCTTGCTCCTTGGAAAGAAAGCTATAACAAACCTAGACAGCATGTTAAAAGAGACATCACTTTGCCAACAAAGGTCCCTATAGTCAAAGGTATGGTTTTTCTAGTGGTCATGTACAGATGTGAGAGTTGGGCTATAAAGAAGATTGAGCATGGAAGAATTGATGCTTTCAAATTGTGGTGCTGGAGAAGACTTTTGAGAGTCCTTTGGACAGCAAGGAGATCAAACCAGTCAATCCTAAAGGAAATCAGTCCTGAATATTCATTGGAAGGACTGATGCTGAAGCTGAAGCTGTAATACTTCGGCCACCTGATGCAAAGAGCCAACTCACTGGAAAAGACCCTGATGCTGGGAAAAGACTGAAGGCAGGAAAAGGGGATGACAGAGGATGAGAGGTTAGATGGCATCACCAACTCAATGGACCTGAGTCTGAGCAAACTCCGGGAGATGGTGGACAGGGAGGCCTGGTGTGGTGCAGTCCATGGGGTCACAAAGAGTCGGACATGACTGAGCAACTGAACAACAGTAAGCTGCTCTTCCTCTGAAGAAGCCAAGGCCCAGAGAGATCTGACAGCAGGCGCATGGTGTCGCTCAGAAGGCCCTCCATGGGCTCCAAGTCCAGCAGCGTGCCCCTAGCCGGCTGCCCACCTCCACCCTACAGGACCTGCCCTGGCTGCCTGTTTCTCCCTGGGTGTTCCGACACCGACTGTGTAGACTGCTGGGTGCGGGGAGGATGTGACAATGCATCTTTGATCCGGAGGGTCTGCCCTTCCGGAAAAGCTTCCCGGCCTTCCCAGTGGAAGAGAAATATTTCTGGACAGCCTCCTCCCCAACCTTTCCTGCAGAAATGAACAAATTCTCAAAGGGCCCCTCCCCTGCTAGGGGTGCCCCCAACCCTCTTGGACTTCCCAGTCCAACCTGACCTGAAAGGGACCCTTTCCCTCCCCACAGAGACCTCCTATCTGATCCAATAGTGGGTCCTGGGTTGTAGCCCAATTAAGTGAAAATATATCTGGGCTTATCGGGTTCAGGCGTGGTACCGTCGGTGGTCCCCCGGCAGCCCCAGAGGGCCCCTGTCTGATTTTCCTGCTCAGACACACTTGTTTAAACAGACCCCTCTGGGCCTCCCAGTAACGAGAGCCAGCCCGAAGCCTGATTGCCAGGTAAAGGGAGCCCTGCCTCGCGTGCTGAAGGGGAAAGGCGAGTGGGGGAGCACAGGCGGAAGCTGCCTTTGGAACCCTGAGCCATCTCTAGTAGTTTGCTCCATGGGTTCAGTTCCCAGCTCCACCCCTTCCAGCTTTGTGCCCTCCCTGCTGGAGAGGATGAAACGAATAGGAATGCCTCTTAAGTGCTGAGATGGAGTGAGCGATCTGGAGGTTTATTTCTGCCATCACAGTGACCCCAGGAGGTGACTCTTTCAAACCTGGGAGGTTGGCACTGCTGTACCTCTTTACTAGGTGAGAAAGGCAGGGTCCCAAGAGGTACAGGGGCCTGGGTTGGCCGATATCTAGAGAGAGAATCCCTGCAAGCCCATGTTTTTTGCACCCCACGGTGCCCTGAGGACAGTTTGTAGCTCAGTCAGGGTCCTGGACAGGGTTTGCGCATGCTGAGCAAAGGAGAATCAGCCAGTCCACGTGGGAAGAAGAGGAAGGACAGAGGCAGGTGGGGGAGGAAGCATAGGTTGTTTAGCATTTGGAGACTGAAAAGGTGACCCTGGGGCTCTACGCAACCCTGCCTAGCCTCTGGTGTTCCCAGACACTCTGGGCTTCTGGTCAGGGGAGGGCATGGGCCAGTGTGGCCTTCCATGGACTCTGTTTTCCCAGCAATAATAGTTATTAAAGCTGTCTTCTCAAGCCCCTCATTATCCTGTGTTTATAAACCCTTCCAGAAAAACAAAAGCCAGCCCAGCATGCCTCTCCCCGGATCACAGGCAGGCATGTCGGTTCTCCCTTCTTATTGCAAAGAGGAGAAGCCTTCCCTGGGAGTCTAGTGACGGGGCAGTGACTTTTATAGCCTCTTGTTGCCTGTGAAGGTGTGCTGGAGACTTTCCATTTTGAAAGGCAAATTCGGAAGAATTTTCTGGACTAACGTTAAGCTTTTGTCATTAGGATGCAAAGGAGGGCAGTGAGAAGGGGAGGCAGAGAAGTCAGTCATGTTGGCTCTGTGTAAAGTGCTTTAATTATCTTATCACACCCAACCACCTTTACACCCAGGCACTATTAACCCCTTCATTCAACAGACGGGAAAACATAGGAGAAAACAAGAGGCTGTGGTCTGAGGCTAAGAGTTTAGTGGACTGTTTGCTTCTGACCTCAGGCACCTGTAGGATATTCATGAAGTAATTACCACCGTGAAAGTTGCCAAACACCCAGGGTGTACAGACTTTTCATACATGATTTTGTTTAATCTTCCTGGCTGTGTGGGGTTCATGCTGTGGTCTGCATTTCCTGGGAGGCCAAAAGGGTGAGGGGTGACATGACGGGGCAGCTTGCCCAAGGCCACTCAGCTACTGGAGGGTGAGTGAGGACTTGAACTTTGCAAAAGAGGAGGCATTTGTCACTTTGGTGGCGGGGAGGGGTGTGGCGAGAGGAAGACTGCAGAGGCTGGTGAAATTAACAGGAAAGGAAACCAATCTTTGCCTGGCCTCCTTGCCCCCGCCCCTCATTAGGAGCCTCAGCGACTGCACCCTCCCCACAAGTGGTCTGACATCAAAGGTGAGGGAGGCAGCTTCCCTCTGCTCAGCTGGTGCATCTTAGGCAGAACAATCCCAAACCAGAGGCTGGGTCTCTGTGAGGGCGGGTCTCCAGATCAAAGGGAGAGAGGGAGGAAGATGAGCCCAAGGAGGAGGAGATGAAGGTTCATCAAAGTGACTCCTCCCTCCTGCTCCGCTTGGGTTTGCTGTTCATGTGCAAACCCCTGGGGTGGGATGGGGGTCTTCAAAGAGGAGACTTGAAGCTCAGCCTCCTTCTCCTGGGTACTGGGGCTCTCCTGAATGGCGAAACAGGGCTTCCCAAAGAGAACCTAAAAGGTAAAAATCAATGCTATGGAATCCCGCCATGGCACCAGAAATCCCGTCTACTGTGTTGGTGCTTCACAGACTGAATGGCACATGCTCTTCAAGCCTGACCAGCAAGGTGGCCTTGTGGTCCCACCGGTTCTGGGAGAATGGGTTGAGTGACTTCCTGAAAGTCGCTCAGCAAAGCAGCATCCCTGCCACACAGCAGACTTCGACTTGAAGATGTCCTTTTGGTTAGTTTCCTGGGGCAGTGTAATGAAGTATCAAGATCACAGAAGGCATGGCTTAAGACAGAAATTTGTTTTCTCACTGTTCTAGAAGCCAGATCAAGGTGTCGGCAGGGCTACGCTTTCTCTAAGACTCTGGGTCGAATCCTTCTTCGTCTCTTTCTGGCCTTGTGGCCACTGGCAGTCCTTGACTTCCAGCTGCATCACTCTGTCTCCTCTCTGTCTCCACATTATCTTCCTTCTCTGTGTCCGAGTTTCTCTGTTCTTACAAGGACAGCAGTTCTGTGGATGAAGTGCGACTTCATCTTGATCACTTCTGCAAAGATGCTGTTTTCAAGTAAGGTCCCCTTCACAAGGCTGGGGTGTTAGGGCTTCAGGGTCTTGGGAGGGGACCTGTACAATCCACAGCAGGATGTGTGTGTCCTCCTCTGTGCCCAGGGAGCTCTCTGATGCTGCTGGACACCTGGGCTCGGAAAGCAGTAACCCCAGAGCAGAATGATGGCAATGGCACAGCCCCTGGATTCCACAGTGCCTTGAAGGGGACACAGTGCCATTTTGTGCAATAGCCAACAGGTGCCCTTAGACCCATTTTACAGATGAGGAAGTTGACATTTGGAAAGATTCAGTAGGAAAGCCTGGATCTGAAATAGTATCGATCTGACTGGAGAGCCAACCACTGTCCCCAGGGATTGGGATGGGCAGGCAAGGGTTAAGGCTGAGGCGGGGCAGGTGGGCTCAGTTCAAGCCATGCTGACTCACTGAGCCTTAATACCGCTGCTCTGGCTGCTCCCCATGGGCACTGTCAGTTGCCTGGGAGCTGATTAAGATGTCACAGAGGATTATGATGTCAGGTGCAAGAATCACACTCCAGGAGGGGTGACTGCTGGGCTGGGAGGGAGGTTACCCTTAGCAACGGAGACAGGACATCCATGCAGAGGAGCGGCACAGCCTGGTGGGAAGGGCAAGGGGGTTGGGATCACGCTGTCCTGGGTGTGAATTCCAGCCCTCAACTCTCCAGCTGAGTGACCTTGGGGAAGACACCACACCTTCCTGGGCTACCTGTTTCTCAGATGCAAGGTGAGGGAGAATAATTCCATCCCCCGTGTAGATCAAACAGCTGAAGAAACCCCCTGCCTCTGTAAGCCTCTGCCAAACGGCGGTCCCCAGGGAAGCCAGGCATCAGCTCCGGAGTCGGGGCTCAGGCATGGGCAGGCTTGCCAGAGGTGGCAAAGAAATGGTGCCAAACCACCTCACTGCCAAGAGCTGAGGCTGCTTGGAAAACACCATCACCTGGCCATGGGGAGCCCTGTCAGCAACCTTCTTTGTGTCAACCAGCGGGCGGTGAGTGGCTCTTCCCCAAAGCCTCCTAAATGTCCCGCTCAAATAATGCTGACTGCAGCACGTAGCCACCGCCTGTTCACTTGTTGCTTTCACTGTTTGGCCCTGAACCCAGTTTCTTTAGAACCCGGCAGAATGCCAAACAAACGTTTGAATAAATGAAGGCCACAAGGAAGGTGTTTTCTCAACTTCCCTTTGTATTCCTTGGAAAAAAAATTTCTCCTGTCTTTGAGAAAGAAATATTCCTCCTCCTCTGCAAAGCCATACTGTCCCAGCATCCTTAATTCTAGTCTTCTTATTTCCTCAAGTCTTGACTTTTATTCATCCACTCACTCATTTAGTCACTCATCTGATCAGCCACCCACCCATTCATCCCTCCTTCATCTATTTATCCACCCACCCATCCTGTCATCCATTTATCCATCCATCCCTCCATCATCCACCCATCCATCTGTCCTTCCATCATCTATCCATCCATCCACCCATTTACACATCCTGTCACCCATTTATCTATCCATCCATCCCTCCATCATCCACCCATCTGTCTATCCTTCCATCATCCATCCATCCATCTACCCATCCTGTCATCCATTTATCTATCCATCTATCCCTCCACTATCTACCCATCCGTCTGTCCTTCCATCATTCATTGATCAATCCATCCATCCATCTACCCCTCCTGTCATCCATTTATCTATCCATCCACCCCTCCACCATCCACCCATCCATCCATCCTTCCATCATCCATCCATCCATCCATATACCCATCCTGTTATCCATTTATCTATCCATCCATCCCTTCATCATCCACCCATCCATCTATCCTTCCATCATTCATCCACCTATGTATCCAGCCAGCCATCCACCCATCAGGGCAACAGACATCCACCCATCAGGGCAACAGGCAACAGACTCTGAACCACATCCTTTTCTAGGTCTGCAAGGGCCCACAGGATCAAGTCAGAAGAGTACCCTGGCCCTGCGGAGTTCTCAGTCTTGTAGGGCTAAAGAAACATGAATGGAAATGCCCTTGAGGCATAAGAGAAAGGGAGGATACTCCAAAGAAGGGAAAGCCAGGAACCGAGGGGCCCACAGAGATGCTCCACTTGGAAATCAGAGAAGGCTCCTGGGAGGAGCAATAGCAGAAGGGAGGGGCTTCTTGGTGGAGTAGAATTTGGGCCACAGAGGTGAGCAAAGAGGCAACTGGAAAGCAAACTCACTCTTCCACAACCAGTCCCACTTGCTGGTGTGTCCTTCCCTTTGCAGAGCCTTCACACAGGTCCAGAGAGGTTGAGTAACTTCCTCCAAGTCACTCAGCTTTGTTGGTAGAGGCAACTGGAGAAGTTCAGGTTTCATATCCTCGAGAGGCCTTCCTGTACTGCTTCTGCGGGTCTCCCTCTGCCTGTCTCCCTGATGCCCTGTCTACCCCACCGGGAGGTCAGCTCCAAGAGGGCAGCAACCTTGCCTGGCTCTGTGTCTCTAACACCTGGAGCACAGCGGGGGCTCAGAGACTTCTTTCCTGGGGTTCTGTGCGGTGGGCACACGTCCTGGACCAGGTTCCCTGGTCCCCGACTCTCTGAGGTCCTTTTGTCCCCGGACGCCTCCCTCCTCAGCTGCCTTCTGACTCCACCAGCCTGGTCTTCCAGGTGTGCAGGGCCCATCAGCTGAACACCGCTCAGGCCTCCTGGTCAGGGCAGGCGTCCTCCCTGCACATTTCTGATCGTCTTAGGAGACGCACACGGAGCAAGAAGATAATTGAAAAGATTATCCCAGGATGGGACTGGTGGATGGTTGATTTACTGTGTGTCATCCCTACTTCAGGGTTTTTATTAGAAATTGAAGAATGGCTTCCCAACTTGAGCCTCGGGGCTGCGTTTAACCTCCAGCCGTCAAGTCGACCTGCACTGTTTTCAGGGCTGTCTGCAAAGTCATCACATCTCAGAGCTCTGGGTGTGATCCCAGTAGCAGCAGCAGCTGCCCTACGCTGAGACCCAGCCTCCCCGCTTCTCCTTCTTCTCTCCTCCCTCCTTCTCTCCTTCTCTCCTCCCTCCTCCCTTTCTTCTCTCCTCCCTCCTCCCCCTTCTTCTCTCCTCCGTCCAGTTCCAGCTACCCACCCCCTCCTTCTTCTCCCTTCCCTTCCCCTTCCTTTCTGTCCTTGGGGGAGTTGAGGGAGGTGGTTGGTAGGATGGGAGGGGGCTTTACTGAGAAGGTGGAGGACCCGTAACGATGTTGAAGTTGACTCCAGCCTAGATTCTTAGCCATCGTCCGGGACTTGGCTCAAACGACCTTCTTCCATGGAGCCAGCCTCGATTCTCCCCTCTGGTGTGTTCCGGAACTCCTGGCTGGCCCTTCTGTTCATAGAAATGCATTCTTCCCACCTGCACTGTAGTTGCCTCCTCCATCTCTGTAGGGGCAGAGGTTCTGGAGGGGGTGGCAGTTTGGCACACTCTTGACCCCCGGGGGAGTGGGAGCAGGATGAGAGGCCCTGAGGTGGGGGCACCTAACCTGTTGGCAGTCGATGACGAACAAGGAAGATCAGCTGGGGACCGGTGTCATAATCCAGGTGAGACTACAACCCGGTTGAGCTGTGAGGCTTTGGGGTCCATCCCTTTACCTCTCTGAATCTTGTTATTTCTCATTTATTCTATGGTGATAATGACACCCACATTAGATGCTCGCCTTGGAACAATATTGTCAACTGGACCAGCCCACATCAACTTCACCTGAAATGCAGATCTCGGGCCCTACCTTTGACTTGCCACTGAATCGGAAAGTCTGGAGGGGGCCAAGCAAGCCCTCCAGGAGACTCTGCTGCACACGAGTGCTGCTGCTGAGAGCAATATCCGGGATAAGGCCGGTGAAGGCGTTGGCACAGAGAGGCGGAGGGGACTCCATGTCCCTTCTTGCGTGCTGTGATGAAGCTGTGGGTTTGGTTCTGATGGCAAGACGCTGGCCAGAAATGAGTGTGTGATCCGGGGTCTGTAACCGCAAATGCTGGCAGACACACAGATCTGCAGAGCGCCCTCCCTTCCCATGGCATCTTCGAGCTTCGAGGAAGGAAACAGCCCCTGGGGCAGGCCCTACCTGAGGGAATGCCAGTCCGAGAAGGAAACAGCCCAAGTTTCCAAGCAGCCTGGGAGGAAGCCTTGGGAAGGAAGGGCAGAAGGCTGCTTGAGAATCAGTGCAGGGTGATCTGAGCACCTTTGTGTTCCGGGGATTGCTCGTTTACTACCCATAAGGAGGGTTAGGGCCCAGAGCTGTGCAGGTAATGCACACCTACACCTGGGAGAGAGAGAGAGAGGCAAGGACTGATAGTTCCTTCTGTGGGCCAGAGATCTGGGGAGAAGCCTGGGGTGAAGACAGAGGCAGAGATGGGGATGGTGCAGTCACAAGGAAAGGTACGCCGTGGGAAGTGAAAGAGCCTGGAACAGCTTCTCTCCTGGAGCCGAAGGAAGGCATAGGTTCTGCTGATGCCCTGACCTTGAACGTTGCACCGACAGAGCTGTAAGAGATGAGCTTTCTGTGGTTTAAAGCCCTCTGTCTGTGGTCCTTTGCTATGTCATCCCTGGGAAGTGAATACAGATTTTTAGTCCCACCAGGAATGTTCTGAAGAGCATATGTTCCTCCTCACTACACAGATGAGAAGGCTGGGGGTCAGAAAGGTGACGTGCTTCTCCGAGGGTCGCTCAGCACCCAGGGGCCACCAGGATCCCAAACCAGATGTGTCTGCACCCAAACAGTGTGTGTTCCCTGAGAGGCTTTGCTGCAGGCAAATGCTCACCCATGGGCTTGACTGGGACTTCTTTCCCTTTGCTCCTGTCTTGGGCTCCCCGTGGGACAGGTGCTAACACCTCTGACCCCAGGACCCTCTTCCTCCTTGCTCTCCCACTCCCTGCTCCCCTGGATCTGGTTCAGGGGTCCTTTCACACTTTCCTGTCTCCTGGTCGAATAACCTGGAAACTCAGTCCTGAGCCACTCCCATCCTCTAGATGGCTGAGCCCCACCTACTCCGAAGGTGGTTGCCAAGCAGCAGCGGCAGCCTTGCTGGGGATGGTCAGCAATGTCTAGAGCACCGCCAAGACAGAATTTGCCTTTTACAAGACCCCCAAGACGCCTGATCGGCGTTTGGGTCTGCACACTAGTGTTTGAGTCTGTGCAGCCTTTGGCCCCCTTGCCCCTGGGGTGTCTGTCCAGACCCTTGACTTAGGAAAGGTCGTGTTGGGCAAGTCACAGGGCATGCAGGCTTTGTCATCTCAAACCAGAGCTTTATGTGACTGCTGGCTCTGCAGCTGGTCAGCTGTGTGACTTTGGGCTGATTTCTCAGCCTCTCTGAGTCATGTGTCGACGCTGGTGGATTAATGAACCAGGATCCTTCACAGTGCAGGAGCCCACAGAATCGCACTCAGTGGGCTCACCCAGGTGACAGCTACATACCCCAAAGTGGGGACTTTGTGGGGACAGGAGCTGAGCTGGAGAAGTTCCTGGGGCTTCTGGGGAGATGGTTACTAGTTCCCCTGACCATCATCACACCGCCACCCCCATTGCACATTTCTCCTGCCCTATTTTCAGAGAGCCTTGGTCATAGGACCCTAGGTCTGTGGAGGGCAGGGGTGATCAAGGCCAGGGGTAGCAGTCTTCCTTCCTTCCTGCCTGGGCTGTTGTGTGGGGGTCTCCTGGTCCATGCCCCCCACCTTCAGCTGGCTGTGCTCTTCACCCTCTTTGCCGCCTGCTTTGTCATTCTGACCCCAACCCACCCTCTCCTGTGTGTCTTCTCCCAGCCTCCCACCCTCCTCTCTCCCCTCCGTCCCTGCCCTCTGCCCTGGCACAAGGTGGGAAAAGGTCCTTGGTTGCCTCTTCTCTGCTCCTCCCACACCTGACCCCTGTCCTCTTGGTCCTGACAAGCGCCAGGTCAGGGAATGAAAGTGCTAGTCGCTCAGTCCTGTCCGACTCTTTGCAACCCCATGGACTGCAGCCTCCCAGGCTCCTCTGTCCAAGGGATTCTCCAGGCAAGAGTACTGGAATGAGGTTGCCATTCCCTTCTCCAGGGGAATCTTCCCAACTCAGGGACTGAACCTAGGTTTCCTGCATTGCAGGCAGATTCTTTACTGTCTGAGCCTGCCAGGTCAGGACAGTCCTTAAAATAAGCTACTGGCAATCACACCCAGTCCCTAGTCCCCTACCCAGCTCTGTTTCTTCCTCCTGGCCACCCCGCCTCCATGTCTCCCTCTCTGCCCCTTTTCTTGTTTCTCTCTGTGTTTGCACGTCTGTTTCTAAGTGTCTCCCTCCTTTCTCACCATGGAAACTGATTTTAATTCTGACCTCATGCAAGTGATTACAAATAGGAGGGGGAAACCACAGGCCTGGAATCTCTGCAAGGAGGAGCCTTCCTGGGATGGGGCCTGGTGCCCCTCTCCCCTGGCCTGAGCCCGGGTGGAGCAGGGGGCTATGACACATCCCCAGGCCCTGGGGTCAGATGGCCATGTGACCCAGGCTGGTCTGCGAACACTGGGCTGCCCTGACCTGGTCTTCCGGCCTCCGTTCATCACCCCAGGCCCCTTTCCTGCAGCGGCATCAGCGGAGCTTTATGCTGACCAGGCTCTGGGGAGGATGGGGGTGGGAAGCCCATCCTGAGGTTGGGCAGAGGCTGGGACAGCTTACCTATCAAGACCTGTTTGCCCGATTCCTGCTTCCTGGAGGGGGTGGGCTACCGGAGACAAAATCAGGAGCAGTGGGAATCGTCAGACCTCATTCATCAGCGGAGATCTGTCTTTCCCTTCATCCTTCGCCCTGCCCTGAGATAGACCTGCTATCACTCGAGTGCTGCAGAGAGAGAAACGCCTCTCTCCTCATCCAGTCCTGAGGTTTAGCCAGTAAGGAAGGATTAGGGTTTGCAAGATAGGGGATGTTGTTATTGTTCAGTCGCTCAGTCCAAGGGATTCTCCAGGCAAGCGTACTGGAGTGGGTTGCCATTTCCTTCTCCAGGGGATCTTCCCGACCCTGGGATTGAACCTGGGTCTCCTGAATTGCGGGCAGATTTTTTGCCATGTGGAATCTTCCTGGACCAGGGATCGAACTCATCTCCCCTGTGTTGACAGGCACATTCTCAACCACTGGACCACTAGGGAAGTTCAAGCCAGTGTTTTTAAATTGTGAAATTCCTAATAAAAATTCGGATTTCCAAGCATCTCCACAGTGTCCGCCTCTTCGTGGCCCCGTGGACTGCAGCACTCCAGGCTTCTCTGCCCCTCACCATCTCCCGACGTTCACCCATGTTCACGTCCATTGCATCAAGATCACCTTAAAAGATCTGACTGAAGAGAAGTAGTTTGTTCTGAGTCTGTTCTGGTCAGCCCCAGTCTTGGGCTTCAACCTCCACCTCTAATGCTGAGCCTTCCTCCCCAAAATAACACAGACCCTCTCGACATGGACACACTTCACATCCACGCACACACAACTCACACACTTGCATACATACTAAGCACTCCTACACATCCACCCACACTCAGATAACGTACTCACACACACAAGCTTATACACACTCACATGTAGTCATACACTCAAACTACATATACATGGCACACAACTCTCTTGCACACTCACACACACACAGAATTTCCCCAGCTTTAACTGAGAAAATACACAGACTCCTAAGACTGCTGATGCTACAAGGAAACCTCAGAGGCTCACTGGTCCAGCAATTGTGAATGCACTTGGCCCAGAGGAAGGCTGACCCCTGGTTGATGGGATCACCCATCTGTGATTTCTCTTAAAATCACCCTACTGTGATTTTAAGAGATGCTGTGGATCTGAATTTTCATTAGGAGTTTAGCAATTGAAAAACACTGGCTTGGACTTTCCTGGTGATCCAGTGGTTGACAATGTGCCTGTCAATACAGGGGACATGGGTTTGATCCCTGGTCCAGAAAGATTCTACATGCCAAAGGGCAACTAAGCTCATGTGCCACGACTACTGAAGCCAGCACGCTGCAAGGAGTAACACCTGTGTGCCTAGAGCCTGTGCTCCACAGAGAAGCCGCCACAATGAGAAGCCTGCACACCGCAACAAAAAGTAGCCCCCACTTGCCACAACCAGAGAGAGCCTGCACACCAACCAAGACCCTTCACAGCCAAAATTAAAAACAAAAATGCTGGCTAATGGTGTCAACTAAAAGCAACAACACAGCGCTTCAGGTTCCAACAGTTCTGAGGGCAGCCAATTGAGGACCTCTTGGAAGGGCCAATGCACCCATTTCCCAGATTGGGAAACTGAGGTTCAGAAACTTTAATGGCTTTTCCAGGGTTGCTCAGGAGAAGAATTGACACAACCTGAAATAGAGCTGAAATCTTTTAGAGTTTTCTCAACTGCTTGAACCTGATAAATCCAGATTATTCACCAAAACAAAGTTGATCAAAACATTCACTTCCCTTAACCTGGTTAATATTTCCTCTAACAGTTCAAATGTCACTTACTCAGAGGGTCCCATCTAGAGGACCTCCCACCCTTTGCACTCTCCTCTCTTTACCCCACAAACCTGTTTTTGTTTCTTCCTTGCAGTCATCCTGACTTTCAATGAGCTTCCTTTGCCAGAAGTTTATTTTTAATGGCAGTCAGTGTCCTGCTCACTGTACCCTCAGGCACATGGGAAGTCCCAGCACAGCCTTTCTTGGCCCCTCATCAGTGGATAGGGCCACGTGACTTGTTTTAGCCAGTGATATGGAGGCAGAAGTAACTTGTGTCACTTCTGGTAAAAGACTTCATATCTGTTGTGCAGTCCTACTGAATACCCTTCCTCCCAGGCTTGGCGACAATCAGTCTGGTCCCCAGTGATGAGCAGAAGCAGGTGACTCTCGTGGATGTTCAGCCTGAGCAAGAAATAAACTTGTATTCAACATGGAAATTGAAGGGTTGTTTGTTACTGCAGCATAACCTTTCCTATCCTGACTGTCACACTTTTAACATGCCCATTTCCAACCATTGCAATGTAGGAAAAAACCTTGCCTGTTTGTTCACTGTTGGTTCTCAGTGCCTGAGACCTGAATCTGGTACTTCGTAAGTACTTAATGAATGTCTGCTCAATAAATGAATACATCAGATGGCGCCGTGAGTGGTAGCACAGCCTTTCAGAATAAGACAGACCCAGACTGGAAACCTAGCTCCGCAGAATGAGCAAGTGACAACTTGTCTGAGCCTCACCTTTCCCTCCTGTCAAATGGGGACATTATGAGCCCCATCTCACATGGGTGTGCCACAGTGGTTTCAGAACATACATGCTGCATTCCCAGCCCTGTGCCTGGAGCAGGGAAAATAGTCAGGAATAAGAACTGATGATATTCTCATTAATGTGATTGATGTAGCCACAGGAGCAGCTTTCAGTTTCCCCAGACTCAAGGTACAATATCTATGCCAAGGTCCAGTCTTAGAGGGTCTAATCCAGTAAACCTGGCCTGGAGCCAGAAATGTGCATTCTGAATGGGCCTCCTGAGTGATCTGATGCAATGGCTTAAGAAAGCTCACTTGTTTTCATTGAGAAGCCTGATCTATTGTTAGTTCTGGGAAGGTGGAAGGCTTGGTCTGCCTGTATTTAATTTGGCATCTGATCAGAGGGCTCATGATTTTCTCATGGCAATAGTACTGAAAACAGTTTGAAGCACTTGCCACTCACCAAGCTCTCTGCCAAGATGGCTAACGGTTCTTCACTCATAGTGACCCAAGAGGAAGATGTCATATCCCCACTTTACAGATGAGGAAACTGAGGCTCAGAGAGGAACAAGTCTTGCCCAAGTGCACCCAGCTAGGGAATGATGGAGCCTCTGAGGAACTAGGTTTCAAATTATGTGGTGTAATGAGCAACTCAATCGGTAAATGATATTGATGTGGGTGAAGGGGGTCGTGTGTGGAATCCTGCAGGGATCTCCAAAAAAGAGAGGCTTAACAAGATTAAGTCTAATTGCTGACATTTACTTAAAACAATTATATTGAGTTATAAGCAAATACGATAAGATACCCATATTTAGAAGGCATGATTTGTTAAGCTTTGACAAATTTTTAAAAAATATTTACTTGGCTGGTCTGGGGCCTTGGTGCGGCATCCGGGGTCTCCTTTGGCATGTGGGGTCTTTTTAGCTGAGGCATGTGGAAACTAGTTCCCTGACCAGGGGTCGAACCCAGGCCCCTGCGGTGGGAGCTGGACGCTTTAGCCACTGGGCCACCAGGGGAGTCCCAAGCATCAGTAAATTTGAGCACCCGTGAAGACTTCGTCTCAGCCAAGATCATGAATTTGATATTTGTCTTGGTCATCTTGGACCTCTACAGCAAAACGCCACAGACCAGGGTCCTTGAACATCAGACGTTTGTTTCCTTGAAGCTTTGGAGCCTAGAAGTCCACCTTCAGGGTTCTGGGATGGTCAGGTCCTGCTGAGGCCTGTCTGGCATACAGGTGACTGCCTTCTCCCTGTGCCCTCAACCCGGCATTCCTTGATGTGTGTTCATAGAGACGGAGGAAGGTCCCGCTCTCCCTATTCTTATGAGGCCCCGATCCTATCAGACTAAGGCTCCAGCCTATGAACTCATTTAACTTTAATTACCTCATAAAAACTCCATCTCCAAATATAGTCACACGAGTGTTAGGGCTTCAGATTAGGGGGAATATAAGTCTATGGCAAATAACTAGCTCTAAAACTTCACTCCTTATCTAAGTGTGGATAGAAATTTATGTTCATAAAAGTTTATTGCAAAATTATTGCAACAGTGAAAAACAAAAACTACTTAAATGCCTAACCATCAGAGAAAGGCCAGATAAATTATAGTGCATCTATTAATACACAGTAAATTATGAATGCAAACCCAGATCTAGGACAGTGCCTGAGACTTAGTAAAGTGAATGAAAATTTAGTCGCTCAGTCATGTCCGACTCTTTGCAACCCCATAGACTGTAGCCTTCCAGGCTCCTCTGTCCATGGGATTATCCAGGCAAGAGTACTGGAGTGGGTTGCCATTTCCTTCTCCTGAGGATCTTCCCGACCCAGGGATCGAACCCAGGTCTCCCACATTGTAGGCAGAAGCTTTACCATCTGAGCCACCAGGGAAGTCTGAGACTTAGTAAGCGCTTAATAAAAAAGTTAAAAGGCTATGCTTATGAAGAGTTTCTAATGATATGGAGAAAAGCTTTAGATACAATATTATATGAAAAAAATCAGGATTTAAAATAGCATTAGAAAGCTACTTCTAACTGTGTGTACAACAAATATGAACACAGAGAAAAGACTAGAAAACATAACAATTTTAAGAGAGGTTGTCTTGGGATGATGGAATTCATGGAAATTACATCTGTTGCTTTAAATAAATACTTTATTTAAATTCTTTAGTTTCCTAATTCTTTAAAATGAACACACACTACTTTTATAAATAGGAAAAAAACTCCTATATTTGCGAATTAGAAGCAGCACTGGAAAACTGAATTGCTTCAAAATGAAAGAGGAGAAACCCAGCTTAACAGAGGTTCATAAAAATGACCCTAAACCCCTGAACAAATAAGACAGTTGTGGGTTTGCGTCACAGATTCTAACAGATGCGTAACTGGGGGCAATTCACTTAGATCTCCTTCGGCCTCAGTTTTCACATCTATAAAATGGGCACCATAACGGGCCCCTTGAGAGCATTTTATGAGATCAGCTGAATGTGTTTTTTATCCTTACTTTTCCATCTTCATCCTCCCTGATCTCTTTCTTTCATCTTTTGCCTGTTCCTTACATTGCTGATTCTTTCTCTTGTTTATGCGATTAACATTTGTTGACAGTTTTTTGCAGGCTTGGACTAGCTCCTGGGATGGGAAGATAAATCAAACATTTGCTTTTCGCCTTCAAGGATGAGGAAAATGTCCTCAGTGGACCAAAGACAGGCCAGGCTCTCAAGGCGAACCATTTCTTGTTGTCAAGACAGCACGGGAACCCACTCACCTGCTGAAGGAACCTGTCTTACATTGACTGACCTATCTGTGCCCACAGAGGGGACTGGCTCACGTGAGCCCTCTACTAGCAAGTTCTAGATCCATCATCCTAATTCCACAAAGGGAGCTGAGAAGGCTGCAGATGAGGTACATAACCCTGATATCAGACGGACTCAGGGAAGGAGCAGACGTCTGACCCAGGCATGGAAGGGTTAAGTAGGAGCTTAACAGACAAGGAAAGTTCAGGGGAGAGAGACAGAGTCTTCAAAGGCCTGGGATTTGACCTGCATTGTGTGCAGCGTGACTCATTCTGGATGGAGTGGACTATAGACTGTGCAGTCAGCTTTTGGAGATGGTCAAGGGGGTAGACGGGGTGGGGCGGGGGAGGCAGGAGTCACATCCCCAAATGCTTTGTAGGTGGGGCTGAGTGGTTCGATCTTTAACCCAGAGGCACCGGGAGCCACTGAAGGGCTCAGGCAGAGATGCCTGTGGATCAGTGAAGAGGGTAGACCAGGAGAGAGAAAGGAAGCAAGAGCAAGTGTGGGAACTGTTTCATAACCCAGGGAGGGCTGTGGGGACGTGGTCTGGTGAGGGGGGAGGGGTGGGTGGTGAACTCGGAAAGATACAGGGAAGGGAGAGTTGACAAAGCTGGGAGACTGCCTGGATGTGGGTGGGGCGGGGTGGAAAGGGACTGCCTAGCTCCTGGTGGGAGTGACTGTGGACAGGGATGGTCCCTTCAAAGGCAGGAAAGGCTGGAGGAGGCCGGGGAGGAGGGGGAGAGGGTGGAGGACTGGGAGGAGGAGGAGAAAGGAGTAGGGAGGAAGAGGAAAAGGGGAACAGGACGGAAGGAGGAGGGGAGGAGGGAGGAGGAGGAGCTGATTTCTTCCTGAGAGGGAGAGGGTGAGAGAACTCTGCCCAGAGGAGAGTGGAGCCAGGAGCCTTTTCCCCATGCCCTTGGGCGACCTTCCTGCCCTTCCGAGGCCCTGCCAGACTTAATAAGGGCCTGTGATGTGTGCAGACCGTCAATTACGGAGATGAGTTTATTTTGAAGTCCAAGATAGGAATGGTGGTGTCTCGATCAGGTATGTGTTTACACCTCTAGGTCAGAGAGGCCAAAAATAAACACGTTGTCATGGCCTCAGAGGTGAGCCCAGTCCCTAGAAAGGTGCTGTGCTGAGGTCTGCCCTCCAGATCCTGGTCCTGGGGGAAAGGGGTGGGGGCTACACTCATTTACGGGATCCCTGCAGTGGGCCAGGCAGTGCTGAGAGGCAAAAGTGGGAAAGCGTTAGCCACTCAGCTGTGTTTGACTCTGCAACCCCATGGACCGTAGCGCACCAGGTTCCTCTGTCTGTGGGATTCTCCAGGCAAGAATACCGGAGTGGGTTGCCATTCCCTTCTCTAGGAGATTTTCCCGACCCAGGAATCGAACTTGGATCTCCTGCTTTGCAGGTAGAATCTGTACCATCTGAGCCACCAGGGAATCTGAGAGGCAAGAATGGTGCAAAGGTGAAAGGGGGCCTTCATCCTGGAGGCCCTTGTCTGGGGGAAGCAGGCAGGACCAGGCAATGACAGTGGGATGTAGTCAGTATTGAGGGCAAGGAAGGACTTGCACTTGGGGCTGGGGACCCCGGTGTGGAGGGGATGTCTTTGGCGAGCGCTGGAAGAAGGTAGTCTGGGAGGTGCTAAGATGGGGTGGGTGGGAAGCTGCCCCTCAACTGTGTTAAGTGCCCCGTGGCTGCTGTAACACAGAACCACAGTTTTGCGAGCTTCAGACGACAGGGACTTATCCTCTCACAGTTCCAGGGTTCAGAACCAAAGTCAAGGTGTCAGCACGGCCGGGCCCCCTCTGAAAATCTGGGGAGCTACCTTTCCTTACCTCCTTTCAGCTTCTGGTGCGTGCCCACAGTCCTCGGCGTGTATCTACAAGCTTCAGCTTGTATCTCAGTCGCTTCAGTCATGCCCAACTCTTTGCAACCCCATGGACTGTAGCCCGCCAGGCTCCTCCGTCCACGGGATTCTACAGGCAAGAACACTGGAGAAGGTTGGCTTGTAGAGGCATCACTGTAGCTCCTCCGTCGTTTACACAGTTTTCTCCCTTGTGTCTGTGTTTCTTCTCTTCTGAGAAGATCACCAATCATATTGGATTAAGGTTGACCCTAAACTAGTACAACCTCATCTTTTGTTTGTTTAGAAGGGCAAAAATAACTTGAAATTTACATTAACATATGTGGTACTTTCTTGTTCAAAAGAAATGCATTCGTAATTGACACTCTACAAGGAAGTAGAAAACTTAATTTATATCATCTAACTGGAGACCTGGTTTCTATCCCTGAATTGGGAACATCTCCTGGAGAAGGAAATGGTAGCCCACTCCAGTATTCTTGCCTGGAAAATCCCACGGACGAAGGAATCTGGTAGGCTACAGTCCATGGGGTCAAAAAGAGTCGGACACGACTGAGCGACTTACCTTAACTGTTTATATCATCAACAAAACTGTTGCACTAAAAAGAAAATTTCTCCATAGAGACAAAAAGCAGAATAGAGGTTCCCAGAGACTGGGAAAGAAGGGACCTGCAATTACTGCTTAATGGGTACCCAGTTCTGTGTGGCCCATGAGAAAGCTGGGCAAATGGAGAGAGGTGATGTTTGCATAACCCTGTGGAAGTACTTAACGCTCCTGAGTGAGTGCAACCTCATCTTAATCACATCTGCAAAGATCCTGTTTGCAAATAAGGTCATATTCACAAGTACCAGGTAAGATGACTTTGGTGGGATGACCATGTTCACCCCAGTGCAGAAGGGTCCAGTGGGACCCAGACTTCCACCTGAGAGTGGGGAGGGGTTCTGAGCAGACCCAACTAGAGAGGGGAGGCAGAGGCCAGACCGTGGGGGCTGCAGGCCAGGCAAAGAGACTTGGCCCTGGATTGCAAGGTCAACAAACACACGTTCCCTGCTCATGAAACACAGGTGGATGAGCCTGAGAGGAAAACTCTTGCAGAATATTGCAGAAGGGGACCTTGGTTTGCATCTCCGGAGAGCTGTCTAAACTCGAGGGTCTCTGCCCTCCTCCTTGCCGATACCTGCAGGTTTATTCCTTGGCAACAGTTAAGGTAGAGAAATGCAGTCAGCCCAGCAGCAGCCCCCCTTTCTGGTGTCTGGGATTGCTCTCCTTCTTTCTACAGCAGCTCTGTCTCCGGAATGCATTCCCTTCCCTCCAGGGAAGATCCCCTGCTTTGTCTGCCAGTCCTGGTTCTCCCTATCCCAGACCTTCTTAGGCTCCCTGAGCGCAGACCTTTGCGGTCCCTTGGGATGCCTGGCTCCCAAGCTGCATCTCCTCTGAGGAGGCTGGAAGGACAGGATGCTTACTTCTCAACTTCCTGGGTGCCAGCCATTATGGGCTTCCCTCATAGCTCAGAGGGTAAAGCATCTGCCTGCAATGCAGGAGACCCAGGTTCGATCTCTGGGTTGGGAAGATTCCCCTGGAGAAGGAAATAGCAACTCACTCTAGCATTATTGCCTGGAGAATCCCATGGACAGAGGAGACTGGCAGGCTACAGTCCATGGGGTTGCAAAGAATCGAACACGGCTGAGCGACTAACACACACTAGGTATTATGCTCAGTGCTTTGAATTCATTTCTGATTTGAAGGCTCCTAACCACTGTGGGGTGGCTCAGTGGTAAAGAATCTACCTACCAATGCAAGAGGTGCAAGAGATGTGGGTTCGATCCCTGGGTTGGGAAGATCCCCTGGAGGAGGAAATTCATTCAACTCATTCCAGTATTTTTGCCTGGAGAATTCCATGGACAGAGGAGACTGGCGGGCTACATCCATAGGGTTGCAAAGAGCTGGACACGACTGAGAGACTAAACACATGCATACGCACACACACAATCACTGTGGACTTGGTTAGCCTCGTGTTAAAGAGGTGGGTGCTGCGGCTCAGAGCAGTTCTGCCGCCAGCCAGTGAGGGTGTGATGGCCAACGCATCACCTTGGTGAGGCTGTGGAGCCCAGCTGTGCAGCTGAACCACAGCTTAGATGGCACTGTGAAGGTATTTCTTAGGTGTGATTAGCACTTGTATCAGTGGACTTTACAGACAGAGGAAAATGATACATATGATCTCATTTATATGTAGAATCTAAAAGATACAACTGACTAGTGAATGTAATAAAAGAAAGCTGACTTGCAGATACGGAGAACAAGCCAGCAGTGACCTTTGTGGGCAGGGGCAACATGGGGGTGAGCAAGAGGGAGGTATGAACTCCTGGGTATAAGATAGGCTCAAGGATGTATTAGACCATGTGGGAATCAGAGCAAATATTTTTAAAATAACTTTCATTGAAAGCAACCTTTTGAATTGTATCAAAGATTAAAAAAAGAAAAACAGTTTTGACTTTGAGTAAACCAATTTTGGACTTTGAGTAAAGTGGATGGCACTCCACAGTGTGGGTAGGCCTTATCCTATCCAAAGATGATGCTCTTTGCTCAAGAGTAAAGACTGAGATTTGGAGAAAAGAACTGTCCTTAAAACTGTGCCTAAGAATCACCAGTCCAGGTTTGATGCATGGGACAGGGTGCTTGGGGGCTGGTGCACTGGGATGACCCAGAGGGATGGGATGGGGAGGGACATGGGAGGGGGTTCAGGATGGAGAACACATGTACACCGGTGGCAGATTCATATCAATGTATGGCAAAACCACTACAATACTCTAAAGTAATTAGCCTCCAATTAAAATGAATACATTTATTTTTTAAAAACCTAAAGTTAATATTAAAAAGAAAAAAGACTGTGCCCTAGAAACTTTACCTGAGTAATCTCTCTCTCATCTATCTATCTATATAGGATAGCTATATAGATACTGGGCTTCTCTGGTGGCTCAGATGGTAAAGAATCCGCCTGCAATGCAGGAGACCTGGGTTCAATCCCTGAGTCGCAAAGATCCCCCAGGAGGAGGGCATGGCCACTCACTCTGGTATTCTTGCCTGGAGAATCCCCATGGACAGAGGAGCCTGTCTGTCCCCAGTCCATGGGGTCGCAAAGAGTAGGACACGACTGAGTGACTAAGCACATACAGATATAGACACACAGAGATCTAGATACAGAGCTATAGATGCAGCTGTAAGCATTTTTATCTTTCTTTCTGTCCACCCAATTCTGTGTCTCTGGAGAACCCTGATTTACATAAACCGTGAAGCCGTGATTCAAATGCTGGGTTGCCTGACCCCAGCCTCTGCCCGCCCTCTCCCTCACAGGGGCCCATGGGTGAGATGCACCAGGCACTCGTGGGTGGTGTCTGCACCGTGGCCACACAAGGTGTGCTCCGTGGAGCAGCAGCATTTCCGCATCAACTGAGAGCTGGTTGGAGTGTGCCGTCTAGAAATCGGAGTCTGGTCAGAGGGAACCAGAGACAGCATCTCAACGAAAGCCCAGGTGATGCAGGACACCGCAGTGAGAAACGCCGTGGCGGGAAGGGCGGGTCTTTCTTCCTCTCCAGGCAAGCCTTTCATGTCCTCACTGTGCCAGCCGCCTCCTTTGACACGCCGTAGGCACTTAATCAATTCTGATTGGCTGATGAGTTGGCCTCTGTCCGTATCTTTTATTTCCTCTCCAGATTTCTTTTCTAAAACTGGGATAAAATACATGGAAGTCTTGCCAGTCTTAAGGCCTCCAGTTCAGTGGGGTTAAGCATATCCACACTGTTGTATAGCCTCCCACCCGCCCTTATCTTCAGAACTTCTTCATCTTCCCAAAGTGAAACTGTCTCGTTAGGCAACTTATTTCTCCTCCCCCAGCCCAGAGCACTCACCGTTCCACTTTCTGCCTATGCATTTGACTCTGAGTGTCTCATATAAGCAGAATCATGTAGCATTTGCTTTTGTGTGGGTGTGTGCGACCAACTGATCTTTATTTCACTTAGCCTAACGACCTCACATTTCATCCAAATTGTGGCAGGTGTCAAGAGTTTCCCTCTTTTTAAAGGCTGAATTATGCTCCACTGTACGGATGGACTGCACACTGTTCTAATGGGGACGAGGTGATATCTCATTGTAGCCTTGATTTCAGACTCCTTTTCACACCTGGTGCACCAAAGGCATCCTGTTTTATTTACCTGCATCCTCAGCACCTAAGATTCGTCTAGTCAAAGCTATGGTTTTTCCAGTAGTCGTGTATGGATGTGAGAGCTGGACCATAAAGAAGGCTGAGCACCAAAGAATTAATACTTTCTAACTATGGTGCTGGAGAAGACTCTTGCGAGTCCCCTGAACTACAAGGAGAGCAACCCAGTCAATCCTAAAGGAAATCAACCCTGAATATTTTATTGGAAGGACTAATTCCAAAGCTGAAGCTCCAGTACTTTGGCCACCTGGGGCAAAAAGCCAACTCACTGGAAAAGACCCTGATGCTGGAAAAGATTGAAGGCAGGAGGAGAAAGGGACAACAGAGGATGAGATGGTTGGATGGCATCACCGAATCAATGGACATAAGTTTGAGCAAACTCTGGAAGATAATGAAGGACGGGGAGCCTGGCGTGCTGCAGGCCTTGGGGTCATTAACAGTCAGACATGACTTACTGACTGAAAAATAACAACCAGCATTTAATGTCACACCGAGCAAGACTCCAGTCGCAACGTGCTGAATGAACGAGTTCGTTGCTTGAGAGATTTGTGGAGGAATTCTGTAAGCCAAGGTCAGTTTTTAAGCCCTCTACCTGATGGAACTAATCTGCCCTGCATTTCTTTGCTGCAGTTCCCATCATTCCAGATCGGGAGAGCAAACCACATCCGTCTGATGCCATCACCCCCGGGGACCTGGAGAAGCTAGCTGCAGGGCAAGGGCAGCCTGGCCCGACGTCCCTCAAGCCCGTGAGGGCTCACACCAGTGAAGGGCTCTGATTCAGTGAGGGCTTTTTTTTTACCTGTTGTAATTTTCCCCGGTGGATCCATAATTTCACCAGCAATTCATGATATATGGTGGCACGTGTGTGTGTGTGTGTGTGTGTGTGTGTGTGTGTGTGTGTGTGATGTATCGTTCCCTGTAGCAAGCACCAGCACCAGCTTTGCACTCAAACAAGCTGGGATGTAAATTTCAGGGCGGAGACAGCCCTCGGAAGGGTCCTCTAACCACTGGGAGGCCTCGGATTCCTTTAGGTGTGTAGACTGGGGACACTCGTCCCCTCCGTGTCTGTTGGTCCTGAGGATATTAGCTAATAAACGTTTATCAGCTAGATCTGTGCCTCCTGTATATCAATGCATTTGAGTTGGGTACTTTGATCTCCATTTCTCAGATAAGAAAATGGAGGCTCAGAAGAGGGGGTGATTGCCCAAGGTCACATAGCTCGAGAGTGGCAGAGCTGGAGTTGAGACCCCGATACTGTGGCTCCACAGCCCACGCGCTTGACCTCTGGGAGGTCCTCCTGGGACAGCAGCAAACCAGCAAGGCAGATGTTGTCAGCGCAAGACTCAGAGAGGTTGAGTGACCGCTCAAGTCACACAGCTGGACCGAGGTTCCACACAGGTGGCTCTGAGGCAAAGCTTGAGCTCTTGGCACTGCACGGGAACCACGGTCATGAATGATAACTAGCAGCTAGGTACCAGGGCTGAGAAATTTTACCCACACTGCTCTTTCACCAGCTTTAAGGGAAGTGTCATGGTTGAGCCGTATGGCCCTGAGCACCCCGGCTGCTCGCCAAGGCCTCCGTGGACGGGGGTGGTTCTGCAGGGGAGCCGAGAGCCTCTTGCGCAGGGAGCCCTCCACTCAGCTGCCCCGGGGTTGGGATTATCCCCACTCCAGCCTGAAGAGCCCTCGCCATCCAACAGTCAGCCGCCGCCTCCCTCGCCATCTCCCGCCCTCTGGGGGTTGTCACGGCAACGGCTTGGGCATCTCAAAGGCGTCTCCTTCAATAATCTAGGCCTCTGATCTCCGGCAGGCCTATAATGAAGGGACAGTTTGTTAGCGCTGACATAAACACTGGGTTACCCGAGCTGTCTATTTCATGTCGTGTAAGAAGTCAGCTCAAGTCGGCCGACAGCCCAGCAAACTGTGAAGATATTTATTTGTTCAGCTTCCTACGGTGAAAACCAATGTTTATGAGGCCAGGATTTTTTTTTTTTTGTAGTCGTTGATTTTTTTTTTTTTTTAAGGAAAGAACAATGTCTCCGAAAGTGACCATGTACATTTCTTTCCTTCAGTTGACCCTCGGCTAAGGCAAATGGAGCACCAGTAAGACAGGAGGAGACCGTATTTGCTCCAGACTGTCTGCCTTATGAAGCCCTTTCCTGGTTCACAAAGCCTTTTCACTGCTCCTTTGGTGACATGCCAGTTCTGAGAGAAGGCAGGGCATCCACGCTTGTCTCCTTGGGTGGAGGTGGGGAAGGAAAGCGGAGAGGTCTAGTCACATATCCAAGGCCACAGTGTGGATGCATGATGGAGCAGGATAGGAATCCAGCTGAGGCTTTCGAGGAAAAAAATCCACAGTTCTTGCCGCTTCCTGTGCAGTGGTGCTTTCCTGCAAAGCATCCAAGGAACCGAATATCTTTTACCAAAATTTACAGTTGTAACCGGACAGGGAGTGTTTGTCTTCAGTCTTTCTGTGGGTTTCTATTATCATCAACTTGATGGTGATTTTTTTCCTAAAAAAGAATTATAAGAGCACCCTCAAAACCAAAAACTTGCTGCTGCTGGTTTTATATTTCTTCTTCTTAGCCAGTCAGCCCCTTTATTGGGGGTCTGGGGGGTAAAGGGAAGGGTCCAGATTCTCAGAGCTTGACAGGGCCCGGCGAGGACCTCACCCCAGGGCTTGGGGTTCCTCTGTCTGTCCTGGGCTTCAGTCTTGGGGCCCCATTCTACCTGGCCAAGGTTCCACCCCTTGCTCTGGCCCGCTGTGACCACGTGAGGTAGGGCAAGTTTCCTCACCACTCTGAACCTCAGTTTTCTCTTCTGTAAAACAAAGCTGACAATCCCTGTCCTTGCCTCACAGGTCAGATTCCTCACAGAAAAGGGGCACTTGCCAAACGTCAAATATGTTTAATTCTTGGCAGTCCTGTGATGATGAGGAAGGAGCTCTGGGTCCGGCTCAGAGCTTCTGATTCTGTGTCATCTGAATGGTTTACATCACCTCTTGGGTTTCTGCTCATTCATCGCAAAACCAGAGGCCATCCTGTCCCTGCTGTGAATTTTTTGCATCCATCATTTACAACTCTCTGAGCATATGCACCCATCTGACAGAAGAGGAAAGTGAGGCTCGGCAAGGTCAAGTCACTCGGCTGAGGTTCCTGGGGGTCCTATGTGGCGGATCTGGGATTTGAACCCAGGTCTGATTAGTCTCTCCTTGGGGACCATGAAATGCCCCTTGGGAGAAGGATGGGAAATGGGACATTTCATCAAAAAGGGACCCACCCGTGCTTCTCATTTTCCTCTATTGCTTCCGCTTTCTCTAACTCTGGAGGCTTCTCTGCCCTCCACCCTTCAGGATCCAGGCCTCCGAACTTCTGACAGGAGGAAGGCATCCTGGTCTCACCACCCTCTCCTATCTGTCCTCCCTTCCCAGGGCCCAGCCAGATGAGCAAAGGGTGGGGCGGGGCGGTTCGCCGGCCTCATTCCTCCCAGAGCCGCTTTTTGCAGGAGCCTGGTCCCCAACTGTCCCCTAGGGTCAGATCCATCATACCACTCGATCAGGCCTGCTCAGCGGGAGGGGTCAAGTGGCCGGCTGCTGCTGGGCGCTGGGAGCCCGTCCCAGCCATATTTAATTTAATTAAGGCTGTCAGCACTATTGATTTTGGCAGTTTCAATTACTAGCCTGTTATGGTTTCTGGATCAACTGATCTGTGATGGAGCCTATCAGCAAAGACACACATTGAGAAGAGGGCCCTTCATCTCCTTTAAAACCCGACACATCCTGCCACGGGCTATAAGTTATGGCTTTTATCCAGTCCTGCGCCCCTTCCTTTCCTCATAATTAATTTCTCATTAGACAGCTCTTTATTGTTTAATTTGTGCAGTTTATAATCAAATTGGGCACATTAATTGTCGTTGAATTTAAGGCTAATGAAAAATAAAGGTTTTCAATAACTTATTCTTCCATTACTCCCGACAAGATAAAATAAAGCCCTCGGAGGAGTGTCAGCTTTTTAAATTATAAATTAGGTTTTTAAAGAGCATGGGCATTTAAGGAGCAGTTATCACACATTTAGTAATTAAAATCCTATGCTGCAAAACAATTATTAAGATATAATTATGCTGCTTTACTCTTAGGAGGCCCAGCAGCTGGGTGAAGCCTTGATCCTTCATTGTAATGGGGTGGGGGCCTCTGTCGGGTTTGAGGAGAGAAAAGCTACGTAAGCAAACTGGGGAGCCAGGAGGTGTCCCTATGCTTTTGATGGAAATTATTTGATCAGAGGATCAAATAATATTTGATCAGGGTATCAAGAGGTGCCCACTCCTGGGTCCTTCAGGTCTTTGAAAGGCTGTCCGGGGCCCATGGGTGTGCCTGGCCTGGGCTGAGTCCTAGAGGCATAGCCACCAAGCAGACGTGGCCGGACTGACAGACACACAGACAAAGGGACGCACAGGTTGTCAGGGAGTGAACGAGGGAGGAAGTGGTCAGACTCACCTGCAGGGTGACTAAGTCCACCCGCAGGGGTGGTTGGTTTCACCTGTGGAGGGGGTCAGGGTCACCTGTGAGGGTGATGAGATCCATGTGTGGGGGTGATCAGATCTAGCTGTGGGGGGTCAGGTTCACCTGGGAGGGTGTTCAGATCTAGCTGTGGGGGGTCAGGTTCACCTGGGAGGGTGTTCAGATCTAACTGTGGGGGGGGTCAGGTTCACCTGGGAGGGTGTTCAGATCTAGCTATGAGGGGGTCAAGTTCTCCAGTGAGGGTGTTCAGATCTAGCTGTGGGGGTGGGGGTGGGGGTCAGGTTCACCTGTATGGGTGTTCAGCTCTAGCTATGGGGGGATGATCAGATCTACCTGAGGGGTCAAGAAGGGTTTCCCAGTGGAGGTGATAACTTGAGAGGTAAAAGTCTTCACTGCTCAGAGAGTGAGGGGGGCCCTGCAGGCAGGGTTCCCAGTGTGAAGAGGCTAGAGGCAGGTGACATGGATGCTCCTTCGCAGGAAAGACTGGTCTCTAGTTGGGGCAGAAAGTATAGAGCCTGGAGGTCACCACGGAAGGACGAAGACTGAGGGGACTGTGTGTGTGTCTGTGTGTGTGGGTGGGTGGTGTCTTAATGATCAGATACCAAATTGGACACTGCAGCTGAGTGCCTACTATGTGCCAGTCATTCTGCTAAGCCCTGTCATAACATTACCTCATCTAATCCACCCATGTACCTCAGGGAACATGCTCCCATTTTTCAGACAAGAAAGCTGAAGCCCTTGGAGGTTAAGCCTACCTGACTCTTGGATGGCAGCGTTAGATTTAAACCCAGACCTCCTTCACATTCCACTACTTTGCACCAGCAGCTCCATGAGCACCTGTCGTGTGCAGGGAACCATGGCAGGGGTTGCAAGAGAAATAGGTGAAGTAGACAAGATGCAGGGCAGGTAAAGGACTTGCCTGCCAATGCAGGAGATGCAATAGACTTGAGTTTGGGAAGTTTCTCTGGAGGAGGGTATGGCAACACACTCCAGTGTTCTTGTCTGGAGAATCCCGTGGACAGAGGAGCCTGGTGGGCTACAGTTCATGGGATCACAGTGTCGGACATGACTGAAGCAACTGAGCACACTCACATGCAGACAAGGTCCAGCGACACGTGGGATCTGGTGTGTCCACTGGAATCCAAGAGGATGCAACGTGACATCACAAGGGGACACATCAAAGGTGGGCTTTGTCCCGAATATAGCATTAAAGAACCTCCTTGGTCCAACTCCCACTGCTGGATTTATCCTTTGGAAAGAGATTCACACACTCTCTTGCTTAGCACCACTGAGCCAGGCCCTCGGGACCAGAGGTGAGATGCAAGAGAGAGGAGGTGATGTTCTACCAGTGAAGCAGACTTGAATGGAGAAGCTTCCAGAAAGATGTGTGAGGCTTCACAGAGCAGGCTTCTTTGGGCTCATAGGAGTCCCTGGGAGAGAAGTCAGCAGTGACCTCTCTGAAAAGCGACATTTAAGCTGTAACCCCAGGGATCAGCAGGAGATTCAATGACAAAACCACAGAAGGAGTCAACTGATAACTTCATTCCAAGACAGAGGGAGGCCCAGGGAATTCCAGGGCCTCAGGCAAACCACTCACCCTGTTTGCGCCTCAGTTTCCTCTTGTGTAAAAATAATAGTGATCAGCCACTCTGGATGATCTTTCAGGTCCCTGAGCCTGTGTGGTGGGGCCTTTAAAGGCCTGTAAGACTCCTGGGCTGAAGGACTGGGAACTGCTTTGAAAATGGTTGTCTATCAGTACCCACCATCCCTGCCCAAATTCTTAATGTCTGTCTTGGGGGCATCTGAGAGTCTCCACCTGAAGAACCAATTCTGCCCCTCCTTCCAGGACTGCCATACAAAGCTGAATAAAGGCCTTGCCTCTTCACCTGCAAAGAGTCTGTGTGCCAGTGCAGGAGACACAAGAGCCACGGGCTCAATCCTTGGGTCGGGAAGATCCCCTGGAGTAGAAAGAGTCAACCCTCTCCAATATTTTCGCCTGGGAAATCCCATGGACAGAGGAGCCTGGTGGGCTATAGTCCATGGGATGGAAAAGAGTCAGACTTAGTGACTGAATACACACACATACACGCGCGCTCACACACACACACACACACACACGCACACACTTCTCCATCTCTATGCTGAAAGGCCTGTTGCCAGGCCAGCTCTTCTGTTTCCGAACAAGGAATCAACAGATCCGTCACATCATTCTGAGAGCTGGACCTTGTCTGCCTCACCTGTCTCTCCTGCAATCCCTGACATGGGTCCCTACACACAGTAGGAGCTCATGGAGCAGCTGGTGCAAAGTGGTGGAGTGTGGCAGGGGGCCTGGGGTGGGGATGAGACCCAGGACTTATGGTGCCCTAGCTCTGCACCTGGGACAGACAGACAAAACTTCTTCCACTCTCTAGTTCATCCCGACAAGTGCACCCAGAGTTAGAGATTTTGCTCCCTTTCTACAGATGGCGCTGGAGAAGGCACTGGCACCCCACTCCAGTACTCTAGCCTGGAAAATCCCATGGATGGAGGAGCCTGGTAGGCTGTAGTCCATGGGGTCACAAAGAGTTGGATATGATTGAGCGACTTCACTTTCACTTTTCACTTTCACGCACTGGAGAAGGAAATGGCAACCCACTCCAGTGTTCATGCCTGAAGAATCCCAGGGACGGGGGAACCTGGTGGGCTGCCATCTATGGGGTTGCACAGAATTGGACCTGACTGAAGTGACTTAGAAGTAGCAGCAGCAGCAGCAGCAGCAGCAGCTACAGATGGGGAAACCAATGTCAGGGGGTTTTGGGAAAGGACATGCTGGTTGATCCAGTCCTCCCTAAAACACTGTCCATTCCTTGACCCAGGAGCCCAATAAGAGGTCCCCGTGAGAAATTTCTATTGCTTTTGCTAAGTCACTTCAGTCATGTCCGACTCTGTGTGACCCCATAGACAGCAGCCCACCAGGCTCCCCTGTCCCTGGGATCCTCCAGGCAAGAACACTGGAGTGGGTTGCCATTGCCTTCTCCAATGCATGAAAGTGAAAAGTGAAACTGGATTCGCTCAGTCATGTCCGACTTAGCGACCCCATGGACTGCAGCCTTCCAGGCTCCTCCATCCATGGGATTTTCCAGGCAAAAGTACTGGAGTGGGGTGCTAGATGGTAGTAAAAGTTCTCCTCTGCAGGGAATGCTTTGCTTCCAATAACCATCCACCTCTGATTCCCGGGCATAGCAGCCCCCAGATGGTGGAGACGTCTCCCCTGTACTCTGGAGATGGAAATCCAGGATCTGCATGGACATTCTATACTAGATTTAAATTTCCTCGAAATGCTCCACAAAGAAAGCTATCAGACAAGTAGAACTCTTTTGTGATCGGTGATGCTTATAACTGGTCCAGTTGGAGAATGTCTGAGTGTCCTCACAGAGAATGTGATGATGCTCCTGCCCTTTGTAGGAGACGGGTCCCATAATAAAATATGGCGACCCATCCAGAGGTCCAGCCTTGTGAAAGGCCTCAACTCTGCTATAAGTGGTGCCAACAGCTGCCAGTCAGCGAGCCCTCCCGAGTGCCCAGCACGTTCACAACCTGCTCAGGGTTAGCTGGATTCTTGGAGGCCGTGCTGCAGCCCACCATCCTGGTAGCCCCCTGACCTCAGATGAACCAACAGAGACTAATAGGGAAAGTGTCTCCAGCCACATCGCCCTATTTAGCTTGAGGCAGAGCTGGGGTTGGGGCTTCCCAGGTAGCGCTAATGGTAAATAACCTGCCTGCCAATGCAGCAGACCCAAGAGACATGGGTTCGATCCCTGGGTTGGGAAGATCCCCTGGAGGAGGGCACAGCAACCTGTACCCATATTCTTGCTTGGAGAATCCCAGGAACAGAGGAGCCTGGCAGGCTATAGTCCAGGGGGCTGCAAAGAGTCAGACACAATTGAAGTGACTTAGCATGCACATTTGCCTTAAGTTGTTTCTTGTGTCTTGGGATATTAACAAATTAATTGGAAAAGACTCCCAATGCTGGGAAAGACTGAAGGCCAAAGGAGAAGAGCGTGGCAGAAGATGCGATGATTACAGAGCTTTACTGACTCAATGGACATGAATTTGAGCAAACTCTGGGAGATAGTGAAGGACAGGAAGCCTGGCATGCTGCAGTCCATGGGGTCGGAAAGAGTGGGACTTGACTTAGTGAGTGGACCACAGCAACTGAGTTAGGGTTGATGTCTAACCCAGACTCCACGTGACACCACACGGACTTCAGACAGACAGAAACTAGGAGATAATAAATATAGGTTGTTTGAAGCCACTAAGATTGTAGCAATATTGTTACACAACAGTAGATAACGAACACAATGACAGTCCTCTGTGGGTCTGTCAATTTCTGCACATTTGACTATCAGAAGTACAGATGGCCTTTGTTCCGCATAATCTTTTCAAAGATGTTTGTCGGTGAATAGTTTTGGAAGACAAAGAGTGTCTGCTTCCCAAGCAGAGGGCAGATCGATTTATCATCTGCTATGATGAAGATAAACATCTCCCTCTGGGACAAAGTTTGGGTAGGTTTACGTACAGCTAGTTAGAAAATATTTGGGCTCCCTAAGTTTGGAAATCTTTCAGTGCAATGCAACCCACCGCCCATGAAGTAATTGCTTGGCCCTGTTGCATCACTCTGTGGGAACTGGGGGCTTGGGCAAACAGTTCCGGAAAATGATGATGCCCTGGTTATGGCGATCATTGTCAGTAATATACCACTCACTGTGTCTGACCCAAGAGCCTCATGGCTTCTGCCAACATCCATGAAACTGTGATGGGCTAACTCATTAGCTGGCAAGCAGTTAAAATCCCAGGCCCTTCACTGTACCTAGCAGAGGAGTGACATGACCTTATTTGCATTTTTAAAAGCTCTCTTGGGCTGCTGTGTAGAAGAAACAGGCAGACAAGAATGGAAACAAGGATAAAAATTAGGCGTTTCTACAGTCATCCAGGCAGGAGCCCACTGGGGTGGTATGGGCTGAATGTTTCTGTTCTTCCCAATCATATGCTGGAACCCTAACCCTCAATATGATACTATAAGGAGGTGGAGCTTTGGGGAGGCAATTAGGTTTGGATGAGAGTATGAGGGTGGGGCCCCATGATGGGATTAGTGTCCTTATAGGAAAAGGAAGTGCACGCATGCTCAGTCCTCTCTGACGCTTTGCAACCGCATGGACTGTAGCCTGCCAGGCTCCTCTGTCTTGAGATTCTCCAGGCAAGAATACTGGAGGGGCTTGCCATATCCTACTCCAGGGGATCTTCCCCACCCAGGGATCAGACTCCCATCTCTTGAGTCTCCTGTATTGACAACCAGATGCTTTTACCACTGAGCCACCTGGGAAGCCCCATAGGAAAAGGAAGAAACGCCAGAAATCTCTTTTTCTGCTGGTGAGAAGGTGGCGGTCTATAAGCCAGGAAGGGCTCTCACCAGGAACCAAATCAACCAGAGCCTTGATCTTGGAGTTCCCAGCCTCTAGAACCTTAAGAAATATATATCCATTGTTTAAATGCTCCAGTCTACAAGTTTATTGTGGCAGCCAGTGCTCACTGAGACAAGGGGCTTGGACCAGGGCAAAACTGGTAAAGGTGATGATGTGATCTTTGGAGGAAGGTCTGGCTAATTGCTGAGGGGGTGAAGAAATGGGAGGGAGGGCTTAAGGGCCCTACTGCATATTTGGCCTGTGCACATGGAGTGAAGGTATCTCTACTGGTTAAGATGAGGATGGAGGGGCCAAGGGGAGGGGGAAGAAGAAACCGTTTGGTTTTGGACATGTTAGATAAGAGATGCCCATTAGACGCATAAGGGAGCAGATGGCTACATGAGTCTGGAGTGCGAGAGAGGGTGGAAGGAGACATGCATGAGAATGCAGATAGGAGAGAAGGGGAGAAATGAAAAGAAACTTTGGGATGGGCCTTTGGGGTCTCCAGCATGGGAGAGTTTGGCTAACAGGTCAGCCAAGTTCAAAGGAAGGCCCTGAGCACTGACCAAGAGGAACGAAGGCCTATGTCAGAGTCAGAAAGCCCCTTGCCAGGCCAGGCATTCCCACTTTTGTTTCTGGCTTATGGGGAGGTCCAGGGATTCTTGGACAAGGGTCCCTGAGAAATAGAGGCCCTTTGGGGCTTGGAGAAGCAATTTGCCAACTGGTATAAAAGTATTCTGCTAGTTAAACAACCAGAATAATCACCCCAGAGTCCACTGAATATCACCTACCACCAAAACCCCTTGGCAGGGGGCGACCTGGGCTCCCCTAAGTTTCTTGATCTTCCTCTCAGCATGATACTGACTTGATTGCCAACTGGTCACTGCTTCCAGCTCCTGAATTTTCATTAAAATCCTGGGCATCTCCCCAGAGCTCAAAAGGGCCCCGATTAATTATGGGCAAATGTTGGCTCTCCCCCGGAAATCTGCTGCCCCAGCCTGGCTCTGTCCCCTATGATTTTATTAAAATCCACCTTGCCAGCCAGGGCCCTGAGATTTATGACCACAGCTAATAGGCTGCCTCCCCACGAGACATAAATCTGGGGCCTGCCCAGGGAACTGCTCGCTGCTAAGAGGCCGGTTAATTGTTCCACCTAGAGGGTTCCACGGAGGAATGTTCAATTAGGCCTCTCAGAAAATTTGGAGCATTAAACAAGGTGAACAGGGATTTGGGCACCATTATTTTCTGAGAAACAGCCCCTTTTGCTCCCTGGGCCAGTTGCAGGCCGCTGGGCCTCCTCTGGTTTTTCTCAGGCCAGGAGTCATTCTCAAGGGTCATGGAGCAATGCTCTCCATCGTCAGTTAGAAAAAGACAGCCCCAGGATTTATCATCTTACAGAAGTCCTTGGAACTTTCTCACCCAAAGTCAACTGCTGAGTGGCCTCCATGCGTCCTTAGTGAGTCACCCCAACTCTTAGGGCTCCCGTTTCCCTTCCTCTAAGATGCAGTGACACTGGTTGCTCCATCTGCCTTACAGGGATGCTGGAGCATCAGTTCATTCATTCGCTCATTCTACCACTATTGGCAGAGTCATCAGCACCATAAGGTATTAGCTTCCTAGGTGCCAGGAAATGTGCCAGATCTGGGGCTACAGGGAGAAAAACTCAAGGTCCTGCTCTCCCTGGAGGATCTTGCAGTCTTGATGGATGGCAGATGAAGAGACCCTGAAGAAGTAAACTGGACAACATCATGCTAGAGGCTTTGAGTTGGTGAGTAGGAGCCTAAAAGGGCTGCCTAACTAGCCAGAGGATGGCATCAGTCAGGGAGGACTTCCTGGAAGAGGAGACAGGAATTACATGCTTATGTTGTGCCTCAGCTTGGCTGAGTTCCCCGCGGCATCCCCCAGCACATCCCATGGCAACATTTCTTTCTCAGATGCTTATATGTGAGCCCACTTTGGGAACACCTTGCTGTTACCCTAGAATGGCAAGCACAGCTTAGGCAGCTACTGCTATAGATTACAGGCCTGGAGTTCAAGAGGGCCACGGGCCCACAGCTGCCCAGCTGGCAGACAGCGGAGCACATGGTGAATCTGAGGCGGACAACTCTGCAAGGTGTGTGTTCACACTGGGGACTCCAGGCACCATGGCCCATAGCCTGGCGAACCGCTGGCAGTGATGGCCACAGACCCCAGAGCTCATCCTCTCCTGGGTTCTACCTGTGGAAGAGGCCTTCCAAGTCACTGCTCCTGGAGACCTGAATTCTGGCAAGGCCTTCATTTAGCCACACCTCTTTGCCTGAACCCAGCTGTGACCTTGGTCTGGCCTCCCAGGCTATGCAGGCCCCAGTCAGTGGAAAGAGAACCCCCTTCTCTCTCTCCTCCAGGGTGGATCAATACCCCAGGTTTTTGGAACTTGGTCCCCAAATGGGTCTGGAATCAAGGCTGAGCCACCACCAATGGATCTCTGTGTATATACAGTGTGTGTGCTCAGATGCTCCCTTGTGTCCAATTCTTTGTGACCCCATGGACGGTAGCCTGCCAGGCCCCTCTGTCCATGGGATTCTCTCAGCAAGAATACTGCAGTGGGTTGCCATTTCCTCCTCCAGGGGATCTTACCGACCTAGGGATCACACTCACAAGTCCAGAATCTCCTGCATTGGCAGGCAGATTCTTTACCACTAGTGCCACCTGGGAAACCCTGTGTACACACCACCCACCCCGGAAGCTGTCTCCTGATTAAATCTTCTGAATCGCCATACACAAAAATACCACCTCTTTCCTGTTGAACCATAACTGGTATTAACACCAAATAAAATTTAGACTGAAAAATGTCCCTGAGGTTTAGATTTGAATGATGAGAACACCAATTCCAACCTTATTTGGGTCAGTGAGATTTGGGCTTCTTCTGATTTGAGGCTGAATATTTTTCCCAGTCTCACCTAACTCATGGACAAGAACGTCACACACAGGCGGCTCATTCTCTAAACCCAATCCCTGCTCCTTAATGAAAACGACTTGCTAACTGGAAGGTCGCTAAACAGGGAGGTGCTCCTCCCAGCGATCTTGCTTCGCCCACTTTGCCTTCTGTGCCTCAGTTTCCTCATTTATCATGGGGAACAAAACAAGCACCCTCCGAAGATTGTTTCGGGGCTGTGTGGTGAAACATGTTTGGGAAAGTACTTTGCAAACTGCAAAGTGCCATAAGAACAGGAGGGATTATCATAATGCTTTACATTTTTATTTTTAACCTGCATGAAATTCTGGAAACTGTTGGCTGCCAAGAAATACTAAGCTGTAGTTTATGTTCTACGGGGAAATCGGGTTTATTTTAAGTGGGGAATTGCATGGTGTGCAGTTTATTTATCTGGGAAACATGGTTGGATACAAGGCAGGCCCAGTCACCCGGCTCTCAACTTGGCATTGCCCCTGAGTTTGCTCCAACCGATCCTTCTGTTCACAGTGGAGGCACTTTCCAGAATCTGGAAACAAGGCCGTTTTCACCCAAGGTCACCGCTTCCCTTACCTCCTTCACCTGCAGGGTCGGGCAGCCTGCCCCATACTTAAGTGTGTGTTCGTGATCAGTTGCATCCGATTCTTTGCGACTCGGTGGACTGTACCTTCCAGGCTCCTCTGTCCATGGAATTCTCCAGGCAACAATACTGGAGTGGGTTGCCATTTCCTTCTCCAGGGGATCTTCCCAACTCGGGGATTGAACCTGGGTTTCCTGCATTGACAGGCGGATTCTTGAACACTGTGCCACCTCGGAATCCAAACTCAGCTCCTCTACAAGTAAAGCAGTAACTTTTCACATCAGAAGGGGTGTGGCTGCTGGATTCATTAACAGACAAATAGCAACAGCAGATTCTCCCAGCAGGCCCCCAGTGGATGGAGAGGTTCTTGGACCTGATCCTCCTTCAGGAGGGGTCCCTCATTCCCCACCTTTGGCGAGGGAGCGTTGGTGGCCCACGCTGTCTCCTGAGTCCTTCTCCGGCCAGGCCCTCAGCTAGAGATCCCTCTTGCTCAAGGGGAGGAAGGACGAGAAGCCCCAGTGCAGGAGGGGCCAGCTCTATTTAGAGGGCCACCCCTCCTCCCCGTTCCTCTCCTGAGCCTATTGCATATTAATAACTGCAGCGCCACCAGGTCTCACTTCCCTCCCTCCCTCTGTCTGCACATGAATCTGTTCCCCAGGGAACTGGACCTGTGATGAACCCTAAGAGCAGCTGGCCCATTTCAGAGATGAGAAAACTGAGGCATAGAATATGAGTACATAAATATACGGTTCAATCTCCTTTTCTTCACATAAGTGGGATAATATATACTGACCTGAAATGTACCTTTTTGGTTATCTTGAGTATCCTCCATACCAAAACACACATTGAGCCAACTTACTGCTTTAAACAACTTTTAATGTTCTCCACTAACAGAGATTTATGTTGCTTCTAGCTTTTGCCATTACAGATAAAGCTGGAGAAAAACCTTGCTCATAACTGGTGGTGCTAGAGGGGAGGGTATAGGGAGGCAGGCAAGATAGGTGAAGGGGATTAAGGGGTACAAATGTCCAGCTATAAAATAAATAAGTCACAGGGATGAGATGTACAGCATAGCAAATACAGTCAACAATATTATCATAACTCTGTATGCTTCAGTTTAGTTCAGTGGCTCAGTTGTGTCTGACTCTTTGCGACCCCATGAATCGCAGCACGCCAGGCCTCTCTGTTCATCACCAACTCCCGGAGTTCACTGAAACTCACGTCCATCGAGTCCGTGATGCCATCCAGCCATCTCATCCTCTGTCATCCCCTTCTCCTCCTGCCCCCAATCCCTCCCAGCATCAGTCTTTTCCAATGAGTCAACTCTTATGAGGTGGCCAAAGTACTGGAGTTTCAGCTTCAGCATCAGTCCTTCCAAAGAACACCGAGGACTGATCTCCTTTAGAATGGACCGGTTGGATCTCCTTGCAGTCCAGGGGACTCGCAAGAGTCTTCTCCAACACCACAGTTTGAAAGCATCAAATCTTTGGCGCTCAGCTTTCTTCACAATCCAACTCTCACATCCATACATGGCTACTGGAAAAACCATAGCCTTGACTAGACGGACTTTTGTTGGCAAACTAATGTCTCTGCTTTTGAATATGCTATCTAGGTTGGTCACAACTTTCCTTCCAAGGAGTAAGTGTCTTTTAATTTCATGGCTGCAATCACCATCTGCAGTGATTTTGGAGCCCCCCAAAATAAAGAAGTCTGACACTGTTTTCACTATTTCCCCATCTATTTACCATGAAGTGATGGGACTCTGTATGGTAAGCAATGGTAATTAGACTTATCATAGTAATAATTTCATAATGGACAAAAATGTCCAATATCCATGAGTGCACTTGAAACTACTATGATACAATGTACATGTACTCAGTCACTGTGACTCTTGTGGACAGTAACTCACCAGGCTTCTCTGTCCATAGGATTTTCCAGGCCAGAATACTGGAGTGGGTTACCATTTCCTACTCCAAGGGATCTTCCAACCCTGGGATCGAACTTTTGTCTTCTGCACTGGCAGGTGGATTTTTTATCATTGAGCCATCTGGGAAGCCCAATATTATATAACAGCACTCTAGGTCAAATTTCAGAGAAGGCAATGGCACCCCACTCCAGTACTCTTGCCTGAAAAATCCCATGGGCGGAGGAGCCTGGTGGGCTGCAGTCCATGGGGTCGATAAGAGTCGGACACAACTGAGCGACTTCACTTTCACGCATTGGAGAGGGAAATGGCAACCCACTCCAGTGTTCTTGCCTAGAGAATCCCAGGGATGGGGAAGCCTGGTGGGCTGCCGTCTATGGGGTCGCGCAGAGTCGGACACGACTGAAGCGACTTAGCATGGTCGCAGCAGTGGCACCAGCGGGTCAAATTTACTTCAATAAAAAAAAAAGAAGTTAAGACACTCACACGAGGTCCCACAGCCAGAAATCGGCAGAGTTGGGATTGGAACCAAGAGCTTCTGGCCTCAGGGAGGTGTGCTGGGCATTCAGTATCAGGCGGCAGTTTGGTTGCTAAGTCGTGTCTGACTCTTGCAAGTCCACAGACTGTAGCCTGCCAGGCTCCTCTGACTGTGGAATTCTCCAGGCAAGAATACTGGAGTGGGTTGCCATTTCCTTCTCCAGGGGATCTTCCTGACCCAGGGATCGAACCCAGGTTTCCTGCATTGCAGGCAGATTCTTTACCGGCGTCAGTAGACACCTGCTGTGTGCCCACATGTTGCGGTCCACCCCCAGCCCACCAGACACATGGGCCTCCTGTGCACAGGGAAGCCTGGAACGTGGAGAAGGCAGCTTGGATGGCAATGCTGATCATGTGGCCACTCTGCAGGCCTCCCAAGCCATTCTTCCCTCCCTGTGCCTCCCTGCGGTGCCCACAGCTCCTGGTAACAGACCTGCCATCTTGGCCTAGACCATGAGGCTCCTGACACCCCTGCCAGAGGGGAGGGATGGGATGCCACTTGTCCGTCCACGGGGACTCAGATGATGAAGATGCAGTTCCTGCAGACCTACGGCTCACATCATCTCTAGGGAGACTGATAATGTCAACAGTTCTGTTCCCCAAACTTGATGCCAGTGCTGTGCATCGGAATACAGAGGAAGAAAACGGTCCCTGCCCTCTGTCCCTACCCAGACTCCCTATAATGCTGCTTGCTACAGAAAAGCACCCTGCTACTGCTACTGCTAAGTCACTTCAGTCATGTCTGACTCTGTGCGACCCCTTAGATGGCAGCCCACCAGGCTCCTCCATCCCTGGGATTCTCCAGGCAAGAACACTGGAGTGGGTTGCCATTTCCTTCTCCAATGCATGAAAGTGAAAAGTGAAAGTGAAGTCGCTCAGTCGTGTCCGACTCTTAGTGACCCCATGGACTGCAGCCTACCAGGCTCCTCCATCCATGGGATTTTCCAGGCAAGAGTATTGGAGTGGGGGTGCCATTGCCTTCTCCGGAAAACCACCCTGGATGCCAATAAAAAGTAGCCTAAATCAGTGGAAAGAAGGTCCAGCCTCAATTCAGTTTTGTTTTTGTTTTCCTGTTTCAGCAACTGAGTTTGTCTCAGAGCCCTGGTTTACAAGGAATTCTGGGAAATGTAGTTTTGGGCTTTGCAGTCCCTGCAGCTCGGATGAGCAGGGATACTGGAGCCGAGCCAACCAACCACATCCAGTTGTCCCACATCAATCCATGCTGCAGTTCTGTGGCTTCTGTCAGGACCCCACACTTCCTTGTGTGTTTATATTTATGCTCTTCTCCCACGAGAATGTACCCACAGCACCTATCCAGGGCAGGGCCTTTGGTAAGTGTCCAAAGAGTATTTGTTGAATGGATAAATGTTGTCTGGTTTACACCACTGCATCTGCCTCCCACCAATTTATCTGACCCCAGCCTTTCACCACTTCACCCTCCACACTGCCTGCCACTCGGGATCCTTCTCCCAGAATGAAACTCATTCCCTCTCTCCCTGGCTGAGAATCTTCCCATGGCTCCCAGTTGCTGAAGGATCAAGTCCAGACCTCCTGCCAGCCTGCAGAGGCCCCCTGAATCCAGATGTTGCATTCCCGCGCTCATCTCCTATGCATCCTCCCCTGCTCACTTGGTCTGCCCTTGTGAAAGTGTGAATGTGTTCGTCACTCAGCTATATCTGACTCTTTGCAACCCCATGGACTGAAGCCCACCAGGCTCCTCTGTCCATGGGATTCTCCAGGCAAGAATACTGGAGTGGCTTGCATGCCCTCCTCCAAGGGATCTTCCTTACCCAGGGATTGAACCTTTGTCTCCCACATGGGCAGGCAGATTCTTTACCATCTGAGCCACCAGGGAAGCCCCTGGTCTACCCTTTGCTGCCTGCCATTCCCAACACACGCAAGTTGCTTTGCCTCTCTGCACTGGGTTCCTCCCTCACTTCTTTGAGGGGCAGACTCCTATTCAAGCTTCAAAGCCCAACCTCAATCTCCCCTTCCTGCAGGATGGTAGTTCTCTCTTTATCCTTTCCTGTTTCCTTGCCTATCTCCTCTCCAGATTGTCAGCCTTTAGAGGCCAGTGACCCCATTCTAGTGATCTCTGCAACTCCAAAACCCATACCTCACACAAAAAGGGCACACAGGAAATGCTTAACAGATGAAGATGGATGAATGAGCATTTAGTGTGAGTACAGAGATCAGTGAATTGTCCAGTGTAGCTGGAACTTAGGATTCGGAACATATTTAAGGAATTTTACCATTTTCCTGACTTGATCCTCACTTCCAGGGTTATGACGTGGTCAGGGGGCAGGTTTCACTTCCATTTTATAGGCAAAGAAACTGAGGACTGAAGAGGTTTAAGTGACACACATCGGCCAGTGGGTGAGCCGAGACCAGTGCACCAACCGCATGGCCCCAGAGGCAGTGCTCCTGACTCTGCTCACCCCTGGGCAGCGGGATGTGCCACAATTAAGACTTCACTGGGAAGGAAGGGCCTTTTGATCCAAATTACATGGCCCTTTGTGCTCGGAGCAATTAACACGGAGCCACCGGGCTGGTGCGCCCGCCCGCGTGGGCGACGCGGAGGCATCATTATCTGGAGCCAGGGAGCCTGCCCGGCCCTGTCCCAGACTGAGGGCCTGGTTGGTGCCCAGCATGGCCAGTGGAGCCTGGGCTTCTCAAACCAGGCTAGGGAGCTTGTGGGACATTTCTCCACTGCAGGCTGCCGTTTGGGCCCCAGACGCACTGGCTCCAGCCCTCATCATTTCCCACCCAAGTACTAACTAGGCCCGACCCTGCTTAGCTTCTGAATCAGACAAGATGGGGTGTGTTCAGGGTGGTACAGCCGTAGAGCCTCACCATTTCCATACTGGCTCAAGCCTCCTTTCTCAGAGGGGCCCACTCTGACTACCCCAATGAAATCTGTATCCTCTACCTTCAAAGCCACTCCCAACCCCTGGTACTAACTTAACTCATCTTTCTTTTGACCTATGTCTCCGCATCACCTCACCTGAAGCCTGGCTTCCAGGAGACACTCAGAAGACCCCAGGTGAATGAATGAACACAAGAGCACTGCTGTTCAGTTGCCAAGTTGTGTCTGACTCTTCGTGACCTCCTGGACTGCAGCACGCCAAGCCTCCCTGTCCCTCACCATCTCCCGGAGTTTGTCCGAATTCATGTCCATTGAATCGGTGATGCACTCAAAATGTCAGCAACTTTGGAAAACCCAGCAGTGGCCAGAGGACAGGAAAGGGTCAGTTTTCATCCCAATTCCAAAGAAGGGCAGTTCTAAAGGATGCCTAGCAACAGGAGTACTGGGGCGCCACTGATAGTGGTGTGTCTTTGAGCGAGTCGCCTTACCCCTCTCCAGGCCTCAGTGTGCTGCTCTGTGGAATGGGGAGAGGCATTGCTACCTCCTCCAGTCAGTGTCAGACTCCAGGGAAGTAGAACTGGGAGCACTTAGTGTGGGGCCTCACATTTCTTCGGGCCTTGAACTGTTTTCCTGGCCCTTCTGATCTCCCCACAACTCTGCAGGGGTACTTGCTAGTCATCTCATAAGACTTCACGGCTCTGAGTGAGTGACCATCCAAAGGTAGAGGGAATCGTGGTCCCATCGGCTACAACCAGATAAAACAAAGGACCCCAAACCTAGCAACTGAAAACATTATTTTGTTTCATGTTGTGATGTGGGGGTCAGAGATACAGACAAGGTTTGTGGGGTGATTCTCAAGCTCTATTTGGCTTTGGCTGATATTCTGCAGGCAGCTGGGCTGACCTGAAGGCGATGTGCAAACACAGAAAGACAAGTTCAAGGCTCTCCCCTCTACAACTGGGTTCATTATCCAAGTCCTGGCCTCTCCAAAGAGGGGAGTGACGCTGATGGAATGACCTCTGTGATGTCATCTCCAGCCAGCAGCCCTCCCTCTAACTCCAGAAGTCATTTGGCCAAAACCACAAAGCTGCATCTCTCTCTGCGGAAGCCAGATCAGCTCCCCACGCCATCTGCCCCTCCTGGCAGCAAGCGATGCAAGCTCAGCATTTGCTGTGTTAGGTGGAGTTCCTGGGAAATGGCCTCTGAGACAACGATTTGCAAGAAGGGAATTTACTGAGGAGTGATCCAGGCAACACCACCTTTCAGGGAGTAAGGGGAGAAACTCTGGGCAGAGAAACTGAACTTTGATACAATCTCTCCAGAGGTTCTGTGGCTGGGATGACCTTCAGATTGTCTAGAATCAAGGCCAGGCTTTTGCCCCTCCTGGCACTGACCAGTCATTCCATTCCATCTGCCCCACTGAGGGCGTTCCACTAGGGTGACACTCCTGTCGGCCAGGTGAGGGCTGGGACGACAGGAGGGACGCTGGTATCGGAACGCATCACAGCCTCTTCTGCAGTAGCTCCGGCCGCTGTAACAGAATACCGCAGACTGGGGGCTCAACGACTGGCAGTGATTTTCTCACAGTTCTGGAGGCTGCAAATCTGAGATCAAAGCGTCAGCACATCCTGGTGAGAACACTCTTCCTGACTTGTAGACGGCTGCCTTCTTGCTGTGCGAGAGAGCCTCAGCCTCTTCTAATAAGGTCACCGGGTCCTATGAGACTGAAGCCCATCCGTATGACTGCAACTGAACACACACGCTAAGATCTAAGATGATCTCCTTAATTAACTTCAAGGGCTTCCTAGGTGGGGCTGGTGGTAAAGAACCCTCCCTCCAGTACAGGAGACATGAGACACCCTGGTTTGTTTCTTGGGTCGGGAAGATCCCCTGGAGAAGGGAATGGCAACCCACTCTAGTATTCTTGCCTGGAGAACCCCATGGACAGAGGAACCTGGCAGGCTACGGTCCATGGAGTTGCAGAGCTGGTCACAACTGAGTGACTAAACACACACACACACAGAGTCACATTGGAGTTAGGGTTCAGCACATCAATGTGGGGTCATAATTCAGTTTGTGGCATAAAACTTTCAAAGATGACTTCCTGGAAGTGGATAAAAGTAGAAAAATATTTTTTCTTAGTTTCCTGTGGCTGTTGCAACAAATTGTCACAAACTTAACAGAAATATATTATCTTACAATTCTGGAGGTCAGAAATCTGAAATGAGTCTCGCTGGGGCTAACATTAAGATAAATTCCTTCTAGCAGCTTTAGGGGGAATTCACTTCCTTGCCTTTTCCAGCATCTAGAGATCACCCGCATTTCTGAGCTTGTGGCCAACCCTTCCATCTTCAAAGCCAGCAGCGTAGTATCTTTTATTTCTTCTGGTCTCGGCTTCCATTCTTGTATGTCTCTCTCTACACCTGACTCTGCCTCTTTTTTAAAAAGGACCCTTGTGTCTACATTGGGCTTGGGTAACTTCTATCTCTGAGGTTCATCAACCTTAATCACATTTTCAAGGTCCCCCTTTCCATGGATGGTGACATAGTCCCAGGTTCCTCGGACTAGGACATGGACATCTTTGGGATTATAATTCTGCCTACTACTGGTTTTCAAGAATTTCTCCAGCCACAAGCGAAATGGAGACAAATGAAGACCTGGTGGCATTAAATCAGAGCACATTTGATGAAGAGCAAGCCCAGTGCCATGAGTACTTTATTGGAGCTTTCAAGGAGAGCAATTTGAATAGCAAAACCTTGGGAGAGGCCTCTGCAAGCCCTGATGAATTTCTCCAGCATTTTGGTTTAAAAAAAAAAAAAAAAAAGATACCATTTACGTGGTGTGTCCCGTTGTCCTCCCTTTGTCAAGACCTCCTGAAGGGTCAGCCCTCATCTGTCTGGACCAGTCCTAGGAATCAATCCATAGTTTTAATAGACTAAATTTTTGAAGTATAAGCTGTTTTTCCCAATGTAAAATTTCATTTACAAGATCGACCCCAATTAGCCTCTTCCTGTCTCCCACATGACTTACTATGACTTTTTGGTCCCTATCCCAGAATCCTGCATCCCTGAGAGCAGGGCCGTCCTGCTTGCAAACAGCAGCAGGGCCCAGAGTCTCCACGAGGCACTGGACTGGAGCACAGGAGGAGGGGGCCATTCTACTGGGAGGCAGGAGCTTGGGTCAGAGCCCTTCGCAGATGAGCTGATCCTATGATGTGGTTCTGCTGCAGCCAGCAAGACAGGAGGTATGTGTCAGTCACGGGGTTTACAAGAGTGTTAGCCTAGATGCATGGAACCACCCAGAAAGTTCTGGAAGGTTCTGGAACTCTATACCGCCCCAAAAGGGTAATGGGGGTACTAGAAACAAAAGTACATTACAGCTCAGGTAGGAGGGGCATGGTGACAAGAACCGTGGAGCTTCCCACAGAGAACCCATCTATGAGGTAAGACTGTGAACAAAATTGCAGCTACTTTCAGCTCACGGAATGAGAAGCATTAAGAGACAGGAGCGATTTCATCTACTGAAGGAAACCAAGTCTGACAACATGGTGCTTGATTTATGACTTGAAGGGTGAATAAGAGATAATTAGTCCAAGGGTGCATGGGCGTGCTGATTAAAGGTGCATGTAATGGTTATTTTCTTACATAGTTCCCCTTGAAGTTGCATTTATACTATTAATTTGCTCAGTAAGCTATTTATTCAAATACAGGGAGAATTCATCTTATCAATTATGGTTACAAACTCTTAAGTTGGCAAATCCAGTGAATAAAATATCACCATAATTAGATGGGCAAAAGATAAGAATTAAATATTTGACTTTATCTCAGACTTACTCTATCTATCAGCTTCCCTGGTGGCTCAGAGGTTAAAGCATCTGCCTCCAATGCGGGAGAGCCGGGTTCGATCCCTGGGTCGGGAAGATCCCCTGGAGAAGGAAATGGCAACCCACTCCAGTATCCTTGCCTGGAGAATCCCATGGACAGAGGAGCCTGGTAGGCTACAGTCCACGGGGTCGCAGAGAGTCGGACACGACCGAGCGACCTCACCTTCCACCTTCTTCATCTTACTTTATCTGCCTCTGTAACGCTTAGCTTTAGTCCCCAAGTTTGTTTACCACTTTTAATTTACAGACTATTCAAATCCGGGGGCTCCCCAGGTGACACAGTGGTAAAGAATCATCTGCCAACTGCAGGAGATGTAAGAGATACAGGTTTGATACCTGGGTCAGGAAGATCCCCCAGAGTAGACTCTGGTATTCTTGCCCAGAGAGCTCTATGGACAGAAAAGCCTGTCAGGCTACAGCCCAGAGGTCACAAAGAGTTGAACATGACTGAGTGACTAAGCACACACAAGATAGAAAGGGAAGTGGCAAAGTGTCATTGTTAGGAGTCCAGGGTCCTGAGTCACACTGCTTGGATCCGTATTCTGGGCTTGACTACTTTCTAGTTATATGACTTTGGGCAAGTTACTTCACTTCTCTGTGATTCTGTTTCTTTACTCTTCCTAGGAGATTGTTGAAAGGGATGTACTGGGTTGGTTTCTGCAGACCTCTAAGGCTAAGCCTTGGAACAGGAAAAGCATTCAGACATCTGATCTTGTTGGTCTTCTCCTTAGGATCCCGTTTTACTTTGGGACTCTTTTCTTCTTACTGAAAGTGATGTTATGTTTGGAATTTATAATTTATGTTGTTATATCTTTCTTATCCATTATTTTAGTTTCTCTTCCTGGCAAACTTTCTTAAAAATACCTTTTTCTTATATATAATTGATGTGAAAAATTGCACATATTTCAAGTGTATAGTTCATAACATATTTATGAATGTACATGACCTGAATCTATCATATGAAATTGATGAACATAAGAATCATCCTCTCTCAGAACTTCCTGATGTCTCTTTGGAATCTCTTGCTCCTTACTTCATACCCCAGGCAACTGCAGACCTTTTGTTACTACAGATTTTCTAGAATTTTATGTCAATGGTATCATACAGGATGTACCATTTTATCTGGCCTCTTTTACTTAGTGTAATGAATTTGAGATTGATCTATGTTGTTGCATGTATCAAAAGAGCATTCCTTTTTAACTGCTAAGTAATATTTCATTGATAGATATATCACAATTAATTTACACATTTTCCTGCCAATGGACATTTGAATTTTCTCTAGATTGTGGCTATTACAAATGAAGCTGCTGTGAACATTTGTGTTTAGTCTGTCTGGGCATATGTTTTCATCTCTCTTGCTAAAATACCTAATCATAGAATGGGTGGGTCTCTGTAGAGGTATAGCTTTTTGAGAAACTGCCGAACTATTTTCCAGAGTGGAAAACATGAGACTTTGGTTGCTCTGTATCCTCTCCAGCACTTGGCACAGTTTCTCTCTTTACACTGAGTCATTCTAGAGGATGAATAGTATTAATATGTCCTTGTGGTTTTAATCTGCTCTTCCCTATTGATTAATCATGTTGGGCATTTTTCATGTGAATATTTGCCATCTACATTTTAAACTGACTATTCACATCTTTTGCCCATTAAAAAAATAATTTGAGTTATTAGTGAGTTGTAAGAACTCTTTATGTATTTTAAAGTCCTTTTTGATAGGCATTTTGCAAAACACTTTGCCCAGTTTGTGGCTTGTCTTTTCATTTATGAGTGTCTTTTGAAAAGCACATATTTTGACTTGATGAAATGCAGCTTGATTTTATAGTTTCTTTATACTTTGTGGCTTCTGTGTCTCATTTAAGAACTCTGCCAAATCCACAGCCACTGTGATTTTCTCCTATGCTTTCTTCTTGAAGTTCTATAGTTTTAGCTCTTACATGTTGATTACATTTACATTTAGATTTATTATCTATTTCATCTGAGTTTTAGCATGTGCTTTGAGGTAAACATCAGGGTTCATCTTCTTGTATACGGCTAGTCAACTGTTTTGGATCCAACTCCTTCTTGAGTCACCTTGTCACTTTGGCAAGAATCAGTTGTTGGTCCTGACAGAGGTGTATAGCAGCTCTAAGAGAGGCTCAAAAGGAAATGAGAGTGGATGGAGAATGTCAGTATTGGAGTACCACTGAAAAATGAGTTTACCAAGTATTTTTCTGTTATTAATTTCTAATTTAATTCCATCATGATTAGAGAACATGCTTTATATAGGACGAACCCTTTTAAATTTATTAGAGCTTGTTACGACTCAGAGTGTGATCTATTTTGGCGAGTACCCCATGTGCATCTGCAGAAAATATGTATATTGCTCTTGCTGGATGAGGTACTTTAAAAATATCAGCTGGGCCAACTTAGGTAATAGAGTTATTCAACTCTTCTATGTTCTCAGTGATTTTTGTTCTACTTGTTCCTGCAAGATTGAGGGAGGCTGTTCCGGTCTGTCACTAAGTAGGCATTTATTTCTCCTTTCAATTCTATCAGTTTTACTTCATGTATTTTACAGTTTTATTAATAGAAGCCTAAAGATCTTTAGGATTGTTATTTCCTCCCGATGAATGACCACTTTATCATTTTGAAGTCATTCTTTTTGTCCTTGGTAATATTCTTCTCTCTGATATCTACTTTGTCTGATATTAAGGTAATTACTCTAGCTTTCTTTTGCTTAGATTAAGGATGATCTTTTCCTATCCTTTTTATAAAAATGAATGTTGTATGTAGGGAATGATAGTTGGGTTTTTACTTTCTTAAATCCAATCTGACAATCTGTTCCTTTTAATTGTCGTGTTTAGACTATTTACAACTCCCCTGGTGGCTCAGATGGTAAAACGTCTATCTACAGTGTGAGAGACCTGGATTCAATCCCTGGGTTGGAAAGATTCCCTGGAGAAGGAAATGGCAACCCACTCCAGTACTCTTGCCTTGAAAATTCCATGGACGGAGGAGCTTGGTGCAGGCTACTATCCATGGGGTTACAAAGAGTCGGCACGACTGAGGAACTTCACTTTCACTTTCAGACTATTTACATTTAATGTAATTATTTATATTGTTAGGTTTAAATCTACCGTCTAACTATTTGCTTTTTACTTTGTCTCATTTGTTCTTTGTCCTTCCTTTCCCTTTTCTGTCATATTTATTTTATTATTATTTTTATGATACTTTTATAATTTTTGTGTTGGCTCATTTGTTACAATTCTGTTTTGTTTTTTTAGTGATGCTTTAGGACTGATGGTTTACATTTTTAACTTACTCAGTTTATCGTCAAGTCATGCCACTTCACATACAGGGTAGGACTCAACCCTCTCCAGGCCTTTGTTCTATTGTTATCATACAGTCAACTTCCACACATTATAAACCACATAATACACAGCTATTATTGTATTTTGGCTTTAAACTGTTCATTGTGCTTTAAGGGGAGCAAAGATAAGAAATCTCATAGTTAACAGCATATTTATTGGTGCTCTGTTTCCTTTGTATAGATCCAGATTTCCATTTAATACCTTTTCTTCTGCCTGAATGGCTTCCTGTAATACTCCTTGTAGTACTGTTTTCTGCCCTGCTGTTTTGTATGTCCTTTCTCCTAAACTTAAACTTCTTTTTATAGTTCACCTCTCTTTTTAGAGGTATTTTCACTGGATATAAAAATGTATTTGTGTTTTTTTTTCTTTTAGTTCTTTAAAGAATTTGCTCCGCTGATTTCTGGCTTGTATTGTTTCCAGTGAGAAATCTGCAGTTATTGTTCTTATTGTTTCTCTCGATATAATGTATCTCTTAAAAAATAGATTATTTTTTAAGATTTTCCATTTATCACTTGCCTTAAGCAATTTGGTTACGATGTGCCTTGCTCTAAGTTTTCTTGATGTTTCTTATACTTGGGATTCATTGCGCTTTCTGACTCTGCTGGTTAAAGTTTTCATCAAATTAGAAGGTCTTTAGCTATTGTTGTTGTTCTTCTGTCCTCTGTCTAGTCCCCGCCCGTCCTCTCCCTCAGCCACGCCTACGTGCACGTGCTGGGGTTTGTGCCTCAGCTCACTAATGCTCTGTTAATTTTTTTCCTCCCAGTCTTTTTCTTTTTCCTCTTTCATTTTCATAGTTTTGTTTTGATGGCTTCAACTTCCTTAATATTTGGTTCTGAAGTTTCTAATCTGCTGTTAATTCCACACAATGTTTTAATTTTAAAATCTGAGACGTGTAGTTTTCATTTCTAGAAGCTTGATTTAGGTGCTTTCCCCTCACATCTTCCAAATCTCGATCTGGTATGCCCAATCATTATTCTGCTTTCTTGGATGTATTCATAGTTATTTTTAGGATACTTGCCTCTTAAAGATCTGTGCCATTTCTTGTTCTGTTTTTACTGATTGATTTTTCGCATCTTTGATTGTATTTTCCTTTTTCTTTACATCCCTGATAATGTTTTATGTTATCTGTTATGATTTTTATTTTATTGTGTACAAGATATTTTTATATTTGACATATTCTTGAGCTTTTTTCTGTGACATAGTTAAGTGACTTGGAAACTATTTGTTCCTTTTGGTGTTTGTGTTTAATCTTTTAGATGGTATCAGGGAGGCCTTTAGTCTAGAGCTAATTTTACCCACTCCGGAGGCAATAAATACCCTTCTGCACATTCTACCTAAAGTCCTTTGAACTATAAGATTTTTCTACCCTGGTTGATGAGAACTCCAACTATTCCTGGCCCATTTAAATTCTAAGGATTTTTTCCCTCTCATGCCTTAGTGGACGGTGGTTTCCAAAGATGCATGTGCTGAGCAGACATCAGGTGAAGATTCCAGAAGGACTGTCTGCAGATCTTTCTGTGCATTCTCTCCTTGCTAGTGTTCTGCCCTGTATACAGTCTCACTGTACACCTGAACTCCCAACTCCATTTTCTAGCCCATGGCCCCTGCCAAGTTTTACCTGGACTCCACCTCTGTGCACAACTCTCTGGAAATGGCCTCTAGGCAATAATCTGTGCAATTGTAAGGAACCTCTTTTTTTTTTTTTTCCACTTTTTCAGGGATTGCACTGCCTAATGTCCAATATCTAAAAACTGTTGTTTCTCAAACTTTATCCGGGTTTTTAGGGAAGGCTAAATCTTATCCCTATTTCTACTGCTTTGTAAGAAGCAGAAGTCTTCTTATAAAATTTAAAGGTAGTTTTGTTTTCCCTCCTCTTTGACTGACCAAGAAACTCAGGCTCAGAGGAGTTATGACAGTTTGCCAAGGTCACACAGCTGAACTGTGGAAGCACTAGGTCTGTAAATCAGACCCTCTGCCTTGGAGGGCTTGTATGGTTTACCTAATGCTCCACATCACAGCCCCATCCTGATAACCCTCAATAAATTGACTAGGGGTGGGCATCAAGAACCCAAGTTCAGCTATTAGAATTGCTGTCTCTTGAATCTCCATTTGTGTCAAAGATTTCCCAACCAATGCATCCTCCTGAAGATTTAGGGAATGTTATGGAATCTCTTCCCAGAAAATCGTGTATAAATATTCTTAATTTGCATACAATTTTAGGAACTTTTTGACCTTGTCGTGACAGAGATGGCAGGTAATCTAGTCACTATCTACTCTCCTTTCTTTCCAAGAACTCTAATCTTTTAGGGTACATTTAGCAGTGCAACTCCCCTGGTGGCTCAGAAGGTAAAGAGTCTGCCTCCAATGCGAGAGACCCAGGTTCAGTCCCTGGGTCGGGCAGATCTCCTGGAGAAGGAAATGGCAACCCACTCCAGTATTCTTGCCTGGAAAATCCCACGGATGGAGGAGCCTGGTAGGCTACATAGAGTCCATGGGGTCGCAAAGAGTCGGACACGACTGAGCAACTTCACTCACTTAGCAGTGTACTAACTCAGATACACACACAATTTCCCAGCTTCTCATGAAGTTTGCAGTGACCAGTGGAAGGTGTGGGGAAAAACTTCCCAGGAAAGAATCAGTTGACATGGACACTTTTGCCCCTTGCATTTATCCCTTTTTCTTGTTCAGAAAGATACCCTGAGAGTCAGTGTGGAGAATGCTCCCTGTTACCATGAGGGCAAGAACCCTCATGTTGGAGTCCACAGTGGAGGAGGCATGTGCCCTGAGTCCCAGATCCTGGACCTGCTCTTTCAGGAATTCTCATGTGAGAGAAAAACAAGTCCTTATTTGACTTGACCCCTGTCAGGTGTCTATGTCTCACTGAATTCCTTAAGGAGGAAAAAGACTTTGTTTCCTTCATGTTTTGACTATAATTTTCATGTTGACAAGAGCAGGGCTGGAAACATGGTGAGAATATTGTAAATGAAAATGACAGATGCTGTCTGAAGGCATAATAAGACACATTATCACCCCTTAAAATACAAAGAAGCTGATGAGATTAGTCCATGAAGAGGACAAAGTCTTGCAGAAACAGGACTCGGAAAGGTTAGATATGACATCAAGCAATGAGCTGCCACTGAGGCGGCAGATCCGCCTCTGGCTCTACCAAGGGCTTGGGCAAATCACTCCTCTTCTCTGAGCCCACGTTTCCTTCAGAATAGAGGGGCTAAAGTCCTTCTCAGCTCAGACCTTCTTCTTGGCTTTGACATGAGGAATGCACTGATTATTACAAACCTACTCTCTTCCTGTAAAGGTCCATAGACATTTTAAGACACCCCCTCTTGAGCAAGGGCGATGTAGACTCAACCTGTAAGTCAGTCTGTCCCATTGCTGGTTAGGAATCACTTCTTGTGGGAGTTTGGACAGCCAGCTTTCCTTGAAGGAACGAGTGTGGTCTGGTTTTGTGCACAGAGACACCCCAGGTCAGGCAACCAAGAGATCTGCTAGGTCAAGGACCAATCAGCCACTCAGTGGAGGGGCAGCAAAGCCATGCAGCTAGGAGGAAGTCAGATGGACCAACACAGCCTCGAGGACTATCTCTAAGCCTCAGTGCCCTCCACTGTGGCACAGGGATCCTGGCAGCAGCTTCCTGAAAGGAATTGGGATCATTAAAGGAGATAAGAAGAATTTAAGATGTCCATGATGCCAAGCTCCAAATGCAGACTATTATACTATAAGTGAAAAGTGAAAGTTGCTCAGTCTTGTCCGACTCTTTGTGACCCCATGGACTATACAGTCCATAGAATTCTCCAGGCTAGAATACTGGAGTGGGTAGCCTTTCCCCTTCTCCAGGGGATCTTCCCAATCCAGGGATCGAACCTAGGTCTTTTGCATTGCAGGCGGAATCTTTACCAGCTGAGCCACAAGGGAATACTATAGGTCCTTGGCAATGTGCAGGGGGATGTGGATGGAGTTGGGGAGCTGAATTGAACCACCTTGCCAAACACCTCTGCCACTCCAGCAGCATATTTGTGCTTGACACCCAGTCATATTCAAAACTTTCAAAGTATATCAGGAAGATTTTTCCATTTTATCCCGTTTCATATTGCTCTTTACCTCCGCCAACTAGGATTTATTGTTTCCATTCTCGTCTTTTATGAGGTGAGAGTAGTATCTGGGAGAGGTAAAGTATCTTGCCCAAGGTCGTGTGCTGGTCAGTTGCAGGGCCAGGTCTGGGTGAGGATGTGGCCTTCACCTTTAGGGATTTACCCTGTGTCCATTTCACAAGAGAAGAGAGACTCAAAAGATAAGCTGCCCTGCATGAGAACATGCTACTTTGTAATGAACAACATGTGAAAGTTCTGGGATGCCCACTGGAGAAGTCTGGGAAGCCCTAGTGTGGGAGGAGGCAGGGAGGAGGAGGAGGAGGAGGAGGAGGAGGAGGGAGGAGGAGGAGAAGGGAAGCCATTCTAGGCAGAAGGGTCTTCCTAGTAAAGTCACAGAGGTGGAATTTAGCCCGGGGTGTTAAGGAACTATAGCAAGAGATGAGACTGGTTAGGTAAGAAGCACCCAGGTCTTGGAGGTCCTGGAGGATACTAAGGAGCTGTCAAGAGTTTGGTTTAGTCTCTTAGCCGTTGGTGGGAGATGCTGGAGACTTCCGAGCATAATGACATTGTGATAAGAACATATGGTTTGTAGAAAATCACCAGGCAGTGTGTGCAGGATGGAACACATGGGGAATGTGGTTGGTGGGATTCTGGAGGAGGAATAAGCAAACGAAAGAAGTAAGTCAAACTGAAGTGATGGAACAGGGATGAGGAAGTAAAGAGGGGTGGGAAAAGGAGTTCCTGATGGTTGAAAACGTCAGGGAGACTTTGATCTGACAAGTCCTATTTGCTTCATTTGTTATCAAACATTGGAGAAATTTTTTCAGCGTCTAAAGATTGGGGCAGCAAGTGGTAGAAGGAACAACGTTGTGTGGTGCCTAAGAGAGGTCTGGGAAGTGGGGCGGGTTATCTGTTGGAAGCTGATTCTACAGCTTATTAGCCATGTGATCTTGATAAATCTCTGGAAGCTTCAGTATCCTTATCTATAAACTAGAAGGCATAAAAAGATATAGCTCTTCTGTCATGGGATTGATGTAGGGACTGAAAAAGAGAAAGTAAAGTACTTAACACAATACCAGAGCATAGCAGTAATAGCAAGTGCTCGATGATGGCAACTATTGTTATCATCCCCACCACCACCAAAATCACCACCATCATCATAATCTCAACAGCCATCATCATCTCCACCATTATCACCACTGGGACCACCATCCCACCATCACCACCACCATCATTATCATCTCAGTGATCGTCGCCATCCTCACCATTATCGCCATGACCACCATCACCACTCCTAGCATCACCACCACCAGAGTCACCGCCATCACCATCAACACCACCACCGTCATCATCACCACCGCTGTGCTGCAGAATCACAGGCTGACCAGGTTGGAAGAATTCTTGGAGGTTTCCTAGCCTGGTGCTTCTTATTTCACAAAAAGGAGAAACAGACTAGAGACCGGTCCAAGGTTAAGCAGTTAGTTAATGGCAAGGCTGGAACTAGTACCCAGGACGCCAGGCCCCTACTCCAGTGTTCTCGACACCAGACCATGTGTGAATAGGCTGAGCAACAAATATTCTTCACAACAAACATTCTTAGGGAGAGGAAGGAGATTTGATGATTTTTTTACCTCTTCCAAGGATCCCCACTCTTCCACTTTTTTGTTTCATCTTTCCATAGTCAGTCATCTACCTATTGCTTTCAGGCCCTCAGCAGGTATCAAAAGCAAGGATGTTTCCTGAATTTTTAAGTGGGAAAGTTTTTTTTCTTAGTGAAACAGAGAAAAAGAAGACAAACTAGGGGCTACTTTTCTTGGTAGCCTCACTGATCCAGAAGCTCAAGTTCTGACACAATGAAAAGCAGGGCTAAATCAATAGCAACTCCTACAGAAAATTCTATTATGAATGCTCTTAAAATTCTTACAACATTCTCAAAGAATTCCAATGGAATTCCAGAAACTTTTGTATGGAATTTTTGTAGCAGATCTTCATGGCCTATTTCCTAAGAATTCCTGGAGGGCCTCCTACACTTTTGGGAGGTTGCCCTAGAATTCTCCCATCGCTTGCTTCTCTTTCTCACAGAACTCTTCCCCAAGTCCCACAGTATGGTCATAGAAGATCTGTGGAATTCGCATTGAATTTTCATGAAAACCTCCCAGAGTTGCTGTGCGATCCTTAATGAATTCTCACAGATATATCAAGCAATTCTACTAGAAACACTCTTTCAACTTCCACGGAACTTTAACTAACTCTCATGGCATACTAATGAAATCCCCATGAAATGTTCACAGAACTTGCATTCAATTATCTTAGAAACTGAAGAAGACACTCGGAAATCTTGCAGAATTCCCTGGGAACAAAAACAAACCGAAGCTTCTTGAAACCGCCACGGACAAGACAGGTCGATCAGGGATCTCTGTCAAAGGATGCTCAGGACCAAGAAAGAAATGGGTGTTCTTCAAACAGAACCAAAAAGCGGGTAGTGGATGTGACTCAAGCTGCCTCTTCCGGCTTGAGCAGCAGAAAAGAAGACTCAAGACAGGGGACAAATCTGGGTTTTCTCATCAAATATTTTCCCATTCCACCCTGTGTTGTCACACTTCAAAGGCATCGCCACCCTGGACCTAGCAACAGTCGAACGGAACATGCCCATCAAATCCTTCACGTTATTAGCCATCCCCCACCCTCTTCTCTTGGAGTCCGAGGCTAGCCATGAATGTTCTCCAAATCATTAATTAAGCCTGAGTCAATTAAAAGCCTTGGATGTTGGCACATAACGGGCACCATCTATTGAGGGAACGTAATTCTTTTCAGGGTGGAATACAGAGACGTGCCGGCCACGACTGCATTGAGCCCTCCCCAGAGCCTGCTGTTTCAGGACAATACACTGGGTTTTGCAAGTCAACCTCCACAGAAACTGGATCCCAAGGGGCTCGGCATGGGGGACAGCTGTTACACAAAGGGGGGTGCCCAGGGAGGTCAGGGAGGTGGCCGGGAGTGGTACCCAGCCTTCAGTGCAGAGGCATCTGCCAATGCCTGGCCCACTCTGAGTCAATTTGGCCTTGTCCCAAATTCTGGGCCTGGGAGCCGAGGCCTGACAAGCTGGGCCCACTGGCCTTCATGCACGGTTTACTGAGCAGTCCTGGGTGGACTTCCCTACTCAAAGCTAGGCTGACTCCAACTAGTTCCTGAGGTCCCAGCCAGGACAGCTGCTCTCTAAGGCATCCCAGGCTAAGCTCAGTGTCCCCACGTCATGCTTGCGTGGTGCCTGGCATATATCCAAATCCTTGTTAATTAAATGTGGGATGGATGGTTTAGAACCTGGGCTGTAGGACAGAAACCCACCCTTTTTATTTGTTTTATGATGTTGTATTAGTTTCTGCTGTACAGTGAAGTGAATCAGCTATATGAATACAGATACCCACTCCCTCTTGGACCGCCCAACCTTCTTCACTACTGACTCTACAGGGCCAAGATGGCACCTGGCACACGTGGGTGTGCAATTAGATGACTGTTGAATGAATGAACGATGACGATCCCCAGAAGGTTATGATAACAAGAATTGTAACTAACAATAACGGAAGCCTTTCTGTGTGCCGGCATTGGTTTGAGCCTTTCCAGGTCTTAAACACTTGTGAGCACAGGAAAAAGGCACTTGTGTGGAATTTTTATGATAATAAATATATACCAGGTGCCCACTATGTGCTGGGCATTACCCTGGGCACTTGTTTTCCTTTTCACCATTCACAATGCAAGTTGTTGGCTGAGCTCCATTTCAAGCTGTTGGAGCCGCTGTGACCAGTTAATTGCAGTGTGTGTTGCCCTGAAATCCACCGCGATCCAGAGTCAATATTGACATCAATAATAGTCCCAAACATCAGGGCAGTTCCCTGTCTTGTTTTGACCTTTTATTGTTTACCTCTCATTGGCCAGGCCTGGGTCTCCAGGGGGACCCCAAGCTGCCAGGATACTGGGGCATTGAGTGTCCCATCTTTGCAACCTCTGGTGGGGGATGGACCAGCAAGATGGGAGGGGCGGGGGTTGCTGGGGTAGCCATCAGTAGTGGCTGCCGAAGTCCTGGGAAAAGCTGTGAGAAGTGGTGGGCGTGAGCCCCAGCCTTTCCTTCACGGAAGGAGGAGGGCAGACCTGCCACCCTACTGACCACCAACCTCTGGGTCCCAGAGGAGCAAGGGAAGACGCTCTGCAGTCTGAACCAGCAACAATATCAATGAAATCACAGTTGTGTGTGTGTGTGTGTGTGTGTGTGTGTGTGTATAGCAAAGACCAAGGTCTTTTACACCAAAATGACTGTCCCTTTCTTCCCTGTAGAAGCACCCTGATTTCTTTGTGTGGCCACCAGGCTGCTTGGAATAACAACTTACTGTCCTGGCCTCTCTTTCAGCTAAGTGTGGTTTTATAACCCGGCCTGATCAAATGATGGGAACAAAAGGTATGAGTCAAAGGAGAAGAACGAGTTTGTGTGTTTTTTTTTCCTTTTCTGTTCTGTTTCTTGCTGTCTGGAATGTAGGCCTGATGGCTGGAGCTGCAGAAACTAGATTAGACCTTGAGACGACCTTTCTGAAAATGGAAATCCTGCACAGCAGAGATAGGAGGAGGTAGGGACTTGATCTTGCACAGTGCCATGCCAGCCCTTGACTTTTACCAAAGGAGAGGTAAACTTTTATTCTTGTTGAAGCCACTCATTTGCTGTTTGTCAATTGCAATGACCTATTTCTAATATAATGTGCTAGAAATTTTTCTGAGTACATATTAAAATAAATGCCTAAAAGGGACTTCCCTGGTAGTTCAGTGGTTAAGATTCCATGCTTCCACTTCAGGGGGCACAGGTTCAATCCCAGATTGGGGATTTAAGATCCCATATGCCATGCAGTGTGGCCAAAAATAAATAAGTAAACATATGCCTAAGTATTAACATTCTGAAAGGTTCATGACCAGTGAACCTTTGGGTTTCCCTGAAGGTAACGCTACCAGAACTTAGGAACCATTGAGATCCTACAAGTGAAAAAAATCTTAAAAACTAGAAAGCGCTCTGCAGACCTCACCTTGGTGCATCGATGGTGCAAAGTGTACACGCACGGCCCCTCTGCTTTCTTCCTAGGGATGATCAGAACCTTTCATTTCCTTTCTCAGATGTGGCAATAGCCTCAGAATTCACACTGAAACCCTTGAAGATATGATCCCAAAGCCGAGAGTCATGGCTTCAAGTTGTCCCCTCTGCTGCTGCTTACTTGTGTGACCTTGGACAGAGTGTTTAATAGTTGATTCCACTAAAATCAAAGCTTTAGGTTCAACTCTCCAAATATTTGCTGTGACTTGGTGTGTGCCTGTTGCTAGTGCTTGCGTCAGGCTCCTGGCCCTTGAGAACCTTGTTGTCTGGCTGAATGTGGATCTGGCCCTGGGAAATCGGGACAAGAACAGAGACCTGGGCTCAGGGCATCAGATGCTGTGAGTTATTAACGGTTGAAGTACTGAAGCCACTTTTTGAAGTTGAAGTAGAATTGATTTACAATGCTGTGTTAGTTCCTGGTATACAGTAGATTGATTCAGTTTTACGTATACATATTATTTTTCATATTCTTTTCCTTTATGGTTTGTTACAGGACATGGCTTCCCAGGTGGCTCAGTAAGTAAAGAATCCTCCTGCAATGCAGGAGATGTGAGTTTTCCCTGGGTTGGGACGATCCCCTGGAGGAGGGCATGGCAACCCACTCCAGTACTCTTACCTGGAGAATGCCATGGACAGGGAGCCTGGAGGCCCACAGTCTATGAGGTGACAAAGAGTCAGACACGACCTGAGTGACTGGGCACACACGCCCTCACGGGATGCAGATTCCAGTTCCCTGTGCTGTACCGTAGGGCTTAGTTGATTTTCTATCTGCATAGTCCTTTGTGTCTGCTGGTCCAGAGCTCCGGATTCCTCCCTCCCCAATCTTCTTCCCTCTTTGGTAACCATGAGTTTGCTTTCTCTGGCTGTGAGTCTGCTGCTGCTTCGTAAGCTCATTTCCGTCATACTTTAGATTCCACCTTCTCCTTATTCCACTTTAGATACTGCGACGACATCATATGGTGTTTGTCTCTCTCTTCTGAGTGACTTCACTTAGTATGACAATCTTTAGGTTCAGCCCTGTTGCTGCAATGACATTAGTTCACTCTTTTTTATGCCCAGCAGTATTCCACTGTGTACATGCACCGCATCTTCCTTCTCCTTTCATCTGCCAATGCACATCTAGGGTGTTTCCGCATCCTGACTACTGTGGATAGTGCTGTTGTGAACACTGGAGTGCATGGATCTTTTCAAATGATAGTTTCTTCAGGATAGATGCTCTGGAGTGGGAGTGCGTGCTCATACGATAGCTCTGTGTTTAGTTTTTTAAGGAACATCCATACTGTTCTCCATAGTGGCTGTACCAGTTTACAGCCCCACGAATGGAGTAGGAGGGTTCTTCTGCACCCTCCCTGGAGCCTCTCTTAGTACCAGCTCTGCCCATGCCTCCCCAGTTCCATGCTATGTTGGCCATGGTGGGAGGTGGGAGCACTTATACCGTGGAAACTGGCAAGTGCTAACAGATGAGGGGCTTTCCCAAGCGAGCTGGTTGTTAAACATTCCCCATTGTGTTACCGATTGTTTATTGTGTGTGAAGCATGAAAGACAGTGCCTAGCACACAGCGCCCTCCGCATGCTCAGTGACGGCGGTCGTCGCCGTTACCGCAGGGCAGCGAGGCGCACAAAGAACCCAGGCCTGGGCATCTTTCACTGCAAGTTATGGGTCAATTCTTGAACCTCAGGACCTAGGAGGGCATGGCCAAAGGGCAGGATGACCTTGTTCCTGAGGAAAAATAGGATTCTTTGCTGTTGGCCACACGCCACTGCTTCTGTTCAAAAGCAACAATAGTTCAAGAAGAAGCTTTGTGTTCCTGTTTTAACTGGCTGTTGAGCTTGCCCACCACTGTCCAGCTCTGTGACTTTGAACAAGTTACTTGACCTCTCTATGCTCCAGTTTCCTGGTCTCTAAGATGAAAATGACAATGGCATCAGAAAAACGGCACCTAGTAAGTGCTTGCTCACGCCCGGTTTACCTGGTTGAGCACTTATTAGGTGCTCCGTCCCAGCACTTCACAGCAAATAGAAGGGGGAAATGTGGAAGCAGGGACAGACTTTATTTTCTTGGGTTCCAAAATCGCTGCAGACTGTCACTGCAGCCATGAGATTAAAAACCCTTGCTCTGTGGAAGGAAAGCTATGACAAACCTAGACACGTGGTGTATTAAAAAGCAGAGACATCACTTTGCAGACAAAGGTCCTATAGTCAAAGCTACGGTGTTTTCCAGAAGGCATGTAAGGTCCATAAAGAAGGTTGAGCACCGAAGAACTGATGCTTTTGAATTGTGGTGCTAGAGAAGACTCTTGAGAACCCGTTGGACTACAAGATCAACCCAATGAATCCTAAAGGAAATGAACCCTGAGTCTTCATTGGAAGGACTGATGCTGAAGTTGAAGCTCCAATACTTTGGTCACCTGATGGGAAGAGCTGACTCATTGGAAAAGACCCCAATGCTGAGAAAGATGGCAGGCAGGAGGAGAAGGGGACAACAGAGGGTGAGATGGTTAGATAGCATCACCAATTTAATGGACATGAATTTAAGCAAAGTCCAGGATACAGTGGAGGACAGAGGAGCCTGGTGAGCTGCAGTCCACGGGCTCGCAAAGAGTGGGACTCTACTTAGCGACTGAACAACAGCAGTAAGTACTCAGTAAAGTTTACCACTACTAACTTAACAAACATACTGCTAACATCAATGGGGCCCTCACATCTGGGTACCTTTCGCCTCCACCCACGGCTATTAAACCACCAGATCCAACGAGATTCTTTAGCACTGTTTGGAAGATGCACAAATGAGACGCAGAGAGTTTGGAGGTCCAGTTAAGGAAGCGGTGCAAGCGGTGTGGAATCCGGGACACTCGGTCCACCTCCACCCTGCTCTGTTGCCCCACACTCAGACTGCCTCCGCCCCTTCCCAGCAGAGGCTGCCGGCCAGAAAACTTCTGTGTCCCTTCCTCGCAGCGGGAGCTTCAGAAGTCAGTGGCTCGGACAATTGCACTTTCTTTTCTCTTTCCAAAGAGGGATCAGCCTTGGAAGCCCTCTGAAAGAGCTGTGATTACATCTTCATTTGTGGGTAATGGGATTAGCATGGCCCACGGCAGAGCCTGGAGGTGGGGACTGGCAGCCCGGATGGTGATGGTGATGGCCGGGAAGAATTGCTCTGAGATGCTCGGCCCCTCCACAGGGCCAGGCTCTGGACACTGGAGGCTGGGGTGGGGGGGTAGGGCAGGGTGCACTTCATGGCCCCTGATGGATGCAAGGAGCGGAAAATGGAATTAGCCCCATCCCGATGTACAGAGGCCTGGCTGCCTCTCCCAGCCCTGGACTCTGCTCATCAAGGATCTCTGGGCCCAGAGACGCCAGAAATTGCTCTTAGTGAATAATGATAATGAGATACAGGGTGTCGTGTGTGTGTGTGTGTGTGTGTGTGTGTGTTGGGTGGGGATATCTTTTTGTAGCTACAGTCTCCAGCTCTCCCATCCAGGAGACCTCTCCCAGGCTATGAGACATGGCAAGAAACAAAAGCTGGAGCAGGGCAAACCAGGACCCCCGAGCCTGGTGATGCGACCTGCCTGAATCAGCTACATGCAGTTCTCAACAGCCCTACTGCGGGCCACAGCTGTGATATTGGCAACACATGTCGCAGTGAGGCTTCTTTGTCACCTGGCTTCTGTGCCAAGAACTTGTGAGCCTTATTTCATACAATTCTCACCATACTCTCCAAAGGCCAGTACTGGCCATCCCTGCTGCTGCTGCTGCTGCTCCTGCTGCTGCTGCTGAGTCGCTTCAGTCATGTCCGACTCTGTGCAACCCCAGAGGCGGCAGCCCACCAGGCTCCCCCGTCCCCGGGATTCTCCAGGCAAGAACACTGGAGTGGGCTGCCAGTTCCTTCTCCAATGCATGAAAGTAAAAGTGAAAGTGAGGTCGCTCAGTCTGTCCGACTCTTAGCGACCTCATGGACTGCAGCCCACCAGGCTCCTCCATCCATGGGATTTTCCAGGCAAGAGTACTGGAGTGGGGGTGCCATTGCCTTCTCTGACTGGCCATCCTAGGATGATATAAAAAGCATCCCATTTTACATAGGAGGGAGTTAAAGCTTATGGATAACTGATGATGAAAAAACACCCTCTAAACGACATTGGTGGTCTCCAAATGGGGGCTTTGGAGACCACTGGAGAGATTTTGAATGTTAAGGTAATGCATGCTAACACATGGTGTATTCCTTTAATTTTTCTGGAAATTTCCTCTTTGAAAAATTTTAATTTATTATTTTCCTAACGTTTCATTTTGAAAATTTTCAAGTCTATTAAAATGTTGTATGAATGAACATCCATATGCCCTTCATTTAGATTACCAGACATTAACATTTGCTGTATCTGCTTTCTCTCTCTGTTTATATATGTAATGTATATTTATATATATATCTGTATGTATATTTATGCACATAGTTGTATATATATGTGTGTGTATACATGTAGTTATGCATATGTGTGTATGTATACATGTAAGTGTATGATGCATATATGCATATATACTTTGTGGCGAGCTGTTTGCAAACGTCAATGACATTACCTCTAACTACTTCAACATGTGTCTCCTAAAACAAGAGCATAACCACAATTGTGATGATCACACTCAGGAAATTTAAGTTTGATTCAATTCTAATTATCTAATTTATAATCCATATGCAAATCCCCGCCCCAGTGAACCCAATAATGTCTTTGAGAGCTTGTTTTTCTTGTAAATCCAGGATACAGTCAAGGACCATTCGTAGCATTTACTTTATCATCTCTCCGATATGTAATCAGAAGTATTGCAAGCACATCAAGGAAGGGGATTCTGTCTCCCTGTGTGGTTAGGGACTGCTGTGCCAGCAGATCACAGTACATTGTCTTTCCCATGCGTGTGGCACCTTCCAGAAGCCCTGCCTGTGCCGTATTGCATCATAGAGTCAGTACAGTGGTAATACCTGGAGCCTGTCTTTGAGAGGTGTCCTGCATTCAGGTTCCGCACTTGCCAGACGGGGAGGTCACTTGGTCTGGACTCCCCAACAGTCTCCTCCTCTCCCCTCACTCTCCCAACCCCAGCTTTGTTCAGAGCAGCAGCAAGCCCATCCCTATGAGACAACAACTGATCTGGACCAGCCCCAGCCATCCCAGCAGCCTCTGCTGGGCGCTCTTTCTCAGCCTCCCCTGCATCCAGGGTCGGCCAGGTGACCAAGCTAGCCAGCAAAGGCAGAAGGGGAAGTCGGCTGACGTATCCATCTCTAGGTACCTTTTTCCTTTGTTGACAAAAAAAAAAGAAACTGCCTCAGGAAATGCTCCTCCCCCTCCTTTCTTTCCTGCCTTGAACTTGGTCATGATGCTTGGAGCTGCAGCAGCCATTTGTGACCAGAAAGCAACGCAAATTAGGATGAAAAGCCAATTATCTGAGGATGGAAAGACCCTGGTTCTGTGCTATAATGTTCAGTTGCTGCTCCAGCCCTGAACAGCGGCCTCCCCCTGCTCCTGCTGGGAGAGAAATACACATCTTTCTTGCTTAAGCTGCTATTGAGTGCATTCCTAATTGATACTTTCAGAGGCTTCTAAGAAACTTCCAGACACAGTGGAAAGTATAAGGCACATGGGGCCAGACAAACCAGGCCCAAACATCAGAGGCAGACTCTAATTAGATCTATGAACCTGGACACACAATTAACCTCTCTGCATTTCAAGGGCTCAGCTACAAAAGACTGAGGAAGACAGAAAGAAGGAAGGAAGAGAGGAACGGAGGGGGAAGAAGGGATTCCAGGAAAGCTGTAAGGCTGGAAAGACATACTTTCATACCTATATTTAATTGCTTGATGTTTGTCTTTCTGTCTTCAACAAATATTGGGCTTCCCTGTTGGGTCAGATGGTTAGGAATCTGCCTGTAATGCAGGAGACAGGGGTTCGATCTCTAGGTTGGGAAGATCCCCTGGAGGAGGAAATGGCAACCCACTTCAGTATTCTTTCCTGGAGAATTCCCATGGACAGAGGAGCCTGGTGGGCTACAGTCCATAGGGTCACAAAGAGTCGGACACAGCTGAGGGACTAACACTTTTACTTTTCAACAAATATTTGTCAAGTTCCTATGCACTATCCATTCAATAACTGTTTAATGAGCATCTCCTATGCTCTACGCTCTGTTCTAGGCACTGCAGGTATGTCTGTGAAACACAGTTTCCTTCAGGTTTCGATTACATACCAGTAATTCAGTTGGTCCAGAGATGGGATCGGTCCCATTTTCACAGATGAGGAAACTGAGGTTCAGAGAAGCGCCTCCACAGATGCCCATCTTGTGTTGGTGGAGCAGGGCCACCCCTGACCCCAGGTGATGGCAGAGCCGTGCTTCTCTGGATCTCGGGATCAATCACGGGAAACATGGCCAAATCACAGGGCTTTTGCAGTCATAAATGCGCTAAAGAAAGGATCATGCATTTCCAACGTCTCTGGGAAGTGTGTTTCTGATTTGATGCCATTTTACCAGATACCCAAAGTAGATTATCTGGAGAATGGAGAGGCTCAGTGGGGCATTATGATCCAATAACCTTTGCTTTCAACTCCTCACGACTGATGGAATCACCAAGTTGGATGGAATCTGAACTGATGGAATCACCAAGTTGATGGAATCACCAAGCTGGGGGAACACTGGTCTGGCTGGCACAGTGCATGCTCTTCTATTTATTTTTAACATTCTCTTCTTTTTTATATTTTAATTTTTTATTAGAATATAGTTGATTTACAATGTTATGTTTCAGGTATACAGCAAAGTGATTCAGTTTACATATACATACATATATATATATTATTTTTCAGATCCTTTTCCATTATAGGTTATTACATATATTTCCAGGTTATTACAAAGTGATTCAGTTTACATATATATATTTCAGATTCTTTTCCATTGTAGGTTATTACAAGATATTACAAGTTCCCTGTGCTATGCAGTGGGCCCTTGTTGGTTATCTAATGCATATATAGTAGTATATATCTGTTAACTCCAAACTCTTCATTTATCCCTCCCTGCCCTTTGGTAATCATAAGATTGTTTGCTAAGTCCATGAGTCTGTTTATGTTTTGTAAATAAGTTCATTTATATCATTTTTTGTAGATTATACAAATAAGTGATATCATACAACATTTGTTTTTCTCTCTCTGACTTTCCTGTCTGACATTACCTTGCTGACAACGGTCTGTCTAGTCAAAGCTAAGGTTTTTCCAGTAGTCATGTATAGATGTGAGAGTTGGACTATAAAGAAAGCTGAGCACCGAAGAATTGATGCTTTTGAACTGTGGTGTTGGAGAAGACTCTTGAGAGTCCCTTGGACTGCAAGGAGATCCAACCAGTCTATTCTAAAGGAGATCAGCCCTGGGTGTTCTTTGGAAGGAATGATGCTAAAGCTGAAACTCCAGCACTTTGGCCACCTCATGTGAAGAGCTGACTCACTGGAAAAGACTCTGATGCTGGGAGGGATTGGGGGCAGGAGGAGAAGGGGACGACGGAGGATGAGATGGCTGGATGGCATCACCAACTCGATGTACGTGAGTCTGAGTGAACTCCAGGAGTTGGTGATGGACAGGGAGGCCTGGCATGCTGCAATTCATGGGGTCACAAAGAGTTGGACATGACTGAGCGACTGAACTGAACTGAAGAAGAGGAAAACTCAAAAGTCTAGCTTGACACACCCTTTTTTTTTTTTTAAGTTGTTACAAGGAATCATGTATTGATGAATGTTACTGAACACACTGTCTAGCTTTTTAAAAAAGTTGTTACAAGGAATGCTTTATTGATAAACATTACTGAACACACTGTCTAAAGTTTCTTTATTTTAATTTTAGAATGGATATATGTATATGTACAGCTGAGTCCCTTCACTGTTCACCTGAAACTATCACAATATTGCGTTGTACCCCAATACAAAATGTTTTTGGTGTTAAAAAAAATAGTAACAACTACATTTCAATTAAAAGAGCCTCACAAAAAAATTAAACATTTTTATGTCACTCTCTTGAGCAATAAAAACAATGGCTTGCTTTTCAAAAAAAAAAGTAATAAAATTTTATAAAAATGAAAAAAAACCCACACCTTATCCAGTTGCAAAGATCAGGTAACTTAACAAACAATCAGGAATCCACCTCATAAGTGCACAAATGATAACAAAAATCACACTCACAGGGATTTACTAGGTATTTCATCATCCACTTTCAACAGATGAGCAAACCGAGGCACGGAGAAGGTAAGTGATTTTCCCAATGAGCTGCAGCTTCTAAGCAGTTGAGTCTGCCTCTCAGAGTCTGTGTTCTTAACCATCACACATCCAGCTTGGTGTTGCTGAGTTCCAGACCAGGACCCAGAGCTTACACACAGTGTAGCTCCTTGAACTGCTCTCTGGGAAGACATTTTCATTACCCCTATTTTCAGAGAAATCAGCTCTTGCTTATAAGGAGGCTGAATTTGAACTACGGTCTTGCCTGCAAATTTTGTCCTCATGTCCTGAGAGCTGGGTTATTAAGCAGTCTGACATACGCACTGGAATCCCTGCTTTTCCACCCAGCTCTGTGACTGCAGGAAAATTGCTCAACCTCTCTGATCCTTCGTTCCCCATTCTGGCATCTGTTTCATAGAACTGCAAGGGGTGTAGTTCTTTTGCTTTGCCTCAGGGAAGGAGAGAAAAACTCCCCTGATGTTATTTCCATGGAGGCTGTCACGCTGGGGAATTGAGGAAACACACGCCTGCTTCAAGCATTCCCTTGAAGTGAACAGGGCCCAGGCTGGGAGGCTCTGCTTGTCCCACTGCACGTGAGGATTTGAGAGCAGCCAGGCTCCCCTGTCAGTGATCAGATCATCCCCCACCCCACTAGGGTGCCTGGAATGCCACCACTGTGACATCTCCTGACTCTGAGCATTTTGGAGTTGGGTTAGGAAACCCACTCCTGTTTTTAGAGGGCTCACCTTGCGCTATGCTAAGAGCTTGGCATGTATTATTCTTTGAGGTAAGCAGTGTTCTCTCTAATTTATAGATGTGGGAGCAAGGGCCCTGTTTCATATACTATGGTGCTATTATATGATGAAGGCCATCCAACATCCCAGCCAAACTATATGGCTATAGCTGCCTGATAAATCCTGGCTGTGAACCTCAGGCTGTGGACTCCTGGAGACCAGGACTGTGTCTGATCCATGTGTATATCTCATAGCAGGGCTTGGCACAGAGTAAGGGCTTACTGTTCCTAGAATGAAAGAATGAATGAATGAATGAGTGGGGCCCCTGTGTCCTGTGTCAGTGACTAACTGGCAGCTCACCACACCCAGTTCCTCTTCCTCCTGGACACGCAACTGAACTACATTTCCCAGACTCCCTTGCAGGTCTGGCCAACAGAGCATGTTTCTGCTTAGTTACTTAGTTGTGTCTGACTCTGCCACCCCATGGACTGTAGCCCACCAGGCTCCTCTCTCCATGGGATTTTCCAGCCAAGAATACTGGAGTGTGTTGTCATTTCCTTCTCCAGGGGATCTTCTCAACCCAGGAATCAAACAGGGGTGTCCTACATTGCAGTTGGATTCTTCACCTTCTGAGCTACCAGGGAAGCATGACAGAGCAATAGAACATGGGGAGATATTAGGTGCGCCATTTCCAAGGCTGGTTCATAAAAACTTCCCATGCAATCTTCCACTCTTTCCTTCCTCTTATTGTCTAACCATATGCAGAGGATCCAGCAAAGAATTTAGAGGCTGGAGGAATGGTGGAACCAGAGGATGAAAGGAGCCTGGTGCCAAGTCACCGCCAGAGGAAGGCTGTGGCAAGCGCCTGCATTGGGCTGTTATTCGGCTAAAAATAAACGTCCATCACGTTAATCAACTCAAGGGTGGAGGTTGTTTGCCATTGCCTCAGACCATCAGACCACCACTGATATTGGAGTTGGAAAAGAATGCTTCCCCTAGAATCAGAGACCCTCCGGTTGGAAAGAACCTTGGATACCACAGATGCAAAGCTCCCCTTACAACATCTCCATCCACAGTTCTCCCAACCAGGCTTGCACACCCACCATGACGGGGAGCTCACTCCCAGTGAAGGTGTCATCTTCTGTCTTTGGACTGCCCTGGCTGCAGGAGAGATTTCCTTACTCTGAGCCTTGCCTCAGCCCCCTGCAGAGCCCATTAGCTTCTCAGTCTTCACATAGTTGGGAGTGAAGGCCAGGTGCTCCTGGATGGCCCCTTCTTTCTCTAGCCAGTGAACGTGTACTGAGGCCTCTGGCCTGCCAGGCCCTCTCCAGGCCGCTCGCTGCCCTCTGTCCACCTTGCCTCTGGGGAGTTTTGTAGCATCTGTACTGTGTTTATCGTTTCCTGTGCACACAGGAGGTCTGATTCTCATCACCTCTGCCCCTGGCTTTGGTCTCAGTGGGAAGTGACCATAGAAACATTTCCCCAGCCATCACATGTGCAGCTCTTGGCACCTTTTATCTCATTTCATCCACGCCACCACCCTAAGGAATGTGGGTCATCTTACTCCCATTTTACCAAAGAGGAAACTGAGGTTCAGAGGGGGTGACGCTATTTGCCCTGAGGACTATAACTAGAAAGTGTTAGGGTGTGTGCTAGTCACTTTAGTCAAGCCCGACTCTTTGCCACCCATGGACAGTAGCCCACCAGGCTCCTCTGTCCATGGGATTCTCCAGGCAAGAATACCGGAGAGGGGTTGCCACGCCCTCCTCCAGGGGATCTTCCTGACTCAGGGATCAAACCCACGTCTCTTACGTCTCCTGCATTGGCAGGAGGGTTCTTTACAACCAGCACCATCTGGGAGCTTGAGGCTCAAATCCAGGTGTATCTGCTACGGAAGCCCAGGTTCTGCCTCTCAGATGGTGGAGAGCAGCCCTTCCCCAGCCCCTGGGGAAATACCAATAGAAGCAGGCTAACAACTCTGGCATTTAAATAAACAGAAGCAGGGCTTGCCTCCCAGATCAGCCATCTGCCTTGCTTAGCCTGGCTGTGTCCCTGGAGGGCTGTGGTTCCTCCCTGGGTACCAGGCAGGTGGGGGTTATGGGAGGAGCCTGCAGGGTCTGTGTTGCAGCCGTTGCCTGTGTCCAGATCAGTTAAGGGAAGCCCAGAGTTTGGCAGGGCCAATTGCTGGGCAGACCTTTGCTGACTGGAAAGTTGCTAACATATGTCCCTAATCCGACCCGCCAGCATTTTCCTGGAACGCAAGAGCAGCTCTGAGGGCCCGCTGAGCAGGGACAGTAGGACCCCAAGTCACCGGGCCTGTGCACCTACTGTGTGCCAGGGGCTCAGGCACATTATTTGCTTTCATCTTCACAATGGGTTAGAGAGGTGGAAAATACTAGGCCCATTTTCCAGATAAGGAAACCGAGGCTGTGAAAGATGAAGTCATCTGTGTACGCAGCTGGAGGTGGGAGAGGAGATTTGTTCATACTTGGGAAGACCTGAGTTTAAATTCCGTGTTCAGGCTGTAATTGCCCAGCCTTGCTGTTAGGATTTATCAATGGCGTCTTAGCCCTCCCTAACCCCTGGCACGCCACATGCCCTGTATGGGTCGTGGGACCATATGACAAAGGGCCCCTGGATCACGAGCTTGGTGAGGGCAGAACTGATCCAGTGAACCCGCGTGTCCCCATGGCTGGCACACAGGAGGGCCCTGGAAGAGGTGAGGGAATGAGGCTCAGGGGTTAGCTCTGCGAGGGTAGGCGGGGCGGGGGGGGGGTCGGCGGGGCAGTGGCAGGGGCCGGGGTGTGGGGAACAGGGGAAAGAAGCAGGCAGTGCAAAATGGCAAAACATATGGAGAGAGAGTCAGTAAGAAGGCAAGTCTGGAAGGGAAGCAGGCTGCAATAAAAACGAGAGAAACAAAGGGAAGTCCCTCAGCAAAGGGACAAGCTCAGCTTCTGCAGGAGAACAGACAATAAAGCAGGGCGCCATCTCAGGAGGTAGTGAGCTCACCATCCCTGGAGGTGTGCAAGCAGGGTTGCATGAACCTGTGACTGAATGGTCCTATGGAGGAACCGTGGATCTCAGAGTGGCTGCATAGACTGCTGCCCCTGAAGACAGAGGTTTGGATCATAATAAACGCCCCCTGACGCATAATCACATTACAATGCCGGTTTCACAATTCTCGTGGCACTTTGAATGAAGGTAAGAAGACCTAGAATTGTAAGCTCAACTCTGCTTTTCTACATTGATATAAGGGCTCTCCACCATGAACTTTCTCAGACCCACGCGGAGGCCAGCTGTGATCCTGATGAAGACTGCATGGCACCATCACCACTTGATCAGGTCTAAATTCCTCCACCCACATCAGGGCTGTCTGTAGCCTCCTGGTCCCTCCCCAGCCTCCTCTCCTTCCACACCTCCATCCAGAAGCCAGAGCTGCCCCAGCCAATCCTTCCCTTCCCTGGGCCCCTTGGTCTGGCAATAGGTGGAAGCTGACCCTAGAAAGAATGTGATTTTCAACTCCTCCATCTGACCCAGGTCCGTTGAGTTTTCTTCAGCTCAGAAGGTCCCCAAGGAGGCTTACATGCACACTCTGTCTGCCAACAGCTGGAGGACCTCAACAGGGTCCATCATGTTGGGGGATTTTCTAGCTCTGTGACCTCAGCCAAATTGCCTAATCTCTCTGAGCTTCAATTTTCTTAACTTCCAAATGGTATGAGCAACAGTTTGGTCTCAGAACCACTTTGCCCTCTTAAAAATTATTGAGAACATATCAAAAAGCCTTTGTGCATGTTGCATCTACTGACATTTAGAAATTAAAATTCAAAATGTTTTGAGCATTACTGATTTATTTAAAAATAACAAATCACTTGCATTTATTAACATGAATAACATATTTTTAACTTTCAAAAAACTCAGTCAGAGAAGAGCGATGTTGTCTTATACTTCTGCCAATCTGCTTACCATCTTGTTTAACAAAAGCTGAATTCTCATAGCTACTTCTTCATTCAACCTGTTGCAGTAGGTTGTTTGCTTGCAATATATGAAGAAAATCTGGCCCCACACATAGTTAGAAAAGGGAGGAATATTTTAATAGACGTTTCAGCTAATTTCTTGATACCACACAAAACTTGACAAATGGTAGTATTTTAACAGCTAGTTGTGCTGTGAAATATGAAAACACACTGATGAACTTTTGGAGTTTTATTATATAAACATCCATTGATTTATCTGGCCCTTTGAACAGATTGTTTTACCTAGGTGTGATTTTGAAACTTCCTGCATTGGTCATTTATAAAATCCTGGATCACTGACTTCTGAGATCTTCCAAATGTTGACTGACGTGTTAAATGATATAACATCAAAAATCACATTCATTCATCTCACCACCCGCTTCAGTCATACCACCATGAGGAAAAAGAGTCTCTCAGTAATCAAGCTCACAATAGTAGAATCTAGTTTTCCAAAATTCTAAATTTTGTTAAAAACTCAGATTTTCTCATTGGCAACAAACACTGTTCACTGCTCGCTTCATTCATTTTCAAAACATATCTACCCCCAATCCAAGCCCACATGACCATAGTTAGCCTGTCAATCAGTCTTTCAACTTAAATGGTGCTTCCTGAAAAAGTAGCTAGTGCAGCTCAGACCCAGACGATTGAAGTTGCTTTTCCTCAAGGCAACAGTCAGACTTCGGTCTGCAATTTTGTCACACAGAATATTAAAAAGACGTGTACTTGAGGGTTGAGAGTTAAGAAAATTAAAGAATCTTATTTTATTTTTCACTAAAAAGCACATAGAGGTGAGCAGTGTAATGACTATAGTAGAGTTTGGGGCGAGTGCTTCTGTTCCAGTTGAGAAATCAGGTTTGCTCATCATTGACACTGCAACATCAGTAAAATGTCAGCACAGTGAAGCCCCACTTAGTATTAGTCATAATATTAATATTAGAATACTGTATAGTATCACTAATACTACCACTAGCATTATAATAGCAGACTATATAATAGCATACCATAATAGCATACCATTATAGTAGGAATATAGTTGGGGGTTTCCCTGCTGGCTCAGTAGTAAAGAATCTACCTGCAATGCAGGAGATTGGGGCTCAATCCCTGGGTTGGAAAGATCCTCTGGAGAAAGAAATGGCAACCCACACCAGTACTTTTGCCTAGGAAATCCCATGGACAGAGTTGCCTGGCAGGCTGCAGTCCATGGGGTCTCAAATGAGTTGGACAGGACATAGCCACTAAACAACAATAACGTGAACAGAGTTGTCACCTTGGAGACCTCAGGGAACCCCCAGAGGTTTGTGGGCCGTTCTTTGAGAACCACTGATATGAGGGGAAAAAAAAAAAGAGTATGCTATTTAAAGTCAGGCAGAGCCGAGTTAGAACCCCAGGTGGTGCTTTGTGATTTTTGAGCCACTGGCTTATCTTCTCAGAGCCTCAGTTTCCTCATCCTTAAAACAAGGATTATGTTACCTGTCTTGCAAGCTTGTCTCCAAACTCAAATGAAACGATGTCTATGAAAGTTCTTGGAAAAGTGCCAAGCATGTAGTAGGCTTTTTATAAATATATCTTCTCTAGAACCCCAGGTGGTGCTTTGTGATTTTTGAGCCACTGGCTTATCTTCTCAGAGCCTCAGTTTCCTCATCCTTAAAACAAGGATTATGTTACCTGTCTTGCAAGCTTGCCTCCAAACTCAAATGAAACGATGTCTATGAAAGTTCTTGAAAAAGTGCCAAGCATGTAGTAGGCTTTTATAAATATATCTTCTCTTCTGTTATGTTAATGAACTGTGTCTCCTGGAATTTCTACGTGGAAGGCCCAAATGTCAGTGTGACTGCCTATGAAGACAAGATGTTTATGGAGGTATGTATGTTCAATCACTCACTCGTGTCCGACTCTTTGTGACCCCAGGGACTGTAGCCCACCAGGCTCCTCTGGCCATGGAACTGTCCAGGCAAGAATACTGGAGTGGGCTGCCGTTTCCTACTCCAGGAGATCTTCCTGACCCTGGGATCGAACCTACACTGGTAAGCAGATTCTTTACCACTGCGTCACCTGGGAAGCCCTTTTGTGAAAGTAATTTAGGTTAAAGGAGATCATAAGGATGGGGCCCTAACCTGATCCTTTTAAGAAGAGGAAGAGAAAGCAGAAGTTTTGCGCCCATTGCCCCCTCCCAGCAGGCACAGGGGAAAGGTCTTGTGAGGACTCAGTGAGAAGAAAGTCGCCTACAAGCCGAGAAGAGAGCTCTCATCAGAGACTTGCTAGCACCTCGTTCATGAACTTCCAGCCTCCAGAAAATAAATACGTGTTGTTGAAGTCCTCAGCTGTCTGTGACGTTTTGTGACAACAGCTTGAGCAGGCCAGCACCCTCCTCATACCCTCCCCCTCTTGAGGCCCTTGTGTTGTTGGTTAGGATGGTTTGAAAGTCCTTTGTTAGCTGGAAAGAACTGGGCATGAGCAGATGGTATTAGTGTTGGGAACTCCTTTCCCAGACAGGCCTTGGGCAAAGCTCCCAGCCTCAAGGATCATGCCTTGAAGATTTCTGATGAGAACATTCCAAGATGCCAGTGGAAAATCCTGATGCTGGGTATTTGGAAACCATATTGGGAAGAAAGCAATTTTCTGGTTTGTTTTCTAAAACAATAAACAGTGGAAAGAACGCCAGGGTGCTAGTTTGGACTACCACAAGTCACAGAAAGTCAGCTTCAAATCCGAAAGCCATCCAGCAGACTCACCAGGCAGACCTGTCACGTGGGGACACCCACAGCCCACTTGCTGGTGGCAGGGGTGGCGATAGTGACGAGAGTGACAGGGATAAAGATGATGCTGTTAGAACCCTGATGGTGGCGATAGTCACAGTGATGTCAGTGACATGACGATGGTGACGGTGGCGACAAGGATGATGATGAGAATGAAGACTCTATTGATGATGCCGTAATGGAGAGGATGGCAAAGACGATAATGGGAACGATCGTGATGATGGAGACGACGGCAATAAAATTTTGGGGGAGGAGCATCAACTACATGCAAAGAACTGGACTAAGTGCTTTACATGCATCATGTTATTTGATGAGATAATACCTGAGAAATAGATATCTTACACCCATTTTACAGGTAAGAAAACTGATCCCAGAGGGGCTGAGTCACTTGCCTAAGCACGTAGCTGGTGAGGGGCTGAATTTGTACTCTCTCCACCTGTCCCAGGAATAATTTCTTTTCTTCTCTCTTTTCTTTCCTTTCCTCAGTTTGCTATTGGGATGAAACCTTGCCAGGCAAGAGACTGAAATCAGGGTTTGGAGTTGTAGGGAAAGGAAGCTGAGTAACTTGCCAAAGTCACAGAGCTTGAAAGTGGCCACGTTAGGGTGTGACTTCAGGTCTGTCGTCCAAGGCTCTGTCTGGCTTCAGGAGCTTGGGGCTGATGGGCAGGTGTATGGCCTTTTTGGAATTGCCAGCTTGACCTTCAGAATCCAAGGATCCCCTTGGGGAGCCAGGAGAGGGAAGAAGCTTGGCCTCAAAGACAACAGTGGGTGTTTGGGCCCCACCTGGCTTTCTTCTTAGCCCTGGCTACCCCCTCCTTACACCGCATCCAGCCCCAAGCCAGCTGCTTGAGATGGTCTCAGCCAAATGTCGACTGCAGCCAACTCAAGTGGGGCAGGCTTGCCAGAGAGGAAGCCAAGAGAATCCCACATGTTGGGTGTCTGTGTTGGGAAGTGCAAGGGAGTGGGGCAGGGAGTAGCTCAGTGGAGATGGGGAAGGAAGAGACAAAGGCTGCAGCCCCTGACATCTGGTTTGACCTCCACCCTGGCTCTGCAGGACCAGTATTCCCAATCAGGCACTGAGGGCTCAGAGAGTTTGAAACTCCTGCCCAAGCTCCTAGAGAAGAGAGGAGCTAGAATTGACACTTGGGTTCCTAGTCCTCTCACACTAAGGCCCTTCCCCTCACACCACGCTGCTTCTCTGATGCATGGACAGGTCAGGTTTTCTTGGACAGTGGGCCCTGGAGATGGACAGAAGAAGAATCTACCTTCAGACCACATGTGGGCAGGTGGCGGGCAGGGAACCACCCCCTTATGTCCTGGCCTCAGACTAGGCTGCTCCACAGCCTCCAGGAGCAGGGGAGACACGGATGACTAGGCGATTCTGATTAATGGAAATCTCAGAGATTTGCTCATGGATGCTCAGAGAGGTCAAGTTACTGGGCAAGGTCACACAGCCACTGTGTCATCCTGCTGGGGGTGCAAGGACCTAAGGTGGGCGATTGTTTCCTGCCATGACAGCAGGGACAGCAGCCGTTATGTGGCCCTGTGCTAACTGCCGTGTATTGATCCACCCCGTCCTCCCAACAACCCCATCAGTTCAGTTCAGTCGCTCAGTCGTGTCCGACTCTTTGTGACCCCATGAATCGCAGCACACCAGGCCTCCCTGTCCATCACCATCTCCTGGAGTTCACTCAAACTCACGTCCATCGAGTCGGTGATGCCATCCAACCATCTCATCCTCTGTCGTCCCCTTTTCCTCCTGCCCCCAATCCCTCCCAATATGATGGTTATTATTACTCTTGAGGCACTGAGAGCTTCTCTGACACAACAGGAAGTGGGGCCTGGGGTTTGAACATAAGCAGCCTTGCCCCCAGGCTCTGGGCCCCTTTGCTTTACTAGTCTGGCCCTCCTGCCTTCTTTGATCAGCGCTATGGACCCCTCTAGGCCTGCCTCAACCCATCCTTTCATCTTCTCTGCACAGATCCAAGTCAGGGTTTTGTTTTAAATATTTCTTCATGCGCTTGACTGTGCTGGGTCTTAGTTTCGGCATGCAAACTCTTAGAGGGGTCTAGTTCCCTGACCAAGGATTGAATCCAGGTCCCTTGCATTGGGAGTGCTGAGTCTTGGCCACTGGACAACCAGGGAAAGTCCTCTCAGATCCATTTTGGAATGGGGATACAGAAAGGTTAAGAGAGGTCACCTAGCTCATGAGAGGCAGGGCTAGGATTTGAACCTAGGTCACGCGCTGCCCCTGCCCACCTCTCTGGCCTTAATCTTCACCCTTATTTCTGCAAGCCAGACACACTTGTTCCTGCCTCGGGCCATTTGCGCTTGTAGTGCTCTTGCTCAGGGCCTCTGGCTGAAATGGGTTTCTTCTGGCCCCCAGCTCACCGTCGTCTCCTCACAGAGGCCGTCTCTGATCCACAGGCTCCTCCCAGCCCCTCCCGAGTCCTTTCTGCCACAGACCCCACTCCACCCTGTCATCACCACCTGAAGCCGTCTTGCCTCTGCTTCCACATGGGCTGTCTGTATCTACCCCTTCCTGGGCCAGGTCTGTCTTGTCCAGTCACAAATTCTCAGAGACAAATGCTAGACTGGCACACAGCAAGGGATCGATGTTCATCCAAAGAAGGCTGACTTGGGGGGATGCTGGGATCTGAATCTGTTGTTGCTGTTCAGTCACGAAGTCGTGTCTGACTCTTTGCGACCCCATCAACTGCAGCCCACCAGGCTTCCCTGTCCTTCACCATCGCCGGGAGTTTGCTCAAACTCATGTCCATTGAGTCAGTGATGCCATCTAGCCATCTCATCCTCTGTCACCCTCTTCTCCTCCTGCCCGCAATCTTTCCCAACATCAAGGTCTTTTCCAATGACTCAGCTCATCGCATCAGGTGGCTAAAGTGTTGGAGCTTCAGTTTCAGTATCAGTCCATCCAATGAATATTCAGGGTTGATTTCCTTTCAGATTGACTGGTTTGATCTCCTTGCTGTCCAAGGGACAGTCTTCTCCAGCACCACAGTTTGACAGCATCAATTCTTCGGTGTCCAGCCCTCTTTATGCTCCAAGTCTCACATCCATACATGACTACTGGAAAAACCACAGCTTTGACTAGATGTACCTCTGTCAGCAAAGTAATGTCTCTGCTTTTTAATATGCTGTCTAGGTTTGTAGTAGCTTTTTTCCAAGGAGCAAGTGTCTTTTAATTTCATGGCTGCAGTCACTATCTGCAGTGATTTTGGAGCCCAAGAAAAGAAAATCTGTCACTGTTTCCACTTTTCCCCCATCTATTTGCTGTGAAGTGACGGGACCAGATGCCATGATCTTAGTCCTTTTAATGTTGAGTTTTAAGCCAGCTTTTTTACTCTGAATGTGTGTCCCCCTCAACTTCCCAAACTGAAACCCTGATCTCCAATGTGATGGTATTAGGAGGTGGGGACTTGGGTCAGAGCCTTCATGAATGGCATTATTGCCTAATAAAGGAGATCCCAGAGAGCTCCCTTTATCCCTTCTGCCACATGACATCATGTGAGAAGATGGCTGTGTGTGAGGAGCAGGCTCTCCCTAGACATGAATCTGCCGGTGATCTCAGACCTCTGTCCTCCAGAACCGAGGAATAAATGTTTCCTGTTTCTAAGCCACCTGGTCTCTGGTATCCACCTGTAAAAGCATCTGAATGGACTGAGAGAAGAAGGTGCTCCTGTCCCCATTTCACAGGTAGAGGACTGAGGCTGGAGCAGGGTAGCAAGTAGGATGACCAACAGCCCGTTTGCCTAGGACTTCCTCGGTTTTAGCAATGAATCGGGCACATCAGAGAGGGTAGCCCTCCTCTCTCGTCCTCCCTGTAAGATGAACCTGGCTTGCTGGGCGTGGTCGCTCCATCCCCACCCAGCCCCACTAGTGAGAAAGGCCTGGAACTGCAAGGCTACTATCTAGTTGTGATGAGCAGTCTTCTCATTATAGTAGCTTCTCTTGTTGCGAAACACAGGTTCTAGGGTGCAAAAGCTTCGGTCATTGCAGCATGTGGGCTATAGTTGTGGGTCCTGGGCTCTAGAGTACAGGCTCAATGATTATGGCACACAGGCTTAATTGCCTCCAGAGCACATGGGATCTTCTTGGACCAGGGATCGAACCCATGTCTCCAGCACTGGCAGGCAGATTCTCTACCACTAAGCCACAAGGGAAGCTGGTTTTGAGTTTATGTAATATACATGCTTAATCCATTCAATGCTGTGACGGCATCACAAGGAAAAGTCCTGCTTGCATCTGCATGTTGGGGAAACCAAGGCACAGAGAAGGGAAGGGAGACCTGCCATGCAGGGTGACCAACTCGTCCCCACCACCCTGGTCTTATAGCGTTCCAGGAACCCCTCAGTCCCAGGCACACCCATATGGCTGGGGTCCATTTCCCAGTTTGACAATGATGAGCACAGTGTTAGGAACCTGAATGCTATCATTTCATGTCATTCTCACACAAAACCGCTTTATGGAAGTTATTCTTCCCATTTTACAGCTGAAGAAACTGAGGCTCAAAGAGGTTTAGTTGCCCAGTTCAGCTCAGTCGTTCACTTGTGTCTGACTCTTTGCGACCCCATGAATCGCAGCATGCCAGGCCTCCCTGTCCATCACCAACTCCCAGCGTTCACTCAGACTCACGTCCATCGAGTCAGTGATGCCATCCAGCCATCTCATCCTCTGTCGTCCCCTTCTCCTCCTGCCCCCAGTCCCTCCCAGCATCAGAGTCTTTTCCAATGAGTCAACTCTTCACAGGAGGTGGCCAAAGTACTAGAGTTTCAGCTTAAGCATCATTCCTTCCAAAGAAATCCCCATCTAGCAATAAAAATGATGGAACCAGAACTGGACTCCAAGTCTTTGTGTGACATTCAGGTTTTCCACAAAGACAAAATGCCCTCCAATACACCCATTTCATCAGGATTTACAGCTCTATTCCTGCAGAAAAGGGAACTCAAGTCACTTTTCTGGGTTGGAAATGGATTGTCAGTGTTGTTCTTTTGAAATAGAATTTGTCTGAACAAGAGGTCATCCATCAGAAAAGAGATTCTACCCCCAGGAATGGTGGAAGAAGGGCTCCCCTTAAAGACTTTAAGGTGGCCAAGAACCAGGCCGTGGGCAACTAACTACAAGACTCTCCTGTTCAGCTGGTAGCAGGTATCCCCAGGGGTCACCCTAAGTGGAGCTGTGCCCAGGGATGGCTTGTGGCATTTAAACCCCTGAGGGCCGCAGATCATTATCCCTGGGTGGGGTCTCCTGGTTTCCAGGACTTAAAAGAACTTGGTAGCTCTCCTGGGGCCCAGCCATCATATAAAAAAGCTCAGACTAGACTATGGATGGGGAGAGACCATGTGGAGAGGGTGAGGCCATCTGGATTGTATTGGCCCAGCCAAGCCTCCAGCTGAATGCAGCCACGTGAGCAGAAGAACCGCCTGGCTGAGTCCAGCCAACCCACAGGATCATGAGATGTAATCGATCATTGCCATCTTAGGCTTCTGGGCTATCAAATGATAACAAATGGAAACAACCCTGAGTGCTTTTGTGTGCATTTCCCAGGAACAAGGACATTTGCTTACATAATTACCAACTGTAGTTATCAAAGTCAGAGATTTTAGCATTGGCACCATATTATTATCTAATCCATGGTCTTTATTCAAATTTCACCAGTCATCCCAATAATGCCCTTTATAGCAGTTTTTCCCTCTAGTCCCAGAGCCTTTAAAATAATTTTGCTCCTATTGGCCAAGAGTATCACACACAACCACAGGACAGGAGGGCTGTCATATGTGAAACATATCACCCCTCCACGCAAAGGAAACAGGGATTGGCCAACCCCCAGGCCCACGATCCAAGTCATCTCCCAGCCCCAGGCTGGGCAGCCCTGGGAGAGTGGAAGGAACTCACTCTCTAGACTCAAAGCAGGTTGGTTTCCTGATTCTGCTCCAACTCTCCTTGTGACCCCACACAGGAGATCCCACCACCACCGTAGCCTCAGGTTCCCATCTGCAAAAATAACCACTTCCTAGATGGATGTGTTAATCTCATGGGCCTGCCTGAGCAGAGCATGCCAGGAGGCAGGCATCCAGTAGACAGGGGTTTCATCCTTCCTTTCTGACAAAAAGTACTTTTTATGGGTGAGCTACATACATTTTGGCTCAAGAAAGGCTCCATGCCCACAAGACAGAAAAACAAACATTTCACGTTAAAGAAAATGGCACATTCCTGGCACCACAGTGGCTTCCCTGACTAAACATACCATGCTAGGCCCCCACGATTACCAGTCCAACATCCCCAGAAACATCCAGTGGCCAAAACAGAATTCCATCAGTGGCTTGAAAGAAACGCTCAGGTCCAAGTGGTCCATGCAGATGTTTCCAGCAAGTAGCCAGACAGATGGTGTCCCTCTGGGAGGCAGATTTAGCAATTCATGTGGGCCACTCCCCACTCCCTTACCTTTATCCCTGATTTGCACTTATAAATTCACTTTGGGGTTTGGCCTTCCTGCAGGAGGCCAATCCATCTCCTGCAGGATTCGTAAAAGAATCCAGTGACTACCCACCATGCAGCAGCCAAGGTGGTAATTGCATGGGCCTGTCCCTGGGAGCAGAGCCCTTAGCAAAAATGAAAGGCGCGGTCCTTTCATTGATGGAGATTGCCTAGAGAACCCTTGGAGATGGAAGCTACCAAATGTTGTTTCAAGCATGCCAAAGCCCAGGAGAGGCACCTGTGAGCAGAGTGGGTATGATCGTGGCAGGTGGTCCCTCCACAGGACCTTGACCTCACTGCCCCACTGGCAGCATCAGGCACACCCACCCACTCGAGGGGTGTGATGTCGAGGATCTGAGAGTTTATGGGCCTGATCTAAAGTCAGAGAGCACTGGGTTCACACCCTGGTCCGCCTGGCACTGAGTCCAGTCCTGTGACCCAAGAGGCTTCTCTCTTGTACTTTCTTACGTGGGCTCTGGAGCTGGACTGCCTGGGTTCAAATCCCAGCTTCATGCTTCCTTGTATGCCCTTTAGCCCCCAGTTTTCCCATCCGCAAAATGGGAACAACAATGTGACCTCCATGATCAGGTTGCTGTCAAGGGCTTAAAATGGGCTGAGAGCAGGTGCTGGGTTATCACACCACCTCATCTTTAAGCAATACAGATGTTCCAACATCATTAGCCGTAAGCAATGTGTTATTACTGTTACTGAAGTGAAATTCACATAGCTTTAAATTAACCATTTTCAATGTGTTGACACTGAGTGATTTCACTGTTTTGTGCAGCCGAAACCACTACCACTTCCGGAACATTTCCGTCACCCCAAAGGGAAATCCTGTACTCATTACCCAGTCACTCCTGATTTTCTCCCACCTCCTGGTAACCACTCATCTACCTTCTGTTCCTATGGATTTGCCTCTTTTGGATGATTCATATAAGTAGAGTCATACCATATTTGTTCTCCTATGTCTGGCTTCCTTCATGTAGCATCAAGGTTACAAATTCATTCACATATAGCATGTATCAGTACTTTATTCTTTTTTTCTGGCTGAATAATATTCCATTGCATGACTTGAAAAAGAAAAGAAAGTAAAAGTCACTCAGTTGTGTCTGACTGTTTGCAACCCCATGGACTATACAGTCCCTGGAATTATCCAGGCCAGAATACTGGAGTGGGTAGCCTTTCCCTTCTTCCCAACCCAGGGATCAAACTCAGGTCTCCCACACTGCAGGCAGATTCTTTACCAGCTGAGCCACAAAGGGAGCCCATGTGTGTATCTTTACATTTTGTTAATTCATTCGTTTATCAATTGACGGATATTAGGATGTTTCCGTCTCTTGCCTATGGTGAATCATGTTCCTCTAAATACGCATGTACAAGTTTTGTATAGATACCTGTTTTCCTTTCTCTTGGGTGTATACCTAGGAGTGTAGATGCTGGGTCCTACTATGTTTCCATATTTAAGCTTTTGAGAAATCCCCAAACTGTTTTCTAGGGTTGGCGCACCATCTTACACTCCTACCAACAATCACAAGGGTTCTGAGTTTTCCACATTCTCACCAACACTTGTCATTCTCATTTGTTGTTTACAGCCAGCCTAGTGGATGTGGAGGGGGTAACAATGTGGTTTTATTTTCAAATGAAACCGAAAAGTTATTTTTTTCACTCAAAAATTGATCGCACTATGTTGACCCTCTGTGAGCTCAACAGGAGGCTCAAGCTCTAGATAAGGACAGACTGTGGCTGAGAATTTCCTCTTGCTGGGCCTCAGTTTCCCCCATTACAGGACCCAGTTGATCTGGATTAGTGTTTCCCTTGTGGCCTGTGGTGTTAACAGTCAGGAGAAGAGGCCTGAGATATGTTGCCCCTAGAGTGGCATCTTGCAGACCCTCCCCTGGGTACCAGAGGAAGAAAAGGTGAGTCGTTTGGACGAGCCTGCCTCCACTTGGCGTTTTTCTTCTTATGCATAGAACCTGGTACACACTTGTGAGGGATTTGGTCCCATGGATCAATTCAGCTCTTTGGGACTGTCGTGTTAATGTCTTAAGCAGAATCCCCAGCCCTCCTGGACACTGACGCGCTTTCAAGCTAGGTCAGAAGCACGGAAAGTCCCTTCCCACTTGCATTTGAGACTCTTCCAGCCACTGTTGCTGCCCTGTATGGGCCCCAGGAACCCCTGTGGAACATTCCAGGCCCCCTCTGTTTCTATTTCAAGCACTTCCCTCCTTTTGCTCATCCTGTATGCCCCCTCTGCCCAGAACACCCTTCCTCATCTTTTTCACCCAACCTGCTTCTACAGATCTATGAAGGCTCAGTTTGGCATCACTTCCTCCAAGAAGCCTTCTCTGATGCCCCGCCTGGATCCAGGAGTCCCTTCCTTGGATCTCAGGGACCCCTCTGTCATGGCACTCTTTACCCTGTTTCAAGCACTTTCTATTTAACCAGTCTCCTCCATTGGGCTATGAGTTCTTTCAGCAGAAACTGTGGGGTTCATCCGTAGCCTCTAGCATCCATCCAGGCTGTGTCTGGGATAAAGTGCACCAAGAGTGGTGGTGTCTGCACCAAATTTTCCTCTGGGCTCCAGCTTTCCCCTCCTCAGGCAGTCTTGGTGGACACGCAGTCCTGGTACCTGACCTGACTCGGTTATGAGTTGGGTGAGGAACTCAAGCTGGGCCAATCAGATGTTCTTTCCTGAGAATTTCAGGCATGATTGAGTGACTTGAGGTCACTCTAGTTGGCACCAAGTTGTTCTGACTTCTCCTTACTTCCTGGTAGCTAGAAGCCAGTTTCCCCAGGTCCTGTCTCTCTGAGGCCTAATAGTTCAGTGTCTTGCAACTTCTGGGACCTATCCTAAATCGTGGAAATGAATATTTTGTTACAAAAAGATTTGCCGGAGTCCTTTTCTGTTGCTTACCTCCAAAGAACCCTGGCAGATGCAACATATCTAAATTTTTTTAAATAGATGTGTGGATGGGGCAGAGATAGGATGGGAAGGGTGAAAGGTAGAGAAGGTACCATTGGCAGAGAGATCACCACCGACAAAGATCCCTGGGAATCTGCATGCTGGCTGGGATGCTGCAGCAAAGGGTGGTGGGAGGAGTCCTGACTGTCAAAACCAAGCCTGAGACTCAACACTGGGCAAAGCATGAAGCGGAAGGCAGGCTTCATCCATCCTCCATGAGGCAAGGGCTTCACAGAGCTGCTGGGAAAACGCCCACTGAAAGCATCACCTCTAGAAAGCGTCTGCACCAGGACACTCTCTGTCCCCTGGGATTTGTTTATTTTGTGTCCATTGTGATTTCCTACAAAACAGAGAGACGATGCTCGAACACACACACAGCAGCTTCAGGTAGTGGGACTGGAGACAGGAGGGAGCTGGGAATGAGGTTCTGGACGATGCTGCTCTTCTCAAGTTTTCGATGGAGAATTTGTGATGCGGTGCGGTGCTCCACAGCCAGTTGAGAAACCAAGGCCTGAATCGGTGGACAGCGCATGCTGAAAAGTGGTCTCATGTGGATAAAAATTCACACTCTCTCCTTTAAGCCTTTCAAAAGGTGGGCTCCAGATGGACTAAAACTTCAGATGTGAACCTTACAATAACAAAGCCAATCAAAGAAAGCATAAGAAGGCATCATTGTGCCCAAGATAGATTCTACTCCAAAAGACTCAAAAAGGGCCAGACAGAAGGGAGAAAAAAATGATGGATCTGCCTGCATCAAAATTAAGGATTGCAGCTGATGCAGGGGGCCACAGACAAAGACAGCAGACAGGGCACACACGGCACAGACGCAGGTGACGAGCGGTTATGATCGAGAACATGCTGAAACTCTCAACAATAAGGACAGAGGTCTGATAGAAAAATGCCCAAAGGTGGAGCCCAAAGAAGACAGGCCTAAATGCCTAATAAGAGATGTTCAAACTCATTAGTAAAGAGAAGCACGATGAGTTAGAAAGTGAGGCATGGCAGCTTCAGGCATGTTAGGAGGAAGGACTGTCACTGAGTGCGTGGTTGGGCTGATGTTGGAGGTAACATGAGCAGGACAGGCTGGCCGGGGCTCCAAGCCCCAGCTAAGGAATATCAGGCTGCCAGGCAGCCAGCACGTAGGTTTCTGGGCGGGCAGGATACAGATGCCCAAGTGGCCCATGGGAAGAGAGGGACAGGGGGACAACCTGGCACCCAACTTTCACTAGGAAACACATGTAGTGGTCAAGGTGGGGGCTCCAGGCGTATGACCCCGTGGGGTCAGGTGGTAAGCAAGGGGAACACTGGTGACAATCTGAGGTCACAGAGCAAGGCCTGCATTTCTCGTTCCAGCTTCTGCTGGGCCACCTTCTAGCTGTCTGAACCCGGGCAAGGGAACCCTCTGAGCCTCTGTCTCCTCTGGCAGATGAAGGGATTAGGTAAGTCCTTTGAGTGAACTCCAGGAGTTGGTGATGGACAGGGAGGCCTGGCATGCTGCAATTCATGGGGTCGAAAAGAGTCGGACACGACTGAGCTACTGAACTGAGCTGAACAGCCGCAACAGCACCCTCAGGGCCAGGCCCCTAGTAGGTGCTCAGTAAACAGGAGTCACCAGTTCTTGCAAACATATCTACAGCAAGGCCAGGCTCCCACATAGGGAACTGCTCACCCTTGCTTCTCAGGATTGCCCGCTACCCAGCCAGAGTGCCTGGAGCCTCCTGGGCACCGAGTTCTTTATTTAGGCTCCTTAAGTCAAGTCTTTCGTTTCTCTTTCTGGGCCCGCAGGCCTCACCCACCCCCCTGCAACAGCCGTACCCCCTCCCCGCCAGCCGCACCCCCTTCCCCCAGCCGCACCCCCCCACCCCCCAAGCTCGGTCCTGCCACAGGAAATGCAGCCGGGCTGATCCTGAGGCCAGAGTGGCCTCCTTCCTGCCCACCCCCACCCCCGCCGCTGGGGCCCTGATTAGCCTGGGTATTGGATGACCCTTGCTCTTCTTTTCTGCCCCCGCAAGGGTTAATCAGCCTTCCTGCTGGGCTGCTGGGCGGCTCAGAAGGAGGCAGCAGGGCGGCCTGGCGGCAGGAGGCTTTCATTACTTTGATGGGATACATGTGCTCGGCTTTATCTCCGGCCCTTTCTCCCTAATTCAGCGCTTGAACGTCTCAGCTGTCGGCCCGCCGATCTGCAGACAATTGCTCGGGGTAATACTATCCGGAAAAAGCTGATAAAACGCAGATGTGACGAGGCCTCTGAAATTTGCGGTTTGCTAAGAGGTTTGCTGCGATGCTAGCCCGTGGCCGGGCGGCTTCCCCGCGAGGTTGGGAACGGAGGGGGTGGGAGCGGCCTTTTTTTTTTTTTTTTAAGTGAAAGGTTGAAGAGAGGAAGTGACTGTGGAATTTATTTTCTATAATTAACGGAGATGGGCAAATAGAAAGTAGAGGGTGATTTGACCAGCAGCTGGACTCATGAGCTCACCAGCCCCTCTGCTGGCATCCTAACCAGGCTTGTGGGACCTATCCTGGAGTGAAGTTCCCACCCCCCCACCCCACCCCACCCCGGAGTTTCTCTGTGCAGCCTGGAGTTGGGTATGGTGCAAGGGGTCCTGGGGTGGGGGAGCCTGTGTTACCTCCAGCAACTCCCCTGACCTTTCACTCAGCCCACTCAACCGAAAGACCAAATCACTAACAACCTCAGTTACTGACCACTCCTGATGCTGTGATGTGATTGGCAGGGTGTCAGGCACACAGTAGGAACTCAGTGACGTGGAGGTTTCTTCCATTCGCTGAGGTTCCCAGATGACCCCAGAGAGTAAAAGTGGTAGGATGCTGACGTGAAGAGACTGGATCCCAGTGGTGGTAGGCGAGAAGCCAGGTTTTCAGTCCCCAAATTATGACTTTTCCTAGGCCAGAATCAGGAGGCTGGACCCCTTGGGTGAAACAATAGTCACCAGGGTCTTCCTGGGCCAAAGGAAGGGTTAGAGCAGTGGCCTTCAACTGTACATGTGCCCAGACCACCGTGATCATGCCCGTTCCGGAGGCCAGGGAGGGGTGCTGAGAAACTGCATTTCTCACAGGGTCCTAGTGATGCTAAGGTCCCTGGACCACACTGAGTAGCAACAGGTGGGAGGACCCCGTGCATCAGGAGGACCCCAGTGCATCAGGCTGGAGAGAGGCTCTGGGGACAACACAGGGCTCATCCCTGCGGAAGTCCCTGCTGACCAGGGGGCAGGCAGCGTGGCCAGTGTTGCTCAGCATACCTGGGGGCAGAGCCACGCTGAGGCTCGCCTCTGATGACACATGGGCTCCTTCGGTGGCTGAGAGCTATTCTCACACACTGGGGCTTCCCTAGTGGCTGAGTGGCGAAGAATCCGCCTGCAGTGCAGGAGACTGGGCTCTACCCCCGAGTCAGGAAGTTCCCCTGGAGAAGGGCATGGCAACCCACTCCAGTATTCTTGCCTGGAGAATCCCAAGGACAGAAGAACCTGGCGGGCTACAGTCCACAGAGTCGCAGAGCTGGACATGACTTAAAGTGACTTGGCATACGCAATACATCCACATGAAAGCATCCCAAAGAGAGCACGCTTCCTTGTGCCCTTCCCAAATCACTCTGATGACTAAGGAAAAAGTATACAAATAGATCCCATTACGTGCTACCCTCAAGGCTGCTTAACGTGGTTCTCCAACAGCCGATGGGTCTGACTCACAGCAGCAAATATTGCCATCTCTTTGTGGACCCCAGGCCTCTCTTGGTGCGAGCATCTCCCCACAGATTGATTAATAATCCCACAAAGAAAGCCTCTGGAAAGATGGCCACTGCTTCAGGGTACCTGTTTGCTCTCCTTTATGTTTACGCTAAGGTGAGAACAGCCAGCGCGCATCAGGCCCTTCCCCTGCTCACACCTCTTGTCCTAGCCCGGAGCAGTGAGTTGATCATACCCATTTTTCCAATAAGAGAAACTGAGGCCCAGGAAGGCTAAGTCATATGCTCACTCCCAGCTAATGGGTCAGAGCTGGGATTCAAACCCAGGTATGTTTAAGAGCAGTTGGCTCCAAAGCCGCACAGCTATGGCTGTTCCACCCTGCCTCCAGACAGACAAACACCATTCTGCGTGACTGCACAGACACTTCAGCCAGCTCCAAAAGTTAGGGCCAAGATCGGGTGTTTTGCTACCATTAAAGGGCCCGTTTGCAGTTCCCACCTTTCAAAGAGAGAGGGCGTCTCTCCTCCTGCTGGGTGTGGGCAGAGCTGGTAGCAATTTTCCCACAATGTGTAAATTAGTCAATCTCCGAGTCTGTAAACGGGGGCCTTTGAAGGGGCCTTAATGAAGCACTCCATTAGGGCTTAATGACGGCCGCCTCCAGCATTACTGGCCCGAGTGCCTTTTGATGTCTTGGGGCCACGGGTTGGAGGCGCAACTTATCTCAGTGCCCCGGCAGGCTTAAAAAAAAAAAAAAAAAGGCAAAAGGCCCCTTAGAGAAGTTGAAAAATTTTTAATGAAAAAAGTTAGTCCTGGCCTGACTGATGTTGGCACTTCAAAGCCGGTGCGCAGTAAATTGCTGTAGACTGCTTAATTCAAAAGTGCTCCTCGCCGGTGACAGCCCAGCGGTGACAGAATACGCTTGGCAACAGGAGACGGGCAAGATCAAAGGCCGGCCATTGTAACAGTGTTGTTCCATGAAGAATTGCTTATTGTCAGGAGTTTTTCAGCCTTGCCCCCACCCCGCTCTTCTTTTCTTTCTCTCTCTCTCTCTCTCTCTCTTTTTGGCTCCAGCGCCATCTCAGTATCCTCTGGTTCGGAATCTGCGTACTAAATACTTGAAATTACATCCTTTTGATAATACATTTCAGTTTGCAGAGGCCACAGCTGCCTGTCCGTCTCTCTCTTGAGGTTCATGGCTGTGTGGTTGGTTGGACTGTAAAAAACCATTTTTGTGTTTTTGTTAGAAAAGATCTGATGAGGCACCCGGAGAGTAAATTAGAGCTGGGATCCACTCCTCATAGTCCTGGGGGCTGTTTTAGGATTTAGTTCAGATTAAACGCCTGCTGGTGGGGGCCCTGGCCAAGCAGAGGGATGACGTCAGAGAACTCGGCTCTGAGGTCTCGCTTGGTTCTCCCAGTTTCTCCCTAAACTCAGGTTTCCTCAGGGGCAACCCTGGGGCTCATCGGAGCCCACAGAAATACTTGCCTTGTAGGGTTGTTTAAAACACTAGGAGAAGGTGAGTATAACAGCACTATGCCACCTGGAAATTTCCCAGGTGGCTCAGCAGGTGAAGAATCTGCCTGCAGTGCAGGAGATGTGGGTTTGATCCCTGGGTCAGGAAGATCCCCTGGAGAAGGAAATGGCAACCCACTCCAGTATTCTTGCCTGGGAAATCCCATGGACAGAGGAGCCTGGCGGGCTACAGTCCATGGGGTGGCCAAAGAGTCGGACACGACTTCAAGCCTAAATAACAACCTACCTGAAAGGCCTTCCTCCTCCTTGGTTTTGGAGGGTCTGTATTCAGTCTCCTCAGTTTACCTGCTTCTGAGGCCCCAATGATGCCTCGGAACACAGAGCCTGGAATGAGACATTCTGGTGAGCTGGAGGTCCTTAGGTGAGGGATCACACCCTGGCTGCTCTTCTCAGCAGTATGACTCAGTTGGGTCACTTAACCCTCCACCAAACCTCAGTTTCCTTCTCTGTAAAATGGGGCTCATCACCCTGTGCTGCCCTGACCGGACCCAATGCTCAGACAAGCAGAAGGATGCAGAAGCAACTTCTGAACAGCCACGATGCCATCAACACCACCAAGTCATTTCACGTTAGTTTCCGATAGACATAGCTGGAGAAGGCTGTTTTGAGCTGGGTCGAGCCTGAGGATGACTGGGGACCTTCAGGAAGCAGAAACGCTCCAGTTCCTTTTATTGCTTCAAATATTAGTCACCAGGAAGCCACCCCATGAAGCAAACGAGCCTCGTATCATTTCCTCGTCTTGAATTAATTAAGAAGGCCGGTATGGGGGCAATTAGAGAGACCTTAGGCTGATGACATCTCCTTGCGATGGAATTTGCTTCTGCATCCACTCTGCCTCCCTTGCAATTTCCCAGATCCTGGCAGATTTGGTTTTTCCAGACAGGTTGTCTCAGCTATATGGTAGGACTGGATTTGTGATTCTGCCGACATATGGGGGCACACATAGCCCTGGGGGACAACGGCTTGAGGGTCAAGTTGATGTTCATCTATTAACGTGGAATCCTGGCTTGCTTTCTACCTTCCTTTCCACCTCCCTTCGGCCACTCGGCCACCCTTGCTGATGTTTCTGTCTGTCCTTTGTTTTGAAATTCCATGGGCAGCGAACGTTCTAAATTCCCAAACATTTTAAGCAAACATTCTAGGGTGGCACTGTCCTAAAGTCAACACTCTACAGGGCTCCACTCCCACTTTCTAAGGGTGCTGTCCAAACGTCCACAGGCCGTGTGAGGCCCCCAGTGACTCTGAGACCCGCCTGTTCCCCGTAATCACGCACAAGTATGCATAAACCCAGCTGAGCAATTATGAATAATTAAATCAATTAGAGACAGTCTAGCACTAGGGATTATGGCCGCTCGGGTGTGGGCCTCTGTAATATTTTAACAGTAAATGCAAGAGCCCCAGAGAGGGCTGGCGGGAAGAGGGGAACAAAAGCGGGTCCAAATGCCAAACCATGTTGCTTGGTGACCCTTCTCTGCAGAATCGGCAGCCTTCCCAAGGAAAACAATGGCAATGAAATGCCAATAAAATATTTGGGGGCAAGTATGAAAGCTTCAAAATGAGTTAATTAAAAACGGATAAAACACGAACCACCGAAAATATGTTGAGTAAATTTCGGGCTTGAAATTTGACAGAAGAAAAAAGTTCTTGAACACGAAGCAGAACTTTTTAAAGTAGCAGGGCTGTGCGACTGGGTCATCTTCTATATCAACTTCCCTCTGTCCCCACCATGGAGGGAGGCTCAGCGGAGCCTAGAAGGCAGTGACAGCGGTCTCTGGTTCTACAGCCCAGCTGGGGCACTTCTTTAAGGCTGTCTGGGGACTGGGGACCCAGAAACTTGTTTTGGATGTGGGTGGCGTACGAGGTGGGTGAACTCCAAAAGGAGCATTTGCGGGTTTTGCATCAGCCAAGCAAAATCTTGACTGCACTCACGCTGGCGTATCATGGTTAGCCCCCACCATAAATCCCCACAAGCGACAACCAGAGAGACTCATGCTATTGTGACCCAGCTCCCCAGAAAGCAGCCAGCCGGCTCAGATGGAGAAAGAGTCTGGAATTGAGGACACATCTTTAAAACATCTTCTTGGGGAAATGAGACTCTTCCCGGCAGCCCAGCTGGTTTGAGAGCTGCCATCAAAGGTCCTGGCTTCCCCAGTCCCACTGCCCCAGTGACCTGGACACGGTCGGGATCCCAGGGTTTAATTGTGGACAGTTCAGGAACCATTAGGGCTATGATGGATCTGATGAAATTGACAGGGACATCATCACTTTTTGTTTTCTCGGAGTCTAAGCCAAAGCATACATCTGATCTGCTTGGGCCCAGAGGAGATCTCTGAATGGAGCCCCTCATGTGACAAAGGACAAATGTGCTTTTGAGTGATGATGTATCCAGACTTGCTGATGAAGGCAGACATGTTGCACAGGAAAAAGAGTAGGAAGGCCAAGTGTTGTCTCCAACAGCCCAATGCAGCCCTGTGTTCACAAGTGTGAAAAAAGCAGAGCTTCCCACACTTCATTCTTGCAAGGCCCCAGCTGATGGCTGGCATTGGCTGTTCACTCTTACATGGATCTCTGACACTGGCACCTCTGTGCTCTAAACAAGGCTACCGAGCTCAGAGAGGTCGAGGAACCTGCTTAAGCCTCTGTGTGACAAGGGGCAGACCAAGACTCAATCCAGATTTTTCTGGGTGGATCGCTTGTACTCACAGTTCCTGCCTTCTGAGGCTTCTCGGCATGAGTACGATGAATATTGTGCTAACAACCAAGGGGATAAAGATACCCTCAACGATATGCTTCCCCAAGATGAATGAGTTTGGGCCCTCATCTGTAATTTTCAGGATTGTTGCAAGGATGAGCAATCCTCTCTCTCTTCCCTGTTAGTCATTCAGTCATGTCTGACTCTTCACAGCCCTATGGACTGTAGCCCGCCAGGCTCCTCTGTCCATGGAATTTTCCAGGCAAGTATACTGGAGTGGGTGGCCAGTCTCCAGGAGATCTTAGATCTCCCAAATTGTGGGCAGATTCTTTACCATCTTCATCTACCAGGGCTTCTCTGGTGGCTCAGATGGTAAAGTGTCTGCCTGGAATGCAGGAGATCCAGGTTCAATCCCTGGGTCAGGAAGATCCCCTGGAGAAGGAAATGGCAACCCTCTCCAGTATTCTTGCCTGGAAAATTCCATGGACTGAGGAGTCTGGTAGGCTGCAGTCCATGGGGTTGCAAAGAGTCGGACATGACTGAGTGACTTCACTTTCTTTACCATCTGAGCCATGGGCTAGTTTAATCACACCTCTACACAAACCCAATTTCCCCCAAATCCCAATGAGCTGGCTTCCTCCAAGGCTTGATCCTTTGAGGGGTGGGGGACTCTCACCATCAGGAACCCTCACAGGTCACTAGCTGCACCTTCAGCTCCAGGCAGTCTGCTAAGATTCTGTTCCCAGTGACCTCAAAGGGACTCCAGCACGTTTGAGAGGGTGGTGGGGACATCTCAGGAGCACATCCTCTTCCTCCAGACTCTGAAAAAGCTCCTCCTCTCCACCATCCACTTGGTATCTGTGTCCACAGGCCGATTCCAGTTCATCCGGCATGTGGCACCAGCAAAGCCCTGTGTTCTCAGGGTGCCCACACAGAGGGTGCCCCGCAGTGAGATTCAGAACTGGGGGAAGGACATCCTCACTCCTGCTATGGGGCACACAGAGGGTCCCCTGTAGTGCTGCCTTGGGCTATACGGGCACAGGGTGAAGTGATGCCCTTTTTCTCTCTAGAAGCCGTCATCTCTAGGGAGTCACCTGGGTGTCTGTCCAGGGGACGGATCTGAGTGAGGCTGCTGAGCCCCAGTCTGCTCTCTTCTGGGAACCCAGGCTTCGTCCCTAGGTAGTTCTCTCCCAACTGCTGTGCCTGCCTAAACAAGTAATGGGCACTAGAGTCTGCTCTTTCTCAGCAGGCTCCTTAGCTGCCCAGGCAGCAACCCTGGGGCTTTCCTTGACCATTAGCCACATGTGCCCAGAGAGGTTTGCCCATCAGCAGTGGAGGCTCTGTGGGTCCATGCTAGGATCCCTCTCCACACACATGATGCCTCAGAGGATGCCCTTGCTTCATGTGACACATAAGATTAGAAGGACTGATGCTGAAGCTGAAGCCCCAAGACCCCCTGATGCAAAGAGCCAACTCATTGGAAAAGACCCTGATGCTGGGACAGATTGAAGGCAGAAGTGGGTGACAGAGGACGAGATGGTTGGGTGGCATCACCACCTCCAATGGACATGAATCTGAGCAAACTCTGGGAGATAGTGAAGAACAGGGGAACCTGGTGTGCTACATGGAGTCACAAAGAGTTGACACGAATTAGTGACTGAAAAACAACAACAAAATTAGTATAAAGAAGAACAGAGGTGCTCTGTCAGCCTGAATCTGGAGTAGGAAGAGCAGATTGGCATCATCCCATTGAAACTTTCACGACAATAAGATCAGAGCACCCTTTGGGGTTGAGGCTGGAAGTAGGTCCACTGCGCCCATTTCACTCAGTGGGTGCTCGTAAAAGCCCTGGGGTAGGTTCCTGGAACCCCAGGAAGATTCTCTCCTCGTCCTCATGGCCACTGGGAGGATGAGAGGGCTGGGCAGCAGAGCCCGAGCCAGCAAACTCCTCTGAGTGGCCTCTGCCCCCAGAAGTGGGGACAGGACAGTGCAACCCCATCTTGCTAAGCCCTGCTCAACTGCCAGGAGCCTCCTTATCAACTAACTCCATGGGAAACTTGGTAGAAATGGGGCCTAGATGATGGGGGTGGGGAGTCGAAGGAACAAAGACGCAAATCTTTTGATCTGCAATTCTCTCCAGGACCCACCCTGCACCAACCCTGCACCCTGGCATTCATTCCATCCTGTGGCTGTTACAAGGTGGTTCTGTCCCTGGTTGTGGACAACTGGCCCCGGTGACAGCAACCAGGCCCCACAGCCAACCAGGTCACCGTTCTGAACCTCAGCTTCCCCATCCAGACAATGGGGACAACCCTCAGGTCGGCACCAGAATGAGGGGAGGGAAAGAAATGAAACAATGGGTGGTCAGTGACTTGCAAACTGTAAAGTGCACAGACATCAAAGACCTCACTATCTTACCAGGAATCCAGTGGAATCAGAGCATTTAAGGCCACATATCTTTATTTGGTTTCCCAGACATGATAGTGAGGAATGAGCAAATCCTGAGTGTGTGTTTTTCCAAGGATTGGCAGTTTCCAACTCTGCTTCACCCCTTGGGGGGCCACAAAAGGGAGACTCGGAGGGTAGAGCTCAGGGTTCACCAGCTTAGCTCTGCTCTTTTTCTTTACAAATGATGAGACGTCCGTACAGAAAGATGCTAACCCTCAACAGAAGTCTAAAAGCCACGAAGTGCCCCTGGAGGACTTGTGGGGAAAACAGTCCCCTACGGATAACCCCAGGCAGGGCCCCAGAGGAAGAAGTCGAGCTCTTTGCTGAGTAAAAAGGAAAAGACAAATCCCTTTTTTTTCCCCAGGATATGACAATGTCACACTGGCCTCCTGAGATTCCTGGGAGAGACATGGCTCCAGGAACAGGGGTGTGCCTGGCATCTGATTTGCTCCAATCTCTCCAAGCTCAGTGTAGGAGACCAAGATTCATCTCCTGGGTCAGGAAGATCCCCTGGAGGAAGAAATGGCAACCCACCCCAGTATTCTTGCCTGGGAAATCCCATGGACAGAAGAGCCTGGTGGGTTAGAGTCCAAGGGGTTGCAAAGAGCTGGACACGACGGAGCACTCGGGCACACACACTCCAAGCTCTCAGCTCTCCTGGCTCCAGACTCCCTGGGTGACTTTGATCCAGTCATTTCCCCTCTGTGAGCCTCAGTTTCCCCATCTGCATCATCAGGGGATCGGCTGGAGGCTTTGTGGGTACCCTGCGAGCTCCACCACCCTAATCCTCTATTCGCTGAGACCCTCTCCCTGCCAGGCCCATGTCACCCTCTCTGAGCCCTGCCTCCGTCTCCAGGGGTTTCCAGTATCCTCACCTCTGGTCAAAACCCCTACAAATCCAGACTTCCCCTCCTCCCTGTGAGGCCACTGCGGAAAGCAGCAAAGCCGGACAGAAAGCAACGATGTTTTAATTTACTCGATTAAATCACCATGTGGACAGAGGCTCGAGAAGGAATCTGCTCTACAGAACTTTTCGCTTAATAGAATTAGTTGAAACCAGATCAGCCAAGTCCCTGTTCCTGCAGGCCATCTGCCCAGCCGGGGAAACGGCTTCCCTAAATAGAACCCCATGCTGCCGGGAGCCTCTTCTAAATGGCCGGCAGGAGGCTGCCCCTGCACCCGCCTGTCTGTTCGAATGGGTTCAAAGTCCTTCCCTTTGGGGCCAGCCAGGCCCTCGGAGCTCACGTCCACTTTCGGCTAAGACTTGGGAACTATAATCAGATTCACATTAAGTTCCACCTGCAGGGGACTCCTGCCAAAATCGGGGACTGTGCAAAGGCGATGCCAACAGAGAGCCTTTTAATTCAGAAAAAAAGGCTGTCAAGTTATTGGCCTGGACTCTTTAAGAAAATTAGATAAACTAACATTTACTTAGCATTTTAGAATCTCCCAAGAAGTTTCCCACATGTTTTATTTAATCCTTGTGACAATCTTGCAGGAAGGTTCTTCATGGTCCTTTTGTAGACGAGGGTGAGAGAGGTTTAGTAACTCCCCCAAGGCCCCAGAGTTAGCAGTGAGGACCCAGTGACCTCTATTGTATGAATGAATGCTCAGTCATGTCCAACTCTCTGTGACCCCATGGGCTTGTAGCCCACCAGGCTCCTCCGTCCATGGGAGTCTCCAGGCAAGAATACTGGAGTGGGAAGCCATGCCCTCCTCAAGGGATCCTCCCAACCCAGGGATCAAACCGGAGTCTCCTATGTCTCTTGCACTGGCAGGCAGATTCTTTGCTGCCGAGCCACCAGGGAAGCCAAATCGAAGTAGTGTCACTGCAGTGTCCTTGCACATGGTAGAGTTTTCTGCCCTTCTGTGTACATGGGCCCAGAGCTGCTGGTTCGAATTCCACCTCTGCCCATCCTAGGTATATAACTTTGGGGAAGCTACCTGTTCTTTCTGGATATCAGTATTGTCATCTCTGAAATGGGAGAGGGCAGTGACCCCTCTCTCTCGAGGTCAAGTGAGTTGACGCAGAAAGAACTGTCTGGCACACCAAACACATGTTCGATGTTTGTAACCCAAGCTAAGAATCCCAGGTACCCACCTAAATCCTATAGGTGGCCTCTTTTTATCACACCAGAGAGAAAGTTGCCAGCACAAAGACACTCAGGAAGGGGGGACTCGCCGTTTAGAACAAGGGTTAGCAAACTCTGGCCCTCGGGTCAAATCCAGCCCGTCTGCTTTTGTAAATAAAGTTTTATTAAAACACAGCCACACCCACTAGTTTACATATTGTCCATACCTGTTGTGACAGAAAGCATAATGTCCTCAAAGCCCCTGAGAGTTACTGTCTGGACAGGTGGCACTAGTGGTAAAGAGTCCACGTGCCAGTGCAGGGGACACAAGAGTCACTGGACACGGGTTCAGTCTCCGGGTCAGGAAGATCCCCTGGAGGAGGGCATGGCAGCCCACTCCAGTGTTCCTGCCTGGAGAATCTCATGGACAGAGGAGCCTGGCGGGCTACAGTCCATAAGGTTGCAAAAAGTCTGACACGAATGAAGTGACTTAGCACGCATGCACCGACCTGTACAGAAAAAGTTTGCCAATGCCTGATTTAGAGTAAGAGGGTCATACAGACTCTCCCCCGCCCCCACCTTCCAAAGAGGCTGAGCTCTAGTAGGGGAGGAGAGAGGAAGTTGCTTGGGGACATTCTATCCTAATTGTTAATGAGCTTGTTTAACCTCTCAGGGTCCCACTCCCTGATCCTAGAGAACAGTTTGGGTCTTACGTGTTTTAATGTAGCATTCATGTTGAAAGAGGAAATTATGAATGTGCCCTGATTAGTCGGCCTTGAGGAGTTTAAAAGGAAGGAGGTGGGGTGGGGATAAACTGCTCTGTTATCAACGGCCACTTTATAAGTCTGGGACTTCCACCGCGGGGAGTGGCTGCTGTATGGAATTGATCCACACGGAGATTTATAAGGTCAAGTTTTATGAGCCTACAGATTTTCGTGGTGTATTACCACATCCTTATTACAAGCTCATGCTGCTGTCCAGTTAAACCAATGGAGCTAATATATTATTCCTGCCTGCCGGGGCCTGCGACTTGAAGGAAACACTGCAAATAAAATACTGCCTTTGGGACTCGATCGCGTCCTGTTTTTTTCCGCACAGATGACTTGGGTTGTTTTTTGTCTCTCCCTAAACCCACAAACTGCCAGGGGGATTGTTTAGTTTGTGTGCTCAGAACAACGCCTTGGGGTGGCCCCGATGGGACACTCCTCCAGCTGACCCTGGTGACACCTCTCCAAAGGGAGGGGACAGCCGCGGGGCCCTGTGTAGACCTGCCCAGGAGGGGTGTCCTCACCGCTGTCATGCTAACGGGACCGCCAGTTAAGGCTGGGTTGTTTGTCTCTGGACTGTTTGAATGAGGACGGGAAAGGCGGCAGCCTGAACCAGGACACGCCCAGGCTGGTGTGGGCATCCATGCCCTGGGCTCCGAGCCTCTTGACTCTCGCCCTGGGGGAATGCCCAGGGCGGGGATCAGGCCAGTTTTCAGGGTCAGAGGCAGGGGCCATTCCAGGCAGGGGAGTGGGTGTCCTGGCCCCACCTCCATGACTAGAGCGACACGTGGAAGTGATTTCTAATCCATCTCTGTTACAGATAACACAGGATGATCTTCTGTCCAAATATGCACATTCACTTCTCTTTCCAATGAATGAACTGATCTACACACACACACACACACACACCCCCTCTGGTTCTGAAGCCAAAGCAATTGCTGATGACAACTGGCTGAGATGACCCCCTGGAGTCTGTAATGCCCACAACATTAGGTCCCACTGTTTCCCTCTCCATTCTGCCCTGGCCACACCCCACCCCACCTCAGGTGCTGTCAGAACCCCGGTCCAGAAAAATCCGAGCCTCTGGATCCACGCCAGGGGCCAGTGGCAGATGAGTGCTGGCAGGAGGGTCAGCCTTGCCGAGTTCTTGCCCTCTCAGCTTGATGACCACAGGCTGGTCCCAGCTCCTCTCTGGAGCTCATGGCTCATTTCCGCTTCCTTACAAAAAAGGCTCATTTCTAGAAAGCAATTTGACCATCTGCACAAAGAGTCTTAGATCATTTTGATTTGGGAATTCTACTCCTAGGAATCTATCTTATGGAAATAATTAGATATTTGTATAAAGATTAGGGATCAAAGTATGTATCCTGGTGTTGTTGATGTCAGAGGGTTGGAAATAATATAAACATCCAACCACAGGGGACTGGTTAAATAAACGTAGGGTCATCTAGTCAATGAAATGCCAAGCAGTCATTAAATATTTATCTTTGTAATGAATTTGTAATGACATGAGAAAAGCGGGCTGTAATGCTTGTGGATAAAGCAGAATACAAGGGGCATCTCAACCCTGGCCCCTGCAAAGCTGGAGAAGATGCAGGTACTGGGGACCAACTCCCAGAAATTAAGGTTCCTCCTTCTCCCTATCAGAGCCACAAGGGCAGCTGCAGGCTCACCCAAAGACCGAGTCCAGTCTCACCCTAGGGTATCAGGCATGACTTTGCATCTCCCTAGATGGGCTCCCTGCAGGCCATGAAGCCAGCGGGCGCCCAGGGCTCCCAAAGAACCTTCACAGACCTGCCACTGGTCACAGGGTGCTACAGAGCCCCTGAAGAGAGGCATTGTCCATGCCCAGGTACTGGTTCCACAGACAACTTGACACAGAGAGGCTGTGTGACTGGCCCAAGGTCACACAGAAAGTTGGTGTTGCCTGGATGTGAACCCAGGTAGGCCCACCTCTCCAAGCCCAGGGTCCATTCACAGTGAAATCCCTTCTCTGAGCCTGCTGCTGGGCACTGAACATATAACACCCCCTTGGATGAGCTGTACTTACTGCTGATCTTTGACTCATCACTGGATGAGGTGAAGTAGGGTAGGGGAGGCTGGAGGAGTGGGGTGTTGGGGTGGCAGCAGGGGAGCTAACAGGTATGCAGCCTTCCCACTGTCAGGCACTGGAACAGACACTATATAGGTGATAGAATGAACCCGCGGCAATAGCTGTTTACCTTGCAAGTGAAAGTCGCTCACCCATGTCCCACTCTTTGGGACCCCATGGACTACACAGTCCATGGAATTCTCAAGCAAGAAGACTGGACTGGGCAGCCCCTTCTCTTCTCCAGGGGATCTTTCCAACCCAGGGATTGAACCCAGGCCTCCCACCCTACAGGCGGATTTTTTACCAGCTGAGCCACCAGGGAATTCTCCAAAAATCCCCACTGCCTCCTTACACGGCAGGTACAGGTGGAGACACTGAGAGTGCATTCTTTGCCCAAGGTTATGGACTAGCAGGTGGCAGAGCTGAGACTCAAACCGAAGCAGACAGGCTCCCAAGCCCAGCTGAAACTCTCCCATCTAGACCCACAGCAAGGGGGCCCTGCGATTCACTCTCTCTCTGCCTTAGATCCCACTGGATCTGCCGGAGTAAAAGACTGATCCTCAGTCTTAAAGCCACAGTCTGTCATAGGCCTGACGGCTCTCCAAGCAGCCCTTTCACGCCGTGACTTGACTGCGGGAGTCCAGTGCAGGGGGCTGAGAAAGATCAAGAAAGCATGGGAAAGGTCCTACCTGGGGAAGAGGCGTGGTGGGAGGCGTGGCCACTTTCTCTCTCGCTCCATTGGCCAGTATCAGTCACGTGGCCCTGAGATCTCTGGACGCTGGGAAAGCAGGGCTGGGAAGGGAGGGCTAGGTAAACTCCCCAAGGAGAAGTGAGGTGTTGGTAATGACTTTCACGGTCTGCCTTTCTGGACACCAAGTATTCTGTTAACGGCTCATCTCAGAGCCAACTTTCCTGCTCCTATAAAAGAGAACTTCCAGACCTCACAGGGCCCAGGCTGGAGTTTGTCTGGGCCCAGAATGGGGTTCAGGGGACCCACATTCCTACCCCCAGCCCCCACCCCTCCCCCCTTCCTCCCCCTCCCCCTCCCCCCACCACACCTGGAAGGCTGTAGGGTCCCCGAGGCTCCCTGACCTAGTCCCATGTCCTTGGTGGTTGAGAAAGTTGCCAATTCAAAGAAACAGGCAGCAAGCCAGGGTGACCCTTAGGCAGGGCCTGGTCTGGGTCTGGGTGATGATAACCCCCCGCCTGCCCCCTTACTCTCTGTGCCCTGGTTGTCCTTCCTCACTTCAGCCCTCCCTAGGCAAAGGCAGGACAGGCTTGATGTCTCAGCTCCACTGAGCTAAGCTGGTGAGACCCCTTTTTGAAAATCTATGGGAAAATTTTTTTTCCGTTATCTGTACCAGGAGTAGCAAAGCCATTGTGTGAGCCAGTGTCCTGTATCTTATCGACCCTGTGCGTCTTGCACCTGATCGTGTTTGCCTCTTTGCTTTGGCCACAAGGAAACACAGTCGTCCTAGAAGTTCAGCTGTGTAAATGCTCACCACCTACGGCACCCTCTGCAGACCAAACTTAGCTTGGCTCCACCTTAGTTTCCTATTACGCCCAAATGTCCTCATTTCCCCCTTTCTTATTGCATTAAATGTATCCCCTTACAATGTCTCAAGTCCTCTTTAATGTAAAGAAGAAGTATAATATACATAAGTCCATTAAACCCTCCTGCCCTGACATTCTGCTTCCTGTCCCCTTCCCGCTCCTGTTCCTAAGGATTGCTCTAACTAATATCCTAATGAGACACTTTAGTTTTTTAACAGTCAACACTGAGCCAGACATTCAGAGAGATGGAGAATGTAAAGAACCATATTGCACAGCCACCACCATCGCTAGAGTCCACATGGTCATCCCAAGGGATTTCTTAACTTTTTTTTTTTTTAAATCCCAGCCTTAAAATGACACCAAGAGCTCTGGAGGAATTCCAGGCACTGTCTAGTTTTCCTTCTGCCCTTCTATTGTGTTATGGCCTTGTTAAGAGAAGATGATCATGTCTGATGCCAAAAATGGCTCCATCCCAGTGTTTCCCATGGCTCTGCCAGCCCTGCCCTTCCCCAGACAACCTCAGAGGCTGGAGGGAACATGGCCTGGGGCTCTTGGATGCCTCATACAGAGCTCAGCTAGGACTCGTGAACACACAGCCGTCATCATAGGTTGCGAGGAAGCATGGCTCAGAGAAGTAGGTGTTTCCCTCATTGACTGCTTCAGGAGCATCTGAGAAACAGATCTTGAACATGCCCATGCTTCCTTCTCACTGACAGTCATGTTGCTGTTGCTGTTCAGTCGCTCAGTCGTGTCCAACTCTTTGCAACCCCATGGACTGCACCATGCCAGGCTTCCCTGTTCTTCACCACCTCCTAGAGTTTGCTCAGACTCATGTCCATTGAGTCAGTGATGCCATCCAACCAGCTCATTCTCTGCCACCCACTTCTCCTCCTGCCCTTAATCTTTCCCAGCATCAGGGTCTTTTCCAGTGGGTCAGCTCTTCACATCAGGTGGCCAAAGTATTGGAGATTCAGCATCAGTCCTTCCAGCGAAGATTTAGGGCTGCTTTCCTTTAGGATTGACTGGTTTGGTCTCCTTGCTGTCCAAGGGACTCTCAAGAGGCTTCTCCAGCACCACAGTTCGACAGCATCAGTTCTTTGGCACTCAGCCTTCTTTATGGTCCAACTCTCATCTGTCCATGACTACTGGAAAAACCATGGCTTTGACTATATTGACCTTTGTTGGCAAAGTGATGTCTCTGCTTTTGAACATGCTGTCTAGGTTTGTCATAGTTTTTCTTCCAAGGAGCAAGTGTCTTTTAATTTAATGACTGCAGTCATGGTCTGCAGTAATTTTGGAGCCCCCAAAAAGAAACTCTTCCACTTTTCTACCATCTATTTGCCATGAAGTGATGGGGCCAGATGCCATGAAGTAATGGGGCCAGATGCTATGATCTTAATTTTTGAATGTTGAGTTTTAAGTCAGTTTTTCATTCTCTTCTTTCACCCTCATCAAGTTTCTCTTCTCTTTCTGCCATTATAGAGGTATCATCTGCATATCTGAGGTTGCTGATTTTTCTCCTGGCAGTCTTCATTCCAGCTTGTGATTCATCCATTCTGGCATTTCTCATGATGTACTCTGCATAGAAGTTAAATAAACAGGGTGACAGCATGCTGCTTTGTCATACTCCTTTCCCTATTTGGAGCTAGTTCATTGTTCCATGTCTGGTTTTAACTGTTGCTTCTTGACCTGCATACAGGTTTCTCAGGAGACATGTAAGGTAGTCTGGTATTCCTACCTCTTAAAGAATTTTCCGCCGTTTGTTGTAATCCACAGTCAAAGGTTTTAGCGTCGTCAGTGAAGCAGAAGTAAATGTTTTCTTGGAATTCTGTTGCTTTTCTATGATCCAATGGATGTTGGCAATTTGATCTCTGGTTCCTCTGCCTTTTCTATATCCAACTTGAACATCTGGAAGTTCTCAGTTTACCTGCTACAGAAGCCTAGCTGGAAGGATCTTGCTAGCGTGTGAAATGAATGCAACTGTATGGTAGTTTGAGCATTCTTTGGCATTGCCTTTCTTTGGGATAAAAATCTTCCAGTCCTGTAGCCACTGCTGAGCTTTTCAAATTTGCTGACATATTGAGTACGGCACTTTAACACATTATCTTTTAAGATTTTAAATAGCTTAGCTGCAATTCCGTCATCTCCACTAGTTTTATTCATAGTAATGCTTCTTAAGGTCGACTTGACTTCACACTCCTGTATGTCTGGCTCTAGATGAGTGACCACACTATCGTGGTTATTTGGGTCATTAAGATCTTTTTGTATAGTTCTTCTGTATATGCTTGCCACCTCTTCTTAATATCTTCTGTTTCTGTTAGGTCCATACCATTTCTGTCCTTTATCATGCTCATCTTTGCATGAAATGTTCCCTTGATAGCTCCAGTTTTCTAGAAGAGATCTCTTGTCTTTCCCATTCTGTTGATTTCCTCAGTTTCTTTGATCACTGAGGAAGGCTCTTTATCCCTCCTGGCTGTTCTCTAGAACTGTGCATTCAGTTGGGTGTATCTCTCCTGTTCTCCCTTGCCTTTTGCTTCTCTTCTTTTCTCAGATATTTGCAAGGCCTCCTCAGACAGCCACTTGCCTTCTCGCATTTCTCTTTCTTTGGGATTGTTTTGTCACTGCCTCTTGTACAATGTTACAAACATCTGCCCATAGTTTTCAGGCACTGTTCACCAAATCCAATCCCTTGAATCTATTTGTCTCCTCCACTGTATAGTCATAAGGGATTTGATTTAGGTCATACATGAATGGTTTAATGGTTTCCTTACTTTCTTCAAGTTAAGTCTGAATTTTGCAATAAGAAGCTCATGATCTGAGCCATAGTCAGCTCCCAGTCTTGTTTTTACTGACTGTATACAGCTTCTCCATCTTTGGCTGCAAAGAATGCAATCAATCTGACTTCAGTATTTACCTTCTGGTGATGTCCATGTGTAGAGTTGTCTCTTGTGTTGTTGGAAGAGAGTGTTTGTTATGACCAGTGTGTTCTTCTTGGCAAAACTATTAACCTTTGCCCTGCTTCATTTTGTACTCCAAGGCTAAACTTTCCTGTGACTCCAGGTATCTCTTAACTTTCTCCTTTTGCATTCCCATCCCCTAAGATGAAAATGAGACCATTTGTGTGTGTGTGTGTATGCTAGTTCTGGAAAGTCTTGTAAGTAGGTCTTCATGGAACCATTCAACATCAGCTTCTTTGACATTAATAATTGGGGCAAAGACCTGGATTACTGTGATGTTGAATGGTTTGCCTTGGAAACAACACTCATGGGGTTAGTATAAATTAGAGGAGTCCTATCAGCTACCCTTCTGTCCATCAGAATGGAGATACACATGGAACTGCGTCGATTCCTACTTGAGGTGTGGACTTGGTGACCGAAGGACTAGCAGGGTCCCCTGAGAAATGGGGCCAGAAGGCAAGAGCTTATACTTGAAGCTGTCTTACCCACTGAGTCACAGGCTGGGAAGCTGGAGTATGGGACCTCACTTCTACAGGGTGGGGAGACCCAGGGGGTCTTCCTTCTGGAGACATGAAGTGCATGATGAATTCACTATGCCCTAGAATGGGCATTCTCAGAAAGCAAGAGCCACAGAGAGAGAGAGCAGGTGGTATCTGCTTCATTTGACTATGAAAATCTCATACATTAGTCTTGGGCCTGATGGGTGTTGGGTTATCACCAGGCATATGCTACAGAGGAGCTGCCAAGGAGTACTGACCTGTAGAAGAGAGAAGAATAGAAAAATCTCCTTTTATCCTGATCCCCAAAGACCCTGCAGAGTTGGTTGAAGTTTCCTCCTCTGATGAGCCACGGCAGGACTTGGAAAGGGGCTCATGGTAGAGGGTTGTACCAATGGCCCTGACTTACAGCCCTTCCCATGTCCTTTGCTGGGGCACTTTGCAGTCCCTTTTGCTGAAAGGGGCTACAGGCACATCTTGTTTTATTGTGCTTCACAGATACTGAATTTTTACAAATTGAAGGTCTGTGACAACCCTGTGTCGAGCAAGTCTATTGGAACCATTTTTCCAACAGTGTTTGCTCACTTTGTGTCTCTGTGCCATGTTTTGGTAATTCTTGCCATATTTCAAACTCTCTTCAGCAGAAGGATTACAGCTTGTTAGGACTTCCCTGGTGGTCTAGTAGCTAAGACTCTGTGCTTCCAATGCAGGGGGCCCAGGTTTGATCCCTGGTCAGGGAACTAGATCCCACATGCCACAACTCAAGAGCTCACATGCTCAAACTAGAAGGTCCATGTGCTGCAGCTAAGACAAGGTGCAGTCAAATAAATACATAAATATTAAAAAAAATTTATGACTTGCTATAGCTCAGATGAGGGAGAAGGCAATGGCAACCCACTCCAGTGTTCTTGCCTGGAGAATCCCAAGGATGGGGGAGCCTGGCGGGCTGCCATCTGTGGGGTCACACAGAGTCAGACACAACTGAAGTGACTTAGCTTAGCATAGCTCAGATGAAAGTTATCGTTTTTAGCAAGTGAAAGTGAAGTTGCTCAGTCGTGTCTGACTTTTTGTGACCCCGTGGACTGTAGCCCTCCAGGCTCCTCCGTCCATGGGATTCTCCAGGCAAGAATACTGGAGTGGGTTGCCATTTCCTTCTTCAGGGGATCTTCTTTTTTTTTTAAATACTTTATTCTACATTACAGTACTGTATTTGTTTTGCCATACACTGACATGAATCAGCCACAGGTGTACACGATCTCCCAATGCCAAAGCCCCCTCCCACCTCCCACCCCATATCATCTCCCTGGATCATCCCGTGCACCAGCCCCAAGCATCCTGTATCCTGTATTGAACATAGACTGGCGCTTCATTTCTTACATGATAGTATACATGTTTCAATGCCATCCTCCCAAATCATCCCCCCCAGAGTCCAAAAGTCCGTTCTATACCTCTGTGTCTCTTGTTGTCTCACATAGAGAGTCATCATTACTATCTTTCTAAATTCCATATATATGTATCAGTATACTGTATTGGTGTTTTTCTTTCTGGCTTACTTCACTCTGTATAATCGGCTCCAGTTTCATCCATCTCATTAGAACTGATTCAAATTTATTCTTTTTAAGGGCTAATACTCCATTGTGTATATGTACCGCAGCTTTCCTATCCATTCATCTGTTGATGGACATCTAGGTTGTTTCCATGTCCTGGCTATTATAAACAGTGCTGCAATGAACATTGGGGTACATGTGTCTCTTTCAATTCTGGTTTCCTCGGTGTGTATGCCCAGCAGGGGATTGCTGGGTCATAAGGCAGTTCTATTTGCAATTTTTAAGGAATCTCCACACTATTTTCCATAGTGGCTGTACTAGTTTGCATTCCCACCAGCAGTGTAAGAGGGTTCCCTTTTCTCCACATCCTCTCCAGCATTTATTGCTTGTAGACTTTTGGATCGCAGCCATTCTGACTGGTGTGAAATGGTACCTCATCGTGGTCTTGATTTGCATTTCTCTGATAATGAGTGATGTACCAGGGGATCTTCTTGACCCAGGGATCAAACCCAGGTCTCCCGCATTGCAGGCAGACGCTTTAACCTCTGAGCCACCAGGGAAGTATTTTTAAATTAAAGCTCCAATACTTTGGCCATCTGATGGAAAGAGCTGACTCATTGGAAAATACTCTGATACTGGGAAAGATTGAAAGCAAAAGAGAAGGGGGCAGCGGAGGGGTGAGATGGCTAGATAGAATCACCAACTCAATAGACATGAATCTGAGCAAACTCCAGGACATAGTGAAGGACAGGGGAGCCTGGCATGCTGCAGTCCATAGCATTTCAAAGGGTTGTTAGACTTAGCAACTGAACAAAAAACAAAGAAAAATCGTCTTTAGACATAATGTTATTGCATACATAAAAGATTACAGTATAGTATAAACATAACTTTTATATGCACTGGAAAGCCAAAACATTCAAATGACTAATTTTATTGTGATATTTGCTTTATTGCAGTGGTCTAGGACTGAACCCCCAGAAACCCTGAGGTCTGCCTGTGTCTCTTTATTCATCCACTCGACGTGCTTTAGCCAAAAGGGTGTGAGGGAACGTGAGGCATGCACAAACTTGAGAAGGTACAGATGTATTTCCCTTCTGTTCTCGCTCCTCTGCTGTGGCTATGAGAGCCTGCCAAGGCTGGCCTGCTGAAGGAGGAGACATGTGGGGTACTCCAGTCCCCTGACTGTCCTAGTTGAGGCCCCTCCAGATCAGCCAACCTGCCACCAACTGCCAGAAATGAAAGAGACACCAACCAAGCTCATAAGAATCGCCCTGCTGAGCCCAGCCAGAATCAGTCATGGGAGAGATGCTTACTTATTAGAGCCACCAGGTGTGAGAGTGATTGGTGAAGCTCCATTATAATTTCAGTAAATAACAGTCTCCATTTGCACGAGCTTGTCTGAGCTGGGCAGGACCCTAGAAAATCTCACCTAGTGATTTTAAAGCTGCTTTTTGTTTTTAAGGACCATTGCAGATACATGTTTCATATTTCAATGTTTTAACACAGTTGTTAACTGCTATAGAAAAGGAATTTAAAAAATAATATTGACTCACATAGGTGGAGAACAGATTTTAACACACTGGAGGCCACCACAAATGTGTTATAACTTGGACTGCCAAGTTAACTAGATTTTGTTCAGACCTAAGAAAAAACAACCCTCCTTTTCCCCTTTGTTTAACTAACTAATTAGTTACCTGAGACCATGAGACAGATGTGCCACCATTTGCCACTGTTTAGCTCTGTGAGTGAGAATTATTTTCAAAACTGTAAATTCCAAATAGACTCCAGAAATCAGAAATAAATTCACTTCAGCAGCAAAGAAAGCATGTCTCAGAACACCTTCTTTTAATTGTTTATATTCAAAACTCCACTGGCTCAAAGTAAACATTACCAGGGATTAATGAAATGCCACTGAAGTCATGTTTGCTTGTTTGTTTTTCCTCAGAAATCTGTATATGAAGCATCAGGCAGGAATGGCCAGCCCTGGACCTCACATCTCTGAGCAGCCATTGGCTGGAAGGAAGGGGTGTGGCTGTGAGATGGATGCTGCTGCAGGTCCCAAAGGGGCAGCAGGTGGAGGCTGCGATCACCTTCACTCCTTTAGGTCAATTTCCTCACGAAGAAAGATCAGAGCAGCAGCTGCAACTCTGGAGACGTGCTTCCATTCAGGACGAATCCCTTTGCTCTCTCCTGGGGGTATAACCCTGAGACTGGAGTCTGAGAATCAAATTCAGAAAAGAGCAGGGGGTAGGGGGTGGTGGGGGAGGGGGGGAATCAGATACCTTGAACATCAGTGCTATTAAGAACTCAAGGCACGTGTTCATTCATTCATCAGCCAGTATTAAGAGAGGGCCTTCTCTCTGCCAGGCACTGGGACCTGAGCATCAGAATTCAAGTCTGGCCTGGTCTTTGTGGCGCTGCACTCTAGCAGAGCAGAAGGGTAGTACAGGGCAGTGGAAGTATGGCAGCCCACTCCAGTATTCTTGCCTGGAGGATTCCATGGACAGAGGAGCCTAGTGGGCTATAGTCCATGAGGTCACAAAGGGTCAGACACAACTGAGGACCAACACTTTCACATTTAACAGGCATAAAATCACTTCTAGTAACATGCCTGATGCTTCAGAGACACTCGAAATACAGCAGTTCCCTTCCTCCTTCCCCGCCAAGTTTGTCTGTTTGTTTTTAGCTTGTAAATACCCGGTAAATTATACATCATTTACCAACGTTTACCCCTACTCTACTTCTCGTTTGTCTCTGATTTTCACCTCTCCCTTTACCCATGCAGTAATAATCCCTGCTCTGTTAGTTCCTTAGGGCTGCTGTATATACATTAGGGAGGTTTAAAGCAAATGAAATTTACCCTCTCAGGTCTAGAGGCTGAGGAATCAGGGGGTCAGCAGGGCCATGCTTCTTCCAGTTTCCAGAGGAAACTACTTATCTCTTTCAGGTTCTGGTGGCTCCAGGTGTCCTTAGGTTGTGGCCTCATCACTCCAGTCTCTGCCTCCATCTTCACATGGCCATGTCCCTCTGTGTCTCTGTGTCTTCACAGGACCTCCTTATAAGGACACCAGGCATTGGATTTAAGGCCCACCCTAATTCAGTGTGGTGGTGTTGTTGTTTTTCAGTCTCTAAGTCGCATCCCATTCTTTGTAACCCCATGGACTGCTTCATACCAGCTCCTCTGTCCTCCATGTTCTGCTGGAGTTTGCTCAAATTCATGTCCATTGAGTCAGTGATGGTATCTAACCATCTCCCCCTCTGCCATTGCCTTCTCCTTTTGCTTTCAATCTTTCCCAGCATCAGGGTCTTTTCCAATGAGTCAGCTCTTCGTATCATTTGGCTAAAGTGTTGGAGTTTCAGCTTTGGCATCAGCCCTGCCAATGAATATTCAGAGCTGATTTCCTTTAGGATTGACTGGTTTGATCTCCTTGAAGTCCAGTGTGATACATCTACAAAAGCCCTATTTCCAAATGAGGTCGTATTCTGAGGTTCCTAGCCGACATGAATTTTGAGAGGACATCATTCAACCCAGTGCATTGCCTCACCAGTACTAAGTGCATCTGAAGTGCCAGGGCTGTGCGGAGAACTCAGAAGATTTTAGCCACATCAACTGTGCAGAGCACTTAGAACAGAGCCTGGACACAGACAGTATCCACACACTTATCACTGTCACTCATCCTCATTACCAATCTCTAAGGCAGGACTAGGAGCATCCCACTGATTGTAAAGTGAGACTATTCCTTTATATCTACATCCCTAATTTACAGATGTAGAAACTAAAACACAGAAAGGTCAAATGACTTGGTCAAATTACCAGGGCCACACAGCCCTTCATGATGGAGGCAGCACTCAGGCTCACGCAATCTGGTGCCAAATTGCCGCTAAACACCCTTCACATCATTTCATGGGATAAGGCGGGAATCCTCCCCAAAGAGTTTCCTTGTTGTTGTTGTTGTTCAGTCATTCAGTCGTGTCCAGCTCTTCGTGATCCCATGGACTGCAGCATGCCAGGCTTCCTTGTCCTTCACCATCTCCCAGGGCTTGCTCAAACTCATGTCCATTGAGTCACTGATGCCATCCAACCATCTCATCCTATCGTCCCCTTCTCTTCCTGCCTTCAGTCTTTCCCACCATCAGGGTCTTTTCCAGTGAGTTGGCTCCTCACATCAGGTGGCCAAAGTACTAGAGTTTTAGCTTCACCATCAGTTCTTTCAATGAATACTCAGGACTGATTTCCTTTAGGATTGACTGGTTGGATCTCCTTGCAGTCCAAGGGACTCTCAAGAGTCTTCTCCAACACCACAGTTCAAAAGCATCAATCTTTGGCACTCAGCCTTTTTATGGTCTAACTCTCACATCCACACATGACTACTGGAAGGCCATTGTAATTCTTGATTATCAGCTGCAACTGCTCTCCCATTTCAGAGATGAGAAACTCGAGGCATAGAGAAGCCAAGTGACTTCTGGCTGCGGTGCTGTGACTCCTCCACCTCTCAGTCTCCTGTTTGGGTGGGGGGGGTGGCAGTCAGGGGGTTCCTTGTTTATTCAACACAAGCTGAATGACAATTTGTGCTCCCTTCGACGTTCCAGGCCCAGGATCCATCATGGGCTCTGTAGCTGCAGTTGCTGAAATCTGTTTTGTATTTAATGTGGCAAATTACGCCAAGTACACCAACCCAGAGCTGTTTAAAATTCCCCTGGCCCTTGAGGACAGCACTCCAGAAAAACACGTGCTTCGCTGTTTTCCCTGCTGTGGTCCTTCTAGCCCCTGGTGTGCCCAGAGCAGACCTGTGGCCCTGGGGAAGGCCCCACCAGGAGCCCGGGATGCAGAGGAAAGCCTTCCTCCTGCCTTCTCTCTTTCCCTCTCTTCATTTTCTAGAGGGCTCCGGGGAGTTTAGTCCATAACATGAACCTAGACTTGGCCCTGATCTAACCCATTTACAGCCAAGGGAAAAAGGCTCCCCATTTCTCATACAAAATGTTTTACACAGGTCCTCAGTGACAAAGCCATGCTCCAAACCATCGAAGGTCAGCTGTGGGCTACCCCAGGGCTGTGACCTCCCCTCAGATTCCGGGGCCATGGAGACAGCAGGTTCAAGATGCCTCTTCTCTGAGAACAGGAATCTGGGGCCCAGGAAGTAGCAATAAGTGGAGAAATTCCAGAGACTCAGTGAAAGGTTACAGACTCAAGGGCCCACAGGGGTTTGGTGGGAAACATAAGTGGGCAAAGTGGGGTCGGTGGGAGGCAGTAGGGAGTGGTGGGGACCGTGGCGCAATGTGAGGACTGTGACCTGTCTCCAGGGCAACTGTTCTCAGCTCTGGCTGAGAGTTCCTGGGCAAGAATAAACCTGTGCTCCCAGATCTTCTAATTGGTCAAGAGAAGTGAAGCTCTGAACTTTTTGGTGAGCCAATTTTTTCTAGGCTTTCTCTTGAAATTCTTCAATTTTTCAGTGTTGGTGGTTCATTCAGACATTCTGAAAAATACTGTCTGGTTTGACCAAACTCATGTTTGGACTGTCTTACAGGCTTTGGGTCAGCACTTTGAAACAAGCTGAAGAGACAATGATACCATGACTTCTCGTTAGTTTCAATCTCTCGGGAGCAGGTGGTCCTTGGCGAAGGCACACACCCAATGTGGCACCCCATCCTCTCAGTCTTGGAGATGCTTGGGTATCTTCTTGTCCACATTCCTTCCCTTGCCAACTTCATTCCATCTCATGCTTTAAATGAGCTTCCCAGGTGGCACAAGTGGTAAAGAACCCACGTGCCAATGGAAGAGATACAGGAGACATGAGTTCAGCCCCTGGGTTGGGAAGGTCCCCTGGAGGAGGGCATGGCAACCCACTCCAGTATTCTTGCCTGGAGAATCCCCTGGACAGAGGAGCCTGGAGTATAGTCCATGGGGTCACAAAGAGTCTGACCTGACTGAAGTGACTTAGCTCACACACATGCTTTAAATACCAGCAGATGTTCCCTAAACTGGTGTTTCCAGACTTTTCCTCTCCTCTGAGGCCCAGGATCAAATGTCCAACTTCTGCTTGACACCTTTATCGGGATGTCTAATAGCTCCCTCAAATTTAATATGTCCTTAACCCAACTTCCCCTGTGGCTCCGAGGTTAAAGCATCTGCCTCCAATGCGGGAGACCCGGGTTCGATCCCTGGGTCAGGAAGATCCCCTGGAGAAGGAAATGGCAACCCACTCCAGTGTTCTTGCCTGGAGAATCCCATGGACAGAGGAGCTTCAGAGGCTACAGTCCATGAGGTCACAAAGAGTCGGACATGACTGAGGGACTTCACTTCCACTTTAACACAACCATGCAGGGTGTCCATCCCCTCAAACCTATTTTTCCTTTCATTTTCCCGATCTCAGGACTAAGTGTATCCTAAAACATCTGGCTGAGCCCAGCCTAGCTCAGCCAGCTCCAGTCACCCTGTAGATGAATGATGACTACTTGAAGTCGCTGAGCTTCTAGGTCAATCTGTCACACAGCAGCAGCTGGCTGACACAGTGGCAGCACCCATTCCTCCACTGTTACCACGTTTCTTGCTCCCATGCTCAACTTTCGAAGGGTGTGTTGTTCAAACAAACAAAAACAAGGGAAGCACTGTTGACAAGCACCCAGCAGTAGGGAACCACTCATACTAGGAAGCATCTGGCAGTCCTCCAGGATCAACATCATCTGAAATACACTCTCCTTGTTTGGAATGTAACTAGAGACTTTTCCCATTCATCATTTTATTTCGGAGAAACGTTGCATTATTTGAATGTACATATCATTTTTTTCTTATATGAACACTGACAAAAACTAAAATACTATGAGACACAGACAGTATATAAAATTTGGGCATTAAAAAAAAAGAGAGACATCCTCTTGGGAAAACAGTAACTGGGGTGGGATTCTGGGGAGGGGTGTCTATATTTCTTCAACTGTAAGACAAATGATAGGTATCATTGAATTAGTAACAACTTTCCTTCTGAGAAAAAAAGTAAAACATTCCATGGACATTTAGATTTGGGGATCTCAAGTACAGAAGAGTTAAACAGACACAACAAGACCCTAGATTTGAGGACACACGAGTGCTCACAGGAATGCACATGCCCAGGGACACAGCAGCTGTCCCCCTTGAAATTCCCGGCTGATGCTGATGACAGAGTCTGGTCCAGAGCACGTGTGTCCTCCCAAAGGGCCTCAGATCACTTTAACTGAGACGACAAAGCTTGGTGCGGCCACCTCACTTTGATCTGTGTCAAATCCTAAATGGAAACGCATCTGATCTCCCTGCAAAATGTTCCCCTGAAGTTGGGGCTGGGAGCTGGATTCTGCCCCTGTGCGCCTCATCCCATGGGTTCTGCAACAGAAGAATGCACAGGAATGCTGTCTGTGAGTTGGGCTTGGAGAGGCCTCCAGGAGGTTCTCCTGACACCCAGATATCTCCCTCACTGCTGGTCACGATGTCTGAAATTCCACTATTAAATTCTTGGATTTTATTTCTTTCCTTTTTAATGCAGAAGAAGCCTTAGAAACTATTTGTGTCCGTCCAGGTTTAACCAGGAAGGTAGAAGCCACCTTCAGACTTTTTAAGGCAGCACGGTAACACAGAGATTAGCGATGGCAGGAACCACCAGCACCCCTGGATGGAGGACAAAGCAGAGGTGCCAGTGCAGCTGGGGTCAGGGCCACCCGGTGGAGCCAGGGCCACAGGAGGCTGGAGCGGACGGAGTGAAAGCTGAGTCCTGCAGGAGGCAAGCCTGCTTCTGGACATTCTGAGAGGCACGGGGATGGGAAGTCCCCCGGACACACACACCCTTCCTGATCTGCCCTCAGGCCTTTCTCCAGAACCTTCCATTCATTAAACCCAGCCAGTGTTCCATTTTATGGACAGACCAATTTTTAATGTATTCACCTACTATACAGTGGAAGTGAGAAATAGATTTAAGAGGCTAGATCTGATAGACAGAGTGCCTGATGAACTATGGACGGAGGTTCGTAGCATTGTACAGGAGACAGGGATCAAGACCATCCCCATGGAAAAGAAATGCAAAAAAACAAAATGGCTGTCTGCGGAGCCCTTACAAATAGCTGTGAGAAGAAGAGAGGCGAAAAGCGAAGGAGAAAAGGAAAGATATATGCATCTGAATGCAGAGTTCCAAAGAATAGCAAGGAGAGATAAGAAGGCCTTCCTCAAAGATCAATGCAAAGAAATAGAGGAAAACAATAGAATGAGAAAGACTAGAGATCTCTTCAAGAAAAGTAGAGATACCAAGGGAACATTTCATGCAAAGATGGGCTCGATAAAGGACAGAAATGGTAGGGACATGACAGAAGCAGAAGATATTAAGAAGAGGTGGCAAGAATACACAGAAGAACTGTACAAAAAAAGATGTTCACGGCCCAGATAATCACGAAGATGTGATCACTCACACTCACCTAGAGCTGGACATCCTGGAATGTGAAGTCAGGTGGGCCTTATAAAGCATCACTACAAACAAAGCTAGTGGAGGTGATGGAATTCCAGTTGCACTATTTCAAATCCTAAAAGATGATGTTGTGAAAGTGCCGTACTCAATATGCCAGCACATTTGGAAAACCAGCAGTGATCACAGGACTGGAAAAGGTCAGTTTTCATTCCAATCCCAAAGAAAGGCAATGCCAAAGAACGCTCAAACTTCCGCACAATTGCACTTGTCTTGCATGCTAGTAAAGTAATGCTCAAAATTCTCCAAGCCAGGCTTCAGCAATACGTGAACTGTGAACTTCCAGATATTCAAGCTGGTTTTAGAAAAGGCAGAGGAACCGGAGATCAAGTTGCCAACATCCGCTGGATCATTGAAAAAGCAAGAGAGTTCCAGAAAACCATCGATTTCTGCTTTATTGACTATGCCAAAGCCTTTGACTGTGTGGATCACCATAAACTGTGGAAAATTCTGAGAGAGATGTGAATACCAGACCACCTGACCTGCCTCTTGAGAAACCTGTACGGAGCTCAGGAAGTAACAGTTCAAACTGGACATGGAACAACAGACTAGTTCCAAATAGGAAAAGGAGTATGTCAAGGCTGTATATTGTCACCCTGCTTATTTGACTTATATGCAGAGAACATCATGAGAAATGCTGGGGTGGAGGAAGCACAAATTGGAATCAAGATTGCCGGGAGAAATACCAATAACCTCAGATATGCAGATGCTACTACTACTGCTAAGTCGCTTCAGTCGTGTCCGACTCTGTGTGACCCCACAGACGGCAGCCCATGAGGCTCCCCCATTCCTGGGATTCTCCAGGCAAGAACACTGGAGTGGGTTGCCATTTCCTCCTCCAATGCATGAAAATGAAATGTGAAAGTGAAGCCGCTCAGTTGTGTCCAACTCTTAGCGACCCCATGGACTGCAGCCCACCAGGCTCCTCCATTCATGGGATTTTCCAGGCAAGAGGGCTGGAGTGGAGTGCCATTGCCTTCTCCGATATGCAGATGACACCACCCTTATGGCAGAAAGTGAAGAACTAAAGAGCCTTTTGATGAAAGTGAAAGAGGAGAGTGAAAACATTGGCTTAAAGCTCAACATTCAGAAAACTTAGATCATGGCATCAGTCCCATCACTTCATGGCAACTAGATGGGGAAACTGTGGAAATAGTGTCAGACTTTTGTTTTGGGGGGGCTCCAAAATCACTGCAGATGGTGATTGCAGCCATGAAATTAAAAGACACTTACTCCTTGGAAGGAAAGTTATGACCAACCTAGACAGCATATTAAAAAGCAGAGACATTATTTTGCCAACAAAGGTCCATCTTGTCAAGGCTATGGTTTTTCCAGTAGTCATGTATGGATGTGAGAGTTGGACTATAAAGAAAGCTGAGCACCAAAGAATTGATGCTTTTGAACTATGGTGTTGGAGAAGACTCTTGAGAGTCCCTTGGACTGCAAGGAGATCCAACCAGGCCATCTTAAAGGAAATTAGTCCTGAATATGCATTGGAAGGACTGATGTTGAAGCTGAAACTCCAATACTTTAGCCACCTGATGCGAAGAGCTGACTCATTTGAAAAGACCCTGATGCTGGGAAAGATTGAAGGCAGGAGGAAAAGGGGATGACAGAGGATGAGATGGTTAGATGGCATCACCAACTCAATGGACATGGGTTTGAGAGGACTCCGGGAGTTGGTGATGGACAGAGAGGCCTGGTGTGCTGCAGTCCATGGGGTTGCAAAGAGTCGGACATGACTGAGCAACTGAACTGAACTGAACTGAACTGAACTAAACTAAACTGAAATGATAGACATTTAGGTTGTTTCAGTTTCTTACTACTACAGACAAAGCTGCTGTGAATATTTGTGCACAAGTATTTGTCTGGACATGCGCCTTCTTCTCTCTTAGGTAAATGGCTAGAAGTAGGAGTATGTAATATGGTAGTTATGGTGTGTTTAAATTTTCAAGAAATTGTCAAACTCTTTTTCAGAACTTTAGCTTTTATCCTTCTCACCAGCAATGTATGAGAGCACCAGCTGCTTGACATCCTCATCAGACAATACCTTTTTAATTTTAGTCATTTTAGTGGATGTGTATTAGTATCTCATTAGACTTAAATGTGCCCTTTGATCATTAAGAATGGGAACCATCTTTTAATACACTTATTTTCCATAAGTCTCTTTTCTTTGATGAAATGTCTGTTTAAATATTTTGCTTAATTTTTAGAATTTTCTTTTATCAAATTTAGAGTGTTTTAAAAAATATATTCTAGATACCAGATCCTTATCAGTATGTGATTTACAAATATCTTCTTTTCAGTCTGTGGCTTGTCTTTTTAATCCCTACACAGGGATTAAAACATCTTTTAAACAGGGACTTCAAAACATCTTTTGGAAAACAGAAGTTGTTAATTTCAATAAAGTATAATTCATCAATTTGTTCTTTTGGGTACTGTGCTTATGGTGCTGTACCTAAGGTCTTTGTCAAAATCAAGGCCATGAATATTTCTATGATGTTTTAGTTTTAGGCTTTACATTTAAGTCTATTATCCCTTTGAGTTAAAATTTCTACGCTTCAGGGTAAGGATTGAAGCTTTTTTTTTTTTTTTTTGCATCTGGATATTTAATCCATTATTTGGAGAAATTTAACTGGCCTTACTCCTTTGCTAAAATTCAGTTGACTTATATATTATAGGTGGGTAGGATGGATGGGTCTATATCTGGACTCTTGATTCTACTAAGGGTTTTAAAAAATCTATTTGTCTATTTTTATGCCAACAGCACACTCTCTTGTTCTGTAACTTTATAATAATTCCTGAAATCAAGTAGTGTGGGTCTTCCAACTCTGTTTCTTTGTCAAGTTGTTTGAGCTAGTCTAGCTCCACATGAATTTTAGAATCAGCTTGCCAACTTCCATCAAAAAAGCTTCCTGGGGTTTTGCCTAGGACTGCACTGAGTCTCTGAATCAATCTGGAGAGAACTGACATCTTAACAAGTTTGAGTCTATCAATCTAGGAATACAGTATAGCTCTCCCTTTATTTACATCCTCTGTAATTTTTCTTAACGGTGCTTTGTATGTGTTTGTGTTTAACATACAGATCTTGACTATCTTTTGCTAATTCTATGCCAAGGAATTTTCTATCTGTTGTTCTATTTTATATGGCAGGGCCAGACCAATTGGCTAAATCTCACCCACTGCTTGTTTTCCTCAAACGTTCACTGGAACACAATTACACCCATTCGTTTACAAACTGTATGTGGCTGCTTTCGCCCTACAACTGCAGAAGAGTTGACGTGACAGACTGTTTCTAGACCACAAGCCCACTGTCTGGTCCTTTATGGAGAAAGTCTAATATGTCATGGTGCCAGCAGCTGACTGGCCAGAGCTTGGCCACGGGACACCTGTAGACCAATCAAGGGACTGAGCAAGGAGTCATGCAGTAAAATAGCTGCCTTGGAAACCCCCTGTTGAGGGGAAAGGAGCACGTCCCTGAAGTAGAGGAGCCGCTCCTAGAAGTGGCACGGGCAGACAAAACAGGGTGCCCACCACCCTGTACAACTATGTGCCATAACAGTCATTTTAGAATAATGGGCTTCCCTTGTGGCTCAGGCAGTAAAGAATCTGCCTGAAATGTGGGTCGGGAAGATCCACTTTTGTGGCAGAAGGGACTGGCCACCCACCCCAGTATTCTTGCCTGGAGAATCCCATGGACAGAGGAGCATGGCAGGCTACAATCCATGGGGTTGTAAAGAGTCCAATAGGTCTAACATCTTCACTTTTAGCCAGTCATTATTTTGCCATCTGTCTTGCCAAGCCATTCTTATAAGAACTCCACAGAACATTGCTTCCCTCACTTTCTCCTTGAAGAAACAGGCAGAGGTGAGGCAGCTCGCTCAAAGTTGCTGCCAAGCTCAGCATTCTCACACCCTCACAGCTGCCCTGCAGTCAGTGCTGGGGTCCTTGCTGTTCAGATTTTAAAAATCAAGGTTTCTGGAGATTAAACCAGGTGTCCCGAGCCACAGCTGTAAGGTGGTAGAGCCAAGATTCCAACCCAGACCAACCTGCCCAAGTCTGATCTCTGTCCAGCATTCTGATCCACTGTTTCTTTCATTTTTCCAGCGGGAGAACTGAGGCCAAGGAGGCACCAGGTCCTGGGAAGGTGGTTATCTCAACAGAGCATTGAGGGACTAACAGTCCCTCCATTGCTAAGCTAGAGATGGCTCAGAGCCCCTTATTCAAGAAACAGGGGGAAAGTGCCGTTCACGACTGAGACGGAAATAATAAGCTCTTCTCATATCCTCTAGTCTCTCTCTCGACTTGCCAGTCTTTTATTTAACGACATCTTATGAAAAAAATTTTAATTGTATATGATTAGCATGAATTTTACCACTCACCTTCATAGTGTGCATGCTAGTTTTAAATGTGAATATGAGTATTTGACTTATAGACCAAATGGCAAGAATCACACATTTGTATCTCATAGCTCATATGTATTTCGTATGTAGCATATGTATTTCGTTCTCACCAGAAAAGTGGAAACAGCACAAAACTGACTCAGTTTTTAAATTTCGCTTCTTGACATACGCACATTCTATCACCCCTCAACACCTTCAGCTCACTCACACCAGTAAAAAAAAAAAAAAAAAAAAAGAGGGGAAAGGAACTGGGGGTTAGCACCCTTCCTTTCGCTTGAATGCCATCCTTCACAGCATTAGGTGGCTCTTTCAGGGAAATAGCATGAGACAGAAAGGATATCGTGGATCGTTTGCATTTCTTAAATGTCTTCTTTTCTGTATTTGAAACAAGTTAAGGTTGGAACAGAAATTGTAGCTTCTTGGAACTGTTAACACTGCCCCTTCGGCAGTCTGTAGATGGAACCATCTTACCTTGTGCTTGCTTTGAGTCTCACTGACCTCTCATATGTTTGGGTCCATCAGAATTCTGCACTGCTGCAGCCTCGTAGACACTACACCCAAACGGGGGCGGGGCCAAGAACGCGAGGAAACCTAGGCTCTGCTCTTGCGCATGCTCTGTTGTTCTATCAGCGATCACTTGCAAAAACAGATGGGAGCTCGCGCCGCCAGCCTTGCTGACAGGCAGGACTATCTGGGGTTCCCGTTTCTGTTCTATCCGCCCCTCAACCCGCGAACTCCCACTGCCTCAAGCCTCCCCAAACCCACTGGGTGGAGTGAAGCCCCCAGCCCTTCGCCTGCACGGTTCCCTCTGCCTAGACCTCTCCTCCCCTCTGCCGGGTGAATTCCTCTGCCGGTGCTTCTTCGTGGGACCCTCTACGGCCCTTATCTAGAGGAGCAAACTCCTCCTCCTTCTTGGAGCCTCCTTCCCACCCCTGCTTCTCCCCGGGAGTTATCTGTGTGCAGTGATGAGAGCCGGATTCTGGAACCCGAAGAAGGGTTCAAACCTCAGCCTCCCACTTACTCGCTTGGGGATTTTGGTCCATGACTTCATCTCCCTAAACCTCAACATTCCCGTCTTTAAAATGAGGCTAATCCCAAGACTGCAAAGGTCTGCGGTGCAGATGAGATGTGGGCAGCTCTTCTCCGCCCCCGCGGTACACTGAGCACATCTGTTCCTTTACTTACTAGCATCCGTTCCCTGGAATTCAGAGGCACCCGTGCAGTTTCTGGGCTTTGCCTGAGCTCTTCCCCCAGTACACAGTGCTTGCGGACTCTCCCCCTCCTTTTGGGATCGACATTTCAAGTGGGAGGTAGAATATGCCACCCGTCACCCCACTCCGCCTTTCCCATTGCCCAGGAGTCAGTCCGCCTGCAGGATTCAAAGCGGTTCCGACCTCCTTCATTTTCCATCCGCCCCAGCTAGGATTCCCATCCTGCCCAGCCCTCCGAGCGTCTATCCGGGGCTGATTTGTGTTTACACCTCTCGTTTCTGTTTGTGTTCCCCCTCCCCTCCCAGGCCTCCAGCCTGCATCATCACCCCCTCCTCAACTCTGCTCTCCAGCCCCTCACTTGCTCAGCCCCCTTAGGGCAAGCACCAGTTTCCTCTCACAAACCTTAAGAGAGAGAGAGAGAGAGAGAGAGAAAAAAAAAAAAAAAAAGGCAGCCAGCAATGCCAAAAGCTTCCACAAAGCCCAGACACCACACCATAATCATCTGGGGTTCTTCTACGTAATCACGGATCCTGCCAAGTCTCTGGTTTAAAGGGGAAAAAAAGGATTATGTAAATATACATATCAGACTATTAGGAATTTTCAGTGTAGATTCCAAATTATTTGCAGCCTTGAAAAGAGGTAGATAAGCCTGGGTTGGCATCATTCCTGGCAAGCTAGCGGGCCACCTCAAGCCTCCATAGTCTCATCTGTGAAGTGGGTGCATCTCAAGCAGTTCTGTATGGGCCAAATGATTCAAGGTAAAAAAGAGTGGAACCAGCACCCACGGCTGGGTGAGCACTGAGTGCTGTATTCATGTCTCCCCTCTTGAACAAAAATTTCCCCAAATGGTGGTGGGGGGGTGGGAATGAGCAAGAATTTACAAGCAGCCATGGGGGCGCCAGTAAAACCCGAAGAACAATTATTTCAAGCAGGAGCATAGATGCTCCTGGAAGGTCCATGGGGTTAGATGGAGCCGGCTTCTGAGAATCTAAGCAGCTCAGAGGGGAAAAAATAAATAAATGGTTTCTCTAATACGGGGCCATCTGGCGATTTGATAAAAGTATTGGGTTTCTCAAGGCAATCTGCGAGTGCTCCCTGGGCGCCAGCGTTTATGGCTTAAATATGACTCGCCTGTGGAACCAGCATTACAAATGGGAAACAGCAGCTCGAGAGCTTGTTCCCTAATGGGAGCCTTTCATCACCCAGTTACCCTTAAGCGTCTCCCTTCCTATTGTAATTGGCCCTAAATGAAAAGCATTAGTCCCGTCAATAAAAACTAATGGTTCTACTTACTAAAAAGAAGGGGGCGGGGACAAGAAGAGAGATCTCTTTAAAGGCAGGAAGGGACTGGCGGCGCCTCCCTTCCGGAAGGTCAGGATTTGATATTGGGGTGCAGAGTCACAGTGGGGAAAGTGCCCCTCTGGGAGTCAGGAGACTGGGTCCCCATTCTGGCTCTGCTGTGCCTTGCTGTGTGACCGTGGATGGGTTGCCCTCCCTCTCTGGGCCTCCCTGATCCTTGTTGAAATGGATAGAATGAAGCCGTTCTGGTCTGCTCACACACAGTAGGGCTGGTCTCAAGGATCAAAGGCAAGCTGAACTCAAAACGTCTTTGCAAGTGTAGAGGGCCTGAATCCTAGAGATGTCATGGCAATTTGATCCTTCCTGGAGATGGGAGCTGTCCCCCAGGCATTTCTAACCGTCTTCTGTCAGGACCAAAGAGAAGCCTATTTAGGGTCCCTGCGGCTGCCCAGCCCACAAAGAGAGGCTGTTTGAAATTAAACTGAGAAGGCATTCTCCCTTGGGTGGCTTGGGAAAATAGTTTTATTTATTCATGTGCATAAGATGTTTCAGAAATGGTTTAATCTTCTCTTGGAAATGGACCACCCCCAGCCATGGGGGCCCCCGAACACACAGTGGGAAAGGTGTGTCCTTCAGGAAAGCATGATTATCAGAGCCAGCTTGCGTTTTAAACAACCCTCCATCCAGACTTGTCACATTATACTTCTATTTTGTTCTCTGGCCCTAGAACATATAGCGCAGGCTGTACCTGTTAGGAGGTACAACAATTGTGGCTGAGAGGTAGGAAACTTACGCCAGGATCATTTGCTGTGGGCCAGACCTCTCACCATCTGAGCCACCAGGGAAGCCCCTTGAACACCAGGGAAACCAAACCAGTCAATCCTAAAGGAAAATCAACCTTGAATATTCATTGGAGGAATTGATGCTGAAGCTGAAGCTCCAATAACTTTGGCCACCTGATGCCAAGAGCTGACCCACTGGAAAAGACCCCGATGCTGGGAAAGACTGAGGGCAGGAGGAGAGGAAGGTGAGAGAGGATGAGATGGTTGGATGGCATCAGCGGATGCTATCCATCAGCAGATGCCATCAATGGACATGAGTGTGAACAAACTCCAGGAGATAGTGAAGGGCAGGAAAGCCTGGCCTGCTGTAGTTCATGGGGTCGCAAAGAGTAGGACATGACTTAGTGACTGGACAACAACAGCAGTCTCCTCACCAGGAGCTGAGGAGGCATCATGGTCTGTGCTCCTGCAGATTGTGATTCCCATGTCATCAATGAGTAAATAGAAATTCAGCCTGGTGAAGCATCCTGGTAAAATGTCCTGCTCAATTCCGTGAAGCCACACAACAGCAAAGGAGGCAGTAGATTCAGACTGGACACCAGGCAGGTGCTTGCGCCCTCAAAATGGCTTTCTTAGGACAGTGGACCGTGGGAAGGGACCAGGGTAGGGTTTCGGAGCAGATTCGAGGATTGCCACACCTCCATTCTAGTGCCCTCACCGTCTCGGGGCATGCCGCCGGTTTCCCATTACCAGCACTTGGTCCGTGCCCGAAGCCTTTCTCTGGCCACCAAAGACAGAGCTAGAAGTGCTGGGATTTCCCACCTCCCAAGAGCAGCCCCTGTGCAGTGTCTGGGGAAACGTGGGGTATATATGCCTCAGCTCCCTCTCCCTGTGGTGAGGTAATCCTGAGTTGCCAATCTATGCCTGTTTCCCAGAATTTTCAGCAGCCACAGCCACAGTCTGCTGTATGACGTATTCTTCATTGATTGTTTTCTCCGTCCTATCTCACTTTCCTTTGTGCCTTAAATCTGTGTCTCATGGCTCTGCTTCTGGAAGAATCCAAACCAAGACCAGCAGGTTGGAGCTAAGGCACTAACCCGGCAACTGGGTCATTCAGTGTCAAGGAGATGGGAACCCAGATCAAGGTTGAGATACGGCCGTATTCATTCATTCAACCAACATATATTGACTGTCACCCTGATGGGCCATGCACTGTGCTAGGGCTGGGGTTTCCTGTGAGCTTATCCTGTGATAAAACCGAGATTATCCCCAACTTTAGGGAAATCAGGGGGAGGATTCCATCAGTAAGTGATGAGCAAATAGAATGTCAACAAGGATGAGAGGAGGTGACCAAGCAGGATAATATCAGTGACGGATGTGCTGCCTCGGGGAGGATGTGTGTAAATAAAGCAGACAAAGAGCAACAGAGTGGCCACTGGGGAGGCTCTGAGCAGGGGAACAGATGTTTCACCTGTAGGGGAAGCTCTGAGCTGTATTTGTCACAAACCTAAAGTGGGTTTTAGGACCTGATGGGCATTTAAATAGGACAAGTAATTGAAAACCTGATTAAACCTGGCTTTCACATAAAAGGGAAAACGTTGCCTACAGGGGTAGATGCTTTTGAACTGTGGTGTTAGAGAAGACTCTTGAGAGTCTCTTGGACTGCAAGGAGCTCCAACCAGTCCATTCTAATGGAGATCAGTTCTGGGTGTTCATTGGAAGGACTAATGCTAAAGCTGAAACTCCAATACTTTGGCCACCTGGTGTGAAGAACTGACTCATTTGGAAAGACCTTGATGTTGGGAAAGATTGAAGGCAGAAGAACAAGGGGACAACAGAGGATGAAATGGTTGGATGGCATCACCGACTCAATGGGCATGAGTTTGAATAAACTCTGGGAATTGATGATGGACAGGGAGGCTGGGCGTGCTGCAGTCCATGGGGTCGCAAAGAGTCAGACACGACTGAGTGACTGAACTGAACTGAACTGAGATGATAGTGGTAGATGATGTTTCAGATATAAATGGAATTGGGGATCAATGTTTTCAGGAACTGCCTTTGCTCCTACCGTCCTCTTGGTTCAGACTCATGTTGATCCTGTTTTTAGACCCTCTCTCCCTTGCAGCTGAATACTTGCCAGATACACCCAAATGCTCAGCAAAAGGCTGGAGATTCTTATTGTTCCACCAAAGTGGTTCATGCCAAAGTAATTTCATGTCAAGGCCAAATGATATATTGATTGACTGACATCTGGGTCATGTGCCACCCTCCCAACAGGGCTAATGAATAATGGTTGTCACTGGAAAGCAATGCTTTTGCCCAGTGAAAGGAAACAATGTTTTCTAGAAAACCTACGCCCCCGTGGGAATGGCTAAAATGAAAAAGACTGACAGCACTAAGTGTGGGCAGGGATGTGGGATAACTTTCGAATGCTGCTGATGGAAGTCCTAAATGGCACAACCACTCAGAAGAAATGCTTGACGTTGTCTACATATACATATAATACCATATGTCCCAGCTATCCTATTCCTGAGCCTATACCTGGCAGAAATGGGTGCTTATATCCCTCAACAAGGTTCATGGCAGCTTTCTACATAATTGCCACAAAGTGGAAATGCCCCAGGTGTCCATCACCAGTAGAATGGATAAGTATATCCTGACCTATGTGGGAGTACTACCCAGCAGTAAAAAGAATAGACCAATTCCAGTACCAACCTGGATGTATCTCACAGATGCATGATCAAAAGAAAGAAGCCAGATACAAAACAGCTCTGTGCTTCTATTTACTGAGATTCTATTTACATGAATTTTTTAAAGATAATTTTTATTTATTTGCTTATGGCTATCCTGGGTCTTCGTTGCTGCTCGGATTTTTCTCTGGATGCGGGAGGGGGCTGTTTTTCACGGCGCTGCATGGGCTTCTCACTGCGGTGGGTTCTCTTGCTGCGGAGCACAGGCTGTAGGGCGTGCAGGCTTCAGTAGCTGCGGTTCCTGGGCTCTGCAGTACAGGCTAAACAGCTGCGGCATGCCCACTTAGCTGCTCTCAGCATGTGGAGTCTTCCCCCACCCAAGGGTCGAACCGGAGTCACCTGTGTTGGCAAGCAGGTTCTTTGCCACTGAGCCGCCAGGGAACCCCTACATGAAGTTTTAAGGGAGACAAAACTCTATTTAGTGAAAAGAGTTCAAATAGTTGTTATCTTGTCAATGGTGCTGAGTCGACGCAGAAGGCTACCGGGATATGGCAAGCTTTCAGTCTCTTTGTAGGTGGTGGTCACCTGTGTACGTTGCTGCTAAGTCGCTTCAGTCGTGTCCGACTCTGTGTGACCCCATAGACGGCAGCCCACCAGGCTCCCCCGTCCCTGGGATTCGCCAGGCAAGAACACTGGAGTGGGTTGCCATTTCCTTCTCCAGTGCATGAAAGTGAAAAGTGAAAGTGAAGTCGTTCAGTCTTGTCTGACTCTTAGCGACTCCATGGACTGCAGCCCACCAGGCTCCTCCGTCTATAGGATTTTCCGGGCAAGAGCACTGGAGTGGGGGTGCCATTGCCAAAAACTCATCAAGCTGAACTGAACATCTAAGATTTCTATATGGAATATATGTATGTTACACCCCAAATAAAGATTGAAAAGAAATTAACTATTTGAGCCTCCCCCAGAGGACCATGTACTTCTGAGTATCATCTTTCTATTTTCTTATCCTTATTGTTCCTGATTCCTTGACCTATTTCTTTTCAGCCCACCCTATTGTGTCTCTGTAAACTATCTCAAACTCTTTCACCATGAGAGAAGTTGGAAATTTAAGCAGAAATAAACAAAATGAAACCAACTTGAGCAGTTGTCTACTTTTCTAACTTAATGAAAGTGATTCTCTTTTTATTGCCTTAGCTTCATTGCTTTTCATCCTAAATCAAGGTTTTTCTCTGTCTGCCAATTTGCAAATGGACCAGTTTCTACCAATTGGCCTTAACATATACAAATCAGTCTCATAAATAAAAACAAAAGTTTTCCAGGCGACACACTTTGGTTTTCCATCTCCAGGCCCCTGCCCCACGGTGTGCTTCTGGCAGTAAAACAAGAGAGCTATCATTCTCTTCGACACAGCATAAATTGTCATCTTTGCCTGGTTAAGTCTCAGATGCTGACTGCCAAAAGCAGGCCTCTGATTCATTCCACTGAGATTCCAGAGTAATCTGCCTTGCGGCCTGCAACCAGAGATGCCGTCAGCGGACCCCACGATAAATTAACATTTAATCCTGGCTCAGGGAATGCCGGGGCTGGAACAGCCTGTGGGGACGGCTGAGCCCACCCCTGTGAAGTCAGGGGTGGGGCCCCGGCCTAGCTCTGTGTCCCGTGGACCCACCACAGTCCAGGTGGATGGCATTTCCAGCATGGCTAGATGCAGGGCTCAGTCAATGGCACCGTGTGATCCTGAGATCAGGAGAGCCTCTGTGAGCCTGTCTCTTTCCCACTCTGCCCCCATAAGCTGAGGTGCACAGTGGATGCCTTATTGACTCAGCAACCTCCTCTATGTCTTGATGCCCTCTGGATTGCAAGCTGGTGAGCGCAGGGACCCCATGGTACCCCCACAGCCCAATGTTGAACACATGACCAGGACTCAGGCAAAGTTTGTCAGATGACTAAAAACAGATCCAAGCGACGCCACTGCCTGGTTGGGCAGAGGAAGCCAGGGAGCAGGGAGGATCAAATATGACAGCCAGGTCATGACCTGGATGACCCATTGGACAGTGATGCCATTGACCTTCTTAAGCACAGAGGAGAGGGAGCCAGTGGTGAAGGAGAAAGATCGACCTTGGCCACATACCTGCTCTGCCCCCTAGAGCAGCACCATCTGAGAAAGATGAGGGGCTCACAGATACACTCGGAGCTGCTGTCCTCATTCACCCATCAAAATGCTCACACAGAACAATCAAATAGAATAAAAGCGCTCCGTTTCCAAGGGCAGGATTCCAGTCTTAGCAAGAAAAGAAAGCATCTTTTCTCGAGATGGAAATGGATTGTGGGGTCACTAGAGACAGCACCCAGCTCTGAGAGATGGGACGAGGGTTCAAACTCGCCTCTGGGGCTCGGGGGACGTGGAAGTGGATGGGTGGGTGTTCACCCTAAGTAGCCAACTAGCCCCACCCCAGAGAGATGGGTCAGGAAAAAGCATCAGTGCCCACTCGGTGGAGGCTGAGACATGACCCCCAGCTGCAGGGCTCCAAGCAGCTCCAGGGTGAGCCCTGAATTTACCTTTCAGAAAGAGGGGGATGGGGGAGATTCATATCAAGAGACCTGAAGAAGGAACTGGGTCTGGGGCCAGGGCAGGGCGGAGGGACAGGGACAAGGGACTCCTTCCTGTGAAAGCCCAAGTTCAGAGCCACACAAGGGAAACCCGAATCGGTTTGAAGACAAGAAGTTGTCCCTGCTGGGCTGTCGCCTCCGACAGACAGCCTGACTTCCTGGCAGCCGCGCCAAAGGGTGTGCACTGGTGGTGGGGCTCTGGGAGGGGGCGGGCTCAGTCCCTCGCCTTGCAGACTGTTGCAGACAGAAGGAGCTGGCCCTGCGGTGGTCACTTGGAAGGAGCTACAGGGGCCGTGTGCCTGCAGGGCTGTGAGCCAGGCAGCAGATGGGAGGAGCCAGGGAGGGCTGCGGCACTGTCCACCTCTCAGCATAGGCGAGGCGCCTGCATCGGCATCCCTCGCTCTGCCCAGTGACGTTCTTAATCCTCACAGCCATCGCAGGAGAACAGTCCATCGTCACCGCTTCACTGAAGACCCCAGCACCCCCAAGAAGTAAAGATGGGCTGCTCAAAGTCACATCTGCAGGCTCAGAACCCGGAGCTGGGAAAGCAGACTGCGACACCACACCCCTTGATCACGTTCCTGATTCCATGGGATTTGAAAAGATGCCCCAGGAAGGGGTGCCGGAGCCTCCGCACCCACCCCCACAGAGAAGAGATGCTCAGTGTTCACAGGCCTGAGTGGCCATGAATTTTGTGATCTGTTCAGCCAGTTCCCAGGAGGGCAAAAACTCCTTTATTATGTCCTAAGACCCATCTATGAAAATAATAATAATAGCATTTCATAAGCGTTCAGCTCTTTGCAGTGTGCAGACTTATCACCTCCATGAATGCAATCAAAGCCCCACTCCCACCCCCACCCCACCCCAACAGAGCAACCAAGTGCAGAGGTTGGGCCTTTTCCAGCGCGGAGGCAACTGAGGCCCAGAGAGGGGTTAAATGACCTGCCCCATGTTGCACAGCATATGCGTGTCAGACTTTTCAGTAGAGGAAGCCTAAAGTCAAAGCTTATGTCAGCATTGTCTCATGACAGTAAGACTTTTTATTGAAGGGGAAAAATTTTTTTAACATATGATGGATAGGAGGCAGCTTGATGCTTTTAATTCGAGGAGCCTACCCCAAAATTGTAAGGTATTTCCTTTCTAAAACAGACTCAGAAGTGGTTTTGCTGTTTTTGTGGGACCGTCTGCGCCGAGACCGTCAGTGACCACTCGGAGGGCTGAGGTACCGAGTGGGAGGAGGATACCGCCCACTCCCACCGCGGAGCCTGGTCCTCCCAGAGAGGAGTAGAGGGTGCTCCACGTCTCTACAGAGGAAGCGGCACGTTCCCACCATCTTATAATTGCAGACTGCTGGGTAACCAAGCCACGGAAAGTGATCAGACTCATGTTCCTGGGCCGGATTCAGAGAAAAATCCTGAAAGCAAATTGTTGCAGTGGAAAAAGACTGTCTTTGTGCCAAGGAGTTCTGGGGGGCAGGAGAGGGGGGGCCGTTCCTGTGCTTCCCAAAAAGTATCCATAGTGTTCGCCCCATTTCTTGGGCAGCACCCAGGAGGGTCACCGTCTCCTTTTCAAGCTTCTGTCCCCTGTAGGGGTTTGTGACCCCGGCTCAGCGACTGAACCTCCCTCTGTGCCTCAGTAGTGTAGAGGCATCGAGACACCATGCCAGGGTGGTTGGAGGATAAGGAAACATGACAGAGGTGAGCACCTAGCCCAGCCTGATGCACAGCAAGCTTTGCTAAACGTCACGTTTCTGAGCGTCACAGGCATGCACCCCTCTCCCACCAGGCAGGAGGCCTGCTCGAGAGGAGGGGTGCTCCTGCAGTTCTGAACCTGAGATGTTGAATGAAACTCACCTGACTGGCCTTAAACTTATATAGATTTCCTGGGAATGTGTTAGTCGCTCAGTCGTGACCGACTCTTTCCGACCCCATGGATTGTAGCCCACCAGGCTCCTCTGTCCAAGGGATTCTCCAGGCAAGAATACTGAAGTGGGTGTCCATTCCCTTCTCCAAGGGATCTTCCTGACCCAGGGATCGAACCCCGGTCTCTTGCATTGCAGGCAGATTCTTTACCGTCTGAGCCAATAGGAAGCTGTAGCCCAAATTCTGGAGAAGGAATGGCAACCCACTCCAGTGTTCTTGCCTGGAGAATCTCAGGGACAGAGGAGCCTGATGGGCTGCCGTCTATGGGGTTGCACAGAGTCAGACACGACTGAAGCGATTTAGCAGCAGCAGCCTCAGCTCAAACTCTGTCACCTAACGCATGGGGGCCGCTGGGGAGGCTTCTGCCCTGTCTGTGTGTGCTGGCAGTGAGGGAAGCAGCGCTTCTGAATTCTAATAAGGCAGTCTGTGTGGTCTGCTTCACCAAGTCAGTGTGCAGCAGACACTTGGCTGTTTTCCCACTGAATTGCTGAGGGATGTGGTGCCCAACTAGCAGGAAGTTCTTCTCTCCTTCTTGAGGATCTCCTTCTACGTACTGAACCTCCCCCACCAAGCTGTCTCATAATTATCTGGATCCTTGGAGACTCACTCAGCCATGAAGGGATTACTCTTGCCTCTGTGGGCCCTTTGGGAAATGGAGTCTCATCTGCCTACTGCTGTCATTACTCCCTGTGGCCACAAGATATCACTGTTGAGGAAGGGCTTGGTGCAGTCTGGGTAACATCTGCTCTTGCAGCTAACCCACTCTCGTTCCTTGGAGCAATCAAAAATACAAGGGTTGTGGTTCATATTCCCACATTCCCATACTCAACCATTGCTTCCCCCAAATACCCACTGTACAAGGGTAACTGGATCCAGAAGACTTTTCAGAATAGTTCTTAACTTATGCCCAGACCAGTTCTTTCCCTGCCGACCCTCTGTGATGGTCAATTTTATGTGTCAACTTGGCTCGGCCATGGAAGCCAGCCATTTAAGCAAACATTGTTCTGGATGTTTCTGTGAAAGTGGTTTTAGAAGAGATGAGTATTTAAATCAGGGGACTTTGAATAAAGCGGATTGACCTCTATAATGTGAGTGGGCTTCATCCAATCAGCTGAAGGCCTGAATAGAATAAAAGTCTGACTTTCCTCAAGCCAAAGGGAATTTTACCAGCCTTTGAATTCAAACTGCAACATCAGCTCTTCCCTGGGTCTCCAATCAGCCAACTACCCGGTAGCATGTAAGCAATTTCTAAATAAATAACTAAATCATACATATATATATTTATATATCCCATTGGTTCTGTTTCTCCAGAGGACTCTGCCAAATACATCCTCCACCCCTGTTCTGATCAGGATTCTTGACACTTCGTCCTGCCTTCAGATCTTTGTTACAGTGAGTTCAGCCTTTCCTGATAACATTCTTCAATTTGAAATTTCAGAGAATGGACACAGGAAACTGACTCCCCTGAACTATGTAGGCAAGGTGGTCTGAGCAATGAGGGTCCATCTGCCTTATATTTATAAACTCGGGCTTCTCAAAGAGTCTTTGCTCCAACTCCCAGGGGCTGAGAATCCCAGGCTGGCTTCTGACAGTCGGAGGCAGTCACAGACAGGACCATCTCTGAGCCTACTAAGTGTGCCTGACATAGACTCTCTCATCTAATTGGATTCTCTGCTAGTCCTGGGAGGTGGGTGTTGTACATTTCACAGTGAGAAAGAAGCCTGGCAAAGTGAGTCACTTCTCCCAGGTCACATTATGGGTCAGTGGCAACGCTAATATGCCCCTCAGAGTTCATAATAATGTTTTAATAAAAATGCTATTTTTTAATAGAAAAGTAAAATTGGATTTGTGCCTTAATCTTCAACCTATTTTAGCTGTCTTGGGGCAAGACTACACTCCAAACTTTTAAAACCATTTTCGGATTGATGGGCCAGGAACAAAACAGCTTCTAGGGAGTGTGCTTAGCAATGCCAAGCTGTTAACTTCCAGCAAAAGTTGACCACGATATTGAAATGAAAACTTGATAATATCTATTATTTATCATATTGTTCCCCCACTATCCCTTTATGAAAAATGGATGGAGGCCCAGAAATCCTAATTGCCATGCTTCTTCCAGATGGGAAAAATAATAATTTTCTCTGTTCTGCCTTTTATTTTTTTGTATTCGAATAAAGTTTATGGAGAACTCAGAGTTTATTCCATCTGGTGGTTATGGAAAAGCGGAAAGTTCTGACTGTGTCCCAAACCTTTGGGATAAGTCTGGCATGAACTAGGTATACGACACTACAAAAGACAGTCCATCTTTCTGAGTCTCAGTAAAAACAAGAGGCATAACTGGAGAGTGCAAAGTCCCCTCCAAGTCCCATGGTCCAACAGGCTCTGGTCTGACAGACAGCCCTGGGGCTCCCCCAGGGGTAGAACGTTGCTCTGGAGAGAACGAGGCCCCGAGGCCCTTCTGTTCTCCAATATGGGTAACACCTACATAATCTGAGCATTTCCAAGGCCCAGATGCTACTCCTGGCTCACACCATTGGCTACAAAATCTTGGACGACTCACTGAATACCTTGGCCTTTCTTTATCTGCATTTTCCACACTGGTAGAGCAGGGATGATAACACGGGGCTGAGGCCTACCATGAAAATAGGAAACGGCTTCCCTTAAAACGTTTGCAAGGCCGAGCACTCCGCCGGGAGAGTCCCTTGGAAAACAAGGTTTGGCGGCCTACCACTCATGCCCTCTCTGGCCGTTGCAGGGTTTCTGTGCAAAAATTGCCCTCCCCACATATGGGCTGCAGACTGCTGGGGCTGCCTCCTTCCCTGACAGTCTGCTCCAACCTCTGTGTTACGGAGGAGGAGGAGGGCCGTTTGATTAGGCAGAGACGGACAGAGTGACGGCTGGATGGTGGGGCGAGTTTTCTACATCTAGTCCAGCAACTTCTGCTCCCCTTACCTGGATCTGACACTCCTCTCCCCCAAGCCCAGAGCGCCCATCCTCCACGAGCACAGGCAGTTCCTTCCAGTGGAGCTGGGAAGGGCTAAAACTGGCAGAGGTTCTTAAGATCAATTTTCCAGTCAATTTCTATCCTTCAAAATGCCCTGCCCCTCACACACCCTAGGAGCGCCCAGAGGAAGCAAAGTGGAGCAGAAGGGAATAGCTGTATGCTGGGGCCGAGACAGCTTGGCACCTGGTTTTGCAAACAGCGTACCCTTTAGAAAGAAATGTGTGCTCGCTTGTCCAGGGCAGGGCCTTCTCTGAGCCTGGGAGACAGAACTTGTAAACCAAAGGGGTGAGGAAGGATATTCTTTTGAAACTGGGTGGAGGTTTCTCCAGTGGCCCAGTGGTTAAGACTCAGCCTTCCAATACAAGGGATGTGGGTTCAATTCCTGATCAGGGAGCTAAGATCCCGTATGCCACACAGCCAAAAAACAAACAGACAAAAAATGTAAAATGGAAACAATATTGTAACAAAATCAATAAAGTCTTTAAAAATTGTCCATATTAAAAAAAAAAAAAAACTGGGACAAAGAGTGGCAATCATCAGTTAAAGCTTCTCTCTCTCCTTCCTGGACACTGTCTCCCAGGGTCTGGCCAAGGTAAAGACTAGCCAAAAGTAAGGTTCAAATGTCCCACAAAGAAGTCTATACTAGAGACTGTTGCTGTTCTGTCGCTAAGTTGAGCCCAACTCTTTCGCCACCCCATGGCTGTAGCCCTCCAGGCTCCTTTGTCTATGGGATTTTTCAGTCAAGAATACCATAGTGGGTTGCCATTTCCTTCTCCAGGGGATCTTCCCTACCCAGGAATTGAACCCGTGTCTCCTGTTATTGGCAGGCAGATTTTTACCACTGAGCCACCTGGAATAGATGTTTACATAAATGGATTTAACAGAAATGTTAGTCTGCACAAATGGCTGTCTCTGCTGTTCTTTGAGCTGATTACTGATGATAATTTTTATTTTATAGCCCATAGATTTTGCACTAGTGAGGAGGGAATGACAGCCCAGACCTGGCAGGAACCCAAGGGCTGACTCCTCAGCCTGATGCTTGGTTTCTGGCTTGAACAAATGGGTAGGTGTTGGGGTCATGCCTCCCATGGGGAGCCCCAGAGGAAGAGCAGCAGGGAAGGAACATGTGAGTTCATCTGGGGAGTTTCTGAGTCTAACCTTCCAGAGCCAAGACCAAATAGACGGTTAGTCAATTGTTCAATATTTACTGAGCATGAAATATAGTCTAGACATGAAGGATTTATTGACAATACAATTCTGGACAATATACTGGCAGCCCAAGCTCCAAATTTATATCACCCCAGGATGTGGGAGAATTTTGGAGGAAGCTAACAGTCCAGAATTAGTAGACTACTGGCCCCAAAAGGCTGTTTTAAACCGAAAGTGACTGAGTTAACCTTGAATTGGCAACAAAACGTGTCCATCAACAAAGTAACTGGAAGGTTTATAAGACAAGCTGAGTTCAGTGGGAGAAAACTTCTGTTCTTCAGCCCATCAGTGCAAGAGAAGGAGAAAAAGGAAAATCGGGAAAAGAAGCAGGTGGGCAAGAGAGTCAGTTAATATTGCCACTAAAACGAAGGCACAAATTCCTCCCTTTCTTGCCCCACAGAGGAACAAGGGAAGCAAACAGCAATGAAGGCACTTTGCAGACTCAAAACTACACTTTCTGGTTGTGAAACATTCGTTTTAAAAATAAATGTTTTGTTGAGGAATGGAAGCTTTTGGACCCTAATTGAAAGTTGTTTAGTGGTCAGCTCATTGCTAGGGCAGTGGTCTCCAAATTATTTTGATCTGGTACTCATTTAGTAAAAGCAAGTTTGCATCATGAATACATGTTAGTTAATTTCTTTATAAATGTAATACAAGTCCTGTAATTAATAGCTAATATCCCAAGACACAAGAAACAAGGAAAAACGTAAAACCAAATCACAGAGACAGGTAAAAGATCTGTGGTTGCTTGGAGCTTGGTGGAAGAGAGATATGAACAGGCAGAGCTGAGGATGTTTAGAACAATAGGCTATCTATAATATTGTAATGGAGGGGGTGAGGTCGTATACATTTGTCGAAATCTATAGAATGCCCAGGTGCTTCCTAGGTGGTTAGGTGGTAAAGAAACCACTTGCCAATGCAGGAGATTCAGGAGAGGAGAATTCAGTCCCCTGGTTGGGAGGATGCCCTGAAGGAGGAAATGGCAACCATTCCAGTATTCTTGCTGGGGCAATTCCTTGGACAGAGGAGCCTGAGGTACACAGGAGCCACTGAGCACACACAGTGAAACCATAGAGGCGCTCATCCATTGTAAGAATGTAGCACCAATGAAAGATGTTAATAACAAGGGAAATTATGCGAGTGGAGGGGAGTTATGGGAACTGTCTATACTTTTCATTCAATTTGGTCTATAAATCTGAAATTGCTTTAAAAAATAAAATCTATTAATGTAAAAAAGTTTTTACCAAAAAGCCATTTTATTCAAGAATTTCACATGGTTTTAAAACATTAAACCCTCCTGAAAAAAAATTTTTTTTCCCATAAGTCCAATGAAATGAATTTAACCATCTGCATTCATCCTAAAGGCAAAGCAGGCTGGTCTAATCCTTGTGAAAATCCATAGGCCAGCCCCGTTTTGACATTGTGAAAATCCATTTCTTAGAATCCTTTCTATCCCAAAATGAATTTGATATGCTTTCCTTTCATCGACCGCTGGGAGTTATTCTAAGGGGTGGTCTCCGGGTTCTTTTTGTTATTTCTGGAGTTTAAAATAAGCTCCATGTTGTTATGGAGGAGAGGAAGGTACATGAAAAGCTTAACGGGTTCCATTTCATGTTCCAGAACACAAATATTTCAAAATCAATTATTCAGCTCTTCGCTAGTCTTCAAAACCCGTCCGTAAGTCATAACAGAGGTGCCTGCGGGGCAGGAGGCCCCAAGCGGCCTCTCTGTTGTTATTTCGAAGTCGGCTTGCAAGTTCGCCGCCGGTGGATATGTCGGGAGCCCGAGTGAGCATCTTCCTGACTTGTGTTAGGGCTCAGTTTCTCTTCTTTTCTGTCACCCCCAAATGCTGTGAGCAGAGTCACTGCTATACCCACATACAGCTCCCACTCTTCCTGGCCCCATTTGGTTCCCGTGTGCTGAGCACTGTTCTGCGACGTTCCTGTTTTATGTTGCTTCGTTACCAAGAAGTCTCAAAGGGTGGATATTAGAATTATCCCATTTTCTGGATGAGGAAACTGAGGTCAGTGGTGCTAAGTAGCTCTGATGCTTTAAAAATTTCACAACAACAGACCTAGAGATGATCCCCCTAAGTGAAGTGAGTCAGACAAAGACAAATATCATACGATATCACTCATATGTGGAATCTAAGAAAATGATACAAACGAACTTATTTATAAAACAGAACTAGATGCACAAACATAGAAAACAAGCTTATAGTTACCAAAGGAGAAAGGAAGGAGGGGTAAATTAGGAGTCTAGGATTATCAGATACACACAATTATATATAAAACAGATAAACAATGAGGACCTACTATATAGCACAGGAAACTATATCCAATATCTTGTAATAACCTATAATGGTAAAGAACCTGAAAAAGAAAAAATATATAAATATTGAATCACTTTGCTATACCTAAAACTAATACAACATTGTAAATCAGTTTTACAACTGATTGTAAATCAACTATATTTCAATACAAATTTTAAAATAAAAATTAACATAAAAAATTGGTGCTGGAGAAGACTCTTGAGAGTCCCTTGGGCTGCAGGGAGATCAAACCAGTCAGTCCTAAAGGAAATCAGTCCTGAATATTCACTGATGCTGAAGCTGATGTTCCAACACTTTGGCTACCTGATTCAAAGAGCTGGCTCATTTGGAAAAGACCCTGATGCTGGGAAAGATTGAGGGCAGGAGAAGGGGGCAAAAGAGGATGAGATGATTGGATGGCATCACTGACTCAATGAACATGAGTTTGAACAAATTCTGGGAGACAGTGAAGGACAGGGAAGCCTGTGCTGCAGTCCGTGGGCTTGCAAAGAGTTGGAAATGACTGAGTGACTGAACAACAGCTAATCCAGAATGACCTCATCTTAACTTTAAGTAATTACATCTGCAAAGACTATTTACAGGCAGTGAGGGGCATAATCCAAACTGTGACAGGGGCTGAGTCCAGTGGGTACCGAGGGAAGAGTATTAAGCACAGGAAGCAGAGAGTGCAAAGGCCCTGTGGCAGGAATGTGCCCAGCATGTTTGAGGAAGAGCAGAATTTTCTGCCCTTCTGGACCCTTTCCAGACGGAGGAAAGACCATACCTTGCTGCAGTAGTGCATGATGGCAGAGGAAAGAGACCACATCTTTAAGCCTTAAAAGTAGGAAATTCTGCTGGTTTCAACAACAAGGATGAAACCTGAGGCCACTATGTTAAATGAAATAAGTCATTCAGAGACAGAAACCATATGATATCCCTTACTTGTTGAATCAAAAAAAAAAAAACCAAAAAAGAAAAACTAAGCTTATAGAAACAAAGTAGAATGGTGGTTGCCAGAGGCTGAAGGGTGGGAGAATGGGAAGATGTTTGTCCAAGGCTACATGCTTCCAGTTAGAAGACGAATAAGTTCCAGGATTTAAAGTATAGCATGGTGACTATAGTTAACAATACCATGTTTTCGACCTGAAAGTTTCTGAGACAATAGATCTTAAATGGTCTCAGCACACACCCACACACCCCCCCCACACACACACATGCACACACAGAGGTAGCTATGTGAGGTGATGGGTGTATTAACTAACCTAATGGTGGAAGTCATTTCACAATATAAATGTATGTATGCAAATCACCACATGTAATATGTCAATTACAACTGAATAAAGCTATAAAATAAAGCCTCATTTCTAAGCAGCAATGGACACAATAAAGAACCATGTGATGTGAAACACCTATCATTCCTGCTAGTGACATAGTCACAGGGACTGCCAGTGCGTCAGTGGTTCATTGTCTATATTTATGAGCGAAGGAAACGGCTATATTTCCATTCAAGATTAGTAAAACTAAAGATGCTGTTTGTTTCTCCTGCTGGACCTATTCCGAGAGCTGGTGCTTTCTGAACTAATGTTTGCATGAGAAATCACCTCTCATATCATCTCAATGAATCCACTATAATCCCAATGAATCCCCTTTGATGGAAGTCTGCCATCAGAAGAAATGGGTTTTAAAGCTCTGTCTACACCTCCTCCCCCCACAGGGGTATTGATGATGGCTAAACAATAGCACCCCACTCCAGTACTCTTGCCTGGAAAATCCCATGGACAGAGGAGCCTGGTAGGCTGCAGTCCATGGGGTCGCTAAGAGTCAGACAAGACTAAACGACTTTACTTTCACTTTTCACTTTCATGCACTGGAGAAGGAAATGGCAACCCACTCCAGTGTTCTTGCCTGGAGAATCCCAGGGACAGGGGAGCCTGGTGGGCTGCTGTCTATGGGGTCGCACAGAGTCAGACACAACTGAAGTGACTTAGCAGCAGCAGTAGCAAACTCTGGTTACTTCTTCTTACACAATGTGAGTCTTGGGCTGATCTCTTTCCGTGTTGTTTCTTGAGCATCTAGCCAGGAGAAGAGCCACGCATTCACAAAGCCTCTGTGGAATAGGCATTATGCTGGGAGCCTCACAATAGCCCTTCAAGGCAAGCAGCCCATTTCACAGATGAGAAAACCAAGGTTCAAAAAGGCCAGATCTGTCTAAGATTCCAAAATAAGGAAGAAGTGAAGCCAAGATTCAATTTCTGGTCTGACTCAAAGTCACATACTCCTATCCATGACATCATCAGAACAAAAAGACTTGATGCTGTGTGTGTTTTCTACATTAAAGCATGTGGTTCCATTTAGAAAATATGAACTGGCGATCATTCTGTAGTACTTGTATTATATAACCAGCCATCTTCATTGAACCTGAATGTTTCAACACATTGGATAATGGCCAGTGTGCTCAGTCGTGTCTGACTCTTTATAACCCCATGAACTGTAGCCTGTCAGGCTTCTCTGTCCATGGAATTGTCCCAGCAAGAATACTGGAGTGAGTTGCCATTGCCTCCTCCAGGGGATCTTCCCAACCCAGAAACAGAACCTGAGTCTCCTGAGTCTCCTCCTTTGCAGGCAGATTCTTTACCACTCAGCCTTCAACAGATTGCCTACAGATTTTTAGTGATCTGTGAGAGCCCTCAACTGCAAAATATGATCTGTGTAATTATAGCTGTTGTGCTTTCCAAATTATTTTCTGATGTCAAGCTTAATTCTCTTCCTCTTTGCCACCCAGCAGATTTGCTACACACTGTCAAGCTTGACTCAGCTGCAACCCAACAGCCCAGAAACACTTTAGTAGGTTGAATGGCGGCCCTCCAAAATGTGTCTACATCCTAGTTCCTGAACCTGTGAATGTTACCTTACATGATAAGGGAAAGAATTTTATTTTATATGGCAAAAAATGTGATTAAGTCAAGGTTTTAAAAGAATATTTACTTGGCTGTGCTAGGGCTTAGTTGCAGCACATGGGATCTAGTTCCCTGATTAGGAATCGAACCTGGGTCCCCTGCATTGGGAGCATGGAGTCTTAACCACTGGACCACCAGGGCAGTGCCTACATCAAGGTTTTCAACAAGAGACACTAAGCCTAGACTGCGCAGTGTTTAGTTGCTCAGTCATGTCTGACGTTTTGTGACCCCATGGACTGGACCCCACCAGATTCTTCTGTCCATGGAATTCTCCAGACAAGAAGACTGGAGTGGGTTGCTATTTCCTTCTCCAGGGGAATCTTCTCAACCCAAGGATTGAACCTGAGTCTCCTGCATTGCTGAAGCTCCAATACTTTGGCCCCCTAATGTGAAGAACTGATTCATTGGGAAAGACCCTGATGCTGGGAAAGATTGAAGACAGGAGAAGAAGGGGACAACAGAGGATGAGATGGTTGGATGGCATTACCAACTCGATGGACGTGAGTTTGAGCAAGCTCCGGGCGCTGGTGATGGACAGGGAAGCCTGGCGTGCTTCAGTCCACGGGGCTGCAGAGTCGGACATGACTGAGTGACTGAACTCAACTGAGCTCCTGCATTGCAGGCAGATTGTTTACCATCTGAGCCACCAAGGACCCCAAATTCAATAACATATCCTTAATAAGAGCGAGGCAGAGGGAGACCAGACACACAAGGAAGGGATGTGAAGATGAGGGCAGAAGTTAGAATGACGTGTTCCCAAGCACAGAAACATCCAGGACTGCCCACAGGGGCCAGAAGCTGGAAGAGGCAAGGATCGCACTCTGCCCAGAGCCTTTGGAGGGAGCACAGCCCTGTCGACCCTTTGATTTCAGACTTCTGGCCTCAAGAACAGTGAGAGAAGAAATTTCTGTTACTCCAGTCCTCCAACTTGTGGTAATTTGTTACGGCACCCTCAGGACGCTAATACAAACCCCAGCAAATGGAAACCCTAACACGTTGTCTCCTCCCAGCAGAACCATGGACCACCAGAGGCTCCGGCTTCTTTCCTGTTAGGGTTCCGCACCCCCTCCCAAGAGAACCACGCACTCCGTTGCATGTCCACAGGGTAAGGACCACATTGGCCTTGATGGCTGCATAGCCCCAGAGCGAGGGGAAGATGGAGTTGCCTCATACACCTTCATCCGTGAGCACTTGAGGTTCGGGCATCAGCTCCATGAGTTTGAATCTCACCTCCTACACTTAGCGTGGCTGAGTAACTTTGGGCAGCTGATCTCTGAGTCTCCTTTGGCCCCTCTCTAACACAGAGGAGATCAGTACCATCTCATCAGCCTGCTACGAGGATGCAGGGACATAACATGGAAACTTCTTACGGCAGTGCTGGCACTTCATAGATGCTCAGTGTGTCTCTGTTCTTTTCATCAATAATTACAAAAAGAAGGAAATGAGCAGTTACTGTCAAGAGCAGAAGAAAGAAATGTGGATGAAGCATCGGAAAACCAAGCTTGGTGTTTTGGTGTTTTATCAATAACATTCTGAACTATTCAAACACAGAATCAGACATACAGGTTAGTAGCTATGTTGTGTGTGTGTGTGCCAGGTCTTTTCAGTTGTGTCCGACTCTTTGCAACCCCATGGACTGTAGCCCACCAGGCGCACATCAAACTATTCAAATTACAAAACCTTTCTCTCTGCTGATTCTAGTGCTAATGCTTATTTTCTATATTAGTATTTTTACTCTTACTTGTATTATTTCCTTCCTTTTATATTCTTTGGGCTTGTTCTCTCCTTTTTCTAACTTAATTATGTGGATACTTACTGTTGAATTCGACAGCTGTAGTATCTTATTTATGTCAATTCTATTCAGTTTTGTAAGTCTATTATTTAACTCTGGCACATTCCCACCCAATTTTTATCTGTGTATTCTATTAATTGTCGAATAAGTTCACTAAACTCTTTCACTATAATTTTATTTACTTTTTATTGCTTTATTCCTCTTTTACCACTCTTAATTTTTGCCCTATGAATTTTGAAGCTGTGCTATTAAACATGCATATAAATTAAGAATTGCTATAAATTATTTGTGAATCAGTGATTTCATGAAGCATCTTTTTATCTTTAATAATGCTTCTCATCTTAAAGTCTTCCTTGTCGGATGTTAGTATAAGCACATTTAGCTTCCTTTTGCTTAGTGCTGCATGGGAAGTATTTTTCATTCTTTTGCTTTTAGCTTTTTTCTCTTTACTTTTAAGGTGTGCTCTAGTAAGCTACATAAAATTGGGCATTTTTATTTGTATCATGTCTGACATTTATTCTAATTGAACTATTTAGCTCATTCACATTTAATACCATTTCTTATATGGTTGGTTTAAATCAGAATCTTACTATTTGTTTCTTATTTTTGTTCTAGCTGTTCTATATCACTCTTTCTTTTTATTAGTCAAATATTTTCTTATTCTTTTTGTATGTGTGTTTGTCATCCATTCCTTTGCTACATTTTTAGTGCTTTCTCTAGACATTACAATGTGCATCCTTGATTTATTAGGGCCTAATATAAATGTGTATTTTTACTGCTTTCTGGATAACAAAAGGAACTTGGAATGCTTTAACTCTGTTAATATTCTCCTGCCTTCTGTGTTGTTGTCACATAGTTCAATTCTACATACATTTTGAACACTCCAGGGCACTCTTAACTGTGTATACAGTCAATATTCATTTACACTTACTCACATATTTACTCTATTCATTGCTCTTTTCTTTCCTGAGTTTCAGTGTTCCCATCTGGGACTGTGCCTTTTCTCTGCCTGAGAAATTCCTTTTAACATTTGGTGTGGGTTTGCTTTAGTGTAGGTTTTCTATGCTTGATTTTTTTGTCTAGAAATATGTTTGTCTTATATTCATATTTTCCCTAAAATTACCAAGCTTAATTTGGATCATTAAAATACTTTGATGATCCACAGTATTTTCCATAGAAGTTTCAAGATCCAAAGGTTTATTTTACTATTGTATTGTGATTTATTCATTTGCTCAATTTTCAGTTGTGAATAATTAATTTTTTACAGCTGTGAAATATAAATTCACATAATTTAAATGTTCACGTCAACCAGCTTTGATCAGTGTATACAGTTGGGCAACACCATCACAGTCAAGTTTAAGAACGTGTTCATCATATTCTCGCCCCCCCACCCCCCCCCCCCCCCTCCCCCCCGCCCTCCCCCCCTCCTCCGCCAAAATCTCCCTTGGCTCTTTATGATCAACCCCTTCCTACATCTTCAGCCCCATGAATTATTAATCTGTTCTATCACTATAATTTTCTATTTTATAGAATTTAACAAATGGAATCACGTAGTATGTAGTAATTTTGTGACTGGTTACTTGCACTTAGTTTGATTTTGGAGATTCATCCACATTGTTGCCTGTATCAGTTCATCCCTGTGCATTGCAGAATAGCATCCCACTGTATGGATATGTCTCATTTCATTTATACATTCACATATAATATATATGAATTAGATTAGGTGATTTAGGATTATTTTTGTTTTCAATTTTTAAAGATATCTTTGCAAATAGAACTGCCTTATGACCCAGCAATCCCCCTGCTGGGCATACACACCAAGGAAACCAGAATTGAAAGAGACACATGTACCCCAATGTTCATTGCAGCACTGTTTATAATAGCCAGGACATGGAAACAACCTAGATGTCCATCAGCAGATGAATGGATAAGAAAGCTATGGTACATATACACAATGGAGTATTACTCAGCCCTTAAAAAGAATAAATTTGACTCAGTTCTAATGAGATGGATGAAACTGGAGCCGATTATACAGAGTGAAGTAAGCCAGAAAGAAAAACACCAATACAGTATACCGACACATATATATGGAATTTAGAAAGATAGTAATGATGACCCTGTATGTGAGACAACAAAAGAGACACAGAGGTATAGAACGGACTTTTGGACTCTGAGGGAGAGGGTGAGGGTGGGATGATTTGGGAGAATGGCATTGAAACATGTATACTATCATGTAAGAAATGAAGTGCCAGTCTATGTTCAATACAGGATACAGGATGCTTGGGGCTAGCGCACAGGATGATCCAGGGAGATGATATGGGGTGGGAGGTGGGAGGGGGCTTCAGCATTGGGAGATCGTGTACACCTGTGGCTGATTCATGTAATGTATGGCAAAACAAATACAGTACTGTAATGTAGAATAAAGTATTAAAAAAATGAAAAAATAAGAATAAAAGTTTTATAAGGAAAAAAAAAAGATATCTTTGCCAGCTTCATAATTCAAAGTTGGTTGGCCGTTATTCTCTTGTGAGGCATTATTCGTTAATTCTTTTAGTTTTTGTTGGCTTTTTAAAATTATCTATTTCTGTTTCAGTTCTGAGCGTTTTTCCTCTGGGCAGATTTGGTTTTTCTTTCAGCACTTTGAAGATGTTGCTCAGCTGTCTTCTGACTCACATAGCTTCTGATAATACACCTGCTGTAATTCTAACCCTTCTTCCTTAGTATGTAATGTGTCCTTTTTCCTCTGACTGCCTTCTGCCTTCAAGATTTTCTCTTTATTTTTAGTTTTCAACAGTGTGACTATGATGTGCCTAGATTTTTTTTTTCTACTTCTGCTTGAAGTCCTCGGGGCTTCTAGGATCTCGAGCTTGTTGTCATTCATTACCTTTGGGAAATGCTCAGCCTTTATCTCTTCAAAGATTCCTTTGTCCTGATCTCTTTATCTTCTTTTAAGATTCCAATGATACATATCACAGACCATTTAATGTTGTTCCACAGCTCCTGTATGCTCTGTTCTGCTTTTTGCTCTCTTTTTACCCTTCATATTTTAGTTTCGTAATTTATATTACCCTGTATTCACATATACTGATTCTTCATTTATCTTGAGTCTACTGATGAGCTTTTTGAAAGCATTATCTACTTATTTCACCAATATTTTTATCTCTAACATTTCCTTTTGACTCTTTTGGTGTCCACCTCACTGCTGAAATGCTATTTGTTCACGTGTGTTATCTACCTTCTCCACTAGAGCCTTTAACCTAAATTAGTCATCAGTCAGTTCAGTTCAGTTGCTCAGTCGTGTCCAACTCTTTGCGACCCCATGAATCACAGTACGCCAGGCCTCCCTGTCCATCACCAACTCCCAGAGTTCACCCAGACTCATGTCCATAGAGTCCGTGATGCCATCCAGCCATCTCATCCTCTGTCGTCCCCTTCTCCTCCTGCCCCCAATCCTTCCCAGCATCAGAGTCTTTTCCAATGAGTCAACACTTCGCATGAGGTGGCCAGAGTACTGGAGTTTCAGCTTTAGCATCATTCCTTCCAAAGAAATCCCAGGGCTGATCTCCTTCAGAATGGACTGGTTGGATCTCCTTGCAGTCCAAGGGACTCTCAAGAGTCTTCTCCAACACCTCAGCTCAAAAGCATTCTTTGGCGTTCAGCCTTCTTCACAGTTACTTTGACTTTCCTCTCTGATAGTTACAGAACATGGGCCCTCTTTTAGTCTGGTTATGTTGATGGCATCTTCTCTTGACTGAAATTTTTCTCCTCACTTTTTTATGTGTCTTATTTTAAAAATTGATTTATAAGCCTCCTATTTGGAACAGTAGAGACTAATATAAACAGTGTTTATGCCTGGAAATGAACACATCTCTTCTAGTAGGCTGTTATTTTCAAGACTGATTCAATCTAGTCTGGTTTTGAATTGGTTTTAAGTTTTGTTGTTATTGTGATTGTCGTCAATACATCACCAGATTCAGATTTCTCTGGTTTTACATTTTACTTAGAGTAGAGCCTGGCTTGTCCTAGGATTTTTCACAATATCCTCACTTTACCCTTAGCTTTAAGGTTCTATTATGAGCCTATACCACAGAGCAGTCTCTCCTCACAGCCCTGCTCAACCCCCAGTGGTAGAATTCTGCTCCTGGCTACTTGGTGCTTGCTAGCCCAATATTAGGCATGCCTTGTGCTCCTGGGGCCCATAAGTGGGCCTTTATTAGTAATCTTGCCTTCTTGAGCAGTAGGAATCTCTGGGTCAAGGATGGCTTCCTGCCTCTTACCCAAGGATAAAGGACTTTTCCTCCTTCCAACTGCAGTAGGTCTAGAGTGCATTGATCAACTGGGAAATTATGAGACAATGACAAAAAGGAAGCAAAGGACCAGAATACAAAATCTTCAAATCCATGGTGAGACTTGAGATTTTGTTTTGAATTGCATAGGAAACTACCAGAGGGTTTGATCGCTGACATGATTTGTTGAGTTTGATTCTCTGGATGCAGAGAGGAGATGGGTAATGACTAGAAGGGGCCAGAGAAGGGGTCTGGGCAACTGATAATGGTCTAGACACCGGTTTCACAGCTGTGTCCAGCCTGTGAAAGTCACTGAGCTGTATACTTATAATGTGTGTACTCTCTGTGTGTATATTAAATTTCAGTAAAAAGTTTTAAAATGGCCTTTTCAAAGAAAGAAATGAAAAAGAAAATGTAGGAGTCTTGGTTGTCAAGGAACATTTCAGTTTGTTGGTTACTCTGAACTTTCCTAGGCAAGCAGGTGAAGACAGTTAATGAGTCAGGTGTCCAGGAAAGAATGCAGCCTGGTTCCTGTCTTCAAGAAGATCTTGGGACCTTCCCGGAAATCCAGTGGTTAAGACGCTGCACTCCCAATGCAGGGCGCACAGGTTCAATCCCTGGTCAGGGAACTAAGGGGCTTCACTGGTAGCTCAGCTGGTAAAGAATCCGCCTGCAATGCAGAAGACCTGGGTTCAATCCCTGGCTCAGGAAGGTCCCATGGGGAAGGGAATGGCTACCCACTCCAGTATTCTGGCCTGGAGTATTCTGGCTTGGTTGCAAAGATTTGGACACAACTGAGCAACTTTCACCTCATTTTTGGGGGAACTAACTAAGCTCCCTCATGTTGCATGATACAGCCAATCAATCAATCAAAACATAAAGACCAGAAGGTCTCCAGCTAGTTGGAGGGACAGGCTTGTTTTAGACATTTATGATTTCTTACGGCAAGTGCTATAATAAGGGTTTTACAAGATGATACTGGGTGGGAAGTAAGTGAATAATATGAAGGAAGCAGAAGATGTTCTCAAAGGAGGTGACTTTTGGGTTTTCTACTAAAAAGACAGGCATACGTCCCCATTCCAAGCAGTACACAAGGGCATATTCCATGCCGGAAGCCCTGATAGTTTGCTGTGTTCTGAGCTTTGGGCTCCAAGGAGCAAATGGGGCTGAAGGAGCAGATAGAGAATGGCTGTGAAGGACCTGGGGGCCTGGCCACCTGGCCACAGGCAAGGTCCCCGCAGAGATTCTTGGATAGGAGAATCCGGGCACAAGAGGAAGGGAGCAGACACTGGCAACAAGCACAATGGACTGGACAATAGTTTTTGCAGCCTCTACCCTAGTTTACTTTCCAGGTTACCCTTGGAGAAGGCGATTACTGGCTTCATTAACCAGAATGTTTTTTTTCCCAAGAATTCTGGGCCATCATCTCTTTGTTCCTATACAAAGGTGCAGGGATTGTGGAGTCTATTGGTCACTCATTGTGCTGGAGCTTAACATTCTTTATTCCCTTTCCAGACTAGCTGTGTGGCTTTGGGGAAGTCCTTCAACAGCTCTAGGCTCCTGATGCCCCCTAGATAAATTAGGGAACCAAACTTTGTGCTCAGGGCAGGAATCAGAACACATAATCTCAAGAACAATTTTATCTCATGTTAGTGACTTTGTAATAGTAGTGATCGATAATGTAGACTGAACATTTCATGGGCACCTAGCATTAATAACTGCCATATATATGGGCTTCCCGGGTGGCTCAGTGGTAAAGAAGCTGCCTGTCAGTGCAGGAGATGTGGGTTTGATCCCTGGGTCAGGAAGATCCCCTGGAGAAGGAAATGGCAACCCACTCCAGTATTCTTGCCTGGGAAATCCTGTGATCAGAAGAGTCTGGTGGGCTACAGTCCATGGGATCACAAAAGAGTCGGACATAACTTAGCGACTAAGTGACTGAACAATTATATGTAGAACCCAACCCTCACAACATTATGGGGAAAATACTGTTGTGAGCCTCAATTTACAGACCAGAAATCAGAATCACAAAGAGATCAAGTCACCGAAGGCCACAGATAAGAACTAGCAAAGTTGAAATTTGAACTCAAGAAATCTGTCCTTGGAAACTATATTTTAGTCCTTCTAGGCAAGCCAAAGATGTTGCAACTTATATGTTTTTACTTTTGGAGAAATACATATACTTGTGTAAAAATATTATTATTTTCCTTTTCATCCTGTTTCCCATGGAGTTTGCTCCAAAACAGAATTCCCTTCAGGCCCATTTAATTTGGCATCAAGAATTTTATTGGTCAAACCTCCATTTTATTAACATTTCATTTTATGAAAGTTCAGTATAATTGCACTGGTCACATTTTCTCACAAAATTATTTTCACGGGGCGGCAGGACAGCGGGGGGGGGCGGGGGCGGAGGGTCGGGGCGGTGGGGGGGCGGGTAGCAGCTTAACAGAACCATTGTGTTTGAAATCAGGAGGTAAAGGCCAAGACAGTCTTTCTTGCAAAGCACCCTCCACTTTTCTTCCCTGGAGGAGGTGCCATTGGAGTTTCCTAACAGGGTCCTCATCACTTTCAATGTAGGGTTTTAAGGTGACATTCCAAAATCACTGCAGATGGTGACTGCAGCCAGGAAATTAGGAGACGCTTACTCCTTGGAAGAAAAGTTATGACCAACCTAGATAGTATATTCAAAAGCAGAGACATTACTTTGCCGACTAAGGTCCATCTAGTCAAGGCTATGGTTTTTCCTGTGGTCATGTATGGATGTGAGAGTTGGACTGTGAAGAAGGCTGAGTGCCGAAGAATTTATGCTTTTGAACTGTGGTGTTGGAAAATTTATGCTTTTGAACTGTGGTGTTGGAGAAGACTCTTAAGAGTCCCTTGGACTGCAAGGAGATCAGCCCTGGGATTTCTTTGGAAGGAATGATGCTAAAGCTGAAACTCCAGTACTTTGGCCACCTCATGGAAAGAGTTGACTCACTGGAAAAGACTCTGATGCTGGGAGGGATTGGGGGCAGGAGGAGAAGGGGACGACAGAGGATGACATGGCTGGATGGCATCATGGACTCGATGGACATGAGTCTGGGTGAACTCTGGGAGATGGTGATGCATAGGGAGGCCTGGCATGCTGTGATTCATGGGATCTCAAAGAGTCAGACACGACTGAGCGACTGAACTGAACTGAAGGTGAAATCAAGGAGGGTTCACTGCTGTTTCAATCCCCTGATGCCACGGAAACTGCAAAATCAGAAGCAAGTATGCTTCATTTATAGACTGTCAGAGCTGCTTTGAGAATCATGAGTCTAACCCTCCCTGGTGGCTCAGCCAGTAAAGAATCTGCCTGCAGTGTGGGAGACCCAGGTTCCATTGCTGGGTCCAGAAGATCCCCTGGAGAAGGGAATGGTTACCCACTCTAGTATTCTTGCCTGGATAATCTCATGGATAGAGGAGCCCTGTGGGCTGCAGCCCATGGGATTGTAAAGAGTAGGACATGATTGACTAACATTCCATTTCACTTGAAAAACTGAAGTTCAAAGGTACTTTGTCATGTTCAACATCATTCAGCGAATTAACATCAACTTTGAACCTAGGTTTTCTGGGTTTTGCTTAGGTAGTCTCCTCATTCTAGTCTAAGGGAAAATAAGCTGAAAAATAAATAAAAGAGAAAGCTTTGAACTTGATTTCACTTAGGGCAAATTTTGTTGTCTTCAACAAAATGGTGAGATTGAATCTTAAAATGTTATAATTATGAAAAATATAAAAATAAAAAGATAACATGTCAGGAGAAGATATGGAGAGAAAAAGAGTAACAAGAGATCCCAAAGACTCACCAAAGAAATAACCAAGCACCAGGGTCCATCACTGGCCAATTTCTAGAAGCCCAGAATTTCCAGAAAGGACAAACAGCACAGCCTTCCAATTTGCATTGGAAAATACATTCATATTTCAGAAGGGCAGTGTAGCTAGCTGTTCATTAAGAAGCTTTAGACAGCCTGTAATCCCAGCTCATAGGAAATTACTGCTCTCTTAAGCAATTCCAGGTTTGTTTTTTCAGGCCAGAGGTCTGCAAGGCTTGCAGAGTTATTACTGGTTTATTAAAAATTCTACGGAAATAAAGCAAGAGGTCAAGCATGATTGCCTTCGAAAACGGTAAGCAACTTCCATTAACCCAGGCACCAGAGCAGGCAAAGTAAAGTCGCTCAGTCATGTTAGACTCTTCGCGACCCCATAGACTGTAGCCTACCAGGCTCCTCTGTCCATGGGATTTTCCAGCCAATAGTACTGGAGTGGATTACCATTTCCTTCTCCAAGGGATCTTCCTAACCCAGGGCTCGAACCCAGGTCTCCTGCATTGTAGACAAATGTCTGAGCCACCAGGGAGCAGCCAAGGATTTTCACAAACTTGTTAGTGAGGTGCAGAATATGTGCTGTATACAGAGAGAGGAGCTGGCACTTAGCAGAAAGATGTGGGAGACGTGCCACATGAATGAGTGTGGCATTGCCACTTACCTCCAGAGGCCTTGATAAAGCCTCATCACTCAGGTGAATCACCTGAGTCTATCAGTGGACAGCATGGTGGATGCACTGAGATGTAGACCCATCCCTGCTTTACTACTTACCTGCTGTGTTGTCTTGGGTTTGCCACTTCACCTGTATGCACCTTCATGTCTTTACGTGCAAGATGGGCATAATGATATAGGTGTCACAGAGCTGTTAGAAAAGGTAAAAAATGTATGAAAATGTCTAAAGTCTTTATCATCATTAATTACTGTGTCTCCTAGCATTATTCAATTCAGTTCAGTTCAGTCATTCAATCGTGTCTGACTCTTTGTGACCCCTTGGACTGCAGCACGCCAGGCCTCCTTGTCTATCATCAACTCCCAGAATTTATTCAAACTCTTGTCCATTGAGTTGGTGATGCCATCCAACCATCTCATCCTTTGTCATCCCCTTCTCCTCCTGCCTTCAATCTTTCTTAGCATCAGGGTCTTTTCAAATGAGTCAGCTCTTCACATCAGGTGGCCAAAGTATTGGAGTTTCAGCTTTAGCATCAGTCCTTCCAATGAACATTCAGGACTGATTTCCTTTAGGATGGACTGGTTGGATCTCCTTGCAGTCCTAGCATTATTAGTGTTATCATTAGCTGGTCTCCAGCTCTGACCTGGTAAGTGCATCCATGTTGTAAGGATGAGAGATGTGGTGCCTGGCTTTGATGGAGTCAGAGTTTAGCAATGTTAAAAACGTCAGAGTTTAGGTCTGAAGAAGTAGGAACTAGGGAGATACTGAAGTCTTTTCATCAATGAAATAAGATTCTGAACCAGCATTTGAGAAAGACTGACTTGACAGGATTATGCAAAATAAACTAGAAGATGAGAAAGACCAAGGGTTGGTAGGTCAGCTCAGAGATGGTTATAGCAACGAAGGCAGAAGGAAGAAAGTGGGAGGCAATCACTAGACTGCTAAAGAATTCTTGAAGCTGAAATACAAAGACACAAACAAACAGGGAGGAAAAGTAAATTTGAGGAAATAGACTATGGAAGAAAGAAGAAAGATATTGCATCCATGAAGCAAGAATAAGCTGCTGTATAAAAGGAACCACAATGAAAAAGAGCTATGTTGGAATTTTAAAATATAATGGAGATGATAAGATTAAAGTTTTTGACAATAAACTTATGAATTTGAAAAATTTTGCAAAAACTGAGAAAATGGCAATAAAAAAGGAAGAAAAGTGGAGACAAGAAAGAAAATGAGAGTTCTGCTCAAGAAGTTTAATATACGAATGACAGAAATTATCAAAAGAAAAAAAATACAAGAAAAATTCTTAAAGAAATAGTCTTCAAGAATATATTCCAGAACTGAAGGCAGGAGTTTTCAGATTGAAAAGGTCCATCACAGTGAACAAAAAGCAACTCAAGACAAGACACACCATCAAGAAATCTGAGAGCACTAGAGATAAGGAAAAGATACTGTGATCTTCCAGAGAGAAAAAGTAGATTACTTGCAAAGGGACCGGAAATGCAACAGCATCAGGCATCTTCACCACAACAACCCCAGAAAGCAGTGGTGCAAAATCTTTTAACTCAGAAGGAAGTAATTTTTATCCCAGAATTTTACACTCAGCCCTATAACATAGAATATCTTCAGACATTCAGCCTTATAAAATTTTAAATTAAAAAATCTATCACAGAAACCTACACAAGAATGCATGTTTGTTTCTAAAAAGGAATAAACCAATTAAGAAAAAAGAATCCAGCACATAACCAAACAAGATTCATCACAGGAGAGAGGCCGTGGGAATCCCTGGGATGCGGGTAGATGGAGAGTCCAGAATATAACTCTGCATTTGAACCTTGACTGGCTCAAGTCAGAAATCTCCAGGAGAGACTTCCTCAGAAAGAAAAACATGCAAAACACCCGATATATCTGAACAGCATTTATGTGGTTATAATAATGTAAAGGCAAATATTAATCTAAGCAAAATGAAGATAAGATGCACTGGGAAGCTGGAAAGATTCAAAGGTTGGAGGGGGAGGGGGATAGAGGAGGATGAAAGAAAACAAAACCCAAGCTTCCACAGTGAAAAGACAAAAACGAAAAATCTATCAGCATAACGTAGCCACATTATCTTGTAATAAGAAGGTAATTTAAAAACAAAAACTCAGGCGAAACTGTTGAAAGTTGTGACCTCTGAAGAAAGCAGAAAGACTGGAAAGGAGGCTTCTGATTTTCACAGCAAGCACAGGAAATTTTTGACCCTTTTTACATTGGGTACATGTAAATTTTGATAAAAATTAAAATTTAAAGAAAGAAGACATAGGTTACATTCTGCAATCTTGGGAAAAAAAAACAAAAACAAAAACAAAAACAGAAATCTCATTGTGAGCTCAAGTGAAAGCCCAAAACTGCCTAGAACTTAAAGACAACTTTGGTGGTAATGGCAAAGAGCCTTTAGCTAGATATAAAAATTTTGAAAATCCATCCAGCTCTGCACAAATTCGTTATGTGACTTGGGATAAATCCCATGAATTCTCTGAACTGTGCTTTCTCCTTAGAGCAAGATAGGAACTGAACTATAGAGTCATAGAGGTCCCCCATGGACCCCACATTCTGTGTCCAAGGTGCTCAGATTATGAACTTTTTCCTCGACCATAAAGTGAAAGAAAATGAAAGTGAAGTCGCTCGGTTATGTCTGACTTTTGCAACCCCATGGACTGTAGCCTACCAGGCTCCTCGGTTCATGGGATTTTCCAGGCAACAGTACTGGAGTGGGTTGCCATTTTCCTCTCCAGGAGATCTTCCCAACACAGGGACTGAACCCGGGTCTCCCACTTTTGTAGGCAGATGCTTCACTGTCTGAAGCACCAGGGTAGTCCTTGACCATAAAAGTCACACAAAGTCGCATAGAGGTGATACGGAGGAGAGACAGCGCAGGGGGCCCTGCAGCTCATTCCGTCCTGCTCTGAGACTTCAGCCAGGTCAAGAGATTTGCATTCGTCGAGAAGGATGGAAATTCAGCTAGCCCCCCTTCCTAACAAGTTGCCCGGCTTCTTCCTGTGAACCCCCATTCTCTTTGTCTGTAGAGCCTCCTTACAGCAGTGTCCCTCTCTGGATGCCTCTCCCAGGCATGTCCATACAAAGTGGAGCACTGATCGCCCGGCGGCCACCAGTCCTGCACCAACTGCTACTTCTCTGCTGGAAGTTTTCCCCAACGCATTGGCATTGACTCTGCTAGGGACATGTGGTGCTCGGCTCTGTGTACTCTCTGCAGGATGGATAGCTGCGGGACCTAGAGACGCTCCCAGGAAGAGCAAGCCTCCCTAACAGCAGCTGGCTCCCCAGAATCAGCTCTGGACTAAGATGCTCTCACTTTAATAGAAACAGGCTGGAAAACTCTTTATGACAAGTCGAAACAAAACCCCATGCCTTGGCTGTGGGTTATTTATTGAAAATCACCACGTTTTAAGAGCGGCGAAGAACATAAGTGCCTGTGGGCTTTGGCGAATCCTCTAAGAATTTATATTCTAAGCAGCCACACTGCCACCACGGGAAGGAAGCTGTGAACTAGAAGTGCACAGTGAGGACTCATTGTTTAAATAGAGAACCAGAAAAGCCTTAGGCTTGTTATAAATTCTGAACCCAGATATTCTCTGGAAGAAAAGAACCTTCCCCTGAGTGAGGGTATCCTTGTGTCTACTGAAGTCTCCTGGAAACAGTATTGGCCTTCTGTATGTGGCAAAAATGGCCACTATCCCAGAATACTCCCCACCATCCTCTTTTAAAACAAATCCATACAATCCAATAAAATAAATGAAAACTAAAGAAACCAGAGTTTAATATTCAGGGGATGTAATTCAAATATAGCCAGTTGGACCACTTCCCTGTTAATCAGAAAAATAGCAAAGTTTTTCTCCTTGTGTTCTTTGTAGAGCATAAAGTTAATACTCTCTTTAGGGAGGCCACATGGGCCACATGGATGTGTGGAGGGACGCAAAATGCAGGATGGAAGCCTGGCTTGCCTTAGACTCACTACATCTCCCAGGAAAGGCTCAAGACCAGATTTTCCTCAACCTGACTGTATCAGAATCACCTGAGAGTCTTTAAGAAATCAGATTCCCAGGCCCTCAGGCTCTCAGCCTCCAAGTACAAGGCTCCACTCTCTCTGTCCCATTCCCAGCTCAGGGTCTCTCTTGCCTCCTAATGATCTCATAAGAATTCACTTCTCTCCTCTCCTCATCAAGGAGTTGGGGCTCTTGGACAATGAAAACCAGTGATCAACACTTTTCAAGGTGATGGTTCATTATCATGATTGTGGCAGTGGTTTCACAGGTATAAATCTATGTCAAGTCATGAATCTTAACTATATCCAGTTTGTTGTATGCTGATTATACTCCCAGAAAGCTGTTTTTAAAAGTAACTAATCAGATGGTTGAATGGCAACATCTGCTTTCAGGCTGGTAGCATCACCGTCTCCAAAGGCAGCAAGGCACGAGTTACAGTATGTAGGTAAAGCTGCTGTCACCCACAGGTCCTAAGACACAGTGGCCCCAACAAGACAGAAGCTTCTTCCTCTGTCTCATGACAGCCCAGAGGAAGGCAAGCAGCCCAGGCTGGGTGGGGTCCACCAGGTTCCTTCCATCTTGTTCTATGCCCACGTGATGGGAGTTGACCATGGCTATCCATGGCCACATTCCAGCTTCTAAGAAGTTGGGGAAAAAAGAAATTGGAGGGTTAGTAACTTCCTTTTAGGGAAATGTTGCAGAAGTGGCATATAGCCCTTCCACTCAATTTCTATTAATGAAAACATGGTCACGGGGCCACACTTGAGCTGCAAGGGAAGCCGGGAGATGTAGTTTCTGGTTATTAAAATGGGGGAGGAGAGGACTTCCTTAGGGGTCCAGTGATTAAGAACCCACCATGCAGTGCAGATATGTTTCCCTGGTCGGGGAACTAAAATCCCACATGCCAGGGGAGAGCAGAGCCCACGTGCTGCAATGAAGACCCAGCACAGCCAAAAAGAAAAAAAGGAAGGGGGTTTCTGGGCTTCCTGGTAGCTCAGCTGGTAAAGAATTTGCAATGCAGGAAACCCCAGTTCGATTCCTGGGTTAGGAAGATCTGCTGGAGAAGGGATAAGCTACCCACTCCAGTATTCTGGCTTGGAGAATTCCATGGACTTTAGAGTCCATAGGGTTGCAAAGAGCTGGACGTGACTGAGCCACTTTCACTCTCTTTTGGGTTTCTATTGTTAAAAAGAAGAACAGTTAGCCATCTCTGCCCTAGTTTTGAGGACATAATGAGGAAAAAATGTGGGGAGAATACAAGTCTGAATAAATAATATTGCCACACAGAGCAGGTCCTCAAAACTCCAAATCCTGTCACTACAATGAGAGATGAGTCAGTTTCCTTGTGTTGCCATAACAAAGTATCTCAGACTGGGGTGGGGGAGGGGTTTAAATAATACAGATTTATTGTCTCACTGTTCAGGAGGTTGGAAGTCTGAGGTCTGGCTGTCTCAGGGTTGGCTTCTTTGAGAGCTGGGAGAGAAAATCTGTCCTAGACCCCCCTCCTAGCTCCCGGGAGCCTGAAGCATCCCTTGGCTTGTGGATAACGTTCTTATAGGTCTTGACCTCATCTTCCCTCTGTATGTGTCTCTATCTCTTCACATGTATTTTTTCCATAAGGACGCCAGTCATATTGAACTAGGGACTCACCGTACTCAACTGTGACCCTATCTTAACTAACTGCCAAGACCCTATTTCCAAAAAAAAAAAATCACATTGAGGTACTGGGTAAGGGGCACTCCAACGTACAAATTAGGGGGAGGCGCAATTCAACTCACCACAAGCAGGAAGAGAGCACTTGGGACACTCAAGTTCATGTCCCAGCCCTGCCATTGGCTAGCTGTGGACAGTCTCATGAGGCCTGGTCTCATTGACCTCAAAGATGAAATAGCCATGGCAAAGGCGTCAAGAAAACTGGGAAGGGCCTCAGTGAGACAGGGCTGGAACCTGGGACCCTTTTCTGCAGTGCTTCCGTCTGGACAAATGGACAAATTTGTCCTTGAGCAACAAAATACACAGAAACTATAAGGAAATGGAAAAAAAAATTGCGTGCACGCACAGTTGAGGTGAATTATGGACAATAAGACACAAAAAGACCAAAAGAACCCAACTGCCACTTCTTGAGAGCCAGGAGCAAAAACAGGGTCCTGTACATGCCCCCTGCACACAGCACAGCCAATGGGGTGGGCAAACCACCCCAGTTACCCCTCCGGCCTGACCCCTGGACCCACTCTTACCCTCACCCACTATGAGGAACCAGCTTGCCCCTCGCAAGGAGCAAGCAAAGAAACCTGTTACTTGTTCCCACTCCCCTCTCCTGCAGCAGGGACCCCAATAAAACCTTGCCTGAATTTCTCATCTGGCTTCCTGTCCATTTCTATTGATTAAGGAGGTCAAGGGGCTTTCCAGGTGGCACTGGTGCTAAAGAACCTGCCTGCCAATGCAGGAGACATAAGAGATGTGGGTTTGATCTCTGGGTTGGGACGATCCCCTGGAGGAGAGCATGGCAACCCACTCCAGTATTCTTGCCTGGAGAATCCCATGGACAGGAGAGTCTGGCTGGCTACAGTCAGGGCTATAGGATCACAAAGGGTAGGACACAACTGAAGCAACTTTGTACACATACACACACAAGTAGGCCAAGAACCCTGATCGCTAACACTGGTGATTCTCTGCCTCTCCCCCTCGTCTGGCTGAAAGGTCAGCTCCAGAGGAAGACATATCTCTGGCACGAGCCCAGCTTCTCTTCCTGGGGTGCCCTCTTTTTGAATTAAGCTTTGTGGAGGATTATCCACACTGCTCAAGTCAGAAGGGGCCTCTTAGAGAGAAATGCTACCATGGGCAAAATACCTTCAATCCCCTTAAAGGAAAAAAAAAATTCCTTTTGGTCTACAGATGGGTAATTGTGTTCACTGTTTCCAAATGTCCACATGCCAGCCTGGGCCAGCTTTCTACTGAGATCAAACAGACTCCCGGGCCTCCTTTCTACTGATGTGGATGTGCCTTTAGCCATGGTGTAAAAAGCTGATTCCTGCAAAGGGTGGGCTGGGCAGACTGCACTGTTCACACAGCAAAGAGACGAAGAGGCAAGCCTTTTCCAGAGTCAGACACCAGAAGCCACACCCCTGTGAGGAACTCTCAGGCTCCTAGATTCAACAGTCTAGGTTGCCCAACACGTAGAAACAAACCTGGAACATCCTTGAGCTCAGGTTGTGAAAGTGTTAGTCACTCATTCGTGTCCGACTCTTTGTGACCCCATGGACTGTAGCCCACCAGGCCCCTCTGTCCGTGGGGATTCTCCAGGTAAGAGTACTGGAGTGGGCTGCCATTTCCTTCTCCGGAAGGGTCTTTGGACGCAGGGATCAAAGCCAGGTCTCCCGCATTGCAAGCAGATTCTTTACTTCGTGAGCCACCAGGGAAGTCCAGGCTAAACTCAGGCTAGGGTATGCTAAAGTGATAACCAGACTGCCATTTATGAATGTATCAAATCCACTCGCTTTATGCCTTCAACTCACACAGGGCTCAATATCAGTTATATCTCAATTTAGAAAAACTTCTGGACCAGCTCATGAAAATAAAAAGGCGAGCAAGTTTTTCTGGTCTAGGTTTAAATTTTTGTGATCAAAGGCTAGGCTGAGTCTTACCATGAATTGGTAGTTGTTGGTGTTTTTAGAAATTCAGTTAGTGAGTTAGTGTGAATGAGAGGGGAGAAAGATGTGCCCTCAGGCACACACTTGGCTGGTGTGAGCGTTGATACAAACCTCCCTTTTCCCAGGACATCTTGAAAATGTGCCCACAAAGCCTGAGACAGGGCCTTTACCCTAAGGAAGAAATCAGACAAGTTTACGTCAAAGACGGTCCACACTGTTTAAAGAACGCAAACAACCTCAACGTTTAAAGAGAGCCTGCAGCTTGCCTCTTGGATGCCTGAGTCTCAGCTGCAGAGTCAGCCCATCTGGAAAGCCCTCTGGACATCCCTTAACCTCTCCTGTTCCCACCATAGCTCTCCGTGTGTGCATGCTCAGTCATGTCCAACTCTTGACCACCCCATGGACTGTAGCCTGGGGCCCCTCTGTCCATGGGATTCTCCGGATAAGAATACAGGACCTCTCCACAACTCCACTACAGCAAGGGCATGCATTATGAGCCTTCATTTGGCACGTTTCTCTTTTAATGACACCAGAGTTTGGCAAACCATGGTAAGCCACCCCACCGCCTGCTTTTGTGAATGAAATGTTAAGGCGCACAGCCACACCCACGGTTGATATATCCTCTATGGCAGGAGACCACAAGACCCCCGATGTTTATTCTCTGTCCCTTTACAGCAAAAAGCTTGCCAACTCCTGAATGATGCCAGGAGCCCTTTAAAGAAAGAAAACGTCTTATTCATTTCCACGACCTGTGAGGCCAGGCACACAGTAGGTGCTTCATAAATGTTGACCAGGTTGACTGATGAACCTGAACTGTCAAAGAGGCAGAGGTTCTCACACTTGTATGCGTGTCATCATCATCACCTTGGGCGTTTATTAAAATGCAGGTTCCCAGGCCAAATGCCCACAGGTCTGATTTGACAGCTTGATCCTTTACACAGTCCCAAGGTGACTCTGGCACTGACAGACCTCACATGGGCTCTGTCAAGAGATGCTCTTGGTGACACAGGGAATCAGGCAGGTTTCTAGCAATATAAGGGGACTAGATAACCCTCCTGTAATGGGCTAGGAAAAAAACACAGGAAACTCAATTTAAAGGCAGAGCTAAGCCCCTAAAAACAACTAAAGGCAGTTTCTAGGGCTTCAAGAAATGGGGAGTGACAGAGCAACAGGACCGGTGACCTGTGTCTGGCCTGGGTGAGGGAGATGCAGAGCTTGGATAACTTGGAGGCTGGGGCCTTAGGGGCTAACTGGGGCCAGAAGATGAGGCCCTAAGTCCAAGCACGATGGGAAGTTAGAACTGAGGACCCCACCAGGAAGTGGGGACCCTCAACCGACTACAACTTCAGAGAGGGATAGGTTAGAAAAATCCTTCCACCACCCCTGGGAGCTGACTGACAAGCTGATCTCCTGTCTCAACTGCATTGTCCTTTAAGACATTCCCGTGGCTTATTTGCATTCATCCGCAGTATCAGCAGTTACACTCCCCATGTAGTTGAAGAATTTTCCAGCAGAGGAATTAACCCAAGAGGGCAGGTTAGCTAGCATCATCAATCCATCCTTGTTGATTGCTTTAGAAGTTAAGTTAGTAGCCTAGTGGTGATGGGGGAGGGGGTGGTGGTGTGTGGTATCTGGTGTGCCTAGAAGCATACGCCAGATCTCCTTGAACATGTAACCCTCAAACTCAGCAGCAGAGTGTGTCCACCAAAAATGAGCTCACACTCCACAATCACAAAATGAGAGCAAGTCGGCAGACACAGCCAAACGCTAAAAATAGAATTATCATATCTTACTGTTTCTCACCACCTTCTCTGGGTGGAATTACTGCTTCTGCCCATGTTCTCTCTGCAGTTTATGATCAACCTTGATGATCAGTTGCTAAAACACAGTTGGATTACATCTCTCCTCTGCTCAAAAACCCTCCAGTGCTTCTCCATCTCATACAGAGTAAAAAGCTGTGGGGCTCAACATCCCCCAGCCCCTCACGGCCTTTGACAGCTCACCTTTAATAGTGCTACTCATCACCTCCCTCTGTGCCCAAGGGCATCCCAAACACATCCCAAACACAGCAAATCTGCTTACTTACTCTGCTTTCTGTCTTCTCTATGGCCTTGTAAGCATGAGATCTGGCTTTCGCCTTGCTCCTCGCTGTGTCCCTGGTGCCTGAAAGAGTGCCTGGCACGTACAAGATGTTCAATCTGAGTTGAATAAATGAATGAAAGAATGAGGACAACATAAAGCCACCGCCACATTGTCATGAAAAGAGTAACTTGCTTCTGTTAATGCTTTGGAAAAATCACTCTTCACATGAAAACCATGATGATGATCCCCACCTCCTGCCTCTTTGTATTGATTTCATGGCCACGACCACCGTGCAAGGTCAAGGAGAAGTGAACTATTTTTATGCCTACTTCATAGGTGAGGAATTGGAGGCTTGGAGAGCTTAATCTCTCATCTGACTTCATGCAACTGGAGGGATGGAATTGCACCCGCCCTTCAAGACACCGCACTTAGCCACCCACTTTCTTACCTGCCAATCTTCCCCTAGTTTCAAGTTTCAGTATGAAATACCTCATGAGAGATTTAGAGCTGAAAACCTAAAATCATGTGTTCCTTAAAGAACGTTTCCAGGGATGAAATGTCATTTAATGAGGTGTCTCATGGCAGGATTACTTGGGATATTTTATCCAGGAAGGGACTGAAGTGGGAAGTGGCTGCCTCTGTAGGGTCAATGTTAACAGAGTTGATTGAGGTGAAAAGCCCACCCAATGGGACACAGATGTCCTGGACTCAGCCCAACACCACCCACCGCCATCTGGCCCCGACCATTCTGGGTCTATTTCCTCATCGACAAGAAGCAGAAACTCAGACTGATGGAAGGCTACGTCCTCTCTGGCTTGAAAATTCTCTGCAGAGCCACTGATGGTTGAACTTGAGAGACCAAAGTACTGATTCTCTTTCTCTAGTAAATACTCTTGTGATCATTTCTCTGCCTGTGAAATGAACCCAAACACAGCTCTCAGGCACTCCAGGATCCCTGGTAACACCCAGAAGCCAAAGCCCATGTCAGAGGAGGCTGTACTAAACTGTCACCATCTAAATGACTTGCCCTTGACTGACCTAGCACAGAACATGGTGCTGAAAGCTGGAAGCCTAAGCAAGGCCTGGGTTCAAATCCTGACCCCACCTGCAGTGAGTCATTTAACCTCCAACTTCAGTTCTCTCCTCCATAAACCAGGGGTATTCCCAACTCAGTGGGGATACCGAGAGGACTCTGGGAGGTTAGCGCCATCAAGCACAGCATCCTTTAGGGAACTGTCTCTCCATTGACCAAGCATCTTCAGGAAAGGAGTAAAGACAGTGCTGAGCTCATGAAGGCTATGAAAGAAAGCTCTTTCTTGGCTCATCCCTCTGCTCTGCACCAGCTTCTGTCCTGGATGCCTGGGCAAAGTCCACTGGGACCACATTGCTTCTGTGCTTTGGGCACGAAATAGCTGGTTTTAACAGCACAGACTGCAGAGCCGTGAAAGGACAATTCGCAAATACCCATAGCCGAGGGCCCAAGGGGATACTGCCAGCCATGACACGTCAGAATAAACACGGATGGATTGTATTGGGATAAGAGCTTTGTGCTGACAATGTTTGCTAAGCTTTGCCCAGCTGCTAGGGGTGGGGGGCAGCCGTCGGGGAGGCCTGTGATGTCCCTGGCCGCTGTCCTGCTCTCTCTGGCACCCCCTGCCCTTTTGCTCCCCGCCCCCATATCATACCAGCCTTCTGTCTCTTCCCTAGCCCCAAATGGGCCTGGCACACGCTGCCCCACAGACGGAGTGTTCCCCATCCCCGTCCCCACCCCCAATCAGGGGCAAAGTCCCCTCAACCTGCAGATTGGTCTCTGTTTAAAACTAACCTCTGTGAGGAGCCCCTCCCCTGACCCTCCCCAGGGTAACTCCCCGTAAGAGCGGTCCCCGGCTTTGCTCTTACAGCCCCTGTAGAGTCTCCCTCATATAACGCATTAAATGGCAACTATTAAATGATTAGCATAACTTAGTGACGGTCATTACAACTAAACAGTGATTTTCTGGAAAGGAAGGGTGTCCTCCCTGTCTGTCCTGCCACTGCTTAACCGCCAGGCTTGGCATCTCGTAAGAATAAATGAATGAGTGAGAAAGATCGCACATGCTAAATCAATTCAGTCGTGTCCGATTCTTTGCAACTCCATGGACTGTAGCCCGCCAGGATCCTCTGTCCATGGAATTGTCCAGGAAAGAATACTGGAGTGGGTTGCCATGCCCTCCTCCAGAGGATCTTCCCCGCCTAGGGGATCGAACCCACGTCTCTTCCATCTCCTGCACTGGTACCCGGGTTCTCTGCCACTATACCACCTGGGAAGCCCCAGATGAGAAAGTGGGGAACCATTTTATGAGCTCCTACTGTGTGCCAGCATGTCTTCCCAGGCTGTAGGGATTATGGATGAGGAAACAGACAAGGAAAATTCCCAAGGTCTCTTGGGCCAAGAAGTAAGGAAGCAGGAACTGAATCCAGGCAGCAAGACCCCAAAGTCAGTGCCCTTGCATGACCTCTTGCTGCTCCATCCTCTGGGCTTCCAGCAGATCCTCCTCAACCCCCTCAAGTCTCTGAGGTCACCCCAAAGTGGGGGGTCCCCACACGATAGTTAGAAGATGGACACCCAGTTGGGTATAAAGTCGCTGGCACCTGGAGGCATTCATGGAATGAGCGTTCTCTTTCTCTGTTCCCTGTGGCCTGGAGTCCCACAGAGTGCCTCCCCATGTCTCAGCGATTGTGGGCCAGGTGTGAGTGTTATTCCAACTCCCTCCGATCCTGAGGGCAGCAGAGGAGGCTGAGAGGACCGAGCAGGGCCCGGCCCACTGAGCTGATGTGCAAGCTCTCACTCCAGCAGACAAGGCTTAGTGAGTGCAGAGAATTTGCTGCCGTTAACCACAGCTTCAGCGCCAACACAATGGCGTCCCAGGAAGCCGGCTGAAGGGAAAACAAGATTACACACATCCCGCCGGCTCCTGCGCGCATCAGGTTAATGAGGCTTGATGCCTGCTCTCTGTGGCCAAAGAAATTAATTGTGGCCCCAGTGCCCACTTCACACAGCAGAAGACGGGGCCTCCGCCTGCACCTTGTGTAACCAGCTCCCAACTCACTGGCCTTGAGTGTTTGGGACGGTGCCCCTCCTCCCTTCCATCCACGTGTCAGATTCTTACTTGAAGTCAGTCCTTTCCTTAACACTTACCTACAACCTCTCTGACCTTGACAGGTAATAAATAGTAGGCATAAGAATTTTGTTGTTGTTCCGTCGCTGTGTCTGACTCTGCGACCCCTTGAACAGCAGCACACGAGGCTTCCCTATTTTTCACTGTCTCCCGGAGTTTCTTAAACTCATGTCCATTGAGTCGATGACTCTATCCAACCATCTCATCCTCTGCTGCCCCCTTCTCCTCCTGCCTGCAATCTTTCCCAGCCAGCATCAGGGTCTTTTCCAGTGAGTTGGCTATTTGCATCAGGTGGCCAAAGTATTGGAGCTTTAGCATCAGTTCTTCCAAAGAATATTCAGGACTGATTTCCTTTAAAATTGACTGGTTGGATCTCCTTGCAGTCCAAGGGACTCTCAAGAGTTTTCTCCAGCACCACAGTTCAAAAGCATCAGCGCTCAGCCTTCTTTATAGTCCAACTCTCACATTTGTACATGACTACTAGAAAAACCACAGCTTTGACTATATGGACCTTTGTCGGCAAAGTGAGGTCTCCGCTTTCTAGTAAGAATAACCATGTCTAACCTTGGAGTGTCTACTCCATACCACCCACAAGCATTGCACCATAACACCGACAGCACTCTTAGGAGACAAGGACTATTATTGTCCCATTTCACAGACGAGGAAACAGAAGTGGAAGGAATGTAACTTTCTCAAGATGCAGAGTCAGGGTCCACACCTGGCATGGGACTCTCAGTGCCAGGCACAGGCGGGCAGAGGGTAGTTCTGTGCAAAGGTCTCGGGACAGATGTTACAGAGGGAGGCAATGGGTTAACTCTTCATCTCTGAGCCTCAGTCCTTCCAAACAGGAAGCCCTGCTTCACAGGATTGAATGAGAATTAGAAGTGGAAATTCATATGGACTGGGGATCCCAGCACGTGACACAAAATATTGCAGAAGAGTGGTTTGAACTCACAGCCCTTGTGATCTGACAGCTCGCAGAGGCAGGAAGGGCCACAAGGTCAAGATGCTTGGGGGCCTGATGATTCTGGGGTCTGACGGCCCTGGGATGGAAGTCTGGCTCCCTGACCAACTCTGGGGCCTTGAATCCTCAACAGTGGGCCCCCGGCTGCAGCTTCTTCATCTGTTTTCTGCTTCCCAGCCTAGAGTCTGGTACATAGGATGGATGAATGAATGGATGGAAGGAGAGATGGCTGGAAGGATGGATGGATGGGGGATGAGTAGATGCAGAGATTCATGGGTGGATACGTGAATGGATGATGGAGATGGAAGGATGAGTGGGTGGGTGGGTTGGTGATTGGACAGAATTTCAAAACTAAAAGGAACTGGTCAGCTCAATATAGATCTGCCTCTTCATGTGAACAAAGGCCTGAAGCAGGAAGTGACTTACTCAAAACCACACAATTAATTAGTCCCAGGGCTGAGGACCCCTAGACCTTTTAACCCTGCCTCTCCATTCCTTTAAGTTTCCTGATGTCATTTAGTACTTGGGCTGTGACTTGAAGCAGAAAACCTGGATCATACCATCCGGAGTCCCTGCCTGTGTGCCCTTGCCTCCCTGTGTGCCCTTGCCTCCTGTGTGCCCTTGCCTCCTGTGTGCCCTTGTCTCCTGTGTGCCCTTGCCTCCTGTGTGCCCTTGTCTCCTGTGTGCCCTTGCCTCCTGTGTGCCCAGTCACACTTAACTCGAGGGTATGTGCGCTGCCGCCTCCTTCTGCCTTCCCAAAGAACACCACCCCCACTAGTCTCCTCTAACTACTATATTCTCCCCTCTCCTTTGGGACAATATCCCCACCTAGGGGACCAGGGCCCACTCCCAGCTTTAATTCTGCTAAGGCCTAGGGGACCAGGGCCCACTCCCAGCTTTAATTCTGCTAAGGGCAACAGAAACCATCATGGCTATCAGTTACGGAGCCTTTACACGATGTCATATTTAAATCGACCTTTAGATAGATAAGAACAGTGATTATGAGGTTAAAAATAGTCACAGCTAACACTGACTGGAGTTCCTTCTGTCTCAGACATTGTGCTTAGCACTTTAATTTAGCTCAGTGAGGTAAGCATCATCCTTTCACAGGAAACTGAGGCACAGAGAAGTTAAGTGACTTGCCCAAGATCACACAGCATTAGAACTCAAGAAACTTGGATTTCAATCTGGGAGTGTCTGACCCCAGGTTTGTGCACCTGGCCCCCAATAGTTCTCAAATTACACAGACCAAACCAAACCAAACAAAACAAAACACAACCTCTCATCATGACCAGCTGCGACTTTATGGGGGATTTCACAGCATTTTCTACTCAGTTTCTCTTGTGTGCTCAATTACTGAGTCACATCCAACTCTTTGTGACCCCATGGACTGTAGCCCGCCAGGCTCCTCTGTCCATAGGATTCTCCAGGCAGGAATACTGGCGTGGGTTGCCATTTGCTTCTCCAGGGGATCTTCCCGACCCAGGGATCAAACCTGAGTCTCCTTCACTGGCAGGTAGAGTCCTTACCGCTGAGTCACCAGGAAAGCCCTCAGTTTCTCATGACTCCTCAGCAAGGTAGGAAGGTGGGCCAGATGAGTCCTGCCCACATCTAGACTCTAGAACTCTCTCATGTACAAAGACGCTGAAAGCCTTGGGGTCAGCGAGCTTGGCTGCTGTACTTAAATCTGTCACTAACTGGCTGTGCAGCTTAGGGAAAGTCACTTAACCTTCCTGAGCCTCCTGAATAACTCCTAAGGGTCATTCTGTCTTTTAGGTGTATTTTGGATGGGGAGAAAGAGCACCTTTCAGGGCCACGGATTTTCAGAACCACTCCAGGGGCTCAGAGGCCTCCTGAACGTGGAGGAAAGGTGATTCAAAAGAGCTGCCTGCAGAGAGGGGAAGGGGCAGCCAGGCCTGAAGCCCACTGGAAGATTCTTCATCTATAAAGTTTTTGTGGACGCTGAGGGGAACTTTATAAGCAGCTCCAGACAAGGGGTTGTCAGGCAGCCCAGCCACAGAAGAGGCAACGAGGCAAAGATGCAATTTCAGGGCAGCTCTTATTCAAACAGCAGAAAAAAATTGTCTAAACATTGGCTTGGCGGCCAAGGCCACAGGGGCCTCCTGCAGTCTTGTCATTCCACAAGCTGAGAAGAGTGAGCCACACAGCCCCGCAATACAGGGTACTCTGCCAGCCAGGACCCTTCAGAGGTGCTGACGTGTCCTTGTCTGCCGGCCCTGTCCACTCCAGCAGCCCCGAAGGGACTTCTTACCCTGAAAGGGCTGCTTCGGAAGAAGCAAAGGGAAGGATGAGTGAGAGCTGGGTGTAAGCGAGAGCTAGGAATCAGGGAAACTAGCCCCACCCCCAACCCTGCCAGGCCAAAGTCACGGCTGGGGCTGGCCAGGAAAATCAGTGAGTAGGCAGACTCCACCAGGCCCTGTGTCTGCCTAGGAGCAATGCTGGGGGAGCGGGGATGTGGGCGTGGGGGACGGGGAGAAGGACTCTTCTGGGAATCAGTTTGATTCTCACACTATCTCTGCAGGGCGGGTACTGTTATTCCCATCTTTGGTATGAGAACAGGGATGCTCAGAGGATAAGTTAGTTGCTCAGTTATATGGCCATCAAGCTGGAGAAAGGAAATGGCAACCCACTCCAGTATTCTTGCCTGGAGAATTCCATGGACAGAGGAGCCTGGTGAGCTACAGTCCATCGGGTCACAAAGAGCCGGACGCAACTGAGTGACTAACACACACACAGCTATCAAGCAGTATTTTCAAGTTTTCCATCCAGGACTCAAAGCCCAGGAACTCCTGCCTCAGTGTGTCCCATGGCTGCTGTTGGGCCCTCAGTGAACCCCAGAAGCAGGGCGTGTCCCCGCATTTCCCACCAGACAGATGGAGGAGGTTCCCACACATAGTTTGCACCAATGGGAAGATGTCCTGCCTTTAAGACAGCAGAGGCAGCCCCTGGTGCAAGGGCCATCAATGCACCCTCATAGCACCTCTCACACACCCTGGAGGCCACAGCAGACGTTCCCAAACAAGCCCCAGGGCTCCTCTGGCTACAGGGGTTCATCTGGCTTGACCAAGGGGGTGGCCAGAGCCCTAGAACGTGGACCCTCCAGGAGCCATCCTTAACAGTGCTGGACAAGAGTCGGAGGGTCAGTCCCCTGGGCTTTTCCTCCTCCATGGAGCAGCTCCGATGTGGGTTCTGCTCATTTTCTGGACCCTCTGGGGACCAAGCCCAAGAAGCCCACAGCAGGGGCCTCCCCACTCCACCCGTGTTGCTGCCTCTCCTTTCCTTCCCGCCTCACTTCCCTTCTCTGGACGCATCACCCACATCCAGCACTTGAATCACATCCTTGTCTCAGGCTCTGCTTTAGGCCAACCTGCGTGCAGGGCTTCCCCATAGCTCAGTCAGTCAAGAATCCTCCTGCAGTGCAGGAGGCCGCTGGCAATGCGGGAGACCCAGTTCGATTCCTGGACTGGGAAGATCCCCTGGAGAAAGAAATGGCAACCTACTCCAGTATTCTCGCCTGGGAAATCCCATGAACAGAGGAGGATGACCTAGCGACTAAACCACACCACACATGTAGACAACGACCCTGAAAGTCATAGGCGCAGCATCAAGGGGGCGCTCCAGGCCCCGCTTGCCCACATAGCCCTAATTCTGAATCCTCCTTTTCTCTTTTTTAATTGGAATATAGTAGCTTTACAATGTTCTGTCAGTGTCTCCTGTACAACACTGTGAATCAGCTATGTACACATATATGCTCTGCTTCTTGATATGTGTGGAGGATGTGCACGAGCCCCTCCTCTCGGCCTCCCCCACCGCGCCCCTCCAGGCTGTCACGGAGTGAGCTGAGCTCCCTGCGCTGCGCGGCAGCTTCTCGCCAGCTGTCTGTTGCACACGTACACCACAAATGCCAATGCCACTCTGCCAGAGTCGTTAACGGCGCCTCCCTGGATTCCCCCTCGTGTTTAGCTATCTGGATACTCACCTGGCGCTGTTTTTACTTCCATCCTTACCTTGCTGTGGGGACTGGACTTCAGGGTCATCCTCCAAGCTCCTTTTCTACTCAACTAGATACGCCCACTCCCGCCCATGAGGCCAGCCTCTTGGTGACAGAATATCCAGGCCTGCCTCCTTCTCCCCTTACTCTTGCTTTCATGAATTGTCTACAGTGTCTCAGCCCCATGCATGAGGTCGCACAAAGAAGGGGAAGTCGATGTTGACCCCCATGAGCCTGGTTTGGGCCAGCAGGTGGACGGTGATGTCAGTCAACCAAAGAAGACCTTAGGGTGAAAGAAGTTTGGGTAAAAGAATAAGCATCGAGTTAAAGTGCCAGAGGGACAACCCGTGGTGATATCCAGGGAATGGGTGGAGCTATGGAGCTCAGACTTAGCAGGTGAGGTGTTGCTGAGAGATTTCCATCACAAGGCAGATGGGCTCAGTCATCAGGTGGGTGAGATACCCAAAGGCCAGGGCCTGACTCAGGATTTTAGGGGCCAGGAGCTTATACAATTTGGGATGGGGGTGCTTATTAAACCCACACAATTATGAAACCAGGATTGCAAGCCCTCTCTCAAGACCCTTGGAAGGGATCCTTACTGAGTGCGGGACACTAAAGCTTAAGTTTGCTAACTTCACAGTAAACTGGCCTCAGAGTAGGGGCTAAGAGACAGGTACACTGTGGTGAATGCATTTTCTAATGTTCTCTCTCCGTCACTAGAGTGTGAGCATCCTGAGGTAGGTACACTGTGGTGAATGCATTTTCTAATGTTCTCTCTCCATCACTAGAGTGTGAGCATCCTGAGGTGCAGAGTTATGTCAGCTTCACCTGCGGTCCCAGTTCCCTGAACAGTGAGGGGCTGCATCAGCAGAGTTCGGTGCAAGAAACAGCAACATGCCTAGGTATTCTGGGCGGGGAGGTGTTCAGTGTGGAGGAGCAGGTGCTTACAGAATTGTTGGAAGAGCTGGGTGTGCAGAAGCCACACTTCCGCTGCCAGGGCTTTGGCTTCAGTGGTCACCACTGCTTCAACTTTGGCCTCAGAAAACAGATATATATCCCTGCTGGCATCCCAGCAGCCACCCACCCAGGAACTGATGAGCCAAGTAGGACCTCGAGCGTGACCACTGCAAAATCTTATGATAGCCGGAGACTGCCCATCCACTGCCACGGCAAGAACCCTGCTTTCCAAATCTTGCACAAGCTCATCTCACAAGCAGAATCTAAACTATATCCAGAACCTAACAAAGGGGAGGCTAGATAATGAGATTTTTATCCTTCTAGCCTCAGGGAAACAGCCTCAGGGAGGTCTTGGAGGGGGCACAAGTGACTGCCAAGTACCCATAAAAAGTATCAAGGACAATGGCACAGAGCGGGTGCTGTATTCATTGCTGTTCAGTAGCTCAGTCATGTTCAACTTTTTGGAACCCCATGGACTATATAGCACGCCAGGCTTCCCTGTCCGTCACCAGCTCCCAGAGCTTGCTCAAACTCATGTCCATTGAGTCAGTGATGACATCCAGCCATCTCGTCCTCTGTCATCCCCTTCTCCTCCTGCCTTCAATCTTTCCCAGCATCAGGGTCTTTTCCACTGAGTCGGCTCTTCATATCAGGTTGCCAAATTATTGAAGCTTCAGCCTCAGCATCAGTCCCTCCAATGAATATTCAGGATTGATTTCCTTTAGGATTGACTGGTCTTCAAATCTACAAGCAAATCACCCCAAAGCTTTGCATTCTGAAACAACACATTCACCATCTTATAGTTTCTGTGGGTCAGGCAGCCAAGCACATCTCAGCTGGGTGCTCTGCTTCACAGCCTCTGCCCTAGATGCCATTAAGGTGCCAGTCCAGGGGCGGTAGTCTCATCTGAAGGCTCTGCTGGGGAAGAAGCCGCTTGCTCTGTGTTTATTGGCAGCATTCATCTCCTCATGGCTATGGGTTGGGCCTCAGTTCCTCATTGGTTGTTGGCTGGAAGCCACGTGGCTTCTCCCACATGCCAGATGACTTCATCAAAAACAAAAGCCGAGAAGTCAAGAGAAAGAATCTGCTAGCAAGATGAAATCAGACTTTTAGAACCCAATGATGAAAGTGACTTCACATCATTTTTGCCATATTCTCCGGTTAGCAGTGAATCATCTGAGTCAGTCCACACTCGTGGAGAGCTGCTTATCCAGAGTGTGAATACCAGGAGATGGGGATCATTGAGGGCCATCCATTATGCTGACCAACCATCATGCTAACAAACACTTGGTGAACATCTGACTGATGTAAGGAAAAAGTGCGAGGGTGGGGGAGGGTTCCCTGGTCGCTCAGTGGTAAAGAGTCTGTCTGCCAGTGCAGGAGACACATGTTCAACCCCTCGTCCAGGGAGATTCCACATGCCTTGGGAGCAGCTAAACCTGTGCACCACAACTACTAAAGCCCACGAGTCCTAGAGCCCACGGTCCTCAACAAGAGAAGCCACAGCAATGAGAAGCCCATGCAACACAACTCGAGAGTAGCCCACGCTCACCAGAACTAGAGAAAGCCCACCAGCAGCAGTGAAGACCCAGCACAGTCATAAATAAAGAAATTAAGTTAAAAAAATTTTTTTAAAGGAAAGGTGAAGGGAGCCTGATATACCTAAGGAGGGCCATCTGGCTGCCCATACAGTTTCACCTGGTCTTGGGGTCCTGATGGAGTCACCTGGCTTAGAGTTCCCAAAGGTGATCAGCCTGGGTGAGGCCAGAGGACAAAGTGGGGACACCTCACTGAAATCCATTCATGTGACAGATGGATGAACACCAAGCATCCCTTATAATGAGAAAGGTGACGGCCAGGTGGACCAGCAGTTTGAATCAGCGGCTGCATGTCGTATTGTTGCAATTCAACTTAACTTTGCCTTCTCTTTTAAAACTTTTATTTCCTATGTCTATTTCTCCATTTTTTGGCCCCAACACCCACATAGTAGACTGTGGCAATTCATTCATTTGGACACACTCGAGTGCCAATTAGGTACCTCGTTAAGCGTAAAGGAACACAGAAGCAAGAAGGCCATGGCTCTTTCTTTCTAGGTTTTTGCGGATGCAAGGTGGGGACGTGAGCACTCTGATCACTAGGTGTGACGAGAAACAAGCATGGGGAGGGGGCCTTGAACTCTGACCCAGAGGGACAAGAAGGCTCCCCACGGAAGTGACTCCTAAGATGGGTCTCAGGCACAGTTTCCCAGCCTCCTCCTGGAACATTTTTTATAAATAGTACCCTGTTTGGGGGCACTTTATTTTAGTCTTTGTTTAGACTAAAAGAAAAGCAACTTAGAACTTACTTATCCTTAATGAAGTTTGATTAGCCCAGGACATCAGCCCAACTGGAAAAAAAAATCAGTTCTTTTGACTTTCAGAATGTTTGCTTCAGCATAAGGGAAGCCAACACTTTTTGCCTCAGTGTTTCCATCTGTAAATGGGGCTGATCATATTTTGCATATACTTACTTGATAAAATCACCAAGGGTGAATAAAAACAAGGTTCCCAGACAAAGACATTTTTTGAAAAGTGAGCCACCCTTCTCAGTAGCTTTGAGGATGTCAGGATGAAAGAAAAGGCATACATAAAATTTTATGATTCTCTGAGAACAGTAGGCTGATCAATTTGTGTGCTTAATTGGTGACTGACTAGAAGACGGAGATGGGAAAGCTGTGCAGAGCCAAGGAGGGAACCAGTGAAATTGATGAGAACCCAAGGGTGATTTACAAAGGCAAGAACAGGAATGGAAAAATCAATAACATCATACACAATGGAATATGCAGGTGTCGATGAAACTAGTGTTTACAAAGCAGCTTTAAGGACATGAGAATATGCTTGACCAAATATGAAAAGAAAATAGATGCAAAATTGTGTGCCTAGAGGCATGAAAATTATTCAAAGAAAATATATGTGCAGAGGAAAAGGAGTGGAAAGAACTTTGCTTAAATAAAACCACCCGGTAGTGGAACCTCAGCTTTTTCATTTTACATGTGAGTCTTCAGATTTGCCAGATTTTCTAGGGAGGGTGTGTTATGCTTTGAACTCAGAAAAGAGACATGTTTAAAGGTAAAGAAAGAAGACCAGGGAGAGGCAGAGGAGAAGGGAATGGACGACCACTGGAAAAGATATTGAAAAGGAGAAATCCAACGTTTCTGTTGGGTTATGGCAGTCCTAGGGAATGAACACACCCACCCTGCTCCAGGGTCATTTAAATTCACATCTCATTTAAATTCACGACACAATGGCAGGGCCCACTGAGATGCAGTGATTTACCAAGGTGTCTTAGCCAATGAAATGGTGGCTTTTAAGAGAGGCAACTGATAGAAATAAAGGAAACTGAAAAAAGTAAAATTTTAAAGAAATCAAGTGCTGTGTTCTGGTATTAGAGTCAATGACTGTGACATTGACCTGAATGGGTGCTCAAGTCAGTGGGACTTTTGCAGCCGTGGAGTCCGTGTGTGCGTGCTGTTGCTGAGGTGTGTCTGACTCTGTGACCCCATGGACTGTAGCCCACCAGGCTCCTCTGTCTGTGGGATTTCTCAGGCAAGAATACCAGAATAGGTCACCATTTCCTCCTCCAGGGGATCTTCCTGATCCAGGAATCGAACCCACATCTCCTGCACTGGCAGGTGAATTCTTTATCCCTCAGCCACCTGGGAAGCCCATGGAGTCAGGGTGCAGATCAGATTTCTCAGAACTATGACAGCAGCACAATCTCCCAGACTCGGTAACAGGGTAAAGAGCTGAAGACTCTGAAGTCCATGCCCCACTCACAGGGCCTCCACACCCTTCCGTTTCGGAGAATCCTGGATGCTTTCACACCCAGTCATTTCATGGAAACACAGACACACACTTAGACGTATATACATCACCACCTCCATCGCTACCCTGGATGCTTCCCACTCTCCCCGCAAGGCACAGGTGTCCACCCGGGCTCCGGCAGATCCTGGCTCTGCCACTTTGAGCAGATTCCTTCCCAGATTCCAGATGAGACCTGAAGGCTCTCCCCATGCTTCTGTTTGCTCTCTAAGCACTCTGCCAAAAGCCTGGGAAGAGGGTCCCTGAGGAGGTACTGTTCCTTCAGAAATGAAAAAACGAGGATGCAGAGAGTAGAGCCACTCTCCGGTGCAGCTCACCTGGCCTGGCAGCTTGAAGGAGAACCACACCACGGAGCCCAGCCTGAATGTGTGCCCTAGATGACACACACACACCATGAGAAATAATTTTGATCGCTAAATGACACCAAACTCTGTGGTTGGTTGTTACACGGCATCATCAGACCACAGTTGACTGATACAGGATATTCATGGACCTTAGAAGTGCTTGTACATCACTACACATGCTTCAAAACCCTATGAATTGTAGCCCGCCAGGCTCCTCTGTCCATGGCGATTCTCCAGGCAAGAATACTGGAGTAGGTTGCCGTGCCCTCCTCCAGGGGATCTTCTCAACCCAGGAGTCGAACCTGCATCTCTTACATCTACTGCTTTGGCAGATAGAGTCTCTACTACTCAGCCACCAGGGCTTTAAATTGGTAAAGAATTGTTCCTGGTATGGCTTGATGCAGTGGGTGGTGGGCAGGGGGGAACCCCTTGCCTTTCTGTTAAAACCATAGTAACAACAAAAACAGCAGCCTTAAGAAGCAGGAAGAAAATGAGCTAAAAACATAGCCTCTGAGTTGAAATACAAGTATTATCCCTCACTAGCTGAGTGACCTTGGGCGAGTTATTGAACCTCTGTGTTCCAATTGCTTACTCTGGATAATAATGTGTCTAAATTATAGGACTATGTAAAGACTGACTGAATTTTTACATGTACAGCCTTATGCAGTATCTGACACTCTGAGTATACATTGAGCACCTACTGCATACCAGGCTCTAGGCTGGGTGCCCTCACCCTGCTACTTGTTAGCCTCCCAATAAATCCATCAGCCCTATTTTGCCACTTAGAGAAGTTAATCTGTCCAATGCTTTTCCATCTACATATCTGCCCCATAGCCTGAAATCTGGAATGCTCTTCCTTCAGGACCCCTCTCCTATATTCCTCAGATCTCAGCTCAGTTGTCACAACCTCAGAGACATTCTCCTAACCTTCTCCACCCAGCCCATTTCCTTATCACACACTTTCCCAATACCAGGTACCTATCTCGTGGGGGTGTATCAGTCAGGATAAGCCAGACTCTGCTGCAGTAACAAATAAGCCCCTCATCTCAGTGGCTGATCAAAGGTTATTACTCTCTCATGCTGCAGGTCCACTGTGGGATGGTGGGAGGTGGGAGGTGGGGCTAATTCATCATGGTCTGGAACCAAGGCCAGTCAGAGGCTTCATCTTGGCACATGCTTGCATATCCACTGAAACAGCTGGAAGGAACAGGGCTTTTAAAGCTTCCAACTCATCACCGAGTCACATGACTCCTATGCTCACCTTTCATTGTCCAAAGCAAGTCATGGCCAGGCCTAACTTCAAAAGAATGGGAAAGTGCAACCCCTACCACACATATGATGAGGGATGGGGAGACCACCTCTCCAGAGAACATCACTAGTAACTGCCACAGTGGCAGTTACTCCAGGTGTGAATTGACATACATCTTCTTGACTGATTTATGTCAGCCTTTCCCCCTAAGACCATATGCTAGGAAGAGGGTCCCTGTCTGGTTTTGCTCATCCTTGCAACCCTGGTGCTTTGCACACTATAGGCAGTTAATAGATATACTGAGTACATTATTGTAGTGTTTCCAACATCACCCCATGATAACATCTGGATCCGAATCTACCTCCAGCTAACCTCTTGCTGTCTCTTTGGAGAGCAAAGAGATCGAACCAGTCAGTCTTAAGGGAAATCAACCTTGAATACTCATTGGAAGGACTGATGCTGAAGCTGAAGCTCCAGTATTTTGGTCATCTGATGTGAACAGCTGACGCATTGGAAAAGTCCATGATGCTGGGAAAGATTGAGGGCAGAAGGAGAAGAGGGCAGCAGAGGATGAGATGGCTGGATGGCATCACCAACGCAATGGACAGGAACTTGGGCAAACTTCAGGAGATGGTGAAGAACGGGGAGGCCTGGTGTGCTGCACACAGTCCATGGGGTAGCAAAGAGTTGCTGGACAACAACAACTAGCTAACATAAACATTTTTTCTCATATCACTGTACCAAGATCTGAATTCTATCAACTATAGCCTAAACTGATTATCTTCTTTTCAAGTAAGTGTATTTGTGTTTGTTTTATTAAGTCTGAAAGCATTCAGATAGGAATAATATGATTAATTCATGTCTCAGTGGGGAATTAATTCAATCAGATTTTTAAATTGAAAAACAGGGTTTGGTTCTCCCTCAGAAACTGAGTCTGGAGCATAGGAGATGGGATGGAGCAAGAGATGAAGAATGAAGAACAGGAAGAAGGAAGGGCTCTTTTCAGAACAGTTATTTCCTGGCAACATTTTGAGATGAATGACAATCTTTGGCCATTTCCTAGTTTTGCCTACTGTGGACTCTGGCTGTACAAAAGGAAGCAATTCCAGCTGGACAACCCTGATTCCTTCCTTAGAAGGCCCGAGCTCAAAGAAACTGTCATGGGACTGCAAAATTCCATTCAATTTGAGTATACAAGCAAGACAGGAATTGCACAAATCTAACTTTCCTTTTTCTTAATTGTGGTCAGAAGTCATTTGGCCTAGAGTAAGCAGGCCCTGGTTATGAAATGCTTTTACTTAAAGCTGCCCCACGCAACACCCTGTTATCCTCAGGGCCTTGTGCAATGGGATACAGAGGCGCCCTCTTGTGTAGCACCTGAGGACTGCAAGCGCAGCACCGCAATCACGGGACAAAGCTCTGTTTTGCAAAGGATAAGCGTTCCTAAGGCCCTTTCTTTTGTTGCCAACCACTAAAATCTCAGACTCCACGCAGAAAACCTAAAAGATGCACATGAGCATGGGATTCTTAGGAGTAAGGGAACAGAAAGCATGGGAAGAACCGAGCTGTCATCTGACAATCACGTGTTCACAGTGATGAAGCTGCTTGTCCATTTTCAGTGATCATGACTTTTCCTAACTGCCAGCTTGAGCTGCACAATGAACAAAGAGGAAGACTCTCCTGTTCTTAAGGAAAAGAGAAGACATACTTGGGTAAATTAGGGGTTTGTGACTAACAAATGTATGTATACACTACTATATATATGAAAATAGATAACCAGCAATGATCTGCTATATAACACGGGTCAATATACTCAATATTTTGTAATAACCTATAATGGAAAAGAATCTGAAAAAAACAGGTACCTATGTATATAGAGAGGAATCATTCTGCTCTACACTGGAAATTAACACGTTGTTAATTAATCATACTTCAATTTTCAAAATATTTTCCAAAAAAGTTTTTTTATTAAAGACATCCTTGGAACATGACCAGAGTTAGGGGCAGGGGTAGGGTTGGGAGTGATAATTCCACACAGACATTTTTGCTTTGAGAATCTAAAGAATTCAGCAGAGAGACTTTTTTCTGAGATGAACAGGCATGTTTTAAACTGGTCTGTGATTTCATCTCCTTTTGGTTTTCAAAAGCTTGACTAGGAGCACACTCAGGTAGAGTATTTACATTTTAGCCTGAGAATTTCCTGTCCCAGAAAAGACATTTCTGCAGACTTGACTACTGGTGACTCAGAAGCACAAACGTCAATGCAAGAGGTTTCTAACCTCAAAGGTGAGGCATCCCCAGGCACTTTTATTGGTTTCATCATTGAGGTCGATTTAAATCTAAATTTTCCCCCAGAAAACACCCACATCCAGCTCCTGCTTGCATCCCAGCAGATAGGGGCCTCTCTCAGGCCCACACGGAATAAGACACCCAGCTCAAATGCCAAGGAAATTCTTATCAAGTCACAGCTTCTTTCTGTGGGGAGGGAGGCAGGATAGTTGGAATGACTTGAGGCAGATATGATCATAATCATAAAGAACCCATAATTACCAGTAACATTTACTAAAGAATTTAAGTATAGGAAAAGAAAGAGAAGAAAGAGAGAATGAAAACAACAATTAAAGAGTAGGACAGTTCATGCTGTCAGAATCTTACGTAATGGGTTTCCAGAGCTTTCTGGAAAGTTCTGGAAAAGTCCTGTCACCCCCTTTGGGATCAGGAAAAATGTGGGCTCTTGGAAGACAAACACTGTCCCAGCTGAATTCCCTTCCTCTTTTTCTCCAAATGTTACTTGAAAAGAGAAACTTCAAAAAATCATGTTTTCATTTTGGGGCTCAGAGGGCATGAAAGACTGAAACAGCCTCGGAAATCCCAATGACAAGAGAGGCTCTAGGAAAGGGAGTGGCAAAGATGCGAAAGATGTGTGTAAAATAAGCGCGCACCGTGGCCAGCCACCCTGATGCTCAGATGCTCAGCTTCTAGGAAGAGAAGGTGGTGGTGTGAACCCCCGTGGCAGTGGGGGGCTGAAGGTTTCAGCACGAACAAACACGGGTAGTGTTTCCAAGCTGAATCTTTGCCCACAAAATGGTGTTTTTGGCTTGGTCCTCAGCTAAATCTTATGAAAAGGCCTCTCTCTAAAGTGCCCTTTGGATGGAGACCAAAAATTTGCCCTCAATATAAACTACTGGAGAAGTGGCAGAGGCACTATGAAATGTGGTGGAGAGACACCCCCAGTGCGCGAGTCCCCGGCCCCTGCTCAGAACAACCACCTGAGGGAAACCGGGGCCCCCGGAGATGGACCACAGGCCCCACCAGTCTCTGACACTGTCTGCTTTTCAGTGCGGGCACCATGTCTATCATGGTAAACCTTTCCTTTTTGTTTTTAGCTTCCCTGGTGGCTCGGTGGTGAAGAATCTGCCTGCCAATGCAGGAAGCACGAGTTGGATCTCTGGGTCCAGAAGATCCCTGGAGAAGCGATGGCAACTCGCTCCAAGAATAAGCCTTGCCTGGGAAATCCCATGGACAGAGGAGCCTGGCTGGCTGCAGTCCAGACACAGCTTAGCAACTATACAGCAACAGACCTAATTCAAAAATGTTCTTTTCTTTCTTCACTTCTTATTTCATTTGTTGGAGAAAACTTATCTTCCTCTGTCTATTTTTGAGTGATTTCTAGGAACTGATAGACCTGTAAGTATTATGATTGTTTTCTATTGTTTTCATAGAAATGTCGTACAATATACCTGCCCTTTCCATTTACATTAAAACACAAACACAAGCCCCCAAACTGCAGGGCAAAGTGGGAACACAGCATAGTGTAAAATTAGCTTCAAATTACTGCAAATATCTCCTAACTCTTTTAGCTTCAGGCCTGAGATGCTATCTTCAAGGGGAGATGTTTCAGAGCTCAGGGACCCCCTCCTCTGCAAAATGCACCCCCTAAAAGCCACCCCCAGGTCACAGGCAGCCACCTCACCAACCACCTGCTTGGTAGGAGTGAAAGCAGAGGCTGCACGTTGGTGGCACTGAGACTCTGCGCTGGCCATTGAATGTGCTTTCATAACGTGATGGAGACTGGGCTGTGGGTAGAGCGGGGGAGCTTGATCTCCACTGAAAAGATGCTGTGAAGACATTTCAGTGAGTCTGGGGGGCTGGGGAAGGGAGGCAGGGCAGTGACGTAGAACCAATAGCAGTAAACTCAGATAACCCTGGTAGAATTAAAGGCAGAGAAAGATGCTGAGATATCCTCATCTTATTATTCTTTGGTATTGTAAACAAATATGGGTGTAGCTCCCAGAAAGTCAGAACTGCAAATAATAGGGTGGGTGGATGGATGGATGGATACAGGAGTAGATGGACAGGTAGAGAGGTGAGTAGAAGTGAACGGGTGGAAGAGTGGATGTGTAGGTTGGCAAGTGAGGTAGACGGAGGAGGCTGGTGGCTATGGGGATGAATGGGTAGGTGGGTAAATAGAGTAAGCCTTTTCCCATTTTTACATGTGATTTCATTACAGCATCCCCTCTTCAACATTCACAGGTCTTTTATTTTTAAAATTGTCATCAATCTGAATACAGTAAATTAGCCACACTACATCCACTGCTAGTGGACATATACATTAGTACAACTTTTCCAAATGATAAAACTTATCAAGAATATTTAAAAGATTGGTAATAACAATATTTACAGCTGCAATTGCCACAGTGCCCAACAGGTGGAAACAGCTCAAATGACCAGTGGCTGAGCAAAATGCAGTCTATATATATGATAAAATAATCAGCCTTAAAAGGGAAGGAAACTCTTTCTAAATAATTTTTAATAGTTCAACTAAAAACTTAAGAATGTTAATCAGACTTGCTGTTGATCTAATGCTGACCACTGGTGCTCTCCACGTGAACACAACGTAGCTGACAGAGAACTGTTTTCCCGGTAGTGGCCCTGGATTGATGGTGCTTTACCCACATGCCCTTTTACTTCTCCATGGTGCCCAAGGACATTGCTTTTGGTTTCTGTTTTGTTTTGTTGTTCTGGCTTTATTGAAATATACTTCACAGATAAAACTGTACATATTTAAAGTGATGATTCAATATGATACATTTCAGTGTAATTAACAAGTGCACCACTTCACGTGGTGGTCTGTGTGTGTGTGTGTGTGCGTGGTGAAAACTCTCAAGATTTACTTTCTTAGCGATTTCAAGTACACCATACATATTGTTAACTATCATCACCAAGTTCTACATTAGATCCTGTGAACTTATCTTAAAACTGAAAGTCTTTACCCTTTGACCAATACCTCCCCATTTCTCACACATACACACACCCCAACCCCAGCCCCTGGCAACCACCATTCGCCTCTCTGTTCCTATGAGTTTAACTTTTTTTTTTTTTTTGACAGATTTCATATATAAGTGGTCCCATACGGTATTTGTCTTTCTATGTCTGGCTTAATTCATTTAGTATAATGCTCTCCAGATTCATCCATGTTGCTGCAAATGGCAGATTTCCTTCTTTTATGGCTGAATATTATTCCATTTTGTTTGTGTGTGTGTGTGTGTGTGTGTGTGTGTATAAATCATGCTTTCTTCATCCATTCACCCACTGGTGGACAATTTGGTTGTTTCCACGCCTTGGCTACTGTGAATGATGCTGCAATGAACATGGGAGTACAGAGATTTCATCATCACTGATTTTGCTTCAAATATAGATCTAGAAGTTGGGTTGCTGAGTCATACAGTAGTCCTATTTTTAATTTTTTGAGAAACCTCCATATGGCTTTCCATATGCCTTTACCAATTACATTCCCACCAACAGTGTACAAAGGTTCTCTTTTCTCCACATAAAAAGAAGGACATTCTGATACATGCTACCACATGGATGGGCACCCTCTTTTCCTTCTGCCTTCAATCTTTCCCAGCATCAGGGTCTTTTCCAATGAGTCAGCTCTGCATCAGGTGGCCAAAGTACTGGAGATTCAGCTTCAGCATCAGTCCTTCAATGAATATTCAGGGTTGATTTCCCTCAGGATTGACTAGTTTGACCTCTCTGATGTCCAAGGGACTCTCAAGAGTCTTCTCCAGTGCCACAGTTTGAAAACATCAATTCTTCGGCGCTCTCCTTTCTTAAGGTCCAGCTCTCACATTCATACATGACTACTGGAAAGACCATAGCCTTGACTCTACAGACCTTTGTTGGCAAAATGATGTTTTTGCTTTTAAAACACTGTCTAGGCTTGTCATAGCTTTCCTTCCAAGAAGCAAGCGTCTTCTAATTTCATGGCTGCATTGTTGGAGTCATGCATTCAAATGATAAAGACCAGGCTACTTGAAACATTGCCCACAGGCCTAATCCAACACCAGCACATGGGAGTTAGTTAGTGAAGCTGCTCAGTCATGTCCGACTCTTTGCGACCCCATGGACTGTAGCCTACCAGGCTCCCTCCCTCCATGGGATTCTCCAGGCAAGAGTACTGGAGTGGGTTGCCATTTCCTTCTCCAAGCACATGGCAGGCATACAGCAAACCTCTACAGTAGAAATGAGTGCATTGAAAGGTAAATGGGTGAATGCATCAGTGAATCAATGAAGGACCACATTCACTTAGCGGGTGGAGAGACAAGGATTCTAGAAAGGAAACGTCCCAGGAAAGAGGAGCTTGCCGATATAAAGTCCCACTGTATGCCTGGCATTCCTTGTCCATCCAAGACCAGTCCTCACCCCTGAGCCCTCAGAGTCAAGGCGAAAGTTCACTGTCCTGCCCACTGTCCTGCATGGGCCCATAGGGAGCCAGACTATGTCCCGGGCTGTCTGCTCTTTTCGCCCCTCTCCTCCAGGTATCCCTGTGAAACCCCTGAATTGCCCAGTTCTTGAAAACACCATTGTCTTTGCCCCAAGTAACTAACTGAACTCTGGAGAATTTCTGCAGGAATCCAGAGGGGTCTGTGGCAATGGTGGCTAACCCTGTGGGTCGGCCCTTTGCGCATCTTTATCTAACAAGGCAGAGGTTCCTGCTAATTGGGTTTGTTCGTGGGTGTTCTACAAGGTCCTACAAATTGCTGTCAATAAATCCGGGACCTGGAGCAATCCTGGAGGCTGACTAGGTTTAAATCTCATCTCAGTTGGGAGTTGATAAGAGCGGCCTCAGGTCCCTTGGAGGGGCCTGGAAGGTACCTGGGAGGGTGCCCACCCCACCTATCAGCAGCCCAGCCCCTCCCCAGCTCAGTTGACAGCAGCTATTTATGCTCTGGGACCTGGAGACGCTGTTCTTCAAATGACTTAACGGCTGCTTGGAGGGGGTCATAAATTAAGCCTGGAATTCCCAGGATAAACATCTCCAGGACTCATCTTGTGGCTGTTCTCACAGCGCTGCTTTAGGAGTAATCACAAGGCACATTTTTTCTGGAGCCATGGTGTTGGGAGAAGCCCACACAGCCCCTCCTCAAAACACACCAGAGAGAAAGGCTCCCTCCCCAGACGGATAGAAACTTCTGCTCTGGGAGGGCAACGGCACTAAGGAGGCCAGTTTAGGAAGCCTCCACGCGCGGACTACCGCCCGGTCCAACTCCCGGAGAAGGCTGTTCCCCTGCCAGCTTCTGCTTCAGGCCTTAGCGCTAGCCACGACCGATGCAGTGCAAATAACATGGTTTGGGAAGCTGGAGCAAGCTTGGAAGCCAGCTGGGGGAGCAGAGCAGCTTCCTCACGTCGTTGAGCCTTGGGGGTCTTCATTCATAAGATGGGAAATCACGGATGGACCTACAGAGTGTCATACTGAGAGAAGTGAGTCAGAAGAGGAGCAATCACATGATAGCCGTTATACGTGGAATCTTTAAAAAAAAAAAAAGATACAAAGGAACTTACAAAACCCAAAGAGACTCACAGACTTAGAAAACGAGCTTATGGTTGCCTGGGGGAAAGATGGGGGAAGGGATAGTTAGGGAGTTTGGGATGGTCATGTACACACTGTTATATTTTAAACGGATAACCCAAAAGGTCCTATTGTATACACATGGAACTCTAATCAGTGTTGTATAGGCAGCCTGGATGGGAGGGGAGCTTGGAGGAGAATGGATACTGCATCTATGGCTGAGTCCCTTTGCTGTTCACCTGAAATTATCACAACATTGTTCATCAGCTGTACCCCAATACAAAATTAAAAGTTTAAAATAAAAAAAAAACTAAAAAATAAGATGGGAAATCAACCCACTCATGTATGGAGTTTGTATTAGACCACTGGGGCTGCCATCACAAAATACCAGACTGGGCCACACAAAGTGCAGAAAGTTACGGTCTCATAGTTCCGGAGGCTAGAAGTCCAAGGTCAGTGTGTCAGAAGGGTCTCTTCTGAGGCCTCTCTTCTTGGCTTGCAGGAAGCTTCTGCTCCCTGTGACCTCACATGGTTGCCCCACCGTATTCATCTGTGTGCAACTTGTCTCTTTGTCTAAGGACGCCAGTCCTAGTGGATTGGGGCCACCTCAATGACCTCGTTCTATCTTAATTAGCTCTTTAAAGACTCTCAAAACGCAGTCACGTTCTGAGGTTCTGGGAGTTAGAGTTTCAACATATGGATTTGGGGGACGCTGTTCAGCCCATCACATTGCTGACTTGGGTGGACTCGTCTCCAGGGCCTTAGGTCCTCCTTCCTGAGAGGATGCACCCACCAGATGCTCTAAAGGCACATTTCCCAGGAACAGGAAAGAGGACTCAGATTTGCTGCACCCCCACTATGTGTTGGGCTTCCTGGGTGGCACTAGTGGTAAAGAACCCACCTGCCAAAGCAGAAGGCATAACAGACGCAGGTTCGATCCCTGGGTCAGGAAGATCCCCTGGAGAGGGCATGGCAACCCACTCCAGTATTCTTGCCTGGAGAATCCCATGGACAGAGGAGCCTGGCAGGCTACAGTCCATGGGGTCGCAGAGTCAGACACAACTGAAGTGACTTACACTCATGCCCTGTGTGTCAGATGCCTCATGTACGTAATATTCTTTGAGTGGAACCCAGTGTGTTAAGGGATTGTGTGTCTGTGTGTGTGCGTGCGCGTGTGTGTTTTGTTTCCTACTGGGAGTGAGGAATAGAAATTCCACCGTGGGATAGGGGCTTACATGAGTTCTAAGGCCCCAAGAGTTCTAGAAAAATGAGTTTTGTTTACATTTATTCACTCATCCAATAAATTTAAACTGAGTTCTTATATGGCCAGGTGTTTTAGGCAAACAGCATATAAATACCTCTGTCCCACTGGAGACTGCACTCTAGTGGAGGGAACCAGATCATTAGTAGACATAATGAGTCATGAAACATGTTAGGGGAGCAGGTGCCTAGGGTAAACAGAGGGGCAGTGCCTCCCAAGGGGGCTGGGGGGCTACACTGTCAATACAGGGTAGTTCTGACCAAAGCTGAGCAAGGATGTGAACGCAGCATATTCCTGGCACAGGAAAGAGCCAGTGCAAAGGCCCTGTGGCTGGTATGACAGAAACGAATGACAAGGAGGCTGGGGGCTGGCCAGAGTCAGCAGAGGGGAGCTGACAGAGGAGGAAGGGGGCAGGTGGTAATCACGCCCACATCCGGCATGACTTGGAAGGCCTTTGCCTTCTCCATCAGGGAAATGGAAGTTATTGGAGGGTGAGAATTAATGAGGGGAGGCACCAGGGTAGGCAAATTCGGAAAAACAAATGGGGTGAAAAACCGTGTCAAGAGATGTCCGTGACCCAGACCACGTGCTGGCCGACCACTGAGAGGGGACTGCAGTCAATGCCAGGCCTCTGACCCGCTCCTGCGGGAACCAGAGGCCAACTTCACAGCTGGAAGGCCGGCTTTTCAGAGCTCGCCCAACAGCACATACTATCGGCCCTTAGGGATGGTGGTATTGGTGTGGATTAACACAGAGAGACCTGATAAATAGTTGACTGAAGAAAAGAAAGGCCACAAAACCACAGGTGGGAAGCAGCATAATGAATGGTTCACGTTGGGGTTCTGGGAGCAGGCTGTGGGCTTTGGATCCCAAGGCTGCTGCTGGTTGCGTAACCTCAGGCAGACTTCACGCTGTGATGCGTCATGCGTATGATCTCATGGCACCTTTAGAAAGGTGGCCGAATGGACAATCCTGTGCATAGAACAAAAGGTAAGAAAGATGCTTACCAAGCCACCGAGGCCATCATCTGGGTTGGAGGATAACAAGAAATATTGTTGCCCACAGACCTCCTCTCTGCTTATGGATTCCAAAGCCTTGGGAACCCAGACATATCCCACTCCCCATCCTCTCCCACTCTACCCCCTCCCACACCCACACAGCCACAGCGGATCCTCTGCAGATAAGCCAACTGCATTCTCTCGATGCTTCCAGGGAGGAGTGGGCAGTAAACCGCTAATTTATGGGAAGTTTTCCAGCTACAAGGTCCCTAAGATCCCCAGCAGGGATGACCCGAGACAGTGGAATAAAATGGGTGATTAGATATCCAGGCCCTGACATGAAGCAGCCCAGTGCATCAGGCAGGAGGTGGCCTCTATCAAGGGCCCCATGAGCATCAGATAAGGACTGGGCCAGAGGGAAGACAGGCCCCCTGACAGCGTTGCTGCTCGCTAATCACACCCAGAGCAGGAGCCAGCTAACAGCACCCTCAGCCCCCTCTGTGTGACCCCATGGACTTTAGCCATCCAGGCTCCTCTGTCCATGGGATTCTCTTGGCAAGGATATTGGAGTGGGTTGTCATTCCCTCCTCTGGGGGATCTTTCTGACCCAGGGATCAAATCCAGGTCTCCTGTATTGTAGGCAGATTGTTTATCATCTGAGCCACCAGGGAAGCCCAGATAAGTCTATGTAAATCACTCATACACTAGCTAATTTTTTAAAATTGGGAAATTGAAAGCAAAACTCTAAATTTCTATTTTCTCTTTAAAAGTCGAAAGTCATGGCCTCCCTGGGGTCATTCCTACCTGGCTGAAGCTGGCAGTCACTGTCCACTTGGGACAGGCCATCAGCTTCACCCAGCCTCATTCCCCAACCCTTGTTTTACGGCCCCCACGGCATTGGTGTCTCAGCTCCTGAATATGAGACAATTAACCTCGGACACAGCCTTGAGACAGAGATTTTATTAAACACATAGGTCCATGGCTGTTCAACTAGAAAGACATGGGATGAAACACCACCATTTCCTGCTGATCCAAGGGAGTTGTTACCTTCATGATAATAATTTCTCTTACTGGGGCTATTAATGACCACTTGTTATATCCCCACCTTTGTTGCCTGTTATTTAATCTTCAAAACAACCCAGTGAGAGTTGAACATTAGCCCCCTTTACAGATGAGAAAACTGAGGCCCAGACCCAGTAAGTGATATGCCCAGCTGTAAAGTGGGAAGACAGTCATTCTAAGGTCACTTCTGCTTGACTTTTCCATGTTCTCATTGGTAAAGAAGAGGTGCCTTTGATCTAAGGAAGCTATCTGGGGTAGGAGAAAGAGACCAGAAGCAGGAGTCAGGGACCCTCCTTTCAGGGAGGCCCCAGCTTGGAATTAACACAGGTTAATTCCAAGGTACTCTAAGGTACTCACTGCCCTGAACCCCATCTCCCCACCGCCCCCATGAGTGGCCACTACAATGGGACCATGGGCTTCCCCTCACACGTCCATCAGAAGGATCAGATACAATCAGATATTTCCAAAGGTAATACCTTTCCAAAGGCAAAAGGTTATTAAGGAAGGAGATGTAATTCTGCAGCCCCCAAAGAGATGCAGTTTCGATCCTTGAGTTGGGAAGATCCCCTGGAGGAGGGCATGGCAACCCACTCCAGTATTGGAGAATCCCATGGACAGAGGAGCCTGGTGGGCTACAATCCTTAGGGTCACAAAGAGTCAGACAAGACTCAAGCAACTGAGCACACGACACAAACAAGCAAACCAAAGTCAAAAGGAAAAGTGAACTTTTAATGTTAGTTTTCAATACAAAAAAAATGCAAGAATGTTCATACTCTGCTTTGGGACTTGTCTCCACTTCACAAACAAGGCTCCTACCTTCCTCGGGATGTCACCAACTAGCCTCTGTAGATGCAAATATATACAAATTATACCTAAAGGGGTGGGTGAGGGGCAGAACAGCAGAGCCCAGGTGCACGTCTCTCTGATGCTCAGCTTTCTCATCCGTAAAATGGAGCTAGGGGCTTGTGCCGTGCCTGCTGGGAGAAGATGCCTTCTGATTCTGAGGCCCATCCTGAGCCAAGTAGTATGTTGGCTGCTCAGTCGTGCCCAACTCTTTGCAACCCCAGGGACTGTAGCCCACCAGGCTCCTCTGTCCATGGAATTTCCCAGGCAAGAATACTGGAGTGGATTGCCATTACCTTTTCCAGCTGATCTCCCTGACCTAGGGGATCAAACCCAAGTCTCCCACATTGCAGGCAGACTCTTTACCATCTGAGCTACCAGAAAAGCTCAGCTAAGCTACAGGAGGTTCAGTCTCATCTGAGCTACCAGGGATTCTAAGCCAAGATGCTGGGCTTTTCCTGAGGATTCAAAGAGCCACAAGGAGGGTTCGCTGGATGCCCAGGTACACGACACAGCACCCACTCCTGATGGATGAGCAGGATTCCCATGGGGAATAGAGAATGCCTTCCATCTCACTGTAAGAGGGATGGTCACTCTGCGGTCTAGAAGACACCTGTCCCACGCTCACCCAAACCAGAGTCATTTCTACTCCTGCTGCCCTCTAAGGTACCCGAAACCTGCCCCTATAGACTCGCCCTGGATAACCTGGAGACCACTAACATTGATGGAGCGCTTACCAGACGGAAACTCCATTTTACAAATCAGGACCTGGAGGCACAGGAAGCTTAAGCGATGTGCCTGAGTTCACAAGGCTGCTCAGAGACGGCCAGGATGTGAACCCAGACCCACTGGGTCCAGCACCTACCCTTGGGCTCTAGTATAGGGCTCCCTTCTGCCTCATCCCTTGGGGACTCCTTAAGCTCAAGGCCAAGCCCGTGTCCTCTCAGAAGCCTGCCCCAGCCACCTTCTAACCATGGCAAAGGTTAGCCCAGGTGCCTCAATGCCCATAAACCTGGCTTTTAATCCCTGATGGCGGCCCACTGTCAGCAAGCATGCAAGGTGGCCTTTGTTACTGCCGCTGAACGATGGGGGCCTGAAGCTCGGACATACAAGTAGCTTGACAAGGCTGTACTGCCAATCAGTGCTAAGGCAGGATCTGAACTCAGGAACACCTGGTCCCAGAGCACCTGGATTTCCACTCTTACCCCTATCAGACCGTCAAATGCAGCAGCCGTCACTTATCACAGTGACATCCAATGATCAGGAAAATTCTCAGATCAGAGGCACTTGAGCAGAGACTCAAAGGAAGGAAGAGGTCAGGGAAATGGAGAATAGCTGGCAGAGAACAGCAGTCTCGAAGGCTGAGCGGAAAAAATATTTAAACAAGGAGCAAATGGGGACTTCCCTGGTGGCCCAGTGGTTACGATTCCAGGCTTCCAACGCAGGGGTCATGGGTTCTATCCCTGGTTGGGAAACTGATCCTGCATGCTGCGTGGCAAAAAAATCAGTAAAAGGTAAAGATAGAACAAATGCTGGCTGTTGAAGGATGGAGAAGAGGCCAGAGGCAATTCCTACTGGTGGCCACAGGCACGGCGGAAAGAGAAGGCCACCACAGTGAGGGCTGGAAAGTGCTGGACTCTGACAAAGTGAGGGGGCTGCTTCGCCCTGGGGCCTTCGGGGGCTCTGAGGGGTGGGTGCACCTTCTGAAGGGGCTTCCCTGGTGGCTCAGCAGTAAAGATTCCACCTGCAATGCAGGAGTCACAGGAATGTGGGTTCAACCCCTGGGTTGGGAACATCCCCTGGAGGAGGGTGTGGGAATCCACTCCAGTATCCTTGCCTAGAGAATCCCATGGACAGAGGAGCCTGGAGAGTTGCGGTCCATAGGGTGGCAAAGGGACGTGACTGAAGCAGTTTAGCACACACACCTTCTGAAGGCCCAGGTGTGAGACAGCATGCACGGGGCTCCCAAGTGTATCTGACCTCCAAAAGCATCTCCAGGATAAACATTCCTCAGATAAAGAGTTGGAAGTATAGAAAGCAATTTTCTCCAGGGGCTGTTTTCTGGGCTAGAACAGAAGATGCACTCTCAAGCCCTCAAAATGTGACCCTGGGAGAAAAGACCCAATCCACAGGTAAATGCACCCCCTGCTTTCTGAGCTGCCACCCTGGGAGGCAAAGAGATGAAAAAATTTTAAAAAAACAAAAAAAAAAAGCCTGTGGGAACGAGAGCAAGGGCCTCAACCTCCCCAAGCCTCAACTTGATAGCACTGCCTGTGCTGGACTTTAGGAGAATTAAATGACTCAACTTGTGAGGAAATGATCAGATCAACTGTGAAGCACTGTGTAATTATGAGTCATCATCACATCTCTTAATGCTTTAAGATGTTAACTTTCCCCCAGTACATCTGTGTGCTTCCCAGTGGTAAAGAACCTACCTGCCAATGCAGGAGACATAGGAGGGTTCGATCCCTGGGAAGGTCCCCTGGAGGAAAACATGGCAATCCACTCCAGTATTCTTGCCTGGAGAATCCCATGGACAGAGGAACCTAGCTGGCTACAGTCCATGCGATCGCAAAGAATTAGACATGACTAAATGACTAAGCACACACAATACATTTGTATGTCAATGGGGACCTTCTTGAAATGTAAAGCCTGAGTCAAAAGGGTTGGCAGTAAAGATAGAAATATCGATCCACCCTCCCCAAGGGCAATAATAATAATAAATAATAATAATGGCAAAAAAACCCAGCAAAAGTTACTCTTTCTTTACCATTCATCTCTGCCTGGTTTTTACCTCTATAAGCAGTGACCTGATGGGGTAGACATTAGCATCTTTATTTTATAGATGGGGTAAACAAGATGCAAAGAGGTGAAGTAACCTGTCCAAGGACACACAGCAGGTGAAGATGCCACTGGGAAGGGAAGTAAGTTATTCATTCATCCATTTACAAAATATCTGCTCCTTCTGTCCTGTTCTCTAGTGTTTCCCAGGGGACTGACCTCACCAAGGCAGAAATGGAATAAATGATGGTGGAGAAATGCCAGAGATGCTAAGAGAGCAAAGTTAGGCCTTAAAGACAGGAGAACTGCCTGGAGGAGGTGATGCTGACACTGAGCTTTGAACATGAGGACTTTGGAAGCAGAGAGACAAGGGCATTTCAGAGTAAGGGAGCAGCTTGCTACCCAGGGGACAAACAGCAGCCTGAGTGCTTTCAGTCATATCCTATCCTCTGTCCTCAAGCATGCTCACTGCCAGTGCCTGGTCAGTGAGGGGTCCCCTGGAAGTATGGGCTCCCTTCTTTTTCTGGTCCTGCCTTTTGGAAAAAAAAAGACCAAGCACGGGACCAGGGTCCGGGTGCCAGTGCTGCCACCCTTGGGCAAAGTGACCTCAGGAACATCATTTTGAGTCTCAGTTTCCCCAGGGATGGCACTGTCTGGGACAGTGATTTTCAAAGGGTGGCGTCTGAACCAGCAGCAGCAGCCTTGTGTGAGTGTGTGAAGTCGCTCAGTTGTGTCCGACTCTTTGTGAGCCCATGGACTATAACCTACCAGGCTCCTGTGTCCATGGGATTTTACAGGCAAGAGTACTGGAGTGGGTTGCCATTTCCTACTCCAGGGGATCTTCCCGACCCAGGGATCGAACAAATTCTCACCCCAGACCTGAGGAATCAGGAACCCTGAGGGTGGGGCCAGCAAACTCTGTCTTAACAAACCCTCCAGGGTTGATGACGACCCCAAGCCTGGTCCTGGGACCTGCCACATTGACATCACCGGGGAGCCTGTTAGAAATGCTGAGTTTCAGGTCCCAGCTCAGACCTACAGAATCTGCATTTCCACTGGAGCACCAGGAGGTCTCTCAGATTGACGTTTGAAAAGCACAGTCCTGAGAGCTGGGTGACACCTCCTGGCAACTATAAAGCTCTACCCGGCCCTCTGGAGAAAATCACCCAACCTTTTATTTCTCTTTCTCCAAAGACTCCCAGGCTCCCAGGCAGGAGGGAAGCCCTTTAGGTTCAGTTAGGGCTCTTTGATCCTTTCCAATCTCTGATAAGAACAGAGGAGGGGGTGGTCCGGGGCACTGGGGGAGCCCTCTGGCAATAAGGGGAAAGTGTTTTCCTCCAGGAGGCATGGAAATGGAGTAGCCCTCTTCTGCCAGCTTGGCCAAGGAATGTCCCCTCGCAGAGCCTCTGGAATTGGGAAGAAATTCCGTGCAAATTCCACGGCCATCCCAAGCCAGTGCGAAATCACAAGAGCTACCCAGTGTGGTGCGGCCCAGCTCAAAATTGAGTTCAAAACAATTACCAGCCGACATGTGTTTCCTATGAACGGTGCAAGTGTTAAAACGGATTTAATTTTCTTTTGTAAATAAAGAGGCCCATCCAGACCAGCCAGTTTATCTCCCTGGGAGAGATGAAAGTGTTTCATCTGCCAGTAGCCTCTGCCCACTGCGGAGGTGGGGGGTAGCTATCTGGGCCCCATGTGTTCTCTATCTTGTAATCCAAAGTCATCTTTCCCATGTGGGACTGTTTGGGCACCATGGGGTCTTGGCTGGAAGTCTTATTTTTAGTTACCTAAACGGTACTCCTTTTTCTTTCTTTTTTTTAAATTCATATTAGTGATTCATAAACAGTAAAATTAGTCTGCTAGGGGCTAGTGGAGGCATCCATCCTGGTGGCGCCTGCTTTCCTGGGTTAGTAGTTAAAATAAATCATTGCTGTCACAATGGAATTCAGGCCTAAAAATCACCTGTAGGAATCCCCACCGCCTCCCCGCTCCACCTCCCCAGGCCCCCCAGAGCGTCAAGGATCAAAGCTATCTCTCCCAACTCCAGCTGAGGGGGTGAAGGAGGGATGAGGAGGGAGAGAGAAGGAGGTGGAGGAGGAGGGGAGGAGGGAGGGGGAGGGAGGGGAGGAGGGGGGAGGGAAGGGAGGAGGGCCAGGCCTAGGAGGAAAACCCCAGAAGTTATACCAAACCAGGAAATGAATGTCTCAGCTCTATTGTTGAAGCTGGAAGCACGAAAGTATGAGGCCAATTTATGATACTAGTTGTTTCTAAAGCAAAATATGATTAACCACTTTATTATGTAAAGTTATGCTTCCACTTAACCTCCTTGTGCTGGCATCCAGAACTGGGGAGTGGGGTGGGGTGGGGGTGGGGTTTTTTTTTTAACTGCAAATTTAATAACTTCCAACATGCCCAAACTTCCTGACTTCCACTGTCCAGTGCTAGTATCTCTGGAAACTTCAATCGTGGGAGATAACTCACCCAGTCTGCTGCCTACCTTCAGCGGCTGATGCCCTAATCCGGGATCAGGCAAATAAGCTTTCATCTTCGCAGCACTTAAGTTAATTACATGGAGGCCGGTGGAGGCCCCGGAGCCGACTCGGCTCTGCGCATAGCCCTCCCGAAGCCAAACATCATAGGATCCAGATGCAAACCCTTGCCAGCTTAAGCCCAACAAATTTCCTTTGTCAAGAAATGCAAACAGCCAAACATAGCCGCGTAGGCTACTTCAGTGAGTGGGCCTCCTTCTGGGGCGCTGGGCCCGCGGGGCGGAGGCCAGAAGCGAAGACCAGAAACCAATTGAAAAAAAAAAGCACGAGTGGTCAGGGCCTCCTCACTGTTTCCCAGGCGTCCGGCGGGTTGCTCTGTTTTATTTTGGACGGATTACCGATCAAAATGACTGGCCGCCTCCTTTAATGGAGCCGGAAGTGTCTCGATGGTTTAGGAATCCATCCCAGCAGTGGGAATGCCAGAGTGGGGGGAGGGACTGCTTCCCCCCCCGCCACACCCGCAGGCTTCCTTCTAAGCTGGCTTCTGCACCCTGCTCTCTGGTTCCCTCCAATCTGTCCCAGTTTGCATCGTTCCTTGACTTGGACCACCTCCCACTCTGCAGAGATCCTGTCCCTGCTCTCTGTCTCCCTGGGACCTGCGTTGTCTGGCAACCTTCTTCCCTGGCTTTGTGTCACACCTGCCATCAGAGCGACATGTGGCCCTCTCTCTGCCCCCTGCTCTGAAGGGTGGCTTGGCCTGGGTGGGTGAATCTGCCTGATTCTGGGGGCGGCCAGAGGACGCGGACTAGGGCAGCGTGACTGGGGCAAAGTTCATCAAGCCACAAAGCTGGAATTTTGACTCTGTCCACCTGACTTTGGTGACTCAGGGCTCAGGTGGGGAGTAGAGGAAAGTGCCTGATTAGCTTCCTGTTGTGGATAAAATAGTGTCTCACCAAAAGATAAATTCAAGTCCTAACCCCCAGGAGCTGTGAATACTACATTACCTGCTACTACTTACTATTACTTGGAAATCGGGTCTTTGTAGATGTAATCTAGGTAAAACAGAGAGCATTCTGGGCTCAAATGGACCTGAATCTGATGGCTGAAATGCCTAGGAGAAGACAAAAGTTTGGAAACAGAGACTCAGAGAGGAGGGAGATGGTCATGTGAAGACAGAGGCAGAAACTAGGGTGATGCCACTATAAACCAGGAGCCAGTAACTGCCAGCAGACGCCAGGAGCTGGGAGACACTGAAGGAGACCCCTCTTAAGCCTTCAGAAGGAGGGTGACCCCCAACACCTAGATTTCAGAGTTCCAGCCTCCAGAGCTATACAAAATACATGTCTGTTGTTTTTGCCGACTGAAAAAAAAAAGCGCAATGTGAGAGTTGCGAGTTATATTTTATTTGGGACAAAATGAGGACTATGGTCTGGGAGACAGCATCTCAGATAGCTCTGAGAAACTGCTGTAAAGAGGTAAGCGGGAAGGTCAGCATCTATGTGATTCTGGTGAAGGGAGAGTTCATGCAATCAAGCACATATTTCTACAGAAGGTTTCTGCTAGTCACAAGGAGCAGTCATCACCAGGAAGGAATTTAGTGCTTTCCTAGATATGAGGAGATAGAGCTGGGCTCACAGAGTCCGTTCCCAAATATATCTAACCATCTGAAGACCTGTCCTGCTGGTTTTTTCCCAGGGCACAGAGTCCCTCATTTCTGCTCTCTACCCTGAAATCCTTTCAGGGGGTGTTGAAAAAATCAGCAGCTGCAGCAGCACATGATTTAATTCTTGTAGAGGCAGATGGCAAGTGCTAATTTGTGTTGTTATTCAGTTGCTATGTTGTGTTCAACTCTTTGCGACCCATGGACTGCAGCACACCAGGCTTCCCTGGTGTGCCAATTGGCACCATCTCCCAGAGTTTTCCAGTTTGCAGTTAATGTTTTAAACCACACAGATCATGGTGGTGAACTGCTTTGCAACCCCAGGAAACAAATGCACCTTCTAAAACTACCTATGTGTTCCCACCTGGACCTGAGCATCTGAACTGGATGGTGGGGCAGCGACTCCCAAAGCTATGCCTGTCCTCTTGGCTGGCACACGGTGCTGAAACCTGCAAATATCCAGCTGACTTGCAGGCTACAGCCAAGCCCAGGGAAGGACTCTACGCCTGGCCACCAAGTCCCCTCCTCTATGGCTACCCTGGGGCTTTGTAGCCCCCTGCACAGAACTGGGACTGTCTGGCAGGCCCCCAGCCCTTCCCCTAGGTATCCCTCCTCCCGGAGCATACCTCTCTTCTAGGCCTCTTAGGCTCACCCAACTCTCAAGACCCAAACCCAGGGTCCTTCCCCCAGACTTCATGAGTGGTTCCCTGACTCCCATCCAGCCTGACTTGGAGCCCCCTCTGTGTCCCCATGGCCCCTCACATAGCACTTGTCACTGCCACTTGCAGGATTCCCTGCCATGAGGCAGGTGTCACAGCTGACCCACCTGGAGGACACTCTCTGAGAGCCCACCTTGCTCCCATGTGTGTGGAATGAATAAGCAACTAATAAATAAGTGTGAGTATCCCAATGCCGTCCCCAAATGTGTACTCCATGTGAAACTCAGTGTTCCCTCGAAGGTCATGGCCCCCACATAGGAACAGAAATAGGAAGGGACACCCCAACAGGACCTGCCGTGCCCTAGAAAGGCAAAGAGAAATAAAGAGAAAGCACTTTGAATTCCTTAAGCTGGCACGTTGAAGCCAGGCCTAAAACATGCTGTCTGAGCTCTTGCTTTTGGTGTGTGCATAGAAGGAGATTGAATTTTGCCTCATTGGAGAACAGTCCCTCCTTCAAACCCATCTTATCAGCCTGTGTCTTTGGCTGTTTACTTTCTCCTGGGGAAAGATCCCTGGAGAAGGAAATGGCAACCCACTCCAGTATTCTTGCCTGGAGAATTCCATGGACAGAGGAGTCTGGTGAGCTATAGTCCATGGGGGTCGCAAAGAGTCGGACACGACTGAATGACCAACACTTTGACCAGTATTTTTGCCTGGAGAGTTCCATGGACGGAAGAGCCTGGTGGGCTGCAGTCCATGGGGTCGCAAAGTGTCGGATGTGATTGAAGCGACTTAGCACACACTTTCTACTGAAGAAATATTAAGGCAAGAAGGGCAATCTTATTAATCCCCTGAAGGCAACTAGTTTAGAAGGACCTAGCATAGAACATCCTCTCATCGATGGTGCGAAGAAAGTTCCAGAGACAGGTTGGTGTTGCATTTATGGAAAAATATCTCTGATCCCTGAATCAAGGAAGACTCTTTCTAAAAGTTCACCAGCCAATCACTTAATATTTCCTCAGTGGCCACGACCCACTAGAAGGAGAGTTGGGACAGGCCATGTTCTCTTGTATGAAAGTCTAATTTTTATACTGAACTTCTTGCTAAGCTTCAAATATGCTGCTCTCTCTTGTTCCTTCTGCTGAAACTCCATTCCTGACATGTCTTGGCCCTACTACCTACTCCTCTGCTGCGGTGCTGGTGGTTTAGTCACTAAGTCGTGTCCGACTCCTGCAACCCCATGGACTGTAGCCCACCAGGCTCCTCTGTCCATGGGATTCTCCAGGCAAATACTGGGGTGGGTTGATATTTCCTTCTCCCGGGGATCTTCCCAATCCAGGGATAGAACGCAGGTCTCCCACATTGCAGGCAGATTCTTAACTGACTGAGCCACCAGGGCTCAGCTTAGATGTCACATCCTCAGGGAGGCCTTCAGTCCCATACAGCTCATCCCCTCCTGCAGGCCCCCATGAGTGTGAGGGTTTCTAGGTGAAGTACCTGTCTCTGCCCCGGTCACATTGTACCCCAGCATCCAGCACCCAGCACAGAGGAGACTCTCAGTATCCATAAAGTTGAACAACATAGCTGTTTCCCTATAGCCCTGTTTCACTGAAGGTCACAAACCAGTGTAACCAGCCATTCAGGCTTGGCAGCCATAACAGAGACCCAGAAAAATAGCAGTTTAACAAGGCAGAAACTCATTTCTCTCTTATCAGGAATCTAAACTCCCTCTATCTTCTCCCTTTGCCTTAATAGAAAACGTCTACCTCAAGGCTATGGTTTTTCCAGTAGTTGTGTATGGATGTGAGACTTGGACCATAAAGAAAGGTGAGCACCAAAGAATTGATGCTTTTGAACTGTGGTGTTGGAGAAGACTCTTGAGAGTCCCTTGGACTGCAAGGAGATCCAACCAGTCCATCCTAAAAGGAAATCAGTCCTTAATATTCATTGGAAGGACTGATGTTGACACTGAGGCTCTAATACTTTGGCCATCTGATGCAGAGAACTGACTCATTGAAAAAGACTCTGATGCTGGGAAAGACTGAAGGCAGGAGAAGGGGACAACAGAGGATGAGATGGTTGGATGGCATCACCAACTAGATGAACATGAGTTTGAGCAAGCGCTGGGAGTTGGTGATGGATAGGGGAAGCCTGGCATGCTGCAGTCCATGGGGTCACAAAGAGGCAGACACGACTGAGTGACTAAACTGACTGAATGACCTCATGATCCAAGATGACATCTCGAGCTCCTGCCCTCTCATCCAGACTCCGGCCAATGAAATGAAAGGGGACAGAGGAAGGCAGGCTCCTGCACTTAAGGATGTGCCCTGCAGATTGTACACATCACTTCTGCTTGCATCCCACTGGCCAGAGCTTGATCACATGGCCACACCTGTCTGTAAGGGAGTCTGGGAAAGTCACTGTTGGCTGGGTAGTCGTATGGCCAGCTAAGAACTCGTTAACTGTAGAAAAAGGACAGAACAGATATTAGAGGACAGTGGGCCTAGTCTGCCTCCCCTGGAATCATCCTGAGGAACTCTCACATGCCTCTCCTCCCAAATATTTCTCTAACCAATCACTATATTCTTGTCCTTTGGTTTTTACAGTGAAAGAGTATTTTGGTTCTGCCCCTTCTCCCCTCACTGCTATACCTCAGATCAAACACATTCGTTTGCCCCATAGCTGGAAAGTGCAGTGGTCTCCTCCCATCTCTGGTCCTGCCACCTTTTGCCCCCATCCGTCCACCGTATCTGCATCCACCTGGTCCAGTCCTGTAGTGGGTGGTTTGGAAATATCTACCAAAAGGACAAATTCATAGCCTTTGAACAGTAATTCTGTATCTGCGAATCTACCCCACCACTGTCTTAGTCTGTTTGGGATCCTACAATAAATTGCCATCAACTAAGTGACAGACAAGCACTAGGAACTTATTTCTCACAGTCTAAGATCAGGGTGCCAGCAGCTGGAACGACAGGCAGTGAGTGCAAGGAAGTTCAAGGGGGTTGTGGGTGCTGGGTGTGCTCAGCTAGTGAAAATGCAGCACACTGCCCACGTGCACAGAAGTTTTCTAAATTTAAACTTAACATTTTCTAAAAATAAAATAAAACTTGCACATTTAACATGCTTACAAGTGCTTGAAACCTAAGTGTGGACCAAGAGCAGAGGAGGACAGGAAATGGATATCATGGCATGATGACATCATGGATGCAAGTGTTTTCCTTGAATATCACTTTATATCATTTAGAATGCCCTCTTCCCTTTTTAAGATATAAATGATATCATTATATCATTTGAAGAATGAATGAAGCAAGAAGGATGAGGGGCAAGGAGGACCTGGCCGCCTCCTCTCCCTACGGGGTGATGAAGGCAAAGGAAGAAGATGGTTGTCAGGACAGTTTGTTCATGCCATTGCATCTTGTCCGCAGCCCAGGCAAGTGCTGTTAGCCTCATGGACAGATGAAGACATTGAGATTCAGAGAGAAAAACAGAAATTTACCCAAGTTATGCAGCAAGTGAGTGGAACTGTCAGGGTCTGGGACTGGGGATGGGGCAGGTCTCAGGTCGATGCGTGTTCCTCTAATCCATGTCTAGCCCATTCCATCCAGCTCAGCCCACCTCCTGTTCCCCTATTCTGTGCAAGGTACACAGAGAAGGGGCTGCAAGTTCTGGGGGGGTCACACAAGTCTGATCATCAGAAACTGCATCACCCATCCAGAGGACACACAGCCAGGGGCCTTCATGTGCCCTTCACCCAACAACAAATGTTCTTCAATCAACAAGTATTTTTAAAACATCTGTTCTAGGTGCTGTTGTAGATGCTGAGGATGCAATATTGCCCTGCTCCCATGAGGCTGTCATCCCAGTGGAGGGGATGAAGCGTGCATGAGGAAATACAGAGAACCTGGAGCAAAGGAGACGGGCAAGGGCTCTACTGGAAAATAGAGCAGGTCAGGCAATGAGCGCAACTGTGTCTGTGTCGGGTGGCCAGGGAAAGCTCTGTAGCCATGACCTGGAGCAGCGGCCACCATGGTGTGAGCAACATGAGTCTCTAAGTATGAGCATCCCAGGCAGACGGACGAGCATGTGCAAAGGCCCTGAGGCAAGAATGGTTTCAGTGTGTTTGATGAAGAGCAAAGAAGCCAACACAGGCAAAGCAGAGTGGCAGGAGCTGGGAAAGTGAAGGAGCCAAGGTCTAAATCCATCACCCCAAGACCACGATTGGGGTCCTAGATTTTATCTGCGTGAGAGGTGAGCCACTGGGTTTTGAGCACAAAAGTAACATGTTGAAAAATGGCTAGAGGGGGATATAGTCGTCTCCCAGTATTGCCGGAACAGATTACCCCAAACTGGGTGTCTTACAACAACAGACATTCATCCTTTCTAGTTCCAGAGGCCAGGAGTCCAAAATCAAGACTGGACCCCTCTGGAGGCTCCCCTTCCAAGCCTCTCTCCCTGGCTTCTGGCGGTTTCCCACAGTCTGTGGTGCCCTGTGGCTTATAAATGCCTCACTCCAGTCTCACGTGGCTTTCTTCATATGGCCTTCCTCTCTGTGTTTCTTCTCCCCTCCTTTCTTTTCTATGGATGTTTGTCATTGGCTTTGGATCCCACCTGGGTCACATAGGATGCTCTCATTTCAAGATGCATTAAAGCCAGACTCACAGTTCTGGGTAGATGTATCTCTTGAGAGCCAGCGTTCAACCCACCATGGGGGCCAGAGTGGACAGAGGGAGGGGACCAGTTAAGACGTTACTTCTCTCACTCAGGTAAGCGATCCTGATGGCTCACCTGGACCAAAAAGGGGAAAGTCAAGTCTCAGCAGGTTTAAGAAAACTCTTCCATCAGGAGATGGAATCCAAAGGAGGTGATGAATGACCAAGTACAGAGAATTGAGGAAGAGGGCACAGTTAAGGATGACTTAACTGCCACCCTTCTGGCTTAAACAACTAGGTGTGTGCTTGCTCAGTCATGTCCAACTCTTTGCAACCTTGTGGACTCTAGCCTGCCAGGCTTCTCTGTCCATGGGATTTTCCAGACAAGAATACTGGAGTGGGTTGCCATTTCCTCCTCTAGAGGAACTTCCCAACCCAGGGATCGAACCCAGGTCTGTCTCCTGCATCGCAGGCAGGTGCTTTACTGCTTGAGTCATCAACTAGGAGGATCATGATTTTAAAATCTTTTATTTCATCCAATCCTATACCACAAAACTTACCCTTCTCACACAACATTGTAAATCAACTATTCTCCAATGTAAAATAAAAATTAATTTTAGAATGTTTAAAAAGTACCCTTCTCCCCAGAACCAATTACCCTAGTTCCCAGAAAGAGCACACTCAATCTCTTAAAGCTGCTCTGCTTCCCCACGGGGCCCCAGGAAACACAAGAAGACCTTCGTTTGATTGCTAAGTAATTGCTTTTCAACTGTAAAAGTAATTAAGAAATGGCACCAATTTCCTAAGTGTAATGTAATTAAATCCACTGGCTTGGAAAATCGTTTGCGAGAAACTGAAACAGCAAAAGATCAGGGGAATTAAGAAAGCATCTGACACTAGGGACAGAGTGTTCTCAGGGACTTTTCCCCTGGAGGGGGTGGCTTTGGCAGGTGCAGGAGGGGAGTAGGGTAGAGGATGGGAGGGCCAGATGCCAGGCTGGAGGCCAAGCCAGGCAGGGTCACCTGTTGTGGGAGGAAGGTGGAGCCCAGGGATCAGGTGGAGTTGCATAGCGTCCTCATCCCAGGAAGTCAAGGCAGCTTCAACTTTGGTCACAAAGGTGGTAACGGAGAGACTTCCCTGGTGGTCAACAGTTAAGACTCAGAGCTCCCAATGCAGGAGACCTAGATTTGATCCCCAGTCAGGGAACTAGATCCGACAGACCACAACTAAGAGTTCACATGCTGCAACTAAAGCAACACAGATCACACGTGCCGAAATGGAAGATCAATGAGCCCGCACACCTCAACCGAGACTCGCACAGCCAGCTAAACACTGTTGTCGAAAGTGTTGCTCAGTGTGTCCAACTCTTTGTGACCCCATGGACTGCAGCCCACCAGGCTCTTCTGTCCATGGGATTCTCCAGGCAAGAATACTGGAGTGGGTTGCCATTCCCTTCTCCAGAAAAAAAAAAATAATAAATAAATTAATTAAAAGACGCTTACTCCTTGGAAGAAAAGTTATGACCAACCTAGATAGCATATTCAAAAGCAGAGACATTACTTTGCCAACAAAGGTCTGTCTAGTCAAGGCTATGGTTTTTCCAGTAGTCATGTATCGATGTGAGAGTTGGACTGTGAAGAAGGCTGAACACTGAAGAATTGATGCTTTTGAACTGTGGTGTTGGAGAAGACTCTTGAGAGGTCCCTTGGACTGCAAGGAGATCCAACCAGTCCATTCTGAAGGAGATCAGCCCTGGGATTTCTTTGGAAAGAATGATGCTAAAGCTGAAACTCCAGTACTTTGGCCACCTCATGCGAAGAGTTGATTCATTGGAAAAGACTGTGATGCTGGGAGAGATTGGCGGCAGGAGGAGAAGGGGATGACAGAAGATGGCTGGATGGCATCACGGACTCGATGGACGTGAGTCTGAGTGAACTCCGGGAGTTGGTGATGGACAGGGAGGCCTGGTGTGCTGCAATTCATGGGGTCAAAAAGAGTCGGACACAACTGAGCGACTGAACTGAACTGAACTGAACTGAGATATTAAAAAGTACAGTGAAGGAAGCAGGGTGAATGACTGGACTTGAGGAAGGAAGCTGCATCATGAATAGACGCTGGTGAAATCAGGGTCCAATTGGGTCAAGAAATTGGGTCAGGCCAAGCACTTCAAGACCAAGACTGTGATCAAAGGCAGAGTGTCCAGGGTCTCTTCCTCAGTGGTTCCGACTGCAGGTACAGAGCGTCATGGCTGAAGGGAGCCAAGAGGGCCAAATAGATTTCCAGGATGGACTGAAGCTAGCACCTCTGGGGCAGAGTGTGGTAGAGAAATAAGAAAGAAATGTTATATCAGGCAGAGAGCTCTAGGTTCAAATCCTGACTCACAGGGTTTGTTATCTTGAACACTCTACTAAGCTCTCTGAGTCTCTGTTTCCTGCGCCTTAAGAGCATAACCATCGTTCCCAACAAGCACATTGTTAGGGAAGGATGGACCCGATGTGCACGGTGGGCTTTAGAAACTGTCAAGGCCCACACCAGACGTCCACTGAGGTTGTTGAGAGAGGGTCCTCCATCCTCCGACCCCTTCATCCTGTCTCCCTCCCCCTCCCTGGGACCTCTCTCCAGCTGAGACTTCCTTCCCATTCCCTCCCCCACATCAACCCCCCACCCTCCACTGGCTTCCTCCCCTTGACCAAGGCCCCTACCCTATATTCCTCAGTTTCCTTGAATAGAAAGAAAAGTAAAGCCTCTCCCTCACAAGGTATTATAAGGATCAAAAGAGCTAATGCATGAAAAAATGTGAAGATCAAGCTAGGCCCACACTTCTGCAGGAGAGCTCAGCTATTGTTGTTATTATTACTAGCAATCTAGAAAACAGCCAGTAAAAAGAAACAAAAATCACCATCACTGGCCAGTCCTCCCACCTAGCAGGAACTATCGTTAGCAATCGAAGAATAACCTTCTTGACCTTTCAAAAATGCATATTGTTAATTTAGTTCATGGAATTGATCATATTCTTACACACAGTTTGGGGAACCTATTTTTGTCATTAACAATCTACCCTGAACAGTGTTACCTGTTATCACACTATACATCATCATTTTAAGGTTGCCAGATTATTTATAGCATTATCACATGCATGTGTAGCCACTCAGTCGTGTCTGACTGCGACCCCAGGAACTAGCTTGGCAGGCTCCTCTGTCCATGGGATTTCCCAGGCAAGACTACTGAAGTGGGTTGCCATTCCTACTCCAGGGGATCTTTCTGATCCAGGTATCAAACCCAAGTCTCTTGAGTCTTCTGAACTGGCAGGCAGATTCTTTACCACTGAGCCCCGGGGAAGCCCAGTATTATCCCACATTGTTTAATCAATTAGCAATTCCAGGGACTGTTGGCAAAGCTGATCTCCATGCCTTATTTCCAACTATTTCCCACACCCCAGTTCTAGCCTAGTTTTCCCTCTGGCCAGACCATCCTACAGATCTCTATGAAGTAAGACACAGTTGTGAAGACACCTCCTACTCAAAACACCTTCAGTGGTGCCCTGGTACTTAAGAACTGAAATTGTATCTTCTGTCCCTGGCATTTGAGGCTCTCTCCAAAATGTTGCCCCAGTCCTGTTGGCTCCTAAATCCCCTTGTCATATTCCACAGATGGCCCCAAGGACCCTCATCACTCTTGATGTTCCCAGAACCCTTAAGGAACTTCTTCCCTATCCCCACATGTCTTGATCCTACCCATCTTTCAAAACCCAACCAAAGTTCATTTTCTCCCTCTAAAACTTTTCTGCTGCCCATTGTATCACTCAGGATCAGATTCAGCTAGGGGGACTCAGTACAACAGTGACCTACACAAGGTAAAAGCTCATCCTCTCTGGCATGAGGATGACCTGAGGTAGATGATCCAGGGTCTAGTATGGTAGCTCTTCTACAATCTGGTACCCAGATTTCTTCATTCCTGGGATGAATACTCATCCTCATGGTCTAAATATGGTTGCTAGAGCTCCAGACATTGCATCTACATTCCTGAGAGAAGAGTTTGTTTGTTTTATTTATTTAATTGGCTGCACCGTGTCTTAGTTGTAGCACATGAAATTTCAGTCTTTGTTGCGGCATACTGACTCTTAGCTGTGGCATGTGAGATCATCTTCCCTGACCCGGGATTGAACCTGGGCCTCCTGCTTTGGGAGGGCAGAGTCTCAACCACTGGATCACCATGAAGTTCCAAGAGAAGAGTTTTAAAGACGATGAGAAGAAGAGTGCATGCACTCTCTTTCAGGAAGCTTTCAGAAATACCGCACAGGACTTGTTTGTATCTAATTAGCAAGAACTTGTTCACTTAGTCACCTAGGTAGAAAAAGAGGCTGGGGAAGGTAGTCATGTACTCATTACCAAGAAAGAAGGAAGAATGGATACTGAGAGACAGTCCAGCATCCCACTACTAGAAGAAATAGCTCCTTCCTCTAAGCTCACGATGCATCTCCCATAACACCAGGCTCTTACTCCAGGAGGCGGCAGGGTGTAAGGAGAGACAAAAGCTTTGGAATCAGACCTGGGTTTAGATCCTGGCTAGTGGCTTTCTAGCTAGACAGTTTAGGAAACACTTAAAATGTCTCAATCTCTGTATCCTTAAAGAAAAAAAAAAGCAGTTCTGAGGTCATCAAATAGTCTTATGGACACTGAAGTACCCAGGAAAAATGTCACATAAGACTCTGATAAAATAATCATTAGCCACAACTCCCTTCTGCTTTGTGTCATGAATCCCCATGCATCCCATATACTACACAACTATTAGAGTAGTTGAATCTAGGCTCCTGTCACATGGTAAGTGCTATCAGTAATATTTGCTACATTCAGCTGACCCCAGTTGTCCTGTCCCTCCTCCTGGGCTTGTTCTGGCTCTGCCTTGGTCAGTGAACTTTTGGCCGCTGGGATGCTGAGCATGTAGCTGACTCAGTTTGTTTGGGATGGGGCCCAGAGACCTACATTTTTCACCTCCCTAGGGCTGAGAATGATTGGTCCAGACATAAAGCCCCTTCCACCTCTAACTCTATAAGCTCTTGACAGAGCAGGAAGCAAGCACTCAGTAAATGTTATGGTTGTTATATTGGCTCAACTACCATTGCTGGAAAAGGTCAGTTTTCATTCCAGTCCCAAAGGAAGACAATGCCAAAGAACATTCAAACTCTCTCACAGTTGCGCTCATTTCACATTCTAGCAAGGTAATGCTCAAAATTCTCCAAGCAAGGCTTCAACAGTACATTAACTGAGAACTTCCAGATGTACAAGCTGGATTTAGAAATGGCAGAGGAACCAGAGATCAAATTGCCAACATCCGTTGGATCATAGAAAAGCAAGTGAATTCCAGAAAAACATCTACTTCTGCTTGATTGACTACACTAAAGACTTTGACTGTGTGGATCACAACAGACTATGGAAAATTCTTCAAGAGATGTGAATACCAGACCACCTTACCTGCTTCCTGAGAAACCTGTATCCTATCCAGGTCAAGAAGTAACAGTTAGAACCAGTCATGGAGCAACTGACTGGTTCAAAATTGGGAAAGTCTGTATATTGTCACCCTGTTAATTTCACTTCTATGCAGAGTACATCATGTGAAATGCTGGGCTAGGTGAATCATAAACTGAAATTAGGATTTCCAAGAGGAATATCAACAATCTCAGATATGCAGATGATACCACTCTAATGGCAGAAAGTAAAGAGGAACTGTAGAGCCTCTTGATGAGGGTGAAGAGGAGAGTGGAAAAAAACTGGCTTAAAACTCAACATTCAAAAACTAAGATTGTGGCATCTGGTCCCATTATGCCATGGCAAATCAATGGAGAAAAAGTGGAAACAGTGACAGATTTTCTTTTCTTGGGCTCCAAAATCACTGCAGATGGTGACTGCAGCCATGATATTAAAGGATACTTGCTTCTTGGAAGAAAAGCTATAGCAAACCTAGACAGCGTATTCAAAAGCAGAGATATTTCATATAGTCAAATCTATGGTTTTTCCAGTAGTCATGTATGGATGTGAGAGTTGAACTATAAAGAAGGCTGAGTACCAAAAAATTGATGCTTTCGAACTGTGTTTCTGGAGTAGACTCTTCAAAGTCCCTTGGACTGCAAGGAGATCAAACCAGTCCATGCTAAAGGAAATCAACCCTGAATATTCATTGGAAGGACTGGTGCTGAAGCTGAAGCTCCAATACTTTGTCCACCTGATGCGAAGCACTGACTTGTTGGAAAAGACCCTGATGTTGGGAAAGATTGAGGGCAAGTGGAGAATAGGGTGACAGGATGAGATGATTGGATGGCATCACTGACTCAACACACATGAGTTTGAGTAAACTCCAGGAGATGGTGAATGAGAGGGAAGCCTAGTGTGCTGCAATCCATGGATCCAGACTTAGCGACTGAACAATTGTTGCTAATAAACGAACTCTAAAATATAGAAGCATCAAACAGTCATTTCTTTGTACTCATAGATCTGTAGGTCAGGAAGCTGGGCAGGTTTGTCTTTCTTCCTCAAACTCTGAGCATCAGCCAGGAGACTTAAATGGATGGTGGTTTGAAGGCTGGGATCACCGTTAGGCATTTTCACTCCCATGATTGGCCGTTGATGCCACCTGTCAGCTGGGCCCTTGGTTGGAACACAGGTGGCCTCTCCCCTGCAGGCTCGGTTGGGCTTCTTTGACAGCATGGCGTCTGGGTCCCAAGAGACAGTGACCTGAGAAAGCAAGGCAAGCACACGTGGCATTTTTCTGATCTAATAAACTGGGCTCTCAGTTGCATAGTATCACTTCCACCAGAGTCACAGGCCTACCCAGGTCCAGATGGAGAGAAACAGACCCCACCACTCAGCGGGAGCAACCTCAGTGTCACAGTATCAGGACAGGTGGAGCGGGGAGATGCTGTGGACGCCATCTTCAGAAAGTACTGTCTGCCACAATCGAATAACAAGAAGAGGAGGAGGAAGGAGGAGGAAGAAGCCTGTCACCACTGTCATCGTCTGTGATGACCCAGGCCACACCACTCCATGTGGATCAGCTTTGAAATGGACACTCTCGGATCTGTCACCCACCGGCCTTGAGACCTTGCGTGAGACCCTTCTCTGTGCCTATGCTCTGAATTTATACCATGGGGATCAGAATTCTTCCCTTTCAGCACCATGTGTTGAAAATGAAAGTGTCACTCACTCAGACATGTCCGACTCTGCAACCCCATGGATTGTAGCCCACCAGACTCAGAGTCCATGGGATTCTCCAGGCAAGAATCCTGGAGTGGGTAGCCAATCGCTCCTCCAGGGGACCTTCCTGACCCAGGAGTGAACTCAGTCCCCCATTGCACGCAGATTCTTTACCATCTGAGCCACCAGGAAACACTCCAACACCGTGGCGGATCTTAAATATACACACAACATACACAAAGTTCCTAGGGCCTGGTGTCATCTCCCTCCACAGTGAGATGCACGTTTTCTATTCAGGCTTGAATTAGAGCCAGCCTTCCCCAAGGTCACTTCTGCAGCCTCGTGGGGTGCTCGATCAGGGTCATGGACCACGGGGGGCCTGGCCAGCGATGTATCCAGGCTGAATTTTCTAATGGAGTCATTGTGGGTCTTTTAAACTTCAACTTCCTGGATAACTATCCTTTGAAGTTCCCCGAGGTGGTTGGAGACTCTTTGCAAACCCCCTTGACTTTCCCCCAGTGGGATATTCTGTTGGTGATAGGGCTGGAAAGATCCACAGGAGAGACACACTGTATCTTTCTTCCCAAACTCCCCCAGTCCTCCAAGGAAAGGCCATGTTTGGTTTGAAAACAGAATGGCTTTATCACCAACCAGAGCCCTGGATGCAATCTCTCCTGCTAAAGCTGAATAAACAGCCCGGGCTCCACTCACACCCTGCTCTTAGCTCTTGGGATCCATTTGGGTTTATCTAGGCCCTTGCCTTTCACCCCGGGGTTGCTCAGATGCCCTCTTCTTGGGGGTATGCCCTTGAGCCCCAGCACACCCCATGGGCTGGAGACCTGCATGCTGCTCCATTTCCTCCTGGCAGGAGGAAGAGGCAGCTGGATTCAAGCCTCTTCCTACTCTGAGTCTCAGTGACCATATCTGGAAAGTGGGCATAATGTTGCCTCACCCAACTGGGCCAGGGGTGAATGAGATCATTTTAACAGGAAGTGCTGGTGTGGTAGGGGCTCAGGGAGCCCTAGTTTGAAGTGCAGAGAATGTGGCCAGGGTGGGATCCAGGCTCTGGCGGGGTTCCAAACATACTGCTTGTGTACTGGGTGACACTGGGCAAGTTCATTAACCTCTCTGAGGCTCAGCTTCTTCAGCTTGTGAATAGTCTTGTGATAATTAGATTGCTGCAGAGATTAATACAGTGCTTGAACACTGTACCTAATGCCCAGATGCTTCATGAATAATCATGATTTATTAGAATTGTCATTATCATTAATTCATTACAGTGCTTTAGGCAAGGACTTATACTTTATTTAATCCCAACACTTTGAGGATACTATAATTTTAATTCATTTCTATTTTTTAACAGAATTTTTTATTGAGAACACTGTAGAATCACCTCCAGTTTTTTCATTTTCTTTTTTTTTCCACAGCGTGTGGGGTCTTAGTACCCCAACAAAGGATTGAACTGGGGCCCTCAGCAATGAAAACACAGAGTCTTAACAACTGGATCGCCAGGGAATCCCTAATTCATATGCAGTTGGAAGAAATTACACGGAGATAACTTGTACACTTCCCCACAGTGACATTGTACAAAATAATACTGTATAACATTTACAAAATATTTTTATATTCCCAACCAGCATATTGATTGATAAAATCCACCAATTTTAATCAGATTTTCCAGTTTCATGTGCTCTCATTTGTATGTGTGTTGGTGTGAAGTTCTGTACAATTTTATCACCTGTGCAGATTTGCATATCCCTACAGTCAAGACACTACCACAAAACTCCTTTGTGTCACGATCCTATCATTTTGAAACTGGAAAGGACCCCTAGCTTGACTTTACAAGTCAACATAGCACGTAGGTTAAGAGGGACTCAGTGATCTGCCCATCTGGGCTCAGATCCTGGCTGTACAAGTACCCCTGTGTGGCCCTGGCAGTGCCTCTTTAATCTCTGTTTCTTCATTTGTAAAATGGGAAAATAACCGCTCCCAGCACACAACAAAGCATCTCATAAACACAAGCTATTGGTATAGCTTCCAGAAGTTAATGATGGAGAAACCCAGGCCCAAGAAGAAAAGCTACTTGATCAAATCACACAGCAAGCTGGAAGCAGAGCTCATGTGGGACCCCAGGCTGATGACTGCACTGATATTCTGCCACTTGACCAGGTTCCGATGCTGCCTGGCTGGGCAAGTATCCCCACCATTGATGCCTGCCTGAGACAAGTGGCCTAAATTCTACCACCTCAACTGCCAACTCAAATTCCATTCCTCAACTGCCATATCTGCAAAATGGGAACGGCATTGGGGCTGCAGTCAGAATCTGATGACGTCATCCACATGAAGCAGTTAACAAATCAAGAGCCAGTGTGTGCATGGTTATTATTAATGCTAAGTCAGTTGATATTACTAGTTAGTAGCATGGTCTTAACTGATTTTTTTTTAATTTAAATTATTGTGAGGACCCTGTGGGCTTGGAAGTTAAAGTGAGCAAACATGTCAAATCACAAAATTGTACAGGTGGCCCTGCATACCTATGAATTCAGAACTAGCAGATATCGAGGGCTTGCTCTGTGCTAGGTCACTTCAGTCGTGTCTGACTCTGTGCCACCCTATGGACTGCAGCCCGCCAGACTCTTCTGTCCATGGGATTCTCCAGGCAAGAGTACTGGAGCGGGGGTGCCATGCCCTCCTCCAGGGGGTCTTCCTGACCCACGGATGGAACCCATGGCTCTTATGTCTCCTGATTGGCAACGGGGTTCTTTACCGCTAGGGCCACCTGGGAAATCCCAGGTCTACTCTGCTACACCACTTTATCCAAGGGACTTAAGCATCTGAAGATTTTGGTATCCCTGGTGGTCCTGGAACCAATCCCCCAGGGATACTGAGAGAAAGACTGAGTAAGGAAATCATGGAACATTATCACAGAATTCACATATATTCTGTTACAACTGAAATAAACGTGACAGAACTAGAGGCTTTAAGTAACTAAGCCAGGCTGATGCTCTCCAGTGTACAGGGAAAGCAGAGTTTCTCATTGCTCCCAACAGAATGTCCTTTTTTTGCGGCTGGTTTAACTCCTAAATACAGAAAAGTTCTGATCCTGTACTTGGAGCCTGCTGTTAAAATGTCATTTCCCAAAAACACAGGTTACAGTTCTCTCTCTCTCTCTTCTTTCCCTGAGATCACAGGAGGCATTTGGGCCTTTAAGATAGCATTCATTTGGAGAGAGATGGTAATATACAAGATTAATGAAAATCAGCACAATCCCTCTGAATAGACGAGAGCTTTTGTTCAATCGTTTGTCCTGCTGTTAATTATGCGTTAGGTGGTGATAAATGCTTTAAATCAAGCAATGCCTTGAAAACCATTTAAATGATTTTCACCTAATTAGGTTCCCTGCCTTGTTCGGAGCCTGGGGGATCCCTCCATGTGTCACCCCCTCTTCAGAAATGAAACATGCCAGGGGGATCCACAGACACCGAGCCCCAGAGGGAAGGAAGATTTCCTGGCTCCCCATCGGCTCTGATCCACCCCAGTGGGCACACAGTTGTGAGTGATTTCTCAGAGTGGCTTTGCAGATCAGAGATCAAAAGGAAATTTATCAGTTTCTCCCTTCAGCTTATTCCTCCCAGACTTTATGACAAGACCCTGTCCGCCTTAAAGTTGAGAAGCCCCCAGAACTGAGGGGAATGGGGGAAAGGCCAGCGAACTGTCACTGTCAGACCAGGGGCAGAAATTACTGCATAGCCTCAGGAGGGATAAGGCAGGGAGGGGGTGCTAGTTAGCGCAGTTCCCGTAAAGGCTCCCCTGCTCTGCTACCCGCCACCTCCACCCCAAAGTTAAAACATCATCTGTGTGTCTTAAAGAAACTGGCTAAAGGTGAATGTGGCTTCCCTGGTGGCTCATCTGGTAAAGAGTCTGCCTGCAATGCGGGAGACCTGGGTTCAGTCCTTGGGCTTGGATGATCCCCTGGAGAAGGGAAAGGCTACCCACTCCAGTATTCTGGCCTGGAGAATCTCAAAGAGTCGGACACAACTGAGCAACTTTCACTTCACTTCAAAGGTGAATGGACTGTCTGGAGAGGAAGGGGCAGGTGGGGGTGGGGGGAATAACCTAACCTCCCAGAGAACCGGGATCCTTAATCCAAGGCAGACGTGAGCCCAAGACTCTTGCAGCCAAAGTACAAGTTTGGGAATCAAATGAGGTCCTCCTCCTGGGGGCTTCCAGGATTGCAATTCAGCCCGTCCTAACTCAAGTGGGACCCTGTGTCCCTTTGGTCACCACCCCCTCTTTTCTGCCAGGAAATGCAGACATTAGAAGACAGTTCATCTGCAGGCAAATGACCACAATCCCAGGCTTCCCTGGTGGCTCAGATGGTAAAGAATCTGCTTGCAACTTAAGAGACTCAGGTTCAATCCCTGGGTTGGGAAGATCCCCTGGAGAAGGAAATGGCAACCCACTCCAGTATTCTTGCCCGGAGAATTCCATGGACAGAGGAGCCTGGTGGGCTACAGTCCATGCGGTCACAAAGAGTCGGACATAACCGAGTGACTAACACACACATACAACCGCAGCCCCTACCTGGCCTGATTCTCTGACCCGAGTATGAATCCCAATCAAGATTCACTACCTCCACCACCTCTGTGGATTCCTGATCCCCTTCTGTCTCCAGGAACTGAAACATCACAAGGACAGCAGCTCCCACTGGGTTTTAACCTCTTGCCACCCTCTCTGAAGCCAGAAGATCCAAAGAGAAAAATGAAATAAGAATTAGTTCCTTCAATAGACACCTCTTGTAGCTTAAAAAAAAAAAAGAAAAAGAAAAAGAGCCAGTTCACATTTGAAGTTGGAATCTTCGTCGGAGCTTTTCCCCTCCTTTCATCCGGAACAATTCTCCCATTTACGCTACAGAGGGTTGCAGAACCCCCTGAAGTTGCAATTATTTGGACATTTTTGGAACATGTCTGTTAATGATTTGTGATCCTAAGGACTTATTTTGAATTAATTCCTCTTTTAAAGGGCAGTTTGGTCTCCCAATAAGGGGCAGACCCTGAATGCCACAGCCTCTGCCTTTGTGCTAAATGAACTCTTTAAAGGTTCCAGATGACGCCTGGCACCGGACAGAAGGAAGCCAGCCAGAGAGGTCACCGCTCTGGGCCAGCTTCCCGGGACGATTGCCCCTCCCCATCCTCCTCTCCCCCTCCCCCCATCACTGGGCAGGAAGCGGTGCCCCCAGCCAGGCATTTCAGAAATGCCTTTGAGACAACCGGCCAGGCCAACAAGGCCTTGGTGAGCTCTTAGCAGGGACAAAATGGGAGATGGAGTCTGCAAGCTCCTCAGACTCCCACCTAGAAGGCTCTTAATCACCTCTTCCCACTACTATTTTTTATTGTGGTAAAATAGGCATAACAGAAAAATTATCATTTTAACAATTATTAAGTGACATTAAGAACATTCATTAAGTGGCTCTGAGTACTTTGGCCACCTGATGCAAAGAGCCAACCCATTGGGAAAGACCCTGATGCTGGCAAAGATTGAAGGCAGGAAGAGAAGGGGTGACAGAGGATGAGATGGTTGGCTGGCATCACTGACTCGATGGATATGAGTTTGAGCAAGCTCTGGGAGATGGTGAGGGACAGGGAAGCCTGGTGAGCTGCGGTCCATGGGTGGCAAAGAGCCCGACATGACTGAGCGACTGAACAGCAACACAAAACTCGTGCTGGTTATGGTCCAGTTAGTTATCACCACCATCCTTCTCCAGAACTAACTCTTCAGCTGTTGCCTCTGCCCAGAGAGCTCTTCTTTTGCCTCTTAGCTGGGCTAACTCCTAGTAACTGTCAAGTCTCCATCGAAATGCCACCTCCTCCAGGAAGACTTCTCCGATAGCCCCATTAAGCATGTAACTCCCTATTTCCCCCTTCCCCAGCCCTTGGCACTCATCATTCTACATTCTGTCTTATAAATTTGACACTGTAGGTACCTCATGTAAAAGCATTGGCCTTTTTGGGGACAGCTTATTTCACGCAACATCATGTCTTCAAGGTCGGTCTGTGTTATAGTGTACGCCAGAGTTCATGCCTTTTAAAGGCCGACGCACATTCCGCTATGCACGCACCGCATTTTCTCTGTTCGTCTCTTGCTGGACATGTGTGCTGCTTCCCCCTTTTGCTGAATGGCGAGCGGTGCTGCTGTGAGGATGAGTGTGCAGATAGGTGTTGGAGTTCTTGCTTTCACTTGGGGATGTATACCCAGAAGTAGAATGACTCGATCATAAAGTAATTCTGTTTTTAATTTACTTATTTTTAATTGAAGGATAATTGCTTTACAATATTGTGTTAGTTTCTGTCATACAGCAACATGAATCTGCCATAAGGACACGTGAATCATATAGTAATTCTGTTTTTAGTATTTTTAGAAACTGCTAGACTATCTCCCACAGCTGCTGAACCATTTTACATCCTCACCAACAGTGCGTGGAGGGTCCCAGTTTGTCCACATTGTCCCCACCTCTAGATATTTCCAGTTTGTTTGATAGTAATCATCCTAATGGACGTGAGGTGGTATCTCATTTTGCCTTTGATTTGCACTTTCCTGAAGGTTAGTGATATTGAGCATTTTCTCCATTGCTGATTAATCATTTGGGTCTTTTTTTGAAAAATATCTACTCATGTCCTCTGCCCATTTTTTATTGGGTTGTTTCGTTTTTTTTGTTGAGTCATAGTTCTTTATATATTCTGGTTTTAACCCATTATCAGATATATGACTTGTGAAGACTTTCCCTGTTTTCATAGATTGCGTTTCACTCTGGTAATAGTGTCCTTTGACACACAAAATGTTTTTATTTTTATGTAGTTCAATGTATCGATTTTGCCCTTTGTTGCCTGTGCTTCTTAATCACTCTTGCCTTGAAGTCTGCCTGTTTCCTCCACCTAGAATGTTCTTCCTTCACCTCTTAGCTGGGCTAACTTCCAGTAACTGCCAAGTCTCAACTGAAATGCCGCCTCCTCCAGGAAGTTTTCTCTGGTAGCCCCAGCCTGGGATAGGTGCCCTTCCTCATGTTCCCAGGAATGAGGGGCTTCCTTAAATTGGACTATTTATTCAATTATATTATAATTGACCTTTCCACGAATATATACATATGCCTCTGCACTTTGAGTTCTGTCAGGACAGGATTTTATTTTCTAATTCATTAGCCAGGCTCAGTGCTTGGCATAGGGAAGGCTCTCAATCAATATTTGTTGATAGAAATAAGTTAACTTTGTGGCTCCAGATGTTTTTCTTTATAAAGACCTCTTACATAAGAAAGTATCTCATAAATCCTCCCCTGATAGAAATTCTGTTTCCATGTTTATATTAATGAAGAATATCCATGACAGAAACAGTGAGGTTATCAAATAAATGCTTTTTCTAAATCCCAACAGCATGAATAGTCATTCTATCTACCACCATGCTAGGTTTGCTTGGAGATTCCAAGAAAGAAAAACTAGTTTCTGTCCTCTTTCCTGGAATCCACAGCCCACAGACTCAGTTTAATTCAGTACAGTTTTGTCGCTCAGTCGTGTCTGACTCTTTGCGACCCCATGAATTGCAGCATGCTGGGCCTCCCTGTCCATCACCAACTCCCGGAGTCCACCCAAACCCATGTCCATTGAGTTGGTGATGCCATCCAACCTTCTCATCCTCTGTCGTCCCCTTCTCCTCCACCCTCAGTCTTTCCCAGCATCAGAGTCTTTTCAAATGAGTCAGCTCTCTGCACCAGATGACCAAAGTATTGGAGTTTCAGCTTCAACATCAGTCCCTCCAATGAACACTCAGGACTGATCTCATTTAGGATGGACTGGCTGGATCTCCTTGCAGTCCAAGGGACTCTCAAGAGTCTTGTCCAACACCACAGTTCAAAAGCATCATTTCTTTGGTGCTCAGCTTTCTTTATAGTCCCACTCTCACTCTCACATCCATACATGATTACTGGAAAAACCATAGCCTTGACTAGATGGACCTTTGTTGGCAAAGTAATGTCTCTGCTTTTACTGTGCTGTCTAGGTGAGTCATAACTTTCTTTCCAAGGAGTAAGCGTATTTTAATTTCATGGCTGCAATCACCATCTGCAGTGACTTTGGAGCCCAGAAAAATAAGTCAGCCACTGTTTCTACTGTTTCCCCCATCTAGTTCCCATGAAGTGATGGGACTGGATGCTATGATGTTAGTTTAATGAATGCTGAGGTTTAAGCCAACTTTTTCACTATCCTCTTTCACTTTCATCAAGAGGCTTTGTAGTTCCTCTTGAATTTCTGCCATAACGGTGGTGTCATCTGCATATCTGAGGTTATTGATATTTCTCCTGGCAATCTTGATTCCAGTTTGTGCTTCCTCCAGCTTAGCCTTTCTCACGATGTACTCTGCATAAAAGTTAAATAAGCAAGATGACAATATACAGACTTGACATACTCCTTTTCCTATTTAGACTCTGTCTGTTGTTCCATGTCCAGTTCTAACTGTTGCTTCCTGACCTGCATATAGGTTTCTCAAGAGGCAGGTCAGATGGTCTGGTATTCCCATCTCTTGAAGAATATTCCATAGTTTACTGTGATCCACACAGTCAAAGGCTTTGGCATAGTCAATAAAGCAGAAATAGATGTTTTTCTGAAACTCTCTTGCTTTTTCTTGCTTTTTTTTTTTTTTTTCCAGCTTGAACATCTGGAAGTTCACAGTTCACATATTGCTGAAGCCTGGCTTGGAAGAATTTTGAGCATTACTTTACTAGTGTGTGAGATGAGCGCAATTGTGTGGTAGTTTGAGCATTCTTTGGCATTGCCTTTCTCTGGGATTGGAATGAAAACTGACCTTTTCCAGTCCTGTGGCCACTGCTGAGTTTTCCAAATGTGCTGGCATATTGAGTGCAGCACTTTCACAGCATCATCTTTTAGGATTTGAAAAAGCTCAACTGGAATTCCATCACCTCCACTAGCTTTGTTTGTAGTGATGCTTTCTAAGGTCCACCTGACTTCACATTCCAGGATGTCCGGCTCTAGGTGAGTGTGAGTGATCACACCTTCGTGATTATCTGGGTCGTGAAGATCTTTTTTGTACAGTTCTTCTGTGTATTCCTGCAACCTCTTCTTAATATCTTCTACTTCTGTTAGGTCCATACCATTTCTGTCCTTTATCAAGCCCACCTTTGCATGAAATGTTCCCTTGGTATCTCTAATTTTCTTAACGAGATCTCTAGTCTTTCCCATTCTATTGTTTTCCTCTGTTTCTTTGCATTGATCTTTGAGGAAGCCTTTCTTATCTCTCCTTGCTATTCTTTGGAACTCTGCATTCAGATGGGTATATCTTTTTTTTTTCTCCTTTGCTTTTCACGTCTGTTCTTTTCACAGCTATTTGCAAGGACTCCTCGGACAGCCATTTTGCTTTTCTGCATTTCTTTTTCTTGGGGATGGTCTTCCTCCCTGTCTCCTGTACAATGTCACGAACCTCTGTCCATAGTTCATCAGGCACTCTATCTATCAGATCTAGTCCCTTAAATCTATTTCTCACTTCTACTATATAGTCATAAAGAATTTGATTTAGGTCATACCTGAATGCTCTGGAAAAAGCACAAGCTAGAATCAAGACTGCTGGGAGAAATATCAATTACCTTAGATATGCAGATAACACCACCCTTATGGCACAAAGTGAAAAGGAACTAAAAAGCCTCTTGATGAAAGTAAAAGAGGAGAGTGAAAAAGTTGGCTTAAAGCTCAACATTCAGAAAACGAAGATAATGGCATCTGGTCCCATCACTTCATGGGAAATAGATGGGGAAACAGTGGAAACAGTGTCAGACTTTATTCTGGGGGGCTGCAAAATCACTGCAGATGGTCATTGCCTTCATGAAATTAAAAGACGTTTGCTCCTTGGAAGGAAAGTTATGACCAACCTAGACAGCATATTCAAAAGCAGAGACATTGCTTTGCCAACAAAGGTCCATCTAGTCAAGGCTATGGTTTTTCCTGTGGTCATGTATGGATGTGAGAGTTGGACTGTGAAGAAAGCTGAGTGCCGAAGAATTGATGCTTTAGAACTGTGGTGTTGGAAAAGACTCCTGCGAGTCCCTTGGACTGCAAGGAGATCCAATCAGTCCATTCTAAAGGAGATCAGTCCTGGGTGTTCATTAGAAGGAATGATGCTAAAGCTGAAACTCCAGTACTTTGGCCACCTCATGCGAAGAGCTGACTCATTGGAAAAGACTCTGATGCTGGGAGGGATTGGGGGCAGGAGGAGAAGGAGACGATGGAAGATGAGATGGCTGGATGGCATCACTGACTTGATGGACGTGAGTCTGAGTGAACTCCCGGAGTTGGTGATGAACAGGGAGGCCTGGCGTGCTGCAATTCATGGGGTCGCAGAGTCGGACACGACTGAGCGATTGAACTGAACGGAACTGAACTGAATGGTCTAGTGGTTTTCCCCACTTTCTTCAGTTTAAGTCTGAATTTGGCAATAAGGAGTTTGTGATTTGAGCCACAGTCTGCTCCCGGTCTTGTTTTTGCTGACTCTATAGAGCTTTTCCATCTTTGGCTGCAAAGGATATAATCAATCTGATTTTGGTGTTGACCATCTGGTGATGTCCATGTGTAGAGTCTTCTCTTGTGTTGTTGGAAGAGAGTGTTTGCTATGACTAGTGTGTTCTCTTGGCAGAACTCTGTTAGCCTTTGCCCTGCTTCATTCTGTACTCCAAGGCCAAATTTCCCTGTTACTCTAGGTGTTTCTTGACTTCCTACTTTTGCATTCCAGTCCCCTATAATGAAAAGGAGAGTGAATAAGTTGGCTTAAAGCTCAACATTCAGAAAACTAAGGTCATGGCATCTAGTCCCATCACCTAGATGGGGAAACAGTGGAAACAGTGTCAGACTTTATTTTGGGGGGCTCCCAAATCGCTGCAGATGGTGATTGCAGCCATGAAATTAAAAGACACTTACTCCTTGGAAGGAAAGTTGTGACCAACCTAGATAGTATATTCAAAAGCAAAGACATTGCTTTGCCAACAAAGGTCCATCTAGTCAAGGCTATGGTTTTTCCAGTGGTCATGTATGGATGTGAGAGTTGGATTGTGAAGAAAGCTGAGTGCCGAAGAATTGATGCTTTAGAACTGTGGTGTTGGAGAAGGCTCTTGAGAGTCCCTTGGACTGCAAGGAGATCCAATCAGTCCATTCTAAAGGAGATCAGTCCTGGGTGTTCTTTGGAAGGACTGATGCTAAAGCTGAAACTCCAATACTTTGGCCACCTCATGCGAAGAGTTGACTCATTGGAAAAGACTGTGATGCTGGGAGGGATTGGGGGCAGGAGGAGAAGGGGATGACAAAAGAGGATGAGATGGCTGAATGGCATCACCGACTCAATGGACATGAGTTTGAGTGAACTCTGGGAGTTGGTGATGGACAGGGAGGCCTGGCATGCTGCTATTCATGGGGTCACAAAGATTCGGACACAACTGAGCGACTGAACTGAACTGAACTGATAATGAAAAGGACATCTTTTTTGAGTGTTAGTTCTAAAAGCTCTTGTAGGTCTTCGTAGAACCATTCATCTTCAGCTTCTCCAGTGTTACTGGTTGGGGCATAGGCTTTGATTACATCAATATTGTATGGGTTTGCCTTGGAAATGAACAGAGATCATTCTGTCATTTTTTAAGATTGCATCTACGTACTGCATTTTGGACTCTTTTGTTGACTATGATGGCTACTCCATTTCTTCTAAGGGATTCCTGCCCACAGTAGTAGATATAAAGGTCATCTGAGTTAAATTTCACCCATTCCAGTCCATGTTAGTTCACTGATTCCTAGAACGTCAACGTTCACTCTTGCCATCTCCTATTTGACCACTTTCCATTTGCCTTGATTCATGGACCTAACATTCCAGGTTCCTATGCAACATTGCTCTTTACAGCATCGAATCTTGCTTCTATCACCAGTCCCATCCACATCTGAGTGTTGCTTTTGCTTTGGCTCCATCCCTTCATTCTTTCTGAAGTTATTTCTCCACTGATCTCCAGTAGCATATTGGGCACATACTGACCTGGGGAGTTCATCTTTCAATGTCCCATCTTTTTGCCTTTTCAAACTGTTCATGGGGTTCTCGGAGGCAAGAATACTGACGTGGTTTGCCACTCCTTTCTCCAGTGGACCACATTCTGTCAGACCTCTCCACCACGACCTATCCGTCTTGGGTGACCCCACACGGCACGGCTTAGTTTCATTGAGTTAGACAACGCTGTGATCCGTGTGATCAGATTGGCTGGTTGTCTGTGATTGTGGTTTCAGTCTCTCTGCCCTCTGATGCCCTCAACCATCTATTTTATTGATGGGAAAATTAAGTCTCAAAAGGGAAAGGGAGTTGCCCCAGTGATTCCAGCAGTGATAATAATATGTCCTAAAATACTGCAAAAATCCTGCCCTGTTCTCCCTGAAAGGTGCCTTCTTTTGTTGGACTCCATACAGAATTTGGGGAAATCTAGTGGCTGTGGCATAGACAAGGCTGTGTGTCCACCACCCTGTTTCTTCTTCTCAAATACATTCTGACCTATATTTCCCAATACCCCTTGCAATTCAGTAGAAGACCATGGGACTGAATTATAGCCAGTGGCACATGGGCAGAGAGAATGGAAGTTGCTCTAGTCCTTAAAATAATCCTTTCCCTTCACCTTTCCAGATGCCTTGGCAGCCACATGTTTAAGATAATAATGTCCCAAGATGGAAGAAACCTCACAGCATGAAAGTAATTCCTCCAAAGTGCCCTGAAGTCCCATGTCCAAGAACCTTGATGGCCATTGTGTTTGGACTTGAATAGGCTTGTCGTTGTTCAGTCTCGAAGTCATGTCCAACTCTTTATGGCCCCAAGAACTACAGCACATCAGGCTCCCCTGCCCTTCACTATCTCCTGGAGTTTGCTCAAACTCACGTGCACTGAGTCAGTGATGCCATCCAACCGTCTCATTCTCTGTTGTCCCCTTCTCCTTCTGCCTTCAATCTTTCTCCCCATCAGGGTCTTTTCTAATGAGTCAGCTCTTCACATCAGGTGGCCAAAGTTTTGGAGCTTCAGCTTCAGCATCAGCCCTTCCAATGTATATTCAAAGTTGGTCTCCTTTAGGATTGAAGGGTTTGATCTCCTTGCAGTCCAAGGGACTCAAGAGTCTTCTTTAATAGCACAGTTCAAGCGCATCAATTCTTCACATTCAGCCTTCTTTATAGACCAGAGGTGTTGTTACATTATCTGCAGCCCAGAAGGAAAAAAACTAGATTCAGGGATCCCATATTTTCAGAAAAGAAATCATACAAAGTGACTGGAGGCTGGTGAGTCTACTTATAATTCAAGTGAACAAGCTCCATATCCTACCATAAAGTAGTATTTTATGTGCAAATAGAATATTTAATAACTTAATGTGTAATGATGTACATGCTTTGAGGCAGATGGTAACATATTTTGAAGATGTTTAGCAGGAGTTCTTTATTTAGCAGTGATGAAAATCTAGAGTGGACTAGCAGTTATTGTTTTTCCAGGAACCCTTTGCTTCACCTCAAAAAACATGTTCAATGCAGGATACAGGATGCTTGTGGCTGGTGCACAGGATGATCTAGAGAGATGATATGGGGTGCAAGGTGGGAGCGGGCTTCGGCATTGGGAGATCGTGTACACCTGTGGCTGATTCATGTCAATGTATGGCAAAACCAGTACAGTATTGTAATGTAGAACAAAGTAAAAATAAAATTTAAAAAAAAGAAAAAAAAACATGGACAAAAGGGCTTCTATAAAAGTAAATTTAAACTGACCTTTTCCCTTCCTGTCTGGGAAAACTTCCTCTATTTTCAGGGTTCCCTTGCCCATGAAATGTAACAGCCTCACCTTACCAGCAAGAAATTTTGAAATGACGAAGTGTTCATCAAAATTAAATTCTTCTTTGTAGCAACATGGATGGACCTAGGAATTATCATACTGAGTGAAATAAGTCAGATAAAGGAAAATATCATATGATATCACTTACATGTGGAATCAAAAAAAATGGTACAAATGAATTTATTTACAAAACAGAAATAGAGTCACAGGTGTAGAAAACAAATTTATGGTATCCAAGGGGAAAAGGGTGGGGAGGGATAAATTGGGAGATCGGGATTGACATATACACACAACTATATACTATATATATATATATATATATATATATATATATATATATATAAAGTAGATAACTAATAAGGACTTACTGGTAGCACAGGAGACTTTACTCAGTACTCTGTAATGACCTGCATGAGAAAATAATGTAAAAAGAGTGGATGTATGCATATATCTATAACTGATTCTTTACTGTATACCTGAAACTAACACACCATTGTAAATCAACTATGCACCAATAAAATTTTTTAAAAAACATCAAATTCTGTCCTAGGTTTGTCCAGTTAAGTGGTGACATCCTTTCTGTTTTTTGTTTTTTTCATTTTAACCAAAGGTGAATCAAAGTTTTAATTCTTAATTTCAACCTCTGACTTTGAGAATATCATTTTCATGAGTGCTAGAGAGTAAAAAGTCAATGCTTAAACAAACTCAAGGGACAAATTCTGTTAGCAAAGTTGCAAACTCTGTCAGCATATGGATACAGACCTTTTCTAATGATCTCTTGTGTTAATAAAATCACCTCCATTTTTAAGGGACTTGACCAATGGCACAGAGCTCTCTCCTGCGGAGCTGAATTTACTCCCCACATGCAGAGAGGTGAACCAGGTAAGGGAGAGCTCTGCCCATTATGCAGTTAATTCAATTCCGCTCATCCCTACTAGGCACCAACTATATGTCAGGTCGCTCAAGGAATTCACTCATGATCTAGTCAGGGAGGAGACACACAAACAGTGTTGCTTTCTTGGTGCTGTAGAGAAGAGCCTTTAGCTGAGCCTGTCCGTGGGCAGATACTGTTCCAAGCGCTATACCTGTGCCATCTCTAACCTTCAGGACAGATGACAGGCTGCATCCTATCAGGACCATTTGGCAGCTGAGAAAGAGACACACAGTGAAGTCACTTGGAGTCACTATTCAAATTCTGGAAGTCAGATCTGGGGCCCATACTCATCAGCTGTAGCCATGCCTCTGGATGCTGGAAGCGCGGGTGATATGGCCTTGGAGAAGGCAGTCACCCTGGGTTGGGTGGAGACTGCGTGTTCAGGAAGGCTTCCTGGAGGGTGAGAGGCCTGTACAGAGTAGTACAGGCAGAACAGAAATTAACCAAGGGTGAAAAGATGTTCTAGACTGAGGAAACAGCGTACGCCACGACAGAGAGACCAGTATCTGTGCGAGGGCTCTTCAGAGAAATAGGACAAATATGAATGTTTCTATGTACTGGTTATTTCTTTTTATTATTTATTTATTTATAGGAGAGAGGAAGAGAGAATGAGAAATTGGCTTTAGGGCTGAGAAGTCCCACTGGAAAGCCAGCAGTATAATCCAGTCTGAATCTGAAGGCTTGAGAACATGGGATCTGATTATGTAAATCCCAATCTAAGGGCAGAAGAAGTTGACCTGAGATGTCCCAGCTCAGTGAGACAGGAAAAGAAGGGACAAATTCCTCCTTCTTCCACCTTTTGTTCTGTTCAGACCCTCAGGGGATTGGATGATGCTCCCAACTCACCTCACCTTATCTCCCCACAACCCCGCCCTGGTTGAGAGGTTTGCTTTCCTGAACCCACCCACTCAAATGCTAAGCTCACCTGGAAACACCCTCACAGTCACAGCCAGAAACAATGGGGTGTGGGGAGTTCTATTGACCGAGCTGTGCACTTGTGGGACCCTAGTTCCCCAGCTGGGGATCAAACCTTCACACCCCTGGACTAGAAGGCTAGGTAGAAGTGCCGGGATCATCCTCAGCAACAATGTTTAATCTGGACACCAGGTGGCCCCCTCAAGTTGACATTGACACATAATATTAACCATCCCAGCATCATCATCCTTTCCAGTGGTGAAAGGGAAGGTGGTGGAATATCAAAATATGATATATCCATACGGTGGAATATTTTTCAGCATTAAAGAGGATACATTTCTGCTTCTACAGTCCGGTGGACCTTGGAAATACATGCTGAGTGAAAGAAACCAGTCACAAAATGTCACATATTGTGTGATTCCATTTCTATGGAATGTCCAAACTAGGAAAATCAAGCCAGCCAATCCCTAAAGGAAATCATCCCTAAATATTCATTGGAAGGTCTGAGGCTGACACTGAAGCTCCAATACTTTGGCCACCTGATGGGAAGAGCTGACTCATTGGAAAAGACCCTGATGCTGGGGAAGATTGCGGGCAAGAAGAGAAGGGGGCGACAGAGGATGAGATGGTTGGATGGCATCATGGACTCAAAGGACATGAGTTTGAGCAAACTCTGGGAGATGATGAAGGACAGGGAAGCCTGGCATGCAGCAGTCCATGGGGTCACAAAGAGATGAACATGACTTAGCCACTGAACAACAACAGAGATAGAGGGCAGGTTAGTGGTTGCTAGAAGCTGGGGGAGCATAGCATCAGGAGGGTTTGCTAATGGATATGGAGGTTCTTTGCAGGGAGGGTAACAGAAAGGTTCTGAATTAGACAGTGGTGACTTTGCCAAATAAGGTCCGTCTAGTCAAGGCTATGGTTTTTCCTATGGTCATGTATGGATGTGAGAGTTGGACTGTGAAGAAGGCTGAGTGCTGAAGAATTGATGCTTTTGAACTGTGGTGTCGGAGAAGACTCTTGCGAGTCCCTTGGACTGCAAGGAGATCTAACCAGTCCATTCTAAAGGAGATCAGCCCTGGGATTTCTTTGGAAGGACTAATGCTAAAGCTGAAACTCCAGTACTTTGGCCACCTCATGTGAAGAGTTGACTCATTGGAAAAGACTCTGATGCTGGGAGGGATTGGGGGCTGGAGGAGAGGGGACGACAGAGGATGAAATGGCTGGATGGCATCACGGACTCGATGGACGTGAGTCTGAGTGAACTCCGGGAGTTGGTGATGGACAGGGAGGCCTAGCGTGCTGTGATTCATGGGGTCGCAAAGAGTCAGACACGATTGAGCAACTGAACTGAGCTGATGTTTATACAAGGGTGAATCTAAAAACTACTGATGTACACTTTCAAATAGCAAAGTCTATGTTACGTGAATTATATCACAATAACTCTAAAAATGAATACAAGAAACTGTTATGAGAGATACTGAGTAAACACATAAATAGAAGTAGCATAACGGTAGCATGGCAGATCATACAGGGGAAGGGATAATAAAGTATAGAGTGGCAGGAGGCCTGATTCATTTGAAAAGACCCTGATGCTGGGAAAGATTGAAGGCGGAAGGAGAAGGGGACGACAGAGGCTGGGTGGCATCGCTGACTCAATGGACATGAGTCTGAGTAAACTCTGGGAGTTAGTGATGGACAGGGAGGCCTGGCCTGCTGTAGTTCATGGGGTCGCAAAAGAGTCAGACATGACTGAGCAACTGAAATGAACTGAACTGAACTGAGCAGGAGGGCAGGGACATCCCCTGATCGGGGCTGCTGGGGCTGAACATTGAAAGATGAGTACGAGTTTATCCCACTGTGAGAAAGACAAAGACCTCAGTGCGGCCGGAGTGGGGTGGGGTGTTGGGAGAACCTGGAGTGGGGCTGGAGAGGGAAATGTCAGGCTGCTGAGATCAGAGATGTATCACCCAGCCCCAGGCCGATATTTTAATTTAGTCATTCCTATAACTGCAGTCAGGGGGTCTTCCTGCTTGACTGCTGGCTCCAGGAGAACAGCATATGGGTATGACTTGTTCTCAACTGTTGGCCCAGCAGCCAGCCCAGTGCACCCCAGGAGGAAGCTTCTGGAACTTACTCTCGTTGTCCACCTCACTAGCCTTTCGTGGGCTCTGCCAGCCTCCCCTGCTGCCCTGGGCACCTGCTCCACATGTCCCTATACATCAGATCGTGCATCGCTGAAGCCGTTGCATCAAGGCAGACAGCTCTCTTCTAAGGCCTGACGGCAAGGGGACTCTAACGCAGGAACCCAGCCTCAGATGCCCAGCGCTCCCACATGCCGAGGCAAGAAGTGAAATTCACATGAGATGCAATCACGAGGCAGATGCAGAATTCTCTAATTCAAGCCAACCGCTCCTCCAAGGTCAAAATCCCACTCTACCCAGACTCTGCAGCCATCTCCAGCTGAACCAATCAGGGGGCGAAATACCCCTGACTTGTTCATGCAGAACAAATTTGTCTCCTAAACAAATACCAATCAGCCAAACAGCCCAGAGTTAAATACACTGACCTCATGATAAACTTAAATAAGCCATCGGGTTTGGACTCGTGGCGGGGTGGGGGTGGGGCTCTCCCTGGTTCTTTCCAGAGAGAGGAAGAGAGAAGTCTAGTAAGATCTGATGCTTTACCAGGGTCGCTGTCCATGCCCTGAATTTCTGATTGAGGGATATGGTGGGCTCCAAACTCAGGAAGTCCCCACCCCCACCCAGGGGAGCAGCCCAAGTGCGGAGCTCAGCATATGGGAGACCACTCAAATGCTCCAGCCCTCCTGTTTTCTGTGAAAGCCAGAGCCACTCTGGGCCGGGGTGGAGCAGGCTCAGGCCCAAGAGGTTAAAGACTAGGGACAGTGTCTCAGGCCCCATTGCATCCCATGTGAGGTGAGGTGAAGTCGCTCAGTCGTGTCCGACTCTTTGCGACCCCGTGGACTGTAACCTACTAGGCTTCTTCATGAGATTCTCCAGGCAAGAATACTGGAGTGGATTGCCATTTCCTTCTCCAGGGGATCTTCCCAACCCAGGTATCGAACTCTGGTCTCCCGCATTGGAGGCAGATGCTTTAACCTCTGAGCCACCAGGAAAGCCTACATCCCATGGAGACTTCTCCATAAAATAAGAGTAGCAGCGACATCGACTAATTTTATATATGTCACCATTGCACACATCAACCCTTAAAGTTAAGTTCAGTTCAATTGCTCAGTTGTATCCAACTCTTTGCGACCCTATGGGCTGCAGCACACCAGGCCTCCCTGTCCATCATCAACTCCCGGAGTTTTCAAACTCTTGTCCATTGAGTTGGTGATGCCATCCAACCATCTCATCCTCTGTCATCCCCTTCTCCATCTGCCTTTGATCTTTCCCAGCATCAGGGTCTTTTCCAGTGAGTCAGCTCTTCATATCAGGTGGCCAAAATATTGGAGTTTCAGCTCAGCATCAGCCCTTCCAATGAACACTCAGGACTGATTTCCTTTAGGATGGACTGGTTGGATCTTCTTGCAGTCCAAGGGACTTTCAAGAGTCTTCTCCAACACCACAGTTCAAAAGCATCAACTCTTCTGCACTCAGCTTTCTTTATAGTCTAACTCTCACATCCATACATGACTACTGGGAAAACCATAGCTTTGACTAGACGGACTTTGTTGGCAAAGTAATGTCTCTGCTTTTTAATATGCTGTCTAGGTTGGTCATAACTTTCCTTCCAAGGAGTAAGTGTCTTTTAATTTCATGGCTGTAGTCACCATCTGCAGTGATTTTCAGCCCAGTTCAGTTCAGTCGGCTCAGTCGTGTCCGACTCTTTGTGACCCCATGAATCACAGCACGCCAGGCCTCCCTGTTCATCACCAACTCCCAGAGTTCACTCAAACTAATGTCCATCAACTCGGTGATGCCATCCAGCCATCTCATCCTCTGTCGTCCCCTTCTCCTCCTGCCCCCAATCCCTTCCAACATCAGAGTCTTTTCCAATGAGTCAACTCTTCGCATGAGGTGGCCAAAGTACTGGAGTTTCAGCTTTAGCATCATTCCTTCCAAAGAAATACCAGGGTTGATCTCCTTCAGAATGGACTGGTTGGATCTCCTCGCAGTCGAAGGGACTCTGCAGAGTCTTCTCTGACACCACAGTTCAAAAGCATCAATTTTTCAGCGCTCAGCCTTCTTCACAGTCCAATTCTCACATCCATACATGACCACTGGAAAAACCACAGCTTTGACTAGAAGGACCTTTCTTGGCAAAGTAATGTCTTTGCTTTTGAATATGCTATCTAGGTTGGTCATAACTTTCCTTCCAAGGAGTAAGCGTCTTTTAATTTCATGGCTGCAATCACCATCTGCAGTGATTTTGGAGCCAAATAAAGTCTGTCACTGTTCCCACTGTTTCCCCATCTATTTCCCATGAAGTGATGGGACCAGATGCCATGATCATAGTTTTCTGAATATTGAGTTTTAAGCCAGTTTTTCACTCTCCTTTTTCACTTTCATCAAGAGGCTCTTTAGTTCTTCTTTGCTTTCTTCCCTTAAAGTTAGGTATTGTTATTATTCCCACTTTACAGATGAAGAAACTGAGGCAACTTGCACAAGGTACTACACCTAGCAAGTGACTGAAGAGAGATTCTAATCCGGATCTGTCTAACTCTATAGCCTGGGTTGTTGTTTAGGCACTAAGTCATGTCTGACTCTTTCGCTGCCTTGTAGACTGTAGCCTGCCCAGCTCCTCTGTCCGCTGGATTTCCCAGGCAAGAATACTGAAGTGGGTTGCCATTTCCTCCTCCAGGGGATCCTCCTGACCCAGAGATTGAACCTGTGTCTCCTGCATTGACAGATGATTTCTTTACCACTGAGCCACCTGGGAAGCCCATAGCCTGGGTATTAGCCATTAATGTGATGCTTCCTGCTAGCAGGCCAGCAGTCCCAGTTTGCATGGGACTAGGCTGAGCGCCGAAAAACTGGTGCTTTTGAACTGTGGTGTTGGAGAAGACTCTTGAGAGTCCCTTGGACTGCAAGGAGATCATCCCTGGGATTTCTTTGGAAGGAATGATGCTAAAGCTGAAACTCCAGTACTTTGGCCACCTCATGTGAAGAGTTGACTCATTGGAAAAGACTCTGATGCTGGGAGGGATTGGGGGCTGGAGGAGAAGGGGACGACAGAGGATGAAATGGCTGGATGGCATCACGGACTCGATGGACGTGAGTCTGAGTGAACTCCGGGGAGTTGGTGATGGACAGGGAGGCCTGGCGTGCTGCGACTCATGGGGTCGCAAAGAGCTGGACATGACTGAGCGACTGAACTGAACTGAACTGAGGGAGATTCTAGGGCACCAGACTTTCAGGGATAAAACTGGTTGTCCCAGGCAAACTGGGATGGTGGTTTATTGTGACAGACTGAATAGGATTAATAGAACCTCCCATCCAAAGATGTTCACATTCTAATCCCTAAAAACTATGAATGGCAAAGGGGACTGTGCAGACATGATTAAACTGAGGATCTTGATATCCTCAGGATAACTCCAGAATAACCCTTAAAGTTAGGTATTGTTACTATTCCCACTGTACAGATGAAGAAACTGAGGTGACTTGCACAAGGTGCTACACTAGTAAGTGCGTAGGCTAACTCCAGGAGTTATCCTGGATTATCAGGGGTGGGGCCAGTATCATCACAAGAGTCCTTATAAGTGGAAAGCAAGAGCATTTGTCAGGAAAAAGACAATGTCCCAACAGAAGTAGAGGTTGGAGTGATGCAGTGGAGGCGAGGAAAGGGCTACAAGGCAAGGTACTCAGGTGTTCTCTAGAAGCTGGAAAAGCCAAAGGACTGAGTCTCCCTGGGATCCTCCAGAAGGAGCCAGTTCTGCCAAAACCTTGACTTTAGCCCAGTGAGACCCACAGGGAACTTCCAACTGCCAGAACAGTAAAATAATAACCATATGTTGCTATAGTAGCAATAGGAAAACTGACACAGACATCCCAGTTGCCTTCAGCACTGGCCTTGCCATTCTGTCTTATTTTCTTCCAGGAGAAGGAGCAAACACTGGCTTACCAACTATGCTCTCTGGCCCTGAAAGAGTCTCACTCATTCTTTCTTTCTTTTTTTATTTTTAAAGATTTTATTTACTTATTTTGACACGGACCATTAAAAATGACCCAGGTAGCTCAAATGGTCTACCCAGGTGGCTCAAAGAATCTGCCTGCAATGCAGGAGACCTGGGTTCAAGCCCTGGGACGGGAAGATCCCCTGGAGAAGGGCATAGCAACTTACTTCAGTATTCTTGCCTGGAGAATTCCAGGGACAGAGGAACCTGATGGACTACAATCCATGGACTCAAAAGAGTCAGACACAACTGAGTGACTAACACACACACACATTTTAAAAGACTTTATTGAATTTATTACAATATTGCTTCTGTTTCACCTTCGATTTTTTGGCGGAGAGGCATATGGGATATTATCTCCCTGACCAGGGATCGAACCCTCACCCCCTGCATTGGAAGGCAAAGTTTTAACCACTGGGTCACCAGGGAAGTCCCTCACTCATTCTTTCTTGCATCATCTCATGAACACCTCTGGACAACAAGTGCGAACATGTTACTATTATGATTCTCTGCTTACAGATGCAAAGACTAGGCAGGAACCAACGAAGTGGGTTTTGGAGAAGCACATTCCTGAATCTGACAGTCTGCCCAGGCTCTGAATTTCACCCCTGAGCCCCATCCTAGAGCTTGGAGCCCTTTTCTCCTGGGCTGCTCCTGTTCATTCATTCATTCTGCAGACACTGAGCTGGCAAGTTGATGCCAGAACAGCCCCAGCCACTGGGAATTCAGAGACCAGCACCACATACACTTTGTCCACAAGAACCTCCCAGTCTAAGAGGCCAATTGTCTCCAAAGTGGGAAAATGCACAGCCTTGCACAGTGACGCTGCAGTGTAAGAAAATGGATCTGAATTGCTACTTCTGTTGATTCTTACCTAATAGTTATCGGGACTTAGAAAATTAAACTCTACTAAATTTAATAGGGGGTCAGTATTGGTGCCCAGAAGCCCACCTGGGTCTGGTGGGTTCGCGTGAGCAACCCCACAGAAACGAGGGCTTGTCATCTGGCAGAAAGTGCTGAGGATGGGGAGGGGATTTGTAATGGTGCTGGTTCCTCCTGCAGTTTGTCCAGCACAGTGCAGTGTGGTTATCTGCACCGGGTAAAGTGGGTTTGCAACTTTATATTATCCTGCTAATTACACAAAATTTAACAAGAACACACAGCTGAACAATTCCTGCAGAGAAACCACAGATGGAAGACAATGCGACATGTAAGCCTGAGCAGGCCAGAAAACAACAGATCTGATGCCACTTCTCCTCCAGTACGAACTCTCTCTCCTCTCAGGCTAAAAACCCTGACATCTAATCAGAGGCAACGGAAATGGGTGAGAGAGAAAGAGACAGAGAGAGTTAGAGAAATTCATCAGAAGAATAAGCTAAATATGGACCCTTGCCCACTATTAACGACACATTTCTCAGAATGATTATATATTTTGCCTGGAGATATTAACTACAGGTTTTATACAGTAAGATATGTTTTTTTTAAAAAGCACCCAAAAGATTATGAATAATTTTTGTTTTAGCACTAGGAATGAAGAGAATAAAAATATACTTTTAAGAAATGTTAATAGCTTTAAAAATCCATTTCAAAATTTCTCTCTTTCTGTAAGATTTTCACATTAATTATATATTTAGTTATTATACACACATAATTTATAAATATAGATGGAGTGCCTGCTCTTTGCATGTGGAAAGCATACTTTCTGGGGAAACACATTTTTAAGTGAAGACAAGAGTGATAGAGGTGACAGGCATGTCAACCACGAAGCTGATAAAATGTTACCAATGTCTCTTCAGCAAAGTCAGCTGCCTATACCCTGCCTACACCTTTCTATGCCAAGAAAACCCTGCACGTTCTCTCTAGGTGTCAATGTGCCTGCTCATCTCTCAGTCTCTTTTGCAGTCAGAGGTCCCCATGTGATAGTCTTCCGGCCAATGGCAAGCGTTCTGATTATCAGTGCAGGAAAACCAACCCTGAAGCTAATAGCAATCGTGGTCTATTTCCTTTATGATCTGAAGGTGGGCAGGGCTCATCTTTTCTCCAGGGGCGCGAGGAGCCATGTCCAAGATGGCTCACCCATCCGACTGACAAGCTGGTGCTGGCTGTGGTCTGGAAACTGTAGGCGGGGCATCGGCTCCTCTCCACGTGGGCTTCTCTGTGGGGTGACTTGGTCTTCCTCACAGCATAGTGGCCTGGTTCAGAGAGAGAGAGAGAGGAGAGGATTCTAAGACATAGGAAATAGAAACTGGCACGTCCTTAAAACCTGGACCTGGAAACCAGCTCGGCACCTCTGCTGCTATGTTCTGTTGGTCCAGCAGCCCTTGGGCCATTTCATATTCAAGGCAAGAACAAAGAGACCCTGCCCCTTATGGAAGGAAGTGGCAAAGAATTTATAACCATCTTTAATCTGCCAGTAGCTGGAAGCAGAGGTTGCTAAGGGTTACTAGGAAAGCTTGTACATCCTTCTCTACCGTTGCTTCCTTCTTCCTTTTCTTGGAACTCAGGTTGGTGTAGAATTCCTCTCCTGTAGCCAGGAAGTACCTCACTGATGATTGCCATGCACTGGAGGGCTGGGGCGGGAGGAGCTGGAAACCCTGGGAACATCATGAAGCTGCTTCCTCTGCCAGGAGGACAGTCCACGTCGAGGATCTTTGTGAAATAAAAGGACGTGCCCTGCTCCTTGGTTCAGCTCCTCCAGTGACATCTCAGGGACAGGCAGCTAAACAAAAGTCCCTAAGCCAGAGCTCAGAGCTCGGGGAGCTCAGAGGACAGAAGGATGAGGCAACTTGATAGGGAAGTGATGTTGGAGATCCAACCAGTCCATCCTGAAGGAAATCAGTCCTGAATATTCATTGGAAGGACTGATGCTGAAGCTGAAACTCTAATATTTTGGCCACCTGATGCGAAGAAGTGACTCATTGGAAAAGACGCTGATGCTGGGAAGGATTGAAGGCGGGAGGATAAGGAGATGACAGAGGATGAGATGGCATCACTGACTCAATGAACACGAGTTTGAGTAGACTCCAGGAGTTGGTGATGGACAGGGAGGCCTGGCATGCTGCAGTCCACGGGGTCACAAAGAGTCGGACACGACTGAGCGACTGAACTGAACTGAACTTATGTTGGAGTCAAGACTTGAGAGGTGAGTAGATGGTGGAAGATTTCCTGTGTCAGAGGCACAGAGGGACACCCTTCACTGTAGCTGCCAGCCAAAGCTCTGCTGCCTGAGTTGCAGCCCCTGGGGAATACCATCTTCCAGGATCCCTCAATTCTTCTCAGCCCCCTGAGACCTCCCTTCTCCCCCAGTGCCCTAAAACCCACCCCCTGGCATCTTCTCACTCCCACTCCCCCCACCCCCAAGACTGTTTCAATAGCATAAGCACTAGGCAAGGAGTCATTTATAAAAGAGAACAAAGTGGGAACCAGGCACCTTCTAGGAACCAGGTCTTGGGCTCTGTTTCATGCTTGCCATCATCTCTTTTAACTCTTGCAACCACCCTGAGAATAGGACACATATCCCCACTTTACAGGGGCAGGGGAAACCAAGGCTCAGAGAGGTTAAAGACATAACCCAGGTAGTCAAGGTAGCTATGGTTTTTCCAGTGGTCATGTACAGATGTGAGAGTTGGACTATAAAGAAGGCTGAGCACTGAAGAACTGATGCTTTCAAACTGTGGTGCTGGAGAAGACTCTTGAGAGTCCCTTGGACAGCAAGGAGATCAAACCAGTCCATCCTAAAGGAAATCTCGCCTGAATATTCACTGGAAGGACTGATGCTGATGTTGAAGCTCCAATACTGTGGCCGCCTGATGTGAAGAGCCAACTTAGTAAAGACTCTGATTCTGGGAAAGACTGAGAACAAAAGGAGAAGGGGACAACAGAGGATGAGATGGTTGGATGGCATCACTGACTCAAGGGACATGCGTTTGAGCAAACTCTGGGAGACAGTGGAGGACAGGGAAGCCTGCAGTCCTACAGGACTGTGACCCTGCAGTCCATTGTATCACAAAAAGTTGGACACAACCTAGCAACCAAACAACAAAGTCACATAGCTCCTAAGGAGGGGAAGCTCAGTGCAGAGTTCAAGCTACCTATGCCCCTTAAACGTGTGCATTCACTCCAGCCGAGAAGGCACCCAATCTGCATTTAGGAGCCTTGAATTCACCTCTTATTCCAGACACCCACGCTCTATGTGGCTTAAGTCACTTATTTCACCTCCTTGAGCCTCAATTTCCTCATTTCTAAGATGAGTGAGTTCTGAGGGCTGAATAGGAGCTCTCAGAGGAGGTTTGTCTGTTCAATACCCTTTGATCTTATGCAACTTCGGATAACATCAAGGTTTATAAAAACAAAGTATCATCAAACGAGCTTGTAATAAAATTCCAAAGCAATATGTAGCAGGGAAAACGGCTGTAAATCCACAGGATGTCAATTCCAAGTTGAATATAGTTTACAAGAATATGGTTCAAATATCACAAGGTCAAAACAATTTTGAGCTTTCCAGTATTTACAAACATACCTCACTTCATAAACCTTTTCAGTCCACGCTGCACAATATATACAGGACCATTTTAAAATGACTCCAGTTAATTTGATGTGGCTTGAAGTGAGGTCTGTTAGAAATGTGCTACTAATTTTGGACTTTTGTGTTTAGGGGAAAATGCGATTGAAGCTTAATCCAATTTTCTAACACCCGAAAACAGCTACAAGGAAATAGACAGGCATGAAGGAACAATGGCAGAGTTGGCCCCAGAAAAGGCTCAGCTCACCACTAACTTGCCCTGCTGGAATGTTCCATACCAATAAAATGTTAGCCCTTCAGGCATGAGGGAAAGTCAAGACATGAAGGTAGCTCATAATGGCGCAGGGAGCTTAGTGAGAAAAGTCAGCGTAGCTGGTACAGCTGCCCTTGAGAAACTAATTCTGGGGGACATATCTGCTCTGACTAGCTGCACAGAGGATTTTCTCTATATATCCACCTGATCTTAGAACTAGATGACTGATGAGAGTAAAATTTATCATTTGTGTGCTTGTGTGCTAAGTCGCTTCAGTGACCCTATGGGCTGTAGCCCGCCAGGCTCCTCTGTCCATGGGATTCTCCAGGCAAGAACATTGGAGTGGGTTGCCATGCCCTCCTCCCGGGATCTTACCGACCCAGGGACTGAACCCGCATCTCTTATGTCTCCTGCTTTGGCAGCTGGGTTCTTTGCCACTAGCGCCACCTGGGAAGCCCTACCATTTGTTGACCTGCCCCCAGTACAACACTCTGGTTGCCTAGCTAACTGTAGTCTCTTCTTTCTTCTGTATCCACCTTATCCCATCAGTTCAGTTCAGTTCAGTTCAGTTGCTCAGTCACGTCCGACTCTTTGCAACCCCATGAACCGCAGCACGCCAGGCCTCCCTGTCCATCATCAACTCCCAGAGTCCACCCAAACCCATGTCCATCGAGTTGGTGATGCCATCCAACCATCTCATCCTCTGTCATCCCCTTCTCCTCCAGCCCTCAATCTTTCCCAGCATCAGGGTCTTTTCAAATGAATCAGCTCTTCTAATCAGGTGGCCAAAGTATTGGAGTTTCAGCTTCAACATCAGTCCTTCCAGTGAACACCTAGGACTGATCTCCTTTAGGATGGACTGGTTGGATCTCCTTGCAGTCCAAGGAACTCTTAAGAGTCTTCTCCAACACCACTGTTCGAAAGCATCAATTCTTCTGTGCTCAGCTTTCTTTATAGTACAACTCATATCCATACATGACCACTGGAAAAACCATAGCCTTGACTAGATGGATCTTTACCACTCCCTTAAATCCAGGTAGGTCTGAGCCAAATGTGCTGGTCTCATCCTCCTTGTTGTTTAGTTAATAGGTTAGCATGTGAGGCAAATTATATTTTCTGAAAATGGCTTCACCCATATAAATCCCATCCCATGTGCTGTTCTGAATATATCTTTGACACTCTTCCCACTGACAGGCAGGGGTCTTGGAATACCCTCTGTCTGAATTTGGGTGGGATTGTGTCTGTGGCAGAAAAAATGCCGTATGACTTCTAAGGTGAAAGTGAAAGTCATTCAGTTGTGTCCGACTCTTTGTGACCCCAAGAGATACAGTCCATGGAATTCCCCAGGCCAGAATACTGGAGTGGGTAGCCTTTCTTTTTCCAGGGTATCTTCCCAACCTAGAGATCAAACTGAGGTCTCCTGCATTGCAGGCAGATTCTTTACCAGTTGAGATACCAGAGAAGCCCTAAGGTGAAGTCATGGGTAGTATTCCACCTGGTTCTCTAGGGAGGTTTGTTCTTGGAACACAGCCACCATACTTTGAGGACACCTGAGCAGCCCAAGGAGAGGTCCACACAAAGAGGATCAAGGTTGCTGGCTCACAGTCCCAACTGAGCTCACAGTCAAAAGCTCTCACTAACTAACTTGTCAGTGGTGTGAAGGTGCCATCTTGAAACTGGATTCTGTAGCTTCCAGTGGAGCCACCGCAGCTTAGACATGGAGCAAAGTCGAGTTGCCTTTCCCAAAATGCAGATTTGAAAGTCAAATAAATGATTGTTGTGGTTATATCACTGAATTTGGGGATGATTTCCTATGTAGCTGTAGGTACCCAGAATAACATGTGATCTGTTCTGAAAAAAAAAAAAAAAACCACAAGTGGAAGATGGATGGAGATCATCTGAGAAAGATTTCTTTACTCTTCAAAAGACATGCACAGGGAAGAAAAATGTCCTACTTCTGCCTCTGGACGTGGGTATGGGAGAATCTGATGTCTGGAGCTGCAGCAACCATCTTGCAACTATGAGGGGTGCTAGTGAAAATGCTGAGGATAAAGAGCAAAGAGGCAGTGGAAAGGATCTGGTCTTTGTTGACAATGTTAAGCTGCTGAATTAGACAGTCCTGCAACAATGTTATCTCTGGACTCCTTTTTATGTGAGATAATAAGTTAATTATTGATTAAGCCAGTTGAGGAGGGGGTGTTCTTTTCAGTCAATAAATTCAGTCACTCAGTCGTGTCCGACTCTTTGCAACCCCCATGAACCGTAGTACACCAGGGCTCCCTGTCCATCATCAACTCCCAGAGTCCACCAAAACCCATGTCCATTGAGTCGGTGATGCCATCCAACCATCTCATCCTCTGTCATCCCCTTCTCCTCCTGCCCTCAATCTTCCCCAGCATCAGGGTCTTTTCCAGTGAGTCAGCTCTTCTCATCAGGTGTTCTCTTATGGTTAGCCAAATGCATCCTAACTTATCATGGAGTCTGTACTTTACATCATTCTATTTATTTGCAACAACAAGACTGAAAGATAAGTATTAATTCCATCAGTTATGGGCTGATGAAACAGGCTTAGCTAAGTAACTTTCCCAATATCATTTACCAGAATTGGGGGACCAGAATTCATGCCTAGGTCTGTCTGACTCCAAAGTCTGTGCCCTCCATGACATCCCATATGTCTTTGTCTCTGCCTATTGAGACAAGCATTGACTTGGGAGTCAGGGTCCTAGGGTCAATTTCAGACTCGTCGCTAATTTTCTGACTTTGAGAAATCACCTAATCACTAAGCCTGTTCTTTTATCTTAAGCCTTGCAGGGTTAATGAGAAGCCTAAGGGTTCATTTCATTTACTGTAGCATGAATAATGTTTAGAAACATTATACAGATACATATTTCTATCTCCTCTTCCTTATTATAAATCTCATTCTCTGTCAGCCATTCTGCTTTAGGGTCCCAGGAAAGAGAAGAATAAGAATGCCACCTTGGAGTGAAGAGAGATTGACAGAGGGAAGCCCTAGTAGACAAGAAGGAGCGTGGCAGAAAAGAAGAGAGCTCTTGAAGAGAAGAGAGAGGAGGTGGAATGGAGAAGTGACCTGCCTGTGACCTTGAAGTAGAAATATCCACGTAATTTGGAGAAACTAGAGGATAGCAGGTGCATAACCCACCGGCCGAGGCAGCACCAGAGGAGGCTGCAACCCACTAGGAGAAGCTGTGCCTGGCATGTGATCCAACCACCACCATGGCAGTCAAGGTTAATAGGAAGCATCGACAGAGGGCATGCCTGGATTCCTCATGATCAACAGAGCATCCAAAATTTCCCAGATGCCTTCAGTTCAGTCATTCAGTCATATCCAACTCTTTGTGACCCCATGGACTGCAGCATGCCAGGCCTTCCTGGCCATCACCAACCCCTGGAGCTTACTCAAACTCATGTCCATCTAGTCAGTGATGCCATCCAACCATCTCATCCTCTGTCACCCCCTTCTTCTCTTGCTTTCTGTCTTTCCCAAAATCAGAGTCTTTTCCAAAGAGTCAGCTCCTCACATCAGGTGGCCAAAGTATTAAAGCTTCAGCCTCAGTTATCAGTCCTTCCAATGAATATTCAGGACTGATTTCCTTTAGGATTGACTGGTTTGATCTTGCAGTCCAAGGGACTCTCAAGAGTCTTCTCCCAAATGCCTTGGTGAGAGGCAAAAGGACAAGGGGACCTGTTGAGGCTCAACTCAGAAGGAAGGAGCCACAGAATTCAGAGATTTGAGAGCAGAAGTACAGCACCAACACCATTTGCAGTGTGTGCCCAGATGAAGCCCTGGAGGCTAGCTGTGCCCAGCTGACCCTCATTAGATCTGACACAGGGGTCCAGGGACCAGATCAGCCCAAATGGGACCTGTCACCACAAAGTCAAGCAGAGCCAGGGACACCGCAACCCCCCACCTCCACAGGGTCATGGAAGCATCACCCCCACCTCTTGCAGATGCTGAGAAAGGAGGAGACCCTTAAAGTCTGAGCATGTACCTGAAAGGGACTCTGCTACTGAGACACGCAACTGTGGAAGAGACTGAGATTCCAAGACTAACAAATTGTGGGTCCCTCTCCGCTTTCTGCTGCTACTCAAAGGTTAAGGTCATTAACTCACAGTCAAGGTCAGCTCACAGTTAAGGTCATTTTCAGAAACTACGGAAGCTGCATTTCCTCTTCCTGGGTGAGAGGTGGTGTGTAAGGCTGCAATCCCACTCTACCCCGTATGATTATTGGGCCACCATACCCTGATGCTGGGAAAGATTGAGGGCAGGAGGATAAGGGAACAACAGAGGATGAGATGGTTGGGTGGCATCACCGACTCAATGGGCATGAGTTTGAGCAAACTCTGGGGGATAATCAAGGACAGGGAAGCCTAGCGTACTGCAGTCCGTGGGGTTACAAAGAGTCAGACTCCACTCAGCAACTGAACAACGACAACAATATTGTCTCAAAAGAAGACTCCTATGAAGACTCATTGTAAAAAATATCCTAACTGGAGGAGAGAAGTGAATCCAGGTGAACTGGATTTCTTCCCAAGGCCAACTGGGACCCATTGGTGTTTTAAGCAGGGAGAAGTCTGAAGAGGTTTGTGGTTTAGGAAAAGCTAAAGGCAGCGGGGAGAAGGGGCAGGATGTAAGGCCCAGAGCCTAGGATGTGAAATGGTCCAGAAGAAAGAAGATGGTGAGGATCCTAGACTTAAGCAGGGGCCACATAGGAAACAACTAAGGAAGGCAAGACTTAAGACAGAGTCAAACAGCAAGTCGTGTCACCGTCATTCCACGGACCATCTCCTCTCTGAACCTCAGTTCCTTCGGTCGAAGTGAAAGTGAAAGTCGCTCAGTTGTGCCTGACTCTTTGCAACCCCATGGACTGTACAGTCCATGGAATTCTAGAGTGGGCAGCCTTTCCCTTCTCCAGGGGATCTTCCCAACCCAGGGATCAACCCAGGTCTCCCACATTGCAGGCAGATTCTTTACCAGCTGAGCCATAAGGGAAGAGCCCAAAAGGAGAGGATAACACTGATCCAGCAGAGCTGTCAGGAGTGTTCAGCGAGATCACAGGGAAAACGCACAGCACAATATTTCTCCTGCTACAGTTTCCATCCCCACCCCTGCCCCCCACTATGGAAGGAGAGGTTTTCAGATGGCAACAAAGATGTCTAAGAGAGGTACACCTGCCTCTACTACTGTCAGGAAAACAAACAAGAAGACTCTGTCTTCCGCTTGGAGCAGGAATTATCTTTACAGCGGCAAGCTGGGATCTGCAAAGCACAAGAGAATTTCATTACAAGTCTATAAAAAGGCACTCGGAAAGAAAACCCTCCGCACGAGGGGCCTCTGCCAACCACATCCAGATGTGTCATGAGAACAACGTGCCTCTTAGGGATTAGGTGAGACCCAGGATCTTGAACCAGAGCATTCTCCACTTCTGCTTACTGTGAGAGATCTGGCAGGCCCTTTTCTTCTCAGGCCCTCAGTATCCCCTGCCTGGGAGAGGAATAAACAACTCTGCAATTACAAGATTCCTATGAGGCTTATGAGGAAGAGTAGGTGAAGGGGAGAAATCCTGGTGTGGAGTCACCTGGACAACCTTGGGGGAGAATCATCCCAAACCTCAGCTTCCTCATCTGTTAAATGGGCACAGCACTCCCTGTCTGTTTCCCAGAGTTCATTCATTCTTCCAAGTCTGAAGAATGGAGAGTGTCTGCCAGGTACTGGGCTAAGACTAGGTACCAGGAGGGTCACCAAAACACAGCAGATGCAGCAGTTGCTGTTTGGGGGCTTAAAAATGTTGGTCAAGGTTGCCCCTAAGAACAGAACAGACTCCTCTATACAGAGTCAGTGAGGGCAAAGAACCTCTGGAACAGGGCTGCCTGGGTTGGAATTCTCATTCTACAGCTGATTACCTGAGCCACTTTTCGAATTCACTTCCCCTTTGCATACCTCAGTTTCCCCATCTATACGATGGCAATAATATTAGTTCACTCAGTTGTAAGAACTCATTGAGGTAAAATGGGGAAGGCTCTTAGAAGGGTTATCTGCTTTCCTCTCTTCGAGTCTTTTTTTTAAGTATTTATTTGTTTATTTATTTGGCTGTGCCAGGTCTTAATTGCAGCATGAGGGATCTTTATTTGTGGCATATGGGATCTAGTTCCCCGACGAGGAATCGAACCTGGTCCCCAGGCATTTGAAGCATGGAGTCTTAGCCACTGGACCACCAGGGAAGCACCCATCGAAGTCGTATTTCGTAACAAAAGGCTTTACACTACCGGGCCCCTGTCCCCTTCCAGTCTCATTCCCTAGTATTTTCCTGCCATGTAGTCACCCAGAATCCAGAGACACCTAGCCACTCCAGGCCTCCAATCTCGCAAACACTTTCATCTTGGATGTCCAGGACTGAAAATTAATGTCTCTTGTTTAAGGCCTCCAGTCTGCCGTGCTTTGTTAAGGCAGCTCAAGTAGACTCATATAGATACACGTGTAAGACATTTTTATTATTTTTTTCACATCCTCTCTCCTTTTTAAAAAAAATTTAAACTATTTAATTGTAGGGTATTGTAATGGTTTCTGCCATACATCAATATGAATCAGCCATAGGTATACGTATGCCCCCCCACCTCCCACCCATCTCACTCCTCTTGCTGTTAAGGACTCTAGAAAGATGGTACTGATGAACCTGTTTGCAGAGCAGCAATGGAGACTCAGACAAGAAGAACAGACTTGTGGAAGAGTGGGGGAAGGAGAGGGGGCACAAAGTGAGAGAGTAACATTGAAACATATACATTACCATATTTAAAATAGATAGCCAGTTGGAATTTGCTGTATGATGCAGGGAGCTCAAACCCAGTGCTTTTAAATTCATTTTAAAGCCATTGCCTAAGTCACATTGGGCTTTCTTGGTGGCTCAATGGTAAAGAACCTGCCTACCTGCCAATGCAGGAGACCTGGGTTCAAATCCTGAGTCTTGAAGATGCCCTGGAGAAGGAAATGGCAACCTCTCCAGTATTCTTGCCTGGAAAAACTCCATGGACAAAAAAACACCCTCCATGGGCTACAGTCCATGGGGTCACAAAAGAGTCAGACACAACTTAGCAACTAAATAACAACAACAAATCACATTACTGGTCAAACTGGAATTTTTGTTTTTACTTAGCAATATATATGAAGAATGAGACGCAACTAACCAACTAGTGCTTTCATATCAAGGACAGCACCCCAGATCCCTACATCAGTTCAGCTCAGTTTAGTCTCTCAGTCGTGTCTGACTCTTTGTGACCCCATGGACTGCAGCACGCCAGGCCTTTCTCTCCATCACCAACTCCCGGAGCCCACGCAAACTCATGTTCATTGAGTCAGTGATGCCATCCAATCACTCATCCTCTCTCTACAGAGAAATCTAATTTTTAGGGACTTCCCTGAGGGTCCAGTGCTTAGGACTCTGCTAGCCTAATGCTGCAGCCCATGGGGTCACAAAGAGTCAGACACGACTGAGCGACTGAACTGTACTGAACTTGCAAAGCAGGGAGCCTGGGTTCAATCTCAGCTTGGAGAACTAAGATTCCACTTGCCATGCGGCTCAGGAAACTAAATTCTCAAAAAAAAAAAAAAATCTAATTTTTAAAAGATGAATAATCCAAAAAGGTGTATATTATAACTTACTCAACCTTTCCAGTCCCGATAGACTTTCCAATTGCTTCTAGGCTTTTGCCACCACAAACACACGACGATCAATGCCTTGTTCCTGTGGCCTTCTGTCTGAGGGCTCAGTTGTATCCGACTCTTTGCAACCCCATGAACTGTAGCCCGCCAGGCTGTCTGCCCATGGAATTTTCCAGGCCAGAGTACTGGCGTGGCTTGCTATTTCCTCCACCAGGGGACCCAGGGATCGAACCTGTGTCTCTGGAGTCTCCGGCATTGACAGACGGGTTCTTTACCACTAGTGCCACCTGGGAAGCCGTTCCTGTGGCCTTACATATAGGCTTTTCGGGGAGATTCCCAGTATGGGATGGCAGGACCAAAGGAAATGTGTGTTTCTAAATGTTAACAGATTCTTACAGATGACATTCCCAAGAGGCCTTGCCAGTTCCCAAAGACCCAAACAATAACTCCTGGTCCCACCAGCAAAATACAGTATCAGAAACTTGCCCTCAGAGTTCATGGCTAGCTCCGTGTTTGCAGAAAGCCCCAGTTCCTTGGAGACCAGCTGGCCAGGTGGTTTCCAGGTGGCAGGGAAGTAAGCTGACAGATGGCCTGGGTCTTGGCTGAATGTCCGTGGGCAGATCGCTCAACCTTGATGAGTCTGGATCATCATCCGAAGAGGACCCAGACCTGGTCCAACTCACCTTGCAAGCACTTGGTGGGAGAGAACACACACAAAGGGTCACGTGACATGTCAGGGACAATTCTCCCATCCCCTGAGATGACATTCCCTGACCACCCTGCTCTGGAGGGTGGTGTCCCTGAGCCCCGTTTATCCTTCCTCCCAGCTTGCTCGGCATGCCTGGTCTTTCCCTAGGATGGGCCCTTCTTGAGCACCACTGTCCTTTGCCCATCCTTTGCCTTCCCATCTGCACCTCGTTGCATCCTTCTGAGGCCTGGTCTGCCACAATGGGGTCAGTCTTCACTGACAAATGACACTGCCCTCCTCCTTGTCAGGGGTCAGTCTTCACTGACAAATGACACTGCTCTCCTTGTCACAAATTTGGCAAGTTGACCTCATCAATTCAGCACAATAATAACAATACTGATACATAGTTGCTGAATGGTTACCAGGTGCCAAGCACTTCTCTAAGCACTTGAACCTGACCTGTGTTAGTTCAGTTACTCTTCACAGCAACCACTGTTACAGGGAAGAAGTGGGCATGAGATCTTGACCTCCTGCTGCCTTGTAATCCCCTGTAAATTCCACAGAACCCAGGACCCTCCGAGGCCAGGCATCCTTGTGCCTTGGGGAAGAACCTCGACTCACCTTCGTCCTCATGCATGCGTGTGTGCTAAGTCGCTTCAGTCATGTCAACTCTTTGTGACTCCATGGACTGTAGCCCACCAGTCTCCTCTGTCCATGGGATTCTCCAGGCAAGAATACTGGAGTGGGTTGCCATTCCCTCCTCCAGGGGATCTTCCCGATCCAGGGATTGAACCTGATCTCTTACATCTCTTGCATTGGTCCTCATGGGGAGACTCAATGCTCCAGGCAAGCAGGGCCACACCCTGTCTGTCCCAGGGGTTCCTCTCTGCCCCCAAGTTCCAAATATTTAGTTGGCCAAAATGTACATTCAAGTTTTTCATAAGATGTTACAGAAAACTTGAACGGAGCTTTGGCCAACCCCATAGGTCTGCGGCAGATTAAGCCACACTGGATGCCTCCATCAATCCCCCCGCCTCCCCCCACCCTCACTTATCACTAATTCTGCTCTCACTTGGAGCACCAACTATGTGCCAGACGCTGGGGAAGCAGAGCTGGAATTAAACCAATGCCTGCCTCCCCCTGGGGGACCACAACGTGGTCAGAGCTTCACATCCAGAGGGGTCTCCACCCTGCCCAGGTGCAGTTACGGAAGACTTCCGAGGGAGGTGATCTTCCAGCAAAGAGATATGGGGACCATATTGTTCTGGAAGAAGACACAGCAAGGGCAAGGACTCAGAGGTTGTCAAGAGAAGGCCACTTGGAGTGGCCACCCAACACTGGACTGCTAAGTTCTGAAAGGGTGCCTGGATTCCTTGATTCCAGACACCTTCCATTCTTGGAGTCCAGAATTAGAATTACTGTCACAGCTGCATCTGACATCTACTCAAACCAATTCGTTATCATTAGGAAATGAATCCCTAATGAATTTCTGCCACCATTAAGTCTGATTTACAGTACGGGTAATCACCCTTGGAAGCACACGTTTTATCCCTTTAATTAATAATCCCCACTTATCAGCAAACCTAATGATCATGGGACAAAAAATGGAAGTAAGCCTCCCCACTCCAGCGCCAGCTTTCCCATCTCACCTTTGGGGATGGGGGAGAAGGGTCAGCTCTCTGGAAAGCCCGTCTGCCTGTGAGGGTGTTAACAACCCTGATCCTTCAGCTGAGACTCTGAGACAGCCAAAGGGCAGGGGCTCAGACCTCATGGTCCACAGGTCACAGCCAGCCTCTGCTGTGCTGGGCTCCTTGGTTCTCTGCAGGCTCACCCATGCTGGGGCATCTCCATGCCACCAACAGGGTCCCGTCCAGACTTCAACAAATCTGAACAAGCTGCTTCCTGCTTAAAACCCTCTAGGAGCACCCTGTGTCCCAGTGTTCTGCACCCCAAAACCTTCTGCCTGAACTTTCCTCCTATATAGCCAGCATCCCTGCTCATTCTTTTCCCTGACCTCACAAGCATCCTTGTGTGACCTTATGCCTCTTTCTGACATGAGCTTCCTTCTTTCCATCGCCACATATGCAGCCTTCTCCCATCCCTCTACTTCTCCCCTAAGCACTCTGTACGAAAATGATCTGTCTGCATATCTGGGAGGCAGGTGGACAAGTCAGCAAGTAATGCAAATCAGGAGCCACCATCAGCAAGTGTGGGGCAGAGTGGGAATCGAAGGGGACAGCCAGGGAGAATTTTGGAGATGAGTGGAGTGGATGCTTGAGAACCAATTCTGTATTAATGTTTCATTCATCATTACTAACCACTCAGCAGGGACTTTACTGCGGTGTCTCCCATAAATGTCACATCAGTGCTGAGAGGTAGGCATTATGACCCCATTTTATGGATGAGAAGAACGAGGTCCAGAGGCATCAAATACACCTGGGTTATGCAGAGCCCATGAGTGGCAGAGCTAGATCCCAGTCCCTGAGTATCTGTCCTGAGCTGCACACTTCTAAGGGTATTGGTTTTTCAGTTTTGTTTTTGAATTTGTTACGATATTACTTCTGGCTTATGTTTTGGTTTTTTGGCCACAAAGGCCTGTGGGATCTCAGTTCCCCAACCACTGATCCCTGGTCCAAGTCTCTGGATTCATCTCCTGGTGCTCTGTCTCCTGTGATGTGGCTCCAGCCACACCTGACCCAGGTGTGGACACACCGGGCAGTCTCCAAGCTCCAGGACTGTGCCTGCTCATCCTCTCTCCTTCGTCAGCTCTGGCTCCAAGTCTTCCCAGGGACACCTCCTGCAAGAAGCCTCCTCTGGCCCTCCCAGACTGTGACCCCCACCATGGGCTTCCATAACACCTGGGCTGACCCCGTAACATTGATCTTACCCACTGCAAGGCAGCTCTTGGAGGAGGTTGCCCATGACAGTGGTTAAGAGGGTGAACCCTGGACCCCAGCTGCCTGGGTGTGAACCCTGACTTCCCACTTGCCATCTGCATGATGATGGGCAAATCACCTGCACCTCCCTGTGTGCCCTCTGTCACTGGGGTACAGACCTGTGCCTCCCTCATAGGGCCCTGTTAGGATATACAGGTAGATAAGGCTTACAGCTCAACACTAGGAAAACTAAGATCATGGCAACTGATCCCATCATTTCATGGCAAATAGATGGGGAAACAGTGGAAACAGTGGCAGACTTTATTTTCTGGGGCTCCAGAATCACTGCAGATGGTGACTGCAGCCATGAAACTAAAAGACGCTTACTTCATGGAAGGAAAGTTATGACCAATCTAGACAGCATATTAAAAGCAGAGACATTACTTTGCCAACAAAGGTCCATCTAGTCAAGGCTACGGTTTTTCCAGTAGTCATGTATGGATGTGAGAGTTGGACTATAAAGAAAGCTGAGTGCCAAAGAATTGATGCTTTTGAACTGTGGTGTTGGAGAAGACTCGAGAGTCCCTTGGACTGCAAGGACATCCAACAAGTCCATCCTAAAGGAAATAAGTCCTGAGTGTTCATTGGAAGGACTGTTGTTGAAGCTGAAACTCCAATACTTTGGCCACCTGATGCGAAGAACTGACTCATCAGAAGAGACCCTGATGCTGGGAAAGATCGAAGGCAGGAGGAGAAGGGGACGACAGAGGATGAGATGGTTGGATGGCATCACCAATTCAGTGGACCTGAGTTTGGGTAAACTCTGGGAGTTGATGATGGACAGGGAGGCCTGGCATGCTGCAGTCCATGGGGTCGCAAAGAGTCAGACATGACTGAGCGACTGAACTGAACTGAACTGAACTGAAGACTCTCAGAAGGGCTTCCCCAGTGGCTCAGCGGTAAAGAATCTGCCTGCCAATGCAGAAGACATGGGTTCAGTCCCTGGGTTGGAAAGGTTGCCTAGAGTAGGAAATGGCAACCCACTCCAGTATCCTTGCCTAGAAAATGCCATGGACAGAGGGTCCTGGAGGGCTACAGTCCATGGGGTTGCAAAGAGCTGGACACAACTGAGCAACTGAGCATGCATATGCAAGGCTCTTGCAAGAGTGCCCAATACGCTTCCGGTCAGGAGGTCATTCTTTCTTACACTCATGTCATCCGTACATCCCCCACACCCGGCCCAGCACTGGAGACTCAGTAGTTGCTCCATAAATATTTGTTGAGCTGAATTACCCTCACAAAATGGAAACAGAACTTGGCTCACAAAGAGGGCGATCACTCATATTACACATTAGGCAATTTTTCCAGAGTTCATCATGCCAAATGTTGTACATTCTTTATTATAGCAAGGGCAGCGAGATTCATTAAAGAGTAGCGCCGTTTCATTAGAAACCCTTATTTTCAGAATTTTATAACTCAGCCACAAAAATTCACTCCAGGCAAAAACGCTAACTTTCGTCTGGAAGTAAATGGGTTTATTTTATAAATTTTTATGCATTTTCCACACATAAACAAATGGCTAGATAAACCATTCTTTAATGGAAGGATTGCAAGAGGAAAACTTGATATTTTGGCATAGGAGACAGCAAACCTCAAAAGAGGGTTGGGGGCGGGGCTGGGTGGGATATGAGCTTCATTTCGCATTTATACATAATTTCTTCTCAGAACCTTTTTAAAGGTCCCTTGCATCATGAGCACAGGAGCCTGGCAGTCCACGGAATCACAAGGAGTTGGACATGACTGAAGCGACTTAGCATATAGCATGCTTGCTTCATAATGACTGTCATTGCAAGGGCTTCACCAGGCCAGCTGCTGTTCTAAGTGATACATATGTGTTAACAAATTCCTCCAAATACAAATTACATGTCCTCCTAAAGGATGGATGTGTGTGTGTGTGTTAAGTCGCTTCAGGTGTCTCTTTGCGACCCTGTGGACTGTAGCCGGCCAGGCTCCTCTGTTCATGGGATTCTCTGGGCAAGAATACTGGAGTGGGGTTGCGATATTCTTCTCCGGGGGATCTTCCTGACCCAGGGATCGAACCCACATCTCTTATGTCTCCTGCATTGGCAGATGGGTTCTTTACCACTAGTGCCACCAATCACGTCCCCCAAAATTTGTGTCCACCCGGAACTACTAAATAAGACCTTAGTTGGAAATAGGTCTTGGTAGATGCAATCAAGGTAAGATAAGGCTATAACTAGATAAAGATGGGAGAAGGCAATGGCACCCCCACCCCAGTACTCTTGCCTGGAGAATCCCGTGGATGGAGGAGCCTGGTGGGCTGCAGTCCATGGGGCGCTAGGAGTCGGACACAACTAAGCGACTTCACTTTCACTTTTCACTTTCATGCATTGGAGAAGGAAATGGCAACCCACTCCAGTGTTCTTGCCTGGAGAATCCCAGGAATGGGGGAGCCTGGTGGGCTGCTGTCTATGGGGTCGCACAGAGTCGAACACGACTGAAGCGACTTAGCAGCAGCAGATAAAAGTGCACCCTCAATCCCGGGACTGGTGTCTCTTTAAAATTTCATTTGTCAGTGTATGGCAAAACAAATACAGTATTGTAATTAAAAAAATAAATAAATTTAATTAAAAACTCAAAAAAAATAAAATAAAATTTCATTTGCTTATCTATTTTTGACTGGCTAAGTCTTTGTTGCTGGGTGAGTGCTTTTGCTAGTTGTGATGGGCGAGCTTCTCATCGCGGTGGTCTCTCTCGTTGCAGAGCATGGGCTCTAGAGTACAGGCTCAGTAGTTTGTGGCTTGTAGGCTTAGTTGCCCCAAGGTTTGTGGGATCTTCCTAGACTAGGGGTTTAATCAATGTCCCCTGCACCGGCAAGCAGATTCTTCACCACTGGACCACCAGGGATGTCCCTGACTTGTGTCTCATAAAAGAAGAAAAAAAGAGGGAGACTGAGACCCAGGCACATAGAGGTAAGAAGGCACTGTGATGGCAGAGGCGGAACTTGGAATGACCCAGCGGGAGCCGAAGAAAGCCGAGGACTGCCTAGAGCCTCCGGGAAGCTGGCAAAGGCCAGAGGATTCTTCTTCCCTGGAGCCTTCAAAGGGATCCCGGCCCCGCTGACACCTTGCTTTGGGCTTCTTCAGGACTATGAGAGATTACATTTCTGTTGTCTTAAGCCACCCAGTTCATGGTCATCTGTTACAGCAGCCTGGGAAATTAAAGCAAAGCCAGCATGGGTAACTTACCTGTTTGCGAAGCAAGTAGGCAGAGCTGAGATGGAGACCCTGGTGGGCTTCAGGGTTCAGAGGCATCCCCACTCCCCACCTGGACATCAGCAGATATCACATAAACTTCTTGAGCTCAGCAATAAACAATATGCCTGCAGATGACTGCATCTCTTAATCCTTTCCCAAGTCCCCACAGGAAGAATAGGAGGAACAAGCGCTTCCAACATTTTGTTTTCATTTAAGGATTTAATATTTTGTTATTTAGCTGCATCAAGTCTTTGTTGCGGCGTGTGGGCTTAATCGCCCCTTAATTGTGGGGATCTTAGCTCCCCGACCAGGAATTGAACCAATGTCCTCTGCAATGGAAGGCAGATTCTTCGCCACTTGACCACCAGGGAAGTCCCACCTCTAAGGACTTTAATTCATAAGCTACCTCTCGTTCATTTCCACACCACGGTAAGATCTGATTAGGGCAACAACATCGATCTTTACACACATTCAGTGTCTAGGAAAACAAAGTCACAAGGAAAAGCAATTTGATAGTGTCTGGGTCAGGGTGGGAAATCCCACCCTCATCCTCACACAGGTATGCCTGTGTCCTTCGCACGTGGCCACTCTAACCCACATGCTGCCCAGCAAGGGCGCGTCCAGGGGAGGGGATGCCAGCAATGACACGGTCATTTAAAATGTACAGGGACTTCCCTTGTGGTCTAGTGGTTAAGAATCTGCCTTGCGGTGTAGGGGACATGGGTTCAATCCCTGGTCAGGAAACTAAGATCCCACAGGCCTCAAAGAAACTAAGCCCATGGCTCACAACTAGAGAGTCTGCGTGCTGCAACGAAAAAAACCCCATGATGCAACTAAGATTCAAGGCAGCCAAAAAAAAAAAAGGTCCATAGCATAACTGATTCATTTTGCTGCATACCGGAGACTAAAGCAACACTGTAAATTGACTACACCTCAATGAAAAAAATGATAAAATGTTCATATCAGTGCATCATGATACATGTGGAAAATGTGCACAGTGCACAGTGCTCTAAAGTGAAGAGACAGCTTCCAAAACGGTATGTGCAGTGCACAGAATGCTCATAAAGTGTAACTGAGGGAGCTCCCTGGTGGCCTAGTGGTTAGGATTCAGGCTTTCCCTGCCATGACTCTGGTTCAATTCCTGGTCAGGGAACTGAGAGCCTGCAAGTCACACAGCCAAACCAAAAAATAAAAAATAAAATTTAATAAAAAATAAAATAAAACGTAAATGTAAACATAAATAAAGAAAAAGTATGTGTGTATGTCCAAAAACACGTAAGAAAGAATGAAGAAGAGTTGACAGGGGCTTCCCTAGTGGCTCAGCTGGTAAAGAATCCACCTGCAATGTGGGAGACCTGAGTTTGATCCCTGGATTGGGAAGATCCCCTGGAGAAGGAAAAGACTACTCATTCCACTATTCTGGCTTGGAGAAGTCCATGGACTGTACAGTTCATGGGATCACAAAGAGTCGGACACAACTAAGCGACTTTCACTAATAACAGTTCAATGGCACCCCACTCCAGTACTCTTGCCTGGAAAATCCAATGGACAGAGGAGCCTGGTCGGCTGAAGTCCATGGGGTCGCTAAGAGTCAGACATGACTGAGCGGGCTTCACTTTCCCTTTTCACTTTCATGCATTGGAGAAGGAAATGGCAGCCCGCTCCAGTGTTCTTGCCTGGAGAATCCCAGGGATGGGGGAGCCTGGTGGGCTGCTGTCTGTGGGGTCGCACAGAGTTGGACACGACTGAAGCGACTTAGCAGTAGCAGCAGCAGGAAGATAATAGGGCTTCCCAGGTGGCGCTAGTGTTAAAGAGCCCACCTGCCAATGCTGGAGACATAAGAGGTGTGGGTTCGATCCCCGGGTCAGGAAGATCCCCTGGAGGAAAGAATGGCAACCTGCTCCAGTATTCTTCCCTGGAAAATCCCGTGGATAGAGGAGCCTGGCAGGCTGCAGCCCATGGGGTCCCAAAGAGTCGGACACGACTGAAGTGACTTAACACGCACGAACACACACAGGAAGATAGTAAGGGTCATTTTTGCCATATTATGCTTTACTTATTGTCTGAATTGTTTTCAATGAATACATATTTATTTTGTAATTAGAAAAAAAATAACAGAACTCTCTACCTCAGGGAAGGCCAGGAAATCTGCAAACTCCAGGGAATTGTGCAGGATATCTCCTGCAGAGCAGGCACCATAAACCCCCCAGGTCACAGGGTCTCACTCAGCAGAGGCCCAGTGGCAGAAAGACTTCTGTTGAGTCAGCGGCCCAGACGAATTGAGTTTTAGCTCTCCTCTCAGCTCCCCCTGCAGCCATCCCAGTAAGCAGGCCTTTCTTATCTGAAATGCAAATGAGTTCCTTAAAGTTAATCTGAACCTCCTGGCTCAGTAAGTAACAGCGAAGTGAAAAAAATAAGAGGGTCTACCAAAGCCCACGGGGAACCTGATTTATAGTTAGCAGAACAGGGTCAACAGAGGGGACTTGAGTGTTCTAGAAAGAGAAGCAGAGACAGGCAATCACCCTTGAGTGGCAGAAAGGCCCAGGAGGTTCTTGTTCAAGACAGTGTGTGCTAAGTTGCCTGAGTCATGTTTGACTCTTTGCGATGCTATGGACTGTAGCCCGCTGGGCTCCTCTGTCCATGGGATTCTCCAGGCAAGAATACTGGAGTGGGTTGCCATGCCCTCCTCCAGGGGATCTTCCTGACCCTGGGATTGAACTCAAATCTCCTGTGTCTCCTACATTGGCAGGTGGATTCTTTACCCCTAGTGCTACCTGGGAAGCTAATACAAGTTTCCTGTGGCTGCCAAACAAATTACCACAAGCCAGATAATTAAAACAACAGACTTATTTTCTCACAGTTCAGAAGGACAGAAGTACCAAATCAAGGTGTCTCGGATTTTGTACGCTCCCTCCTAAGGCTCTTGAGGAGATTCCTTCCCACCTGTTCCAGCTTCTGGCGGCTCGTGGTGTTCTTGGCTTGTGGTTGCATCACTCCAGCTTCTGCTTCCAGATTCACACGGCCTTCTTCTTCCTGAATATCTGTGCAACTTCTTACCAGGACTGTTGCTGGATTTAGGCCCACCCTAAGCCAGTATGATCTTTCTGTTTAGGCACTAAGTTGTATCTGTTTGGCTCTTTTTTGCCCTATGGACTGCAACCGTCCAGTCTCTTTTATCCATAGGATTTCCAGGGAAGAATGCTGGAGTGGTTTTCCATTTCCTTCTCCAGGGTATCTTTTCAGACCACGGACCGAACCCGCATCTCCTGCCTTGCAGGCAGATTCTTTACCACTGAGCATCCAGAGAATCTTAATTACCTCTCCCAAGATCCTATTTTCAAATAAGGCCACATCCTTAGGTTCTGAGGTGACATGAACTTTTAGGGTACACTATTCATGGCACCCCACTCCAGTACTCTTGCTTGGATAATCCCATGGATGGAGGAGCCTGGTGGGCTGCAGTCCATGGGGTCGCTAAGAGTCAGACACGACTGAGTGGCTTCACTTTCACTTTTCACTTTCATGCATTGGAGAAGGAAATGGCAATGCACTCCAGTGTTCTTGCCTGGAGCATCCCAGGGACTGGGAGCCTAGTGGGCTGCCGTCTCTGGGGTCGCACAGAGTTGGACACGACTGAAGTGACAGCACAGCATAGCATTCAATCAGTACAGAAACACACTGGTTTCTAGGACGGGGACTACTCCCAGTCTACCCTGAGGTTGTCTGTCTCAAATCCCACATCCTAACAGCATCTGGTGACTTATATACCTACCCCTTGGAGCATCTGGTCATTCATCAAACGGGCAACAACTATTAACTCAGCAAATGAAGAAGGACCCAGACACATTAGGGTTAGACATCAGTGTGGACATTTGCTCACTGTGATGGCTGATTTTATGTGTCAAGTTAATTGGATCACAGGTGCCCAGTTAAACATTATTTCCAGGTATATCAGGGTGGGGGGGTGGGGTGAGTGTTTCTGGATGAGCTTAAACTCAAATGTAGACTGAGTACAGTAGTGTGGGCTAAGTCGCTTTAGTGGTGTCTGACTCTTTGCGACCCCACGGACCGTAGCCCACCAGGCTCCTCTGTCCATGGGTTTCTCCAGGCAAGAATACTGGAGTGGGTTGCCATGCCCTTCTCCCAGGGAATCTTCTCCACCCAGGGACTGAACCCATGTTTCTTAAGTCTCCTGCATTGGCAGGCAGGTTCTTTAGCACCAGAGTCCCTCCACAGTGTGGATGGGCTTTCTCCAATCAGTTGAAGGCCTAACTGGCCTGAAAGGCTCACTAACAAAAAATTCTTTCTCTCTGCCTCTCTTCAGGCTGAGACATCCATCTTCTCTCACCTTTAAACTTGAACTTGGGCTGGAACCATTGGCTCTCCTGCTTCTCAGACCTTCAGATTTGGACTGGAATGACACCATCAGCTCTTCGGTCGCTTTTCCATTCAGTTTATGGCGTTCCCAGCCCAGCGCTGCCTTCACCACAGCCTCCTTCCTCCCAGGCCCCCACGGCTGCAAGGCGGGTCTCACTGTGCCTTCTTCACGAGCTGCCTTCCACTTCTGAAAGCGTCATACTAGGGGAGTCATTTTAATATGTTGACATTTCTTAAACACCTATTCCATGCCATTTGCTAGGCAGTTACTGAGCATATTACACGGAGAGCCAACGCTTGCTACTGGGGCAGGAGGAAGGGTAAAGAACCCTTCAGGGTGTCTAATCCTCCGGGTAAAGGGGAGAGCACAGAGTCACAAGATTTGGAAGTCAGCATCACACACCCTCAGAGAGGTCGTTTTCTGAATTTAATTTCTACTGCAGCACAGCTGCTTTCCCATGTTGTATCAGTTTTACCATACAGCAAAATGGATCAGCCATACATGCACATATATCCCCTCCTTTTGGACTTCCTTCCCAGTCAGATCACCACAATGCTTTAAGTAGGTTCCCTGTGCTATGCAGTATATTCTCATTAGTTATCTATTGTTTACATAGTATCAATAGTGTGTATGTGCCAACCCCGATCTCCCAGTTCCTCCCACCCTCCCTCTCCCCTTTGGTATCCATACATTTGTTCTCTACATCTGTATCTCTATTTCTGCTTTGCAAATAGATTTTTTTTTCTGGATTCCTCATATATGAGTTAATATACAATTTTTTTTTTTTCTTTTTTGACCTACTTCACTCTGTATGATGGTCTCTAGGTCCATCCAAGTCTTGATTCATTAAATAAATAGCTCCATCAGGAGCCGTAGGTTTAAGTCCCAAACCAGTGCTTGAATCCTAACCACACCACTATTTGGGTAACAGCTGTACTAAGATATCCAACATATACCATACATTTCACCTATTTACAGTGTATAATCCAGGGGTGGGGGAGGGATGGATGGGAGTTTGAGATTAGCAGATACAGACTAGCATATATAGGATGGTTAAACAACAAGGTCCTACTGTATAGAACAGGGAATTATATTCAATATCCTTTGATAAATCATAATAGGAAAGAATATGAAGAAGAATGTATATATATATAAAAGTGAACCACTTTGTTGTAGAAGACAAATTAACATAGCATTGTAAATCAACTATACTTCAAAAAATAAATTAAAAAATAAAGGGTACAGTTTGATTGTTTTTAGTATTTTCACCACAATCAACTTTAGAACATTTTTATTATCGCTATGAAGAAACCCAATACATTTTGCCTATTACCCCTAGTCCCCCAACTTTCCCAACCAAAGATAATGACTATTTACAGATGTTCCATAGATGGAATCATGCAATGGGTGGGTTCTTTCACTTAACATGTTTTCACTGTGCGTGCATCCCTGTTGTAGCATAAATCAACACCTTAGTCCTTTTTATAGCTGAATAATATTCCATAGTATGGATGGACCACATTTGTTTATCTACTCACCAGCCATGGATGTTTGGCCTATTTCCACTTTTTTTGTTATTATGAGCAAAGCTGCAATGGGCATATGCGGACCTGTTTTAGAGCAAGCATCTTTTTCTCCACCCTTTGGGTAGACGGGAGTGAAATTGTTGGGTCCTGTGATGATTCTATGTTTTACTTTTGAGGAGTTTCTGGACTGCTTTCCACAGTGGCCACACCATTGCTGTCCCAGCAGCAGCTGTGCACGAGGGTTCCAACTTCTCCACATCTTCACCAAGCCTTGTCATTATCTGTCTTTTTGACTCTACTCATCCCAATAGGTGGGAAATTATGCACCATTTTTTAAACTACCCTTTACTGATATCTTAGGAAGCATCAGCAACTCTGCCAGGAATTTTCCACTCACTATGTCATTTGTCCCTTTCAATAATTCTATGAAGCAATTACTTTTATTCTCCCTCTTTTATAATAAATACTGAGAGAGTGAACAGGTGTGCCCACGATCATTCATCTCAAGCACACAGGCTAACTGCTGCAGCCGTTTGCCTCCCACTTACCAGCTGTAAAACGGGATTAATAAAGAATATAGCCACTCAATGTGATGTGAAAATGGGATGAAATAATACACCTAAGTGCCTGGTGTTCCCTCACTCACTTATGCATTAGCATCCAACAGGCATTTCTCAAGCACTGGTATGACAGAGGCATGTGTTAGGCCCTGTGTGAGCTAGAATGTATTCCGCAGAGTGTGGCTGGCCGACCAGCAGAATCAGCAGCCTCTGGGTGCTTGTTAGAAACACAGCACCTACACACATCCTGAATCAGAAGCTGCATTTTGCCAAGATCCCCAAGTAATTCATCTACTCAGTAAGGTTTGAGAAGCACTTCATGAGAGCAGTGAGTACAACCCAGACTGTTCATTCAAATCACTTGTTCAGTTCAGTTCAGTTCAGTTGCTCAGTCATGTCCGACTCTTTGCGACCCCATGGACTGCAGCACGCCAGGCCTCCCTGTCCATCATCAACTCCTGGAGCTTGCTCAAACTCATGTCCATTGAGTCGGTGATGCCATCCAACCATCTCAACCTCTGTTATCCCCTTTTCCTCCCATCTTCAATCTTTCCCAACATCAGAGTACAGCTTCTCATTTTTAATTTAACTTTTAGTTTATATTAAAGTACAGTGGACTTACAATGTTATGTTAGTCTCAGGTGTACCGCCAAGTGATACACTTACATTTATGCATATGAATATGTATGTATGTGTATTTCAGATTCTCTTCCCATATAGGTTATAACAGAATATTGTGCTAGAGTTCTTTCCTTGCTGATTATCTATTTTAAATATAATAGTGTGTATATTAGTTACTAAGTCATGTCCAACTCTTTGCTTCCTCTTTGTCACCCACCAGGCTCCGCTATCTGAGAGACTCTCCAGGCAAGAATACTAGAGTGGGCAGCCATGCCCTTCTCCAGAGGATCTTCCTGACCCAGGGGTCAAACTGGAGTCTTCTTCACTGAAGGTGCATTCTTTACTGGCTGAGCCACCAGGGAAGCCCCAGTATAGTAGTGTGTACCTGTTAATCCCAACCTTCTAATTTATCCCCTGCCCCTCACCTTTCCCCTTTGGTGACCATAAGCTTGTGCAACTTTTAAAGCTAGAAATACCAGCCTCTCTTCTCCTCACACTCCACCCTCAGGTTCTGATTCAACTGATTCAACCTTCCTCTCCTGGTGCAGGGATCCAATTGTGTGTCAAGGTCAGGAACCTGCACTGGCAACCACATGGTACATGGCTCCTGCTCACAGAGTCTCCTGTACGTGAACGATGTGGCTTTGAACCAGCAGACTGGCGAAATAATCTGCTGCTGCTAAGTCGCTTCAGTCGTGTCCGACTCTGTGCGACCCCATAGACGGCAGCCCACCAGGCTCCCCCGTCCCTGGGACTCTCCAGGCGAGAACACTGGAGTGGGTGGCGAAATAATCTAAGCCAAGAATAATGGTGTCTGGATGGAAAAGGAACAGCAGACCTCAGAAGTGTCTAGGGGAGGATCCCGGCAGAACCTCGCCAGGGAAGCAGAGAGAGGAGGCAGTGGCGGCATCAGTGGCAGCTGAGCGGGGAGCTGGCAGTGCCATTCTGATAGGAGGCAGCGGCCATGGAAGTAAGAGCGTACAGACAGGCTGAGCTGCAGGGGGCCTTTGGACCAGCCAAGGAGGGGTGTTCCAGCAGGCAAGAGAGTAACTAGATCAGATGCTCAGCAAGAAGGTGAAGGACAGAGATGTGAACTGGGCTGTGCAATGACATGACCTTTCAGACCATGTGATAACAACCTTTTCTTATTTTGGAGTGTTGGGATACCACATTAGGCTACGTTCTGCAGATGGACCTGTACGTGTGGGCTACAACTCACCGGGCTTCCGGGAAAGCAGTAGGTTTCTCAATCAAAACCTTGGACCTGGGCAGGAATGCCTGAAGAAGGAGAGATAAGAAGACACATTTTCTCTGTGGCCTGGAGTCTAGGAGACTAAAAGGTGCCCTGGAGAGTTCTCTGCTCCCATGTAGTCATATTAAGTAATATATGTATGTCTATGACCCAGGGACCTTTACCTGCATGGAGACTCCAGGAAAATTCTCATTCAGGACTAAAGGGAAAAGGGTTTCTTTGAAACATTATTTGTGGTGGAGGGACTGGAGGTGATCTGGGTGTCTAGTCATCACCAGGAGGATGGATGACTAAAGGGGCAGAAATCCACCTCAGGGGAGGTGTATGCTAAGTGAGTCAAATGATGTACAGAGCAAATTCTTTGGTCTGATAACCTCTATGGAGATTTAAAATCCATGAATAGACAAAACAACACTACCTATTTTCCAAGTATCCTAAGCTGCTAAGTCACTTCAGTCGTGTCTGACTCTGTGCGACCCCATAGACAGCAGACCACCAGGCTCCCTGTCCCTGGGATTCTCCAGGCAAGAACACTGGAGTGGGTTGCCATTTCCTTCTCCAATACATGAAAGTAAAGTTGCTCAATCGTGTCCGACTCTGAGCAACCCCATGGACTGCAGCCTACCAGGCTCCCTCCATCCATGGGATTTTCCAGGCAAGAGTATTGGAGTGGGGTGCCATTGCCTTCTCCAAGTATATATTTTCCAAGTATACATAATAATATAAGGATACCCATTGTTATAGACTAAATGTTTTTGTGCCCCTCAAATTCACATGTTGAAAGCCTACTCCCGATATGATGGTATTTGGAGATGGGACCTTCAAGAGGTAATGAGGTCATGAGGCTGGGGCCCAGCATGAGATTAGTGACCTTGCAGGAAGAGGCGACAGAGTGAGACATACGTATGGATACGATGAGATGGCAGCCGTCTTCAAGCAAGGCCCCCACCAAGAACCAAAACTTGGTCTTAGACTTCCCAACCTCCAGAACTGTGAGAAATAAATGTCTATTGTTTAAACCACCAGTCTATGGCATTTTGTGATACCAGCCCAAGCAGGCTAAGACACTCAACAAACGTTTTAAAGTGCTTGCCTGTGGTGGTCATGGAGGAGTGTAGAGGACAGAGTGCAGATATGCAATGGAGACAAAAAGAGAATAAATCAATAAAGCAAAAAGAAGCCTCCCATAGGGCAATGATGAATGTATACCATGAACTAAGGAGTAGGACCAAAAACTGGAAGAAGGGTGGCCCTGTGCACTCTTGCCAAGTCAGTGCTTCATCTAAGGCAGTGGGTGAAGCCAGAAAGTGAAGGTCCCTAAAACCCTCTTTATATGGATCCTCATGGCATGACACAGTCCCACAAATCCTGGAGTACAGGTTGGCCCTTGTGGTAGCCAGCTTCCAAGGCAGTCCCCTGGGATCCATGCCTCCCAGCATTCAAGTCCCTATGTAGTCAACCCCTTTTTTGAACCAGGGCTGCCTCTTGGTGACCAATAGAATGTTAAGGAATTGAAAATGTGTGACTGCTGAGGTTAGATACAAGGCATTACAGTGACCACTTGCTTGAGGGAAGACCAGCCACAATGCCAGGAGGATACTTGAGCAGTCAGTCCTGTGGCAAGCACACTGGCAGAGGAATTGAGAGCTCCCCGCCAACCCCAACCAATAGCCAGAAAGAACTTGCTGGCCATCTGAATGATCCACTTTGGAAGTGGATCCTTCAGCCTCAGCCAAGCCTTCAGATGATGCAGCCCCAACTGATACATGAGTGCAACCACAAGAGAGCTCACAAGTGGTTGTCCATGAGACATCTTCCTCTATTCCTGCCCCATGGAAACTATGACTATAATAAATGATACTGTCATGCCACTACAGCTTGAGTTGATTTGTTACCTAGTGTGAGATAACTTACACAGCTCTATTGGTTCAGACCTTGTAAGCCAAGCTGTTTACCTCCTTTGGTCTTGTTACCGTTATTCCCCTTGAGTTTTTTCTTCATTCATTGTTGGTGTTTAGTTGTTTCGCTGTGTCCAGTTCTTTGTGACCCCCTGGACTGTAGACCACCAGGCTCCTCTGTCCATGGGATTCTCCAGGCAAGAACACTGGAGGGTGTTGCCATTTACTTCTCCAGGGGATCTTCCTGGAGGAAGGTTAAATTCATCCAGGGATCAAATTCACATCTCCTGTGTCTCCTGCATTGCAGGCAGATTCTTTACCATTAAGCTACTACAGAAGTCCTTGGATGTAGCCATAACAATATTAAGAAAGTTTCTTGTGTCAGCTGTGCTTTAGGAAAACCAAGAGGAATGGATTTGTTCGCTCTTAGGTCAGAGATTTGCAGGAAAGCAGGCCCTTCCTGACATTCCCCAGAGGAGGAGCAAGCAAGAATTCCAAAGAAAACTCAGACAGGGGCTGTGTGGCCAGTTGCCTCCTTCCATCAGAAAATTCTCCTCTCTGGGTTAATCTGAGAGACTCTGGATTGATTAGATTAGGGCAGATAGCCTTGCTTTCCTGGTATCTCTAGGCTTTAAGTGATCATTTAAAACATGGGACTGAATGAACTAACTCTAGGAAGAGAGGGTTTCCAGTGAGTTTCCAGAGAACTGAGCCCTGGGGAGAAGCAACAGTCAAGAAATTACCTTTGGAAGAGGAGGCAGAAAGGAGAATAGGAAAGGATCAGACATAAGGTCAGATCAGGGCTCCAGAGGGTCTTGGAAACCAAAGGAAAAGATCTTAAAGTGGGAGATTTTAAAATGTAAGTGTAATGGCTGATTCATGTTGAGGCTTGATAGAAAACAGCAAAATTCTGTAAAGCATTATCCTTCAATAAAAAATAAATTCATAAAAATGTAAATTTACAATGTAAAATTTTGAATGTAAAATTTTCACAATATTTTTGTAACAAGGTGCCTGCGTGCTCAGTTGTGTACAACTCTGCAACCCCATGGACTGAAGCCTGCCAGGCTCCTCTGTCCATGGAATTCTCCAGGCAAGAATACTGGAGTGAGTTGCCAGTACTTTCTCCAGGGGATCTTCCTGACCCAAGGATCCAACCCACGTCTCCTGCGTCTCCCACACTGGCAGGCAGATTCTTTACCACTGACAGACAAACAAGAAAACTGGATCTCATTTGCTTAAACGAGAAAGAAGGCTGGACATGATGACAGCTCTGCAAGCATCCGGGAGGAAGGCTAAACCCTTCACAGATCCAATAAATGTGATCCTCACCAGTTATACTTCTCAGAGCTCCTCCTCTGGACCAAAACAACCTGGATGGTCACCAGGACCCATCATCACACAAGACCCACATCACACAGGACCCACATCTACTACCTTTCAAGAAGGTGAAGTCATTTCCCCATGTCTGTTTCTTGTCTTCAGACAAGGCACATCTCTGGAAATTGCTGAATACACGGTTTTAGCAGAAAGATGGGTTCTGTCTGCAGCCCCTATTTCCCAGTCACTGCTCCCTTTTGTTTCTATGTGCTCTGTCTCTGTGTGAACACTGAGATCTCACTGAGCATCCCCCAAAGAGGGACTGCAATCGGCATGCTGAACCGTCCCCGGAGGAAACACACAATCATCTTCAATGAGAAGAGGACAATGAAGAGGGGTCTTGTTACATAATTGAGGAGACAATGTCTTTGAGACTCAGTCTGGTTCACTTTTCACACTAAATTAATCTTAATAAGCATCTGCTTTGAGTAAAGGAAGTTTTGTGATAATTCAACCGTGACCTCTGTGAATGTCCAAATGATTTAACTTTGGTCCCCGCCAGCCCCGAGTATCCTATTGAAATGGTCGTCTTTATTTCATGATCATCAGCATGTTAACATGAGCTGATTAATCCCATCAACCTAACTACACAGATCGGACGCAGCCCAGGGCTATGACATCATTAGCTTTGGGACGCAATTGCAGAGGATGGCAGACGGGGCCGGTCAGCTGGTCCCACAGGTCATTTGATCCAGGCTCCTTGTTTCTGAGAATGAAAAGCAGATTCTCCCTCCAGCTTGCTCTCTGGCTCCAAGATCCAGGTAAAATTGTCCCTACCCAGGCACCCCTACTGGGAACACATGTTATGCAGGCCCACTGAGGCTTTGTCCCTGCCATGGAACTGTTTGTGGCCAGGCCACTAGACACTCAGACAGGAGTGCAGACCCACCAGCCTGTGGGTCTCAAAGGCCAATATGACCTCTGCCAGCCTCTCTTTACCCTCCTCCACCATTTCCTAAAATACTTTTTATTTTGTATTAGGGTATAGCCAATTAACGATGTTATGATAGTTTCAGGTGGACAGCCAAAGGACTCAGCCATACATATACATGTATCCATTCTCCCCGCAACTCCCCTTCCATCCAGGCGGCCACATAACCTCGAGCAGAGTTCCTTGTGCTATACAGTAGAACCTTGTTGGTTATCTGTTTTAAATACAGCAAGCAGTGTGTACATGTCCATCCTAAACTCTCTAACTCTCCCCCTCATCCCCACAGCAAGCAAAAGTTCATTTTCCAAGTCCTGTGAGTCTCTTTCTGTCTTGTAAGTTCGTTTGTATCATTTCTTTTTAGATTTCACACAAAAGGGATGTCCTACAGTGTTTCCCCTTCTCTGTCTGACTTACTTCGCTCACTAGGACACTCTCTAGGTCCATTCACGTTGCTGCAGATGGCATTGTTCCATTCCTTTCAATGGCTGGAGAATGTTTCACGGTATATATGTACCACGTCTTTCCCGCTCTTCTGTCGAGAGGCTTTTAGGCTGCTTCCATGTCTTGGCTATTGCCAACAGTGCCGCAATGAACACCGATTGCTCTGTCAGTTCTGAGCACACCTTCCTTGTGACTGCATCGCATGCTTTCTTCAGAGCAGGAGCCCCTAACTGCCTGGACATTTGCATTCCCTGCCACGTGGCAGTCATCATGCCCGGTATCTGCATCCATGATCGTTCAGGAAATTTCTCTTCCCACTCTTTATGGGCTGTGTGACAAAGTCAGTCACGGGATTCAGCCTCCTTTGAGTTCAAAGAGAGATTCTGGGACCAGCAGCAAGCATCAGCATCACCTGGGAATTTGTAAGAAATGCACAGAGCCCTTCCAAACCTGCTGAGTCAGAAAGCCTGGGACTGGAGCCCACAAGCTGTGTTTTGGTAAGCCCTCGCGGTGGCTTCAGCATATGCCGATACTAGAGGTAGGCAGGTGGACCAAATTACTCCACTGTGGCCACGAGCCCACAGTCTATACTTGGGTCCCTCTTGGTGCCATACATTCTATGGGTCTGACAAGTGTATGATGACATGTATCCACCATGACAGTATCATACGAGAAGAGTCTCTGCCCTCAAATCCTCTGTGCTCCATCTATTCATCCCACCATTTGTGTTGACTTAGAAAAGAAAGACTTCCTCAGCAATCAATGCAAAGAAATACAGGAAAAGAACAGAACGGGAAAGACTAGAGATCTCTTCAAGAAAATTAGAGATACCAAGGGAACATTTTACGTAAAGATAGGCTCAATAAAGGACAGAAATGGTGTGGACCTAACAGAAGCAGAAGATATTAAGAAGAGGTGGCAAGAATACACAGAAGAATTGTACAAAAAAGATCTTCAAGAACCAGATAATCACGATGGTGTGATCACTCACCTAGAGCCACACATCCTGGAATGTGAAGTCAGGTGGGCCTTAGAAAGCATCACTGCGAACAAAGCTTGTGGAGGTGATGGAATTTCAGTTGAGCTATTTCAAATCCTAAAAGATGATGCTGTGAAAGTGCTGCACTCAATATGCTAGCACATTTGGAAAACTCAGCAATGGCCACAGGACTGGAAAAGGTCAGTTTTCATTCCAATTCCGAAGAAAGGCAATGCCAAAGAATGCTCAAACTACTGCACAATTGCACTCATCTCACATGCTAGTAAAGTAATGCTCAAAATTCTCCAAGCCAGGCTTCAGCAATATGTGAACCATGAATTTCCAAATGTTCAAGCTGGTTTTACAAATGGCAGAGGAACCAGAGAGCAAATTGCCAACATCCACTGGATCATCGAAAAGAAAGAGAGTTCCATAAAACCATCTATTTGTGCATTATTGACTATGCCAAAACCTTTGACTATGTGGATCACAATAAACTGTGGAAAATTCTTCAAGAGATGAGAATACCAGACCACCTGACCTGCCTCCTGAGAAACCTATATGCAGGTCAGGAAGCAACAGTTAGAACTGGACATGAAACAACAGACTGGTTCCAAATAGGAAAAAGACTATGTCAAGGCTGTATATTGTCACCCTGCTTACTCAACTTATATGCAAAGTACATCATGAGAAACGCTGGGCTGGAAGAAGCACAAGCTGGAATCAAGATTGCTGGGAGAAATATCAATAACCTCAGATATGCAGATGACACCACCCTGATAGCAGAAGGTGAAGAGGAACTAAAAGGCCACTTGATGAAAGTGAAAGAGGAGAGTGAAAAAGTTGGCTTAAAGCTCAGCATTCAGAAAACTATGATCATGGCATCTGGTCCCATCACTTCATGGGAAATAGATGGGGAAACAGTGGAGACGGTGTCAGACTTTATTTTGGGGGCTCCAAAATCACTGCACATGGTGACTGCAACCATGAAATTAAAAGACATTTACTCCTTGGAAGGAAAGTTATGACCAACCTAGATAGTATATTCAAAAGCAGAGACATTACTTTGCCAACAAAGGTCCTTCTAGTCAAGGATACTGTTTTTCCAGTAGTCAAGGTGGATGTGAGAGTTGGACTGTGAAGAAAGCTGAGCACCAAAGAATTGATGCTTTTAAACTGTGGTGTTGGAGAAGAGTCTTGACAGTCCCTTGGACTGCAAGGAGATACAACCAGTCCATTCTAAAGGAAATCAGTCCTGGGTGTTCTGTGGAAGGAATAATGCTAAAGCTGAAACTGCAGTACTTTGGCCACCTCATGCGAAGAGTTGACTCATTGGAAAAGGCTCTGATGCTGGGAGGGATTGGGGGCAGGAGGAGAAGGGGACGACAGAGGATGAGATGGCTGGATGGCATCACTGACTCAATGGACATGAGTTTGAGTGAACTCCGGGAGTTGGTGATGGACAGGGAGGTCTGGCGTGCTGCGATTCATGGGGTCACAAAGAGTCAGACATGACTGAGTGACTCAACTGAACTGAAGCCACTAGTTAGGGCTTCCCAGGTGGTACAGCTGGTAAACAATCCACCTGTCAGTGCAAGAGATGCAAGAGATGGGGGTTCAATCTCTGGGTCAGGAAGATCCCCTGGAGAAGGAAATGGCAACCCACGCCAGTATTCTTACCTGGAAAGTTCCGTGGTCAGAAGAGCCTGGTGGGCTACAGTCCACGGGGTCGCACAGAGTTGGACACGCCTTAGTGACTCAGCATACACATACACATAAGCCCCTTGTCTGTGGCAATTTGTTATCATAGACACTTTTTCCCTCCCCCAAACTTCGATCTGGAAGAGAGTAAGGTAACACAGAAGGGGGGCTACGGCCAGTTCCCCAGCATCAGCTTGGCTACTTTCTTCCTGTGACTCGCATGCCCTGCCTCCCCACAGGTGCCCTGATTTCTGTCCATGCAGAGCCTGCCTCAGCCATGGTCGACTGTCGTCATCATAGAAATGGCCTATCTGCTTCAGCTGGCCAGAGGTGGTGCTTGCTGCTAGCGACCCAAGGGCCTTGTCTCCAGAGTGCTGATTTGAACAACAGTCAGAAGTAGCGCCCAGAGCTCACACTGAATTCAGTGCTTAGGATATTGTTTTTGTTGTTCAGCTGTTAAGTCATGTCCAACTCTTTGCAACCACGTGGACTGCAGCATGTCAGGCCTCCCTGTTCCTCATTGTCTCCTAGAGTTTGCCCAAATTCATGTCCATTGAGTCAGTGATGCCACCCAATCATTGCATCCTCTGCTGCCCTCTTCTCCTTTAGCCTTCAGTCTTTGCCAGCATCAGGGTCTTTTCCAATGAGTCAGTTCTTCGAATCAGGTGGCCAAAGTAATGGAGCTTCAGCCTCAGCATCAGTCCTTCCAATGAATATTCAGCATTGTTTTCTTTTAGGATTAACTGGTTGGATCTCCTTGCAATCCAAGGGACTCTCAAGAGTCTTCTCCAGACTCATAGTTCAAAAGCATCAGTTCTTCGGTGCTCAGCTCTCTTTATGGTCCAAATCTCACATCTGTACATGACTACTGGAAAGACCATAGGTTTGGCTATATGGACATTTGTTGGCAAAGTGATGTATTTGCTTTGTAATACGCTGTTTAGGTTTCCTTCCAAGAAGCAAGCGTCCTCTAATTTCATGGCTGCCATCACCATCTACAGTGATTTTGGAGCCCAAGCAGAGAAAATCCGTTGGATGGTAAGAAAACCTATTTCCATTTGCAGGATACATTTTAAAACAATACTTTCACAAAGCTAAGAACTTTCCATGGAAGGGAGCGAATCTGGTGGTTCTAGAAGCCGAGAAAGTCTCTTGAGACTTCTGGGCTGGGCTAACACAGCAAGCACCATCAGAGCCTTATTTATTTGATTCTCATGACAATCCTCTAGAGGACACTATTGTGTTTCCCTTTATAGGCAAGAAACAGAAGAACAGAGAGGTTGGTAGACCTGTCCAAGGCCACACAGCCTTCCTTATTCAGACTGTGAAGACCTCCATGCAGTCTGAAGCTCTGCTGTTGCTTTTCAGCTATGTTGCTCATAGCTCAGTACCTTTCTTACCTCCTCCCTCTCCTATTAAATGGAGGTCATGATCCCCATGTGACAGGTGGGCATAGATAAAGTGCCACAATGCAAAGAGAGACCTCTCAACAAACGGTCATCCCTCCATATGAAGAAACTTGTGCAGATGAGAAAATTACAGCCCAGAGAGGACAAGGGACATGTCAAATACCAGCCAGCCAGTGGCTTTCAAGGTCAGAAATAGCATTCTGAGCCAGAGCCGGAAGTTTCCAGAAGCTTTCTCAGCAACTTTAGCCATCAGTAAGAAATATGTTCCTTTTCACGGAAAGTGGTGCTCTCTGTGGCGGGTTTGTTTTAAACTCTCTCCTGGAAACTAAGCTTTTTTTTTTTTTTTCTTCTAACATTTTAAGGAACATTTCACTTTCATTTATTATTGCAAATTATAACTTGGATATGAAGACATGAGCTAATTTGGCCTGCTTTTCAAATGGGATTTTGGTCTGGAACACTATAGGGTTAGAGAGACAGATTCAGTCCAGTGATTTCAAGATTTCTGCATGCACATGGACACACACATCAGTACCACAAAATGAAGTCGGGGTTGGAGGCAGGAGAATTGAGAGGCCAAGCAAATCAAGTCTCCCTGGGTGACCTGGTCTGCAGACCCCAGCACACCACCTACCCAGCCCTTTGGAGCCCATGCACGCACACACACATGGCTTAGATTTCTCTTCCTCGGCCTGGCACAGAGATTTAAACACAAATATCCTGTGAGAGGAAATGGGTTGGTGTCGACTCCTCAACTCGCAGATTCTGCTCCACTTTCTCTGATTTTAGCAAGGACTCCAGGAGTGGAAGAGGCCCACCTGGGGTAGGCATGAGTCTGGAGGCAGGACACCTGGGCACTGGGCCCTTCTCTGCTACTATCTCACTCTGTGATCACAGGTCAACCCTCTACCCTCACTGGGCTAGTTTTTACACTAGGGAAGGGAAGAGTGACATCTTGTACTGAGAAGAGATCCCAGCTAGAACCCCTAGGGTTCACTCAGTTCTATAAGATATTTGCTGAGCAACTGCTCTGAGATGCACAGAAGCTGTGGATATGAGCAGACGCACCATTCTGATGAGAAGTTCATCACTGGGGATCAGGAAGTTACCAGAGTATGCTCCATCTTTATCCTCAGGTCTCTCATGAGCCATGATTTGGATAGCCTTGATATTACAGCCTGAAGTATCCCTCCCAAGTTCATATATTGAAGTCCTAACACCCAGAACTTCAGGATGTAAATATGTTTTTACATATTTAAGGTCTTTAAGTGGATAATTAGGGCTAAATGTGGTGTGAGTGGTAAAAAAAAAAAACAAACCCCACCTGCAAATGCAGGAGATGTAACAGACATGGGTTCGACCCTTGGGTTGGGAGGATCCCTTGGAGGTAGGGCCTGGCAACCCACTCCAGTATGGACAGAGGAACCTGGCCACCTTATAGTTCATGGGGTTGAGAAGAGCTGGACACAACTGAAAGTGACTTAGCATGCACGCATGAATTTATAAGTGTGAGTGCTCAGTCATGTCCAACTCTTTTGTAACCCCATGGACTGTAACCTGCCAGGCTTCTCTGTCCATGGAATTTTCCAGACAAGAGTACTGGAACGGGTTGCCATTTCCTTCTCCAGGGGATCTTCCTGACCAAGGGATCAAACCTGCATCTCTTGCATCTCTTGAATCTCTGCATTGGCAGGCAGGTTCTATACCATTAGCACCACCAGGAAGCCCCAAGTTTATAAGGTTGAGGCCCTAATCTGGTAGTTTTGGTGTCTTTATAAGAAGAAGCATGCATGCATGCTAGGTCACTTCAGTCATGTTGTTGCAAGAAGGTGGGCCCCTTCCAGAGCCAGAAATTGGGCTCTTGTCTAACACTCAGAAATGAATTGTCCAAGGAGACATATGTGCTGACAAAGCAAGAAATTTTACTAGGAAAGGACACCTGAATAGAGAACAGAAGGGTGAGGGAACCCAGGAGAACAGCTCTGCCATGTGGCTCACAGTCTCAGGTTTTATGGTGATGGGATTAGTATCCGGATTGTCTTAGCCAATCATTCTGATTCAGAGTCCTTCCTGGTGGTGTATGCCTTGTTTAGCCAAGATGGATGCCAGAGAGAAGGATTCTAGGAGGTGGTTGGACATGTGGTGTCTCCTTTCGACTTTTCCTGAACTCTTCTGGTTGGTGGTGGCTTATTAGTTCTGTGTTCCTTACCAGGACCTCCTGTTGTAAAATAACTTCTGCAAATGGTTACTATGGTGCCTGGCTAGGGTGGGGGTTTTCAATCAGTATGCATCCCCTAACAATATCTGACCATTTGCGACCCCATGGACTATAGAGCACCAGGCTTCTCTAGGCCACTAGGATACTTCATGCAAGAATACTGGATTGGGTTGCCATGTCCTCCTCCAGGGAATCTTCCCAGCCTAGGGAGTGAACCCATGTCTCATGCTTCCTGCATTGCCAGGTGGGTTCTTTACCACTAGCACCATCTGGGAAGAAGAAGTGATACCAAACAGTTGGCTGTCTGTCTCCAAGCCCAGAGACGCAAGGCCATGTGAGGACACAGTGAGAAGGGGGCCATCTACAAGCCAGGAAGAGAGGCCTCACCAGCAAGCAACATTAATGGCAGCCTTGATCTTGGGTTTCCAGCCTCCAGAACCATGAGAAAATAACTGTCCTTTAAGTCACCCAGCCCATGATACTTTGTTGTGGTGACTTGGGTGAACTAATACACCTCTTCTCAGGCTGCCTCAGTCCTCCAACTAGGTCACTGAATCTTTGCCTTTTTTATCCCTACCCCCTTTAGAAATCTGATAAAACCACAGATGGTGGGAAACACCATTTCAGAGGTCTCTCCTGCTCACTAAGAAACAGTCATGAGAGGGCCTTGAGGCCCAGCCGGTCTCAGTAGTGCCTGCCAGCCTCAAGTCTCCCCACCTGGTCTTACACACTAACATAGAAACTCTCCCCTCTTCACTCTCAACAATTACCTGCTATCTCAAGCAAGCAAAGAACACTGGGGTCTCTCAGTCACCATCAGACATACCATTAACCTTTTTCCATTAGACAAGAGGATCACATGGAATTAGAAACTTTCTTATGCAAATCCTATCCAAAACTTAACTCAGACTTCCTCTGCTCCTGGCTATTAAGCAAGTAGCTATACGAAAGTATTCAGACTAAACTCACTGAGAACAACTATGAAGGCTGAATCTCTTTTTTAAAAAGAGCTGTTTGAAAGGCCTTCAAAAATATCCCAGTCAGTCAAAACCCCAGAGGAATACACCGAGTAAGTGTTACCTCCTCTGTTGATTTTAACTCCTGGGGTATTTTTCACAATGTGAGTCATAGAAGCCGAATCAAAAGCTGGGGTCTAGAACATCAGGCAGCTACTTACTTAGATTAGAAAGATAAGCAAAAAGAAACAGACACCAGAGTAACAAGCACCTATGATGGAGAGGGCGAGGTACTAGAGAATGGGGAGCCACAAGGAAGTGAGTGCTGTAGTCCACACTGAATTTCTCTGCAAGAAATGTACCAAGTTTTAAAAGTATGAGGTCACAGGGAGAGAGACAGAGAATCCAACTGTAAAGCACCTGCTCAGAGGCTGAACACAGACTCTGGCACTCTCATGGGTTTGGGGAAACAAAATTTGGAATTCATGGTAAATCAAAAGAAAGATTCCTAATAAACACCTCACCCTTTCAGTTGAAACCCTCACCTACCCTCTAAGAGTATGGTAAGGCCAGACGTGACTCAATGAAGATGATGTACCCATACTTTATCCATCAATAAGGAGAAAATGAAACCCTTTCTGGAAGAATAAGACTTCATCCAGAAGCTCTATAATTTTTCATACACAATTTTCAGCATGCAATAAAAAATTACCAGGCAGGATAGAAACAGCATTGAATACCAAAATAGAAAAACAAAGAGTGAAAACAGATTACAGAGGAACCAGATGTTGGAGTTTTCAGACATAAACTTTAAAAAGAGGTACTATTAATATGCCCCCAAAATAAAAGAAATGATGGAGAAAATCACCAGAAACTGGCACCTATTAAAAAATGAATCAAAGCCTGCCAGTTTTCCCTCAATAGACTTACTGGTGCTGACAATCATGTGATTTAATTCCTTAAAAATCCCTCTCAATAAATCTGTATGTATAAATATCTATAGGTATACAGATAGAGAATATGTTATATATATATATTAGAGTTCTCTGCAGAACTCTAATACAGACAAGATCAATCATTGAAGAGAAAATAACTCAGCATTTTCTCAAGTTTTACAGGGATATCAACGCACAGATTCAAGAAATTTTACAAATGCCAAGCAGGATGAATACAAAGAAAAAAGACCAAGAAAGTCGGGGGTGGGGAAACACTGGCTCCAGGTTTTATGGTTATTAGAGGAGGGAGCTGGGATGAGGCTTCCCACGCAGGGTTCCGATTTGTGTGGTTCAGATTTCCCACTGGCACAGAGGGAAGATGCACCCAGGTTTTCTGAGCTTTCCCAGATGTGAGGCAAAGTGGGAAGAGGGAGAGGTGGCTTGAAAGCCCATCAAACATCAAAACAAAGAGACTCTACGACAGCAAATTGTGGTCAAACTACTGAAAAGTAGCAGCAAAGAATATAACCTTTAAAAGATGCTTTATCTTAAAAAGAGCATTCATAAGACTTCTCAATAGAAATGATGGAAGACAGACAATATAATGGCATCTTTTGGGCACCTAACTAGAATTCCATATCCAGGGAAAATATCACTTTTAAAGAAAGTGAAAATAAAGACATTTTATACAAATATGGAGAAGGAAATGGCAACCCACTCTAGTATTCTTGCCTGGAGAATCCCACGGACAGAGGAGCCTGGTGGGTTACAGTCCATGCGGTCACAAAGAGTGGGACACAACTGAGTGACTTTCACTTATACAAATAAAAATTTAGGAAGCTTATTGCCAGAAGATCAGCACACTGTAAATTAACTACATAAAAAGTTTTCAAAGATATGAAATATATTGTGAGGATAGAATACACAGTTTTAAAAAACTCCAATGTAAAATTTTAAAAATTTTAAATCATACACAGAGCTGAAAATTAAAAATTCTCAAAGAAGTAAATAGAAAATCATTTTACTTTGTTTTTCTGCTTAAAATGGCTATACATATTTAGTGAAAATATTTTAAAACTAAAGAAAAGTATTTTAGAACTGAAAACAAAAATCATACATATAATCAAAAAAACTCAAATGGCTAGTGTACGTATGAATAACTACTAAATGTTATAAACCAAGAAATGCAATTAAAACCATGAGTTACCACAATTACATCCACCAGATTTGCTAAAACGTAAAAAGTGGTAATACCAAGTGTTGAGGAGAAGTGGAACAACTGAAACTCTCTTACAGCCAGTGACAGTATAAAGTGGTACCAAAACTTTGCGAAACTGGCAGAAAGTACTCTTACAAAAACGTACCCTAAGATGCAGCAACCCCACCCCCAGGTATCAATCCAACAAGAATGTGTTACATAAGCACACCAATGGAGACTGCCAGGAATATTTATAGCAACAGTAACCACAATAGCCAGAGACTGGAAACAAACCACACATTCTCCAAATGCAAAAGACTTCAACTGTGTTGCTGCTGTTCAGTTGCTAAGTCATGTCTGACTCTTTGCAACCCCACGAACTGCAGCACACAAGGCTTCCCTGTCCTTCACTATCTCCTGGAGCTGGCTCAGACTCATTTCCATTGAGTCTGTGATGCCATCCAACCATCTCATCCTCTGTTGCCCCCTTCTCTCACTCTCAATCTTTCCCAGCATCAGGGTCTTTTCCAGTGAGTCGGCTCTTCACATCAAGTGGCCAACTGCATTTTCTCTGTGCGATAGAATTCAACACAGCAAGAAAAAAGAACACAGCTATACATGGATGTCTCACAGACACAAGGATGAGTAAGAAAGCTAGATACCATAGACAACACACTTGTGTTTTCATTTTCATAAAATGCCATAGCGAGTGAAAATAATCTATGCTGACAGAAGCAGCTGTCTAAATAGCAGCTTCACTTAGTGGGGGATAAAGACTGGAAGCAGGCATGAGGGGCGCTTCCAGGGATCAGTTGTGCCCTGTATCTTGATCTGAGTGGTGGTTTTCAGGGAGTATCCAACATTTTGCAAAAAACTTTAGAGCTTAAGGTTTGCACTTAAGGTTTGCAAAACTGGATGGATATATGTTTTAACTCCATAAAAAGTTTGCCCCCAACTCCCAAAAAAGTAGAACCTTTAATTTCTGGGCCAGTAGGATAGTGGTTAACTGGAGGAGGGCATGGCATCCCACATCCCATGCCAGTATTCTTGCCTGGATAATCCCCATGGACAGAGGAGCCTGGCAGGCTACAGCCCATGGGGTCACGAAGAGTCGGACATGACTGAGCGACTAAGCCCAGCGCAGCACAGGGAAGAGGTTAAAGAGGCAGAGCTGGAGTCTGATAGCCCCAAGTTCATATCTTGGCTCAACCACTTATAACCTGTGTTTCTGAGACTAGCCTCTCTGTACCTCAATTTCCTCATCTGTAAAATAGGGATAATGTGAGTGTGTGCGTGTGTTTGTGTGCGCGCTCAGTCGCATTTGACTCTTTGCCACTCCATGGACTGTAGCCTGTCAGGGTCTTCTGCCCATGCTTTTTCCCAGGCAAGAATACTGGAGAGGGTTGCCCTTTCCTTCTCCAGGGGATCTTCCCAACCCAGGGATCGAACCCACGTCTCTCGCATCCCCTGCACTGGCAGACAGATTCTTTACTACTGCACCACCTGGGAAGCCCCCAAAGGATAATACTATTAACAGTACCCAAGTTTAAGGTTGTTTTGAAGACTCATGAGTTGATCCAGGCAAAGTTTTTACAATAGTGCCAAATATATAGTAAAATCTTAATAAGATTTTATTGCTTTTTTTTTCCATTGGTGTTATTATCTTTGCATCCAACCTGAGGGCCACACAAAGCTGGGGCCAAAAAGCAAAGACCTTACACTCTCAGGCATTTGTCCTGGAAAAATGAAAACTTGTGTCCACACCAATATCTGTACACAAACATCCTTCAGCAGGTGAATGTTTCCACACCTTAGAACACCACTCAGCAAGGATGAGGAACGAACCATTGCTCCATGAAACAGCTTGGGTGAGTCTCAAGGGAGTAATGCTGAGTGAAAAAAGCCAATCCTGAAATCATACAAATGTATGCTTCCATTTATAAAACATTCTTGAAATCACAAAATTACAGAGCTGAAGAGCAAATTTGTGGTTGCAGGGGTGGGGTATTCAGGGTAAGGGAAGAGAAGTAAGTATGGCTGTATATGGTGAAGGGGGCTTGTGATGACGGAGCTGTGCTGTATCTTGACTGCAATGTTAAATGCATGAACCTACAAATACACTAAAATTGCACAGAATTAAATATATGTGTGTGTGTGTGCACGTGTGTGTGTGTGTATCTGTATAAACACTCAAGTACATGTAAACCTGAGGTGAAATCTAAATAAGCTTGGAGGATTGCATCAATGTCAATATTTTGATTGATATTGTAGGATAGTTGTGCAAGACACTATCTCCAAATGGAGATAGTCACAGTTCCCAGTAATCATGTACAGATATAATAGTTGAACCACAAAGAAGGCTAAGCACTGAAGATTGATGCTTTTGAACTATGGTGTTGGAGAAGACTCTTGAGAGTCCCTTGGACTGCAAGGAGACCCAACCAGTCCATCCTAAAGGAAATCAGTCTTGAATATTCACTGGAAGGACTGATGCTGAAGCATGTGGCCACATGCTGCGAAGAGCTGACTCATTTGAAAAGACCCCGATGCTGGGAAAGACTGAAGGCAGGAAGAGAAGGGGACGACAGAGGATGAGATAGTTGGATGGCATCACTGACCCAACGGACATGAGTTTGAGTAAACCTCGGGAGTTGTGAAGGATAGGAAAACCTAGTTTGCTGCAGTCCATGGAGTTGCAGAGAGCTAACATGACTAAGCAACTGACAAAATCACTGGGGAAGACTGGAGAGTGGTTGCACTAGCTCTCTCAGTAGGATTTCTTGTAACTGCACGTGAATCTATGAAGATCTTTGAAGTCAGTCAGCCAAGGTTTGATGATCTGGTAACCTTTGGCAGATTGTTGTTGTTTAGTCACTAAGTTGTATCTGACTCTTTGCAACCGCATGGACTACAGTACACCAGGCTTCCCTGTCCTTCACTGTCTCCCAGAGTTTGCTCAAATTCATGTCCATTGAGTTGGTGATGCTATCCAACTATCTCATCTTCTGCCACCTCTTTCTCCTTTTGTCTTCAATCTTCCCCAGCATCAGGGTCATTTCTAATGAGTCAGTTCTTCACATCAGGTGACCAAAGTATTGGAGCTTCAGCTTCAGCATCAGTTCTTCCAATGAATAATCAGAACTGATCTCATTTAGAATTGACTAGCTTGATCTCCTTGCTGTCCAAGGTATTCTCAAGAGTTTTCTCCAGCACTACAATTCAGAAGCATCAGTTCTTCAAGGCTCAGCCTTCTTTATGGTCCAACTCTCACATCCATACATGACTACCAGAAAAACCATAGTTTTGGCTATATGGACCTTTGTCGGCCAAGTGATGTTTCTGCTTTTTAATATGCTGTCTAGGTTTGTCATAGCTTTCCTTTCAAGGAGCAAATGTCTGTTAATTTCATGGCTGCAGTCACTGTCCACAGTGATTTTGGAGACCAAGAAAAGAAATTCTGTCACTGTTTCCACTCTTTCCCCTTCTACTTGCCATGAAGTGATGAGACTGGATGATCTTAGTTCTTTGAATGTTGAGCTTTAAGCTAGCTGGTAAACTCCCTCAATCCTCAGCTTCCCCATCCACTAAGTGGAGATATTAATAGTTCCTAGGGTGATTGCAGCCATGAAATTAAAAATGCTTACTCCTTGGAAGAAAAGCTATGACCAACCTAGATAGCATATTCAAAAGCAGAGACATTACTTTGCCGACTAAGGTCCATCTAGTCAAGGCTATGGTTTTTCCAGTGGTCATGTATGGATGTGAGAGTTGGACTGTGAAGAAAGCTGAGCACCGAAGAACTGATGCTTTTGAACTGTGGTGTTGGAGAAGACTCTTGAGAGTCCCTTGGACTGCAAGGAGATCCAACCAGTCCATTGTAAAGGAGATTAGTCCTAGGTGTTCTTTGGAAGGAATGATGCTAAAGCTGAAACTCCAGTACTTTGGCCACCTCATGCAAAGAGTTGACTCATTGGAAAAGACTCTGATGCTGGGAGGGATCGGGGGCAGGAGGAGCAGGGGACGACAGAAGATGAGATGGCTGGATGGCATCACTGACTCGATGGACGTGAGTCTGAGTGAACTCTGAGTTGGTGATGGACAGGGAGGCCTGGCGTGCTGCGAATCATGGGGTCGCAAAGAGTCGGACAAGACTGAGTGACTGAACTGAACTGAGGGTTATAGTAAGGATGGAGTCACTGAGCCTAGTGTCTCGAGATACATAAATTTTCAACAAATGTCACATTAAGGAAAGTTACAGTTGTTACAAATAAGAAGAGGGGATGTTAAGGAGATGAACTGATTTGTCCTAGGTTGGCCTGAAAGGAGCCAAGATTGTCCCTGAAGCTGGGTTCTGTTAGGTCAGAGGGGAGAGAGGATCGAAAGTGGGAAATCCGGGGGTGGACAGCCTGGCTTTCTCTGCCCGAAACTGTGCTCGAGTGTGTTGGGAGCGGGGAGAATTAGGAACCTTGAAGAGGTGCATTTGGAGACAAAAGAGGAAAGGGTCAGAGAGCAGACACCAAAAAAAAGCTGAGAAAATCAAAGGGCCGCCGGGCAGCAATAGCGTGGGGGCTATTGTGTTCTGGCCCAGATCCTCTGGCTAGGTCTGAATGGAGTTCCCCAGCCGTGTCCTCCTCTCCCATCAGGGTGCAAGCAGAGGTCAGCTGGGTTCAAGGATGTGACAGCTGCTCTGGACAGCAAAACGCACTGCACAAATATTTGTTGTTGTTGTTGTTGATGATGATGGTGACATGACGATTTTTGTAACTGTTGGTTGAAAGAACTCTTGGCATCATTTTGCATTTTGCACTGCCCTCACTGGCCCAAATTTAGGCAACTTGTTGTCAGTCTCCAGGTGCCTAATGCCAGTGGGACTTAAGATCTAGTTTTTCAAAACCAGAAGTGACCACCAAAGCCCTCTAGGTCCTTGCCACTCAAAGTTGGTCCAAAGACTAGCAGGAGCAATGGAATCACCCAGGAGTTTGTTAGAAATGCCCACCTGAGATTGCTTTGAACAGCATCAGACTGGGTTTTAACAGCAACCTCAGATGATGTGCCTGAGCACCACTTCTCTACTCCAGACTGCTGGTTTATTGCCGAGGAAACAAAGGCACAGAGAGGGTGAGAGACTGCCCCAAATCCCAACATGTTTTGCACCAGAGTCAGAGTCAGCACCGGAACCCAGGTTTGAGGGCTCCCAGACAGCTGCCTTTAGCTAGAAGCCTCTGGTTAAGATGGATGGGAGTGGAATGGGGCTGAGCCTCCCAAGTAAAGAGAAAGGTTCTCTGTTTTCGCTCCTGAAAGCTGTCCTAGTAGGAAAACAAGGTCCCTCAGTGACCTCACTGAGCTTGGGCCTTGGGTGCAGATAGCAAAGTCTACCAGCTTGCAGACATAAAAATATCCTCCTCTTCCCAAGAAGCTGGTACAGAAACATCACAGGAGCTGGGCTGTTTCCGGGATGGACCACTTCCTCTCTCTGGGCCTCGGTCTCCTCATTTGGAATCAGAGCTCTCCTCTGACAACAGTGACGAGGCACCTGAACTGCCTGATACTGGGTCCTCTGTAAAGAGTCACCTGTGCTTCCAAGCCTGGGGGTCACAAGACGCAGGAAGGTCATTCAGTGTCTGCTAAGGATACAAGGAAAAGTGGGGGGCAGCGGGGACACTGCACCCAGAAAAAACACAGAGAGTCACAAGCCCCCACTGTTGGGAATATTTCTTGGGCCCCACTTGCCAAAGCCAAGCTTTGGAGATTTCTCTTCCCCTGGTGTTCATTTAGGTGACACCAACTGCTTCTCCCATGAACTGTATCAGTTGAAGAATGACAACACTGAAAAAGGCATCAAGTTAGAAATCTACCATTCCATCTTCACTTCCTAGAAGAGGAGCCTGAGACCCAGAGAGGGGGCAGAGGCCTCCCAGGGGACACACAGCATTAGCAGTAACATCCTGACTCTCAGCCCCTTTGTCTGCAACCTTTCCTATCTAATATCCTTCCCATCCCTCTTCTAAGACTAAAGTCACAATTCAGTACTGACTGGCACATGTTCTCCCTCTATCGGAGGTAGGAGGGTGGTTGAGACTTGTGAGGAAGCTCATTGCTTAGCAGGGGCTTAGCTTGAGGAGACTCTGCTTACTTAAAAGTCACAACCATGGGCTTTCCTGGTGGCTCAATGGTAAAGCATCAACCTGCCAATGCAGGAGATACAGATTCCATCCCTGATTCAGGAAGATCTCATATGCCACAAAGCAACCAAATCTCTCTAGAGCCCAGAGCAGCCACTACTGAGCCCATGTGCTGCAACGGCTAAGGCCTGGGGGCTCTAGATCCCGGGTTCCACAACAAGAGGAGCTACTAGAATGAGAACACTGAGTACCCCGACCAAAGCAGCCCCTGCTTGCCACAGCCAGAGAAAACCCTGCACAGCAATCGTGAGCCAACACAGGCAAAATTAAAGAAAGAAATATATTTTTTAAAGTCAGAACAGTGGAAGGATGGGAGGTGGTTCCCCCCCACCCCCATCCCCGTGATGTGTGGGGTGGGGCTGGAGGGGGCAGGGTGTAAAGGGGTGGGACCATTCTAGGGGGTGGGTACCCTAAGGAAGGGCAGTCAGCTCTCAGGGTTGAAGGACAGCTCTCCAACAAAGATGTTGGAGGATTTAGCAAAGTTGCAGGATACAAAATCAATACACAGAAATCACTTGCATTTCTACATACTAACAATGAAAAATCAGAAAGAGAAATTAAGGACTCAATTCCATTCACCACTGCAAGAAAAAGAATTAAATATCTAGGAATAAATTTACCTAAGGAGATGAAAGAACTATACACAAAAAAACTATAAGAAACTACTGAAAGAAATCAAAGGTGACATAAACAGATGAAGAAATACTCCTTGTTCCTGTGTAGGAAGAACCAATATTGTGAAAATGACTATACTACCAAATGCAATCTATAGATTTAATGCAATCCCTATCAAATTACCAATGGAATTTTTCACAGAACTAGAACAAAAAATTTCACAATTCATATGGAAACACAAAAGACCCCAAATAGCCAAAGTATTCTTGATAAAGAAGAATGGAGCTGGAGGAATCAACCTTCCTGACTTCAGATTATACTACTAAGCTACAGCCATCAAGAAAGTATGGTACTGGCACAAAAAAACAGAAATATAGGCCAATGGAATAAGATAAAAAGCCCAGAAATAAACCCATGCACCCATGGTTACCTTAGTTTTGACAGAGGAGGCAAGAATATATAGTGGGGCAAAGACAGCCTCTTCAATAAATGGTGCTGGGAAAACTGGCCAGTTAAATGTAAAAGAATGAAATTAGAACACTTCCTAACACCATACACAATGATAAAATGGGTTAAAGAGGTGACCAGAAACTATAAAACTCTTACAGGAAAATAGAGGCAGAACACTCAATGACATGAATCAAAGCAAGGTCCTCTATGACCCTCCTCCTAGAGCAATGGAAATAAAAACAAAAGTAAACAAGTAGGACCTGATTAAACTTAAAAGCTTTTGCACAGCAAAGGAAATTATAAGGAAGGTGAAAAGACAGCCTTCAGAATGGGAGAAAATAACAGCAAATGAAACAACTGACAAAGGATTAATTTCCAAAATATGCAAGCAACTCATACAACTCAGTGCCAGAAAAACAAACAACCCAATCAAAAAGTGGGAAAAAGACCTAAACAGACATTTCTCCAAAGAAGACATACAGATGGCTAACAAACACATGAAAAGATGTTCAACATCGCTCATTATTAGAGAAATGCAAATCAACACTACAATGAGATATCACCTCACACCAGTCAGAATGGCCATCATCAAAAAGTCTACAAACAATAAATGCTGGAGAGGGTGTAGAGAAAAGGGAACGCTCTTGCACTGTTGGTGGGAATATAAACTGATACAGCCACTATGGAAGATGATATGGAGATTTCTTAAAAAACTAGGAATAAAACTACCATATGACCCAGCAAGCCCACTCTTAGGCATATACCCCGAGGAAACCAAAGTTGAGAAAGACACATGTATCCCATTGTTCATTGCAGCAGTATTTTCAATAGCTAGAACATGGAAGCAACCTAGATGCCCATAGAGAGCTGAATGGATAAAGAAGTTGTGGTACATATACACAATGGAACATTGCTGCTACTGCTAAGTCGCTTCAGTCGTGTCTGACTCTGTGCGACCCGATAGACGGCAGCCCACCAGGCTCCCCCCGTCCCTGGGATTCTCCAGGCAAGAACACTGGAGTGGGTTGCCATTGCCTTCTCCAATGCATGAAAGTGAAAAGTGAAAGTGAAGTCGCTCAGTCGTGTCCAACCCTCAGCGATCCCATGGACTGCAGCCTTCCAGGCTCCTCCGTCCATGGGATTTTCCAGGCAACAGTACTGGAGTGGGTTGCCATTGCCTTCTCTGCCATAAAAGGAACACACTGGAGTCAGTTCTGATGAAGTGGATGAACCTAGAATCTATTATACAGAGTGAAGTGAGTCAGAAAGAGAAAGATAAATATCATATTCTAACACATATATATGGAATCTAGAAAAATGGCACTGAAGAATTTATTTACAGGGCAGCGATAGAGAAACAGACATAGAGAACAGATTTATGGACAGGGAGAGGGGAGGAGAGTGTGAGATGTATGCAAAGAGTAACATGGAAACTTACATTACCATATGTAAAATAGACAGCCAATGGGAATTTGCTGTATGGCTCAGGAAACTCAAACAGGGGATCTGCATCAACCTAGAGGGGTGGGATGGGGTGGGAGATGGGAGGGAGGCTCAGTGGGGAGGGGATATACGTATACCTATGGCTGATTCATGTTGAGGTTTGGCAGAAAACAACAAAATTCTGTAAAGCAATTATCCTTCAAGAAAAAAACGTTGCAACAGTGGAAGGATGGGAGGTGGTTCCCCCACCCCCACCCCCTGCAATGTGTGGGGTGGGACTGGAATGAGCAGGGCATCCCGTGGGTGGGACCATTCTAGGGGTTGGGTACCCTAGGGAAGAGCAGTCAGCTCTCAAGTTTGGAGGACAACTTTCCAACAAAAACGTTGGAGACCTGGAAAAGTAATTTTTGGCTCCACCTTGAGAAAAGCAAGTGGCAAAGTCAAAACTAATAAATATTTAATTAAAGGTCTACAGAAGGTAGCACGGTGTCAACATCATTAAGTTGCTAAATTAATTATTCCTAAAATTTCACTACATGTGAAAACTATTTCAATTTTCTCACTTTGCAAGAATGTCCCAGTTCACCCAATCAGTCCTAAGAAGTGGCAGCCATTATAAATTAGGGTCTTGTAACCAAGTAAAGCAAAATTAAAATTATTTAAAAATTCTTTCAAAGATTTTATCATAAAAAGCTCTGCATAATGTGTGGGATGTTGCTTTTTTTAAGAGTTTGCTATGATGAGGGGTTGAGACCTCCAAAACAGGGATACTTAAGGGCCTGCATACTTTGGAATGTTAACCCGCTCAGGGCTGGTGGCAGACTAGCCTGACACAAATCCTTGGGCAAGTCACTTGGCAACTCTGAGATTCTGAAACATCCAGGGGAGTCAGAAACCCCAACTTTGGGAGCCTGTTGTGAGAATTCATGTCAGGCAGTAGAGAGATATGGATACTAGCTGGGAAGCAAAATTTAAACGGGTGGAAAAATAGCTCAGTATCCAAGATAATAATTTAGTGCAATATACTTTCTAACTGTGGTGTTGGAGAAGACTCTTGAGAGTCCCTTGGACAACAAGGAAATCCAGCCAGTCCATCCTAAAGGAAATCAGTCCTGAATATTCACTGGAAGGACTGATACTGAAGCTGAAACTCTAATATTTTGGCCACCTGATGCAAAGAACTGACTCCTTGGAAAAGACCCTGATGCTGGGAAAGACTGAAGGCAGGAGGAGAAGGGGACGACGGAGGATGAAATGGTTGGATGGCATCACTGATTCAATGGATATGAGTTTGAGTAGACTTTAGGAGCTGGTGATGGACAGGGAGGTCTGGCATACTGCAGTCCATGGAGTCGCAGAGTCAGACACAACTGAGCAACTGAACTGAACTGACTTTTAAAAGCAAAATTAATGCACATACCAAAGAAGGCAGATGAGCAAAATACTAAACATGAAAGCACGATGTTTCAGGGATACTAGGGCCGGCCATTCTTGAGGGACCATTCTAGTTTTGGTAGCTGGTGGCACAGTTCCTTCGTGCCTCGGTTCCTTTATCTGAGGGACAAGGCTAATCATCTTCCCAACTGGAGGAGTCTGGAGGAGCAGAAATGGGGTGGCTCAGATGGTAAAGAATCTCCTTACAATGCGGTAGACTCCGGTTCCGATCCTGGGTCAGGAAAATCCCTGGAGGAGAACATGGCAACCCAGTCCAGTTTTCTTTTTGCCTGGAGAATCCCATGGGCAGGGGAGCCTGGCGAGCTACAGTATATGGGGTTGCAAAGAGTCGGGTACGACTGAGCGACTAATATTTCTACTAAAGGACTTAGAACAGTGCGTGGCAGGTAGGCGCTTTAAATCTTCACTGTTACCGTGAAAGAAAGCATTGCGTTCGGTGGGAACTTCACACGTCGTAGGAGAAAGCCAAGGTCACACTGTCTCCAAAATTTGGTTTGGGCCAGGGCTGGGGAGAGGCGCGACCTTGCTGCAGTTGGCAGCGGCCCGCGCCGCAGCTCCCGGCCCCGGGAGGCGCCTGACGGGCTCGAGGTTACCGGACCGGGCGCCGGGGAGCCGGGGAGCCGGGCGGGGGCGCACGGGGCCGGCGCGGCCACCCGCTGCTCCTCGCAGCGTTCGCGTCTCCGCCTTTGTCCCGCTCCGCGAGGCCGGCCGCGCGCTCCTCCCAGCGCCCCGAGGCGGCCGAGCGCCCTTTGTCCGCCCAGCGGCGTCTGGGGGGCGGCCCTGCCACTTGATCCAGCCGCCCAGGAAGCCCTTCACTGGGCCCGGCCGCACTTCAAAGTGTGCGCGACCGTCCAGTTCCAAAGGCGAGCCCCGCGGTCCCAGAGGGCGCGGCGGCCGTTCCCGCCCTGCCGCGCCCGGGACGCCGAGGGGGCGCGGGAGTCGGGGCTCGAGGTGAACGTCAGCTCCTTTGGTGAGAGGTGGGGGACATCTTCCCCCCGAAGCCGGCCAGTAATGGAACGCTTCTTGTCCATTTCAGACTCTAAACGCAAATCTCACGAACGTCTGAGAAAGCTTTTTTCCTTTGCTGAAAACAGAGATCAGATGTGGTTAATCCACTCTCTCCTGTTTCTCCTGGCTTCAGCAAGGATGTGATTGTTGCTTACAGTAGCTCCCTTGCATTTATGAGGGAATGGCCCCAAATTTCACAGACAGTGACCCCATCATCATGAGCTGCTGAGCCAATGCCTGTTACGACCTATCTATAGACGTCTACGTGAGGAAAATAACCCCCTCTCTGTTTAAGCTGCTATTAGGAGGGTTTTGTGTTGGCCAAGCCTTTTATAACCATCATGCCATCTAATCTTTGTATTAATCCTAGGAGAAAGTGGTTTTATTGCCATGTAAGAATTTTTTCACAAGCTCTATCTGCTAAGGCTCTGCTTTTGCAGTTCTGTCCTGACTCTTGAAAAGCAGACTGTAGTCCATTTGCACTCACCCCAACACAGTAAGTTGGAGTTTTACTCTACCCAGATGTGGCCTGAGCAAGAAGTTGCTTTGAGAAACAGATGTGAGCCAGAATCCACCACCTCCATCCAGTAACAAGGGAGGAACTGGTGAGGTGAGGCTGGAAAAAGATCTGGGAATCTTAGGGTTCTGGGATTGCCACAGCCATTCTGAACTTGATGCAGTTTACTGGATACTGGGGATGAACAGAAGGCACGCTGAGGATTCTCTGAACATTTCTGGGACCCCGGGGAGCTAGTCTCCTTCTCTAGAAGCTCCGATGGAGGACAGGGTGGGTGGTGCTTTCAAAGCTCCCCATTAGAGTCACTCAGATGATACAAACCTCCACTTGCTTCTGATATTATGGTCTGCTGTTTCACCATTAAGGTTGTCATTTGGGTTAACAAGCAAACATCCTGGGAGGTGAAGAAGAAGGTGAGTACTATCAACCCTTCACTCCTCAGTATGGATTATTTGCTTCCATTTTGTAAGATGTAGGCAAAAAGTTCTCAGAGAAAAGAAGTTTTATTCGGAGATGCTGAATAAATGTTGTAGCATGAATACGCTTGTGTATGAATGAGCTGCATTTATAAAGGAGTACTCAGAAGCTTAATGGTGGGCTGAGGAGCTTAACCCAGATGTGCACACACATACACACACACAAACTCTCTAACAGGAGATGCAAAGCTTTTGAGGTCTTAGGTAGCAGAAACAAACTTCAAAAGTTTGAGAGGTGAAAACAAGGGTGCTAATGTAACAAGACTAAGTTTACCAAAGGCAGATGTCGGATGCTAAACATTTGTCCACAATTGCCTCACACAGGGGAAGATGGGAAAGGCAGGGCTTAATAGCCGCAAGGATGACTTGTTGATGGGGACGAGGGTGGCGCAGGGGAAGGAAAGGGAGAGGGGAGGCTGGTGGTCTCCAGCTCCTGTGACTCCAGAGTAGGACCTGGCTGCCAAAATATTAATGAGTTTCTGAGCCGCCGTAACACAAGCACAGTTTTCAGAACGGGAGACCCCAGAGGCATGAGAGTCAGACCACACCTGAAGTCTAGGGCTCAGTTCTGGGAAGAAACACGGGCAAATGGGGACCAAAGGGAAAGCCACGTGACAGGAAAGGGAACTGGGGTGGCAAGCAGGGCAGAAGATGTGGCCTCAGAGAAGCCAGAAGGCTGCGAGGGGCAGTGGAGAGCAAGGACTATGTCTGACTCAGCTCAGTATTCCCAGTGCCTGATGCACAGCCAGAGACACGATCGTGGCTCTCTTAACAGTTCCTGAATGGACAAACTGGAGCATCCCAAAACGAAAGAGCTTTCCCATGAAGGAGAGTTCCCCATCCGTGAGAGTGTATCTGTACAAAATAGAGGGTCCCTTGCTGGAGTTTTCCGAGGAGAGAGCCAAGCATCCAATAAGGGCTTGGAATAGATGCTAAAAATCTATGTCCTGAGCATCTTATTCCATAAGTCTAGATATTAAAGGGCTTCCCAGGAGGCTCAGTGATAAAGACTCCACCTGCCAGTGCAGGAGACCTGGGTTCCATCCTTGGGTTGGGAAGATCCCCTGGAGAAGGAAATGGCAACCCACTCCAGCATTCTTGCCTGGGAAATCCCATGGATGGAGGAGCCTGGAGAGCTATAGCCCAGGGCATCACAAAGAGTCAGATGCAACTGAGTGACTAAACAACAAAGATATTAAGTCTGCCTCTCAGACTGTATTTCTCTTTCATCAGTGATTCCCAAAGAGAAGGGAGGGATGAAGAACAGAGGAGTGGCCAGTGTGAGGGCTGTCAGCTCCCTGAAACTACTCCCCTCTCCCCCCACTCTCAAGAGGAAGGCATCCCTCCCTGGCCCCACCCCCAGTGCACCCCTTCACTAAGAGTGTTCATTGTGCTGCGTTTTTCCTGCCTCTGCCTGGTTCACGTGTAAAAACCTCTCTTCCCGGAGGTCTGGCTGCATTTGCTTTGTACCATTTTGCCATCAACATTCACACAGTACTGCTTGAATAGTGAAGGTGAAGGTGAAGTCGCTCAGTCGTGTCTGACTCTGCGACCCCGTGGACTGTAACCTACTAGGTTTCTCCGTCCATGAGATTCTCCAGGCAAGAATACTGGAGTGGATTGCCATTTCCTTCTCCAGGGGATCTTCCCAACCCAGGGATCGAACCCAGGTCTCCCGCACTGGAGGCAGACGCTTTAACCTCTGAGCCACCGGCTTGAACAGTACTTGTTAGTAAACATTCATCGAATGAATGGATGTATGAATCCTGCACTCTTTAGACTTTGTTAGGAATGCATTTTCTACACTGGCATATCATTTATACAATATTCTTAGGTAGAGTTTGTGTATACTCTTCCACTGGAGGATAAAGGAAGGCAGATGGGGGTGGGAGGTGGGGTGACATTCTGAAGAAGTAAAAACGACCCTTTGTGGGTTTCAGAAATGTCTGGGATATGATGTCTGAAGCTGAAACATCAGGTTGCATTTACTCTGGTTGTTCTGTAAACAACTGTATGTTTCCTAAAACACAAACAAACAAACAAAAATAAACAGCAAAAGATCCTGTTACTTTTTTGTAAAGAAATCATGTGAGCATGTACTTCTGAGATTCTGGGTCTTGATAGCCTTTATTTTACTTGCTTTGGTCTCCAGGGGTTAGAAAAATTGTGTGTTGATCTTGTGCAGTGTGTAAGGGCTTTCATTGTTGTTGCTGTTGTGGTGGTGGTCCCGCCCCGCAGCCTGCAAGATCCCAGTTCCCCAATCAGGGACTGAACCCTTGAAAAAGAAAAGGGCAGAGTCCTAACTACTGGTGACTTCCCTGGTGGCTCAGACAGTAAAGTGTCCACCTACAATGCGGGAGACCTGGGTTCAGTCCCCAGCTGGGGAAGATTCTCTGGAGAAGGAAATGGTAACCCACTCCAGTATTCTTGCCTGGAAAATCCCACGGATGGAGGAGCATGGTAGGCTACAGTCCATGGAGTCACAAAGAGTCAGACATGACTAAACAACTTCACTTTCACTCACTCACTACTGGAATTCCCTGTGTAAGGGTTTTCTGTTTTGTGTTTTAAGTCTTTATTGAACTTGTTACAATATTGCTTCTGGTTTATGTTTTGGTTTTTCATCCTTGAAGCATGTGGAATCTTAGCTCCCTGACCAGGGATGGAGCCCGCACCCCCTGGAAGGTGAAGTCTTAAGCACTGGACCACCAAGGACGTCCTTCTGTAAGAGTTTTTAATGAGCAAGAGGGGAAAAAGTGCTTGAAGAAATTTCAGTGGTGGTGGCGGGCGAGGAGCTCTCTATTCCCTATCACAGTTCCTGCTGCTAAAGCAGTGGCTCACCCACAGTAGGGCCTCAGTAAATACTCAGAGAATGGATAGCACATTATTAATAGTACTAGTTCATTTACCAACACCAGAATGGTTAAGTGTGATTCTGATGTTAAACACAAAGAAAGAAGATGAAGGAACTAGTCAGTGGTAACTGAATATTAGGATTCACAACAAGCCATGCCTGGGTGTTACCTGCCACCTGCCCAATCCGTTCTTCCCCTAGTTATTCTTGGATCCAGATCTCTGGCTACCTTTTTCAATGCTTTTGAAGACAAGGTAGGATATAAGTATTAAGCGGGTGGGTGGATAGAGAGTGAGCTAAATGACAGATGGAAGATGGACAGTGAAATTGATGGGTGAATAGTCAACTGCACACAAAGGCTCCCTCTCTGTCTGTACCTATAGTATCAGCCTGGCAATTTTAGTTTGGCAACACATCCTAACCAAATAGATTGGCCTCTAACTCTTCCCTGCCAGTCCTATGCCCCACCCGGGGTTGCAAACCCCTGAAGTCTTGAAAGTGGAGCACACTTCACCACAGTTTTTGCCAGACCTCATCAATTCAGGAAGATGATACTCCAGCCAGTGGAAAGATACTGAGTGCATGCAAAAACTCCTTAATTGTGGGTTTTCTTCTGCTGTCTGCTCCCTTAATAAATTTGGAAAGTATTTTATGGAAATTATATTCTTTGAGTGGAGCCCTCACATTTTCCAGCTCCACGAGCAAGAGCAGAGATGGGGCAGAGCAGGATGGAGGAAAACAACCGCCTGGGAAAAATAATGCTGCCCACGGAGATGGTTATTGTCACTGCATCTGCTTTTCAACTCTAAATCAGACTCCTCTTAGGGAAGCTGTATGTAAAGGTGGACTTTGGGGATGTCCATGTGCAGGGGGAGCCAGCAATCTGATGGGCAGGCAACAGAATGGTGGTGAGGCAGAATGCTTGGCACCTGGAATAACTCCAAGGGCAGAAAGTATCATGTAAAGTAAGCCTGGAGCTGCCTGGGATGAGATTGGGTGACTTAAGGAGGATGTGCGGGTGAGAGTGAGTGAAGTGGAGAAAAGAGAGGATGTTGGTCCAGCCAACAAGGCAGAGCTAGAAGGGCGGCCTCGTGGGAAAGTCTGGAGGCCAGGAGCCCAGGGGGAGAGATAGCCCCTAAATTGTTTTGAATCCACTTCTGGTCTCAAAGCCAGAGTTCCCGCAGCTGCTCTGTACTTCTGCCTGTCCAGCCCCTACAGGCATTTCCGGCATAACTGCTCTCTCTGTGGGTGGCATTTCAGACTGTGGATCTGGGCTGTTGGGTTTCACTTCTGCTCTTTACTTACTAGCTGTGTGACTTTTAGCAAGTGTCTTAACCATTCTGTACCTTGATTTTTCCTATCTATAAAATGGGAATGATAAGACTAAGTAAGCTAGTAAGTGGTACGTTAAGGATTTGCTCTCATTACCAGCATCGTGATCATCCTCTGTCTCTGTTAATTTCCTGGATCTGGAAGATCCTCTGAAGAAGGAAACCTATTCCAATATTCTTGCCTGGGAAATCCCATGGACAGAGGAGCCTGGTGGGCTATAGTCCAAGGGGTCACAAAAGAGTCAGACATAACTTAGCAAGTGAAACAACAACAACAAATCTCTGTTCAGGGCAATGAGGAAGATCAGTTTATCTACTTGTAGGGAACAGGTGATGTCCCATTCCACTCTGATCCCGCATTTCCTGGAACCTACACTCTCCAAGGCCAAGACAAATGAAGGCACTGCCACTCAAAGGGGACGAGGAGGGAGACTTGAGGTAGAGAAGGAAGTGGCAGAGCTCATACCAGAGGCACAAACGAAAGGTTTGACTGTCGTTTACACGGCTCCCCCGCAGTGGGGCAGAGGAGATATCCCTTAAGTCCTTGTATGGGCCCCAGAAGCAAAGATGAATGACAGCCCTAGAAGAGGAAGGACCCCGGGGACCTCCAGGGCCTCAATAGACCAAGGAGTCGGAGAGGGAAGAACAGAAGGTCTGAGGGGAGGCGGTCTCTCTGCAGACCTGGGAGGGCAGCCATCAAAGCGAAGTCCTGCTGGCTATGGTGGGCTGGATTCACACTGGGAAAAACAGCTGCCACTGCCTCTCCTCCTTCAGCCAGGCCCGTGGGGGTGAGAATCTGGTGTGGAAGATGATGTGAGCATCATCTGTTCAGTGATGGAAACCATGACTCTTCTTTCTACAGGTGGGGGATGGAAGGCCAGCCCTGGCTTCTTCATATCCTGCCGAGTTTCTGGGGGTCTGTCAGGATGCATCTAACATGTAAAAGTTCTTTGGTTGTAATTAAGGACTTCATAAGTTGAATCAGTGGATTATTATGATGAATTTGACATTTTCGACAGAACACTCTGGAGTGTATAGGGATGTATGTGATAACTGCTCAGTGATGGACTGATACAGGTTCTTTCTTAAAAACCTCTTCCTGATGATAGCCACTCAACTTTAAATCCCTTAAAACACAAACCTAACCCATCACAGGTTTTGTGGGGAAATAACTGAAAACTACTTCAACACTGATGCTCACAGTGAGACTTTCATGTTCAAATTTTAACTTGGGTTGTAATTTGCCTGCCCTTTTAATGAGCTGTTATTAAAACCAGTGGCTGGCTTAAAGGCTTCCTAAATTAACACTGAGAAACTTGGCTTTCCTGGTTGGGTTTGGGGAGAGTTCCAGCAGTGTGGCCCATTCCTGGTTATTGATAACTTTTGGAGTCCTGCTGTGTTGGTCTGCCTTATGCCTACAAAGCAAAGAAAGGTGAAGACAAGTAATAATGGAGACCTAAAAATACATCATCAGGAATAAATGTGTTGTGAGGAAATTCCAAGCTTTATTAAATGCACTTTTGGTAAAAGAAGCCCTACAGAGAATTTCTTAATAAATTTCAGAGAGGGGAGGTGTTTGGTCGCTGGAGTAGCCTACATAAGCAATTGTGGTATTTCTGGAATGTCAAAACGGCAGATTGCTGGAGGTGATCACTCAGCCTGTATCACAACGGTTTCTTAGGATAGGCTGAGGTCTAGGACAGTGGTTTCAGGTTGGCTGAGACTCCTGTTCTTGTATTAAAGGATTCATTAAAGTGACATGGACTCCTCAGTTTGGAAAGAGCTTGAGAGTGTAGCCATTCCTACATGGAGCCAATCTTCCCACATGTAAAAATCTGTGGCCGGAAGAGACACTGTCCTGATATTAAACACCTTGGTAACTTGTTCCCAAGTCCAGCAACACCCACAGCCAGGAAATACTTCTTAATGTTTAGCCTAAGTCCCTCATGCTTCAGTGTAAGCTCATTTCCTCTCACTGTGTCCAAAACAGAAATAGGGAACAGCTGCTGCTCTCCATCCATTGGTTCATGCTCCTGAGAATCTTTACTTCATCCATCCCCTAAGTCTTCTCTTCTCCAGAATAAATAGTCAAACTCCCAGAAACATTCTCTGAGACTGACCCAAACCACAGTGTCCAATTACTTTCTGAGTGCTTCCTTTAATTCCAACACTGACCCAAGGTACCGTCTTGGCCTTTATTCAACTTTGAATAGTGCCCATTAACTGGATGATGCAGAGACCGGAAAGTAAACCAAGGCTCCTTCCAATGCTAGAACTTCCAGTTTCCCCAACCCCATGAACCATGAAATCTAATCCTCAACAACCTTATTGCCATAATGGCTGTACTTTTATTCCTGGCTTTGTGCCAGATGTTGCCTTATACATTTCATAGAGATCAGTTGGGCTTCCCTGGTGGCTCAGATGGTAAACAATCCACCTGCAGTGCAGGAGACCTGGGTTTGATCCCTGGGTCAGGAAGATCCCATGGTGAAGGGCATGACAACCCACTCCAGGATTCCTGCCTGGAGAATCCCATGGACAGAGGAGCCTAGCAAGCTACAGTCCCTGGGGTCACAAACAGTTGGACACGATTCTCATGCAACAATTCTGTTGGATATTTTCATCTTTACTTCACAGATGAAGAAATAACTTCTAAAGATCTCACTACTAATAAGTGGCTGGGATTTGAACATGAGCATGTAAGACTCAGAGCCTGGACTCCTGCCACAGTGCCAGGCTGAGATCTGTTTTCTGCTCCAAAGAGTCTCATCAAGACTGGGATGACTGAAATGGCCAGAAAGGAGGACCATAAGAATATCTTCTCTACTGCCCTATTCCTGGAGCTGAGTCCCCTTTATCACTCATGCTGATCTTCTCCTAGCCCTGGAGAATTTCATTTTTCAGACATGTCATTTAAAACAACGAACTCTGTTATTGCACTTACTACATTTAATTATAAAGATCTGTATAGTCAAAGCCACAGTTTTTCCAGTAGTCATATACATATGGGAGGCTTGGACTTTGGCTGAGGGCCAAAGAATTGATACTTTCGAATTGTGGTGCTGGAGAAAACTCTTGAGAGTCCCTTGGACAGCAAGGAAATCCAACCAATATTCGTTGGAAGGACTGATGCTGAAGCTCCAATACTTTGGCCACCTGCTGCTGAGTCAATTCTTTGGAAAAGACCCTGATGCTGGGAAAGATTGAGGGCAGGAGGAGAAGGGGAAACAAAGGGTTAAATGGTTGGATGGCATCACCAACTCAATAGACATGAGTTTGGACAAACTCTGAGAGATGGTAAAGCACAGGGAAGCCTGGGGTGCTGCAGTCCATGGGTTGCAAAGATTTAGTGACTAAACAACAGAAGGTGGAAACTTCAGCTTTGTTTTTATCTTTTCAGTACCTAGCATGGTGCCATTTATTGAGTAAACACTAAAAATGTGTTCCGAATCTGCCTAAATGGATGGGTGGATATAACACACACAAATCCATACTTACTAATCACCCCAATTCTCAAATCAAAAGTACTTATATGATACATATAAGTACTTATATGATACATATAGAAACACATGAGTCCCTTCGTATAAATTCCTCTCTTCTATTTCCACCTCCACCTCCAACTCCTCCACAAAGCTGGTTTGGGAGCATCAAACAGTTGAGAGATAAAGAATTGAATCTCATTTTCCCCTGTAACTCAGTGTGCGACCTTGGACAAGTCACTTGTTTTCTCATCTAAATTATGAGGGGAATGGCCTGGATGGTATTTGAGCCCCTTTTCCATCCTAAATTCCCATAATTCTACGGCTATCTACCTCCCTTAATCAGACTTATCTAAATAATCACAAAAAACACCACTTTATGCTGGAGAAACACAGTCATAATAGACTAAGCAAAACCAAATGCCCTTCAATATCCTGTTGTGAACTATAAAATGTCCCCTAAAATCACATTTTCCCCTTGAAACAGGATGTAAGAAAAATATTTTCCTATTAAATCCTTTTAAAGTGCAAGGGAAAGCATTTACTCTGTGATTTGCCCTCCAACTCAATAAAAAGGGGAGGATTCAGCCATGTTAATTACAGAAGATACTGTCAGAAAAGCAAAGGCGGTGGAAATTCAGGTTGGAAACCAAGATGCCATGCCAACAACATGATGCGCGAGTTTTCTAGAAGGAGCTTCCAAGTGTGTATTGAGCAGTTTATGTCTGCCATTACGTGGGGAAAAACCAGTAAATGAGTTTTTATGAAGTGATTTATGAAACTCCTGGGGTGGAAGGGGTGGAGAACTGGGAGGAAGTGGCACCACCATACGAGCCTGTGGGGGAGAGGGGAGAGAGAGGGCTTGAACTTTGGTAGCTGTGGATTACATTGCTGCAAGCTGTGTCCTCTGAAATGGGTTAAGCAAAGTGGGACACTCCTTAAAAGAAGTAAAGAGGTTAGAAGATTTCAGAGGAAATCTTGGTACTTGAGATACCCGGAAGCCTCCTGTTAGATTAGAGCTTGTAAGGGTAGAGATTCTGTTTTCCTTGTCTCTGTAGTCCCTTGGAGTGTTAGGAGCAGGGCTGGACACATTGCTCCAGAAATGGAAAAAGAAGAGGTGGATCTCTCTGTTCATCCAGGAAGACGCGTCTACTCAGCTCAGAATCAGCTCTCTTTTCTGCTGGAGTGAACCCCCTGCTCTATGCTGTGCTTAGTCACTCAGTCGTGTCCGACTCTTTGTGACCTCATGGTATGTAGCCCGCCAGTATCCCCTGTTCATGGGATTTCCCATGGCAAGAATACTGGAGTGGGCTGCCATTTCCTTCTCCAGGGGATCTTTCCTACCCAGGGATTGAACCCAGGTCTCTTGCATTGCAGACAATTCTTTACCAACTGAGCTACCAGGAAGCCCCGTGGTAGGCAGAATTATAGCCCGCCAAGGATGTCCAAGTCTTAATCCCTGGAACGTGTGAGTACTTGGCAAGGGGAAACCGAGGTTGCAGATGGAATTGAGGTTGTTAATCACCTGGCCTCCAGATACAGAGATTATCTCAGACTACCAGGTGAGCCCAATATAATCACAAGAGTTCTTAAACATAGAAAAGAGAGGAGCAGAGCTGGTGCTGTCAAACGATAGGTTGTAAGAAAAGTGATGCAGTTGTCAGAAACCTATTTATCTTATGTATCTAAAATTGTATACCTGTTAATTAGCAAACCCCCTCCCCCAGCCCCTGGCAACCACTATTCTTTTCTCTCCTTCTATGGGTTTGACTGTGTTGTTGTTATTCTTGCTTAGTCAGTAAGTCATGTCCCACTCTTTGTGACCCCATGGACTGCAAGCATACCAGGCTCCTCTGTCCATGGGATTTTCCAGGCAAGAATAGTGGAGTGGGTAGCCATTTCATCTTCCAGGGGATCTTTTGACCCAGAGATTGAGCCCACGTCCCCTGAACTGGCAGGCAGATTCTTTACCATCTGAGCCACCAGGGAAGCCTTTGATTATTTTAGATACTTCATATAAGTGCAAGCATGAAGTATTTATTCTTCTGTGAATGGCCTCTTCACTTTGCATAATATCTTCAAGTTTAATCTGTGTTGTTGTATATTGCAGGATTTCCTTCTTTTTAAAGACTGAATAATATTCCACTGTATGTATATATCATGCTCCTTTTTAGAACCCACTCATCTATTAATGGATATTTAGATAGCTTCCATGCCTGAGTGCTTGCAAATAGTGCTATGAACATGGAAGTATAACTATCTCTTTGCTATTCCAATTTCAACACTTTTAGCTAAATATCCAAAATTAGAATTGTTGGATTATATGGTAGTTCTGTTTCTAATGTTGTGAGGAAACTCCGTATTGTTTTCCATAGTGACTACACCTTTCTGCACACCAATCAACAGTGTACAAGGGTTCCAATTTCTCCATTATCCTGACTTCTTTAGCTAGGTTCCTTTTTAGGAACAAAAGTTTATTCTTTGAGTTTCCCATACCTAGAGTCACGGTCCTTTTTAGAGCCCCTGAGAAAAAATATTTTTGATGAATTTCTTTAGGTCCACATCCTAAAGTGAAAACACACGTTCTCCACGTTCTCTCCTCTTGGCACTGTGAGTTCCACCATGGCATGGCCAGCCTTCCAGGGTTTCTCACTCTAATCTTCTTAATCAGGTCTTTCCTATTGGCTCAGTTCAGTGCTCAGTCATGTTCGACTCTTTGTGACCCCGTGAAGCACACCAGGCTTCCCTGTCCATCACCAACTCCCTGAGCCTACTCAAACTCATGTCCTATTGGTTAGATCTAGGTATGACCTAACAGGTTCTTCCTCTCTGTCCTTTACCTACTGAAAGATAACACTGTAATGATGGTGACGAATGCACCCTATAGACTATTTCACAAGATATCTTGATATAGGCTGTATCAGTTAGGATAAGGTAATTATGCTACAGTAACAAGCAACCCCACATCTCCATGGACAACAAGAGCGAAGGTTTGCTTCTCACACCAGCACACGTCCTTGGTTGGCTGTGCTCTGCGTCCTCTATACTCAGGGACCCAGACTCATGACCCAGCGGTAAGTCACAGATTGCCATGGCAGAGGGAAAAGAGAGGACAGTGTATCACACATTAACTCTTAAATTAGCTGCCCAGAACCAACACATGTCACTGTTCTAAGCTAAAAGGAATTACCCGACCATGTTAGTCATCAATAGGCCAAGGAGCTATAATCCTCCCCTCCGAGGGACCAAGAATATGACTGAACAATAAAATAGATGGTTTCCAGTTACTGTTTATATATTAATAGCAACTGTGGCAAGTCTATGATTTCATGTACACAGAAAACTGGTCTCTCTGTACTGCCTTGTAGGGATTTATGCTTCCAGGCATTGGGCACCCTCCATACAGCAGTAACACCTGCTTACTAGGGTGGTAGGGCAATAAAACCAACATCTCTATAAAGGATGCAACAATGACAAAGCCTCAGCGGCTGACAGCAAGTTTATTTCTCACTCACAGCACAGTTCTGTGGTGACTTGGGTATCTGGATGGGCCAGAATACCCTCCTTTTGGCAGAGGCTGCATTTAATGAGTTTTATGAGTCCCCAAATGATTCTAAGCTGCCTTCATCTATCCTAATTGTATGGAGAGTGCTGTTACAGGGAACTATTGATTATCTTCAAGAATTTCAATATGCCTCACTGTTTTTCAAGAGAAGAGAGCCTAGTCTAATGAATGAAGCATTGTTACAAATGAAACATGATTTAGGTACCATTTCCCACTCCGCAGCTGGTAATACACTGCCATTGTGCTTCTGTTCTTCCTTTTCATTTACATCTCTTGGCTTTCCGAGGTTTCGAATAGTTATTAAGTCTGTGGTCAACTGAAGTGACCTCGCTCTTTGAGGTTAGAGGAGTAAAATAAGATAGTAAAAATGCAACATCTTTCATCCTATGGTCTGTGGGATACAAAAGATCTTTGTAACTTTTCTAGGAATTTGATGTGCTTGTGGTCACTTGGGGCTTTAGAGCCTGAGGTCTTGAGCTCACTTGGGTCTCATCTCCATAATCCCCTTTGCTCTTTGCAGATGCAGAACAAAAAAACTTAGACTTTTCTCCGGAACTTTTAACCAAAAACCCAACCCCAGCACACTACTCACTGAAGGCTTGCTGTAGTTTGGCCCCCTCCCACTCGAAAACCCTACACAATGCGCTATTCTTTCCTCTCCTAGCCCCTTCCCTGGGTTCTGGTTCCTTCCTCTTACTCTCAGTTCAATCCTGTTCATTTTATTATGCAGGGTGCTTTAACTCTTCTTTCCTTCTGCTCTTCCCTAGGCTTACCTTCACAGAAGCCAGAGACTCAACGTCTCAATAAAACAAGAGGCTATTTCTGTTAGACGGAATCATTGGTAGAGATTTTGTAATTTCTTTCTCAATTTCTCTCCCTTACTCTGTTGGTAGAAGAAAGCCATATGAAAATTTATTTTCGTCATACAGGAGGGCTGGAGTGGCTACAGTTTGGGTTTCAAATACTATTTTCCCTCTTCCTTTCAGGTACTTATGTACTTTCTTGACATCTATTTGTGATAAACTTATTTAACACAGAGGGCCTTAAACTTTTGCTCTCAGCAATGCTTCACACTCTTAAAAAATTACTAAGAGCTCTAAAACTATTTGTGTCAATGTAGGTTTTAGCTATAGATACCTACCTTATTAGAAATGAAAACAAAACTTTCAAATATTCATTCAATTAAAAAAAAAATGGATACATCTTAACACAAGTGGCTTTTTTTTTTTTTGGTAAAACAAATATATTACCAAAACAGCTTAGTGAGAATTGTTTTATATTTTTGCAAATGTCTTTTAAAGTTTGACTTAATAGAAGACAGCTGTTCTGCACAGTGTTTTGCAACATCACAAGCCACCCAGCCTCTAGGAAACCCAATTGTGCACAGTTCATGCAAGATAAAGAACTAAAAGACAAATGTATGGATGTGAGAGTTGGCCGGTGAAGAAGGCTGAGTGCAGAAGAATTGATGCTTTTGAACTGTGGTGTTGGAGAAGACTCTTGAGAGTCCCTGGGACTGCAAGGAGACCCAACTAGTTCATTCTGAAGGAGATCAGCCCTGGGTGTTCTTTGGAAGGAATGATGATGCTAAAGCTGAAACTGCAGTACTTTGGCCACCTCATGGGAAGAGTTGACTCATTGGAAAAGACTCTGATGCTGGGAGGGATTGGAGGCAGGAGGAGAAGGAGACGACGGAGGATGAGATGGCTGGATGGCATCACCGACTCAATGGACGTGAGTCTGAGTGAACTCCAGGAGTTGGTGATGGACAGGGAGACCTAGCGTGCTGCGATTCATGGGGTCAGAAAGAGTCGGACACGACTGAGTGACTGAAGTGATGAAAATAATTTTTATTGTGACAACCACATTTTAATACATATTCTAGTCGTGCATCCTCTCAAAAAGAAAACAAATGATGAAACCAAAGAGACCTTGAATTCAATCTGAACCTTGAACCAAACTGTAGAAAGAACTCATTGGCTAACATGCAGTCAACTTAAATATCTAAGACTTAAGATGGTATATTTAAAAAGCATACATGAGGATGGACAGAAACCAGCCAAATTCTTCCATCTTTGTCTCCAATTCATAAGTTCCTACTCATTCTTCAAATCTGCTTTCTCTATAGAGTGATGCCTTCTCTATAGAGTGATGGCTTCTCTATAAAGCTTTCCCCACTGTAATTAATAACAAGAATGATAGAAATAATGTTATTAATAAAGGTAACTGACTGTCATTGGTCTCAAGGAGTCAGTTCAGTTCAGTTCAGTCACTCAGTCGTGTCCGACTCTTTGTGACCGCATGGACTGCAGCACGCCAGGCCTCCCTGTCCATCACCAACTCCCGGAGTTTACTCAGACTCATGTCTGTTGAGTTGGTGATGCCATCCAACCATCTCATCCTCTGTCGTCCCTTTCTCTTCTCGCCTTCAATCCTTCCAAGCATCAGGGTCTTTTCAAATGAGTCAGCTCTTCTCATCAGCTGGCCAAAGTATTGGAGTTTCAGCTTCAGAATCAGTCCTTCCAATGAACATTCAGGACTGATTTCCTTTAGGATGGACCGGTTGGATCTCCTTGCTGTCCAAGGACTCTCAAGAGTCTTGTCCAACAGCACAGTTCGAAAGCATCAATTCTTCAGCGCTCAGCTTTTTTATTGTCCAGCTCTCACAGCCATACATGACCACAGGAAAAACCATAGCCTTGACTAGACAGACCTTTGTTGGCAAAGTAATGTCTCTGCTTTTTAATATGCTGTCTAGGTTCGTCATAACTTTTCTTCCAAGGAGTAAGCGCCTTTTTATTTCAAGCAATGCCAAAATAGCGCACGTGTTATCTCGCTTCACTTTCACACTAACACTGAGGAAGGTGCTGGCTTCACTTTACAGATCAGGTGGGTGAAGACTGGAAAAGAAAGACCTCTAGCGCTGTGCCCTGCACACCTGATCTGCCCTAACGCTTACTGCACCCAGGTGGTCCCCATGCATGCGCTTCGGTCCCGCACAAGGTGGGGCGAAGACGTCTGAGTCAGACTGGGTCGCCCCCCGTACCCCGGAAACCCGCGCGGCCGGGCTCAGGCAACGCCCGGAGCCACGAGAAGGGATCTAGCTTCCCGATCCCCTAGCTCCCGGGGCCTGCACGCCGCAAGGGGGCTTGGGGAACTCGGGACTCCGGGACCTTTCCTCGCGCAGCCAAGCCCGCCGAGGTTTGCCGGGAGGGACAACTGGCGCTGGAGTGAGCGTCGGCGAGGGAATCGGTCCACGCCCGCGGCCGGAGGCCGGAACCTTTCTCCTCTCTCCGCGGCAGGCCCGCTCGAATCGGAACTACTTTTCTCGCGTCGCTGTTGTCGGGCGGAGGGGTGCGGACAACGGAACGGTCCTCCAGCCGTCGCGCCGCGGTCGCCGGCTGCTGACGTGGGCCGGCTTGCTGGGCCAAGAGTGGGTGCGGGTCGCCATGGCGGTGGACATCACACTGCTGTTCAGGGCCAGCGTCAAGACCGTGAAGACGCGCAACAAAGCACTGGGAGTGGCAGTGGGCGGCGGGGTGGAGGGCAGCCGCGACGAGCTGTTTCGCCGGAGCCCCAGGCCCAAGGGCGACTTCTCCAGCCGAGCGCGCGAAGTGGTGAGCTGGTTGCTATGGAAACGGCGGGCTGGAGAGCGGGGGGCGCGGACCCCAATCTGGGCTGTCTGCGTCTGGTAGAGCAGTGTGTCAAAGAAGAGCCTGGGGAAGGTGATGTGAAGAGTGGAGCGGGAGAGTTGGTCCCGGAGAGCTGAGGGCTGTCTTGGGAAACGAACAGTCTTGGGTCTTCCCTGGTACTCAGACGGTAAAGTGTCTGCCTGCAATGCGGGAGGACCCAGGTTCGAACCCAGGGTCGGGAAGATCCCCTGTAGAAAGGAAAATGGCAACCCACTCCAGTACTCTTGCCTGGAAAATTCCATGGACGGAGGAGCGAGCCTGGTAGACTACAGTCCATACGCTCGCAAAGAGCGAACTTCACTTCACTTTGGGTGGAAGAATGGGGACGCATGTTGGGAACTCGGAACTCTGTCAAGTTCATGGGCTGCTTCGTGAGGCAGTGATTTCGCTGTCACTCTGCAGACCTGAGCGCCGGCGAGGCTTCCCCCATAGTCCTCTGCTTTCCTGTCGCAGCACTGACCACGGTGTATTACTTCTTTGGTTTACTCATCTCATCGCCTTCACCTTCCCTGCCCCGCCTCGAGATCGCAGGTCGGGTTCAACTGATCTCTCACTTCCCCTAGCTTCTCGCAATAGATCAGGACTCAGGCTAGGAACCGGCTAGTTTAGGTGATCTTTCCAAGCATGCTCTATTCCAGTCATCTAAACTCCTTTCTGTTTCCTGAACACAGCCAACTTAGGTTCAGGAGAGCCGTGACCTGCTCCTTAAGGGCAGGAACAGTGTTGACTTCACCGCAGAATCCCCAAAGCCTGACCCGTAACATTGCTTAGTAAGTGTTTGTTGAAGGAATGAATGAACAAATGGTTGTCTGTCTTCCCCGCTACACTGGGAACTCTGTAAGGGGAGAGAGAAAGTTTGCCAGGTTCACTTTTGTATCCTTGCCACCAAGGATGGATCTAGTTTTTGTGGAGCTTGAAGCTTATACAGTTCTGTCTGTTCTCTTTAAGAAATAAAAATCCAAAATCACAATAAAAGGTTCAGAGCTTTGGGAGGTGCAAGGGAGGGGCCCTGAGGCTTAAACTTCTTGGTAAATCAACTTCTGTTTGATACACAGTGCATGCAGTGTCTGGTACTTTGCAGACAGTCACAGTTTTCAATGAGTATATGTATGCATGAATTAGGGAGTGGCAGTTTGCAAAGGATATTCAAACCTTGGAAGGAAAGTTGGTCCAGATGTATATATTCAGTCCATCAGAAAGCATCTATTAAGTGCCTGCTTTCTGACCACCACTGTGTTAGAATAATGTGATTTAAAAGGAATGGTGGGCAGACATATTAATAAAAGAAATGTCAGAAAGCCTTGTACATGTCATGTGGGACACAAAGGAGAGTGTGTTCAGTTAAACTTCAGGGCCAAGAGAGGCTTTACAGAGGAGATGATGCCTGAAACAAATCTTGTAGGAAGAGTAGTTGGCTCCAGTGCAGACAGGGTGGAGAAGGGCCTCTGAGGCTAAGAGAAGCATGTGCACAAAGGTGTGAAGCTAGGTAACGTTATGCTCAACTTATTTATACTCAATGTGTGTCTACTGGTTGAATTACAGATTAGTAATGGCATTTCAGATTCTGGGAGAAGGAATTTTTCATAGCTGAACAATTCCAAACAGTGATAATTATGGCTCTTGGCAACGGGAGCTTGACTCATTTGGACTGTGGGTTTAATGGGGATCTTGGGAGTAGAAAATGGGTCTTGAATTTAGAAGAACTGTATTCTAGTCTGCTACTTAGAAGTGGGTGACTGGGGCAAGTCCTGTTACCTCTGTCTCACATCCCCTTTCTATAACATGGGCATGATAATACCCTACTTAACTGGCAAGCTAATTATTAGGATCTTATGAGACCTTGTACATATTGTAAAGGGCTACAGTTTTTATTATTGTTGCTCTTCATGCCCTTCCCTGATTCCAGGTAGGCAATTTAGATTATTTTCATCAGTGTCGTGAAACTTTGTCCCTTACACCACTTACCTGCCTTGCACTTTCATTCTTTCTTGCAAAGGGAAACCAAGTCAGTTCATGAAGGAGTCTGAAAACCCTGTGCACGTGCTAAGAGCAGCACTAGAGGAGACAGCAGCTTTCCTCTGTCGAGGTGAAGCTGTCGGCGATAGCAGATGTGTGGCAAGCGGGCAGCTCTCCCTCTCTCCCCCACTCCCTGGGACTGAGGAAGCTGGTGTTAATTTCCCAGCAGAATCCCATGCAACACTGCCCCGGGCAGCTATTACCACTTGTTGGATCTGACATTCAAGTTGAAATTTACTGACATCCTATCTATATATATTAATAGTAAAAATAGAATCTGTATGCCTAAGTCAGAACCATGGACTTTTTTTTCTTTTTAGTACTTAAAAGGACCTGAAGTTTGTGTTGTTCAGGCTTCTCATTTTGTAGATGGGCAAACTAATACTCAGGTAAGTAAAATGCCTTGCCCAGAGTAATAATTAATGAGGTCAAAGGGCAGAGCCAGTGGAAGAAGCCAGGTCCTTTGACCTCAGGTTAATGTTGTTTATTTCCCACCCCATACATGCATTTCCACTCCAGTTTTAAAGCAAAAATTCCTTAGCTGAGTTTCTTCTTCCTAAATTAATACTGAATTCATAACTGGATACTGAATAAGGTTTGGAGCAGAAAATCCTGAATTTGAATGCCTCTTATTTACTGCAAGACCTTGGGAAAGTTATTTAACCTCAATTTCCTCACTTCTAAAATAGAGTGAGTCATAGCAAGTTGATAAGGTGGTTATGCAGATGAAATGAGAAAAGGTGTGCAAGTGCTTGCATGAGTGTGACTTGTTCTGGTTGCAAGTAAGGGTAGCCTCTTGTAAACTATCTGGAGGAGGAAATGGCAACCCATGCCAATATTCTTGCCTGGAAAATCCCTGGGACAGAGGAGCCTGGTGAGCTACAGTCCATGGGGTTGCACTAAGAGTCAGACATGACTGAGTAACTGAGCGCCCAGCACTGTGTAAAACAACCTGAGGAAAATAGGAATATTTTGGCTTATATACCTGGGAAACATAGGGAGAAGCTTCTTTCTTTAGCTCTTATCCATAAAACTCCAGAAAAGGGCTCTAGTTGGTTCTACTTGGGTCCCGAGCCCTCATTAGAAAATCATTCACTCATGTCTGACTCTGTGACCCCCATGGGCTGTAGCCCACCAGGCTTCTCTGTCCATGGGATTCTTCAAGCAAGGATACTGGAGTGAGTTGCCATTCCCTTCTCCAGGGGATCTTGCCGACCCAGGGAATGAACCCAGGTCTCCTGCATCGCAGGCAGATTCTTTAGTGTCCGAGCCATCAGGAAGCCCTCCTTATGGCTTGAATGCTGTGATGGCTGTCCCACCAGAACCTTGGGAAAGGGAGCACCGTGTCAGAAATCAGGGAGTAAGGGGTACTGGGCAGGCAAAACCAACGCAGATGTTCTTTCTAGTCCCTAGCACAGTGCCTGACCTGCTTTCACGTTATGTGCCTGGTCTTCCACTCCATGGGGAAGAAAAAACTAGAATTGTGGGAGTTTGTAATGACAGGCTTCATGTGGGAATGTGTCCGGAGGTGCCTCCTAGGGGGCAGCTCTTTCATTCTCTTATTAATTTATAAAAGTTACAGAGGCCAGGGGAAGAAACATGTAGTAAACCAAGACACCTCTAAGCACCCGAACTGAGTGTGCATGAGCAGCGGGAGCCAGCCTACAGGACGTCAAGAGACCTGTGTCCTGGCCCACGTTCAGCCACGAGGGGCAGACAGCCTAGTCTTTCTGCGCCTCAGTGTCCACCTTGGTAAAACTGACAGCTTGGCCATGACTATAACAGTTTGTTATAAAGCAGAGATAACGTAAGATAAACATCGGCTCTGAGCATTTTGGGGAGTTCTGTTTTCAGGTTAAGCGTGCAGATGAGTTTTTCTCTGTTGCTTATACTTTGCTTTTGTGAAAGCCAAGTGTCACTTATTTTTTACTTTTGTAGGAGTGCATTATCTTGAATTCTGACTTCAAATCAGACTGCTTACAGCATCCCAAAGGCAAATGGTCTGCTCCCTACTACTGTCCCGAGCACCTCTCCTCTTACCCTGCTCCAGCTGCCCTGACCTCTTTGCTTTCCTCACACCCTCCAGGCACATCCCCACCTCAGGACCTTTGTGTGTGTTCCCTCGACCTGGAGCACTTCTCTCCCAGATGCCACATAATTTGGTCTTTAAGCCTCTGCTCATGTGTTGCCTCAGTGATCCCTTCCTCCACTGCCCTGTGTGAAATACCATCATTTTTCTCTTCTTTACTCTGCTTTATTCCAATTATTTAACATACTGTGTATCCATCGACCTGTTTATATACTGGAACATATACTTCATGAAAACAAAGGCTCCTTAGGTTTTAGAGCAGTGCAGGATAGGTTCTCAGTAAATGTTTCTTGAATTAATGAATGAATGTTATTTACTGTGTCACTTTGCTTTGAATTTTGGAGCTGATTGATCTCTGTCTAAGGCTCCTTCCAATTCCAGAAAATGTGTGACCCTAACATGATTCCTTAATATTATATAGCATGTATGTATACACCTAAGGGCTTCCCTTGTGGCTCAGATGGTAAAGAATCTGCCTGCAATGCAGGAGACTTGGGTTGCATCTCTGGGTTGGGAAGACCCCCTGAAGGAGGAAATGGCAACCCACTCCAGTATTCTTACCTGGGAAATACTGTAAACAGAGCAGCCTGGTGGGCCACAGTCCAGGGGGTTTCAAAGAGTCGGATATTACTGAGTGACTGACATGCACACACATAAACTTAATCCAGTGTCTGGAGTAAACATTGAATAAAAGTAGCTTTTATTATTAAGATTTCATTCCTGCCTCAGGGAGTCTATAGTCAAATGAAGAAGCGGACACATAAATACCACAACAACTCAAGTAGAAGTGAAAACTGTAACACCAAACATTGATACCCCGGGTCCTTCTCAGTTTTCTTCTGAGATGTAGTGTTGACCTTGTGTGCCAGTCTTTGGAGCCATAAGTAAAGCTGGGAACAGGATTATTATCCAGAGTAGCTGGAAATAGACTTTATTCAAGGATTGAGTGTAGTTCTACTTAAATATTGAGTGTCAGTTGAGGAGAGCATGGTTCAAAGAAGCAGTATTAGGCAACAGGTGCTACAGTGAGAAGCTTGAGATAGGGCCTCACAGGACAGGAATAGATCAGGAGACAGTGTAGATTAGGAGGCAGGCCCCAAACAGAGTCTGTTAAATCATATAGACTTTTAAAAATTAATGTAGAATTCCTTTTGCAACTGATATAAAGAGCTGTTTTGTCTAAGGCTGAGATGAGAGGGCTGGGAAAAGAGAAGTTAATTAGTCAGCTGCCTCTCCACCGTCCCCCCTTCTCCTTGAGGATCCTCTTTGGAACCACCTGTAGGGCTCAAAGAGACACAGTCTCACTGTGTTAATGTTCTTCAGGGCCTCTTTTAACTTCATGATGCTGTGTTTTTATGGATTTTAATAACCAAGTGTAAACTGTAAGGGGGATTCAGTGCCAGAGACTTTTCATGACATAAATAGTGAATCCTTTGTGGGGACTGCACTTACAAATTTTTCCAGGGCTTATGAAGACTGTAGCTTTTGAAATTACATTTATTCAATACTAATTGGTTTATTCCATCTCCTGTAATCATTGGACTCCTGATACGCGTCGGTCATTGTGGAGGACATTAAAAAGTTATGACATCTATGTCCTGGCTTTTAGGAAATACAGATGAAGGGTACCTAAAGCTCCTTGAGGGAGAATCAGTGGAAAAACAAACTGGACTTTGAAGGACAAGAATCATTCTACCAGACATAGGAAGGGGATTGAATCGCCTTCCTGGCAGAGGGGGACTGTGAGCGAGGACGCTGGTGTTCAAGAGCAGGGTGACTAGCGGAGGAGGGGGAATGCTGGTGCGGCTGGAGCCCTTTCCAGGGGGCCTGGGAGAGGGGCGGGGACGCAGAAGAGGCTGTGCTGGTTGAGATTAGAGCAGAGGTCGACTAGCTTTGGGCCACAGGCCACATCCAGCCGCAGCCAGTTTTTATAAATGAGGTTTCAATGGAATGCGATCATATTCATTTTAGGCTGTAGATAGTTTTGTGCTATAGTGACAGATAGAACGTTGGCCAGACCTTGGGCAACAGCATCATCAGCAATGCTGAGGAATTTGGGCTTTATGTTTTAAGCAGTGTGAGCAGAGGCAGGAGAGTTCATATTTGTATTTTAAGATGATCAGCAATATTGCGGATGGGTTTGAAGTGGTAACACAACTGACATAGAAAAGCTCATTAGGAGGCTATTTGCCGTGATCCAGGTGAGAGCTGATGAGCTAGTGGATGGAGTAATGACTGGATGAAGGAGGTATCTAGAAAGTGATTCTTTTAAAAATGTAGCAGTTGGTGGGGTTAGAAAGAGGAGGTAGATCAATTCCCAGCTTTCTAATTGGAAAGTTTCATGGTGATAGATACCACAACGTTTTCTTCAAAGTTAGAGTAGGATGCCAGTTACTCATGGCTTTGCTTTCTTAGTTTTAAACAGTGGAGAATGGACCACGGAGCCCAGTGGATGTTGAAGTTTTATTGAGACAACAGAGCGTTAGTCGCTCACTCGTGTCCGACTCTTTGTGACCCCATGGACTGTAGCTCACCAGGCTCCTCTGTCCATGGAATTTTCCCGTCAAGAATACTGGAGTGGGCTGCCATTCCTTTCTCCAAGGGATCTTCCCGACCTCGGGATCAAACCCAGGTCCCCCGCATTGCAGGTGGATTCTTTACCACTGAGCCACCAGGGAAACCCATTGAGACAACAGGTGGTGGGTGACTCCCCAGTGGCATTGCTTCTGGAAAAGCTGGATTGGAGAGCATAGCTGGAACCAAGTGAGGTCCTCTAGTTTTGTCATGCTTAGAACTTGGAGATGATTGAAGCTTTAAAATAGACACCTTGTACATGTGCTCAGTCATTACCTCACAAACCCAGTGAACACGGGCTGTGCCCTTTGTTGCAGACCCAAGGCAAGTTCCTGGCACCAGACTGCAGATGGGGCTATTCAGCAGGGCCCAGTAGGGGCTTCCCTTGTGGCTCAGCTGGTAAAGAATCTGCCTGCAATGTGGGAGACCTGGGTTCCATCCCTGGGTTGGGAAGATCCCCTGGAGAAGGGAAAGGCTACCCACTCCAGTATTCTGGCCTGAGAATTCCATGGACTGCATAGTCCATGACGTGGCAAAGAGTCGGACACGACTGAGCGACTTTCACATTTAGACTCCAGGATCTTATACAGACTTGTTCTCAATTGTGCTTTCTTTATTCTTGAAAGAAATTCATCTCTGTGGTAATGATTGTATCACTTATGTATTCTACATACATATTGTAGAAGTTTGATTTTCAGGGATAGTCCGTCAGTTAGCTTTCTTCTTTATTCCGGGAAAATCTGGAAAGGGTCAAAGAGCTCCCTCTTTTCTCAGTTTGTCGTTGGCAGGTAAACAGTTCAATGCGTCGCCTCCTAGGATAGGGCTGCCCAAGCAGGTTCTCTTGGATGACCTTTGGGATGAATGCTTCCTGTCCAGGGTCTGATTCTGTCTTGCAGACTTGAGAAGCAGATTTGTCAACATACCAAGGAAAGAACCATTTTCAGGGCAGGTATCAACGGAGCTGGCACCAGCTTGTGTACAAGATAGAATACTAGATTGTTCATTTACTTTGAGTGCTATAACTAATACTCACAAGGATCCAAATTTTGGAAAGTCAGTTATTTTTGAGCTTCTATAGGTCTGGAACTCTGTTGAGGGCTTTACATACCTGATCTCAATTAATTTTTTTCTGTTTAGAGGGATAGAAGTATAATATTATTAAGTTATTTTATAATGTTGACTGTATTATGAATAATATAATTCTAGAATTCATATGAACTTGATGTTTGAGGTTTCTTGTTACGTGGAAATCTTTATAGGCTCCCTCTGGTGGGCAAAGTATCAGTGACATTTACAATGGTTAATTATGGCTTGTGTTATGAAAAACTTACTGTGTTTTAAACATATTAACTTTAAAATTGATGTAAGAAGAGGCCCCGTCTGAACCCTCTAAAAGAAAGTGAATAAACCAGAGAAGTGAGAGTATAATGTGTTGAATGAACTCATATAACTCGGCTATGAGAAGCTTGCCGCACACTTGTAATTTTAAACTCAGCAGTACTTTTTCTTCCTGATTTTCATGTTCTCAGAGTCTATAAATACTAGAATCTGCCCTCTACTTGCCACAGTCTAACATACGCCTATTTGTCAGAACTTTCTTACAGAGCTCGTAAGCTATATTTAACAAAGAGAAGTGAGTCTTTTCATTTCATAATATTGTACACATTCCTGTTCACTTTTTGGACACATGATAAGAAAATCCTGGTTAAAATCAACGTTTGTTTTTATAGCCTAAGTAGAAATGACAGGTTGCTGCATATCTTGGCTGAGATAAATTGACAAAGGAACTAAAATGCATAAGTTTTGAGTTATAAATACTTTCGGACTTTGCCAGTAATTAATTATCTGATCTTGGAGAACTCACCTAACCTCTATTTTTGATTTTTTTGTTTGCTTTTTTTTTCCCCCACTTTACTTGTTTGTTTAATGAGGAACTTTCACTGGATTATCGTTAAGAATCTTTCCATGATCAGTACTCTTCTTTCTGAAAGTCCCAGAATATATTTTTAAATGCTTTTTACAGTACCTGGTGATATTCCTTCCTGACTTTCTGTGTACTTAGAATTTTTCACCTAGATTAAAAAAATTTTTTTTTCAGAGTTCCCATTTGGTATGTTTCCACAAATGTATTTGACTTAGTAGTGATTATGTACTCTTGTAATGGGTTTTATCAGTGGGGTATATTTTTGAAATAGACTGATTTTGAATCTGACTATAAAAATAGTAAATGCTCATTGTACAGAATAGAAAAGAAAGTGAAACTCACATATACTACTTATGGCCAGAAATAACCACTGTTTTAATTTTGGTATATATATATTTTCAGACATTTTTCTTATTTAAAAATTTTTTTTCTACAATACTGTTTTCTGGTCCCCCCACCTTTTTTTTTTAGGTCATATCGTGCCTTCTTTCAGTTCAGTTCAGTCACTGAGTCATGTCCGACTCTTTGCGAACCCATGAATCGCAGCACGCCAGGCCTCCCTGTCCATCACCAACTCCCGGAGTTCACTCAGACTCACGTCCATCGAGTCCGTGATGCCATCCAGCCATCTCATCCTCTGTCGTCCCCTTCTCCTCCTGCCCCCAATCCCTCCCAGCATCAGAGTCTTTTCCAATGAGTCAACTCTTCCCATGAGGTGGTCAAAGTTTTGGAGTTTCAGCTTTAGCATCATTCCTTCCAAAGAAATTCCAGGACTGATTTCCTTTAGGATGGACTGGTTGGATCTCCTTGCAGTCCAGGGGACTCTCAAGAGTCTTCTCCAACACCACAGTTCAAAAGCATCAATTCTTCTGTGTTCAGCTTTCTTCACAGTCCAACTCTTACATCCATACATGACCACTGGAAAAACCATAGCCTTGACTAGATGGACCTTTGTTGGCAAAGTAATGTCTTTGCTTTTTAATATACTGTCTAGGTTGGTTATAACTTTCCTTCCAAGGAGTCTGTTAATTTCATGGCTGCAGTCACCATCTGCAGTGATTGTGGAGCCCCCAAAACAAAAATCTGACACTGTTTCCACTGTTTTCCCATCTATTTCCCATGAAGTGATGGGACCGGATGCCATGATCTTCGTTTTCTGAATGTTGAGCTTTAAGCCAACTTTTTCACTCTCCTCTTTCACTTTCATCAAGAGGCCTTTTAGTTCCTCTTCACTTTCTGCCATATAAGGGTGGTGCCATCTGCATATCTGAGGTTATTGATATTTCTCCCAGCAATCTTGATTCCAGCTTGTGCTTATTCCAGCCCAGCGTTTCTCATGATGTACTCTGCATATAAGTTAAATAAGTAGGGTGACAATATACAGCCTTGACGTACTCCTTTTCCTATTTGGAACCACCCTGTTGTTCCATGTCCAGTTCTTACTGTTGCTTCCTGACCTGCATATAGGTTTCTCAAGAAGCTGGTCGGGTGGTCTGGTATTCCCATCTCTTGAAGAATTTTCCACAGTTTATTGTGATCCACACAGTCAAAGGCTTTGGCATAGTCAATAAACCAGAAATAGATGTTTTTCTAGAACTCTTTTTCCTTTTTCCATGATCCAGCGGATGTTGGCAATTTGATCTCTGGTTCCTCTGCCTTTTCTAAAACCAACTTGAACATCTGGAAGTTCACAGTTCACATATTGCTGAGGTCTGGCTTGGAGAATTTTGAGCATTACTTTCCTAGCATGTGAGATGAGTGCAATTGTGTGGTAGTTTGAGCATTCTTTGGCATTACCTTTCTTTGGAATTGGAATGAAAACTGACTTTTCCAGTCCCATGGCCACTGCTGGAGTTTTCCAAATGTGCTGGCATATTGAGTGCAGCACTTTCACAGCATCATCTTTCAGGATTTGAAACAGCTCAACTGGAATTCCATCACCTCCACAAGCTTTGTTCGTAGTGATGCTTTCTAAGGCACACTTGACTTCACATTCCAGTATGTGTGGCTCTAGGTGAGTAATCACACCATCGTGATTATCTTGGTCTTGAAGATCTTTTTTGTACTTTTTGCTGCCCTTACCTAATAGCATATTGTGAAATTTTTTTCTATGTCAATACATATTGTTCTTGCTGCCAATTTATTTGGCTGCATAACCATTAAAAATAACACTACAGAGTAAAAATATCTTACCTAAAAAATAATTATATTCTGTAATTTATTTACCTGAATCTCTGTTGTAAGATATTTAGGCTGCTTTAGTTTATCACTGTTTTAAACAAATAGTACATTTTTACCAAATTTGTTTCAAATTTATAAACTCTCAAGATGAAAGGCAAAAATGTATATCATTTCACTTGTTTTCTGTTTAATCTTTTCTCAAATATAAAGAATCGGATGCCCTAATATAAAAAGAAAATTATCCCTAATTTAGGGGGAGATGTTAAATGTATTAGAACTTAGTTTGGTGCTGGGGGTGGGGGGATAGAAAAGGGGTAGGGGTAGGTAGGTGATAATGAAGGGCAGGCTAATCAGGAAAGCTTTGACATGAGACCAGAGCCTTGAAGGGCAAGTAAAACTGGTAGATGGTGAACATGAGTGTGCTGCATTTCAGTGACAGTAAGGACACTGGATAACTGGGCCAGGTAGCTTCTTCTTGGTCAGTGGCGTGAAACAAACTTGGGGAGGTGCTTTATGGCCTACAGACTGTAGAAGGCCTCCTGAGCTTTTATACAGAATAAATGTACAAAAATCAGTGGCCATCCAAATCTAATGACCACTTACAATCTAGTAAAATCATTTACTACTACTACTACTAAGTCACTTCAGTCGTGTCCGACTCTGTCTGACCTCATAGACGGCAGCCCACCAGGCTCCCCCATCCCTGGGATTATTTAAGGTAGTAACAAAAAGCACATCTAGAAATAACCTTAATAAGCAATGTAAATACCTCGTTTGCAGAAAACTTCACAGTTTTGTAGAGAGAGAAAACTTGAATAAATAGAAACACATATTGTGTATGTGGAAGGGGAGGAAGTGCTGTAAAGACAGCAGTTATTCCTAAATTAATTTGCAGGTTTAGTGCGGCTTTAACCTAAATTCCAACAGAAAGTCGTCCTGAAATTTATCTAGAAAGTTGTTTTGAAATTCATCTAGAAAAGAAGATGTGTGTTAATAGCTAGTTAATTTTTGAGGAAGAGTATACATGTTGGAGTCGGTGTCCTAGCCTTACCAAATATTAAAACATTTTAAAGCCAAAGCTGAACGTATACATGTATGGATCATATATGATTTATTTGTGTGTGTGTGTAATTTTTATATTGTATTGTAAATCAGTAAGATTTACAGTAAAAAGAAGGTTCATTCAGTGATTTGGGGATAATTGGTTAGCACTTTGCAAAAAGGCCTTTTTTAAGGTCCTTATCTTTTACTGTGCACACATTAAATTTCTAGATGGACTAAAGATTTATTTGTAAAAGCCAAACTGAAGAAAACAAAAACTAACCTATCTTCTAAAAGCGGGAGGTCTTTCTGAGTTTAAAAATTCACAGTACTGGACTTAACAGTGGCATTGATTTTGATGATGACAGCTCTCATGAGACCTTTACACTGAGATATCACAGCATTATTTCCAAGTATAAGAAATTATTGGGTAAATATGGCATACTGAAGAGCTTGACGTGGCATGAGAAGAAATGCTCATATTAAAAAGTTACTACCAAAACCACATACAATTAAAACTTTATATACCAAATTAAAAAACTCTAGGCATGGAAATATTGATTAGAAGAGAATACACTAAAATGTTAACAATGGCTGTTTCTGACTAATGAGATGATGAGTGATTTATTTTTCTGTTTCTATCTTCCTGAATTTCTTTAATGAGCACATATTACTACTGAAATGAGAAACAAAACAGAACAAGTAAACCTCCAGGCCGATGAGTTTTTATTTGCTATGAAAGGAAATGGAAAAGAATTAATATCTTTTGATTGGAAAAATGTCATGAATAAGCAGTATCTAATTATATATTAAATGCACAATAGAGAGGGCCTCTGTTTAAAGGAAGTCTGTAGTAAATCTTTTGTAAAGGGAGTAATTTTCCTGTAACTCAGCTGGATTTTCAGTTGAGACTTTCTTAACCCGTACAAGAAAATCATCCACAAATGTTTCATTGATGTCTTAGCTTTCTGGTTGTCATTCTAAAAAATAATAAACCGATAATAATAGCTACCACTTGTTGAGCACCTATTCTAGCTGGCACTCTGCTAAGAGCTTTATCATTTGGTTGGCTATCCTTGCAAGTTAGGTTCCTTTACTCATAAAGAAACCAACGTTCAGGAAGTTAAGTCCCTGCCCAGGGTGGTGTCACCTTGATGGGCTTGTGCCCCATTCCTAACATCTCCTGCCACCTCTCCATGCACACACCTCTGAATACAGGATTGTGTGTGCATGTGAGTGCTGTGACTTTGGAGCTGGGCTCCACTTGGCATTGCACAGGCTGGATCTCTGGTGGTTTTCTCCTAGCATGTTGTCATATCATCTGCTGTCTTTGGGAGCATGTTTTACTCTATAAATCTCAGGTATTTGAAAGTGCCTGACTAGCATTTGGGGAAATACAGCTGCCTTCAAAGCAAACTCTCTTTTAGTCAACAGTTGCTAGTAACTGTGTACTTCTTAGAGGCAGTGTTGAGGTCTGTTTTGGGGCAGAGGGGAAAAGGGATGTGGTTTTAGTTAGTGAAATCACTGAGAAGGAAGGATTTTTATACATTATATATACAATTTATACATTGTATACATCTGCTGCTGCTGCTGCTAAGTCACTTCAGTCGTGTCCGACTCTATGCGACCCCATAGATGGCAGCCCATTAGGCTCCTCTGTCCCTGGGATTCTCCAGGCAAGAGTACTGGAGTGGGTTGCCATTTCCTTCTGCAATGCATGAAAGTGAAAGTCGCTCAGTAATGCCCGACTCTTAGCGACCCCATGGACTGCAGCCTACTAGGCTTCTCCATCTGTGGGATTTTACAGGCAAGAGTCTGAGAAAATATAATTCCCCTTTCTGTTGTTGGGACAGTCTTTTGTCATTTATTTGTTTATTCAACAGTGAGTCCCATGGAGGACTCAAGCTGAGATGACTTTCCAGAAACGTTGAGGTGAGGCAAGGGCCTAGGCCTTTGGAACCACTGGTCAGTCATTGGATGAAGGCTTCCCCCAAGGAGAGGGCTTCCCCAGGGAGAGGGCTTCCCCAAGGAGAGGGCTTCCCCCAGGGAGAGGGCTTCCCCAGGAGAGGGCTTCCCCCAGGGAGAGGGCTTCCCCCAGGGAGAGGGCTTCCCCAGGGAGAGGGCTTCCCCAGGGAGAGGCCTTTGAGTTGGGTGGGGCAGCTTCATTCTGCTGAAAGCAGTGCCTTGAGAGAGACTCAGCTATGAGGCATCAACAAGCAGTTTTTCTGGAGGTTGGGGGAATGAGGGCCTTCATCCTGAAGGCACAGCTCTCACACTACCTATTTTAGAGTTGTTGTGAGGACTGAATATATCATGTAAAACTGCCAGCATTGTATGTGATACATTAGAGATACTCATTAAATGGCAGCTGCTTTATTATCAGCTTATATCTATTGAGTGAAAGTGAAAGTGAAGTCACTCAGTCGTGTCCAACTCTTTGCGACCCGACCCGTGGACTGTAGCCCATCAACCTCCTCTGTCCATGGGATTCTCCAGGCAAGAATACTGGAGTGGGTTGCCATATCTATTGAGTATCTGCCCATAAACAGGGAATGCACTTAGATTGCTTTTTGGACTCTGAAGATGAATGAGACTTTTGTTTTGCTCATTAATAAGCTAAAAATCTGGAAGAAGACATTCATTCAATCAACAAATATTCATCAAGCATCTGCTGTAAGGCTGTGCACTGTCTTTGATCCTGGGGATGTGTGTGTGCTTAGTCATGTCTGACTCTCTGCAACCCCATGGAATGTAGCCCGCCAGGCTCCTCTGTCCATGGGATACTCCAGGCAAGAATACTGGAGTGGGTTGCCATTTCCTACTCCAGGGGATCTTCCCGACCCAGGGATCGAACCTGTGTCTCTTGCATCTCCTGCAATGCAGGTGGATTCTTTACCACTGAGCCACCCAAGCAAACGTAAGATAGACAAAAATCCCTATTTTTGTGGAGCTTATCGTCTAATGGAAAACTTAGAGTAAACAAGTAAACAGATGAAAAAATACTGATGTCAGTTCAGTTCAGTTCAGTTCAGTCACTCAGTCGTGTCCGACTCTTTGCGACCCTGTGAATCACAGCATGCCAGGCCTCCCTGTCCATCACCAACTCCCTGAGTTCACTCAGACTCATGTCTATCTAGTCAGTGATGCCATCCAGCCATCTCATCCTCTGTCGTCCCCTTCTCCTCCTGTCCCCAGTCCCTCCCAGCATCAGAGTCTTTTCCAATGAGTCAACCCTTCGCATGAGGTGGCCGAAGTACTGGAGTTTCAGCTTTAGCATCATTCCTTCTAAAGAAATCCCAGGACTGATCTCCTTTAGGATGGACTGGTTGGATCTCCTTGCAGTCCAGGGGACTCTCAAGAGTTTCACATCAGACGTGCTCATAGGTAATTATAGAAATCTTCAAAAGAGAAACTTTGATAATTCAGAGAACAGAGAGATTACTTTTGGGTAAGGTGGCAGGGAAGGTGTCATGGAAGAGATGACATTCAGGTGGGCCTCCCAGATTTTCCACATGTAGAAACAAGAGAGAGGAGATGCAGAATGGAATGCATGATAAGAGCTCCAGGAGGGGGAAAGAACTGGATTGGTAAAGTCTGAGGAAAGCTCATTTCCCAGAGTGTGAGAAGTAGGCAGCGGGGTGTGCCCTATATTACCCCATTGGCCTCTGTCTATCCTTTCCTCTCTGCGTGCCTCAGGAGGCCCATCTGTATGGAGTGCGTGGCCGGTGTCCTTGTTCTCTGGCTTCTGCGAGGTTCCAGCAGGAGACTGGAGGGCTGGAAGAGGCAGGAGTTGGTTTGGAATCTGGGTAGCCGGGCTTTGTGTCCACAAGGGCCAGGTGTCTACTCATAGGTGTCTGCCCACCAGCCCCAGCACTTTTACCTGTGTGTGCCGAGCATCCCATGGGTTAGGATGGGTTTAGCGAATAGTCTGGTACCAGCCAGCAATAGACAGCACTGCGGTGCAGCTCCACTCAGGGGTGACCCCGAACGCTTGTGATGAAGGGAGCTCATCCCCTTGGATAGAATGTTGGACGGTTCATCTTTGCCTTTTGTTTAAGGTAGCTTTTAAAGGTGATATATTTCTCTTTCTCTCTCTCCCTCAACATTACAATAGGGAAATGTCACAAATTTTAGGCTCAAACAGATTTTCTCTTAGTGATGTGGCTGTTCATACTTTTCTTCCAGAAATGACCTGAAAGGCTAGAGGTGGTAAACGGCTCTCATGGCATTCTGACTATAAATCTGAACTGGAATGGAATCTGTAACCCATTATCAGATTCTGAATCAATCTGCCTTGTCTTTCTGCTGTTTTTGTTTCAGTGAAATGTGTGTTTTTATTCTGTCATTGGACAGTTTACATACCTAATACACCTAATATTAAGAGGGAATTATATAATGAATACTTGATGTGAGAGGGACTAGTTAAATACTTCAACTCCAAAGGATTCCATTAAAGTAATAAGGAAATTACATTTAATTTTAAATGATAGATTTTTTAATGTTATTGCTATTAAACGTGTATTATACACACTCAACCCTTTTTTGCAAATGAATTCCCAAAGCACAATTCATCTTTATACAGGTGGAGAGGAAATATTCTTACAAAGTATAGTTTGATAGCCATCATCTTAACTGTGGAGAGAAACATACTTTTCCCAAGAATAGAATGTGATGGTCGATTGGAAACTTTGGGAGTTACAGGCTTTTAGCTCTACCTCTTGAAATAAGAAAATATATATAAATGAGTCCCCAGATGAAGGCGTGGTGGGGTCCTTTATAGCCCTAATTGACTCCAGACATAGAGGCCATGATTTGTAAGCAAGCAGTGACAAGAGGAAGTTAAATCAAAATTAAATTAAGGGAAGGAAGAAAAAAAAAAGAGATATCAGGAGAGGTGGTGAATTTTCTGAAGGCTTCTAAATACTTATCTGTGCCTAAGTAGGAGATCTGTGACTGTATCTCAGTTGTGTCAAAGGATGAAATCTGGAAACATTTCAGTCCTAAAAAGAACACTCTTTTCTGAAGTCTTTTTGGTATTCATTACTTGGTATAGTTCAGTCAATACACGCACATTGCTTATTGCTTCTATACTTTTCCATGACTCAACTGGCAGTAAAAAAAAAAAAAAAAATATCAGCGTCTCCCAGATACACCGAGGAGGTAATATTTTGGGACGATTGGTTTTTCTGTTTATATTTTGACTTTCTGTTATTGTTCAGCTCATGTGACTAAAATTGTGGGAATCAGAGCCTCCCGGGCTCTCAGCCACGCTGACTGCCATTTCTTCAGTCATCTCAGTTTCTCTTTTGCTGGCCTCCTTTGCCTGGTGAAATCTCGGGCCCAAGAGGACAGACTGGGTCCCTGCAAACACGGTGCGGAGCTCAGCACTGTTTGTGCCGTTACTGGGGCCTTGCGCTTCCTCTCTCTCTCATCTCTCCCACGACCACCTCGTGGGCTCGCACCCTCACCAGCTTGAGCCTGAGCTGAGGGCTCCCACACCGCCACTGTCGCTCAGGAGCCACGCCGCTGGGCAGAAAGTGCCACGCTCGTTATGTTCCTGAGCTCGGAGGTGCTCAGCACTGCTCCTTCGTCACACGGTGGATTCTGTCATTTGGCAGGTGTTCAGAGGGCTTCATGAAGCTCGCCCCACACTCTTCTCCAGCCTTACATCCCATGCCTCCCTGTGCCGCCCACCAGCTTCAGTCAAGGGCTCTCTCCACATGCTCTTCTGCTCTCGTCTCCTTGTCTGAAACTCCTGCTCTTTTCTTGCCTCGACGGCTCACTCCTCTTCACTTAACTCATATGCTACCCATCTTAAAAGGGCAGAAGAGGAGTCTCTTCTGAATGCAGAGCATTTGCTGCCTGTATTACTTGTTAGCCCAGCAACTCTGGGCAGCTTATGATAGCCTTTGCATTATTGTTTGTTTGTTGTCATTACTGTGTGAAGATGAATCGGGCAGTATCCTGTCTAGCTGAGAGACAGGCACTCACATATTGTTATTTAATAATTGCATCCTTGCTTGGCCTTCCAAGTGCCGTTGTATTGTCTTCCAAACTACGTTATTTACTTTTGAGCACGGGAGATGGAAAAGGAAAGGGTACAAGTGACTGGATGTCTTTTTTTTTTTTTTACTTTATTTTACTTTACAGTACTGTATTGGTTTTGCTGTACAGCAACATGAATCTGCCACGAGTGTACACGTGTTCCCAATCCTGAACCCCCTCCCACCTCCCTCCCCATACCATCTCTCTGGGTCATCCCAGTGTACCAGCCCCAAGCATCCTGTATCCTGCCTGCATCGAACCTAGACTGGCGATTAATTTCTTATATGATATTATACATGTTTCAATGCCATTCTCCCAAATCATCCCACCGTCTCCCTCTCCCACAGAGTCCAAAAGACTGTTCTATACATCTGTGTCTCTTTTGCTGTCTCGCATACAGGGTTATCATTACCATCTTTTAAATTCTTTTAAATATTTCCTTCAGTGGCTTTGGTGTAGCTAGGGCTGCAGCTATTAGGCAGGATAGTCACCCAACTTACTCATGCTTGCCTTCCCAGCACCCCGCCCAGCGCCTGGCCCATAGTGGGCAGTCAATACATGGTATGTGACTAAATGAATAGAAAACATTCTCAAATATTTGTTTACTAGTTTGACCCAGAGCTAAATGAATCAACATGGGTGATTTTCCATCTTCGAAAAGCCATAAAAATCCAGTTTCTCATTTAGCTTTTTCACCATTAACAGTTCTCCCTCCAGCACTTCTTCCTTTTGCCTGCCTTTTGCTTCATACTGAAATGCAAATCAATTTCCTCTCATTCTTTCCCCTGTGAAATTGGAGAACAGCTGTTTAGTCACCTCCTTATAAATAACCCTTCAACAAGTTAAATTGCCTCTAGGACTTGCTTTCTCTAGATTAAATTATCCCAAAGCCTTTTCTTTTTCTCATAAAGGCCTTTTCAGAAAGAAGCATTTGTTATTTTTTATTTCTTTTTCTACCTCTTTATAAAACTTTATTCTTTTCATAAAGTAACTGATTAATGCTGTCTGGAAAGGGAGGCGTCTTGGGTCTCCTCATTTGCGCTGTGGAGTACCCTGTTAACCTCTCTTCCCCTTGCCAGTGAGATGTAACTCAGCGTCTACTCTCGCCCTCTCCTTGTTTTGTTTCCTTCTTCAGTGCATTTCTTCAAATGTGTAGCTTGATTTTCTTCCCCCAAACGCTAACTTGCTGTATCAGTGGTCTTACAAGTTATAGAGAACCCAGTACAAATTAGCTTAAGTGATGGAAGGGAATTTATTGGCTTATATCACTGAAAAGTCTGGTAATACGACTTAATCTCCAGCGTGGCTGTGCCCTGGGGACAAAACAGTGTCACCAGAAGCACTGTTTTCTCACTCTCTCTGTTAGTGGTATTAGCACCTCCCTTCAGGCCCCTCCAGGCTCCAGCTATAGATCTGCTGCACATGCAGAGCTTACTTGCCAGACTACCCCACCCAGAGGAAGAGAGAAGCACTTTGCCTGGGAGACACGCTGGAATCCTGGGGCTGAGGCGGCTGCTCCTTAAACCTGTCCCCAGAGATGCTTAGGACCCATCTCAGCAGCCAGAGCAGTGTCACACATGGCTGCAAACAGGGGAAGAATGTTCCAAGGAAACTTGGGGAGCTGTTCCCAGGAGGAGGGCAGTGGGTGTGGGTGGCTGGCCATCGATGTATATCGCTCTGAAATTGTGCTTCTTCACTCTGCCTTAGACAGATTATTAATACTGCTTTGAACTGGAGATGTTTCTGGCATGAACCCTTCACTCACTCACTATTGAACACTCTGGGTAGAGTATGCCAGGCATGCAACTAGATATTGTGTGTACAACCACGAGGGAGGCAATCCCTGACCAGGAGAAACTTTTATTCTATGGAAAGAGACAGAGGAATAGGCAAATAGTTAAAGCCTGTTGTAATAAGTGCTGTTATCAGAATGTATGTGGATACATACTTCCCTGGTGGCTCAAGACGGTAAAGTGTCTACCTACAATGTGGGAGACCTGGGTTCAATCCCTGGGTCGGGAAGATCTCCTGGAGAAGGAAATGGCAACCCACTCCAGTATTCTTGTATGGAAAATCCCATTGATGGTGGAACCTGGTAGGCTACAGTCCATGGGGTCGCAAAGAGTCGGACACAACTGAGCAACTTCACTCACCTTCACTCACAATGGAAGTGAGGGACTCAGTGGGAGGGGCTTGAAGGGGGAGAGCTTCACAGGAGAGGTAACTTTTGAGCTAAGCCTTGAAGGGTAGAAAGGATTTCCCTAGAATGGAGAAAGAAGGGCATTATCCTCAAGGCCATGGAGAACCTTAAAAGTTTCCAGCAGGGAACTGGCAGGATCAGGTATGGGTTTAAGATGGTTCTGCTGGCCGTTGGTTGATTCAGTGGAGGCAAGAAGGACTGGCAAAGAGGAGAAAGATTCATTGATTGTTGGAATAATCAAGTCTGAGCCAGACCCAGTGGAGGCCTGAACTGAGTCAGAGACTGTAGGGACAGAGGACAGGTTTAAGATACATTGACAGGATTGGGGACTTGTTAAGTGTAGGAGATGAAAACCAATCGGTCTAGATGAATTCAAGGTTTCAGCTGTGGGTGACTGCTAGATGAGTTTAGTTCAGTTCAAGATGAGTTTATCTTTGTGGTTCTTTGAGGTGCCTGCTGAACACCCACCTGAGGGATGCATGTCTATCAGGCAATGGTAAATACAGAAGGGGACCTCAGGGAAAAGTCTCTGAGCCAGAGACATAGATGGGAGATATCCGAGTACAGGTGGAGTATAGATATCACTTCTTGCTTGAAGGAGTGAGGTTACCCAAGGGGAATTTCAAATGAGAGCAAAAGAGGGCTGGGGAATGAGAAGAGCAACATTTGAGAGTCTAAGAGAGGATAAGGAATCAGAGAAGGAGGCCGTGGAGAAGTTAGGCATCTGGGTCTCTCCAAATAGTAGACCTCCTCTTGCCTTGTTAAAGGCAGTGTCTCCTGGGAGATTGATGCCATGGTGGTTGGTAAGGCACATGGACCCTGGGGTCTACTACCTACTGGTGTGTGATTTGTGGGCAGATTACTTCGTTTCCTGATCTATATGGTGGGAATAAGTGAAAGTGAAAATGTCGGTCACTCAGTCGTCTCCGACTCTTTGAGAACCCCCTGGACTGTAGCCTCTGTCCATGGAGTTCTCCAGGCAAGAATACTGGAGTTGGTTGCCATTCCCTTCTCTGTGGGATCTTCCTGACCCAGGGATCTAACCCAGGTCTCCTGGACTGCAGGCACATTTGTAACCGTCTGATTCACCAAGGAAGCCCCTGAAGAAAAAATTTTAGAGGATTAAATGAGTAAATCACTTTGAAAGTGCTTGGCACATGAGAAATGTTATAAAGTGTTTGATAAATAGACATAGAAATCAGTCAGTGCACATGCTCTACATTTGTGGTCTGTCTACCCCTGAATTTACTCATCTACCGGCCAGTTAATCTGAAATCCAAAATTAGTTTGTTTGGACCTAAATAATTTTTCTGAAAACTCTGGTGGTTCCAGTGTGAACAGTGCAAGTATCCGACTTCTTGAAGGTTTTCCAGATTATTTATTGGATTATTATTATTATACTGGCTATTAATTTGATGTACCTCTGACTTTGATGTACTTTGTTTCTTCCACACTTGATGTGTTTTAAAATTGTTCCTAATAACCTCACTGCATGTAACTTTCTCTTCTTTCTCCCTCTCTCTTGTTTTCTTCAGATTTTCTTCCCCAGAATCATTCTTACAAAGTTCTGGAATGCTCTTTTAGTTGCACCCCCGCATTTTGGTCAATTTCTGGCATGTTACTTTTAATCAGGCTACTTTTTTCATCCATCTGTAGAAATTGGCAATATTTTCAACTCCTCTCCATTATGGTCAGGAATACGACCTCGCTGTCTTTTTCTTCTTCCTTTTGCATTTTCCCAAGTAAATGTCTTGAACCACTGATTAGATCTATGTGCCCACAATAACATAAGCAGGCATGAAGCTTAAATCTGATTTAAAGCAGTATTGTACAGTCTGTTACTCCATTAAAGTCCTTCAGAGTCTAGATTAAAATAGAAAAGTATTAAGAGCGTGAGTTTGTCATGAAATTTCTAACACTTGTTGAACCAGACGTCGTGTGTGTTCATTTTTAAATAACTGGGTGGATAACTTTTTTATTTATTTATTATGAGCACAAACATTGATGCTAACAACTGACATGTGAAAGGAAAACAAGCGATAGTGATGAAAACCATTTAATGATTAGTGAGGAAACAAATATTGTTTAATGAAAATAAAAACCATGTCTAAAGGGCCTAATGCTGACTTTTGGAAATATAACCATGTTGCGGTCTGTTGTGTACCCTCTGTCCTGTACAGTAGATATTGTTTAAAATTGCTTGGGAACTGGAGCTTGCAATTGTGAGCCTGGAATGTCCTGCAGATAATTAAGTTGTGGTCAGGCTTTGGAAAAATAAAAAGTTCTCGAACTATGATTTTATAAACATGCTACAATAACATTTCTTTATATTTAACAGTTTCTTATAGAAAACTGATACTCTCATGAGGCATTGATTAAAGGTAAAACATCAAGAAAGAAAAAATATTAAATTAAAACTTCACTTAGGATGTTGACAGTTGGCTTGTAATATTAAACAGATGTGTATGTTTCTGGGGATATTCTTCTTTCTGAACTGAATTGCTAAGTTGTATTTTTTTTTTAAATGACAACTACAAATTTTTGATCAGTTAATAATTTTAAATGCCCTTTCTATAATCTTCTGTATTCTAACTTCATCTGTAGTTTGAGCCCTCTCAGTGATATAATGATAGGTGAAACCTTTGCTGCCTCTTCTGAGGTCTTTCCTTTTCTTTCTTTCTTCATCATCTCCAGCTCCTCGTCTTAACGCTTAACTGGGCTCTTCTGATTTGATCATGCATTCTTGGAGATTGATTCCTTGAAATAATTTTAGGATCACTGAGTGGAATTCTACCCTTTTAGATTTATGTCTACAGTTTACTTCTATATAAGTTTCATGTTGGCATTTGCATGCACAAGTTGACCTACATTGTGGTATTGTGTTTGTGTGGTCAGTCGTGAAGGCTTCATGCATGATACGTCTGTAGAGCCAGCCATGCAGATCCGGCCGTTTCCCTGTGCTGTGGGGCCAAAGACATGTCAGTGAGGGGACCTAAAGGAAACAAGGCCGCGGAGCGAAATGAGATACAGTACACTCCTCTTTTTGCTTACAAGGATTTCGCCGTATAACCTAGAATGTAGTAGGGGCAGTGGACGGGGTAGGGTGAGGTGAAAGGGTGGATTGGGTAGGTGGGTGGACTTTGGTAAATGGAGGAGGAGTCAGGTCAGATTTTGCAGGATGAGGTGAAGATGTTTTGTATCTTCAAAGCTTCTTCATATCTATTTGCAAGACTAGATAAATTGTTCATTTTGTTTGGGCCGATGAAATTTTTAGTTCTGGAGGTCATTTTAATTGTTAAGTGTGACATGTGGACAGCTTAAGTTTTCTGAAAGATACATGTCACAGGGCAAGAGTCTCTGATTAACCTGGAGAACAGTCTAGTTGGTTTGGGTAGAATTATTTATCTTGGAACTATGTATTGTTTGCACAGTCTTCTTTTTAGAATCAGTGTTTTTCTTTGCAGATTCCATTTGGGAAGCTCTGCTTTGGGGCCTAGTATTTGGAAGGCATTTCCAATAAACACAAAGGCTCACTAGACTGTCTGAACAAATATAATGACATATTTTAGCGTACAAAACTTTAACCTCAAAAATAGTGAATTTAGCTTTAATAGCAAACTATTTAAACATGACTGTTTGTTCTCAATATCTAACTGTAAATAATTTTTAAATGTTCTATAAGTTTGATTTAGAAGCAATAATTTTCTTCTTATAAAAAGTGCATTTTTATATGAAAGGATTTGACAAATATGTGTTTCAGGTGTTCACCTTTTGTTTTTGGATCACTGTTTTGGAAGTTTTATTTTCTATTTTGTGTGTAGAAGAAAGGAGAGCAAATTTCTGTGTTTGATGTCTTAGCAGATTTAATTGAATCATTGGTATTCTCCTAGAAATTTGTGATGCTAATTAACAGTACCCTTTTGGAAAGAGTTGGGAACTTTGAGCTATATGCACAAGTACTATATAAATTTAGCATAATTTGTTATTCTAGAGCCATCCTTTTTATCGTAAGACTCTGAAAAGCAGTAAAACGTATCTGTTAAGGTTTCTGTCAGTTGGCTTGTTTCAGAGCTTTGTATTATTTCATTCCAATTCTCTTCCAGTATTTTTCTGTGAAGGAAAGTTGTAAATATTTTAAATAGTTTTGTCTGACCAGAATTAATACCACCAGATATAAGTAGAATGCTGTTTCATTTTACCATTCTTACTGCATCATAAGCTAACTCTCTGTAAATGATATTCTTTTATAGATATTTTGGCCTGGCTCGCCGATCCTAATTTCAGTATTATGCCTGACTTAGCAATAAGCTGCTATGATCAGCTACAGTGAATTGTATTAGGCAGGCTTTATTTTCTGTGGCAGTGTGGTATTTCAGTTTCTCCCACCCCTGAGGTAGAAAAGCATGGTCTTCATATTGTTTTTCAGTTTTAATGTTTAATAACTCTGTCTTAGGAAAAAGGAAAGTGGGAAGCTTTTCAAGATAGGTGATGATGAAAGAATTATATTATTTGAATTCCTTCCATCTTTTAAACATTTCATTTGATCACCCCTTTTTCTCTGTATAGTGATTGGATCTTCTCAGCCGTTTCACAGATAATGAATTTGGTTCTGTCGGGAGACAGAGTACATTGCTAGTGTTTGCAGCCTACATTCTCTTATCTGTGAAGTTACTGATTGGGAAATGAAAGACCCTCATTGGTCCCTAGTGGTCTGAAATGAGAAATACATCTCTGGAAAATTTCATTTGAACTTCCATAAAGCTTAACATTTCATCAGAAACAAAAATGTTAATAATTTTAGGTAGGTTGATGGGCTTATTTATAGTGTTCTTTGAGCTATAGTTGTAGTAACTTATTTTCTTAATCTCATTGAAAATAGATAAACTACATAGAAAAACTTGGGAACTGAATTAGCACCTGCATTTCAAGCCACTTAGGAAATGGAGGAAAATTCTGTAAATGCTTGTGTAAGTGCTAGATTGAGAAGAATCTGTCAGAAGCTTTCTCTTTGTCATTTCTTTGTTAGCTTTATCATGCTTAATTTTCATGAAAATAATGTGTTTGTTACTGTGGTCACACCGTGATTTAGCTTTGGCTTATGTATGATATTTTATTGTCCCTGTCCTGGAAAATTATAGCAGTTTTTATGAGGAGTGGTTTGTGGGTTCACACAACCCACTTGGAGTGCCATTCACTATAATCTCTTCTAAAAGGACCATAAAACATCATGTAAATTGTTTAAAAGGGAAAGGCCTTTTTTGAGAAAGGCTAAGAAGAAGTCTTTCCAGGCTTTGTTTCTTATAGTTAGCTTCATGATTTTAAGCTCAGTTTATTTAAAGCATTAATGTTAAAAAATAAAATGCACAACTATGTGAGTAAAGATGGTTGTGAGCTAGGGCTGGGCTAAAACCAGGTGTTGATGCAGAATAATATGTATCAAATACATTATATTTTAAAATGTGTTTCATGTGACTTTGGAAATGAAATTAAGGAAGAAAGGAAAAGAGGGAGGAAGGAAGCAGGGAGGGGAGGAAGGACGGAATTAACTCACCGCGTGTACATCTTTTTTAAAAACCCTTGTGTTCTCTTAAGTAGCTGTGTATCTATGGTCGACATTAAGGCACAGTTTTTGGTAACCAGTCTTGTGAAACACATATTTAATTTCACAAACAGATTTACCTAGAGAGACTTCCCTCCTTGGCAGTTTCACCATTTCGGTTGGCTTGTTGCACTCAATTTATATACACCCTTGCGAAGAAAGCATAGAACAGCATAGTAACAGGGCCAAAGTTCTGTCATGGTTTTCTGTACAAATGCCTTATGCCGATATTATCTTGGTTTTGTGTATGAGCTCGATGGAGAGCAAGGACGGAAATTGTTAATAATTTTCTACAGCATTTACATGGTACTCTGAGCTTCTAGTCACTTAATACAGATATATCTTATGTTTAGGAAATTTTGGTAAGAAAATCCATACATATGTGAAATATAAAATAGAGGCAGCTGTTCATTTTGCATGAAGATAGAACAAATATAGAATAGATTTAATTTTAAAAACCACTTCCTTAGTACATGTGAGGTTGTTATAGTTGCAACAACATTTATGGGAACACTTATAAATGAAATGATGATTACTGTGTTCATGTAAATAGTAACATAAACATTTGCTTCTGCGAAATTTTCTGTTTATATTAGTGTGTTTTAAAAACACAAGATTATCTGGGTGGTTTAAAAACTCCTTGGTTTTGTGACAAGAGGAGGTTATAAGTGGATTATATTTATGGATCTTAAAGAGAGCATCAGAAAATTGCTAAATTCTCTTGAACATGGCTGTAAATCTTTCTGTTAGTATAAATACTTCCTATTTGCATGTATAATTTCATGAAGAATATCAGCTTAGATTTTATTAGGTGACTGTAAATTCTTCTTTTCCATATATGTTAAAATATACACAAAACCAACTTCCTAAAACATGTCAAAACTATTTGGAATTATTTCTTACTCTACTCTCTCTTTTTAAAAATTTTTCTATTATTGAAGTGTTTCTATACTATCTAGGCTGCAGAGTAGCCAACTAAAATGAGTTTGGGAAAGAGAAAATGAAGGAGATTTTAATAAGGAACAGGAGAGTCTAATGCGATACCGTGCAAGGTGGGAACCAGGTGAAGGCTGTCCTGACCGGCCTGTGGCCTCGCTGCCGCTGCCACAGGACTGCCCTCGGCCTCCAGCTCTTGTCGGGACTGAGGAGCCCCTGTGACCAAGTCTTTAGCCTGAGAATCTATCTTCTGTGGTTCAGTGCACTAAGCAAGGAAGACTTTTTGTGGCATTTTAACTGAAGCTATTGGTTATGCCACAAATTTTATAATTAAAAACTTTGTGTCTAGCTCTATTGACTAAATTGTTTTAACATGAGGTGGTTGGGAATAGGATAGGCAGGACGCTGAAAGGACCAAATACCGGCTTCTCCAAGTTAGATATTATTTTCCTCTGAGAATTGATGATACGTTGCTGTGTCATGGCATCATTATTATCGTGAGTGATATAGATTTGCTATCTTTAGGAGTTTTCTTTTTTAGATTAGGAAATCGTTTTTCCTTGTGTGTGTGTTTGCACAGATAGCATACTTCCTAATCATTTGCAGTTATTAAAGTAAAAATGCATAAGAAGAGGCAAGTGTGTGTTATCTTGTTTTACAAATTACTCAGTTGGAAGGAATCTAAACTTAATTTGCTTACAACTTTTGTCCAAAATGTAGAAGTCCTTTTTCTGTTTTTCACTTGAATCAGAAAATATTTTTCATGGACTTTAGATGACAGTAAACTTATTTGTTATTAAATAGCTAATTTTTCTTTTCTCTTATGTGAAAATCCTCATCAACATGACCAGTTCCTGTCAGAGAAGGGGCACAATTTTTTCGTTTTTTTCCCCAAAACTGCAACTTCAGAAAGCATGTAAGAGATGTAGCAATTAACCTACATGCGCATTTATAATACTAGAAAATGGGCAGCTAGTTACATTCAAAGACAGGATCTGATAGGCCCAAATTGCTTAAAACATCACAGTTATTGAAGATCTACCCTAGGGAATTTGAGAAACCATTTAACAGATGAAAGTACATTTTGAAAAGTCTGACCTTACAGGCAATCATAAAATGAATCAAAACAGTGCTTTTTTCCCCCCTGAAATGTACAGAGCCCATCTGTGTCTAATCCAGTAATTATAGACTGTGTTCAATTACCTTTTCAAACTTGGAGCAGACTGGAGACTAGGCAGTGAACAAACATAGGGTTTTGTCTAGACCTCAATTGACCACAGTCTAAAACTTGAATTTATATCTAATTTTATTTTTTGTTTGATTTGATAGTTCTTACAGGATTCATTTTTGCTACTTGGTGTTCTACCTTCTTAGATTTGAGATACTGCCTTTTCTCATCACAAAAGCTTGTGTACTATCGATAGCTTATGCTATAGTCAGATCTGTGTTTTCTGAATACTTTTGTCTGGAAATTAATAATTTGCACTGGAGAAAAGACTGCATGGGGTTGGGGGAGAGAGTTATACTCGTGAGTAGTATTTTTAAAAGTAGCCGTTAAAATGTTGCTGCTGACTATAACTTTTTTTATGTGCTAGGAAAAGATAATTTATTTTCCTCTTAAACTTAGAAAACTATAGTTGAGATCATTTTAAATTGCTTCATACAATTAGTAAGATATTTTTAAAAATACCTGTAAACTGCTAAAATCTGTCTTTCTTTTATCAAAGGTATTTTACAATTGTTTTTCTCTTTATACATTTTTATTGCATTTGCCCATCAGGCAGGTATCTATTATAAGACATTGTATAGATTTCAAAATCCATTCAGACCATTTCTTTTCAAGTCAGTTTATGATTTGATGAATCTTTTTGTGAGAATTAATCATGAGCTGCCACAGCTAGTTCAAAATATTCAAATTTTATCCAGGAATTTTGGCACTTAAAGTTTTTCTAAAACACAAGACAAACAAAAGATTGCCACAGGTTTTAGAATGCTTATGCAATAGTCAAAGCTCTTTCCAACCCCCTGCCCACCCCCCATTATTTAGTATTCAAGTTATTCACATTCCAGTTAGCATTGGAAACCAATGTTCTGAGGTATTTATTGGCATCATCATTGCATATTGTATTGTGAATTTTTCTAGAAACTTTATGACCATTCTTAGTGTGGGTTTTGTTTTTTTTTTAAAGTTCATTTAGGTCTTACCGTTCTTGGGACCTTTTAAAGATTCTGTCATAGAGGAGAGAAGTAGTTTTATTTGGTTGCGTGAATGAACTTTCTGAATTATATGGGAAAATGAAACTTGAAGAGAATTTCAAATACCATATGCTTAATAATTCCGTAAGACATTTGCTCAGTTACTCTAGAACAGTGTGATATCTTTTACCTTCTTCCAGTCCCCATGCTTCTTAGGGTCCTCACAGAGAAGGTTAAAGATTAGTCTTTCTAAGTAGGAACTTAACAGAGATACCCTTTGGATCCCATCTCATTCCCTCCCTGATCTGATCCTACTTAAAATGTTCCTGTCTCCACCCAGATTTTCCTAGACCAGCACTCCCTCCTAGTTGCTGCTTCCTTATGAGCTGTTTGGGCCACTGAAGTGTCCTCCTTCATGGCATTTAGCCTGACTTGGATTTTTGTGTTTGTTTACTAACCTGTTTAATGCCACTCCCACTGGACTGTAAGCTCTTTCAGATCAAAGGCTGGATGTGTGCTATGTTCTCTTGTCTCCCAGCACCAAGCACAGTGTTGCTTGTGGCAGACATTCGCTTCTTGTTGGCCGAATGATGGGTGAATGCACCGTCTGCCTCTCTTTCATCCCATTCTCCCTGACTTAGTCACCGTATCCACACTCTTTCTCACATCACCCAAGCCTCTCTTAACCCAGTGTTAGTCTTCTCTCCTTTTCTTTTTGTGTCATTTCCACATATAGATCTTATTTCTCTTAGCAAATAACTCTGGCCACACTGGTGCCCTGCCCTGAAAACCCCCTCACCATTTTCCTTTCAGCCAACCAATCACTCTTCTTTTTTACCAGGTGGTCCACTCCTCAGAAGCACTATTGCTCCAAGTTACACCTCCTCTTATATACTTGTGCTTGCCCGGTATTTACACTTGATTGAACATAGCCTTGGAAAAGTTATTTTTATGGTTGAGGACATTTCTTTATGATCTGTTGATACAGAGCAGTTAGTCTGTGTTGGGCTGTGTTGATATGGGGCCCACATGAGGTCTAAGTGTGAATAATACCTAGTATTTCTTTACAGCGTTCCAATTTGCTGGTTGTTTTCACTCAATTCTCACAATCCTTTTAGGAAGTCCTCCCTGTTTCAGAGATACGAGTCAGAGAACCCAGGTTGACTTATAAACCCCAAAGCTGCAGGACAAGGATTCAGATCAGGGTTCTGTCACTCTGTAAACTCTTTCTGGAACATGAAGATTATTTGAAAATATGTTCGATCTTCGCAGACATTCTTTTCGCATAGGAAACCGTGGGTTTGCTCATTGACTGAGCTGATGCCGCCCACAGTTGTGTCTGCCGTATTACTTGCTGAGCTCACTGCAGCTGGGTGACTGTCTCCCTGACTTTTGCTTTTTAAGGGCACTGGCCACTTCTTATTCTGTTTTCAGTCCACAGTGTGTAGTCATAGTAGGAACGCAAAGAATGTTTGTTGAGTGAATGTAGAGTATCAGGACTTCCCTGGTAGCTCAGAGGTAAAGGAGCCACGTGCAGTGCAGGAGTTGCAGGAAACGCAGGTGGATCCCTGGGTCAGGAAGATCCCCTGGAGGAGGGCATGGCAACCCACTCCAGTATTCTTGCCTGGAGAATCCCATGGACGGAGGAGCCTGGTGGGCTGCATTCCATGGGGTCGCAGAGAGTTGGACACGACTGAAGTGATGTAGCGTGCATAGTGTATCAAGTGAGAGAAATGCAATCAAAAATAAATCCTTAACTGACGTAGATAATATCTAAAACATTCTGCTACAAAGGCAGTATGGTGTGGTGGTGAACACCAGAGAGGCTAGAATCCAGTCTGCCCAGATTTCAAGCCCTGGCTGTGGCACTTTCTCGCTATGTGACCCAGGCAAATTACTTTGCCTCTGTGTGCATCAATTTTCTCATCTGAAAATATATGATTATAATTATAGGGGATTATAATCCTACCTGCCTTGTAGGGATGTTTATATACATACACACACACACACACACACACACACACACCATTCAGAATAGTATCTGACTCATAGTAATGCTCAATAAATTTTAGCTTTAGTTTAAACAGACTACATAGGACCACTGGTGATAGGCATTCATAAACAAATATAAATATAATTGAGATTGTTGTGTGTGTGTGAGTCACTCAGTCCTGTCTGACTCTTTGCGACCCCGTGGACTGTAGTCCCCCCCGCCCCAGGCTCCTCTGTCTATGGGATTCTCCAGGCAAGAATACTGGAGTGGGTTGCCATTTCCTTCTCGTATCAGTAAAAACAGTGGAAAACTCTTAAGGAGCTGCTGCGTAATTTGAGCAGCTCACATTGCATGAAGGCAGCTTGAGAACGCTGAGTGGAGGAGCCGAGCATTGGTGTGCAGGAGAATGTTCACGCAGCAAAACATGCCCAGCGTTGTCTGTGCACTCTGCCACGTGGATGTATATAATGTTTGCATATTCCGCATGTCAAGTTCAGAGGAGAAGGGTGCTAGGTGCTCCTTTAGACAGGAGCTAAGGACAATGCCTGGGGCATGCCCTCAGAGAGTAAAGGATATGGATCAGAATATCCTGGTTCCCGAGGAGGAGAGAATTTTGATTAAATAATTGGTTAAGTATCATGCAACCGAGGGAAGACCAGGAGGGTTGTCTGTATTAATTGGTTATCGTGTAGAAAATAGTTTCGTTGAAGATTTAGTTGAGAGATGCCAGGTCAGAGAGCTTAAGAGTAAATAAACCACTGTCTTGAAAAATTAGGGCAAAGTGAACCATCCATTCAGGGTTCTTAGTACTAAAAGACAGGAGTGAAAGAGCTTTAAAAGGTCATAGAAATCATATCTAACTCTGAAACTCTCTCTTTTCTGCCGTAACCAAATAGCTGAAAGAACTTTGTTTTTACTCTAATATTTTAAATGAGAACAATGACAGGATAAATTTCGTTCAGAAAGTCTGTTTTGCATCCAAACTGCACTGTCTGTTGCTGTGCTCGACAGACTGATCGCTTAACTTATGATGCTGTTCATGCAACTGCTTTCCGCATCTGCAGTGAGCAGCCTGAGAAGCGTGTCTTTGGTCTGTGTGTCTACAAGTCCTCCTGGTTTGTAGAGAAGCCCTGAAGCCTTTCCTTGGCCACTCAGTAGAGAGCTCCTGAGCACTTTCAAGGTGCTGCTCGAAGCAGAGATGTCATGATGGACAGCTCCTGGCCTCATGGACCGTGAAGGCTGAGGCTGGCCGTGGCTCCTTTGATCACCTTGTCTCCTTCAGGGCCCTTCTGTCCCTCAGTGGGAGCTGGAGTCTCACAGTTCTCCCTCCAGTAGTGAACTCTTAAGTATCTGGATGGTTTTCTTCCAGGTCCTCGATGTTTTCATCATAGCCCTGCCCTCAGATTGACATTAAAAAGAAAAAAATTATGTCATTTATAAAAGCAATGATTGAACACCTGTCTTTTCTAAAGATAGAAGTTATGGTTGTCTCATTGCAGCCAACCGGCATGTTATTACTGTGCTAGCAAGGAGACACCGCAGACCTCTGGCTTTGTCATGAGTGCTGGGGTACTTTTTACTCATCAGAGGATTAAGAATCTCATCAGTTATTCCTTTCTGTTGGGTGCCTGTTATAAAATGTAGAAATGTGATTTTTTATTGACCTTGGAATTTTTAGAGATTTTCAAGGTGCCATGTTTAAGTTATCTACTGATGGACTTTGAAAATATTAATATCAGCATTCCTGTGTTCTGCTGGCAAATGTAGCCCCTAAAGTCAGCTCTAACACAGTAAGATTCAGGAACTGAGGAGAGAGGTCCCATCTCCCAGAAAGCTGCCTGAGACGACTGTGCAGGTTGAAGTCCCCACACCCCTCTGACGCTTCATCCTTTTTCTCTGTCCTTCCTTTGACTAGGATTGGCCTGTGGCTCTATGCAGGGTTGCTTTTTCTAGGATAATGTTGCGGTCAGGTCTTTGAGCCTACTTTCTGTGAGATCACAGCTGAATGGGAAGCCCTGAGAGGTCTGGCGTGCCTACAGCTGGGATTTGGCGTCTAGGTTCTTTCTGATCTTACTCTCAAGGTGCAAGTGCTTCTGAATTAACATGGAATGTAATTTCTGGGATTTTCTAATGGGAGAACTAGGGAAAGGTTTCCTGTCTCCTATCTCCTCTTAGTCTTTGGGAAATTTCTAAAAAATTTTAAAGTTACAGTGCGTCCTTCCTTAAATTTTGAGTTGAATGCATTCATGTCCATTTGATGTGTATATTATCGTATTCTTGGATTTTATTCTTGAACCGAGTTGGAACATTTCAAGGCAAACATTTGGTTTTCTGTTAGCCCACAAATTGGGCAATGGTTGTTCAATTATGGTCTGCCGTTGACTTAGGCAGTCACATGTTAAAAGTATATTTTGCTAGTAACCCACAAAGCACACCAACTGTCAGTCCTTTGTCGTGTCTGCCTGTGGGCAGTAATCTTGCAGCAGTAGTAATAATCCAGAATTTCATCTGTGGATTACTTAAATGTGTCATCTAGAAACTCACTTTAAAATACAGTAGTGACAAAATAGCTAGGCATAGATGTTGTGCCTGCCCACCTACCTAAAAATTCTACTGATCTCCCAGTGGATCCAGATGCTTCCCAGAATACTCAGCTCACAAGCATGCCCAAATGTAGTAATGGAAACCTAGTTCAATATAGTGAGGAAATATTAATTTGCTGGCTGACTGCCCTGTGATATGCTTATTATTCATTATTAAGTGGTTGTGGTGGATGCCTGTTTTTTTTTGTTGTTGTTATTGTTGTTCCCAAACCACTCTTCTGTCAACAATAGCACCTTCCTCCTTTTGAAAGCTGATACTGCCTCTGACTTCAAACGTAGTTTCAGCAGAAGCTGCTGTGCGCTTCCATGTAACATCCTCCATCCTTCAGGTCACACACCAAAGGCAGGGATCAGGCTCTAGTCAGGACAAGAAGACTCATTCCCTAAGATTTCCTGGGCTTCCCTGGTGGCTCAGTGGTAAAGAATCTGCCTGCAGTGCAGGAGATGCAGGTTCAGTCCTTGGGTCGGGAAGATCCCCTGGAGAAGGAAATGGCAACCCACTCCAGTATTCTTGCCTGGGAAATCCCACGGACAGAGGAGTCTGGCGAGCTACAGTCCCTGGGGTCGCAAAGACTCAGACATGACTGAGCAATTAAAACAACAAACATTTCTTAAAAATTGGATTTTGAGAAAAGAGTCATTCTTTGTCCAGAGGCCTGAATTTTAACAAATGAAAGGAGCTGTTGACCATGTTCCCGTTGCTGAATTGCGGTGAGAGAATTAAAGCTGAAATACAGAGGAGAAAAGGGGTTAGAAATCAAGGGAGCTGTCGAGGGATTTTTTTTTTCTAATGAAAAAACTAATTTATTTTTAATTGAAGTATATTTTACTTATTAATTTCAGATATACAACACAGTGATTTGATATCTTTATAGATTTCACATCATGCAAAGTTTTTATAGTATTATTGACTGTATTCCCTGTCCTGTACGTTGCATCCCCTGGCTTCTTTATTTTATAATTGGTGGGTAGTTTGCATCTCTCAATCTCCCTCACTTATTTCACCCCACCCGCCTCCTTCCCTCTGGCCACCACTACCTTGTTGTCTGTGTCTGTGAGTCTGGTTCTTTTTATTGTATTTGTTTGTTTTTTAGATTCCACCTACAAGGGGAAACATGCAATATCTGTTTTTCTCTGTCAGACTTATTTCACTTAGCGTGAGATACGCTTCAGGTCCATCCGTGTTGTCACAGATGGCAAGATCTCATTCTTCTTTATAACTGAGTATTATTCCATGGTGTGTAGGTATCACATCTTTATTTATTCGTCTGTTGATGGGTACACTTAGGTTGCTTCAGTGTCTTGGCTATTATAAATAATGCTGCAGCAAACATTGGGGCGCAGATGTCTTTTTGAATTACTGTTTTTGTTGTCTTTGGATAAATACCCAGAAGTGAATTCTTGGAGTATATGGTAGTTTAATTTTTATTTTTTGAGGAACCTCCATACTATTTTTCACAGTGACTGCAACCAATTTACATCCCCATCAGACATGCCTGAGGGTTCCCTTTTCTCCACATCCTTAGGGACACTTGTTTCTTGTCTTTTTGATGACAGTCATTTTGACTGGTGTGAGGTGACATCTTACTGGGGTTTGCTTGTCATTTCCCTGATAAGGAGCATCATTCCATGCCCAAACAGAAGAATACACATTCCTTTCAAGTACACACGAAACCTTCCCCAGGATGGACCACATGCTGGGCCACAGAAGTCTCAATAAATTTAAGAAAGAATCCGTTTCAAGCATTTTCTGACTGCAACGGCATGAGACTAGAAATCAGTTATAGGAAGACAACTGGAATAAACACAGATACATGGAGACTAAGCAACATGCTACCAGAAGCACCAGTGAGTCAACAAAGAAATCAAAGAGGAGGTCACAGAGTAGCTTGAGGCAAATGAAAGTAGAAACACAGCTTTCCAAAATCTGTGGGGTGCAGCAAAAGCAGTTCTAAGAGGGAAGTTTATAGCAATACAGGCCTTATTTCAAGAAACAAGAAAAGTCTCAAATGAACAACCTAACTTGACACCTAGAGGGACTAGAAAAAGGGCAAAGTAAACCCTGAGTCAGTAGAAGGAAAGAAATAATAAAGATCAGAGCACAAATAAATGAAATAGACACCAAAACAAACAATGGAAAAGATTGGTTAAACTATGAGCTGGTTTTTTTTTCCTTTTGTTTTGGTGTTTTTTTGTTTTTTTTTTTAAGATAAGCAGAATCGATATACCTTCAGGCAGACTCACAGAAAAGTTTTTAAATACCTGCTTCCAGTTGTCTCAGAAGGCCAGCTGTAGCTTTGCCCTTCCTGTTTCTTGACATTAAACGGTTGTCCTTAATTGGTGGCAGTTCAGCCTCCTGGGGATATTTGGCAATGTCTAGAGATGTTGCTTGGGGGATGCTGCTAAACTGTCCTACAATGTACAGGACAGCTCCTACTCCCCAAATAATTTCCCTACAACAAAGAGTTATCTGGCTCAAAATGTCAGTAGAGCTTAGGGTGATAAACCCTGAATTTTAATCCTTCTTTCAAACATGTTGGATAACATTGGTATCCATTCAGTCCCCACTCCCCATTTTTGGAACGCTAGCTAGAACTAGTTTCTGTTCAAGAGACCCTTAGCTAATCTAGGGGTATATGTGAACTAATTGTGAGTGTTGTTTGTTATCAGTACACATTTTAGTCCCATATTTAAGATTTTTTGGTACACAGGTGACCTGATGAACCCCATCATTCAGATTTAGAGGGACTGTTGATTCACCTACCACAGGGGTTCAGATGGACACTTATAGCCTCTCTTGTGTACCCAAGCAACATATATTCTAAACTTGAAAACTTTTGATGCATAACCTATTCATATAAATTGCTGCTAAGATTGCATGAAAATTATGCTGTCCTCCCTAAGATTCCTTTTGAGATTTATATTCAGCCCATATAAGGGATGAAATATCCATTCTTAGGAGTAACTATGTGGAACAAAACACTGTCTTATAAGGGCCTTGATCATGCTTGTTGAGTACAGGGAGCTACAGCGTCTGTATTAACGTGGGCTGGGCAAGCGAAGTTCCCTCTTTGAAACTATTGCAAAGTAAGGTACTTCCGATTCATCTTCAGACTCATACACAGGAGTTTCTCAATGACAACTCGATGAAAAGGATGTTAGTAATGACTTCGCAGCGAGAATTCACAGCCCTCCAGTTCATCTTGTAGATTAGGAATCAGACTTAATATTTCTTACAGTTTTCACTAAATCTTTCTTTGACTAATGTCTTCTAAGAACTGAGACTGGTAATTTGCCCTCAGTTTCTTTCTCCTTGGCTTCCCTCATTGCTCTGGTTAAGCTGGGGTTGAACTGCAGAGCATTTTGTGAGGCGAGTTTCTCTGTCTCTCTCCCTCTCCCACTCTTTCTGGCACATTGTTGACTCATTAAATGTTTGCTCAAAGAACAATGCATATCTGTTTTTGAATTCTGCTAACTTTTAAATTTTTATTTCCAGCTCAGACTTCTCTTCAGACACCACATTCTACTGCCTCCTTGACATGTTTGCTTGGAGGTCCAATAGACCCTCGGTGTCCTTGCTCTTCATTGCAAATGCTAGGTCTATCCCTGTCTTACTCCTGTCTTAGGGGCTTTGTACTTGTTCACTCTACTTGTAATGCTTTCCCCCAGCATATCTGTCAGAACTCTCAGCTCCCCTCCTTTAAGGATGTCCTTATATGTCATCTTGTCAATGAGGCCATCCTAACCCCTCTATTTAAAAATTATAATTCACCTCTTTCCCCACACTCTACCTAGATTTCCCTTCCTTTACTCTATTTTTTCTTTCTTTCTTTTTTTTTTTTTTCCCATAACACTCATCACTGTCTGATATACTTTACTGGGGCTTTCCAGGTGGCTCAGGGGTAAAGAATTTGCCTGCAAGTGCAGGAGACAAGGGTTTGACCCCTGGATCGGGAAGATCCCCTGGAGAAGGAAATGGCAACCCACTCCAGTATTCTTGCCTGGAAAATCCCATGGACAGAGGATCCTGGCATGCTGCAGTCCATGGGGTCGCAAATGAGTTGGGCACTACTCAGTGACTGAACAACTAATATACTTTATTGACAAACTTATTTTTATATGTTATTTTTAATATATTATATTTATTGTTTATTTTCTGTGTAGACTCTGGCTCAATTGTAAGCAGAGCCAAGATCGTTCAAACTGGGATCTTTTGACTCCCAAGTTTAATTCAGTTTTTGTTACAAACCAGCTTCTTTGTTTTGACTTCAGAGTGGCCCTGATATTTCTGGTCTCCTGAAGTGTTGGGCTTAGTTTTTGTTTCAAAATAATTGATTTTGTATATGTGCTGTGCTGTGTTTAGTTGCTCAGTTGTGTCCGACTCTTTGTGACTCTATGGACTGTAGCCCGCCAGGCTCCTCTGTCCATGGGGATTCTCCAGGCAAGAATAATGGAGTGGGTTACCATATCCTCCTCCAGGGCTCTTCCCAACCCAGGGATCAAACCCAGGTCTCCTGCGTTGCTGGCAGATTCTTTACCATTTGAGCCACCAGGGAAGCCTATATAACCTACGTAATTAAAGTGATATTGGTTTCTGACTGCAACATCAAAACCTCTTGGATTTTCACCAAATTTGGAGGCTATGTTTGGGATGATAGAGGTTAAAGTGTCTGCCTCCAATACGAGAGACCTGGGTTGGGAAGATCCCCTGGAGAAGGAAATGGTAACCCACTCCAGTATTCTTGCCTGGAAAATCCCATGGACGGAGAAGCCTCGTAGGCTATAGTCCACGGGGTTGCAAAGAGTCGGACACGACTGAGTGACTTCACTATACTATACTACCCTAAAGGGAAACACAGGCTATGCAGCATGAATGAGAGGTGAGAGCGTGCAGTCAGAAGAGGCAGCTTCCTTCCAGAGTCGCTTCAGTGGAGAATGGAGAGACCCGAATGACAGACTCTTAAGACACCATGAACGTACAGAAAACAAACACAAAGACAACGGTGGTTTGGGATTTGAGCCCCAAGTTGAAAGTGCTAGAAGCAGGTGCTTTTCATTTGAGCATTTCTACATCTTATAGTCTAGAAGGCATGTCAGCTGTGACACATTTATTTGATGATAATTTATAATTCTCCTAAGCAGTCATGGGAGGCCAGCTAGTATTTAAATTAAAAAACACCCCCATTTGGACTTCTACATCTGTGTTCGGATGGCCAAAGTTTTTGTTCTGTGGTCGGCTCTCTGGCATGGTGGCTGATAGATGGAAAGTGAAGTGAAGTGAAGTCGCTCAGTTGTGTCCGACTCTTTGCGACCCCATGGACTGTAGCCCACCAGGCTCCTCAGTCCACGGAATTTTCCAGGCAAGAGTACTGGATTGGGTTGCCATTTCCTTCTCGAGGAGATCTTCCCAACCCAGGTATCGAACCCTGGTCTCCCTCACTGCAGGCAGACGCTTTACCGTCTGAGCCACCAATACTTACTTTGGGGACTGGAGCATAACGTGCTAGGAAAGTCTGTGTATCTTTCTAGTTGCCTTCTTTTTTCTTAATTTTAGTTTAATATTAGCATACAATAAATTTGACTGGAACACATGTATACCTGTGGCGGATTCATGTTGATGGATGGCAAAACCAATACAATATTGTAAAGTAATTAACCTCCAGTTAAAATAAATTTATATTAAAAAACTGTTCAGTTCCATGAATTTTAATACACATATTCATATATGTTTTATCAACATAAATGTATATATACATACATATGTATTCTCTTGGTATAACCATTTTAGTCAGAATACATAACACCTCTAAAATCTCCCTCATGTTATCCCTTTGTAGCCAACCCCCTCCAGCCATAACCTGTTCTTTCTTGCTATAGTTGTGGGTTTTTTGAGAATTTTATATAAATGAAATCATGTAGTATCTAATCCTTTGATACTGACTTCTTTTCTCAAGTACAAAGCCTTCAATCTTAATATAAAGCCTTTGAGATTTCCTTTAAGCTGGGTGTTTATTCATAGCTCCTTCTTTATTGCTGAGCAGTAGTATCTGGAGGCACCATGATCATCACTTCTTGAGGACATTGAGGTTGTTTCCTATTTTTGGCAGTTATGAGTAGAGCTACTGCATATTTGTGTACAGGTTTTTGTGTGAGAATAAATTTTTGTTTCTCTAGGGCAGATGGCCAGAAGTGGGACTGATAGGTCATATGATAACTATATGTTATAAAAAACTGCCTGTGTACAAATGTTCTTAGCAGCATTATTCATAATGAGGAAAAAGTGAAAATAGCCCAGATGTCCATCAACTTGAGGAATGGGTAAATAAAATCTGATGTATCTATACAGTTGGTATTATTTGGCAGTAAAAAGAAATGTACTGATACTTATTGCAACAGGGATAAATCTTGAGAATACGCTAAATGGAAGAAGCCAGTCACAAAGGACCACTTGTTGTATGATTCCATTTCTATGAAATGTCCAGAAGAGAGGTATCTGTAGAGACAGAAAGTAGTATGGTTGCCTGGGGCCGGGAGGTTGGGTAGATATGGGAAGTGACTGCTGATGGATATCACGTCTTCGGAGTGATGAAAACATTCTAAAATTGATTTAAGAGATGGCTGCACAACTTGTAGATATACTAGAAACCACTGAATAGCACAGTTTAAATGAGTGAATTGTATACTATATGAATTATATCTTGGTAAGGCTCTTTCATGGCAACCCACTCCAGTATTCTTGCGTAGGAAATCCCATGGACAGAGTCTGAGCCTGGGGGCTGTAGTCTGTGGGGTTGCAAAGAATCAGACATGACTTAGCAACTGAGTACACAAGCTGTTTAAAAAAATAATAAACTGCTAACTTCTTTTCCACAGTGGCTGTACATTTTTGTATTCTCACCAGCAAAGCGTGGGAGGTCTAGGTGTTCACATAAACCTCACCAGCACTTGGTATTGTCAGTATTTTTTATTTTAGCTACTTTTAATAGGTGTGTAGTGATATTTCACTGCTCATTTGCATTTCTCTAGTTAATGATATGGAATAGTTTTCATATGCCTATCTGCTTTCTTTAGTGAGGAATCTGTACATGTCTTGAGCTCATTTTATGATTGAGTTTGTTTTCTTGAGTTTGTTTGTTTTCTTAGTGTGAAGATTGAGAGTTCTTGATATGTTCTGAATACAAGTCCTCTGTCAGATATGTGGTTTGCAAGTCTTTCCTCTTGGCCTCTCCTGATTAGCTCATCTTTTTACTCTCTTCAGTGCTTCTTGATGAAGTCCAAGTTCTCAGGGTTTCATTGTCTGATTACTCCTGTACCCTCAGTGCTTAATATCTGGCATAAAACAGATATGCAGTTAATATTTGATGGATGAATGAATGAGTTCCCTCTTCTTACTGATTAGCAACAGGTTTTCTTTTTCCTGAGAGAAAATAATATAGTAAAAGTAAACCTGATTAAAATATTTCTTTCCTATACATACTCTTAAAAAAGAAATCTGTAGTATAGATTGTAAAGCCTGTCATGATACAGCTTGATTCCTTGAACATTTCCTGTTCTCCTCGGCCTTTTAACCTTTACAGGTGCTGCTCCTTCTGTCTCAAGCACTTTTCCTCCCACTCTCTTTGCCAGGCTAATTGGTTTATTTCCTAGTTCAAGCATCACCTTTGCTCATTCATTCTAGACTCGGGGAATATGAGAATAAGTAAGACAAACACAATTCCTTATCCTCTTGAGGCTTACCTTTCATGGGAGAAACCCTCTCCCTCTTGCCCCAGTCTAGGTTGGGCGCCTCTGTTTCATAGTGTCCCTGTGTTTTTACTTAACAAAACTTTAATTATTTATAATTAAGTATGTTCACCATACTGACCCGTAAACCAATGACCTTTAAATGTTTTTGTTTATTTGTCTCTTAAAAGAATTTTGGACAAAGCCAGATAACCTTGTACATATATTTCAAGCTGACATCTACACTTTTTATCTTTATAAATTTAAATAGTTGGAAAGGATATAATTTCCAGCATGCTATAAAACTTGACATTTTAAAGTTAAACTTTTGGTCACTCTTTTAAATGTATCCCATGGAATCTAAATACTATATATGATGCTCACCATCATTTGTTGGGAAAAAAATCCCTAAAAATTCCTTTTTTAGTCATAAATTTTACAATCTTTCTTTTTCTTCATAAACTCCATTTCATTTCCCCACACAATATCCTATCCTTGGTTATTGCTGAAATCTTTTATTGTTCATTCTCTTCTACTTCTTTGCAACAGAAATAGGTATGCAGGTAGAAATTTAATTTTTAAAGTATTTCCAGTGATAACCAAAAGGCTGTAATTGTTCTCTGTTGAATTATTGTATTGAATTATTCTGTGTCTAGTTACTTTGGTAGTTATTATCAGTGTACATGTATTAAAACAAAAAATATGTTATTTGACATGAAAAGACTCTTAAGGAAACAGATTATTTTTAAACTGGATTATGTGCAAGTAGATGAATGTTACTTTTTTCTAGATCATAACAGTATTTCACATCAACTGCATTCTTAGTTTTCCTTTCTTGTGACATAAGAGCTGAGAAACCTTGGAAACCTTGTTTGCACACGTAACAGACACGAATGAAAGTAGTTTTGTGTTAGCACCACCACTCCTCTCTGTTGTTTGAACTTCCTCTGTGTTACAAGCCCAAACTGTCATCAAAACTTTTAAAAATGATCTGCCAGATGAAAACTGAGTTAGATCCTTGGTTAATTTTGTTGAGTGGGAAACATTGGAACCCCCCCCCCCCGACACCCCCAAGCTTGTGAAAGCATTTGTTCAGTCATAAGTGTCATTCCCAGGATTTCTAAGTGTCCCTTTGTTAGAGGTTTTTGTGTCTAGGACTGGGCACCATAGTAAGCTCCAGGTATGGTGGAGCTCTGACTTTAAGAAGCAGAAAAGGTACTTGTGAAGGGCTTGTGGGAAAGTAGATCAGCAGGATGTGGATCAGCAGCAGATTCACAGGAGGAGTCGCTTCAGAAAAGAGTACATAGATGCTGAAGCTCCAGAAATCTTCCTTACAATTATGTGCCTGATAAACCTCAGCAGTCCATCCTGTGTTTCCTAGTATGCATCCATCTGCCACGTGGACTGTTGCTTCAGGATGTGTCAGAGAAAGACCCACCAACTTCCATCTCCTCAACTCAGAACTCCTATCAAGAAGAACTTAATATATATTTTCTTACTGATCCAGGAAAAAATTTTTTTTCATGTAAAATTTTTGTGTAAAATCTGAACTTGTTCATCTTTTGTATTTTCTTTGAAAAGATACAAAGGGAAAATGTTTTTATTCCTGAGTAGTATTGTATGCTTTGGAGCTCATTTTTAATTTTCAAGAATAAAATGTTCTTTTACACGTAAAGTTTTTGGCTCAGTAGCTATCTTGCTAACAATGATTATACCACTTACCCTAAATCCTTTTTCTCTGTTTTCCCAATTACACTGTTGTTAAAAGGAACTTTTACTGTTCTTCAAGTAATAAGGCTCTGCTTGAATTCTCCATGGAAATAATCTTTTTGGTGCTTTTTATCCTAATGTAATTTTCAAACCTTAGAAAAAGATAATTTTCATTTGTTTTCTTTTACCTGCAGTGATTTTGAGGTATCTGGGAGATACTTTTAGGCATATTACACCTATGGGGCAATAGAGGTCTGTGTGCCTGCATCATGCAAATAGGCTGCATTGCTGCTAAGAAATATGAACCGCAGGTTGGCAGCTTCACCTTTCTGTTAATGTGCAGATTCTCAATGCTTAGTATCCTGGAGGTTTCTGCTTTTCTGCAGAAAATCTAATGCAGATTTTCGATTGCCTCTTAAAATGCTACACTTCTCCAGGAAACCTTATCTTTGCTATAGCATCTGGTTTTCTGTGAAGTCATAATTTTGAATCAGAATTTCCAGCTGTTGGCATCTTGTTTTATGGAGCCTGAATTGAAAATCAAAAACTAGGTTATGTATTTAAATACCAGAAGTGAATGTTATCTTTCTTTTTCTAAAACAGTATGGCAATTGTATTTAAGTATTTCCAATTTGCAGCATGATTGTTAGTGATTTGCTCCAAGAGAAACAAGATTGAACAACAGCTGAACAGCTTTAAGTGAGGAGGTTACGTTTTATTCTTCTCTCGGTGTCGCGTGAACCTATACACATGGTGTCTGCCCAAGGACAGATCAGAACTGCAAAATAAGAACTGTTGGTGCTCAGCAAGCACCTTACAGATGGGTTAGTTTTGACTCTGTAGTTTCTAGATGAGGAAACCGAGGTCTTATTTTGCCCTGTATATAGAAAATGATCACTGACTTGAGGCAGAAGAAATCAGGTTTAATAGTATTGAGATAATCGTGTTGTTTAGTGTGTTAAAAGGCAGTCATTCTGAACAGGGAACCAAAGGAGGGGAGTCTCGGCAGGCCTGCTGGTGGACTGCTGTGTGCCTAGCCTAGGCCTGGGGTGCCACGTGAGGCCAATAATTCCTTTCCCTGCCTGGGAAACCGTTTGGCAAGATGCATCAAGATTTTAAAAGATTTTGTAACTGTCAAGCTCTCGGTTCCTCTTTTAAGACTTTGTCTTAAGGAATTACAAAATCAGATAAAGACTGAGTGTACAAAAATAGCCTGGTATGGTTTAGCAGAAAGATGTTCTTTACAGCATAATTTATCCTGTGGAAAATCAGAAGGAGCAGTTCAGTTATCCAGTGGTAGAGAAATAGTCAGATTATGGTAAATTTAAACAATGAAATGTTATATAGCCATCGAAGTAATTTTTAGAAGATTTTTTAACTATGTGGTAAAGTGCTTATTTATAGTGTCGTTGAAAATCAGTAGAATATAAGATTGTATATATAATATGATTCCTTATGTAAAGGAAATTTGTGTATAAAATGGATCATACCTCAAAGTGACAAAAGAGTTTGTATTTCTAGGTGATGATGAGTTGATTTTATTTTCTCTTTATTTTGCTTATTTCACCAACTCCATGATTAGCATAGAATAAGATTATTTAAAAGGAGTTTAAAATGTAGTTGAAGAGGCAAATTGTTTTTCAAATGCCAAATGTTGGAAAAACCCACTTTAAAATCCCACTGAGGACACGCTCATTGACAGTCTCTGGTGCTTGGGCTGTGTTAAGTCACGGACAGCTACCCCACCCTCATCCCCATCCCCATGGCTGGAATCCTAATGGCAGGGGTAGTGACCCATCTGGAATGTGGGCAATGGGGTGGAATCCATAAGTAACTGCTGTTTTAATCAGCGGTCATTTTATTTGGAAAAAAATTTGAAAAGCCATTTCCCCTGTCGAGCGAACATTCCTTTATTCTTTCATTAGCAAACATTTTTGAGTGCCCACTAGTTAGTTCTTCTGACTTGAAGGTAACATTCTGCTGGTAGTGATTCTTTGCCCAGTGATTGTTGAAATGTTGCTAATTCTCTCTGCCAGAGTCTTGTGGTATACAGGTAACTTGACACAGTTCCTGTTCTTACCTGGTTCAGGTTTAATAATTAAATGGGGTTAGCTATTAAATAATGCATGTTTGTGGTGAAGCCAGTCAGTTTAATGCCTGTGAACTTGAAAACACCACTTTATAACCAGTGCATGTCTTGGTGGGATCCATGTTACTGTGGCTTTGCGTGCAACATGGTCGAGCAGCAGGGCAAATTAAATGCTGTTTTTCTGAAAGGTAAGCTTTCCTAAGGCATGATATGGCTTTCTTTGCTTCCAAAATTCTTTGAAAAAATCTATGAATATTTTGAAGTCTTCGATTCCACTTTATAATTTAAAATTAATAACTTCTTACTACTGTAATTTCATACGTTTTGTACTAACCCCCTAGGGGGGAAAAAGTATTTACTTACTTCAAATTTCTTATATTGATTTCAGTTGGTCTCATTCCACATTACAATTATGGCTTTCCAGTCCACAAGGTATGGCTTAGAGTTGTGTTTCAAGTTCGAAATGGGTTGAGCATTAATAAAGCTACTGTTTTTAATTTAAAAGAAAAGATCTCTTAAAGTTTGTTAGGTTCTGGGATTAATTTTTTAGATGTTTTATTGTATGTAAGTTCATGATAGCCTCAAATTGTTATTCTCCTGCCAAGAAGTGGCACCTTTTTTCCCTCATTTGCCTGTTTGGCCTAGTTGTTTACTTTGCCACATTTGCAATAGCCAAGGAATTCTAGAGCTGGAATAAGCTGCCTCGTGAGCTTTCTGTCTTTTGCAAAAACAACCTGAAGCCCTTTGATGAGTGTCTTTTCTTAAAGGCCTTCAGAGAAGGACCTCTCGCTTTGTGTTTCTGATTGACCATTATCTTTTTCTCTCTCCTTTTTTTCCATCTGGTGTGAAACGTAGATCTTTTTCTTTAAACTTAAGCTCTTTTGCTATTTGCCCCATATTTTGGAGTACTAATCTATAGCTGTATGGGTATAAACAAATTGTTCTTATTATCCTTCCTAAATGTTCTGACTGACTGTATATTACCTGATTGTTTTATCCTAATAACAGCATTATGTACCAGTGAACTGCTATCACACAACTGTTTTTCTTGGAAAGGTTAGGAAGTCTTTGATAATGGATGGGGCCAATGATTTAAATAGTCCAGACACATAAACTTACATTTATTTAGCAATTTGCTAGATGTTTCTGTGATACCGGGACTGTGTGTCAGTCATTGTACTGGGGGCTGAAGATACTGTCCACTCCCCACCCCTTCCCCCAAAAAAGGATGAGATTAAGTGCTTCAGAATATAGCAAGTCTAGTAGGGAGACCTTTCTGATACATTGGCAGTGATAGTATCATTCATTATTTGGGGTTTATTGTTGTTAATGGGTTTATTTTCCAGTATTATTTTGCAGAGAAGTTGAAAAGTGGCTTCACATCTATTTGCTTTTGCCCCGCCCCCAAACCCAGAAGTGCTTCCCTCCAGAGAAAAATCATTCTAAAAAAAGCTTGCAAATTTAGGGAAGATGTATATAAATGAGTTGTAAATTTATGTGGTGAAAACAATATGAGGTTCTATGGAACAAGATTTCTCCTTTTATAGAAAAGAGTGATTAAGTTTGATTTTCCCAGTTCATATTGTTACTGAAGTTTTATGTGACTTATTTTAATTAGTAGAAGACATCTGTTCATTTACAGCAACCAGTGGTCACACCTCTCTTTGATACATACCATAGACCCTCAGATGTGAACACCTAGGAGTACATTTTTTCCTGACCGTAGCATCAGTTCAGTTCAGACCACAGGATATTGTCTCCTATGGTCTTGTGTCTTAGAAGATAAAGTTAGTCTTCGTTTAACTCAGCAGGCACAATACACATTTTGTTCTAGGTATCTCAGGAAGCTATGACAGGGTGATTCTGAGGGCTGGTGAACTCATTTCTGATTGACAGATCTTACAAATTCTAACACAATAGGGAGTATAGATGTTAGTTAAGAGCAAAGGTTCTGGAGCCACATTACCCAGGTTTAAATCTTGTTATGCTTTATTAGCCAAGTGACTCTGGGCACAGTGTTCAACCTTGCTGCCTCTCCTTTTCCTTATGTGTAAAATAGGGATAATACTGCTTTTCACCTCATAGATTAAGGAGAATTAAGTGAGTTAATATCTGTAGAATAAAACCATGCCTGGTGCGGAGCGCTGAATGGGCAGTAGTGAGTGTATGATAGGTGTCTTGATACCGGTTGATGTTTCTGAATTATATGATGCCCTTTATAGGTCTGGGGCCTGGTTGGCTATCGCTGCGTGAGTTGAATGGCGATGTAGCTTTTTCTGGTTTTCCTTAGTCCTGCTCCCATCCCCTGCAGCACCCCAGTTTTTCTGCGCTGATGGTTCGTTTATAAACATCTTAGAAACTGGAAGTCTGTGCTCTTTATTGACATAGTGTGCAGTAATCCCGGGAATTCGGCCTGAGCCCCTGGGAGCTAAACAGAGGCCACGCCCTCTGAAAGCCTCTCAGAGCTGGCCTTCTGGTGCAGGTACTGGGGGTGGGGGTTGGAGGGGTCTTGTCGACCTGTGGCTCCCCTGGCTCTGGGGAGCCTGAGGGGGTGCCAGGGCAGTGAGTGGTCCCCTTGCATGTCTGTGATCATCCACTCCCCTTGCCAACCTCCTCAGTCCTGTATCTGGGATGGCAGACCCGACCTCAGTCCTCAGAAACTGACACAGCCCTGCGCTGGCTCAATTGCTGGTTTTATGGAATTCATTTCTGTGTCCTGGTTCTAGGGGTCTTAGGTCCTCTCAGATACAGGCTACTTTGCCTTGGCAGTATGAGAGAACCTTAACCCTGCTGGGTTCTAAAATTCCTTCACTGGGCATTAAAGGCCTTCCGATCTTTGCACAGGACTTCTGATATGCCAGGTTCTTTTCTGAGCAGAAAATAACACATTTCACTCTCAGATATGTGTGGTGTGTACTAATACTATTATTTTTCCCATTTTTACAAAAGGAGAAACTGAGGCAAAGATAGGTTAAGTAATCTGGGCAGAGCCTCCCACCTGGTGACGTTCAGAGCCGGTATTGGATCCAGGCAGTCTGAATGCAGACTCTGCTCACCAGTGCATCCTCCTCATTGCTGGTTCTCAGCCTGCTTGTCCGTTAGACTCATCTGGAGGGCTTGCCAAGAGGGCCGGAGGCAGAGAGAGACATTTTACCTGGCCCTACCTGAGACCCAATAAAATCTTCCATCTTCTCCCTTTTGTAGAAAAAAAGATCACTCTCTCCCTGTTTGTCTAATCCACTAGACTCTCCTTTTCCCCATTTGGTGACGTATAGATGGTAAAGAATCTGCCTGCAATGTGGGAGACCTGGGTTTGATCCCTGGGTCAGGAAGATCCCCCGGAGAAGAGAATGGCTGCCCACTCCAGTATTCTTGCCTGGAGAATCCCATGGACGGAGGAGCCTGGCAGGGCCACAATCCATGGGGTCACAAAGAGTCGGACACGACTGACTGACACTTAGTAGGGTTTTTAATGGCCTTTTACAGTGAAGGGCATAGAGCTCTGTGGTTTGACTCTGTAAGGAAGGGCCCACGGGGACAGGGACCTCCTTTCTCCCTGTGTATATCTGGCCTGGTGCCCAGCACAGAGGTATAGACATACACAGGACTTGAGTGTTAATCCCTCAGTGGACGCTTCAATGCACTGTTAATCACTTCATCACATCACTTTATTTATCACTGTTACCACATCAGGGGAGATGCCGGGATGTATGGAAAGAGTATGGGTAGTTAACTGGGCAGATAATTTGGCCAGCTCTAGTATATTAGAGCCTCAGTTTTCTTACCTCTAAAATTGTAAAGGTGATACTGTTAGAAGACTTCTGTAAAGATGAAATGAGATATGTGAAAATACGGAATTGCTCCATCGTGTAGTGCTGTGCTGTGCATAGTCGCTCAGCCGTGCCCAACTCTTGGCGATCCCATGGACTGTAGCCCGCCAGACTCCTGTGTCCATGGGATTCTCCAGGCAAGAAGACTGGAGTGGGTTGCCATGTGCTCCTCCAGGGGATCTTCCCAACCCAGGGATCAAACGCAGGTCTCCCGAGTTGCAGGCAGATTCTTTACCATCTGAGCCACTAGGGAAAGCCCTGTAGTAGGAAATCAGGAATAAATGCTGAATTATTTCTTTGTAAAGTAAGCACAGTTTGAATAGGAAAAATCACTTGAAAATGTGCTGTTCAGCTTTAGTCAAATGCAAGAAGCCATGAAGTTTTTGGAGCTCAAATAGACCTTTGGGATCAGGGAATGCAGCCCCTTAATTTGAAATACAAGTGAGGAAATGGGAGCGTAAAGAAAGGACTGGGCCAGGGGCACACTGTGAGCCCAGATGCGGTCCAGACGCTGTCTTACCGCTGTGACTGGCATCGCCTCTGCTTCCTAGTGTTTGCACGGTCACCTCAGTGCACTCTTGTGTATGTTGCGGACCTCTCAAAGCAGCTCCCTGGGCTTCCAGCGCCTGACCCCAGCGGAAGGCTTTGCCTGTTGGATAAAGTCCTAAACAAGCCACCATGTACGGGGTTAAGGGGGTACAAGGAAAGAGTATGTATTTACCTTGATGTTTTTGAACAAGGAGAAGAGTTAAAAATATACAAATAGTGAATGGCTGAAAGCCCATGAACCTCTTTCCATTTCCTCTGTTTTCCAGGAAAATGGGGCTCTTTTATCTTTGATCAGTTCTTGCATGTATATATAAGGTTGATATTAGAGGGGAATGAAGTTATTCCAACTATGCTTCTAATAGAATGTTAGTATTTTTTTTTTACTCGACATCAAGTTGTAAAAGCTTCAAAACGGCGTCATGCTTTGATATAATGTTTAAACCATTATAAATATTATCTTCTATTGATGCCTTAGAATAGATGTTTTAGATTTCTATTAATGTTGATTATTACAGATTGAATTAAAAGTGCTTCAGCTCACTGACATATAATATGTCTTGTTTAAGTTGGGATGTAGTTGGCTAGGGAAGTATCCAGCCTGAAGTGAAGATAGGAAGGTAATAAGATGTGTCATTTTCTAGTATCTGAACTCAAATTCTTGATTCCTGTTATCTCCCCCTCCACCTCCTGCAAAAAACACATTTGTTGTTGTTGTTGGGATAGTTTTTGGAACAACCAAGGTGAGCACACTGTGGTGTCAAATCATTTACATTTCCTCATCATTTTCTGTCCTGTTTTGCAGCTTACTACATACGCCAAGAGGTCTTGATTCCCTTAAATGCTTGGGAAAGTTTTTCTTTGTAGGACCCTGAAATTAGCCGTGAACAGTATGGGGAGGAAATGCCTGTGACTTTTCCAAAAAGTGGGTTTGCTTAGAGAAGATGGTGATAAATGTTTAGCATTCTTAGCAGTGCCGAAACTCATGCAGCAAAACACCTATTTCAGGCCTCTTCAAAGACTTCGGTTGTCTAAAAGCAGAAACATTTGTAGTTTGGACTTTACTTAGGATTTACAATATACTGTATGGGCACTTAACAAATACTTGTTTATTTTTTGATGTGATAATCGGTATCTTTGTTTCCTGACTCTATATGAAGCTCTGATCCTTTTTGTCTTTGTCTTCTTTTTTAGAAAAGTCCAAATGGGTGGATTTTTAAAATGTAATGGAAACAATGTGGCTTAGCTTTTAAAATGATTCATTATACAGAGAAAAACCCGAATCTATAAAATGTAAATCTCATGAAAGTTAATCAGATTTGGTTGTGCACAGCCTTCATCAAAACCTGAATTTCATAAGCCTTGAAAACTCTGATGTTTTAAAAATGTTTGAGGAGTTTGCCTTTCCCATCCTCAAACGCACGCATTTTTCAGGCCACTCAGGAAGAAAGTGCACGGAAGAGCATTGCCAACTCCCCGAGGCAGCCCTGACCGGTTTCTAAAACTGAAAGAAACTTCTCAGTCAGAATTCAGAACGTGTCTCTATTTTAGCACATGTGAGATTAAAGTGATCGTGCTCACAGGAGTGAAATTTGAGTTATGATGTGTTGATGGATCTTCATATTAAGGCACCATAAATGATACTTTCAGTTTCCTTATGAAAACAAAGTTGAGTTCCGTTCTGAGTGATTCTCCTAATTGTTACTGTTAAATTCTTTTGGTCTGCTGTCTCTTTTGCTGCTCACACTTAGGTAATCTACAAATACTGTTTGGATCCTGTGTGTTTCATTTTCTCTTCTTAGCTAAAAGTTTTCAGCAAATCCTTTCCTTTCCAACAAAGTGTTTAACTTTCCGTGCACACGGATTCATGAGTCAGTTAAACATGTTTGATTAATTTATCACAAAGAGTGCCACCTTGAGTAAAAACAATTCTACTCTGTGGAAAGTTCTTTCCTTTTAAAAGAGGGTCCTTATTTCTAAGAGCAGAGCTCTGATTTTAATTAAAGAGCATTTTATGCAGTTTTTTTTTCTAAAGCTTAAGATTAATTTCTATGGTTACTGGGGATATAAATCTCTAGATTGCTTTAAAACAAAGATTTTTGTTCAGGAGAGAGTTGACAGCTCCCTTTAAGAGAAGCTATTACTTAATTTTACTTTCCTAAGTTTAAACATATAAAAATATTTGTAATGATACCCCAAAGGCATCATAAAAATGTAAAATAATTGTACTCTAAAATATCTAAAATTACAGGAAATAGACCTCATTTTAAAAAATGAACTTGGATTCGTGGTTGGGGAACTGAGGTGTGACATACTTCAAAACCAGATTCTCTTGTCTGGATTTTTCTTTTTAACGGTTAAAAAACCCAAAACTTTTCTGTTGCCAGTCATACAGACTTTAAAATATGTTCATTCTATTAGGAAGTATGTCTTTATAGTTTCATTACCTTTAAATGTATATTACTGTATGGATGTCTTAGATCCCCCTTGACAGACAGACTTCTGTCTCTAGAATTAAGTGGCTTCAGTTGGCTTGTGGATTAACTGTATCACAGTTACTCTTTAAGCTCTTTTTAATGATTATTTTTTAAAGTATATAGCCCAGTTTTCTAAGCAACTTTAAACAAGGGCAGCATAAATAGTTTCCAGTGTTTTATTTATCTAAAGTATACTTCCTCTTTCAGTAGATAATGTTAACTGGTAAATTGTTCCCAGGTTAAAGATTTGTCATATTTTAATAAATATAGTGCAAAATCTATAGTAGGAACAGTTAAAGAAAAACTCTTCACCTTTCCAAATAAATGAATTAATACTTATCTTCCTTCTACTTTAGTATTGTAGTATCTGTTCTTTTGGTATTTTCATTTACTAAAATTTTTAAGAAGGTCTTACATAGTAAAATGTCTTCACTTTATTAAGAAAGGTGAAATTGAGGCTTATAAAATATTCAGACAAGTCTTGAGAGAAATAGTGTTTCGTATGTAATATGAATGCTGTTGAGACTAGATATGCTTTTAGTATAAAACGTGCCTGATTCAGGAATGCTTTGCATTAAATGAGTTTATATTTTGAGAGCAAAATAAGAGGAAAGAAAACTACTTTCCCTCCCCACTTTTTTTCACGAGACAAAAAAATTAAGTTGAATGCAGATATTGAAAGTGCCGTAGGCTGAACGTTTGAGCAATGAAAGTAAACACTGATTACTGCAAATGTACATTTGAACCAATTTCCTTTTATCTTTCAAGCAAAACATTTCCCACAGTTTTTGTGGGCTTTTATTTAAGTTGGGAAAACTTTGGAAGTTTGTGTGAAAGTATAAATAAGTTTGGGAAAGTCATGATTGGAGTTTGATAATAAACATGCAAAAGCAAATTGGGAAACTCTATTAAAGTCAGATGTAACATTTAATAACGTTGTCTCTGAAAACTTATTTTCAGGGAGAAGAATGGTTATTATGTGCTCTAGAATAAAGAGTCTGGCTATAATTGAAAATAAGGCCTAAATATGAATTCTTCGATATGTATGAAATTTGGGGTTTTTTCTTTTTTAAGAACCATACTGATTGTTTGGGAGTCCCCAAAATGTCCCCCCTCCAATTATGGGCACCAAAACTACATATGTATTTTTGTTTAAAACACAAAGGGCATATGTAGTTGCCAGGAAATTTTAAACTAATTTTTACAAAAGAAGCATTAAATTTTAGTGTATACGAAGATTCCTAATTTTGAAAGGCGGAAAAATATCTTAGTTCTTTTAATTATTGAGCTATATCACAATATGCAGTATAAATACAAATAAAATTTAAAAACCTTAGTCTAAGATTTGATTTACATTTCATTGTCATTACATTAACCTCACAATTGCATATTGGCATTTCATAATATTTTTAGTTGTTCATATAAATTCTTGGGAAATTTGTCCGTTTTTAATGTAATGGTACAATAAGTGTAAAAGATTTCACTTTAGCACCTATTACATATAGACATTTTTGCTTTCCTTTCTTTGATGCACTACTGTATATATCCCTTCAAAGTGTATGTGTTTGGGTGGGGAATGGTTAGTATTACATTTTGATGACAATTTTATTGCTTACAAATTGATATGTGATTTTAACTGAAACTTGTTGCTAGGATAAGAATGGAAAATTCTTTCTGCATAGTGTTTCAAATGCTTTACGTAATGATCTGAAAAACTGTTTAAAAGGAATTTAAATTATATATACTTGTTTTACTTTTTAAAGCTTTCAACTGAGTTCTCAATGTAAAATTCCAGGATAGCTTGTAAATATTTAGGTGTCTGAGTATAAAACAGCGAATAAATCTTAAAAGTAGACTGGAAAGGCACAATTTGATTCTCAGAATCAAGCTCTATGTATGCAGCTCAAGATGGGACCGTTACTTTCCCAGTTTTTATCACACACACATTTTTCTGCAGCAAATGTTGTATTGAGCTGGCCAAAAAGTTCATTCAAATTTTTCCATAACATGTTATGGAAAAACCTTAATGAACTTTTGGCCAGCCCAATGTTAGAAACTTACATATTTTCTGCTATTTTGAACATTTAAGTTTAATAATCAATTTTTATCAGGCTCGTCCCCATTTTATAAAACTTAGCAGTTAGCTAATTTGCTACAGTTCTTTTAAATCCTGAAAACAACTCAATTTTATTTTCTTTCTTTCAAGCAAAGAGATTATTAGAATGTTTTGTATCTTATTCCTTGAAATAATATTTTTGCCTTTTTTCACTTTCAGTTTTATGCCTTATTGACTCCAAAGAGATCCATAATGAGGGGAAAGAGTCTATATTTTTGGGAGGACTGGGAATGATGAAACAGGCCCTTGGTTTTGCTTGGAATTTGAACACTTGTGTTATTGCTCGAGGCCGGCATGCTCTGCATTTTATTCCCATCACTCAGTTGAAAGATGACATTGGAGGCAACGTTGTGTATCTTGTTACCAAGCCGTCTTTCCCAGAGCTTCGTGATAAAACGCACATTGATTCCTTTGCTTTTGTTTTCACTAATAAAGCCGGAGGGCGGGGGGGGCATTGAGGGAGGGTTTAATAGAGCAAAGCACTTACAGTTTGCGGGGTTCAAATGTTATCAAGCAGTGTTTTCTGTTGAGTGTAAATTATTGGCATCTATCAAGCAGTATGGAAGTTGAAAGTATGTTTTCCCTTTGTACCGCCCACAGTTGATTTCACTCTTCTCTCTGCTGATGTGAAGCAGAAACTGGACAAGGTAACAGTTTTGATGATGAGATTAGAGGTAGCCAGGCTGACTGTCTCCTGGCTTTTAGAGGACCTTATAAGCTCAGGGCTGCCCCCTCCCCTTGTTTAGATATTACTTGCTCTTTTGAGTTTCAGATTACAGGAGCAATTGATCTGCATGACCTATCTTAAGAACTTTAACGTTGCAGTGGAAACTTAAACCAAATGTATATCCTCAAGGGACGAATCATCTTAAAACCAGGCTGCTGTCATTTTGATACACTGTATTGTTCGTGAGGCTCAGTGTGGTAGAGAGCACCACCTAGTGGACGGGACATGCACTTGCTGCCCTGGGTACAGAGTCTAGAGAGCAAGTCTGTGTTGACGTGACTCTTGACCTTGGTTTGCAAATAAGTGAGGTTTTATGTTGTTCCCAGCTCATAATTTCTACCCAGGGCAAGGATCCCAGGAGAATGAGATTGGGAGAAGCTGTGACATGTCGGTTTTATCTGTGGTTCCCCACACATGTAGGTGTACGTGCTAATCTTTGCCATCTTCACAAACATAGTCCCTCCTCATAGTTGATATTTTTACGAAATAAAGATCATTTTTTCTAAATGTCGCTAGGGCAGCAGTCAGTCTTTGGAGAGTTTGTGTTTTGGAGTGTATGTGTTTAACCTTAGTGATACGAGTCTCCCTTTGGCTGGAACTGGTTGGATAGAATTGGATCAGCTTAGGAGGAGAGGAGTTGCTGCTGGTTATCAACTAGCTCCTAATTCATGGCCTGTCTGTATAGAGAGTGTGTGCCTTCAGTGTGTACTAATACATCTGCAAAATCAGTGTGAGAAAAATCTGTGTTAAAAAAAAAACACTTTTTAATCCATCATAACCACCTGTTTTAGATGCAGCTGTTCCTTCCTTAATGTTTATTTCAGAATGACAAATTTGTAATAAAACGCCTCACTTGTTCTACAGACACTTGTTGAGTTAGGATCCTTGCCAGGCTTGGGGAATCTGAAACAAATACGACATAATTCTTTTAATTCTTTACAACAGAAGAGAGGGAACATACTCCTGAGATGTGGCATGTACTACGATGCGGTACAAATGTGTTTATTTGCTTGGTATTTTCTGCTGTGACTGGAAGAAGAGTTTAAAAGCCATGCAGCAAGGACTTTTGGAGGAGCTGATAAATAAAACTGATGGCTTTTCTTTTAACAAGCTCAGTGTGCGGGAGGTTGTCGAAAGATGCTGGTAGCTCTTCCTTGGTTTGGACGTTCAGCTCACATTTTTTTTGCTCGAAAAGCCTAAGCTTGGAGACATAGACCACAGGCTGTGGAGCCTGTTTTGAAGTAGCGGACCTTGGCTTTTTAGCGTGCTTGCTGTGTGACCTTGGGCAAGTTACTTAACAGCTCTGTGCTTCAGTTTCTGTTTTCTCATGGGTTAGGAGAATTAAATGAGATCATCCGTGCAACAGCATAGTCAACGGTAAACACCGATGATGGTAGCGATTCATCTGACGGTGGCCATGTTCAGTCAGTGCTTCTCTTCCGTCTCGCCTTTGCTCCATGCTGTAAGGCAGACGCTGTAAGGCAGACAGCGTGTGAGTGGTTATGACAGCACACTCCGTCTCTCCCTGATGCCTGCAGGCCTCACACCCCCTGCCGCCCCCACCCCCTCCCGGGTTACTGTTCCCACCATGCAGACAGACTCTGCTGATGGACAGTGGCAACTGCCCCCAGGTGTCCAGCTGGAAGCACTTTCTTACGCACAGGAGCTTTACAGAAAAGTTGTGCCCTCCTGTGCTTGTCTATTTGTTTGTTGAATTATGTTTTAACCTGAACTCCAGTGAGCCAGGAGAAGGCAATGGCAACCCACTCCAGTACTTTTGCCTGGATAATCCCATGGATGGAGGAGCCTGGTGGGCTGCAGTCCATGGGGTCGCTAAGAGTCGGGCACAACTGAGCGACTTCACTTTCACTTTTCACTTTCATGCATTGGAGAAGGAAATGGCAACCCACTCCAGTGTTCTTGCCTGGAGAATCCCAGGGACGGGGGAGCCTGGTGGGCTGCCGTCTGTGGGGTTGCACAGAGTCGGACACAATTGAAGCGACTTAGCAGCAGCCAGTGAGCCAAGAGCCTCTGAAGCTCAGAACAATGGGCAGGAAGTTTTCTTTTGTGTTTGTGGGAAAATTCATTTTCTTATGGGAACAGATCAGAGATGTAGCTTTGGTTAGTGTCTCAAAGGCATCCATGCCCCCTGAAAGCGAGACCTGTACCTTTGAAATTCACAATTCTTTCTGGAAGCCCACTTATGAAATGAAAGATACTATAACTCCCTCCTATAAAATGAAACTCAAATTGGAATGTTAAAGATAGAGTTGATATTTTCATTTGAGGAACTCAAATATAGATGGACCATTTTCCCCTTCACCCGTCTTGTCAAAGTTCTGAAGAACAATAAGAGCAAGGAAACATTAGGAGTTTGGGCTCTGGAGTAAAGCCCCTGGCTTCAGATCCTGAACTGTCGCCTGCTAACGAAACCTTGAGCCAGTCGGTGAGCCTCCCCCATAAAGGGAACTAATGATGGTGCCTCCCCTGGAGGGCTGTACCGGGGATGAATGGAGTCATCTGGACAAAACCCTGGGGCTCTTCTTGGCATGTACTAAGTACTATGTAAGGGCTTCCCAGGCTTCCCTGGTAGCTTAGCTGGTAAAGAATCCGCCTGCAATGCAGGAGACCCCAGTTCTATTCCTGGGTCAGGAAGATTTCCCTGGAGAAGGGATTAGGCTACCCACTTCAGTTGGAAACAAACAGAGATTGCACCAACCTTATGGCAAAAAACGAAGAGGAACTAAAGAGCCTCTTGATGAAAGTGAAAGAGGAGAGTTAAAAAGCTGGCTTGAAGCTCAACATTCATAAAACTAAGATCATAGCATCCAGTCTCATCACTTCATGGCAAATAGATGGATAAACAATGGAAACAATGACAGACTTTATTTTCTTGGGCTCCAAAATCACTGCAGGTGGTGACTGCAGCCATGAAATTAAAGATGCTTGCTCCTTGGAAGAGAAGCTATGACCAACCTAGACAGCATGTTAAAAATCAGAGATATTACTTTGCCCACAAAGGTCTGTCTGGTCAAAGCTATGGTTTTTCCAGTAGTCCCTTATGGATGTGAGAGTTGGACCATAAAGAAAGCTGAGTGCTGAAGAATTGATGCTTTTGAACTGTGGTGTTAGAGAAGACTCTTGAGAGTCCCTTGGACAGCAAGGAGATCAAACCAGTCAATTTTAAAGGAAGTCAACCCTGCATACTCATTGGAAGGACTGATGCTAAAGCTCCAATACTTTGGCTACCTGATGCAAAGAACTGACTCACTGGGAAAGACCCTGATGCTGGGAAACAATGAAGGCAGGAGGAGAAGGGGATAACAGAGGATGAGATGGTTGGCTGGCATCACTGACTCGATGGACATGAGTTTGAGCAACTCTGAGAGTTGGTGATGGACAGGGAAGCCTGGCATGCTACAGTTCATGGGGTCACAAAGAGTAGGACTTGACTGAGTGACTGAACTGAACTGAACCCACTCCAGTATTCCTGGGCTTCCCTGGCAGCTCAGACAGTAAAGAATCCACCTGCAATGTGGGAGACTGGGTTCAATCCCTTGGTTGGGAACATCCCCTGGAGGAGGGCATGGCAACCCATCCCATGGACAGAGGACCCTGATGGGCTAATCCATGGTGTCGCGAAGAGTCGGAGACTACTTAGCAACTGAGCACTCACACATTGTTTATTACTTGTCAAGGTCAGAGAGGTGGTAGGTGAATTTTAAGTAGAGTACTGACTTCCCAATTAGTGTTTGATAGGTGGATGGAATGGAGGAGGGGACGGACCCTCCCTCACACTCAAGGCCAGTGTGTCAAGACCTGGTCCAGAGATGTGCAGTTGGAGGCTCCCTCTTCAGCCATGGAGGTCAGCACTGGGGCTGCAGTTAATTTCTTTGACCACAGAGCAGGGAGAAGATGCAGAGGAGAATGGGTGGGATGATAGAGCTGCCCGCAACCTCAAGGCACATATCACAGATACCGAACTGGCAGGAGTTAGCTCCGTGTGCTTGGCAGGGAAGAGATGCTGATTTCACCAGTGCCTGTTGTCCATTCTGCACGTGCAAGCCCCAGTGAGGGTGGGAGGGCATTCCTGCTGTCTCCTCGGTGGTTTCCTGGGGCCTCTTGCAGCAAGAAGAGTCCTGCCTCACTGACTGTGAGTCTAGCATCTAAGAAGAAGCATTTTTGCTCTCACTTGGACTCTTAAAAACTCAAACCAGCCACATCCTCTGATGCACAGCTGAAGAGATAGCACCTGTTTTAGCTCTGCTGGAATGAGCAGTCTTGAACTTAGGGTAGGAGCCTACGTTGGGATCCAGGGTGGGCTTTGTAATTGCCGAGTAGATTGTGGGTGTGGGTGTGGGTGGGTGTGTATGAGGTTCACCCCATGCTCAGAAGTTAGGCCGCCGTGAGGTGCACTCCCACTTGGGAGTCACTCAAGTACCAAGGACAAGCAGCAGAGTGCTTGTCCACGGCCAGCCCTTTATAGGAGCCGGTTGTGCCTGAGGAAGGGCGGGACTTGTTTCCAAGCTGCTTTCAAGAAAGGCCTTCCAGGTGCCCTGCCGCCCTGGGGTTGAACCTGCGTCAGGGGGTCCCTGCCACTCCTCTCTCCACTCTCTGCTCCTGACCTCAGTACCTGTGGGGGCCTCCCATTGCCACCATGGCAGTTTAAGTTGGGCTCCGCAGCCAGACCCCTCTGGGTCCAGTTTGTGGTAAGTCACAGGCTCACCGTGGGGCCTTTGCCAGTGAAGTAACCCCTCTGGGTCTCAGCTTCTTTTCATAGAGGGTAGTAACAGTACCTATCTCATATGGTCATCAGGAGAGTTAAATAAGTTCAGTTTGGTTCAGTTCAGTTGGTCAGTTGTGTCTGACTCTTTGCGACCCCATGGACTGCAGCACGCCAGGCCTCCTTGTCCATCACCAGCTCCCGGAGCTTGCTCAAACTCATGTCCATTGAGTCGGTAATGCCATCCAACCACCTCATCCTCTGTCGTCCCTTTTTCCTCCTGCCTCCATTGTTAGATATACATCAAGCTCCTAGAGCAGTGCCTGGCATGTAGTAAGCAGTCAATAAATATTACCTAGTGTTGCCACCACCTGTCCTCCACGTGTGCTGGATTTGTGCCAAATCCAGTTTCTTTTCTTTGACTCCATAGCTCTCTGCTCTCCTCAACACTACGATCTTGTGAATGACCTTAAAGGTCACAGCCCTTTAGCACGGCCCAGGTCCCCCCATCTGCCTTTCCATCTGCTGCCCAGGACAGCCTCCCATCCAGGCAGACCTGGCCTCACGGGTAAGACCCGGACAGTGATGAAGGGGAGTCGGGGCACTCCACTCCCTGAGCACCTGAGCACCTGCTCTGAGTCAGATACAGTGTCAGACTGTCGATGTTTCACTGAAGCCTTGTAGTCACCTTCAGAGTTACCATCTCAAGTTTACAAATCAGAGGTTAAAGCTCATGAACGTGAACGTGAAGCTGCTCAGTCGTGTCCGACTCTTTGCGACCCCATAGATTATAGCCTACCAGGCTCCTCTTTCCATGGGATTTTCCAGGCAATAGTACTGGAGTGGATTGCCATTTCCTTCTCCAAGGGATCTTCCCGACCCAGGGATCGAACCCAGGTCTCCCGCATCGTAGGCAGGCGCGTCACCGTCTGAGCCACCGAAGTTAGACGAGTTGCAGTAGTCGGGGATGGCGCCGGGACTGAGCCACGGGTCTGTGTGGCTCTGGAGGCCATGCTTTGCACTACCCCGCGGAGAGAGTGTGGAGAGAGACAGGATACGTGCCCTCTCCACACACACATGCTCTGCACACAGCCTCTGGACCAGCCAGGCTTGGGTTGGGGTCTGAAAAGCAGTGCGAAGCCGCGTCGGCCCGAGTCAGAACTCCCCGTCTGTCTGCCCACCTCCCCTCCTCCCTTCTGCCTCATTACCTCCCTCCTTGACGTGCTTGCCCCGTACCTGCTCTTAATCTGTTCACTGAAAACAAATAAAAGGGAGGTTTCCAAGCCCACAGAAAAGAAAGTAGTGATAGTGAACAAGTACATTCCCGAAGCACGACCCCTACCCGGCCCAGCCCCCTAGTCTTGTGCACTTTTGAATCAGTTGCAGGTGAGGAGACCTGGTTTCACAGGGTAGTTAACAGATCTCACTGTGTTGCTTTTGTGAATGAACTTTTTAAATTTTTTTAAGTTTTATTGGAGTATAGTTGATTTACAGTGTTGTGTTGTTATTTATTTACTTTTGGCTGTGCCACACGCATGTGGGATCTTAGTTCCCTGAACAGGGATCAGACCTGTGTCACCTGCAGTGGAAGCTCAGAGTCTTAACCGCTGGGCCACCAGGGAAGTCCCAAGGAAACATTTTTTTAATGGACTGATTATTTGGATTGCAAGGATGTCTGTGGCTCATTAAGCTGGCTGTCCACTGGGAGGGGTCTGTAACTCTATGCTTCTTTTTCAGCCCAATATTCATTCTATTTTTAAACTGATAATTTTTAGTTAACTGATGTCTTTAGTGGCAGAATGATCAGAATGGCAAATGGCAAGAGGTTGGGGGCAGAATAGGAATATAGTGAAGACATAGATCTTTGTGAAAAAAATAATTGTAGTTGATGGTAAGTCAGTTTGACTCAGTGACTTGAAAGTGAACACCCTCTTGCTGCTGTGCCTTGCTCAGTCTCTCAGTCATGTCCGACTCTTTACGACGCTATGGACTGTAGCCCGCCAGGCTCCTCTGTTCATGGGATTCTCTAGGCACAAATACTGGAGTGGGTTGTCATACCCTCCTCCAAGAGATCTTCCCAATCCAGGAATCGAACCCGTGTCTCCTATGTCTCCTGCATTGGCAGGTGGGTTCTTTACCATTGAGCCCCCCCTGGGAAGCCTGAACACCCTCTTAGGTGGCATTACTGGAAGCCCAGAGGCTGAAAGAGTGTAGGTGAAAGTTCTGCCTGCTCTCCACCTCCTGTTGACACAGAGCATTGAGTCCATTCTCGGAACCACATTTGATTTTTGAGGCCAATAAATTCCTGCATTCAGAAACTAATAACTATGGCCAGCAGCCACAAGTGCATTTCATGTAAAGAATTCTGGAAGGGATTGAAGACATGTAGCTTACAGAAGTGAGAAGCCCCTCCTCACAGGGGCCACACAATAGCTGCACTCGAGCAGAGTGAAAAAGAACTGTGACCTATGAAGTGGAGTCCAGGATCTGGAAGACGCAGGGCTCCCTCCATGCACGTGGAGCAGGGTTATACTCTGAGTGTCAGTGAGCAAACAGGAGGGTCAAGTAGGCCGGGAGTGGACCCAGCTTTGGGAATGGAGGCTGTGCTCCAGTGAAGCAGCCTCAGTGCAGTTTGAGGGAGCCAGAAGAATGTGTTTGGTGGTGGTGGTGGTGGTGGTGGTTGGTGGTTTAGTCACTAAGTCATGTCCAACTCTTGCGATTCCATGGACAGAGGAGCCTGGCAGGCTGTAGTCCATGGGATTCTCCAGGCAAGAATACTGGTGTGAGTTGCCATTTCCTTCTCCAGGGGATCTTCCCAACCCAGGAATCGAACCTAGGTCTCCTGCACTGTAGGCAGATTCTTTTCCAACTGAGCTACAAGGGAAGCCCTGAGGCTAAAGTCTGAGCATGAAGACCATGAGATGGAAAGAGAAAGCTGTGGCAGAGGGAGTGAAGAGGAAAAGGTTGAGAACAGGATAGGTTTTTGCTCTTTCTTGAGGTTAAGAGTCCTAGATGTGTTTTATAATGGAATTGCATGCACTGAGCTTCATGGATTATTAAGCCCCATGGTGCTGCTCTGCTTTTGAAATTGTTATGTTCATTCATTATGTCATTAACGCTAAGAATTAAGATTTTAGTTTTTAATTTCTGGATTTCCTAAAAGGAGACAGGAGCTTAATATTAGAAAACAGTACCTTTCAGGTTGTTTGAAGATTAGTTGCTAGTATCAGAAATTAGACCGCTGAATTCACCTCTGCTGCTGCTGCTGCTGCTAAGTCGCTTCAGTCGTGTCCAAATCTGTGCAACTCCATAGACGGCAGCCCACCAGGCTTTCCCATCCCTGGGATTCTCCAGACAAGAACACTGGAGTGGATTCACCTCAGCTAGTGTTAATTGTCCCTGCCCCTCTGTGTGACCATCCCTGCTGTCTGCTCCTCAGGCCTCTCTCCTCTTTCATACACAAGATTTTTTTTTTTCTCTCTCTCTCTCTTAAAAAACATACTCTGAATTCTGGAAACTGAAAACCAATAAGATTGGTACTGGTTCTCAGAAAAATTCCAGAATGGGTTAACTACTGATGAGTTTCCTTAGGGCTTAACCAGTGGGTGGCTCAGCGGTAAAGAATCTGCCGGCGATGCAAGAGACTCGGGTTCGACCCTGGATTGGGAAGAGTCCCTGGAGTAGGAAATGGCAACCCACTCCAGTGTTCTTGCCAGTATAGTCCCATGGACAGAGGAGCCGTGGGCTACAGTCTGTGGGTCACAGAGAGTTAGACATGACTGAGCAGCTGCGCACAGTGCACACTTGACAGTGTCCTTAGATCAAGAACAACTTTGTCTTTTTTTTTCTAATAAGGTTCCCAGAATTGATGCTTTTGCCCTGTGGTGCTGGAGAAGACTCTTGAGAGTCCCTTGGGCTGCAAGGAGATCCAACCAGTCCATTCTGAAGGAGATCAGTCCTGGGTTTCTTTGGAAGGAATGATGCTAAAGCTGAAACTCCAGTACTTTGGCCACCTCATGCGAAGAGTTGACTCATTGGAAAAGACTCTGATGCTGGGAGGGATTGGGGGCAGGAGGAGAAGGGGACGACAGAGGATGAGATGGCTGGGTGGCATCACGGACTCGATGGACGTGAGTCTGAGTGAACTCTGGGAGTTGGTGATGGACAGGGAGGCCTGGTGTGCTGCAATTCATAGGGTCTCAAAGAGTCAGACACGATTGAGTGACTGAACTGAACTGAACTGAAGGCAGAAGTGGAAAGAGGAAGCTGGATTGGGAAAAGCTTTGAGGGTCTGGACTCCCGAGTGGACATGGGTAAACAGGAGGAGAAGCTGGTCCATGGGTGCCCATTCCTCTGACAGCTGTTCAACCAGTGGAGTGGACAGGTCTGGCTGACCAGTTTCATTTGTGGAGTGAAAAAGAGAGTCAAAATGCTCTCGGGTTTTCTAACTTGGGAATCAGAAGAGAGAGGCTCTTTTTCTTTGTGGGGACAGGGGCCTCTGTAAGTTCTCCCTGTAAGTCACACCTAGTAATTCAGCATGGCAGGGAGAAGGGGGGTTGAGCAGGAGTGGTTGGATGACTCATGCTTTGGGACATGTGGCTTTTAAGACACCTGTGGGACACACAGTGGACAGTTGAATTCACCCTCAGGACACAGGAGTAAGGCAGGGGGCCAGTGGACAAGTTTTCTATAGATGGTACATTAAGCTGTGGGTAGAAGGAGTGGGTTTAGCAAGTGTGCGTCAGGGCTGAGCTTCCTGAAGTTTCAGAAGTTTGCAGAGGTGGGAAGAGGCAAGGAAAGAAGGTGACACATTGTTGTCAGAGGTTTAGGAAGAGATCCTGGCAGGACTGTGCTTTCAGGAGGGGCTCGTGCGAGGACTGGAGAGCAGCTGCCCATGGCAGGCCCTGTGCCCGCTGAAGGGTGGCCTCCAGCAGTAGGAATTAGGGAGGGAGCGATGGAGGAGGCTCAGCTACGACTAAACAATTGCTGAAAGGAGACAAAGCGAGAAGGCACAGTTCATACGTGTAATCCCTTAACACCCTCCCTGCTGTGACCCCAAAGCCGAAGGAATGCCTATGGCTGTGCCAGGCTCTTTTGTGGGTGACTGGTCACAGGGAGCTTCCCTAGCACAAGGACTCAGACAGCCCCCACTGTGACCTCGGCAGGGTCATCGCGCTCCAGAGCTGCGGCTCGTTCTGAACCTTCCACCATAATTGGTATTGAGGCCCTTTGCAATCATGACTGAAGAGAGTGGATTCGGAATTTAGTTTAGCCGGCCTCCAAATCAGACTTGGGAACATGACCCCTGTGAAAAGTCATGTCAGCTTATCAGTGGTTGGCAAACATTTATACAACAGCAGTTGTTCCAACTGTGCCTTTGGCTGCCTACTTAAACTGAACAGTAAGCTGTGTCCACTGATTGAACTAAAATAAAATAATGATTCTGTGTTACAGGGACCTTTTTACAATATGCCAGAGGCCGTACTGGAGTCTCTTTAATCTTGAACAATGGCTGTTTCTTGCTGAGGCACATTATGCAAATAAGTACTCAGTGTTTCCTACTCAATCAGGTCTTTGTTGGACATGTTGTGAGTGCCAGAAGAGAATTCCTATCGTGGGGGCTGTGGGGGCAGGGAGGGGTGTGCAAGTCCAACCGCTGCTGTGATCTGCTAAAGACACTGGTGACTGCTCCGAACTGCCCCTGCTGTGAACATTTTATACCAGAGTTTTTTGTTTTACAGTCTTACCTTGCTCTGGGTATTTCACAAAGCACCCAGGTCTGTGCTCTGGGTGACACACATAAGCAAAGCTGGGCCCTTTGCCGCTGGGGGTGGCAGATGGCAGCCGTGCCCAGGAGCTGCCTGTGTGTCCAACCTGCCAAGAACGCGGTGTTTTAAAACCCTGGTCTTGTCCAAGTGCACATGTCTATTTCAAAACAATGTCATTTCAGCTTCACCCTGAGCAACACAATTAACCTTTATAATCCTTTAATTCCAGATCAGAAGTACAGAACCAGAGAAAATTGTAAAGCCCTTGGGGAAAAAAGACCAAGCTGCTATTTTTGAGAGTTCCTAGTATTTCTACTCCTGCAAGACTTGTGTTGCCATCTAGTGGGTAGTGCAAAATATGTAGCCCACTGCCTGGGTTAGGAGCACTAAATTGTTTTTTAAGAGCTGCTTTGGGCTAAGCTTATGCTTGAGCAGCTTGCGTCAGAGAGACATGAAGACATTGCAGAACAAGAGGCTGGCATCACTGAAAGAGGGGTGCTTGCAAGGGGCCGTTAGCCCGGCCTGAAATGGCAGAGAAGACTTCTGGGAGGTGTACCCCGTGAGCAGAGTAGGAGTGAGTCAGAAAACTGGGACTGGGAGATGGGAGAGAGCTCTGAACCTCTAGAAGTCAGGAGGGACAGGGACACTGGTGGGCCCTCCATCAGTTCAGTTCAGTCTCTCAGTTGTATCTGACTCTTTGCAACCCCATGGACTATAGAACGCCAGGCTTCCCTGTCCATCAACTCCTGGAGCTTGCTCAAACTCATGTCCATTGAGTCGAGGATGCCCTGGGCTCACAGAATGGACTTGGTCCTGTAGGGGTCTCAGGGGTCCGTATACACTCTTAGTCAGGGAAGGATGTAGGAAGATTTACATTTTTATTTAAAAATACTTTTCTGTCTGATACAAGGATTATACATACAAATTGTAGAAAGGTGTTAAGGTATGAAAAGTTCTTATAAATAGGAAAAAGCACAGTCTTTAAATCATACCACCCAACCATCAATATTTTGATGGCATCACTGACTCTATGGATGTGAGTCTGAGTGAACTCTGGGAGTTGGTGATGGACAGGGAGGCCTGGCTTGCTGCGATTCATGGGGTTGCAAAGAGTCGGACATGACTGAGCAACTGAACTGAACTGAACAGCTTTCTTCATTTGACTTGAACAGGGCATCTCAGCGTTGAGTACTTTTGATCTCAAAACGTTCTGTGTGCCCTGTGATGAACGCGACCCTCAGAGATGCCCTGCGCTTGGACAGGACGGTAGGGCAATCTTCATGGGCGGACTTGTAGAGGCTGAAAGCACACAGGTCCTTGGGTTGGGCATCACAGTCCCACGTTTATTTTGAACCATTTATATGAAATGCGTCACTTCAGTGTCTTCTCATCTGTGAAGTGGGATTATAGCGAAACCTGTCCCACGAGGTCATCAGGAGGAGTGAACAAAGGCGCTGGTGGACGGACAGCGTTTAGGCTGGTGCCTGCCACACACCCTGCGCGTAATGAGAGTTCGCTGTCAGCTCGTGCTGCTGCTTCTGCTTTTAAAGAATCATGTTTATTGCCCCTCCTTTGTAGTAAAGCTCAGGGAGATTAAGCAACTTGCTCAAAAATTTCAGTTGGCAAAGGTTAAGAGTTTAGGGAGTTTATTAAAAACACCCGTTTCCCCCAGCAAGTTTTGGAGCTACATGAAAGAAATAAGCAGTCAGAACGTGAAAAAGCCAAATGGAGAACCAGGCTGTAGCTTTGCGGCCAGGTGCGGGTGGAGCTGGAGCAGACCCTCTCTGCTGGCTGGCTGCGAGCGAGCGGAGCCTACAGACCCTACCCCAGCCAGTCCTCTTCCCTCAGACATGTGAGGGAGGGATTGGGAGAAAGAAGAGGAAGTTCATCCAGCTGGGGCCCCTCGAAGCCTAACAAGGCGGGCCTCAGTGTCCCTTTCAGAGGAAGTAGTCGAGACTGAGCAGAGATGAGACCCAAGAAGCTCAGCCAGCTCCCTGGATTTCTTAACCATTTCTCTGCTGTCTGCCCTGCGACGCAAACTCTGCAGTCTTTTACCAGGAGTCTGCTCTTCTGCTGATACCCTGCCCTGCACTATGGGTGGAGGCAGATGAACTCAGACTGGGGGAAGAGACCCAGCCCTGGAAGTTGCCTTCATTCCTTGTTTAAACCTTGTTTTGATGGCAGTTTGATGGTTGGTACTCAGGGTGAACCGTCATCGTGGCACCACCAGCTTCTGGCCATCCTGGTTCCTGGCACACACCTATGGGCCTTCCTCGCAGCATCCCAACAGTCCTTAGCAATTCCCAGCCTCCGGTGTTGACAACACAGGGAATAGCAGCCGGGCGTGGAGGAGGAGACTTCAGTGGGGAAAACAGTTGCTTTGGATATATGCATGTTCCCACTTTGAGTGACTTTTAAAATGAGTGCTCTGTGTGGAAACATTCAAAAAAATCTCTCTTGTAGAGCTTTCTGTATCCACTGTAGTTGAAAACATTTAAAAAATCAGTGTCTATAAATAACTTTCACATGAAACCCAGTTTATATTTCTGTGAAAAAAAAAAAGCCAAGATTAAATAAGCTAAGTAGTAACAGTTTATTGACCTTTTGATGATATAAATAACTTAGCCTTTGCGTCATATAGACCTGTGATCCATGCCAGTCCTGCCCCTTATTAGCCTGTGAGCTCACATGGGCCTCCAGTTTCCATGTTTATAAAATAGAAATGGGGGCAACGTCTGATTCATCCGATTGGTTATAGAGGAGCCAATGGCAGCACAAAGCAAGCATTTCACTCGCTGCCTGGCACACACACAGCGGGTGTTCTGTAAGTGCCCGTCACTGTGGGGTGACGTCAGATGTGTAGCACACTGTTGAATACTGACACACGAAAAAACAGCCTGACGTTGCTCGCTGGGTGTTTTTCTCAATTGCCAGGCATCCCCCTTCGTGACTACTATACTGAAAAACTGAACTTGCCACCTGCCAAGAATCTGTGCATAAATTTGGGGGTTAAGAACTCCAGTCTGATAACTTAGAATACTGGGTTCCATCCAGGATTCACCCCATGTGTCCCTGAGCAAATTACTTAGCAGCTCTCTGACTCAGTTTCCTTATCTGTTAAAACAGGTGTGATGATGTTACTCATCTCGGGGTTGCTGGGAGAGTTCCATGAGCTGACACATGCAGAGATCTTGGAATAGAGCCTGGCACATAGTAAACTCTTAGTGAAGGTTTTGGGGTTGGTAGGTTGGTGGGTTGTTTTTTTTTAAGTGGTATTGATTGTCTTAAGTGGAATTTTAAGCAAAAACTTGCTAAAGTCTATTTAGAAATAAGCTAGCTAGAGATCTGAGGTGGGGTTGAGTTGCTTGTTCAAGTATGGGTTATTACTAGTTTTGCAGCAGAAAATCTGAACTTCAGAATCACCAAACATGTTAAAAGAGAGTGAAAAATGGGAGATTTAAAAAAATAATGTTTTGTTAAGAAAGCTATCAAGTATGTATTGAAGTAGACAGTATTTATAAGGAGTCCGCCCCTACCCACACTCAGCTGTAAACTCATGACTGATCCTCTTTCAGGTGTTACCTCCATCCCATGTTATATTGAAGCAAATCCCAGGTATCATATCATAAGAAATCGGGATCACAATTGTTATACTTTAAGTGAAACTTCTTGTAATCATGTTTTCTGAGGGGCTTCTTGTTCCTGGCAGTCACTCCCACACACCATTCCACCCTGGTAGACTGAACCTAGCTAAAGATTCGGGAGGGGGAACTTAAAGAGGATAGCTTCTGTATATAGACTGTGCAGTGGATTCCTTTGGACATTTAAACTTTATTGAAAATATTATGACTCCTTTAAAAAGAAAAAAAAAAGGCTGTTTCAGATAAGGTTTTCTGCTATGTCAGATACACTATGACTGAATGTTTGTGTCATCCCGGAATTGAAGCCCTGATAGCCAGTGGGATGGAATTTGGAGGTGAGGCCTTCGGAGCCTAATTAGATCATGAGGGCGGGGCCCTCTTGAATGGGATCGGTGTCCTTAGAGGAAGAGATGCGAGATCACCACGTGAGGACTTGTCAGGAAGGCAGCTGTCTAAAATTAGGGTGAGAGCCCTCCCCAGGTCCCAGATATGCTGCCACATTGGCCAGGACTTCCCCCGCCTCCAGAACTGAGAGAAATAAGCGTTGGTTGTGTAAGCTACCCAACCCGTGGTATTTTGTTATAGCAGCCCAAACTGAGACACAATATGTTAGTTTCTTGTTGCTGCTGTAACAAGTTACCATCAATTTACTGGCTTAAAACGACAAAAATGGATTGTGTTCTTGTTCTGTGGGTCTGAAGGCCACAATGGGACTCCCTAGGTTGAGATCAAGGTTTGGGCAGGTTCTCTTCTCTTCTGGAGACGTTAGGGGGAATCCACTAAGTTGCCTTTTCCAGCATGCAGACGTGGCGTTCATCTCTGGGCTCCCTTCCTCTGCCTTGAAAGCCAGCAGTGCTGGATCGAGTCCTTGCGTTGCATCGTTCTGACTCTCTCTTCTGCCTCCTCATTCTTCATTCATGGACCCTGTGGTTATATAGGGCCAACCTCCCCGGATACGCCAACGTAAATCCAGAGTAATCTCCCTATTTTAAGCTCAGCTGATGAGCATCTTATTACCTTCTGCCACAGTGATTCCCCTTTGCCATGTAATAAATTCACAGGTTCCGGGGATAAGACTTGGACATTTTTGGGAGGAGGGTATATAGCATTCCCTTGCCTACCACAGTAGGTATAATCCTTAGGGTAATATCCAGTGCATGTGTGCTTAATCACTTAGTCATGCCCAGCTCTTTGTGATCCCATGAGACTGGGGCCCGTCCTCTGTCCATAGGCTTTTTCAGGCAAGAATACTACAGTGGGTTGCCATTTCTTCCTCCAGGGGATCTTCCAGACCCAGGGATCCAACCTGCATCTCTTGCGTCTCCTGTATTGGCGGGTGGGTTCTTTACCACTGAGCCACATGGGAAGCCCGCATTATTCAGTGCCCACTATCTATTCAACAGGCAGTGAAAGTTTTTGTGCCTGCCGGGCTCTGGGGTAAGGGGAGGACCCTTTACCCTCTAGGAGCTTGTGGCGCTCTCATGAAGGGAGGCTAGTCGGTAAGGAGTCATTGTGGTCTTTGTGGTCTTTGTGGCCGGTGGGGAGCGTGGCAGGACTGAGGCCCCTCGGGACTTCTGGAGCTGCACCTTGAAGGGCTGTGAGTGCCGCGTCTGGGGCTTGGGCTTGACCCCACTGATTAGGTGCAGAGGTGACAATTAGCTGCCCTCTGGCAAGTCAACTGGGAGAGATGTTTCCTTTGACTGTGAGGTGTTCCATAACCAGAATTCATGCCTCGGGAGTGCCCTGTCCCCTCCACTCGTGTTGCCTTACTCTCACTGCTTGCCTGGCCCCTTGCAGGCAGGGGTTGGGGAAGGGAATGAGAGCCATTGTTCTTTGTTGTTATCGTTCAGTTGCTCAGCTGTGTCCGTGTCTTTGTGACCCCGTGGACTGCAGCACGCCAGGCTTTCCCTGTCCTTCAGTATCTCCCGGAGTTTGCTCAGACTCCTGAGAGTCAGTGATGCCATCCAACTATTTTATCCTCTATCGCCCCCTTCTCCTCCTGCCCTTAAATCTTTCCTAGCATCAAGGACCCTGACCCTGATGCTGGGAACCACTGAAGCATATTAAACAGGAGAGTTAATTTGATTATATCTCATATGTGGTATAGTAAGCACCTAGTTTGCAGATCTAAATTTTTTTTTTTCCAACAGTCTTAAAAGTCAGATTTCAAAATGCAGCGTAAGTGGAAAATTGGAATAAGAGGATGAAGCAGGCAGCTGTGGTTTAGTGGAAGACAGGCCAAATGAACTCGAGAGTCCTGAGCTTGCCTCCAACCCCCACCAGACACTAACTGTGTAACTGTGGGCGAGTCACGTAGCCTCTGCGAGCTTCACATTCCCAGCCTGGTTGTGAGCACAGTGACGTCAGTGCCCACGATGGGCCACTGGGGAAGAAGGAGGTCGTGTGTGTGTGTAGGTTCCTCATGGAGCCAGGATTGCTGAACAGTCTCAGTAATCTTTGTAATCTGGTAAATAAATGAATATGTGGCCACAGTTCATTTTTTTTTCTTTAATTCATGCTCTTAAGATGCCTGAGGGTGCTTTTCTGAACCGTGTTTTTCTTAGTCTAGACCCTGGGAAATATAACTGAACCCCGACTGACCTATCCCCAGACAATTGCTAATGTTTCTTTAGTGGTAAATACTGTTTTTGTATTTAAACGTTTACTCGGTCTGCAAGTACTGACTGACCCCACGCTGGGCTCCATGTTGTGTGCAGGGCTGTGGGAGAAGCTGGGCAGCCCCCTCCTCACATGGTTCCTAACCTCTGAGAGAGGTGTGTGCGCAAAAGTGAAGCCAGTGGACATGGCCATGTGTAGCAGAGTGCCCAGTGGATGGGATGCAGACATGCTTTTAAGTTCAGAGTAGAGCGAAAATTGGCCTGAGTTGGCTTTTACAGAAGAACTTTAATGCAAAAGATGAAAGTTCAGCAGATCCTTTGAGACTGGGGCTGCGTGTGTTCCGAATAAATACAAAGGGCATTAGGAGGGAAGCAAGCGTGCGCCGTGGTCACAGGTCCGCGCGGGCCCCCAGCTTAGCTGATCGTTCTCTCCTTCTAGAAGCACTGTTGTCCATGTCAACCATGTTCCCAGGCTTCTTCCTGCCTCTTGTTGTTTTGTTTCTTAATCTCTCCTTCTACGCACAGCACCTGACACATGCTAGGGGCTTTCGCACGAGAAATGAGCCATCAGCTCAGTCCCCTGTACTTTTGTGTCCTCTCTTGTTCATCCACAGAAGTGGAGAAGATGGATATGTGCTGTGTAGGGATATATCACTGCTCCCGAATCTTCTGTTTAATTCTGCTGCTCTGCATGGACCCTGTTTATAAACTTAACAGCTCCAGCCTTAGAATCCATCCCCTAGAACACTTGGAAGAAGGAATGTTTGTCTATAAAATTTTAGGTAGAAAATGCTTAAGGAAGGGAATTGGCCTTTATTAAGCACATGCTGTGCAGTTACTGGACACATGCATTATCTCATAGAATCTCAAAGTTCCTTCTCATCGTCTCTGCACTGCTGTTGGTTCTTTCTTTCTTCCTGTAATTGGTGCGATCTGTGACTTAAGCAGGAGACCTAGGCCCAGGAATGTGGGTGACTTTGACAAGTCAGTGATTATACAGGAGTCTAAAATCAGAAGTGTCCAGTTTGGAGCTTCAGAATCTTTTGAAGATTTGAAGAGAGAGCATTCCACTCTCTCTCTACTAATTTAAAATTTGTTGCATATGAGTGTAACATATTTATCCATATAAACCATTTGCTTTCTTTTCATGACAGATTTCACACATTGGCAAGCTGAGAGATTTTCTTCTGGAACACAGAAAAGATTATATTAATGCTTATAGGTAAGTGTCTGTTTTTTTAATCATGATTTTGGTGATCATTCTTTGACATACCTATATTCCTCGTGAGGTTTTTGTCCTCACTTTATACTAACTCCGGGTTGTAATGGGGAAGATCAGTTTGACAGTGAAAGAAAATCTGCAGAGCAGAATGGGGCTCCCCCAGCCAGGGTAAGTGCAGCCATATCCTACATCCTTAAAGTCACCATAGCCCCACAGCAGTGTCCCTGAGGCACACCCGTGTTTGCAGTTCTGTGTGTGCCATATATATTGTGAAGCATGCAGAGAGGATGGGGCAGTGTCTCACTGAATGCATTACTACTGAGCAAATGAAGAGATCATGCCAGTCACATAAAAATGCCATTTGGAGAGATGAGAGCTCTTGCCTCCCTGAGGGTTTTTGTTAGGTTGATTTTTAAAAAGAAATGCATTTTGATTGCGACCTCCAAAAGGACTTCTAGAATGGACTCCAGCTCTCAGTAGACTCAGGACTATACTGCAGTGCAAATGTCATGCCTCCTGCTCTTCCGTGACCTCTGTTTGCACCCGGCTCTAGTGTGGCATGTCTCCCATAGGATTCAGCTGCAACTGTACTGCCTAAGCAGTGGAAAAGTTGGACTAGCACAGGAAACATCATTAGAAGCATCTGTTTAGGATTTCATCATTATAGAATAAGGAGTTTTGCCTTTGGAAAGCCTTCCTATCACACAGTTAGAAAATATGGAATAAATCTTCTGAATTTATAAAAGGACTTTAATCATGTATGCAAAAATGGAAATATTTCATATCAGTTCTTTAACAGAGAAAATAATTATGCCCCAGGTGGGTTTTAAATAATCTCTACCACTTTGTCTACTTTATGCTTTTAAGTGTATTTCATTTACATAATTTTGGAATATAGTAAAATTATTATTCTAGTGCTTCATACCAAGTAAACCTTATTTTAAAGTTCTCAGCTACCCACTCCAGTGTTCTTGCCTGGAGAATCCCAGGGACGGGGGAGCCTGGTGGGCTGCCATCTCTGGGGTTGCACAGAGTCGGACATGACTGAAGTGACTTAGCAGTAGCAGTTAAAATAGTTGGTCAACACTAGATGGCAGTATAAATTTTATTTCTAAAGGTATGTATGTACATCAGATGCTAATTTTATAGTCTGTACAGATGGAAGTGACTATTGTTTTGGAAAACTTAACAAAACTGGTGTAAGCCTATCATGTTCCAGCTCCTTTGTTTAGTACTTGACATCTTCGGTTACATAAGTGGTCATGGAGATCTCTCATGGAAATCCATTATTAAATTCCCTTTCCTTCAAAAGGCATCCAGCTAAAGTGAATGCTTTAAACGTTGGTGTAGTTCAAGCTACTCTGTCTTCTTATTAGCCATGCGAACCTGAGAAATTCACTTAACTTGTAGAAGGCAGTGTCTTCCTCTAAACCAGGGGTCAGCAAACCATAGCCTATAAGCCAAGTCCAGCTCACTGCCTATTTTTGTACAGCCTGTGAGCTGAAAATAGTTCTTACACTTTTTAATGGCTATGGGGAGAGTAATAATCATCATAATGAAGTGAAGTGAAGTCGCTCAGTCATGTCCAACTCTTTGTGTCCCCATAGACTGTAGCCTATCAGGCTCCTCCGTCCATGGGATTTTCCAGGCAAGAGTGCTGGAGTGGATTGCCATTTCCTTCTCCAGAGGATCTTCCTAACCCTGGAATCGAACCTGGGTTTCCCTCATTGCAGGCAGACACTTTACCATCTGAGCCAATAATCATAATATTTTACCTCATAAGGAAATTAAATGAAGTTAAATTTTGGTGTCATAAATTAAGTTTATTGGAACAGCAGCATGCCCATTCATTTGCATGTTATATATGGATGGCTGCTTTTACACCTCAGCAGCAGAGCTGAGCGGCTGTGCCCAGGCTGTATGGCCTTCAGAGTCTAATATATACACTCTGGCCCTTTTCAGAAAACCTTTGAGGAGTCCTGCTCTAAATAATGAGAGTGATGCTCTCTTGCCTATTAGTTAGATTCAGATAAGACGGTACAGCTGAAATGCTGTGCAGAAAAGAAAAAAAAGCAGTGGATTTATAACAAGATTATTGTATAAGGCAGCTATTCTGTAACTTTGCAGCAGTTTTAAACTTTTGACTATAGGGGTAGGATTAAGACATTTCTCCTCGAACAGCACAGATCCGCTCCACAACACTGCCTGTCAGTGTTCCCAGAGCAGCACGGCGTGGACTTACTCCAAGTCCTCGTGTTTCTCAGGACAGTGGGTAGCTGGCCTCGGCTTCCCTGTTTCCCAGCCGCTGTGGCAGCACACGCTGGGAGGGAGCACGAGGGCCCCAGGGCCCACTCCACTCTTGGCTTCCCAGTGGTTGTGTGGCTACAGCATCAGCACAGCTAGTGCTCCTGAGGCTCCTGAGTCTCGACGGGTTCTCACTCCACTGCACCCTCCTCGCAGCTGCACTTCATCAGAGGACTCCGAGTTTTGCTCCTGCCCCTGTTTTGGCTCCTCTGAAAGAGCAGGGCTTTGGGGGTCAGTCACACCTGAGCTCTAGTCCCAGCTCCACCAAGTATTAGTCATGTAAGTATACACAACTCACTTCAGATATTTGTGCTTTAGTTTTCATTTGTTTTTAAATAAAGTATGATAATGTGCATAAGGGGCTTCCCAGGTGGCTCAGTGGGTAAAGAATCCTTCTGCCAGTGCAGGAGGCACAGGAGATGCAGGTTTGATCCCTGGGTCGGGAAGATCTCCTGGAGGAGGAAATGGCAACGCACTCCAGTATTCTTGCCTAGAGAATCCCATGGACAGAGGAGCCTTACGGGCTACAGTCAATAGATGGAAAAGAGTCAGACATTACTGAGCACACTCACACGCAGTGTTCTTATGAGGACTGAATGAGATGTGTGTGAGAGTTCCTGTCACATGTAAGTCCCTTGGTGAATGGTTATTGAATTGGAACCCCATTTAACCTGTGGTGCAGGTGAGTCAGTGGCCATTTGATAAAGAAAGCACCTCTCAGGGCTTCTGGTGGCTCAGTGGTAAAGAATCCACCTGCCAATGCAGGAGACATGGATTTGATCCCTGATCCGAAGAGATTCCATGTGATGCGGAGCAACTAAGCCCATGTGCCACAACTACTAAGCCTGTGCTGCAGAGCCCGGGAGCCATAACTACTGAGCCCACGTGCTGCAGCTGCTGAAGCCCGCAAACCCTGGAGCCTGTGCTCTGTGACAGCTGAAGCCACTACAATGAGAGGCCTGAGGTCATCTGGGGAAAAGCTTGAGCAACAGTGAAGACCCTGCATAGCCTTAAAGAAGTAAACCTGTTTTTAAAAAGGAAAGAAAGCACCTCTGTTTCCTGCCAGAGAGAAGAGGGAGGGAAAGAGAGGATGCCGAAGTCAAGTCGACGTGAGACAGATAGACATAGTCAAAGCTCGCTCACCAGTGAAGTCTGGGGTAGCAGCATCGGTGAGCTCTGCGGGCGAGTGGCCTTGCTGAAGGCTCCTGAACTAGACAGGTGCACTCAGCCGTCAGCGCCACGGAGCGGTCACAACCCCGGAGCACAGAGGCCCCTGAGAGCACATGGGAGAAGGAGCAGAGCAGAACCTCCACTGCCGCTCAACAGCGAGACCCCAGAGGAGAGGAGAGAGCGGAGCCGCGGCTGGAGGCCTGTTTGCTCCCTTCCCAGGCCCTTCTGCCGGGCTGCCGGCCAGAGAAGTCCCTGCCCCAAGGGAGGGGCAGGAGGAAGGAGGCTGAGGAGGGAGGGAGGGTATTGTGAGAGGTGTGGATTCTCTGGCAGAAACAGGAGGACCAGGGAATAAGCGTTTTCCCCACACACACATACCCTACATTCTCTCCGGAGGGAGAAGGGCCACCCTTGTCTTCTCCCATCACGGTCTCCCTCCCAAAGGTGGTAGGCTATTTAAAGTCTTTTCTTGGTTTTACTGCTGTGCCTCCCAGTGCAGGGTGCTGGCTGTGGCCTGTTCCTAGTGATCTCTGGTGGCCTTGTTCTTCCATTCAGCTCCGTCCAGTCACTCAGTCGTGGCCAACTTTTGTGACCCCATGAACTGCAGCACACCAGGCCTCCCTGTCCATCACCAATTCCCGGAGTTTACTCAGCCATGTCCATTGAGTCGGTGATGCCATCCAGCCATCTCATCCTCTGTCGTCCCCTTCTCTTCCTGCTCTTCAGTGGCTTGAAGCAAAGTTTGGGTTTCCAGCCAGAGACTGAGGTCAGGCTGAAGCATTGGGAGTGCCAAATCCTAGCCACTAGACCAGTGGCCAGTGATAAAGCCCTGGCCCTTTGGCTTTGCAGGAGAATTCCCACAAAGGCGGAAGTAGTGAAACAAGGAAAGTATTTATTAGGAGGGAGAAGAGTACAGTACCTGTGGATAGACACATGGGTGGACTCAGAGAGTGTCCCACCCCTGTGGTGGTTTAAATCACTTATATGGAGCAGTTCTTCCAGATTTTCTTTGGCCAGTAATTTTCCTTTGGTTTTGAGTCTACCTTTGGTGCATCTCCACATCCTCCCATGTATGCACGTGCATCTCACAGCCAAGATGGATTCCAGCGAAGAGGCCTGTGGGTAACCTTGACCCATAGCCCTCCCCTTTTGACCACCAAGGAGCTTTCTAGTCGGAAAGGTCTCCTTGACTTTGAGAATGAGAAATCTGTGGTCTCTTGTCTTTCATCTGGGCAGTGCCCAGCCTCCTCTCCCTATTGTCCTGCTATTTTCATCTAGAAGTGTCAGGAAAGGACTCCAGCTATTCACCCTGGTGGGCCCATCTATCTCCTGCCTCACTGGGAACATTTTGGATAGAGTACGATCATGGAATTGAGAGAAATATTGCCTTCAGACCCACAAGGCTATGTTGGTTTGACATAATTAGGAAGCTATAATTTTTCCCATAATGCAGAACTCAGACTTTATTGACCTATTTAATTAAAAAATAATAATAATGACATTTTACTAAAGCAGAACAGCAAGCAACCTAAGTAGCCTCTGGCTAGATCTCTTGAATGATTGTAATTAAAAATAATTTCTCCACTTCTGGTAGATAGACCTTTCCCTCAATATCCTGACGACAAAACAGTACCATCCGGGGGAGAAACCTTCTTGGTTTCTGTCGTTATTACTACTAGAATGGCCATGCTGGCAATTGCCAATTTAAAAGGTTAATATATAATGTATCCTAAACGAACAGCACCTTTTAATTGAGTATAATCAGTTTTATCAAATTAATCTTTAGACCTTTTCAGTTTCACTGAACTGAGTTTCCATTAAGTCAAAATAGAGAAGGAGGACGTTAGTGAATTCACGTTCCTGAAATTGGTCATTTTGTAGATCGACTCTGTCCATGGGGTGCCTCATCACTCAGAAGTGAGTGCCAGTCTCAGTTATCTGCCCCAACCCCGTTAGCCTCCATTTCCATTTCCGGTTTCCGGTGAGCAAGTGTCTTGAGGGGTGGTACAGACTGCACCCGTGTGCTCACAGCTCTTCGTCCTCCCAGCCCTCCATCCTCCTACGCCAGACTGGGGAGTTGTGGGGATGGTTGATGAGCCTGCTTGCCTGGTCCTTGCCCCCCTTCCCCTCCCTGGGGTCTTCCTCCTCAGAGCACATTTCTGTCAGAATTACCGTGATAAGCCAAATTAGTTAAGGAAACAAGACCCGGCGAAGGGCTGGGGGTTGAGGGAAAACCCACCTCTCACTCACTGAGGGGAGGCCATCGCTTCCTCCTTCCAGTGCTCGCCCAGAAAGTGTGGACGCTGGGCTTGGGGAGGATTGGGGGCGGTGCCAGTACCGAGGGGGGAGAGGAGAGCAGACTGGCCTCCTGTTTGGCCCTGAGGAGAGCCCCAGGCTTACCCCTCCCTCTTCTTTTGGGGGCCTGCTCTAGGAGGAACACATTCCCGGGGCCTCTACCTCCATACTTACAGGGGAGGCTCTGGAAGCGGGGTGTCTGCAGGTCTCAGAGGAAGGGGTGCAGTCAGACCAGGAGGGGCCTGTTGAGGAGCACAGCTGTAGCTGCCAGGCTTCTCACACCAGCCTCAGGCACCAGGTGAGGTCATTCTGAAAGTAGTTGGTTATTGCTCCATTGACTTATCAGCCTACTAAATCCTAGGATTGCTGGTGATGACGGGGATACAGCAGTGAACAGGCAGACAAATGTCCCCACCTTTATGGAATGTGTATTTTGGAGGGGAAGATAGAAAAGAAACAAAATGAGTAAAACATAGTTGGAGCTCAGTGTTTTTAGTGGGAGTGGAGAAGGAAAAATAGAAACTGTCAAGGTGGACACAAGTGTATAAAGGCAGCTTAAGGAAGCACTTATCAAGGTGCAGGGACTTTGAGTAAACACCTGCAAGAAGTAAGCAGTCAGTTCATGGAGATTTCATCCAGGGAAAGGGCATCCCCGAAGAAGCCAGCCAGCTAGTGGACGTCCTGGTGCAGGGTACGGCTGTAGTGTTCCAGGAAGTGCGCAGAGGCCAAGGCGGCTGGAGCAGGGGCAGGTGGGCAACTGAAGATAAGCCCAAAGAGGGCAAGAGCCAGAGCTTGTGAGTCACCTTAAGGCTCATGCACCTCTTGTAAGGGCCTTGGCTTCTGCTTTTAGGTGGAAAGCACTGGATATCTGTACGGAGGATTGATAGGATCAGACTGACTGTGTAACAGGAACGGTAAACCTGGTGCATTTGAATCATCGGAGGAGGAGTTCGCCAGACACAGCAGACTGGCTGGGCGGCTGCAGTTAACAGTCCAGCCTTGGAATCCCAGTGACATGGCCCAGAGGGGTTAGCAGTGGGTGGGACAACAAGAGGTCAGATTCTGGAAGTGTTTTGAAAGTAGAGCCAGTGAGATTTGTTAATGAATTAGTTGTGAACTGAGAGAAAAGGAGGTGCCAGGATGAACCCAGGTTTGAGGCTGAGCAGCTAGAAGGAATCGGAGAAGGCAATGGCACCCCACTCCAGTACTTTTGCCTGGAAAATCCCATGGATGGAGGAGCCTGGTAGGCTGCAGTCCATGTGGTCGCTAGAGTCAGACACGACTGAGCGACTTCACTTTCACTTTTCACTTTCATGCATTGGAGAAGGAAATGGCAACCCACTCCAGTGTTCTTGCCTGGAGAATCCCAGGGACAGGGAGGCCTGGTGGGCTGCCGTCTATGAGGTCGCACAGAGTCAGACATGACTGAAGCAACTTAGCAGCAGCTAGAAGGAATGGAATTGCCCGCAACACAAGTAGGAAGCGGGCTTGGGAGTGGCTGCGGGTTCAGTGTGGGGCATATTTGCAATACAGATTAAACATCTGAATAGAGATACTGAGCCAGCAGTTAGATATATCCCTCTCAAGTTCAAGGAGAGGTTCAGGCTGAAGATATAAATTTGGGACTTATCAGTGTTAAACTGACAAAAAAAAAAAAAAAAAACTAAACTAAAACAACCCACTAACCTAGCCGAACTCACCAAGAGAGCAGTGTGGACAACAGAGATATTGAGGGACTAAGGGTGTGCTGTGCTTAGCCACTCAGTCATGTCCGACTCGTTGAAACCCCATGGACTGAAGCCCACCAGTCTCCTCTGTCCATGGGGGTTCTCATGGGTTGCCATGCCCTCCTCCAGGGGATCTTCCCAACCCAAGGATGAAAACCAGGTCTTCTGCATTGCAGATGGATTCTTTACTGTTGGAGCCACCAGGAAACCCATGGGTAAAAGGTGTCAACAAAAAACCTGAAAACCAGCAGCCAGGGAGGTGGGAGGGAACCAGGAGAGAATGTAGTCAGGAGACAGGAGAGAGCAGATCAGGGAAGGGGAGCCATCAGCACTGTCCAATGGGTGGAAAGTACCTTGGCGGGAAGGATGACCCCAGTGGTGACGTTGGAGAGTGAAGACCACAGTTGGGGGATGAGGGCAAGAGGCTGTTTGCATGGGGTTAAAAGAGAATGGTCAGGAAAATGGAGTTCGGGGCTGTAAGCTTCATATGCATTGGTTCCACTGTCTAGAGCAATCTCCCACCTCTTAGCCTGGCCAGCTCCTCCTCATCCCTTAAGTCTCAGCTTAGCGATCATTTCAACAGGGAGCTTTGTTCACCCCTTCACACCCCATCCAGACTCCAGGTGTGGGCGTTTGCTGCTGCCTCTTCATGCTGTCCTCTCTCTCTCCGTCAGTCATGTCATGTCTGAATATGGGAGAATGACGGACACAGAACGAGACCAGATAGACCAGGACGCTCAGACGTTCATGAGGACCTGCTCAGAAGCAATCCAGCAGCTGAGAACCCAAGGTGCGCGCCCTGAAAGAGGCAGCTGGCAGCCTTTTCATGATTAAGTACTCACAGAATGTGTGGCACAGCCAGTTAAAGCTCTCTCTTGTGCTCTTATTTAGGTTTTGGTCTCAGAACTTTCAAAGTCTTCTTTTTCCTCAGTAGTGTTTTAACTTAAGCTGTTAAAAATCATGCAAAGGCCATGATTCAAGTTAAACAGATGGGAAGAGGGAGGTGGAAAGGACCTCTCCAGACAAAACCAAGAGTTTACCTTGGGGCCAGGGTCAGAGAAGATGACTCGAGTGTGGAGGTGTGTGCGGGCGTGCCTGTGCTCTGGGCGGCACTGAGTAGGGCAGCAGTTGATGGCATGTGAACGAGGACGCATGAAGGTGCTCTGAGCTCTCCACTTGGAGCGTTGACTGTAGTGACAGACTCTCTTGGTAGAGAGGACGGATCTGGAGCCTTGACTGCTTATGCACCCACGCCGGCTCCACATGTTGCCATGTGGCCTGGGCAAGTCACTTAGTCGCCCTGGGTCTCAGTTTCTTCATCTATAAAATGGAGACAATTATATGGCATATTTCTTGGGATCAACCTAGGATTGAACCCAAGCCTCCTGCATTGCAGGCAGGCTCTTTACCATCTGAGCAACCAGGGAAGCCTCTTCTTGGGGTCATCATGAGAATTAAATTCTCCTAGCACCCTCAGAACAATAGCTAGCCTTAGGGCTACTACCATCATCTCACTTTCACTGATGTTGAATTTTTACTGAGGCACTGAGACGGCTTCCCCAGTTAGGTGTCTACCGTGATTCTCTTTTAATTTGCTTAAGCAGATGCAGATTACACTAGATTACATTACATAGCGTGGAAGTCAAGTGGTCAGATGCTGCTGTGCTTGACCCAGACTTTTGTTTGGGTAGCTTCCATTTGAACCCTGACGGACCACCTGGAGAGTGATAAAAACTGTAGATAGACTTCCCTGCCTCAAAAAAATATGCAGATGCATCAAATTTTGTGTATAATTTTATGGATCCGTTGAATTCCTCATGTGAATCTCAGGTTCAGCAGCAGCCCTAAGGTGAAAACAGATCATGTCCCCTACCCTTAAGGACATTCATTGAGATACCTCGAAAATACATGCACATTAATACAACGAGAAATAAGTACCAAACCATGTGACCCTGAGCTCCTTCCGAATTCCTCATGTGTAAAACAGGCATAATCATAATCGCCTTCTGCATTGGTTGGCCAGTAGCAGTAATTTGTGTAAAGTACTGGCAGGGTGCCTCACACTGTAGGTACCCAGCCTCTACCAAAATATACTGGCACAGACTCTAAGAAGAAGTAATGATTTATAGGAGAAAGGTGTCCTCGTGGCTCAGAGAGTCAAGGTTTCCCAGAGAAGGAAGGTTTCACTCAGTGTCGGAGGTGAATGTGAGTGGCTGAGGGAAGAGAACGGAGCAGCCCAAGCTGACAGGCAGCCGGGCAGGCAGAGGGGAGTGTGTGCTCTGAGTTTGACTTAAAATGGTCCTTGAAGGTCAGCCTGAGCATTGGATCCTGTTAACACGCACGGGTCAGCTCTCAAGAAATGGCCCACGTCAAACACGATCCCTTCATAATAAACCATAAATTATTTGACTGTAGTTTTTCTGCAGGTTTAATCTTTTACTCTCTCAAAACCTCATAAATCTCACTCTTTTAAAAATTAAATGTCACTTGACACAGGACTTGTTTTATAGCTGTGTTTTTAAGAATACATCTAATAAAGAAGCTGTTGTAAGGAAGCTGATGGATTGTTCTTCAGTGTAATTGAATACAGAGCTCTGAATATTGTCCTTTTCTCTTCCAGCCCACAAGGAGACACACTCTCAGCAAGTGAAGGAACACAGGACTGCCGTTTTGGATTTCATTGAAGATTACTTAAAAAGTATTTCATTTTATCTTAAAGGTCACATGTGGCATTTCACAATAGGTGGGATGCAACCTTTAGCTTTGCCAGCTGAAGACTGTAATGTCTCACTGTGTATAATGATACCTTTCCCTGAGAAGCAGTTTTAAATGGTCTCTGGTATTTTCCCCTGGACAGGAGTGTGTAAACTTTACTCAGAACAAAGAGCCATCCGAGTCAAGCGAGTGGTGGACAAGAAAAGATTGTGAGTATTGTCTTCATTGGTGTTCTTTAGTTAACAAAAGTAATGATAATAATAGCAGCTAAAGTTTGTAGATGATGATGATTTAGTTGCTAAGTTGTGTCCGACTCTTGGTGACTCCTTGGACTGTAGCCCACCAGGGTCCTCTATCCATGGAATTCTCCAGGCAAGAATACTGGTGTGGGTTGCCATTTCCTTCTCAAGGGGATCTTCCTGACCCAGGAATCGAACCTGGGTCTCCTGCACTGCAGGCAGATTCTTTACCAGCTGAGCTATGAGGGAAGCCCGAAGTTTGTAGAGCTTGGTGTTTCTAAAGCTTCAATTTCCTCACAAACTGCTGTGACCAGGTTTCCCTGGGCAGCCCTCACAGCAGCCCCAGGAGGCAGGTACTTTATGGGGAGGCTGAGGCTTGGGAAGTGGGGTGACTCACCCATGTCCCTTAGCCAGGAGGTGGCAGAACTGGAATTTGAGTCCATATAGAGAGACATACATATATTGGTCAGTTGATTTTCCACCGAGGTGCAAAGCTATTTTAGTGGAACAAGGATGGTCTTTTTTAACATGAGTGCTAGAACCATTGGATATCCTTTGTTGGTGTTCTGTCCCAAAGTCATGTCCGACTCTGCAACCCCATGGACTGCAGCACTCCAGGCTTCCCTGTCCTTCACCATCTCCCAGAATTTGTTCAAACTCATGTCCATTGAGTCAGTGATGCCATCCAACCATCTCATCCTCTGTCACCCCTTTCTCCCCCTGCCCTCAATCTTTCCCAGCATCAGGGTTTTTGCAGGGAGTCAGTGTGGCCAAAGTATTGGAGCTTCAGTTTTAACATCAGTCCTTCCAATGAATATTCAGGGTTGATTTCCTTTAGGACTGACTAGTTTGATCATCTTGCAGTCCAAGGGACTCTCAAAAGTCTTCTCCAACATTGCAGTTGGAAAGCATCAATTCTTTGGCGCTTAGCCTTCTTTATGCTCCAGCTCTCACACCTGTACATGACTACCAGAAAAACGTCACTTTGACTATGTGGACCTTTGTCGGCAAAGTCACAGCTCTTTTTAAATATGCTTTCTAGGCTTGTCATGGCTTTTCTTCCAAGGAGTAGTGAGTGGTTAACACGTGCTAACTTGTACTGTTACCTGCTATGAAGCATTTGCCATGTGTCAGGCAGTATTGTTTATTTCATTTAATCCTCACAGCCACTTTGTTAGTAACTACTAGTATCTCATTTTATAGAGGAAATCGAGACTCAAGAAATTTGGGTTAGTTGCCCAGTGTCACACAGCTGAACTCAGATTTGAATGTCAGATTAACCAAGGTTATCTCAAACGATGGGCTTTGTGTTGGAGATTGAATGAAAATAATCTGGGTAAAGGATCAGAAAAGGTATACACCTGTGGTGGATTCATGTTGATATATGGCAAAACCAATACAATATTATAAAGCAATTAGCTTCCAATTAAAATAAATAAATTTATATATTTTTTAAAAAGGATCAGAAAGAAAGAATGGCTCAGGCAGGAGGGCAGGCAGAGTGTTTGCCCAAAGCAGGTCCTGGGAGAAGAAACAAGGGCTCTGACGGTGTTCCGTGTGCTGTCGAGATGTGGTGTGGCCACTGGGTCTCACGCCCACCAGAAAGAGATGCTAGCTTTTGCTTCCTGATTCCAGGCAGTCCCTGACCCTTGAGACTTAGCAGGTCCCTTGATTAAGGTAAGAAGGGAGCTCTTGCTGCTGCCTCCTCAGCTCCTGGTTCTCAGCAGAGGTTTGGACAAATTAAGATCAGTCAGATGGGAATTGTTCTCATTTAGGCTGTGATGTTCAGCCTCATCTCCTGTCAGATAGCTGCCCTGTGCCAATTACTTTGAGCAGAGGACCTTGAGGGAAATAACTGTGAGCTGCCTCAGCGTGGTCCAGCCCTCCCTTCTAGTTCTTTCCGCTCCTCACCCCAGAAGGCACCTGCCTAAAATATTTGTAGCACTTCCTTTCTCCAGTGTCTTACAAAGCTGACCTTCACAGCGTGGCATTCCAGGCCCATAATACTTTGTTTTTTCAGTTTGTCCCCATGGATTTATGCTCTGACCAAAGCTGACTACTTGTGTCCTTTGACATTCTTGTGCCTTCGTCCTTTCTGATTTCTTTGCCTAGAATGTCCTTCATACACACACACTTATATTCTCTGTACCGCTTCCCCTACTCAGGTGACCCACCACTGTAGTTTGATAACACCTGAACTGGTCTAGACCCTGTCTGGAGACAGGAGTCCCCTGATCAAACAGCAGTATCAAATTGCCATAGATGTTTCTAAATGCTTATTCTTCATTTTTGTACTTACTCATAGCAGTCCAGTAACAAACAGTTCATAGTCTCCTACTGGTCTGTGGATCACACTTGAGTAGCACTGGCCTGAAAATCACTCGGTATGAAGTACATGCCCAGTAAATATCTGTAAGTGTGAAGATGGCTTAGATGATGTGATGCATTTCCTGCTCTGGGGGAGTCCAGGGGAGTCCAGGAGATCTATGCCCTGGTGGACACCTTAGTCCGACAGCCATCCTTGAAACGAGAGTACTACAGTACTAAGGGTCAGTGTGGGTTTTCTCCTTTCTACCTAGAGCCTTTACTGAGAGATTGTTGTTGTTCACAACAACACTCAGTCATGTCCAACTCCTTGCGACACCATGGACTGCAGCACGCCAGGCTTCCCTGTCCATCACCAACTCCCAAAGCTTGCTCAAATTCATGTCCATCGAGTCAGTGATGCCATCCAACCATCTCATCCTCTGTCGTCCCCTTCTCCTCCTTCAATCTTTGCCAGCATCAGGGTCTTTTCCAATGAGTCAGTTCTTCAAATCAGGTGGCCAAAGTACTGGAGCTTCAGCTTCAGCATCAGTCCTTCCAATGAATATTCAGGACTGATTTCCTTTAAGATTGACTCTTTTGATCTCCTTGCACTCTGAAATAGTTATCACTTTTCTCTAATATTTGTGTAGGGCTTTATCTAAGGTTTTCAAAGAACTTCTTCCATGTAATTTCTTGTTTCAGACCTGGAAAAAATGTTTCTCTCCCTCTCCTCTCTATCCTTCTGTTCTTCCCAAATTTTATATAAAATCCCAGAGTTTTTCAAATAAGGGACCTGGAAACAGATGTTGGCCAGGTGGAAACTGTTTTGATTGCAGTTATGAAATGCTCAGCTTTCAGTTAGAGAAATCAATTAAAGTAAATCATGGAGCATAAACTGATCTTTCTGATGACTTTTTAAAAATTGCTTTTTTCAAATTGCCTTCAACTAGTTAATTTGTAATTTCCTGAGGATTTCAATAGACATTCTGTGTATAATTAGATCTGTTTTTATCACTTAAAAAAAAAAGACTCAACTTCGTCTAAGTCTGCTGCATTGCAGTCCTTTGTTCATTTTAAATTAAAAACTGGCACATTAGCATACTCTGGACACAAAGAGTGACAGATATTAATGGAACCCTTTATTTAAAAGTCAGTTAAGCCCCTCTCCTTCCTGAACAATTAAGTCCTGCAGCCATGGAGTGGGTCAGAGTAAGGGGGGATGTCCATAGCTATGCGGACATTTCCTGGGGCAGCTCAGAGCCTGAGCGAGCTGAGGAGGTCTGGCTCAGCATGGGCAGTAAGAGCCTGAGCCACGACAGGGGAGGAGCGGCAGTGGAAGAGGCAGATGGGTTGTACGCAGGGGGATTGATCAAATAATAAACATAGAAGGATAATGGGAGCCAGGTTCAGACTCTCAGGGAGTGAAAGGGAAATTGGATTAGAATGAAAGGACTGGTGTGAACTCATGGTTTCCAGTTTACATAGGTGGACATAGAAATGAAATGTGGTCGTAAACGTGTGTGCATGTCTAGGTCTGCAAAAGCAGACCAATTTTTCTGGCTCTGTCCACTGAGAGAGCCTGAACACACTGACATCCCAGAGGCAATAAGCATGTTTAGCACTCAGATCTTGGCTTCTAAATAGCAACTTCAGCTTCCAGGAACCAGGGCTCCTTGCAGAAATAGCTGAGTCTAAGCCTGGGTCAGGGAAAGTATAAAATGAACTTGGAGCATATTGTTGTACCAGAAAGCAAGGGAAGGCTCAGAGAGTGATGGGGACCTGCAAAAAGGACATAAACCAGTTTGAAAGCTGCCGGTGACCAAATTAAAGACAAATTAAAGGACAGGCTTCCCTGTTCTTCACCATCACCTGCAGTTTGTTCAAACTCATGTCCATTAAGTTAGTGATGCCATCTGACCATCTCATCCTCCACCACCCCTTCTCCTCCTGCCTTCAGTCTTTCCCACCATCAAGTCTTTTCCCGTGAGTCGACTGTTTGCATTAGGTGGCCAAAGTATTGGAGTTTCAGCATCAGTCCTTCCAATGAATATTCGACTTTCATCTTTAGGAAATACTAAAATATTCAGAGATGAAGGAGCATCAGGTAGGCATATTACTCTCCAGTGGTTCAGTAAAAACATTCTCGATACTATCCTTCAGATTACGATGCCTGTGACTATATTTATTTCACAAGAAAATAAAACACTAAAAGATCCCGTCTCACACATGTTAGAAAGGCTAAAATACAAGTGGCACTTCAGGGAGGGTGTGCAGCAGCTGGAACTCTCCTTTATGACTGGTGGGAATATAAAGTAACTCTGTGTTGTGTCCATGCTTAGTCACTCAGCCGTGTCTGACTCTTTGCAGCCCCGTGGACTGTAGCCCGCCAGGCCCCTCCGTTCATGGGATTCTCCAGGCATGAATACTGGAGTGGATAGTCATTCCCTTCTCCAAGGTATCTTCCTGACCAGGGACTGATCCTGGGTCTCCTGCATTGAAAGCAGATCCTTGACCATCTGAGCCACCAGGAAAGCCTTGTATTAGAAACAGCCAAATAGTTCTCCAAAGTTAAATGACCATCTGATGACCTAGCAATTCCACACCTTTGTTCTTTATGCCTAGAATATTTTTTCGGCTCTTCTGTGCCTGGCAAAACTTTACTCCTTTTTTAAAAGTTTGCCTAAGTGATACCTTCCTGAGAAGCCCCTGGGTATTTCTACTCTTTGAATTAATAGCAGTTAGATTTTTAAAGTACTTACCTTTGACGTAATACTGTGTGTTTGTTTTTCTTTTGGTCTAGTGCGTCATTTGGTCTTTGCAGTGATTTTGAGTGTTAATATTGGAAAGGTACCAAAAGCCAGGTTCCTCATTCTCAAAGAAGTGAAAGGAGAAAGGCAGAATGAACCTTGTTTTATTGGTCAGAACAAAAGATACCGGAAGCTACTTTACAGATGCGGAAACTGAGGCCCAGTACTTAGAAGGTGAGCCAGAGCAGCCAGAGCAGTACCTGCTTAACGTCAACCTCTGTGCTAAGTACGTTGTCACGGGTGACCTCTTGCAGTGTTTGCAAGATTTTTCTTTGTAGAAAAGTGCTTTGCAGACGAAGAAAACTCAGTGGATTGAAAAAAACCAACAGGAAAGTGTCCCATTGCAGACAAGTGGCAGACCAGAATCCAAACCCACTTTTTGTCTCCAAACAGATTTCTGAGTGTATCTTTCTCAGACAGACGGGCAGTCAGCCAATAGTTTAAGGACTGTGTCCTCATCCACCATTGATTTGTGGAATTACTGGAGTAGCCTGTCAACCGAGACCGTCCAGGAGGATGTCAGGCCAGTCCGACCAGGGAGCGTGGCCGAGGACAAGGCTGCCTTGCCACTGAGGCATGGCCAGCACCCCGAGACCTCTCCTCTGCTGGTCTACCAAGACTCCTCAGATCGTTCCCTCTCCACAGCACCAGCCTGGAAGATGTGCACTTGGCCCATGACTGAAGCCCTGCTGAGCCCCTTACACTGATAGCAGCAATGTTCGCCCATCTCTGAGTTTTTTGAATTATTGATGGATTGTGCCAGCTGCTTCCTTCTTTTCCTCCATTGATTTGTATCTTGACAGAATTTTTTAAAATATCTTTATTTCTTTAGGGTTTCTCAAGACTATCTAACCCCTCTGCCTTTTCTTGTTACACAGTGATACAAGTAGCAGTAGCAAGAGTGGTAGTAATAGCTAATTTTTTCATCCCTTGCCCTAGACTGTGCTAAAGACTTACATGTAAACCAGTAGAAAGATGCTTTTACAATCTCATTTTACATAGGAGAAAACAGGCTAAGAAATGCTGTCACTTGTTATTACTGGGGAAAAAATCTGAAAATTCTGACAAATGGATGTCTTATTCATGCTACGCTAGTTTGAACATGGCTAAGGTGTCAGGTTGGGTGCATGCGTGCCCAGTAGCTCAGTCGTGTCCCCCTCTTTGCGACCCCGTGGACTCTAGCCCGCCTGGAGAGCATTGCTGTTTCCTACTCCAGGAGATCTTCCTGACCCGAGGATTGAACTCACATCTCTTATGTGTCTCCTGCGTTTGCAGGCATGTTCTTTTCCAGTCGCATCACCTGGGCAGCCCAGGGTGTCAGGTTGCCACATACTAAATCCCAAAACTCATCTTTGAGGTAAAATGTTAGGAAGTAAGTAATAAGTAATCATATTTATACATTTAATGCTAAACAAGATAGACCCTTGTTTTGTGTTTTTCTTTTCAGTTATGGTTTCAACTGGCTTTTTTGCTTAACCAGTTTTTTATCCATGTTGTGTTTATCCAGAAGACAATGGCACCCCACTCCAGTACTCTTGCCTGGAGAATCCCTTGGACAGAGGAGCCTGGTAGGCTGTAGTCCATGGGGTTGCTAGGAGTTGGGCTCGACTGAGTGACTTCACTTTCACTTTTCACTTTCATGCACTGGAGAAGGAAATGGCAACCCACTCCAGTATTCTTGCCTGGAGAATCCCAGGGACGGGGAGCCTGGTGGGCTGCCGTCTATGGGGTCGCACAGAGTCAGACATGACTGAAGCGACTTAGCAGCAGCATGAATTGTTGGTCTATCCATTCTATCCACACAGTTGATTTATCCATTCACCTGTTGGTGGACATTTGAGTTGTTTCTACTGTTTTGGCTGTTATGGATAGGGATGTCATGAACATTCTTGGATAGATCTGTGTGTGGATATATCTTTTCATTTTTCTTGTGTAAATACCTAAAAGTGGAGCTGCTCTGTCAACGTGGAGATGTTTCTTAAGCTGTCTTAGGTTTTCCAAAGTGGGCTTATTATTGTACCCTCCTCCCAGCAGTGTGTGAGAGTTAGTGCTGCTCCCTGTGTTCACCAGGGTTTGGAGATGGTAACTTTTAAAGCCATTCTAGCGGCAATGTCACAGTATCTCACTATGGTTTTGTTACTCCATGTTGTTGGACACCTTTTCCTCTGCTTCATTGACCATTTTATGTCTTCTGTGAAATTCTGTTCATCTTTGTATAGATCTGTGATACTTAAAATGTCAAATGTATTTTTCTAAGACGGTTGAACCCATACATCCCATCCCACATGGTCTTATTTAAAATGTGATTTTGTTCTTGCTTCACTGAGAGGGAGATGTGTGGTCTGTGTTCCCTCTCCTTGAACCTGAGTGGACCGTCACAACTGTCTGGACAATGGGATATGACAGAAATGACAGTTTGTTGTAAACGGAGGCTGAGACTGTTATAAAGAAGCACGGAAACTTCTGCCGTGGTCTCTGAGACTGCTTGCTCTTGGGAAGCCAGCTACCATGCCCAGTGACACACTGACCTGTCCACGAGGAAGGGACCAGGCTCCTGCCAGCACCATCTCACAGCCGTGAGAATGAGCCTGCTTGGAAGGGATTCTTCCAACCCCAGGCAAGCCTTCAGGTGGTGGGGCCCTCTACCCTATACCAGTGCCCTCATAAGTCAGAACCGCCCTGCCAAGCTGCTTCCAAATTCCTGGCCCCAGAAATACCAATAGATGGTGAAAGTGAAAATGTTAGTCTCTCAGTCATGTCTGACTCTTTGCAATCCCATGGACTGTAACCCACCAGGCTCCTCTGTCCATGGGATTATCCTGGTAAGAATACTGGAGTGTGTGGCCGTTTCCTTCTCCAGGGGATTTTCCTGACCCAGGGATTGAACCCAGGTCTTCTGCACTGCAGGCAGATTCTTTACCACTGAGCCACCTTAAGTGGTTGTTATTGTTTCAAGGTGCATACATTTTAAAGTAGCCGTTATTCAGCCTCAGTAACTGGAGCCCTTAGCATGACTGATCATATAATTATTCAACAGTTCTTTTGTTACTGTTGTAGAGGAGCAGTTCCTATAAACAGCCTTTCTTAGAACACTAAGGTGAAGGTGGTGAAGTCGCTCAGTCGTGTCCGACTCTTTGCGACCCCATGGACTGTAACCTATAGGCTTCTCCGTCCATGGCATTCTCCAGGCAAGAATACTGGAGTGGATTGCCATTTCCTTCTCCAGGGGATCTTCCCGACCCAGGGATCGAACCCGGGTCTCCCACATTGGAGGCAGACGCTTTAACCTCTGAGCCACCAGGGAAGCCCTTCTTAGAACACTAGTCTTTTGAAAAAAAAAAAATCATGAAAATGGCCTCTGTGGTCAGGTTATTTGGAAGAGACATCCCTTTTGGAAATTCAGTGTGTATTTTGGTATATACAGCTCTGGAAAGTTGCAGAGTCAAGTACCCATCCGGCTTTGAGTCCACTCTCAGCCTCTCTTGGTCACTGCAGTCCCTTCTCACAGAACCTGGTGGATAGAACCTCCTCTTCACAGGGCAGTTCAGAGTGTGGCCTCTAAGATGGGTTTCCTGAGGCCACATCCCAGCCCCACCATGTACTCACTGTTTGGCCCCAGGCAAGTTTCCTGACTTCCTCACACCTCACTTTCCTCCTCTGTGAAAAGGCCATTAGTATTAGTAACTGCTATAGGGATGTATTGGATCTCCCTGGTGGCTCAGATGGTAAAGTGTCTGCCTGCTGTGCAGGAGACCCGGGTTCGATCCCTGGGTTGGGAAGATCCACTGGAGAAGGAAATGGCAACCCACTCCAGTAATCTTGCCTGGAAAATTCCGTGGACTGAGGAGCCTGGTGGGCTACAGTCCATGGGATCGCAAAGAGTTGGACACGACTGAGCAACTTCACTTCACTTCATAGTGATATATGGCATTAACTTAAGTTTATGCATATGAAGGTGCTTAGAAGAGTGCCCAGTACCTGAGAAGCCCTCAATAAATGTTAGCTGGCATTAATAATTTCATCCTGATACACATTTGCATTGTTGTTTTTGAGTCTTTCTGCCTCATAACATGGAAGTTATCATAGGTCGTTTTTAGCAATCTGCCTACAATTTTCATAGTGCTGTATGAGTTCCAATACAAGGCCCCTTATTTCATAGCCAATTTTTTTTTCCTCTTATTAACAATGCACTGAGAATTATAAAGCATCCATTCATTCACCCTATGTTTATTAAACCCTGAATGCCACACACTCATCTCGAACCCAGGACCACACAACAGCCACGACTTAACACAGTCAGGGCGCTGCTCCCAGAGCACATACTCCAGTGGAACGAGAGAGACAGTAACCAAATGAAAGGGCAAGGTCACCCCAGCCTGCAGTGACTGCTGGGAAAAAGACAGACAGGTGCTGGGGCACTGAGGGGCCAGAGGAGGCCTTCTGCAGGCAGGAGAATGAGACAAGGTGGGCAGGATGTTGCCTGCCCCTGGGGATGGAAGAGAATACACTGTGGGAGCAAGCCCCTGGCCAGGGCTGCCAATGAGGCTAAGAGACCTGAGACCAGGCCTTGCTCCCTGTGGGTGTGTGAAGACTCGTGCTTCTACAGTTCAGTTTTAAAATGATACTTGTGTATCGTGTGTGATGTAACATGTGCGTGTATTTATTCAGCCCCCACTTCTGCACTGGTGCACGACCAGCTCTTGGGTTTGTTGAACTTGGAGCAGTGGGCTGGCCCTTGCTGCCATGTCTCGAGTGTGGGGTCAGGAGATAGGGTGGGTTCCTGCATCCTTTCCTCTGACGCTTGCTGACGGCACTCCCCGGCTGCAGGCGCTTGCGGGAGTGTGCCGACTGCCCTTTAATAAGCACCCCTGTTGGACTGTGTCAGGATGATCGCTGGGCCCAAGGCCATGGTTCTGCTCTCCAGCTGAGGGCACAAGGCAAGGGTGCAGGGCTCCTCTGTGACTCTTCCCTGTTTTCAAGCGGAATCCTGCTGTGTAAGTAAATGATATAACTGCTGATTTTTCATCTGTAGGTCTAAGCTGGAACCAGAACCAAACGCAAAGACAAGAGAATCCATGTCTTCTGAGAAAGTTTCACAGAGTCCATCAAAAGACTCTGAAGAAAAACCTATCCCTGAAGAATATCCAGGTATGAATTAAAATCAAAATCGCGCCTTGTGTCTCTTCCTTATGACGTGTGGGCAAAAATACAAGGCAGAACAAAAGGACCACAGCCCCAGACATCTTGTGGTGCTTGCGTTTGCATGAAGGGAAGGAAACGTGTCAGCGGCAGCCTTTTTCTGGCCACAGCTGGATCTTAATGACCACTTCAAGGGTGGGGCGGGAGGGTGGTCCCCCAGACACCTAGGGGCCGGCAGGGTCTAAAGAAAGGGCCTGAGTCTCCACGCACCGTGGGGTGGGGACTGGAGCCTTAGAACCTGGAGGAAGCATCAGAGTTCTCTGCTTATCAGGCTCAGGAACGGTAGGGCGCTGCCTCCCCTGCGCCCGTGTCAGCGCTGACCTTATGTGGACCTGACCATCCTACCTCGGGTGGGGTGTGTGATGTCAGCAGGCTCCTTCAGCTAACTGAGCCAGTGTAACGCACGTCTGGGTTTATACACTTCCTGACTTCGTGTTTGCTGGCCAGCCTGTAACTTAGAGCGCCTCCTAACACACGGAGGATGCTGGATAAACACAGTGTCTCTGTACAGCCTGTAACACAGGCGAGTGTACAGAGCGCTGCTGGGGGCGTCTTAAGTCCCTATGTCTGGCCAGGGGTGGCAGCGAGTGTAGGGGATGCGTGCTTAGTGTGCTCCATACCTCAGAGCTGGGCAGTGGGGTGAGTGCTTGCTGTGCGTGGATCCCAGGATGCTGAGGCCCGCGCGTCTCCCTCCGCTCCCCTCCCTCCCCTCTTCCCCCGCCTCCCCTCCTCTCCTCCTCCCCTCCCGTCTCCCTCCCCTCCCCTCCTCCCCCGCCGCTCCCCTCCTCCCCGCCTCCCCGCCTCCCCTCCTCCCCGCCTCCCCTCCTGCACTCTCACAGAGGCGCTCAGTCACTGCACGCCTCCCGGGTGCTGCCTAGGTGCTGTCCTGAACCTTCATAGATGTCACCACCACCCTTACAGCAGCCCTCTCAGATGGATTTCATGAACTTGTTTTTCTTAAGATGAGCCTTCCGAAAGGCTCTGAGAGGACCATTGCACAGAGGCCTACATTTGGGCAGGGTCCCTCCAGGTGCTCTGTTGAAACAGATTGTTCAGGGGCTCAGGAAGCAAAATAGGGATAGTTAAGAGGCTGCTAACAGAGAAGGCAATGGCACCCACTCCAGTACTTGAATCCCAGGGATGGGGGAGCCTGGTGGGCTGCTGTCTATGGGGTTGCACAGAGTCGGACACGACTGAAGCAACTTAGCAGCAGCAGCAACAGCAAGAGGCTGCTAAAGTCTCCCAGAAGCAAGATGATGGCGGATCACACCAAGCGTGGGTAGCCAGGGCCTGGGGGAAAAGGGGGAGAGTTCTGGATATATTTTGAAAGTTGAGCACAGAATCTGCTTCCTGGATGTGGGGCGTGATGAGGAGATGGGTCAAGGAAGGCTGCTGTGGTTGTTCGCAGCGGGAAGAAGGTGGCTGCCCTTCACTGAGATGCAGGAGGCTGAGGAGGGACAGGCTAGGGGCTGCCCGGCACAGGTAGGACAGGGATGTGGGTCTGTGCATCTGGAGGCCAGGAGACAGGTCTGTAGATCACATGAGACAGGCTGGGATTCCTCCAGGAATGAGGGTTGGTAGGAGGAGGATGAGGCGATGGCACCCCATTCCAGTACTCTTGCCTGGAAAATCCCATGGACGGAGGGAGCCTGGTGGGCTGCAGTCCATGGGGTTGGACATGACTGAGCAACTTCACTTTCACTTTTCGCTTTCATACATTGGAGAAGGAAATGGCAGCCCACTCCAGTGTTCTTGCCTGGAGAATTCCCAGGGGCGGAGCCTGGTAGGCTGCTGTCTGTGGGACTGCACAGAGTCGGACACGACTGAAGTGACTTAGCAGCAGCAACAGCAGAAGGAGGATGAAGGGCTATGCCTCCTGCCACTTCGGGTCCTCCCTGCTGTTTCTTTCCGACACTTGTCTCTACCCTTCTACATGTTTTTCTCATTTTTACTCTTTATGCTGTCTTCTGAGCTAAACCTAAGTCCCATGAGGACAGAAATTTCTGTATGTGCTTTGCTCACTGCTGTAACACTGGTACCCAGAACAATACCTGGCACACAGGAGGTGCTCGTTAAATCTTTATTGAGAAGAATGAATGAACGAATGAGTAACTGAAAGAACGAATGAAGCCTCTGTCAACACTGACTGCTTTTAGTTGCTGCGGAACTATTTCCTGAAGCAAAAGGAACTTAATGCCTCTGGGTGGTAGAAAACAAATGGTCAGAGTAAAAGAGCGTCATTCCTCACAGTTTATGTTTTTATCTTAAAGTCACTATTTGGATACTTTATAATCATGCAGTTATCTCCTGACTAAGCCATCCCCACAAAATATTCAGAGCGCGCGCTCCCGTTTAGCTTCTGACCAGCACATGTAGGAGCCGAGTGGTGTGAAGAGTGTCTCCGTGGAGGCCGTCAGCATCCCAGCTGCAGCAGTTAGTGGCACTGCCAAGCACCAGTTCCCCCTTTTGCTAAACGCAGACCCCTGTGTCTCGAGACTCTTTCCCCCCTCCACCCCCACCACCACTTGGTCAGGCCTCTCTCTCCCCCAAGGCATCCCGGCCCCTGCTGCCGCTGGCCTCACTGTCCCCACAGCTCCACCCGGCCACCCTTTCGTCCATGGTTGGTAGCTGATGCTTATTTCACAGTCATCTCTTTCCTGGTTACATAGAGTCCCAAAGGGTCATAAAATCTGAGTTGTACTCATTAAAAATGTGCACACTTTATGTACAAGTTGCTGCATGTATAACAAGCTTCCTCTGCTTCATTTTGTCTGTTTCTCCTGAAAGAAAGCTTTACCATTGCTGCACCCTACCTTTATCTATTTCCTGTGCGTGGAGATGTGCCATCTCTCCTCCTGAGTGAGGGAAGGGGAAGCACTGGTTGCAGCATGATGTCATAGAAGGATTGTGAACCTTGATTTCAGTCTGGCTGCCGTCCTGCATATGGACAAGTTACTTGAACTCTGAGCCACCACTTTTTACAGTATCACATAGCCGCGATTTGTTGTGAGCACTTCAGGAGCCTAGTATAAAGGGCTAAGCAGCGTCTGGCACATTGGTTTGTGGAACCAGCTATGAAGCGATCCATTGCTTGACACTGAGGTTTGGCGGGATTCTTTATCAGCTGAACATTGGAAGTCAATTAATAGGCTGACCAAGATAGCAGAGGTAATCAGGAAGGAAGTTTTTTCTGTTCATAAACAGCCTGGTATTGTATAAAGAAAGTTTTAAGAGCTCCACCAGTAAAGACAAGTAGTAAATGAGTTTCAGCAAGGTTGTGGGATACAAAACCATTAAACAAAATTTTCATTTCTATATACTTAGTGAACAATCCAGAAATGAAATATAAAAAGCAGGAATTCCCTTATGATAATATCAAAAGAAACTAAACAGTAGTGTAAGGCTTATACTTTGAAAGCTACAATCATTGTTGAAAGAAATTTAGCATGATCCAAATACAACTAACAGAAGCAGAAGATATTAAGAAGAGGTGGCTAGAATACACAGAAGAACTGTACAAAAAAGATCTTCATGACCCAGATAACCACGATACTGTGATCACCAACCTAGAGCCATACATCCTGGAATGCAAAGTCAAATGGGCCTTAGGAAGCATCACTATAAACAAAGCTATTAGAGGTGATGAAATTCCGGTTGAGCTATATCAAATCCTAAAAGATGATGCTGTTAAAGTGCTGCGCTCAATATGCCAGCATATTTGGAAACCTCAGCAGTGGCCAACAGGACTAGAAAAGGTCAAGTTTCATTCCAGTCCCAAAGAAAGGCAATGCCAAAGAATGCTCAAACTGCCACACAGTTACACTCATCTCACACTCTAGCAAAGTAATGCTCAAAATTCTCCAAGCCAGGCTTCATCAGAACATGAACTGTGAACTTCCAGATGTTCAAACAGGATTTAGAAAAGGCAGAGGAACCAGAGATCAAATGGCCAATATCTGTTGGATCATCAAGAAAAGCAAGAGAGTTCCAGCAAAACATCTACTTCAGATTTATTGACTATGCCAAATCCTTTGACTGTGTGGATCACAACAAGCTGTGGAAAATTCTTCAAGAGATGGACATACCAGACCACCTGACCTGCCTCCTGAGAAATCTGTATGCAGGTAAAGAAGCAACAGTTCAAACTGGACATGGAACAACAGACTGGTTATAAATCGGGAAAGAAGTACATCATGGCTGTATATTGTCACCCTGCTTATTTAACTTATATGCAGAGTACATCATGTGAAATGCTGGACTGGATGAAGCACAAGCTGGAATCAAGATTGCCGGGAGAAATATCAATAACCTCAGATATGCAGATGGCACCACCCTTATAGTAGAAAGCGAAGAAAAACTAAAGAGCCTCTTGATGAAAGTGAAAGATGAGAGTGAAAAAGTTGGCTTAAAATTCAACATTCAGAAAACTAAGATCGCAGCATTGAATCCCATCACTTCATGGCAAATAGATGGGGAAACAGCAGAAACAGTGAGAGACTTTATTTTCTTGGGCTCCAAAATCACTGCAGATGGTGACTGCAGCCATGAAATTAAAAGACACTTGCTCCTTGGAAGAAAAGCTGTGACCAGCCTAGAGAGCATATGAAAAAGCAGAGACATTATTTTGCTAACAAAGGTCTGTCTAGTCAAAGCTATGGGTTTTCCAGTAGTCATGTATGGATGTGAGAGTTGGACTGTAAGAAAGCTGAGTGCTAAAGAATTGATGCTTTTGAACTGTGTGGTGTTGAAAAAGACTTGAGAGTCCCTTGGATTGCAAGGAGATCCAACCAGTCCTGAGTATTCATTGGAAGGACTGATGCTGAAGCTGAAACTCCAATACTTTGGCCACCTGATGCGAAGAATTGACTCATTTGAAAAGACCCTGATGCTGGGAAAGATTGAAGGTGGGAGGAGAAGGGGATGACAGGGGATCAAATGGTTAGATAGCATCACTGACTCAGTGGAAATGAGTTTGAGTAAACTCTGAGAATGGATGGTAGACAGGGAAACCTGGCATCTATGGGGTCGCAAAGAGTCCGGACAAAAATGAGAGACTGAACTAAACCGAAACAAATAGAAGGGGGCTTCCCTGGTGGCTCAGACGGTAACGAATCTGCCTTCAACGCAAGGGTTCAATCCCTGGGATGGGAAGATCCTCTGGAGAAGGAAATGGCAACTTACTCCAGTGTTCTTTCCTGGAGTGTCCCATGGACAGAGAGGCCTGGAGGATTGCAGCCCATGGGGTCACAAAGAGTCGAATACGACTGAGCGACTCACACGCAAATAGAAAAGCATCTCAAGTTAATGAATCAGAAGAATTAATGTTGTTAAGATGGTAGTACACCCCAAAATGATCCACAATTTCAGTGCATTCCTTATCAGAATCCCAGCTGATTTCTTTGTGAAAATTGACAAATTGATTCTAAAATCATGAGGAAGAGCAAGGAACTCAAGAAAACCAAACTGTCATGAAAAGGAACAAAATAGGAGGTCTCACACTTCCCAATTTCATAACAGACAACAGGGCAACAGTAATCAGGACAGGGATGCCTGCACGGGGATGGGCATGGATGAATGGGACAGAACTGAGACTCCAGAAATAACTCCATGTGGCTCTGGCCTGTTGATTTCCTTCAAGTGGGCCAAAACAGTCTCTTTAACAATTGGTGCTGGGAAAATTGGATATCTACATGCAGAAGAACAAAGATTGACTCTTGAGTCATACCATTTATTAAAGCTAACTCAGAATAGACCAAAGGCCTTTACAGAGCTAAAACCCTAAAACTTATTAAAAAAACAAAACAACAACAACAAAAACCAGGGCTAAATCTTCCTGATCTCAGATTTGACAAGAATTAACAAGGAAAGAAAGTGAAAAAAGCCCATGGAATGGGAGAAAATATTTGAAAATCACATACCTAATAAGGGATCTGTATCTAGAATGTGGAAAGAACTTTTACAAGTCAGAAAATGATAACCCAATTTTTAAATGGGCAAAGTGGACTTCAGGAGGTGGTGGTGGTCCTGAGAAATGAGTCTGGACCTGAAAAGGGGGGGAAGCTTGGAATGTTCCAGGCAGAGGGAACAGCATGAGTAAATTGAGGCCACAAAGCACAGGGGAGATGTGGAATGCAGTCAGAGGAGGAAAGCACTTCTGGGTCAGTAAAACTCACAGAAAGGGGAGGAGGAGTGGGCCTTGAGGTCAGGGGGCCCAGAATGCAGAGGGCCTTGAGTGCTAGACCATGGAATCGGGACTTGAGTCTCTCGGCATCAGGACAGGTGGGAGGTCTGGGCAAAGCACAGGTGTTTGGGGTGCCATGCTTCAAGTTGATTCTTAACTGCTGCAGGTCAGGGTGGCTCCAGGTGGCTGCAAAGGAGAGCGTGAGTTCTGTTAACAGACTTCCCATTCTAGCTCAGAGTGGTTTATACCTGATTCTGATGTGAGTGATGTTTCTGTTTCTAATTTTGGTGTTCTTATCCTTAAAACACATAGAAGTAAAAGCCCAAGATGGATACCATAATGAAGTCAAGTACAAGGTAGAGGCTGGAGAAGGGAATGGCAGTCCTCTCCAATGTTCTTGCCTGGAGAATTCCATGGACAGAGAAGCCTGGGCTCTGGCGGGGTGGGATGTACATGTGTCATTTAAAAATATGATGATAGTTCTAGCAAAAGAAAAAAAAACAGCCATTTTCTAAAAACATGCACAAAGTCATGGACATATTTTCAATAGGTTTCCCATATTTTTCTACATTTGCTTCTTTTTGTCCCCTTTCTCTACAAGGATAGTATTTTAAAAAATTAATGCACATATAATTTTCTTTTTTTGTGATGACCTATCCAGAATAATAACTGTACTTTGTACACAGGTCTGCCTAATCTGCTTTCTGTAAACTGACGCCATCATTATGTTCTTTTCCCTTATCAATCTCCAGACAAAAACTCTGGACTTCTGCCTGTCTCATGGGACTGAGAACAACCATGGGAATTTTACTGAGATCGGGGAGGAAAAGAAGCGGTATTTGCCTTTTAAGTACTTGGCAACCTGCTGATAAGCCCAGAAGCACTGCTGAGACAGCAGACAGGGTCACCTGTAGGAAGAAGGACCCATTACAGCCTCCACCAGGGCCAAAGCTCCGGCATCCACCCACCCGCGGTGGAGCCACACAGGCCTCGCCCTCAGGGCCCCAGGTGGCACAGCCCCTTCTGGGAGCTGTGCTGTTGGTCTGCTGTCTCAGAGGTCTGGTCCATGTCTGTGTGAACATGATTAAAACATTCTCTAGCTTAATGTTCCTGCACCACCAGTCAGCAGTCTGTTTCCAGGTTCCTGTCCTGGAATACATCAGACCACACCAAAGCATGGACTGGCACACGTTCTAGCAGAAGTACGAGGTTTATCAGTGGAGTTAGTTACGCAGAGAATTCCTTACAGTGCGATATTACACAGCAGTTTAACAGAATGAAGTAGGAACTTCCCTGGTGGTTCAGTGGCTAAGACTCCATGTTCCCAGGACGCTCAGGTTCCATCCCTGGTCAGCGAATTAGACCCCCAGGTATCGGAACCAAGACTTTGCATGCTGCAGCTAAAGACTCCACAGGCTGCAGCTAAGACCTGGTGCAGCTAAATAAATAAACATTTTAAAATGAAAGAACAAGGAAGATCCATGTGGAGTGACATAGGAAAATCACCAAGATGCACTGTGAAGTTATAAAAAGCAAGTTTTAGAACAGTATGTTTCCATTGACATACCTGTGAGAAGCAAATGATTAATACCACACTCGCAGAACTATAAATTATTTCTGGGCTGGCGTGGGGGCAGGGGAGGCAGGGAATTGCTTATCTGTTTGTATGTGAACATGCCAGAGAGAGCCTGCGAGGCTGCATCACAGCACCAATGAGTGGTTACTTCTAGGAGGGAAGGGCATGAGGGACGGTGTGTCATTTCCTGTATTTTAATGAAATGCAGGAAACATTTTAATGAAATTGCCCATACATTTGACAGTCTTTAAAAAGCAGAGGGAAGGATATAAGTGTGTGAGTATGTGTTTTGAAGTAAAGTCCACTTGAAAACTGGTCCTGAAAAACATCCATTTGGTTTGTGACCATTGCTGAGATCACGGCAATACTGAAACTGTATGTGGGTCCCCGTTTGACATACGTACACACACACACAGCACAGGCCCAAACATTGTAAAGGATTCGCCACAGTACTTGCATATTAACTGAGAGATAATCGAATATGGGTGGACAAAGCCCTACAATTTTGCTTCGACTCGGGTTTTTAATACGCTTGCCTCCTAAGCCAACCTGTTCTAAAGTGACTGTTTTCCTTTCTATCTATTTATTTATTTTCTAAACAGAAAAGGTTCCAGTCGAAGCACAACCTGAATTGGGAAGCTGGGGAGATGGCAAAGGTGAAGATGAATTATCCCCAGAAGAAATACAAATGGTAATGATATTCTCTTCCTAATTGTGTGTTTTTAACTAGTTTTAGTAAGAATATTTCATTGAATAGAAAGTCATCCTATCCTTTTATGCTGAGTTTTAAAAATTATAAATAGTTTAGATACAATTTTCCACTTGATTTCCTAATTCTTAGTATACTTTTCATATGCTTTAAATTTGCAGTAGCATAATTAAGGAAGAAATCACCTTAGAATAACATTACTAATATTAGATGTCTTTTTGGCAGCAGTAAAACAGTCTTCTAAATGAATCTTTTATAATCATTGCTGTGGTGCTTTTTAATTGTTTGAATTGCTGGTATATGATAATGTGAAGAAAGCATAAGTAATGACTGCAAATGACAAGTACCACTTTAACTGCTAATATCACCTTTTAGTTACCCATCCCCTAGTTGCCAATTGCATCTTATCATCTCTGGTTGAATTTCAGAAGAAAAGTGATAGGCCTGGTCAGAGCCCCAGTCTAGTCCATTTACAGCGGGCCCGGGGCGGGGGAGGGGCAGCTGGGCTGTGCCCTCGTGTGTGTGTGTGTGTGTGTGTGTGTGTGTGTGTGTGGTGTGCACGCACGCGCGCACATGCATGCACACGCGCATGCGTGCAGTAGAAGAGCTGTGGTGTGCGTGCTGTGCTCACGGCAGGATTGGAGGGCCACATTGGGTGGTAGCTGCTGCTCACTGGAGCCTCATACATGCTTTGTACTCGGGGCTGTTTCACAAACATTCGTTCTCTTGGATGAGCAGTTTCCTCTTTAAATCATCTCAGAAGCGTGACACTGATTCCAGTGATACCATTAGCCTCGACTTTCCTGGGACTTGCTCTGGGGGCACTCCCTCAGAGGCTGTGGGACTTTCTTTGGAACAAGAGGCAGAGCTCCCTGTGTCCTTGATAGACAAAAATAATTCTGAGCCCAGGAAGTAACTCGGATACCTTAAAGTGGCCTGCCAGGCCCCTGCTTCTGTCATGGTCCAGATGCATCTCCAATTTGGGATACGTCCTCGTTGCTCCCCACTACAGCAAGCATGCCACCCAGAGGCCTGCACACGACTCCAAGCAGCAGTCCTCACTAGCCAGGCCAGTTGGGAGAGGTTGAAGGTGACGGCCAGGGCGGGCAGTGAGGGCAGAGATGAGAAACGGGAAGTGGGCAGGACTTGGTGATGCAAGGAGGGCAGCTGGGCATGAGAGAGAGGGGGGAGGAGAGAGCCGGGAGGTTTCTAACCTGGGGACGCAGGATGCCAGCAGTCAGGGGGTGATGTCCTCTGTCAGGGGCAGGTTTGGGTCCTGGGAGGTGTCTGGTGGGCGCTGGGATCCCAGGCCTGGGGCTCCGGCTGGAGACGTGACCGTGGGAGACCCCTGAGAGCGGGTGTTTGAAAGCACATCCAGGGTGGAGAGAGACACACGCCACCTGGGACACAGGGCCGGGGCAGGTCAAGGCGAAGCCAGCAGACTAAAGGGCAGTTTGATCATGCTCCCCTATAGCTAGATGATGGCCAAATTTTGTGAAACCTCATAGTTCTTCAGTTTATACAAAATAAGTTTATAACTGAAAATGATGTTGTGTGTTCCCCCAGATCATGTAACATAACCACCCTGTCTTTGCTAGAGATAAAAATATGTACAGCGCTGTCCCTTCATTAAGAAAGAATACATTTGTGGTTAGGCAGAACTTAGCTTCTATTTAAGGATTTTTTTAAAATACGCTGCCCTACTTCATGAACGAAGTAGCTAGAGGAATGGCAGGCAGTTGTTTGCCAGTTGTTGCCTTCACCCCACCCTCACCGGGCAGTGGTGAGCAGCAGTGGCTTCTTAACGTCCACAGATGTGGGCTCAGAAGTTGTTGGCTGCACAGGGGCTGGACCAGAGGAGGGCTGGCAGCAAGGATATCTGTGATCAGCAGATGCTTGGCCCCAGTGAAAGAGGATGCAGCAACGCGAGCTATGAGACAGAGCAAGTTTTGAATCCTCTGTGTCACTTACTGTCTCTGTAATTTTGGGGCAAGAAGCTGAGCCTCACTGCACCTGAGCTTGGGAGGGTGGCAGGGTTATCAGGAACGGGGTCATGTGTGTATGAGCGCCCAGCGGAGTGCAGGGCATGGAGCAGCTGCTCAGCGGCTGTTTCCTCGCCAACAGTGAGCGATTATTGCTGGGCCCATGGGGTCCTGCGTTCCCTGCTTGTTCAGAGGGTGATGTAACTGATGCATATGAGAAACACGTTCACATCGTGAGGCTTGTCTTTCCATAATGACGGCTGGAGCACCATGCGTGCCTTTTCTTGTGCTGTCTTGACGGAAGCATCGTCCAAAAACTTGCCAGCGACCGTTCCCAATAATGCTAGCTACCTCGGCGTCACGAGATCAGTGACCCTTGCGATCAGAGCCAGCAGGGCCTCCCGCCCCTAATTTTTATTGCATTATTGCAAGGGGATGGGGCAGAAGGCTGTTCCATTCAGCACTGTTAGGACAGGCTGTTTGATGTTCACTTGACTCCTTTCTTAATGGGGGCTCATAGCCAAATACCATACCTTACAGTCTGACCCGAACCTTATTTAAAAGGCTCAACCCTGAAAATGAAGAAAAAGAAATGCCACACTATTGGTTTTAAATTGGAAAGCATTATAGCAAATTGTGGTCACAATTCATAGTCACTGTTTTGGAATTTTTCCTCAGGGTAAAATAATGAATTAAGCTCTATAATAGCAATTTAATCCATTATTTCACCCACATGAGCTGTTGATACTCGTTCCAGAATGGCTGCAGAGCATTATGTAATTCTTCGCACATTTCCATTCATCACTCGTGATACAGGTATATTAATACCCCTGGGTTAATATAAGCAGATGTTTTGTGGTCAGGCTGAGTGGAACCAAATTGTTTTCTGTTGTTACACAGAGAAAAATACCTCCTTTCTGAGCCCACCTTCATTTTACTTACCTCCAGTGAAACGACTGCACTTGGTAATATATTTCTTTGGGGTAAGTTTTTAAAGACATGAAAATGACTTTCGTTCTTCAGTTTGCCTGAAAAGTGTCCTTTGCCCTTGTGCCATGAGGCAGGCGCCTGGAAGCACCAGGTGGGTGGCTGGCAGGGCCTGTAGTCTGTGGCCATGCTTGGCTTACACATTGGGAACATGAGCATTGTTGATAGAATTTGAGCGCCACATGGGTGAAAACTGGGGTCTAGACCCTGGGAAGGTTCACTGGGGCAGAGGTGGAGGTCAGGGTGAGGGGCACGGAGCCACAGGTGTGACGGTGTCTGGCACAGACAAAACATAACTGGAAGAGCCCCGAGCAGGTCTGGGGAGTGGGCTCCAAGCTGAGGGGGCAGGCTGCCCTCTGTGCCAAGCCCCCCGTGGGTCCACTGTGTTGCTCTAGTGAACTCTTCTTAGGTCTTTGCAGCACAGATATTTCTCATTTGACACTCACAGGCCTTGGGACGAGTGATTTTCTTTTTCTGGATTAGTAAAGGATTTCTGTAACAATGTATGCACAATGTGGATCTGCAGCCTTTAAACCAGATTATAAACCCTTTTGGGAGGTCCTGTTTGAGTCTGACCGACTTCTAAATGGAATAAAGCAGTTAAATCCTATCACCTGCTATGCCCAGCAGTGTCTGAGCACTTGAGCATTTATTAGTTTAGACGCCCCGTGTGGTAGGGACTTGTAACCCTGATACCTCCCACTGTTGTTGGCAGTTGCTGGGGGTCTGCACTGAGGGAAAGCACTGTATTCTGGGGTGAGACCTAAACAGTATAGAGTGGAAAGGCCCAGAAAGGCAGGCTGGCTGCTGTCGTTTCTCCCCGGGCCGGGCCTGCTCACCCTCCCCGGTCATCTAGGCCTCTTGGAGGTCTGCCTGTCCTTGGTGCTGACTGCGGGGCTGCGGCTGCATGGTGCCGGCGTGGCGCCCGGGAGCCCCGCTGTGAGTGTTGTGCGTGGACTCCTCACGCCTGAGAGACCGGAGGGACCTGGAGCCATGTGGTCCTCTCGAACTTGAAACAGGGGTGCTGTGCCGCGTGCTTAGTCGCTCAGTCGTGTCCGACTCTGTGCGACCCCATGGATCATAGATCGCAGCCCGCCAGGCTCCTCTGTCCATGGGGCTTCTCCAGGGAAGAAGACTGGACTGGGTTGCCATGCCCTCCTCCAAGGAATCTTCCCAACCCAGGGACTGAACCCACGTCTCCCACATTGCAGGCGGATTCTTTACCGACTGAGCCACCACGGAAGCCCAGGGAGGGGCCTCCAAAGCATTTAATGACTCATTTTGCATATCCAGAATCTGCGTCCTGGAGAGATGACATAACAAGAATTAACATTCATAGAAGTAAAGTTGTTACCAACTCTCTTAAGTACTCCAGTCACCCCTAGTTTAGAGATGAAGACAGAGGCACTGAGAGGGAGTTAACTGCCCAAGGGCAAACGGCTTAGAAGATGGAGGAGCCTTGCCTCCCCACCCTCAGGATCAGGCAGGAAAGGATAAGAATCACCCACCGTGTCTGTTCACAGAGAGAAACTGACAGCCACACAGAAGGCCAGTAGCCGGTCCAGGGTCAGCGAGGGAGTCCCCCTGAGGACACAGGAAATGGGTCACTGGAGCCCCTGGCATATCCGCCACCTCCGCTAGGGTTGGTGGCTCCCTGCCTCACTCAGCGGATGAGAGAGGTGTACAGGTTTGGTGCCCAGACAACCTCGGAAACCACCCTGCCTGGCCACTGCCTCATCGACGGCCAGAGCAGATCAAAGGCTCCCGGGCACTGGGCTGCGGGGGACAGGTTCTGCTGTGTTGTTTTTTTGTTAATGCAGTTTCATTGTAACTCCCACCCCGTGAATGGAGCCTCCTCTCCTTAAAGCTGGCCATAGGCACACCTCTCCCTCATCCCACCTTACTGCTTGCTCCCTTCAGGCCTTTGTTTCTCTCACTTCCTCCAGGGACGGGGAATTTCTCAGGTAACTTCAAGAACCCACTGGCAGGAAGTCAGAGCCAGAATGTGATCCACTCCTGACACAGCTAACCGGGAGCCCTGCAGAAGGAACAGTAACATAAAGGCCTGAATGGAAGCCACATGCCCTTCAGCTGGGGAGGGAAAAAAGCAAGCTTTGTTCCCAAGGAACATTCCAGTGTTAAACCACCTCAAACCACTAGTTAATTTTGTTTAGGAATAGTTCAAAAGCATGAAAGGACTGTAGATTTAAAAGGTTAGGGCCATATTTTGTCATTAGAAAAATTCAAAGAAAATGCCCCTTGCCAAAAGGAGAAATCCAAAACCTGAGTAAAGTACCTGACAGAATTAGTCAAATTAGTACCCACATGCTGAAGTAATTATATTTTTTTCTTAAATACTGGACTGCTGACAATTAACGGAGCTGATTCTTTCAAACTCAAGAGTGAAGTTATATTCTCTTAAATCGCCTTTTAGATGCACAGTTAGGGAGGGCCATCTCAGTTCCATGTCAGCAGCCGGCAAGGCAGCCTGCTGTGGTTGGGGTGGCCCTTCGTGGGGGCTTCCCCAGCACTCCTCCAACCCCTTGCCGTCTCTCCGTCTTCTGACCCAGTGGGTCTGGGCTGGAGTGGAGGCCTCTGTGTGGAGCAGCCCCATGCTCATGGTACAGGGGTGGAACGGACCAGATCACTTAGACCAAAAGGGAAGGGGGCAGACCCAGAGACCCAGGGAGAGAGATGTGAGGGTGGACCTTGAACAGCAGGGAAGGCATGAAGCCAGCAAGGGTGCTGAGGAAACCTGGCAGAGCAGCGCAGGGAGGCACCAGCCAGCATAGCAAGGCTGCTCCCCGGCAGAGGCAGAGCACAGCACGCCCAGGTGAGCCGAGCCCCCCCCCCTCCTCTTCCTCATCCCTGTTGCTGTACTAAGGCAGGGTGGCCTGGTCCTCAGCTGGATTTCCAGCCTCTGCAGCCCAAGAGCTCCCTTCTCTTCCCTGCGCGGTGCCCAGCACAGAGGTGCCTCAGAGAATATTAGCAGGTGTGACTGCAGCTGGAACAGGTGTGTGGGTCCAGTACGGTTCCCACCTTCAAGCAGCTCACAGTCACACACAAGGTTGGAGACACACACAACGTGCTACACGCATCACGGGGATGACCCACACTTCTCCACGCTCGCCATCAGTCATTAAAGTCAGCTTGTATGCTTGTGGTGCAAACGAGTGAGATAAGTCTAGCTTCAGGCAGCCCCGCTGTACAGCGGTGTTTCATTTTCTTCCTGCAGCCTGGCTATCCTCACGTGAATGCGCAAGGCCTTCCAGCAACGCTGCCTCACTCCATGCTGGAAAGAGGGGCTCCGGCATGATTCTCAGAGGGCGGATCAAAGAGTTCCACAAAGACTCGCTGTGCTAGACACTTGCCTTTGGCTGGGTTGCTTTGAGACTCGAGTTCACTGTGACATTATCCTTAATGTGTGTGTTTCCTTACAGTTTGAACAAGAAAATCAGCGCCTGATTGGTGAAATGAACAGCCTGTTTGACGAAGTGAGGTATGTGTGTGGGGTTCCTGGGTGAGCAAATGGCCTAGTTTACAACTTTCCCAGAAAGTAGAAACTTTATTCATTTAGTTTGGTGCTCAGGCATCCACGTGTGGCCCTTGGGCCAAATGTAGCTACCCCCTGCCCCCGTAAGGAAGCTGCCCGAATTCACCGCCCCTCAGCTTGTGGGCCTGCGAGGTGCCCTCTGTGGGCCGCTCCCAGGCTCCCAGGTGCTGCAGCCCCCTCTGAGAGGCTATGATGGCACATGTCACGATGGCTGCCAGGAGGGGACTGTCTGCACCTCGCTACCCTAAGATGAAAGGGGTTAATGAAGTGTAGATAGGGACGGCTGGCTGGAGAAGGCGATGGCACCTCCACTGCAGTGCTCTTGCCTGGAAAATCCCATGGATGGAGGAGCCTGGTGGGCTGTAGTCCATGGGGTCGCTAGGAGTCAGACACGACTAAGCAACTTCACTTTCACTTTTCACTTTCATGCATTGGAGAAGGAAATGGCAACCCACTCCAGTGCTCTTGCCTGGAGAATCCCAGGGGCGGAGCCTGGTAGGCTGCTGTCTGTGGGATTGCACAGAGTCGGACACGACTGAAGTGACTTAGCAGCAGCAGCAGCAGCAGGGACGAGTGGCAGAGGGAAGACCTGCAGAGGGCTCCACTGGGGTCTGGGGGCTCCCTGACCAGGCTATCAGCCACGCAGAAGGCCTGTGGCCATGGCCCACATGAGTAGGGTCACCGCCCAGCCCTCCGGTGAAAGCGCTCTGGCCTGCTGCCCTGGGAATGCCGGGAGTGTTCTGGAAGGACGCACTGAAACTCTTGTTGCATCGTGGCCACTTCCCAAAAGGAGACGCGTCAGCCTCGGAGCCCCAGAGACTGAGTGCAGGGTTTCCCCTGACCGCCGCCCTGGGCTCTTCCGCGGCCTCTGCCCTCACAGTCAGGCCTCCCAGTCCTTCTTCGAGACGGTGCTCTTCCCACCCTGGCCCCTCCTCACTCTGTTCTCCTCTGCTTCCTTCACCTGGTCTGGGGGAGTCATCACCCCACTGAACATCACTTCCTCCTGGGCTGGGAGCTCAGCCTCTAGACGCACACCCGATAGACCACCCCAGGCTCACCCGTGCTGCCCAGGCAACCAGGGGAGGCCCACATGCTCTGGTGCTGAACCCAGACGGGATATTTTCAGCCGGAATCAAAGGAGGTTTCCCTTCCACAGAGTTGGTTTGAATGGTGAATGTACCCTTTCCTCTAACCTGCTGAGTGGTAACAGAGTTTTGGGTGCCAGCATATTCTGGCGTTTTCTTCTGAATCTCCACCACATGTGACTGTGTTGCTAGGACAAGGCTCACCATTAAAGGAGACTCTGCCTTTTGTAACTACTGGGTACAGCCACGTGCTCCTGGCCCCACACTGGCTAGGGAGTCAGGGTTCCTGGGGGTCAGCTTATGAAGTGGTAGGGGTGGGCTTCCAAACCATCCAGTACACCCAGAAAGCTGAAGGGCATTAAAGGGGAGCCAGTAAGGAGCGTGAGCCTCTGCCCTCCTGAGCCTGTGTCCTGAGCAGGCCACCGTGAGTCACCATGGTGTTCCCTCCCTGCCGTGCCTTCACTTAGAAGAGACGACTTCTTTAGCAGTGTGTGACGTTGTTGTTAAGATCACCAGGTACTAACAGTTAATGTGTATCTGTGTGGTTTTTTTTTTTTTACTGAAGGCAAATTGAAGGGAAAGTGGTTGAAATCTCCAGACTCCAAGAGATCTTCACAGAGAAGGTTTTACAGCAGGTAAGAAAAATAATGCTTTCCGTTTTAACTTAAAGGGACATCTACTCAGAACTTGGGACATTTCTTCTGAGGTCATCAGGCCTCTGCAACTGTGTCTTGTGGCTTAGCTGGTAAAGAGTGTGCCTTCAGTGCAGGAGACCTGGGTTCGATTCCTGGCTTGGGAAGATTTGCTGGAGAAGGGATAGGAGACCACAGTTTGATTCCTGGGTCAGAAAGATCCCCTGGAGAAGGGATAGGCTACCCACTCCAGTATTCTTGGGCTACTTTGATGGCTCAGCTGGTAAAGAATCCACCTTCAATGCAGGAGTTGGATCCCTGGGTTGAGAAGACCCCCTGCAGAAGGGAACAGCTACCACTCCAGTATTCTGGCCTAGAGAATTCCACGGACTGTGGGACAACTTTCCACGCACCCCAGCCCCATGCGGCAGAGCCCGTAGGCAAGGGATGCAGCTAGGTTGCGGTTCTGGGTGCCCTCGGGAAAGCTGGGGAGACTCTCAGAGCAGCCTTTGTATGGCTGTTGTAATGCCCAGACATAACCCACAGGAAGTGCACAGCGCAGTGCCTGATGGGTAGCAGCTTAACAACCAGCAGTGCTGTAGGCTCGGGCTCGGCCCCCCAGACAGATGCCAGGTCCCTGCCACCACGGCGTTGCATCCTCACAGGAAGTGTGGCTGTTCTCATAAGCGGACTTTCATGACATTTCTACCTGCCTACTGTTTGGAAGTTCTTCTAGCTACTAACTGAGCAAATGTTTAGAAAACACCTGGTAACATTTCCCTTTTGTATTCAGCATCCACGGGTTTGAAAGACAAAATCATTTTTCTCCACTATGTTAAACTGGGCCATTTGACTTAAGAGACTCCGCTCACAAAATGTCCCCTAAACCACACAGCCTGAGTCAGATCATTGCAGACTGGGCACACGAGGTGGTTCAGGTTCACAGGAGTTGCTCTTTTTACGAGCACATTGCAGGAACTGTTCTAGTCCATATATGTTAAGCCTCCATTTAGAAGCCTAATGGCCATCAGTGCAGCCACCTAACACAGAAAACAGCTCAATCAGATGTCTCTCTCTCTGAGCCCCGGCAGAGCCAGCCAGCCAGCCCCAACCTGGTTCCCCGTTGCTCACTGCATGAGCTGCGGCACTCCCCAGCTCCTCCCCTCTCTGCAGACTGGGGCCCAGGTCATGCGTGCCCCTCTCGGCTGGAGAATAGGAAGTGCCGGGCCCGCCCTGGGCTCTCGGTCCGGAACTGAACTGGGAACTGTTGTTTGTGGGGGTGGCTGCGGCCGAGGTGGGTGATGCCCTGTTTCAGGGGCACAGCCAGAGCTTCGCCAGTGGGCGGAGCCTACACGCAGCGAGAGACACTCAGGTCTGAGTGGCTGGAGTGCACCAGACGCTCTTACTTCCACACCATTGTGTCTGCTCCTCAGCCCAGCCCCCGAGGAGCACTGACTGCCATTCTCAGTTGCTTCTAGTTAGGGGGCTGCTTCTCGGACATAAAGCAGCTGTCCTGGAGTTCTAGATGGGTACCTCGTGGGGTGGGAGCAAGGTCCAGCCTGCGTCACACCCAGGGCTCCAGGGCTTGACCTGGGAGGGGCTTGCAGAGCACCGACTGAGCTGCACCTGGCTTCTCAGGATTTCTAAGACCTGAAAAGAGCTGAGTGTGTCTGGGGTTTCTCATCTGTGTTGCAAAGTGGCTCTCACAGCACACTCATGGGAGCACCTGCCCCCAGTGGGAGCGTCTCCAAGACACAGTTAGACAACAAGGCAGTCCCTGGCCCTTGGGTCTTACACTGTGTGGCTCTCACTGCTGGGAAGCAGGTGGCTGAAGGTCACTTTCCTCTCTGCGGTACCAGTTCCATGTCAGTCTGGTTTCCCTAAAACCCGAGCTTGTTTACATTCCCACCCACCCCCTAGAGGAAGAGGGAAGGACAGCTAGCCCTGCCCCTTAGCGGGCAGTGTTGGGGGTACAGGCTGGGTTATTAGCCAGATGCTTCTGTGTAAGCCCAGGAGCCCACGTGTAAGCTTTCCAAGTATTCTGACTAAAATTTTGCAAACCAAAGAACCATTTTGAAGCTACTTTGTGTGTTTTAAAGCCACGTGCACCTTGAAAGCCCTGGCATGTGGCAGCCACTCTCTGATTGAGCTCGTATGTTTGTCCCTTCCTGTCCAGTGAGTGGATGGGAAGGCGGCAAGTGAGGGTGGAGGGGAGCACAGGCCCCCGTCCAGTCCCAGTCCTGCCACTTGGGTGCTGTGTGTCTCCAGGAAAGTTACTAAGCTTCTCTGAGCCGGAAGTTTCCCTTTGGTAAAATGTGAGTGTTGCCTACCTCCCGCGTGCTGTGAAAATGTGTGGGTTCATGTGTGTAAAGCCCCTGCCCTTTGCATGCAGCAGCTGGTGTTTCTACTGTGACAGACACTTGGGGAAGGAGGACAGTTATATTTACCTGCTATTGTCCTCCACAGGAAGCCGAGATTGACAGTATTCACCAGTTAGTAGTTGGAGCAACTGAGAATATCAAGGAGGGCAATGAAGACATCAGAGAGGTGGGTACTCTAGGCCCCAAGTCTGACTCGGAGGACTGAGTCCAGGGTGGTGGTCGCCTCGTCAAGGCCGCACACACAGGGGGGTCGCAGGACCGTGCACTGGATGGACCGGTTCCATAGTTCCATCCTGCCCAGCCCAGGGCCTGCTCATTGCCCTGCAGAGGAGCCGTTCTGGGGTACAGGGGACACTCCCTAAGTCCAGGCTGGGTGCCACTGGAGAAGCTTGTTGGACCAGAGCCCTGGTCTTTGATGGGACCACCAGAGTCGACTCTTTGTCGAGTGGACTTAATTTTCTGGGTGCAGTCCTCATGTTTGGGTTGATGTGGGACCACTCTTGGGCCACCACCGCCATCACACTGCCAGGAAACAGGCCAGAGTAGCAGACACACACGCTGAGCCTGCCTGTGTGGGTCTAACCCTGGGTGGACGTGAGCCGTTTCTGCTGGGGGACTCGTGCAGAGGCACCACGTGGTGGCTAACCAGCAAGGGCAAGACACCTCGTCTGTCTTCTAATAGATCTTAAACCCACCTTTCGGTTTTGCTTAAAAACTAAGCCATCCGTGCAAGGTAGGCACAGTCACAGCCCTGCAGGGGAGCGCGAGCGGACACACGCGGGCCTTTGAGACTGACCCCCTTCCCCTCCTCCCCCAGGCCATCAAGAACAACGCCGGATTCCGGGTGTGGGTGCTCTTCTTCCTGGTGATGTGCTCCTTCTCCCTGCTCTTCCTCGATTGGTACGACAGCTAGGCAGCCTGGTGGACAGCGCCCGGCACCGGAGCCACTGATGGGAGCGGGGCTGAGACGTGTGCTCACAGAAGGGACACCAGACCTGTGGCTTAAGCATTCAGTAATGAAAAAGAAAACCACACAGCTGAAACTGGTCTGCGCTGTAATCCTGAGGCCAGAGGGGAGGAGCGGGGGGTGGGGGTGGGGGGTGGTTCCTGCACCTGATGGGGCTGCTCGGGGGTGGGGGCTGCCCCAGGGAGGGGGCCTGGTGGGCTTCCTGCTCCACGAACGTGTCTGATTCAGAGGAGGCAGTGGCCATTCCCCACCCCAGCAGGAAGAACGCCGGTCAGTAGCTCCTCAGGGCAGATGACCTGTGCTCCCCATGGTTTCCTGTGTGTCTGAGCAACTGATGCACAGACTCCTGAGCAGAGGAACAGACAGCTCGCCTTCATTCACCCTGTGAAACTAGTAATGGAACACCAGCCACTTACTGTCTTACTGGTGGGTCCAAGGTTAGGATGTCACTGCGGGCCACCTGCCTCCTGTCAGAGAAGAAATGTGGGCAGGGGCCTGGCTCCTCCGAGCACTTTCCTGTGGCAGGGGGACAGGCAGGGGAGGCCTGACTTCCTGCCCCTGGGGCCCCCAGAAGCTGTGTCCAAAGAAGGGCCTGGGCCTCTCCTCCCACCCAGGCCGCAGGAGTCGGGAACAGCCACTGGTACAGATTCCTGAGGCATCTGCAACATCTGTGCAGAAAGTCCCCGGGACTCGTGGGCCCCAAGGTATGGTCAAGGGCTCTGCACAAGACAGTCCAGGGGCACCACGGGGATCCTTGTGTTCTTTATTTGCACAGAGTGAGAATGTCGACAGTTACATGTGAACGAGTTTACAGTCAATAAAATACACGTCTACTAGAAAACACAGAGTTGCCCTGGCACTGCGTTGACATGGGCTGGAACTGGCTGATGGATCCTCTCCACATAGGAGGAATGCTGGCACAGTTATTGCTCTTTTGTGTCCCCACAGCCTCACAATGGCCACAACTCTACGTGCCCACCCACTCCCCCAAGGTCATGGTCATTGTTTGCACACACCCTGGATAATAAAAGATACTGTATGTTTTGGAAGCACATTTCAGGGAACAGTAATGGAGATGGCCATGACCGCCATGCTTGTTCACAACACAGCTTGCACTATTTGTCATTTATTTTTGATTAAAAAAAAAAAGTGAAACTTCTGACATGTCCACCAGAAACAACACATTCAAATAACACGGAAGAGAATGTCTGTGAATGTCTTTTTTTCTATTTAATCGTCTTACACACTTGGTTTATCTAACTGTTAATTCTGTAAACATATACTTTTAATGTCAAGATTCAGGCTGAAACGTAATTGTCTTATAAAGATTGTGAATGGAAATGTCATAACTGGACTTGCAGCACCCCCTCCCAGCCTTTCCAGCCTGTTTCTTACATCAGAGTTAGATCTGTCCCACAAAATAAAAATCAACATAGCCTTGACTTTTACCAGCAACTACACTTTTCACTTTTCCCACCCAACTAAGTGTTTCAAAACTAACCTGCTATCACGGGCATGTTGGTGCAAACTTGTTCATAATAGACGTGGACAAAAGGGCTGGTTGGGTTTCATTCCTACTCTGCCCATCACAGAACAGACAGACTACCTACAGGGAGACGGGCATCTGCAGCGTATGGCCCAGGGTCCCCTCCTCCCAGAGTCCCCACCTCACGTGCTCTGACCCAGTTCACAGGTACTGAGGGGCCACACTGACTCCTCTGCCCGGCCAGCAACCTCTGTACAGAGAGGTAGCCACCCCTCGCTGCAGCGCCTGCACACTGGGCAGTGAGCGCGGGGGCGGGGCATGGCCGCCCCGCTGCCCTGCACCCGGGCCTCTCTGCTTCCTTTCCATTGTCCTCCACCACTCTCTACGGGCGTGGGCTTCTTGGCCTATCGGAGTACCCTTCTGGGAGGTAGGAAGAAACGTGAAGTTTCAGCTTGCCCTTAGCACAGCAGGGATCACTCTAGATACAGCTGTGGAGTAAGGTTTGCAAAACAGCAAGGTGGTTTAAAAGAAAAAAAAATTCCACAAAATGCATTATTATTTATATGAAGTTCAAACCCCTTACACATCCAGTATAATTTTTTTTTTTACAGCATCCAATAAATCCCAGGAAAATCACTAAATTAAGATTCCCTAACATGGAAAGTGGTGGCAGAGCTCCCTAAGCAGTGCTGATACGCACTCGACTTTACGCCCGTGAATGGTCCGCAGCAAGTTGTATTTGCAAAGCAGCTATTAGCAAACAGAAGCGGTTGCACCATACATGAGTAACCTCTATAAATTATCAGTAATTATATTTGATGAAATGTCCCTCAAAGTCCCCTTGTTACCTTCAAGTGACACCGTTAAGGAACTTGCCCATCTCGCTAAGCGGATTTCTCGGCGGCCTCCGTCTCCTGCTCCGAGAGCTTCTCTTCCGACAAAACGGACATCCATGGCGACACGGAGCGGGTGATGCTCTGCTTGGCCAGGTTGTAGTGGTTAATGACGGTGTAAAATTTCTCCCGGGCGTTGGAGTCTTGCTCGGCATAGTAGCTCTCCAAGCCTTCTGGGATGCACTGGGTGTTCTGCAAGACAAGCAGCCCCTGAGACACACATACTGACGCAGGAGGCGGCTCGTGAGTCTCCAGGTAACACCCGTGGTCACCAAGTACCTCCCTGGGTTTGGGGGAGACTCAGTGCTGAGCTGACCGCCTGGCGCTGATGGCATCGTAACAGGAGGGGGCGTCTTGTAAGGCCACAGTGATGGGACTTAGCGGTCCTTCCTGTTGCTCTAAAGATCTTACACTCGCAATTTATTTTAAATCGAACCAGAGTCTCCTGCACTGCCGGTGGAGTCTTTTTACCACCTGAGCTATCAGGGAAGCCCGTTTTAAATCTAGAAAACAATGGAACTTCTGATATGTCCACCAGACACAACAGTGAAGAAAGGCTTCTGTGAACCAGTTGGGGGCAGGGGGGTTGGGGGAGGCACACTTGAGGGCACGTGAGCTAGGCCTGGGGGCAGGAGGACCCAGGACACAGGCTGGAAAGAGGCCCGTGGCCACAGCAGAGGGCGAAGAGCCTCAGGACACAAACGCCTGAGGAAGAAGGCAAGGGTCAGGGAGTCAGGAGGGACTGGTGTGACCCTGAGAACCAGAGAGCAGCAGGAAGCCACGGGGATCCCACCAGGACACTCGAGAGGGAGGCTCTCCTGGGGAAGCTGTCCTCTAGGGAAGAGGCGTTTCCCTACCGACCACGGAACCTGGGGCAGGCTGGGCGTGGAGACATGAATCCCTGGCTCTCGTCAGCTCACCCGGAGTCTAGCACCACCACCACCACCACACCCCCGCCAAAAGCTGCCTTTCTTCGTCCATCCAGAAGCCGAGCTAAGCCACCATCCGCTGTCACACCCCACCCCCCAACACACACAAGCCCTCGAGGAAGGGTGGCAGGTTGCCAACAGTCTGCACCAGCCCCGTCTCCCAGAGCTCAGCAGGTGCAGAGCGCTCAGCTCAGGACATTTCCCAGCCCTCCCAGCACCAATTTCTGGCCAATGGGGTGTGAGGGGTGTGTCCCTCCACGGGACTAACTTCTGGCCAATGGGATGTGGGGTGTGGCAGAGGCAGGTTGGAAGGGGAGCCAACAGGGAAGCTGCCTGCCCTCCACTGCTCCTGCCTCTGACCGGCTTTGACCTGCTAGGAAAGGGGCAACACCCCCGGGGCTGGCAGCGCTGCCCAAGACAGAACAGGGGCTCCAGGAAGACCTCCCGGAGCCCCACTGCCTGCCAGCCGCGGCTTTAACAAGAAAGCACTCTGCCATCTGGCAGGACACACCATCTGTCTCCAAACGACAGAAGCATCACAGCACCGCCACCGTCTCCTTGTCTCAAGGTGAAGGGAGCATGAAGTGACGAGGGTCCCAGACTCGGCCACATCACGGTTACCAGGGAGAGTTTTAAACCAGATTCCCAGCCCTGTCCGCAGGATCCAGCGCTCAGATAACCCTGGAGCAGCGTCTCAGCCTCAACCACCTCATGGGCAAGCGCACCAGCGGGATCCCCTAGGGCCCAACAAGACCCTGGCTGCTCAAAGTGCTCCTGTGCCTCCCTGTGTGGAGACCACAACGGGTCTCCGATGGTCACCTGCATGGCAGGTGGCACTTGCTCCCGGTGGACTTGAGCGCCAGCCTGGGACACATAAGGGGAACCTCCTCTGACAGCCTCGTTCCTGCCGGACGCAGGCTTCCTCAGCCTCCAGAAGCTAAAGGCAGGTTCGCTCTGCCTCCCTGTTAAGGGGCTGTTCCTTGGGCGGGGGTGGGGGTGGGTGGGGGGGGTGGTCTATCCTGCAGACCCAAGGCCCATCGCCAGACCCCGGCCCGGCCACCAAAACTGGTTCCTTCTGAGCAAGCAGCTGAGCACCCTGTGGGCACAGTATCTCCCCGTGAGCTGGGATCCGTTAGTGCCACTTCATAGATGTGGCCAGCGAGACCCACCTGGGTGAGAAGCCAGCTCCAGCCCAGGGCCTCTGCTCAGAGCACTCTGGACTCCACCTGCAAAGCTGCCGATGGTGAACACTCTGCCCAAAGTCAGAACAATGAGAAACAAGGCAGCAAGGTCCCCGGGCACCAGGGCAGGGCTGTACCCTCGGCAGCCTCAAGTTCCTCCAGTGTTCATCAGGCCCCAGCAGCCCATTGGCCTGGTCCCCGCTGAGCCCATGGCTTCCTCAGAGGTGGGGATGGCAGTGCTCTGTCTGCGGGCTTGACGGGGAGAGCAGGCTTGGCGGGAGGAGCTGCTCCTACAGCCGGGACCACGGGAACCTGGCGAATGCCACAGCCTTCACAGGGCCCTCTTTGGGCACCAGGCAGTCACGCCACCCTCAGGACCCAGAGGCCTTCCCAGTGTGCAGGACCACTGCCCGGTGTCAGGAGCAGTCATAGAGGGCTCAACAGGTGATTTGTGGGGGAAAGGGACCACATCCGGGTCTTAGAAAGGCTCCTGTTTGAGCCCATTTAGAAGCCTGAACAAGCGTGACCCGGGCTCCCTCTCCACGTTGAACGGTTCTTACAGAGGACACCGGCCTTGCGTCTGCAAAGAGGTGTGTCAGCCCAAGGGTCGGGGCTCTCCCACAGTGGCGGCTGCCCATGGGGTGCAGAGCCACCACGCCAGTTCAGGGCCAGGCACTGGGGATCCACAGACCTGCCGAGCCCGGGCCTGCAGCCCCACGCCTGCCCCACGGCCTCCGCTCCGCCACCTACACTAAGAAGGGGCAGGCATGGGCTCTTGGCAGAGGGAGGGCACCACGCCTGGTCCAGCCCCGAATGCCAAGCTGCGGCTTCATCACTCCTGGTCTAGGAAGAGGGCTGGGGGTGAAGGATGGGACATGGCGGGGGGGGCAGGGGGTCTAGAGAGCTCTGGGGTCTGGTGGAGCTGTGTAAATAAGTTGACTCCGACAGCAGATCCAGCCACCTCTTCCCCAGCCAGGCCCCTCTGAGGCCCAGGCAGGCTCCATGGGTGTTTTCCCTGCTTCGGCTGCTGTAGCTACTGCCTCGCCTCAGAGATGCGAGACTCACTGTTGCTGATTTAGTGAAGATGGAGTGAAGTGAAGTGAACATTGCTCAGTCGTGCCTAACTCTGCGACCCCACGGACTATACGGTCCATGAAATTCTCTAGGCCAGAATAGTGGAGTGGGTAGCCTTTACCTTCTCCAGGGGATCTTCCCAACCCAGGGAATGAACCCAAATCTCTCACACTGTAGACAGGTTCTTTGCCTGCTGAGCCACAAGGGAAGCCCAGGAATACTGTAGTGGGTAGCCTATCCACTAGGGGATCTTCCCAACCCAGGGATCGAACTGGGGTCTCCTGCACTGCAGGCAGATTCTAGACCAACTGAGTTATCAGGGAAGGCCTAAAAGTTCACCAGAACAGCTGTGCTCATTCTGTGTATCAGTTGCTCAGTCGTGTCTGACTCTGCAACTCCATGGACTGTACAGGCTTCTCTGTCCATGGGATTCTCCAGGTAAGCATACTGGAGTGGGTTGCCATGCCTTCCTCCAGGGGACCTTCCCAACCCAAGGATCGAACCCAGGTCTCCTGCATTGCAGGCAGATTCTTGACCAACTGAGCTATCAGGGAAGCCCAAAACTTTTATCAGAACAGCTGTGCTGATTGTGTATAGTATTAGCTGCCCAGTCGTGTATGACTGTTTGCAACTCCACAGACTGTACAGTCTCCTCTGTCCATGGGATTCTCCAGGCAAGAATACTGGAGTGGGTTGCCATGCCCTCCTCCAGGGGACCTTCCCAACCCAAGGATCAAACCTGGGTCTCCTACATTGCAGGCAGATTCTGATGTCCTGACCTCTCACTGGTGTCCTGACCTCCAGCTACACCTGGGCGTTGGGGAACAGGGACGCTTTGCAGGGGTGAACCATTTGTTCACTCCCAGGCCAGCCATGCAGGTGAACTGGCCCCCTTCCAGAGAGCCAGCAGGCCACCCTCCGCCCCCACCTGCACTGCCCCCTCGCCTCCACTCTGTCCACGCCGCCAGTGCAGGGTCTGACACAACCTTCTGAAGCCTCCAGCACCTGCTGGGCAGCGAGTGACTTTGTTCCAGGCTGATGGGCCTCCAAACAGGACAGGGTATTCCCGCTTCTCCAGGTACCCAGGCCAAAGAAAACAAGATGGTCCTGCTGCCGCTGACACAGCAAGGCTGCAAGACAGGGATGCTCGGAAGGCACTACAGGGGCGGGGAGGGGGTTAGCCAGTGGCAGGCAAGACCCTGGGGGCATGTGAGAGCCACGTGGGAGTGGGACAGGGCCAGGGCTCCCAGGAAGCTGTGACCTGGCCCTCTTGGGCCAGAGAGACCCTAGCAGAGCCACGTGTCAGTCAGGGGTGAGCGCAGGGAGGTCATGGAGCCTCTAAACATGAAACGACAACCAGATGGATGAGGAAGCCCAGGCAAAGTGTCCCAACAGCCCTGGTCAGCTATTAAACCTCACATGGAGGCTCCTCGAGAGGAAGTGTACAAGGAGCGCCCAAGCGTAAACACGTCATGGGGGTCTGGGGCGGTTCCCATTATGTTTATCTGTAAAGCTTTTGATTTCTCCTTCATATTTGAATGAGATCCTTGCTGGGTACAGTAATCTGGGCTGTAGGTTATTTCCTTTCATCACTAAGTATGTCCTGCCATTCCCTCCTGGCCTGAAGAGTTTCCACTGAAAGATCAGCTGTTATCCTTATGGGAATCCCCTTGTGTGTTGTTGTTTTTCCCTTGCTGCTTTTAATATTTGTTATTTGTATTTGATCTTTGTTAATTTGATTAATACGTGTCTTGGGGTGTCTCTCCTTGGGTTTATCCTATTTGGCACTCTCTAGGCTTCTTGGACTTGGGTGATTATTTCCTTCCCCATTTTAGGGAAGTTTTCAACTATTATCTCCTCAAGTATTTTCTCATACTGAGAAAGTATGATCTTTCTTTTTGTCTTCTTCTTCTGGGACTCCTATGATTCGAATGTTGGAGTGTTTAATACTGTCCTGGAGGTCTCTGAGATTGTCCTCATTTCCTTTAATTCGTTTTTCTTTTTTCCTCTCTGATTCATTTATTTCTACCATTCTATCTTCTACTTCACTAATTCTATCTTCTGCCTCCATTATTCTACTATTTGTTGCCTCCAGAGTGTTTTTTATCTCATTTATTGCATTATTCATTATATATTGACTCTTTTTATCTCTTCTAGGTCCTTGTTAAACCTTTCTTGCATCTTCTCAATCCTTGTCTCCAGGTTATTTATCTGTGACTCCATTTTTTCAAGATTTTGGATCATTTTCACTATCGTTATTTGGAATTCTTTATCAGGTAGATTCCCTGTCTCTTCCTCTTTCTATAGTGCTTGTATGGTGACTTCATGATTTTTTAAAAAGCCAGAAACCCAGGGTCCTCTGCAGCACACGTCTGCCCTTTGAAATCTCCTGTGACACTCCTCAGTTGGGGCCAGCCTCAGCAAGGGGCTGGTCCCCGTCCCTCCACGCATCCCAGAAGTTGGGCACCTGTGCCATCAGCCCTTCCCTCAGAGGCCCAGGCCACTCTGTCCCCCAGCACAAGTGCTGCCAACAGCTGGTCTGCACCAATGCCCCCTCCTCATTTAGATCCCTGCCAGACAAGCCCTGTGGTCTTCCTGGAAGAGGTGGCTGCAGATGCTCAGTCACCCTGTATTCCTTGTTTCCTAACTCTTGGCAGCATGCACATCGTCTGGGCATCTGTCTGCCGGCTTGCTGCTAGAACAGGAGCTCGAGGGCAGGCACCCAGAGCTGCCTGTCTGCCCCACAGCACGCCCAGCACCCCACCATGCACACAGGAGGGGGCCCTTCATTATGCACTGAGCAATGAATGAAGGGCAGGGCGTAACCTTGGGCACCACGGACATGTCTGAGCTCAATTTCCTGTTGGTATAATGGGGTCTAACGACATCTACCCCACAGGGTTTCTGGGAGCATCAAAGATCTGAGTTAAAAGCCTCCTGTAAACTGTCGGGTGGCGGCATTTGATCACATGCACTAACACGCAGAAAGGGAGGAAGGAGACACACTCACATCTTCCTTACTCCAGCCGTAGCCCGAGGGCAGTGGAAACAGGTCAGCAGCTCCCTGGCCCTCCAGGCTCCTCTTCTCCAGGAAAGACACCACCCCTCAGATGCCAGGGGAGACTGCCAAGTCCCAGCGGATGAAGATCCAGAACAATCTCCCTGGGACTCTAAATCCCCAAGGCTAGCTGAGCCCCAGCATCAACCTACAGTATTTATTAAACAGGCACACGCTTGCCCCATCCAGCGCTGCGGTGAGCCCAGGGACTGGCCCTCATCTCCCCAACCCCACCTGGACCAGCAAATATAGCGGAACCCAGCCATGCAAGATGGAGAAAACAGCTCGGACCTGCCCTCCTCTGCACTCAGGGTCACAGAGAATGAGCAAGAAGGAAACCCCAAGGGGGGCTGTGGCCACAGGTATGCATAAGCAGTCCACCTGGACGAGGGCGCTGGTCCCCAGGAAGCCGTGCTCCGCGCACCCAGGTTCCATCAGGGCACAGCTACCGTATCACTCTGGCTCCTCGACCCCAGGGTCCTCCCCTCCTGCCCTGCTGCCCCTGCCTCCCAGAGTCACTCCTGCTCCATCCTCAGAACCCCGACCTGTCCAGTCCCCCATCTCTCCCCTGCTCCCCTCTACTAGCCTCCTGGGCCATTTCACTGGCCCCTTGTCACTCCCTTCCAACTCACAGACTCCACAGCCACCCGAGTGACTGTCCCATCACTTCCCCCATCCCCCGGGGATCTCTGGCCGACACTCTAGTCTAGCCACGGCTGGCTGCCCCACCAGGTGGGCCATGTATGGACCAGCCAGCAGGTACCTGGGAGCTGCCCACCACCTCACTGACCCCCCTGCTGGCCCCCAGCCCTCTGGATCCGCCTTCTTTAAACCCCAGCATCTTCTGAGCCTCCAAACAGACCATCAATTCCTCCAGCCTGGGCCCCAGCCAGAGTGTGCACAGGGGCTGGTGGAAGGGGCAGGGTGGCTTCCGCCAGCCCGGAGTCCTTCCCTAGGGACCTGCATGGTGCCCTCACAGACCTCCCATGTGGTGGGAAGAGAATGTCAGGAGGTCTGGAGCTATGAGACGAGGAGCACATACAAGAGCCCCACAGCCCTCACATTAGCATCGGCCAAAGCACGGGTGCCCAGCGACGGTGGCGACCAGGCTGGCTCAGCTCCTGCTGAGTACTGGGTCCTGCCTCATTCCAGCAGCACCAAGTCCTGGAACCCAGGGGGTCTACCTCCTCATACTGGCTCCAGGAAGTTCAGAACCAAACAGGGCCCAGATCCGACTGCGGGGGACTCGGGAGCAAGCCCGCGGCCAGTGCGTGTCACCACCTCCTGACCTCTCACTGGAGTCCTGACCTCCAGTTACACCTGTGTGTCCCCTCACCCCAGCGCTGCCCTTGTTCTTCTCCCTTTAGTCCTGCAGTCCCCTGCACCTGCTTCTCCGTGCAGCCTCTGCAGAAAGAGGTGTCACACGGCTCAGCAAAGCGAGCAGGGAGAGTCCAGGGAGAATCCAGCCGTGTTCTGCGGTGGGCAGACCAAGGACCCGCGTTCAGGGGGCTGGGCTCTCGACCCCCACGTGGCAGTGAAGGTCTTCTTCTCCTGGGACCTCCACTTCCTGGGGTGTCCCTCCCTCCCTCACCACACCCCCGGGGGCTGCACTGGGCCTGCCGGGCAGGAGGCTCACCCCACATCCCCACTGCACCCCCCTGCCCTGCCCACAGGGGTCCCACTGGGAGCTCCCACCACTCTAGGCCCATCCCTTGGGAGCCGTGAGTCAAGCAGGGGGGTAAGGTGCAAGCCCACTGGGGGCCCAGGGGCTGGGGGCTTACCTTGAGGACGAAGCCATCAGGGCAGGCGCGGTCATACTTGTACACCTTGTAGACGACCAGGAAGACGACACAGGTGAGGAAGGCCAGGGCAAAGAGGACCAGCACAGACACCTGTGGGTGGCAGGGGGCAGGGGATTAGGGCAACTGATGAGGCAGTGTGTGCGCGCACAATAACACAAACACAGATGCACATGGAAACATACCTACACAGAGACACATATAGAAACATACATACACATACACAGAAGCATACAGACACATGTAGAAACATACAGACACACAGAGAAGCATATATACACACAGATACACAGAAACATACAGACACATACACACACATGGTAACATACATACAGACACAGAGAAACATACATAGACATACACAGATACACACAGAAACATACAGACACACATAGAAACATACAGACACACACAGACACAGAAACATACATACACATACACAGAGATACACACAGAAACATACAGACACACACAGAGATACACAGTAACATACAGACAGACACAGAGAAACACACAGATACATACACACAGAGCAACATACATACAGACACAGAGGAACATATATACAGACATGTACAGAGATACATACAGAAAAACATACAGATACACACAGAAACATGCATACAGACACATACACACAGATACACACACAGTAATAAAAATACAGATGTGCTGTGCTTAGTCACTCAGTTGTGTCCAGCTGTTTGCAACCCCATGGACTGTAGCCCACCAGGCTCCTCTGACCATGGGATCCTCCAGGCAAGAATACTGGAGTGGGTTGTACTGCCCTCCTCCAGGGGGTCTTCCTGATCCAGGGATCAGACCCGGGTCTCCCGCATGGCAGGTGGACTCTTTACTAGAGAAGCCCACAACACATACACACACAGTAACAAACACACAGACACACACACACACACCACACAGTAACACACAGACACACACAGTAACATACACATAGACACGTACACATAGACACAGACATGGACATACACACAGTAACACACAGACACACACAGGAACACACAGACACACACAGTAACATACACATAGACATGTACACATAGAGACAGACACGGACATACACACAGTAACACACAGACACACACAGAACATACACATAGACACGTACACAAGAGCAGACACGGACATACACACGTAACACACAGACACACACAGTAACAAGACACACACAGTAACATACACATAGACACGTACACATAGAGACAGACACGGACATACACACAGTAACACAGAGACACACACAGTAACACACAGACACACACAGTAACATACACACAGACACGTACACATAGACGCAGACACAGACATACACACAGACACACACACAGTAACATACACAGACATGTATACACACACAGACATACACACAGTAACAAACACACAGACATACACACAGTAACACAGAGACACACACAGTAACACACACATAGACACGTACACACACACAGACATACACACAGTAACAAACACACAGACACACATACACACAGTAACACAGAGACACACACAGTAACACACACATAGACACGTACACACACACATACACACAGTAACAAACACACAGACACACACACAGTAACAAACACACAGACACATACACACAGACAGTAACATACACACAGACACGGACACACACACAGAGTAACATACACACAGACATGGGCACACACACAGTAACATACACACAGACATGGGCACACACAGAGACACACAGACATGAGCACACACAGATGCACACGTATGAGCCCACGCCAGGGCACACAGGTGCTGTGTCTGGAAGGCGGCCGAGCATGGAGCTGGGTGATGGAGGAGGTGGGAAGAGGTGGGCGCAGTGGCCCTGGGACATGTGTCAGCAGAGGCAGCAATGGAGCACGTGCAGGGCTTTCCAGCAGGAGCGGCAACCCTGCCTGCCTACGGTGCCCGGGAGGGGTGGCCAGACCCCAGGTAAGTCACCCAGCTCCTCCGGGCCCAGGCTCCTGCCAGCCAACAGCAGTGAGAGGACCCACGCCCAGGCCGGTGGGACGGTGGAGGACTGACGCAGTGCGGTGAGGAGAGGTCAGAACCAGACGCAGTGGGTGCTCTGGAAGGAGGCATTCGCCACTGCAGCTGCCACCGCGGCCAACAGATGCGGAGCTGGGCTCTCAGTCCAGACACACAACCCCTACCCAGGCCCGAGGCCTGACCTTCCCCGAGCCCCCCCCCCACATTCACCTGGCTACTGCTTGCCCAAATCTGCCCCGCCTAGGACCCGGCTGCCTGCCGGTGGCCCCTGGGAGCAGTGAGGGCGGCTCTTCCCACAGTCTAGAACAGCAGGGTTGTCCGTAGGGAGAGCTGTATCTAAAGTAACTGTCCTCCATAACCCTTTATATTCTCTTTGGGAGCACTTGAAATTATTCCAAAAGGAGGTCTATGGCACTCAACAGGTTAACAAGCATTGTTAGACTATGTTCTCCATAAAATACCACCCCACTGAATTCAACTACACGTTAACTACATACACCACAATCAAGTGGGATTCATCTCATGGTTGCAAGGATGGTTCAACATCCGCAGACGTGATATATCACATTAACCAAGCGAAGGATAAAAATTATATGACCATCCCAATAGATGCATAAAAAGCATTTGACAAAACTTAACCTGTATTCATGATAAAAATTCTCAATAAAGTGAGTATAGAGTGAACATACATAATAAAGGCCAAATATGATAAGCCCAAGCTAACAGCATACTCAAATGGTGACACACTGAAAACTTAAACTCCAAGATCAGTAACAAGAAAAGGATGCCAATTCTTGCTAATTTTATTTAATGTAGTATGACAAATCCTAGCCAAAGCAATTAGGCAAGAAAAAAACAAGCATCCAAATTAAAAAGGAAGAAGTAAAACTCTTGCTATTTGCAGATGACAAATTTTCTATGGAAAACCCTAAAGACTCCACCAAATAATTGTTAGAAGTTATCAACAAATTAAGGTTGCAGAATAAAAATCAATATACAAAAATCTTTTGCATTTCTATACACTAGTAAATGAACTATCAGATGAGTTAAGAAAACAATTCCACTTATAATTGCATCCCAAAGAATAAACTATCCAAGAATAAATTTAACAAAGGAAGTGAAAGGTCTACACACTAAAAACAACATTGATATAAGAAACTGAAGATACAAATAAATGGAAAAATTCTGTTCTCATGCATTAGAAGAATTAATATTGTTAATATGTCCATACTATTACTACCCAAAGAAATCTACAGATTCAATACAATCCCTATCACAATTCTAATTCCATTTTTCATAGAAATGGAACAAACCATCCTCAGATTTGTATGGAACCACAAAAGCCTCCAAATAAATAAAGCAATCTTGAGAAAGAACAACAAAGCTGGAGGTATCATGCTCCCTGGTTTCAAACAACATTACAAAGTTATAGTAATTAAAACAGTATGGTATTGGCACAGAAACAGACCAGTGGAACAGCAAAGAGAGCCCAGAAATAAATCCACACATATATGATCAATTAATTTATGACAGTGGAGCCAAGAATATAAAATGGGGAAGGACAGTCTCTTCAATGAAGAAGAGAAGCAAGAGCCCTGAGCACAAGAATGACATCCAACCACTGCCTACACCATAGACAAGCGTTAGCCTGAGACGGACTAAAGACTTGAACGTGAGTTTTCTTAGGAAAAAAACATAGGTGATAAGTCCCTGGACATTGGTCTTGGCAAGGATTTGTTGCATTTCACCCACAAAGCAAAAGGCAAAGATAAACAAGTGGGACAACATCAAACTAAAACGCTTCTGTGCAGGAAAGGAAACCATCAACAAAATGAAAAAGCAGCCTACTGAAAGGGAGAAAATATCTGTAAATCACGTATCTGATAAGGGGCTAATATACAAAATATATAAAAAACTCATATGACTCCAAACCATCCAACAAAAATGGGTAGAGGAACTGAATAGGCATTTTTCCAAGGAAGACATACAGGGCCAACAGGTAAATGAGAAAGTGCTCAACATCGCTAGTCAGGAAAATGCGAATCAAAATCACGATGAGACATCACCGCATACCTATTAAAATGGCAATTTTCAAAGAGACAGGAAATAATGGTTGGCAAGGACATGGGAGAAAGGGAACTCTCCTCCACTATTAGTGGGAATGTCAACTGGTGCAGCCATTATGGAAAAAGTATGGTGGTTCCTCAAAAATTAAAAATAGAACTACCATACGGTCCAGCAATCCTGCTTCTGGGTATTTATCTGAGGGAAATGGAGACACTACCTTGAAAAGACATCTGCACCCCCTCTGTGTGCTGCTGCACTGTTTATAACGGCCAAGACACAGAGGCAACTGAAGTGTCCATTGATGGGTGAATGGATAGAGATGTGGCGCATGTATTCAGTGGAGTATAATTCAGCCCTACAGAGAAGGAAGTCTTGCATCTGCAACAACATGGGTAAACCTTGAGGGCCTTATGCTAAGTGAAATAAGTCAAACCAAGAAAGACAAACAGTTCTTTGAACTCACTTAAGTGTGGAATCTTAACAAACAGGAAAAAAAAACTGACCTCAAAGATACAGAGAGCAGACTGGTGGTGCAGAGGCCGGGGGGCTGGGGTGGGAGAACTGGGTGAAGGAGGTCAAAAGATACAAACTTCCAATTAAAGATAAATAAGTCAACCTAGACAGCATATTAACAAGCAGAGAAATTACTCTGCTGAAAGGTCTGTCTAGTCAAAGCTATGGTTTTTCCAGTAGTCATGTATGAATGTGAGAGTTGGACCATAAAGAAGGCTGAGAACCAAAGAAGTGATGCTTTTGTACAATGGTGTTAGAGAAGACTCTTGAGAGTCCCTTGGACTGCAATGAGATCAAACCAGTCAATCCTAAAGGAAATCAGTCCTGAATATTCATTGGAAAGACTGATGCTGAAACTGAAACTCCAACACTTTGGCCACCTGATGTGAAGAACTGACTCACTGGAAAAGACCCTGATGCTGGGAAAGATCGAAAGCAGGAGGAGAAGGGGATGACAGAGGATGAGATGGTTGGATGGCATCACCAACTCGATGGACCTGAGTTTGAGTAAGCTACGGGAGTTGGTGATGGACAGGAAGCCTGGCGTGCTGTAGTCCACGGGGTCACAAAGAGTCGGACACAACTGAGCAACTGAACTGAACCGAAATGAAGTCAAAAGGATGTGGTATACAGCACAGTGACTGTAGTTAAAAACACTACGGTGAATATCTGAAAGTTGCTGAGACAGGAGTTCTTAAAAGTTCTCATCACAAGGAAAAAAAAAATGTGTCACTGTGTATGGTGACAGATGCTAACTAGACTTAGAGTGTGATCATCTCTCAATACACACAAATATTGAATCAGTCTGTTGCACACTTGAAACTAATATGCTCTATGTCAATTACATCCCAATTTTTTTTTAAAAAAAAGATGATCCTAAGTCTTGGAAAGACACACATTCTGAATCCTGTCCCTTGGATTGGAAGCCACATGGAGTTGGTTTACAGCATCCCATCTGTTTAGGTGTAAAAATAACCCCTTCTCCGCAGGGCCGTGGGGAAGCACCTCCTAAGGGCTCTCCTCCCAGGAAAGAGGACGCCTGGACCTTCCACCCAGGATTCCTGGGCTCGATGGCCAAGGTGTTCACAGCACTGAGAAATGAGAACACCACAGTCCCCGGAGCAGTCAATGAAGAGGGCAAAGGAATAAATCCCCAGAGAGTCAGCAGGGGGCGTGGTGGTGGTTCAGTCGCTAAGTCATGTCCAACTCTTGTGACCCCATGGACTGTAGCCCGCGAGGCTTCTCTGACCATGGGATTCTCCAGGCAAGAATACCGGAGTGGGTTGCCATTCCTGTCTCCAAGGGATCGTCCCGACCCAGGGATCAAACCTGTGTCTCCTGCACTGCAGGCAGATTCTTTACTGACTGAGCTACAAGGGAAGCAGGAGGCGTGGGGCGTGGCAAAGCCTCCCATACCCATAGGCTGTCTCGCTCCGTGCCGCCCCCTCAATGCCTCTATGAACCCTGAACCTCTCCGGGGCCCCAGAATCTGCTCAGACCTGGGAAGCACCCTATGGGGCGGGCGGGGGCAGCAATACAGGTTCATGTTTCACTACGCTGGTTCACATTTCAAAACTGAGCTCACATTTCACTGCTCGGGCATCGTGCCCACCCATGGTCACCACTGACCGAGAAGAGAACCACGGGCCTCTCTGGGAAGATCCCCACCTGGCTCAGAACTGGACCCGGCTCTGCCACCCACCACCTGCGTGACAGCAGGTCCTCTGTGCATCTCCTCCCTGAAGCAGGGAACAAGGCCCCATGCCCCGACAGGTTTACCAAGATGATAAGCGCTCAAGGGCTTGAGAGCATGTTGCCAGCCCCATGTGCTGGGCCCCTGTCAAGGCTGAACTGTGCCCCGCTAAGCCAGGTACTTGTGAATGTGACCTTATTTAGAACAAGGGTCCTTGCAGGTGTGATTACATTAACTGAGGTCATGTGAGCAAGCCCTAATCCAAGATGACTGGGTCATAAAAAGGGGACCATTGGACACAGAGGCACACGCTCAGGGAGGAGGCCACATGAAAATGGAGGATGGAGGTGATGCAGCCACAAGCCAAGGACTGCTGGCAAGCCCCTGTCCCCCTGTCCCCACCCCCAGGCTCAGAAGAAGCAAGGAAGGCCCCTCCTCTAGGGGCACATCCGAGGGGGCAACTAACACTTTCACACTTCCACTTTACATGCACAAAGGGACTCTGCAGGTGGGATCAAGTCAAGGATCTCAAGACAGAAGATGCTCTTGGATTGTCCAGGAGTGGAGTCACAGGCAAGTGAACTTCTGAGAGGGAGACCGGGAGAGACTCGGCTACAGAGGAGAAAGCAATGGGACACTGGAGAGGCTGTGCTGCAGGCTATGGAGATGGACAAGGGGCTGAAGGGCAAGGAATGTGAGCAGCACAGCTCCAGGGGCTGCGGAGGTGAGGAGACTGCGCCCCAGAGGAAGCGTAGCCAGCAGGGCTGACTCAGGACTTCTGGCCTCCAGATATGCGTGGCTACCAGCCTCTCAGCTGCCGGTCCTTGTCACGGCTGCCCCAGAAAACAAATTCACCTCCTTTCAAGCCCGTCCACTTCCACAGACCGAGCCCCTGCAGGGAAGGCTGAAACCCAAGCACCAGGCAGACAAAGGAGCCTCCCAAACTCAGTGAACAATGAGTGAGCAGGTGCAGGTGGCCTGTCCCCCAGTGAGGAGTCACAGGGCAACCCTTGGGGACCTGGAGCCAAGCCAGAGTGTCTACACATCAAACAGAACATAAATGCAGCCTGTGGAGGCACTTTCTGCCTGGGTTTTACTATAGAAATGATGGTGCATGGGAAGGAGGCAGGACCCCAGGTGGCTCTGAGACCCAGGTGGATGGGCAGTACCCAAGGTGTCTTCTCTGGGGTGGGCTGCAGGCCAGGGATGGAGGCCAGGAGTCCCTTGGCTGGTGGAAGGGTGTTTCCTCAGACACAGGGCCTTTCTTTCAAGGCTGATGACTTTATCGGGTGTAGAAACCCAGTGCTAGGGCCCACAATGCTTTTAGTGACCCCAGAAAATGGTTTTAACTTTTGTTTTTAAAAAGAAACAGAAAATAAAAAACAATGAATAAACTATAATGAATCCAGCCTGGATTATATTCATCTTTGGTCCAAGGCAATCATAAGACTTTTTTTTTAAGGTAGAAAAGCACCTTGGGCCCCTTGACCCTGCCTTCCTTGGTCATCAGCTTCCCCAGTGGCTGGCGGATGTTCCCGGGAGGCCAGACAGCAGCCGCCTTGGGAGTGAGCTTGGCCAGCAGGGTCGCTCTCGTCTCTGCAGAGTGGTGTTAACTCATTACAGCTCAGGGTTAGAACCAGGAGGGGAAAGGTAGGAGCAGACACACTCAGGGGGCAGATGTCCAGGAGAGGGGTCTAGGCTTGAAGGACAAGGAGCTGACCAAGGACAACTTGGCAAAGAGGGTTATTCTCAGAGGGAAGGAGAGATTGTGCCAAAGCCCAGAGACCCCAGACACAGCAAGTTCAGCTGGTGTGGCTGCAGCATCACGTGTCTTGCAGGAGAGGGGCCTCGGGCTGGGTGACAAAGGACCCTGTGCGTCATACCAAGAGTGTGTGCACGCTAAGCCGCTCAGCTGCGTCCCTACCCTGCGACCCCATGGACTGTAGCCCACCAGGCTCCTCTGTCCATGGGATTCTCCAGGCAAGAATACTGGAGTGCCTGGCTGCGCCCTCCTCCAGGGGATCTTCTCAACCCAGGGATCGAAACTCATCTCTTACGTCTCCTGCGTTGGCGGGCAGGTTCCTTATCACCTTGGAAGCCCGTCATACCAAGAGGAGGGAGCCCAGATGGATCCTGGGTACTGGAGGATTCCAGGAGGTGGATGCCCCTCTATTATACCCCAAATTAGTGTTTCTCACAGCTCTGGGAGGTGTCACCAGCTGCCTGAAGGACAGAGGCTTGCCATCAGTTTACACGTGTGTGTGGTGTGTGTGTGTGTTAGAGCAGATTCTACATGTTCCCTAAATTGACATCACTTTTGTGCAGCTGTCAATGAAAGCTTGAAAGCAGGAGATGGTGGGATGAAATTAGAGCTACTGTGCGTGGTTGCACTCATCGCCCCGTGTTCTCTGCCAGATGCCCCCCATGGTGGCCCTCACCTCCTGATGTGGGCTGTGGCTTTAAGGGACAGCATGTGGGAACAACAGGGGTCGGAGAATGTGCCCTGGCAGTCACAGAAAGTCTATCAATCCTCAGACTCATGCTTAAAGATGCATAAGACACGATACACAGGAAAGAAAACTAAGGATATTGAAATACTAATATGAAAACACTGCCAAAATGTAGATTTGTGATATAATATATACGTGCTTCCTTATTAATACATCAAACAACAAGCTCTTACAATACTTTGATTTCAAAGGAATGATGAGACTAAACACTTCCCAAAATTTCAATGTCACTTGCAGCGTGATACATAGAACACCGGTGATTCGTGTTGGTGAGTCACAAGTATGACTTCTACTTCTGCAGCTGATTGTACAAAGTGAAAGAATGTGTCCTCTGCAGACTATAACACGCTGCTCAAAGAAATTAAAGTAAGACCCAAATAAATGGAACGACACCACGGATGGACAGACAACAGTGCTAAGATGGGAATCCGTCCCAGACTCACCCACACTCAATACAATCCCTATCAAAATCCCAACAGACTTTTTCCATAGAAATGGAAATTGCAAGAGTTTGTGAATAGCCAAAACAATCTTTAAAATGAAGAATAAGCTGGAGGACTCAGGCTTCCCAACTTCAAAACGTACTACAAAGCTACAGTAATCAAAACAGTATGGGACTAGCACAAGAATAGCTATATAAATCAATGATATAGAATGGAGGAGTCCAGAACTATAACCAGGTGTTCACGGTCAACTGACTTTTCACTAAGGGTGCCAAGACCATTTAATGGGGCAAGAGTCTCTTCAATCAGCAGCATCAGGACAACTAGCTATCTGCACATGAAAGAATCGAGCTGGACCCTGACCACACGCCATATGCAAAAACTAACTCAAAATGGAAAAAAAACCTAAATATAAAAGCTAAGGCCTTAAAATTCTTAAAAGAAAACATAAGAGGTCAATCTTTAAGACCCTGCATTTGGCAATGATGTCTTAGATATAACACCAAAAGCACACTCAACAAAAATAATCTGTACTTGACTGAAATTTTAAAATTTTGTGCATTAAAGAACACAAGCAAGAAAATGATGAGACGACCCACAAAATGGTAGAAAATATCTGCAACTGATACATCTAGTAAGGGCCTAGTATCCAGAGTGTATATAAAAAAATCTTACAACTCAACCCAGTTACAAACAACCCAATTAAAAATGGGAAAGGACTTGAACAGACATCACTCCGATGAAGATAAACAAATAGCGAACAGGCACAGGAAGAGATATTCAACATCATTACCCATTATGACCAAAGCCACAGTGAGATGCCACCTCACACCTATGAGAATGGCTACAATAAAAGTAAATCATGATTGTTGGTGAGGATATAAAATGAAAACCCTGCACTCTGTGGGTGGAAATGTAAACTGGTTCAGCTACTACAGAAAACTGCAGCTCCTCAGCATGTTAAACAAAAAATCAGCACATGAACCAGCACTTCCACTCCTGGGTACAAACCCAAGAGAATGCAAAACAGGTGCTCAAACAGAAACTTGGATGCGAATGTTCATTCCAGTACTATTCACACTTAACAGAAAGGAGGGAACAACACAAATATGCCCATCGATAAGATGAAGAGATAAACACAATGTGGAGCACACAGTCTATGATTCCATTTCTAGGAAGTGTCCAGAATAGGAAAATCCACAGAGACAGGAAAGAGATGAGTGACTGCTTAGAGCTAAGGGCAGACAGAATCAGGGAGTAACTGCCAATGGGTATGGGGTCTCCTCTGCAGGTGACTGAAAATGTTCTGAAAGGAGAGAGTGGTGATGGTCAGACAACACTGTGAATGTAATAAATATCACTAAATTGAACACTTTAAAGTTGTAAATTGTATACTACGTATCAGTTCAGTCACTCAGTCCTGTCCTTTGCAACCCCATGGACTGCAGCAGGCCAAGCTTCCCTGTCCATCACCAACTCCTGGAGCTTGCTCAAACTCATGTCCATCAAGTCGGTGATACCATCCAACCATCTCATCCTCTGTCATCCCCCTTCTCCTCCTGCCTTCAATCTTTTCCAGCATCAGGGTCTTTTCTAATGAATCAGCCCTTCACATCAGGTGGCCAAAGTACTGGAATTTCAGCTTCAGCATCAGTCCTTCCAACACAGTTTGCTCCAAATAAAAGGCGGGCGGAGTGGGGGGCGGTGAGGCAGAGACAGGAGGCCAGACTATGGCAGGGGTTTTAAAGAGACAGATGGGAACCCCAAGCCAAAGCAGCCTTACCCCCAGAGACCAGAGGGGTCCCAGGGGGATGTTCTGGAAAGAACAGCCAGGAATGGACAGCAAATAGGCTATGGGCCTCAGGGTGAACTTTATCAGGAATTTATAAGGAGAGGATCATATGCCGGACCTGCTCGGGACAGTCCTGGCAACGGTTCCTGCGCCAGCATCCCAAACGCACAGGGCCCACTGCCACTCCCAAAAGTATCCCACTCTGAGTCATTAATTACACAGCCACACAGCTTACAAGGCCCTGGACGCTGTACCAGTTCTCTAAATGTTCACCATGAGCTGGGAACCGGTAGTTCACCCTATTTCACAGACGAGGGGCTTGAAGGGCATTTGAATATGCTGCGTTCCCATCTGCTCTTTCTGGTTGGGGTCTCCTCTCTTGCTGGGGGCCCTCCCAGAGTTCACTGCTCAACTGGGGTGGGAACTAAGGAGTCTGTAGCAGGGCAGAGTCATTCCATGAACCCCACGAAGCTGCCAGTATGGAAAACAGCTTGGCAGGCTCCATGTCAGGTGGACGTGGGTCTGAATCCTACTGCTACCCACCAGTTAGCTGGCTGACCTTGGGCCGGGGTCCTCTCTGACCTTAATTCCCCACCTTCAAAACCAGGACAGAAGATCAACCTTGAAGACAGTAAGAGCGCAGGCAGGCAGCACTGGGTCGATGGTAGCTGGGTCATTCTTGCTCTGCTGTCTCTGCCCTCCCACCCTTGGGGCTGGGAGGCGGGGGGGAGAGACATGTGCTTTTCTGCTGAGTAATGCAGTTAAAAAAAAAAAAGATCTTGGAAACCTAAGATGAATCCTGACATCTCCAAGCATTTACAGCACTTAAATATTTTAGGTAACCCACACAAAGTGAACACACAGACACACTCCCCAGATGATTCAATCCACTTAATTATTCGATTCTGGGTGAAGCCCCCACTGTACAGCTGGGCCAGGAAACCGCAAAACAGAGCAGGGGAACCCCACCTGACGCTCTGCTGGAGGTGACAGGGTGCTGAAGCTGCTGAAGTATTTCTAGGATCCCCAGTGCCAACTCGTGAAGGCCGCCCCCACCGGTGAGTGCCAAGGAAACGGTGTCACCATTCATAAATATTTAACAAATGCATCCTGAAACACACCAGGGGATTATTGGAGAGGGTGGAAAAACAGACTGACTGATGGCACAGGAAGCTCAAGGTCATTAAGGATGTAAGAAAAGATACAAACTACCCACAGATTCATTTGGTCTGTTCTCTTGTTTTGGCCACACTGTGTGGCATGCAGGATCTTATTTCCCAAACCAGGGATCTAACTGCTCACACACAACACCCCCTCGCTGGCCCCTGCATTTGGGAGTGCAGAGTCTTAACTGCTGGACTACCAGGGAAGTCCCTACCCACAGATTCATTTGTGGACAGAAGGCAAAGGGACCCTCCAGTGCAGCACACAGGGCCCATACAAACAAAGCCACGTCTCTCCTCCCAGGATGTTCTCCCAGCCCTGCGCCATCTGGGCAAGGCTGACCTTGGAATCTCTGAAAGGCCCGAAGGCAACGTGGCAGCAGGGGCTGGGATGCAGCCTGTTCACCCGAACCCTGAACTTAAAAGGAGAACGAGTGTGGATGTCAGAGGTGTCCACAGCCCTCGATCACGGCAGTCACAAGCAGAAATCTTCCTTTAATCTGCTTCATTATGGCCCCTCCGCCCTCCAGAATCCCACACACCACCATGACACACTGCTCTGCATGGGCGAGCAGGACCACGCAATTAGAACCGTGTTTAGGTTGAGTTCATTTGAGAAACCGCTCAGGCCCATGTTTATTCTCGGCATAAGCACACTTCCAATTAATTAAGCGACCGCTTTCCTTGCTGACACCAACCTCTTCGGAAGCCTAGACTCTGGGCCACCGCTGGATGGCTCATCCAGCAATCCCATGTGGAGGAGCCTCAGAAAACCCTCTCCCCAGCCAGCGGTTACCTAGCAACCAGCCTAGCAACCTCGTAGCCAAGAGATTAATCCCCGGGTGATAATCATAAAGCAACATCCAAAAAGACATCTCGTCTCGAGGATGCCATCCAAAGGTATATAAAGATGAGGCTCAGAGCAGCGGCCTCCCACTCCTGGAACTACACAAATTACAGACAAAAAGGGCCCATGTTATTTACTGGTGGCTTCAGCAGCTGAAAGGCATGGTTTCATTCTGGCCCTTCACACACAGGGCCAGAAAGAAGGAAGAGATGGCTGGGCTGGGGGAGCCACATGAAAGCTGCTCGGTCACCAGCAGGACGAGGAAGATGTTCTGTCCCAGGAGAGCTGTGACTGACCTTCAAGGTGGTGGGGGTGGGGTGCATGCAGGTCCTCCTCTGCTACCCACATGCACCCCAGTTTTCCAAAAGAGAGTCCCCCACCCTCACCCAGCTGACACCACCCACCAGAGAAGCATGCCTCACTGTCTGCATGCATTCAGAGATGCGAGAAACATAAGTGGGTAGGAAAAGGCCGAGAGAACATTCTAGAAGAGCTAAAACCCTCAGCATCTTCAAAAGGCACCCGCTTTCCTAAGCCTGCCCGGCTGGTGTGCTAGAACACAGCCCCACCCACAAAGGTCACGAACCCAAAAGAATCATCTGGAGAGGTTGTCACAGTACCCTAGGGTCCAAGGTCCTACTGCTACAATCAAACCTCAGGTGATTCCAACAAGGCAGCCCCAGGCCATACCTGGACCCAGACCCCCACGGCAGGCAGGCAGGGAACCAGCTACACCTGCTTCCTGTTTGGGAGCAAAAGCAGGAAGTGTGCAGGATACAGGTCACTCAGCTGAGTGGGTTGGGACCACAGGCCTCCGGGTCAAGCTGGCCAGGTCGCTTCACACTGACTGTGGGACCCTGGGCGTGTCATCTGCTGACTGCATGATCACCTATAAAGGACTCACACCCCCACCCAGCCCAGAGAGGAGCTTCCTGGGGAGCTACCACCAAATGTACCCAACAAGCCAGGGTCCCTGGAAACGTCACCAAGTCTCCATCACTCAGGGCCAGCAGCCTGGTCTGTCACCCCGACTTACGGAGATGTCACCCTGTGTGTCCAGCACCAGACGCAAGGCTTCGGGGAGCTCCTCTCCCGCCTGACACAGAGGGGCTGGGAAGTTCTATCTGCACCCAAAGCCCCGCACCTTCACTTTCTGACGGTGGCTCAGGGGCACTACACCCTGGCCGCCTCCCCCAGGTCACCAACTCAGGTCAAGGATCCTTTGCTTATTAGCAGGGTCACCCCACTGGACAGACTCACCCGACTCACTGGGGCACCAGGTCACAGGCCTCACAGCCGAAGAGAAGCATCGGCCAGGGAAAGGGCACCGCAACATAAAAAGCTGAAATTCGAGGCTCACATGGGGAGGACCTGAGGTACATGGGCGCCCCCATATCCGAAGGCTGCTGGAAAGGAGGGTGACTGGTGTTTGGACAGAGGCCACAGGGCGGCAGGCACTGGGCAGGGTTCCGAATCAACAAAGGAAAAGGCTTCTTAGAAGCGAGTCAGTCCAGCAGCACATGGGTCACCTGGGGCTCAGAGCATCCCGTGCAAATGTGTCCTGCAGGAGAAGCCGCCTGGACCTCAGGTGTTACAGCCAAGAACAGGCTGCTCAGGTTCAAGATTTCTACCTCAATCCCCCTTGAGTGCAAAACGCAGATAATAACAGTGCCTGCCCCCTGAGGTTTCTGAGTATAAAATGAGATCATAAACATAACGAGCCTGACCCAGAGTCTGGCTCCTGGGAGCACTCCATTACTGTGAGAGGCTGTCATTGCCTCGTTAAAAAGGGCAGTGGAACTACCAGGAGGGTGAGGTTAATCCTAGGAGCCTTCACAGCAGAGGTGATATCTGAGCTGGCACTGCAAGGTGACAGAAGAGGAACCGGGCCTAGAAATTGGAAGCGGGGCCCACGGAGCAGTGCATGTGGCAGGAGGGGGTGATGCAAGGGCATTGGACTCAGAGGCAGAAAGTCGTGGGAGGGACCCCAGCCCCGCTGGTGACCTCCTGGGACTCAACGGCCTCAGCTGCAAAAAGGGCTGTGATGCTCCCTTCAGGACAGCCACGAATCTAAGTGTACAGACATGCCTGGTTTACACATAGAACTGGGGAAACAGGCCACTGCAGTGCAAAAACCCCACTGAGCACCAACTGTGAACAACACCTCTTAGACAGCCCTGGCAGGTGGGAGCAGAGAAGGCAGGACCTCTGCCACCACAGCCCACCCCTGGGATAGCACCGACCTTCTGGGCCCAGGTTCTTGGCAACCAGAGCCTGGTAACCACACAAAGGCCCAGCCAAGACTGAGAGCCCTGGAGGCTCTGATGCGTCATCCACACCTTAAATAAGGGACCTGGGGACCTGCATCAGGTGAGTGAAAAGCACAAGCAAAGGACCCTAGAGGTGGGGTCAGAGCCGGCAGGCAACTCACAGATGAAGGGATGGCTGTTCAAGGGCCACAAAGATACTGCCTTGTAGGGACACATAATGCCAGGGCCAGAAGAGGCAGGGTTCAAAGCAGGGATAACAAACCCAGCCATGCTCAGAGATCCAGATGGTGATGGTTATCATGACCTTGAAAATGAGGTCACCTCTGCCTCAGCCAGAGGCTGAGCCCCAGATGTGGACAGGATGGGATGAGTGAGGGGCCCCAGAAGAGGCACACGCCAAGGGGCTGGCCAGAGCAGGAGACAGATGGTGACCTTAGGTCAGTCTGACCTGGTCCCCCATGATTGTCTCAACACAGATGAACCACCAACCCAGGAACCGCCAGAAGAGCATTTCCACCTATACACCCTCCTGGATACCAGCAGAAACCACAGACGCAGGCCTGTCTGTGCCTCAACTTCTCCATCTGTAAATTGAGTTGCACTAATGATACTTGCTTCTCCGGGAAGGTTGATAGGAGGGTTAGATTAGCTGACACCAGCAACATCCCCACAGACACAAAAGACACGGCGACTCTGATGGGACCTGCTGTATGGTTTTCAGGCAAGCCCCCCGGATGGTCTTCCTCCAGCCCAGGAAGGCAGCACCAAGGGATGAGAAGGAGGACTTAAAGCCAGATTATGTCCTGGCATACCCAATCACCGCACAAAGCCACTGACTCCTTTGGGGTTGACTTTCATCTCTTAACCAGTTCACAGGATTGACAGAGAGAACAGGATGCAATATGCACAGGGGCTTTGGAAACTACAGCGCATAGGGGTGGGCAGGTGTCTGTGCACCCAGCATACAGACACTGCTCACACATCCACGTGAGTGACAACCAGGGTGGCCAGTCAAGGCCACCCTTGAGGGCCTGGGTGACTTATGCCTTATGTCTCCTAAATCATTCCTTTGAATCTAGGTGCTGCTGCTGCTGCTAAGTCGCTTTAGTCATGTCCGACTCTGTGCAACCCCATAGACGGAAGCCCACCAGGCTCCCCCGTCCCTGGGATTCTCCAGGCAAGAATACTGGAGCGGGTTGCCATTTCCTTCTCCAATGCATGAAAGTGAAAAAAGTGAAAGTGAAGTCAGTCAGTTGTGTCCAACTCTTCACGACCCCATGGACTGCAGCCTACCAGACTCCTCCGCCTATGGAATCTTCCAGGCAAGAGTACTGGAGTGGGCTGCCATTGCCTTCTCTGAATCTAGGTGAGGGCCTCCATTTTACCATCTTTCATGTTTGCCAAAGAAACAAAGTTTCCAGAATATCAATATCCTAACTTGTTCCTCAACCATCACAGCTGCCTCCACCCTCAGAGGCCACACAGACTCAGGGGAGAAGGCTTTGTCCCTGGGCTTGGCTGGAACCCTGACCCTTTCAGTAGCTGTCTCTCCCTAAAGAATGGTGTGGAGCAGTTTCTTTCCCCAAAGTGAGCACTTCCAGCAACCTATGTACAGAGCCGGCCAGGCCCCACACTTCCGCATCCTGTCAAGAATAGTGATAGGTGAAGTGTGAACACAAGGGCTCCAGAGTGGACCACCTCTGACTCCTGGCCCTGCAAGGGACAGCTGTGACCGCCCTGTGCCTCAACTTCCTCATCTGCAAAACAGGTTACATGGAGAGTATTGATCCCCTGGAGAGGGATGCTCAGATGAGCCTGCAACGCAAAGGCTCAGACTGGGTCTTGCACCAACTAAGGACAATGGTTGCGTTTCTGTTTTTGTTTACCCCTCTTCTGCACTTAAGGTAAAGATTTTACTGTTTATAAAGTGTTAGCTGCTCAGTCATGTCCAATTATTTGTGACCCTATGGACTGCAGACCACCAGGCTTCTCTGTCCATGGAATTCTCCCAGGCAAGAATACTGGAGTGGGTTGCCATTCCATTCTCCAGGGGATTTTCCAGACTCAAGAATCAAACCCAGGCCTCTCGCATTGCAGGCAGATTCTTTACTATTTGAGCTACCCAGGAAGCCATACAGACCTCTGTCTAAAAGAAAGTTGAGGAGTGGGTTGTCCCTGTTATTAAAACTTGGTAATACTGATCATTTTCTGAAAATAAAGAAAAGAAAGAAGAAATTTTAAAAACCACAAGGTCAATTTTGCATATCTGGAGTCAGCCCATATTAGTGTCTCATTCTGTTCCCATCATTCCACAGGTCATCTCTGGAGCTCAGTGGACCCGTCCTGGGGGCAAAAGCAGCACCTCACCTGTCTCCAGGGCGACTCACCTTGAACCTCTCGGTGACACCCTCGGTGATGCTGACGGTGAACTCTGCTATCTTGGGAGGACGCACTTTGCCTTTCTTGCGGTCAGGTTCATATTCAGTCTTAGTTTTCACAACCACCTTGTTCAGCAAACAGAAGCAAACAGTTAGGAGTGTGGCCACATGCATTCCGGACATACCTGTCCAAAGAGGACAGGTTGTCAGGGACGACTCTAGTGTTCAAAGTCACCATTTTGCCAGGAAGTATTTCACAAAAAGAATGAGTACAGTCACCACTTATTACAACTCTCCTCTGTGCCAAGACTAGCAGAGAAATTCAGTTCAGTTCAGTCACTCAGTCGTGTCCAACTCTTTGCAACCCCATGAATCGCAGCACACCAGGCCTCCCTGTCCACCACCATCTCCTGGAGTTCGCTCAGACTCACGTCCATCGAGTCAGTGATGCCATCCAGCCATCTCATCCTCGGTCGTCCCCTTCTCCTCCTGCCCCCAATCTCTCCCAGCATCAGAGTCTTTTCCAATGAGTCCACTCTTCACGTGAGGTGGCCACAGTATTGGAGTTTCAGCTTTAGCATCATTCCTTCCAAAGAAATCCCAGGGCTGATCTCCTTCAGAATGGACTGGTTGGATCTCCTTGCAGTCCAAGGGACTCTCAAGAGTTTTCTCCAACACCACAGTTCAAAAGCATCAATTCTTCAGCACTCAGCCTTCTTCACAGTTCAACTCTCACATCCATACATGATCACAGGAAAAACCACAGCCTTGACTAGACGGACCTTAGTCGGCAAAGTAATGTCTCTGCTTTTGAATATACTATCTAGGTTGGTCATAACTTTTCTTCCAAAGAGTAAGCGTCTTCTAATTTCATGGCTGCAGTCACCATCTGCAGTGATTTTGGAGCCCCAAAAATAAAGTCTGACACTGTTTTCACTGTTTCCCCTGCATTGATAATCCTGAGAGCAGCACCAGAAGGGAAATATGACAACAGAGAGTCAGAGAAGTTAAGCTCCGAAGCCAAGGCTAATAGGCAGCAGGCCTATTAGGGGTCAGCAGGGCCCCAGACTCCTGGTGCAGTGCTCCCCAGAACCTGGGGCTCCCGCCTCCTTATCTGGGGCTCCTTTCACAGTGAACTCCCTTCGCTGTGATGTTGGAGAAGACTCTTGAGAATCTCTTGGACTGCAAGGAGATCCAACCAGTCCATCCTAAAGGAAATCAGTCCTGAATATTCATTAGAAGGACTGATGCTGAAGCTGAAACTCCAATACTTTGGCCACCTGATGAGAAGAACTGACTCATTGGGAAAGACCCTGATGCTGGGAAAGACTGAAGGCAGGAAGGGAAGGGGATGACAGAAGATGAGATGGTTGGATGGTATCACCAACTCGTTGGGCATGGGTTTGAACAAGATCCAGGAGTTGGTGATGGACAGGGAAGCCTGGCGTGCTGCAGTCCACGGGGTCGCAAAGAGTCAGACACGACTGAGAGACTGAACTGACTGATCACTGCCCAGAGCTTCATGGTCTGGATAGTGGGAAGGAAGGATACATTTACTTCTTATATGCTTCCAGGGGTTAAAATGAGAAGATTCAAGTGCACTATTTCCCTCCAGGATTAGGGAAAGAACAGGAAATTAGCCTTCAAGCAAATCACTTTTGGGGAGTCTGTCTCACCCCCACCATCCTCCTCTCTTCCCTATCTCTGCGTGCTCAGTTGCTTCAGCTGTGTTTGACTCTTTGCAACCCCATGGACTGTAGCCCTCAGGCTCCTCTGTCCATGGGATTCTCCAGGCAAGAATACTGGAGTGGGTTGACCACTTCCTACTCCAGGGGATCTTCCCAACCCAGGGATCGAACCTGAGTCTCTTATCCCTCCTGCATTGACCAGCAGGTTTTTTACCACTTAATTGGTCTCCTTGCTTGTTACCCTTCCACTCTCCACTATGAAGCAGGAGATGTTTTTCCAACCAGGAAACCTGCTCTGCCTTTGCCCAGGGCAAACCTGTTCCCGCCATCCCCACCAGCTTCAGGTGAACCCCTAACCCAACCCTGCAGCCTCCACCCTCAGCCTCTCTGCCTCATTCACTGCCCTCCTCAAACCCTGTTTCTGGGATTGTTTCCTTCTCTGTTCCCACTTGATGAGGCGGCGAGGTATCCAGGGGCTACACGTCTCTAATCCCCACCCGCAACCCAAAGCAGGAGCCAGGAAGTGGCTGTTGGACTGGAGAGGACCAGCCCCCCCGCCGCCAACCCGCTTCCTCACCCAGGTGGCAGAGCCCTTCACTGGGTGGGACATACCACCTTGCACGATGCTGGGACCCAGGGCAGAACAAGGACTCAGGAGATTGCAGGGATCCCACACGGAGCTGTGACAGCGCTCAGCCTCAGGGAGAAATTGGCTCACACCTCATGACACTGAAAAACCGATCCAAGGGCCACATCGCTTGCAAGCACACCCTTGGCCCCCTCCTCCCTCCCCTTTGGTTACATGCAGCTCTCCTCTGCCCAGCCTGACAGCCTGTGTGCCCAGTCCAGGGGCACCCGTCTCTAGGGCAAACTAGTGCCTAACCCTGCCATCCTCGAACCCAAACTGTACCTGACTAGCTGCGTGACCCTGAGCACACCCTTGGCCACTTGGAACCTCAGTGTCCTGGCCTGTGAAATGGGAACAAGGCCCATCTGGTTGGGCTACTGCTAGGAGGAGGGAATCCTGGGACCCTCAGCCCTGCTCAGTAGCTCATTAACCCAGATTCAGTCTGCCTCTGCCACTACAAGGCTGACCTCAGGCAAGTTCCTTACTCTCTGTGCCTCCATTTCCACATCTGTAAAATGGGGCAACAGTGGTGGTTAGTGTCTAATATCAGCAACACAAAAGGAAGTGAAAGCTGTAAACCACACAGACAAGGGCTTGGTGCATAATAAACATTCAACACACGTCAGCGGAGACTGGCCCTGACATGGCTGCCAGCTCTGTGACCTACCTGCACTGTCGCACCTCTAGAACCTCGGCACGCAGCACATAGTCCACTGACAACACTGACAACCCTATCTGCACTATCTGCCCTCAGACACGTGTCCTCTGGGACAGGTGACATCACCTCCTGAACCTGGGCTGGGAGCAACACGGTGCCACTGCTTGGGTTAAGAGACATCCAGTGTGAGCACGTCTGGCTCCAAGAGGGCAGAGCAAGAGGTCTTGCTGGAGCTTCACATCCTGGAGGGTGGTGGCCATCAGTTGAGTGACCTTGGGTATGTCCTGTAAACTCCTGGAGACTTGGTTTCTTCATCTGTGGACCTTAGAAATCTTCCAGCTCAGCCATCACTTCCTGCTAGAATCCCCAACTGGGCGCATCACAGGGATGGGAGATTCATCACCTTTCAGAGCAGCCTAGGTTACTCCAATACTTTGGCCACCTGATGCCAAGAGCCGACTCACTGGAAAAGACCCTGATTTTAGGAAAGATTGAGGGCAGGAGGAGAAAGAGGTGGCAGAGGATAAGATGGCTGGATGGCATCCCTGACTCGATGGACATGAGTTTGAGCAAACTCTGGGAGATAGTGAAGGACAGGGAAGCCTGGCATGCTGCAGTCCAAGGGGTCACAAACAGTCAGACACAACTGAGTGACTTAACCACAAGGCTACTCCTGGATGGCCTAATTCGTTGGTCAAGACTTCATACCTGCCTGAAACCTCCCCCCTGCCATAAGCCAACCGTGTGCCAGACGCTTCCAAAATGGAACAGACTTAGGACGCAAGAGGAGGCCGAGTGGAGGGAAGGGCCTGACAGGGGTGCTGCCCGGGCACACAGTGTTCCTGGCACAGGCTGCCCTGGCTCCTGGGCTGAGGCAGCAGGGGAAGGTGGGGATGGTGGCTCCAGGCTGTGCTAACCCGGCAAGTCTGAAACCTACTTGGCAAAGGGAGGTGGGAGCCAAGGCCTCAGGCAGCCCTGCCCCCTCCCTCAAAGCCTCTTTCGGACCATCAGTACCCCAGAGTGGTCCCACATGGCCCAGGCACACAGGTGAGATCAGCTGATCCTTTTCCTTGAAAGGAAACACTTGTTTCAGCCTCCCTCCAGCCCCTGCCCCCTGCCTACCTACCCAAACACAAGAGTTGGGAGGATCAGAACCACCTCGAGGAGCTGAGTAAGCCTATCAGAGGGCCCACCATGTGAATAAAGGCATCCTCCAGAGAGGATGGATTCATGGCAGGGATATTCCCCCCATCCCCACCCTTGCCCCGTCACCCATCATCGTCAACAGGCTGGAATAAAGGACAAAGTCCTGAGTCAGAATTGCCCTGCCAGGCATTCAATGAAACAAGAAATGCCTGCACACTTCAGGGAAGAGAGAGCGCTTCCTGGTGGCTGGGGTGACTTCTAAAGAGCAGCAAGGCGGGCAGAAAGGATGCGAGTGCCCAATTTTAGGTCTCCATTTCACGTTAGAGTTGTCTAGGCTTTTAAACGTTTTCTAAGCGTTAACTCTTGTAAAGACTGCTCTTAACGGACAGAAAGCACTCGATTGCACACTGTATTTAAGAAAAGAGGGGATTCTTTAAATTCAGCACACACACAAAAATCCCACTTCCAGGAGAGAGGATAATGAATGGCTGTCCCCGGTTACACTAACATTGAGGAGCGCGACTGTTCAGCTTATTTGGAGATTTTCACAAAAGGAACAAAGAGAGGAAGGTGGCGGTGAAGGAGCGCGCATCCTGCCGCAGCTACCCCCGGTGTGTCTGTGCCGAGGGAGAGGAGGAGGCCCCCAGGGAGGGTCCATCTGGCCACGGAGAGAGGTCTCCCCACCGCAAAGGGGCAAATCGTAAACTGCCCCACCCGGGAAGGCGCGAGGGGCCGCCGAGCCGCTCCTGGGCTCACCCCCAAAGCAGAGCCCTGGTATCCCGTGGCAAAGCAGGCGCAGAGCTGGGCTGGCGGCGGAGGGGTCAGGGACCTCTCTCGGATCAGGGTCCCACGAAAATTAAGAAAGGATCTTTCCCGGACCGTGGAGTTCCTGGGTCAGCACGAAGCTGTCATCTAAGGCAAGGAGCGGAGGGTGGGGTGATGAGGGGCGCAGACCGCCCGCTCCAGAATCCCCTCGCGGGTACGTGGTCCTCCGAGGCGCGTCCTCCACCCCGCCCAAGCCCGTCCCCAGCACACGCGCGGCGCGATCCTTTGTTTCGGCCGCCACCCGAGATTTGGGGGTGCGCACCCGGCCTTGCGGGGTGCCAGGGTGGGGAAGGCCTCTCACCTTATCCGGGGGCGGGAACTGCAGCTGATTGACATCGAGGGGCGTCATCAGGGGGATGGTGTCGAAGCCATCCTCCAGCAGCGGCTGCTTGGTGCCCTTCTCCGCGAAATTGTTCCCCAACTTCACCATGATTCCGGGAGACCCGAGGCTGCCAGCCTGCGGAGCGAGGGCCGGGCGGGAGTCACCACGAGCCGGACCCACCCGCTGTCCCGGGCGTCGGCGAGCTCTCCGGCCCCCCGCCTGGTCTCCGGGGAGGGGGTCGTGAGGATGCAGAGGTCGCGGCTCTAGGGGTGAGGGGCGAGGGCGGTGTATTTACGGACTCCCACCCGCTCGACAAAAGCGCCGAGGGCAGGGGCGCACAGCCGCCGGGGAGGGGGCGCCGCCCCTGCCCGCGAGGTCTAGACGCGTCCCCGGTCCCGGCGCCGCTGCGCCGGAGACCCCCACACCCGGTCCTCCCACCTAGGGGTGAAGCGCGGGCCTGGACCCGGCTCCCGGGTGGGAGGGTCCAGCCCGGGCGCCCCGCGGTCCCTCCGGCCGGCACTCACCCCACGCCCGGCTCCGGCAGGTCTGGGCTCCGGCCGCGCTTCGAGCCTCCGCGTCGCCCGCTCCCGCTCGCAGCAATGGCGGAGGCGGCGCCGCGCGGGGCCGGGGCGGGGGCACCGCGCGATTGGGCTCCCTCCTCCCGCTCGCCGCCTCCCTTCCTGCCGCTCCCGGGGGTTAATTGAGCGCGGTGAGTGCGTGCGTGTGGCGGCGGCAGCCTTGACGCAGCGCGCGCACCGGCCGCACAAAGGAGCGCGGGCCGGGCGCAGGGGGGGAGCGCTCCCGGGGGACCCCGCGATCGCTAGGACCTGGGGGCGGGGGAACAGGGGAGGGGTGGGATCTCGCCCCGGACGGGGAGGCTCCGAGCGGCGGGAGGGCGCCACAGGGCTGGAAGCCGGGGATGGGGAGGGGGCGGGCGGCCAAGAGAGGTGCGGGCTGCGCAATCCCGGGGCGGCGGCCCGGGCGCGAGGCAATTGGAAACCAGATAGGGGGCGGGGGAGATGCTAAGGATGGAGCAGTCCGCAAAAGTAGGGGAAAAGGTGCTCCCCCACCACCCCCACCTTGCAGTCGAGCCGATCTGGGAGTCCTGAAGAATGGGGAAGGGTCCGACGGGGAGGGTTCCAGGAGGCGGTAGATGGCGGCAGAGACCGGAGCGTCCAGTTAGTGTGCGTGGCTGGGTGCGGGAGAGGGCGTGTCCCTGGTGGAAGGAGGCACGGATGGGGATCGAGGCGGGAGTGCGGAGCGGGGGGAGTTTTCGGGGGTGCAGGAATTGGGAGGCGCTCTCCAGAGCCGGGGTGGGGGCCCGATTTGGGGGACACCCAGAGTAGCTGGAGGGAAGAAAATTCAGGGCAGAGAGCGCGCTGCGTGCTGCGTCGGAGGGTTTCTCTGGTCCCAATCCGAAGAGAAAGCTTGGGACGCTCCAGGCAGCTCAGCCTCACGCCTCCAGGGCGCAGAAAGGGGTCGTCCAGGAAAGAAAGAAGGGGTTTCTAACCCGATCCGTTGGCCCACCCTCTCCGCAGCGGGGCCACTGTCGCAGCTGCCCAGATTAGCGCCCCCATTTTACAGACGTCCAACCAACCCTGGCTTTAGGACTTCCCCGGAGAGAAATTGCGGGAGTGTGGGAGCAAGGCCTGGAGCCAAGGAAGGGGGCTTAAGGAAAAAAGGGCTATTCCCAGGCCCCTGTTTCCTGCTGGGGCCCTGCTAGGACCCAGAGTAGGTGTTCCCTAAAGGCTTACTTTAACACACTTTGCCTGCTTCTGCTATGCTTGACTGGTGGCCTGAAGCCCAGCGTTTTCCATCAGCTGACTACAAACCAGCCCCGCAAAACCTCCTGGCCCCCAGTCTACCTCTAGAATAGGAGTAGCCACTGCCTGCCAAGCCTTGAGCCACCGGCTCAATCTAGGAACCTGGCCATGGGCATCTTGGTTCCAGAATCCCCAGGAGGGTACCAGTAGATGAGGTACCTCTTACATGGCTCCAAGTCCTCACCAGGGTCCAAGAGCCTGAAAGGGTCCAGGCTCTTGGCACACACTACCCCTGGGCAGACCCGGAGCGGGGGGTGGGCAGGTGTCCCAGGTGCTGGCCCCTGCCACTGGCCTTGGGGGCCTGACCTTAGCATTCTTTTGGCAAAGGGCCTTTGAACACAGCACTGGTACCGCGATAAGGCATCTGTGTGTGGTCCAGGGTCTTCCGTGGAACTGAGGCAGCCTCCTTCCTGACACTTCGTTTCCTCCTGCAGCAGGTGAGGAAGAGTGGCCAGAATCTGCTCAGGTCCTGGTTTAGGTGCAGATTAAGCTTACAGATCATGAGAAACTTTGTGGGTTTAAGCAAGGGCATAGCTTTGCCCCATCTTAGGTACCGGCATTTTACAGACCCCAACACACACACATACACACACACACACCAGTCAGAATCCCACACAGGGAGCTGCCGAGTGGGCCTCCTGCACCCGGTGTGACGAAAGCCCCTTCAAGGCTCTGTCACCTGTGAAGGACAAAGACAAGAACTCATGGTTGTCCCAGAGACAGCAGTGGACAGTTGCTGTGCGTTTGCTTGCTTTCTCATTTTGTCAAGGGTTTTGGCTGGCGCCAGTCATGGGGTCTCTGCAGTTTCGTTCTGTGGGGTTTTTTGTTGGGTGCCCAGGGCTTCCCAGGTGGTACTAGTGGTAAAGAACCTGCCAATGCTGCAGATGTGATAGACGCAGGTTCCACCCCTTGGTGGGGAGGACACCCTGGAGGAGGGCCTGGCAACCCACTCCAGTGTGCTTGCCTGAAAAAAATCCCATGGATGGAGAAACCTGGCAGGCTACAGTCCATGGGGTTGCAAAGAGTCGGACACGACTGAAGCGACTTAGCACTAGCAGGCCATACCAGACCCTGTGAAGGGCACACACATGAGCAGGGCGGCACACAAGACAGCCCGTCAGCAGCTGACAGACGAGGGAAATGAAGTAGACAGCCTTTGGACAGAGCAGAGCGCCCACGGGAGTAAGCGACCACGTCCTCTGCTGGGGGATGGTGCAAGAGACTGTGGACAACGTGTGAAATCCTGGAGGGGGTGGGAGGGAAAGCAGAGCGGGCGGAAGACCTCACAAGTAGGGGTGGAGGTGCAGGCATCAGTTCCCGGGGCTGCTGTAACAAATTACCCCAAACTGGGGGCTCAAAACAGCAGAAATGTTTGGTCTCACAGCTCCAGAGGCCAGGGTCTGACATCAAGGTGTCAGCCAGCCACTCCCCCTGCAGAAGTTGTAGGGGAAATCTCTTTGGCCCCTGCCAGCTCTTGGTGGCCCCCGTTTCTTGACCTATCCCTCCAGTCTCTTGGCCACATCCCTCCAGTCTTGGCCTCCACGGTTGCACCGCCCCTTCCCCTCCTGTGTGTGTCTCCTCCTAGGGCACTTGTCACTGGATTTCAGGGCCACTGGGATGGTCCAAATTTATGGTATTGCAAAATCCTCAGTCATATCATTTGCCCTATACGGTAACATCCGCAGATTCCAAGAGTTAGATTTGGACGTGTTTAGGGGGGAACACCATGGAGCCCACCATAAGCTTCAAGCCTTTAGAGGTGCAGGGAATTGGGGAACTCAGGGTCTCAGATGCTTTCTAGGAGGGGCAGGGTCTGGGCTAGAGAGTCAATTGAAGAGCCACAGTCACAGAACTGGGGATCAGTGACGCTGTGTTGGTGGTTTTAGGGCAAATGGATTTAAGGTGTTTTTACAGTCCATACAGAATGAAATCTGTGTGGAATACACCGTGTTCTTCTCTGGGACCCCAGTTTCATCCTCACACCAACAGTCTATGATTCCTGGTGCCTCGCAGGATATTTGACAAGGATTTGGTTTTTCCAGAGGACTCTTTCAGGGACGTTTCTAGGGTTGCGTTCCCTTCTAGGGACAGACCCTTCACTTTGCAGGTGACTGCAGTAACCCACCCACCTTCCACGGGGCAGGGCAGCCAGCTACTGCTCCCCAACACTCGAGACCCTGTTCCCAGGTTCTAGCCTCTCAGCGACTTCTTAGGTCCCACTTTGTTGGAGCCAAGACTGCCATAGCAGGAGGCAGGCTGAGCCAGTCTGATTTCCGGTCCTGTCTCTTCCATTTCTAGCTGTGTGACTTTGGACAAGTTGCTTAACTTCTCTGTGCTTCAGTTTCCCCTCTATAAAACGGGGAGGATAATAGTCCCTCGTGAGGATCAAATGAGCCATTATTTTAAAAGCCCACAGTGCCTGCTTCGACTCTTATTACAGCGTTGGCCTCTCATTAGGTGATCTCTGTTCTTGGTAGCGTGTGTGGAGCCAGGCAGAGGTGATAGAGGTGTCATGGGTGTAGGATGAGGGCTCAGAATAACTAAGAAGACTCTTCCCAGGGTCCTGATGAGCCCCTTTGTAGCTCAGGGAAGTAAATGCCTAGTCCCAGGCCACAGAGCTCTGGGCAAATGTGGGGCAAGCCCCGGGCTCACTGGGCTGGCTTCCCATACCAGCTTGGTCCCCAGCATAGGAGCACATCCTGCAAAAGAACTGTTTCTCATTGCTCCATCCCCCATGCCTAGAACAAGACCTGGCACACAGCAACTGCACAGGAGCCAGATGCTAAATGAGATAGGCACCCACTCATCTCACATTCACAGTAGATTCGACATCCTAATGTCAGGTTTGTAAAGCCAAGCTCAAGTGTGTCGTGAGAAAATCCACAGTCTAATTCAAGCTGAAAGCAGGCTGGCCTGTAGCGTCATTGAGACATTCTGCCTCCTAGGTTTAACCCTGCTGCCAATGCTCATTTCTGGAAAATGCCAGACCTTGTTTTAAAATACATGCTGTGTAGACAAAGTCCTAAATATGGTCGTTTTTCTGATTTTAGTATTTCATTCACCTTTGTAGTCCCCAGCTCTCGGCACACACTAGGCACTCTCTGAATCGTTAAGAAATGAATGAGCGATACTTTTGTTCCTTTCTCTGTACTTGTAGAAACTAAATAAACAGGATTAAAGGGGCACAAAGTCATTAGGTGACCTGTTACATTTTAAAAAGAACTATGGTATTTGGGGTTTTAGAAGTCTCCAGGGAAAGTTGGGGGTGGGGTGTTTGTTGTTGCCTGTATTGCCTTAGTGAGTGAAAGTTGCTCAGTCTTGTCCGACTCTTTGCGACCGCATGGACTGTAGCCTGTCAGGCTCCTCTGTCCATGGGATTCTCCAGGCAAGAATATTGGAGTGGGTTGCCATTTCCTTCTCCAGGGGATCTTCCTGACCCAGGGATCGAACCCAAGTCTTCTGCCTTGCAGGCTGACTTTTACCAAGTAAGCCACAAGGAAGCCCCATAGCCTTAGTGAACCACTCAACAATTCCTGATCTTACCCAAGTGTTTCTTAGGTCCACGTCTCTTTGGCTCTGAGGTCCTTGACCTTGGCAGGGCTGCAGGGCTCGGGGGCTGTGAGCAAGAAAGACACAGCGCTCTGGGGAGTGATTCTCTCCATCTTCAGTGTCATCTAAAATGATGGGAGTGATCAGAGAGGCTTCTTTTTTCATCCCGATTTGGGATGTAAGAAAAGTTTTTTCCTGCATATTTTAAATTAAAAAAATTTTTTTAATTTTTTGGCCACATCTTGTGGCATGAGGGAACTCAACTCCCCAACCAAGGATGGAACCCATGCCCCCTGAAGTGGAAGCATGGAGTGTTAACCACTGGATCACCTAGGAAGTCCAGAAAATACGATTTTTAAAATGCTTCCTACTTGAGTCCCGCAAATTTCTGCATTTCCGCTAGAGAATTGCAATTTTGGGTGACTGATGGACATAAAGTCAGCAGAAATTGATTTTTTCCTGTTGGGGCTTCCCTGATAGCTCAGTTGGTAAAGAATCTGCTTACAATGCAGGAGACTCCGGTTCGATTCCTGGGTTGGGAAAATCCTCTGGAGAAGGGATGGGCTACGCACCCCAGTAGCCTTCCTGGCTGAGCCACCAGTTGGGCTTCCCTGGTGGCTAGGCTGGTAAAGAATCCACCTGCAATGTGGGAGACCTGGGTTTGATCCCTGAGATGAGAAGATCCCCTGGAGACAGGAAAGGCTACCCACTCCAATATTCTGGCCTGCAGAATTCCATGGACTGTATAGTCTATGGGGTCACAAAGAGTCGGACACGACTGAGTGACTTTCACTCACTCAATTGTCTCCAAGAAATGCTGGTAGCTCCAAATTCCTGTGGTTTGCACAACCCAGGCTGCTGTCCAGTGTTCAAACCTGTCCAACCCTGAAATCAAGAACGGTAGAGTAGAAAGATACTGAGGACAGGCCTGTCACTGTCTAGCAGAGGGGACTTAAAACAGTATGCACGGACCCCTCGACCCCCTCACCCCCAAAGTTTTCCATGTTTGCAGGGAGGGAGGGGGAAGGAGGAGCAGCAGCACCTCCACATCACCCTATGGTCTCCCCGTAACCACCCCCCGGCCCCACCACTCTGCCCATCCTTACCCCCCCACACATAAGGGGGCTGGGGGCGGGGAGCAGTGCATTCTAAGAACCTCCAATGCAGTTGTTTTTTGAGGGGAGCAAGTTCCAGAACACACATCTCCACAGTCCTGACTGGGGAGGAAATGCAGATAAGTGACAATGTAACTTAGGATCAAGGGCTTTTCAGAGGTTGAATCATCCTCTAGTTCCACACCCTGGTTTTACATTTTTCATCCAGGGAAGTGGAGGCCCAGGGGGATTCGCACACACTGTCACCAGCCTCTCAGAGAAGGAGAACCTGTCCCTGGGGCTTTCTGCAGCTCATCCTCCCCTGGGAGCCCTGGCAGTGAGCTCACAGATCAGGCGGACTCCAGCCCCCATCCTTTTCCTTCCCCTCCCAGGCACCCCCACTGCACGGAGGGCACCCCCAGGAATGTGCTGGGCACCCCTCCCCCTGCCCTTTTTCCTCCAGACCCGTTCCAACTGTCCTATCCTGTCTCTAATTCTGCAGACATCATCATGCCCCTCTGACCAATGGGATCCTGCGTCCCTGCCCCTAAAAGGAGGTCACTCAGGAGGAGCCCCCGCCTCCCTGCCCTGCCTTCATGCTCCTCAACCTCCGCTCAGGCTACTGGACCACTCCTTCTGGGCCCCAGACCTCAGCCACACCTTTGCAGACAAGTCCTCTTCAAACAATCCCATTTAGCAGGCCACCTGCTACCTCTAGTCGTCTTGACTCATGATACAATTGGAAATGGAGAAAGTTTTTGCTCCTGCCTAGACCCTTCCTGGAGCCTCCAGAAATACCCCCATGTCCTGCCCTGACCACCTCTTGGGTGAAGAACTGTATGCCATTATCCTTTTCTTTCTCACTACTCAAAAATTCCAAAGTTGTTGTGTGTTCACTCGCTCAATCCTGTCTGACTCTTTGCGACCTCATGGACTGCAGCACTCCAGGCTTCCTTGTCCTTCACTATCTCCAGAAGTTTGCTCAAACTCATGTCCATTGAGTCAGTGATACCGTCCAACCATCTCATCCTCTGTCACCCCCCTTGCTTCCTGCCTTCAGTCTTTCCCAGTCATCAGGGTCTTTTCCAATAAATCAGCTCATTGCATCAGGAGGCCAAAGTATTGGAGCTTCAGCTTCAGCATCAGTCCTTCCATGGAATATTCAGGGTTGACTTCATTTTGAATTGAGTGGTTAGATCTTGCTGTCTAAGGGACTCAAAAGAGTCTTCTCCAGCACTGCCATTTGAAAGCATCGATAGCAAAGTGGTGGGGGAGGTCATTGTTGTTGAGTCTTGAAGTATACCCATTTTACAGATAAAAGAACTATAGCAATAGGTAGAAAGACTGTATCAACCAGAGCCAACAGGCAGTGAATGCCATCAATCCCTGCAAACCACTGTGTGCAGTTCTATTATTCCACCTCTCCAGACAAAACCACTGGGTCTGAGACAAGATGTGGTCATTAAGACAAGCTCAGGGAACTTCCCTGCTGGTCCAGTGGTTAAAGTTCTGCCCTTGCACTGCCCTTCCACCCTGGCCTGGGAACTAAGATCCCACGTGCCTCACAGTATAGCTGTAAAATTTTTAATAATAATAATAATTAATAAAATTAGGAGAAGCTAAGCTGAAAAAAAAAAAGACAAAGCTCAGAAGAACCTAGTGAAAATGTAGACTCTCCACCAAAACTACCGTTTCTTCCACGAAAACTACCATTTCCTCCTCCAGGAGGAAGGAAATGGCAACCCACTCCAGTATTCTTGCCTGGAGAATCCCATGGACACAGGAGCCCGGTGGGCTACAGTCCATGTGGTCACAAAGAGTAGGACAGGTCTGGAAGCGACCGAGCGCCGCGGAACTGCAGCCCGCCCTCTGCTTCAGGCACAGCCCCTGCCTAGATGCTCATCTCTGCTCTTCCCTAACCCCCCTTCAGTTTCCACTTAGGACCTGGAAATGGGGGAGGACAAATCCCCTAAATCTGAAACCCTAAACTGTGGCCCAGAGGCTACGCGCCATCACTCCCTTTCCTCGTTGGCCAACAGTCGTCCTAGCAACATGGCCTTGGGCAAACCACCAACCTGCCTGGGCCTCAGTTTCCCCTTCCATAAAATGTACTAGAACAGAATCCCCCTCCTGCTTCAGAGACACCCCCCGCCCCCAACTGGGTTCACTCTTCCCATGACAAGAATGCCCCGGGGATAAATCAGAAGCAAAATTACTGAGGGCATGGTGAGGTCAAGCAAGGTATTACGCTCGACCTGGGGAATAAATTACCAGGGCCACATAATTCCATTCAGCTCTTCCCCTGCTCCGTTCAGAGGCATTTTCATATCACCCAGCAGCAGCTAAGTGCCAGGTTTGCCGGCTGTAGCAATAACTCATATTAAATTATTTAGCTGGTAAATGATTAGAAAAGCCCTTTACTGAAGAAAAGAACCACAAAAAGACCAAATCTTAATAGCAGTAAGACCACCATATGCTGGAATTAATTACTGAATTTTTTAAAAGCCCACAGATGGCTGAGTGCAACGCATTCCACGCTCTGTGGAGCCAGGTCCCTGGGAGAGTGTCTAAAATTCACAACATCCTCGGAGTGTGCTGGAGATTACGCAGCGCCAGGCTCAGCTGCATTGCAGGCAGCTCAGCTATGACCTGGTGGGGCTGTTCTGTCCAGAATCTGTCCCTTCCTGAGGCTGGGTAGTTGCAGCCCAGTGAAATTAGCACAGAGCCAATCCACAGGCTCTGAGCTGACCTAGGACTTCTGGCTGTGGTATGATTGTATTTTTTTACATCCATAATTTATAACTCTTTCTATGTCGGACAGGCTCCCTGTTTCTCTGGTCCAGCTGGGGAACGGGGTGCGTTTTCCCAAAGACTGAAAATATGCTCGTTTCGGAGCACCGTGACTCTAATGTGGAAAGTACGTTACCCTGTCTTCCAAAACAGAGGATGCTGAAAAGAATCGTACCGCTTCTAGAAGAATGGGGTCAGCTTTCTGCACGAACTGGACCAGGAGTATAGAGTCAGGAAACTTCCCACACTGGGTGTCTCCAGGCTCCTGGGCTTGCATAGGGCTAGTTAACGACATCTCTGTGGCCTCTGTCCCCGTCAGGGAGCTGCTGGTAGCCCTCCCTTATCACTCACCCCGTTACCTCTATCCAACTTGCTGTGAGCAAAATATCTAAAATGCCAAGTTTATTAGAATAAATTTTTAAAAAGAGAGAGAACAGGACTGTGGGAGTGTGTGCTCAGTCATGTCCGACTCTGTGGACTCTTTCCAGGCTCCTCTGTCCATGGGACTCTCCAGGCAAGAAGACTGGAGTGGGTTGCCATTTCCTTCTCCAGGGAATCTTCCCGATCCAGGGATCGAACCCTGGTCTCTTACATCTCCTGAATTCGCAAGCAGGTTCTTTACCACTGGCGCCATATACATTTTTTTAAAAGCCCTTTTGAACAACAGTCCCTGACCTTTGTGGCACCAGGGATTGGTTTTGTGGAAGACATTTTTTCCACAGGGCAGGGGGATGGTTTTGAGATGATTCAAGCATTTTCTATTTATTATACACTTCATTTCTAATATAACACCACTGCTGATCTGACAGGAGGTACTGGCCCTTGGCTTGGAGGTTGCAGACCCCTGATTTAGAGTTTTCAAAGCATTTCACGGGGAGGAATTTCCACAATGGGAGTTGGTGATGGACAGGGAAGCCTGGCCTGCTGCAGTCCATGGGGTCACAAAGAGTCAGACATGACTGATCGACTGAACAACAAAAGCTTAACAGAACAGGGGCACCTGCTCTGTGCTGCTATCCTTGCCAGGTGGTCATCACAGGAGCTTGCTAACTCCTGTCCATAGTCCCATCCACGATGTGGCATTTTCTCCCCTTGAGGGGAGACTCTGCACTGTGGGGTGTAGAATCCTGAATCTGCCTTTCAGACCTAGGATGGAACGTTCAGTTCAGTTCAGTTCAGTCACTCAGTTGTGTCCAACTCTTTGCGACCCCATGAATCGAGGCATGCCAGGTCTCCCTGTCCATCACCAACTCCCGGGGTTCACTCAGATTCATGTCCATCGATTCAGTGATGCCATCCAGCCATCCCATCCTCTGTTGTCCCCTTCTCCTCCTGCCCCCAATCCCTCCCAGCATCAGTCTTTTCCAATGAGTCAACTCTTCTCATGAGGTGGCCAAACTACTGGAGTTTCAGCTTTAGCATCAGTCCTTCCAAAGAAATCCCAGGGCTGATCTCCTTCAGAATGGACTGGTTGGATCTCCTTGCAGTCCAAGGGACTCTCAAGAGTTTTCTCCAACACCACAGTTCAAAAGCATCAATTCTTCGGCATTCAGCCTTCTTCGCAGTCCAACTCTCACATCCATACATGACACTGGAAAAACCATAGCCTTGACTAGACGGACCTTAGTCGGCAAAGTAATCTCTCTGCTTTGGAATATGCTATCTAGTTTGGTCATAACTTTTCTTCCAAGGAGTAAGTGTCTTTTAATTTCATGGCTGCAATCACCATCTGCAGTGATTTTGGAGCCCCCAAAATAAAGTCTGACACTGTTTCCACTGTTTCCTCATCTATTTCCCATGAAGAGATGGGACCGGATGCCATGATCTTCATTTTCTGAATGTTGAGCTTTAAGCCAACTTTTTCACTCTCCACTTTCACTTTCATCAAGAGGCTTTTCAGTTGCTCTTCACTTTCTGGGATGGAACTTAGTGTTAGTCCAAAGCTGTGATTCTCAAGGTGGGGTCCTGGGACCAGCAGCATGGGCCTCACCTGGGAACTGGTTACACGTGCAAATATTTGGGTTCCCCCCCACCCCCGGAAATGCTGGCTCAGAGACTCTGGCTTAACAAGCCCTCCACATGACTCCCAGGTACACGGAGGTTCCAGAATCATTGCTTCCAGCTTTGTAAACTGGAATTCTCCAGGCTGGGCTAGGCTAGATACACAGATATGTTTTGATTGTGTGCCCTTTTAAAAAACGCTTTCATTGGAAATATTGGAAAACCAGGAGATTTTGCAAAGCATCCAGATTTCCTGCTTTCTTTTGGAAAATTGAGGGATCTAAGAATAGAGGTATTTCTACATGACAGAAATCAGCTGTGTGCAAATAATGCCTGTCCTCCGCACCATGCCCCCATCCTCCTTATACCTCTGCTACCTTGCCTACTTGGCTCTTGGAGACACTAGAGTTTGAGACACTAAGACCTCATTTTACACGACACTGAGGAACAGACAAGGGAAAGAGCACTTTCCAACATATTTGCTGGGTGACCTGGGCAGCTTGGAAAACTTTGCAGGTACTTAGGCAAACACAGAGGTTCATCAGGGGCACCTGGGAAAAACCACAGTCCTGGCAGTCAGCTCTACTGTTAGAAACCCTCAGTGACACACTGGGCCACGCAGGGAAGGTGAAGGTGGGATGGGGGTGAGGTCATGGAGAAAAACGCAGAGATGGTGGGGGGGCTGGCTATAACAGCAACTACTACTACTACAAAGACAGTAACAAGTGTTGACAAGGTTGCAAAGAAATTGAAACCCTCCTGCACTGCCAATGTGAATGTCAAATGGTGCAGCCACCATGGAAAACAGCCTGATGGTTCCTCCAGAATTTAAATGTAGAATGAACAGAGGGTCCAGCAATTCCAGGCCTAGGAATGCACCCAGCACATGCTCACACAAAAATGAGGACACCCATGTTCATTCCAACACGAATCATAAAAGCTGAAAAGTGGAAGCCACTCAAACGTCCATCAGCTGACGAACAGGTAAACAAAATGTGGTCTCTCCATAGAATGGAATATTCAGTCAGTCAGTTCAGTCGCTCAGTCATGTCCGACTCTTTGCGACCCCATGAATCATAGCACACCAGGCCTCCCTGTCCATCACCAACTCCTGGAGTTCACTCAGACTCACGTCCATCGAGTCCGTGATGCCATCCAGCCATCTCATCCTCGGTCGTCCCCTTCTCCTCCTGCCCCCAATCCCTCCCAGCATCAATCTTTTCCAGTGAGTCAACTCTTCTCATGAGGTGGCCAAAGTACTGGAGTTTCAGCTTTAGCATCATTCCTTCCAAAGAAATCCCAGGGCTGATCTCCTTCAGAATGGACTGGTTGGATCTCCTTGCAGTCCAAGGGACTCTCAGGAGTCTTCTCCAACACCAGAGCTCAAAAGCATCAATTCTTCGGTGCTCAGCCTTCTTCACAGTCCAACTCTCACATCCATACATGACACTGGAAAAACCATAGCCTTGACTAGATGGACCTTAGTCGGCAAAGTAATGTCTCTGCTTTTGAATATGTTATCTAGGTTGGTCATAACTTTTCTTCCAAGGAGTAAGTGTCTTTTAACTTCATGGCTGCAATCACCATCTGCAGTGATTTTGGAGCCCCCAAAATAAAGTCTGACACTGTTTCCACTGTTTCCTCATCTATTTCCCATGAAGAGATGGGACCGGATGCCATGATCTTCATTTTCTGAATGTTGAGCTTTAAGCCAACTTTTTCCTCTCCACTTTCACTTTCATCAAGAGGCTTTTCAGTTGCTCTTCACTTTCTGGGATGGAACTTAGTGTTAGTCCAAAGCTGTGATTCTCAAGGTGGGGTCCTGGGACCAGCAGCATGGGCCTCACCTGGGGAACTGGTTACACGTGCAAATATTTGGGTTCCCCCACCCCCAGGAAATGCTGGCTCAGAGACTCTGGCTTAACAAGCCCTCCACATGACTCCCAGGTACACGGAGGTTCCAGAATCATTGCTTCCAGCTTTGTAAACTGGAATTCTCCAGGCTGGGCTAGGCTAGATACACAGATATGTTTTGATTGTGTGCCCTTTTAAAAAACGCTTTCATTGGAAATATTGGAAAACCAGGAGATTTTGCAAAGCATCCAGATTTCCTGCTTTCTTTTGGAAAATTGAGGGATCTAAGAATAGAGGTATTTCTACATGACAGAAATCAGCTGTGTGCAAATAATGCCTGTCCTCCGCACCATGCCCCCATCCTCCTTATACCTCTGCTACCTTGCCTACTTGGCTCTTGGAGACACTAGAGTTTGAGACACTAAGACCTCATTTTACACGACACTGAGGAACAGACAAGGGAAAGAGCACTTTCCAACATATTTGCTGGGTGACCTGGGCAGCTTGGAAAACTTTTGCAGGTACTTAGGCAAACACAGAGGTTCATCAGGGGCACCTGGGAAAAACCACAGTCCTGGCAGTCAGCTCTACTGTTAGAAACCCTCAGTGACACACTGGGCCACGCCAGGAAAGGTGAAGGTGGGATGGGGGTGAGGTCATGGAGAAAAACGCAGAGATGGTGGGGGGCTGGCTATAACAGCAACTACTACTACTACAAAAGACAGTAACAAGTGTTGACAAGGTTGCAAAGAAATTGAAACCCTCCTGCACTGCCAATGTGAATGTCAAATGGTGCAGCCACCATGGAAAACAGCCTGATGGTTCCTCCAGAATTTAAATGTAGAATGAACAGAGGGTCCAGCAATTCCAGGCCTAGGAATGCACCCAGCACATGCTCACACAAAATGAGGACACCCATGTTCATTCCAACACGAATCATAAAAGCTGAAAAGTGGAAGCCACTCAAACGTCCATCAGCTGACGAACAGGTAAACAAAATGTGGTCTCTCCATAGAATGGAATATTCAGTCAGTCAGTTCAGTCGCTCAGTCATGTCCGACTCTTTGCGACCCCATGAATCATAGCACACCAGGCCTCCCTGTCCATCACCAACTCCTGGAGTTCACTCAGACTCACGTCCATCGAGTCCGTGATGCCATCCAGCCATCTCATCCTCTGTCGTCCCCTTCTCCTCCTGCCCCCAATCCCTCCCAGCATCAATCTTTTCCAGTGAGTCAACTCTTCTCATGAGGTGGCCAAAGTACTGGAGTTTCAGCTTTAGCATCATTCCTTCCAAAGAAATCCCAGGGCTGATCTCCTTCAGAATGGACTGGTTGGATCTCCTTGCAGTCCAAGGGACTCTCAGGAGTCTTCTCCAACACCAGAGCTCAAAAGCATCAATTCTTCGGTGCTCAGCCTTCTTCACAGTCCAACTCTCACATCCATACATGACACTGGAAAAACCATAGCCTTGACTAGATGGACCTTAGTCGGCAAAGTAATGTCTCTGCTTTTGAATATGTTATCTAGGTTGGTCATAACTTTTCTTCCAAGGAGTAAGTGTCTTTTAACTTCATGGCTGCAATCACCATCTGCAGTGATTTTGGAGCCCCCAAAATAAAGTCTGACACTGTTTCCACTGTTTCCCTATTTCCCATGAAGTGATGGAACCAGATGCCATGATCTTCGTTTTCTGAATGTTGAAGTTTAAGCCAACTCTTTCACTCTCCTCTTTCACTTTCATCAAGAGGCTCTTTAGCTCCTCTTCACTTTCTGCCATAAGGGTGGTGTCATCTGCATACCTGAGGTTACTGATATTTCTCCCGGCAATCTTGATTCCAGCTTGTATTTCTTCCAGTCCAGCCTTTCAATCTCAAAAAGGAATGATGTACTGATGCAGGCTACAGCATGGATGAAAATATTATGATGTGGAATGAAGGAAATTGGTCACAAACCCACATATTGTGTGATCCCATTTGGTATCTTGCCAACTGGTATCATCCCATCGGTAGACCGTGTTCACATAGGAAGATTAGTGGCTGCCTGGGGATAAGGAAGGGGAGAGAGAGAATAGAAGGTGGCCGTTGACAGAATGGAGTTTCTTTCTCCAGTGATGAGAATATTCTGAAATTAGGCAGTGGTGAGAGCCACACTGTTCTGTGCTGTGTGCTGTGCTTAGTCGCTCAGTCATGTCCAACTCTCTGTGACCCCCACGGATGTAGCCCACCAGGCTCTCTGTCCCTGGAGATTCTCCAGGCAAGAATACTGGAGTGGGTTGCCATGCCCTCCTCCAGGGGATCTTCCCAACCCAGGGATGGAACCCCAGGTCTCCCGCGTTGCAGACAGATTCTTTACAGACTGAGCCACCAGGGAAGCCCAAGAATGCTGGAGTGGGCAGCCTATCCCTTCTCCAGGGCATCTTCCCGACCCAGGAATTAAACCAGGGCCTCCTTCATTGCAGGCGGATTCTTTACCAGCTGAGTAGTTGCACTACTCTGTGGACATTCTGAAAACCTGTGACTTGTACACTTTCGATGGCTAACTTGGGATTTCCCTGGCAGTCCAGTGGTTGGAATTCCATGCTTCTACTGCAGGGGATCCCTGGCTGGGGAACTAGGATCCTGCATAACATGCAGCAAAAAAAAAAAAAAAAAGGAAGAAAAGAAAAGGAAAAAAAATGGCAAACTTTATGGTGTGTGAATTACGTTTCAAAATAGGGAGGGAATGCTCCAGGTCACAAAATGGTTGGTGAATCAGCAGTAGTTAGGGTGGGGACAGGATGATTCCAAGCGCAATGCTATTAATTGCTAACACTTTTAAAGCATTTACACAACAGGCATTGTATTAAGACTTTATATACATTGACTTGTACACTGACTTAGTTAAATACCGTACTTGCAGTGAAGCATGTGCAGCAACTGTGGTTAGAGCCCCTTTGCAGATGTCAAACTGAGGCAGGGCCAAGACTCAAGCCCAAGGAGTCACCCCTCCACCGCTCTGTCAGCTGGCTTGTGACACTGTGGCTGTGTGTGCAGGTGTGTATTATTTGTGCACGAGCCCATCTATGCTTATGTATGAGCATGCATGTGTCCATGTGTGCGTATGCATATGTGCGTTTGTATGTGTGTACTGGGTATGCACACACATGCATGCCTGTGTGCATGTGAGTGTGTTTTGTGTGTGTATCTCGCACACCCATGAGAGGAACTTGAGGGCCTGTGAGGGAGCCCTTCTGTCTCCTGGTTGGGTCCTTTCCCAGGGCGAGATGGAACTGGGCTGAGAGAAGAAAATCTCCTGAGGAAGTCAGCCTGTGGTTAAGGGCCCCATGGACCGACAGATGCTGGGCCTTCGGACCAGAAGCAGCACTGCCTTTGCCGGCCCCTCCTATGAACTTCGAGACCACCCCGCCCAGGGGCAGCTCCGATACCACCCGACCCCACTCCCCAGGTTAAGGTTCACTCCCTCCTTCCTCTCAGCCACCGGACAAAGCACCACAGCCTGGGGCGTTTACAACCAGACGCTGTGCTCGGTCCTGGAGGCTGCAGCCAGGGATGAGGTGTGGGCATGGATGTTCTCTCCTGAGGCCGCTCTCCTTAGCTTGTGGGTGCCCACCTTTTCCCCGTGTCTTCACAGGGTCCTCCCTCCATCCTCAGGGTCCTCCCTCCATCCTCAGTGATCCTCCCTCCATCCTCAGTGGTCCTCCCTCCATCCTCAGTGGTCCTCCCTCCATCCTCAGTGGTCCTCCCTCCATCCTCAGGGGTCCTCCCTCCATCCTCAGTGGTCCTCCCTCCATCCTCAGTGGTCCTCCCTCCATCCTCAGTGGTCCTCCCTCCATCCTCAGTGGCCTTCCCTCCATCCTCAGTGGTCCTCCCCTCCATCCTCAGTGGTCCTCCCTCCATCCTCAGTGGCCTTCCCTCCATCCTCAGTGGTCTTCCCCTCCATCCTCAGGGGTCCTCCCTCCATCCTCAGTGGTCCTCCCTCCATCCTAGGGTCCTCCCTCCATCCTAGTGGTCCTCCCTCCATCCTCAGTGGTCCTCCCTCCATCCTCAGTGGTCCTCCCTCCATCCTCAGTGGTCCTCCCTCCATCCTCAGTGGTCCTCCCTCCATCCTCAGTGGTCCTCCCTCCATCCTCAGTGGTCCTCCCTCCATCCTCAGTGGCCTTCCTTCCATCCTCAGTGGTCCTCCCTCCATCCTCAGGGTCCTCCCTCCATCCTCAGGGGTCCTCCCTCCATCCGCAGTGGTCCTCCCTCCATCCGCAGTGATCCTCCCTCCATCCTCAGGGTCCTCCTCCATCCTCAGTGATCCTCCCTCCATCCTCAGTGGTCCTCCCTCCATCCTCAGGGGTCCTCCCTCCATCCTAGGGGTCCTCCCTCCATCCTCAGTGGTCCTCCCTCCATCCTCAGTGGTCCTCCCTCCATCCTCAGTGGTTCTCCCTCCATCCTCAGTGGTCCTCCCTCCATCCTCAGTGGCCTTCCCTCCATCCTCAGTGGTCCTCCCTCCATCCTCAGTGGTCCTCCCTCCATCCTCAGGGGTCCTCCCTCCATCCTCAGGGGTCCTCCCTCCATCCTCAGTGGTCCTCCCTCCATCCTCAGTGGTCCTCCCTCCATCCTCAGTGGCCTTCCCTCCATCCTCAGTGGTCCTCCCTCCATCCTCAGGGGTCCTCCCTCCATCCTCAGGGGTCCTCCCTCCATCCTCAGTGGTCCTCCCTCCATCCTCAGTGGTCCTCCCTCCATCCTCAGTGGCCTTCCCTCCATCCTCAGTGGTCCTCCCTCCATCCTCAGTGGTCCTCCCTCCATCCTCAGGGGTCCACCCTCCATCCTCAGGGGTCCTCCCTCCATCCTCAGTGATCCTCCCTCCATCCTCAGTGGCCTTCCCTCCATCCTCAGTGGTCCTCCCTCCACCTCAGTGGTCCTCCCCTCCATCCTCAGGGGTCCTCCCTCCATCCTCAGGGGTCCTCCCTCTATCCTCAGTGATCCTCCCTCCATCCTCAGGGGTCCTCCCTCCATCCTCAGTGGTCCTCCCCTCCATCCTCAGGGGTCCTCCCTCCATCCTCAGGGTCCTCCCTCCATCCTCAGTGGGTCCTCCCTCCATCCTCAGTGATCCTCCTTCCATCCTCAGTGGTCCTCCCTCCATCCTCAGTGATCCTCCCTCCATCCTCAGGGGTCCTCCCTCCATCCTCAGGGGTCCTCCCTCCATCCTCAGTGGTCCTCCCTCCATCCTCAGGGCCTTCCCTCCATCCTCAGTGGTCCTCCCTCCATCCTCGGGGTCCTCCCTCTATCCTCAGTGATCCTCCCTCCAACCTCAGGGGTCCTCCCTCCATCCTCAGTGATCCTCCCTCCATCCTCAGGGTCCTCCCTCCATCCTCAGGGGTCCTCCCTCCATCCTCAGGGTCCTCCCTCCATCCTCAGTGGTCCTCCCTCCATCCTCAGTGATCCTCCTTCCATCCTCAGTGGTCCTCCCTCCATCCTCAGTGATCCTCCCTCCATCCTCAGGGGTCCTCCCTCCATCCTCAGGGTCCTCCCTCCATCCTCAGTGGTCCTCCCTCCATCCTCAGTGATCCTCCCTCCTTCCTCAGGGGTCCTCCCTCTATCCTCAGTGATCCTCCCTCCATCCTCAGGGGTCCTCCTCCATCCTCAGTGATCCTCCCTCCATCCTCAGTGGTCCTCCCTCTACCTCAGTAATCCTCCCTCCATCCTCAGTGATCCTCCCTCCATCCTCAGTGGTCCTCCCTCTATCCTCAGTAATCCTCCCTCCATCCTCAGTGATCCTCCATCCTCAGTGGTCCTCCCTCCATCCTCAGGGTCCTCCCTCCATCCTCAGTGGTCCTCCCTCCATCCTCAGGGGTCCTCGCTCTATCCTCAGTAATCCTCCCTCCATCCTCAGTGATCCTCCATCCTCAGTGGTCCTCCCTCCATCCTCAGGGTCCTCCCTCTATCCTCAGTGGTCCTCCCTCCATCCTCAGTGGTCCTCCCTCCATTCTCAGGGGTCCTCCCTCCATCCTCAGGGGTCCTCCCTCCATCCTCAGTGATCCTCCCTCCATCCTCAGGGGTCCTCCCTCTATCCTCAGTGATCCTCCCTCCATCCTCAGTGATCCTCCATCCTCAGGGGTCCTCCCTCCATCCTCAGGGGTCCTCCCTCCATCCTCAGGGTCCTCCTCCCATCCTCAGTGGTCCTCCATCCTCAGGGTCCTCCTCCATCCTCAGGGTCCTCCCCCATCCTAGGGGTCCTCCCTCCATCCTCAGTGGTCCTCCTCCATCCTCAGTGGTCCTCCCTCCATCCTCAGTGATCCTCCCTCCATCCTCAGTGGTCCTCCCTCCATCCTCAGTGGCCTTCCTTCCATCCTCAGTGGTCCTCCCTCCATCCTCAGGGGTCCTCCCTCCATCCTCAGGGTCCTCCCTCCATCCGCAGTGGTCCTCCCTCCATCCGCAGTGATCCTCCCTCCATCCTCAGGGGTCCTCCCTCCATCCTCAGTGATCCTCCCTCCATCCTCAGTGGTCCTCCCTCCATCCTCAGGGGTCCTCCCTCCATCCTCAGGGGTCCTCCCTCCATCCTCAGTGGTCCTCCCTCCATCCTCAGTGGTCCTCCCTCCATCCTCAGGGGTCCTCCCTCCATCCTCAGTGGTCCTCCCTCCATCCTCAGGGTCCTCCCTCCATCCTCAGGGGTCCTCCCTCCATCCTCGGGGTCCTCCCTCCATCCTCAGTGATCCTCCCCCTCCATCCTCAGTGGTCCTCCCTCCATCCTCAGTGGTCCTCCCTCCATCCTCAGTGGTCCTCCCTCCATCCTCAGGGGTCCTCCCTCCATCCTCAGGGGTCCTCCCTCTATCCTCAGTGATCCTCCCTCCATCCTCAGGGGTCCTCCCTCCATCCTCAGTGATCCTCCCTCCATCCTCAGGGTCCTCCCTCCATCCTCAGGGGTCCTCCCTCCATCCTCAGTGGTCCTCCCTCCATCCTCAGTGATCCTCCTTCCATCCTCAGTGGTCCTCCCTCCATCCTCAGTGATCCTCCCTCCATCCTCAGGGGTCCTCCCTCCATCCTCAGGGGTCCTCCCTCCTTCCTCAGTGGTCCTCCCTCCCTCCTCAGTGGCCTTCCCTCCATCCTCAGGGGTCCTCCCTCCATCCTCAGGGGTCCTCCCTCCATCCTCAGTGGTCCTCCCTCCATCCTCAGTGGCCTTCCCTCCACCTCAGTGGTCCTCCCTCCATCCTCAGTGGTCCTCCCTCCATCCTCAGTGATCCTCCCTCCATCCTCAGTGGTCCCTCCCTCCATCCTCAGTGGCCTTCCTTCCATCCTCAGTGGTCCTCCCTCCATCCTCAGGGTCCTCCCTCCATCCTCAGTGGTCTTCCCTCTGTGTGTGTCTGTATCCTAATCGCCCCTTCTTATAAGGACGCCAGTCACATTGGATCAGGGCCCACCTTAGTGACCTCATTCTACCTCAATCACCTCCTTCAAGGCATTTTCTCCCAATGCAGCCGCATTTTTGAGGCACTGGGGTTTGGGCTCCAACATATGAAATGCGGAGGACAGACTTCAACTCACAACCCGCCTCCACACAGAGTAATGTTTCAGAAAATAGGTTAGGATTCCAAGCCTGATGGGCTGGGCTCAAACCTGGATTTGCTCACTTTGTAGATTGAAGGTCATTTTCCCTTTCCGAGCCCCAGTTCCCTCCTCTGAACCACGAAGGGCCCTCGGGAGAGTCTAGGACCATGTCCTTAGGTCTCTGCAGCTACCAGTGCCTGGCACACAGCAGGTGCTCAATAAATGCCGCTCCCCCACCATGGGAGCCATGCCGGCTTCCGGTTGCTGAGGCTGCCGTGGGCCAGTCCTGGGCGAGGGCTCTGCAGATGTCCACCTGATCCTCGGCAGGCCACGGAGGAAGGAGGCACCCTCATTTTCTGCACGTTACCTGTACAGAAACGGAGTCTTGCTAAGGTGAAGTACCCGCCCAAGGTCACACACTGGGGGGGTGGGGGTGGTCTGTGTCTCCCGTGAACCCCGACGAGACGGAAGCTGGGGCTCATCCATTTAACGCCCTCATGCCTGGCATGGGCCCCTTGTGGGTATATTCTCCATAAACGGACCTTCAGTTGCGCTGAAATGACTTGAAACAGGCAAGAGAAGGGATGGGAGTGATGACAGACCATCATGTTGACTGTCCTCTGGGTCATCCTGGCTTCTGAAGACTGCTTTCAAACCTCTAACAAGGCGCTGCGAATGTGAACTGGAAATAATTTCCCAGCCAAAGATGCCTCTGTCCAAGTGAAACGGGACGCTGGGCTGTGAACAGCTCAGGCTACACTGCTCCCCACTTCACCCCCGTGAGGAAGGAGAGGAGATTTATAAACGATATAGCTAATTGTGTTTTTCTACTAGATTAATTTTATTGTCCCATTTTCTGCTCCTTCTGAATCCATTCAGGGGTGGATTATGTCTGAGCTTTCATCTCTGGGGCTTTCGTTAATAATTAGGTCACCTTTTAGCCTGGAGCCCTGGGTGGGCCAGGCTGGGGAGACTTAAACTCGATTAGAAGCCCCTAGCGTGCTGCAGCGTTCCCCCTGCTGATGTCCAGGACGCCCCGGGGCCTGGGGACACAGGCTTCCCTCCAACGCCTAATGTCGGGAGCAGGGGACTAGCGTTTGTTTGGGGGTTGCTAGACTGTAGTAGACACTGTAACCAGGGGTAGTTTGTCCCGTGAAACCTCACAACAGCCTGGGAGGCCAACACTATTCCTCTTGATAGAGAGGAGAGTGAAAGCCATCCTCACAGGAGGCACAGCTTGCTCCCAAGTGGGTGCCACCCTCCCCCGCAGCCCCACGCCACACAGGCACCTCTCCCTCCAGACTTAGAGAGTCGGAGGGTGGAGTTTCACTCTCCTGAGATCCACAAGCTAAACCCACCAGAAACGTTTCTAACAATATGCTTAAAACATTGAAACTGATTATTTCTCCATTTTGGGAGTTGTTTTTGTTCAGTCAGCCGTGTCCGATTTTTTTGCTACCCCGTGGACTGCAGCCTGCCAGGCTTCCCTGTCCTTCACTATCTCCTGGAGTTTGCTCAAACTCATGTCCATTGAGTCAGTGATGCCATCCAACCATCTCATCCTCTGTCATCCTCTTCTCCTCCTGCCCTCAGTCTTTCCCAGCATCAGGGTCTTTTCCAATAAGTCGGTTCTTTGCATCAGGTGGCCGAAGTATTGGGCTTTAGCTTCAGCATCAGACTGTCTAATGTATATTCAGGGTTAGTTTCCTTTAGAATTGACTGGTTTGTTCTCCTTGCAGTCCAAAGGACTCTCAAGAGTCATCTCCAGCAGCACAATTCAAAAGCATTAATTCTTCAGTGCTCAGTCTTATTTATGGTCCAGCTCTCACATCCATACATGACTCCTGGAAAACTATAGCTTTGACTAGATGGGTCTTTGTCAGCAAAGTGATATCTCTGGTTTTTAATAAGCTGTCTAGGTTTGTCATAGCTTTTCTTCCAAGGATCAAGCATCTTTAATTTCATGGCTGCAGTCACCATTGGGGGAGATGGTGGAAGGGCTGGAGGTTAGGATACATTACCATTGACTGCTGCTGCTGCTGCTAAGTCACTTCAGTTGTGTCTGACACTGTGTGACCCCATAGATGGCAGCCCATCTGGCTCCCCCATCCCCGGGATTCTCCAGGCAAGAACACTGGGGTGGGTTGCCATTTCCTTCTCCAATGCATGAAAGTGAAAAGTGAAAGTGAAGTCACTCAGTCGTGTCCGACTCCTAGCGACCCCATGGACTGCAGCCCATCAGGCTCCTCCGTCTATGGGATTTTCTGGGTAAGAGTACTGGAGTGGGGTGCCATTGCCTTCTCCGCACCATTGACTAAGCACCAGCTCATTGGAAAAGACCCTGATGCTAGGAAAGATTGAGAGCAGAAGGAGAAGAAGGTAGCAGAAGAAGAGATGATTAGACAGCATCACTGAGTCAATGGACATGAGTTTGAGCAAACTCCAGGGGAGCTAGTGGAGGATAGGGACGCCTAGCACACTGCAGGTCATGGGGCAGCAAAGAGTCAAACGTGACTTAGCAACTGAACAACAACACAGCACCAGCTAAGTGCCAGACAAGCTCCGTGCCCATCCTTGCTCTTCTCCACAATCCTAAAAGGTAAGTTATATTTTCTTCTGTTTTCCAGATGAAGTAACACAAGTGGTGGGGCCAGACACTGAATGATCAACTCATCGACTGGCACCCAAACAATACAGTTGAACATGTGAGATGTTTACGATTTTTCACAGTGATAAGTAACACTTGTAGTGAACATCTTTGGGCATATACAGGTCTGTGCACAATAATGATAATAACAATTCGTATGACAATTGCATGGAATAACAATTGGCATGCCAGATCTATTGCCTAATATACTGGAAAGCTAACTGCTTGGTTTTCCACACCCCTTTGGAGCTAGAGAGGCCATGAACCCCAGTCCTGCCCAATGACTGTTATACAAAGTCTTCTGGGAGTGTCTGGACAAAAGCTTTCATTTTCCTGCTGAAAAAGGACACACAGACTGCAGTACTCTTCATCCTTCTTCCTGCCGTAAACATAAAAATGATGTTTGGGGCCACAGCAGCCATTTTCTGTCCATGAGGCTCCAAGTCTGAGGATGGAAACCAACCCTCAAAGCGTGGTCATCTTTGCAATGGTTGCACTGCATGAGCAACCAAACGCTCCTTGTTGTTCAGGAAAAGCAAAGCTTAATTTGCTGAAGCCTTATTAGGGCAGGGCTTCTGTTCCTTCAGGCGAGCACAGTCCTGACTCACAGGCAGGTTCAGCGGCCAGATGCAGACCATGCCCACACCCGCTCCCCCCTGCTTCTGTTGCAGGGGAAGTTCCCCTCCAGGCACGTGTCTGCTCAGAGTAAAAACAGTTGTCTCACCTCCCTCGTGGTGAGGTGTGGCCCCATAGGTAAGTCCTGGCGGGAAGAAAAAGGGAGGGGAAGTGTTGTGTGGAAGCTCCTCGTAACCTTCCCTCAGGAACAGCTGGTGCCCACTCCTTTGCCTCTGTCGCCTTTGCCCCTTCCTCCCTCCTGCTGCCTGCTTTGTGGATGTCACCATGGACCACGAAGATAAGGGCCCTGGCCAGGTTGGTGCACCAGGGAGCTAGAAGGACCTGGGACCAGCTCGAAGGACCTCACGGCTGAGCCCTGCCCCCAGCCCTGACCCACTTGTCTCCAGGCTTTGTGCCCAGCTCTCTTCTTTGAGCTACTCTTAGGTGGCATTTTCTGTCACAGTCAAACCCAAAGCAGCTGCCTTCGTTTTCTGTGGTTGCTGTAACAAGGTATCATACACTCATTGGCTTCAGTTCAGTTCAGTCACTCAGTCATGTCTGACTCTTTGCAACTGCAACACGCCAGGCCTCCCTGTCCATCACCAACTCCCAGAGTCCACCCAAACCCATGTCCATTGAGTCAGTGATGGCATCCAACCATCTCATCCTCTGTTGTCCCCTTCTCCTGCCCTCAATCTTTCCCAGCATCAGGGTCTTTTCAAGTGAGTCAGCTCTTTGCATCAGGTGGCCAAAGTATTGAAGTTTCAGATTCAATATCAGTCCTTTCAATGAAGGACTTATTGGCTTACAACAATACAAACTTCCTCGGAAGTCTGAAATCAACCTCACGGGGTTGCTGGAGTTGGTTCTTTCAGCAGGCTCTGGAAGAGAATGTGTTTCCTTGCCTCTTTCACCTTCTCATGTCCTCCTGTGTTCATGGCCCCTTCCTCTTCCTTCAGAGCATCTCTTGAAGTTTCTGCTTCCATAATCACTTTGTCCTCTCTTCTTCCCATCTCCTCCCGCTTGGGCCAGCATGATTACATGAGGCCATCTTGATGATTCAGGCTGACTGCCCACCTCAAGACTCTTAACTTGATCACACCTGCAAATTCTCTTTTCCCATTTAAGGTAAAATTCACAGATTCCAGAAATTAGGTCATGGAAGGATTTGGAAGGATTTTACTCAGCCTACCACACTATTATGGACTGAATGCTATGTCTCTCTCTCCCAAATGTTGAAGGTCTGACCCCCAATGTGACCCTTTGAGGAGGTGATAAAGTTTAACTGAGGTCATAAGGGTAGGGCGTATCGTATAGGGCTGTTGACCTCGTCAGAAGAGGAAGGGACCCTAGAGAGCTCTCTTTCTCTCCACCACATGAGGACGTAGTGAGGAGGCGGCCGCCTGCAGGGCAGGACAAGAGCCCTCACAGGAAACTGATCTTGCTGAACCTTGATCTGGGACATCTGGCCTCCAGAAGTGTGAGAAATAAATGTTTATTATTTAAGCCACCCAGTTTATGGAATTTTATGATAGCAGCCCAAGCCGACTAACACACTCACCCACCAGTCCATTTGGTAGCTGACTCATGGCCATCAGGTTGGTAGGAAGAACAAAGGTGAGAATTTGGGTCTCTTTCCAAAGCCCAGCCTGCAGTGGCCCTCTGATTGCCATTCGGCCATAGGGCAAGTGGCATCCTGATGAATGCTGAGGCCTGGGCACCACTTGGTGTTTCAGAGATTCAGTTGCCATGTTATATTGTCAAAGACAAATAGATGAACACTGCAGTGAAGTGAAAAGTGGAAGTGTTCGTTGCTTAGTCGCGTCCGATTGTTTGCAACCCCGTGAACTATAGCCCACCAGGCTTCTCTGTCCAAGTGATTCTCCAGGAAAGAACACTGGAGTGGGTTGCCGTTCCCTTCTCCAGGGGAGCTTCCCTACCCAGGGATGGAAGCTGGGTCTCCTGCATTGACAGGCAGACTCTTTACCATCTGAGCCACCAGGAAACCTGGACACTGCGGTGAGTAGCATTTAATCACAGGGGTCTGAGGACTGAGGGCTTCCCTCCATCTCTGTGAAGAGCTACACTGAACACCCTAAAATTCATAAAATGATGTCTGCAGTGTATGGAGTCAGCTGAGGTCAAGTCATGCTGCTGTAACAAGGGACCCTGAGATCCCAGCAGCTTCAGCGGGAACGCTCCCATCCATGTCTACTGTGGGCCTCTGTGGTCCCTGTCCTTCATCTTCTGTATCCCAGACCACAAAACAGCAGGAACCCCTCTCAGGGACTTGCTGATCTTGGAGCAGAGGGAAAAGAGAGCTGCTCAGACCACATGGTGACCCTTAAAGTGCCTCCTCGGGAGGGACACACATCACTCGAGTCACATTTAATTGGCAAAGCCAGTCCTGTAATGCGGACCTGGAGCCCCTCTAGAACCACGAGAAGACACTTCTGTCCATGGTCCTTCCTGTGGGCAGCCCTGGGAAACCAGTATCCTAGGCTTTGAAAAAGTTGAGGTGGTTGCAATTTTGGTATAAGTAGTATAAGCTTTTAGTTTATAAGAGCTGGATGACTGCATTCATACGGAAAATAGGACCTTGACTTGAAAGTCAATGCTCTCCCATCACCTACCCCTGAGTGTTACGCAGGGAAGGGTAACAGGCATCGGTCAGGCCTAAATTCAGTTCTGGCTGGACCACTCACTGGCCTAGTGATGGTTGGCAGGTTGCTTAAGCTCTCTGAGTTTTGGTTTTCTCACCTGTAAGATGAGACTAATGGTGATGGATTGCCGTGAAGGCTGGCTCAGCATTCACGAGGCTTAGAGTAAGTGTTGGGAAGCAGGCCCCTCAGTGTCCATGGTCCACACCCCTGACTCAGTCGCCATACAGAGCCCTCATTCATTTGTTCATTCACTTAACAAATCCACCATGGTGATTCCACTCCTGGGCATATGTCCAGAGAAAACTCTAATTCAAAAAGATACCTGCACCCCAGTGTTCATAGCAGCAATATTTATACTAGCCAAGACATGGAAGCAATTTAAATGTCCATTGACAGGTGAATGGATAAAGAAGATGTGGTGTGTATACACATGTGTGTGCTTAGTCGCTCAGTCGTGTCTGACTCTTTGTGACCCCATGGACTGTAGCCTACCAGGCTCCTCTGTCCATGGAATTCGTGAGGCAAGAATACTGGAGTGGGTTGCCATGCCCTTCTCCAGGGGATCTTCCCAACCCAGGGATCAAACCCAGGTCTCCTGCATCACAGGTGGATTCTTTACTGTTTGAGCTACCAGGAAAGCCCATATATACACACACATGGGTGTGTGTGTGTGTGTGTGTGTGTGTGTGTGTGTGTGACATACAGTGTCATATTACTCAGCCACATAAGCAATGAAATAATGCCATCTGCAGCAGCACGGATGGACCTGGAGATTATCACAGTAAGTGGAGTCAGACAAAGGCAAATATCGTATGATATCGCTTATATGTGGAATGTGAAAAAAAAGATATAAAGGAAATTATTTCTAAGACAGAACAGACTCACAGACATAGAAAACAAACTTATGGTTACCAAAGGGGAAAGAGGCAGGAAGAGGTAAATGAAGAGTTTGGGATTAACATAGACAAACTACTATACATAAAATAGGTAGCAAGAACCTATTGTATCGCCCAGCATCTTGCAATAACCTGTAATGGAAAAGAATATATGTGTGTGTGTGTGTGAGTGAATCACTTTGCTCTACCCTGAAACTAAGACAACATGGTAAATCAACTGTATTTCAATAAAAATTAAGAACAGAGAATAGCACTGAATCACGTATATTACCATATGTGAAACAGATCACCAGTCCAGGTTTGATGCATGAGACAGGGTGCTCAGGGCTGGTGCACTGGGATGACCCTGAGGGATGGGATGGGGAGGGAGGTGGGAAGGGGTTCAGGATGGGGAACACATGTACACCGTGGTGGATTCATGTCAATGTACAGCAAAACCAAGACAATATTGTAAAGTAATTAGCCTCCAATTAAAATAAATTAATTTTTTAAAGTGAAAGTGAAGTCGCTCAGTCATGTCTGACTCTTTGCGACCCCCGTGGACTGTAGCCCACCAAGCTCCTCAGTCCATGGGATTCTCCAGGCAAGAGTACTGGAGTGGGTTGCCAGTTCCTTCTTCAGGGGATCTTCCCAACCCAGGGATCAAACCCAGGTCTCCGCATTGCAGGCAGATGCTTTAACCTCTGAGCCACCAGGGAAACAAACAATAGCAACCTCACCGAGAGTCTCCACTTAGGAGCCAGGCACAGCACGTGGTATCAGAATACAGAGATGAGCGCTTCCCTCGTGGCTCAGGGAGCCTGCCAGGACACAGGTTCAATCCCTGATCTGGGAAGCTTCCACATGCCACGGAGCAGCTAAGCCCGTGTGCCCCAGCGACTGGGCTTGTGCTTTGGGCCCAGAAACCACAAGTACTGAGCCCACGTGCTACAGTTCTTGAAGCCCACACGCCCTAGAGCCTACACTCCACAGCAAGAGAAGTGACCGCAATGAGAAGCCCGCACACCACAGCTGGAGAGCAGCCCCCACTTGCTGCGGCTAGAGAAAAGCTCAAGCAGCCACGAAGACCCAGCGCAGCCAAAGAAAACCAAATAATACAAATAAAATTTTAAAGAAAGAACAAAGAGTCCGTGCAGGTGCTGCTTTCCGAGTGCTGTCACAGAGACCCACTTTCCGTCTCCAAGCGGCTGGCGAGTCTCTCCCACAGAGAAGTGTGGAAAGATCTCAGGCCTCCAGGCTGGAGCCTTGGCCATCTGCCTGCACCCTGCTGTGGGGCTGAGAGCTCTACTCCCTGCTCCCCGAATCAGAGGCCTCGCTGCTGTGCAATCTGCCTTCATGGGCTTGCCACCCAGCCGGAATGAAATGCTATCTACTCAGCTCTTTGCAGACTCGAAAGCACTGTGTCCGCTGCAAGGAGCATGGTTTTTTTCTGGACGGTAATTGCATGTCTTGGGCTTCCCAGGTGGTGCCTGTGCGTGCGTGCTAAGTCGCTTCAGTTGTGTCTGACTCTTTGCGACCCTATGGACCACAGCCCACCAGCTCCTCTGTCCACAGAATTCTCCAATCCACCTGCGAATGCTGATGATGCGGGTTCAATCACCTGGGTCGGAAAGATCCCCTGGAGGAGAAAATGGCAACCCACTCCTGTATTCTCGCCTGGGAAACCCAGGGACAGAAGAGCCTGCCGGGCTACAGTCCACGGGGTTGCAAAGAGTCGGACACGACTGAGCATCTGAGCACAGCAATTGAATGTCTTGGCCTATTTTGAGCCCAGATCATGGGTCAAGCCCTGTCCTTGGTGTCTCTTCTGGATTCTCCTGATTTTTACTACCTCCCATGAGGTGACGAAAGGCTTCCCTGGTGGCTCAGTCAGTAAAGAATCTACCTGCAGTGCAGGAGACCCAGGTTCGATCCCTGAATCGGGAAGATCCTCTGGAGAAGGGACTAGCAACCCACACCAGTGTTCTTGCCTGGAGAATCCCATGGACAGAGGAGCCTGGCAGGCTACAGTCCACGGGGCCGCAAGAGTTGGACATGACAGAGCAACTAACCACACATGAGGGGATGACTATGAATGTCTCCACTTCACAGATGAGGACACCGAGGCCCACAGGCATTCCCTGCAGGCCTGTGCCAACCCCCAGTGACTGTGGGAACAGTTTTTTCAAACCAAGGGGTTCCTGGTTGATGATGGCTGGATCCAGGGTTGGGGGACTGGCAGGACCAGTGAGGGGACAAGCCCTGAACTTCAACCACAACTTTGGGGCTGGGAAGGAGGGTTTGGATGCTAGTCTCCTTTCAAGCTATAAGGTTTAAATAAGAGGACGCAGCCAGATGCACCTTGAGTCAGTGGGAGGCATGGATGACCAGTCTGTGAGTTCCCAAATGGTCAAGAAGACAGACACTTACAGTAACTCATTGGGAGGTAGGGAAAGCGAGGGATGCCACGAGGCTTATCCAGATCGATGCGGAAGGAGACACCTGCCAGCCTCTTGGAAATGCTTAACATGCCCAGGGATATTTATTGCTTATGAAGCATCATTTCACTCATGGCTAACTCTGAGCATAGCCCATAGCTTCCAGCTGGAATCCAGTGTTCGCTACTAAAGCACCGTCTACTGGAACCACCCCAATCTAATGACTCTGGGGCTGCCATTGGAGCCCTACCCCCAATCCTCTCCACCAAGGCAGACTCACAGCCAACACCTAGAAACCATCACTGATTCTGCTCCATTCCTGACCAGTCTCCATCCAGTCCATCAGCAATTCTTGTCACTTCTACCTCCAAACACAGCCCCAGTCTGACCGCATCTCTTCTCCCCACTGGCTACCCCCACCTCACCATCACTACTGCTGTCTGATGTCCAGCCTCCTCCAACTCTTGCCCCCTAGTCCATTCTCCAAACAGCAGCAGGAAGGTTCTTTTTATCTGTGATATTATTGTTGTTGTTCAGTTGCTTAGCCATGTCCGACTCTTCGCAACCCCAAGGACTACAGCACACCAGGCTTCCCTGTCCTTCACTATCTCCTGGAGCTTGCTCAAATTCATGTCTATTGAATCGATGATGCCATACAACCGTCTCATCCTCTGTCACTCCCTTCTCCTCCCGTCCTCAATCTTTCCCAGCATCAGGGTCTTTTCCAATGAGTCAGCTCTTCAAATCAGGTAGACAAAGTATTAGAGCTTCAGCTTCAGCATCAGTCCTTCCAGTAAATATACAGGGTTGATTTCCTTTCAGATGGACTAGTTTGATTTCCTTGCAGTCCAACGGACTCCAAGAGTCTTCTCCAGCACCACAGTTCAAAAGCATCAATTCTTCAGTGTCAGCCTTCTGTCTGTGAAGCAAAGCTTACCTTTTATTTCTTTTAAAATTTATACACAAGAACTTTACTGGTGGCCCATTGGTTAAGACTCCATGCATCCAGTGCAGAGAGCACAGGTTCAACCCCTGGCCAGGGAATTAAGATCCAGCATGCCATAAATTTAAAAAAAATTAAAATTTATACACAGAAAAAATTTGTTTTATAAGGAGTAGAGTTCTAGGAGCTATGTGATCATCATCACTCTCGGAGCACAGAGAATAGTTCCATCATCCCCCCTCCCCGCAAATTCCCTCTGTTTATCCCTTCGTAGTGAAATCCTCCCGCCTCTGCCCTTGGTGACTTCCAGTCTCTTCTCTGTCCTTACAGCTGTGCTTTTCCGGAAGGCCATATGGTGGAATCACAGAGTGTCTTTGTCAGCTTGGGCTGCCATAGCAAGAACACTACAGACTGGGTGGCTTAAACAGCAGAAATGTGTTTTCTCACAGTTCTGGGAGCTAGAGTCCAAGATCAAGGATCCAGCTGTGTGACCTTCTGGAAGTCACTGAAGCTCTCTGTGCCTCAACTTCCTCATCTACAGAATAGCTCTGATGAGTTTCTCCCTCTTGGAGATGCTGTGAGGGCTGTCGCATGGCTGGGCTGTATTAATAGTACAAGCCTTATCGGGGCTTCCCTTGTGGCTCAGATGGCAAAGAATCCGCCCACAATGTAGGAGACCTGGGTCTGATCCCTAGGCAGGGAAGATCCCGTGGAAAAGGAAATGGCAACCCACGCCAGTGTCCTTGCCTGGAGAATTCCAAGGACAGGAGCCTCGCGTGCTACAGCTCACGGGGTCGCAAAGAGTCCCTGACGTGTCTGTGTTCCGGGCATTCTCAGCACCCCCTGTTCTCGCCTGACCTGTCCCTTCCTTTCTGTGAGATCGCATGCAGGTCCTCCCAGGATGTGCTTGTCTTGCTGTTCCCTCCCATGCTGTCGCTCAGTCGTGTCTGACTCTTTGCAGCCCCATGGACTGCCGCACTCCAGGTCTGCGAAGTGGCGGCTTCCCCCGTCCTTCACTATCCCCCAGAGTTTGCTCCAACTCGTGTCCATTGAGTCGGTCCAGAACTGGCCTGGGACTCAGATGCTGCCAGAGATGGGTACAGAGGCACTCCTCCAGGGGCACCAGGAGGTGGGCAGTGACGGAAGCACCACGGGGCGTTACTACGGAGATCTCCAGACAGAAGAACCCTGTGGAGGGGCAGGGAGAGTGTTCCAGCGGAAGCAGGTCCTGGTGTGTCTGAGCAGGGCTTGGTGGAGCAGGCGGGAAGACGAGGAGCAGGGACCAAACAAAAGGAGGGACTTCTAATGCCAGTCAGGCTGGCTTAGATAACAGTCCCCATGGGCATGTGGGTTCCCGGAACCTCTGCTTGTGACTTTGTGTGGCAAAGGAACTTTGCAAATTTGATTACATCAATGATCTTGGGATGGGAGAGATTATCCTCAGTTATACAGGCTGACTCTACATGGAATCACAGGTGTCCTTGAAGAGCGAGTGTTAGTGTTCGTAGTTCAGACTAACCGAACAACTCTAATATCGGACTCTTCGGGCCCCCAAGGACTGTATGGCTCATCAGGCCCCTCCGTCCATGGAATACTGTAGTGGGTTGCTATTCCCTTCTCCAGGGGATCTTCCCCCAGGGATCGAACCCAGGTCTCCCTCATTGCAGGCAGATTCTTTACTGACTGAGCCACTGAAGGAGATTCGACATGAAAGAAGGCCATGTGACAAGGAAGTAAGATGTTAAGCTGCTGGCCTTGAAGATAGAGGAAGGGGCTGCAGCCAAGACATTCGATGAAGACCAGCCATGGAATCTTCTAGATGGGATGTGGCCCTATTGACCTTGATTTCGGCTCAGTGAAAGTGATTTTGGACTTCTGAGTCCCAGAACTGTAAGAAAATTAATATCTGTTATTTTAAGCCTCCCAGTCTGAGGTTATCTATTACAGCAACACAGGAAACTCCTATGCAGGCTAAAGAGATATAAGTTTTCTTCCCCAGGGTCACATACCTCACTGAAAAGTGTGAGCAGGGGTGTGGCTCACTCAGGTATTTTAAGAAAGTTATGCTGTGATACGGAGAAGGCGATGGCACCCCACTCCAGTACTCTTGCCTGGAAAATCCCATGGATGGAGGAGCCTGGTAGGCTGCAGTCCATGGGGTCGCAAAGAGTCGGATACAACTGAGCGACTTCACTTTCATTTTCATGCATTGGAGAAGGAAATGGCAACCCACTCCAGTGTTCTTGCCTGGAGAATCCCAGGGACGGGGAGCCTGGTGGGCTGCCGTCTATGGGGTCGCACAGAGTCGGACATGACTAAAGTGACTTAGCAGCAGTATGCTGTGATAGGTTGGAGGAGAGTCCACTTTGGTGGCTGGGCAGGCACACACAGAGGGTTCTGTATTCAGTAGGTGCTTACATCATCCCTGTACCCCCTCCCCCTAGGGCAGCTCCTCTGTCTCCTACCAGTACCTACCAAAGCCCCCTTTCCCTCTTGGCCCACCTTTGAAGTGTTCCCCCACCCTCAGCATCCCCATTTTCTGCCACATGAGCTCCTATGCATCCCTCAGGGCCCAGGGTGAATGCCCCTTCACCAAAAGCTATCAGCCCCAGTTGAGGAGTCATCTCTCCTGGCCCTGGGAGTGTGTTTCCATAGTTGTGCACACTTTCTGTGGGCCACATGCCATTCTAAGCGCTTTGCATAGATTACTGGGTTGACTCAAATAAAACTGCCAGCATCCAGTTATTTCTGACTTGCAAAATGGCAGTTTAACACGATTCAACCTAAACACTTCAGCTCAGTCAGTATCAGTGTTGGTGGCTCAGTCATGTCTAACTCTTTGTGACCCCATGGACTGTAGCCCCATAGCCCACTAGGCTCTTCTGTCCATGGAATTCTCTAGGCACGAATACTGGAATGGGTTGCCATTTCCTTCTCCAGAGGATCCTCCCAATCCAGAGATGGAACCTGGGTCTCCCACAGGGCAAGCAGATTCTTCATCATCTGAGCCACCATGAAAGCCCAATACTTCGGTTCATGCTTTACAAATTGTATAAATTAGGTGCTATTTACAAGCGAAGATGCTGAAATTTAGAAGATTAAGGAATTCCCGCAGTCACAAGCTCATGTGTTAGTTTCTGGAAGCTGCGGGAACACACACAGCAGCTGTACTCAAGCAGAATTTATTATTCTTTCACAGTTCCAGAGGTCAGAAGTCTGAATTCAGGGTGGGGGTGTGGCATGTTCTCTTTCTCCCAGTGTCTCGGGGCAAGGGCGGGCAAAGGCAGCCCTTGCTTGCTTTGCTTGCGGCCCCATTGCTCCAGTCTCTGGCTCACCCTCACATGGCTTTTTCTCCTGTCTCAAATCTCCCTCCTATAAGGACACTTGTCAGATTCAGGGCCCACCTCATTAATACGGGATTATCCCCTCTGGAGGTCCTTGATTAATCACATCTGTAAAGGCCTTTGCCAGATAAGGGAGCATTCGGAAGGCTTCCCAGGTGGCTCAGTGGTACAGAATCCACCTGCCAGTGCAGGAGACAGGGGTTCGATCCCTGGGTTGGGGAAGATCCCATGCAGGAGGGCATGGCAACCGATTCCAGCATTCTGGGCAGGAAACCCCCAGGGACAGAGGAGCCTGGTGGGCTACAGTCTAGGGGGCTGCAAAGAGTCAGACACGACTGAGCAAATAAACAGCGACAACAGAGGGTCCAGGGACTGAGATGTGGACACATTTGATGGAGGCTACCATTCAGCCCACAACCTGCTCACAAGCAGTGTCCTCGGGTGTGGAATGCCGTGTCCATACTCCCAGCCATCGCACGGGTGCTGGCTTAGAACCCGCCTTGTCACCACCTCCCTGCCGGGCTCCAGCTGTGCTCGTGGAACACCCACCCAGCCCCACGCACTGCCTGGCTGTGGTCCTAGACCCAGAGCCACATCACCCGTTAGTCTGGCCCTACTCTTCTCCATGTTTCTCCCCCAGCTCCGCCACAGGGTCCCAGGAGGATTTTCTGACTCCTCTTACATTTTCAGCATAAAAAAGCCGAGAGATAAACATTCACTCCTTCTTAACAAAGATGTCTAAAAGCCACTCGTGGGAGGATCCATGTTGATAAGTGTTTGTGGGTCCCTTGGTGGCACATCCTTGAGGCAAGCATTTCCCGGGCACGGCTGGGTGTAGGGGACGCAAGGAGGAGGCCACTGAATCCTGACTTGGGGACCTCCCTTGTGAGTGGAGGTGCTCAGCTCCCATGAAATTAACCACAACCGGAGGCAGAGGTGGCCAGCTCAGAAAAGAGGGGTTCCAGCTGGTGAAGCAGAGAAAGGACCTGAGTTCCGTTTCCTTCCTGACCTCACTGAATCCCCTCAGTTCTCCTCCATGGAAAGCATGATGCATTATCCCCACTTTAAGGAAGATGAGAGTTGCTCAGAGAGGGTGAGTAACTTGGTCAAGGTTACACAGCAGTGAGCAGGGAAAGTGGTTTTCGAACCCATATCTTTTGGATTCTTTTCTCTTTTGGGGGATGGAAGGTGAGTGGACAGAAGTCTGAGAAAACTGTCATGGAGAAGATGGGAACTGTACAGAGCCAGAAGATTCAGATTGCTCAGGGCACGTGGGCTGGGCTGCAGCCCGGATTTAGGAGTTCACTTGAAGCTGCTCAACATCCACACTCCTGGAGGAGGATCACATGAATCCTGGGTGATGGGCTGGCCTGGCCGACCTAGCTTCAAGTGCTGCAGATCTGTCCACCCTGTTGTGTGGTACCCATGGTATGATGGCCTCACAGACCGTAAAGGATGCCTTCACGTAAAATCAGCATCCGGACTCTGTCTGCGAAAAAAGGTCCTCTGTTAAGAGTAACCGAGGTCTTTCTCCTCTTGCAGAGAAACACAGAGCGAGGTCCAAACTCCAGACCACAAAGGCCCAGGAAGGAAGCTTTGTTCTCTGACACTCTGAGGGGCTTCCTTCAACCAGGTGCTGTCCTGTGTGCTCTACAAAACTTAGCTCATGCCACCCTTAATTTAAGATGAGTTCATTTGACCCTCTGATCCTCCTGTGAGGAGGGACCATCATCGACCCATTTTTACTGCAAACAAACTGAGGTAGGCACACAGAAGTTATCTGCTTAAGATTATAAGTGGCTACCCAGGGACCCAGGCAGCCTGGTGTCAGAGTCCCTGCTCTGAATTTTCACTAAGAGGCCTCCTCATTTTGTGACGTTTTTCTTAGAGGTATAGAAAGGTGACATTACAAAATGCCCCAATTCTCTGCACGGGATGGGGACCAGCGCTTCCTCAGCTCTGTTCTGTGCCACACGCTTTATGCTTATTACTCTATTCCTCCTTCCACCAACCCTTAAGGAAGGGTCACTGCACCCATTTTCCAGATGGGAAAACAGAGGCGCACAGAGTTAAAGCCACGAATCTACATCCACTTGGCTGGCAAGTGGCAGAGCTGGGGTTCAAACTCTAGATAAGGGGGGATCCCAAGCCCACTATTTGCCCACCCCGTGGCTTCACCCCCCACTCGTCTGGCGCTTACCGAGCGCCTGTGTATTCCAGGCGGTGTTTCTGGCCTGGTGGGGTGCAGAGATGCCCCCTGTGTTCTAGGACCCCAGTGTCTGTTTCCACTGGTGTGTTATCTGGGGACACGTGAACTGCTGAGTCAGGGAACGCTTCAGAGAGGAGGATGTGCACTGTCGGTCTTGCAGATGCAGGGGTTAACCAGGCCCCTGAGGGTGGGGCCAGAGGGCTTCTGGGGGGGCGGGCACAGCATGGCAGGAGCCAAGGAGGTGGAATGACGACCTTTCCCGGTGCCCTCTCCCAGTGGGGTGGTGCTGGAGTCCCAGCACCTTTGGGGTCTTGGGAGCACTGAGACCAGAAGGGGCACAGAGCAGGTTCCAGGGGGCTTCCACATCTGCAGTCTGGAGCTGGGAACCCCCTGTGGGATGGAGAGGCTCCTGCCAGACCCCGAGGAGCACAAGGGAACAGGGTGTCACATAGAATCTCTGGGCCCAATGCCCAGGGAGCGACTGAACCCCATAGGCACACACAGACTGAACCCCAGTTTCCCTGCATAGGTCTACTTCAGGGAGGATGTGGGACACACAGGAAGAACCTGGTTTACTACCCTTGTTGCCCTGGTGAGGCTGGTAGGGCTCTTGGCATGTGCTTAGAAGACTGAGATTTCACAGCGACCCAATGTGGCTGAAGAACCAGTGTCAGAGCATCCTGGCAAGATGGGCCTTGCTTGGCAAAGCCTCCAGGCTGCATCTCGAGGGCAGGTGGCAATCCTCTTTATTGAGATATTCGTGCCGAGGGGTCCAGGTAGCTGGTGTGGACCCAGGAAACAAGCACCCAGACCCGCCGTCTTACTAGCTGCAGCTCCCTGGCCTCTCTAACACAGGACACTGAGGCCCACTGAGCCCCGCTTGGTGATGATGCCAAGATGCCAGTAACTGCCTCCCACACGCACCCACCCCCTGACCTACAGCTGCAGGGAGCCCGGCTCCCTGGGCAGCATCCATCTCAGGCTGTGGAGACGGCAAGAGACAGGGTCTGGGGAAAGGGCCTGGGGGAGCAGGGCTGGAGGCCACCTTGTCAGCGTGAGGGGAGCCTTCTGAGCAGCAAGGAGAGGGGGACGGGGGTGGGGATGGGGGAGGAAGAAGCTGTAATCCTGTCTGATTTCATGTTTCTAGGCCCTTCCACCAAAGACTCGCATACTGCTAACCTTCTGAGTTCTTGCATTTTCTTTTATACCTTTTCTGACCCCCAGCTGCAGCTGTCACATCCTGCTGCTCTCAAATCTGCTTCCTTAGCATCTATTTCACCAGAACACAGAGGTCAAAGTGTAAGTTTTAGAGCCAGCCTGCCTCGGTTCAAATCCTAGCTCTGCTCTTCTCAGCTGTGTGATCTTGCGCAAGTTCATCGACCTCTCTGTGCATCAAATAGAGATGCTAATAAAATTATGTACTTCCTGAGGTTGTGAGAAGGCTTAAATGGGCAATGAACATGAAAGAACTTGGAATCCTGCCTTGGGGAAAATGAAAACTCCGGTAAATGGTAGCGCTCACTACTCTCCATCTGTTGAAGGCTGGACCAGATCATAATACCTGGGCCTGCAGAATAAAGGTCCTCCTTATGAGGAACTAGGGAGATGTGTTCCCCCAGCAGCGCCCACAGACTGTGGCATTCGTTTGGGGGCTCAGACTCAGATCATCTTTTTCATTTTTTTGCGATCTCTGGGTTGGTAGTCTGTCCCCTGTGGGTGATGTTCTCTAGGTGAGGGAGGCATGCTCTGTGTGTGCTGGAAGGAGACTGGCAGTGGCCCCTGGGATGGTCTGCCCCATGAGATCTCCAGGGCACAAGACCCCAGGCCCATCCTCAGGGCACCACCCGGGCAGGAGGTCACATGCATGACCTCTGATACCCACAAGATCTCGATAGTTGTGTGTGAGCTTCAGAGAGGGCAGGTCACCTTCCTGAGGTCAGAATGCTGACTCCTCACGCCAAGCCTCCCCAACAGGCTGCCTTCCTGCCCAGCCTCCATGCGTGAGGATGGGACCTCTGCCTGGAGCGAGTGCCCACAACTGCACGTGTTCATTCATTCATTCACTGGACTCACACCACAAGTCAGCCCATCAAGGGCTTCCAGACAGAAGGACCAGATGCAGCCCTGTGCCCACACAGCTTTTGGCAGCATCAAGAGATGAGCAGGATACCCAGGGTCTCCAGTGCCAGGGTCTGAGACCTTCTTCATCCTTCCTGCATCTCTTGGGCCTTCAGGAATTCACTAGAAGACCACGGAGCATAACTGTGAACAACTAGGAAGTCTCCCTGTAGGAGGTGGCACATAATCCAGTATTGACAAACTGAATTGAATATTTCAATTGAATAATTAATATATTATTGAATATCCATAATTGAATATTGATTATGAATTGACTTGAATATGCCATTTCAAAATCATTTTCAATGCATTTCAAATTCATTTTCAATTTCAAATGAATTTCATTCAAATTCACATTGAATATGAACATTCATAATTGAATATTGGCTACTGGCAAAGCAGGAGGGTCAGGCAAAGGAACCGAGACCCAAGGCTCCTTGAAGGAGCCCCAGTCAGGGTCACCCCAACTGGTCAGCCAGTCCCAATTGCTAGAGCCAGGGTTTAGGAAGGGCCAGAGAAAGTGGTGCTGGGGAAGCTGAAGGCCAGTCCATGGAGGTCTTAGATGCAGGTAAAGGAGTTCAGCTCCACCCTGAGCCAAAGGCTCCAGTCTGTCTGATACATCTGGAAGGTAACAGGCAGGGCAGGTTGCAGGGCTCACAGTCGTTTCTCAACCTCTGGTTCTTGCTAAGGGTTGCTCTCACTTTCAATTTGCACACAAAGCCCTGTGCAGTGAAGGTAAAAATGGCTGGGAACATACTCTGGTGGTCCCGTGATAATTTACACGGAGTCGGCATATAACGCAGCGATCCCACCTCTGGATATATTTTCAACTCTACTTCTCAGTGTATACTCAAAAGAATTGAAAGGGAAGACTCAAACAGATATGAGTCTCAACAGATCTGACTCAAACATTTGTGGTCACGCCGACAGATGAATGGACAAACAAACCAGGGTCTATCTGTGCAATGGACTGGTGTTCAGCCTTAAAAGAGAAAATCGGACACAGGCTACAACATGGATGACCCTCAGAGATGTTATGTGAAATAAAATAAGCGCGTCACAAGAGACAAACCCTGTATGATCCCACTTATATAAGGCATCCAGCAGAGACAAGTTCATAAGAGACAGAAGGCAGAGAGGTGGGCCCAGAGGCTCGGGGGAGGGCAGGGGATTGATGACGAAGTTCTAGGGATGGATGGTGGTGATGGTTACACAACAGTGTGAATGTCCCTCACACCTTTAAAATGGTTAAAATGGTCAATTCCACGCTAGATATACTTTGTTGTTGTTACTGCTCAGGTGCTGAATTGTGTCCAACTCTTCTGTGACCCCATGGACTGTAGTCTGCCAGGCTCCTCTGTCCATAGGATTTTCCAGGCAAGAATACTGGAGTGGGTTGACCATTTCCTTTTCCAGGGGATCTTCCCCATTCAGGGAGCGAACCCACATTGGCAGGCAAGTTCTTTACCACTGAGCCACCAGGGAAGCCGCACCTCAGTTTAAAAAAAAACAATGAAGTAAAGGGATCTTCTCCATCCAGGGATTGAACTCACATCTCCTGCATTGTCCAGAAGGTTCTTTACCACTGAGCCACCTGGGAAGCCCTACCGCAATGAAAAAGAACCAATGGAGTAAAAGTGACTACTATCCCCATTTCACAGATGAGCAAGGGGCCCCACAGAAGGGAAGGGGCAGAGTCAGAGCTCGGGGCCCTGCAGAGCACACCTGTCCAGGTTAGAAAGATCCCTGCAGGTCTGGGATGGGAGGGGATGGGGGGAGGGACAAGGTCCAAAGGTACAGAGTGTGGGAGCCAAGGGCTTCTAGCTTCCAGCAACAAACAGACCCCAGGGGCTCTGGGGTGGGGGAGGGTGAAGGGAGACACAGAATGTGGCTGTTGTGGAAGGGACTCAATTTAGACGCAGGGAACATTTGGGGATTCACCCAAAGGCAGGGAAGGAGGGATATTTATGTGTTTGCCCTTCATCTCTACAGATTGTCTTTTCTGATTCACAAAGCTGGGGAGGGAGGGCTGGAGGGGGGAAGAACAGAGAAGACCTTGACAATAGTTCAAGTGTGAACCAAGGCCACTGGGGGCAGGCTTTTAGCAACATCCCCCCTTCAATCTTGGTAATAAGATGCTGAGGGCTGAGCACTCATTTCTCTTCATTGTAAAGAGGGAGCCGGGGCACCCAGCATCATTTTTCTGGGGAGGCCCCAAGGGTGTCACCAGCCAGCACAGCTGAGGGCATCAGTTAGGTCAAGAGAAAGCTGAGCCCCACAGAGAGCCAGACCCAGGCAGCCCTTGGAGGGCAGGCATGGGAGGAGCTGAGGCCTTGGGGAGGCTGGGTCCAATTCAGAGTCCAGCTCCCCCAGCCCCCGGGGCCCTCCATGACCAAGGCTGGCCCAGATCTCCAGCCAGGTGGCCTGGCACCTCTCCCAGCCTCCTCCGTTGCAGGCTGACCGGACACCCCCCACCCCAACTCCCACCCCATGGCTGATCATCCCAGGTCCCTTACAATGCTTTGCTCTTAACAAGCTGGAACCTTGGCTGTTCCTAAATAACCATTCAACTGGGCTGAAGAGTTTCTTTTTCTGGCACTCCCACTCCGACCCCAGGCCTACAGAGAGAGTTAGCTGTACCCTCCCCCATTACAGCTTCCTTGTTAAGTGAGGACCCTTTATGAGGATCACATCCTTCATCTATAGAATTTCACCAGCCTTGGCCCATGGCAGCTGTCCAGCCAGCACCGACTGGATTACGATGAAACCCTCTGTGTAGAAATGAAACTAATTAAAACCGGTCATAACTATACTCATTATAGGTGTATATAATCACAGTAAACTGTGGAAAATTCTGAAAGAAATGGGAGTACTAGACCACCTGACTTGCCTCTTGAGAAACCTGTATGCAGGTCAGGAAGTAACCGTTAGAACTGGACACGGAACAACAGATTGGTTCCAAATAGGAAAAGGAGTACGTCAAGACTGTATATTATCACCCTGCTTATTTAACTTATCTGCAGAGTACATCATGAGAAACACTGGGCGGGAGGAAGCACAAGCTGGAATCAAGATTGCCGGGAGAAATATCAATAACTTCAGATATGCAGATGACACCACCCTTATGGCAGAAAGTGAAAAAGAACTAAAGAGCCTCTTGATGAAAGTGAAAGAGGAGAGTAAAAAAGTTAGCTTAAAGTTCAACATTCAGAAAACGAAGATCACGGCATCTGGTCCCATCATCTCATGGCAAATAGATGGGGAAACAGTGGAAACAGTGGCTGACTTTATTTTTCTGGGCTTCAACATCACTGCAGATGGTGATTGCAGCCATGAAATTAAAAGACGCTTACTCCTTGGAAGGAACGTTATGACCAACTTAGACAGCATATTAAAAAGCAGAGACATTATTTTGTCAACAAAGATCCATCTAGTCAAGGCTATGGTTTTCCAGTAGTCATGTGTAGATGTGAGAGTTGGACTATAAAGAAAGCTGAGCACCGAAGAATTGATGCTTTTGAGCTGTGGTGTTGGAGAAGACTCTTGAGAGTCCCTTGGACTGCAAGGAGATCCAACCAGTCCATTCTGAAGGAGATAAGCCCTGGGATTTCTTTGGAAGGAATGATGCTAAAACTGAAACTCCAGTACTTTGGCCACCTCTTGCAAAGAGTTGACTCACTGGAAAAGACTCTGATGCTGGGAGGGATTGGGGGCAGGAGAAGAAGCGGACAACCGAGGATGAGATGGCATCACCGACTCAATGTACATGAGTTTGGGTGAACTCCGGGAGTTGGTGGTGGACAGGGAGTTCTGGCATGCTGCAGTTCATGTGGTCGCAAAGAGTCGGACACGACTGAGCAACTGAACTGAACTGAATTGAATCAGTGAAAGCTGACTCTTCCCCAAGATTTCCATGACCCCACTAATCCTTCAGTTCAGTTCACTAATCCTTAGAACCTGGGAATGTGGCCTTCTTTAGGAAAAGGGCCTTTGCAGAGGAATTACCTGGGTGGGCCCTAAGTCCAGTGATGGTGCCCTTTTAAGAGACACCCAGAGGAGAGACAGAGACAAGGCCGTGCAGATGGAGGCAGAGACCAGAGTGATGCAGCCACCACCCCAGGAACACCTGAGCCTGAGCTTGGCCCTGCTGACACCTTGACCTTGGACTTCAGATCTCTGAAACTGTGGGAGGACAACTTTCAGTTGTTTTAAGTCAGCTGGTTTGTGGTACTTTGTTACAGCAGCCCCAGGAAAACTGACACAGGTGTCATAGAAAGAACACAAGATACTTGGATTCAAATAGCTCTGCCTCTTGCTGTCTTGGCTGAATTCCCTAAGCACTGTAAGTCTTAGTTTCCTTGGGTATTAAATGAGGATCCTAATTCCTATTTCTGACAGTCGTTCCAGTGAGTAAATTCATCTGGAACTTTTTTCTTGGTCAGCCATGACATGTAATCATTACTCAACAAATGATCAATGGGTCTTTATTGTGGTCTGGCTCCACGGTTGGGCTTTGGAGATTCTAGATGAAGAAGTGCCGCCCTTTCCCTTAAGGAATTCACAGCCTGAAGGAGGAGACTGGATGCCAAATGAATCTTTAGAGTGTAAAAGCAAGTGAGAACTGGGAGCTTCAGAGACTGTGGAAGCAGAGGAGGGAAATTCTAGCTCACTTGGGGACAGCCAGAGAAAGGGTCAGAGAGGAGGAGGCAACTGATTAGGGATTTGAAGGATGTGTAGGAGTTTAGTAGGAGGAAATGAAAGAGGAGTGGATTGGTAGCAGAGGGGAGACTATGAGCGAATGCACAGAGGGATGGAAGAGCATGGCTTATGGCTGGTGGGGGAGAAAGGTCAGGCTGGGAAGACAGGTGAGCTGACTGGCAAGCACCTGGCCTTCCAACTTGGGCCTGGATTTATTCTTTGGTCAGTAGGGAGCTGCTGAAGGGTTCATGGTGTAGGAATGAGCTGACTGGATTTGTGTTTTGGAAAATCACTCTGCCTTTGGGGTGCAGGATGGATGTGGAGCGTGCAGGAGACTAGTGGGGAGAAGGGGCCAAGGTGGGCTGGTACCTGCCCAGAATGCTTCAGAATCTCACGTCCATTCATATAGTGCTTGTTGTGGGGGATAATTTCTGGGGGTGACCTCCCTCCCCCCCCAGGGCCCATCTCTGTCCCAGAGGCAGTCCCCTTGCCAACTCGCTTTTTCCCCCTCTTCACAGACTCCCTGAAGACGTTCATTATCGCAAGCACATCAAATCCTTTCTTTCTGCACAATTTTGTACACATTTGTGGTCTGTGGATATACAATTGTGTATCCTGTTTCACTTACCATCGCATTCTTCCAAGTTAGTACAAACTCTGTAAACACTTTTCTATCAAGCTGATATGCCATTGTTTACTCAGTCAATCCCCTATGGTTAGACATTTAAGCGATTTCCAATTTATTTTTTTAACCATGATTTTTTAAAAACATTGTAATAACATCTTGGTACAAAAAAACTTGACCACATCTCTGATTATTTCCTTAGGAGAGATGATTAGAAGTGGAATCACTGAATAGAATGGCATGACTCTTGGCAGTTCTTGGGAGTGCTAGCACGTGACTTTCAAAAGGGGCTAAAAGCCTTGCTTGAAAGTGACTGCTACAAACACATCATTGCCAGCATTGACAATTATCACTGAAAAACAAACCCAAGAAACTTTTCCTAACTTCAAGGACAGTAAATGGTATCCTGTGTCTGTTTGCATTTGTTTGCCCACCAGAGGGGACGAATGCATTTCCGGGCTTGTTAACTAGTGACATTCCCTTCTGTGGGTGACATTCCTGCTCTGCCCCCGCCTCCCATCACCCCCAACCCCCACACCATGTCGCTTGTCCATATCCTTTGCTTCTGACCTCTTACAAACACAGCAACAGCCTGGCAGATCCCAACCACAGGCAGGGGAAAAGACCTGGAGGGAAAATTCTAGAAAGGACAACAAACCAAACCAGAGCAAAAAGTCCCCGTTTTGTCCGGATGGGAAAGGCACAGCTGGCTCTGCACGTGCTGGGGCTCTGGGTACTGCAGGGCCCGCCAGCAGCTCCCCCAGCCTCTCTGGCCTCCTGGTTCTGTGCTGCAGCCTGGGGCTGAGGGCGATCGTGGGCTTGCACTGGATTGCGTAGCAATCCCCGGATCCCCATCTGCCCGTGAGACAGGTGGGGACCTTTGCTGCAGCGCCCCAATGCTTGCACCTGGACATACCTCTCCTCGAGCAGCAAAATACAAAGAAACTGCATAGGACTAAAAATATCTGTGTGCGTGAGCAGTTGGGGCAGATTCTGGACAAAAGATACCACAACCTAGATGTCCATCAGCAGATGAATGGATAAGAAAGCTGTGGTACATATACACAATGGATTATTACTCAGCCCTTAAAAAGAATAAATTTGAATCAGTTCTAATGAGATGGATGAAACTGGAGCCGTTTATACAGAGTGAAGTAAGCCAGAAAGAAAAACACCAATACAGTATACTGACACATATATATGGAATTTAGAAAGATAGTAATGATGACCCTGTATGTGAGACAACAAAAGAGACTCAGAGGTATAGAACGGACTTTTGGCCTCTGAGGGAGACGGAGAGTGTGGGATGATTTGGGAGAATGGCACTGAAACATATATACTATCATATAAGAAACGAAGCACCAGTCTATGTTCAATACAGGATACAGGATGCTTGGGGCTAGTGCACGGGATGATCCAGAGAGATGATATGGGGTGGGAGGTGGGAGGGGGCTTTGGCATTGGGAGATCGTGTACACCTGTGGCTGATTCATGTCAATGTATGGCAAAAACAATACAGTTTTGTAAAGTAGAATAAAGTATTAAACAAACAAACAAAAACCAAAAAAGCCCCATTGTCACTTCTGAAGAGCCAGGAGCAAAAGCAAGGGGTCAGGAGAAAAACCTTAGTAGTGAGCCAGGTATTGGATTAGGCTCCCCCCTCTCCCCGCAACTCAGCGTTACAGTATTGTGCACCCCCTTCTCTGCACACACCACAAAGGCGAGGGCAAACCACCTAAGCCACCCCTTTCGCCCGACCCCTGGGCCCACCCCTACCTTCACCCGAAATAAGGAACCAGCTCCACCCGCCCCGCATTGGAACCAGCAAGCCAGGGGACCTGTTAGCTGTGCTCGCTGCCCCCTACGGCAGCAGGGGCCCCAGTAAAGCCTTGCCTGAACTTCTCGTCTGGCTCTAGTTAAGGCCAGGAAGCCTGGTGGGTCACTGGATCCTCGGAACCTATTGTTTGGTATAGGGTCTTTGCAACGTCATTAGTTAGGAGGAGATGATGCTGAGTGGGCTGGGCCCTGACCCAATCCCTTCTAAGAGAAGAGACAGAGGCTCGGACACAGAAGGCACGTGACGATAGAGGCAGGGACTACGATGGGACCTCAGCCAAGAAGCCACCAGAAGCTGCAAGGGCCCCTGGGACACCTTGACCTCAGACTTCTGGCCTCCAGGACTGTAAGAGAATACAGCGCTGTTGTTCCAAGCCAGCCAGTGGTGGGAATTTGCCCCAGCCGCCGCAGGAAAGGAGCACAGGGCTTACGGCTGGGCAGGGACAGCTGGCGGGATGACAGGCGGGCCACGGGCCAGGTCATTGAGCAGCTCCAGCGCTGTGCTCAGCTCAGAGGTTACCCTGGGTGGGCGGCCTGAGCGGGCCCAGCATGGACATCAGGGGCTGGGCTCACTCCTGGCCCTGCCATTTGGCACGGACTGACTCTGGGCTGGTTACGAGCTGCCCTGGGATTCGGTTTCCTCTTTGGTAAGTTGAGGACATTCGCAAGTCTACCACGTGACTCTGTAAGGATTAGAGGCGGTAATAAAGCAAACAGCGTAGGCCTGACGTACACAGCTGCCCAGAAATGTTATCTCTCCTTGGCCACTAGAGTTGGCCTCAGATCTCCTGGGCTCAGGCTCCAGCTTTGGGTTACTCAGCTCCATGACTTGGCAGGTCTCTAACCTCCTGTGCCTGTTTCCCATGTTTGTAAAAGGGGGCTTTTACTAGATCAAAGGAAGGGTTGATGCAAAGCCCTTTGCACATTCCCAGATTCCCAGGAAGGGTCTATAGAAAAGAGCTGTTATTCACACGTTGGAAGGGCTCTAGGGTGAAGTGCTATAGTCTGGTAACCCTTGGCTCCTCAACACTGGTCTGAGATCCAGCCGTGTGGGCATCATCTGGGGAGGGCCAGTGAGAAAGGCAGGCTCCCACCCTCCCCCAGCTGCTGCTGAACCAGAATCTCATTTAACCATCACCTCCCAGCCCCGCTGCAAGGCGGATTGTGAGAGGCTCGATCAAAACGAGGCATTTCCCCAATTTGCACTCTGGCAACAGGCTTCCCAGGTGGCGCTAGTGGTAAAGAACCCACCTGCCAAGGCGGATGTAATAGATGTAGGTTTGGGGTTTGATCCCTGGGTCAGGAAGATCCCCTGGAGGAGGGCATGGCAACCCATGCTAGTCCTCTCGCCTGGAGAATCCCATGGACAGAGGAGCCTGGTGGGCGACAGTCCATAGGGTCACAGAGAGTCGGACATGACCGACTGAGGACGCACGCATGCAGTGGGCTATGACTGCAGGTTCCTAGACGCTCAGCCTGGACCTGGGGAGACACAGTCCAGGGGGCAGGACCTGGAAAGTGCCTAGCGACTAAGCTTCCCTGAGAGGGTAGGGCTCTCCTGTGGGGTGTGAGTGTGTGTGTGGGAGGTGTACAGCCAGACTTAGGAAGGGAAGGCAGGCATTTCGCCAATACTGTCAGTCCTGTGCTTGGTGGGAGAGGTGGTCTGGGGTGAGGCTAAAGAACTGGAATAGGGACAGAGAGCAAAACACCTAGCATACAATCAGAGTGGGTGAGGAGCGTTCAAGAGATAATTGTTTAACGAGTGAAAGGTGCTCAGTCGTGTCTGACTCTTTGGGACCCCATGGACTATATAGTCCATGGAATTCTCCAGGCCAGAATACTGGAGTAGGTAGCCTTTCCCTTCCCCAGGGGATCTTCCTAACCCACGGATCGAACCCAGGTCTCCTGCATCGCAGGGAGATTCTTTCCCAGGTGAGCCACAGGGGAAGCCCATTGTTTACTGAATGACTGAGTGAAGAATGGATGGACAGGGAACATCAGCACAGTGGGAAAGGCAGGAAGCCACTCAGGATGCTTGCACGAGTGTTCCAGGCCCCTGGGGCAAGCCTGCACTTTGTCCCCCTCCTGTGTTTCATGTTTGAATTTAGCTAAGGTGAACTTGAGGACCTACCAACGCAGGGGCTCAGGACCCGGGAACATTGACATCTCATTCAAGTGGCTCCCTCCCCCACATCGGCCCCTCCCACGTGAGTGACGTGCCACCCTGGTCTCTGACCCTCGAAGCATTTACTCCTTCTCTGAAAAATGCCTCAGTAATTGCTTGCCTGCTTGTCGCCTCCCACTATAAGGTAATCTCCCGGAGACCTGAGTCCCAGTCACCAAGCTGGGTCGCGTGTGTCTGGCAGCTTCACATCTCTCTGTTTCTGTCATCACATCGCCTCTTTCTTTTGTGTCAAACTTCCCTGTCTCCTTATAAAGACCCTCCTGATGACACGGATCCAGAAAATTCAGGCTAAGCTCCCATCTAAAGTTCCTTAATCACACCTGCAAAGTCCCTTCTGCTGCGTACGGTGGCATTCCCAGGCTCCAGGGGTGAGGACCTGGAGGCTTCCGGGGCAGGGCTGAGCTGGCCCCTGGGCCTCGCACACAGAAGGCATCAGGTGTCGCCAGCAGCTGTCGGTTCCGGTGACAGGCAGCGGGAATGAGCAGGTTCTAAAGAAGCCACACAAGTGGGCACAGAACCACTGCAGGCCTGGTATCTGCCACAGCCCAGGGCTTTTCACAGCTGAGAGTGAACTCCAGCTCCACCAGCTATGGGACACTGTCCTGTCTTCTCTCCAGCACGCCCAACGCACCTGCTGGGGAGCCCCACACGCCTTGTGGGGTGCAGAGACCTGCAGCAGGGGAGAGGAACAGTGGGCAAGCTGGGGGGCATGGCTCCACACCTGAGAACTGGGGCAGTGGAATTTATAAATTAGATGTTAGATTGGAGCCTTGAGAGCCGATGGGACTGGCCCTTTAACAGCCAGTTTAATGGCATATGGAGCATCCTCAGAGGGTGGGAGAGCGGGGAGCGTGGGATCTGCCAGGACCACATCCGGGGACCAGGCTGAAAGGGGCAGACACAAGAAAGCAAATTCTCGCTTCCATTGCCCTTCATGGGGCCTCTTGTTCAATAAACTGGTTTCGCTGTCTTCCTCTTTCCTGGAAGGGCTCTGTACATCAGCACTCCCTTACCGGAGTGAGGAATCTTCCTTTCCGGCCTGGGCTTCTATTACAAGCAAGCTGAGCCTAGGAATTCCAGTCTAGTGAACAACAAGCAGCGAGGGGACTGGTCCTCTTAATCTATCATATGAGCCTTGTACTCAAGGCTTGTACTCAAGCCTGTACCACTGGCAATAAATGCGCTGGGCAGACGGCTGAACCTCGGGCGAACGTGTCCATTTCTGGCAGAGCTCTTGCTTTTTGACCTAGAAGCTTGGTCCTCTGGCTCTGTAAGCAGTTGACTCTGTGTCTTTTCTGCTTGAAATAACCAGGGAGGTTTCTGTTTTCCTGACCGAACTGCCTAGGGCCTCACGTATGACATGTAATGAACCATGGCCTTGCTGTCCTGTCGCTTGAAACTGCTCTGTTGCTGTGACTCTCAAGGCAACCAGGCCGCCCTTGTGGCTCAGAGGGTAAAGAATCCGCCTGCAGTGCAGGGGACCCAGGTTCGATCTGTGAGTTGGGCAGACCTGCTGGAGGAGGGCATGGCAACCCACTCCAGTATCCTTGCCTGGAGAATCCCATGGACAGAGGAGCCTGGTGGGCTACAGTCCACAGGGTCACAGAGAGTCAGACGTGCCTGAGCGACCAGCACTTTCAAGGTGGCCAATTGCCTGTGCATCTATCATACTCGCTTCAGATCTCCCCTTCTCTGGGGAGCCTCTTCAGACCCCAGCAGCCCACAGCACTTGCTCCCTTCTACCAGCTCATTCATCCACTCACTCACTCATTCGTTCACTGAAGTGTCTATTGAGGGTTTGCTCTGTGCCAGGAAAGCAGGTCCTCCCCAGTGCTGATCACTTCCATCCCACGCAAATTGAGATTTAATTTTACCTGCTCCTGGAAAACAGAGAACATCCAGAAACTTTCCCCCTTTTGTGCTCTGCAAAGCCCCTGCCGTCGTCCCAGGTGACTCGGGTACGACTCACAGATCCCTCCCCACCCCGGTTTACCAGTGACGTGGTCAGACCTTCCGAATTCTCATCCTTTGCTCCTGAAAGGTTACCTGAGGAATTCCCTGGTGGTCTAGCGGTTAGGACCCCATGGTTCCAGTGCAGGGAGCATGGGGTCCATCCCTGACCATCTCCATGCCAGATAGTGAGGCTCAGAAAAATAGCTGAACGGTTTGTTCCCATGACCCCCCTGGACATGTCCATTCATCTGACTTGACCGAACCTCCGTGAAGCTTCTCCCTTCCCCCTGGGCTCCTGAGGTCTGGCTGCCCTTGGCCTGGGGCCAGTGTACAATGACGCCTGCCAACGTCCTCCCAAGGACACCTAGCTGGTGGCAGGAAAGACGTCTTCTGATCTATTGCCCATCACTCCACCCCAGCCCACCCACCCGGCTCTTCCCAGGTGTACTGGCACCTCCCTGGAGAAGACCCAGCCTGGCCTTGGGCGACTCGGGCGACTTGCCTGGCTCGTGTGATTGTCCCCCTTGCTGTTGCCAAGATCCTATCTGAAAAAGTCTCTTTTTACCTGAGACCAGATGTTTTTTTAAATATGTGCTTCTCTTTTTAAAAATTGTAGTAAAAACACATAAGATTGACCATCTTAACCATTTTAAAGTATATGCTTCAGTTAAGTATACTCATGTCGTTGTGCAACCTCAGCCACCATAGATCACTGGCACGTTTTCATCTCGCAAAACTGAAACTCTGTCCCCACTAAACGACTCCCCATCGTCCTTCCCCCAGCCCCTGATAACACCATTCTACCTTCTGCCTCTAGGAACTTGTCTCCTCCAAGTACCGGTGCTAGTGGAAGCCTAATGTGTTTGTCCTTTTGTTCTGGCTAATTTCATTTAGCATAATGTCCTCATGTCCATCCATGTTGTAACATATACCAGAACCCTCTTCCTGTTTAGGGCTGAATAATATCCCATGGCCTAGGTAGATCAAAACCACACTTTATTGATTCATTCTTCTGTTGTTGGACTCTTGGGTCATTTATACTTCTTAGCTCTCCTGAGTAACATTGCTGTGAGCATGAATGTGCAAATATCTTGTCTACTTTGAATTCTCTTGGATATATACCCACAAGTGGGTTGGCTAGGTCGATTTTAAGTTTTTTTAAATTAAAAGTTCTTAAATGAATTGAAAAAGTTTTGAGGGTCTCCATGCTGTTTTCCCTAGTGGTTGTCCCACCTGCGTTGAGTAATTGTTTCAATTTCTTCACTTCTTGCCAACGTTTGTCTTTTTTTTTTTTTTTTTGGTAGTAGCTATTCTAATGGGTGTAAGGTCAGATTTGTTTTCTATTTGATGAAATTATGAATATTTTTGAGCACCTACTATGCTCCAAGCACCTTGGGATCATGCAGGGTGGCTGGCGGAGAGAAGGGAACATCGCAATGGGTTTCACTGTGAAAGCATGTGCCCGCAGAGGCCTGGGGGCCGTGGGTACACAGCGAGTGGGGGACGGTGTCAGGGACTGTGAGGTGCCTTCACACGTCCACTCTGAGGACGGCATAAACTAGTGCAAGACGGACACTCGGAGACCACCTCTAAGACCCCCAGACCGTGTTGAAAGCAAAGAGGCTAAAGAAGCACGGTCTGGACGTCTATGACATAGATGATGGAATTCTAGAACATTCACTCCTCCAGGGGCCGTGGGGTCATTTCAGCCTTCCTCTTTGGTGCACCTGGTCTGGTTGGCCCGGTTTGCCTAGAACGTGGTGTTGAGAAGATCCTGAAATCGGCATGAGCTTAGTGAGCGAATGCTGGGATGTGTGGACCGGTGCAGGTGCGGGGAGGCGGGTGGAGCAGGAGAGCAGAGGCGAACACTCTGGCCTGGCCTGGGCACATGCCTGGGGACAGGGCTCCTCCCTGCCAGTTCCTGGCTGGCCTGGCCCTGCGGTTTGACGTGAGCGCACAGCCTGTGGATTCCTACACCAGCTCTTTGTCTGCCATGAAAACCAACACCAACCACTGCAAGAGGACTATAAAACCTTAAAACCACAGAGCTGGAGAGAAGCTTAGATTCTAGTCTATTGCTTCCCAAAGTGATGATTTCAAGGAAATTGGTGGCTAATAAATTAAAAATAAGAAAAATTAAAAATAAAAATGCCAGGTAACATACATTTTTGAGCGCTGCCTGGCTTCCAGGCACTGTGCTGAGTGTCCTGGCCCTGGCAGTTCTTAGCCCATAAGAAATGCTGAGATTCCAGTAGCAGATTCCCTCTTTCCTTTGGCCGCCAGGAATCTCATGGCTGAAGGTGATGCTCACGTGTGTAAACTGGCAGCGCAGCGCTGTGTGTGTATTGAGAGTTTGCAAGGGTCGTCATAACAAAGGACTACCACAGAGGGGCTTAAACAACAGACATTCGTTGCCTCCCAGTTCTGGAGACCACAGTCAGAAGCAAGGTATTGGCGGGACTATGGCCCCTCTGAAGGTGCTGAGGAAGAATCCAGACCTCTCTCCTAGCTTCGCAGCGGTGGCAGCAGAACTGTAATCTTCAGGATTTCCTTGGTGGTCCAGTGGCTAAGACTCTGCACTCCCAATGCAGAGGGCCTGGGTTCGCTCCCTAGTCCATGGACTAGATCCCACACGTCACAGTGAAGATTGTGAATATTGAGCTAAAGATCCCACGTGCTGCAAGTAAGATGTGGTGCAGCCAAATGAATATATAAGTACTAAAAAAAAAAAAAAAGAAAAAGAACTGTAATCTTCACATGGCACTCTTCCTGTGTGTCTGTTTACAAATTTCTCCTTTTATAAGGATACCAGTCACATTGGATTAGGGCCCACCTGACACCAGTATGATCTGATTTAAATTGACTTATGTCTGAATGACCATGTTTCCAAAGAGGGTCACGTATGAGGTCCTGGGGGTCAGGACTTCAGCATAGGAATTTTGGTGGGATGTGGCTGTCTTCTCGATGTGTCCTTACATGGCCTTTCCATGGATGAGAGCTCTCTGCTGTCTCTTCTCTCACGAGGATGCTAATCCCATTGGATGAGGGCCCCTCCCTTGTGATCAGCCTTAATCAACTCATTAGAGGCCCCATCCCCAGATACAACCACATTAGGTGTCAGGGCTTCATTATATGAATTGGGAGGGGGGCATTTTGTGGCTCAGCTGGTAAAGAATCCGCCTGCAAGGCAGGAGACCTGGGTTCGATTCCTGGCTTGGGAAGATCCCCTGGGAGAAAGGAAAGGCTACCCACTCTAGTATCCTGGCCTGGAGAATTCCATGGACTGTATAGTCCTTGGGGCTTGTAAAGACTTGGACACAACTGAGTGACTTTCACTTTTTACTTCCATGAACATTCAGTTCATAACACCTCTTAACATTATACATTATCTGTTATATTACATATATACATTGTACACGTTATGTTATACATTCTCTGCTATATGGTTTACACTTCTGTGTGTGTCTGCTTCCCTGATAGCTCAGACGGTAAAGTATCTGCCTGCAATGTGGGAGACCAGGGTTCGATTCCTGGGTTGGGAAGATCCCCTGGAAAAGGAAATGGCAATCCACTCCAGCACTCTTGCCTTGGAAATCCCATGGATGGAAGAGCCTGATAGGCTACAGTTCATGGGGTTGAAAAGAGTTGGACACGACTGAGCGACCTTACTTTCACTTTCTATGTATGTAACATATATACTGCAGATGGTGACTGCAGCCATGAAATTAAAAGACACTTACTTCTTGGAAGAAAAGTTATGACCAACCTAGATAGCATATTCAAAAGTAGAGACATTACTTTGCTGACTAAGGTCCATCTAGTCAAGGCTATGGTTTTTCCTGTGGTCATGTATGGATGTGAGAGTTGGACTGTGAAGAAGGCTGAGAGCCAAAGAATTGATGCTTTTGAACTGTGGTGTTGGAGAAGACTCCTGAGAGTCCCTTGGACTGCAAGGAGATCCAACCAGTCCATTCTGAAGGAGATCAGCCCTGGGTGTTCTTTGGAAGGAATGATGCTAAAGCTGAAACTGCAGTACTTTGACCATCTCATGCATAGAGTTGACTCATTGGAAAAGACTCTGATGCTGGGAGGGATTGGGGGCAGGAGGAGAAGGGGACGACAGAGGATGAGATGGCTGGATGGCATCACTGACTCTATGGATGTGAATCTGAGTGAACTCCGGGAGGTGGTGATGGACAGGGAGGCCTGGCGTGCTGCGATTCATGGGGTCGCAAAGAGTCGGACACGACTGAGCGACTGAAGTGGACTGAACATATATACACATATCTCCTGCCTCTAGTTTCTCTTTGTCTCATCTCCTTGGATATTTTAGAAATTTATTTGTATTTCTATAGTCTTCTTGGAGCAAGGCAAGTCTTAATAACTAATGAGATAATGGAACCACACTGTGTTGGTTTGCAGAGGTCAGGTGGCAGGAAATGTGGTGGCACGCCCAGCAGTGTCCCCAAGGGTGGGCGTTTCCACAGTGTGCTTCCTGGAGTCCCTGGGGGTCTCACGGAGCCCTGCCAGGGTCGAGGCTGGTGGGGTGCAGAAGGATGAGGCGCTGCGCTCGCAGGGCTCTGGCTCCACCCTGCATGAGTCACGGCATTCCGGTTCCTTCTGCCCTGGGGTCGGGCATCCACCTGCCCTGTGATGGATTAAAGATCTCGTGGCCAAGACGGCTTGAAACCCTGAAGCCAAACCAGCCCCAGCGGGTTAGTGGGCAAGAAGCAGTGTCCGTCCTCAAAGCCCATCGTCCTATTTCTCTTTTTCCTACAGTTGCAGGGTCAGGCGGTCTACAGCCAAGTAGCTGGAGAATCTCAGGGACCAAAAGTAAAATGAGCCACCTCCTTTAGAAGCAGCACGGTCTGCCCCTGGCCTTGCTGCTGTGGTCTCTGGGAATCACGGGCAGACAAATGGAGTGGGCACCTCAGCACTCTTCTGCCTGCAGCCCCTGGGGGCAAGGGCACAGCTCCCCCCTCTGGGTCACCCAGCACAATTCCACGCCATGCACTCCAGCCTGTCCTGTTTCTTGCTCTGTGTTATGGGCTGAATTACGATCCCCTCTCCTCCAAATCCATGTTGAAGTTCTAACCTCTAGGACTTCAGAATGTGACTGTATTTGGAGGCAGAGCTTTATACAGGAGATTAAGGTAAAATGAGGTCATATGGGTGGGCCTTGATCCAACAGGACTGGTGTCCTTGTGAGAAGAGGCGATCAGACAGAGATAAGCACAGAAGAGTGGCCTGTGAGGACCCAGGGATCAGGACAGAGATAAGCACAGAAGAGTGACCTGTGAGGACCCAGGGAGAAGATGGCCATCTACAAGCCAAGGGAGAGGCCTCAGAAGGGACCAACCCCACCAAGCCCTTGATCTCAGCCTCCCTCCCGGCCTCTAGAACTGCGGGAAAACCAATTTCTGTTGTTTGAGAGCCCAGTCTGCAGTACCGTGTTTTGGCAGCTCTGGCAAACTAATAACACTCTAGGCTTGGAAATCTACCAAATTCAGGCACAAAATAAACAACAGAAAATTTTGTCTATGTCTGGACCAACTTTCACTTTCTGAAGTCTGTCAGAAATAATTAAAAAAAAAAAAAAGGAAAAATCATGCCTCTCACACAGAGGTGAGAATGAATATGTGTTGAAGATTTTATTTAACACGTTAATCAGGGAGGGAGCTGGGCAGATGTCCTAGCTGGTTCAACAGAGAATCCAAAGAACAGACCTATTTTCAGGTCAGGAATATTGAAATGAAATGGAGACAGGAATGGCTTTTTACGTCAGGGGAGAAGCCAGCTGGGCCTCTGCCGGACAGGAGAGGGTCTGTCTATAGACAACAATTATTTTGCCTTGCTGTTGGCCCCAGACTGAATCACATTTATACTTTTGCATGATGTATGTTTAAAAGATATTATTCGGAAAATTATTTATTTTGTTTCTCTTTTGCCTCTGAGAATTTCCTCCCTGATGATCAAAAACATCCATCTGCCGTGGGTGGGGATGGGGATGGGGGTAGGGTTAGCAATGTCACAGAGGAAGCGAAGAGAAAAGGCTCCAGGTCCTGTTTTGACTCTGGCATGCAGAATGAATCCTGCAGCCAGACAATAGATTCCTAAGCCAGCGTTTTGTGAGAGAGACGGGATTTTCACAATTCCTTTCTCTTCTCCGTCAGCACGTCATGGGCCAGGCCCAGGCGGCTTAGAGGGTTCTCAGGAGATGGTGAGGTGGGCTCTGGGGCTCAGAACACAGGATTTTTTTGTCCTGAAGGCAGAAGGAGGAGGGCAGACATTGTCAGCGTCCGATTCACACGTCCAGGGATCCTGCAGGTGAGCTCACTGAGGCCACCCCTTAGGAGCCAGGGAGCCTGGTCCCCACCTCCTGATCACCTCTGGACTCCCTTCTTCTAAGGACATGGTTCTATGGGATCAGGTCCCAGACTTACGGTCTTATTTTGAGGGAGGGAGACACAATTCGGCCCTTAACGACCATGATCTAGTTCTAGAATCTTTTCATCATCCCAGGTGGGAACCCCAGACTCATTGGCAGTCACCCCCATCCCACCCTCCCCCAGGCCCTGGCAACCGCCCATCCCTTCCTTTCTCTATGAATTCGCCTATTCTGGGCATTTCATATAAATGGAACCATGCAAGACATGTGATCTGTGTCTGGCTTCCTTTACACAGCATCAGGTTTTCACAGGTCACCCGTGAGCCTGAGCTATTTTTAGAGCCCATTTGTACAGAGGAGACTGAGAACCCAGTGAACCACATGTCTCCTCTTAAAGCCTGAACCCTGGAGTCAGGGGACATTGTCAGCACTCAGCAAGGCTGAAAAATAAATGAGCAAATGACTCCCCTTTCTGGGACACATCCCTCCAAACTGGGGAAGGAGAATGTTAGGTCACCAACAGGCTCCCATGTGGTGTGGGGTGGGAGGCAGGGGCAGGGATTCAGGTGGGTGCAAGTGGCCCTGGCAGTCTCTGGGGGCAGCCTTAGCCTTTGAGGTTCCCCCAGCTGCAGTCTCAGCTTATTCTGAGGGGCTATACCGCCATCTGGTGGTCAGAAGTAAACCTGACATGAAACAGCCTGGGTGGCCTGTAGATTTCCTTGTAACTACATGGAAGAGAGAGCTTTTTATGTGGAGCACCTGCCTTCTGCCCAGAACTGTGCTGGACCCTTCACAAACAGTCTCAAACCGCAGTGGGTGTGATATGAGATGGGGACTCAGAGAGGTGGGGTCAACACATTTTTTGACAAGGAATGATGCTTATGACTCATTGGAAAAGACCGTGGTGCTGGGAAAGATTGAAGGCAGGAGAAGGGGACGACGGAGGATGAGATGGTTGGATGGCATCACCAACTTGATGGACATGAGTTTGAGCAAGCTCTGGGAGTTGGTGATGGGACAGGGAAGCCAGGCGTGCTGCAGTCCACGGGGTTGCAAAGAGTCGGACACAATGAATGACTGAACTGAACTGATGCTTATGACAATTTGTTTTGTGACAAGGCAAAAAGAAGAGGGTATGGTACAAACAGATCTTTAAAATGTTAATGTGTCTAAGTTTTGTTGTATCTGACTGCAGAGGAAACAAATCCAGGTGTAAACAGTGTTTAGCTTCCTCAGGTGTTGGGGCTTAATGAGGAAATGCATGTGAAGTGCCGAGCAAAGCCCGGGGTGTTCAGCAGCTATCAGTTGTGGTTAGGACTAGAGTCACATTTGTCATCATTATCAACATCACTGTCACCTCTGGGTGACGGAAATATATTTCCTTTTCACTTCTTGTATTTTCTGATGTTTCTGTTTCATTCACTTAGAAAAAGAAGAAATTAAAAAGAAGAGGGTGGGATGAGCCCCTGCAGAGGTGTTTTGTTTCAGGAGCAGGTTGGTCTCTGGAAACCCATCAACCTCCTGGCAGACGAGTCCTGCATTCTGGGCCGGGTCTGATCCTAGTTTTGGGGTAACTCACCCGGAACCTTGGGACCCAACCTCCTGGCTGAGTGGAACTGGGCAAGTTCCTTGACCTCCCAAGGGGGTCCCTTTCCCCATCTGTAGATGGGGAGGATCGCAGGATCTCCTTGAGGGTGTCATGGAGTTTAAAAGAGTTGACACTGGTAAAGCGTTTTCATCGTCCCTAGCACAGGACGAACAGGAAGCTGCTGTTATTCCTGAGCACATCCCCTCCCAGCCCTGGGCGTCTATCCGATGAGGGACACGGACAGCAGCAGAGGCTCCTCAACTACTGTGCTGACACCAGCCGCCTGAGAATCACCTGGGAAACTTGATAAGATGCAGTTCCTAGGCCTTGGCCCTGACCAAGAATCAGATTTGGTCCATTTGATTTTGATAGCAGCAAAATGATAAAGATCTGCATTGGTAACAAGACTTCCCGTTGACCTCACAGAACGTGGAGGCCCATATGGAAACAGGATATGATTCCTAAGGTCCTGTCCAACTCTAAGATGCTAGGGTGCTTCTGAAGACCTGCCCGATCTCTTGGGTTCTGCACTCCAACTTTGTAATGAAAGGCTGTTCTTGGCCCTGGAAGGATCTACAGGAGCCTAGTCATGAGCCATCTAGTGTTCACAGAGCAACAGAACCGTGGAGACCTCATCCCGCCGTCAGGATACTGAAGTCCAGAGAAGGGAGGACATTTGTCACACGCTGGTGATGGAGCTGAGAACACAGTCCAGGCCTCCTGACTCTGGGGCCAGTGATGTGCATGTGCACATGTACACACACACACACACACACACACACACACACACACACACACCGAGGCATTCATTCGCGCTGTGGATGGCCATGTTGTGTGTGCACCCCAAAGTCAAGGCCTGGAGCACTGAAACGCAATCCTCCACTCATGGACACACTAGCACACTTCTGAACATTTCACCACTCCTAAGTTCTTCCTTATTTAGGTTAAGACTTTGGGGCAGAGTAATAAGGGGAGAAAGAAAGGGGCAGGAAATACACATTTTAAAGATTTGGTTTTCATTTTTCCCTAAACTTTTATTTAGGTCAAATTATTGTCCCAGTCATGCAGATTTATTCAAGGATAGTTACCTTGGCCTCAGTCGACTCCCGACTCTGAGATCCCATGGACTGCAGCTCACCAGGCTCCTCAGTCCATGGGATTCTCCCAGGCAAGAATACTGGAGTGGGTTGCCATTCCCTTTGGCAGGGGATCTTCCCGATCCGGGAACTGAAGCCAGGTCTCCTGCATTGCAGGTGGATTCTTTACCCGCTGAGCCCCCAGGGAAGCCCTACCTTGGCCTAGGCAAATCTTATTCTTTGGGCCTTGAGGATGGGGCAGGGAGGGGCAGAGGCTGAGAGCACCACGAAGACGGAGGAAAAGTCATCCAGGAGAGCACAGGGCCTTGATCACTGAGGAAAGAGGCCAGACAGACCCCGACCTCTCCAGGAGAGAGCTGTGTTAGAAACCAGAGGGCGGCTGCTCCCCCGCTAGCCAGGCTCCACATCCCATGTGCAGGAGCAGAGGGCAGGGGCTTCCCGCCAGCCAGGCTCCGCACCCTGTGTGCAGGAGCAGAGGACGGCTGCTTCCCGCCAGCCAGGCTCCACTCCCCGTGTACAGGAGCAGAAGGCAGGGCTCAGCAGGGAAGCTAGACAGAGGCTGGAGGGCGGACCAGAGCACACCAGCCCATGGGGTACAGCTGGGAAGGAGGGGGACTGGGACACCAGGGGTGAGGAGCTGTGAGACGAGCTCACCAACAGGCTGGAGGTCCTGGTGGGCATGAAGGGGCTGCTGCTGGGGCTGGCATAGTAGGGAGGAGCTAGAAAGAGGTGGTGGGGATGAGAATGGGAACAAGCGAGTAGGCCCAGGGAGATGACCACCCATACACAACTAGGGTCTCCCCAATGGCTCAGTGGTAAAGAATCGGCCTGCCTCACAGGAGCACGCAGGAGATGGGGGTTCGATCCCTGGGCTGGGAAGATCCCCTGGAGGAGGGGCACGGCAACCCACTCCAGTATTCTTGCCTGGAGAATCCCCATGGACAGAGGAGCCTGGCGGGCTGCAGTCCATGCAGTCGCAAGAATCGGACACGACTTGGTAACTAAACCACCACAGAAAAGTGAACCCACAGAAGGTTCTGGGAGGTTGAAGAGCTTGCCCATGACCTGACCGGGATGTGGCAGCCAGGACCCAGGCTCTGATCTGTGGGTTCCTGAAGCCACTGTCCAGGATGACGGCAGAACGGAACCTGGCATTCATCCTCAGGGTTAGCCCTCCTGGATGCTTTTATTTTTGGCTGCACCAGGTTTTTGTCACTGCGCAAGGGCGCTCTCTAGTTGCGGTGTGTGGGCCTCTCATTGCAGTGGCTTCTCTTGTTGCAGAGCACAGGCTCTAGGTGCACAGGCTTCAGTAATTGCGGCTGAGGGCTCAGCTGCATGTGGGATCCTCCCAGACCAGGGATCAAGTCCATGTCCCCTGCACGGGCAGGTGGATTCTTAACCACTGGACCCTTTAACAACAACAAAAAAAGCCTTTTTTTAACCCTGTAACAACAACAAGAAAAGCCTTTTTTTTAAGCTTTCATTTATCTGGCTCTGTCAAGTCTTTGTTACGGCATGCGGCATGCGGAATCGGGGTGTATGGCTTTTCTCTGGTTGCGGCAGGCAAGCTCTCTAGCTGTGGGGCACAGGCTCTGTAGTTTGGCTTAGTTGCCCTGAGGCATGTGGGATCTTAGTTTACAGACCAGGTATCTAACCTGTGTCCCCTGCATTGGAAGGTGAATTCTTAACCACTGGACCACCAGGGAAATCCTGATGTTTATTTTTATACCACTATCGGAGAAGGCAATGGCACCCCACTCCAGTACTCTTGCCTGGAAAATCCCATGGATGGAGGAGCCTGGTAGGCTGCAGTCCATGGGGTCGCTAAGAGTCGGACACAACTGAGCGACTTCACTTTCACTTTCCACTTTCATGCATTGGGGGAGGAAATGGCAACTCACTCCAGTGTTCTTGCCTGGAGAATCCCAGGGACGACGGAGCCTGGTGGGCTGCCATCTGTGGGGTTGCAGAGTCAGACACGACTGAAGCGGCTTAGCAGCAGCAGCAGCAGCAGCAGCATGGTCTTTAGGTTAGGCTTTCCTGGTGGCTCAGTCAGTAACGAATCCACCTGCAAAGCAGGAGACTTGGGTTCCATCCCTGGGTGGGGAAGATCCCCTGGAGGGAGGCAATGGCAACCCACTCCAATACTCTTGCCTGGTGGCCTACAGTCCATGGGGTCCACAAGGGTCAGACAGGACTTGGTAGCTAAACCACCACCACATGGTCTTTAGGTTAATAAGAATGTTGGAGGAAACACAATATTATGCAGAAAGGCAACTTCCATTTATTCAAATTAAATTATTGTATGAGTTCTCTATACAAATAAAATCTTTTTGTAAATAAAAATACAAAATGCTATAAACTTCAACCATGTAAAAATGCAAAAATAATATCTGGATTATTATAGATGTGTACTTTTCCTTTACCATGACAAAAATGTGCAGGAGTTCCCCGCAGTCCATACCACCCGGTCCGTGAGCCTTGTTCAGTCCCGTGTGCACCTCCCGAGGGCCCAGGGAGGCTCTCTCCCGCACGCTGAGCTCAAGGTGCTGGGATGCTCACCCCTGCCAGGTCAGGGTCCGGCTGTCTGGAGTTGGTGAGAAGGGTGTCCCACCCCGGGCCCGGCCCCGGCCCCCGATGCTGAGTGAGACCTGACAGGGGCCCAGGAGGCTCTCTCCCGCACGCTGAGCTCAAGGTGCTGGGATGCTCACCCCTGCCAGGTCAGGGTCCGGCTGTCTGGAGTTGGTGAGAAGGTGTCCCACCCCGAAGCCCGGCCCCGGCCCCCGATGCTGAGTGAGACCTGACAGGGGCCTCATTGGTCTAGCTCGTTTCGTTCTGCAGCGTCTTCATCGCCAGCCCCCAGAGGGTCATGCTGGAGAAGAACTGGCCCTCTGAGTTCCTATAAGCGGGGGCGGCGGCGCGGGGCTGCCCAGGGGGTCGGTGCAGGCGGGGTGGTCCAGGGCCGCCAGGGATGATCGCAGGGCGGCCACGCCATCGGCCTGCAGCGGCTCGGCACCGGCCGGCGCGTCCACGTCCGGGTAGCCGTAGGGTTGGTGCTGCGCCAGCGGCACATGTGGGGGCTTGGCCAGCTTCACCGGCTCCAGGCTGAGCTTCTCAGGCTCACTCGGCCCGTGCGGGGCTGAGCCACCGGCTGGAACTTACAGTGGCTGTCAAACTCTGCCACGGAGTCCTCATCCGCCGGGTGCGCGGGGATTTTGACGGTCACAGCGGGCATCAGAGGCACGGACACGTCCTGGGAGAAGGAGTCGGAGCTCTGGGACCGCTCCAGGTCCGGGGCCTCGATGGCCCGCGCGAGCGCCCCAGGGCGTCCGGCCCCTCATCGCCCGCCCGGCAGTGCGTCTTCTTATGCCGCCGCAGCACGGCCGAGCGCGTGAAGCACTTGTTGCACACGTCACACGTGTACGGCTTCTCCCGGTGTGCGTGCGCACATGCCTGCGGAGGTCGCCCGACCCTCCGAAACACTTCCCTGCAGGGACAGACAGGGTGCTCTTCAGAGGACATTCGGGAGGGTGTCCCCGCTGCCCCCAAGTGCCAACGACCCCGCTTTCCTGTGAACTCGGCCAAGCCCTGCTGTCACCCACTCATGCCGGCTCCAGACCCTTCCCCGCCCCACCGCTGCAGCCCCCAACCTGCAGCCTCGGTCTCCAAGTGCCGTGTCACCGGAGGGCTCCGGAGCCCCACCTCCCTGCCCAGGAGCATACCCTGGGGGCCTGGGCGCATGACCAATAGCCCACGCTGGGAAACCTCATCAGCGCTATTCAGCTATCCCCAAATCAACCACAGCCAATCTCCACTTTAGAAGCATCTTTTCTAAAAAGTTACTTATACGCTCAATTTTTAATGTAATTTTATGCTCCTTCTCCAGGTCCTATTTCCTTTCTCTAGGTATAAACTAGAGATAGGTGACCTAAAGCCTGCCATGAGGTCAGAACACAAGAAGAGAAAAACCAATACATAACCTTATAGAAGCCATTTACAAAGGACTGAAACAAACTATGCTTGGTTTGAAAAGACGTTTGCTCCTTGGAAGGAAAGTTATTACCAATCTAGACAGCTTATGAAAAAGCAAAGACGTTACTTTGCCAACAAAGGTCTGTCTAGTCAAAGCTATGGTTTTTCCAGTAGTCATGTATCGATGTGAGAATTGGACTATCATGAAAGCTGAACGCTGAAGAATTGATGCTTTTGAAATGTGGTGTTGGAGAAGACTCTTGGGAGTCCCTTGGACTGCAAGGAGATCCAACCAGTCCATCCTAAAGGTGATCAGTCCTGAGTGTTCATTGGAAGGACTGATACTGAAGCTGAAACTTCAATACTTTGGTCACTTGATGCAAAGAACTGACTCACTGGAAAAGACCCTGATGCTGGGAAAGATTGAAGGCAAGAGAAGGGGATGATACAGGATGAGATGGTTGGATGGCATCACCAACTCAGTGGACATGAGTTTGAGTAAACTCCAGGAGTTGGTGATGGACAGGGAGGCCTGGTGTGTTGCGGTCCATGGGGTTGCAGAGTCAGACACGACTGAGCTGAAACAAACTACATGATTTGCGTGGACACACCTTCCAGAACTTCTCACTTAACCCTATGCCCCTGTGTTTGAGTCCTTAGCTATCCAGCCCTGGTCAAGCAATGGTGGGCTGTCTGAACTGCTTCCAACTGTTTGCTACTGTACCTGAGGGTCAGCTCACATTGTCCTTTCTCTTGTTTCCTTAAGACAGATTCTCAGTAGTGGACATTATGTGGCAAAAGGTGTCAAAGGATATAAATTTCAGCTGCAGGAGAGTTCCCCAGAGAGGGGAAATGGGAAGAGGAGTCTCTCCTTTGTACCTCAAGTCAAGACAGGGGGCTTGATGCGGGTCCCTAGGAGGTCCGAGTGGAGCAGCACCTGCCTCCGGCACGGGGAAAATGGAGACAGCTCGCTTACTGTATGGGCAGTCGACAGAGAACAGACGGTCACCTCTGCACCCACATGGGCCTGCAGACCCCAGAGCACAGAGCGTGAGTATTTCCACAGATCAGACGAGGGTCATGCTTGCAAGGAAGTCAGCCCTGGAACCTAAGAGGAGTGCCCAAAGGGGTGATGGGACCCCAACAGGGATCCCATCAGGATGGGACTCCTCAGGATGAACGGCTACAAAACCGAGGGCTAAAAAGGAGAAAGTCCGGCCAGAAGAAAATGCACCTTTCCATCCTAGAAAGTGCAGCTAAGTGGGGAGGGAGAACAGGGTGTAAGGGGGGAGGCTGTCTTACCAAGAAGGTGAAATGCTGGAGGGAGAGGGAGGGGGAGGAGGAGCGAGGGAAGAAGAGGCAGAGAGGGCCAGGCTTTCAAGTCAGCAAAGCTCAGACTGTGAAGCCACCATGAAATGGAAACTGTCTTTTGAATCCAAGAAAATGAAAACATACACTCACACATACACTTGCGTGTGAATGTTCACTGCAGACTTGCTAAGCGAAATGAAGTCAGTTACAGAAGGCCACACATTACAGGATGCTATTTCTATGAGCTGTCTGGAACAGGCAAATTGAGGGACCGAGAGCAGGTTAAGGGTTGCCGAGGGAGGGGCGGGGAGTGACTGCTCGTGGGCACGGGGCTTCTTTCCTGGGGTGATGGAATGTTCTTAGACTGTGGCAAGGGCAGCACAGCACTGATGCACCCCCACTGCTGGCTGGCTCACTCCAAGTAGACAGGTTCCATAGACAGGACTCAACTCAGCAAAGCTGCTAATACAGATTCGAACCTGCCACACAGAATCACCCTCGCTGCCTTCCCTCTCCCTGCTTTCCAGAAAGCTGACCTCATGTGGCTCAGAAGCCTCAGGGAGCGAGTAGCGGGGGAGGGGTGGAAATAAAGGACGGGGGAGACAGGGGCCCGCTGCACTGCCTCCCCTATGGGGTCGTAGCTGGCAAAAAGCAGGTCCTGGCTGGAAGGAAGAGAACAGTTGAATCTGAGGTCAAGTTCAGTCGTAATAAGAATAACCGACATCCTACACTAGGGATTTGAGACTGCAACTCTGATTGAAAGTGATGCAATTCCATCCTCTAAGAGGGAGCAGACAAGTCTCGGAGCGGCCGATACTGGTGTCCAGGGGATCTGACCCAGCTTAAGTGGGAGACATGAAGGAAGCTGCCTCCGGCCACATCCCACATGTCTTGCCCTATTTTAGGGACCAACCACAATGAGAACAGAGCCTCTCCGACGATGCCCCAATTCCAGGCTCCTCACAGCCTGACTCTGAGCATTTTTCCTCTTTGTTCTAACCAGGTAATCATAAAAATGGTTACTCATTCATTGAGTCCACATTGCCAGTGGACTGCTTCTAAATGGGAGTTCAGAAGGCTCACACTGAAAACACACACACACACACGCATGCCCTCCCCCAGTTCTTCAGAACCTCTAACACTCTGTGATCACGGGTACTTAACTAGAAGCCCCAGTTCCCTGGCCTGTGCAGTGATGTGCCTGGAAACTGAGCCTCCCGACAACGTCACTGATGCACCAAATGCTGCAGAGGTGACCTTTGCTTTGTGACATGTGACATGCTCTCAAGAAGGGCCCCTCCCGAGCCCACTGTGTGCCCCTCGGGTGCCCCGCAGGCCGCTGTGCCCTGGCCCTGCAGCTGCATCGCACGCTCTCCTCCACCTTCCCCATTGCCAATGCCCCGTGGCATTTGGTATTCTGTTATCAGTCATCTTTGTATCTAGGGCAGTTGCCGAAACCTGGGGTAAATGGCACATGAACACAGATGAATCAGAGACCACCAAGGTGATCAAGAAATAGCAATCACTTCCATGCTACCCACGAGAAGAGGGGGTGACTTATCTGAGCACCCCTAGTGACCCAGGATGGTGTGTGGGCACAGCATCCTTCCCATGGGGAGGAGCAGGTGAGCACGGGGTGTGTGGTGGGTGGAAACTTACCACAGGCAGAGCAGCTGTAAGGCCGCTCGCCCGTGTGCCGGATTCTGTGCTTTACCAACTTCCTCTGCATGTTAAAAGACTTCCCGCACTCATCGCAGGTGAAGACTTTGTCAGCCGTGTGTGTCTTTTTGTGCTCCTTCAAATTACTGAAGTTACTGAACCCTAGAGGAGACCACACACCGGGGTTAGGCTGAGGGACGGAGAACATTTTAATCGGAAATCTTCTGAAGGGAGACACTCGGCCGTACCTCGACCACAGATGTCACACAAGTGTGGCTTTTCTCCTGAGTGGATGATAATGTGACGCTGGACATCTCCAGAGGCTGCAAACCTGCAAATACAATTTGGAAAGTCAATTAAGAGCCTGCTTGCGTCACTGCAGACCTTTCTAACTCCAAGTCACCCAGGAGGAGACGAGCTGCTCCCTCGGAATGTGACCAGGAGTGGCCTGCTTTCGTTTGAGATGCTCATTAGAAAAGAACATCTTTTTTCTTCTTCTTTTTAAAGGAAGAGTACAGAATGATCCTAATGTTTCATTTCTAAAACAGTTTTTCCCTACCTACTTGCATTAACCTTTCTTCCTCTGAGGTGATTGCTAGGTGGGCTGGGGGTGGGGTGGGGGGCAATCCTGGCCCAACCCAAGCCCCAGTGTGGAGCTAAGGCCCTCTCTATCCTGCCTCACTTGATTGCAGGACCACAGGTTGCCTCTGGGAAGATGTATCTGGGAAAACTATAAACACACTCTGCTTCTAAATGGGAGTTCAGAAGGCTCACACTGAAAACACCCTGAGAAGCAAGACTTTCAAGGACCCGCCCGCAGCGAAACAGCAGAGGGCCTGTGCTACAAGGCACCCCAGACAGGCAGGACCCGGGACCTGGGTACTAAACCTGGCCTTCAGTGGCTGGGCAGCTGCAAAGACACCATCAGGCCAGGAAGCCTTTACTTATGTTTTCCACCATCTGCAGAGACAACTGCTTTTTCTGGAATTGAATCCAGGGTGCTGCCCCATCCCAGTAGACTATGACTACAGCTGCCCCATATCATCCCACCCCCACCCCCCGACTCCTGAATACAAACGTATCAGGGGCAGAAAATGTCAGTGTTCCCATCACAGCACTTAGCATACACTAGCTGCCTAATACATGCTGAATGGCTGAATGGTTAAATCAATGAAGAAAACTCTAGTGACTGGTAGAGGCTTGGCTGTTGCCTCCTGTCCTAGAATGACCAACCGCCAGATGACAGAGGGAGTGGAATCCCAACAAACGGCCCCCCGGAGGGACGGGGGTACAGGCTGCAGGCCAGTGTGCCCACAGGAGGGGGCACCTCCACCTCCAGAGGGAGACTGTGGTCTCCCAAGTCCTTGGCCTCCCTGGCCCTGAGGCTCACCTATCCTTCCTGTGGCTGCATTCTCAGCCTTTTCACGGGTCTGCGAGCAGGGCTGGCGTGCGCCCAGCATCCCCTCTCCTGATTCCAGGCATTCAGGCCGCAGAGTCTCATTTCCCTACCAGACGGTCACCTCCGTGGGACCAGTCATCTTTTAATAGACATTTCTGGAATGAATGGAAATTTTAGTGTAATTCTGTTTCCCGTAAAATCCCATTTCCTACAACTGTGTCCTAGGTTCTCCTTTGATTAACATGTCCATCTCTTTCCGCTGTTCTCATGTGTCACAAGAAAGGCCAGCGGGTTGGGCTCTGCTGTGTTCCTGGGTGACAGGGGCCTGGTGAGGCTCGGAGATGCCGAGCCAGTTCCTCTTGGGCGGCTGACCGAGCCCTGCACTGACCTCTTCCCGCAGATCTCGCAGATGTATGGCTTCTCCCCAGAATGCCGACGCAAGTGAGTCTGCAAGTTACCCGCCTGCAGCAAAGGAAAAGAAAAATATGCCAATAATGGAAAAAAACTTTTTAAGGGTACATACATTCAAAAGGAACACTGACAGATTTAGCCAGGTTCCAGTCCAGCTTCCCAGTGAAGATCCCAGAAGCACGACTCAGAAGCAGCCACATGCAAGGAGATGGAGGCCCAGCCTGGTTCTGATTTGGGAGCGGCCCCTGCCTGGCAATGAACTGAACAGGGGCTGACTGACTTCAGCTCGGCTCCATGCCAGCCCCTGGCCTGTCCCTCGTCAGGGGCACAGGCCACCATGTCCCTGTAAAATGGGCCTGACATTCTGTGGGGGCTGCTTTTAGGTTTGCTAAGCTTGTATTTTGAACAGCTGTTGATGTATTATATTTCCTTTTTTTTTTTTAAACCTCGACCACCTACATGCAAACATCATTTGAAAAAAAGGTAGCACTTGTACTTGGTCATTTCAGTATTGATTGTTTTTTCTTGAAAAACATGCTTTTGTTCATAAGGAAGATAAGACATTTCCAAAAAGTATTTCTTCTGGTGGTACAGTTGCTCTTAGTGACAGGTTGGTCATTTTTACTTCTGTGCAAAAAAGCACATCAGGAGATTCACGGTGGTCCTTCAGCTGTAGGCCTTCTATGTTTCTAATCTCTGAAACAGCAGGGCTTTACGAAGAATAACTGATTTAAACGGAGATCACAAAATAGATTTCCATGTGCTAATCAACAGGAAATCAACACTAAATTGCCTAAAGTACAGTGAAATTAAACCTGCAAATGCCTGACATTACAAAAGCTATTGGCAAATGTTTCAAATTAGGACTGGAAAACACAATCTTCCATCGCTGTAATTTACATTAACAGTCTCAATCTGTCACTTCCCAACTTAATTTTTCATAGCGTTCTGCTATGAACAACACTGAGGACGAAGATATCCAAGGTAATAATGTGCGGGCCTTACGTACAAAATAAGCCAAAAAAGAGAATGAACAATAATCCTCAACTCATAAATCTGGCTGGTAATTTTTTTTTTTTGGATAGGTAAGAAGTGGATTTATTTAGAGAGAAACACACAGACACTGTGGGCCACCTCAGAAGGCACGAGTGGCTGGCTTAAACTGTATTTTAGATGAGATTCAAAGAGAGTTCATGGTTATAGGACTGGAAGTATAAAGAAAACTTCGGATTTTATGTTATGTAACACAGAAGATTCTTTAAGTCTATCAGACTCTGAAAAAACTGAGTTAGATACTATATTTCAAAATATGATAAATATGGCTTAAGGAAAAAAAAGCTAGTTTATTTTAGGTAACCAAAGAGAAAGTGTTTGGCAAAACAATGGGCAATACCTAGCTTTTAACTGAATGACTATTAATAACAATAATACAACAGCAAATGTCAACAGCAATAGACATTTGGTCTACTCACACATAACCAAATTACTCTTAGAAATTGCTATTATTGTCTCTGTTTTCTAGGTGTACAATTGAAATTCAGATAAATAAAATAAATTAGTTGCTCTGGTTACACAGTAGGCCAGAAATTAATGTTGGTTGATCTGAGCTTAAACTCCTGTCTTCCATGAGGGCCTGCAAGCTTCTGTGAATAAGCTAGCTTGTGCTGAATTCTCAGTATGAGACTGTGACTGTGCTATCCAGGAAACGGCTCACTGGATTTAAGATAACACACATTTTAAATCAGTCACTTCCAACTTTCAGAAAAGCTGGTCATTTAAATAACAATTTGTATGGCACCATCTGCTCAATGGTTTAATTAGATCCTTCATTTCAAGTTCTTATATAAACCATGTATTATGGTTAAAATACATTCAGATTCAATTCTTAGCAACGGTGCCTCTTTCCTTTTTAAATACAGCTTAACAATTACTTGTTTTCAAAGTAAATAAAACTGAACAGTCTTTCACTTAACATTACAGTGGCGGTGGTTTAGTCACTAACTTGTGTCTGACTCTCGTGACCCCATGGACTGTAGCCTCCCAGGCTCATCTGTCCATGGAATTCTCCAGAAAAGAATACTGGAGTGGGTTGCCATTTCCTTCTCTAGGGGATCTGCCCAACCCAGGAATTGAACCCAGGTCTTCTGCATTACAAGCAGATTCTTTACCAACTGAGCTACAAGGGAAGCTTAATTACAGTAAACAACAGTAAAACAAACTTTAACATGTTTTCTTAGCTATTTAATACTGAAAATGTATAATGAAAATCATTATCATTCCCCCTGATAAAGGAGCATATATTAAGTCTGATAAATGGCATAATAGTAGATTAAATAATGGAAAGATTCAGGCAAAAAAATTCAATCATGCATTCAGATAATGTATACCAAATTACATAGCAAATTGGGGCCCCAATTATTTGTCCTTTAGTTAAAAGTCTTCATTTTTAGTAAATTTTGCTATGCTCTACATGCTTGCATGCTAAGTCACTTCAGTCATGTCCGACACTTTGTGGATCCTAGGAACTGTAGCTAGCCTGCCAGGCTCCTCTGTCTGCTGGATTCTCCAGGCAAGAATACGGAGTGGGTTGCCATGCCCTCCTCCAGGGGATCTTCCTGACTCAGGAATTGAACCCTAGGTTCCTGCATTGCAGGTAGATTCTTTACCACTGAGCCACCAGCTTACTAATTATATCCTAAGTACATGGACGACATCTTAGAAATTCTCTACATACTGCTGGATCCATGAAAACTCCAGCAAGGGGGTAAATACCAGGAGGTTTCCTTTGTTAAGAGTTTACTATGAGTGGAACATTTTGCTCACCAGTTACAAACTGACTTTCAGAGAGTCCTCACAATGTCCTCATAAAGTGTCATTCACCAGCTCCAGGAGGTAAACAGAGGCCCTAGGAGGGGAGCAGCCGTGGCCCCTACAGCTGGCATGGAACACTTCCCAATTCGACTTTGTCTGTGGACTCAAAAAGCTTGTGCTGCTGCTAGGCTGAAAAATATTAGCAAAAAAGGAAATTCTACCCTTTCTAAGTGGACACCACCTTAGTTTAGGATGGAGTTGTCAGAACTCAAAAACTCTGCTGCAGAAAAGAAGTTAACACCTGGTTTGTTGAATAATTTAAAAATAAACTCCTTCCAACAGGTACCTGAACCTCAGTATTTATCCGTGATCAAATTAAGCACATGTTCTCGGGCAGAGTACCCTTCTAGTGGTAGGTGACTGTTTCTGTACAAAATCGGGAACTGCGAGACTTTAGAGACCAAAGAGAACTCAGACCTTAAACATCACCTTGAGAAGTTTTAAGACTACCAAACAGAAAAAAAATCTGGAGATTAACAGAAGGCTGTCACCTAAGAAACAATGATTACTCCACTGATAAAAGGACATTTAACATCAAAAGTGTGGGAAACACCACCGCAGAGTCAGAAGATTTAATAATTTAGGTTCACTGAAGTATTATTTCTGGCATATTCACCACAGATGGGATGCAGCTTTGCCACCTCTGGCATGGGGCCATCAGCACCCTGGAACATGTCTCAGCAGCCTCATAGGGATGCAGCGCCCTGTCAGTCACATCCTGGACAAAGGAGATGCGGGGGAGGGCACTGAACCTCTCAGAACCGACCTTCCGCAGCAGCTGTTCAGGGTCTCTATTCTGCTCCACTGGAGAGGCGAGGCGACTCCACTCCTCTCCCCCAAGACAGCTGAATACACCGGGTTTCCCCCTTGCCTGTTTTTCTTGTGACAGGTATTCCCGACCCGACATGGTCTTAGATTTCGCCTCTGTTTGCACTGAACAGCCCGGTTCTCCTGCACATGGGAGACACGTGGCTCCATGTGGGGCCTCACGCACACTGTCACCTACTGCTGATGCTCACTTGCTGGCATCCGGGCAAGAGCCGTGTCCGAAATCGCGTTAATACACGCAGAGCTGGCTGTCACAGTCTAGGCTTAGCACAGCTTTTCCAAAGCTGAAGTGAACTGTTTGCTGACTCATTATTAAGGCTGTGGCTAATTTTATTTTTATTTTTTAAAGACTAATCAACCCCATTAAATACTACAATGAATAAAGTTAATTCTTATTGGTAGGTCCGCTTTCTGAATCTTCCAGAAGGGAAGGTATTTCCAGTCCACTGTAACCACATGTATTCCAGTTCACATGAGAAATGAAGGACCAGATACTAAAATGTAAACACCCCCACTGCTCCCTCCGCCTGGAAGGCCAGTGCCTCAGGCCCATCAAGGCCTCCCATCCTCAGGGGCCCGCCCCAGTCCCGGGACACATCCTATGACCTCACCCACCCAAACATCACAACTTTCAGGCAGGAATGACCACTCCCCTCTTCGCCCAAACTGTTCCCCGTACAAGAGCCATGGAAATTCCACCGTTTCGTTGTGCTTTACCAGTCTGTACACCTGTTTCTTCCTCTAGACACAAAGCTCCTTGAAGCCTTATTTATCCTTGTGCCCCAGCATAGGCAGAGCTCCTCAGACATTGTAGGTTTGTAATAAACACGTGTTCAAAGAGTCCTTATTCACAAAAACTTCATCATTACGTTAGGAAGTGAAACAGCAATATACATCTAAAAACCATAAATATATGGTTATGTTCATTAAAAAAACCCTCGATGTTTATAAAAGTCTGATAAAAACACAGACACCGATATACAAGAGGAGGACTTCTGTAGCGTCTATCAGACACGGCTGCCCTTGGTGGGACTCGAGAGGAACGTGTAGGAAAAGTCTGAAGCAGAGGACAGGGTGCTATCACAACCACTGCACTCAAATGCGCCAACACTGAAGCCCCAGCCCCAAGCAGCAGCGCCAGAATCTCTGCGGGTGAGCCCGGCATTAACTCCAAGAGAGAAGGCTGAAGGCAGACCCAATGCCTCAGTGTCTGGTTTCACTTTATTTGATCAACAGTGAAAACCCATGGGATTCCAAGCAAGAAAAGGCTAGAACCTAAACTGTTACCACACTGTAAATGTATAAAGGACTTTCATGTCCGTTTTTTTCATTTAATCCTCCTAATATTCCCATGAGGCGGTATCATCTCTATTCGAAGAAATAGAAAAATGAGACCCAGAGAAGTTGTGATTGCTAATTATTAATGGTCGTTAAGGCACTTTTTAAGGCTTCCCATTACACCAAAGCTGGAAAGATTGAAGTGGTGGGGGTGGAGTAGCGGGGAGTGTGCCTTCGAAGACTGGTCTATGAGAGCAGAGAGGACAGAGAAATGAGAGGCCTCAGGAGGGGGCTACTGATGTGTCCTGAGGACTCACCACGGGCCAGGCGTGATGCTGACCATCTTTAGTTGCTCAGTCGTGTCTGACTCTTTGTGACCCCATGGACTGTAGCCCTCCAGGCTTCTCTGTCCATGGGCTTTCCCAGGCAAGAAAAGTGGGTTGCCCCGTCCTTCTCCAGGGGATATTTCCGACCCCGGGATCAGACCCTCCTCTGCCTGCATGTGCAGGCAGATTCTGTGCCACTGAGCCACCTGGGAAGCTGACTGCCTTATAAACTCATTTGCCTCTCACACACAGCGGGGGTCAGTGGTCCCACACCCTTGCTTCACAGATTAGGAAGCCAAAGTGCCAAGCACGGAGCTTGTCTGAGGTCAAAGCAGAAAACCAGAGGCTGGGTCCAAATCCACACTGTCTGGCTCTAGAGGCCGAGTTCTGACCTCCAGGGAGGCTGGCAGGAAGCAGCACAGGCCTCAGCCAGAGTACATGGCAGGGAGACCGGCAATCCCTCCACTCAGCTCAGCAGAGGCTTACAGAACACCTGGTGAGGCGCACAGCCCCTGCCTGGACTGATAATGCCAAGGACCACGCTGGGGCATGGTGACTTACGGCTCACAGCCAGCAGAAGAGTGAAAGGCAGCCAGACGGCAGGTCTGGGCGTGTGGGAGGCTGAAGAAGGGGGCGTGTCAGCGCGGGCAGGGGGCCAACCTGCGGTTCCCGTGCTCCACGGGGCGTGGGGCCCAGCTCATCCACCGCAGCCCAGCCCCAGCTCCTTCCCCCGTCAAGGAGCGTCTGCACATGCCCTTACTCCACGACTGCCATGCGAGTGTAGAAACGGTTGTGAACTGTCTCCTCTGGGCATGGGCCTGGCGAGCAGCTTCTGGGAACAGCTACCTTCTCTTGCAGAAGGATAAGCAGGTTCCACAGCCATGCTACTGAATTCAGAATTTCCTTTGAAACCTTCGCTCTCTCTGTCTGGTGCCCAGATGAGTACAGAGCCTACAGGACACACACACTGGCCAAATGAGAGGACACGTGCAAAGGCAGGGAATGCAAAGTGTGTGGTCTTTTCCCCCAACACCCTAACATCTACAAACCCAATCAGAGTAAGAAGGCATCTGTCTTGGGTCCAGCCTGGCATAAACTGCAGCCCCCACATGTGTTCAGTTGTTCAGACTCTTTGCGGCCCCACGGACTGTATCTCGCCAGGCTCCCCTGTCCAGGGGATTCTCCAGGCAAGAATATTGGAGTGGGTTGCCATTTCCTTCTCCAGGGGATCTTACCCACCCAAGGATCAAACCCATGTCTCCCATACTGCAGGCAGATTCTTTACCACTGAGCCTCCTAGGAATCCCCCAGCCCTCACGTGGTGCTCAATATGGTTTATATCATGCACAGCAAGAGAAGAAATACACTAGAATTAGACCCATCATTAATGAGGGAAAAGCTATTGTGGGAGTTCACAGTTATGCTTATTAAAAAATGCTACCCTCCCCCCACCCAGCAATGAGCTAGAATTTTTTTTTCTTGAAAATTATTTTCTCCTGATTTAGTCTGAAGTCTTTTAAGTTACAGATATCATCAGTCTTCTCTCACAAGTCCCAAAATTATGTCTCATCTGTAATAAAAATAAACACTGGGTTTCAGGTTTCTGATTATTAACAACAAATAAAAGTATTCCCACCTGAGAGAAGTGTTTCCCACAAATGTTACATTCAAAAGGTTTCTCACCTAAAACAAAAGAAAACAACAGCGGGTAAAATCGTTAGTAATACCTGCACCAGTTTCCCACTTACAGTGTTTAAACTGCCTTCTGTGTCCCACCATTCAAAACAGAGCATAACATCCTTCACCATCATGTCCTCACCATCTCTCTCACCCTCAGATGACAGGCAGAGATGATAAAAGTGTGTGTGTGCTCAGTCATGTCTGACTGTGACCCCATGGACTGTAGCCCGCCAGGCTCCTCTGTCCATGGGGTTTTCCAGCAAGAATACTGAAGGGGTTGCCATTTCCTCCTCCAGGGGATCTTTCTGATCAACCCCGTGTCTCCTGCATTGGCAGGTGGATTCTTTACCACTGAGCCACCTGGGAAGTCCCAATCTATATTTACTTCCCTCTTAAAAAAAAAAAAAAGTGGTTCTTCAAATTTAAACCCATATTGAAATCAAACAAATTTATCTGCACTCACAGTACACTGGGGCTTTGGACACAGATTTCCCCTTCAGTCAAAAACCAAATGTGAGTTTTCTTGCTGAATAGCACAAACCCATCTTTTAGCCTGGCTCCTGCGCTGACCACAGAGGTGAGTCCTAACAGAACCAGGGGGACTCATCCATTTCACATGAGCTGTGAACCCCAAACTGCTCCAAACAGAGTAGGACCTCCTGAGCATGTGCTGGGAAAAAGCCCCTCCCCACTGCCTTTTAGCCTTGGTTGAAACGTGCTAACAGGGGAAAAGAAGATTCCACCATGAGATGTGTTCCCCTGCTGACTGCTTGGCCCCTCTGATTTCACTAACTTTGAATGATCACAGGTTGGGACAGAATAGATGTAGAGAAAGGAACTCTACTACAAAAAAACCACAGTGGTTCTGAAGACAGTCTCCAGAAAATGGTCTTTTTAAAGACATACTTCAGGTACTGTCTTTAACCTATAGAGCCCTAATAAACAAACAGACCCATGAAGGCCAAGAACCTTTCACCTTCCCCATTCCCCTCAAATCAAGTACTTTCATTAAGATCCCTTCTAAAACACAATGTTTTCCTTTCTATTGTGTCGCTGGAGTTGGCTAGCTTTCTGGGCTTCTGCTGAAGCACTTTTATCTTTTCCTGAACTGTTTAATGGCTTCCCCAAGGATGAGTGGGGAGCTCCTGACCACACGTACAGGTGACCCTTGAACCACAAGGTTTTAACCGTGCAAGTCCACTCATACGTGGATTTTTTTCAATAGTAAGTATTACAGTACTACATCATGGAGGTTGGCTAAATCTGCAGATGTGGAGGGACCGTACATGGAGGACCAACTATACGTTATACCAGGATTTGACTGCTCAGATGGGCAGCAACCCTAAGCCTCGCGTTGTTCAAGGGTAACTGTAATTATAATCACATGGATGCAGCATTTTGAACTACATTTATGTCTGAAGATAAGGGAGATAATAGATAACACTACATTAAAGCCCCCTCTATGAGATATGAGAGTCTAAAAAAAGAGGTTACTAGTTCCTTAGTCTCAGATGACCAGGGTTAATAAACCTACACCAGTGGTTCTCACACTTTTTGCTCTCAGGACCCCTTCACACTCGTAACAGGTGAGGACCCTAAAGAGCTTTTCCTTATGTGGGCCATATCTGACGGTACAGTTTGTATTAGAAATCAAAACGGAATGTTTTTTTGAAAGAAACGGCCAGACATTTTTCGTTGGCCACCAGGTGAAGCCCTCATCACACGTTCTGCAGCCTTGAGCTGACTCCACTGTACGCTTGCCCTGGAGGAGGAAACGGCACCCAGCTCCAGTCTTCTTGCCTGGAAAATTCCAGGGACAGAGGAGCCTGGAGAGAAACAGTCCATGGGGCCACAAGGAGTCGGACACGACTGAGGGACTGAGCACTGTACACTTGTGGGGGAAGCAGGAGGGAAGGAGGAGCATCCTACATGAGGCTACAAATGGTTCTGGCCTCACTGACCCCCTGAAATCCCCCAAACCATACTTTGAGAACTGCTGCCCTTCTCAGTCTACTTATATCCCAGGAAGCAACTGTGCCACAGAACTGTCTGACTTCTATTATCCAAAGACGTTCTTGCAGGATAAAAACTATTCTTGTTTCCTTTAAAGCTAAAGCAGGTAAGTTTCTCAAATAAAAATTATACTGATCTTTAGGCTCCAGAAAATTACAGAATGATCTAAATTAAGCTTTTTCAGGGCAAAATTTAGTCACTGGTACTGTCTTTGTATGGAATAGTCTTGAGCAACTAGTAAAAATAATGATAGTATTTTATATTCAAATACAACAAAATTTATAGAAGGCTTTCATAAATATTAATTCAGCCTCAACAATGCAATAAGGGAGCAAATGGGGAATCAGGAGTGATAACAGGACATCACACCAATAGTCAATGACACAAGCACCTTGAAAGCAGTTACTTTAGAAGCCTCCTGAACATCCTCCTTCTCATGCCTCGAAGATAACTGCCAATAATGTGTAATGTGTACTAGGGTCATCAGGCTTAAGTGCGAGAAAGAAAGTATCACATAGTATATTACATACTGTATAAATACTGTATAACACTTTTTCAAAAGCTTTAGAAAAAATAAATCTTTTGGAAAGGGTAAGAGGTATAAGTGAATGTAACAGACCTTTGAAAATTCAGTGTTCAAATGGAAGAATTTTTCACTTGAAAATACCAAATGGTTAAAGCCGATCCTCATTCAGAAGTTTACCTCCTGCCTCCCAAATCACAGTTTTTAAAATCTGACATTCAGAGAGGGAGGGGACATGTACACCTATGTCTAAGTCATGCTGATATATGGCAGAAATGAAACCAATATTGTAAAGCAATTCTCCTTCAATTAAAAATAAATAAAATTTAAAAAACACATTAAAAACAAACAAAAAAAATTGACATTCAAATTACTTTCCAAAGCTTTCAGAATTACTCAAACTAAACTACTTTGGTCTGAATTAACCAACATCATGCTTTAAAAATAAAATCTAATTCTGAAGAAAGAACTAAATATTGCTTATCTGTTTTAGAATTAATTTGAAAATCTGAGTGAATAAAAAGAATTTGCCATACTTTGATATGGAAAGCCTCTCACAATTAACAGATGAAAAGTGCACCATCTTTTAAAATGGCTCTATGAAAGCTTTTACTAACTAAGATTATTCTTTAAAAGACATCACCAAAAACACAAAGCAGAAGATAGCAAACACTGTTTGATTTTGGGGGTAAATATCAATGACATCATCAAGCAATAGCAAAACTTCTTACAAAAACGGGAGCAGGCAGTGGTGTCTGATCGTCTGGTATTATTTCCTTTCCTTCTGCCTGCGGGGATCAAATCAGTGTACCTGTATGAGACCGTCTGTGCAGCTCCAAATTGCTGGGGTGTTTAAAAGGTTTCCCACACACTCGCACGCGTATTGTCTCTGGGACTGCGGCATCTGGGTCTGGTCTTCCAGGGCCGCGGGGTCTTCAGGCCTCTCTGTCTCACTCACGCCATTAAAGTTCTCAGAACTGCCGAGTTCCTCGCTTTCCTTTTCTTCGGCGCTGGGGCTGTTCATTTTCTCCACACCATGTTCCCTGGCAGCTTCTAGCCTCGTGGTTAAACTGTCATTGGGTTTTCGGTTCAGAGGCTTGCTCTGCAGATTTCTGTGACTTTAGGAAGTTGAGCTTCTTAAGGTGAATGGCCTTCTTGAGCCTCATCTGCCGGGTAGGCTGTTGGCCGGCGTGGTTGGACGCGGGGTCTGGGGCACTTTCACCCAAAGGCTGGGCCAGGAAGTTGGAAGGCAGGTGCTGGGAGGGCTCGAGGACACACTCGGCATGGCCAACCGCACAGGGCTGGCGATCTGCGGCGTGGAAGGTCTGCGGAGGCGCTGAAGGTGAAAGGCTGCTCGGTCACTCGCTCGTGACTGGGACAGCTGGCGTGTTTGTAGTACTGCTTACTGTACAAGTTTCTGAGCTTATAGTAACAATTGGGCTGTTTGAAAGGCAGTTCTGTGCAGCTGCCATCGAACGGGTCGGGGGCTTGTTTGGAGGTTTCGGCCGTGGGCGGGTGAAGGCTGACGGAGGGTAGGGCGTGCGAGAGTGACCCCTCCACGGCCCTGCCCTGCTGGGTGCCCGCGGAGCACTCCGGCAGCAAGTGAGGCGGGTAGTTTTCACTAAGGACACAGTTCGTGTCGGGAGTCAGGGTGCTCTGCAAGGAGAAGGTGCCGTGACAGGGCAGGCCTGGAGGCTGGTCGACGGTGGCTGACTTCAGAAAGGTGTGACACAGACTGAGGACGTTCTGAACCTGCAAACACTGGGCTGTGTCCAGCATGACTTGTATGTTGTCCTGGTTAAGATCCAGATGCGACGTGTACATGAAGTCCAGGATCTGCCCGATGCCACTCACATTCTTAATATCCAAATGAAAAACATCATTCTTCTGGCCTGAAGAGTTCTGAAAGAGGCTCCTGATAAAAGAAAGGATATCTGCTTACAGGGTTAACAATCCATACATTCTGATAGCTTTTTCTTTTAAGTAATATGCATGCTAATATTCAAAATGACTATCCTTCGATAAATGCAAAGATTAAAAATTAAGTACGCTTTGAGAATTCCATGGACACAGGAGCCTGGCGGGCTGCAGGCCATGGGGTCGCAGAGTCAGACATAACTGAGCAACTAACACTTTCACACTTCTATTTACAACAGTTCAGACCCAGAAGCAGGGCTTCCCAGGTGGTGCTAGTGGTAAAGAACCTGCCTATAATGTGGGAGACGCAGGTTTGATCTCTGGGTTGGGAAGATCCCCTGGAGGAGGAAAGGGCAACTCACTCCAGTATTCTTGCCTAAAGAATCCCATGGACAGAGGAGACTGGCAGGATAGGGTCCATAGGGTCGCACGGAGTTAGACACAGCTAAAGCAACTTAGCACAGCACAGGACATGGAAGCAACCTAGATGTCCATCGGCAGATGAATGGATAAAGAAGCTGTGCTACATGTACATGGTAGACTCTTACTCAGCTATGAAAAGGAATGCATTTGAGTCAGTTCTAATGAGGTGGGTGAACCCAGAGCTTATTATACAGAGTGAAGTTAAGTCAAAGAGAAAGACAAATATCATGTATTAATGCATATATATGGAATCTAGAAAGATAGTATCAACAATGCTGTGTGCAGGGCAGCAAAGGAGACACAGATACAAAGAATAGACTTTGGGACAGACACAGTGGGAGAAGGAGAAGGCAGGACGATTTGAGAGAACAGCATTGAAACAAACACCCCCGTATGTAAAAACAGATAGCTAGTGGGAGTTTGATATGTGACGTAGGGAACCCAAAGGGATGAGGTGGGGAGGGAGAGGGAGGTGGGGTTCAGGAGGGAGAGGATGCATGTATGCCTATGGACGATTTATGCTGATATCTGGCAGAGGCCATCACAATACTATGAAATAACTATCCTCCGATTAAAATATGTAAATAGAAAGAAAAGGTAACAGTTGTTATGCGACATGAACAAGCGCTAGATCTGCTACGCAGCATAGTGCCTATGTCAACACTGTGCCGCACACTTAGACATGTTAGGTGTTCTTATCACACTAAAAAAACGTTAAGTCTGTCAATTCTGAGTGAAGATCCACATGTGTTTGTGAGGTTATTGATTCTCAATGTTTTCCAGTATTTTTCAAATCATTCAAAATAAAACATGTCCTTTTTAAAAGCAAAAAAAAAAATTAAGCATGCTTCAATCCTTTTTTTTTTTTTGCAAGCTATTCAATAAAGCAATCTGGATTGAGTTCGTATGCTGAATATCCAAACTTCCAAGAAAATCTCAAAGTAAGATTTTGTAATTATACATATACATTATTTATTGCATACAGATAGATTACAGAAAACTAAAGAAGACACTTTTCAATATTTTGTTTAGTCTGACAAATTATCTATTTCAAAACATAAAACACATACAAAAATACTTCTGTATCTTAAGCATCTTAAAAACATCTGAAAATGAAAATAGCTATAATAAACCAACTCTAGATACAGTTCAGATACAGACTCCTAAAAAAATTTTTTTAATTTGTTAATCATGGCCAAACACACATAATGTCAAACATCTGGCTATATGGTTCATGATAAATTCAGTGGCACCGCATACATTCGCATTGTTGTGTAACCACCACCACTACCCATTTCCAGAACCTTTTCATCATCCCAAACAGCAATTCCATCCATTGAACAATACCCCTATTATCCCCAACCCCTCAAACCCTGGCAACCACCCTTCCACTTTTCATCTCTGTCAATCTGACTGATCTATGTACTTGATGCTTCTCAGAAACCCAATGGTCCATAAATCAGCAGTGAGAGAGCCCTGTAAGTTAATGCAGGGAAAAGGCACCATAAAGCCCAGGCACTTTTTTCTGGGCCTAAGTGAAGTTCACAGGTGAATGAATTTGTCTCCTGTAAAAACATTGAGTCAGGTTAAGTTGTCCTGCAAGTCTGTTAAAGACATTTTATCAAATAAACTAGCCAATCTATCATAACAAATAGACCTAACTGTCCTGGAAAGACAGAAGAAACAGGCAAAGCCCAAGCAGGGGACCATTTTGCACATGGACAGAATGCTGCCTCGGGAGCCAATCCACTGTAATACGACTTGCAGCACTTATGACAGCTGAGACTTAATCTGACGATTCAGGATCACCAAGGAAAGAGTAGATACTGTTCCGTGTATCATTTACTAGAGTAGTAAAATAGTATATACTTTAAGGGGAAAAGTTCTGAAAAAGCGCTTGTGTGTGTGTTAGTCGCTCAGTCGTGTCCGACTCTTTGCAACCCCATAGACTGTAGCCTGCCAGGCTCCTCTGTCCATGGGATTCTCCAGGGATACTGGAGTGGGCTGCCATGCTCTCCTCCAGGGGATCTTCTCTTCTGGTCTCCTGCTTCACAGATTCTTTACCTTTAGAGCTACAGGGCAATCCTGAAAAAGTGCTTCAGGACAGATAAATCCAGTTAACCAGAAAATGTGTGTAGAACACTTAAATGAAATACTATTGCTTGATCTTATTACTTATAAGTAAATCTTTTATTGAGGCAAAAACAATTATAGGGATAAGTAAATTGAGTTCAAACCTGTTTTCTTAGAATAGTAAAATGCAAAACAAAATGAAAATGTTTTAGTTTTTTAAAAATGGCATATAGGATGTTTTCCCTCTCAGATTTCTTATTACAGAAATGTTCTTATCAGAAACTCTATTCCTTAATCTTTTTACCTGGAAAGGACAAGAAATGTATACAGAAGCCTGATATTAATTACAACTCAAAAATCAAAGACGAAGTGCCAAATTACTTTCACAGCCCTAAATATATTTTAGTTAAAAAGGCTCTTTTCTTCCCATGTGTGCATGAAAGCTCAGTCACTTCAGTCGTGTCCGACTCTTTGTGACCCCACAGACTGCAACCCACCAGGCTCCTCTGTCCACAGGAGTCTCCAGGCAAGAGTACTTGAGTGGGCTGCCATTTCCTCCTCCAGGGGATCTTCCTGCTCAGGTTACTCTAAATACAAAAATGAAAAAGCCCACGATGTGCTACAAAAGATAAGGAGAATGAAATCCGAGGGGAAAATAAAATTTAGACAAAAGATTTCCATTCCAGAAAAGCTTTCTCTCGGTACAATTAGAAGAGTCTAAAACACGTACCTGAAGTACTGGCTGAAAGCTGCTAGAACGTTCTTATGGGCTTTAAAGCAGACTCCTTTCACCACCAACATACAGTCGCAGAGCAGGCCTTGAATCCGCTGCTCGTGCAGCTGCTGGAGAAGGTGGCAGCTGTGGGCAGCAACTGGGTCCATGCTCCACCATCCAGGAGACCTAGGACAAAGGACGCTCGTAAGCAGTGACCCTTGACGCCATGACCAAGCACTACAGGGCACCCAGACCAGCTGCTGATCTGTGCTTCTCTGCCATGGCTTCCTGTGCAGCACGGACACAGAAAGGCGGGCGTCATGTCAGATGGCACGGCATGGTCCACGGTGCCAAACCCTCAAGGGTGCTGAACGCCCAGATGACTGAGTGGTCAGTTACCCACCCTGCCCCACTGGTTGCCTGAAAAGAAAAGCCATCTTGGTTGATTATTATTATTAGCTATCATTTACTGACTCATACAGACCGGGCACTGTGCTAGGAACATTCCAGCCATTAACTCAAATAATGCTACAAGAACCCTTTGATTACCATTTTACAGGTGAGGAAATTAAGAAACGAGGAGTTAAAGTAACGTGGCCATGATTGGAAAACTGTTATATTCCAAAGCCAGGACTTAAATCCTGGCTGGTTCCTAAACCCTGAAGTCCATGCTCCTATGCCCATGAGAAAAGGGACAGGAGAAACACAACACAGAACTTTCCTACAAAGACTTAAATGCTAAAATACAGCCAATGTCCTGAATCTACATCACACGTTCTCTGGCTATACAGGAGTGACACGCCAAGTTATGAACCATCCCACAACTTGACTATAAAAACTGTAACTATTATTACGTTACTTCATAGTTCTCTAACTGCTTCATGATATCCATCCTGTACCTTCCTAAATAAGATTATAAAAAGCTCCAGAAGGAGAATTTGCATCTTACATTTCTTATGTGTCTTACAAATAACCACCACGAATCATAATGTATCATATACCTCATAAGGATAATCGTGATATTTATCCACTGTTTCCCTTACATCAGGCACTATTCTAAGCCCTCTACACATATTAACTCATTCAGTTCTCAGAAGAGCTGTAAGAGAGACACCACGTGCCACTGGCCTCGCTTTCCAGACAGGTGAGGACAATGAAGCGCATGGCAGACTAAAGAAGGCCGCAGCATCTGCGACTCGGGGAGGTGGGGCCTAGGTCTCCTCTCTGTGACTGGGGCAGCCTCCATCTCAATCAACAGAACAGGTGAAAGGAAGGGGGTAAAGCTGTGCTCTTTTCTGGGCCGTGGCCTCTGAGCCGGCAGCTCCCACCTTCCATCTTCCGGACGATGGGTCCAGGAGGCCTGCTTTGCCAACAGGCCTGTAAGACGTGCAGCTGGAGCGAGTATATGGGGCAGGAGAAGGGCTCTGCTGAACCCAGACTTCCAGTCATCCCTTCCAAGGGACCAGACATGGGAGCAAAGTCATGCTGAAGGCTCCAGACCGGCCCCACCGCCAGCTGAACCCCCTTCCCCACCCACACCAGTGTAGGGCTGAAGAACCACCCGGCAGAGCACTGCCTCAATTTCTGACTCACTGAACTGTGAGATAAAACAGAACAGTTTTTAAGTTACCAAGTTTTAGGGTAGTCTGTCACAAAGCAAACAGATAACCTGACTAGAGTTAGAGAGGACCGACACGGCTAATAATAATAGGTTATCAATAAGGGGCAGAGTTGGGATTTAAACCCAGGGAAAGCCCAAAGCCCATATGCTTAACTGCTACTCCAAGTTACATGTAATAGCTCAAAGGCCTTCCTTGGAATCCAATCAGCACCGTCTTCAGTCTATTACCAACGCCTGACTGTCCAGGTGATCCCACAGATAAGCACCAGTGTAAAGCACAACACACATGAGGACGAACGTGTGCAACACAGGCTTTGTGCTATGATACAAGGAGCATGGTGCACTGTCTTTACGGCTAACTCACTTTTTGACAAGCAACAAAAGTCTACTGTCTTATCGATTAGCATATCTTTGGTATCCAGAAGAGTGACTTGGACATAGTAGGTGCTCAATACATGGTTTTAAGATGGATGGAGACTCTGGGCCTCAGAGTTTTAATCTGTAAAAATAGAGGGTCCCCTATTGGGCTGGATAATCTCTAAGGTATCTTCCTGTTCTAAATCTACATCAAGAATGTGATGGTGGACTGAATGGCATCAAATATGGGAAAGGAGAAAAAAGGAAAAACATGAAAAAGCTTAGACACGTGCGAATGAAGAGGTGTTTCTACTGGGAATAAGAACCAGAATGGAATTTTATCCTGTAGCGACAGCTCCTAGAGCAAAGCCCCTTCGGTTCCATGAGGTGATTGATCAGTTGGCCAAAAACCATAAGAAAGAATGTGGGCAGTCTGTTCAGTGGGGCCACTGACAGATTACTTCTCCAGGCATCCGAGGTCCACACACACACTTGCCTAGAGTGGTCCTCCCTTCCTCTCTGGCCATCACGCTTCTCAAGTGGCCTGGTCCCCAGCCCCCTAACCCAATCCTAATGACAAAAGTACTGGCTATGTGCACACAAGCCCAGACTCCTGTCTTAGCGCTACAATGACTCTATGATGCTATGGAGACCAGCTGAGTTAAGTTGAGGTTGTGTGCCTGCTGCTGCTGCTGCTAAGTCACTTCAGTTGTGTCCAACTCCGTGTGACCCTATAGACAGCAGCCCACCAAGCTCCCCGTCCCTGGGATTCTCCAGGCACGAACACTGGAGTGGGTTGCCATTTCCTTCTCCAATGCATGAAAGTGAAAAGTGAAAGTGAAGTCGCTCAGTCGTTGTCCGACTCTTAGCAACAGCATGGACTGCAGCCCACCAGGCTCCTCCATCCACAGGATTTTCCAGGCAAGAGTACTGGAGTGGAGTGCCACTGCCTTCTCTGGTTATGTGCCTAGTACGTGGCAAGATATTGTGGTGAGGGTGGAAAGCTGATAAACTCAGGATGGAATGCTCCCTGCCCTCCATAGGCTGTATCTCAGTTTGAGTCACTCACATAACTTCACAGAGTGCCCATTATACACCACGCACTGAGATGAAGTGGTAAACAATTCAGATATAGTCATCCTGTGCTTTCACAAAGAGTCAGTTCAGTGAAAGAAACAAAAATAGGGTTGTACTGGAGATATTAAATGGGGAAGGTATAAATTAATTTGGGGGACAAGGGTCAGAAGAAAACCTTCTGGAGGAAAGACATCTATGCTGAAACCTGAAGGTTAAGTTTGCCAGAGAAAGAGAACTCACCTTGAGTTTTCAGGGGGACCAAACAAACAAAAAGTGCAGAAGAGCACAAACAAGGAAGAGACTCACACATGTGCTGTGCACACAAACCCACCTCGAGTATCCAGCTTTTAAACCCGGGCAACCTGTCACTTTTGTTGGAGAATATTTCCCTCTCTGTCCATTCAGTAAATTCCTTCTTTGTGGGCTGAATTGTGTTTCCCTCCAAATCCATATGATGAAGACTGTATCTGGAGATTGGGCCTTAAGAGGTAATTAAGTTAAAATGGGAAAGTTAGGGTAGATCCTAATCCAGTCTGACTCCTGTTCATATAGAAAAACAGGAAAGCTGGACATATACACCAGGAATGCTGTGCAGAGAGGCAAGATCACCAGAAGGCACGGCCAGAAGATGTGGGGCTGGGAGCCAAGAAGAGCAGCCTCGGGAGCAAACAAACCTGCTGACACCTTGATCTTGGACTTCCAGCTCCCAGGACTCAGAGGAAAATATATGTCTGTTGTTCAGGCCCTCCAGGCTATGGTATTTTGCTACCAGAGCCCTTGCATACACCCTCTATTCCATTCCTGTCACTGCTCACCTCCAGAGGGAAACCCTCATTACCCCCACAACCACACCCTAGTCCTAATTTAGCTTCTCCCAGTTCTCTGTTCACACCAGGTTCAACCTTCAGTTGCTCACTGAAGCCCCACAGTGACCACCACTGTGTGGGACCTGTCTTAAGGGTTGAAGTGAGAGTTGCTCATTTGAGTCCAATGCTTTGCAACCCCATGAACTATACAGTCCATGGAATTCTCTCCAGGCCAGAATATTGGAGTGGGCAGCCTATCCCTTCTCCAGAGGATCTTCCCGACCCAGGGATCGAACCCAGGTCTCCCACATTACAGCCGGATTCTTACCAGCTGAGCCACCAGGAAGCCCAAGAATACTGGAATGGGGAATCTTTCTCTTCTCCAGCGGATCTTCCCCACCCAAGAATCCAATGGGGGTCTTCTGCACTGCAGGTGGATTCTTTACCAACTGAGCTATAGAAGCTGAAGTCGGCTCCCACATTTCAGGCAAACTCCTTAGCATTGCAGGCAGACTCTTTACCATCTGAGGCACCAGAGAAGCCCCAAAATGAAAGTGAAAGTTGCTCAGTCGCGTCTGACTCATCGCGACCCCATGGACTGTAGAGTCCATGGAATTTCCCAGGCCAGAATACTGGAGTGGACAGCCTTTCCCTTCTCCAGGGGATCTTCCCAACCCAGGGATCGAACCCAGGTCTACCTCACTGCAGGCGGCTTCTTCACCAGCTGAGTCACCAGGGAAGCCCGAGAATACTGGAATGCGGTAGCCTATCCGTTTCTCCAGCGGACCTTCCCGAAGCCAGGAATTGAACCCGGGGCTCCTGCATTGCAGGCGGATTCTCGACCAACTGAGTTACCAGGGAAGACCCTTAAGGGTTGAGAAGAGCAGATAAGCACGCTACTGACTGCTCTGCGGGAAATCCTGCAATAATTTTTTTCGAGTTAAGCACGGCAGTGTAACACGCGTTTACAGACGCGGATTCGAGGCACGGAGAGGTCGCACGGCCACGGGACTGGGCTGGGCTTTAGGAGCTCTGGGGTCTTCAGCGCTAACTCTCAACTTGACACGGCGATGGAGGGAGCCGGGGCGAGGAGGGGGACCCGCGGCTTCCCGCGGGCGGTGCCCCGGGCGGCCGGGAGGGGAAAGCGGGTGCGGCGTCCAGGCCGAAGGTGCTGCACACGCCGTGAAGGGCGCGCTCCAGAGCCCGGCCTGGTCGTCGCGTCTCCTAGCAGAAGCACCTCACGGCCACGGGCAGACACGCCCGACCCAGCAGCAGCTCCACGGCCCCTCACGGCGCCGGAGGGAGCGCGGGGCGGCGGCCGGTCCCGGCCCTGCCCGGCCCGGCCCGGCCCTTCGGGCGCCCAGCCCGGGGTTCCGGGCCGTTTCCATCGCCCTTAGGCCCGCACGCTCTCGCGAGGCCGACCCACCAGTGCGGCAATCCCCACCTTACCCTCAGAGACCGCTCCCCGCCCCGTCGCCTCTTCTTCACCTGCAGCCGCCACCGCCGCCCTCAGCGCTCCCGGCCGGGCTCAGCCGGCAGGGGAACCATCGCGACAACACCGCCCCTCCCACAGCATTGGGCCGGCGGCACCCGCCCCCCTGACTTCCGGTTGCCTCACTTCCGCCAGGAGGTGTGGTCTCGGGGCGCCTCCGAAGCGAATTCTGCGCGCGGGAAGCCCTGGAGGGACGTGCAGGTTTTGAGCCCTGCAGGAAGCCGCGATTCCACGTGCCCTCTCCGGGCAGATTGAAACCGTTGGCGGGCGCTGGCTGAGAGGTGAGGGGCGGTGGCTCAGAGGTCCGACCTGGGAGGCTGGAGCTCAGGCTCCGGGGCGGGGGGTGGAATGGGGTAGGGTGGGCGCACCGTGGCCGTTGCCTGCGTTTCCACCGTTAGAGAGTCTTTTCTTTGGCTTAAACGCATGGAAGAAAGAAATGCATTCAAGTTTCATTCGTGCTCTGGGGAAATGGAAGGAGTTAGAATGACCAATTCCTCCGGATTTTAAAATGGAAAAGTCGGTGTCGGGAACCCGCAGACGGGGTTCCAGCCGGGATGGTTGGTTGGTTCCCCACCGGACTGCGTCTGTGCAGGCTTGCTGCATGTTGGGGACGAGGCGCTTGCCTTGTTTGAGTCTTGGGGAGCTCGATCCCCAAGGAGGAGGCCCTTAGGGCATAGTGGTGGAGAGCGCGGGGCTTTAGGGCCGGGAGTAGCTGCGTCGTGAATCCAGGTTTGCCACCAACTGCACGTGTAGCTTGCTGACAGTTACTGAACCCCTTTGTGCCTGGTCTGTCAAAAGGGAATAATAATAGAACCTCCCGAACTCAGAGGATTCTTGTGAGTATTACAGGAGCCAGGGCTTGGCACATAGTAGATGATCCGTCAGTGTCCGGATTTGCTGCAGACCCTGGCTTTGTGGAGAGGTTAGAGGCACGAGGTGGGGTTTGATGCTTGCAAGCCTACCGTTCTTGCAGAGTGCCTACCTGGGACTTATTCACACAGCACCCCCAGTCCCCCAGTGCCTAACGTAGAGCCTGACGTGTCGGCTTCCACAGGTAGTTATTACACCAGTGAATAGATGCTGTTTAAACCGCTGCTGTTGATGTAGTATGTGGGGAGGGTGTGAGACTGGAACTTGGGGTTCTAGAGACACCGCTCAGCTTCCCCTGGGCCTTGGCTCATCTGTCAAGTGGAGATGGATGTGCCTTCCTTGAGAGTCTTTGCAGAGCAAGGAAGAGATCCTGCCTGACTATATACCCTACAGTCAGGAGCTTTGGCGTCACGGTGTACAGTGTAAAGTGTGTCCCTTTTACCATGCCCCTGGTTTCTTGGAGTTTTCCTCTCGGGAGGAGCTTGGGGCTAGCCTAGTTGGCCTGATGCATTGTTTCACAGCCTGGAGAACTTAAGTCCCTAGGGGACAATGACTTGCTTCAGGTCTCAGGGCTCACTGGAGGCTGTTGACAGCTTGGCCCTTAAGGTGGGCAGTTTTGGTGGTGATGGTGTTAATAGGATTTAGGTCTGTGTGTGTATGTTTGTGAAGGAATTGTTTTTTAAGAATAGTAAGACAATACAAAAATGTGTAAAGAGGAAGGTTAAAAAATTGCCAACATCTGCTGGATCATGGAAAAAAACGAGAGTTCCAGAAAAACATCTATTTCTGGTTTATTGACTATGCCAAAGCCTTTAACTCTGTGGATCACAATAAACTGTGGAAAATTCTGAAAGAGATGGGAATACCAGACCACCTGACCTGCCTCTTGAGAAGTCTGTATGCAGGTCAGGAAGCAACAGTTAGAACTGGACGTGGAGCAACTGACTGGTTCCAAATCGGGAAAGGAGTACATCAAGGCTATATATTGTCACCCTGCTTATTTAACTTATATCCAGAGTACATCATGAGAAACGCTGGACTGGAAGAAACACAAGCTGGAATCAAGATTGTGGGGAGAAATATCAATAACCTCAGATATGCAGGTGACACCACCCTTATGGCAGAAAGAGAAGAGGAGCTAAAAAGCCTCTTGATGAAAGTGAAAATGGGGAGTGAAAGAGTTGCCTTAAAGCTCAACATTCAGGAAACGAAGATCATAGCATCCGGTCCCATCACTTCATGGGAAATAGATGGCGAAACAGTGGAAACATTGTCAGACTTTATTTTTTTGGGCTCCAAAATCACTGCAGATGGTGACTGCAGCCATGAAATTAAAAGACGCTTACTCCTTGGAAGCAAAGTTATGACCAACCTAGATAACATATTCAAAAGCAGAGACATTACTTTGCCGACTAAGGTCCTTCTAGTCAAGGCTATGGTTTTTCCTGTGGTCATGTATGGATGTGAGAGTTGGACTGTGAAGAAGGCTGATCACTGAAAAATTGATGCTTTTGTACTGTGGTGTTGGAGAAGACTCTTGAGAGTCCCTTGGAGTGCAAGGAGATCCAACCAGTCCAAGGAGATCAGTCCTGGGGTTTCTTTGGAAGGAATGATGCTAAAGCTGAAACTCCAGTATTTTGGCCACCTCATGTGAAGAGTTGACTCATTGGAAAAAACTCTGATGCTGGGAGGGATTGGGGGCAGGAGGAGAAGGGGATGACAGAGGATGAGATGGCTGGATGGCGTTACTGACTCGATGGACATGAGTCTGAGTGAACTCCGGGAGTTGGTGATGGACAGGGAAGCCTGGCTTGCTTCAGTTTTGGGGGGTTGCAAAGAGTCGGACACGACTGAGCGACTGAACCGAATAAATAAATAAATCACACCAAATACAAGCTTCCCTGGTGACTCAGATGGGAAAGAATCTGCCTGTAATGCAGAAGACCCGGGTTGGATCCCTTGGTCAGGAAGATCCCCTGGAGAATGGAATGACAACCCACTCCAGTATTCTGGAGAATTTCCTGTGGAGAATTCCACAGACAGAGGAGCTTGCCGGGCTACTGCCCATGGGATCGCAGAGAAGGACATGACTGAGCGATTTACACGTTCACTTCACAATCCCAGAACCAATTTGAGTTCATGTTATCAGGGAACAGGGTGGTAGTGTAGGCACCCAGGGGATGGGGAGCCAGCAGAGACTGGGATGAGTTTATGAAGATAGATGGGTAGATTAAGGGTCATATTTAAAGAAGCAGTGTTTGGAGGGGACTGGGAGCAGTATCACTGATTTGCAAGTAAATAGACCACAAGAAATTTTACCATTGAGTAAGGGTTTGTCTTTCAAATCTGGTATCTTTAATTTTCCACACAATACTGTATGGTATTAGACCCATTTTATAGATAAACAGATTCTGAGAAGCTTAGGTATCAGGTCATTTAGTTTTTAATTGGCAGATGCAGACTCCAGCTCAGATCCTCTGGCCCTGAGTCTGAAGAACTTTTAGAATTTTTAGGTTTTAAAATATATAGTAGTTTGATGTTAGAAAACAAGGCTCTTTGGGAAAGAATTTCTCTTGTCATAAATCATTGTATTCGTCTTTCTGTAAGATGTAACTTCATTTAGTGCTTTCGAGAAGGCACTGGAAACTTCTGGGTTAGTTAAACCTGAAAGGCAGAATGCTGCATAGAAGATGCTTTCCCCCTTATCTCAAGGACTCAGAGCCTCCTGACTGATCTGTTCTTAACTAATGACTTAGTTTCCACTGTGTAACAGGCTTCCCTCAAAAATGCCTTTCCCTGTACTAGGCACCGCCGGGCCAGGTGGTCAATTAACTGTCTCTACTATCATCTGTACCGTCCCCATCAATCAAATGTCTCCACTTCATCCTCAGACCCCCTTATCACATTATTCCCTACATTCTGATCTCATTCCCAGTTGTCTTCGATCTCTCTGTATAAAATCCCCTCGGGGAGTGTTGGGGGTTCACTTCTGGAAACAGAAGATTGAACCCCGGCTTCCCGGCCCCAATAAATCCTCCTGCTGATTGCATCGAGTCCGAGTCACTGTGGTCTTTGGGGCGACGGTTCCCGAGGAAAGGCCGTGAGGTCTCAAGTCCAGGCCCAGGTCAACAGAAGGTGGCCACCAGCCTGATAAGAGGAAAGTGAGGTGCCTGAATTGCTTCACAGGTTCCCAGCTCCTAGGGATGCTGTCTGCTACCCATCAGCTCAGCACTGCTGTTCAATACTCATCATCCTCTGCTGTGACATGGGTGGTCTCCCTGTCCAGTGTGGCCTAGCTTAAGAATAAAAGACTTAGGGTCATAATAGTTTTAAATGAACAGTCGTGACTTAACAGGGCACTTAGCTGGGTATATAGGTGTCATGAGAGTCTTAATGCAACATGGTTTTAGCTTTTCTAACTTGTGAAGTCCAAATGTTACAAATTTACCAAAACATCATTTGAAAATGTGACTGTTTAAATTTCTTTCACATGTATTGAGTCCTGTGAAGTTTTAATGAGTTTTCTATTGTGTGTAGGACGTGCTTGCTGTTTTCATTTGGAGGGGCTGCATTTTCACAGGGGTATCTTTTCGTAAGTTTGTAACAAATCCACTTCTGAAATTGTCTAACCTGTACTAGGATTTGCCACACTTTATCTCCTTAGCAAGCAGGCGACCACACTGCCCGGTGTAGATCAAGGGTCAGCATGCAGCTGTGGCTCTAAAACTCCAGAGGAAGGCCCTGGGAGAATGAGTTCCCGCTCACTGTGCAAGCTACCGATTCTATCTTTGAAAAAAATCCCAACAGATTTCTGAATGTGAACATATGCCATAAAAGACCAAATGAAAACGATTGGAGAGGTATCTTTCCAATCTACATGTGACCAAAATCTAATTCTCTCCTGAATTGATGTTTACGCTGTGCGTGTCTAACCACTAGAGAGAAGACATGTTTTGCACAGATACGCTGAGCACCTTTTTTCTGTCAACATCACTGGCATTATTCAGTAGAGAAATTTTGTCTCCAGCTGTCCTTCTTAGGCCTTTTAATTCCTGACCTTCCATGGCAGGCTGCATCTCTCAACTGGATCTCAAAGCTTGGCAAAGCCTTCCTCCCCTCCCCTCTCTGCCTCAAACAAGATACAGAATAGACCTCAAAAATGAAGGTTGGAAAGCTGTAGGCCATAGCTGCAGTTTGCGGGGGGTTATTTTCGTGGTCGATTCTCACTGTGAAAGTACTTTCAACATCGTCAGCAGGTAATTGAGTTTGTCCCTGCTGCTTCTCCCTGTGTGTAAGGGGGCAGTCCATCTCTCGCTGACTATGGTTTACTCTTGTTTTGAGACCAAAGTGCCCTTGTAAGCATGTGCGTTCACAAGTCTGCCAACTCTTTTGCAACTGTACCCCGACAGAATCTCTGTCCATGGAATTCTCCAGGTAAGAATACTGGAGTGGGTTAGCCTTTCCTTCTTCAGGGCATCTTCTTGACCCAGGGACTGAAGCTGCTTTGCAGGCGGATTCTTTACCACTGAGCCACCAGGGAAGCCTGGCTGCTTTTGTTGCTTGCCGGCAACCTGGTCATCCTTCTGCTGAGAGCAGAATGCTGGCTTTGGGGGAGTGGGTCACAGTCCACGTGAGACCAGCTCCCCCGGACCTGTGACTGTTTCATACGTCTTTCATTGTAACCAGGTGAGAACATGATCTTGGTTGGTGCACATCCCAGAACAGTCAGGCTTTCTTTCCTTTGGATTTGCTGCTCAGCTGTAACTGACCCCATGTAACCCTGATGGAGAGCTGAAGAAGGGGATCTCTGGGTCAGGGGCCCACGTGTTATAAGCACATTAATCAAACTGCAGGGCAAGAGACCTCCAAGAGAGACCAGCTGAGCCTCCGTAAACCCTGGAGTTGTAGCCAGGATGTGCATTTTCATTTGAGGCTGAGTGGAGGGGAATAGCCCTGCTCCTTTCTTAGGTTTGTCCTCTCTAGCAGTGGCTCAGAAGGTGGGAGTACAGGAGAGATGGTGATCTCGTGCATGAGAATTTCCCATGAACCAGGAGTAGTCTCGCATTTGTGCCAGAGGAGTCTCAGATGAAGGCTTAACCTGAACAGTGTACTTGACCCTTACCTTCATGATGAGAAAGAACATGCTGGGTTAAACATTTGTTCTTAGTACTTTTGCTCTGAAACTTATTTATAATATAAAATGACAACCTAGTGATTAAAAAAATCAAGATCTTAATGACCCAGATAGCCACTATGGTGTGATCACTCACCTAGAACCAGACATCCTGGAATGCAAAGTCAAGTGGTTCTTAGGAAGCATTACTAAGAACAAAGCTAAGGGAGGTGATGGAATTCCAGCTGAGCTATTTCAAATGCTAAAAGATGATGCTGTGAAAGTGCTGCACTCAATTGCCAGCAAATTTGGAAAACTCAGCAGTGGCTACGGGACTGGGAAAAGTCAGTTTTTATTCCAATCCCAAAGAAAGGCAATGCCAAAGAATGTTCAGACTACTGCACAATTCTACTCATCTCACCCGCTAGTAAAGTAATGCTCAAAATTCTCCAAACACATCTTCGACAATATGTGAACTGAGAACTTCCAAATGTTCCAGCTGGATTTAGAAAAGACAGAGGAACCAGAGATCAAATTGCCCACATCCTTTGGATCATTGAAAAAGCAAGAGTGTTCCAGAAAAACATCTACTTCTGCTTTACTGACTATGCCAAAGTCTTTGACTGTGTGGATCATATCAAACTGGAAAATTCTTAAAGAGATGGGAGTACCAGACCACCTGACCTGCCTCTTGAGAAACCTCTATGCAGGTCAGGAAGCAACAGTTAGAACCAGACATGGAACAATGGACTGGTTCTAAATTGGGAAGGTAGTATGTCAAGGCTATATATTGTCACCCTAAATATTTAACTTATATGCAGAGTACATCATGCAAAATGGTGGGCTGGATGAAGCACAAGCTGGAATCAAGATTGCTGGAAGAAATATCAATAACCTCAGATATGCAGCTGACACCACCCTTATGGCAGAAAGTGAAGAGGAACTGAAGAGCCTCTTGATGAAGGGGAAAGAGGAAAGTGAAAAGGCTGGCTTAAAGCTCAACATCCAAAAAACTAAGATCATGGCATTGAATCCCATGACTTCATGGCAAATAGATGGGAAAATAGTGGAAACAGTGACAGACTTTTTCTTGGCTCCAAAATCTCTGCCAATGGTGACTGCAGCCATGAAATTAAAAGACGCTTGCTCTTTGAAAGAAAAGTTATCACCAACCTAGACAGCATATTAAAAAGCAGAGACATTACTTTGCTAACAAAGGTCCTTCTAGTCAAAGCTATGGTTTTTCCAGTCGTCATGTATGGATGTGAGAGTTGGACTGTAAAGAAAGCTGAGTGCTGAAGAACTGATGCTTTTGAACTGTGGTGTTGAAGAAGACTCTTGAGAGTCTCTTGGACTGCAGGGAGATCAAACCAGTGCATCCTAAAGGAAATCAGTCCTGAATATTCACTGAAAGAATTGATGCTGAAGCTCCAATCCTTTGGCCACCTGATGCGAAGAACTGACTTATAGAAAAGACCTTGATGCTGGGAAAGATTGAAGGCGGGAGCAGAAGGGGGTGACAGAGAATGAGATGGTTGGATGGTATCACCTACTCGATGAATATGAGTTTGAGCAATTTCTAAGAGTTGGTGATGGACAGGAAGCCTGGTGTGCTGCAGTCCATGGGGGTGCAAAGAGTCGGACATGAGTCGGACAAGCAACTGAACTGAATCTTGGAAAGTTACAGTGATTTCTGGCACACTTTTAAATGAATTTGTGTTTTGTTGAGGGCAGTAGCACCCCCGTGAACTTTTTAAATGGTAGTTATGTGTAGGTGCGGACCCACTGAATCATGGGCAGTGGGTTTGGGACGCCCACTCCAGTAGTTGCGCACCCAGCATTGGGACACCTGGAAGGGTTCTGTGGTTTCTGATTGATCCAACAGGGGGCCACGCCTGCTCCCGTCCACTGAAACTGAGGCGCACATCTGCATTTTTAACGCCTGTGGGTACATGGTTATGCCCCTGTGAGTGCTTATAGGAATGGTTTTTAGGCCTCTTCTCCACTTTCTAAACTTTCCGTAATTCTGTGTTCTTTATCGTATTTGGGGACTCGGAGTACTTTTAAGTGCTCACCTAGAGGCAGTAGAGAGAAAGAGACTGCATGTGTGCACTTAAAGTTATTGGAAAAAGTAGGATATTGCACATGACGTCCCCATACTTCATCTCTAGAGCCAGCCTGCCAAGTTTAAATCCTGGTTCTCCTACTGCGTGACTTTGGACAGTTTCCTTAGTCTGAGTCTCAATACCAAGTGTAAATTGTGAACGATGATAGTCCTTCCCTCATAGGGTTGCTGTGAGGGTTAATGAAGTCCATACATATAGAGCTTTTAGAATAAAGCCCACTGCGTGGTGAGCACACACTCAACCAGCTTTAGCTGTGTCAGTATTGTTGAATACAGTCTTACTTAGGTGATGGTAAAGGTTAATGTAGATTACGAATCAGCTTTGATTCTGTTGTGTTATTTTCACGTGAAGAGTTAGCTGTCTGAGTCATATATTTGGAAAAGAAGTTTCACATTACAATGATAATTATCTTTTTTCCTTTTATTATTATTTTTTTAGGACAGGGCTTAAAACCCATCTTGGGTAAAAAAAAATCATTTAGCTAAAAATGGTATTTTTACATGCAATGCATGTGGTGAATCAGTGAAGAAGGTACAAGTGGAAAAGCACGTGGCTGTTTGCCGAAACTGTGAATGTCTTTCCTGTATCGACTGCGGCAAAGACTTCTGGTAAGTCCATGTGGATCTGTACTAAATGTCCAGACCAGTGATGGGATCGTTGGTTCCACAGAGCATTAAAAAAAAAAAAAAAAAGAGCAAGAGGCAAATGTGAGGAAAGAAGATTAAGAAAAAAATGTCATGCCTGCCAGGACCATTTGCTCTTTAAAGGTGATGCAAAGAGTAGACTGAGAAAGAAGGGAGCTGCGGGTTTGGTTGTAACGTGATGAGTCCGTGGCACTTGCTGACCTGTCCTTGGCACCGTGACCAGAGCCAGGGAGGTTACCATGCAGAGCAGGGTTTCTAGGTGTGGTGTGCTGATCACAGGGAAGCAATGGATTTACAGACCAGAAAATGAGGTTATTCATTCACAGTGGAAACACCTGGGAGAAGAGACCCAGTCCTCCCCCAGAAAATAGAAGTGATGGAGGGAGTGAAGCTCCTGGCCCCGAGTGTGGCAGGTGCTTCCAGTAAAGGGGTCTCTGGAGAGGTGAGGACTGAGGGGAGGGGCAGGGTGGGTCCTGCCCATCCAGTGTTTCTCAGGGAGGGTCATCTGCAGTTGGCTAATCTCATTCCTGCACCGATTGCCTTCAGCTTCAGAGGGTTCAGCTTTTGGCACATGGGCCCTGCTAGCCTCTGTAGCATCTGAAGGATATTTGTAAACAGTCCCTTTTAATTCCATTCTAAAGCAGTGATTAAAAAAAAGTTTGGAAACTGATAAAGTCTTTTTTCATACCTGATCCTAGGAGGAAGGATATACAGAAACAGATGAAAATTGGGCTGTTACTCCTTAAGGGACTTTGCCCCTGACCTCTTCCCAGTGTTTCCCTGAGGACCTTGTAGAGCTTCAAAGGATCATATAAGACAGAATCGAGTGTCCTTTTTTTCCAAGACTCCCAAGATCCAGAACTTTCTCATGACCTGATACTACCGTTTTATACCACCTTTTAACTTGGTCTGTAGCTGATTATTGATTGTTCGCTATATATTACCAGGAAACCCTACAGGCTTTGTAACTTAAGATAAAGTTTATTTATGACTATTTGCTTATGACTTAAAAAAAAATACTGCCTATCAATATGATTTTAAGACATTTGTATATAAAAATGGGTGGAAAGTTTGGTGGTGGGATTCAAACAGTTGGGAGGAAGGAAAATGTGATGTGACCAGGAGGTTATCAGTGTAGTAAGTGAAAGGGGTGGGGTGGCCGTGCAGGGCACAGATGGGAAGGTAAGTGTGCAATGCATGCTAGCTTTGCACAGAGACTCCGATTTGGGGATCATTCTAACGGTGGAACTTTCTCACTTTAAGGGGCGATGACTATAAAAACCATGTGAAATGCATAAGTGAAGATCAGAAGTATGGTGGCAAAGGGTATGAAGGTAAAACCCACAAAGGTGATGTTAAACAGCAGGCTTGGATTCAGGTAAGGTCTTCCTAACTCATCAAGGAGCTTCATCTGTCACCTGCTTTCTTGGGAAGCCTGGGAAGCCAAAAATAAATGTATCTTATGCAACCAAGTACATTCACAGTGTTGTACAGCCATCACCATCATCCATCTCCAGAACTGTTTCTTCTTTTGATAGAGGTCACATCTGAACCTGTAGCTCTCTCTAAGTAGTATTGACATCTTAATATTGTCTTCAGTTCTTGGCCATGGGATGTCTTCCCGTTTCCTTGTATCTTCTTTAATTTCTCTCAGCAGTGTGTTTTAGTTGTCAGTATATATGTATTTTACCTCGTCGGTTGGTTAAGTTTATCCCTAAGTATTTTATTCTTTTTGTTAGTATTATAAGTGGAATGGTTTATTAATTTCCTCTCCAATTTGTTCTTTGTTAGTGTAGGGAAATGGAGCTTGATTTTTGAGTGTTGGGTTTTGTATACTGCAACTGCTGAACTTAGTCTTAAAGATTCTTTCTGTGAAATCTTTTGGGTGTTTGACATGTAAGACCATGTTGTCTGGGAACAGAGATCATTTTACTTCTTTCTTTCCAGTGTGGATGTCTTTTATTTCTTGCCTTGGTCTTGGGGAGATAGTGAAGGAGAGGAAAGCCTGGCAGGCTGCAGTCCATGGGGTCGCAAAAGCCAGACATGACTTAGCACCTGCACAGCAACAATAAATTGCTCTGGACTTTGAGCATTCTGTTGAGTCTGTAAACATAGACATTAACCGAGAGTCTGGACTTGAGGTGTGAACCCAGTAGTTTGGCTTTCATGAAACTCATCTGTCGAATGTTTATTGCTTTTATCTTCCTTTTCTGTAGAAAATTCATGAATTAATAAAAAGACCCAATGTCAGCCCCAAAGTGAGGGAACTGTTAGAGCAAATTAGTGGTTTCGACAACATTCCCAGGAAAAGGGCAAAATTTCAGGTATGTATTTGCCTGGGCTTCCCTGAATGGAGGGGGTATGGGCAGTTCAGTGACAGCTTATGTGTACCTGTCAGCATATGGGATAAGTGGGTTTTTTTCTTTTTCCACCCATTCAGAATTGGATGAAGAACAGCTTAAAAGTTCATAATGAATCTATCCTGGAGCAGGTGTGGAATATCTTTTCCGAAGCTTCCAGCAATGTAAGTCCAATCTCACTCTAGACTTGCAGTGTGGCAAAAGTGGTTAGTAAAAATGAAACGGGAATGTCTTATTTTTGGAGGTCAAGGCAGCCTTCTTTTTCAGAGAGCCTCTTTGTGCCTTCATTAATGGGAAGGAATACCCTGAGTGCAGTGCAGAGAAGATTTCCTTACTGTGCAGAGAATGGCGTTTAATCCCGATGTTTGATAGCAATACCAGCAGACTAGACCTGATCGGCTTAGACATCAAGTAGTGGGATGATTGGAAAAGACAAGGTGCTTTGGGTTTCTGACAGACCCAATTTGAATCCCTGCTTTGCTGTTCGCCAGGCGTTTGCTCTCGGGCATTTTATTTAACCTCTCTGAGCCTTTGTTTCCTTGTCTTTAGTAGAGGTGGATCGTTAGACTAAGTAGGGGCTTCCCAGATGGCTCAGTGGAAAGATTCTGCCTTCGGTGCAGGAGACCTGAGTTTGATCCCTGGGTTGGGAAGATCCCCTGGAGGAGGGCATAGGAATCCACTCCAGTATTATTGCCTGGGAAATCCCATGGACAGAGGAGACTGGTGGGCTACACAGTCCATGGGGTCACAAAAGAGTTGGACATGACTTAGCGACTAAGCAACAACACAGAAGACTCAGTACTTACTGTGCCTAATACGTGTTAGGGCTTGAACAAAAAAAACAGAAAAACATCTCAGGAGGGTGATAGTGGCAGGAAGGAAAAATAAACAGGGTGAGGACAAGAGAGGGTGACCAGTTATTCTGGTAGGTGAGGGGTGAGGGGACTTGTCCTAGTATTAAAGCAGATGAGGCAGTACAAGCTCGTGCCCAGCAGGGCGTGGGCGCTGGTCGGCGCTGGTCTTCTTCCTTCCAGTGGCCAGAGGGATTGCTTGGAGCACATCAGTAGACCACCTTCTGAGAAGATGCTTTGATCCCGAGAGGCCCCAGATGTGGAATACACCTGTAGAAAGTTGTAGTGTGACATCTTGTAGGCATGTCCTTGCTTCCATTGTTCAACATTTTTTCTCATTAACTCAGTTGCACTTTGCTCCTACTTGGAGTTTATATCCCATCTGAAGACATCATTAGTGTTTCAAACAACAGTGGGGTCCAACTGGTCTTTTATTCTCCTCACAGTTAGCAGTTGATGAGCTTTATGCAGAGAGAATAGTTTTGACCACAAATTGGGAGAAAAAATGAAACTTTCTCTTGGCATACATCTAGCATTTATCTCTAAACACATGAATTGGTCCTTGAAACCTTATAACCAATCATTCAATTGGCACTTATGTGGCACCTATTTTTTTAAAGTTTATTTCCATTATTTGGGGCTTCCCTTGTGGCTCAGCTGGTAAAGAATCCGTCTGCAATGCGGGAGACCTGGGTTCGATCCCTGGGTTGGGAAGATGCCCTGGAGAAGGGAAAGGCTACCCACTCCAGTATTCTGACCTGGAGAATTCTATGGACTGTATAGTCCATGGGGTTGCAAAGAGTCAGACACAACTGAGTGACTTTGATTTTCACTTACATTATAAAAGTTTGTGGTTATTTAGCTTAACTGCAGAGTTCAAAAACAGAGTTTTCCAATTTCATTTTTGAAGCTGTGAATATATAAGAATTAAATAAGATAACCAGTAAGCAGCTTGTGGTAAACTCTGAGCTCTGCAAAATGCAGCTTGTCGTTGCTTTTGGGCAATGAACGTCCCAGCATGTGCCTGGAGTTGGAGGTGGAGATGGTGCCAAGGCCCTGGGGGTGCTGGGCTGGAGGCTTTGTATCCTTCTCAGGTGAAACACTCACTGCCCCAGTGCACAGCACTCCTGGTCACTGTGGACCCAGCCATCCCTGGACCTGGGTCCCTCCCTCCAGAGCTGTATTCTGGCAGGAGAGACCAACAGCTGCTCTAAGAGCTGATGCTGTGATGTCGGGTGGTGACACAGGCCAGGAAGAAATGGGAGGCAGAGGACAGGGCAGAGAGGGGAGGGGAGAGTCTCGCTATCAGGACAGAGGCAGTGAAATCGTGTCCAAGGAGACCACGTTGGAGGAGAGTCTGGAACGGAGTAGGAAGCTGATAGGGAGTGAGTTTGTTCACTCATTGATTGAGGGGCTGCTCAATGGGTGTGTGTGTGTGTCTCCCTCCTCCCTCCTTCCTTCCTTCCCTCCTATCTCCCCTTTCTCCCAGAAGCTGGGGTGCATGCAGGAGGCGGACTTGGTTAGGAAGTGGAAGCGGGGCAGCAGCTGGAGACTGGGCTGAAGGGGGCAGGCCTGGGGCTGCGGTGCTCAGACCCTGGTGGGTTGATGCTCACAACACACTCTACCGTAGGATGGAACTTGTAGGACAGGGCGCGGGGTCCTGGTCACCCTTCCTCCTGAGTCCTGTATGAACTCATCGCCTGCCTCCCCCACGTGTACCTGGATGAGTTGACCTCTGAATTCTTACTGAAAAAACTCCAGTTGTTTAGTTTAGTCTCAATACCCTAAATACTACTCTTTGAGCCTATGACTGGGTCTTACAGGCTTTGTGAACCTGAGTTCACAAAGTGCTTGTGCAGAGTGCTTATACAGGAGTGAAAGCCAGCCCTCCTCCATCTGGTCCCCTTGTGACCTCGCCTCTGAAAGGAGGAGGACTGTCACCTGGCCAGCTACTTAACAGAGATGGAGCTTGACCGTGAGTCCTGGGGTTTGCAGGACACCTGCAGCAGCCCCACCCCTGCAGACGCATCAGGGCTCATGGAGCGGTTCAGAGAACTGCTCCCCGTCCTCTCTTGGGAAGGGGCAGATATGGAGGCCGCAGCATGTTTATAGTCAGAGTGTAGCAGGCAGTGGGACTGGCGGTACTGAATTCACTCGGTTTGAGTCAGGTGGTGCAGTAAATAGGAAGTTTGTCTTATTCCAGAGTGTGTTTCCATGGTTCCTTACTTACCATTCTTGACATTCCGCCCAGGTGTCCCTCCCTCACATTCCTCTCAGGGTAGTCATCTATCTGAACAGTGATGGTGATAAGGGCACCTCTGTCTAGTACTCAGGAGTTTACAAAACTCTTCCTGTACATCCAGCTGCTTTCCCAAGCTTAGCTTTTCTCATTTTATTCGTACATAAACTTCCCCAGTAGCTCAGAGGTGAAAGCGTCTGCCTCCAGTGCGGGAGACTTGGGTTTGATCCCTGGGTTGGGAAGATCCCCTGGAGAAGGAAATGGTAACCCACTCCAGGATTCTTGCCTGGAAAATCCCATGGACGGAGAAGCCTGGTAGGCTACAGTCCACAGGGTCACAGAGTCAGACACGACTGAGCGACTTCACTTTCACTTTCTTTCAAACTGTATTAGGTAGGTTTTTTTTTTTATAGATGAGGAAATAGGTTTGGAGCAGATAAATACTTGCTCTGAGTCACCTGGCTAGTGAACAGAGCTGGAACTTGAACCCAGGCCTGCAGATGCATAAATCTGGTGGTTTCTGCCACACCTACATGCCTGTCTGCTACCTAACAGGTGGCTAGTGAGCCAGAATTAAGGTTTGACTTTTCCGTGACATACAGATCCTTCATTTTTCCAGTGGAATGAAAATATCTGTTAAAGGCAGAGAGGAATGTGGGCTGGGGGTAGTTTTTCTCATTTTGTGTATTAACTGCTGCATGTGAGCTATGGGGCTGGGGTGAGGGGCGCAGTTATAAAATGGTAAGTAATAATTTCCTTAGAGGGATTTATTCAGTAGATACACACAATGATATGTGTCTGGAATGAGTATTTATGTGTGTCTTGGTTTTGCTTAATAATAAGGAACCCGTCAGTAAGGGGCCAGATCAGCAGCCACCAGAGCCAGCGACCAAGCCGTGTGCAGAGAACAACACCGAGGTCCCGCCCTCCAAAGCAAACAGCAGCACGGAAGAGCCGGCAGAGGCCAAGAAGAATAAGAGAGAAAGGAAGGCAGAACGGCAGAAGAATAGGAAAAAGAAAAGAAAGAACTAAGACTAGAAAACCACCAGGAGAACGCAAAGAGTCAGAAGCCTAAAAGCGCAAAGCAGCACAGGAGGCCGAGCAGGAGGCGGCCGACGGCTCCTCGGGGACAAAGAGCCAGAGGAAGAAGAGCAAGGCCGAGCGCGCCCAGGATGGGGCGGTGGACGGAGGCGCCAAGGTGGGGGAGCAGGCAGATGCCGGTCCAGGGAAAAGAAAGCGCAAGCACTCGGAAGGTTTGTGGCTCACTTACGCTCCAAGGGTTTGTTAAAGAATGTTTGAGCTGTGAGTTGGGGATGGATAAAAATGTGTCAGACCTTGCCGTTTGAAACCACTCACGGGAAACAGCATAAGGTTTGGGAGCAGGCCAGCCTGGACTTAGTCTGGGGTAGGTGACACCACCTCTCAACTGCCCATTTTGTCATCTGCCTTGGAGGAGAAACCTCGGGGCTGGGGTGCCTGGGGGCTGGGGCGCCTGGGGGCGTGAGCATGGTGATGGGTGTTCTGTTTTTAGGGCCTTGGCCCTGTAGGCCTCTCGTTAAATAGTAGGTGCTATTATAAACGGGAAATCTGTTTTTCCTTTTTTAATCTTCCTAATGACTTAGTTGAAGCAGATTCTAAGAAGAAAAAGATTAAGCTCCCAGAAAATTCCGAGGCTGGAGAACCAGAAAACCATGAGGCTCCTGCTAAAGGTATGGCTGCTGTGCTTTGCAGCTCTGCCCTCTCTAGGTTGGGGGAGAAGGGGGGAGGGTTGGGCCCGTCGGGTGGGTCGTGCCCTCTGGATGCAGGGGAAAGAGTGTGGAACAAAAACCATACTCCAAGGTGTGACTTCAGAGTAATAGTGAGCACTCTGTCAGTCTCACAATGGTCTCTCCAGCCTTAAGGATAGAATGTAGAGCCATCTAGATTGGAGACGTGTATTGTCTTTGGAGCTTAAAGTAAACCCCTTCTTGTCCCTGCCTCTTATCACTCCCATAGATGTACCCTGAGGTCCAAGGTACAGAAACAGGCTTGACTCCCCCTCCCTCTGGGTCTGTCCCTGGTGTCCCCTTGCTTGGAGTCCCACGGCCACCATCTCTTTCAGCCAGAATGTGTACTTGTCAGACTCCAAAGTGAAAGTATAAGTCGCTCAGTCTTATCCGACTCTTTGCAACCCCATGGGCTATACAGTCCATGGAATTCTCTCCAGGCCAGAATACTGGAGTGCGTAGCCTTTCCCTTCTGCGGGGGATCTTCCCAACCCAGGGATCGAACCCAGGTCTCCCACATTGCAGGCGAGTTCTTTATCAGCCGAGCCACAAGTGAAACCCAAGAATACTCGAGTGGGTAGCCTTTCTCTTCTCCAGGGGATCTTACTTAGGGATCGAACCCAGGTCTCCCACATTGCAGGCAGATTCTTTACCAGCCGAGCCACCTGGGAAGTCCAGGGCTCCTGTTAAATGCTGTCTTCTCTGCAGAGCTGTTCCCACCGCTCAGACTGGGAACACTCCCCAGACCTGCCACTAAGAACAGGCCCAAGGGCCCAGATAGGATTTGAGACTTTATGCACAGAAGTTCAGTAACTGCCCAAGTGTAGTTAGATTTCTTAGCTTATAACTTTGTATATGTGAATTTTTTTTTTTTAAGTTCTGAGATAATTGTAGATTCACATGCATTTTTAAGAAATAATTAGACTTCAGGGATCCTTCTGTGGCCTTACCCAGTTTCTTCTGAGGCTGAGACCTCCCACAACTGTAGGACAAAACTTCCCTGGGTGTTGACCTTGAACAGTCAAGAGACAGACATTAGAGAAACATTCCAGTGCTCCCACTGCCCTCTTACAGCCACGCCCACTCTCTCACCCCACCCCCGTCTACCCCAGAGGTCTCCCTTACTTCCATGCGCCTCTCCGCTTTCCTCTCCATTTCGGAATTGTGTCGTTTCAGAGTGTGACATTAAAGGCGTCGTTTACTGTGTAACGGGCTTCCCTGATAGCTCAGTTGGTAAAGAATCTGCCTGCAATGCATGAGACCCCAGTTCCATCCCTGGGTTGGGAAGATCCCGTGGAGAAGGGAAAGGCTACCCACTCCAGTATTCTGGCCTGGAGAATCCCATGGATCGTATAGTCCATCAGGTTGCAAAGAGTCGGACACAGCTGAGCGACTTTGGCTTCACACTGTGTAACCTTTTGAGGCCGGCCCTTTTCACCCAGCCGTGTTCTGGGGAGATTCATCCATGTTGCTGCACATCTCAGCAGTCCATTCCTCTGCACTGTGAGCAGTGGTCTGTGGGGTGAGTGTCGCACGGCTTGGTTAGCCGTTATCTGTTGACGGACAGCTGGGTTATTTCCGGTTCGTGGTCCTGATGAATAAAGCGGCTGTAAGCGCTCATGTAGAGGTTTTCCTGCATTGTGTTCTCTGCAAGAGGTGTTCAGCAGGTGCGGCGGCTGTGTGGCGCAGTACTTGCATGTTTGGTGTTTTAAGAAACAGATTTTTCAAGAGTAGCTGTGCCATGCTGGATTCGCACCAGCAGTGTGTGAGAGATCCAGTCTCCCTATACCCTGGTCAGCATTTGCTGGCGGTGCTGCGTTTGTAGAGCAAGTTTTTGGTCCTGATGAAGCCTCATTTGTCAGTTTTTTCCTTTAAGAGATGATACTTCTGAAGTCATCTAAGAACTCTTTGCCAGCCTTAAATCCATGGAGGTGTCTTTTTTTCTTCTTCTTCTGTTTTTTTCTTAAAGGTCTTACAGTTGCATGTTTTACACTCATGTCTATGATCCATTTTGAGTTAATTTTTATGAGATATGAAACTTGGTTGAAGGTTTATTTCTTTGCTCATCAGTGTCTGGTTGGTCCACACCATTTAAAAAGGCTGTCTTTTCTCTCAGTGAAAGACTTTTTTCCAATATTGGTGTGGGTCTGTTCTGAGTTCTCTCTCATTGTGTATGTCTGTCCGTCCACCACACACTCTTGACTAGAGTAGGTATATCCAAAGTCTTGAAAAGGGGTAGGCTTATTCTCACTTTATTCTTTTGCAAAATTAGAAGATTTATAATAATCTTGCCTATATCTATAAAAAGTCTTGCTGTGATGATAGAGGAATTGGATCGACTCGGGGAGAATCGATCGCTTTATTGACTGTGTTGTCTTCCAAGCCATGAGTATGGCATGTCTGTTGATTTAAATCTTTGATTTCTTTCATCAGAACTATGTACCTTCTGCATACTCGTCCTCATCTTCCCAGAAGCAAAGGCTCCCTAGATGAGTCCTAGCCTACTGACAGTCTTTGCTTTGCTTACTGTGTTTAGACAGTCCTTTGATCTTAGTGGATCCTTAGTAAATCTTTAGTTCGTTAGACATAACTCATGTCTTTCTACAGGAATTTGTAGCATAGTGGTACTTAATGACACTTAGTTTTTCTGCTCGCTCTGAGAATGAGTATTGTAGGCGATAGTCAGTGCCTCTCGGCCACTGTGATTGGACAGGCCAGGTGCCTGCTACACAGAACTGGGGCACCTGTTCATTCCAGTCTTGTTCATTTCCTGTGTAGCAAACAGGTGGTGCAGAAATGAGGCTTCATCGAGACCAAAAACTTGCTCTACAGACGTCGTACCACTACCAATGTTGACCGGGGTATAGGGAGACTGGATCTCTTACACACAGCTGTTTTTTTCTTAACCCTTTTGGTAGTACCACAAATCACAGTATTTTACATATTATTTTCTATATTGTAGGTAAATTCAACTGGAAGGGAACCATTAAAGCAGTTCTGAAACAGGCCCCAGACAACGAGATAACAATCAAGAAGCTAAGGAAAAAGGTATGAAGGGTGTGAATCAGGTCTATAATGCTGGGGAGAATCAGTTCTTTATTTTAAAATGTATAGTTTTGTTCTGTTTTTCTACATCTGAAACACTGTAAACTTGTGTGTGTACATCTCAGTGGCATTCAAGTTTCTCCTTTTTAGCCCTTTTAGGGTGCAGGTGAGGATGGAGTCACCCCCATCCACACCTCCTCAGCCAGAGCAGCGTCGGTGTTAAATCTGAAAATTACTGCTCTAGATATGTTACTGTCTTTTGATTATTCCAGGACAATGTTTTTTCCTCTTTGTAGTTTTTTTGTTACTGGTGTCTGACACAGGCGGCCAAGTGTCACACGTGTGTAGCTGTGTGAGTTGCCACAAGCAGGACACTCCCGTGTAACCAGCACCTGGGTTCTTTCATTTGTCACTGTCTGCTGTGTTAGGGGCCAGAGAACTAACACAGAAGGTAAATTTTCAGGACAAATACCTATTTGACCACTGTTTTTCTTTGTGAAGGTTTTAGCTCAGTATTACACGGTGACGAATGAACATCACAAATCTGAAGAGGAACTCCTGGTCATCTTCAACAAGAAAATTAGCAAGAACCCCACCCTGAAGTTATTGAAGGACAAGGTCAAGCTTTTAAAATGAACATTTTTATATTTAACAATTGAGTCCATTCTGTTGATCTCTTTCCTTTCACAGTTGTTTGTAAAACGTGTAATGACTTGTAACAACTCGAATTTTGCCTTCCAAAGCCGTATTTTTAAGTTAAGAAAAAAGTATATTTTGGTAGAACTTCTATGACAGAATAAAATATATTCTTATCCCAAGTTCTAATTCTGTAGCAGCGAAAATTATTGTACTTAAAATACTCTTGTATGGGAAATAGTACCAAATGTGAGAAGTCAAAAAATAGCTTGGTCAGACTAGAAAGCATTGGTTTTTGTCATGTCATTTTCTAAACATTTAGAGGGTTTACGGGAGTTAATTTTTTGTGTGGTTTAAATGTATGTGAGAGTTGCGGTGTTTCACCCAGGAGCAGTCGAAACAGTCCTTTCTGTGTAATAACCCTTGCCCAGCCAGGAGTTCTGCTCTTCACTGGGGGTTCCTGTGTAAGTCTGGCCCATCCACTCTGACCCAGTTCATCATCAGCCAAAGACAGATTGGTCGGTGGCTGGATTTGGGGGTGTCGCCTGTGACCAAGTATAGCGAGCCAGCCATATGAACAATACAGCTAATCCATTGTTTAGCTGTCTTACCATTTCAGTGTCCTGGTTAGACTGGGCTCAGTCCTCGTTCACTGTGCAGGAGGAGAGCCAGGCCACTTTGTGATACCTGAGTAGGTTTCGCCCACGAGTCCCTCAACAGCTGGTTTGTGTGGGAAGAATCACTCCTTTGGGACTTCCCTGCAGTCCAGTGGCTAAGACCTGCGCTCCCAATGCAGGTGAGCTGGGCTCCATCCATGCAGGGAACCGGATCCCACTTTCCCCGCACACTCCAACGAAGACTGAAGATCGTGCATGGTGCGACTGAAACCCGGCACAGCCAAGTGAATTAAAAAAAAAAAACTTAAAACAAATAATAGAATAAAATTTAAAAGAAAAGAATCACCCGTTTTAACCAGTGTTAGCTATCATCCTTAATACCTCTTGCTAGAGGTGAGAGCAAGAATGGGACATGGAACAAGTGCTGGAAGGATTAGGCTGGGGTATTAACAGGAGGAAGGGCAGCGGGGTAGATGCAGATATGCTGTGGGCCTCTAGTCTCAGGTAGGCCAGCTTACCCCGGACCTTCCCCACGTTCTGGTCTGGTTGGAGGCGAGCTGCTGTGTCGTGGCTGGATGCAGGGGCACTGTGTCCAAAGGAAGGAACACTCTTGGGAATCCGGCCTGGAGTCGGGCCCTGGCTTGGACCCTTCACTGTTAACCTCTTTGAGTCTCACTCTTTTCATCCAGACAGTGAGAAAGTAAAGGGTGTTCTCTGGTTGCCATTGAGGAACTGATTTGTGAAAAACTGACAGCACCGTACCTGGAGGCCAGAGGCATCCGTTCAGTGGTTGCCACCTCCTGTTAGCAAGAACAACTTCTGAGCCATGAGCAGCTTTAGACATTTTGGAAGTAAAGGGGGAAAAGTGGGAAAGTGAAGCTTGACCCAGAACACACGCAGGTGTGCTAAGTCGCTTTAGTCGTGTCTGACTGTTTGCAACCCTTTGGACTGTAGCCCACCAGGCTCCTCTGTCCATGGGATCCTCTAGGCAAGAATACTGGAGTGGGTTGCCATGCCCTTCTCCAGGGGATCTTCCCAACCCAGGGACTGAACCCGCATTTCTTACATCTTTTGTGTTGGCAGGCAGGTTCTTTACCACTAGCACCGCCTGAGAAGACCCAGGACACAGTTAGGGGCAAAGCAGAGCCCTGCGTCCAGCCCCGGACGTCTTCCTGTCTCAGGGCTGCAAGGAGCAGAAGCCAGCGACGCTGTCCTCCGTGGGGCGGGGCGGGTGTGCAGCACTATTTCCTGTGCACACGAGCACCTCAGTATTTCAGGATCTATGTGGATTTTTATTCTTGGTCAGTTTTGCGGTCTTGCCTTTAAGGCAGAGTTTGGCAAATGTGACAGAAAACTCATACTTGAACTGGGGTGGGTCCTCACTTCTGCCTTCCGTGTCAGCCGTCACCCAAGAGTCTCCGGCGTTACGAGCTGCTGGCAGCACCGCACACGGGCTTGGCTGTGTCGGAATGCTGGCAGGGCACCGGGGCTGGAGAAGGCAGTAGCAGCCACAGCTCCCTGGTGAAGCCAGGCCAGCAGACGGTGATTCTGACAGTCAGAGTCAGGGCCACGCGTCTCTTCCTTGGAAACTGCAGTCGGCGAGAACGGCTCCTGTGTCTGCTGTTGGCTCACGGCTCTAGCTGCAAAGCACAACCCACAGATCCTTCCTGTGGCCTTAGCTCAGAGACCACCCTTTGGTCAGTTGTCGGCTTGACCTAAACACACATGATACTGGAGCTCTGGGAACTTGAACCAGTCTAATGATGTTTATTTTGGGCTTTACAGCTTTGCTTTGTCTTAAGTTGAGAGTAAGATTGAATTCTGTGTTCTGCTGTCCCCTTGGTCTGATGGGTCTGGTACCTGACTTTCCCCAAACCTGCCAGGGATGCATTTTGACACATCATTAAATTTTTTTCTTTTGATTCATTTCTTTCTAGTCATCCTGGTTTTGTCAGCTGGCCATTTTTCTGTGATGCTGTTTACAAACAGCATTTGAAAGAAGATGGGCTGTATTCTGCCCCCAAAAGGTTAAGATGTATTGCAGGCTGGGGTCCTCCTCAGTGTCAGACACACCAGGCATCTTGCAGTCTGATGAGGAACTGAGCCTCAGAACAGTGGAGGGAGGCCACACAGGAGTGACCCCAGGGCTACCCTTGCCTCTGCTTGGTTGTAGCAGCCAGACTCAGGTAATGCAGAAGGCTAAAAATTCAAGCAGCTGATGATGGGGGCCATTGAGGTGGAGAAAGTTTACAAGTTGCAAAAGCACTGGAGTTTCCCCAGGTTCATTTTGCTCAGGCAGCTATAAGTGACTTGTTACCTTGGTATGAAGTAAGACGACCCCTCTGAGGAAAGAGGCTTTCAAGGACCCTGTTCCTAGTTCTCTAAACCCACCCTCACAGGGTGATTACAAGAATAAGGTAATAAAAGTCAAGATTAATAACATTGTTACAGATCTGCAGATTTTATGAATGTCCTTAAAAATTCCTGCTGCTGCTAAGTCACTTCAGTCGTGTCCGACTCAGTGCGACCCCATAGATCGCAGCCCATCAGGCTCCCCCGACCCTGGGATTCTCCAGGCCAAGAATACTGGAGTGGGTTGCCATCCTAGTATCCTTCAAAACCTGTCATTTTTCTTGTGAGGTTAAGACTTGAACTGACCAATTCCTATTAAAACAATTTACTTTGATAGTATCAAAGCAGCCTGAAATTACTTGCCTTTCCCCCAAATTTCTAGGAGTAACAAAAGATTAGCAGTCTTTGATACAGACTGTTTTCTTTTTAGAGAGCACTTTTGTAGTTGAATAAGGAAAGTTTTAAGAAATCAGTGGTTTTATTAGTGAAAGCACATTGATAGTGTATCTTAGTTCTTTATTCCACTACCGAAAACTGATCTTCCTAGCTGTTTTTTGTTTGATTTGTGTGTTTTTGTGATAGGGCTTTTTGGTCTTAGTGGTGAACCTGGACTCGGCATGAGTAATTGTACATAACTGACTTTTACCTCAGTACAGAAGCATGATGCAATAGCACTCTCAACATTATAACTCCTTCCCTGTGGAAGGAAATTAGAGATCAATTATTATGCTCATTCACATGAGAGAAAAGGCATATATATTTATGAGTACTTTGTGGTTACTGGGGGGGCTTTGCTGGTGACTCAGATGGTAAAGAATCTGCCTGCAATGCAAGAGACCCAGGTTCAATCCCTGGGTCATGAAGAACCCCCGGAGAAGGGAATAGCTACCTACTCCAGTATCCTTGCCTGGAGAATTCCATGGACAGAGGAGCCTGTCAGGTTACAGTCTGAAACTCAGGTTGCAGAGTCCGATAGGACTGAGCAGCTAACACACACATGGTTACTGAAACAGTGTATATTCAGCATTTATCCCTTCTTCTAATTAAGCATTCAAGATGGCTAGAATAGGCCTTCTAAGTTTCTATTCTCCTTAGTGAGCCAAGAAGAGCACATTGTATTTCTCATTTATACTGGAACAGAAGTGTTACTTTATATCGATTCCTAAACTGCACCTGGGCAGGAGGCTGGTTATGCAGTTCATCCTTGTTCTCTCTCCAGAAAAGCTGGTCCATGTGAGAACCTTGCCCCTTTCAGCTTTAGACAAGGAATCGTTGATCATAGCATGTAGTGGGATTTTCCTTGAAGAGATGCTGTTGGGAAGTTGTCTTGTATACACTGATTTTTGCTTTTCCTCACAAACATGTTTGGACCTAAATCCTCCAGTGCTGGTCCTGTGGTTCTGCTCTAAACTCTCTTGTTGAAATCATTGTAAGTCACAGGAACTAATGAGGTAATTCCAGAGTGTCCACCCTGGACTGGGCTGTGTGCTGTCTTTAGGGAGAAGGAGACAGAAGACCCTGAGGCAATCTCAGAAGTCCTGGGGGCTGAACTGGTTGTAGGGTGCACTCAGGGAGGGAGGGAGTCATTCTGCTTAGCTTGAGGATAGAATGGTTGGGTTATTACCAGCCCCCTGGATTAAGTGATGGGTATTTATTAACTACTTGCTGATGGAATCGTCTTTCTCTCACTTCTGCCACCTCACTGTAACCGAGAGGACCCTTGAGGCCTTCCCTGAATAGAACCTCCCAACACCCATGTCCTCCACCTGCCTTTTGTCTCTAGAAAAATTTAGGCAAAGAATAAATTTTAATCAGAGGAGCGAGAAAATGTCAAATACGACAGAATAATCATACTTTAGCTATTAAACAAAGTCAAGGACTTTTAGTTCTTCCTCAAGAACTATAGATAATATTCTGAGCCATGTCTTTTGAGTTGTTTTGCAGATACTAAGACCCCCACCAGGTGGAAAAGGTTAACTTCATGCTGACCATAAGCACATAGACCCAAGTCCAGTTGGAACCTAGAGGTTGATGATACTGACTCCTGGTGACTTCACCACCAACCAATCAGAATGTCCATGAGTTGACCACGCCCTGCTCCCTGAACACCGCAAGACTCTTCACTAACTCCTCCAGTTGGGGACGTGGAGTTCTGAAGACATTAGCCCACTGTGGGCCCCTTTGCCTGGCAAGGCAATAAAACTGTTCTTTTCTGAAAATGAAAGTCACTCAGTCGTGTCCGATTGAATTCTCCAGGCCAGAATACTGGAGTGGGTAGCCTTTCCTTTCTCCAGGGGATCTTCCCAATCTAGGGATCAGCAAAGCAATAAAACCATTCTTTTCTACTTCACCCAAAACTCTTGTCTCTGAGTTCCTATTTGGTACCTGTGAACAGAGGCAGAATTTTAGCAACATCACTTACCTTTCACCCGACACCCATTCCTACGTACATAGGAGACAATAGGAGATGATAAACTCTAAACAGTTGACTTTGCCCCAAATGCACTGAAACTAAATATTTCTTAAATTTCCATCTCTGTATCTTCATGTATGCATGCTGTCATGTCTGACTGTTTGCGACCCCATGGACTGTATAGCCTGCCAGGCTCTTCTGTCCATGGGATTCTCCAGGCAATAATACTGGAGTGGGTTGCCATTTCCTTCTCCAGGAGATCTTCCTGACCCAGGGATTGAACTTGCATCTCCTGCATTGACAGGTGGATTCTTTACCACTGAGCCACCTGGAAAGCCCATCTCTGTATCTAGCTCCTCAAAATAGCTGTAAAATTCAACACTGTCAAGTATAATCTCTGGGGTTTCCCGCTAGGTTATAAACCTGGAAAATGTCATCTCCAAGTTTTCACAGATTTCAGTCTTGAATGAATGTTAAAGATAAATCAGAATAACAATTTCCCTCCGTTAAAAAAAAAATCTACTTATTAATAGATACTCTGCGACTGTCCTTTTAGATTTTAGATTTTTAACTTCTGTAATTTGAGGCTGAACCTTCCTTCTAACTCTCCATCTTGCTTTCAAACTGAATTTCTGAGAAAAGCTGTGTGCACCAGTGAAAAAGAGAGGTTTCTTTGACCGTAAAGGCTAGTTGAGCTCTTTTTGTTCTGGGATCCAGTGAAGCTTTAATTTATTCCCTTTGATTAAAGTGATTGAACTGCCCCTTTAGTAGCTTAAGTTGTAATTGCTGAGAAAATACGTATGTTTGTCAAGAGTTGAAAGGTCAGACATTGATGGGAAGGTCAGGCCATTGTTTGTCCACAGAGAAGGTATTGTGAGCCGCTGAAATATGACCTTTGCTGCTGGCCTTCCTGGTGACCTGTTGGAGGCCTGTGGTCATCCATATATTAGATTTCTCCATTGTAGATCAAAGGTAGGTAAAGACTCAGTTCTGCTGGATAGTTTGAACAACACTGCTCTTGGGATCTGGCATCACACTGACATGGGATACTAATGGTAACATTATAGGATTGCCCTGCTCCATCCAATTTTATCCTGAACAGAGGGAGACTTTATAGTTAAAATTGGAACGATACTCTTTCTTCTCAGTTTTAGAGAAAGGTTAACGTAATAGAATTTTCTCATTGTTAAGCTGTCCCTGCCTTGAGTTTCTTCAGCCTCTTGGCCCGTATCACCCTCCATTCTAGTTTAGATGCTGTGAGAATTGACATAAATTTTTATAGGGTGTGGATGTTTTTATTTTTGCTTTCTAATGAGAACCAATTCGATTAGAAAAGACCTTGACTTTGGGAAAGATTGAAGGCAAAAGAAGGGATAACAGAGAATGAGATGGTTGGATGGCATCACTGACTCAACAGACGTGAATCTGAGTAGACTCCAAGAGATAGTGAAGGATAGGGAAGCTTGGCGTGCTAGAGTCTATGGGGTTGCAAAGAGTAGGATATGACTTCGCTACTGAACAACAAAATTTTTGCCTCATTTGCCCATATTTCATGAGGTCCCCCAAAGTGCTTGGTACTCTACTATTTGAGGATGTTTGAGAATACTGGGTCTGGAAAGAGAGGGAGTGGTTCCAAAGCACTGTTAAGGTAGCAGGCTTGGGCGTTGCACTAAGCCTTTTGTGTATAGGTATATGCATGCGTATACATATAATTAAATCTTTCAACAGCTCTGGGAGGGTGATATTACCATATCCATGTCACGGATGATGCGTTGCAGGGAGCTTAAGTGACTTGCTCCAGGTCACACTGTAGGTAGCAGAATCAATTCAAACTCAGGTGTTTCTCTGATAACTTAGATTTTTTTCCCCTTGGCCAGGATCCCCATCTTTGCTTGCATCTGTCTTTTCTTAGCACTGGTGACTTAGATCATTATTATAAACTCCAGGTAGAGCTTTAAAAAAAAAAAATGTCCAGGCCAAGGATTTCCAAGGGGTTTTTGTAATGGGTCATGAGATCAGAAAGCCCTTTTCATGGTTTTATCTAATTCAAGATATGTTGGAGTGACTGGATCTCAGAATGTATTGTCTTTATCCCCTCTACCAATTAAAGCTTTCAAGAAGTGGCTAAAATAGGTCTTCTAAATTTGTATATTTAGTGGAAATGGATGACAGTATGAGGTAGTGAGGGAGAAAAGGAACAGGCCAAGCTGACTCCATCTTGAAAAAGAAAGAAACTCCATCTCGCACTTTCAGTGAGTTTTGGACTATATGCCTGGTAGCCATGGGGATAACATACAAACTGGCCTCTGGGACTGATAAACAGATTCCACACCAAGATTTCCCGACAACAAAAAAGAATGTAATAATCCCCTGTGTAGTCAATCACCTTTGTAATCTTTATGGCAGCCACTGGTGTAGGCTACAACGTATACCCAGCTGACCCTCCTGATTATGAATCATGGCTGTAACCTGATTGTATCTCCCTTTAACACTTTCCAGGCTAGGTTTTAAGGAATTTGGGGATGTGGGCTTGAGCAGTAACACTTAAGGTATATAAGGTTTTCACCAAAGTCAGTCGGGGTCCTCGGCCAAGAGGAGACTCTGCCTTGGGCCCGCCAGTGTAATAAACTGCTCTCCACTATCTGCATTGTCCTTCTGAGTGAGTTTGTTTCCTGGAACGCGTGGCTACAACAGTAGAATCTATTATTAAAAATATAGGAGTTGTACGAAAGGAAAAAAAATGTTTTATTTGATGACATTAGTAACAGGCCAAGTTCTAGGTTCTGAACAGTTTAGATCGTGTCGCTGGTCGACCGGCATTAACAGCCTGGAAGATTCTGGGCACCTGCGGAGCAGAGGCAGGCAGGACACACCTTCATCCTGCTCTGGGTTTGTAAGCCTGATAGCAGGATTCAACAGCAATTTAATACAAGGGACAGTCCCCTCCCACAGAACCCGGTGGACCCAAGTATAATTCCCAAACTGGCCACACAGCCAGAAATGTCAGGAGTGTTTGGGGAAATGTACCGACTAGGATTCCTACCTACCCAGCCTCTCATTGTTAGGCCCGTCCCCGCCTACCACCCTCCTCTTCTTTCTCGTTTTAGGAACGATCCTTTTCTGTGTCCTGATCTTTTGGTTGAGACCAGCACCTGTCTCTCTTCTGCCGGATGAGCCACAGGGAAATTTCTCCATTTTTCTCCCCAACACCTTGTCCAAGAAAACAGCATGCTGCGAGGCCTTAAAGGGGGCCTGGGGCCTTCTTTTGCTAGTTCAGTAGACATCTGTTTGGTTCATGTTGATTCCCTTCTGCGAGAATTCCCTCTCTCTCTCTCTCTCAGTGCTAAAAAGGATAGATCAGAGAGAACCCCAGGCAGAGTGGCATCTGAGCTGAGTCAGCAGCAGGCTGGCATGCACAGAAATGCTAAGGGCAGGAGGAATGGGGCAGGCTCACTGCCATCTGCTATATTCTTGTTTGCTTTCCCAGAGCCATCCTGGGTGTCACCCTCACCCAGACCTGGTTGAAATCCTATTTGTCTTTCAGTCTTGTGATACACTTCAGAGGAATTCCAATAAGTTTCTTTTTTCTGGCCATGCAGGATCTTTGTTCCCTGGCCAGGGATCGAACCCATACCTGCTGCGTTGGGAGCACAGTCTTAAACACTGGACCACCAGGGAAGTCCCAAGGTTCTTTTCTTTCTGCTTTTAAAATTGTACATGTATTTTGTAAGGATTATTACTATGGCTGTCATTATTGTTGCTTGGTTATTTTCAGTTGTGGTTAACTAAAATAACTTCTCCTGGTAGTTAGTTGAATAACAAATGGGCAGGGAATAACTAGGTCCGCTTGAAGAGGGTTCAAGTTATAGTCACTGTGGAGTGAATATATACAAGCACTGCCTGGGCACTTTCCACCTGCCTGGATCATCCATTTAGACCCCTACTGGGCAAATTCATCCAAACTCTTCATCACAGGCTATAGAGAGTGAAAAAACAAAACAAAACAGAGGTATGAGCATGATCATCCTCAAAAGGTAAATAATAAACTGGAAAAATATATAATGATATCCTTATCTATTAAAAAAAATAAGAGATGAAAATCCCCAAATAAAAATGATGTACAAGTGGCCAATTAGTGGGTGAAAAGAATTGCTAATAAAAAATTGAAATGATAGATTTTCCCTCCAACTATCAATTGGGAAAATTTTACCAAAATGATAAAGCCAGTGGTTGGTGTAAATGATGAAGGTGGTTGCTCCTGCCCACTGCTGCTAGGAGTTAAGTACTACAGTCTGCACTTTCTGAATGAAGCTGGTTTTAAAATGTAGATCTTTGTTTCGACTGAGTGGTTCCAGTTCTATTGCTTTTATCAGAGAAACACACATGCAGAGAGACATATTTCATTGAATTATTTATATAATAAAAGAGAGACTTTTAGAAAACTGCCTTTCTCTTTGGAATAAAGGGTTGCAATCCAAATGATAGATATTATCATTTACTGAGCATTTTCCACATGTCAGGTGCTCTTCTAAGAGCTTTACATATATGAACTCACTCCTGGAGGTATTTGCAGTCCAGTGAAAGACCAAGGAGGCAGGTACCAGGTACAATGAGAGAACACTGTCCATGAAGAGGGTGGCATTGGTACGACCTCATGATTGCAAGTATCAGAAAACCACTCAAATTAGCATTCATTTGGAAAAAAAAAAAATTCTTTTATTTTTGGCTCAGAAATCTGTGAAATGTTAACAATGGATAATAAGAACAGCTAAGACTTACTGAACTATAGTTAATATCCTGTGTGTGTGTTAGTCACTCAGTCATGCCTGACTCTTTGTGATCCCATGGACTATAGCCTGCCAGGCTCCTCTGTCCATGGAATTCTCCAGGCAAGAATACTGGAGTGGGTTGCCATGTCCTTCTCCAGGGGATCTTCCCGAGCCAGGGATCAAACCTGGGTCTCCTGCACTGTGGGCAGATTCTTTAATGTCTGAGCCACCAGGGAAGCCCAAATATCCTGTAATAAATCATAATGGAAAAGAACATGAAAAAGAATATATATGTGTATATATATGTATAACTGAATCACTATACTATACAGCAGAAACTAACACAACATTGTAAATCAACTGTATTTCAACTAAAAAAAGGCATATCAGGAGCTTTCTATGGGCTAGGCACTGTGCTAAGCAGTTCACATATATTAATACTTGTAATCTTTACCCAATCTTGTAGGCAATGGAGAAGATCCACACCTTGCTCAAGGCTGAAACAGCTAGTAATTACAAATCCAGTTATGACAGCTGGCCCGGCAGCTGGTTCCAGAGTTCTTATTCTTAACTACATCAGCTAGGTCTTGGCTGGATTTGGAAGCTGAAACAGTGCTATGAGACTTCTTAGCTTAGCTTGCATCTGAGCTTCCTTCCTGAGTGGGCTCCTCTGTGTGTTTCCACAGTGGGTGGCATCCCCAAGCCCACACTGACCTCTGAACGATCTTCCCAGCAGCACCAGCCTGAGTCCTAGGGGCTGACAGGTCTGGTCTAGGTCCTGAGCCCTCCCCAAGGACAGAACCAGTCTACTGAGAATATTACAGGGCTATTACAGGAGGGAAAAAAAAAGGTGGTTTCTCAAAGGAAGGCACATAGGCAGACACATAGATGTCTATATCAAAGGCCAGTTAACTGTGACAAGGATCAAACTGAAAACCAGGTAATAGAATCCTTGCTACATGCCAGGTGTTTGCAAGGCACTGCTAAGATTTGACTGTAGCCCCCAGTCAACCGGGAGAGCCCAAGCAAAAGGAAACTGCCACAAAGAGAAACTGGAGCCCAAGGAGAAAGGAAGAACTGATAAGGAGGTAAGCAGGAACCAGATCCAGAAGACCTGGCAAGCCCAATTTAAGTAGTGAACAATGACTTAACCTGAACATAACCCTGCTTGGCCATGGGAAGCATTGGGCTAAACAGTCAGCATACATTTATCTCCACTCTGGTACCCCTGGTGTCACTGATGAGGAAACTGATACCTAGGACAATGAAATAACTTGCCCAAGGGATCCAGAATGATGGAGCCAGGATTCAATAGTCTATAAACACCCTGGACCTAACCCCTTAGGGAGGCCAGCAAAGATCACGGTCAAATTTATTTTTCCCCCACAAGTAATCCACATTGAAAATGGAATTTCTTGGTTGGTAGCAATCTGATATCATGTATCTATCATTATGGTACACAGTACACACATTGAAGAACTTATTTAATGGGCCCCAGCGATGAAGATGTGGTCATTAAACACTGGATTTTTTCCAACCTGCTTTTAAGTATCATCAACACGGTCTGCGAGTTGTGCATTTAAAATATTAGGGGAAAAAAGGCTGAAAGGAGTTCAGATCCAAATACAAAGACTCTGAAACCACCAAAGAGGAAACTGATCTGACCTGAACACACTACATATGGAAACTCTGGAATGCCTGAGATGCTCTTGGGAATATTCAATTACAGGGAGACCCAGCGCTGACCTTTTTGCAAGGAGACAATCAACAGAAGACTGTATTTGATGAGGAATTTGCTTCCTGTTAACAAGGCTTCTAACCTTGTACCAGAGAGAAGAGAAGGGAGGGTGAAGACCCCAGGTGGCTTTGAAGAGGTGAACTCTGGTTATTTATGAGTCTTAAAAGAAAAAGGGTCGGGGTGGGGAGGAGCAAGACAGGAAAAAGAAGGTATTGTGTAGAAAGGCCATATGATCCACCCAGCTGTTAAATCCTATGCGTTTGCTAGAAAGGCTGAGGAAATGATTCTAATAAACCTGTAGAAACTTGACATTCTTTTCTTGAAAATTTATTACATTTCTTCTGCAAAAACTCAGGACATATAGAAGGTATTAAAAAGTGACCACTAATTCAAATTTTACTTCTGGGGTGACTTTTCAGACTATCCATCCCTGTATATAACCCACCTCAAGCCACTCTGTGATCTCCACACAGCCCAGCAGAATGAAGGGCTGCCCTTTATGCACTGAGTCACTTAGTCATGTCTGACTCTTTGCGACCCCATGAGCTGTAGCCCACCAGGCTCCTCTGTCCACGGGATTCTTCAGGCAAGAACAGGGGAGTGGGTTGTCAGTTCCTTCTCCAGGGAATCTTCCCGACCCAGGAATCAAACCCGGGTCTCCCACATTGCAGGCAGGTTCTTTACCATCTGAACCGCCAGGGAAGCCCTTTATTCAGCCCGTATACAGTATCTCTGTCATGGCCTTGGACGGAAATTTTCTCCTCCACTAGATCTAACTTACCTCTGTCCTCAGCATTTTAGCAAGATGCAGCTGCTCAGAAAACGTTTGTTGACTGAATGAATAAAATGCTTCCACACATTTATATAAACTGCTCTCTACTGTAGTAAGTCTCTGTGGTCATTTTTAGCCCAGGAGCTCCTCAAGTGCAACCTCATGTCTTATCCATCTTATCTCCATTGTCTAGCAAGGTGCCTGAGAGTTCCTTACGGAGAAGGCAATGGCACCCTACTCCAGTACTCTTGCCTGGAAAAGCCCGTGGACGGGAGTCTGGTAGGCTGCAGTCCATGAGGTCGCACAGAGTCGGACACGACTGAAGCAACTTAGGTGCTCAGCAAAGGTTGGAAGGGTTAAGAACAAAATTTCTCAACAAATGACACGGTAGGAAGGAGGCAGGAGAATAGTAAACAGGATTAATTCTTCTGCTTGTTTTTTTTAACAACTACATAACTATAACTTTATGTATTTGCCTTTGAAATCTTTTTAAAAATTTATTGTCCATACTGCTGCGGCATGTAGGATCTCAGTTCGCTGACTGGAAGGCACAGTCTTAACCACTGGACTGCCAGGAAAGTCCTGTAAACAGGATTATCGATGGAGTAAAACTTATTAATTTATGAAAAAGTCAACAGCCTTTTTCAGTTTATGAGCATGACTGATGGGAAATGATGGGTTCCTGGCCAAATTGAGCAAACTCCAGGAGACAGTGAAGGACAGAGGAGCCTGACATACTGCAATCCGTGGGGTCGCAAGGAGTCGGACACGACTTAGCGACTGAACAACCACCACCGGTTTAGCTCCCACGATCCTGGCTGGGGGCAATTTCTCACAAAAGTCGTTAAGAAGGGAGCTAACACAAACCACACACACGTGCTTCTTATTTAAACCCCCAAACATATCCATGAAGCAGGTATAATCCCTATGGTACAGAAGAGCCAACAGGCTCAGAAAGGTTTTTATTTCTTGCCCGGAGTTCGTCCAAGCGGTCAGTACCAGGCCCAGGCTCCACCGCAGGCTCCCGGCCCCGGCCCAGCGGTCCTTCCCTCCTCCTGGGCGTCCTCCAACCCTTTCAAGTCTAGCTGGGCGATTCCTGAGGAGGAAAGACGCTGACGGGCTGAGACGCTATTGGCACAGGGGAGCCACGGAGGGCTCCGGAGGCAGAGAGCGGGACGCAGCCAAGTACCCAGGCAGGGACCCACAGCCCCGCCCGCGCGCATCCGCCGGCCTTTAAGTTTGATCCTTCTGGGCTTCCATAGCTCTGTATAAACAGAGCGTCTTTCGTTTAGGAAAGGACATTTCTAAATTCAAATCCTGTTTGCAAATTTGAGCACGGAAACAGCGAAGCCAACGCTACCCTGCGTTCTTACCAACTAAAACCTAGAAGACAACATAGTCTCTACTCTTCATAGACGGGAACCCCTCCTTCCGCCCGGATGTTGCTACAGGAAGTTCCGGTGAGGTTAACGTCACTTCCGCCCCGTTTCTGGGTGGTGCCAAGATGGATGCTCTGCGGGCTCGGGAGCAGCTCCGGCGGCGGTACCTGTTCCCGCCGGACGCGGAGGTCCCACTGGAACGCGAGGGCTACCCCCAGGCCGGGTGAGGCGCTTCCCCGGGCACGCTTCGAGCCGCCTCGAGGTTCCCGTAGGCCAGGCGCCAGGAAACAGCTGGCCCCGCCGACCTCCCGCAGGCCCACCCATTCCGGAGGGACTGGGATTTGTTTTTATCAAGGCTTACCCAGTAATTTCGCAAGTTAGGTATTTAAGTATCGTAAAAGAGCCGTAGAGATCAGGTAGCCTTCCGCATCTTCATCTCAGCTGCGTTTCAGGATTCCCCGGAGAGCTGGTTTAACTCCTATTTGGCAGTATCCATTAAAATAAAAAAATTTCCACTGGTTATGTCTCTAAGAAAGAAGCATATTTGTAGCAGTACACAAGGATGTATGTGCATGTGCAAAATGTTTCATCTCAGCATTGCTATTGCTAGTAATAGCGAACGACTGGAAGCATCTAATTGTCCGTCAGCAAGGAGCTGGTTAAATACTCTGGGATATCCTTACCTCACACAGCAGGGCGACTTTATGTACCAATGTGGGTAATTTTCAAAGGGAGGCACAATACAAAGTATGATATACCACCGTTTGGGTTCAACTCAGATAACATGCAGTGTATGCTCACCTGTAGATGCATAGAATATGCGGGAACTCAGTAGACGTGGATACTGGTCGTTGCTTTGGGCTGGGGAACTGGGGTTAAGGATCGAAAGAGATTACATCTTAGATGCTTTTTTTTGGTCCTGTATGATGTTAAAACGTTCTGTATTTATTACCTTTAAAAATAAACACAGAAAACTTAATGATCAGCCTTTCTGGTTTATAGAATTTGAGGATGTGTCCCAGAATTTGTATCATGAGTAAGATGCCCCGGGAATTCTGACGGTCAGCTAAAGTCAGGAACCTCGGATGCATACCAGTGGTTCTCACGTGAACTGGGAGAGCGAATATGTCAGTCACCTGGGGAACTTGTGACCCAGAGCCAGCCAGTTGTTCTTTCAGATCGGTCCCTGGTGGAAGGAATTTGACTTGTCCATCACTAGTCTAGACAGTGTGGTGTTGGAACTGTATCTCCAGTGTGACCTTTCCACTTTTGAGGTGCCTCAAAAGGTTGTATTTGTTTAAAACAAGTAAATATGTAGTGTTTGTAAGTAGTGTTTTTGGAAAATCAAAGTCCATTTTGTGTTCTAATGTTTGTCACTTGCATTTTCTGAATTAACAGGAATAATCACTTTCCCAGTGATATATGAAGCACAACATGAAAATTCCTACACTACAGGATGGCATTATTTCCAAAAGACTGTTTAAGTAAATTTAGCTCCAAAATTGATTTGGTGGAAAAAAGTTGATAGTACTGAACAAGTTTTATAGCAGCTCCTATTATTTCCAAAAATATAAACCTATTTTGGTGGTTTTACAGAAGAAATTGATACTCTAATAGGAGAGAATCTGGCTGATAGAAAGCTCTAGGAAATTATTTTATTTGACTTGAAATAGGTGTAATTTTTCCTGTGAAGCTAATGGTTACTTGATCAGTTCTCCCTTATTTGCAGAAAACTCTACAGCTGTTGAGAAAAAGGAGAAACCTCTTCCAAGACTTAATATCCATTCTGGGTTCTGGATTTTGGCATCCATTGTTGTTACCTATTATGTTGACTTCTTTCAAACTGTTAAAGAAAACTTCCACACCAGTAGGTAAGAAAACTTGATGGCTCTTATTTTTTTTCACACACTGTTTTGTTAGACTCTTAGTAAGTACCTGCTTTCTGCCAGCCAGGGTGTCAGAGGGGCTGGTGATACAAAGTTGAAAAGAGTGCACATCTTGGGCATGTGCGACAGAGTGGACATTATTTCAGTGGGCCTTTTCAGCCTAGATGTTTTGTAGGATGAGGAAGACAGTGAATTTAAGAAGGACCTGCTGCTGCTGCTGCTGCTAAGTCGCTTCAGTCGGGTCTGACTCTGTGCAACCCCATAGATAGCAGCCCACCAGGCTCCCCTGTCCCTGGGATTCTCCGGTGAGAACACTGGAGTGGGTTGCCATTTCCTTCTCCAATAATGCATGAAAGTGAAAAGTGAAAGTGAAGTCACTCAGTTGTGTCCGACTCTTTGCGATCTCATGGACTGCAGCCTACCAGGCTCCATCCATGGGATTTTCCAGGCATGAGTACTGGAGTGGGGTGCCATTGCCTTCTCCGAAGAAGGACCTAATCATTTGTAAAACAGGGAGAGAGAATGACTAAAGTTCTTTAGGAAATCAGACCCACAAGCCCTGGGAGGAAGGAATGAGAACTGTGGTGGGTGAGAATCAGGTCTCAGAGCTCATTTTTAGAGAGTAGTTAATGGCCACTGAGGTACACGTACAGGCTGTGGTTGAGCTAGAGTTGAGTTCACTGGTGCGAGAAGTCAAGAGCTTTGCGGCAGGATGTCAGATAGTCCATCATTCATGTGAATTGAGATCTCTTTCAGGATCTGACGGCGGGTCTGGGGGTGGGGGTGGGGTTGGGGAGGAAAGGTTGTTGGTCACCCTCCTGAGTCTTTACTGAATGTTAGAAAGTGTTCTGGAGGCCCCTAGATAACAGAAAAAGGTGGGGAGGTGTTGGTGAGCGTTAGAGCTGGCATTGGGAGGGGTGGTTCTTTAAAGAGCAAGTGTACTTGTCTGGAAGTATCAGTAAGACTTCCCTGGTGGCTCAGATGGTAAAGAATCTGCCTGCAATGCGGGAGACCTGAGTTCAACTCCTGGGCTGGGAATAACCCCTGGAGAAGGGAATGGCAACCCACTTCAGCATTCTTACCTGGAGGATTCCATGGACACAGGAGCCTGGTGGGCTACAGTCCATGGGGTCCCAAAGAGTCAAACACGGCTAAGTGACTGGCACACACACACCTCCGTGAGGCTAGAAAGGTACAGACAGGACTGCCGATCAGGTGTTCTCACTGGGGGTGGGGGCATACAGTTTTTCTCTGTCAAGGCCTTCAGGAGGGGCAGTCACTACTGGAGGGGCGTCTGAGAGAGCGAGGAGCAGCCAGCCAGGGGGCAGCAGGGGTGGGGGAGTGGGTGTGAACTGTGGGAGGGAGAGAGCTTGTTCACTTTCCTTATCTCCACGAGCAGGCACTTTCCCGGAGCACTCCCCATCACTGCTTCCCCGTCCTGCCCCATCCCTGCTCCTTCCCTGGGAGGTGCTGGACCTCCTGATGGGGTTTGGGATGAGAACCAGACTTGTAACTCAGCACCTTCTTTCTCTTCAGAGCCAGCTGCTCACAGGAAACAGATTCTGGGATGCTTGTCTGTGCCATAGTTTTTTTGTTATTGTTTGTTTTTGTATTTTTGGATCTCTTTTCCTTAAAACATTTTTTTAAATTTGAGTTTTAATTGTTTTTTTATTTTGGCTGCCCTGAGGTTTTGTTGCGGTGTGATGCACGGCTTTCTCCAGTTGCAGCGTGTGGGGGCTTCTCTCTTGTTGGTGAGCGCAGGCTCCAGGGCACTTGAGTCTCTAGTTGCAGCACGTGGGGGCTTCTCTCTTGTTGGTGAGCGCAGGCTCCCAGAGCACTTGAGCTGAGTAATTGTGGTGTGGCAGCTCAGTTGTCCTGAGGCGTGTTTGATCTTAGTCCCCTGACCAGTGATTGAACCGGTGTCTCCTGCATTGGAAGGAGGATTCCTAACCACTGGACCACCAGGGAAGTCCCTGCACCATCGTTTAGTGGGGCAACCCTAAGATGAGAAGGTCTCTAGGTTTTCACTGTGTCTTGAAGCCAGTGGCTGAGTCTGTCTATTCCTGGGTTTCAGTGTGAGGAAGCACTCTGTGACCGTTCACCAAAGCCATCTTCTTTCCATAGCTCCGTGAGTTAAAAAAAAAAAAAAAGCTGCCACTTGATCTACATCAGCCTGGCTCCTTTGTCTCTCTCAGTTGGCTGGGGGAAGAGGGAACATCCACTTCAAACACCACTCGTATCAGCTGCTCCTTTGTTCACTGAATATTTAACGAGACCCGAAGTGTGTCCAATTTTGGTGCCAGTGATGAACAAGGCACATTTCTCACCCTCCACCAGTTCATTTTAGGCTGTGATAGATGAACAGGTCACGTGGTATGTACTGTGTTAGTGTATGAGTGTGTGTGGGATGACATAGGAGTGCCTTGAAGGGGCACCTTGTCTTGCCCAACCTTGGGTTGTTGTTGAGCTACCCACTCATGTCCGACTCTGCGACCCCATGGACTGCAGCACGCTAGACCTCTCTGTCCCTCACCATCTCCCGAAGTTTGTCCTAGTTCATGTCCATTGCATCTGTGATGCCATCCAGCCATCTCATCCTCTGACACCCTCTCCTCCTTCTGCCCTCAATCTTTCCTAGCATCAGGGACTTTTCCAGTGAGTCAGCTCTTTGCATCAGATGACCAAAACCCTGGAGTTTCAGCATCAGTCCTTCTAAGGAGTATTTAGGGTTGATTTCCCTTAAGATCAACTGGTTTGAGCTCCTTGCCATCCAAGGGCCTCTCAGGAGTTTTCTCCAGCACCACAGTTGAAAGGCATCAGTTCTTCAGTGCTCTACCTTCTTTACCATCCAGCTCTCACAACCCAGCGCCAAGCTTGTGAGGTAGGCGTCTTTGAGGTTTTAGGAGAGATGAGAGTATTTGCCGGGGTCCTGCCCGGTGGATCCAGGAATTTGACAGGGAGACAGCATGGTGAGGAAAACTTATTTAATTAGAAATATAAAGAGAGATTAGGAAGAAATAGTGTAGTAGGAAAGTTTAGTGGAGAAAAGATGCTGAATAACTTGGTTTACGAGGAAAGCCAATAAAACTTGAGGACAAGAAGTTTGCACCATCTACGTTAGGCCATCGGCGTCTGTTTGAATAGCGGAGAGTGCCCCGCCTTGGGCTCCCTCTCTCATGGATCTTAGAAGCCGGGGCAAGTAAGTAGACATGGCGAGCCTCTTCGGTCCAGATGGACTTCGGCCTGAAAAAGAGAGAAGGAGAATAGACGGCATGGGGGAAACGAGTCTTTCCAGTGACTGGCCCATCCTCTATTGTCCAGAAAGGCCTTTTATACCTTTTTTTGTACATAGAGATCAATGGATAATATAAAATTATGCAGCGTCAGCAGCCCTGACTCTTATCAAGACCAGGCTTTCTCTCTGCATACCTAGTTGTATACATAAGTCTTGGGTGATTTATATCATCTGGCCAGAAGGCTAATTAATACATTCTGTGGCCCTTTTCTGATAAAGGTTTTCACCCAGAAGACTTATTTGTCTTAACAGTGTTGTTCTTCCCAAAGTCTGGTGCCACTCTCAGAAAGCACTAAATAAAGTTACATTCTTACATATCAAAGATACAACAATTTATAACAATGAAAGAAGTACAGTGATTTATAACAAAGAGAAAAGTAATTAACTCAAAAGTCTAGTATTGCTCACATCAAAACTACTATATTCCTATTTCTGCATCCCATTTACATTGATTAATATCCTTCAGGTGTCTAAAAAGGTAAAGAATATGGAGGCCTGGCAGCAGTCATTGACACAGCAGTGAAACCCATCACCAGTATAATTTTTAGCTTTTTAGAAAAGGCTCTGTATCTTTAAGATGCTTTAAGCTTTGTGCCTCTTGCAGTTGGGGGCTGTAAACAATTCACAACTTGTAAAAGTCTGGGAGAACCTGTCAGGCAAGTTAGGGAGCCATCAAAGGGGTTTGAGCTTAAACATTCTTTTTATATGGAGGAGACTGTTAACTGGAGCCCTAAGTTAATTCCTTTTAGAGGCAGAAGAGTGGAAAGCACAGTACAATAAGGCTGGCAGACTGGCTTTTGGGGGTAGATGTTCAGGAAAACCCAGGGGGAACCCCTGAAGCCAGATCACGCCTTTGCGTTTTGTCGGGCTTCCTTCCTCATGACCTTTGCCATGGGCGGGATTTCTCACACCGGCTCCTGGCAAGTATTTATCTATTTGTGTCCTTCTATATCCTTACATAAGAGAATGCTAAGTATTAGCAGTTAAGGGAGATGGGAGGTGAGGAATAGCTCCTTCCACTGTGAGATGTTTGGGGGCATGTGCAGGAGTACGAGGCATGCCCAGGTGTGTGGCAGAGCCTAACCGCCAGACCAGGGCAGTGGGGCATGAAAAGGAAGTGGAAGTCATAGGTCTGTCCTCGAATAAGTGTCATCTTAGAGGAAAAGAGACAGAAACACCCACCCAGCGGCTGAGAACTTTGAATAGCGTTGCGTTCTTGTCTGAGGCCTCTTTTTGCAGGGAGTTGGAGCAGCCAAGGCCTGAGAGCACTGCCCAGAGGTGGTCCACGCAGGCTGCCTTCTACTTCTTCGAAAAGGGTTCTTTCCTCTGATGTTCCAGATCTGGCCGCATCCCAGTGACTGGCCAGGGCTGATGAGGGTTCCTCACATACACTGAGCCAGGTCTTGGATGGAGTTGGAAGGAGAAAAAAGCCATTGCCCCTTGGAGGAGTACTGGGAGATAGTCTAGGAACGGAGGCTTTCATTTAGAAATCTTTTATAACAGGCAGTTTAACTCCTTCCAAACTGATTTTCAGTATTCAAGAAACCCTGCCTGACTTGGAGAAGTTGATGGTATCTGTTGAAATCTTTATTAATATCATACTCAAAACTTCAGAAACGACCAGAAAGCCACTATTTTCCCTGTATTTTTAAAGAAAATGCACTACTGTAACGAGGGTTCTTTTTTGATTGGTTGGTTTATGAAAGAGGGTGTGTCTGTGTTTAAAGTCTCCCTTTTCGTCCTTTCATGCGTCTCATTCCCATATTTCTCACCCATTTCCTACTAGACCTAGACCTTCTGAAGCCTGGGATTGAGTAACGGGGTCCCTCTGTCCCCCTTGCCCAGCTGACATTCTTCTTAGAAATAGGTATCTTGTTTATTAATGAAAACTCTTAAGATCCTGATGTGCTAAGTGCTGTCATTCAGCACTTTTAAAAATAAATCATTTTAACTTTGTGTCCATATTTGCTTAACAGTCACTGAATGTCTAGGCCAGCTTCGGGGAACTGAAGAGCCTTTATAAGCAGTTTATATTGTCTACACCCAAGTTATGTGTCTACACCCAAGTTATGTGCGCACAGTTGGGAGCAAAATTGCAGAACACGGGCTTGGAAGTTCTGTTCCAAAGAATCATAAAGACACTTCCTTGCTCTAGTAGCCGGGCTGAGTCACAGCTGGCTGGTGGGACACCAGACACAGGTACAGCCAAGAAAACAGTGCAGGGCATGAAAAACCAAGCTGTCCCCCGTGGATGGCACAGGTCTCCCAATTCAGACCGCCTGCATGCAAAGAGCTTATGAAACCTTCGTCAGGTACATACACTGTTACGAGCGGGATTGCTGCCGTTGGTACAGTTAGCCAGCAGCCATCCTGTGTCACACTGGAGATGTGTCAGGAAAGACTCTCTGCCCTTGGGCCTCAGAGATGACGTATGAGAGGATGACGGAAGGGTATTGTTTTGTCTCTGCAGTTGGTTTCTCTTCGGCAGTGCCTTGTTGCTCGTTAGCGTGTCGATTGCGTTTTACTGTATCGTCTATCTGGAGTGGTATCGTGGAATTGAAGATTATGATATGCAGTATCCAGCACTGATACCTATTACAACCGCTGCTTTTATCGTAGCAGGAATTTGGTGAGTTACCTTTGGTTTGAATGACTAATAATAAGTTTCCTTTGGAATGACTAATAAGAATAAGTTACCTTTGGAATGACTATTAATAACAATAAAGATTGTTTGATCGGGTAGTGTTATACATGGTACAGAATTCAACAGGGGAAAAAAAGGAATAATGAGAAAGTAGTCTCTGATTCTCTTTTCAGTAGTGTCTGTCTTTACTTATATAGCAATTTAAAATACAAATGGTAACATGCTATATATATTTTGCATTTTGCTTTTTAAATCATTTTCATTGTGAAGTTTAAGACAGAAAAGTGGAAGAATGTAAATTGTATGGCTGAGAGAATTATCATGCAGTGAGCCTTTGTGTACACCCTAACAAGGGCAGGAGGAGAACTGTGCCAGCCTCCTGTAGCCCTTCCCTTGCCCCCTGCCCCAGTCATTCCCTCTTCCTTCCTGCCCACTGGAAGACGCTGTCCCCACCTTCCTGGTAGTTCCTTTCTTTTGCATCTCTGAAACACTCTTACTTTTTTTGTTGTGTCTGCTTTTTTGAACTCTGAGAGATGGGTTGCTGTAGTATGTGTTGTTTTATCCTTGGCTGTTACATGCAACACGGTGTATAATTCCTCTGTATTGTTGTGCGTTACAGTTGCTCATTTTCATTGCTGTTCAGCATTCCATCCTATAACTGAATTCCAATTGATCGGTTCTGCTCTTGATAGAATTTGGGTTGTTTCCAGTTTGAGGTTATCATGTGTGATGCTGTTAATTAAGACGTTCGAGACATATACAAGACATTCTTGTATGCGTGCCTCTGTATAATTCTGTTGGGCGTCTGTGTACATGCATACGTATGTATATATAGGTCTCTCTAGAAGGAAATCATTGGTCTACTGGGTATGCATGCCTCCAACTTCAGTAAATAATGCCAAACTGTTGTCCAAAGTGATCTTTTTTACACTGAGTTTGTATTTCTTCTGTATTGGTGCGTGTAGATGTACTTCATTATTTTTATGGTTACATGGTTATTACTGCATGGACATAGCATGATTTATTTAACCAGCTTGATTTCTTTAAAAAATTCTTTTGCTATTATTAAAAACGCCTACAATTAATATCCCTTTTCATACTTCATGGGGTTTTCAAGGCAAAATACTGAAGTGATTTGCCATTCCCTTCTCCAGTGGACCACATTCTCTCAGCCCTCTCTGCCATGACCACCTGTCTTGGGTGGCCCCACACAACATGGCTTGGTCTCATTGAGTTAGACAAGGCTGTGGTCCATATGATCAGATTGGCTAGTTTTCTGTGATTATGGTTTCAGTGTCTCTGCCCTCTGATACCCTCTCGCAACACCTACCGTCTTACTTGGGTTTCTCTTACCTTGGACGTGGGGTATCTTTTCACGGCTGCTCCAGCAAAGCATAGCCGCTGCTCCTTACCTTGGATGAGGGGTATCTCCTCACGGCTGCCCCTCCTGACCTTGAATGTGGAGTAGCTCCTCTCGGCCCTCCTGCACCCATGCAGCTACCGCTCCTTGGACGTGGGGTTGCTCCTCTCGGCCGCTGTCCCTGACCTCGGGCATGGGGTAGCTCCTCTCAGACTGCAGGAGTAGGAAGTCAAGAAACACCTGAGGTAACAGGCAAATTTGGCATTGGAATATGGAATAAAGCAGGGCAAAGACTAATAGAGATTTGCCAAGAGAACGCACTGGTCATAGCAAACACCCTTTTCCAACAACACAAGAGAAGATTCTACACATGGATGTCTCCAGATGGTCAACATGGAAATCAGATTGATTATATTCTTTGCAGCCAAAGATGAAGAAGCTCTATACAGTCAGCAAAAACAATACTGGGAGCTGACTGTGGCTCAGATCATGAACTCCTTATTGCCAAATTCAGACTTAAATTGAAGAAAGTAGCGAAAACCACTAGACCATTCAGGTATGACGTAAATCAAATCCCTCATGATTATACAGTGGAAGTGAGAAATAGATTTAAGGGACTAGATCTGATAGAGTGCCTGATGAACTATGGATGCAGGTTCGTGACATAATACAGGAGACAGGGATGAAGATCAAGACCATCCCCATGGAAAAGAAATGCAAAAAGCAAAATGGCTGTCTGGGGAGGCCTTACAAATAGCTGTGAAAGAAGAGAAGCCAAAAGCAAAGGAAAAAAGGAAAGATATACCCATCTGAATGCAGAGTTCCAAAGAATAGCAAGAAGAGATAAGAAAGCCTTCCTCAGCGATCAATGCCAAGCAATAGAGGAAAACAATAGAATGGGAAAGATTAGAGATCTCTTCAAGAAAATTAGAGATACCATGTCATGCAAAGATGGGCTCAATAAAGGACAGAAATGGTATGGACCTAACAGAAGCAGAAGATATTAAGAAGAGGTGGCAAGAATACACAGAAGAACTGTACAAAAAGATCTTCATGACCCAGATAATCACGATGGTGTGATCACTCACCTAGAGCCAGACATCCTGGAATGTGACGTCAAGTGGGCCTTAGGAAGCATCACTACGAACAGAGCTAGTGAAGGTGATGGAATTCCAGTGGAACTATTTCAAATCCTGAAAGATGATGCTGTGAAAGTGCTGCACTCAATATGCCAGCAAATTTGGAAAACCCAGCAGTGGCCACAGGACTGGAAAAGGTCAGTTTTCATTCCAATCCCAAAGAAAGGTGATGCCAAAGAATGCTCAGACTGTTGCACAATTACACTCATCTCACATGCTAGTAAAGTAATGCTCAAAATTCTCCAAGCCAGGCTTCAGCAATACGTGAACCATCAACTTCCAGATGTTCAAGCTGGTTTTAGAAAAGGCAGAGGAACCAGAGATCAAATTGCCAACATCCGCTGGATCATGGAAAGAGCAAGAGTGTTCCAGAAAAACATCTATTTCTGCTTTATTGACTATGCCAAAGCCTTTGACTGTGTGGATCACAATAAACTGGAAAATTCTGAAAGAGTTTGGAATACCAGACCACCTGACCGGCCTCTTGAGAAACCTATATGCAGATCAGGAAGCAACAGTTAGAACTGGACATGAACAACAGACTGGTTCCAAATAGGAAAAGGAGTACATCAAGGCTGTATATTGTCACCCTGTTTATTTATCTTCTTTGCAGAGTACATCATGAGAAACGCTAGGCTGGAAGAAGCACAAGCTGGGATCAAGATTGTTGGGAGAAATATCAATAACCTCAGATATGCAGATGACACCACCCTTACGGCAGAAAGTGAAGAGGAACTAAAAGCCTCTTGATGAAAGTGAGAGAGGAGAGTGAAAAATTTGGCTTAAAGCTTAACATTCAGAAAACGAAGATCATGGCATCTGGTCCCATCACTGCATGGGAAATAGATGGGGAAACAGTGAAAACAGTGTCAGACTTTATTTTTTGGGAGCTCCAAAATCACTGCAGATGGTAACTAACACCCATGAAATTAAAAGACACTTACTCCTTGGAAGAAAAGTTATGACCAACCTAGACAGCTTATTAAAAAGCAGAGATACTACTTTGCCAACAAAGGCCCGTTTAGTCAAGGCTATGATTTTTCCTGTGATCATGTATGGATGTGAGAGTTGGACTGTGAAGAAAGCTGAGCGCTGAAGAATTGATGCTTTTGAACTGTGGTGTTGGAGAAGACTCTTGAGAGTCCCTTGAACTGCAAAGAGATCCAACCAGTCCATTGTAAAGGAGATCAGTCCTGGGTGTTCTTTGGAAGGAATGATGCTAAAGCTGAAACTCCAGTACTTTGGCCACCTTATGCAAACAGTTGACTCATTGGAAAAGACTGATTCTGGGAGTCATTGGGGGCAGGAGGAGAAGTGGATGAGAGAGGATGAGATGGCTGGATGGGCATCACCAACTCGATGGACATGAGTTTTAGTGAACTCCAGGAGTTGGTGATGGACAGGGAGGCCTGGCGTGCTGTGATTCATGGGGTTGCAAAGAGTCAGACACAACTAAGCGACTGAACTGAACTGAATACCCCTTTTCATAAAGTAATTCGTTGTCAGTGAAAAAAATGTGTTTTTATGTTTATAAAAGTATTTTATAACTTTCTCACTAAAGAAAAATCTATAAATTACAGAAAAACACAAAGCAAGTAAATCCCATGGTTCCTGCCAGCCAGTGAGAAAACTATATTGAACATGGTGTATGGCCTTTTAGGGTTTTTTTCCTCCCTTTATATTAATGGAATTTTAGTTTGGGGAAAACCATACACCTTTGTACATTTGTTTTTCAGTCGCTAAGTGGTGTCCAACTCTTTGTGACCCCGTAGACTGCAGCACTGCAGGCTTCCCTGTCCTTCACTGTCTACCAGAGTTTGCTCATACTCACGTCCATTGAGTCACTGATGCCATCTAACCATCTCGTCCTCTGCTGCCCCCATCTCCTTTTGCCTTCAATGTTTCTTAGCTTCACAGTCTTCTCCAGTATTCAGTGTAAATGTACTTTTTCTGTGATTTATTTTATGTAGTTGAGGTTTATGGATTTTTGACATGTTACATTGTGCTGTGGTTATTATTAACTCTTCAGGAACAAGTGTAGACAGGGAGTGTTATTCAGCAGTTTCTTAAGAAGTCTGACATCACCCCCAAGAATGTTACTTTATTTTTAGCACAGTAGGATTATAGTTATTTAAATTTCTACTTGTCAAAGTGTTATGTATCAGTCATCATCTCTCTGAAACACTTAATTAACTGTAATTTTCCTTTATTACTTTAACTCTTAAAAAATGCGGTGTATAAAAATCATTTGCACTTTAGAAAGTGTTTTATTCTTACCTTGGTGACAGGAATAGTGTTTTTCTCAATGGAAAATTTAATAGCAGCTTATAAATGTTTTTCAGTTTGTTTCTAATGGGAAAATGCTTTAACCATCTTTTTTTTTTTCTCTTGCGATATTTTGGTGGTGTGTGAGATTGTAAAACCAGGCTATGGTCATTTTATTTCATGTTCCTTCACAGACACTTAACTTTAAGAGATTGATGTCTCTGTTGAGCTAGTCCAGTGCTCATTAGACGAGCTTTAGTGATTCCAGTTCCAAGTACTTTGTGAACAGGTTGTGATATTTCCAATATTGGCTAAATCACATATCTGAGAAACTGTATAAGCAAAGTTACCAGCTGAATGAACTTTTGCAGCTTGGGTAGAAAGTGAGTCTTCTAAATCTAGATTCTGCAGTACAGTGTATTTGTATAGAGTACAGCTATAGTTGTCAACAGTGTGGGTTTTTTGTCCTTTTCAGCTTCAATGTTGCTTTATGGCACGTGTGGTCATTTTCACTCCACTGCTGCTGTTTACCCAGTTTATGGGGGTTGTAATGTTGACCTCACTCCTTGGATGACTTCAAAGGTAAGATTTCTGGAATTGTAATTGTAATAAGGAAATAGTCTTTCATGACAGTTTTCAGTGAAAGTGAAAGTTGCTCAGTTGTGCCCGACTTTTCACGACCCTATGGGCTATACACTCCATGGAATTCTCCAGACCAGAATACTGGAGTGGGTAGCCTTTCCCTTCTCCAGGGGTTCTTCCCAACCCAGGAATCGAACCCAGGTCTCGTGCACTGGAGGTGGATTCTGTACCTGCTGAGCCACAGGTAGACATAGCAATAAGAGTCTAGTGGATTATTTCAGCCATGTTTGCACCAAGCTGTTGCCCATGGAACTCTGGGATGAAAGGGACTGTGATCCATTTCCTTTTGCATTATTTAGTTCTAAGTGGCTGCTTCTTAGAGAAGTCACCCTGCCCATCCAGGATCTCATGAAGAGGGTACCTTCCAGTATAAATAAGTTCACACATTAGTCCATTTTCTATTGTGGTCGAGCTTCCGTCAGCTTCTATGCAGATGACTATTAACTAGATCATTCTTGCATGTATCTTCAGTAGCTCAGTTGTGTCCGACTCTTTGTGACCCCATGGACTGTAACCCACCAGGCTCCTCCATCCATGGAATTTTCCAAGCAAGAATCCTCGAGTGGGTTGTCATTTCCTACTCAAGGGGATCTTCTTGACCCAGGGATCAAGCCTGCATCTCCTGCACTGCAGGTGGATTCTTTACCACTGCACTGTCTGGGAAGCCTGGATCATTCTTAGTTAATGGAAATATAGGATTAATGGGCAGTTTTACCCAGTTGAGGAAAAAAAGTGTGTTTTCTAATTGTCCTGACTGCTGCATAAAAGTTTGATGGATGGCACATCAGCCTTTTCCTTCCAAGTTATGGAATTTGTGCCTCCCCCACAGACCACTGCATCCCTGGGCCTCCACCTCACAGTGGTGTCTGTTTGCTGATTGTCAGATAGCTCATTTACTAAATAAGAATGTCCTGAGAGCCCTCACTCTGCATACTTAGGGGCTTGGTAAAAAGGCAGTCCTCTCTTTATGTTGCTGATGCCAGAACTCGGAGGAAATGTATTCCATGTGTCCATTTACAAGTATGAAAACTGGGGCCCAGAGAAGTAAAAGTTAATATGCTCAGTTATTGGGGTGCACTGACATTTCAGCTCACAGAGTGTTCTCCCTTTGGAGTTTGTAAAGAAACTCCCTGTAACCAGGTAGAGGAGAAATGGCTGTCCTCTCATTGGTCATCTGTCTGAAAATAGTTGCTCGCACACACATGCCACTGTTCGAGTCCCCTCCACATGTTGTGCTGTGTCTGGGACCGTTTGGACTCTCGCAGTCCAGTTTCTGTCTCTGTTGACCTGTTGCCACAAAAATGTTCCCTCCTCTGAGCCTCTCTCCTTTGACTCTTTGGCTGTTCAATATTGACTTTTTCCACATTTTTGGGAATTACAAATATAGTTTAGAAAAGACACTAGATTGTGTATCTAGTAACAGAAAACTATACCTTCTTATTTACCAAAAAAGTGTGCAAGAGGTGCTCATTCTGTGCTTTTGATTTGTGGGTGACATCAAATTATACCTGGTAAGAGAGCCACAGTGTGTTGTAGACGGGGAGATTGAACTGTGCTTTGAAATATTAAATCCAACAGTCTAAGATAGATTGTCTCGTTTGGATTTTCTTTCAGGGGGAAGAGCGTGTCAGTGATGAACATCCTGCTAGCTGAAGGCCCTGCAGACACGACGGTGAAGCTGCAGTGTGTTTTTGCATCTACAGAGTGAATGGTTTCCTTGGAAGAATTTTAACTTTATAACTCTATAGCTGAAATCAGAATAAATAATGTTTCATTTGCATATTTCTAAACTCAAGTGATTAGTGAATTTTTCAGACTCAAAGTATTCTATTCAAGACAGAAATAACTTAATGTGCAATGTTAATCTGTTTGGATCATTGGAGAAACTGTTGGTGTAAAAATTTAAACCAATTTTCATAGAGATGCATACTGTACTCCAGTATTATAGAGCATTTAAGGGTAACAGTTCATTGTATGAAGTGACTGGCTGTGTATTTAAAGGTGTGATAGTGTCATGTGCCCTTAATCCAACTTCAGCAATTCCTATAAAATTTCATTTTGATAATAGTTTTGTTAAGGGGAGGACCAATCAAAAGGATTTGTGTTTTTCCCAACTTGGGATTTTATCACTGTGTAAATTATTGGGTTTTTAGTGTTTGTTTAACATAGGAACTTTTAATCATTTTAAGTATGTGTAATTTTTCTTAATATTTAAATAAAATATTTTTATAGCTTTCTTGTGGATTTTGTTAATGTAAACTTCAGAATAGTTTCTGTTTTCAGCTATTAGTACTTTGAGTTGACTATAGAAATAAGGGTTCTTTTCAGAGAAGGCTACTTGGCCTTGCCAAGACCAGTGGAAGACAGGATCCACACTTAAAATGCAAGTATGTTTACATTAAACCTGAAACATCTTAAGCATTGTGACATCTCAAGTACCCTACATTGGTTTCTGCCCCCTGTACCTACCCTGGGGGTTTCAGGGATGGTGTTTCAGTCACTTGTGTCTGGCTGGGCTCACACCCTGTACCTACCCGCAGTAGTGGTTTATCTTGACCTTGCGTAGCAGTGAACCTTTCTCCAGCTGGAGGCAAGAAGAACATTTCAGTTGTGGGTGATGGGAATAATGTTTATGAAACACCTGTTAACAGTGGCTAGCACCCAGTAGGCACTCACCCAATAAATGGTAATGGAGAGGGATTAGAAGACAAAATAGACTTAAGGTCAGGAATGGGAATGGGCAGGCATGATCAGTAAACAGAATCAAGCCCAGTTTGTGTACACATATATGGGACGGTTTGTAGAGGTCATTTCAGTTAAACTGCAAAGTTAGGCAAAGGTCAGAATCAGGAGGCTGAGTCAGTCAGTGATGGGCGGTTCCAGTGCAAAGCTGAGGGTGCAGACCCAGGAAGTGGGATTAGAGAACGTGGGTTCAGCCTCTCCCAAGAGAACCTGGGTGGAACAAAGGGACAGCGCCCCAGTGACCACTCCCACAGATTCTTTGGGCAGATTCGGCAAGAAACCCCTTCCTTCCTTCCCTCTTGTGAAGTTTAACTACTTGGATGGAATCCTAAGGCTGAAAGTTTCTGTTTAATCCAGTTCGTTACAACCCAGCTAGCCAATGCTGATACCGTGGCCATCTAGGGTGGTAAGGAGATGACTGTGTTACTTATAAAGAGACTTTTAATAAATTTGCTTAAAAGAGATCATGCCCTGTCCCTGTTTCTGTTAAAGAAGTGCTATGCAGACTGATTATGGGTCTGTTCCTATTGTTTTAGTTGCTAAATTGTGTCCGACTCTTTGCAAGCCCATGGACTGTAGCCCACCAGGCTCCTCTGACCATGGGATTCTCCCAGCAAGAATACTGGAGTGGGTTACCATTTCCTTCTCCCAGGGATGTTCCCCACTTAGGGTTCGAAACTGGGCCTTCTGCATTGGCAGGCGAGTTCTTTTAAATAAATAAACATTAAACAAGCCTGTGGGGGAGCCTCCACTCAGAATAGGAGTGAATAATAGAATTAACAGTTGTGAATGTTTATCGTGAGAGGCAAGGATATGATAAAAAGCAAGGATGTGCTCTTAACAGTGTCCCTGATTGACAGCCCCAAGTGTCAAGACCAAGTCTTCAACCTGGGTTACACACTGTTCATCCAGGCCTGCCACTCCCATGCAGCCGCTGACAAGGCTGTCTTGTGAAGAGTTCTCCAGGTGATTCTGCCCTGCAGCCTCAGTCCAAAACTATCCTATTCTAATCATCACTTTGGACAGAGATGTCTCTGCAGAAGCTAAAATGATTTGTCTGGAAACACAAGAGTTCCAGAAGTTCTGGAATCGAACTTAGCTCACTAGGGTAAAAATCAGATCTAAGCTCTCCCCGGGTCTGTGTCTGGGACCTAACTTGGGAGGCATTGGTCTCTCTTGGATACTTAAAAGAGACTTTTAAACAGGATTTAGAGTCCTGGCTGTATCAGGCTTCCTTGGTTTTATGCAACAACAAAAAATGGTCTCTGGCTATCCTTAAGCAAAGAGAGGTGCATTGAAAAGGAAAAGCTAAGAGCCACATCTTTATAAGTCGGGTTGTTTGGGGAAGGGGAATGGGTCTGGGGAGTAGGGGTTATTAGATGCCCTCTTTTGTGGCCACAGTTAGAACTACCCTTCCCTTAAACGTGTGCCGCAACTGCAGAGCCGGGGGAACCGCACCTATGGAAGCCCGTGTGCCCTGGAGCCTGTGCTCGGCAACAAGAGGAGACACTGCGATGGGAAGCCTGTGCGCCACAACTGGAGAGTGGCCCCCACTCGCCGCAACTAGAGAAGAGCCCGTGCAGCCAGAAACAGACAATTAAAAATATCACAAATCTTTGATTCAGCTCAGTGAGTCTTGAGGTGGGGAAGCGTTTGGCAGATTTTAGGAAATGTTTACATGGAACTTGTAAAAAACATAGCAACCAGGAATAGTTTGTATACACTAAGGACGCAAATTCGTGAAGCGTTCCATATTTTTTTGAAAGCAACTTGGTGGCTCAGAGGTTAAAGCGTCTGCCTCCAATGCGGGAGACCCGGCTTCGATCCCTGGGTTGGGAAGATCCCCTGGAGAAGGAAATGGCAATCCACTCCAGTATTGCCTGGAGAATCCCATGGATGAAGAAGCCTAATAGGTTACAGTCCACGGGGTCGCAAACAGTCGGACACGGCTGAGCGACTTCACCTCACCTCAAGGACTAATTTTTAAGAGGATTTTCTTTTTTTTTTTTTGGCGGCACTGGGCCTTTGTTGCTGCACGTGGGCTTTCTCTAGCTGCGGTGAGTGGGGGCTGCGCCTTGTCGCCGTGCATGGACTCAGCAGTTCGCAGCTCACGGGCTCCAGAGTGCAGGCTCAGTAGTTGTGGCCCTTGTGGGCTTAGTTGCCCCACGGCATACAGGATCTTCCCAGAGTGGGGATCAAACTCATGTCCCCTGCATGGGCAGGTGGATTCTTAACCACTGGGTCACTACCAAGGAAACCCAAGGACTAATTTTAAAGAGTAACATGGAAACTTAACATTACGGTATGTAAAATAATAGATAGCCAGCGGGAATTTGCTGTATGGCCCAGGAAACTCAAACAGGGGCTCTGTGTCAACCTAGAGGGGTGGAATGGGGAGGGAGGTTCAAGAGGGAGGGGATATATGTATACCTATGGCTGATTCATGTTGAGGTTTGACAGAAAACAAAATTCTGTAAAGCAATTATCCTTCAATTAAATAATAAAAAAAAAGTAAAGTAACAGCAACAGCAACACTGAACTGCAGGCTCTGGGTCAAGGGAAGATTGGGAGTTAACAGAAGAGAAAATTATTCTCCAGAGGGCCACAAAGATATCATCTAAGTGACAGATTCAGTTCTTGAGGTTGAGGAAGAGGACTTTTCCAATTTCGCAGAAATGTCATGAGTAGCTGTTTTGTTTCAAAAGCAATGTGAGCAACTAGCTTTTAGCAGAGCTGCAGCTTCTCCAAGCCTTTTCATGCCTCACTTTGGGTGTATTCATGATGTGTTGAGATGCATCGCTCATGTCTGCACACCAATGTGTTGAACTGTTTCCCATCTTCAAATAAACACACCCCAAACAGGGCTCTCTCATGCTTCTCCAGTTATTGACCACTTTCTGGGTCTCCTTTCCAGCAAAATAATTCTTTTATTTATAAAATGAAAATAATTCTTTTATTTATAAAATAAAAGAAAATCTTTTATTTATAAAATAAAAGAATTCTTTTATTTATATTTAATAATATTTCCACCAAATAATTCGTTAAAAAACTATTTATTTGGCTGCACCAGGTCTTAGTGTGTAACTGCAGGATGGTTAGTCGTGGTTAGTCGTGTGGGATCTAGGAATAGTTCCCCGACCAGCGATGGAACCTGGGTCCCCTACATTGGGAGCGTGGAGTCTTATCCACTGGATTACCAGGGACGTCCCACGAGCCCCTCTTAAACTTGGACGTTCTCCTGCCTCTTCTTCCGTGGTCACATTGGCTCTGAGCCCCCGCCCTCTCTTCCACCTGCCTTCTTCATTACTAAGGGCCTCTGTGGATACACTGGGCCCAGCCACCTGGGTTACCCAGGATCATCTCCCTGTTTTAAAACCCTTACTTCGTTTCAGTGTTCCTTTTCTCATGTAACACAACGTTTTCATAGGTTCTAGGGATGAGGGTGTGGATGTCTTTGGGGCCATTACTCTGTTGTTCCCAAAGACAGGACATGGAAGCTACTGTTTAAAGCGTAGACTCAGAAGCTCAGTGTGTCACTTCCATCCTGTGCTATCAGTCAAGCACTCACAGATCCCAGACTCAAGAGGAGGGGACGTGGCTTCCACACATCCTAAAGGAGTGCCAAAGAATTTGGAGCTCGTGGTTTAAAATGGCCACAGTCTAGCAGACACTATGGAAAGCAGTATGGAGTTTCCTTAAAAAAACTAAAGATAGAGTTGCCATGTGATCCAGCAATCCCACTCCTGGGCATATATCCAGAGAAAATTCAAATTCTAGAAGACGCATGCACTCCAGTGCTTATAGCGCTGTTCACAGTAGCCAGGTGATGGAAGCAACGTAAATGTGCACCAACAAATGAATGGATAAAAAGGATGTGACACGTACACACAATGGAATACTACTTGGCCATAAAAAAGAATGAAATGATGTCATTTGCAGCAACATGGATGAACCCTAGAGAGTATCATAGTAAAGTCAGTCAGACCAAGAAAGACAAATGTATGATACTACTTATATGTGGAATTTAAAGTACGATACAAATGAACTTACTTCATGATTCCTAGACATAGAAAACAAACTTATGATGACCAAATGGGAAAGAGGGTTGGGGAGGGATAAACTAGGATTTTGGGATTAACAGATCCTACTATATATGAAATAGATAACAAGATCCTACTGAATATATACATATTCTTATATATTTTTGCTAGGTCACTTCAGTCGTGTCTGACTCTGTGTGATCCCATAGACAGCAGCCCACAAGGCTCCCCTGTCCCTGAGATTCTCCAGGCAAGAACTCTGGAGTGGGTTGCCATTTCCTTCTCCAATGCATGAAAGTGAAAAGTGAAGGTGAAGTCGCTCAGTTCAGTTCAGTTCAGTTGCTCAGTCGTGTCCGACTCTTTGCGACCCATGAATCGCAGCACACCAGGCCTCCCTGTCCATCACCATCTCCCAGAGTTCACTCAGACTCATGTCCATCGAGTCCATGATGCCATCTAGCCATCTTATCCTCCGTTATCCCCTTCTCCTCCTGCCCCCAATCCCCCAGCATCAGAGTCTTTTCCAGTGAGTCAACTCTTTGCATCAGGTGGCCAAAGTACTGCAGTTTCAGCTTTAGCATCAGTCCTTCCAAAGAAATCCCAGGGTTGATCTCCTTCAGAATGGACTGGTTGGATCTCCTTGCAGTCCAAGGGACTCTCAAGAGTCTTCTCCAACACCACAGTTCAAGAGCATCAATTCTTCAGTGCTCAGCCTTCTTCACAGTCCAACTCTCATATCCATACATGACCACAGGAAAAACCATAGCCTTGACTAGACGGACCTTAGTCTGCAAAGTAATGTCTCTGCTTTTGAATATACTATCTAGGTTGGTCATAACTTTTCTTCCAAGGAGTAAGTGTCTTTTAATTTCATGGCTGCAGTCACTGTCTGCAGTGATTTTGGAGCCCCCAAAATAAAGTCTGACACTGTTTCCCCATCTATTTCCCATGAAGTGATGGGATCGGATGCCATGATCTTCATTTTCTGAATGTTGAGCTTTAAGCCAACTTTTTCGCTCTCCTCTTTCACTTTCATCAAGAGGCTTTTTAGTTCCTCTTCACTTTCTGCCATAAGGGTGGTGTCATCTGCATATCTGAGGTTATTGATATTTCTCCTGGCAATCTTGATTCCAGCTTTTGTTTCTTCCAGTCCAGCGTTTCTCATGATGTACTCTGCATAGAAGTTAAACAAGCAGGGTGACAATATACAGCCTTGACGTACTTCTTTTCCTTTTTGGAACCAGTCTGTTGTTCCATGTCCAGTTCTAACTGTTGCTTCCTGATCTGCATACAGATTTCTCAAGAGGCAGGTTAGGTGGTCTGCATGTCCAACTCTTAGCGACCCCATGGACTGCAGCCTACCAGGCTCCTCCATCCATGGGATTTTCTAGACATGAGTACTGGAGTGGGGTACCACTCTGTCATGGGATTCTCCAGGCCAGAATATTGGAGTGGGTTGTTGTTCCCTTCTCCAGGGGATCTTCCCAACCCAGAGATCACAGCAGCATCTTCTGTGTCTCCTGCATTGGCAGGCAGTTTCTTTACCGTTTGAACCACCAGGAAGCCCCTTTGAAGATAAGTTACCTGCCAATTATACACCAAGCATAAAGGGATGAGGTGGCCATAGGGTACTCACAATAACATTCCCATGCAGAAAGAGATAAACAAGGCATGTGGCCTCTGGTCCCTAAAAATCCTGAATGCCACCTGGGTACAAGTCCCCCTTTATTGATTAGGGACCAGTGCTGCTTCTTAGGTTGTGCAAAGCTTTAGGCTCTACCCTCTGGGCTCTATTCCACCCTCTGTGTCATCTTCTAATGGAAGCCAGCAGTGCTTCCACTAGGACAGTTCTCAAAAAATGAGAAATAGAATAGCTTCTTGATAGCATTTAAAGAAATCTTTATCTTCTGGAGCTGAAGGATAGACACAGCCAAGGGTCAGCACAGAACTGAACTGTGAGAGGGGCAGAGGGGCAGAGAAGGCTGAACTCTCAATCTAGGAAAATATCTTCCACCAAGGTCAGAGCCCTGATAGGGAAGGAGCAGGACTTTGAGAAGTGAGATAGGGATCTTGGTGAAATGCACTTGAGAACCTTGCACTCCTAGATTCCTCAGAACCTTCCAGACCAACAGACGGGCCACCTCTCCTTCCTGGGTAACAGAGCTGTTCCTTGCTTGAGGACCATGTGGAGGCCCCAGAGGGGGTATGTGTGTGCTTGGTTGCTCAGTCGTGCCTGACTCTTACAACCCCATAGACTGTAGCCTGACAGGCTCCTCTGTCCATGGGATTCTCCAAGCAAAGATACTGGAGTGGTTTGCCATTTCCTGCTCCAGGGATCTTCCCAACTGAGGAATCGAACCTGGGTTTTCTGCATTGCAGGCAGACTCTTTACAGACTGAGCTACAAGGAAGCCCAAGGCCCTACAAGGGTTCCAGAGGAGGTAGGAACCTCACAGAGCAATGCTTACTCTCTTCAGGATTTGTCTCATGTCCCTTCTGGCCACTCAGCCATTTTCCTGGATCAAATACTAAACTAGCCTTACTGGGGATGCACTGGCCCACTAAGAGAGAGGGATCCATACATGGCAAAGTTGCTTCAGGACCTGAATAACTCATGATAAATATCAGGAGTGTGTGATCCTGGTGGTGCTGGATTAAAAGTGGATAAGGGAGCTATTTCAAATGCTAAAAGATAATGCTGTTAAAGTGCTGCATTCAATATGCCAGCAAATTTGGAAAACTCAACAGTGGCCACAGGACTGGAAAAGTCAGTTTTCATTCCAGTCCCAAAGAAGGGCAATGCCAAAGAATGTTTAACTTACCATACAGTTGCATTCATTTCACATGCTAGCAGGGTAATGCTCAAAATCCTTCAAGTTAGGTTTCAACAGTACATGAACCAAGAACTTCCAGATATACAAGCTGGATTTGGAAAAGGCAGAGAGAGGAGGGGAAGGAAATAATTACCCAAGTCCAAGAAACCCAGAGAGTCCCAAACAGGATAAACCCAAGGCGAAATACCCCAAGACACATATTAATCAAATTAACAAAGATCAAACACAAAGAACAAATATTAAAAGCAGCAAGGGAAAAACAACAAATAACACACAAGGGGATTCCCATAAGGATAACAGCTGATCTTTCAATAGAAACTCTTCAGGCCAGGAGGGAATGGCAAGACATACTTAAAGTGATGAAAGAAAACAACCTACAGCCCAGATTACTGTACCCAGCAAGGATCTCATTCAAATATGAAGGAGAAATCAAAAGCTTCACAGACAAGCAAAAGCTGAGAGAATTCAGCACCACCAAACCAGCTCTCCAACAAATGCTAAAGGATATTCTCTAAACGGGAAACACAAAAAGGTTGTATAAACTCGAACCCAAAACAATAAAGTAAATGGCAACGGGATCATACTTATCAATAATTACCTTAAACGTAAATGGTTTGAATGCCCCAACAAAAAGACAACGACTGGCTGAATGGATACAAAAACAAGACCCCTATATATGTTGTCTACAAGAGAGCCACCTCAAAACAGGGGACATATACAGACTGAAAGTGAAGGGCTGGAAAAAGATATTCCATGCAAATAGAGACCAAAAGAAAGCAGGAGTAGCAATACTCATATCAGATAAAATAGACTTTAAAACAAAGGCTGTGAAAAGAGACAAAGAAGGACACTACATAATGATCAAAGGATCAATCCAAGAAGAAGATATAACAATTACAAATATATATGCACCTAACATAGGAGCACCGCAATAGGTAACACAAATGTTAATAAGTATGAAAGGGGAAATTAACAGTAACACAATAATAGTGGGAGACTTTAATACCCCACTCACACCTATGGATAGATCAACTAAACAAAATTAACAAAGAAACACAAACTTTAAATGATACAATAGACCAGTTAGACCTAATTGATATCTATAGGACATTTCACCCCAAAACAATGAATTTCACCTTTTTCTCAAGTGATCACGGAAACATCTCCAGGATAGATCATATCCTGGGCCATAAATCTAGCCTTGGTAAATTCAAAAAAATTAAAATTATTCCAAGCATCTTTTCTGACCATAATGCAGTAAGATTCTATCTCAATTACAGGAGAAAAACTATTAAAAATTCCAACATATGGAGGCTGAACAACATGCTTCTGAATAACCAACAAATCACAGAAGAAATAAAAAAATCAAAATATGCATAGAAATGAGTGAAAATGAAAACACAACAACCCAAAACCTATGGGACACTGTAAAAGCAGTGCTAAGGGGAAAGTTCATAGCAATACAGGCATACCTCAAGAAACAGGAACAAAGTCAAATAAATAACCTAACTCTACACCTAAAGCAACTAGAAAAGGAAGAAGTGGAGAACCTCAAGGTTAGTAGAATGTAGTAGAATGAAAGAAATCTTAAAAATTAGGGCAGAAATAAATGCAAAAGAAACAAAAGAGACCATAGCAAAAATCAACAAAGCAAAAAGCTGGTTCTTTGAAAGGATAAATAAAATTGACAAACCATTAGCCAGACTCATAAGAAATAAAGGGAGAAAAATCAAATCAATAAAATTAGAAATGAAAATGGAGAGATCACAACAGACAACACAGAAATACAAAGGATCATAAGAGACTACTATCAGCAATTATATACCAATAAAATGGACAACGTGGAAGAAATGGACAAATTCTTAGAAAAGTACAACTTTCCAAAACTGAACCAGGAAGAAATAGAAAATCTTAACAGACTCATCACAAGCACAGAAATTGAAACTGTAATCAGAAATCTTCCAGCAAACAAAAACCTAGGTCCAGACAGCTTCACAGCTGAATTCTAACCAAATTTTAGAGAAGAGCTAACACCTATCCTACTCAAACTCTTCCAGAAAATTGCAGAGGAAGGTAAATTTCCAAACTCATTCTATGAGGCCACTATTACCCTAATACCAAAACCTGACAAAGATGCCACAAAGAAAGAAAACTACAGGCCAATATCACTGATGAACATAGATGCAAAAATCCTTAACAAAATTCTAGCAATCAGAATCCAGCAACACATTAAAAAGATCATACACCATGACCAAGTGGGCTTTATCCCAGGGATGCAAAGATTCTTCAGTATCCACAGATCAATCAATATAATTCACCACATTAACAAATTGAAAAATAAAAGCCATATGATTATCTCAATAGATGCAGAGAAAGCCTTTGACAAAATTCAACATCCATTTATGATAAAAACTCTCCAGAAAGCAGGATTAGAAGGAACATACCTCAACATAATAAAAGCTATATATGACAAACCCACAGCAAACATTATCCTCAGTGGTGAAAAATGAAAGCATTTCCCCTAAAGTCAGGAACAAGACAAGGGTTCCCACTTTCACTGCTACTATTCAACATAGTTCTGGAAGTTTTGGCCACAGCAATCAGAGCAGAAAAAGAAATAAAAGGAATCCAAATTGGAAAAGAAGAAGTAAAACTCTCACTGTTTGCAGATGACATGATCCTCTACACAGAAAACCCTAAAGACTCCACCAGAAAATTACTAGAGCTAATCAATGAATATAGTAAAGTTGCAGGATATAAAATCAACACACAGAAATCCCTTGCATTCCTATACACTAATAATGAGAAAGTAGAAAAAGAAGTTAAGGAAACAATTCTATTCACCATTGCAATGAAAAGAATAAAATACTTAGGAATATATCTTCCTAAAGAAACGAAAGACCTATATATAGAAAACTATAAAACACTGGTGAAAGAAATCAAAGAGGACACTAATAGATGGAGAAATATACCATGTTCATGGACTGGAAGAATCAATATAGTGAAAATGAGTATACTACCCAAAGCAATCTACAGATTCAGTGCAATCCCTATCAAGCAACCAGCAGTATTTTTCACAGAACTAGAACAAATAATTTCACAATTTTTATGGAAATACAAAAAATCTCGAATAGCCAAAGCAATCTTGAGAAAGAATAATGGAATTGGAGGAATCAACCTGCCTGACTTCAGGCTCTACTACAAAGCCACAGTCATCAAGACAGTATGGTATTGACACAAAGACAGAAATATAGATCAATGGAACAAAATAGAAATCCCAGAGATAAATCCACACACCAATGTACACCTTATCTTTGACAAAGGAGGCAAGAATATACAATGGATTAAAGACAATCTCTTTAAAAAGTGGTGCTGGGAAAACTTGTCAACCACTTGTAAAAGAATGCAACTAGAACACTTTCTAACACCATACACAAAAATAAACTCAAAATGGATTAAAGATCTAAATGTGAGACCAGAAACTATAAAACTCCTAGAGGAAAACATAGGCAAAAGACTCTCCGACATAAATCACAGCAGGATCCTCTACGACCCACCTCCAAGAATACTGGAAATAAAAGCAAAAATAAACAAATGGGATCTAATTAAAATTAAAAGCTTCTGCACAACAAAGGAAACTGTAAGCAAGGTGAAAAGACAGCCTTCGGAATGGGAGAAAATAATAGCAAATGAAGCAACTGACAAACAACTAATCTCAAAAATATACAAGCAACTCCTGCAACTCAATTCCATAAAAATAAATGACCTAATCAAAAAATGGGCCAAAGAACTAAATAGACACTTCTCCAAAGAAGATATATGGATGGCTAACAAACACATGAAAAGATGCTCAACATCACTCATTATCAGAGAAATGCAAATCAAAACCACAATGAGGTACCATTTCACACCAGTCAGAATGGCTGCTATCCAAAAGTCTACAAGCAATAAATGCTGGAGAGGGTGTGGAGAAAAGGGAACCCTCTTACACTGTTGGTGGGAATACAAACTAGTACAGCCACTATGGAGAACAGTGTGGAGATTCCTTAAAAACTGGAAACAGAACTGCCTTATGACCCAGCAATCCCACTGCTGGGCATACACACCAAGGAAACCAGAATTGAAAGAGACACGTGTACCCCAATGTTCATCGCAGCACTGTTTATAATAGCCAGGACATGGAAGCAACCTGGATGTCCATCAGCAGATGAATGGATAAGAAAGCTGTGGTACATATACACAATGGAGTATTACTCAGCCATTAAAAATAATACATTTGAATCAGTTCCAATAAGGTGGATGAAACTGGAGCCAATTATACAGAGTGAAGTTAAGCCAGAAAGAAAAACACCAATACAGTATACTAACACATATATATGGAATTTAGAAAGATGGTAATGATAACCCTGTATGAGAGACAGCAAAAAGAGACACAGATGTGTAGAACAGTCTTTTGGACTCTGTGGGAGAGGGAGAGGGTGGGATGATTTGGGAGAATGGCATTGAAACAAGTATAATATCATATAAGAAACGAATTGCCAGTCTAGATTCGATGCAGGATACATGATGCTTGGGGCTGGTACACTGGCATGACCTAGAGTGATGGTATGGGGAGGGAGGTGGGAGGGGGGCTCAGGATTGGGAACTCGTGTACACCCGTGGTGGATTCATGTTGATGTATGGCAAAACCAATACAGTATTGTAAAGTAAAATAAAGTAAAATGAAAAAATAAAAATAAAAAAATAGAAAGGGCAAAGGAACTAGCGATCAAAGTGCCAATATCCATTGGCTCATAGACAAAGCAAGGGAATTCCAGAAAAATACCTACTTCTGTTTTATTGACTATGCTAATGCCTTTGACTGTGTGGATCACAACAAACTGGAAAATTCTTAAAGAGATGGGACTATAAGGCCATCTTACCTGCCTCCTGAGAAACCTGTATGCAAGTCAAGAAGCAACATTTAGAAGCAGATATGGAACAGACATTCCAAATCAGGAAAGGAGTACATTGAGGCTGTATATTTTCACCTTGCTTATTTAACTTATATGCAGAGTACATCATGTGACATGTCAGGCTGGATGAAGCACAAGCTGGCATCAAGATTGCCAGGGAAATATCAATAACCTCAGATATGCAGATGACACCACTCTAATGGCTGAAAGTGAAGAGGAACTAAAGAGCCTCTTGATGAAGGTGAAAGAGGAGAATGAAAAGCTGGCTTAAAACTCAACATTCATTAAACTAAGATCATGGCATTGGATCTCATCACTTCATGGCAAACAGATGGGGAAATAATGGAAACAGTGACAAACCTTATTTTCTTGGGTTCCAGAATCACTGCAGATGGTGACTGCAGCCATGAAATTAAAAGACGTTTGCTCTTTGGAGGAAAAGCTATGACAAACCTAGACAGCATATTAAAAAGGAGAGGAAACACTTTGCCAACAAAGGTCTGTATAGTCAAAGCTATGGCTTTTCTGGTAGTCATGTATGGATGTGAGAGTGGGACTATAAAGAAAGCTGAATGAACCAAATGTAGATCTTGCCTTTGTGTGTGTGTTATGGGTCTAGTCACTTGGTCGGTGTCTGACTCTGCTACCCTTTGGACTGCAGTCTGCCAGTCTCCCTGTCCATGGGATTTCCCAGGCAAGAATACTGGAGTGGGGGGCCATTTCTTCCTCCAGGGGATCTTCCCAACCCAGGGACTGAACCTGTCTCTCCTGTATCTCCTGCATTGCAGGCTGATTCTTTACACACTAAGCCATCAGGGAAGCCCAGTTCTTGCCTTTAGGAGTTCAGAACAGGAAAGACAGTTAAGAGATTATGCCACGTGCAAAAGAGAGGAATAGAGAGGTAGATAGGTCCCCAGGGGACCACAGAAGGAATAAGCTGGATGTCTTAGTTTCCTGCGACTGTTCTAACAAAGACCACACTGGATGGCTTAAACAACAGAAATTTATAGTCCACAATTCTCAAGACTAGAAGTCCAAGATCAAGGTGTCCACAGAGTTGGTTCCCTCCGAGGGCTGAGAGGGAAAAATCTGCTTCAGGCCCCTCCTAGTCTCTGGTAGTCCCCGATGGCCCTTGACTCGTAGATGGCATTCTTTCTATGTCCTCACATCCTCCTCCCTCCATACGTGTCCATCTTCAAAGTTTCCTTTTTTAAAGCAAGAGGCAGTCAGACTGAATGGGATCCTATTACCTTAACTTGATCATTTGCAACACTTTTATTTCCAAGCAAGTTTCCATTCACAGGTACTTCAGGGCTCCTCTGGTGGCTCAGATGGTAAAGAATCCATCTGCAACGCAGGTTTGATCCCGGGGTTGGGAAGATCCACTGGAGAAGGGAATGGCTACCCACTCCATTATCCTTGCCTGGAGAATTCCACGGACAGAGGAGTTGGGTGGGCTACCGTCTGTGGTACTTCAACATCTTTTGTGGGGAGACACAATTCAATAGGTATTGATTGAGTGCCTGCCATGTGCTGGGTACCACTGTTCTATGTGATGGAGATACAGCAGTGGACGAGACAGGCCATGTCCTTCTCATAGAGCTTTCATTACAGTGGGAGAGACAGGCCCCAGAAATACACACATTCTGGGTAACACCATGCAAAGAAGGAAAACAAAACAAGGTCAGGGGTGGAGCACAGTGGGGAGGACTCACTGGATCCCACTCCCCCATTAGTCTGATGAGAACATGACGCCTGGCTAACTTATTCATTCATACAGCCTCCATCCACATGTGCAGTCACTAACTCCTTGTTTTTTTACTGACAGCCACCTGGCTTAGCTCTGGGGACACCCAGGTGAAGGGCACACTCTAAGCTTTGGACGGATGGACATGGTCCCTGACGATCAGTCCCTTTTGCACTCATTTCTGTGCATGTGCTCCATCCTCTCTCTGGAGCCCCCTCACTTGCCCCCTCCCACGTCACCTGGCCAACTCCTACTTCTCCCAAGACTGTTTGGGTGCTGCCTCTCTGGGAACCTCTCGCCTTGCTTGGCAGACTCAGGGCTCCTCCAGCCCTCCCCATCCAGACAGCCCTGGGTCATGGGCTCCTGCAAGACAGGGCTGAGTCTCGTGTGATTCTCTCCCCGTTTCCAGACAGTTAAGTACTTGTCCCACGAGGGTGTCTCCACTAGAAGGTGAGCTCCATAAAGATACTCTTTCAGAGCTGAATCTCTCACACTTAAGGCAGAGTCTGGCAACTAATTCAATGTAGGATAAATGAGTATCCATCACATAAGTGAATGAACAAAGTGAAAACGTGGCGGAGTCCTCAGGTTGACTCCCAGCCCAGGGCTCCCTGCAGCCAGGACCCTCTGGCAGTCGGAACCAGCCATACAATTTGCTGGATCCACTGCAGAATGAAAATGTGGGTCCCCTGGTTCAAAATTAAGAACGGCAAACAACAGGATGTTAAACCAAGGGGAAGAGGGTGTTTCTGGGGCGCTAAGCCCTCTGTTACTGCACTGTGGCTTGCTGGGAGCCCTGCCCACCCTCCGCAGCCTCCATCTCCCCGCCAGCGGTGCTTCCCAGCTCCCTACTCTCAGCCCGGATCTCCGGCGCGCCTGAAGACCTCCGGAGAGGGGCACCTGTCCGGACAAGGTCGGGCAGTGGGGGAAGGGGCGGAGAGAGCTGAGGGAGGGGCCCTGGGCCTCGCGTTCCAGGGAGGACCCAGGGGTAGCCCCCAGCCCCAGCTCGGCTCAGTCCAGAAGCAGCTCCCCATGCTCCTGCAGGAGGGAGAGAGATGATCTTTTCTTGGGAAGTGGCTCCCGTCTTTATCCGCTTCTGGGCATCTCCAGGCAGACACACAGGGACACCAGGCAGACGGGAGAACAGAGATACACGAGCAAAAAGTCATGCCATCCCCACAGTCATGGATCTAGGGACGGGGCGCTGCCTCTCCGTCCCATCCTTCCCGCCCCAACCAGGCACACCCAAAGACTGACGGGCCAGACAGAAAGACCCCGCACAGAGAAAACAGACCACAGAAACACGCAGGGACAAGGGCAGTCTGACTCACGCACACGGACACCTTCCGACTAACCCCGGCTTCCGCGGGCTGCCACGCAGACGCTGCGACACGGGAGCCGCGCTCGCACCCCTCAGGGGCTCGCGGTTCCCCCGCTGCCACGCCCCCGTGCCCACCCTCTCCGGCTGGCTCTGAACAACCCCTCGCTCCCCCGCACCCCAGCTCCGGGAGCCACCTGTCGCCCGGGCAGGGCTGGGTCAGCCGGCGTCGGCTCAGGGGACCACAGAGCAGCGGACGGCGGGCGGGTTCGGACGCGCTGGGCTGGGGAGCAGGAGGACGCGCGGCCGTCGCGGCAGGGCTGCTGCCCAGCCGAGCCATCGGGGGCCCCCGCGTGGGTCCAGGGTGCTGGGAAGGGTTGCCCCGGACCTTGCGGAGGGAGGGGAAGTGGGCAGTGTGCATAGGGGAGGGCGAAGCCGGGGTGGGGACGTGGTAAGTGGATTGGGTGAGCGCCTTGTCTGAGGGCAGGGGGCAGAAGGCGGGAGAGCAGGTGTCCGCGGGCGATCAGGACAGGGGGCTGATCGGCCGAGGCCCCTCGGGGGCTAGGACAGGGGGAGGACGGGAGCAGCGGGTGGGGCGCAAGTCGCAGCCATCCCCGAGGCTAGACTAGGTGAGGGTCACTCAATGATTCGCGAGGGTCAGGGGGCGCCTGCCGCTCCCTGGCGGCTCCGAGCGACTCGGAGAGGGGGCTGGCCCGCGGCCCGCCCGCCGCCCCCGTTCTTGGCTCCAGGGTTCCGGGGATCCCCGGGTTCCCCGGCGCCTCGGCGGGGCGCCGTCCGCGAGAGCTTCCCGCAGAAGCTGGCCGAGGCCCTGAGCAGCCAGTACGCGCTGAACGTGTTCGTGGCGGGGCTGCTGTTCCTGCTGGCCTGGGCCGTGCACGCCTCGGGCGTGGGCAAGAGGGACCTGCTGTGCTTCCTCACGGCGCTCATGCTGCTGCAGCTGCTCTGGATGCTGTGGTATGTGCGCCGCAGCTCCGCGCACCGCCGCCTCATCCGCCTCAAGGACACGCACGCCGGCGCGCGCTGGCTCCGCGGTGAGTCCCCGACGCAGCAAAGCAGCGGGCGGGCGGGCGAGCGCACCGCGAAACCAGCCTGCTCGCCCGCCAGCTGCAGCCCCGCGGCATCTCTGCGCCCTCGCTCCCTCCCAGCTCTCTCCTTTAGCCTTTTCTGCCTCCATCTTCCTGTCCATCTTTTCTGCGCCCCCCCTCCCCCCACCTTCACTTCTCTCTCTCTCCGCCTTCAGGCTCTTGCCTTGTATTCCGACGTTGCAGCTACGGTTACACAAACCTATTCACGTCTTTCTTTCCTTATTTAAAGCCCTGCCATAGTTCCACTGACCCCGTGAAGGAGGCCACATTCCCTATCCTGGCGTTCAAGGCTCTCTCTGATCGGGTCCCAGGTGACTCTCTAGTTTTATCTTCTCTTTTGTCCTCATTCTGTGCTCCAGGCTCGAAGGCTTCGAGTTCCGGTCACAGTGTGTCATTCCTTCACAGATCTGGCCCCAACGCCACCTTCTCCCCACACTTGGCAGGAATTACTCCTCACTCCCATGGGTCACCATGGCTCTGTGTAGAGCTCTTTTGGCCTTTGTGAATTTCTGTCTTGTCTTATGACTAGTTGGATATGAGCCTGGTCATCGAGAAAAGATTTGAGGCTTCTTAGGCTCAGGGACTGTGTCTAGTTCATCTTGCCTTTGGAAAAACTGCACACAATTCCAGGGTGGCCCAAATTCCTGCTCTGAAAGCGGTGGTTTCAGGGGACTCATGGTTTTGTGATCCTACAAACGGCAATGAATCCAGAGCCATAGCAAACAAACACGCAAAAAGAACGGAATGTTACGTTGAGGCTGTTGACAGGCTCAAAAATATCACACACAGGCTTTTGACCTTCACTTCTCTGTAGTGGCAGAATCTTCCCTTGGTCTTTCCCTCACTTCCTTCCTCCTCCATCCTTCTGTTCTTCTTTCTTCCCTTCTTCTTCTCCCCTCATCCAACCCTTCCCTTCTCCATGCCTCCCTTTTCCATCCACCCTCCTTCCTTCTTTCCTTTCTCTCTCCCTCCTTCCATCTTTTATTTCTCCCAGCCTCCCCTTCCCCTTCCTTCTCTCCCTCCTCTGCGCTGTTCTTCCTCTCTCTTCCCTCCTCTCTCTTTCCCTCCCTCCAGGAAGACTCTGAGCATTGCAGCCCCAGTCAATGGGTAGGTGGCACTGCCATGTTCCAAGACTCTGAAGACAGAGGGAGGAGCAGGGTGGGAATGCAGAATCAGGGCCCCTCCTGTGGATGTGCCACATCTGAGGTGCAATTAGACATCAGGCAGAGATGGAATCGGGAGAGCACGTAGTAGGTGTTCAGTAAATGGTGTGGCTGTTCAGACACTCAGCAAGTTGTTCCATAATAACAGAATGCTTCTGGTGAGGCATGTGGATGATGGAAGTGGTGCTGACTCGGAAGGCATGGTGCGATAACTCAGCTCTGTTACCCTTGCCTTTCTGAGTCCCAGTTTCCTCATCAGTAAAATAAGAATCTCAGGGAAGGAGCTGGGAGATGTTGTCTGAAAGCGGTTTGCGAAGCACTGTCTACCCCTGTAAATGAGCTGTGGTTTATCAAAGAAGCAAGAGCCTGATCATCCCAAAAGTACGCTAGGAGGCCACAGTGCCAAAGGAAGTGCCTTCAGCTGAGGCAGGGAGTGAAGTTTTCCTTGGAATCCCAGCTGGAAAGACAGGTTTGACTTAGCTCTGCCCTGGCTTCTGTGTTGGTCTTGGAAGTCTGCAGCTCTGACAAAGAGCCAGCCTGTGGCATTCCAGACCCTGATGTTTTCCAGAGAAAGTTTCTGGGTCTTGGTATGAGCTGTGAAACATTTCTTTGAGCAGAAGACATTCTATCTCGCCTACTGCATATGAGAAAGTGAAGACCTTTGGGGGAACAAAAATCATTGGCTGTCATAAAAAATCACCAGGAAGGATGAATTATTCATCCTGATCCTCTGTTTGCTGAGTAAAGAGACTGATTTCTTCTGGAAAAAGTGGCAGCAGCAGGACATCTCATGCCAATCCCGGTGTGCAGTGACAGGAAAACCCCATGGGTAGCTCTTTCATCCTGTTAATTACCAAGGTCCTGTTTCTGTTGTTTCTGGTCTCTTGAAGGACTGCACTGGTGAAGGGAGGTTTCTGTTTTCCTGGTTTCTGGCCTGTCTCAAGCCCAGAGAAGTGTTATTAACACAAAATCATGGTAATGACGACAATAGGACTAATAGCCATGTTTAATGAGTGTGTTCGGAATGCTGGTTAGAGGTATTGTCCCTAACAAAGTCGTTTATTACGGTGATGCTTTCTTTGTGCGTGTGAATAATCACTCCCAAATCTACTCCTTGTAAAATGAGATCAGATTTTTACAGAGTGCTCTCTCACTTTTCCTTTCTTTCGTTTCTGGGTTTTTTTTTTTTTTTTTTTTTTAGCAAAGAGGGCTTAGGAAAAGATTCATTGGTTGCTTCTCTGCCCTCTCGTGCACCATAAATTGATTAGCTCTTATCATTTCTTCTTTTTTTCTTCTTTTAAAACTGGAGGATAGTTGATTTATAGTGTTGCACCAATCTCTGCTGTACAGCAAAGTGGCCCAGTTATACACATATAAACATTCTTACAAAGTGCTTTTTATGTAGAATGAGGTGCATCCGTGTGCACGGCACATTGCCTCTTCATCTGCTCTGACTACTGTGGTCCTTATCTGTTAGGGGCTACAAGTAAAGCAAGGTGCATCTGTAAGACATGCCCAGGACAGGTGGCTGTAGAGATAAAGGTTGGGATGCAGTGATGGATTTCAGAAAGAGGCCATCCCCATGTGTGAGAAATTGAAGACTGCAAAAAGAGATGGTTCCAAGCACCTGTGTGAAGAGAGGTGGGGCCCGTCGGGAATGGTGGCAAGGAGCAGAGGAGGAGAGAGAGGCAAGGGATGAAGGCTACAGGACCCAAGGATGCAACTGTCTCTGAATCCAGGAAGCCCACAGTCTGGAAGTGCAGCCAGAAGCTCCTGGAGGCTGCTTGGCAGGATTGCAAAACCCAGCGTGCAGCCCTGCAGCGGTGTCTGTCTGCTGCGGCTAAGAAGGAGCGGTCAGGGTGGGTCCCCGTGGGATCCCAGTCCACCCTGCTGACTTCAGGGCGGATGCAGCAAGTTCATAAACGTGGCGCTGGGCTTCAGGTTGGTTCCCTCCTCAGGATGCATGCTCATCTCAATCTGATCACCTCAGGCCTCTGCAGACACAGCGCCTCCAGACACCCCTTGTTTTCCTGGGCTTCTGTTCCTGCTGCGGGTATAGTGAGCGCGTTTCAGTGGGCCCAGCAATTCTTCTCCTGTTTCTTAAACAATAGTCCTCTTGAGACATAGTCCACATAATCTACAATTTACCCATTTAAAGAATCTGCCTGCAATGCAGGAGATATGGGTTTGATCCCTGGACTGGGAAGATCCCCTGGAGAAGGGAATGGCAACCCACTCCAGTATTATTGTCTGGAGAATTCCATAGACAGATGAGCCTGGCAAGCTATAGTCCATGGGGTCACAAAGAGTCGGACACAATTGAGTGACTCTCTCTCTCTCTCTCTCTCTCTCACACACACACACACACACACACACACACACACACACACAAGTGCTCAAGCTGATGGGTTGTGAATAGCCCTATTCACAGACTTCCCTGGTGGCTCAGACAGTAAAGCGTCTGTCTACAATGCAGAAGACCCAGGTTTGAGCCCTGGGTTGGGAAGATCCCCTGGAGAAGGAAATGGCAATCCACTCCCGTACTATTGCCTGGAAAATCCCCATGAACAGAGAAGCCGGGTAGGCTCCAGTCTGTGGAGTTGCAGAGTTGGACACGACTGAGCGACTTTACTTTCAGATATGTGCAACTATCACCACAGTCAGTTTTTAGAACGTTTTATCATCTCAAATAGAAGCATGTGCCCTTTAGCTCTTACCCCTGATACGTCTTACCCCCTGAGCGCCCTTACCCCATATCCACCCTAGGGACAGATAACCATGAATCTACTTTCTATCTCTAGATTTGCCTGGCTTGGACATTTTAGTGAATGGAATCATCTAATGTGTCATGTTGGTGATCAGCTTCTTTCCCTTAGTGTAATATTTCCAGTCTCACAGCGGTTCTTGAGGTGGATGTTATCACCTTCATCTTCTGGACCAAGAAGCTGAAAGGGCATCAGGGGGAGGGTTGAGCCCTTGTCAACGGAAACATTCAGATAGAGTGGGAAAGAGAAGAGGGCTGAGCTCCTTGTGATATTAGAGGGTGACAGAGGGGACAAAATCCCTTACTTCCATGTAACTTCTGTCCTCTCCACCCAGCAGAGGAATCTTTGGAACATGCAGAGAATAACAGAGCCCACAGCATGGGGACACCTTTTGTGGTGGCTGGGCAGAAACGTTGATCCAGTTTGATTCAACAGCCTGGACTGAGCTCTGGGGCACTGGCTGGGCTCTGGGGACAGGATGCTCAGGTGTGGCCCCTGTATGAAGAGCTGAAAAAGGGGGCAAGGATGGTGCAGACAGTGAGGGGCATCAGAGCATGAGGGCTAAGAGCTCCCTGCCCCACCCCCCTGCATGTAGCCTCACTTTTCTGCCTCAATTTCCTCATTTGTAAAATGGGGAGGATGATACCGCAATATGTGTGTGTGTGGTGGTGGTGGTGGGGGCTTCCCTGGTGGCTCAGCAGTAAAGAATCTGCTGCAATGCAGGAGATTCGGGTTTGACCCCCTGGAAGAGAGCAGGGCAACCCACTCCAGTGTTCTTGCCTGGAGAATCCCATCCCCTGGACAGGGAAGCCTGAAGGGCTACAGTCCATGGAGTTGCAAAGAATCAGACATGACCGAGCAACTGAGCATACGTGTACATATAGGGAGAATATGTAGGGTCTCAGGAAGCTACCTTGAATTTAAAAAGGATAAAAGAATACACAGAATATAGAGAACTGAGCATGACAGTGACACCCAGCAAAATTCTGGAGCAGGTGAAGATGCAGGGGTTTTTGAGCGATTTCCCAGGAAAGGGAGCGACTATCTCCTAAGCTCAGCCTGGGCTCACTGTGAGAGAGTCTTGCCTAACTGCATGCATTCTCTCACATGTACTTTTTGTTTTGTTTTGTTTTTTGGATGGGATTTCTGCTCTAGTAGAAAATACAAACCTCCTCTCAGGATTTCAGCCTCACAATGCAGCTGCCTAAAAGCTGATGCTGGTTGGGCACTGATGGAAAGGAAGTCAGGCTGCAAGTGGAGTGTCCCACATTGAGCATCACATGGGTGCCGCTAGGAGGAGTGAAAGGGGTGTACAGACAGTCCAGGAGAGAGAGGCTGTGGAGATGGCAGGGGGTTTCCTAGGAAATGAGAGCCATTTTTTCAGGGAAGCCTTTCATGTTGCCTTCAGACCAGGTGGGTCTTCCAGGTTGTATGTTCTTATAACATCCTGTTCACTTTCCTCCTAGCACTTCACAAGCAGGAGATTGTGTCATTCAGTTTGTTGATCTAACCAGATAGTGAGCTCTTCAAAGCAGAGACCCTGTTTGAATGCACTTCCCATTATAACCTGAGCTCCTGGCACACTGCCTAACATGCAGTGAGTGCCAGTTGATATTTACTGAATCATCAAATGGATGAATGGATAACTGAATGGATGGATGAAGGAATGAGTGAATGATGGCAGAATTGCCAGGAAAGAGGATGGTGGTTCTGGGGTGATGGCTGAAGTTCCATGTGGGGAAGAGCATTCTAATCTAAGCAGCAGCTGGTGATGCAAAGGGTGAGCTTCCCAGCCCTGGGCATGTTCAGGTGGAGACCAGACAGGTGCTGGTGATGATGCAATGGGAAGCATCTTGGCATGAGATGAGAGATGTAGACTAACTCTGTGGTACCTTCAATCTCTAAGAGTCTACAGTTCAAGATTCTAGACCCCTAGGAGGGGTCTGGGCACCTAACACAGAAGAGGAGTTCTCCCCTCTGCCAACACTAAACATTTTAGGATTATTCTCAAGTAATCTGGCTGCAGAACCTTCTAATTGGCTCTACCTAGTTAAGTGATGATAATAAGGATGATAACATCCTTATAGAATTTTTTTATTTGTGGGACCCTGTTCTGGGTGCTTTCCATATCATGACTCATTTAGTCTCCTCCACACTCCTAGGAGACAGTTGATTTTATTAATCTCCTCTACACCCCTAGGTGAGATAAGAGATAAAAAGCCTTCCTCGGTGATCAGTGCAAAGAAATAGAAGAAAACAATAGAATGGGAAAGACTAGCGATCTCTTCAAGAAAATTAGAGATACCAAGGGAACATTTCATGCAAAGAAGGTCACAATAAAGGACAGAAATGGTATGGACCTGATAGAAGCAGAAGATATTAAGAAAAGGTGGCAAGAATACGCACAAGAACTGTACAGAAAAGATCTTCACGACCCAGATAACCACGATGGTGTCACCACTCACCCAGAACCAGACATCCTGGAATGTGAAGTCAAGTGGGTCTTAGGAAGCATTACTACGAACAGAGCCAGTGGAGGTGATGGATTCCAGCTGAGCTATTTCAAATCCTGAAAGATGATGCTGTTAAAGCGCTGTACTCAAAATGCCAGCAAATTTTGAAAACTCAGCAGAGGCCACAGGACTGGAAAAGGTCAGTTTTCATTCCAATCCCAAAGAAAGGCAATGCCAAAGAATGCTCAAACTACTGCACAATTGCACTTATTTCAGATGCTAGCAAGGCAATGTTCAAAATCCTTCAAGTTAGGCTTCAACAGTGCATGAACTGAGAACTTCCAGGTGTTCAAGATGTATTTAGAAAAGGCAGAGGAACCAGAGATCAAATTGCCAACATCTGTTGGATCGTTGAAAAAGCAAGAGAGTTCCAGAAAAACATCTATTTCTGCTTTATTGACTATGCCAAAGCCTTTGACTGTGTGGATCACAACAAACTGTGGAAAATTCTGAAAGAGATGGGAATACCAGACCACCTGACCTGCCTCCTGAGAAGCCTGTATGCAGGTCAGGAAGCAACAGTTAGAACCACACGTGGAACAAAAGACAGGTTCCAAATCGGGATAGGAGTACATCAAGACTGTGTATTGTCACCATGCTTATTTAACCTACATGCAGAGTACAACATGCAAAATGCTGGGCTGGATGAAGCACAAGCTGGAATCAAGATTGCTGAGAGAAAAATCAGTAACCTCAGATATGCAGATGATAGCACCCTTATGGCAGAAAGCAAGGAACAACTAAAGAGCCTATTGATGAAAGTGAAAGAAGAGAGTGAAAAAGTTGGCTTAAAACTCAGCATTCAGAAAACTAAGATCATTCCATCTGGTCCCATCACTTCATAGCAAATAGATGGGGAACAATGGAAACAATGAGAGGCTTTGTTTTTTTGACCTCCAAAATCACTGCAGATGGTGACTGTAGCCATGAAATGAAAAGACACTTGCTTCTTGGAAGAAAAGCTATGACCAACCTAGACAGCATATTAAAAAGCGGAGACATTACTTTGCCGACAAAGGTCCATCTAGTCAAAGCTGTGGTTTTTCCAGTAGTCACATATGTATGTGAGAGTTGGACCATAAGGAAAGCTGAGTGCTGAAAAATGGATGCTTTTGAACTGTGGTGTTGGAGAAGACTCTTGAGAGTCCCTTGGAGTGCGAGGAGATCCAACCAGTCCATCCTAAAGGAAATCAGTCCTGAATATTCATTGGAAGGACTGAAGGTGAAGTTCTCAAACTTTGGCCACCCAATGGGAAGAGCCAACTCACTGGAAAAGACCCTGCTGCTGGGAGAGATTGAAGGTGGGAGGAGAAGGGGACAACAGAAGATGAGATGGTTGGATGGTGTCACTGACTCAATGGACATGAGTTTGAGCAAGCTCCGGGAGTTGGTGATGGCCAGGGAAGCCTGGCGTGCTGCAGTCCATGACGTCACAAAGAGTTGGACACGACTGAGTGACTGAACTGAACTGAACATCCCTAGGAGATAGTCAATCTTATAGTCCATATTTTACAGATGAGGAAATGGAGGCACAGAGAAGTTAGGAAGTTGCTCAAGGTCATCAACAAAAATAAAGTGGTAGAAAATGGATTTGAAGCCAGGGAGTTAGTACCTACCATGACACTCTATGTTCTGTGCTTTTATGACATGATTGATTTTTATCAACATGCAAGGTGATGTCATAAAACCAAGTTTGTCAGTTGTGAATTCAGTTCCTCTATGGCCTGTCTATGTCTGCTAGATCTGTCTGGTTCTGAAATCTTTCACTCAATTTTTTTTTTTAAGTAGGAGTTAAATACACAAAACAAAATGATTTTATTTGGACTATTTGATTATTACGTCTTCCTCATGCATGATTTTTTTTTCCCACAGGTAATAATAAAGATGGAAGAATTCTTTGTCCTAAGTGTTTACAGTGAATCTTAAATCCTGTGTGGTTGGATATTAACATTTCTCTACCTCATTTCTTTTAGCTTTGCCTATTTCCACTTTGTCCACCTCCCTCTTTTCCACTGTTGTCACTCAGCTAAAAGTGTGTTTCATGTAAAGATCATATAGTTAGGTTTTGGTTTTAATTCAGAATTCCCAATGGGAGACTTAGATCATTCTAATTGTAATGATTTATATTCTGGATTTTGTTGTTTCTGTTTTTCTTTAGGGTGATTATAATGATTTATTTTACATATTGTTGACTCATTTGCCTTTTCCAGTGTTTGCTTTTTGGAGAACTTGAACATTCTACTGTGGTTTTCTACTCTATTAATGACTAGCTTACCTTTCCTCATTCTCATAATTAGATAAATATTACTCCATTCTCACCACATTGCTTCCCACTCCAAGATCCTTCCATTCCTCTCTATTCCAAAGAGATAAGACCTTTGGAATGCATTTGTTTGCCTCTTTCCCCTAGTACCCATCTCTTTACCATGAGGACTTTGAAAGGTTGTTCTGCTCCTAACTCAGTCCATCCCCAGCTTTAGTTTGTATCACAATTCTTTAAAGAGCATGTAAATCACACATTTCCAGACAGTTTATCTTCATCCATTTGGATATAACTTCTATCATCTTATTTCTTTTAAACTGGACTATTCATCCATTCACTCATGTATCCATCCATAATCCATCTATCCCTCCTTCCATCATCCATCATCCACCATCTATCCATCCATCCATCCATCCATCCATCCATCATCCCACCCATTTACACCCTCCCTCCCTCCCTTCTCTCTTTCCTTCCATTATACATCCATCTACCTCTTCAGTCTGTTGCAAAGTTTATCGCTCATTGTTTCTCCCTTTCCTCTTTGTCTTCCCTCTCTAAGAGGGCTCCTGATTGTTTGGTTAAAGCTCCTGATTGTTTGGTTAAAGCTCCTGATTGTTTGGTTAAAGCCCTTTGTCAGATGAGTTCTGTGGATATTTTTCTCCAATCATTTTTGTATCTATTCAGCTGTCACTTTCTCAGAGAATCCTTTTCTGACCACCATCGTCAACCTCATGCACTTGCCTGACATTTCTTCTGTGTTTATCTTTATTTGCTTATTTTTCTGTCTTCCCCACTAGGTTAAACTCACCAAGGACATATACTTTATTTTACTGATGTTTTTATATCCCAAGTGCCTGGATCTTATTTGAACTGTAGCCTACTAGGCTCCTCCCTCCATGGGGTTCTCCAGGCAGGAGTACCGGTGTGGGTTGCCATTTCCTTCTCCAGGGGATCTTCCCAACCCAGGGATCGAACCCGGATCCCCCACATTCCAGGCAGACACTTTAACCTCTGAGCCACCAGGGAAGCCTCAAACAGCAAAGCGGCGTCAGTTGTATTTGGCATATCTTCAAATATCTTTCTGTCTTTTGCCCTGACCCGTGGGCACCATCTTGCCTGGGAATAGGGTTTCTCAACTGCAGTCCTTTCCTTGAAGTGGACTCTAGCTTTTCTTCCACTGGCTTCTGATTTTGCGTGATGCAGATGAGAGGTTCGGTGCCAGCTCACCCTCTATGTCTTCTGCACACCCCAATTTATGCAGTGTTGCATGTGTGTATTTTTGTTCCTCCAGCAATCTTATTTGTTTACCTTTGAGCGCCTGACAAACTGCCTCATGCATGGTGTGTGTGTGCTCTGTTGCACAGTCCTCATGGACCCCCTGACCCCGCCAGGCTTTTCTGTCTGTGGAATTGCCTAGGCAAGAGTACTGGAGTGGGGTGCCATTTCCTCTTCCAGGGGATCTTCCCCACCTGGGGCTTGAACCCAGGTCTACCTGCATCTCCTGTGTTGACAGGTAGATTCTTTACTGCTGTGTCAACTGGGGAGCCCCTCATGTATAGTAGGAGTCCCTAAAACATTTATTGTAGAAAGAAATGGATGGGAGGATGGATGAAGGAAGGAAGGGCTGCAGGAATGTGAGAAGGTATGTGATGTTCTTATCACAACTCTTGAAATGTCAGTGACAGAAATGTCCTAAATCAGTGATTCTCCGGGTGGGGCCCCAGGCCAACAGCATACGCTCTACCTGGGAACTTGTTAGAGATGCAAATTTGGTCACCCTGCCCCAGACTTATTGAATCAGAAACTCTGGGGGTGGGACCCAGTATTCTTTGCTTTAACAAGTCTTCCAGGTGATTCTGACCCAGGCTTAAGTTTGAGAACCATGGCTGTGGACCAGTCTCATTTTATAGATGGGAAAACCAAGACCAGGAGCTTGGGAATGACCTGTCTGAACTCACACATTCTGTCCGTGACACAGCCGGGTCCCCAGAGTTACAGCCTCTGCCCTTGCCACCCAACCAGCCTGCCTCACTTCATCTGGCCATTTCTCTTTGTAATCAAAAGGAACCATGCATTTGTCAAGCCGTTTCAAAGTCCTGGGATTGAATCTCCACTCCTGTGAGGTTTCTGATTTCACTGGGGTTTTCCAGAATTTGGAAAAAAAAATGTGGCTTAGAGTTGTTTCTGCAAGGCTTTGCGCAGTGGAAAGGAGCCAGGCGATTGCATGACTCCTCACTGGAGGCTTCTTAGGCTGGAGCTGTGATGTCATCGCTCCCTGTGATGGCCCAGGCCCTCCTCTCTCTCTTGCCACAATGCATGTCACACACGATCTAGTTTCTTGCTTTTGTGGGAGAGAACGTATGAGTGGTGGTTGATGCTGGCCCAGAAGAGAGACTATGGACTTTGGCCTTGATCAAATCTCCACAGTTATTATGCTTTTCTTGCTAATTTCTTCATTTGGTTACAAGGCCTTTTAAATGTATTTTGCATACTCCTTTCCAGCCTTATTCATATACCTGCTTTTGTTTGTTTTCACTTGCTGTCAACCATGCCGGATATACCATCAAAGAGTGTTTCCTTTCTCCATGTCACTAGCACAGCACTTTACATGCCATGACTATAGACAGGTCCCTGTCATTCTTAAAAGTTAACTTTCTATTTTAAAGAAGAGTTGCAAAGATAGCATAGAAAGTTCCTGTATACTTTATACCCCCTTACTTTCATTCTTCAGCGAGTGGACTTTTAGGATCAAAGAACTGAGATATTTTGAGCGGAACAATGACACTCTTAGACTGATCATTTTGCATGGGAAATTCTTCTATAGGACTTCTTTTGTTTTGCCCAAATTCTGTTGAATGTACATCATTTGTCAGACCCCAAAATATGCCTGAGGCCTGTACAATGGTAAACAAGTCATAACGTTTTCTTCTAGTTTTAGCTCTTGGGCCAATAGTGGAATTTGCTTTCTATATATTAAAAATTTAAAAATTGTGATAAAATAAACATAGCATACAATTTACCAGGTTAATCATTTAAAGGTACAGTTCAGTGGTGTTAAGTACATTCATTTTTGTGAATTAATTACGGTTAATGTTCAATACTCTTTCATCTTGTAAAACTGGAAGTCTGTATCATTAAATAACTCCTGATTTCCTCCTCCACCCAGCCCCTGGCAGGCACCGTTTCACTTTTTGTTCCTGTGAATGCAACTACTCCAAGGAATAAGTGGAATCATGCAACGTCTGTCTTTTTGTGACTGGCTTATTTCACTTATGAACCTTGGGCTCCATGATACCTTCACGGTTTGTCCAGGTGGTATCACAACGGCCTTCCTTTTTTAAAGCTGAATCATATTTCACTGAATGGACACGCCGCACTTTTATCCGTTCATCCAACGGTAGACCCTCCGGTTGCTTCCTCCTTTAGGCTCTTGTGGAATGATGCTGCTATGAATGCCGGTGTCCACATCCCTTTGTGTCCCTGCTTTAGATCTTTTGGTAGAAACCCAGAAGTGGAATTGCTAGACCATGTGGAGTTATTGTTTTTGATTTTCTGAGCAACTGCCATACCGTTTTCCACAGGGGCTACACTGTTTCACATTCCCATCACCAGTGATAAGGATTCCAGTTTCTCCATTTCTCTGTTATTATTTTCCATCTTTCCTCCCTTGCTCCCTCCTTTCTTGTCTTTCTTCCTTCCCTCCTCCCCCCTTCCTCTCCCCCTTCCCGTTTCCTTCCCCACCGCCATCCTTTTTCTCTCTCTTCTTTTTTTGGGTAGTGGCCATCCTAATGCATGTGAGATGGCATTTCATAGTGATTTTCATTTTCCTTTCCCTAATGTCTAGTGCTGTTGAGTGTTTTTTCATGTGTTAAATATCCATTTACATATGTTCTTTGGAGAAATGTCTATTCTAGTCCTGTGCTTATTTTTTTTTAATTTCTTTTTTGAATAAAATGGCTATATTATAGTTCTTCATAGAATCTGGATACTCTCACCTTATCAGATATGTGATTTGTGAATATTTTCTTTCATTCTGTGGGTTGATAGTGTCCTCTGATGCCTAATTATTTTTTCATTTTAATGTGGGCTTCCCCTGTGGATCAGCTGGTAAAGAATCCACCTGCAATGCAGGAGACCTGGGTTTGATCCCTGGGTTGGGAAGATCCCCTGGAGAAGGGAAAGACTACCCACTCCAGCATTCGGGCCTGGAGAATTTCATGGACTCTATAGTCCATGGGGTCGCAAAGAGTCGGACACGACTGAGTAACTAATGTAACTATTTTTTTTACTTTTGTGGCTTGTGCTTTTGGTGTCATATCCAGTAAATCATTGCCAAACCCAACATTATAAGGATTTTTTCCTATGTTTTCTTCTAAGATTTTATAGTTTTAGGTTTTAGAATAAGTCTTTGATTCATTCCCTGGTGACTCAGATGGTAAAGACTCTGCCTACAATGTAGGAAACCTGGGTTCCTACATCTTTCATGACTGAAAGATTAACATTTTTCATTTTGAGTTAATTTTTATATATGCTGTAAGGTGAGCATCCAGCTTCATTAAAAAAAAATTTTATTTGGGCTTCCCTGGTGGCTCAGATGGTAAAGAATCTGCCTGCACTGTGAGAGACCCAGGTTTGATCCCTGGGTTGGGAAGATCCCCTAGAGAAGGGAATGGCTACCCACTTCAGTATTCTTGCCTGGAGAATTCCATGGACAAGGAACCTGGTGGGCTACAATCCATGGAGTCACAGGGTAAGACTGAATGATTGAACATCTAACACACACATGCATACACACACACACACACACACACACACACACACACACACACACACTTATTTGGCTGCCCTGGGTCTAATTAGATGTGGTATATGGGGTCTAGTTCCCTGATCAGGGATCAAACCCAGGCCCCCTGCTGTGGGAACACAGTCTTAGCCACTGGATCACCAGGGAAGTCCCCAGCTTCATTCTTTTGCATGTGGATCCCCAGTTTCCCAGCATCAGTTTTTGAAACAAATGTCATTTCCCAGTTGAGCTATCTTGGCAGCCTTGTCAAAAATCATTTGAGTTTATATATGAGGGCTTAATATAATTTGTTTGGAAATGAGATCAGTGCATACTAACACTTATATGTGTGTGTTTCTACCGCCTCCCCACCCCATTTAGGTAGTATCGCATTGTTTGCACTCATTACTATCATCCTGGGATGCCTTAAAATTGGGTACTTCATTGGATTTTCTGAATGTTTATCGGCCACTGAAGGAGTTTTCCCTGTCACCCATGCGGTGCATACTCTGTTGCAGGTAAACCACACAATGTTTGCTTATGTTGCTTTGATGTCTGTCAAGTGTATCCCAGGGTGTCTAAGATGGTCTTTTGGCCACCTCCTCTGCACAGTGGGACTATGTCTCCATGGCCACTTTTGTGGGAATCTTAAGGGGCAAAACTTACACTGATGAAGAGCCAGGAAATTCAGCCAGGCTGGGGCCCATGGGAAAAGGCTTGGCGAATTTTAATTAACAGTTTTATTGAGATATAATTCACACCCCACAGCACACTGATTTAAATTGTACAGTTTGATGGCTTGGTATATTCATAAGGCTGTGCAACCATACCTATAATCCATTTTAGAACATTTTCATCATCCCTCAAAAACTTTGTGCCAGTACAGTCTCTGCTCTGAGTCACTGAGACTTTTTTTTTTTTTGTTTGGTGTGTTTGCTTACTTGTGGATTAAAATCTTTAGAAATGTATGAGAATTTCCTTCTCAACCTTGGTCAACTTGGTGTGGCTAAGAAGGAAGGACTTGATATGTTATTTAAATCAGTAGCTTAGAATCAGAAAAACCTCATGTTTGAAGAAGACCCGAGATGGGTCTCCAGCATGGCTTCCATTCTTGGCTGAAATCCCTGGTGATGGCTATCAGATATGCTGCTGCTGCTGCTAAGTCACTTCAGTCATGTCCGACTCTGTGTGACCCCATAGACGGCAGCCCACCAGGCTCCCTCGTCCCTGGGATTCTCCAGGCAAGAACACTGGAGTGGGTTGCCATTTCCTTCTCCAACGCATGAAAGTGAAAAGTCAAAGTAAAGTTGCTCAGTCGTGTCCAACTCCTAGCGACCCCATGGTCTGCAGTCCACCAGGCTCCTCTGTCCATGGGATTTTCCAGGCAAGAGTACTGGAGTGGGGTGCCATTGCCTTCTCCGATATCAGAGTTGACATAACTGCAAAAATAACAGGTAATGTTTCTATTAGACTTTTGCATTTCACGTCGTGTGATGCTTTCAACATCTCCACAAGCACAACTCTTGGATAGTCACTCTAAGGACAGAGGGGACAAATGATGCCCAAAGTCACAACCAAGATGCTGTGATTCTTTTTTTTTTTTTAATTGCAGTGTAGTTGACTTACAATGTAGTGTTCATTTCTGCTGTACAGAAAAATGATTCAGTTATTGATGTATACAGTCATTCTCTATACATATAAACACACATTCTTATGTTGTCGTTCAGTCGCTATGTCAGGTCCAACTATGTGTGACCCCCGCACTGCAGCGTGCCAGGCTTCCCTGTCCTGTATTCTTTCCCAGAGTTGCTCAAACTCACATCAGTTGAGTTGGTGATGCCATCCAAACTTCTTATCCTCTGTCGCCCCCTCTCTCCTCCTGCCCTCCATCTTTCCCAGTGTTAGGATCTTTTCAGATGAGTCGGCTCTTTGCATCAGGTGGCCAAAGTATTGGAGCTTCAGCTTCACATTCTTATACATGCATACATCCTTTATACACACATAAACATTCTCAGATGGTTTGTCTCCACTGAAGTCACCCTGAAAAGCCATGATTCAGAGAATGTTATTGCTGTTATTGCTGAAAATGTTTCTGCATTCCCCATTGAGGAACATTCTTTAGGACAAATTTCTCACTTCTGAAGGCCAATGATACCATTTTTTTAATCTCCATCTTTAATTAAAAGTAGCCTCCACCTGCATCCACGTGACTGCCAGTCAGCTCTTGGTGACCTTACAATGTTTCTTGAGATGGAACACATTCTCACAAGTGAAGCTCTTTGAAAGATGTGCCCAGTGAGCTTGGCAAAAGTTTGTCTTTGTGGGAGCATCTCTGGAACTGGGCAGGAGCTCCCAGGGCGATTTGTACAAAGGGGTCACCTTGAGTTTTGAGAATTATTGTGGGGTGAATTGTGTCCCTCACATTCACATGCTGAAGCCCTAAAGTCCAGGACCTCAGAAAGTAATTGTTCGGAGACAGAGTCTTGACAGAGGTAATCAAGGCTGAATGAGGTCACTTTGTTGTTGTTGTTCAGTTGCCAAGTTGTGTCCAACTCTTTGCGACCCCATGGACTGCAGCCCGCCAGGCTTCCCTGCCCCTCACCATCTCCTGGACTTTGTCCAAGTTCATGTCCAGTGAATGGGTGATGCCATCCAACCATCTCATCCTTTGTTGTTCCCCTTTGCCTCTTGCCCTCAATCTTTCCCAGCATCAGGGTCTTTCCAATGAGTCAGCTCTTTGCATCAAGTGGCCAAAGTACTAGAGCTTCAGCTTCAGCTTCAGTCCTTCCAATGAATGTTCAGGGTTTATTTCCTTTAGGATTGACTGGTTTGATCTCATTGCTGCCCAAGGGACTCTCAAGAGTCTTCTCCAGCACCACAGTTTGACTTGGTGCTCTTCCTTCTTTATGGTCCTTCTTGGATGTCACTAGGGTGAGCCCTAGTCTTACAGGACCGGGGTCCTTATGAGAAGAGGAGAGGAGGACACAGACTCGCAGTGTGAGGGCATTGAAGAGAGGTGGCCATCTGAGGGAAGGAGAGAACCAACCTGCCAGTACCTTGATCTCAGACTTCTGGCTTCTAGACCTGGGGGAAAATTAATTTTGGCTGTTTTAAGCCATCTGATCTGTGGTATTTTGTTCTGGAAGTGCCAGCAAATGAATGCAATTCCAGGAGCGTGCAATTCATCCCATCCCACGAGGACAATCTTCTAGAGATTCCAGGGACAATGTGGAGAGCCTTAGGGGACCAGAAAGAACTTCCTTCTGCCCTCTCACCTTCCCTTCCTTCCCCGCCTCTTCCTTCCTTTGTCCCCCAAATGACAAGCCCTGTGTTCAGTACTCTTGAGTCTAGCCGTGGTCTGTTCTCTTTGGAGGAGTCAGTCAAGGGGGAGATAATCAACAAAACAGACACTGCCAGCACCACAACTCGATGCTTAGACGAAGTCACCCAGGGATGAGGGAGAGCCAGGAAGGCCTCTCACTAGTTTTGGGGGTGAGGGGTGTCGTGTGTCAGACACCATAACAGAGGACATGTTGGGGTGTGCAGCCTCTCCACATGATGGGGAGGAGATGTGTGGGCGGTGAGGAGATGTAGAGGGAGGTGAGGTAGGGCGATGGGCCCAGACTGAGCCATGATTTGGTATAGGACTTACAAGCACGGACTCTGGCTTTGGCTCACACCAGCAGTGTGACTCTAAGCAATTGTCTTAACTTCTCTGGACCTCATTGTCTCATCTCTGAAACGCCTCCTTTATGGGGTTGTTGTGAAAATTAAAGGCGTGGTATGTGTACCTAGCACATTGCAGTGAGTGCTTGGTCAAGGCTGATGCCCACTTTAGGAGCTTTGACTTTCCTACAAGGGCAATGGGGAGCCATCGAAGGTTCTGAGCAGAGGAAAGACCTGGGCAGATGTGGTTTTCAAAATATCACTCTGCTACTTGGTGGCTTGGGATCTCTTCATTCCTATTTTAAGACATTCTGTCAGTCAATTAATCAATTTTTCAGTCCTTACTGGATTCTGACTGTGTGCATTTGCTACATTAGATGATGGAAGAATAAAAAAATGTTACTTTTTTAAAAAGACTTTTGTTTTTAAATTGTGGTAAAATACATGTAACCATAGCATTTCCTGCCCTAGCCATTTTTACCTATTTGGTTCAGTTCAGTTCAGTTGCTCAGTCATGTCTAACTCTTGGTGATCCCATGAATTGCAGCACGCCAGTCCTCCCTATCCATCACTAACTCTTGGAGTTCACTCAGACTCATGTGCATCGAGTCGGTGATGCCATCCAGCCATCTCATCTTCTGTCGTCCCCTTCTCCTTCTGCCCCAAATCCCTACCAGCTTCAGGGTCTTTTCCAGAGTCAACTCTTCGCATGAGGTGGCCAAAGTACTGCAGTTTCAGCTTTAGCATCAGTCCTTCCAATGAACACCGAGGACTGAAATCCTTCAGAATGGACTGGTTGGATCTCCTTGCAGTCCAAGGGACTCTCAAGAGTCTTTTCCAACACCAGGTCAAAATCATCAATTCTTCAGCACTCAGCTTTCTTCACAGTCCAACTCTCACATCCATGACCACTGGAAAAACCATAGCCTTGACTAGACGGACCTTAGTCGGCAAAGTAATGTCTCTGCTTTTGAATATGCTATCTAGGTTGGTCATAACTTTTCTTCCAAGGAGTAAGCATCTTTTAATTTCATGGCTGCAATCACCATCTGTAGTGATTTTGGAGCCCCCCAAAATAAAGTCTGACACGTTTCTACTGTTTCCCCATCTATTTCCCATGAAGTGATGGGACCAGATGCCATGATCTTCGTTTTCTGAATGTTGAGCTTTAAGCCAACTTTTTCACTCTCCTCTCTCACTTTCATGAAGAGCCTCTTTAGTTCCTCTTCACTTTCTGCCATAAGAGTGGTGTCATCTGCATATCTGAGGTGACTGATATTTCTCCTGGCAATCTTGATTCCAGCTTGTGCTTCTTCTAGCCCAGCCTTTCTCATGATGTACTCTGCATAGAAGTTAAATAGGCAGGGTGACAATATACAGCCTTGATGTACTCCTTTTCCTATTTGGAATCAGTCTGTTGTTCCATGTCCAGTTCTAACTGTTGCTTCCTGACCTGCATACAGGTTTCTCAAGAGGCAGGTCAAGTGGTCTGGTATTCCCATCTCTTGAAGAATTGTCCACACTTTATTGTGATCCACACAGTCAAAGGCTTTGGCATAGTCAATAAAGTAGATATATATGTTTTTCTGGAACTCTCTTGCTTTTTCCATGATTCAGCAGATGTTGGCAATTTGATCTATGGTTCTTCTGCCTTTCCTAAAACCAGCTTGAACATCTGGAAGTTCATGGTTCACGTATTGCTGAAGCCTGGCTTGGAGAATTTTGAGCATTACTTTATTAGCATGTGAGATAAGTGCGATTGTGTGGTAGTTTGAGCATTCTTTGGCATTGCCTTTCTTTGGGATTGGAATGAAAACTGACCTTTTCCAGTCCTGTGGACACTGCTGAGTTTTCCAAATGTGCTGGCATAATGAGTGCAATACTTTCACAGCATCATCTTTCAGGATTTGAAATAGCTCAACTGGAATTCCAGTGATGCTTTCTAAGGCCCACTTGACTTCACATTCCAGGATGTCTGGCTCTAGGTGAGTGATCACACCATCATGATTATCTGGGTTGTGAAGATCTTTTTTGTACAGTTCTTCATGTATTCTTGCCACCTCTTCTTAATATCTTCTGCTTCTCTTAGGTCCATACCATTTCTGTCCTTTATCGAGCTCATTTTGCATGAAATGTTCCTTTGGTATCTCTAATTTTCTTGAAGAGATCTCTAGTCTTTCCCATTCTGTTCTTTCCCTCTATTTCTTTGCATTGATCACTGAGGAAGGCTTTCTTATCTCTCCTTACTATTGTTTGGAACTCTGCATTCAAATGGGAATATCTTTTCTTTTTTTCCTTTGCTTTTGGCTTCTCTTCTTTTCACAGCTATTTGTATGGCCTCCTCAGACAGCCATTTTGCTTTTTGCATTTCTTTTCCATGGGGATGGTCTTGATCCCTGTCTCCTGCACAATGTCACGAACTTCTGTCCATAGTTCATCAGGCACTCTATCTATCAGATCTAGGCCCTTAAATCTCTCACTTCCACTGTATAATCATAAGGGAATTTGATTTAGCTCATACCTGAATGGTCTAGTGGTTTTCCCTACTTTCTTCAATTTAAGTCTGAATTTGGTAATAAGGACATGATCTGAGCCACAGTCAGCTTCCGGTCTCGTTTTTGCTGACTGTATAGAGCTTCTCCATCTTTGGCTGCAAAGAATATAATCAATCTGATTTCAGTGTTGACCATCTGGTGATGTCCATGTGTAGAGTCTTCTCTTGTCTTGTTGGAAGAGGGTGTTTTCTATGACCAGTGCGTTCTCTTGGCAGAACTCTATTAGCCTTTGCCCTGCTTCAATCCATATTCCAAGGCCAAATATTCCAGTTACTCCAGGTGTTTCTTGACTTCCTACTTTTGCATTCCAGTTCCCTGTAATGAAAAGGACATCTTTTTGTGTGTTAGTTCTAAAAGGTCTTGTAGGTCTTCACAGAACTGTTCAGCTTCAGCTTCTTCAGCATTACTGGTTGGGGCATAGACTTGGATCACTGTGATTTTGAATGGTTTGCCTTGGAAATGAACAGAGATCATTCTGTCGTTTTTGAGATTGCATCCAGTACTGCATTTTGGACTCTTTTGTTGACCATGATGGCTGCTCGATTCCTTCTAAGGGATTCCTGCTCACAGTAGTAGACATAATGGTCATCTGAGTTAAATTCACCCATCCAGTCCATTTTAGTTCACTGATTCCTAGAATGTCGATCGATGTTCGCTCTTGCCATCTCTTTTTGACCACTTTGAATTTGCCTTGATTCATGGACCCTACATACCTGGTTCCTATGCAATATTGCTCTTTACAGCATTGGACCTTGCTTCCATCACCAGTCACATCCACAGCTGGGTATTGTTTTTGCTTTGGCTCCATCCCTTCATTCTCTGGAGTTATTTCTCCACTGATCTCCAGTAGCATATTGGGCACCTACTGACCTGGGGAGTTCCTCTTTCAGTATCCTATCATTTTGCCTTTTCATACTGTTCATGGGGTTCTCAAGGCAAGAATACTGAAGTGGCTTTCCATTCCCTTCTCCAGTGGACCATGTTCTGTCAGCCCTCTCCACCATGACCCGCCCATCTTGGGTGGCCTCACACGGCATGGCTTAGTTCCATTGAGTTAGACAAGGCTGTGGTCCGTGTGATCAGATTGGCTACTCTTCTGTGATTATGGTTTCAGTGTGTCTGCCCTCTGATGCCCTCTCTCAATACCTACAGTCTTACTTGGGTTTCTCTTACCTTGGATGTGGGGTATCTCTTCACGGCTGCTCCATGCTATGGATGGACCACATTTCTTATCTGTTCATTCATTGATAGACCCTGGCATTACTTCCACATTTGGCCATTGTGAGCAATGCTGCTGTGAGCGTATGTGTGCAAATATATTTTTGAGACCCTGCTTTTTAAAAAATATTTATTTATTGACTGCACTGTGTGGGCTTTCTCTAGTGGTGGCAAGCAGAGGCTACTCTCTACTTGCGGGGTGCGGGCTTCTCACTGAAGTGGCTTCTCTTCTTGCAGAGTATGGCCCTGGAGTATGCAGGCTTCAGTAGTTTTAGGGTTGTGGGCTCTAGAATGCGGGCCAGAACGTCGTTATGGTGCTAGCTGCTCCACGGCAGGTGGCATCCTCCCAGACCAGGGATCCAAACTGTGTCACTTGCATTAGGCAGGTGTGTTTCTAACCACTCAACTGCTAGAGAAGTCCTAAGACTCTGCTTTCAATTCATTTGGATATGTACCTAGAAGTCAAACTGCTGGATTGTATGGTGATTTAAAAATATTTATTTAAAAAATGTAACATTACTGAAAAAAATGGAAAAAGAGTCTAAAAATACACCTGTAAGTCCTCAACTGAAATATTTGATGCTCTTTTTATGTGTTCCCTCTCCTTGTACTCAAGTGTATATTCTTATCAAAGCTTTATATATAAGGTGCAGAATTTTCTGTGCACAATTTTTCACTTAAATCATCAACTTCTTTATTTTTCTATATGGTCTTTTTTAAAGTATTCTTGTTAAGATGTTTGTTTATTTATTGGCTGCGCTGGGTCTTGGTTGCTGCAAGGCTCCTCTCTGGCTGTGGCCAGCAGGGGCCATTCTCTGGCTGCAGTCCTCGGGCTTCTCACTGCAGTGGCTTCTGTTTTGTGGAGCACAGGCCCTGGGCACACGGGCCTCAGTCGTTGTGGCATGTGGGCTCAGCAGCTTCGGTTCCCAGGCTCTAAAGCACAAGCTCAGTAGTTGCAGTGCACGGGCTTAGTCGCTCCTTGGCATGTGGGATCTTCCCAGACCAGGGGTCAAACCGGTGTCACCTGCGCTGATAGGCGGACTTTCCACCACTGAGCCACCAGGGAAGCCCCTGCTATGTAATCTTCATCAAAGCATCAGCTAAGTAGCCATCTAACTTAGAACTCATAGACAGAAACCAATTTACTTTAGCGCTTCCCTGTTGCTGGGCTGAGTGTCATCTTTACCAGCGGTCACTGCTCTCTGTTTCTCTGTTTTTTAAGTTGTTAGATGTTTCATGAATCATGCCTGACAGTGTTTTCCAGAGCAGGAGAGTAAATCTTAGGCGAATGATGTGGATGAGAGAGTATGTGTGATGTATTTTTGAGTGTGTGTCGTCTGATTATTTTTTATAGCACACACACTTGCAAAATGAAGGCTGAGACAAATTTATGAAGTGCCTGGCTGTGTTCGACAAGTAGTAGGTGCTCAAGGTATGTTTGTGTCTAAAGTGTGTAGTCATTCAGTCGTGTCTGACTCTTTGTGACCCCATGGACAGTAGCCCGCCAGGCTCCTCTGTCCATGAAATTCTCCAGGCAAGAATACTGGAGTGGGTTGCCATTCCCTTCTCCAGGGGATCTTCTTGACCCAGCGATTGAACCCATGTCTCCTGCACTTCAGGCAGATTCTTTACCATCTGATAATAAGGCTCCAAATGCTTTAGGAACTCAGATTATGCATAAGACAGAGGAGTAAGTTGACAACAGAGAGCTTTTACTGAAAACTGCAGGCTCTGTTCTAAGTAGACATGGATTATCTTATTTCACTGCTGACAGTACCCACCAAGGTAAATTTCATTATCATCCTCATTTCACAGATGGGAAGACAGACTTTCCCAAGGCCAAGGGAGCTGAGATTTCCACGTGGGTCCAATACAGCCTCTCCGCATTTAGCCTGCATCCTGAGTTGCTTCTAGTGACTGCATGGCCAGGGGCCTGGGCAACAGATATAATATAGTACATATATGTATATAATCACTTTACATAAGAATGAGTTCTGTTCTGAGAGCCCATTTGTAATTCAAATTTTTTTGTAAGTCCAACAAAGTTAGCCTAGTTACCCACCTATCACAGTTAGATATGTAATGCTGTGCTTTAGTTGATCATTCATTTCCAACTCTTTGTGACCCCCATGGACTGCAGCCCACCAGGCTCCTCTGTCCATGGGCTTTCCCAGGCAAGAATACTGGAGTGGGTTTCCATGCTCTCCTCCAGGGGATCTCCCCAACCCAGGGATTGAACCCAAATCTCCCACATTGCAGGTGGATTCTTTACCTACTGAGCCACTAGGGAAGTCCAGCTATATAGTACTGTACTGTAATAGGTTTATAATACTTTTTTCATAAATAATACATAAAAAAACAAACACAAAAGTAAAACAGTTAAAATCTTACAGCACAGTACCTTGGGGTGAGGGTCTTCCCAGGTGGGGCTAGTGGTAAAGAATCCATCGGCCAGTGCCGGATGGATCCCTGCATTGGGATGATCCCCTGGAGGAGAAAAGGCAATCCACTCCAATATTCTTGCCTGCGTTGGGATGATCCCTTGGAGGAGAAAAAGGCAATCCACTCCAATATTCTTGCCTGGAAAATCCCACAGAGGAACCTGGCAGTCTACCGTATACGGGGTCACGAAGAGTCAGACACGACTGAGCGACTGAGCATCCAGCACACACACCTTGAAAGATAAAGTATTACAGTACAGCAGTGGGCATACAGGGGCTGGCATTGAGTGGACAGGTGAGAAGAGTTGCTGACTGGAGGATTGTCAGCAATAGGAGATGGAGTGGAAACTATGATTTCACTCTTGCCTAACTCCTTGAAAAGACCCTGATGCTGGGAAAGATTGAAGGCAGGAGAAGGGGATGACAGAGGATGAGATGGTTGGATGGCATCACTGACTTGATGGACATGAGTTTAAGCAAGCTCCAGAAGTTGGTGATGGACAGGGAGGCCTGATGTGTTGCAGTCCATGGGGTCACAAAGAGTCGGACACGACTGAACCACTGAACTGACTGACTGAGGTTGATAGAATAAATGCTTGCATCTCTGAAAGTTTGCAACTTGAGGATTCGTATATAGTGGACTTACTGTAGAGTGAAATAAAAGACCAACCTGAATCACTTCTGTTCTTCATTTAAAGCACTCAAAATTTGGTTTCCAGCCACTGATGTAGTGACAGTTCAGTGGCTATTTCTCGAATGAAGCCCTATAAGAATGGTATAAGCAGGTGAACAGGCATCATGGCGGGCAGGCTGCTGCTCCCCAAGGCCCGCCCCACAGCATGCAGGGTACCATTTCCTCTTAAACCTGGAGGCCTCCCTCCAATTCTACGGCGGTGCCCCCAGAGCACTGTCTCCCATGAGAATGGCACCATCACCAGAAATGACTCATCATTTTTAGATGGGGTGGTCACTAACGTGCCCAGCACTTTCCACATCCTTCCCTTAGGTTTTATAACTTCTCATGGTTCAGATATAGTGATGGCTTTCCCATTGATATATCTTTATTTTATTTGTTTCCATTTAGGTATACTTTCTCTGGGAGCACTCAAAGGATATCATCCAGTCTTTCAAAACACTGGAAAGGTAAACATTGTGGGTAATCACTTACATGCTGGATTTAATGTTTGTTTAGAGCAAACAAAGCTAATCACTACCATCTTACTTGGGTTTAAAATATGAGAACCACTCTCTTCTCCATTCTGACAAGCAAAGCCTTCAGTTGTGGCCTGGAGAGGGGACCCTCTGCCTTTGGCCTCTTCTGGGACAGCCCTAAGATACGGTGATGTGAGTTGAATTTTGCCTCTGCTGTCTTAGAAACTTTCCCTTTGTGAGCCTCAGTTTTCCTCATCTGTAAAATGGGGATAATAGTATAGCCAGCCTCTGGGGACTGAATGCAGTAACTGATGTAGAGCTTGCTCCTGGCACAGAATAAGGACCCTGAGTGTTGGGTCTATTATTATGTCTGCCCGTCTTTCTCTTGAGATGATTGTGAGGATCAAGGGAGAGAATCTGTAGGCTAATGAGGTGAATTACCTAAATGCAAACTATGATTATCAGGTAAAAAAGCCTCTGTGCACATATATAGAGGCATCAGGGGATCACTGCTTGCTTTCTAGAAAGATCTCTCATCATATAAACTGTCCATAAGGCACAAAAAGTCCCCCAGCATCATTTGAAATGAAAACTGCTATTTAAGAAAGTGACTTACATATGACCACTGGTTGGAACTATTTTATTGAAGTAGAGGGCTTCCCTGATTGCTCAGTTGGTAAAGAATCACCTGCAATGCAGGGGACCCTGGTTTGATTCCTGGGTTGGGAAGATCCACTGGAGAAGGGATAGGCTACCCACTCCAGTATTCTTGGGCTTCCCTTGTGGCTCAGCTGGTAAAGAATCCACCTGCAATGCAGGAGACCTGGGTTCGATCCCTGGGTTGGGAAGATCCCCTGGAGAAGGGAAAGGCTATCCACTCTAGTATTCTGGCCTGGAGAATTCCATGGACTAGAAATAACTGTCACCAACCTCATTGTGCAAAAAGGATCTGCTCATCCAGCAGTGAGGCATCTATTGTGCTCCTACTGTGTGCTGAGCCTGATGCCAGGCACTAGTGGTGATATGCAGAGGTAATGGGTCAAGGTACCCAGGCATCTGAGCATCACTGCAGGAGCGTGTGGACTGTCTGCTTCCCAGTGTGGCCCCGAGCAGTGGCCTTGGCAGTGATCCCTAACTCCCATCTGAACTGTCCCTTGTGTCCAGCTGCTCTGTCAGGTCTGGCTTTTCGTGACCCCGTGTACTGTAACCCACCCACGTCTCTTGCATCTCCTGCAGTGGCAGGTGGATTCTTTACCACTGAGCCCCCAGGGAAGCCCCCAGACTACACTTGACCTTAGCCAAAAGCAAATTGTCCCTTAGGGCAGGACAAAGACTTCCCCATCCATCCTCGTGTTTCATCTGGGCTCTGTCAGGGTAACTATGGTAACTATTCTTCTCTGCGTTACATGGATGTGGCAGCAGGTTCTAGCAGGTTAGGGGACTTCCCTGGGTCTCCAGAGTGCACGCGGCCAGCCAGGGATTTCCATCCAGTGTCTCCTCTTTCGTGTGCTGGGCAGTGACGGGTGTGTGTGTTTCACCTGTTCCTTTTCCATCAGTGAGGCTGGGTTTGGCTCGAAGCTTGAGGAGAATGCTTGCTGATTTTGTTCTGGACCGTGAGTTTCACTGTGTCTACTCCATAACATTCTTCTTAAAAAATGTAGTTTGTTTCCTGATAAAACTTGTAAGGACACAGTTCAGTTCAGTTCAGTCGCTCAGTCGTGTCTGACTCTTGCAACCCCATGAATCGCAGCACGCCAGGCCTCCCTGTCCATCACTGTCTCCCGGAGTTCACTCAGACTCATGTTCATCGAGTCCGTGATGCCATCCAGCCATCTCACCCTCGGTCGTCCCCTTCTCCTCCTGCCTCCAATCCTTCCCAGCATCAATCTTTTCCAATGAGTCAGCTCTTCGCGTGAGGTGGCCAAAGTACTGGAGTTTCAGCTTTAGCATTATTCCTTCCAAAGAAATCCCAGCGTTGATCTCCTTCAGAATGGACTGGTTGGATCTCCTTGCAGACACAGTGGAAATTAAAAATCACCATAATGCCACCATTATGGACTGAATGTCTGTGTCTCCTTCAGATTCCTGTGTTGGAGCCCTAATCCCCAAGGGGATGGGTATTTGGAGGTGGTGTCTTTGGGAAGTAATTAGGTCATGAGTTCATGAGGGTATGGCCCTCCTTATGGGATTAGTATCCACAGAGAAAAGAGACACGTGATTCGCACCCCCTGCCCTGCGTGTACCCGTGCGGACACAGTGACAGGCAGCCATCTGCAAGTCAAGAAGAGAGGCTTCACCAGAAACCAAGTCTGCTGGCACCTTGGTCTTGGACGTTGAGCCTCTAGAACTGTGAGAAATAAATGTCTGTTGTTTTGTTATAGCAGCCAGAGCTTATTCAGACAGCTGCTACCCAGAGCTGACTACTAATTCATATTTTGGTCTGTTTCCTTCCACTTGTTTTTTCAGTGAATAGATAGGTAATTTTTTTCTTTTTACAATTGTGGGCCTGCTCTTCTTGCCTTTTCTTTTCATTTTGTCATTAACATTTCCCCTGACCTTTTCTACCCCACGATCTTTACTGATTGCGTAAAGTGCCATTGCCATAGCTGATCAAAGTATACAGCCCTGTTGTATTCTTCTCGGGCTGCCATGGTAGGTACCACACGCGGGGCAGGGAAGGAGGGGTGGGAGGGTGGAAACAACAGAAACCTATCTTCTCACAATTCTGGAGGCTCCAAATCCACGGTCAAGGTACTAGCAGGTTGGTTTCTGGTGAGGCTCTCTTCCTGACTTGCAGGCATTGCCTTTTCACTGTGTCTTCACCTGGCCTTTCCCCTGGGCATGGGGAGAGAGCTCTCTGGTGTCTCTTCCTCTTCTTATAAGAATACCAGTCCCATTGGGTCCAGCCCCCTCCCTTATGACCTCACTTAACCTTAATTACCTCCTTATATGGGCTTCCCAGGTGTTTCAGAGAGTAAAGAATCTGCTTGCAATGCCAGAGAGCCAGGTTAAATTCCTGGATCGGGAAGATCCCCTGGAGAAGGGAATCGTTACGCACGCCAGTATTCTTGCCTGGAGAATTCCATGGACAGAGGAGTGGGTTACAGTCCATAGGGTCACAAAGAGTCAGACACAGCTGAGTGACTGACACACACACCTCCTTGTACACCATCTCCAAGTACAGTCACATTGAGAGTTAGGGCTTCTACATATAAATTCTGAAGGGACCCAATCCAGTCCATAACGCCTCTCACTGGACATCGAATTTGTCTGAAAGTTTCTGTCGTTATTATGAACAGTACTGTGATGAACATCTTCAGTTAAAAATACTTTTGAACATCTCTAATTCTTTTTTTAATGTATATTATTAAAGTATAGTTGATTTAGGGGCTTCCCAAGTGGTGCTCAGAGAAGACAATGGCACCCCACTCCAGTACTTCTGTCTGGAAAATCTCATGGACGGAGGAGCCTGGTAGGCTGCAGTCCATGGGGTTGCGAAGAGTCGGACACGACTGAGTGACTTCACTTTGACTTTTCACTTTCATGCATTGGAGAAGGAAATGGCACCCCACTCCAGTGCTCTTGCCTGGAAAATCCCATGGATGGGGAGCCTGGTGGGCTGCAGTCCATGGGGTTGCTAAGAGTTGGACACGACTGAGTGACTTCACTTTGACTTTTCACTTTCATGCATTGGAGAAGGAAATGGCAACCCACTCCAGTGTTCTTGCCTGGAGAATCCCAGGGACGGGGGATCCTGGTGGGCTGCCGTCTCTGGGGTCGCACAGAGTCGGACTCGACTGAAGCGACTTAGCAGCAGCAGCAGGTGGAGCTAGCAGTAACGAACCCACCTGCCAGTGCAGGAAATATAGCAGACTCAGGCTCAATCCCTGGGTCGGGAAGATCCCCCTGGAGGAGGGTGTGGGAAGCCACTCCAGTGTTCTTGCCTGGAGAATCCCGTGGACAGAGGAGCCGGGTGGGCTACAGTTCATAGGGTCGCAAAGAGTTGGACACAACGGGAGTGACTTGCCCCCACACAGCTGATTTACAGTGTTGTGTTAATTTCTGCTGCACAGCACAATGATTCAGTTACACTTGTATATACATTCTTTTTCATATTCTTTTCCATTATAGTTTATCACAGGATACTGAATATAGTTTCCTGTGCTAGATAGTAGGACCTTGTTGCTTATCCTCTGATTATTTTCTTGAGTTAAATTCCTGGAAGTAGAATTGTTGGGATAAAGGGTGAGATGTTCTCAACAAATGTATATTGGGCCACTTGTCCTACCAGGAACTCCCGGCTGAATAAAATGGGCTTTCCCATTCATAAAGCACTTTCTTTTACATGTGTTACTTATGAGAGTGTCTCATGATAGCCCTGGCAGTTAGGGCCACTAGCTACAGTCATGCTCCTACCTAGCAGGTGAGGAAACCGAGAAAGAAAGTGACTGTCCAAGGTCAGGCAGCTCACCTGTGCATAGCTGGCCGGGACCTGGATGCTGACTTTAAATCCAGTGCTATTTCTGTGGCATCACAGTGGCTCAGTGGCCATCTGGGTTTATTGGGGAAATCTTTCTTTTTGATTAGTTGACATCATAGTATATTAGATATACTGGGGTTAACAAAAAATCATTAAAATTATTTTCACCTGTTCCTTTTTTACTGTTCTTTAAATGCAACTACTGGGAAATTAAAAAGTGTCAATTTAATTAAAAATTAAATTTAAATTTAAACTAAAAATTAATTTAAAAAATGTTTTAATTTAAATCAAAAATTACCTCAGTGTCTTACATTATCTTCTTTGGGATAATGCTGCTCTAGGCCATGTACCCAGATATTTCCCATTGAGGTTTTTCATCTAAAGGAATTCCAGAGGACTGGAACCTGGTCCTGCCTTGACCTTGTTCGTTGAGCGATTGGAGACAAGGCTCCCTGTCTTGGGCCTCTTTCCTAAATTGGATAGTATGTAGTTTGAACTAGATATTCTCATAGCTTGATTTAGCCTGTTATTATTTTTTTTTAATAGGGTAAAGCGTAAACCATTGTTGAGTTACTCATCACCTTTTGGTTTCAGATTTTTAAACAACATTTTTATAAAACCTTTTTGTCGTGCTGGATGGCACATGGGATCTTAGTTCCTTGATTAGGTATCAAACTGGTGCCCTCTACAGTGCAAATGTGGAGTCTTAAGCACTGGACAGCCAGCAAAGTTCCCAGAGTTAAATGACTCCAGAAAAATTGGAAGGTATGGTAATCCAAAATGTGCATGGCAGCAAAGAGCTAGGGCTGAGTCAGGACTGTTCCCTCCAGATGGGAGCTGGCCACTCATTTAGCTATGGTCCCCACTGTAAGACAGAGTGCGGAGAAAAAGAGAGCAACCGGCAGTCAGGCAAGAAAAGGGGAATTTATTAGAGGGAAACGAGAGGGTGACTGGCCCTGACGGAGAACGAACGTCCTCCCTTTCTGATGGGGTTTTTCTTATATACCACCCATGAAAACTTCTCTGAAAGGATGGTTAATTTTTAACCTGTAGCTGAGTCCTGTGGTCATATAGCCAGAGGTCTGGAATCCGGGGGTCTTGTAGCTTTGAGAAGGTAGGCGCCAGCGAGGAAAACAGAACTTCATCTGGGCAATTTAGTCAGTTTCAAGGATCACTGTGATTTTATTCTTTGTTTGTGAGGTCAACATAATGAGCCATTTCAACCATGAGCCCCCAAGTAGACCCTATCACCCACCCCTCCCTAATGTGTCCCAGGCCTGCTTTATTCATTGACACTTCCTGCCACACCCTGGAGGTTTCAGAACTTCCCACTCTTGGACTTACCCTTTTCTTCTGGTCTTTTGTGCCGATACTCCACTATCCATGCTTTTAGTACATACAGGGACTTTTCTCCCGATTTGATAATTCTTACAGGTTTGAGTGCTTTTCTTTTCTCAACAGTGAAATTTAGAGAAATAGCACTTCTGGAATCAGAGCTGGAAAGATAAACTGAGGTCAAAAAACGGCTCATGGAATCTTTCTCTTTATTGTGGTCTGGGGTTACTCATCCAAGTATGAGCAAGGCAGCCTGGCATGAGGAAATGATGTTTGCTGTTCGTTTGTAGGACAGTTTCTAGATCAACCGATCAGAGGCTGTCAGCTGCTGGTGCGTGACAGAAAGACGCCTGGAGCCAAGGGTGGCATTCGTCTTACCTGCCTGGGTTCTGTGGAACTGGGATTAGGCAACGTCATTTGGACTAGGAAAAAGAAGAAAGGGGAGCTGTGTGTGTGATAAGTAAAAGAAAAGCCAGCCAGCCAGCCGGAGGCAAACAGTATTGTCTGCGTTTGTCAAAGGCTCTATACATACAATGCCTCCCAGGTGCCCTGGGGAAGGCTGGCCACGATCGGGAGCGAATGGATGAGTACAAGGGGCAGGCAGATGGGCAAACACCTGATTCAGACTGCCCACCCGCACCCCTCTGTGGCTGCTGCCTTCTCCACTTGGTGCCTGGACACTGGGAAGCGGCCAAAGGAAGCTAAGGTTCAAATAAGGAAAGACTTGGCTTGCAAGTGTTCGTGGGAGCCCCAGAGGAGTCATCTGGGTTAAAACTCAGAGGAGAAGCAAGGTCAGGGATGAGGACCCAACTGTACCATTTTTCCTGTAGGCAGATCATGAACAAGCGTGCTCTTGGTTAAAGGGGGCTTGCATCCTCTGGGCCTCTGCTCTGCCACTGGGAAGCGATCAGTTAGAAGTTTCAGGGAATGTCCTTCTCAAATCACCTGTATTTGCTGCACCTGCTTCATGCACGGCCCATTGTTAAGCACCCTAGAAGCGACCAGTGTGAACACATGTTAAACTGGCAGCCATGCAGAGACTTTGGAGGCTCTGAAACAGACCTTGACTTCATTGGAACCATATTGCCTTAGTTCCCTCACCTGTCCTCTAGAGTCCAGAGTCATCCCTTTTCTTCTTCCTTAGGAGGCAGTGTGGTCAGAGGCAGGGATAGAACTCTGCTCAAACTTGAATAGCCTTGCGCTTGCTAACTTTTAAACTCCAAATGTGGCTATTTACTCTATTTGTGAAATAGTAATGTAGTGTTAGTTGCTCAGTTGTGTCTGGCTCTTTGGGACCCCGTGCACTGTAGCCCACCAGGCTCCTCTGTCCATGGGATTCTCCAGGCAAGAATACTGGAATGGGCCTCCTGGAATCTTCCTGACCCAGATTGCAGGCGGATTCTTTACCATTTGAATAACATGACCTAATTCCTAAACCTGGGCTTCCCTGGTGGCTCATCTGGTAAAGAATTCGTCTGCAATGTGGGAGACGTGGGTTTGATCCCTGCATTGGGAAGATCGCCTGGAGGAGAGCATGGCAACCCACTCCAGTATTCTTGCCTGGAGAATCCCATGGACAGAGGACCCTGATGAGCTGCAGTCCATGGGGTTGCAAAGAGTCAGACATGACTGAGCAACTAAGCACAGCAGCATTCCTAAACCTGTCTGAAACTTCAGCTGCTAAACAGTTGCCACACAATAGGCTCTCTGAATGTTTCCACTCTGCCTCCTTCAGTGGGTGAGGGTTTCATCCAGAGTTGGTTGTTTCATGGTTACAAAATAGCTGCCACAATTCCAGCTTTCACATCTACATTTAAGGCTGGGGAAAAGGGGAGAGAAGGAGACTACAGAGGCTTTTCTCATTCTGTTGTCTTCCATCAAGAAACTAAAAGCTTTTCCGCAGTGCCCAGTAGACTTCACCTCACATCCTATTGGCCAGAATGGCCATGCCTAATTGCAAGGGAGGCCAGATATCAAGTCTGCGGTTTGTTTTGGTGCCTTTAAAGTAAATGGTAAGACAGAGGGGATTGATAATGACCATTGGGTTGGCAACCCAACAGTAAGGATGTGCTGAACTCTCCAGATGTCCAATGTAGTCCTTTTATCTTTTCTTAACTGTCCTCTTCCCTTCTGGAAGAAAGGATTTGAGATATGGTGGGGTTGGTTGGCTGCTTTCAGTAAATTTCCATCCCTGTATTCCTGCTTTCAAGACCCAGGGCTTTTTTTTTTTTCTTTTGTCCTGTAGACAGTGAATTGAGTCCTGGAAGGTTCAAGATTAAGGCAGAGCCAAGACTGTGGTTTTGGAAGGTTCCATGCAACTGCTTCTCCTAGCCAGACAGGGGACCCACCCAGAGCTTGAGTTGCCAGAAACCACAATTGCTGCTAAGAAAGAGGCATTTGTAAATGTGTGTACATGTGTGCATGCATGGAAAGTCTCCACCTCATCTTTTGGGCTCAGAGTTTCCCAGGGCTGCTCAAGCAGTGAGTCCTTGTGTTTTTCAGGTTTGGAGTGATCCACTCAGTGTTCACCAACCTGCTTCTGTGGGCTAACAGCGTCCTGAATGAGTCAAAGCACCAACTTAACGAACACAAGGAACGCCTCATCACCCTGGGCTTTGGGAACATAACTATAGGTGAGTGGCAAGAGTTGCCTGGCTGTCCTGTTGGAACAGCTGGGAAACCTCAGAGATGGAGGGATGGGTTTCAAAGTCCTGCAGGGTCCACCCAACTGAACATTGTCCAGACAATCCCCTGTTGTTAAGAAGCTTCCAAAACCTCCTAAGTCTTTCATCCTGCCTCCGTAAGTAGGGTGCGCTGAGCATAATTAAAGGGTTCTTCAGTGACTTGTCAGACCCAAGGGTCATCATTTTGATCACCATTTCTCATGCTTCAGCTTGGTATGGAGGTGAATGTCTTTGTTTACAACTGCAGAAGATTGGTGGTTGTTACTATTTGTGTTTTTAATTAAACCTCTATGACGAGTTCTTCCTACTACAAGTATAGCATTTAAAAATCCATAGATGTCTAATGTATGTTGTGATTAATTGGTTTTTGCTCATTTGAAGTTTTTGTTTAACTCTACTTGGTTTATAATTTTGGCCTATCTTTATTCCTCCTTGTACCTATTTGAGTGCCTGAAGTGCGAATCTTTTCATTTTCTTCCAAAGTTCTCTTTTGGATTCTATCTGTCGATTTGATCTTAGAGCATTGGAGTTGAGAAGAATGTGGGGTAGAGGAAGGTGCAATGCACAGGGGACTGATGCTTCAGGTTTGGGTTCTATGCCTATCGTGTTTTGGCTGTGTGACCTTTGGACACCATTCAACCACTCTGAGCCTCTCTTTCCTCATTCATAACGTGAGGGGGCTTGAACCATGTACTTTCTGTGAGTCCTTCCAGTGTTAATGAACTGCACATCTGTCCTCTCTGTACAAACCCAGATCAGTCACAAAGAGAACTTTAAACCTGTCTCCTCACCAGTGGGATGAAGATGACAAAATCGGGCCGACACGCTGTATTTCTTCACCACCCCCAACCAGCAGCCTACTCTTGGGAAGGCCATGCTCCTTGAGCCTCATTTCCTCATTGGAATCAGTAACAGTAATAGCAATGACAACAAGATGTCTTGTTAAGCATTCTCTGAGTGGCTGGCACATTAAACTCTTGTCCCAGCACTTGGAGGTAGGCAACACTGACCTTATCATATATATGAATGAAACGACTGGGCCACAGAGAAGCTAGGTGACTAACGCAAGATCACACAGTGAGCAGACGATTGAGCCAGGATTTGAATCACAGCAGTGTGGCTCCAGAGACCTTGGTGAAGGTAGGATTAGATTAATTTATAAAAAGGAAACTTTGTCAGCTCTTTCTATTACTCTGAACCTTTTTCTTCAGAGTTCTTCCTTGTCTTTTGCATCATACAATCTTAGGTATACACACACACACACACACACACACACACACACACTCAGACAAAGCTATAATTCAAAAGATACATGCAGCCCTATGTTCATAGCTATGTTCATAGCCAAGAAATAGAAGCACCCTAAATGTCCATTGACAGATGAATGGATAAAGAAGCTGTGGCACATATACACAATGGAATATGTATGAAAAGAATAAAATAATGAAAAAGAATGAAATAATGCCATAAAAAGCAATGAAATAATGCCATTTATAGCAACATGGATGGACCTAGAGATTATCATACTAAGTGAAGTAAGTCAGCCAGAGAAAGAGGAATATATATTACTTGTATGTGGAATCTAAAATATGACACAAACGAACTTATCAACTAAACAGGAACAGATTCACAGACATAGAGAACAGACTTCTTGTTGCCAATGGGGAGGGTAATGGGGGGGCGGGGGGGGAGGACTGAAAGTTTGGAATTAGCAGATAAAAAACAAGTGAAGGTAATTAATGCTACCATAAAGCCTTTTTTGCCTGATTTTATAAGTAGTATATGCATATCATAAATTAAAGCAATGGCAAAATGTAAAGAAAAAAATCCACAATAACACCTGCTGAGGAGTGCAGCTAAATGCTGTTGACATCTGGTTAGTTTTTCGTAGTGTGCTGTGTATTTATTTGTAGTTGACATCATACAGTATATATTCACTCCTTTTTTTCTACTACCTATAGTGAGAAATAGACTTTACATTGCAACCCAAGTGCCCTTATGTCTACATGTATGTTCCCGTGAAGTAATAATCATACTGTATTAAAGATGCTCAAATTTCTATTGTGTTTGACTCCATTCAGTCAATCTTATTTTATTCCATTAAAAAATATTGGCTGCTCTCCTTTAAACTGCGCTCACCACTGGATTCCGGGCTGTGGTTTGCATTTAAAATACCGGATACACAGTTTGTTCTTACCTTTTCCCTCATTGTCATGTAGCATAATTATTTTCTTACATCATTAAAACACACAATTGTTATTTTTTAATCTTAAAATTTTTTTAAATTTATTTTTATTTATTTTTTAAAATTTATTTATTTATATATTTTTAAAATTATAATACTGTATTTGTTTTGCCATAGATTGACACGAATCAGCCATAGGTGAACACAATCTCCCAATGCGGAAGCCCCCTCCCACCTCCCACCCCGCATCCTCTACTTGAATCATCCTGTGCATCAGCCCCATGCATCCTGCATCCTACATTGAACATAGATTGGCGCTTCGTTTCTTACAGGAAAATATACATGTTTCATTGCCATTCTCCCAAACCATCCCACCCTTTCCCTCTCCCTCAGAGTCCAAAAGTCCACTCTATACCTCTGTGTCTCTTTGTTGTCTCACATATAGGGTCATCATTACTGTCTTCTAAATTCCATATATATGTGTCAGTATACTGTATTGGTGTTTTTCTTTCTGGCTTACTTCATTTAATTGAAGGATAATAGCTTTACAATTTTGGGGTGCTTTCTGCAATACATCAACACAGCCACAGGTATACGTATGTCCCCTCCCTCTTGAACCCCTCTCACCTTCCACCCCATCCCACTCCTCTAGGTTGTCACGACACAATTATAATTTTTAATGGCTGCCTATTATTCCATTATACTATTCCATTTACTTCTCCTGGGGATCTTCCCAACCCAGGAATCAAACCCCGGTCTCCTGCATTGTGGGTTTGATTCTTGGGTTGGGAAGATCCCTGGAGAAGGAAATGGCAACCCACTCCAGTATTCTTGCCTGGAGAATCCCTTGGGCAGAGGAGCCTGGCAGGCTATAGTCCATGGGGTCACAAGAGTTGGACATGACTTAGTGACTAAACCACCACCACTGGTCCATTATAAAGATATATTATAGCATTCATCTAACTTGGTAAATCATCTAATTAATCCATTATAAAATCCATCTGCTGCTGCAGCTGTTGCTGCTAAGTCGCTTCAGTCATGTCCGACTCTGTGCGACCCTAGAGATGACAGCCCACAAGGCTCCCTCGTCCCTGGGATTCTCCAGGCAAGAACACTGGAGTGGGTTGCCATGTCCTTCTCCAGTGCATGAAAGTGAAAAGTGAAAGTGAAGTCGCTCAGTCGTGTTGGACCCTCAGTGACCCCGTGGACTGCAGCCTTCCAGGCTCCTCTGTCCGTGGGATTTGCCAGGCAAGAGTCCTGGAGTGGGCGCCGTAAAATCCACCTAGTGCTTTCTAAACTGTGCCGCACTGAGTGCTTCTTTTTCTTTCTCAGAAACACACAGCAAAATTCTACCTGATGCTTTGCTTATAATTTTGACTTGTCCCCTAGAATAGATTGGAATTATAGGCCATAGACTTTACACCATCTTTAAGGCTTTTGTTGCATATTTAATTATTTACTTACAGCATTTCCCTCCTTGTTATGAAATGATCCTTTATACAATCAACAAGTTTCTTCCAGAAGATGGGACTTGTCTCTTGCCACCCTTGCTGGCTTCAGATATTCTCAAGAGGAAAATCTTTACTAATAAGAGGCATTTTCCCTCACAAGGTTGTTTTTAAAAAAGTAATTTTAAAATAATACATGTCAACCATATTCATATAGAAAGCTTAGAAAATACAGTGAAGCAAAATCTAAAGGGAAACTTACACAAATATGTCAATTGTATCTCAATAAAACTGCAAAAAAGATACTTTGAGATGTTTCTTTTACTGAAAGAAAGAAAATAGAAAAGTAAACCAAAGGAAAATCACCTGCTGTTTTCCGCCCAGCGATAGCCATTGTTAACATTTTAGCGTGTGGCCTTCCAGACTTCTTCTGTGTCTGTCTATCTCCCTGTCTCTCTCTGTCTCATTTATATCTATAACTTATAAAAACAGAGTCATGCTCTAGCCTCTTTGGCAAGCTGCTTTTGTTCACCAGTATCTTCTGAACATCTTCGTATGTTGGTAAGTAGATTTCTACAATACCATTTCCAATGGTTGACAGCATCCTGACGTCTGGAGAAGATCTAATTCACGTAATTAGTACTCTCTGGGGGATGTTCACGGCTGTCAAGTTAGACAGGATATTCAGCATGACAATAAGCCATGACACAAAGCTTTTCATTCAATGGGCAAACCCAGGCCTGCATCCACAGAGCCAGTATCTCTTCCTGGTTTCCCATGCCATCGCGTGAGCATGCTAATCGCCCTCGCCTGTGGTCTGCCTCCCCTAGTTTTAGATGGTTTCCCATGCCATCGCGTGAGCATGCTAATCGCCCTCCCCTGTGGTCTGCCTCCCCTAGTTTTAGATGACCACACGCCTCCGTGTAACTGCACGCCCCCGACCCTCTGCCCGGCCATCTCCCACGGGATGTACTACCTCTATCCTTTCAACATAGAGTATCAGATCCTGGCCTCCACGATGCTCTACGTCCTGTGGAAAAACATCGGGCGCAAAGTCGACAGTCACCAGCATCGGAAGATGCAGTTCAGGTCGCACGGGGTCCTGCTGGGCTCGGTCCTGGGCCTGACCGCGCTGGCCACCACCATCGGGGTCGTGGTGGTGTATCTGATCCAGATCGGCCGTTCCAAAACCAAGAGCGAGGCGGCGCTCATCATGTTCTACCTGTATGCCATCATCTTGCTGATGCTTATGGGGGCGGCAGGGCTGGTTGGGATCCCGGATTTATAGGCTAGATGAGCAGTCACTAGACGAGTCCAAAAACCCTGCCCGCAAACTGGATGCGGACCTGCTGGTGGGCACTGCCTCTGGCTCCTGGTTCATCTCCTGGGGTTCCATCCTGGCCATCCTTTGCGCCAAGTCCCGCCCCCATACGCTTGGTACAACCTGCCGTACTCCATCCTGGCGGTTGTCGAGAAATACATCCAGAACCTCTTCATCATCGAGTCCATTCACCGAGAGCCAGGGAGGCTCTCTGAAGACATTAGAACCCTGCGGGTGGTCACAGTCTACAATGGCAATGCCATGTCTCTTCCTTCTTCCTGCCTCAAGAACGGACCTGTGGCCGGGGACATGGCTCCCAAGCCAGCGAGATGCCGCCTGCGGCCAGTGGAAATACATGTCCGAGAGAAGTCGGTGGCAAAGAGAAAGAAGATAAGAGCTGGGAAAGGGCCCAGGGCTCAGCCTGCCACCCCTGTTTCCTGCAGGGCAATGCCCAGAGGAGAGTCTTGAGGAATATCGCAGCTTTTTTGTTCCTCTGCAATATTTCGGTAATCTACATCATTATTTCTTTATTTTTTAAAAATTGATGAATCTATTTCCCCTGCTGTTTTTGAATTAGGAGTGAAGGCAGCTTATAATCAAAATAATTTAAGTGTAAGGTTAAAATATTAGGCTGGAACATAGGCTTATATTCTGTCAATATAAATCCATGTACTGAGTATCTGTGTGCCAGGGGCTGGGGTGGGAACTAAGAATCAAAGGTGAGAAAACTCAATCTCTTTCCTCAAAAAAGCTCATAGTATTTGTGGGAGAAGGAGACAAGGAAAAAAGTATAATATGTGAAGACAGCAAATGCTGGGACAGGATTATGTGAAAGGTAGAATGGGAGTGTGGATTCAGGGAGGGACTTGAATGAGCAAGAAATGCTTAACGTGAGACACAGTCTCAATTAAGAGTGCTTTAGGCTGTAAGTAGTGGAAAGCTTGATAAGCAGTATTTTCAGTCTTAAAGACAAGAATTCTGGATTTGCTGCTCAGGGCTGGCCTGGCAGCTGAACCCTATCCTATCATCAAGGATCCAGGCACTGTTCCCCTTTCTGCTTGACTGTCTCTGGGGTAGTGCTTGTTGCCACACGGTCATAGGATGGCTGCAGCAGCACCAGGCATCATGCCTGTGTTCAAGACAGGAAGACAGAGGGAAGGACTGGTGCCAGGCAATGTCTGTGATTGATGTGAACACCCCTAACTGCCAGGGAGGATGGGGAAGTGGATGCTTTGCTTTCTAGCCCCTATGATGGAAGGTGCAAAGGAAGATGAAGATGTACAGACAGCCACTCCATACTGCCTCTCTCAGCCTCTATGAATGGTTGGAAATCTGCCAACTGCAGTCAAGGCAAGGAAGAGCCTTGGGGCAGAGGGCACATGATGTGCAAAGGCACAGAGACATAGGATCCCAAGGCCTATTTGGGGAGTACTAGCAGCTTAGCATGGAGAAGAAATGGCAACCTACTCCAGTGTTCTTGCCTGGAGAATCCCAGGGATGGCAGAGCCTGGTGGGCTGCCATCTATGGGGTCACACAGAGTCGGACACGACTGAAGTGACTTAGCAGCAGCAGCAGCAGCAGCAGCAGCTTAGCATGAATTCCATCCCTGTGAAGCAGAGCAGGAAGCAGGATGGAGTGTGTGCTTAGATGGATCTGGCTTAAGCAGAGCTTCAGAAGCCTGCCTGAGTCCGGTCTTCATACTGAGGGTGGTAGCCTTTGTGTTTTGGAATGATGTCCTTGCAGCAGCGTGCAGGAAGGATGGAGAGAGATAAGATCAAAGATCAGGGAAGCTGGTACAGAAGCCCCTGCAGCTGCCCAGAGAGGAAATGATGGGAACTTGAACCAGGGCAGTGCCAGTGGGGATGGGGAGAATTGTATAGGATTTATCTCACTTGGTGTGAGGACCCTCAGGTTCATCTGACTTGAGTTCCTGGGTGGATAGTGATGCTATTTATGGAGGTTGAGGGTCTCTGTATGGGGAGGAGGCTTTGGAGGGGAGCTCAGGGGGAGGGTGAGTTTAGTACTGAACAAATTCAATGGTAAGGTCTCTCTAGGTATCACCAACAGGCAGATTTTTTGTTTTGTTTTGTTTTCTATTGCTGTGTAATCAGTGACCCCAAATGCATGACAAAAGCAGCAACCATTTTATTATATCCGATGACTCTGTGGGTTAGGAAAGCTGGCAGGGCTTGGCAGAACTTTTCTGTTCCTCACTGTATCAACTGAAGCTGGTGGTAGGGTTGGAAAGTCCACGATCTGGCACCGTGGGTGGGGGAGGCCGAAAGGCTGGATTCAGCTGGGATTCTGGTTGCAGCGTCTGCATGGGAATTCTCCAGCATGGTGGTCTTGGGGGAGGTGGACTTCTTAGATGGCAGCTCAGTACCCCAGAGCCCAGCTTCCAGGGGGTTGGAAGTGGCAGTCTTTTTATTTTTTGTAAATTAATTTATTTTAATTGGAGGCTAATTACTTTACAATACTGTAGTGGTTTTGCCATACAGTCAGATGAATCAGCCATGGGTGTACATGTGTCCCCCATCCTGACCCCCCCAACCTTCCTCCCCATCCCATCCCTCAGGGTCATCCCGGTGCACTGGTCCTGAGTACCCTGTCTCATGCATGGAACCTGGACTGGCGATCAGTCTTTTAAGGCCTGGTGTGGACACTGCACGGCACCGTTTCTACCGGATTTTATGGGTCCAGCAGTGACAGCATCCATCCAGACTCAAGGGAAGGGGGCAGAGATCTGCCTCCCAAGGGGATGAGTAGCAAGAATTGTAGCCAACTTCACAGCAGACGGAAAGGTCTGGATTTCAGGAAAGAGGCTTATAATCTCTTCTTCTCATTTTCCCTCCCACCCTCCTTCCCTTTCTTCCTCCCTTCCAGAAAATAGAGCCGTGGTTGCCTACTGATGGCCAGCACTGCTGTGAGTCACAAGGGTACCACGTGCACTTCTGGATGTTGGTCTGCCTCCTATGGGGCTTACAAACCGGATGGCAGGACTAGCAACAGCAGTCAAGTAGGAAGGATGCCCATAGCGACTCATACCCTGCAGAGAACTACAGGGGAGGGTGTGTGCAGTGGTGCTTGGATGCCTGAGGTTGACCAGAAGGCCCGGCTGGTGCGAAAGGCACTCTCAGGAGGTGGGATTAGAGCCCACAGCTGAACAGAGAAGGAGCCATGGGTGCTCTGGGTAGAGGAGAGAGCCATGCAAAATCCTGGCGAGGAGAGCTTGCCTCCTTCCAGAAGAGGAGGAAGTGCATGTGACAATGTGGGCAGGTGGGGGGCAATCTGGGCAGCAGGATTGGGGGCTGGTAAGGAATCATCTAGCACTGGGCTCTTTCATTCTGTGTAGGGGTAGGTTATTTTTAAAAGATATACTGTGAAGCCTTTGGGAGTTTAACCAGGAAAGGGACACCATCTTACATAAATAATCTGGTGCTGAGTGGTTAATAGACTGTGGGCTGGGAGCATAAGCGGGCCGGGGGCCACTGACGGTCCAGGTGAGAGATGGGGTGGCGGCCTGGCGGGTGGAGTAGAGAGAGATGGGTGGATTGAGGATGCTGTTTTGGAGGCAGGGTCGTCAAGATTTACTGATGGATCAGATGGTAGGCAGTGGTTATGAGAGCGAATCAGAAGACCAGGATGACACTGGAGTTTTGTTGAGCCCCTGGGAAGAAGGTGTTGCCAAGGAGATGGGGAGAAATGGGAATGTAACGTTGAGTCTGAGATATGTTGTAGACAGCTGAGTAGCCTGTGAGATATATGGGCCCGGAACTCCGAGGGTGGACCAGGCTGGTGATTTGGATTGGGAAGTCGTGGGCCCACAGCTGGTGTTTACAACCCGGACTGGGTGAGATCACTGGGGTCACGGGTGTAGGGAAGAGAGGACCCAGGAATGAATGAGCCGTGGGACCAGCCAACACTGAGAGACAGCAAAGGAAGAGGAGCCAGCCAAGGAGGCGAGAAGAGCCAGCTGGCGTGGGAGGAACACTTCTAAGGACCCAGAACCCAGGGCTAGAGATACAAGCCTGAGAGGTTCCTGTGCGGGGATGTGAGTGGAAGTCACTTGTATCAGTTACCCACTGCCATGTAAGGAATAACCCGCAACGCAGCAACTTACCACAGTAGCCATTTACCATTGCACAGCTGTTCTGGCGCAGGAAGCCGAGCGTGGCTTAGCTGGGTGACTCTGCTCAGGGTCCCTCACAGGCTGTAGTCAAACTGTCTGCTGGGGCTGCAGTCATTTCCTGGGTTGGTTTTTTTGGGGAAAGGGGTCTGCTTCTAAACTCATGTATGCGACTGTGAGTTTGTGTGGCTCATATATGTGGACTCAGTTCCTGGTGAGTTGTTGGGCTGAGGGCTTGAGTTCCTTGCTGCTGGCTGTGAGCCTGAGACTCACCCGCTCACAGTTCCTGGCTATGTGGCTTCTCCAGAGGGTGGCTCACGTGGAATCTGGCTTCCTCTGGTGGCTCACGTGGCAGCCAGTTTCCTCTTGTGGCTCACGTGGCAGCTGGCGTCCATTCTTGGGGAGGGGGTGAGCAAGATGGACTCCAGAGTCCTTTTGTAACCTAACCTCTAGTGACATCCCATGACTGGTGTCATATTCTTTTGGATCAGTCCAACTCACAGCTTTGGAGGGGGCTGCACAGAACCAGAATCCCAGGAGGTGGGACCTTTGCAGGGGGTCACCTGAGAGGCTGCCTGCCACAGTGTGGGGATGGAGGAAGTTGCAGAAGTGTCGGTATGAGAGAGAAGCAGGTCTAGGAGCCTGAGAATTTAAGGGGAGGTGGAGGAGAAGCTGGAACAGGAAGGCTGAGAAGGGGGAACCAAGGTATAGGTTCCACGAGCATCAAATATAATAGGTTATTGCTTTATGTTTTGCGGATTTAGGTGCCATCTTATTCTCATCTGAGCCCCTGAGACAGGTGTTAGTATTCCCATTTTACAGATGAGGAAACCAAGGTTTGGAGAAGTTAAATCATAGTCTGTAAGTGGCAGGAACCCATGGCTGGCTCCAAGGCAGTGCTTCTTCCCCTGGTCAGGAGGATGTGGGCAGGGCCTGGGCTGTCTTTCTAAGCCAAGGACAAGCCAGAGAAAAGACCATCAGCCCAGACCCAGGGGCCCAGGATCTGCAAGCACCAACGGTGATATGTACAGATGGGTGAGGAGAAATAGGGAGCACCACTGTGGGAAAACACGGTGGGGCTATGGGAAGACAGAGGAAACTCCTGCCTGACCAGTTAGATCGAGGAGGGCTTCCTGCAAGGGGAGGTGTCTCCAGACTTGGAAGAAGGTAGGACTGAGCAGAAGAAGGAAGACAGGGAGTCCCTGATAGAGGAAGAGGCAGGAGTAAAGCCCTGAAGACTGGGGAAAGAAAGGCATATTTGGGGGCTGTGCACAGTCCGGCGGGGCAGAGTGAAATGAGTGATAAAGGATGTGAAGATGTGGACAGGTGTCTAATTACTGAGGAGATTTGGACTTTCTCCTGAAGGCATACGGAGCCCTGGTGAGTGACCCGCAGAGGAGTGACAAGGTCAGTTGTGTGCTTTATAAAGATCATCCCTGCAGACACATTGCGGGGGGAGATGGATCGAAGGTGCCCCCTGGAGTGGGCGGTCTTGGGAGGTTTTGCAGCAGTCCAGGTGGGGAGACCAAGGACCAGGGACTAGACCAAGGTGAGGGCCATGAGGATGGAGAGAAGCAGGTGAGTGTGAAGAGCGTTCATGCAGAACTGGGGCTCAGTGCACTGGCCGGCTGCATGGAGATGGGAGACAACGGGTGGGGGGCTGTTTAGCTGTGTCGCGTGTGATTCGGTTTCCCTGAGTTCAGGTCAGCACCAGGGTTTGTGTGGAACCCCTGGCAGCCGCTGGGACCATCTCCTCTTCTCTTGCAGCTCTGGATCCCTCCCGCCTTTGGCTGCCGCCCTGAGTATGACAACGGATTGGAGGAAATTGTCTTTGGCTTTGAACCCTGGATAATTGTGGTCAACCTGGCCATGCCCTTTTCTATTTTCTACCGAATGCACGCAGCTGCCTCCCTCTTCGAGGTATATTGTAAGATATAATCTGTGTCCACACCAGAGACAGAGGGGAGCGCTAACAAGAGAATTCGGTGGAACCACCTGGGAATGGCGAGGTCGGGCAAATATTGCCTTACAGATGCGAGAAGGGCCCCTTTTGTCTGTAGTAATTGCTTTTCCCATGAGCTGGAATTGCCCGTCACCCTGGATGAGTGTAAACGAGTTAGATCAAAATCGATGAGGTGGCTGAAATCTGCCCTTGGTTAGTTAATTCTAATCAAACTCAAATTTGATCTCCTTCAAAATGAGATCCTTTGTTTCCAAAGAATGTGGTTGCAGGTTGAAAAAGTATATATCCAGTTTGTTTTTCATTAAAATCACTTTCTGTTATCGTGTTACAATATACAGTCTTTTTCTGACCATCTGCATAGTCCAATCACCCTTAAATTTTACCCTTCTCAGAACTCTGAATGCAGCTACAATTCCATTTATTTTATATTGTACTTTTGAAGATTTTTAATTTTTAAATATTTTATGTCTAATTTTTTGAACAAAGTTATTTTGTCATCTGGATGGAAAACCATGTATAGATCAATATAAAGACATATTTCTCACCTGAAATTTTGGTACATTTTCACTGTAATCATTTTGAAGTTTTTAAAAAGATACATCTTTACTGTCTTCTCACTATAAAGATATATAGGCCTATTTTAGAAAATTTGGATATTTCAGAAGAATAGAGAGAGAAAAATCACCTAGGATGTTTAATTAATAATAATTTTTTAAATTGACACTCATTTTTAATGATTAATTGATATTTTCCCCAGTTTTATTGAGATGTAATTGACATACAGTACTGTATTAAGGTATACATTAATTATTTGACTTACATACACTATAAAATGTTTATCACAATAAGCTTAGTGAACACCTGCCATCTCATATAGATAGCAGATTAAAGATAAAGATCTTGGCAGCCATTTTTCTAACAACTTGATTGATGTGTTTCTTTTAGTTGTTTGAAAGCAAAGGATTCTTTTACTGCTGTTTTGTTATACTTGCTAGTGATAGGCAACATATTCAGTTTTTTATGCATTTCCCCTCACTTAACAATATGGCATTAACCGTCTCCCCTCATTGTTATAAACTCTTTATAAATATCATCATATTTTAGTCTATCAAGCACTGTAACTAACTTCATTTTTCTTACTGTTGGTTTTAGAGTGTTTATAACTTTTTGTTTTTATAAGTGACTCTGCAAAAATCAATCATGTATGTAAAACAGTTTTTATATTTAGGATTGCTTCTTTAAGATATATCCTTAAAATTGAGATGCTTATCCAAAGGTTATAAATAGTTTAAAGCCTCCGAAGGAATAGTGAAATTTGGGATGGCTTTGTATATGCTTTTTCTTAAGTCTTTTAAAGTCATAATAAAATCAGTGTACTTACTGTAAATACTAATGTGAACATCTTTTCATCTGAGTGTTTTTTTTCCTTTTTGACAGCACAGAGAGTGTTTTCTTTTTTGACAGCACAGAGTGGGACATTAAGAAACACTCAAATTTTTACGTGACCAAAATACTTTATATTAATTTTAGAAAAAACTAAGTAGTGGGCAGAGATACTAAAAACAAAGTAAAACATTATCTGTTATAATTTCCATCTACAGCGGTGATTCTCAACTGTAGATGATCTATCTTGCCTTCCAGGGCAATTTGGGCAATGTCTGGAGACATTTTTGTTAACCACTAGGGGGCGTTATGTCTTCCTCTTTAGTATACTGGTGTGTACCCCGGCATGTCCCAGGTGGCTCAGTGGTGAAGAACCCACCTGCCAATGCAAGAGATGTTAGAAACTTGGGTTCAATCCCTGGGTTGGGAAGATCCCCTGGAGGAGAGCTCCAGTATTCTTCAACCCACTCCAGCATTCTTGTCTAGGAAATCTCATGGACAGAAGAGCCTGGTGGGCTACAGTCCACGGGGTCGCAAAGGAGCCAGATCCAGTTTAGCAAGTGAACAACAACAAAGTCAGATAAATAGCACAAGTGACGAGGGGGCGTCTTGAGTGGTAAATTTCTAGTGCTACGGAAATTATAAAACCGGTTCAAGCAGATATATCTAGATATTCTATTTCAATCTCAAGAGTCTGGTGCAGGAGATAAACTTGTAAACAGACAGCCACGGCATAAATGCTGCTTCTCGTTCTGCAGTTGCTTCTGCATTCAGCAACAGGGGGCATTACTGGCAACTCATGGGTAGAGGCCGGGAAAGAGGTTCGCACCGGACTGCCCCCATCACAAAGAATTATCTGGCTCCAATTGTTAATAGCCCCTGGGTTGAGAATTTGCAATCTAGAAGTAATTGCTGTTAATTTTTGGTACCTGGGTACCCACTACTGCACATAGACTCACATATGCACTCACACAAGCACAAACAGTACTGTTTTTACACGTGTTGTATTTGCATGTGACTTGCTCTTTAAATCTGAAGATACCAGGGTATTTCAGGGCTCCCGTGGCACTTATTCTCATACGGCTGAGTGCATTAGAATCATTTAGGGCGTCTGTTAGGATTCCTGCCTCCTCATTGAAAGGCTTCCCTTGGGCTGGATGCTTAAATAAGCATCTCAGGTGATGCCGATCATTTTCCAGAAGCATCTTAGGAGCCCATGGACCTCAAGTAGAGACTCCTGAAGGGCATTCCTAGACACTGTGTTCTCTTCTGTAACATGACTTTAGATAGCTTCAAAGTACATTCCTTGGAGGGCTGTGCCATAGCTGATTTAGTCAAGCCCTGATGTTGGACACTTAGAGACATTTATGTGGTTTGCTTGCTTTTATAAATGACACCCTGGCAAGCATCTTCTCCTGAGTCTCTGGGCATATTGGTAAATGAGCCTGTGTGAGATGACCCTATGTGAATGCTGGTTTCTTCAAGGGATCCCATTTTGGTTGATATTAATTTCTCCCTGTTCTATCAGTATCCACCAGTACAGCCCTAGGGCCTCAGCCTGTGGGTTTTAAGTCCTGCCAAGAGATACAGGGAATCACTGTAGTGCTGGGAACAACTGGACCTGGCTTGGTGGTTTTGAGGTAGACACAGGATACTATTAGTTCATCTCAGTTCAGTTCAGTTGCTCAGTCATGTCTGACTGTTTGCGACCCCATGGACTGCAGCACGCCAGGCCTCACTGTCCATCACCAACTTCCGGAGCTTACTCAAACTCATGTCCATTGAGTCGCTGATGCCATCCAACCATCTCATTCTCTGTCGTCCCCTTCTCCTCCCACTTCAATCTTTCCCAGCATCAGGGTCTTTTCCAGTGAGTCAGTTCTTCACATCAGGTGGCCAAAGTATTGGAGTTTCAGCTTCAGCACCAGTCCTTCCAATGAATATTCAGGACTGATTTCCTTTAGGATGGACTGGTTGGATCTCCTTACTGTCCAAGGGATTCTCAAGAGTCTTTCCCAACACTACAGTTCAAAAGCATCATTTCTTCAGCACTCAGCTTTCTTTATGGTCTATCTCTCACATCCATACATGACTACTGGAGAAACCATAGCTTTGACTACACAGACCTTTGTTGGCAAAGTAACGTCTCTGTTTTTTAATATGCTGTCTAGGTTGGTCATAACTTTTCTTCCAAGGAGCAAGCATATTTTAATTTCATGGCTGCATTCACCATCGGCAAAGATTTTGGAGCCAAGAAAATAAAGTCTGACACTGTTTCCACTGTTTCCCCATCTATTTACCATGAAGTGATGGGATTCAATGCCATGATTTTAGTTTTCTGAATGTTGAGTTTTAAGCCCACTTTTTCACCCTCCTCTTTCACTTTCATCAAGAGGCTCTTTAGTTCCTCTTCACTTTCTGCCATAAGAGTGGTATCATCTGCATATCTGAGGTTATTGATATTTCTCCCGGCAATCTTGATTCCAGCTTATGCTTCCTCTAGCCCAGTGTTTCTCATGATGTACTCTGGACTTAAGTTAAATAAGCAGGGTGACAATATACAGCCTTGATGTACTCCTTTCCCGATTTGGAACCAGTCTGTTGCTCCATGCCCAGTTCTAACTGTTGCTTCTTGACCTGCATACAGATTTCTCAAGAGGTGGGTCAGGTGGTCTGGTATTCCCGTCTCTATCAAAATTTTCCACAGTTTGTTGTGATCCACACAGTTGAAGTCCTTAGCATAGTTAGTAAAGCAGAAGTAGATGTTTTTCTAGAACTCTCTTGCTTTTTCAATGATCCAGCAGCTGTTGGCATTTTGATCTCTGGTTCCTCTGCTTTTTATATCACTTGAAAATCTGGAAGTTCACAGTTCATGTACTGTTGAAGACTGACTTGGAGAATTTTGAGCATTACCTTACTAGTGTGTGAGATGCGTGCAATTGTGTGGTAGTTTGAGCATTCTTTGGCATTGCCTTTCTTTGGGATTGGAATGAAAAATGACCTTTTCCAGTCCTGAGGCCACTGCTGAGTTTTCCAAATTTGCTGGCATATTGAGTGCAGCACTTTCACAGCATCATCTTTTAGGATTTGAAATAGCTCACCTGGAATTCCATCACCTCCACTAGCTTTGTTCATAGTGATGCTTCCTAAGGCCCACTTGACTTCACATTCCAGAATGTCTGGCTCTAGGTGAGTGATCACACCATCGTGATTATCTGGGTCATGAAGATCTTTTTTTGTATAATTCTTCTGTGTATTCTTGCCACCTCTTTTTAATATCTTCTGCTTCTGTTGGGTCCATATCATCTCTTTCCTTTATTGAGCCCATTTTGAATGAAATGTTCTCTTGGTGTCTCTAATTTTCTTGAAGAGATCTCTAGTCTTTCCCATTCTATTGTTTTCCTCTATTTCTTTGGACTGATCACTGAGGAAGGCTTTCTTATCTCTCCTTGCTGTTCTTTGGAACTCTGCATTCAGATGGGTATATCTTTCCTTTTTTCCTTTTGCTTTTCACTTCTCTTCTATTCACAGCTATTTGTAAGGCCTCCTCAGACAGCCATTTTGCTTTTATGCATTTCTTTTTCTTGGGGATGGTCTTGATCACTGCCTCCTGTACAATATTATGAACCTCCATCCATAGTTCATCAGGCACTCTGTCTATCAGATCTAATCCCTTGAATCTATGTCACTTTCACTGTATAATTGTAAGGGATTTGATTTAGGTCATACCTGAATGGTCTTGTGGCTTTCCCTACTTTCTTCAATTTAAGTCTGAATTTGGCAATAAGGAGTTCATGATCTAAGCCACAGTAAGCTCCCAGTCTTGTTTTTGCTGACTTTATAGAGCTTCTCCATCTTTGGCTGCAAAGAATATAATCAATCTGATTTCAGTGTTGACCATCTGGTGATGTGCATGTGTAGAGTCTTCTCTTATGTTTTTGGAAGAGTGTGTTTGCTATGACCAGTGTGTTCCCTTGGAAAAACTCTATTAGACTTTGCCCTACTTCATTCTGTACTCCATGGTCAAATTTGTCTGTTACTCCAGGTGTTTCTTGACTTCCTACTTTTGCATTCCAGTTCCCTATAGTGAAATGGATATCTTCTTTTGGGTGTTAGTTCTAGAAAGTCTTGTAGGTCTTCATAGAACCGTTCAACTTCAGCTTCTTCAGCATTACTGGTTGGGGCATAGACTTGGATTACCGTGATATTGAATGGTTTGCCTTGGAAATGAACAGAGATCATTCTGTCATTTTTGAGATTGCATACAAGTACTGCATTTTGGACTCTTCTGTTGACTATGATGGCTACTCCATTTCTTCTCAGGGATTCTTGCCCACAGTAGCAGATATAATGGTCATCTGAGTTAAATTCACCCATTCCAGTCCAGATTAGTTCTCTGATTCCTAAAATGTTGATGTTCACTCTTGCCATCTCCTTTTTGACCACTTTCAATTTGTTTTGATTCATGGACCTAACATTCCAGGTTCCAATGCAATATTGCTTTTTACAGCATCGGACCTTGCTTCCATCACCAGTCACATCCACAACTGGGGGTTGTTTTTGCTTTGGCTCCATCTCTTCATTCTTTCTGGAGTTATTTCTCCACTGATCTCCAGTAGCATATTGGGCATCTACCGACCTGAGAAGTTCATCTTTCAATGTTCTGTTTGCCTTTTCATACTGTTCATTGGGTTCTCAAGGCAAGAATACTGAAGTGGTTTGCCATTCTCTTCTCTAGTGGACCACATTTTGTCAGACCTCTCCATCATGACCTGTCTGTCTTGGGTGGCCCTACACAGCATGATCCATAGTTTCCTTGAGTTAGACAAGACTGTGGCCCGTATGATTACATGGGTTAGTTTTCTATGATTGTGGTTTTCAGTCTGTCTGCACTCTGATGGAGAAGGATAAGAGGCTTATGGAAAATTCCTGATGGGAGAGACTGACTGAGGGGGAAACTGGGTCTTGTTCTGATGGGCAGGGCCATGCTCAGTAAATCTTTAATCCAATTTTCTGTTGATGGGTGGAGATGTGTACTCACCCTGTTATTTACCTGGGGCCAAACTAAGGTGGAGGTAACGAAGATGATGGTGACCTCCTTCAAAGTACCTCTTCTGAGCACCATTAGAGATCAGAAAAGTCAGCATAGTCTTCTGGGGCTCAGGGCATTTGGGAGTTTTCTTAAAAAATGGGTCATCTCTTTTCCCTAAACAGGAAGAGCCCACAGCATCAGGGGTGGCTATTCTAGCCAGGCAGCTTCAACCCATGAGTAGTCAAGCATCCTGACTCAACCAGCTTAGGCACCAAGGAAAATTCGTTACCTTGATATTAGTGAAATTTCCAGAATAGGAAGCAGAGTGTGCAGTTAACAAGTGTCCAGATCTCAGGGCTAGAATGAGAGCAATACAAATTAAAATAATAATGAGATACCATTTCCCATTCATCAGATTTGCAAAGGTTGTCAGCAAGATGTGAAAGAAAGGGAACTCCTGGCCATGGGTGGTAGGAGAGCAAACTGGTAAAGCCAGACTGAAGAGAATTGTTAATATTGATTAGGGCTGAAGGCGCACATTCCCTGAGATCTAGCAATATCACTCCTCTGTGGTTGTGTGCCCCAGAGGTGCCCTCACTCACATGTATTTGTCACACATAGGAGATGTGTTCAGAAATGTCCACAGCAATAGCCCTTGTCACAGGGAAAAACTGAAAACAGCCTAAATGGCCATCAATTAGGAGTATGAATAAATAAATTATGGATTATTCTGGCAATGGAATATTATACAGAAGTGAAAAATGAACGAGCCAGAATGTGTATCAACCTGGGTAATCCCACAAGAAATAAGTATTAAGTAGCAGGATTTCCCTGGCTGTCCAGTGGTTAGTACTCCATGCTTCCACTGCAACATTTCAGGGGGTCGGGCCAGGGTTCAATCCTGGTTAGGGAACTAAGATCCCACATGCCTCGAGGTGTAGCCAAAAAAAAAAAGAATGCAATAGCATAAAACTATAACTGGTATGATACCATTAATATAGTGTTTTAAAACAGGCAAAACAATTTCTGATGGGGCTACACCCATAGACAGTAAAAGTATAAACAGATATGAAGAAAGGAGGCACCGCAAGTTCAGTGGAATGGTTCCCTGTGGGCTGGGAGGAAGTGAAGGGCCAGAACTGGGGTGGAGACTAACCAGTTCTGTACTTGCATCCAAGTACATGCAGTGTCTGAAATGTTTGATATGTTTGGAAAAGTGACTGGTATAGAAGCATTCAAATGTTTTCTTCTGTGCTTCTTGATATGCATGACATATTTCATAATAAAAGCATTTGAAAGAGAAGGCAAAGAAAGCCAATGTAAGGAAGATGGACTAGAGTCGTTAAACAAGGTGAACTTGCAATATTCCCCCATCATTGTTGGGAGGAGGGTGTCCAGGTCACCGCTGTGTGGTCTCCTTGGCAGCAGGTAGATCCCAGACATGGAGTAGCTCAATGCCATTAGCTTGTAAACATCACCCAACTTGCTCCCCAGGGATGATTCCATGTCCATCAGAAACCTGACATGGGTTTGTTTTCCCACGTGGTTCTTCACTGTGAGGACTGATGTCTTGGGCAGTCAAGTTACCAGAAAAATCTCTTACTCACCTGCTCTCACTTGTTGCCGCCAGACTGGGGAGGAGCCTCTGCATTTGGCAGCTTGAGCTCATCCATCAAGTGATGATTTGAACTTGTGAGTTTTGGGTACCACAGCTGTTTGTAAGGTCAAGTGGGAGAGCAAAAACTTTGGATTTGAACTCCCGGGATCACAACTAGCTCCGTGGCATGTGGGTGTGCCTTACAAAGACATCACTTCCACCAGCATCCATCTAGACATCTGTATCTGGAGGTCACATTAGCCTCCTATATCTCCCCCGGGTGAATATCATGAAGTCCAGCTGGAGCAATCACTACTCGCGCCTCCCTAACTGCATAACCCTTCAAGTTTACCGAGCAACTCCAAGGTCTGTCTACGCAGTCTCAGAAGCTCCCTAACCTCGCTGGATAGGAATTCCTACTCTATTAGAATGGAGGGAAGCTTTGATCACAACTGCATCGTGAGGAAGTTGTAGCATCAGGACCAATAAACCTTTTTAAAAAACCCTGTTGCATTTCCCTCTCTATTAGACATATCATCTCAAGAAGAAATGCATTCAGTGAATATGACCATGAAACAATTGCTTGGGGATGTGTGTACAGACCACTACATTCATGGAAGAATGTCTCCCTCTTCACCCAGTGGTAAATTGCTACAGTTCAGTTCAGTCGCTCAGTCCTGTTTGACTCTGCGACCCCATGGACCACAGCATGCCAGGCCTCCCTGTCCATCACCAATTCCTGGAGTTCACCCAAACCCATGTCCATTGAGTTGGTGATGCCATCCAACCATCTCATTCTCTGTCGTCCCCTTCTCCTCCTGCCTTCAATCTTTCCCAGCATCAGGGTCTTTTCCAATGAGTCAGTTCTTCAAATCAGGCGGCCAAAGTATTGGAGTTTCAGCTTCAGTATCAGTCCTTCTAATGAATATTCAGGACTGATTTCCTTTCCGATGGACTGGTTGGATCTCCTTGCAGTCCAAATGACTCTCAAGAGTCTTCCCCAACACCACAGTTCAAAAGCATCCATTCTTTGGCGCTCAGCTTTCTTTATAGTCCAACTGTCACATCACATGACTACTGGAAAAACCATAGCTTTGATGAGACTGACCTTTGTTGGCAAAGTAATGTCTCTGCTTTTAATATGTTGTCTAGGTTGGTCATAAGTTCAAACGGTGAAGCGGTGAAGGGGATGCTCCTGGAAACAGCTGGTTCTTCAGTGGGATTGTGGGCGTTGCCGTAGAAGAGCACGGCCAGCAGGGGGCGCTGGTGCCTTTTCTGCTGAGTTCACTCGCACTTCGAGGCCAAAATGAGGGGGGTGGGACCAGCCTCTAGGGTAACAGGTGCCCTGATTGGACTCCGTCCACAGCTCTGGGTTCCCGCGATGTGTCAGAGGTGGGTGTCAGCATCCCAGGGGAGGACCGGGAAGATTTTGAGTTGTCACGGGGAAGCTGAGAGAGCTATTTAGTTTTAAGAAGGATGCTTCCTCCATGTGCCCTCACCACCTCTTACTTCCCGGGGCGAGGGCGGGGCATCCTTGATCCATCGAGAGGTCTGGAGGATCAGGGTGTTTTGCTGCGGATTCCCCCAAGATGAGAGCCCCCAGCATGAGGCCGGGGTGGGACCTGTCAGGGCAGCTGGTGGGGAGGGTGCTCTTGGGGTCTGGTGAGCAGACCCCAACGCGGTGGGGAGGGGCAGGAGAAGCGTGAACGTAGTGTTCTGTTGCTCAGATGGGTGGTACTTCTGGTGTGGTGTTTCCGCTGCCCTAATAACATATGAAGCACCATGGGGAATAGGCACCTTCAGTTCAGTTCAGTTCAGCCGCTCAGTCGTGTCCGACTCTTTGCGACCCCATGAATCACAGCACGCCAGGCCTCCCTGTCCATCACCAACTCCAGGAGTTCACTCAGATTTACATTCACAAAGTCAGTGATGCCATCCTGCCATCTCATCCTCTGTCGCCCCCTTCTCCTCCTGCCCCCAATCTCTCCCAGCATCAGAGTCTTTTCCAATGAGTCAACTCTTCGCATGAGGTGGCCAAAGTACTGGAGTTTCAGCTTATGCATCATTCCTCCCAAAGCCACCTTAGTTGTCTAAAAACATAGATCATCAAAAGAGACACAGAGGTAAAGAACAGACTTTTGGACTCTGTGGGAGAGGGAGAGGGTGGGATGATTTTGGAGAATGGCATTGAAACATGTGTACTATCATGTAAGAAACGAATCGCTAGTCTAGGTTCGATACAAGATACAGGATGCTTGGGGCTGGTGCACTGGGATGACCCAGAGAGATGATATGGGGAGGGAGGTGGGAGGGGGGTTCAGGGTTGGGGACTCATGTACACCTGTGGTGGATTCATGTCAATGTATGGCAAAACCAATATACTACTGTAAAGTAAAAAAATAAAAATAATTTTAAAACGTAGATCAAATTAAGTCACCTGCTAAAACCCTTCCATGGCTTCCGGTTGCTTTTAAAAAGAAAGTACTGGAGGAGACCTGGGTTCGATTCCTGGATCAGGAAGATCCCCTGGAGAAAGGAATGGCAGCTCACTCCAGTATTCTTGCCTGGAGAATCCCATGGACAGAGGAACCTGGTGGGCTACACTCCATAGGGCTGCAGAGAGTCGGACATGATTGGGTAACTTTTTCACTTTTCACAAACTTCAGGATCTGGCCTCTGCGGCTCCATCCTCTTCTTGTGCTGGTCCCTCCCTCTCTCCCAGGCACCCCTGCTGCTGTTGCTAAGTCACTTCAGTTGTGTCCGACTCCGTGCGACCCCACAGATGGCAGCCCACCAGGCTCCCCCCATCCCTGGGATTCTCCAGGCAAGAACACTGCAGTGGGTTGCCATTTCTTTCTCCAATGCATGAAAGTGGAAGTGAAGTCGCTCAGTTGTGTCTGACCCTCAGCGACCCCATGGACTGCAGCCTTCCAGGTTCCTCCGTCCATAGGATTTTCCAGGCAAGCCTGCACTTTATTTCTCTCTGCTTCCCTCCCCTCTCCTCCCCTCCCTCCTTCCTTCTTTCGCTCTCTTCCTTTTCCACTGACATCTGTCTATGTAGGCCCGCTGCGACGCTCCCCCTTGGCGCCCTTTGCCACCGCTTGCTGGGGTTTCTCTTGGGTCGGACCCTCTGCCTTGGGAGGGCGGGGCCCTGCCTCTTTCTCCCCAGGACCTCACCACACGGGTTGCGTGACCACGTGTGCTGCCCTCGGGACTCCAGTAGAACGTGAGCAGGCGCCCAGTTCAGTTCAGTTCAGTCACTCAGTCGTGTCCAGCTCTTTGCAAGCCCGTGGACTGCAGCTCGCCAGGCTTCCCTGTTCCTCATCAGCTCCCGGAGTTTGCTCATGTCCATCCAGTCGGTGATGCCATCCAGGCATCTCATCCTCTGTCGTCCCCTCTCCTCCTGCCTTCAGTCTTTCCCAGCATCAAGACCTTTTCCAATGAGTCAGTTCTTCCAGCAGGCGCTGGGAACGGTACAGTTGGTGTGAGTTGTACGATTGGTTGAGCTGCTCTGTGCACTTCTAGTCCACACCTCGGGCCGTCGTTCACCTTTAAGGCACAAGAGGGCGCTTTAAGCCTGTTTGTTAATACAGAATGCAGGAGACTGTCCATTAGGATGTGCCTCGCTCTGCCTGGTTTGGATCAGGAGCCAAGCAGGGGACACAGCTCGACGGAGGTCTCCAGGTGGGGTCTGCTCTCCCCGTCCGTAGGGAAAAACCAGCAGCCAATCGCCTCTTCCCCCTGGGGAAGGAAGTGATCCCACTGTCCCCCTGACAGCCACCAGGGCCGCCTACCTGTCTTGGCGGATGTTTCTAGAACACTCATTTTTGGGTGGTTGGTCTAAAACAAGTATAGTGGTGAACCCCCTGCCCCCAACCTTTGCTGGGCATCAGTATGGAAGTGGGCATGTGAATAGCTGTAGACCATGTGTGGGTAAGCTACACCTGTGAGCTAGAATGGTTTTCACATTTTTAAAAGTCTTTTTAAAAAACAGTTTCAAAAAGATTTTGCTGCAGAGACCATACATGATCCATAAAACCTGCCATATTTACTATCTGGCTCTTTACAGAAAATGTTTGCTGACTCCTGGTCTTAACCATGAGAGGTAAGAGGCCTCTGCTGGATAACCCTGGAAGGATTTATTTCCCTAATAAGAAAGAGATGAGGAGGAGGTCTGCCCCTCTTCCTGCCTAAATGTGACTGTAGGAGGAAGTCATCAAGGCTGGCGCCGTGGCAGCTAGTTTGGGACCATGAAGCAACAAGCCCAAGAAAAAAAGGCCCAGATACAGAAGAAGCAGATGGAAGGAGGCTGGGTCCTCACTGTACCCCCTGTCTGATCCTGGAGCTGTCTTCCTCTGGACTCCTTGTTTTGATAGGAAAAAAATTGAACTCTTTTTGACAATGGAAAATATTTATTGAAATATAGCTGATTCACAATGTTGTGTGAGTTTCAGGTGTACAGCAAAGTGAATCAGTTATACAGATACCTATATTCACTCTTAAAAAATTTTTTTCCCCCAAATAGACAATTATGGAGTATTGAGTAGAGTTCCCTCTCAGTGGTTGTCTGGACTTCTTATGGGAGATAAACATTATTGTTATCTAAGCAAAGAGTGGGCAAACATTTTCTGTAGAGGGTCAAGTAGAACATGTTTTAGTTCTCTGTTGCAACTACTCACCTTTGCCCTGAGGCATGAAAGCAGCCACAGCCCCTTCATCAATGAATGGGTATAGATGTGCCAATAAAACTTTATTGATCCAAACAGGCAGCATGCTGGATCTGGCCTTGGGAGCTTGCTGTGCACTGGGTACTTGGTTACTTGCATCCTGAGTAGCACTCCCTGAAGTTGGCCTCAGCTCTAGCATGGAAGGATAAGCCTGAGAGTGGGTGGGGTCTGCAGCACTGGTTGGTGGTGGGGAATTAGCACATAGAACCCACCCACTGACACATCCTTTCCTCTGTGTCCATAGCATGCTGCCCACCACTTCCTCCAGTATCTTCTTCTTTTTTTTTTTTTGGGTGCTGGAAAAGATTCTTTTTAAAAAAATTTTATTTTTAAATTATTCTACTTTACAATACTGTATTGGTTTTGCCATACATTGACATGAATCAGCCACAGGTGTACACGAGCTCCCAATCCTGAAACCCCCTCCCGCCTCTCACCCCATATCATCTCTTCTTACAGTCCTAACAACTGTCCCGTGAGCACCTGACTTGACAAAAATGGTTTCACCTTTTTCCAGGAACGCGATCTAGGGAATGGCAGGTGTTCCTTCTTCCCCTCGACGCTCCAGTCTGGCCACAATCAGCCCTTTACCCACCCGACCTGGACGGGGATGATGTGGCCTGCTCACTGGGCAGAAATGAGCCTCCCAGCTGTGTCCATCGGGTCACAGAGCCAGAGAGCGGCCAGAGGGGGAGCAGGGCAGGTCATCTTCCTGCACAGAGCACTTCCCCCAAAGTGCAGTTTCTCCTGCAATGTAAAGGCGGGCCTGGCAACCCACCCCAGTACTCTTGCCTGGAGAATCCCAGGGATAGAGGAGCCCAGCAGGCTACAGTCCATGGGGTCACACAGAGTCAGACACGACTGAAGCAACTTAGCATGTGCAAGCATGATGGCACTGTGGTGGTTAGGACCAGGCCAGCACCGTGGCCGTGGGTGAACTGCAGAAACAGGCGAGGGCTCTGTCCCTGATGCTAGAATCTGGGTATTCCTTGGGTACTACGCGGGACCCAGAAGAAAGGTCAAGATCTCAGCGAGCGTCTAGAGGTGGGGCCTTCCGGGAAGGGGCACTGAGTCCTCCAGCCCAGGTGCACGCAGAGCGGGAGCTGCCCTGCAACAGGCCCCTGAGAATTGGCGCTTCCCTGGCAGAAGTATGGTCTGGGGGAGACAGACAGGCTTTGAGTCCAGGTTCAGGTCCCCTCCACTGCACGTTGCCTTCCTCTCCCTGCGCTTGGTTTTCTCCTCTGTAAGACAGTGGGGACCGGTGACATACCTTAAAGAGTCACTGAACACGTGAACTGAGATGCTGCATGTAAAGCTGGAACCACAGCACCTGGCAGGCAGCAAGCGCTCATCAAGGCTACAATGGACCATTTCAGGTCTCTGCCTCCGGGGTGCTGTTGCGTGTGGACCAGATGTCTCTCTTTGCCCAGGAGAAGAGTGGCTCCAAAATTCTCAGATCACTGGTCCTTTACATGGCCCAGAGAGCCCGTAAGAGGACAAACAATGCCCCTACAGATGTCCACATTTTCCAGTCCCTGGAACCTGTGAATAGGTCACTCAGAAGCAAAAGGTACTTTGCTAAGTCAAGCATCTTTTTTTTTTAAAAGCCTTTATTGAATCTGTTACAATATTGCTTCTGTTTTATGTTTAGGCGGTTTGTGGGATCTTAGTTCCCCAATGAGGGATTGAACCTGCATCCCTCTGTACTGGAAAGTGAAATTCCAACCACTGGACCACCAGGGAAGTCCCAAGTTTAGGATTGTAAGGTGGGAGATTCTTCTGGAATATCTGGATGGGGCCTCAATGCAATCACAAGGAAGATTTGACATATGTGAGGAGAAGGCAATGTGATTACAGAGGCAGAGACCGAAGTGATGTGGCCACAAGCCAAGGAATGCCAGAAGCTGAAAGAGGCAGGAATGGGATTCTCCTCCAGGGTCTCCGCTGGTGGATCTTCCAAAGCCTCATTTCAGTCCAATAAGACTCATTTTGGACTTCTGATGTCCAGAATGGTAGCGTAATAAATTTGTGATGTTTTAAGCCACTAAGTTTGTGGCCGTTTGGTACAGCATCCATAGGAAATGCTTTTTCCCTTTACCCTAGAAAAAGCTGGGTGGTCCAGGGCAATACCAAGCTGCCTCTGTCTCGGTTTCCCTGACTGCAGATGAGGCAGGTGAGCAGCATGAATCGGGTCTTGGCTCGATGACACCCTCCCTCTGAGTTGGTTCCTTCTTGGGGCTGTTGGCAGGCTCATGGCCCTCTTCTTGACTATGTGGTGTTGGAATTTCTGGCCAGGAGCTATACAGGATCCACTTGGCTTCTCGCTGCTCTCTTTGGTGGTTTAGTTCATGGCCAAGGGCTTACCTACTCTTTAGATACTGCTGGCTCTGAAATTTGCGTTGTCAGCCTGACCTCTGAACTACAGGCTGGTTATTTCCGGCAGCCTACTTGGATGTTTCAAAGGCACCTAAGACTGATCTCATCTAATACCAAGCTCGAGATTTCCCAGTCCTCTGGCCAGCTCTCCCTGCATATTTTCCATCCCTATGGATTGTACCAGCCTGTCTCTTATCAAGTCAGACATACAAGAGCTGTCTGTACACTACCTTTATGCCTCATTTCTAACCAGTGGCCACACCTGTCACTCCTAACCCCCAATACTTCGGTTCCATCCACTTCTTCCCACTTCCAACACCACTACATACGGCAAGCCACGATCATCTCCGTTTTGGTCTTCTGAGGTAGCTTCCTCATTTATTTCTCAATTCATCCTCGCTTCTATTGGTCTGTCCTTCACGCTGAGGCTGGAGTGGAGTTTGAAAAAGGCCAACATGCCCCTATCCCTCCCCTGCCCAACACGCTCCCATGACCTCTCCTTGATATTGAGACAGAGAACCTTAATTTGGCCCCCGAGTCCTGCATGGTCTGTCTTGCCCTCCTCTTTAGCCTCATCTCACATTGCTTGCATTGTGCTTCTGCTTCTCTTTTCCTCTGCGTTCCATCACACTGACCAGCTTCTTTAGTTTTTTGAATGGGCTGTGTTTCCTCCTGCCCCAGGAACTTCGCACCTTCTGTTTTCTCTTCCGTTCAGTTACTTAATTCCTCCTCTTCTGTTAGATCTCCATCCAAACAGTGGTTTTTCAGGGAAGTCTCCACTAGCCCTGGACCAGGTCTGGTGTCCCTGTTATGAACTTTCACAACATCATGTAGCTTTCCTTCCTATGTCTATTGTATCTTTTAAGCCTGCATTTATGTATCAGGTTGTTTCAATCATGGTCCTTTTCTTTAGCTACTGAAACTTAAGTGGCTCTGTCACAGCTCTCCATCTGGAGCATGGAAGGCCCTGCACAGCTTAATCAGGAAGTGGTGACCTCACCAAGTTTATCTGAGTTTCTCCAATAGCAAATAAATGACATTTAAATGAACTTTTATTAGAGTACATGCGTGTGTGCTCAGCGATGTCTGACTCTCTGCGCCGACCCTATGGATAAGCCCGTCAGGCTCCTCTGGGAAATTTTCCAGGCAAGACTATTGGAGTTGGTTGCCATTTCCTCCTCCAAGGGATCTTCCTGACCCAGGGATCAAACCCACGACTCCTGTGTCTGCTGCAATGCAGGCATATTCTTCACCACTGAGCCACCGGGGAAGGCCTTATTGGAATATAGTTGCTTTCCAATGTTGTGTTAGTTTCTGCTATGCAACAGAGTGAATCAGCTATGCAAATACACAGAGCCCCTCTTTTTGGATTTTCCGCCTGTTTAAGTCACCACAGAGCATGGAGTAGGGTTCCCTGAGCTATACAATATTTTCTCATTAGTTATCCTCCCAGCCTCCCAACTCATCCCCCTGCCATAACTTTTAAAACTTCATAGCCAAATATTAAATAAATGCACACTTTCTTACTGAGCTTTCCATAGTATTGAAACTATCTTCTAGTTGCCCATTTTAGTCTTAAAAGATCTTTAAGCATTTCATTCAACAGAGCTCCTCCTCTCCGAGTTGGGAACACAGCTGGCGGCGGGGGTGGGGGGTGGGGGTGGGGGAGTGGGGGTGGGGTGGTGGGAACTGTTTCTCCTTCTTGAGGCTTGTTCTGCCTAGTTAAGTTAGTTCCCTCTGGCTAATGAGACAGAAGGTCTTTCTAAGAAGATTTTCTTCACTGGTGGCAGGTGAGAGACACATCAAGAAAAGTCCCCCTGACACAGTCTGCCCCCATTTTGCACTTGGCATTTGAACGTGGTCATGATTCCAGAAGCCATAACAGCCATCCTGTGGCCATGAGGCTCCAAGGACACAAGGCCACGGTGTTGAGAAGCTGAAGCACTTGAATGAAAAGACGAAAAGAATCTGGGTCCACAGTTGGATCCGTGAGCTTCTGCACCAGCCCTTGCTGGCTTCCTCTGAATTTCCTGTTGGGCTGGGCTCAGTCGCTTTAGATGTGTCTGACTCTTTGAGGTCCTGTGAAGTATAGTCCATCAGGAACTTCTGTTCATGGGATTCTCTAGGCAAGAATACTGGAGGGGGTTGCCATTTCCTTTTCCAGGGGATAATGCTGACCCAGGGACTGAACCCACATCTCTTATGTCCCCTGCATTGGCAGGCAGATTCTTTACCAGTATGTATATCTTCAGTGCTTAAACCATTGAATGGTCAGGCTTTCCATTATGCACAGCTGAAAGCACTCTTACCAGAATATTTATTTAAAGTTTCTTTAAAAATTAACTTTTTAATGTTTTGAATTGAAGTTGATTTACAGTGTTTCAGGTGTACAGCCAAGTGATTCAATTATACATAAATCAGTTCAGTCGCTCAGTCATGTTCGATTCTTTGTGACCCCATGGACCACAGCATGCCAGGCCTCCCTGTCCATCACCAACTCCCGGAGTTCACCCAAACCCATGTCCATTGAGTTGGTGATGCCATCCAACCATCACATTCTCTGTCATCCCCTTCTCCTCCTGCCTTCAATCTTTCCCAGCATCAGGGTCTTTTCAAATGAATCATCTCTTCACATCAGGTGGCCAAAGTATCGGAGTTTCAGCTTCAATATCAGTCCTTCCAATGGAACCCAGGACTGATGTCCTTTAGGATGTTCTGGTTGGATCTCCTTGCATTCCAAGGGACTCTCAAGAGTCTTCTCCAACATCACAGTGCAAAAGCATCAATTCTTCGGTGCTCAGCTTTCTTTATAGTCCAACTCTCTCACTCATACATGACTACTGGAAAAGTCATAGCCTTGACTAGACGGACCTTTGTTGGCAAAGTAATGTCTCTGCTTTTGAATATGCTCTCTAGGTTGGTCATAACTTTTCTTCCAAGGAGTAAGCGTCTTTTAATTTCATGGCTGCAGTCACCATCTGCAGTGATTTTGGAGCCTAAAAAAATAAAGTCTGACACTGTTTCCAATGTTTCCCCATATATTTCCCATGAAGCGATGGGACTGGATGCCACGGTCTTAGTTTCCTGAATGTTGAGCTTTAAGCCACTTTTTCACTCTCCTCTTTCACTTTCCTCAAGAGGCTCTTTAGTTCTTCACTTTATGCCATAAGGGTGGTGTCATCTGCATATCTGAGGTTATTGATCTTTCTCCCAGCAATCTTGATTCCAGCTTGTGCTTCTTCAAGCCCAGCGTTTCTCATGATGTACTCTGCATAGAAGTTAAATAAGCAGGGTGACAATATACAGCCTTGACGTACTCCTTTTCCTATTTGGAACCAGTCTGTTGTTCCATGTCCAGTTCTAACTGTTGCTTCCTGACCTGCATACAGATTTCTCAAGAGGCAGGTCAGGTGGTCTGGTATTCCCATCTTTCTCAGAATTTTCCACAGTTTATTGTGATCCACACAGTCAAAGGCTTTTGCATAGTCAATAAAGCAGAAATAGATGTTTTTCTGGAACTCTCTTGCTTTTTTGATGATCCAGCAGGTGTTGGCATTTTGATCTCTGGTTCCTCTGCCTTTTCTAAAACCAGCTTGAACATCTGGAAGTTCATGGTTTACATATTGCTGAAGCCTGCCTTGGAGAAATTTGAGCATTACCTTACTAGTGTGTGAGATGAGTACAATTGTGCAGTAGTATGAGCATTCTTTGGCATTACCTTTCTTTGGGATTGGAATGAAAACTGACCTTTTCCAGTCCTGTGGCCACTGCTGAGTTTTCCAAATTTGCTGGCATATTGAGTGCAGCACTTTCACAGCAACATCTTTAGGATTTGAAACAGCTCACCTGGAATTCCATCACCTCCACTAGCTTTGTTCATAGTGATGCTTCCTAAGGCCCACTTGACTTCACATTCCAGGATGTCTGGCTCTAGGTGAGTGATCACACCATCGTGATTATCTGGGTCATGAAGATCGTTTTTGTATAGTTCTTCTGTGTATTCTTGCCACCTCTTCTTAATATCTTCTGCTTCTGTTAGGTCCATATCATCTCTGTCCTTTATTGAGCCCATCTTTGCATGAAATGTTCCCTTGGTATCTTTAATTTTCTTGAAGAGATGTCTAGTCTTTCCCATTCTATTGTTTTCCTTTATTTCTTTGGACTGATCACTGAGGAAGGCTTTCTTATCTCTCCTTGCTGTTCTTTGGAACTCTGCATTCAGATGGGTATATCTTTCCTTTTTCCTTTGCTTTTGGCTTCTCTTCTTTTCACAGATATTTGTAAGGCCTCCTCAGACAGCCATTTTGCTTTTATGCATTTCTTTTTCTTGGGGATGGTCTTGATCCTTGCCTCCTATACAGTGTCATGAACCTCCATCCATAGTTCATCAGGCACTCTGTCTATCAGATCTTGTCCCTTGAATCTATTTGTAATTTCCACTGTATAGTCATAAAGGATTTGATTTAGGCTGTACCTGAATGGTCTAGTGGTTTTCCCTACTTTCTTCAATTTAAGCCTGAATTTAGCAGTAAGGAGTTCATGATCTGAGCCACAGTCAGCTCCCAGTCTTGTTTTTGCCGACTTTATGGAGTTTCTCCATCTTTGGCTGCAAAGAATATAATCAATCTGATTTCCGTGTTGACCATCTGGTGATGTCCATGTGTAGTCTTCTCTTATGTTTTTGGAAGAGGGTGTTTGCTATGACCAGTGCTTTCTCTTGACAAAACTCTATTAGCCTTTGCCCTGCTTCATTCTGTACTCCAAGGCCAAATTTGCCTGTAACTCCAGGTGTTTCTTGATTTCCTACTTTTGCATTCCAGTCCCCTATAATGTATGGCAAAACCAATGTAATATTATAAAGTAATTAACCTCCAATTAAAATAAATAAATTTATATTAGAAAAAGAAAAGGACATCTTTTTTGGGTGTTAGTTCTAGAAGGTCTTGTAGGTCTTCATAGAACTGTTCAACTTCAGCTTCCTCAGGGTTACTGGTTGGGGCATAGACTTGGATTACTGTGATATTGAATGGTTTACCTTGGAAACAAACAGAGATCATTCTGTCATTTTTGAGATTGCATCCAAGTATGGCATTTTGGACTCTTTTGTTGACTATGATGGCTACTCCATTTCTTCTCAGGGACTCTTGCCCACAGTAGTAGATATAATGGTCATCTAAGTTAAATTCACCCATTCTAGTCCATTTTAGTTTGCTGAATCCTAAAATGTTGACATTCACTCTTGCCATCTCCTGTTTGCCTTGATTCATGGACCTAACATTCCAGGTTCCTATGCAGTATTGCTCTTTACAGCATCGGACCTTGCTTCCATCACCAGTCACATCCACAACTGGGTGTTGTTTTTGCTTTGGCTCCATCTCTTCATTCTTCCTGAATTTATTTCTCCACTGATCTCCAGTAGCATATTGAGCACTTATTGACCTGGGGGTTCATCTTTCAGTGTCCTATTGTTTTTTTTTTTTGCTTTTCATACTGTTCATGGGGTTCTCAAGGGAAGAATACTGAATTGGTTTGCCATTCCCTTCTCCAGTGGACCACATTTTGTCAGAACTCTCCACCATGACCATACATATATAAGCATACATATATATTCTTTTTCAGATTCTTTTCTATTGTAGGTTATTACAAGATATTGAGTATAGTTTCCTGTGCTGCACAATAGGTCCTTGTTTTTATTCTACTTTATATGTAATAGTGTGTATGTTAACCCCCAATTCTCAATTTATCCCTCCTCTACTCTCTTTCTCTCCCTCCCTTCCTTCTTCCCTTCCTTTCTTGTTCCTTCATTTTTCTTTTTTTCACAAGGAATTCATGGAGTTTCATCTTATTCAGTATATGATAATCCATTATTGTGATGATTAGCTCTGATGCTCACATTAGCCCAGATGTGGCAAGTGGGAGCCCCTTTGACTTGGTTGTCATGCCCTTCCCACATGTTTCTATCATTCTTTGAGCACTTTCTTGTCTTCTGGCATGACAAGATGTCCCACACTCATGTGGTACCTTCTCCACCCAGCTCTGGCCTCAGCCATTTCTCTGAGACACTCTGAGTCCACTTGGTGATGGCTGGTATTTATAAACCAAGATCTCAGTGCCCTGTGGATACTGAGCAACATTCCTTTGAAGCCATCAGAAATGGAACAACGCTTACTCATCGGTGTATTAGTCATGCTAACCAAAGTGACCCGGAGAAAGAAGCAGATGTCTCGCTCATGGAGAGACTGATGCAGGCCAGTGGATCCTGGGAGAGTCCATCTTTGCATCCCTCACATCCCTGCACAAGGTCATTGCTGAAGAGATGGCCAAAGAGTCAAGCCAGTTTTCAAGGTGCTTCTGACAAGGACCATCCTTTTTGCTTATGTTTTCAGTTGCCAGAAGCACAGGGGAGTACGGGTGGTGCAGAGAACAAATGGGTAGTTGGTGCACTCTCCCCTTTCTGCCACAATGCTTTTATTCATTCAACAAATACCAGCTCTGTTCCTTGTAGCCAAGCTGACTCCAAGAGGCTGAGATAACTTCATCTCAGGTGGTTTACAGCAGGAGGAGAAAGGTGTCTGTGTGCGTGTGTGTGTGTGTGTGTGTGTGTGTGTGTGCACGCACATGTGGGGATTGCAAAGAGTTGAACACAACTGAGCGACTTTCACTTTCACTTTTCACAGATGTTTTCTGCATTGGCAGGAGAGTACCAGTAACGCCATCTGGGAAGGCCTGGGAGAAAGGTAAGTAAACAGTAAGTCAAGTCTGACCCTTTGCTACCCCATGGACTGTAGTCTGCCAGCATCCTCTGTTCATGGACTTTTCCAGACTATAATACTGGAGTGGGTTGCTGTGTCCTACTCTAGGGGATCTTCCAAACTGAGGGATCAAATCCATGTTTCTTATGTCTTCTGGGGCTTCCCTGATAGCTCGTTTGGTAAAGAATCTGCCTGTAATGCAGGAGACCCCAGTTTGATTTCTGGGTTGGGAAGATCTCCTGAAGAAGGGATAGGCTACCCACTCCAATATTTTGGGGCTTCCCTGGTGGCTCAGCAGGTAAGGAATCCACCTGCAATGCAGGGGACCTGGGTTTGATCCCTTGGTTGGGAGGATGCCCTGGAGAAGGGAAAGGTTACTCACTCCAGTATTCTGGCCTGAAGATTCCATGGACTATATAGTCCATGGGGTTGCAAAGAGTCGGACACGACTGAGCGACTTTCCCTTTCCCTTATGTCTTCTGCATTGGCAGGAGAATTCTTTGCCACTAGCGCCACCTGGGAAGCTCTGGGGAGAAAGATAGGTAAACAGTAAGTGAACAGACCGTCACTTGACAGCGGGCTTGTGAGCCATAACAGAGGTTGGTGCCGTGTGCTGCAGCAACACTGAATGGTTACCTCCCTGGAGTCTTGAGGGAAGACCCATCTGGGCGGTCCACTCACACTAGGTTTGAAAGCTGAATGGGAGTTAACTCCCATTCAGAAGAGAGGCTGGGACATCTCAGGGGCAGGAGAGATCTAGGGCAAGGACAGAAGGCCTGAAAGAACTAGGCAGGCTGGGAGACGAGGGAGGCATTTGGGGTGGGTGGGAGATGGGGTCTACTGGGGAAGACTTGGAAGGCGAGGGATGAGGCTGATAACAGGTGGATAAACAGGTACATAGGTAGTGACCAGACTGTGCTAGGGAGTTTGGGATTAGCAGATTAATTTTTGTCAGTTGGGTGAATAATTAATAATGTGGGTCACAAGGCATCGTGAAAATGTGTTTAAGCTGATGAAGGGCATCCCATCTGTGTGTTAGGAGCATCTTCTGATGGCTGAGCATCAGATGGAGAGGAGGGAAGACACTGGGACACAGGGGCCTGTTGGGAGACTCTGGTGACCACACGGGCAGCCGGTGATGAGGACCTGAATTGGGGGTGGCAGAGGGGACAGAGAGAAGGACTTGGCTGTCGGAGCCACCTGCGAGCAATGAAGCCATCATGTCTTCATTGACTGCAGACCGTGTGGCTGGTCTTATTTGCTCACACGTGCTCCTGGCCTCCCCCTGCTGTGACTTCTCAGTGGACAGGGCGTCGTTCTCACTTGCCTATGTGACTTTGCTTCGGTCAAGGGTGCATGAGTGACCACGTGCTCCATCTCACCCCAGGTTCCAAGTATGTGTGTTACCACTTTAAGGACAAGGAAACTGAGGCTCAGAGAGGTTAAGTGACTTACTCAAGTTTCCAGAGCTAGTACGTCAGAGAAGAGGGATTTGACCCAGGATTGTCTGACTTGCAAAGCCCTCTCCCACCCTACGTGAATACACTAACTTCTGGGATAGCTATATGAATATGCTAACTTCTGAGATAGCTATATGAATATGCTAACTTCCAGGACAGCTACATGAATATGCTAGCTTCTGGGATAGCTATTTTTACCTGCCAGAAATAGCCGCTTTCAGCTTTCTGTGTTTCTGAGTTGGGAAGGAATGGGGGCCAGGGGACCAGCCCTTGATTTGAAGAGACCTCCAGGTCATCATCGGTGGATGTGTGCTTAAGAGGGTTTCTCCAGCCTCTGGGATGGAGGCTGATATTTCACCTCTACCTACCTGCCAGGGCTCTGCTGAGCCAAGCTGAGTGTGTTGCCAGTCTGTATGTATCCCATAGGCAAGGAACTAAGCCTGCCCTGGTGTAAAAGAGAGTTGATTCTTGATACCAGCAATGGCAGTAGCAGTAGCAAAATCCTGGCTGTTGGCCTATTGATTTAGCTGGATGTCTCAGAGAAGCAAATCCAATTTAAAATATATCTTCAGAATAAAAAGGATCAGTGAGTTGAGATGGAAGACTATTAGCTGGCCAGATTAGGAAAACTCCCTTTGTCCTAAAATGTTCTAAGAAAAATCCCCTTAGTACAATTTTGCATGAGCCAAACTTGTGAGAGGATCATTTGGTTACTGTCATCCTCTGAGTGCAGGGCTCTGGCTTGGATGAAATAAGAGAAGTTTATTTAGCTGCCTTGTTGGTTAGAATCTGTGCCGATGAGGCTGAGTTCTGAGGCTGACCAGGAGACTCCTTGCCCAGACTCCTGGGCACTTTGTATGCCCAGTTCTTTTGAAAAAATGTGGAGAAAGAGCTTGGATGAGCGAGGGCAGCCACTGCCTACACAAAACCATCATCCCCAGCAGGCAAACTGCTCCCGGTGGGGATGGGAGAGACATGGGCTGAAGTACTCTGGCAGCATATTATTCTACTTTGCTTGCATTAGGGTCTTGTGGATAGAGAGGAAAATCTCAGTTTCCCAAAATAATGAGACACCTGATCCTTCAGATAACAGAGGGGAAATCCTGGAGTTCTGAAGTCTGACCTTTCACACACGAAGCTTCATGCCTTTGCATATGCTGTTCCCTCTGCTAAGAATGCCCTTCCAACCCCAGAAGGGGTGAACTCTGTTTCACGCTCCAGCTTGAATGTCCTCTTTTCCATGTTGCCCTTCCCTCTGCTGCCTGCCCAGATGGGCAGCTCATCACTCATACTGGAATGATTCTGGTATCATCACATTTATCTTTTAAACTACTATGATCAACTCGTTTTGAAGATGAGGAAACTGAGGCTCAGAGAAATCAAGTAAGCTTACCCATATCCCACAGTTAGTTAATACCTGCTCTGGCCTGCCCTGTGGTTCTTTCTCTTTCCCTTTTGCCTTCTTCAATGAGATTTCAACACAAAGTGAGACTTCCTCAGGGAAGCCTTCCTAAACATTTTGTCTTGGTCAGTTCCACCTCTTACACACTTTCATAAGGCCGTGCACTCTTCCTGTGTAGCACTTGGCAACAGTGGTAATTGTACATTTCTCTGGATGACTCTTGGGTTAAAGCCTATGCCCACTACTAGACTTAACCTTGTGGAGGGAAAGGGCAATGTATATATATTGGCCTTCCTGGTGGCTCAGGGGTAAAAACTCTGCCTGCCATGAGGGAGACCTGGGTTCTATCCCTGAGTCGGGAAGATCCCCTGGAGGAAGTGAAGTGAAGTCACTCAGTCGTGTGTGACTCTTTGTGACCCCCATGGACTGTAGCCTACCAGGTTTCTCCATCCATGGGATTTTCCAGGCAAGCGTACTGGAGTGGGCTGCCATTTTCTTCTCCAGGGCATCTTCCCAACCCAGGGATTGAACCCAGGTCTCCTGCACTGCAGGCAGATGCTTTACCATCTGAGCCACCAGGGAAGGCTGGAGGAGGGAATGGCAACCCACTCTAGTATTCATGTCTGGGAAATCCCATGGACAGAGAAGCCTCGCTGGCTACAGTCCATGTGGTTGAAAAGAGTCTGACACAGCTGAGTGCCTAACACTTTGACATAGATCTACCTTTGTATTCTCAGCAAATAAAACAGCATCTGGGACATAATAGGTGCTCGATAAATATTTGTTGGGTAAGTGAATAAAGAACTGAAATTCAACTGTCTCTAAAGTCCAAGTTCTTTTCTAAAATCACATGTTGGTGCTCCCCAAGAGGACAAGATGGAATGGAGGTCGTTTCAGGGCGTGGAATTACATACAACTCATTAGAGAAATTACAGTTTGTGGGGTGTGTGTGTTGGTAGTGGCTTGAATCCAGCCTGCATGTGGAGAAGGGGAGGAAGTTGGGGCACTGGGCAAGGGCATAATACTTGCAAGACTTAAAAGAATCAAGGATCGCAGGGTTTTTCATCAGGGGAGAGGCTCATAGTTATATTTGAGAAAGATCACTCTGCCTGGCACCGAATGGAGAGTGGACAGAACCAGAGGCTAGGATCGTGTCATCATAAAACAAGAGGAACAGTCCCAGGCAGGGATTTCAGTGGAGAGAGGGGTGGTCCAGCACCTAGGAGATGGGGAGGGGAAGTAGTAAGTGTGAGTCTAGTTTTAGGCATAGACCCCTGGACAGATCGTCTTGTCATCTATGGGAGCAGAAAGCTCCCATAGAAGAGGGAGGTGGTTTGAGCGGGGAGAGGCTATGTTAAGGATGAGCAGGCTGGCTGTTGGACCAGGGCTCAGGTGGGGGCCAGTGTGAATGGGGCAGGCGGGTCAGGGTGGAGAGAGACGAGGGAAGGGATGAGAGAGTTCAGCCCCTGTTTCTAGACCTCAGTGCAGTCCAGGTGTGTGGATCAGCGGGTCTCCAGATGACACCAGGCAGAACCCTGCTGCCTCCTCCATTTCTCTCTGCAGCTGCTTTCAGCCGGGCTTAACACCAGACCTGACAACTCACAACTGGAGCTTATCAGCTGGGAGGGAGGTGAGATCCAGGCACACTGCCCACCCTCTCCAGTGTTTCCTCACCATTTAAGAATCTGGGCTTTGGGCCACCTATTCACGTCTCAGGTTCCTCTTCTATTAAGAATGAGACAGGAACTAATCCATCCCTCCAAAGGAAGGACTGAAAGCGCCCTGCAGGGGGAAGCCCCAGACTGGCTGGAGGTGCCTCCTTCCTCCTTGCCTGCTGGGTTCACCCAAATTATTCCCCAAAGGGAAAGCCATGCAAGGATTGGGGGTGGACCAGGGGAAAGGGCTTTTCCAAGAGGTCAGTCTTAGGATGGATGCTCGGGGAAGTTGGGAGGAGATGTTCCCTGGAGAAACTGCCTCCTGGTTTCATTGAACCCCACACCACCCGATGGAAGGAATCGCCCCCTCACCCTCCCATTTTGTGGATGAGAAAAGCAAGGCCCAGGGAAGTTAAAGAAGACTTTAAGGTCACACAGTCAGGATGAGAATCCTGAGTGGGACTTCGATCTATGAGAAATCCAAAGCCCTCCTCTTGAAACACTCTTTTCCAGTCTAGAAGCCATTGATTCCAAACGTGGTCAGTGCCAGGGCACCAGGGCTGGGCTGGCACCTCTCCAGCTTCTTGAGGGCGCGGGTCTGGGTCTTCCCAGGACCAGGATCTGGTACCAGGGCACTTCCCGAACGTGCAGGTTTGGTCTCCAGACTCCGCCGGGCGCAGCGTGCAGAGTAAGGGGCGCCAAGGCATAGGTGGGGCGGGCGCGCGGGGAGATTGGAGAGCCGCGGCGCTGGGGCGGGAGCGCGGGCCCCGGGAGCTGCGGGGGACGGAGCAGGCAGCGCTCGCCGGGCGCCCCCGCCCCCTCAGTGGCGGCTCGCTCTCCGCTTCTCCGGCTCTGAACCAGACACAGCCGCCACCGCTGCCGCCACCGGCTGGTGCCTGCCGGCGGCCGGGAACAGTCCCGCTAGCACCCGCCGCTTCCCAGCACCAGAGGGGCGCAACGCGGTCACCAAGCCGGTGGCACTCGAGGATGCGAGAGGGGTCCCGGCGCGCTCTGGGGACCCCCAGCGCAGCACACGGTGAGCGCCCCCCGGGGCTCGGGGATCCCTTAAGCTGTGGGTCCCGGGGTGCCACCCCCGGGTACCTGATGGGGCCGCCCGGGGGCGCAGGGCAGAAGTCGGGACCGCGCACGGCCCGCCTTTGCAGCCGAACCCGATATGCTTCCTCCGGGGCGCAACGGCACCTCGCCCCGGGCGCGGTCGGGGCAGCAGCAGCTGGCGCAGGGGGGCGCCGTGGGGGACTCGGAGGGGGCGACGCTGCTGGGGCCCGCGCAGGTGGTCACCGCCGGCCTCCTGACCCTGCTCATCGTCTGGACCCTGCTGGGCAACGTGCTGGTGTGCGCGGCCGTCGTGGCGCAGCCGTCACCTGCGCGCCAAGATGACCAACGTGTTCATCGTATCCCTCGCGGTGTCCGACCTCTTCGTGGCGCTGCTGGTCATGCCCTGGAAGGCGGTGGCCGAGGTGGCGGGTTACTGGCCTTTGGGGCCTTCTGCGACATCTGGGTGGCCTTCGACATCATGTGTTCCACAGCCTCCATCCTGCACCTATGCATCATCAGCGTGGACCGCTACTGGGCCATCTCCAGGCCCTTCTGCTACGAGCGCAAGATGACCCAGCGTGTGGCCTTCGTCATGGTCGGCCTGGCATGGACCTTGTCCATCCTCATCTCCTTCATCCCAGTCCAGCTCCATTGGCACAGGGACAAGGTGGGCGCCAGGGGTGGGCTGGACCCTCCATCCAACCTGGCCAACGGGACGCCTTGGGAGGAAGCCGAGGAGTCGGATAGGAGTGTGGAGAACTGCGACTCTAGCCTGAACCGCACTTACGCCATCTCGTCCTCGCTCATCAGCTTCTACATCCCGGTGGCCATCATGATCGTGACCTACACGCGACCTACCGCACGCCCAGGTGCAGATCCGCAGGATCTCCTCGCTGGAGAGGGGCCGCGGAGCATGCGCAGAGCTGCCGCAGCCGCGAGGCCTGCGCTTCCGACACGGGCCTGCGGGCATCCATCAAGAAGGAGACTAAGGTCCTCAAAACCCTATCGGTGATCATGGGGGTCTTCGTGTGCTGCTGGCTGCCCTTCTTCATCCTTAACTGCATGGTCCCCTTCTGCAGCGGACACCCCGAGAGCTTCCTCTGCGTCAGCGAGACCACCTTCGACGTCTTCGTCTGGTTCGGCTGGGCCAACTCCTCCCTCAACCCCATCATCTACGCCTTCAACGCTGACTTCCGGAAGGTGTTCGCCCAACTGCTGGGCTGCAGTCACCTGTGCTCCCGCACCCGGGTGGAGACGGTGAACATCAGCAACGAGCTCATCTCCTACAACCAGGACACAGCCTTCCACCAGGAGATCGCAACTGCCTACATCCATCGGATCCCCAACGCGGTGACCCCGGGGACGCAGAGGTGGACAAGGAGGAGGAGGAGGCAAGCCCTTTGATCGAATGTCCCGGATCTCTCAGACGTCCCCGGAGGGTGACCCTGCTGGCCAGTCGGTCTGGGAGCTGGACTGCGAGGGGGAATTTCATTGGGCAAAATCACACCTTTCACCCCAAATGGATTCCATTAAACTGCCTAAGCACCCTTCTTCGCAGATCAGCATAACTGCACAGGCGTTAACAAGCATGCAGAATGCACACGGGACACACACAAATAGACATTTCCACTGCTGCTAAGTTTATCACGCCTTCAGCGTCGGTGTGGCAGTCCCCGTGCTCAGAAACCTTGGCGGACTGATTTGTTGTAGAAATGTTTGGAGACAGCAGTTGGAAGAAGCTCCGTCAAATGTACCCTAGCCTAGCAGAGATGGACCCACTGTTCTGCTAGAGAAGATAAGATGGTAATTGATTCCCCCCGCCCCTTCAAAGTGGTACTTGGTCTTTAAAAATATACTCTCCCCTCCCCTTATAAGTGAATAGATTGTTCATTGTGAACAAGTGACTTCTTTGTGTTTGGGTTGATTTTTAAGCTATAGGTTCAATGTGTGTGTAGCCTGATGGCAGTGTGTGTATGTCTTTCCTGTATCTTGCTTCCTGTGGCCTGTGTTTCTGTCGTTTCTGCTTTCTGTGTGTCTTTGCTCCAGCTGAGGAATTCTTCCTGATCTGTTCTGATGTCTAATAAACACAAATTATGTGTTCTATGGGGTGATTACTGTTGCTTTGCCAGACTGGTTTTCAGGACGGCTCCTGGAGAAGCTACAATAGCATCCTTAAAAGCAGGGAGGATTTTGGCTGGGTCTGGAAGCACACATTTATCTTCTTTACTGACACTTTGGCTTTAAAGTTACACACAGGGCAAGAGATTCTGATATCTCCAACTTTTAAAAAATTAGATACACACATCTCAAGTCTATGCTGAAAGTTGGCTCCATGCCACAGCATCAAATATGGACTTCTCAAGACTGATATCCCAATTTTTTTTTTTTTCTCAGTTGGAATCTTCTTTTTCGAAACTACATAACATAAAACATTTCTCCTGATCCCTGCTAAGCTGCTAAGTTGCTTCAGTCATGTCCGACTCTGTGCAACCCCATAGACGGCAGCCCACTAGGCTCCTCCGTCCCTGGGATTCTCCAGGCAAGAATACTGGAGTGGGTTGCCATTTCCTTCTCCAGTGCATGAAAGTGAAAAGTGAAAGTGAAGTTGCTCAGTCGTGCCCGACTCTTAGCGACCCCATGGACTGCAGCCTACCAGGCTCCTCCATCCATGGGGTTTTCCAGGCAAGAGTACTGGAGTGGGGTGCCATTGCCTTCTCCTGATCCCTAGACAGATGCTATCGGTTCACTGAAAAGATCATATGGAGTAATTGCTAGGTCTTTCTCAAACTCAAATCTATAGCATTTTAAAGTTAGCTGGCTTTTGATCTACTGTGTTTTCTGAAGGAGCTTTGAAATATTTGAGTTGATATGCTTTAAAAAAACAAATCCAATTTTTAAATAGACATTTTCATTGTGGACAACGGGAAGTGAGGGAATGCATTTTAATTAAAATGTAGGAGCCAGAGATGGTATTTGAGTGAACTTGAAATTGGGAAATCTGTTGAGGTGCTCAACAAAAAGTCCAGTGAATTCCAGTCTTTTAGTTTTTCCTCTCTGCCACCTGCACTGCAGAGGGGAGGTGTTTAATTCCAGAGCCATTCCAGACCAGAGCATATTATTACCCTTAGATCTAAATGTGAGCATTGTTAATGGAAGCAAATGAAATGTGAATGTCATTTCATACAAGTCCCTACTTTGAAGCAGGTTTCTCAAGGACAGTTCAATCAATTTTGGTCTCTTTAGGGATAATTTTATTGTCAGTCTCCTAAACAACCAGGTCTTGCTCACCGCAAAAATGTGCAGTGCCTGGCACACAATGCTTAATAGACAGCTGTTGAATGAATAACACACACTCTCTGGAATGATGAGACTGAAAGTGAATCCTGTTTGATACATTAGTTTTCATTTATGACTGAGTCAAATTGATATGGGAATCTGAGGTCTAGTGTTCCATTTGTGACCTCTTGTGAGCCGATTGCTAAGGGGACCACTGGGGAAATCAAGGACAGGGAAAAGCATCCTGCTTGGAGATTCAGGAGATAGCTGTGTGACCTCAAATGGGTCAACTAACCTCTCTGGGCCTAACTTTCTGTCTGCCTCTCTAAACTGAAAGACTTATACTAAGGCACAGTTTTCCAAATCATGTTCCATGCTGAAAAAATCAGTAGATAAAGTCTAGGGTGAAATAAATTCAGCAAACCCAGGTCCAATATCAGCTTCCTACAGGGCTTCTTAGAGCTTTCCCAGTCGATGGTGGGGAATCCCCAGGCAGGAGAGGATTCTGCGTGGTTTTCTAGTGTCTTTGGCCTTGTGAATCCTTGTTTGGTGCAGTTCCTTCTTGCTTTCTGGCCGGAAGTCACAGTTGCAGGGGACACAGTTTGAGAAACTCTAATTGATCTGAAAATCTCAAAAATGCAGTTCTTCTAAAGGACCTGTTGTGACAAGAAAAATTTTTTAATTGCTGCCAAACATCTTTCTAGGCCCCAGTTCAAATAATTTCTGTATTAGGATATGCGTTATGTGGGAACTTTGGGATTGCCTTCTGCAAAATACCACTCATCATTCATTATAATCATTTATACCTATTATGTGCTAGTTACTCTTCTAGGAATATAGTCAACAATGAACTCCTCTGGTGTTGGGAAACATACTTCAGTGGGAGAGAGAGGCAGCAGACAACAATTCTCCAGACGATACTACTACAAAAACTACTGAACTGTACCATAGGGTTCTGCCATCCAGACTCTGAACTGTCACGTCAGGCAGTGATACTGAGAGATGTGAAATAAACCAGAGTGAGTCGAGTGATGTGGCTGCTGTTTAATTTAGGGTGGTCAAGCGGGAGGCATGAAGGGAGACGCAGAAGGAGAAGGAAGGCTCAGGTTGGCAATGAGGCCCAGGGGAGGAATGCTTCGTGCCGGGGATGGGGTGTGAATTCCTTATGGATTCATGTATTTCTATACCTAGCTATGTACATATATTAAGTCCAATAGTTTCATTCCATTATTTGTGGATTTTACTGTCATCACCCTGATTTCAAATCCTGACTTTCTAATGCCTTAGAAAGAGAACTTGAAGTCAAAGATTGCTATTCACCAAGTTTTCTTTTTTCTTATTATTAAAATGGGGATATTAACTGGACTTACCTTTATTCAGTTCAGTTCAGTCGCTCAGTCATGTCCGACTCTTTCCGACCCCATGAATAGAAGCATGCCAGGCCTCCCTGTCCATCACCAACTCTCGGAGTTCACTCAGACTCACATCCATCGAGTCAGTGATGCCATCCAGCCATCTCATCCTCAGTCGTCCCCTTCTCCTCCTGCCCCCAATCCCTCCCTGCATCAAAGTCTTTTCCAGTGAGTCAACTCTTCTCATGAGGTGGACAAAGTACTGCAGCTTCAGCTTTAGCATCATTCCTTCCAAAGAAATCCCAGGGCTGATCTCCTTCAGAATGGACTGGTTGGATCTCCTTGCAGTCCAAGGGACTCTCAAGAGTCTTCTCCAGCACCACAGTTCAAAAGCATCAATTCTTCGGTGCTCAGTCTTCTTTGCAGTCCAACTCTCACATCCATACATGACAACTGGAAAAACCATAGCCTTGACTAGACGGACCTTAGTCGGCAAAGTAATGTCTCTGCTTTTGAATATGCTCTCTAGGTTGGTCATAACTTTTCTTCCAAGGAGTAAGCGTCTTTTAATTTCATGGCTGCAGTCACCATCTGCAGTGATTTTGGAGCCTAAAAAATAAAGTCTGACACTGTTTCCACTGTTTCTCCATCTATTTCCCATGAAGTGATGGGACCAGATGCCACGATCTTCGTTTTCTGAATGTTCAGCTTTGAGTCAACCTTTTCACTCTCCTCTTTCACTTTCATCAAGAGGCTTTTAGTTCCTCTTCACTTTCTGCCATAAAGGTGGTGTCATCTGCATATCTGAGGTTATTGATATTTCTCCTGGCAATCTTGATTCCAGCTTGTGTTTCTTCCAGTCCAGCGTTTCTCATGATGGACTCTGCATACAAGTTAAATAAGCAGGGTGACAATATACCGCCTTGACATACTCCTTTTCCTATTTGGAACCAGTCTGTTGTTCCATGTTCAGTTCTAACTGTTGCTTCCTAGCCTGCATACAGATTTCTCGAGAGGCAGGTCAGGTGGTCTGGTGTTAGCAGGGTCGTGTGATGTGGTGCAGGTGGAATGTGTGAAGCCACACACACAGGGAGAGTTAGAGAACCATCAGCTCTGTGATTGTGCTTATAGCACCTGAGAACACTGGGCAGGACCTCTGTGTCCAGGCAATATGCTCCATTCCAGGGGTAGTGTGGGGGAACAAGAGCTCAGGGCCACGACCTAGGAGAGGGATAGGATGGCACAGCACACCAGACTTGGCCATTCCTGGGACAGAAGGAGCAGGACAAGATGTCGAGCTTGATAAGGAGGCCAGGGGAGACCCGAGAGGAGAGTGCCCTTGAGCTCACTGGAACCCCTGGAGCTCTAGGTCACTTTGGGGAAGGACTTAGAGGGAACATGCCTACCCCTTTCACCAGTGGGCAGAGCCAGCAGACTTCTGCTTTGACACGGTTAAAGAGGTATGGTTTTGGCATTCCCAGTTTGGGGCCTGGGGTGCATGTGTCCCGTGTACAGGATGTTAACAAATTGCTGGGCCCAGGGGAAGCACTTGGATGCATTGCTTTCTATTCTAAGACATCTCTGGGGAGCCTGCACCCCACCAAGAGTGACAGAGTGGTGACATTTACATTTGCTGGCCACATACTCTGGGCCAGGTGCTTTATCTTCCTCTCTTCATGCAATATTCTTGTAAAATAAGTGCCCTTATCATCATTTGGAAGACGAGGAAGAGAAAGCTCAGAGCTGTTCAGTCATTTGCACAAGTTCACACTAGCAAGTGTCAGAGGTGGGATGTGAAGAGAGGAAGTTCATGAAGAGGGTTCTCCATAGATGGAACCATAGTCTTCCTCCTGGAGAGTCCTCCTTTTGGGCCTCACGCACTCAGAAGATGGTCACTCTTTCATGCATATTACCCCAGGGGTCTTCTCTGAGCTGCACATCTTGGGCTCTGAAACCAGTCCTCACCAGACCTGGTTGTCCCTCTCCTCTGCACGGTGGCTGCTCGTCTATGCTCTTCCAGTGCTCTTTAATGGCAGACAATTAAGCCTCAATTTTCTGTATCAGATTTGGTCTGTTAAGAATGAGAGGGTTCTAGCTTTCCACACCCCTGATAATTTCACGAATTGGGAAAGCATGTCTAACGTTGCTTGTCAGAAACTGTGAATGTGGCCCGGTTCCCATGTCAATTTCCAGCTCCTTGGTAGTGGCTGCCGGAAGTCCTGTGATGAGAAAGATTCAAAGTCTTCATCCCACTCAGTGGAAAAGAGGTGCCTGATTGACTAAGGATGTCTGTCTGGGGCTTAGGAGATGGGGGACACGTGCTAAGTGTGAGCACTTGCCATCCCTCTTGAGGGACTCTCAAGAGTTTTCTCCAACATTCTGGTTCTACCAGTGGTCTCAATCCTGTTTACCCCATAGAATCACTTGAGGATTAAGATATTAGTATCTGAACCTCACTCCAAACCAGCTGAATCTGAATTTCTGAGGAATAGGGGCTGTGATCTGGTATTTTGAAAAATTGACTGTGTTTGAATGTGTAGACACAATTAACAAACAACACTGATTGGTACGATCCATTAGGCAGGTTTCACATTTATCTGCCTTGATCCTGACTTGAATTCCTCAAGGTGTACTTTTACTACAATATTTGATTGGTTCTTATCAGCACTGATTATTTCTGACAGTACTCTAGATCTCTTATTCTCTTGCATCAGTCTTAGCTTTTGGCACCCCCCCAACATACACACACACACACACACACACAATCTCAATGGCTAGTCTTTGTGGAAGATAATCTAAATCGTTAAACCAACTCGAACCTCAGTGAAGGTGTGGTTAGACCATTCTCATTGAAGGCGAACCCTAGGGGTCCTTTTACTGAAGGAAAATAATCCAGTGGGCCAAGAGGTAATATTTTGCCTCTAATTCTCAGACTCCTCACTGGTAAAATGGGATGAAGAAAATGAGAAGTATTTAGTAAGTGCCTAATAAATATTTGCTGATTAAATGAATTAGTGGAGCACAAAATGAGAATATTTGTTAAAAATCTTGAAAAAAGGAGAAAGATATCACCATGTATGCTTAGCCTGTTATACCAGAGACAGTGGATATCTTTCGCTTCACAGGCCTATAGATTCTGGGGAATTCTATTCTAGGAGCTGCGTGTAAGGAATTAGTCGCAAGGAGCTTCCTGCAATCCCTGGGCCTGATTTGATGAGGTTCTGAAATTTGAGCTGATGCAAAGTGGGAGGAGGCTTCCAGGAATCTTGAGAGGGGAGCAGATGTATTTTTCTTATGGGAAGAATGTGAATCACTGGGAGATGCCAGAGGACAGACAGGTAGCAGTTTCTGAGAAGGCCTCCAAGGATCCCCCAATCCTGGTATTTTATCCTGTGAAATCCCCTCCCTTGAGTGTGGACTGAACCTAATGACTGGCTTCTAATGAACAGAGTCTGGAAAAAAAAATGATGGATGTCACCTCTGAGATTAGATGACAATAGACTGTTGCTTCCATCTTGCTCGCTTGCTCTTGTTCTGCCGGAAGCCAGCTGCAGTATCATGAGCATCCTATAGTGAGGATCAGTGGCAAGAAACTGGTGGGGGCCACTGGCTAACAGCCAGCACAGACCTGAGGCCTGCCAGTAGCCACCTGACTTGGAAGTGGAGACTCCCTAAGTTGAGCCCTTGCATAAGACTTCCAGCCCTGGCTCACATCTCCATTGCAGCCTGTGAGGGACCTTGAACCAGAAGACCCAGCAAGGCACTGCCTGGGCTCCACACCCACAGAAACTATAAGGTAATGAATTCTTGTTGTTTTAAGCTGCTGAGTTTTGAGTTAATGTTTAGACCCTGATGCTGGGAGGGACTGGGGGCAGGAGAAGAAGGGGACGACCAAGGATGAGATGGCTGGATGGTATTACTGACTCGATGGACGTGAGTTTGAGTGAACTCTGGGAGGTGGTGATGGACAAGAAGACTGGCGTGCTGATTCATGGGTCGCAAAGAGTCGGACATGACTGAGCGACTGAACTGAACTGAACTGAAATAACTCATGCAGAAGAATGGAAGGAATAGCATCTGCTGAGCCCTTCACTATCCTCAGTTGTTCAGTTCAGTCACTCAGTAGTGTCCGACCCTTTGTGATCCCATGGACTGCAGCACGCCAGGCCTCCCTGTCCATCACCAACTCCCAGAGTTTACTCAAACTCATGTTCATTGAGTCAGTGGTGCCATCCAGCCATCTCATCCTCTGTTGTCCCCTTCTCCTCTCGCCTTCAATCTTTCCCAGCAACAGGGTCTTTTCAATGAGTTGGCTCTTTGCATCAGGTGGCCAAAGTACTGGAGTTTCCGCTTCAGCATCAGTCCTTCCAATGAACACCCAGGACTGATCTCCTTTAGGGTGGACTGGTTGGATCTCCTTGCAGTCCAAGGGACTCTCAAGAGTCTTCTCCAACACCACAGTTCAAAAGCATCAGTCCACCTCTCACATCCATCCATGACCACTGGAAAAACCATAGCCTTGACTAGACGTTTGTCTAGTCACTGTCCTTAGGTGTATCGTAGACCTTTTCTCATTTCATCCTTGTGTCAACCTGGACGCAGAAGATGCTGGGCAAATGCCAGAGATAGGATGTGAAGTCAGATACTTTTGATTCTAAAACTTGTACTCATTTCTCCTGTCCAGGATGCTACCAAGGAGACATTTTCCCTGTTTTAAAGTCAGCGGTATCAATAGAATGACTAATACTGGTGCTAAGCGGTTTGCATACAAAGAGCTGTTACTAGCGTCTGTGCGCTCAGCTACCTCCTGTTGCTGACCCTCTGTGTGTTTCCCATTAAACACACACCAGGACACTTAGGCACACACATCTCACATGCACACTCAGGCCCCTCTTATACACATGTGCCCAAGCTACATTTGCAAGCATGTTAGCTCACGTATGTACACATAGGCGTGCACTGGTACGCACATGTGCCCTCACATCCACCAGCTTCACCTTCATCTTCTAAGAAAAGACTCTTTGCGACAGTCCTTTCCAAAATAAACAAACATTCAGCATGGTTTTCATGCCTGAGCAGAAAAGGCCACTGCCGTTTTTTTCTTTAGCAATATCCCACGTACTTTAAGCAAATCTGAAATCTGACTGGAGACTTCAGAAATCATTTTATCCACCCCCTCCACCATGCACATGCAGAAACTGAGGCTCAGAGAACTTGAGGGACTTGTCTAAGAAGTCCAGCAAGGTTGTAGGAACTAGAATCCAGGTCTTCTGACCTCAGATCACTGTTCTTTCCCTGGCAATATGCACCTGTCCCAGAGTCTGGGGGTTGGGGGAGATGAGAAGTTGACGGGTGGGGGAGATGGGGAGTTGATGGGTAGGGGGACGGGAGAGATGGCGAGGTTGGTGGGGGTGTGGATGGCACTCCTTGACCTTGGAAATCCATTTCCAAAGGAGATTATATGTGCAAAAATGTTCAGAGTCAATTGTTTTTTGTGTGTAAAAGAAGTTGATGTTTATTTCCCTACAATATCCCTTGTTAAGAAGGAACATTGTTCACCTGTTTGTGGATTAAAAACAGATCCCCAGGGATTTTTAGGACCTGATAAATTCTGAGCGAAAAAGTGTGGAGAATGATAATTTACAAATGACAAGTGATAGCACTTAGGGGGTAAACCAGCATTTCAAAGGCCAGTGTTTTGTTTGTTTTTGGTATTTAGTGAAAGAGAGCAGGCCTTTCTATGCAAAGTGTCAGGAAGCTGTTTTCAAGGAAGCACTCAGTGGGGAAAGAGTATTTTAAAAATGAATTGAAAAACAAATTCAAAGGCACTGGACCTTCATTATAAGTTCTTCCTGTTGGGTGAGAAATAAAGAATTTAAACAAGTTTTCATCCCCTTTCTACCTCCTCTAATTTGGTAAAATTATTTGGATATCAGGCAACAAAGAATGAGCATCAGACTTGGAAGCGAGAGATTTGTGTTCAAGTCCCAATTGTGTCATTTTAAGTAAATGGTGTATCTTCTCTGAATTGGGTCTCCTCAGCTCTGATAATGAAAATCATCATGTTTATATCACAGGCTCATTATTAATGTACAAAATGCCTGTTCACTAGAATTTCTTTCATACCAGATGCTCTGTTAGAGCTTGGGCAGCGTGATTTCGTTGACCCTTCACAGCAGCCCTTGAGTAGGTCTGGGCATTCCTCCTGTGAACTTCCCAGGTGGTGCTAGGGATCAAGAACCTGCCTGCCAATGCAGGAGGTATAAGAGACGCAGGTTCATTCCCTGGTCGGGAAGATTCCCTGGAGGAGGGCATGGCAACCCCTCCAGTATTCTTGCCTGACAATCCCATGGCCAGAGGAGCATGGAGGGCTCCAGTCCATAGTGTTGCAAAGAGTTGGACGTGACTGTTGTAACTTCACACACATGCACGGGCATTCCTCTTGTGTAGGAAAAGATGCTGGGGTTCAGAGAGGTCACGCTCCTTGCCCCAGGTCACACAGCTAAGAAGTGATAAGTTAGGAATTCAAAGGCATGGCTGTCTGACTTGCTGCCATCACACATGGTAAGAATGTGATGACAACAAATAGCAAAAACAAAACAAAACCCCACGCTCTAAAGACATAGTGATTGCCCATTTTGTCCATCCCCATCCCTGTGCTAGGAACCCAGGATTTAAAATGGATTAACATTATGTGCTCTGCTTCCATGCACCTGATATCCTGCTCTGTGGAGCCCTCAGAGGCTGAGGAGGAAGAGGAGTCTGGCGGTTTGGGGGAGGAGGGGTGATGCTTTTGAGTTTAGCTTTGGACTCATGTTTAAGGTGCCTATGGGCATCCATATGGGTGGATGAGACTCAGACCAGGGGAGAGGTTTGGGTCTGGGACATGGATGACTGCTTAATTTGTGCCCAAGGATTTCCAGCAGTGAATCTACTTGGTCCTCACAGTGATGCTGTGATGTAGCTGTTACCTTCATCCCTGCTATGCAGAGTGATGAGGGGACCTGCTTGTAATCCACACTCAGGCAGAAGGTGAAACCTCACGGTGGATGGTTCTCATGAGTCCCAGTGTTTTCCACTTGATTCACGGATCAATCTCCTCCCTCCTCAAGCTCCAACGTCCCCTCTATTTTGAGTCACTTTCAGTCTTGCAAGAGCTCCCCAAGCTTTTGCTTCACTTCATTAGATCCTTCTGGGTTCACTGTGTGACTGAATTCTTCTCCCTGAGACCTGGAAAGCAATTTTGTGACCACTGGGTTGAGGGACCCTCAAGAAAATACCTTTGCATGCCAATTTGTTGTTGCTCACTTGTTGAGTTGTGTCTGACTCTTTGCCATCCCGTGGACTATAGCACACCAGGCTCCTCTGTCCTCTACTATCTCCTGGGAGTTTGCTCAGATTCATGTCCATTGGGTCCATGATGCCATCCAAACATCTCGTCCTTTGCTGCCCCTTTCTCCTTTGCTTTCAGTCTTTTCAAGCATCAAGGTCTTTTCCAGTGAGTCCCCTCTTCACTTTAAGTGGCCAAAGTATTGGAGTTTCAGCATTCCAATGAATATTCAGGGTTGATGTCCTTTAGGATTGACTGGTTTGGTCACCTTGCAGAAGGAGGCACCAAACCTTAATTCCTGATCAAACAGGTGGCAGGAAAAAGTTCGCCATCTGGCCTGTGGTGAGGGAGGCACAGACCTGGTTGGAACACAGGCTCCTCAGCCCCCCAGTCCTGTTCCCTGAACAAGCACAGAACATGTCCATGCTCTCTGCTCCCTGCAGACCTGGAGCTCCAAAGAACACTGAGCAGGGGGAGTCTTGATAACTGTGATTTATTGACTGCTTGCTACATGCACATACTTCCTGCTAAACGTTGTATAAATATTAATGCATTTAATGTTCACAAGAGGTGGATGTGATTAACACTGCCACTGTACCAATGACAAAAATAGAGGAATGGAGAGGTTCAGTGACTTGCCCAAGATCACACAGTGAGTGTACCAGAGCTGAGATCCAGACCCAGGCAGTGACTCCAGAGCCCTCTCTTTCCACCAAGCACCCAGCCTGGCGTGGCTTTGTGACTCGTGCTCCTAGTAGGTCTGGGTTCTGGGGGCCACGGGAGAGCCCTCAAAGACCCATCCAGGCATTGATCTAAAAAAAAAAAAAGCACAACCTAAAAGCTGAGGATTATGTTTTGTTCCATGGACAAAATTGAGCCTGGGACATAGCCTTTCAGATAGTTCTGAGGGACTGCACCAGGAGAAGCTAGGACATACAGTTTTTGCAACAAAGACCAGGTAGTCAGAGCATCAAAAGATGACTGTTTACTAAAGAAACCCAGGTATCTCAAGTTAAGGAATTTAGCGCTCTTCTATGTATGGGAAGATGCAAGAGTCTGGGCTCACTGAAATCATTCCTTTAATATACATCTCAGCTTCCTGGACTGCAAGGAGATCCAACCAGTCCATTCTAAAGGAAATCAGTCCTGAATATTTGTTGGAGGGACTGATGCTGAGGCTGAAGCTCCAACACTTTGGTCACCTGATGTGAAGAACTGACTCATTGGAAAAGACTCTGATGGCTGGGAAAGACTGAGGTCAGGAGGAGAAGGGAATGACTGAAGATGAGATGGTTGGATGGCATCACTGACTCAATGGACATAAGTTTGCACAAACTCCAGGAGATGGTGAAGGACAGGGAAGCCTAGTGTGCTGCAGTCCGTGGGGTTGCAAAGAGTCAGACACAGCTGAGCACCTGAACAACAAAGCTGTCTGGGGGCTGGTATCCTGTGCTTTCTCATCCTGAGTCCCCCCAGGGTGCACTGTTTGGGAGGCTGTAATGTGAGGGCCTGATGGTGCAACATCCTTTGTTTTCTGCTATGGCAGCAACATTTTTTCACTGATGGATCCCTGTGTTTTCTCAAGCAGCCCTTGTCAACAACCCCTTGAGGTTATTAAGGATATTTTTCTGACATTCACAAGATCATGTATAGCTGTTCCCAGACCATTCCCAACTCCCACAGCCATCCTTTCTCCACTAAACTTGACCTGTGTTTCTGATGAACCTAAGGGGTTCATTTGAAGGCAGGAAGTGAACAGGAGCCCCAGTCTCAGTGGGATGTGCATCATGTTGGAGGTGAGAGTTCCATTCTGAGGTGGAACTCAGTCCCCAGTGACATCTGCCCACTCTGTTCTCAGGGTGCTGGAATCCTCTGACAGGGGATCAGTGATTTTATTCCACATGTGGAAGCAGATCTCTCTAAGGGAAAGGGCACACGGCCTCCAGCCCACACAGTGGTGCACAAGTGATCAACACCAGCGCGTTCATCCACCTGCTCATTCTCTTTTTTTTTAATAACAAGGGACTTTGGTTTTCATTTTATTTATTTATTTTTGACTGTGCTGGGTCTTCGTTGCTCTCTGTGGGCTTTCTCTAGTTGCAGTGCCTGGGCTTCTCATTGCGGTGGCTTCTCTTATGCTAGAGAAGGCACATGGGCCTTCAGTAGTTGCGGCTCGCAGGATCAAAAGCACAGGCTCAGTGGTTATGGCTCATGGGTTCCATTGTTCTGCACCATGTGGGATCTTCCCAGATCAGGGATCAAACCCATGTCCCCCACATCGGTAGGCAGATTCTTACCCACTGCCTCATCAGGGAAGTCCAACCCTGCTCATTCTTCTGGAATTTTTTTTTTTTACCAGCTCCTAGGTGCTGGGGTTCTGAACTGGGCCCTGGGTTACAGAGGCAGCAGGATAGAGACTGTGGAGCCCAGGGGAAGGAGGATTGACTGATTCCAAGAACTGTAACAGGGTTGAAAGGCCTTGGTGCCTCAAGAGAGGCAAGAACATGTAAAGAGGGAATTCAAAGAGGATGTGTACACATGCTAAGTTGCTTATTTATGCTAAATTGTAAAGCATAAAATTATGCTTATATTCATTAAGTTGTTGCTGCTGCTGCTGCTGCTAAGTCGCTTCAGTCGTGTCTGACTCTCTGTGACCCCATAGACAGCAGCCCATCAGGCTCCCCCATACCTGGGATTCTCCAGGCAAGAACACTGCAGTGGGTTGCCATTTCCTTGTCCAATGCATGAATGAAAAGTGAAAGTGAAGACACTCAGTCATGTCCGACTTTTAGCGACCCCATGGACTGCAGCCTACCAGGCTCTTCGGTCCATCCCCATGGACTGCAGCCCGCCAGGTTCCTCTGTCCATGGGATTCTCCAGGCAAGAATACTGGAGTGGGTTGCCATGACCTTCTCCAGGGGATTTTCCCCACTCACCACTGAACCCTAGTCTCTTTCTTATCTAAAAGGAATATCAGGAAACGTTTGTAGCTAAGATAGCATTAAAATGGATCCTTAAAATGTTTGTAACATGAGAACAGATGAAAAGGGATGGGAGAAAGAAATACAGGAAGAAGGATCAGGATGAGCAAACAAATGAAGACGAACAGATATCTCATCCCTCCCAACCGAAACTGAAGATGTTTTGGCTCTGAAAACAAACATTTTAACCATAAGTATATCAACACTGACAAATCTTTCCCAAGCAAGTATTTTCCAGCATAAAATGCACTGAACAAATTAATGCATCGATCCCGTTTCTCTTTGGTGCAATTAAGTGATTTACAGCATCACTTTCCATTTTATTTTTTCAAATCTTACTAAATTTATTTTGATTGAATCAAATATTTTCTTGGAAAACCTCACAGTGAAATTTTGATTCATCAGTCAGTTTCTTTTCTCCACATCAAATTTCATGTATATCTTCTGCCATTCATTGTGTCTTCTGTTTGAGGGGGAAGGGAGTTACTTTTAGCAGATTATCATTTAATTTTGCCACTGTCAGGTTGATTTTTTTATTGATGATTTACATCAGTAATATTCATTGTGAATTAGATTAAAAACTAATAATTTGGGTTTATTGTTTAGCTGACCCATGAGAAATTTGTGAGCAAATCTTCTCAGTTGTCCTAGGACCGGTGTTTTGTCCTGGACTGACAAATTATACCACTAATTTGATCTTTTTAGATACTGCTCATTAGGTTGAATATTGTAGCTCATTGTTTATACTGTGGAGCAGAGAGAAAGAATAGGGTCAAGATGGCAGGGTAAAAGATATGAGTCCTTATTTCAGCTCAAGAGGCTGCAAAGAGCAAAGCACAGTGCTTTGTAGAGGGATCCATGATCCTTGGAGACATTGGTCACCAGTGGGCATGTGGGAGCTTGGGTCTTAATAGCACACCTCAACCAAACACTCTAGGGTTTCTTGTTGCAGCTCCACGAATTAGTTTAGGTCATTGCTAAGAGCCCTTTTATTGCAGGCAGTCGGTATAATTTAGTGGCTAGATGTGGGAGAAGAGTAGGGTGTGAATTTTGGCTCAGTGCTCGCTACCTGTGTTACTCTGGGCAAGTGTCTTTGCTTTCTGAGCATTTGCTTCCAGGTCTGAAAAACAGCGATGATACCTAGCTCATGGGATGCAGAGCACAGCTCTTGGCACCGGGTACATGTCCCATAGTTTGAGTTCTTGTTTTCAGGAATTAATGAATTAACTGCGGAGCACTTACACGTAAATACTGCAGACGTGCTGAGCCTTCTCCTCCCTTCCGCCTCTCCCTCTCCCTCCTCCTCCTCCTCCTGCTCGTCTTCCTCTTCTTCTCCTTCTCGTCCTCCTTCTCCTCTTTCTTTCTCTCTTTCTCTCATTGGCTCTGTTTCTCTGGAGAAAGTGAAAGTGTTAGCCACTCAGTCATATCTGACTCTTAGCGACCCTGTGGACTCTAGCCAGACTCCTCTGTCCAGGGGATTCTCCAGGCAAGAATACTGGAGTGGGTTGCCATTTCCTCCTCCAGGGGATCTTCTCGACCCAGGGATCAAACCCAGGTCTCCTGCGTTGCAGGCAGATTCTTTACCATCTGGTGAATCCTGACTATTACAGTCTCTAACTTGCTGTTAAGTGGACCTGCGGCCTTGGAAACAAAGTAATTTCAGTGACTAATTCTGGAAGTCTGAGGGGTAAGGTTGGTGGCCAGCAATGCAGCAGTTTGCAATAGGGTTTACCATTAAATGGTCTGAGAATCTAGGCAGCAGAATCTATTTTTGAGGGTCTAGTGAGGGCCCTGAACTTTGTTCTCATGTGGGAAGAACTCTGGCACTGGCCTGGGGAAAGAGCCCATGAGAAAGAGAAGTCTAACCAGCGTAGTCTGGGAAGGGTAGTGTAGTCGCAATTGCATAGCTAAGGTCCAGGCCGATCTCTAAATAGGTTAATTTATTCATTCCTGGACTGACTCATCACAAGAGGCAGTATGGCAGGATTTATGACACTTAGGCTCAGGAGTTAGGCTGCTAGTTTAGAATCCCAGCTGTCGCACCTACTGGCTATATGGCCTTGGGGATAACTTATGCCTCAGTTTCCCAATCTATTGAATGGTGATGCTGTAAGGATTAGAAGGGATACTTTATATAAAGCACTTAGAACAATCCCTGGCACATTGTTAGTACTGAATTAGCTTTAAATAGTGCAATGCGGGTGTGCTCACTCATGTCTGACTCTTTGTGACTCCATGCACTGTAGCCTGCTAGGCTCCTCTGGCCATGGGATTTTGCCAGCAAGAATACTGGAGTGGGTTGCCATTTCCTCCTCCAGGGGATCTTCCTGTCCCAGGGATGGAATGCATGTCTCTTGCATTGGGAGGCAGATTCTTTACCACTGCGTCACCTGGGAAGCCCCATATAATGTAGTAGTCAGGCTCTACTGTGATGATGCTGCTTAACGAACAACCCTGAACCTCTCAGTGCTAACAACAGACGTTTACCTTTCATAGGTAAGGTGTGGCTCTGCAGGACTCTAATTTTAGAGTCTGGCTAGGTTCAGATGGTCCCAGGGCTAGGCTGTGAGTTGGATTCATGTCTGCTTCATTTGGCTCTTCCTAGGGGGTCCAGGAAAGGAGCCGCAGCTCTCTGAGGCATGTCTCACTTAATGCTTCCCCTGGATGGAGGCATCTCTAAGTTTGTTTGCATTCCGTTGGCCAAAGTAGGTTGCATGGCCAGGCTTACCATCAGTGGGGTGGTCATGAAGGGAGGGGAAGCAAATGTTTTCTGAACAATAAATATAAAATAACACAACCTCCCACAGCATTATCAAATGTTTCTTGAGTGCTTAATAGCTACCAGGAAATGTTCTGAGCACAGAGATTCAGAGGTGAATCAGACAATGACTCAGCCCTCAAGCACACTCTCAGCACCAAGTGATCCCCGCAGTACCTGAGGGCACTATTCCCCCGCCCTGACCCAGGAGAACTTTATCCCTCCCGGGGTCCAGCAAGAATGATTTTAATTCTCACGAGCTCCATACATCAGGTATCACATCTCCATTTTACATATGAGGAAACCGAGACTCAAGAGAGGTTAAGTCACTTTCTTTTGGTCCCATAGCTAGGAAATAACTGAGCCCGGACCCAAAGTCTGGCCTGATTGTCCCAAGACTCCAGTCACTGTGCTAGACCCAAGTGTTAAGTCAAGGTCAAGAGAGCCACAATGAGAACTGATGAAGACTCCCACCCCTGGCAGGAGGCTGGTCCTTGGTCTCCATGAATACGAGCTCTGGCAGAGACGTTTGCAAGCCTAGATCTTTGCAGCTGGACTAGTGGCTTCAACCATCTGAAGGGCAGATTCAACAACTGCCAACCGGGCATGCCATCAGAAGATGCTTTCTGCGTGGCCCTGCAATGCTAAATCCCCAAGCCCAAGCCCAGTGTGCCTTCCTGGTGTTCCTGGTTGCCCAGAGTTTTCACCCTCTTTGTCCCCAGTGCTGGGCGCCTTCCCTATTTAAGTGTTATTCTAGGTGATCACTGCTTACAGAAAGCCCATATTCTTCATTTTCACTGACAGAGGTCCCAGAGCTCTAGCCAGTGCCTGGCACTGACCAGGGGCTGTGTGGAGGGCTTCCCTGGGGGCTTAGTGTAAAGACTCTGCTTGCCGATGCAGGAGACGGGTTCCATCCCTGATATGGGAAGATCCCACATGCTGTAGATCAGCTAAGCCCATGTGCCACAACTACTGAGCCTGTGCTCCAAAGCCTGGGGGCTGCAGCTACTGAAGCCCCTGCACCCTAGAGCCTGCGCTCTGCAACAAGAGAAGCCACTGCAATGAGAGGCCCGAGCACTGTAACTAGAGGGCAGCCCCTACTTTCTGCAACTAGAGAAAAGCTGGAGCAGCAAAGAAGACCCAGTGCAGCCAAAAATAAATAAATATAAAACTATTAAAAAAAAAAAGAGTGTAGAGTGAGTGAATGAACGGCTGGACAACTAGATGCTGCTGAGTCCCCTGGAAGGAGAGCAGGTGAAATTTCTTTTGTTATGTCCTCTCAAATCTCTGGAGGCATTATAACCAGAATGGGTCTGGAGCATTGAAACACCAGAGTTCCCCCAGGGACACAAGCACAGAAGCAAAGAATTGACTCTCCCTTGGGTATCTCAATAAAATTGGGATGGGATGCCTTTGTCTTTTATCTTCTGAGAAGTAACCTTGATGTCCACAGTGCTCCATAAGCTGACATTAACTCTTAACCCAAATACCTACCTGATGAAAAGCAGATAGTCCAGACGAATCAGCAGTGGTACCTCCCCCATCAGACCAGAGCTCTTGCGTGGTCACAGACCTGCACACCCACGTCCACTCCCAGTCAGAGCCTGCCAGAGAAGCCTGGGTTATTTATAACCAAATCACAGTGGGAATCATTATGAAAGAGAGCTGCTTTCCTTGCCTCCCCCAAGGCTGTCAATCTCTCCATTTCAGGTAAGGCTTCTGGCTGCAGTGATAAGACTTAATGAATTGGCTTGTGAATTGGAGAGTGCTAAGGGCAAAGGAGTCTTATCTTTAAGAGACAAAGAACCCCAGAGATAAAAAGAGGTTTTCTGGTCTAACTATCCCATGCCACAGATGGAAAAACTGGAGGATCAAAGAAGTTAAATTAGTTGTTGAAGACAGAGAGTTAGGAAGAGGGTGCGTACTTGGAAATATGAATCTTCAGTTCTAATTCAGGTTTAATCACTCATAATATGCATGATTTCGAGCTGGTTACTCAGTGTTTCTGAGTTTTCTTTACTGGCACCTGGGGGAGGAATAGCTATTCTGTGATGATTAGAGATGAATGTCTAAGTAGGTGGCTTATGGGAGTTGCTCCAGTGATGCTGAAGGAAAAGAGTTAGTATTGGATTTGCTGTTCTCTTCCCATCACTGCACATGGCTTCCACCAGCTTCATGCTGCAGAGCAACAGACTTCTGTGTTCCCTGCCTTCTCAATGTGACTCATTTTGATTTTTCATGGAAACAGAATAAGCAGGATCTATGGGAGTTCTCGGGGTTTCCCAGGGCAGCTCTAGTGGTGAAGAACTCACCTGCCAATGCAGGAGAGACAGAAGAGATCTGGGTTCCATCCCTGGTCGAGAAGATTCCCTGGAGGAGGGAATGGCTACTCACTCCAGGATTCTTGCCTGGAGAATCCCATGGACAGACGAGCCTGGTGGGCTATGGTTCATAGGGCCACAAAGAGTCAGACACGACTGAGCGACTTAGCATGCAGCACCTGGAAGTTCTTATTCCTCTAGATGGACAGTACCTACCAGCAGGAGGGCTCAGCGTGGGACTGAAGGAAAGCTAGACTTGCTCCATGAGCTTCAGGAATGCAGTCCCTCTATGTGTTCTCGGTGTTTGATGAATTGCTCTGCAAAGGAGCATTTTAGGGCTCCCTCCCACAGAGGTGTCTGTCTCCTCAGCTCCTCTAAATAGCAGTTCTGGTGAACTCTCAAAAGAGAGCCATCCACAAGCCAAGGAGAGAGGACTCAAGAAGAAACCAACCTGGCTGACACCTTGATCTTGGACCTCCAGCCTCCAGAACTGAGATGACAAACTTGTATTGTTTAAGCAGCCCGGTCCATTGTATTTTGTCATATTTTGTCATCACTCATCTAGAAAACCAATAGGGTCAGTTGCACTCCCTGTGGCTGGAGAATGAGTGAGGCTCATTCTCATGGTGCTACATTAACAACAACAACTTTCCCTTCCTTCGTTTATTAGGGAACACAGCTCCCCCCTCCGGACGCATACACAAACACCCAAACGGGAGGAGCTAACATCAAGGACAGAACTGGGGGACAGTGGGACCTTACTGAACACCAGTCAGTGTGCCTGAATTGGGCGCCACTGGGGAATTCTTCCTCAGACGTGAGCCAGTCAGAGGCTTGGAAGTCACTTGCCAATCGGGGTCTGCCTTCTTTGCTGCCTTTGCAGACCTTTCTTCTGCCATGTGCATTGGACGCACAGCTCAGTCACCCTTACTGCTCCAGCTGATAGCCAGCCGACCGCCTGGCACATGACAGAGGCCATCCTCTATCCACCTGTCTCGGTTGATCCACCATCTGACCACAGATGCAAGAGCAAACCCAGCCAAGATCAACCCAGAAGGCCCTCCCACTGACGCAGACACTCGTGAGCTAAACAACTTCAGGCAAGGTTTCCTACAGCTGTGGCTATGGCTAATTGAGAGTAACTATAACCTAAAAGAGGAAAAGCCAGCTGAGGGTGTGGTCCAGTGGGCTCAATGGCCCCCACCAGAGACACTGTAGGAAGCTGTGTAGACTGAAGGGCAACATTATAAGTTGAGGGACAGGAAGAGAGGCATTTACTCAGCAGTTTTCATTCCTGAATGTAAAGAGCTGTTTCCATGGGCATTAACTCTCCTGAACTTCCCAGCTATGCGATTCAGCCAGCTTCCATAGCTTCAGAGAAAGCCTTGAGGTAGAAGAACTGGGAGATCAGACAGCTCTTGCAATGAGTAGCCTTCTGGGTGCTCGGGAACTGTCCCTCTTCACACTTCACAACAGTCAGAGGTGGGCCCCGAAGATGTGGGGTGAGTGCTAATGGAATCTACCTCAGATGGAGTGTCTCAGTGATCGATGGGGTACCAGGGAAGGAGGGAGACTGCCTTCAGAGAAGGGGTTTGAGAGTGCTCTGTAGACTGCCAAATATATGAATTGCGATGGTTATTCTTAGTATGTGGGGGGGATACCTTTGACTGTAAACATTTCAAGCAAAGGGGGAGTAGACACAGGCCCCCAGGAGCCTGGCGGGGGAATCTGTGCTGGGGCTGCAGACCTGGAGAATTCTCTGTTCCATGGAAACGGCTCACTGGAGGAGGCTGTCTGCTTTGCTAGATGTGGCCGTGTTCCTGCTTCTGTAACGACAGGGATTATGAGCACGAAATAAGCGCTTGTTAGCCAAGCTTATTTACTCAGGGACTAAGTCTGTTCAATGGCCATTCCAGTGGAGGAAGAGGGACATGTGTGTACGTTTGACTAGAGATGGGGGATTCACAGATGAACGGTTTGGGGAGAAATGTTTCCTATACGTGCTTTTTTTTTTTTTTTTTTTAAGCCAGAATTGGAAAAGAAATGAATTTCAAGGAAGTGGCAGTCTGTGGATACTGACAGAGAGAGAAAATGAAATGCTGGGCTTGGGGCCGGCCCCAGGCAACACTTCCTGATGTGTTCAGGAGGAGACAGTCAGCACCGTGGGAGAGACGGGCTCTGCGTGCATGTGGAGGATGGGACAGAATATTCTCTTTAGCAATTCATCTCCCCCAGAGGATGGGCAGGAAGTCCCTAATCTTGCCTCCCTCAGAGGTCCCAAAGGACGTTGATCACGAGAACATTTTGGGGGCAGATCTCAAATAACTTCTCTAGGAATACCTGTAGGTACCAGATTTCATGAACATGTCATTAACCCACTTCCCTCACAGGTAGGTGGTCCCAGGGAAAATGAGACTTGCTCAGCATGTATCATGGGAGGAGGGCTGGCCAGGGAATCAGAAGGGCTGGCCCCTGGCTTGGCACTACCTTGCTGTTTCATCTGAACAAACTACCTATCTTCTGTAGGTTTCAGTATGTCCAACTCTTTCTGTTTTTCTCATCTGTAAGGTAGGGTTAATAATAGTTGGGTTGTTTGAAGATTGAATACAAATTCATGGAAAATGTTTAGAGCAGCCTGGAACATACTACGACCTATAAGCTGTTACTGTGATGATCACATGATAATGATGATGAGCTGGGCTTTTGTTTATGATTTTTCTACATCACCTAATGATGTTGTCATTTATTATTGTGTCTCTACCATGAACTACACTAAGAACTACACTAAGTTCTTTCCATAGATTTTGTTGTTCAGTCACTAAGTTGTGATCAACTCTTTGTGACCCCATGAACTGCAGCACACCAGGATTCCCTGTCCTTCACTGTCTCCCAGAGTCTGCTTAAACTCATGTCCATTGAGTCAGTAATGCCATCCAACCATCTCATTCTCTGCTGCCCCCCTTCTCCCCCTACCCTCAATCTGTCCTATCATCAGGGTCTTTTCCAATGAGTCAGCTCTTCACATCAAGTGGCCGAGTATTGGAGCTTCAGTATCAGTCCTGCCAATGAATGTTCAGGGTCAATATCCTTTAGGATTGACTACATAATACATTATTAGTTTTAATTTTCAAAACAGCAATTAAAATAGGCAATATTCTTCCTATTTTACAGATGAAAAAACTAAAAACTCAAGAAATTTTTGCTACTTTCCCAAGACCCCAAAGCCAGTAAACAACAAAGTCAGGATTCAATCCCCACCTGAAATCTCATTACCACTAAGAGTAATTCACTGTCCATCAAGAAAGACCAGGGGAAATCTTTGACTTCCTGCTTTACAGAGACACTTTCCATCTCTCTCTGAACCCTTATTCTGATCAAATATTCTTAGTAGCACTTATTATTCTTTGATATTAAGTTATATGTCTGGCTCGTGAAAGGTAAATTCTGGGAGGGCAGTGTTCTTTAACTGTGGTGTCCTCGGCACTGAGACCTCAGCTGACACATAGTAGACTCTCAATAAATATTTGTTGGATCAATGAATGAATGGTACACTTATTGAACACCTCCTGTATGCTAGTAAATGTATTAGAGCCTCTGGATACAATAGTCACCAATGTAGATTGCTTCCATATTGAGATAAAACTTGGAAGAAGTTATAATGTAGTAGATCCAGCTTCGCAGTGATCTAGGAAAATGGGCTTTCTCACCCCTACATGGTCCTTCTCTTAAAAGCTTGGGAAATGGCACTCTGCTCAGGGTGGGTGAGAGGCACTGAAGAGGATGCACTTGACTTAAAGTAGCTTTTGGGGGATGCTGCACCTGATGGGCTTTCAGGACTCAAAGATTGGAAGAGACAAAATCCACTGATTTTTTTCTGAGCTGTGTTCTCAGTCCTCTCTTTAACTTGCCTGGCATGGGCAGGTGTTTACGTGCAGTTTGGGCTTCAGTGCTGGGGTCTGAGTACAGAAAGATTGACTCTGTTTCACAAAATAACCCCAGCTCCGAGTTGCATCCACCCTCTGGTGTGTGGACAGAGGAGAACTGTCATGACTCTTGATAGAGGAGGTGGCTCCTTCATGAGGGACAGGTCGGGTGAGGTCCTCTCCCTCTTGCCTTTGTATCTCTCTGGCCTCAGTCACCTGACATCTCTTCCTCTGGCTCAGGGCTGCTACCATATGCAAGTGCTGCATCCCCAGAACACACCAGGCTGTTTCATGTTCCCATAGTTTCCACTGATTCTATTTCTTCAAGAATGCTCTTTCTCCCTTCTGTGTTATGCATGTCTACGTTCCTTCAAGGTCGAACTGAAGTGTCTTCTCCTCAAGGACGCCATCCCTGCTTGCCATCACCTTCCCTGCTAATAGCGGGTCAGCTGCCTCTCCTTAGAATCCGTAGCCCCTTTTGACATGCCACAGGCGTCTCCTGCCCACTGGACTGAGCTCTTCAAAAGCAGGCACCATTCATTCTGCTCCCTGATTCACTGCTCACCCCCAGTGTACAGCATTTTTGCATGATGGATACTTATCAACTGAATGATTGATTGTTCAGACTCTAAAAACTCAAATAACCAGCGTTGATCTCAGGAATCATATTGACCTTGCTGGGGTGTAGGGGCCAGGGTGCCCCAAATCAGCCTTAGTCTTGATGGAGGATTTGGCTAGAATCCAAGATCAGTCACCCAAATCTTTGGCCAGTACCAGCAGCCAGGGCCATTTCTTCAACATCTGCAGAAATGCTGGTCACCTGTGTGCTTCTTATTACTCTCTAGGCTCTGGGCTGAAATCATAACAGAGCATCCTTACCTTTTGAGTGAGTCTGAATGCTGTGGGGCCTCTGTGAGCCCCTGCATTAGTCTGCTCCAGGTTTTGTTCAGCTCTTCAGTCCCACCATACCCTGTCATCTGGCAGCTGGGTCAACTCAAAGGCAGGACGGAACCAGGGATCAAGTTCCCTCTTTCCAAGGAGGTGCCCTGGCTCCTTGGCTCTGTCTTTGATCAGGCGGAAGCTGCCTGCCACGGTGTCTGGGCTGGACTTTCGGGCTTGTGTTCACCCTTTGTAGCAGCTGTGCACAGCCGTGCAACGCAGGCCAGACTTTTCTCAGACAGCCTATTTCCATTTTCATGAGGTTCTGGGCACCCTGGGGCCAGCATCGGTCCGTCCTGGTGTCCTTGGCAGTTGGCATATTACACACCTATCTTTCAGGAGCCTTTGATCACATTGAAACTTTAAAGCACAGGTTTGGGGCTTCTACTGATGCTCTGCCTGTATCAGACACAGTAGGGGCTGGTCAGCCTTTGGGGTGGTGAGTGGTACCCTGCTGAGGGACTGGGTGTGGTCAGTCTCAGGTTGGGGGTCATAGTCGTACTCTGGGGGCGTGGGGCTGAATAATGCTTTTACCCCTAAGCCAGATGATGAGTTGCTTGTTGCAAGGACTGTGGTTTTCCACATGAGGAAACTGAGGCTCAGTGGTGCTACAGAACCTAGCAGAAACAGCTTCCTTGGGGGCCAGCCAAGGAGAGATGGCCCTTGAGATGAGACTTGGAGGATAGGTAGGAGTTTTCCAGGGTAAAAGAGACGGAAAGGCGTTCAAGGCAGAGGGAACAGCACCTGCAAAATCTTAGAGTGGTAAAGGAATGAAGCTCACGCCGGGATGGCAAATGGGACCAGAGAAGAGGGTTTAAGGAGGTACCCGGAGAGGGCAGGGAGATCCAGATTGCAGCGTGAAAGGCCCTGTGGGCAATGCAAAGGGGCTGTAACAGGGAGTCGCAGAATTTTGAGAAGGACATAGCATGACACATCTGTGCTTTAGAATGATCCGTCTGTTGCTCTAGGGACAGTGGTTTGAGGGACAGCAGTTCTGGAGCTATTGAAATGATGCAGATGGATGATGATGAAGCCCCTGGATGGCAGGACAGGGGGAGGGTGGAGAGGAAAGGGAAACACACCTTTAGCATCATCAAGGCTTGGATGCTGACTGTGTGTTGGGGGAGAGGAAGGCAGAGGCTGGAGGCCCTCGGGCAGGTGAGGGATGCTGCTGTTCCCTGAGTCAGGGCGAGGGAAGGAGCAAGAGATGTGACACAGGAGGGGTGGACACGCTGACTTGCAGCACCCCCGACAGCATCCAGGGAGTGCTCTCCAGCTGGTACCAGAACTAGGTCTGCTGCCGGGAAGGGAGTTCTGAATGGTAGGAGGTGGTATCTGGAAGTCTTCAGCTGGACGGGTTGTTGAAACCACAGAAGTGAGAGATACCGCCCAGGGATGGCATTTATTTTTTTTTAATTTTATTTTTACTTTATTCTACTTTATAATACTGTATTGGTTTTGCCATACATTGACATGAATCAGCCATGTGAGATGGAATGAAGGCTGAAGGTGGGTCCTCAGTAAGAACAGAAAGAGCGTGTCAGCAAGGAAGCTGAGCGGGAATGCTCAGGGAAGAGGGTGGCCCGGGTGACCCCATGTCGAACAGTTCAGTGTGCTACAGGTCACTAACCTCCCGAGGTGGGTTGGAGAAGTGTCCTGGAGGAGATCCCTGAACTTGAGCCTTGAAAAGTGACTGCAGCTGGTGAGGAAGGAGGGATTTGGGGAGGACAGAGAAGTTAAGGACACACCGAGGGGTAGCAAGTGACGCTAATTGGTGACATTCTGGGCAAAACCCAGAAGCAGGCTAATGAAGGAACAGCTCCTTGGCTCTGCCTATCTGTCCAGTGCAGCCACCTGACCAGGTCATTCTTGTGCTTCAGAAAACATTCAAAGTCCCCAGAGGCTCTGTCCGGTTTCCCTCCGAGGGTTCCGGGGGTGGTTATAGCCGTTTCATCACTCCTGGCTAACTATGTTTGGAAAAGAGTGGGTTAGACAGTTAACCGGGTTTCCATACTTCCAGACCTCTCAGAACTTCCAGTGCACTCTGTGAGTGTCCTCGAAACCCCAGTGACCACGGAACCCCTCTTTCCTGGGAGCCCCCGGGGTCTGGAATTTCATGAAGCACTCTTTCGCAACTGTTTGCCTTCAGCACAGAGCCCTTATTCCTCAAAATGGCATGCAAGGTCCTGTTTACTTCTTTATTTATTTATTTATTTTAATTCCTTTTTTTTTTTTTTTTTGAGGTTTGGTTGGGCTCTTTTTTAAAAAATTTTATTTTTACTTTATTCTACTTTAAAATATTGTATTGGTTTTGCCATACATTGACATGAATCTGCCACGGGTGTATACGAGCTCCCAAGCCTGAATCCCCCTCCCACCTCCCACCCCATATCATCTCTCTGGATCATCCCCGTGTACCAGCCCCCAGCATCCTGTATCCTGTATCGAACATAGACTGGCGCTTCCGTTTCTTACATGATAGTATACATGTTTCAATGCCATTCTCCCAAATCATCCCACCCTCTCCCTCTCCCTCAGAGGCCAAAAGTCCGTTCTATACCTCTGTGTCTCTTTTGTTGTCTTGTGTACAGGGTCGTCGTTACTATCTTTCTAAATTCCATATATATGTGTCAGTATACGGTATTGGTGTTAACTGATTTTTGGCCGTGCTGGGTCTTCGCTGCTGCCCGCGGGCTTTCTCGGTTGCAGAGGGTGGGGCTGCTCTTCACTGTGGTCGCAGGCTTCCCACTGAGGTGGCTTCCTTGTTGCAGGGCACAGGCCCTGGCTCATGGGCTTCACTAACAGCAGCACACAGGCTCCGTAGTTGTGATGCGTGGGCTTAGTTACTTTGCAGCCTGTGGGATCTTTCCGGACCAGGGACTGAAACTGTGTCCTCTGCACTGGCAGGTGGATTCTTAACCATTGGACTGCCGGGGAAGTCTCTTGCTTGCTTCTTGAGTCTAGAGTCTCACTACATCTTCCCGCCCTCCTAGAACCCCCCTATGCTCTGGCCACACCAGCCACTAGCGTGTTCCCCCGTGTGCTATATCAGCATGTGTTGTTGGATCTCTGAGTAGCAGCTTTTTCCCTTTTGTGGGCAAGGCCGTTTCTCTTATCTGGGGCTCCCTTCAGTGAGAGCCCACCTCCTCCAGGAAGTCTTCTCTGATTCTCTCAGTTGGGTTAATGCCTTGCCTGAATTCTGTAATGCACCTTGATTACCTCCCTTCATAGCAGCACTTTCTGTGGTGCTGAAATCAAGCACCTGCTGCCTTTCTTATCAGACTTTGCTCTCTTTGATGGCACGGTTGGGCTGGATTCATTGCTTGATTCCTGGGGTTGGCCATATACCGAAAGCTTCTAATCATGGTTTTGAATTCATGGAAAGATGGAGAGAGGCAGAGACAGAGATTGTTGTATAAAATGTATGTAGGGCCAGTATTCCTTGGCCCACTCTTACCAACCTACCAGCCTTTCTTTACATTCTAGAGACCTGTCCAGTGTAAAAGACACTTTCTCATAACTCTCATGCTTCCTGAGATGATAAGTATAGTTTCATACTTGATTATAATTTAAAAGAAATTTTGGCATGCTGCCACCAGTGCTTTGCATACACAGATGAAGACTGTCCACACATGGGATGAAGCCTCATAAACCCAGTCTCTGAGAAAGGCTGGTCTTCCCTTTACATCCCATTTGCAAGGTGAGCAGCACTGTGAGTCCTGGAAGGAACATTGTCTTCTGGCTTAGGAATCTTTCCCCTCTGTCTTATTTGTGTTGCGCTCAGAGCTGTCCTGAATAACCCCAGGGGGGGCGCCACAGGATGGCCCTGGCTTGGACCCTCCCCTGGAAGGCACCGGTTCCTTCTTGTTTCAGACAATGGGCTTTCACTGCAGCCCTGGAAGTGGGAAACATTTGCATTTTGGTCAACTGGCCTTCCTTGGGAGGCCTGTGATGCAACTGAGTAGAAAGAGGTAGGCTCAACATGCCTCGTTTTGAGATGATTACAATTTGCAAAAATTGTAATTTTTGCAAATTTGGAAAAATCTATTTTCATTGAAAAAGATCCTGATGCTGGGAGAGATTGAAGGCAACAGGAGAAGAGGGCGACAGAGGATGAGATGGTTAGATAGCATCATTGACTCAATGGATGTGAGTTTGAGCAAGCTCTGGGAGATGGTGACAGACAGGGAAGCCTGGTGTGCTGCAGTCCATGGAGTCGCAAGGAGTTGGAACATGACTTAGTGACTGAAAACAACAACAAGTTTATCTTGTGACATGATGTGGCATGGCAAAATCAACATTGGACTAGGATTTAGAGTATTTAGGCTCAAATATAAACTTCATTACTCATTATCTAGGAAATCTTGGGCAGGTCCCCAGACTTCAGATTATTATTATTATTTTTTTTTTACCATATACAAGTGGTACAAGGTGGTGGGGCAGGGTGAGTGGGTCAGAAGTCCTTGGGGGTCATGTCTCCAATCCAGCCTCAGACTCAGATGCTGAGGTCCCTGGGGGCACTGGTGGTGGGCTCAGAGGCTGTGGAGCATCTGGTTAGTGGGGGTTGGAGGGATGGTGTTGGTGGGGGTAGTAGGATGACTTCTCCATGCTAGTATATATCACTCTGCTGACCACCAGGGGGAGATGGTTCAGGGAGGGTCTCTTGGGCATATTGTGGTAGGGAGAAGAGAGCAGAGTGGTTAAGGTAGAAGAGGAAACACAGGGAAAGGCTGCAGAGAGGCAGCAGTGTGGGACTGATCCCAAACAATCCCGCCTGGCCTGCATGGCTCACCACATCCTGCCCTCTCCCAACCTCTTTTGGGATCAGTTATTCAACCTTGGGGAACCCCAGTTGCTAAATGATGAGACAAATACCTGCCCTGGCAGAGTTGGCATGAGGGTTAGAGAGGAATCCATCTTAGTCATTCAGCACGGCTCAATAAATTATAGATATTCTATTAGTATTAATTGCTTTAACCGCTCCTGACCTATAAAATTATACCCTATCCACCCTCCAAAGCCCTTTATCCATGTGATGTGTTGCTAAACCAGTTCTCCCCCTTCTAGATTTGTGCATGATGGTACTCTAGAGGGAACTGGGTCCAGTTGGCCTATTCTATAGATGGGCATTTCAGATCCATGAGTAACAGTTTGATGTTATTCTTTCTTTATTTTTTAAAATTTATTTAATTGGAGGTAATTACTTTACAATATTATAGTGGTTTTGTCATATATTGACATGAATCAGCCATGGGTTTACATGTGTTCCCCACCCCTGAAGCCCCCTCCCACCTCCCCTCCTCATCCCATCCCTCAGGGTCATCCCAGTGCACCAGCCCTGAGCACCCTGCCTCATGCATTGAACCTGGACTGGCGATCTGTTTCACATATGATAATATATATGTTTCAATGCTAGTCTCTCAAATCATCCCACCCTTGCCTTCTCCTACAGAGTCCAAAAGACTCTGTTCTATGCATCTGCGTCTCTTTTGCTGTGTTGCATGTAAGGTTATTGTTACCATTTTTCTAAATTCCATATATCTGCGTTAGTATACTGATGCTATTCTTATGTTATTCTCTGGCCACTGATTGAAAGTCACACCCCAAACACTTCCTGGCATGGCTCCACATTCCAGTAGTTTGCACTACACTTGTCACCACTGGGTTTGTTTCTGTGGCATATATCTGCTTCCACTTGAATGTCAGTTTCATTATAGTTGGAAATTGTTTTCTGTACCCTCATCATCCCCAGCACCTGGACCTGGGACACTGCAGGACAGAGTAAGGGCCCTGTGTATTGAAAGTGGTGAGGCACTATCTAATAGGTAATGGTGGCCAGTTTTGTGACCTTGGGCAAGTTGCTTTTCTAAGTCTTAGCTTCTTCTGAGCTAAAGTCAGGACAATGAGACCTGGAGATCCAGCTTGACTTCAGGCATCTCCAAGGAGGCCTCAAGGAGATGCCTCGAAGGGTAAGTTTTGAACCTTACCTTCACCATGGTCCGTCTTTCAGCCTTAAAGATGAAATCTTATACCTGAGATTTAGTTGGACCAGGAATGACTCATTCCTACTATTCTAACAAGAGACTGATATATAAGCCAGGAATGGTGATTTACTAATTTGAGCTATGAAAAACAGAATTACTGAGAAAAATCAGAGTTCAAATTAGTTTCAGCATTTTGCTGGAAGCCAGATTATTATGTGAAGACTGTCAGGGCATTATGGAATGAGAAAAGGGCGCGAGTCAATTGGTCTAAATATTTGTTATTTCTGACATCTAGCTTTGAGAATTATGCATTCATTTCCAAAATCAGGAGGACTGGACAGGCTGGGTCTATAAGTCAGGGCATTCTTATCTTTGAGGAGACTGATGGTCTCTGCCCTGTGATGATTCAAGTTTCATTTTCAGGCTTTGACAGCTGATCATCATCACTTTATAAGTGATGGAGCTTGCCTTGGACTCTCTGAGTTTTAGTTTTATCTTTTAAACTTTTCCATTTCTGGTTTGCTGGTGTCTCCCTCCTCGATTCTAGGCAGCTCTGAGAAAGTTTTCAATTAGATTGCACTACCCCCTGCCTGCTGCTTCTGAGTTGAGCATCTGAACGACTCATCATCCGTGGCCACAGTGGTTGACTGGGGACATGAATGTGAGCTGAGTAGCTGAGTAGTGCAATCAAAATCTGTTTGTGTGCTATCTGGACACTGGGGAATGGTAGGCTATTTGCAAAGCTGGCCACTATTGTGGCCTCCCATCCCCTGTGCCCCTTTGCAATGTGACTTTAGCCACCTCTCATGAAGAGGTGGAGTCTAGTTCCCCTCCCTTGAATTTGGGCTGGTCCCATGAGTTGCTTTGATCAGTCAAAGAGATGCTTTTGGGTTCTGAACCTCAGCCTCTAGAGGCTTTGCAGATTCTATTCTCATTCTTGGAATTCTGTTGCCTTATGAGCAAGCCAGGCTGCAGCTGCTCTGAGATTAAAACACTTGATGCAGACAGAGATGATGGAGAGAGAAGCCCAGACATCCCAGCTATTCTAGCTATCTCAGTTGAGGCCCCTGACACATGAATAAGGCCGTCTGAGACCAACCAGCCTCCTGCTGACACCCTCTAACTACAAATGCCTGGTCAGCTCCAGAACATGCCACATGGATTCAAAGAACTATCCAGCTGATCCTTACCTGACCTGCTGACCCACACAACCGTGAGCAGAAAAATGGCTGTTCCTTTAGGTCACCAATTTTCATAGTGTTTTGTTCCATAGCACTAGAAATATGACTTTTTTTTCTTCCCATTGGTGACCAAGCTGAGAAGGTGCAAGGCTGGGGCTACAGGAGGCTGCTGTACCAAGAAACTCAGAAGCAGAGACCAGCAGAGTGGAGCGATGACAGGGTTGGAACCATGCATGGTATTATTTGAGTCCCTGAATCCAGGCAAGACTTAAGTTGGCTGCTTTACTAGCTTCCCTGTTGAGCAAAAGAAAAACTTGTGCTTCAGTTTTTAAGTTAGTATGAGCTAGGATTCTGTCACCTGCAAATTAAGGAGCCCTACTTGATACACATTCATTGGCTGGGTGTGTGGTTTGCTTGCTATTGTTGTTTTAGTCACAAAGTCATGTCTGACTCTTTGTGACCCCATGGACTGTAGCTTGCCAGGCTCCTCTGTCCATGGGATTCTCCAGGCAAGAATCCTGGAGTGGGTCATCATTTCCTCCTTCAGGGGATCTTCCAGACCCAGGGATCAAACTGCATCTCCTGCATTGGCAGGTGGATTTTTTACCTCTGAGCCACTGGGGCTTCCAGGTTTCAGCCAAATTTTACTGTCCTAGTGACTTCTGGTAGCTTCTAAGTATGTCAGTCAAAGTCCCTAGATTAAATAAACCTCATTCACAATCGTCTCATTCTCCAGCTCTCTGTTTATTGCTCATTATGGCACAGGGGACCGTGGTTACTGCTAGGGATTTAGCAGGTGGTGCTAGTGGTAAAGAACCTGCCTGCCTGCAGGAGATGCGAGTGACGTGGGTTCAGTCCCTGGGTCAGGAAGACCCCCCGGAGCAGGGCGTGGCAACCCACTCCAGTGTTCTTACCTGGAGAATCCCATGGACAGAGGAGCCCGGTGGGCTGCAGTCCATAGCGTCGCAAAGAGTTGGACGTGACTGAAGTGAAGCATTCTTTTTCTTCATGACACACTGGGTGTCCCCAGTGTCCACTTCAGGCTATTTAGTTGGAACTGGGTTAAATTACAAGAAGGTAAAGAAATGGGCATTATAAGCACATGCACAACCTACCTCACAGTTTTGTTGTGAGAACCAAAGGGGATAATGTGTGTGAAAACATCTACCATCGTTCCAGCATAAAAACATTTATTTTTATTTTTGCTCATGGGATGAAACCACAAGCCCATTTCTGAAGGATCTGATCCCATCACTGAAAATACTTCCATGTAGCTGTTCTTTTTAACTTCTAAATCTTACTCGGAATGCAACATTCTCAGTTTGGCAAACAGTAGGGTAGTGAATAGCAGAGATGTGTCTGCCCTAAATTCAAGAGGCATACAGTCCTGGAATTCCTGCAGGTCTGGGCTTCCAACACACTTCTGAAATATGGCCTCTGTCTCTTCACTACCCATACTCCCTGCTAAGAACCCAAGTTTTTTCCTTTCCTTTGCCTTTATTACTTCCAAGCTCTAGTTCTTGGCTGAGACAAACTGCAGTCCCCAAATGCTGTGATTTAATGAGAGGAAATTTACTTGACTTACTGTACAAATTTGCCAGGGAAGTCATTCTGATAAAGATAATTACATCCACATCTTAGTGTAAATTGCAGCAAATGTTTGAAACTGTGAGCAGCTGCTGAGTCCTGTCACTCAACACGACCTCCGTCCTTAGGGGCACACAACCAGCTAATGAAAGTCCAGTGGAAGAAAAACGAGAAGTCTGATAACAACCATCTGACCAACCCAAGTTCCATCATTTATTCAACTGAGAAGTAGTATCGGAATAGAGAGTTTCCTGCATAGACCAAAGTCTAACAGCCACAGATGGAAGCTGTTGGGGAGGGCTTGGTCCCAGGCACATTTAGGAGGTGGAGCTGGTGCCACAGTCATGATCTTTCAGTCTAGACCAAAACTAGTGGCCAGCCTCATCTCCTGCTCTTATCCTCACGTCCCCCTTGTTTGGTCACACCAATAGTTTGCTGTTCCCTGAATATGCTGAATATTACTAGTTTACTCCCATGCCGTTGGCCCTTTTGTTTCAAACGCCTTCTTCCCGTCTTCTCAGTCTGATGAACGCCTAATCTTCATCTGACATGCAGCTCATATGCTTTCATTCAAAAGAATCTGTCCTAATCACCCCAAGCTACAGTCATTCTGTCCTCAGGGCTCCCATCACGTCTTCCTCACAACTGTGTCACAGCATCTATTCATTCAGTCAATATGTAATGAGCAGTTACTAAGGAGACAGGATCCTGAGGTGAGTCAGCTATTTTCTTGTAGGCTTCCAGAGCCTAGGAGGGGAGACACTCAAGTTAAAAAAAAAAGACCACTGCAATTCTAATGCAGAGATTCATCATGAGAAGTGCTGGGCTAGGTGAATTGCAAGCTGGAATCGAGATTGCTGGGAGAAATATCAATAACCTCAGATATACAGATGACATCACCCTTATGCCAGAAAGTGAAGAACTAAAGCGCCTCTTGAGGAAACTGAAAGAGGAGAGTGGAAAAGCTGGCTTAAAGCTCAACATTCAGAAAACTAAGATCATGGCATCCGGTCCCATCACCTCATGGCAAATAGATGGGGAAACAGTGGAAACAGTGGCTGACTTTGTTTTTTTTTTTGGGGGGCGGGGGGAGGCTCCAAAATCACTGCAGATGGTGAGTGCAGCCATGAAATTAAAAGATGCTTACTCCTTGGAAGGAAAGTTACGACCAACCTAGACAGCATATTAAAAAGCAGAGACGTTACTTTGTCAACAAAGGTCCATCTAGTCAAGGCTATGGTTTTTCCAGTGGTCATGCATGGATGTGAGAGTTGGACTATAAAGAAAGCTGAGCACAGAAGAATTGATGCTTTTGAACTGTGGTGTTGGAGAAGACTTTCAAGATTCCCTTGGACTGCAAGGAGATCCAACCAGTCCATCCTAAAAGAGATCAGTCTTGAGTGTTCATTGGAAGGACTGATATTGAAGCTGAAACTCTGATACTTTGGCCACCTGATGTGAAGAACTGACTCATGTGAAAAGACCCTGATACTGGGAAAGACTGAAGGTGGGAGGAGAAGGGGACAATAGAGGATGAGATGGCTGGATAGCATCACCGACTCAATGGACATGAGTTTGGATAAACTCTGGGAGTTGGTGATCGACAGGGAGGCCTGGTGTGCTGCAGTTCATGGGGGTCACAAAGAGTTGGACACGACTGAATGACTGTACTGAACTGCATCCTCAAGGAGGCTAGATTAAGCTTCCACAAATGATATTAGCACATTATAAGGGAAAACCCTGGAGTGCAGGTGCTTATTAAGCTTCTGCTTGTGTCACATTTTCTGATATCTCAGTGCATGGCCAAATCCAGGCTCAGTACAGTAGGGAATTATACAAGAGCATGCGTACTGGGAGGCCTGATTCCCTGGGTTGATAATTCCACAACCCACCACAGACAAGTAGATGTCAGGTGGTCACAGTGGAAGGGATGAGGGATACATATTAAAGTCATTGTTCTGGAGACAAGGGGCTGGGGCCAAATTCCTGAGGTCCCTAGTACAGTGATAGGGGCAGTCAACTTGGCTGGGTTTGGAGTTGGAAGAACTCCAAGGGTTTGGATCAAATTAAATGAATCCAATAATATGTACTTCATAGGTTATCTCCAGCATTGTAAGCAACAACGTGAAAACAAGCTTATAAAGAAGAAAAGTTAGATCGTTAGGCAGAAATCCCAGATCAGCACCACAGACAGCTCCCAGACTACCTCCAAGCTGCAGTAACTACCCAACATGAATATGAATCCATGCTCCCTTAACACAGAGGCACCTGTGCCCTGGAGAAACAGACTGCTCACTGTCTAAATTATCAAGCTTGCTTCATATATTCTCATTTGCCTTGGGCTCTTTCCTGTCATGTCCCAGATGAAATGCATTTGGGTTTAGACATGAGGAAGAGAAACCCCCAAAAAAGTGTAGCTTAAACAAGAGAGAAAATTTGACTCTCACATGCAAAGGTTATTGCTAGACAGTTCAGGGCTATTACAGAAACTCTGTTCCATGAAGTCTAGACTCCGGGACTCTTACTGCTCACTGCTGTGTATCCTTAGGGTGTGACCTTCAACATCATGATCTGGGTGGGAGGTCAGTGCTCCTGTAACTACATCTGCACTGTTTCACGTGCTCCTTCCTCCAATAAAAGCAATTCTTCTGGTGCACTATGGGCCAGAAATAGACTAAAGGGTGTTACATGTGTGAAAGTAAAAGGCAGTAATCTTGAAATCCTGAGATGAGAATCATTCTTAACATTGTCCTTTTCAATTGAATGGAGGTCCATTTGTGGTCCTGCTTCTCTCAGCTTCTAGAAGTTACTTTTCACATCTGCCTCTCCAGGTCTTCTATATTGATCCCCTTTTTGCCCGCTGTGAGCACATCTGATACTCAGAAAAGATGTTTTGGAAGCCCCCACCCCCCACCCCGGGATGCCCTGGGAGAGAGAAACCTGAAGGGTGGTGGGTTGGGAGCAGCCTCTCCTGAGTCTGAGATCCACAAAGCAGAGTCAAAGATTGGAAAAGGGCATTGACTCAGTTCAGTTCAGTTCAGTCGCTGAGTCATGTCCGACTCTTTGCAACCCCATGAATCACAGCACGCCAGGCCTCCCTGTCCATCACCAACTCCCGGAGTTCAGTCAAACTCATGTCCATTGAGTTGGTGATGCCATCCGGCCATCTCATCCTCTGTCGTCCCCTTCTTCTCCTGCCCCCAATCCCTCCCAGCATCAAAGTCTTTTCCAATGAGTCAACTCTTCACATGAGGTGGCCAAAGTATTGGAGTCTCAGCTTCAGCAATGAGAGCCAAGGGTCCCTGAAAGCTTCAGGATCCAGGCTGAGGGAAGATCAAGGCTACTACTGTTAGAGCTGGGACTGGGAAGCCCTTTGAGTCCTCTGTCAGACCAGATCACTGACCTTTGAGAAAACATTCAAATGCTGTGTCCCCAATTTCATTTCAAAACCATGGGCTAAGTCGTGAAGAAGGCAGGGCATGGATCTCTATAGAAGAATACTGGGTCCATTGAAAGGGCAATTCCAACTGCCAGAAGACTTTGGGGGATTCAGCTGTGAAGAAATCCCAAATGGGTTGCAATGTTGGATTATCAAAGGCTTATTTTTAAATATTTAATCAGGCTAAACTTGCAGGGGACTCTGGTTTTAAAATGGTGAGCCTGTCCATTCAGACAATGCTGTTTTTGACTCAGTTCTCCAGCGCAGAAGAGGAGTCTGGTTCAGGCCGTATGTTTGTCTTACCATCAGTTACTGCTGAGTCAGTTTTCCCCTCTGGTGGGTATGCCTTGTTCCTTTGGCGAATGCCTGGCTGATTTCTGCATGTGTTCTGTTTTTGGTCTCAGGCAGGACAAAATACAAATAGAGAGCACCTGCGAAGCAGACTGCAGCAAAAACCAGGAAACAGTAGGTGTCCAGACTTTGCTGTGGAAAGGCAGAGACAAAAAGGCATCAGAAAGACAAATCGCTAGACTGGCTGCAAAACCACCTCTAAGCTGATTAAAAAAAAAAAAGTTTCCCATCCCTGGATCAACATTTCTGGATTAAACACAGCATGTATGAGACTGCCTCTACTGGCCAAGGTGCCTTACAAATGTCTACCTGAGATGTTCTCACATGAGCACACATGAATCATCTTCAAACCCTGGCAAAGATGAGGAAGTGGCAGTTTTTATTTATTTTGAAAACAAGGCCTATAAAAATGAATCAAAATGGGGACTTCCCTGGGTAAGTCCAGTGGCTAAGACTCTGAGTTCTCAATGCAGGGAGCCCAGGTTCCCTCCCTGGTCAGGGACCTAGATCTCAGATGCTGCAACTCAGGATTCCACATCTGGCAACAAAGATCAAAGATCCTGCATGCTGCAACTAAGACCTGGCATAGCCAAATAAATAAATAAACATTAACTTAATCATCACGAAAGCAAAATGTGATGCTTGCTGAATGTTATCCTATGTTCATATTTACCATTAGCCACATTCTGCCTTCCAAACCCCTGCTACTATACACATAAGAAAAGTGTGATGTCAAAAGGGAAGTGAAATTCCCCAGTTGATAAGAAAATTACAGAGTACAGGCTAGGTCAAGATAACACCATTTTTTGTGTAATATGCAAAAGATGTAATTCACTGATTGCTATCCTGATACAGCTTCACACAAATAAGAGAGACTAGAAAAAGAGAAATGTTGACTGTGATCACCCAACAGTACTTTATATATCCTGATTACAGCACTTAATGCTTGGACTGGAATGCCCCTGGCTGTTGCACTAGACCTTGAGCTTCTTCATGACTCGGTCACCTCTAGGGCTTCTGGGTCTATCCAGTGCCTGGCTCGTAGTAGTTGATTAATAAACGTTTGTTAAATAAAAGACTTTATAGGTTCCAGTTGTCAGAACAAGGGCTTTTTCATTCTACAACTGTCTGTTGATTCAAAGATAACACTGTCTTTGATACTTCACAGTCAGCAATATCATGATTTTAGTCAATTACACGCTACTCTTTGATTCGAGAAACACTTGATTTTGACACATGACATAGTGTTGAAGGGCTTGATCTCTGGATCACCTCCTAGATCCACCGTTTACTGACTCTGAGACTCTTGGTGCCTCAGTTTCCACAGCTGTAAAATGAGGATAATAATGGGAGTTGAAGGCTGTTGTAAGGATTAAATGAGAGATTCTCTGTAGAAGTCATAGAGCAGTTCTGGATGGCATAAACATTCCACACCTCAGAGGGCTTGTCTAGAAGGGGGTGTGCCTTCCACTTGTCCACAGAGATTCCAGGAGCAGAACAGAGAAGAGAAAGCATGGGGTCTGCAGTCAGTTGGGTGGGATTCAAATCCTGATTCCATCATTTACACAAGATGCCAACATTGAAAATGTGCCATAGAACTTCAAAGCACTGACTGAAGTTTCCTCTTTATAACACAGTCTATACTACATGTTGCTTTGAAGATGAAATGAGATATATCCATCTTGACTTTCAACATCTCCACTTGTATGCTGGATGGCCATCTTGACTAACCGGGTCTCAGTAGAGCCCCTAAACCTGTTCCTGTTCTGGTCGCCCTCATCTCAGTTGATGGCACCTCCATCCTTCCATTTGCTTAGACCAACTAAACACTTTTTCTCTCTCACACCTACATCTGATGCATCAGGAAATCATGTCATCTCTACCCTGATGTATATTCTGAATGTGAGCACTTGTTACCACTTATACTGCTACCATAAAAATTGGTTCAAGTTATCACGATCTCTGGGCTTCCCTGGTGGCTCAGTGGTAAAGAATCTGTCTGCAATGAAGGAGATGCAGGTTCGATCCCTAGGTCTGGAAGATGCCCTGGAGGAGGGCATGGCAGCCCACTCTAGTATTCTTGCCTGGAAAATCCCATGGACAGAGGACCCTGGTGGGCTATGGCCCACGGATTCACAAAGAGTCAGACATGATTGAACTGACTGAGCTTGCACACATGTCATCGTCTCTGGGTCGGATTGTTAGTATAACTTCTCAGTGGATTTCTCTGCTTCTCTGACATCCCCACTTAATATTATCCCCAAGAGAGAAGCCACAGTGATTCTGTGAAGCAAAAGACAGAGTGTGGGGACCTCCCTGGTGGTCCAGTGGTTAGGAATCTGCCTCGCAATGCAGAGGATGTGGTTTCCAGCCCTGGAGGGGGAGCTAAGACCCCACGTGCTGCAGAGGAACTAAACCCATGCACAGCAACTACTGAGAAGCAACTAGAAAGTCTGTGCACCATGAGAGAGAGCCCACGTGCTGCAGCCAAGGACCCGATGCGGCCAAAGAAAGAAAGAAATAGTTTAAAAAGACAGAATGTGCCACTCCTCTGCTCCAGACACATCATGACATCCCAAGTCATGTGAGCAAAGCCCAGGTCCTTACCATGGCCTCTAAGCCCAGCCACCACTCAGCCCCTGACTTCTCTGACCTCCCTCTCCCACGCTGTTTCTCTGCTTCTGCTACACTGCCTTCCTGACACTCCTGCAGGATCCTGCCTCAGGACCTTTGCACCTGCTCTTCCCTTTCCCTGGAATAATCTTCACATGTCTGCACATCTCACTTCTCTTCATCTCAGCTTTCTTTCTCAGAGAAGTTCTTCAGCTTCTGCTTCTAAAGGGCGTCCCCAGCTCTCCACTTACCCTGCTTCACTGCTTACCAAATCACTCTCCACTCCGCAGCAGGATCCTTCATTAACCCTCTCCCCCACCAGGAGATGAGCTGCTGGAGGACAGGCGTTGTTATTTTGCTTGTGTTTTCAGAACCTGGGAGACCACTTGACACACAGTAGGTGCTCCAGAAGTGTTCGCTGGGTGTATAGACACGCTGAGGCTCAGAGCGGCTGCCCCGTCCACCCCGGCCGCATGTGGAGATGCCTGGGACCTCTCAGAGCGGTCACCTGCAGAGCTGACACCGGCTTGGCTTCCCTCCTCACAAGACCCAGAGGAGCCAGGATTTTTCTCACCATGTCACAGAACTGAGCCAAGAAACTCTCGGTACTGCGGGCACCGTGGGCAGGAGCACTGCCCACCTTGTGACTCTCGGAAGCCAAGCTGATGGGAAGGCCAGGTGAGCGGGCCCACTTCCAGGGCACAGGCTCTGCCCCACTGACCTGCAGAGGAAAAGTCTGGCCGGGTCACCCTTATGGGGGCGGAACTTGCGGCAGACACGCGTGTGCCACAGAACCCCCCAATCCTCCAGCTGGCTCTGCAGACACCTGCTCCTGAATGAGGAGCATCATTAGGGAGGGTGTTGGAGGTGGCTGGAGACCAGAGAGGAGAGAAGAGAATGGGATAGATAGGCATCTCCTCTGCCCGGTTTGTGGATCTGGAGCTTTTACACGGATGTGCACTTCCCGCCTCGGGAAAACAGATGGGTCCCTCTTTACAGATGGGGAAATCAAGGCAGAGGGAGGTCATCTTGCCTGTCCAGGGTGACGTGGACAGCACAGCTCTGCAGGTGGCGAGGTGAGGATGGGGCTGGAGAGGCGGAAGAGGCCAGCCCAATCTGGACAGTGTGTGTGTGTGCGCGCATGCACGCACGCACACACACACACACACACACACACACACAAAAGCTCAGTCATGTCTGGTTCTCTGTGACCCTATGGAGTGAAGCCAGCCAGGCTCCTCTGTCCATGGAATTTTCCAGGCTAGAATATTGGAGTGGGTTGCCATTTCCTTCTTTGGGGGATCTTCTGGACCCTCAGATAGAACCTGCATCTCCTGCATTCGCAGGCGAATTCTTGACTGCTGAGACCCTGGGAAGCCTGATCTAACAGCAGGATTGTTGATTTAACACTGATCGAATGTTCCCACCCACCGTATGGCGTGTGTGTTGTTTTTCCGATAAGAAAACTGAGAGGGATGCAGTTATGGGTGCAGTGTTCTGGATCCAAGAGACAAAGCCGATTCAAATCTGTCCATCTGTCCCCCAGCCAGTGTCCTTCACACTGTGCTCACAGTCTAGAAAGTAAGGATGGGGTAGAAGACGAGGAGAGACCTGGCTAATGAGTCAATGAGAAAAACCCCAACTGTGCAGCACAGGGAACTCTCCTCAGTGCTCTGTGGCGACCTAAATGGGAAGGGAATCCGGAAAAGAGGGAATATGTGTACATGTACAGCTGATCCACTCTGCTGTACAGTAGAAGCTAACACAATGTTGTAATGCAAAGCTACTTCAATAAAAATTAATTAAAGAAAAGAAAGCAGTCCTCAAAAACAAACAAAAAATAAGCATGAGGAAGTCGATGAGAAAAAAGAAGTCTTGGGCCATGTGAAGCCCAGAGGTTCCTTCAGGAAGTCAGGGCCAGCACTGGAGAGGGTGGGGGAGAGCTGGATGGATGGGGAGCAGAATGCCTGGGAGCTGGAAGTTCACCCTGGTCCTGGCAGCCGAAGGACCTTCGTTGGCATCTGCCCTAAATAATTTCCTGCCAGCAGACATGTGGCGACCTGGTATTATTGCAAGCTGCAATTGCATTTAATCTGGGAAGAGAAATGCACTTATTAAGCACCTCCTGGGTGTCAGCAATATTACAGACATTATCTCATCTGACCCCTGTAGCTCACACTATGATAGAGCCATTTATCTCCCCCGCCTTTTTTTTTTTTTTACAAAAGATGAAACTGAGGATTAGAGAGCTTCTGAAACATGTCCAAGGCCTCATAGGGGTCCATGAGAGTCAGGACTCACACTGAAGTGGGCCCACTTGGGAGCTCACACTCTACATTACCTCTGAGGACTCCCTCACTGGTGTGTGTGTGTATTTTGGGGAGGGGAGTGGAAAATATGTTACTGGGATCCTTTGGTGTTTACGAACAGCAGTTGTGAAACCGATCTTCCTAACCTGTTCTCACAGGTGAGAAAGTGAGGATCAGAAAGGGCAAGTGATTTGCCTGCAGTTCCCTGGCTGGTGTCTGGAGGTGAATCCGGTTTAACCTGACCTGGCACTTCCCGGGTGGCTCAGATGGTAAGAATCCACCTGCTAACACAGGAGATGCAGGTTGGATCGCTAAGTTGGGAAGATCCTCTGGGGAAGGAAATGGCAGCCCACTGCAGTATTCTTGCCTGGAAAACTCCATGGACAGAGGAGCCTGGCAGGCTACAGTCCATGGGGTCACAAAAGGCGGACACGACTGAGTGACTGACACTTTTCCCTTTGACTTCATCTGGAGGCCATTGTCTCGCTTCTGTTCCTGCCTCCCTTGGGCAAATTGATTCAGTGCAGCAGGACTGGCAAAGTACGCTTGGAAAATGTATGTGTCACTTTCCCCGTCTCCTCTCTTACTTTACAACAACTCAGAAATTCACCTTCTGCCCAGCTGCTCCTGAGAAGTTACTCATCCCCTCCTAAGTATGGATGGTGTGGGAGGGTCTGTCCAGTGTCCTCTGAACTCGGAGATTGTAGGCAGCACATCTGTAGTGAGAAGGACCCTGCCTAAGAAGCCACAGACCTCGCTCAATTCTAGATCAGACTCTAGCAAATATGCAGCTCATCATTGATGCTGAGGAGTGCCACAATCCATCTAGGCTTTATTTTCCCCATCAGTAAAATGGACATAATCATACTGGAGGTTTTCTATGAAACACTTTCACATTCACAAACTTTGGTTCATAAATTAAAAAAAAAAAATCTAACTACTCTAAAATCAAGGACATTTGTTCATAAAAGCTACCATATAAAGATGTTTCTTTGGGACATTAGTCCACCTTCTTGGTCTGCTGGCTTTCCATCTAAAGTCACTATTTCTTGACCCAAGAAAACAAACAAACAAAAGGTACCATGCAAAGAGTACAAGAGCCACAAATGGGTAAGTATTGTGATACATAATGAACAAAGAATTTATACCCTGAATTAAAAAAAAACTCTTTTTGAGTCAATAAGAAAATGATGACCTTAATAGAAAAAGGGCAGAATTTCTGGATGAGCTTTTCACAGGAGAGGAAATACAAATGGCAAATACACTTGTGAAAAGGTGCTCATTGTTCTTAGCAATTCAGAATAATATGAGTTAAAATAATAACTTTGTACCATTTCGCACTATCAGACTGGCAAGAACGTGAAGTCTGACAATGACACTACCAAGTGCTGATGAGCAACATGAATTTTCATACCCCTGCAGACACAGCTGAGGCTGTGAATAGCCACAGCTGCTTTGGAGCACCGCTGGGCAGGACCAAGTCAAGGCGAGCTGTGTGCATCCTACGACCCAGCAATGACAGAGTGGATCTGTCCTAGTGAAACCGAGCGAGACCCTGTGGTCCTACTCCCCATGTCCTCTGCTGGCCTTTCATCTGTGGAAAACGTTAGTCAAAGAATAAGTTTAATCAGAGAAATGAAAGCATGCAGAAACAAAGGAAAATGGTCAAAGGAGACCAAATAATAATTTACTTATTAAGCATAGTCAGGGACCTTTATTTTTATTTTTTTGAGTATAAAAATTTATTTTTTTTAAGTCAAAGTATGCAACAAATAAAACCGACAGAAAACAGATTTTCCCATCACAATTTGTTGCTTTACCAAATAATATTTTGAAAACACATTCCTTCAGTCATTATAAAGTTCTTAAAATACAAAAGAAAGTAATTCTGTAAGAAAGTCTAGTAGACCAGATGCTGTTGTCAGGAGTTTTATATGTGTGGTTATGCTTTTAGTACATCCCACGCCATCCACCTCCACTCGTGCCACCTTGCCCGTAATAACCGCCACTGCCTCCACTACCATGGTCATAACCACCCAAGCCATCAGAAGTACCATATCCTCCACTGTGATTGTTCCCCATTCCCATTCTTCCAACAGATCCATAGCCTCCCTGATTATTCATCCATCTCTGCCGCAGCCTCCCATTCCAGGACCTCCCACTCCAGAGCCACCTCCAGGAGTTGAATTCAAGAAAAGTTCAATGTATCAACGTTGCATGTTATTCTTATCTTTCATGGCAGCTACCACATCTTCATGTGTCACAAACTCTACATCTGCTTTTCCTGTTGCTCTGCCATCAGCTCCAATATCAATATGCACTCGTATTGGATTTAGTGATGAGAAGAAATTAGCAATATCATTTTCAGTTGCACGAAAAAGCAGTCCTCTCATATGTACAAAATGACCACCATGAAAACCCGAACTTGCATCACCAGCTCCACCATAACCATGTCCTCCCATACCTCTTCCATCTTTCATTCTGTCATCAAAGCCATCATTTCCATAGCCATATAGCCACAATAGTCATCAAAACCTCCATAACCACCATCATATCCATCACCTCCTCATAGCATTCTGTCATATGTACTTCCACGCCCAGCTCCATAATAATCCCCTCTTCCTCCTATTGGTCTATCATATGGTCCTGGTCGCTGGCCCAGCAGGCTTCTTGGTGGATCATAAAATCCTTTGATTTCACTCCTGCTACTTCTGAAGATCTCAATATACCCTGAAAGAACTGAACTATTTCCTCTTTGCTGCAACCAAATGGCAGTCCACGAAGTCGTACTGTCCCATCACTAGCATCATTTGGACCATTATGTTTCATAAGCCAATCCGTTTGATTTAAATGCCTGTTGGGCGACACCGACTCCGGAGCTCGCGGGGCCTGGCTGTGAGGAAGTAGAAGTCGCCCACCTCGGGTAGAGCTCCCACAATGGTTCTTCCAACCGTCTCCAGCGGTGGCAACAGCTAAGTAGTCAAGGACCTTTAGATCCTCAAAGGCTGTAGACAATATTCTAAGCCATATCCTGTGAGCTGTCTTATAGATACTGAAACCCTCACAAGGTGCAGAAATTAACTACATGATGACCAGACTAACTGTGACATAAGCTGCAACTGTTCTGAGAATTGGCCTCAAGGAAATGGAAACCAGCTGACCCTGGAACTGAACGTTAACTCCACCTAAAACAATCAAGATGACTGTCAGAGCTGACTGTACTGTTTCTTCATGTAGCCTACAAAGGCTCTTATCCCCTACTTGTCATGGGGGAAGTTGGTCTTTGGAAAGATGGCTGCCCTCCCCCTCAAGTTGCGGGCATCTAATATTCCACAAACTTTCCTTCCTACCAGCCTAGCCTGTTGATTGGCTTTTGAGCAGTGAGCAGCCAGACCACCCCCCTCCATGCCCCGCCCTTTGGGTAACACTAGAGGTGCCCTCTTTGACTTTCTGATAACTGAAAGTTCAGTTCTTCTGTTCCACTAGCCACGTGCAGGTCCGCAGGAGTCACATGGCTGGTGTCTCCTGCATTGCACAGCGGATGTCAACATTCCCCTCGGCATGAAACTCTTGTGCGTTGTTCCAGGATGTTCATGATAGCACTATTTCTAGAGCAAGGAAATGGGAACAATGCCAGTGCTCATGGGTAGGGGGAGGGATAAATACATTGGGATACATTATACAAAGGATTCTTAGAGCAGTAAAAAGCAATGACCTGTAGCTGGGCATATGACACAGATAGCACTCAACAGTATACATGGCACAGAAAATACCTTCAGGATGATTCTCTTTGTATAACTTTAAAACCAGGAAGAGCAAAACACTAGCTTGTTAGGGGACACATTCATAAAGAGGTCAAACCCTGAAGAAAACCTAGAGAATAATTAGCACAAAAATCCCTGCTAGCGATTAGAGAGAGGCACCCAGGGGATTAGGCTTCCCCTGGTGGCTCAGTAGTAAAGAAACCACCTCCCAATGCCAGAAACACAGGTTCGATCCCTGATGCAGGAAGATCTCCTGAAAAAGGAAATGACAACCCACTCTCATGTTCTTGCTGGAAGAACCGCATGGACAGAGGAGCCTGGCATGCTACAGTCCATGGGGTTGCAAAGAGTCAGACACAACTTAGCGACTGAACAATGACAACTCAGGGCACTGAAATGGCTTACGTTGGCTAAGTACGCGGATTTTCCCCTGATACTTTCATATATAATGCATCCTGTAATTATAACAATACATTTTTCTCTTTGTGTATGTGAACGAAAAATATTGCCTGCCATATCAGTAAACAAAGGATGTTGCAGCGATCAAGTCATCATGTGAGAGCTGCTCTGATGGTGAGCCCAGAGGGAACTCCCGGATATAAACACAATCCTCCTGCCATCCAATCATCAGACCCTGTAGTCACCCCCAATGGTACAACCTGAGGAAGCTCAGGATGAGAACACAGGGTACTGGCCCCATAAGGTCCACATCAAAGGAATGATTTCAGTGAGCCCAGACTCTTGCATCTTCCCATACACAGAAGAGTGCTAAATTCCTTGAGATACCTGGTTTTCTTTAATTCATTGGGTGCTCTGACTACTGGCCTTTGTTGCAAAAACTCTGGAACAGCATCTCAGAGTGATCTGAGATGCTGAAGTCCTCAGTTTTGCCCACCAAATAAAACATAGCTCTCATCTTTTAGGTTGTGCCATCTTTTTCAGTTGACATGTATACGATATATCTCATACTCTTTTGCATATGATGCATTTCGTAACATAATTTAAAAATATAAAGTGTTAGTCGCTCAGTTGTGTCTGACTCAACTACAACCCCATGGATTGTAGCCCGCCAGGCTCCTCTGTCCATGGGATTTTCTAGGCAAGAATACTGGCATGGGTTGCCATTTCCTTCTCCAAGGGATCTTCCCAACTCAGGGATCAAACCCAGGTCTCCCTCAGTGCAGACAGATTCTTTACCACCTGAGCCAACCAGGGAAGCCCATACTTATATTCTGTAATTGAAAGAATCTAAACCCAAAAGTAATTCATTCATGGTGAACAAGTATCAAAAAGAACTTTATCAAAAGGAAGTGCTAAAGCTCAAGTCAGATGCAAGCACTTTAATTAAAAAAAATCTTCCAGGATGCAGAGCTCACCCTTCTAGGTGGTTCAGCTGAGGACAAGTCTGGAAGTGGAAGGAGGATGCTCAGGGTCTCCTGGGAGCCTCAGAGGAAACAAGAGTAGTAAACACAGTAGAACCCCATCACGTGTAGGCGCTGGGCCCTCTCACGCAGGTAAGCTTCCGACTTACGAAAAATAAGCTGCAGTCACATAGCTTTCTCTAAATATACCTTTTGTGTTATTACAAATGACCATGAAAATGTTTCATAGTCTTTAATATGGAGAAAAAAATTTTCTTTTGAGAATGCACTCTACCACCAAATTATACTAAAAGTGTAAGGCAATTGTGGCAAAGTGCTACTTTTAGGAAAAGATCCTTGAGAGCAAAGAGAAATCTCAGCTTTCTCTGGTTTATCAGAATGGTGTGAATACATAGCGGCTCTTTAAAACGGCCTGCTCTCCTGAACAAGGAAGACAGATGTGAAGTAAGCGTGCAGGGAACAAAGCTGTGAGCTCCGACAGGTTAGTCCTGGATTCCTTTGTGTGTCAGCCTTGTCGTGTGCAGCTAGGGAGGGCGCGGGCACTGCCCAGAAACCTGGTCACAGTCACACGCTCTAGAGGCAACAAAATGATAGCCTGGTGTAATTCTGGGTCCACTTTAGAAGTAGCCATCACTCAGATGATCAAAAGCAAAAGGTGTTCTGAGTTAGAATGAAAAATTCCTGCAATAGTGGCTCTATCCTCCAGAAGAACTGACCAGAACTCTTCCTTTACTTAGAAACCTTCCCTTCCTCTTTCACGCTAGGTCCAAGCATGTCCACAAACCCTTCTGAGCATATCCTACTGTTTGCAAGTTGGTGGCATCCCAGATCTCCCTGAGGACAGAAGACACATGTCACCCTTCTCTGGGTACCAGGAACCCATCACAGTGTCTGCTGCGGACTCTCACACCAGAGAGGTGGGTTAATCATAGTGTGTGTAGAACAGTGCCCGGCATCCAGTGCAATGAGAATGTCAGCTCCCCCCTCTCTCTGTGGGCTCTGCACAACGTAGAGGAGGATGTCTGAGGCTGGACTACATTAGGTAGAAAAGTGAAAGTCCTTTGTGACATCTCCTATCCTCTTAGCAGATTCTCCCAAAAGTCCTAGTGTGTTTCTTTCTCTCAGTGGCTCCTCTGTCTAGTCTCCCTTGACATCTCCACTCTGGGAGTTGAGCCCAGGAGTTGGCAAACGTTTCCTGTAAAGAGCCACCCAGTCTCTATCAGAGCCTCTCAGCTCCGCTTTTGTGGGAAGGCAACAGGAATTGATGAAACACACATGAATGTGCTTAGCTGTGTTCCAATAAAACTTTATTTACAAAACAACTGTCCTTCCTCCACATTGGTTCTTGGCCACTCCCACCTCCCATCATACTTCCTGCTGACTATATACCTCTTCCTCCAACTTTTTAGCTGCTCACTTGGTGTCCAAGCCCAGCCAGGGTTGTAAGTTCCATGATGGCAGAATCCGTGTTCCCGGCTCTCCACTGTACCCCCAGCCCAATGCAGTGCCCAGCTCATTGTAAGCATTTCTTAATATAAATATGTTGAATGAGAGGATGAAAGAATGACATGGGGGACTTTTATGGAGATGCAGGAAGGTATGAAAGGGGGTCCAAGTTAGATTTTCATAATGAGACAAAAGCATAATTCTTCTGCTAAGTTTCCACGCCCACCCGTGTAGCTGGAACACTGGCCCATTGGTGATTTACAGTGAGCTCTCGGAGGTCTGGAACACCATTTACAAGCTGATGGGAAGCCAGGTGCCTTGCACTTGTAACTCCAATTCCGCAACGAGCTTTAAAAGGTCAGGCTGTTCTACTGTAATAGCAGAGTGGACCTGAAACCCGAGGGTGCTTCCGGGGAAGCTAGAAGAGGGAGCAGGCATCTTAGGAGTGATTTACTTCTCTGGTGTGGGTTGTGGTTTCAAAGTCACTGGCGTGTGTACAGTTAGGGTCTTGGCGGTGCTGTCCGGGAAGCTTTGAAGTAGACACAGCTCCGTAGCTGCCTGATGGGTAGTGTTTCAACTCAACAAGCTCCCTTGGAAGCCATGCTAACAGCCCTGCTGACATGTCCACTCCCAGCCATGCCCTCATCCCTGGCGTGTCTGCTCCTCGTCCACCCGCTCTCAGAACCAGCACTGCCGCTGCCGCCCGCCCAAGATAGACGGCGGAAATCACCTTGACTACTTCCTCCCTCTCTGCCTGTCTTTGCTATAACACAAAGTCTTGATGACTTTACTCTGAAACATCTTTTCTCTTAAAAAGCATACGACTTTTGATAAATATCGTACGGCAGTCCTTATATGTGGAGTCTAAAAAGAAATCATACAAAACGAACTTAACAAACTAGAAGAGACTCACAGACTTAGAGAATGAGCTTATGGTTGCCAAGAGGAAGTGTCTGGGGGAGAGAGAGTTAGGAAGTTTGGGATGGACATGTGCATGCTGCTATATTTAAAATGGGTAAACAGTAAGCACCTACTGTACAGCACATGGAACTCTGCTCAGTGTTATGTGGCTGCCTGGATGGGAGGGAGTTTGGGGGAGAATGGACACATGCATATGTGTGGCTAAGTCCCTTCATTGTTCACCTGCAACTATCACAATATTGTTTATTGTCTATATCCCAGCAGAAAATAAAACATTTAAATTTTTATCAACAAAGAATTGCATATAGTAACTTGCCCAAACCTTAAGTGAATTGTTGTTGTTTAGTCACTAGGTTGTGTCTGACTCTTTTGCAACCCCATGGTCTGTAGCCTACCAGGCTCCTCTGTCCATGGGATTTCCCAGGCAAGAATACTGGATTTGGTTACCATTTCCATCTCTAAGGGTTCTTCCCAACCCAAGAATTGAACCCACATCTCCTGCATTCGCAGGTGGATTCTTTACCACTGAACCACTAGGGAAGTCCCCGTTAAATGCATAGTTCAGTGTGTTTGAAGAAAAGTATGCCCAGGTGTAACCAACACCTCTCTTAAGAGGCAGAACACCTCTATTACTCCAGAAATTTCCTTGTGCCATTTTCTAGTCAATTCCCACCCTCCACCCCACCCTTACTGAGCAACACCATTCTGATTTCTATGACCTTAGCATCCATTTCTCCTGCCCCTGCCCTGAATCTAGTTCCCAGAAGGCAGCTGAAGAAGCATTTTAAAAGCACAAAATGGATCATGTCTTAAAAATCATGAAGTGGCTTCCCAGAGTCCTTCGGATAAACCCCAAATCCCTCCCGTGCTTTCAATGCGTTGAGGGATTTGGCCTCAGCTCCCTGTTCTCCCTCAGAATGACCTGCAATCCTCTCCTTTCCTCGGATGCTCCATTTCTGCTCAAGGCTTCTGCCAACATCTTCTTCCATCTCCCTGCCAGGCATAGCCTCCCTCGCCCGGCTCCGCGCATGCGCTTCCTCGGTCTTAGCTTGAGAGGTCCTTACACTGGTCAGCCCAGTTAAGCCCTCCATGTTACATCCTCCCGTGAAACTACACGCTTCCCATGAGTCACGTCGTTCTTCCTGAGATGTCAGGGCAGCTTGTGACTCACTGCTCACTTCCCTGTCTCTAGGTCTCAGTATGAAGCTTTCACCCGCAGGGGCTGAGCGGGTGAAAGATGCTCTCTCTCCCAGAGAGGCTGGGAGCAGCTTCACTTCCTCTTGGAGCCCACCATCCCAGATCAGCATCAGCTTTCCTCCTCGCTTTGCATAGGCATTTGGGACATGACCTAATATTTTCCAAGTTGAAAAGAATCATCTCCCCTCCAGATTTTGTTGAAATCAAAAGGAATTTTTAACTCCAGTGGAATCCAGCAGGCATATATTTGCATGCAATTTTCTTCCAACCAGAAAATACTGATGCTAACGGCAGAGGCCAAGTCATCTGGAGGCATTTACAACCGATGACCCAAGAGACCCAAGGATGCTGACCACAGCAAAGGTTCAGAGGAGAAGACAGTCTAGTAATCTCCTTAGGGATCAAGGGAGCCTGGCCCCGTCCATCTAGAACACTTTGCAGGAGAGGAGAGAAAGAGAAAGGAGGGGCAGAAGGCAAGCTTTGGGAGGCCACGTGTCCTGACTGCTCAGCTAGTAAGGGATGGTGCAAGTTTCCAGTGTTTATCATGGTTGATCTTTCTGCCCTGGCTCCTCTTTCCAGGTCATCCTAAGATCTCACAGCAGGAAGCAGCCTTCCCACAGTGATCTTGACAGCAACTGTCCCTTAGCGTCTGTGGGTAGACACTGTGCTGAAGCCTTGACTTTGTCTCTTATTCTTTAGAGAGACTTGCTGCAAAAGTGGGGGCAATTCTTTTATTTTATAAAGACGAAAATTGTGGCTTGGAGGGCAACCGAAGTTGGACAAAGTTTGACCAGCCTGCTCTTTACCAAACTTTGCTGTTGTTTGGTCTCTGTCATCTCTGACTCTTGGTGATCCCATGGACGGCAGTGTGCCAGGCTTCCAGACTGGTGAGCTGCAGAGCCAGGATTCAAGGTCAGGTTGTCAGACCCCAACGTCTGTGTGTTTTCTTCTTGTTTCTCATTTGTACCTGGAGAGTGGCCAAGATGGCACAGAAAGACCCTGAGGTCACCTCCTTTTAGGACGACACCAAAGTCATAACTATCTGCAACCATCAGTGCAAAAGCCTGGAACCTATCAGAAAAGATCTACAACAAAGACATAAAGAAGGAACCACAGTGAGATGGATAGGAGGGGTGAACTCACAATGTGATCTTTTGTACCTAACATAGTACCTGACACATAAGGGCAGTGAGAACAACCACCAATCACAGCAGCTACCATTTATTAAGCCCTGAGTAGGAAATGGCTACCCATTCCAGTATTCTTGTCTGAAAAATCTATGGACATAAGAGCCTGGCAGGCTACAGTCCATGGAGTCACAAAGAGTTGGATACAACTGAGCATGCATATGATTTCTATGTTGAAATTCTGTCCTCTAGGACCTCAGAGGGACTGTATCTGCAGACAGGGTCTTTAGGAGGTGATAAGGGAAAATGAGGTCATACAGGCAGGCCCTGATCCATGATGACTTGTTTTCTTGTAAGAAGAGGCTATTCGGACCAGACATGAGCAGAAGGAAGAGCATGCGAGGATACAGGGAGAAGATGGCTGTCCACAAGCCTCAGGAGAAACCAACCTTGCAGAAGCCTTTGCCTCAGGTGTGAGAAAACAACAGTTCTGTTGTTTAAGCCCCCGAGTCTGTGGAATTTTGTTATGGCAGCCCCGGGAAGTGAATACACTGGCTCTTGATTATGGCTGACATGGCTCCCAGAAGGGCTTGAGAATGGAAATGGTTCACTTATGGAGACTGCAACAAACAGAAATTGATCCCATGAGAGGGTCCCAGCGGGGTGAGCTTGTGAGTCCTGCATTTTTTCCAATACCTTCATCATTGCCAGGGGCAGCCCCAAGAACCTGGCTCTCTGCCTTCGCTCCCATCCAGAAAGGAAATTTAACCATCATCTTCCCTGGCTTGGGTCAGGAGGCTGACATTTCCCTAAATCTAAATGTGGCCTCCTGACCAGTGTCTCCATCAGTGCGGCCAGCAGGGCCATTCAGTTTGAGTCAAAGTCATGCTTTCAAGGTTTCCTGAACAATCCCTGAAAACCCAGAGACCCTGGGGGAAGCTCAAGCTGGCAGGAGCTCCGCTTCCACAGTCCACGGAATTCTCCAGGCAAGAATTATATCTATGGGCATAAGGAAATGTGCATACTATGATGCCAGGTGAGAAAAGTAGAAACCAAAGCAAAAAAATGGTTCTAATTTTTATAAATATGAAAAATTACCAGTATTTGAAAGAAGGGTAGGAAACAGCATCATTAACCCATAACATGAGTGTTTTCACTTCATTTTCTTTATATTTTCATAGTTTCTACAGTGCACCATGTATAATTAGAATTGCCTCCCTAACTATATAAGGGCTTCCCTGATAGCTCTGTTGGTAAAGAATCCACCTGCAATGCAGGAGACCCGGTTCGATTCCTGGGTTGGGAAGATCCGCTGAAGAAGGTACAGGCTACCCACTCCAGTATTCTTGGGCTTCCCTTGTGGCTCAACTGGTAAAGAATCTGCTTGCAATGTGGAAGACCTGGGTTCGATCTCTGGACTGGGAAGATCCCCTGGAGAAGGGAAAGGCAACCCACTCCTGTATTCTGGGCTGGAGAATTCCATGGACTGTATAGTGCATGGGGTCGCAAACAGTCGCAGAGGACTGGGCAACTTTCCCTTTCACTTTCCTATCTATCATCTGTCTTTCTATCAGTTGTCTTCTGTTACTTTTTTGGTGAAACTCTGCATTGTTGCTTTATGTCCGTGTTTTAAATTTGCAAAAACAGTTCTGGGCTACAGACTCCACTCAGTGCTTTACTTCTTTCTCCCCTGGGCTTAGATTTACACGTCTTGTTGATCAAGATTTAGTTCATTGCTTTTCACTGCCGCATAACTCTTTGGTACTGCATACCTACTATGCTTTATTTATGCTTCCCTCAAGGCGTGGCTATTCAGGTTACCTTTCATCCCTCGTGGCCACAGATAGGACTGTAGTTAATATTCCTCTACAGTCTATCTTACGTACCTTGCAAAAATCTCTGGGTGGAGTTTGGGGTCACAGGATATATGGATACTTAATATTAATTGGGCTTCCCAGGAGGCGCTAGTGGTAAAGAACTTGGTCTCCAATGCAGGAGACACAAGAGACGTGAGTTCAACCCCTGGGTCGGGAAGTTCCCCTGGAGAAGGAAATGGCAACCCACCCACTCCAATATTCCTGCTTGGAGAATTCCATGGGCAGGGGAGCCTGAGAGGCTACAGTCCATAGGGCTGCAAAGAGTTGGACACGACTGAGGGACAAAGCAATATGATTAACTGGCACTAGAGTGCTCCACCGGTGCACGAGGGCTCCTGTTTCCCTAGGTCTCTGTCAACACTTGGTATTCTCCAAGTGTCTAATTTTGACCACTGGGCAAACACACAGAGGTATGTTACTAGGGTAGTTTGCCTTTCTTTGATTTAAACAAGTTGCTTCTCATCCCCTGTGTTATCATTTAGGTTTCTTGTCTGGGAACTGCCCTTTCCTATTTCTGTCACCTCTGCTAGAGAGACTCATGCTCTTTTATTGTTGACTCGCAGGAGGTCCTTCCTACTCTAAGTGCTAATCCCTGATCAGTTTAGAAGTCACACATGGCTTCTGTCATCATCTGTAGAACCCTTGACCTTGCTATTCCTCATTGGTGGAAACCTCCCCCTGCCTCATTTTGATATAATTGGACCTGTCTTTTCTCTCCCCATTGTTTGTGCTGTTAGGGGTCTTGTTCATTGCCAGCCTGGGTCACAGAGATACCTTCCTACTTTGTCCTCGGTTTGATTTTTAGTTTCATTTTTCACATTTGGTTCTTGACTCCATCTGGAATCATTTTACACATTTCATCTATTTAGTCTCGGCTCCTTCTTTTTAAGTTTGAAAGTTTTTGCTTACACAAAAGGTTCAATGGAGAGAACTATTAAAAAGTTGCTGACCTATAAAATGCCCTCCCTCTAAATAGAAAGGAAGAAGGGATCGAATATTTTTGGAAGGCTCTGTGCTTTGGAACTTCTGAACTGTGGAGCCAGGGTCACATCCATGGACATCCTGCCTGGGAACAAATCGACAATCAGCACTGCACTAACAGGCAAGTGGGAAAGGGAAGGAATGAGCTGGGCTGAAGGTCAAGTTTAAGGAGGAAAGACAGCCTGGCCATCAGGTGGGTCTCTCAAGAAGCCCTTGTTTTATGGATAAAATCTTCTGATGATGATGCCAATGGCAGTGTTGAAATCTTCTGTGGACCAGTTCAGAGGTGTCTGAGTTCAACTTTGAAGGCAGTGCTGCTGATTGGCTGACACTGGTCTGTAACTAAAGGGGATGGAAACCAGGGATGTGTGATTGGTCCTGACGGCAAGGTGACTGTCCTCAGCTTGGCTGTCTGTCCAGCCGGGGCGACGCATCTGGGCCAGGTGCTGCCTTATGTAAGATCCTCCTCCCCACTCTGCAAAGTGGATTTACTTTGCTCCTGACTGCTCTCCCCACCCCATCCCCATCCTCTTGCCATCATCCTAACTGACCCTGAGGACCATTTCCCCTGCAGGTGACAGATAACGCCAGCCGCCAGGTCTCCCTGTCCACAAGCGGTTCTCTACCCGCTCAATCCAGCCTCCAGGCCACCAGGATGAATCCAGAATGGTGAATACTGCTTGGTCTCCATCATTGTTTCCTAAATATCTGCATGGCCGATTCTCAACCACAGTTACACGTTAGAATCATCTGGAACACTTTCAGTTCAGTTCAGTCACTCAGTCGTGTCTGACTCTTCGCGACTCCATGAACTGCAGCACGCCAGGCCTCTAAATACTGATAATTCCAACCCCACCTCCTCCCCACAAACTGATTCAGAATCTTGGTGATGGTGGTGGCAGGTCTCAAGTATTAATTATTTATCTTATGAACCCTCCCCCCGACCCATGGGTCTCATGTTTCTGGAGCTGAGAACCCCTGGTCTACAGGATCAAGGGCAGGTTTTCTAGCAGAGCATTCAAAGTCTAGTAAGGTCTACCAGGCATTTACTGAAGAAATATCAGATGCCTGACTCAAAGGCCTGGCATGCACTTACTATTTGTACTTAGTATATGAATATCCACCTTGTTTCCTGCTGAAGTGTGTCCAGGCCCTTTGGAATCTACCAGGAGCCCTACCACCCCAGAATTGGCATCGCCTGACTCCTCTTAGGGGTCTCAGGGCCACCCTGTGCTCACCCTAGGGGGCAGCAGTCAGGGACTCAGCGTCACACCTACCGGGTTTCTCCACCCGGGTACCTCCGACCACACGTCCAAGCCTGGCTTCCAAAACCAACCTGTACTTCTTGTTGTCAGCTACGCAACACCTTGACTTTGGCTCACGGAGACTGATTTGGGACTTCTGGCCTCCACAGCTAGAAGAGAGTAGATTTCTATTGTTTTAAGCCACCCAGTTTGTGTTAATTTGTTACAGCAGTCCCAGGAAAGGCACACACTCCCCATTCCTCAACTCTGTGTTACCACTTTGCTGACTTGCATCCCCTTCAGACTCCCTGAGGTCCCACCTACTGAAACTCATCCACCTGTCTGCACCTTTATCATCCCTGCCCATGGCCTGTCCTGTGCTGTGACCCATGTGTAATAAAGCTTTGCAAGCATTGTGATATACTCTCACAATAACTCTAAGAGGAAACTCTGTTATCATCCCCCATACGCAGATGAGGAACAGAGGTCTGGAGAAATCCCAGCTCAGAGAGCATATCAGCAGAGAGCAGGGACTCAAACCCAGGTCCTCTGATGACAAATCCTGAGCTCTCAACCTCTTTCCAGGCTTATTAAGTGCTACAAGCAAAGCTCCTGAAGTTGTGGCTCTCTTGCTGGGGAGCAGGGCAGGAAGATAGACAGAATGATTGCCCCAGCCTCTCACTCAGCACGCAGAAGCATCAGTCAGCTGGGAGCCCAGGAGCACGTGGTGATGAGCAGGTCTGCTCTTCAGGCTGACAAGAACCAGTGTCCATCTCACTGCTGGGAGAGTGGCCTCCGCGCCATGCCAGGGGCTTGACGCAAGATTCCTCAGGTCAGTAAGGAGGGTAGCCATGCCTGCTCTGACCACTAGCTTCTACCCTAAATTGGTTCCCCCAAGTAATGTGCTTGAGGAATTCGTCGAGACCAAATCTGCAGTCATTTAGACCCTTTGCTGTTGTTGTCATTTAGTTACTCAGTGTGTCCAGCTCTCTGCGATCCCATGTACTGTAGCCTGCCTGGCTCCTCTGTCCATGGGGATTTCCAGGCAAGAATACTGGAGTGGGCAGCCGTTTCCTTTGTTGGCAAAGTACTGTCTCTGCTTTTAATATGCTGTCTAGGTTGGTCATAACTTTTCTTCCAAGGAGTAAGTGTCTTTTAATTTCATGGCTGCAGTCACCATCTGCAGTGATTTTGGAGCCCCCAAATAAAGTCAACCACTGTTTCCACTGTTTCTCCATCTATTTGCCATGAAGTGATGGGGGACTGGATGCCATGATCTTAGTTTTCTGAATGTTGAGCTTTAAGCTAACTTTTTCACTCTCCTCTTTTACTTTCATCAAGATGCTCTTTAGTTCTTCACTTTCTGCCATAAGGGTGGTGTCATTTGCATATCTGAGGTTATTGATATGTCTCCTGGCAATCTTGATTCCAGCTTGTGCTTCTTCTAGCCCAGCGTTTTTCATGATGTACTCTGCATAGAAGTTAAATAAGCAGGGTGACAATATACAGCCTTGATGTACTTCTTTTCCTATTTGGAACCAGTCTGTTGTTCCATGTCCAGTTCTAACTGTTGCTTCCTGACCTGCATACAGGTTTCTCAAGAGGCAAGTCAGGTCCATCTAGTCAAGACCATGGTTTTTCCAGTAGTCATGTATGGAAGTGAGAGTTGGACTATAAAGAAGGCAGAACGCCCAAGAATTGATGCTTTTGAATTGTGGTGCTGGAGAACACTCTTGAGAGTCGTTGGACTGAAAGGAGATCCAACCAATCCATCCTAAAGGAAATCAGTCCTAAATGTTCATTGAAAGGACTGATGCTGAAGCTGAAACTCCAATACTTTGGCTACCTGATGCCAAGAGCTGACTCATTTGAAAAGACTCTGATGCTGGGAAAGATTGAAGGCAGGAGGAGAAGGGGACAACAGAGGATGAGACGGTTGGATGGCATCACCGACTCGATGGACCATGAGTTTGAGTGAACTCTGGGAGTTGGTGATGGACAGGGAGGCCTGTCATGCTGCAGTCCATGGGGTCACAAAGAGTTGGACATGACTGAGCAACTGAACTGAACTGAGTCATTTCCTACTCCAGGGTATAATCCCAATTCATATATCAAACCAGCATCTGAATTGCAAGCAGATTCTTTACCTCTGAGTCTCCAGGGAAGCCCTTAGAGCCCCTGACGGTGTCATTTTCAAGCCTGTATTGGCACCTTTCACCCTCTGCATGGGAGACATTGGTGAAGATGTGTGACTCTTGGTGGATACTGTAGAGTCCAGTGGTCAGGAATGCACACCCTGGAGGTGCAAGGGTTTCAGTTCCACCTCTGCCACTCGTTATGTTAGCTGGGCACCCCCTGGCTAAGTGACTTAACCTTTTTGGGCACTCATTTGTCCATCTGTGTAATGGCACTTGCCACTCAGGGCTGGTGGGGGATCAAATGAATTACAGTACACACAGAGCATAGTATTCTTGATCAATGTCAGCTCTGACTGTCAGTCTGGCTGGTTTCCTACACTATTAGTGTCCTTTGCTGCTGTAACAAATGATCCTAGAGGCGGTGGCTTGAAACAACAGAAATGCATGCTCTCACGCTCTGGAGGCCAGAGCCTGAAATCAGTGTCACAGGTGATAGCAGGGCCACGTTCAAGTGTGTCCTGTGCCATCGTGGCTCCTTGACACACGTTACTGCTCACTCAGCCATTCATTTGGTTGTGACCAGACCCTGGGTACACAACTGGATACAACGTGGCTTAGAGCCTGGCCTGCAGGCTTTGGTCGCCTTGTTCTGGAGACAGACACAGGTTCACCTTCATAGACCCATCGTCTTGGCCTGTACAAGGGGGTGGGCTCTAAGGATTAGGTATGTAATGATGAGATTGCCCACCTCTGGGGGCCCTGAGACCCTTGTGTTAGAGGACTCCAAGCAAAGGCTTGTCGACTGCCTGGCAGAGTTGCATTTAGGGATTCACAGGGTGGGGGGAGGTCCTCTGCCTACACTGTGATGGACCACGTCCTTGCTTTCTAGGAGACCACACTGCCAGCTTCTCACGATGGGCTACATTGACCCAGTGGGCTCCTGCAGTTGAAATTCCTCCCTGGGCTCCTCCAGGCCACTTCCCTATATTCCCTGAATGGCTACAAACATTGCCCTACAAGGTCAAGGTCAAGGTCAGGACATCCCTCTCTGATGTGGGATCTCTCTCAGCTCTAGCCCCAAATGCCAAAGGCAGTGACACGACCTGAGCCTGATGCCTCTCAGGGGATGGGTCAGAGACCTGGCTTCCAGGCCTTCCCAGCTCTGTCTTTCTTTGCCAGCCCCTGTACTTCTCCCTGAACTGCCACAAGCCCTGAAACTTGTACCTGTAAAGAGTGATTCCCCCAGCCCTTCTGTGACACCTGTACCCTGAAGCCTCTGAGAGGAATCAGCCGGCCTGGATGCTATAAGACTGGCATGCACACGTGTATCACTTGTGCCTGGTGGGGCCCGGCTCTGTGGGTAGGGGGCACCACTTCTGCCTCTGAGCCTTTAAATAAGGCTGTGCCCTACTTCATCTTGTCCCCTGCCCCCGACCAGGCTCTCAGCATCCCTATGACTTCTCCATGAGAGCATCCTGATAGTGCAAATGGCAGCATCCACACATGTGGTGACCGTCTTGGCATACGGCTCTTGCAGAAGGGACATTATGGCACTCAGGGTCCTGCTCTGCCCTGGCTCGTCACAGCAGGGTGGCCCAGCGTGAACAATGATACCAGAAACCTCTCAGGCTCCTGGGGTTTCCAGCCAGGTGAGCGCCCAGCTGGAACTGAGTTGGTTGGAATGAAGGTGACCCCTAACACATCTTCAGAGCCATCAGATATTGGGTTATTGTGAAAGGAGTGTGAAACCTGTAAAAACCATGATGGGAGAGGAAGTCTGTGGCTGTGACTGTGTTCTTACAGATTCTCACCAGCTCCTGGGCCTCGGGCAAGTCTCCCAAGCCTGCTGAGCCTGACTTCTCTCCTTGAGAAGCAGCCTAGGGCCCTGTTCAGGGAAGGGCACAAACTTTCTGGCTTTTCCCCTTCCGGACACTAGGCAGCATGCATTTCTCCTTAGGTAAGGTGTGGCTGTGTGATTTTTACTCATGGGAGTTTGCCTGGAACACACATTACTGCCATGCCAAGGTCTTAACTGGTAGTTGTGAGACTGGCCACATTCCCTCCACCTGCCACGGGGCAGTTATTCCAGAAGGAGGAGGCTCTGCTAATCATTATCCCTAAAGCTCTGGGGCAGAAACTGAAGTCACTCAGTCATGTCAACTCTTTGTGACCCCATGGTCTGTAGCCTACCAGGCTCCTCCATCCATGGGATTTTCCAGGCAAGAGTACTGGAGTGGGTTGCCATTTCCTTCTCCAGGGGATCTTCCCAGCCCAGGGATTGAACCGAGGTCTCCTCATTGCAGGCAGAATGCTTTACTGTCTGAGCCACCATATGCTAGGAAAAAAAAAAAAAAAGACCTGGGGCAGAATCTCCGCTTAATCTATAGGAAGATGGGGAGCTGTGAGCTGAGAGAGAAACAATTGGAAGAGAATTTTCCCCACAATAATGAATATTTTACTGATGCCCAGCTGTGTTGGCTTGGAGCCAAACTAGGAGAAGCCATTGAAGGCTTGAAGTCAGTTGAACAGGCAACTTGTTATGCACTGAGCACAGCCAGACAAACATGCCCCGAGGATGGGGTCGATGGATGTGGATTCCTGGTCCATGCCCTCCCTGTGTTACTCATGTTCAGAGATACAGTGGCTGTAGCTAAGTCAGGATGCTTTACAAGTTACACAGTGGGGCCAGCCCTTAACTCTGAGACTGAGAGGACAGAGCAGTAGATGGAGAATGCGGAAGAGGAAGAGGGGGTGGGGCATAGCCACCAGTTTGAACGATGACTTGGAACCTTGGGCTGACTCCGTCTACTCCCTGAACCTCAGCTTCTCTGTAGGATGGAGAGGGTGAGAAACCGCAGTGCAGGGCTGCCTGAGGGCATCGTGAATTCATAAAACCCCATGCCGGGGGCCTGGTGCAGAGTAACTGCTCCACAACTGGGCATGCAGGAGTTCCCATCATGTGGGCCTGCCTGCAGCAGTCTCTGAAATGTGCTGGGCTTGGCGCTAGTCAAGGAACAGACAGAGAATTAATGGAGGGGCTGGGAGGGTTGAATTAAGCCCCCCAAATGGAGGGTGGGTTCTTGGTCAGAGGTTTCTGATGGAGTCTCACCTTCACCAGTGGTGTCACCTGCTCTCTGGGCAGGGAGCCCTGGTGGGCCTTAGAGCAGGGAAGCCTGATCCTCCCTCCTGGAGTGCAGCTGGCCCCTTGCTCTGTGAGGAACACTTGTAAAGTCCTTGTCTTTTGTGTTCCTGGCCCCGGGGAGCTCTCTGATATCATTTATCTCTTCTCTTGTCTTTTGTGCTCCTTTGGTTCCAGCCACCCTGGCCTCCTTACACAAAGAGAACTTGTCTCTGTTCCCTGAGTTATCATTCTCCTGTCAATGGTGGTCACCCTTGGGACAATGACCCCCATTAGCTGTGGTGATGCTGAAGACAAGGAGGATGCTACAGGCATGGCGGGGGTGGCATGGGCACTGGACCCATGACATGGACCTTGTCTCACACCAGGGCAAGTGCATTGCAGGTTTGAGATTCTCACTGAGGCTTTCCTGCAGACCTTCAGTGATGCGAATCTGCCCCATGACGGCCCTTAGCACTCAGGGGCAACTCCCAAAGATACAGGAGGGAGAAAGAGGATTAGAGTTTGGGCCAAAGCACATTTCTCCTATCCTCAGGCCAAGAGAGTTTCCATTTAAGAGAGAATAAACCTCTGTGTTATGAATTATCCATCACTTGGAGGGGATCTCATGACCAAGAGCCCCCTTGTCAGTCTCACCTGAATGAATGGGAAGAGGAGGCCGATGGTGAAGTTGGAGAGCCAGTTGACGGTGCCTACCACGGTAAAGGCAGCTGGTCGCTGGGCTTGCTGGAATAACTCGCTGGTCAGGATGAAGGGAATGCCACCTGCAACCAGAGCCAAGGCATGGGTTAATCATCCCAGGGAGGTCTGGCCACCAGCACCCATCTCTATTTGGCAGAAGAGCCCCTCCTGGTAAGATGTGGCTCTGCCTAGGAGAGTGATACCTTTGGGCATGAGTGTTGGAATTATGGCCTGTAACCCCTAAAGATACACAAACCATTTCTGGTCCTCCCAAATGAGAGATGATTCATCTTCTAGGCTCTCCCGTCTCAGTTTGGGAATCACTAGGTTGGACTTCCCAGGTGGCAATAGGGGTAAAGAACCCGCTTGCCAATACATGAGACATGAGAGACTTGGGCCCGATCTCTGGGTTGGGAAGATCCCCTGGAGGAAGGCATGGCAACCCACTCCAGTATTCTGGCCTGGAGAATCCCATGGATAGAGGAGCCTGGCAGGCTACAGTCCATGGAGTAGCAAAGAGTCGGACATTACTGAAGCGACTTAGCACACACGCACAGGCTGGATTCACTCATTGCATCAAGATTCGGTGATTATTGGCTGTGCTGGGGCTGGCCTCACAGTCCTGGAGGACAGTGGTCATGCCCCTGCGCTTCTGAGACTCCCTTATCTGGTGGCGGATAAAGGATGACTTGTTTATTAAAAAGGAAGTGGGGGAATGATAACTAATGCAGCATGTGGTAAGCACTGGAGGAAATGCTCAAGGCAATGGAGGGGGTGGAGATTCATGTTAGAAGTGATGGGGAGATCTCTCCCGGCAGGTGATGAAGATATGGCGAGAAGGAGGAGATGCAGCTTGTGAAGATTTGGGATGATCATGCCGATGGAAGGACGAGAGGGCAGAGACCCTGAGGGATGAAAAGGATTGAGAAGACTCCTGAGAGTCCCTTGGACTGCAAGGAGATCAAACCAGTCAATCCTAAAGGAAATCAACCCTGAATATTCACTGGAAGGCCTGATGCTGAAGCTCCAAATACTTTGGTCACCTGATGCAAAAGCCTAATCATTGGAAAAGACTCTGATGCTGGGAAAGATTGAGGGCAGGAGGAGAAGGGGATGACCCCGGATGAGATGGTTGGATGGCATCACCGACTCAATGGACATGAGTCTGAGCAAGCTCCAGGAGATGGTGATGGACGGGGAGGCCTGGCGTGCTGCAGTCCGTGGGGTCACAAAGGCTCGGACATGACTCAGAGACTGAAAAACAACAAGGTCTATAACAGAGGCTATCCTGTTTGGACATCTAAGGAAGGGGATAGAGGAAGGGGATGGGATGGCAAAGGTGAGTAGGGCCGGTTAAGCAGCCTCTGGAGATCAAGGAGAGAGGCTACCATTGAGGAAAACTGATGAGGGGTTCAAAGGAGGGATTGGTGTGATCAATTTGCACTTCGTAAAGACCACTGCTGTTTGGAGGAAGGACTGGAGGAGGCAGAGGTTGATGCAAGAGGCTGTTGGGGCTGGCAGGAGCAGACGATGGCAGTCTAGAGGGTTCAGATGGTGGTGGTAGGGATGGATGGAAAGAGCTGATTTGAGTAGGTGCCACCCCATGGGTGCAAAGCTTTCAGGGTGAGTGTTGTACCCTGAAACCACAGCACTCATCGTCAGGTTCAACCAAACAACCCAAGGTCACACAGCCAGGATGACCTCAAGCCTGTGTCTCTCCAGAGTTTTCACCACAACTGCCCCAGCATGCTGCCAGCAAGTCTTGGACTCTGCAACTCAAAAATGACTCAGAATGGACCACCCATGACCCATGGCCCACCCCTGCCCTGCTAGACTGTGAGCCCTCCAGGGAAACTGGCATCTCCATTGGCCTGGAAGAGTAGACAGGTGACTGATATTTACATACTTGAAGTAAATGCTTGACATTTGATTTTGAAAAGGTTTGATATACTGTTTGCTACAAAAAAGGTGGATGCTTTATCTTAAAGGCGTCTATCAGAGTGATGTGCAGGAACAATGGTTGCATGTTAAAACGTGCTACAACCAGCCTTAGGTCTATGGAGCACGTGTGACTGTGTTGGCAAGTGTGTCACACACCCACTGCCATGAGCCTGGCTGCACATCCCAGGGGGCAGTTCACAGCTCTACTGAAGCCTGAACAGGGCTGAGGGCTGGTGTTTCACCTTCCTGACTTCCCTGGAAGCATCTGTGGATAACTTATTAACACTTCTGCTGCCGGTTTATTAGTTTACAGTGGAGCAGAATATTGACAAAGCTGCCTCTGTGTGCTTTGTTTGCTGTTCAGGGCTGAGGCCATGACTTGTTTACCAGTTACAGTGCCTCCTCCCAGCACAGGACCTAGGACACACACACCAGGTACTCTGTAAAGGTTTGCATGATCAGTGGAGGAACGGTTAAGACCCCTGGGTTCACAGGACATCTACATCATGTCTCCTCTCTTTCCTTCTCAGGCCTTCAGGCCACCCCCCGCAGGACAAATGTAAGCAACCATGGCAATCCTGCACAGCCCACTGTGCCAGTGGGTTTTCATTTCCATTATTTCCTTCAAACTCCCCAGCCAGAGAAGGTGGTGAGACATGGTGGGTTAGGGCTCTGGTGTCAGGAAGAACAGGTGGAAGTTCTGGGTCCACCAGATCCCTCTAGAATGCAGATCTATCACAAGTGAGGTATTATAAAAGGGACTTACTAGTGGGAGGAGGGGGTTTGTGAGGATTAAATGAACTACTGTGTGCAATCACTTAGTTTAAGTCTGCCCCGTGTAGGTACTGAATAAATGTTAATTATTCAATAATTGTTAGCTACTAGAATAATAGTTTTAAACTCATCTGCATTATTTCCTCCCATTTTATGAGCTAATTGTAACTCAAATAAGGGAGGTGACTAGCCCAAGGTCTATTGACAGGAGTGATGATGGTAATGGTGATGACAGTGTGATGGTGATGTTGATGATAGTGGTGATGGTGATGGTGGTGGTGATGGTGATGATGGTGATGGTGGTGATGGTGATGGTGGTGGTGATGGTGATGATGGTGATGGTGATGGTGGTGATGGTGATGGTGGTGATAATGCCACTGGTGGTGATAATGATGCTAGTAATGATGGTGGTGATGATAACGATGCTAGTGATAATGATGGCGATGATGGTGATGGTGATGCTGACGATACTGGTAATGGTGATGGTGGTGATAGTGGTGATAGTGGTGAAGGTGATGGTGATGGTGATGGTCGTGGTGATAGTGGTGAAGGTTATGGTGATGATGGTGACGGTGGTGATGATGATGGTGATGGTGGTGATAGTGGTGAAGGTGATGGCGATGGTGATGATAGTGGTGATAGTGGTGAAGGTTATGGTGATGATGGTGACGGTGGTGATGATGATGGTGATGGTGGTGATAGTGGTGAAGGTGATGGTGATGGTGATGATAGTGGTGATGGTGATGGTGGTGATAGTGGTGATGGTGAAGGTGATGGTGGTGATAGTGATGATAGTGATGGTGATGGTGGTGATAGTGGTGATGGTGATGATGATGATGGTGATGGTGGTGATAGTGGTGATGGTGATGGTGGTGATAGTGGTGAAGGTGATGGCGATGGTGATGATAGTGGTGATAGTGGTGAAGGTGATGGTGATGATGATGGTGATGGTGGTGGTGATGGTGAAGGTGATGGTGGTGATAGTGGTGATGGTGATGGTGGTGATAGTGGTGAAGGTGATGGTGATGATGATGGTGATGGTGGTGGTGATGATGATGGTGATGGTGGTGATGGTGGTGATGGTGATGGTGGTGATAGTGATGCTAGTAATGATGGTGGCGGTGATGATGATAGTGATGCTGGTGATAATCACAGTGATGATGGTGATGGTGGTGGTGGCGATGTTAGTAAGGATGGTGATAATGACAGTGATCATGATAGAAATGCTGGTGATAATGATGGAGGTAGAGGTAATGGTGTTGCTGCAGCTGATGAATGATGGTGGTGGTAACTGTGGCAGGCATTGGGAAAAGCTCTTGACATACATTAGTTCACTTAATTATCACAACTATGTGGTCGTAGGATTCCCTGGTGGCTCAGACAGTAAAGGGTCTGCCTGCAATGTGGGAGACCCAGGTTCAATCCCTGGGTCGGGAAGATCCCCTGGAGAAGGAAATGGCAACCCACTCCAGTACTCTTGCCTGGGAAATCCCATGGATGGAGGAGCCTGGTGAGCTACAGTCCATAAGGTCTCAAAGAGTCGGACACAAGTGATCAACTTCACTTTCACTTTTTTGTGCCCTATGTGGTAGTACCACACGATAGTTAGTGCATGGCTGGGGGTATCACACAGTGGTTAGTACACGGGATGGGATGTATTCGTGGTTAAGGGCACTGGGTGGCATATGGCACTCAGCTCCTGTGTCTTTGGCTCCTCTGTTGTGACAACCAAGTTTTCTTGGACAACTGCAACCCTGGTGTCCACCACGAGGAGCCGTCTGACACAGGTCTAGCCTCACAACCTTTCTCCTGCAGGAGACGAACCTGATTTCAATTCCCACATCTCTCTCTACTGGCTATGCGACCAAGTGAGTGAGTGAAAGTCACTCAGTCGTGTCCGACTCTTTGCAACCCCATGGACTGTAGTCCCGCCAGGCTCCTCTGTCCATGGGATTCTCCAGGCAAGAGTACTGGAGGTAAGGACATCTATGGCTCTCTGTTTTCACATCTATGCAATGATGACAAGACTAGTTCCTACCCCTTAGCATTGTTCTGAGGATCAGATGCAGCAAGCTTAGCAATGTGTGTGCATCCTGATATTTATGCTCCTGGCAAGCTTCTCTCAACATTTTCTTTAGTTCCCTTCCTCCTCCTCTGCTATTTCCTAGCTCTTGTCAGGTACCTGAGAAAAATCTCAATTTCTACATAAAATAAATAAAAGGCAGCTGTCCAAACTTTCTTATGATTCATATTCATTAAAATTCTTCAATGGAACCACTATCGTCAATTTCAAAAGCCCTTTAAAAGTTTAGAAATCCCTTTAAAAATCTCCATCAGTGTGTCTATAAATCACATAATCCTTAAACGCATTTCCCCCTGGAGTACCAGCTTTGAAAAATAGCTTATTAAAAATTTTAAATCAAATATAATCATTCTGAAAATTCTTTATGGCTATTCTGCTGCATTTTTCACTATGCTTAATCTTGTTTGTTCATTTGCTCACCCATTTTCATCCAACGTTTATGTACCAAGTCCTTTGCTGAGCATTTTCAGAATTTACTAGTTTTCTGAAATCTACTATTGCAGAATCTACTAGTTCACATCCTAATCCTCCACTGGACACGTGAGGAGACCAAGGCACAGAGTAGCAGAATGGCTTGTTCAAGGCAGGACAAGCTGTAAATGATAGTGCACGCCAAATCATGTCCGACTCTGTGTGATCTCATGGACTGTAGCCCGCCAGGCTCCTCTGTCCATGAGATTCTGCAGGCAAGAATACTGGAGTGGGTTGCCATGCCCTCCTCCAGGGGATCTTCTCGACCCAGGGATAGAACCCACATCTCTTATGTCTCCTGCATTGGCAGGCAGGTTCTTTACCACTAGTGCCACCTGGGAAGTCAGACCTGGTTTCAAAACCAAGAGCTTCTGTTTTAGGGAAAAGATTCTCTCCCTTGCTCTTTCCCTAGGAGATGTTAGACAGAGGATAAAGACAGGGTTTCTAAAGAGGTTTGTTTTACGATGGTAAGCACAGCCTGCTGCTTGAGGACAGGAAGCTGGCACCAGAGCCCCGTTGATGCAGGAAAGAGGCTGAATGTTTGGGAAGCTCCTTAGCTTTGAGGCTGCCTGTTCAGCCAAATGGGAGAGGCAGGGCTGTCCTTTTGTCTCTGGGGAGCTCAGATGCCCACACCCTTGTAGCTCTTGCAGAGGGTTGTCCCATCCTGACTCAGTGGGTGCCTCTGGCTCTGAAAACTGCAAGGTGGGGAGGTTTTGGCCCTCCTCTAAGCCTCAGTTTTCCCACCTATAACCTGAGCACAGGGATGAGCTATTTGAAACCTCAGTAAAACCTGTTTACTTGGTACATGTAAATTATGACTATGCCAAGGCGCCCAGGCTAATGGCTAAGAGCACTGGCTTTGGAGTTAGATAAACTCTCCACTTCCAGCCTGTGTGTGTGACCACAGGCAAGTCACATGGCTCTAAATTTTCCCGTCCATAAAATGAGGGTAGAGTCATAGTTCCTACCTCTTAGCATCGTGTGGGGATTAAATGAGACAGAGCTGAGGACTTCCCTGGAGGTTCAGTGGATTAGAGAATCAGCATTGCAAAGTGGAGGACTCAGGTTTGATCCCTGGTTGGGGAAGTAAGATCCCACATGCCTCAGAGCAACAAGAGAGGATCCGTGCACTGCAGTGAAAGTCCCCACAGGACACAGCAATGATCCTGTGTGCTTCAACTGAGACCCGAGCAACCAAATACATAAAACTTACAAAAATGAAAAAAATGAAGACAGTGCTTAGCAAAGTGTACAATACATAGCAAAGGCTCATCTGTATCATCTGCTATAGCTCTTATCTTCATTCATTCACTTAATATATGTTCATTGTGTATTGACTCTGAGCGAGATGCTGGGGGCTTCCCTGGTAGTTCAGCTGGTAAAGAATCTGCCTGCAATGCAGGAGACCCCGGTTTGATTCCTGAGTTGGGAAGATCCCCGGAGAAGGGATAGGCTAGCCACTCCAGTATTCTTGGGCTTCCCTGGTGGCTCAGCTGGTAAAGATTCCACCTGCAATGCAGAAGACCTGGGTTCTACCCCTGGGTTGGGAAGATGCCCTGGAGGAGGGCATGGCACCCACTCTGGTATTCGTACTTGGAGAATCTCCATGGACAGGGGAGCCTTGTGAGTTACAGTCCATGGGGTCGCAAAGAGTCGGACATGACTGAGCGAATAAGCACAGCACAGCAGCACTGATTCTGGGATGTTGATGGTAAGAAGCAGATTTAACTTCTGATTTCAAGGAGCTGCCAGCATCTGGGGGACCCACTAAGTCAAGAAAGCCAAAGCCATCACAAGACTAACATTCTCCTGGACCACGCCTCTTCTGAGCAATTTTAACCATAAAGATAGTTCATGTGTTAAGTACTTCCTGTGTGTCAGGCTCTGGGAAAGCTTTCCCTTTGTGGAGTTTTAAATTATTTCAGAAATCAAGTGATAAATTCCATAGGGATATGGCATCAGACATGGTTAATCATGGGTAAGGAGGAATTATAAGTCACCAGGAGTTGCTGGTCTGAACTGAAAGAACAAAGGCAGCTTGCTCCTTTTGTATCCAGAGATGCTGCAAAATTGAGTACCACCTGGGGACTCTCCTGGCAGTCCAGTGGCTAAGACTCTGCGCTCCCAATGCAGGGGACCTGGGTTCAATCCCAGGGAACCAGATCCCATATGCCACAACTAAGAGTTTGCATTCTGCAACTAAATATTCTATGTGCTGCAATTAAGACCCAACACAGCCAAATAAATAAATAAAATAAAATATTAAAAAGAATCAGGTGCCACCTGTTCAGCCCCACCCCCCATCTGCCAAATGTGGAGACTGAGGCCAGAGAGGTGAAGTGTGAGTCTCCATGTTTCAGGATTTCCAAACTAGCCTGTCTCCTCTAGTCAATGTCCTTCCTGGGGATTCCTAGTTCCTGTGCATACTGACTATTCCCACTGCTGGGAATGCCCCTGGCTTTGGACACACTTCAGGTCACAAGGGATCTAACAGCTGGTTTATCATGGGCTTGGCTCCCAGCTGTTGTTTGTTGTTCAGTCACTAAGTCATGTCCAGCTCTTTTTGACCCCATGGATTGTAGCCTATCAGGCTCCTCTGTCTTTCACTATTTCCTGGAGTTTGCTCAAATTCATGTTCATTGAGTCATTGATGCTGTCTAACCATCTCATCTTCTGTTGCCCCCTTCTCCTGCCTTCAATCTTTCCCAGCCTCAGGGTATTTATTTTCCAATGAGTTGGCTTTTCACATTAGGTGGCCAAAGTATTGGAATTTCAGCTTCAGCATCAGTCCTTCCAAAGAATATTCAGGACTGATTTCCTTTAGGATTGACTGGTTTGATCTCCTTCAGTCCAAGGGACTCTCAAGAGTCTTCTCCAGCACCACAGTTCAAATGCATCAATTCTTTGGCGCTCAGCCCTCTTTATGGTCCAACTCTTATATCTGTCTATGACTACTGGAAAAACCATAGCTTTGACTATACAGACCTTTGTAAGCAAGGTATATGGACCTTTTTAATACACTGTCTAGGTTTGTCATAGCTTTCCTTCCAAGAAGCAAGCATCTTTTAATTTCATGGCCTCAGTCACCATCTGTGGTGACTTTGGAGCCCCCAAAATAAAATCTGTCACTGCTTCCACTTTTCCTCGTGAAGTGATGGGGCCGGATGCCCCATAATCTTAGTTTTTAAATGTTGAGTTTCAAGCCAGCTTTTTCCCTTTTCACTTCCTGGAGGAGGAAATGGCAATCCATTCCAGTATTCCTGCCACGAGAACCCTTGAATAGTATGTGGCTCCCAGTAGGTGATAATATATAAGTTATGCCACCTTTCTCCCAGCCTAACCACAGCCCAAGAAGTTAGCCAGCAGAGGTCCTGACCCCAGCCTGTGTTCTCGCTTGCATAGAGCATATCTCCTAAGAAAAGGGAAGGGAGGGAAAAGTGAGACTCAGGTGTGAATTGAACTAGACAGAAGGAGGAGGCCCTGTCCCCACCACCTATTCCTCCTGTGGATAGTGTCATGGTTTCCTCATTCCTTTATTCTTTGCTTTCTTATTATATTCTTTGAGGGCAGATATCTTGTTTCTTTTCCTCCCTGTAGCAACCTGTATCTATTAACAGACATTTATGATTAATAGATGCTTGTGGAATGGATGACTAGACAGGAAATGATGACAGTTAAACAGGTCTTGTAAGTGTGAGTGGAAATTTACTCTGTGGATGGAGGGCTAACCAGGTCCTGGGGCCAGCATGGGGCAGAATACGGGAGAGGGTCTAGAGGATGCTACTTGAGGGATTCCAGCTCGGGATGGGGAAGACAGGATAGAAGAGGCATAGTCTGGAGGGTCCACTGGGCAGATCCCAGGGTCTAGATCACTACACGAGGGGTATGGAGTTTGCAGGTGGGAGGTGCAGTGGCCAGCTGAAAGGCTTTGGCAGGTGAGAGCCATAATCAGATTTGTGATGGGAAAGTATCGCCGGGCACCGAGTGGAGCTTGCATCGGTGAAGGGAGAGTGTGGAGGCAGATAAGGACGCTGGTTAGGACATGATCATTGAGAACTTGAGAAAAAGACTGGAAAAATGTTTGTGTAAAAGCTCTGCATGGCTTTCAGCATCATTAAAGACCATCTTCTGTGATTCTCACTGGAATTTGCATGGGATCAATCATAGACTTAGCTGCCTTCTTGAATTGTGCTCCACTGAAACACAGAGCGAGTCCCCTCTTGATTACCAATTAGTGTGTTTTGATAAAGACTTTATTCCAGTGGAATTTCTTTCATCTGGACTGTTAAGAAGACCCATTCTTCAGTTTGAAGGTTTCTGTGCTGGAGTTTCTGGGGAGGGGATGCTTTTGAAGCATTTCAGGAGAAAAGAGGCCACATAAGGCCACATGGACTCTGCTAATTCTAATTAAAAATGAAGAGCTGCACACTCTAATGAGCGCGGGCAGCTAATTAGCAGGTAGGCAAACACAGTTCAGATCTATCAGGACCAGCTCATGGTGACGTGTTTGTTCTGTTTGGTGGGTTCACACCCTCAGATAATGCTACGAAGCTTGGTCAGGAGTTTACATTTCTACAAAGTCAGAGATCAGAGGTCTCCGTGGTCAGCTCTCCTGGGCACATTTCAACATCCTTCCTTTGGGTGAGCACTGGAGGGGCTGTCGAAGCAGACATGCAAGGTTTCCTGGATAAGGAAGGGTCTTTGGCATGGCTGCTGCAGTTGAAGGTAGCCTGGATGGGAGCCAAGGCAGTCAGACCCTCAGCCTGGGTCTTGGCAGAGTGGTTTTGTATGTTCATTCCGTGTGCACAAACGACTGGGTTGGCTCTGAGCTGAGGCGGCGCTGGGCACTGGGGATACAGGTCCAACGGAGTGATGGTCCCCGGGCTAGATGGCATCTTAGATCTTGTGGGTTCATGGTGCTGTCTCGAGATCCCAGAATGCCGAAGCACATGTGGTTGCTGGTCCACCCTTACTCCAAGTCCCCTTCCCATCTCAGGGCAGCTGGCCCAGCACCCTCCTGCCAGCTGCAACACATGGCTTTGTCTGGCTTTCCATTAGCCAGAGGGCTAGGGAGTTAACACGTCTTTCTCCCCAGACTGACTGTAGGGAATTGGATGAATACTTCTGAGGAGATGACTCTAAAATATATATTTCCTACAGCTTTTCAGACCTTCCTGGCAGGATTCTGTCCTGGTTTGCCTGGAGAAGTGATATGCTCAGGATTGTACCTTCCTTGGGTTGGGAAGATCCTCTGGAAGAGGGCATGGCAACCCACTCCAGTGTTCTTGCCTGGAGAATCCCATGGACAGAGGAGCCTGGTGGGCTACAGTCCCTGGGGTCGCACAGAGTCAGACACAACTGAGCGTAGCATGCAGCAAGAACATCTCTTCCTTCCACTTTCTTCCTTTCCCACTTCAGTTGCCCATTTTCAGGTATTTCCTGGGATCAATCCCAAAATATTAATAAACTACTTTCCTTGAGTCCTTGACTTAGCATCTCTTTGTGGGGAAACTCATCCTTGTTTTTCAGAGTCCTGCATTGCCCAAGACTGAAGCCCAAGCCAGCCTGCTCTTTTCTGAACAGCAGTTGATTTATAATCTAGATTCCTGGGCCACTAGCTTGTCCCAGCTTTGCAAACAGAATATCCTGCATTTCAGAAACCCCGGGAGTGGTTGCCCACTGCAGTGGCATATCAACTTATCTCCTGACTGATTAGCAGAGGTTATTGTGTTTATGAGATGCGGGGAAAGAGAAAATTCAAGTTGTCAGTATTTCCAGATGAATAGAATTGATCTCCAAAAGAACTTAGCAGCAGAAGAAGAGACAGTGGAAAGGGCTTTCAAATGTGAGTTTGGAGAGGGCAGGAGCTGAGCTTTGTGGAGACTCAATACATGAGCAATGCTGAGAGCAAGAAAGATGGAGAATGAAGTTGTCAGCAAATCCTGCTGCCTGCTGCCAATGTGCCCTTGTGCCTGGCTATATGACAGAATTTAATCACTGCTTCTCTTTGGCTATGTTTCTGTAAATGCGACTTGGCTGAGGCTGACTTACGGCAGCCAGGCATTTTCAGATTCATCAGGAATTTTCCTATGCTTTTTCCTTGTTCATCTTCAGGACCATGTCATGCCCCATTGATCAATGGGTGGGGGAGACCGTATGATGTGTTTTCACAGACTTGAGGGCTGCTCTTGATAATGACATCTGGATACCCAGGGCAAGCTGAGACAGTCCCGGGCAAACCGCTGAGGTGGGAATCTGGCTCAAGGTGAAAACTCTCAACTGAGGTCCCACAGCCGGTCAGGCAGCAGCAAAGGAGGGATTCAAACCCAGGTCTACTGGACCTTGCATAGATCCTCAGTCATTGCAAATAGCTTAAAAATAATAATACTTACCATGTGCTGCCTGCCCATGGTGTAGCAGCCTGTGCAGAGCTACAGTAATTGATTAACATATATATTAATTACTATATACTAATATATAATTAATTAATTAATGCAATTAAGAGCCGCTTGCTCTTTCTAGGTAGGTCGTGTTATCCCCAGCTTAAAGATGAAGGAACTGAGTCTCAGAAAGGGGAGGTGACTTGCCCAAGGTCATGCATCTGTCACGTGGCAGGGATCTGACATGTGGTCTCCCTGCCGCACCAGCGATGAGGCTGAGTCGGGCACAGGGAAGGAAGCCCACGTAAACAGTTAAAACGGGAGACCCAGGAGGGATGCTGGAATAAATCTCGTGTGGCCAAGTTGAAGTGCTCGGTGCACGTCTGACCTCGACAGGCCTTGGGGCTTTTCCTGACTTTCCTTGGAGTGTCCTCAGCGGAGAGCTGAGCTTATTCTTCTTTTCCAGGTGTCCTCCTCAAATCCTCGGGGTCGCCAGCTCCCGCGGCCGTGGCAGATGTTCAGGCTGAGACAGAATCTCCCCTTGGAAGTTGGGGAGTGCTCTCTTTGCAGAAGTAGCAGCTCCAGCTGTGTTTTCATCCCAGATTGGCTGTGATGTGCAGCCTCAGCACAGCTGAATCATTTCCAAATCAAAAAGCTGAAGCCTATGGGGGGTCCGCTCAGCCCGGGCTCCTGAGGGTAGGGGGAGCAGAACCCTTCCTGCTGGGCGGGACCACAGCTGCTCATAGCTGGCCTGTTTTCACAGCCTGGCTTCTCCTGCCAGCGAAGCTGCTACCTTGCTGGACAGGGCAAAGCCAGCGAGGACAACCTGCAGGTCCCAACCACACCTGGCCTGCACCTGGCAGCTCCTACGGGATCCCCTTCCCTTGCCTTCTCTTCTCACCTGAAAAACTCTCACCTTTTAAAATTTACCACTGCCCCCTTCCTCTGCAAGCTCATAACCCCCTGCCACTGGGGAGCACCACCTGTCCCTGCCCGCCCCCCAATGGATCCCTGGGGGCTGAAGGGACAGGCCTGGCCTAGATGGAGTGCTTGGTGAGGGGTTATTGAGGGAAGGGGGGCCAGTGAATGAATTGGTGCCCTTCCCAGCCAGGGCTGGACTCCAGGTCAGCCTGGCTCCTTTCTACAGAGTCCCATCTACACAGTTCCTTGTATACCACAAGTGATGGGGAGCTTACTTCTTGTGAAAGAACAAGTTCAGCTGTTACATGGAACCTAGGCCTGAGTCCTGCTCCTCTCTGAGGCCCTGGCTTTGGGGTTCCTCCTTCCTCGAAAGGTCTTCCTTGAGGCTGGCATGTGCAGAGACCATGTCTCTGTGTCACTCACTGGTGCATCATGGTACCTGGATCACACCTTGGGAGCTGGAGTGGGGAATCACCCCAGGGCCAGTGCACCGTCTGCCCCTTCTACACGAGCTGCTTGCTTCCAGATGCCTGCATGGGGGCTCCCCTCCCATCTCCCAGATCTCTGCTCCACTGTCACCTCCCCTGTGGCCCCCTGCCTGTCTCAGAGAGCACGCTTCCACCATCTCCTCCCTCTCATTTTGCATGACCTTTCTTTCAAAAACTCAGTATTTTTACATATTTATATTTTTATGTGCTTACTCTAACCCTCCCCCAACAGAATGTCAGTCAGCTCCTTGGAGGCGCATACATTGTCTGTTTTGTTCCACTTGTTCAGTCACTAAATCATGTCTGACACTTTTTGACCCCATGGACGGCAGCATGCCACGCTTCCCTGTCCTTCACTATCTACCAGAGTTTGCTCAAACTCATATCCGTCGAGTCAATGATACCATCGAACCATCTCGTCCTCTGTCGCTCCCTTCTCCTCCTGCCATCATTCTTTCCCAGCATCAGGGTCTTGTTCTATGCTCTACCCTAATTTCGAGAACAGTCTCACTGTATAGAGTATGAGAGCTCAGTGAACATTGGTCAATGGATGAATCAATGAATGAAACTGGCTGCTTCTCCACTAGGTTAAGTCTTACTCCTCTTGCATCTCCTGGGACTAGAATGGAGTCATATGCATAGACAGTGATTACTAACAACTTGCTGAATGAAAGACTGAAAATACAGCCACATTGCTAACATTTTGAGATTGGATCAAATTCCTCCTTGCTTCAATATTCCAGTAGTGTCCCACTGCACTGAAAATAAAATCCTAGCTCCTTGCCAAAGAGCTACAAGTTCCTCCATCTCTGGGCCCCTCTTTCCATCCAACGTCACCTCTAACATCACTTTTCTTCCTTACTGACAACACTCCAGCCTTCTCTTTACCCATCAAGCGAGCTTCTGCCTCAGGACCTTTGCACATCCTTTCCCTAGATCCTCACAGGGCCACTTCCTTCTCCAGCATCCCAGCCTCTCCTCCAGTGCTCACAGCAGCATTTCCTGTCCACACTCATTAAAGGCAACTCTTCTCTTACCACTCCAACTCTCACTCTATTTATTCCTTCTTAGTTCATGTCACTCTCATAAAGTATTAGTTTACTGGACAGGGTCCTATAAATATGCACTTGTTAGGGGTGGCCGCTTGGGTCTGAGCACTCCCCCACTCTCTCTCCCTCCAAGACGTAAGATGCAAGAGCTAAGATCATGTGTCTCTGCCATTCACCAGTGTGTCTTGGGTGCTGGATCAACATAAGGAGTGCTTGATAAATACTTTTAAATTAATGAATGCACTTTCCTGTCAACTTACTCATCCTGCTCCTCTTTACTGTACTTGATCCTCAAGTTCACGGAATTTGCACTCTCCAGGTTATTTTTCCAGTTTATAGGTCATAATTGTTTATAATTATTTTTATAATTTATACCATGTTCAGTTGCTTCAGTTCTTTCCTATTTGCGACCCCATGGATTGTAGCCCACCAGGCTCCTCTGTCCATGGGATTCTCCAGGCTAGAATACTGGAGTGAGTTGTCATGCCCTCCTCTGGGAGACACTCCTGACCCAGGGATCGAACCCATGTCTCCTGCATTGCAGGTGGATTTTTCACTGCTGAGCCACAGAGAAGCTCTTTACAATTTATGTATGCATGCATGTTTTTCACACAGTCATGTCCGACTCTTTGAGACTCTGTGGACTGTAGCCCACCAGGCTCCTCTGTCCATGGGATTCTCCAGGCGAGAACACTGGAGTGGGTTGCCATTTCCTTCTCCGGGGGATCTTCCTGACCCAGGGATGACACCTGGCTCTCCCGCATTGTAGGCAGATTCTTTACCATCTGAGCCACCAGTGACGCACTTTATAATTTATAATCATGTGTAATAATTTCAGGCTATAATTATTTGATGTTTATCTTAATTAGATGATGAACTCCCAGAGATGGAAAATATCACTGACTCTGTTTCTGCATCCTGAGTGTGGAACACAGTACCTGGCTCATGGTGTGTATTCAAAATATTTTGTTGAACGAAATAATTGGGACCATAACTGAGAATAGATAACAGAGCAAAAATGTACTGTAAACTGCCAAATAGGTTTCAGAAAATCCACGCACTGAAGCACATGCCTGAGTTTTCTTTATAAAGGAAGCCCCCACAGGCCCTTTTAAGACCTGAAAAGCTTGATTTTCTATTTTTGCACATGTTTTATTTAAACAAAGAAGCCGGGTGCACACAGGGAAACACCGCAGCGGTGAGACAGTACACGGACTTACGCCAGCTCCTCCCCTGGCTCCTTCTGAGAAATGAGACTTCACGGTGGGTGAAATTTTCCATTAGAGATGCCATTGTCTTAGAAAAATAACTCTCAGCCTGTTCTGTTTGATGTCCTCTCAGAAGCAATTCTCTTCCCGAAGGCTTGTTTGATTTAGTGAAGACTCAGGTCTCCAGAGCTTGGCCTCCTGAACTGCAGAGTGCTGAGTGGGGGGTGGTGGGTGGGTAGGGATGGGACCCACTTCTGCTAAGAAGACACCCACCAGGGGCAGTTTTCCTAAGCACAGGAAGCTGACCTGTGGCTTAGGGAACCTTGTAACAGCCCTGCTTCTTGAGTGCTTTCTGTAGGCTGAAATTCTATTAGGCACTTGGCAGAGATTTCTTTTACACTCAGCTTTCTTGTATCCATCATCCTCCTATTACAGGTGGGACTGGACCAGAGAGCTGAGCTAAGCTGCCCAAGGTCACACAGCTGGGAAGTGGGGTCCTGGCCTTTGGTCCCAAGACTGGAAGAGGATGAAGCCTATAGTTTCTTGACTACATCAAGCAGCCCATGGGAACATAAAATAGAGGAAATGCCGTTTCATACTGCACAGTTTTTCTTCCCCTTGTGCAGACTTGGAGCACCAAGGATGCTATGACAGATGGGATGTGTGCATGAGCAGTCGCTCAGTCATGTCCGACTCTGCAACCCCATGGACTGTAGTCAGCCAGGCTCCCCTGTCCATGGGATTTTCCAGGCAAGGATACTGGAGTTAGGTAGCCATTCTGTTCTCCAGGGGATCTTCCTGACCGAGGGATTGAGCTGGATTTCCTGCATTAGGCAGATTCTTTACTGTCTAAGCCACCAGGGATGTCCAATAGATAGAATAATGTCCCCCAAAGAATTCCAATTTATAGTCCCCAGAACCTGTGAGAGTGTTACATGGCCAAGGGCCTTTGCAGACAGCATTAAGAATCTTGAGATGGGGAAACTCTCCTGCCTGTTCAAGGTGGGCTCTGTGTCCTCAAAATAAAAGTTCATGAAAGAGGGAGGCAAGGGGGTCAAAGTCAGAAAAAGAGACGTTATGACAGAAGCAGAGGTGTGAAGACGGAGGAAGAGACGACGAGGAAAGGCCTGCCAGCAGCCTCGAGAAGAAGAAAACAGAAAGGAATAAATTCTCCCCTCGAGCTTCTGTGAGAAGAGCTGCCCTGCAGACTCAGTTTAGGCTTTTGGGCTCCAAGTTGTAAGATAATTAAGGAGTGTTGTTTTCGTTGGCTAAGTTTGTGATAATTTGTCCCAAGAGCAAAAGCAAATAAGGCAGAGACTAAAAGATACACTGTTCTTGCAGACACTGGTGCCTTAGAGAGATCACGGCTTAGAGCCAAGAGAGGGTCTGAAGGCCCTCTCTCTTCTGCTCTGAGCCCGTGGGCATCAGCATTTGGGTCGTCGCCCGCTGCCCCTCTGCTCTGTGTTCTCTTCTTCCACATCTTGGGATGTTTTGTTCACTCATGGTTTCACATCTTTGCTCAATTGACACCTTGCCTCTAGGACCTTCCCTGACAAGTTGCAACATCTTCCCAGAGAAGCTTCCTGGCCATCTCCCTGCTCAAATTTTCTCTGTAATGCTTATTCCAGTCCAATATACTTGATAAATGAATTTCATATTGTTTTATATTGTTTCCCTATACAAAGGATAGAAGGTCAAAGTGTTAGTTGCTCAGTCGTGTCCAACTCTTTGTGACCCCACAGACTACTGTAGCCCACCAGGCTCCTTCTGTCCATGGGATTCTCTGGGCAAGAATCCTGGAGTGGGTAAGCCATCCCCTCTTCACGATACACAAAGGATAATGTCTGATTATAATAAACATTCCAGTTCAGTTCAGTCTCTTAGTCATGTCCGACTCTTTGCAACCCCATGGACTGCAGCATGCCAGGCTTCCCTGTCCATCACCAACTCCCGGAGCTTGCTGAACCTCTCGTCTATCGAGTCGTCGATGCCATCCAACCAGCTCATCCTCTGTCGTCCCCTTTTCCTCCCACCTTCAGTCTTTCCCAGCATCTGGGTCTTTTCAAATGAGTCAGCTCTTCCCATCAGGTGACCAAAGCGTTGGAGTTTCCGCTTCAGCAGCAGTCCTTCCAGAGTGACAGGCATTTGGTCTTTTTTGTTGTTGTTCATTATTTTCCCCAGCTCCTACAGGAGTGCCTGGCATATGGCTGCCATTTGTAACTATTCACGGAAAAAATGGATGCATTGAATCCTTACAACTTCCCAGTGAGCTGGGTGCTATTGTTGTCTTTAATTTTCAGATGACACCCAGAGAGGTTAAGCAACTGGCCCCACATCAGTTGGTCAGAGGAAGAATAAGTACCTGAACCGTGGAGGTTCTTGTTCTAGGAGCTTCACTTTAGATTACTGCTATGGGATGAATTGTGACATCTCTGGAATTTATGTATTGAAGTCCTAACCTCCAGTACCTCAGAATGTGACTGCACTTGGAAATGCAGATTTTCAGATTAAATGAGGCTATATGCACGAGTCCTAACCCAACCTGACTGGTGTTCTTACGAGGAGACTAGGACATTGACACATAGATAGGAACAACCATGAGGAAGCAGGGTGAGAAGTGGGCTTTCCAAAGCCAAGGAGAGAGGCTGCAGAAGAAACCAACCCTGCCGACATCTTGATCCTGGGCTTCCTGCCTCTAGAATTGTGAGACAACACATTTCTGTTGTTTAAGCCACCTGGTCTGTAGGACTTTGTTATGGCAGCCCAAGTGGATACACTCACTATACTTTGGCCACCTGATGTGAAGAGTCAACTCCTTGGAAAAGACTCTGATGCTGGGAAAGAACAAAGCCAAAAGAGAAGGGGGCAGCAGAGGATGAGATGCCTGGATGGCATCACTGACTCAATGGACATGAATTTGAGCAAACTCCGGGGGTAGTGAAGGACAAGGGAGCCTGGCATGCTGCAGTTCATGGGGTCAAAGAGTCGGACATGATTTAGCGACTAAACAACAAATACTGGTTGAATTACGAGGCAGAGTCTCATCTTGACCTGCTTACCTGCGAGCCCCTCCTGCCAATATTCCTAGCTCCCCCCGTGACACCACCAGCCTCCTGACTTCCTGCCATTTCCAAATATATCCTTTCCCATGCCTTTTAGCCTTAGGAAATGCTGCTACTACCTGGAATGTGCATAACTACCACCCCCTGCCTTCGCAATAATGTTGACTCCTAATTATCTGATATGACGAAAGAGATGCTGCAGGTATGATAATGTTAGGATCTTGAGATAGGGAGACTCTTCTGGATTATCCTACCCAATTTGGGTGCATGCAGACTTGCTCAGTCACTCAGTTGTGTCTGACTTTGCCACACCATGGACTGCAGCCCACCAGGCTCCTCTGGTGGAGGAGGCATGAATTTTCCAGGCAAGAATACTGGAGTGGTTGCCATTTCCTACTCCAGGGGATCTTCCTGACTCAGGGATGGAACCTGCATCCCTTTCATCTGCACTGGCAGGTGGATTCTTTACCACTGAGCCACCTGGGAAACCCTCAGTCCAGGTGGGCCCAACATAATCACAAGATCCTTATAAAAGGGAGGCAGGGGGTCAGAGAGGAGAGAAGGGGCTACCCAGTTGGCTTTGAAGACTGAGGAAGGAGCCACAAGCCAAGGCAAGCAGGCAACCTCTAAGTAGGGAAAGGCCAGAAAACAAACTCTCCCAGACCAGAAGGAACTAGCCCTGCAGATACCTTGACTCTGACCCATTGATGATGGTTTCAGGCTTCTGGACCCCAGAGCCCTGGAGAATAAATGTATATTTGTTCTGAGGTTAGTGGGGGTTTGTAACAGCAGCCACAGGACTTTGACACAGCCTCTGCCCCACCCTGCCTTGCCCCCAAGAATTACTTCTAGTAATCCCTCAAGAAGCAGACCCTGCTTCTGCTCCTTTATGCCTTCCAGACCCTGTTCAGCAAAGGTGACTTCTTGCCTTGTAGTCACGTTGTGTTAGTTAACATTTACATTGCATGGGTAACAGGTTAAAACAGAGCTTCATTTGGACTTAGAACCAAGACACAACAGAGGTGGCAATTCGAGAGTCAGCTGTAGGTTTCTGCCTGCACGGGAAAGGCCAACAAGGGTTGGGTCTTGCCTCTCGAATCCCTTCACCCACTGTGAGGTTAGAAGTGGGTGAGACAGGAGAGGAGAGAGCGTTTGTGTGGAGATTGAAGGGTGCAATTGGTGAATTATGAGCCCTTTTGCCATCACAGGAGCAGGTGGGGCCCTCCATGTACCCCATCTCCTAATCCCTGGAGCCTGTGAATACTGCTTTCTATGGCAAAAGGGATGATTAAGTTAAAGTTCTTAAAATCCAGGCTAAAGAGGTGCTTATCCTGGATTATCAGCATGGGTTCTAAGTGCAATCACAAATATCTTTCCTGTCATGTCAGTAAATAGAGGATGTTACAGCCACCAGCGATTGTAGCCACCACCAAGGGTGAACAGGTGAGCCCTGAGGGGAACTCAGGATGTGAAAACACAGGATACTGGTCCCACATAGCTGAAAGTGAAAAAGTCGCTTGGTCGTGTCTGACTGTTTGCCCCATGGATTATACAGTTCATGGAATTCGCTAGGCCAGAATACTGGAGTGGGTAGCTTTTCCCTTCTCTAGGGGATCTTCCCAACCCAGGGACTGAACCCAGGTCTCTCGCATTGCAGGTGGATTCTTTACCAGCTGAGCCACAAGGGAAGCCCAGATAGCAGAGATGCATATAAAGGGAAAGATTTTAGTGAGCCCAGACTCTTGCATCTGCCCATAAATAGAAAAGGGCTGAGTTCTTTAACTTGAGATATCTGATTTTCTTTAATTAACAACAGTATTTTGAAGTCAGACTACCTGCCCTTTGTTGCAAAACTTGATATAACTTGTCTCCTCCCCCCCCCCGCCACCCCTCTCAGAGCACTTCTCTTGGGTCGCTTGAGATGCTTGCCTCATGGACTTGATGTCCTAAAGTTTCCTGCCTAATAAAACATAACTCTCAACCTTCAGGTTGTGAATTTATTTTTAACCACATTTATAAGGGAGAAGTGGGAGGGACTTGGGAGTCCATAGAAAAGGAGGCAACACAAAGAGGCGGCAGAGATTGGAGGGATGTGGCTACAAGTCAAGGAACGCGGGCAGCCATCAGGAGCTAGGAGGGAGGTGTGGGCAGATTCTCCTCTGAGCCTCTGAAGGAGCTCAGCTCTCCTGATACTTGATTCTGGACGTCTGGTCTCCAGATTGTGACAGACGAGGCTCCTTTAGTTAAAGCCATTTGTTCGCAGCACTTTGGTATAGCAGCCATGGGACACCAATCACCTAAACAGAGACTCCCGCTCTCACCATCTCAGAGGCTGCAAGGAACAGCTAAGCGACAAATGCCCCTGCCTGGTCCCAGGATCGCCATCCCAGCCGGGAGGAAGCCTGCTGCTGGGGGAGGAAGCCTGCTGCTGGGGGAGTCACAGGGAAGCCTAGAAGCCAGGGGGGTCACCCACTCTGGGGCTGCAGAACCAGTGTTTTCAAAACTTTCCATCTTTCTGTTGCGGATCCAGGCTTCTGCCCTGAAACCCTGGAGGGCTCAAATTCACTCTCAAACAGTGTTTGCTTAGGATTGCTTCTGAGGGACCATCTTTTCTGGGAACAACTTGGGAGACAGTCATAGAGCGCACTGCCGAATTAACACGGCAGGAAATAAACTCACTAATTAACTCTGCCTTAGGCTGCAGAAAAGAGATAAGGAAGGAAACAAAATGTCTAGAAAAACAGGAGGGAGAGTGGCAGGAAAGGTGTCAGAGTCAGATAGATGTAGGTTCAAATCCTGGGGTATCTTTGCACTATGCGATGTGGGCAAGGCAGGTTCCTGGAGCCCAGGTGACCTTGTCATGAATAGAGTGTTTCCTTGGCAGGATGCTCTGAGGATAAGGGTGACTGTGGTACCTAGCTCTGAACAGGTGCTCTGCCTAAGGAAGATAATATTAATTTTACAAGTTCTCCTTGGTCTTCCTGAATAAGTAGAAAGCTCACCATGAGCTTGAGAGCAGCTTGCCCCACCATCTGTTTGGCATTAGTGATGATGCGGATGAGGATAGCTGGATGATGGAAGTCTGTCATTTCCAAAGCCCACTGCCCCCACGTCGACTGCTGCCTGGGAAACAAAATATTTTCCTGCCAACATCATGGCTAGCTTCCTAGGGCTGCTCTAACACATCACCAAAATGCAGCAACTAAAAACAACATATTTATTCTCTCGCAGTTCTGAAGGCGAGAAGTCTGAAATGGAGGTGTTGGTAGAGTTAGTTTTCTGGAGGTTGTGAGGGAGAAGCCATCCCATGCCTTCTCTTTTTATCTTTAAAATCGTTTGTATTATTTATTTTTGGTTGTGCTGGGTCTTCACTGCAGCATGCGGGCTTTCTCTGAGTTGCACGAGCTTCTCATTGCTGTGGCTTCTCTCTGGTTGCGAAGCACAGGTTCTAGGTGCAAAGCCTTCAGTAGCTGTGGCACAGGGGCTCAGTCCTTGCGGGCTCCCGGGCCCCAGAGTGCAGGCTCAGGAGTTGTGGAGCGTGGGCTTAGGTGCTCCACGGCTTGCGGAATCTTCCCAGACCAGGGATGGAAGCCATGTTCCCTGCGTTGGCGGGGGATTCCTATCCACTGTGCCACCAGGAAGTGCCCACAACTTTCTCCTAACCTGAAGTGTTGCTGACACGCCTTGATGCTCCTTGGCTTATAGGACCATCACTCTGATCTCTGCCTGCATCTTTACATCACCGTTGTGTCTCTCTCTGTCCTCCCCTTGTCTTATAAGACACCAGTAGTTGGATTTAAGGCCCACCCTGGCTCTAGTCAATCCTAAGGGAAATCAGTCCAGAATATTCATTGGAAGGACTGTTGCTGAAGCTGAAGCTCCAATACTTTGGCCTCCTGATGTGAAGAACTGACTCACTGAAAAAGAGCCTGATGCTGGGAGGGATTGGGGGCAGGAGGAGAAGGGGACGATAGAGAATGAGATGGTTGGATGGCATCACCGACTCAATGGACATGAGTTTCAGCAAGCTCTGGGAGTTGGTGATGGACAGGGAAGCCTGGTATGCTGCAGTCCATTGGGTCGCAAAGAGTCAGACACAACTGAGAGACTGAACTGAACTGAACTGGCTCTAGGATGATGTCATCCTGAGATCCTTAGCTAATTACATAGGCAACGACCTTCTTTCTAAACAGGGACATTTTCTGAGGTTCTGAGTGGGTGTGAATCTTGGAGAGGGTATCAATGTTCACTGCATTATGGTGGAAAAGAGCACAACATCGCCACTCTCTGACATCAGCAGCATCTACATGTATGACTTAGAAGAGCCACAAGCTTTTGGAGGCTCATCTTCCTCATAGTCACAATGGGAATAAGACGATCTGGCTGTAGGGCTCACTGAGGGCTGGGTAAGATGGCTTGAGTGAAATACTCAGCACAGAATCTGAAATGCTGGCTACACACTCGATTGTTCACACTGTCAGCATTCTCAAACGACTGTTGTGTTGTCCTGAGAGCTGTGGAGGAGAAGTGGGTAGCCAGTGGTCAGTTTGGCCAGCTTACAGGTATGGGTCTGTGGGTAGCCCCAGAGCTAGTTACTAAGCCTGAAAGCTTCTACAAACAAGACAGTGCTTTTGGGCTGAACTGTATACTTGTGAATCTTCCAGAAAATGTGCTAAAATGCCAATCCTGTTGCCTACCCAGCAGCCTGGATGGTGGATAGGGAGAAAAATAGTGGGTTCTGAAATACAGCCACCCAGCTAGAGAGCCCCTAATCTGCCTTCTCTATGGAATTCTCTAGGCAAGAATACTGGAGTTGGGTTGCCATTCCCTTCTCCAAGGGATCTTCCTGACCCAGGGATTGAACCCAGGTCTCTCAAATTATAGTCAGAATTCTTTACCATCTGAGCCACAAGGGAAGCCTGAATTTGGCACAGCCTCTCATTTCATTGCTCAGAGAAGGCAATGGCAACCCACTCTAGTACTCTTGCCTGGAAAATCCCATGGACGGAGGAGGCTGGTAGGCTGCAGTCCATGAGGTCACTAAGAGTCAGACACAACTGAACAACTTCACTTTCATGCATTGGAGAAGGAAATGGCAACCCACTCCAGCGTTCTTGCCTGGAGAATCCCAGGGACAGAGAAGCCTGGTAGGAGGCCGTCTATGCGGTCGCAGAGAGTCGGACACGACTGAAACGACTTAGCAGCAGCAGCAGCAGCAGCTCATTTCACTGAGGTCAATTCGCCAAAAGAAAAAGAAGTAAAATTCATTCATGAGTAAGAGAAGTGTCATCTACCAATGGGTTCATATCTCTTGCTGTCTGTGCCTTTGCTATCCAAACTCTGTCTTTCCAAACTCAGGAATCAAAGAAAGTAACATAAATGTGTTGATATATCTCTTGCTATCCAAACCCTGTTACTTACTGTGTGTATCAGTCTTTGGAATAAAATGGATTTGGAGAGCAAGGAAGACATATATTCTTACTGTGGATACAGATATATTTTATACCGCTCAGCCATGCTTTTTTTTTTTTCTGCCCCAAGGAACTGAACTTTTTAAAAAGGGGGAAATTTTTCCAAATTCACTTATGCAGGCAAAATGAAGAGCAACACTGAAATCAATGAAAGGCATTAAAATTGTTGTGTTCCATACAAAAGTCTCTACATTCTTGAGAGATAATTAAAAGAAATAAGATAAATTCTGCAAAGAGTTTTTCTCTATGACACAGCTTTCAGTGAGTCGACTTTTGCTGAATTAACTTTCTGTAAATTGCTTTGCTTTATGCACAGCCAATAAGTGGGGGAGTGGGCATTCACGTCATATGCTGAGACCTTCAAAATAATTAGGGTCTTTGACATTATCCTGTAGCCTGTCTTCTCCACCGCAGTTTGCCTCTGCAAATTATGTCAGTGGAGTTTGTCATATGTTTCCAGCAGGGACGCTAACTTCTGACCGTCACTTAAAGTAAGCTCCCTCGAGGGGAGGGACTGTGTGTGTGCGCACGTGTGTGTTTGGCTCACCATTGTATTGCCAGGATGTGAAGGATGGCTTTTCCAGTTTGCACTCAATAATTATTTGTGACATGGGTAAGTGAATGAATGACACCTATTTCTCCCTAAAATGAGAGTCCTGAATCGTCATCCCTTGCCTGGTCTACGGTTATAGCTTCTGGAGATTGCAGAGTGGCCGTGGTAGTTTCAGCCCCTCCAAATGGAGGTAAAGTCATTTTTCCACACTTAGTTCTGGACTGGCTTTGACTCCTTTTTGCCAAGAGAAAGGGACAGAAGTGATGTCGAGCCTGGACCTTGGCAGGTCTTGCACATTTCTTTTCTGTGACTTGGCTACCGTCGTGTAAATGAGCTGGGCTAGCCTGCTGGGTGGTGACAGGCATCGAGTCACTCCTCCTGATTACAGATCAGTGGTTGAGGCCACCTTGGACTGGCTGGAATCCATCCACTCTGCGAGCCCAACGCAGACATGCATGAAGATCAGCAGAGCCTGGGCCAGGGGTGGCTAAACTACCGTGTCAGTGCAGAGACTTGGGAGCAATCATAGGTTTGTTGTTCAGTTGCTCAGTTGTGTCCAACTCTTTGAGACCCCATGGACTGCCTCACACCAGGTTTCTCTGTCCTTCACCATCTCCCGGAGCTTGCTCAAACTCATGTCCATTGAGTTGGTGATGTTGGCAATTATAGGCGGTTATTGCTTAATCTGCTAAGTTTTGGGCTTATTTGTTACACAGTGATAGCTCCCTAATACAAATTCCTTAATGACCCCTAATTTATGCCTATTAAGCCTCTCTCAGGCTTCCCAGATGGTTCGAGTGGTAAAGAATCTCCCTGCAATGCAGGAGATAGAGGAGACTTGGGCTTGATCCCTGGGTCAAGAAGATTCCCTGGAAGAAGAGATGGTACCCCATTCCACTCCAGTATTCTTGCCTGGAGAATTCCAGGGGCAGAGGAGCCTGGAGGGCTACAGTCCATGGGGTCACAGAGAATTGGACCTGACTCTTAGTGACTGAGCATGCATGCATTCAAACCTCTCCCATCTTCCCCATTTCCCCTCCACTTAGTCTCCACACTACAGACTTTTTAAACAGCAGTCTGATAATGTAACACTGAGGTCTGAAACTCCTCAGTGGCTGCCTGCTTCCGGGAGGATGAAGTCTGTTAATAGTTCTTCCAGCCTGTGAAGGCCGCGATGACCTGGCTCTGTTTTCTGTGTGTCTAGACCTTCCCTGCTGCCCCCACGTCCTGACTCTCTCCTCCTGCAACACTCTGTGTCCTCGGAATCCACCAACAGACTCTGCTCTCTGACTTCTGGCCTCTGCCCAGATGTTCCTTCCTTTACTTTTCAGCTGGGCCACCGCTGGCCCAAAATGGCACTTTTGCAAACGAGAAAATGTGCCCCTTCCTCAAGGAAAAAACACTTCCTAAATTAAGTAGGTTTCTGTATGACCTGAACTATCACACATCGTGGCCCAACTTGGCTTCACCGAGGAAACTCTGCAGACACCTGGCAGGCGGCAGCCCTGGCTGGTGACCATGCGTGCCAAACATCTGCTCCCCCAGGCCAGGCACACCTGGGCTCCCCCAACCTCCCACTCCTGATGGCGGCACCCAGGCCAGATTTTAAGTCAGGCAAGGGATGGCCATCAGGCTGCTGAGAGTGGATAAGAAGGAACCTTGGGGAACATCTGGAGAGGGGGTCACACACACGGGTGTACGTGTATGTGTGAACCAGTGTGCGAGGCATGCTTTCCTGAGTGTATACACGGCGGGGTTTGCCTGTGGGCTGATCTCCTGTGTTAGTGTCTGTCTAACACGGGGATGACGTGTCTTTAGACGTGGCACCATGGGCAGTTCATGCTCTGAGAACCCACGATTGGTGGCTCAGCTCGTTTCAACTCAGTACTCAGAAATCAGTTTAACTTTACCCCCTCCAGGTAACCTGACTCCCCACTAGTCCAGGTAAGTGTCTTCTCCATGCTTCCACAGCACCAGGGTCCTGATTTCTCTTGGTAGCCTACGGTGTGTGGATGTTAAGAGGTCGGGCTCTAGACTCACACCAACCTGAACTGGAATCCTGGCTCCCCTGTTCATTTGCGGTGTGACTTTGGGTTAAGCACTTAACCTCTCTGAGCCTCAACTGTCAATCCAGCCCCCTTCTCCAGTGAGAGCCAACTACTTCCTTTTCTTTTTCTTTACTTGGAAACTGCCTCTAACCTGCGCTCCAAGCTCCTGACGGGACGTTTCTCATTCCTCTTCATGCTCTTGGGGATGAAGTTACAGCTAGACTGACTTTTAAAAAATCTATGCATTTACCTCCATCATGCATTCTCAACTGGGATGAAAATTAGTTCTTCGGGGTGGAGATGGTGGCAAAAATCTTAAATATAGCAACAGTCCACAGAGCTCCACAGAGCTGTCAAGCTCAGTCTTCACGGCGCAATCTTGTTTCTTAATATCTAATTTCTCTTATTTGGGAGAAATGAATATTAATTACAATTCATCTCCCTGATGCCTGTTCAGGCTTGGCAGGGGGCGGGGGTGGGTGGCGCTTCCCTCTGTCTGTATTTATCACGTCTCCATCTCTTCTATCGAAACTGTTCACCTGCCTCTCCTCTGAAAATAGGCCATTTGTGCAATTTCCTTTAAAATCCCAGCTGACAATACCTTCGTGCTGGACCTTGACCTAATTGCAAACTTCTATGATAGTTGAGAGTTTTCAGGGTAGTTTTAGAAAGAGGTTATCTCATAAGTTCTCGCCCCAGGTGGTAATGGGTGTGGGCGTTTGGTATCCTCTTCTGCATGGAGACAAGCTAAAAATTAGAATCCACACTACTGAAGTTCAACCTCATCTTCTGCATCAATCCCTTTCAGAGATACAAATATGTCCTGAGCAATGACTGCTACTTTGTTTTTTTAAGCCTGGACTTGTGAGACATTCCCATTTATTGTCATTAAACCATTAAAAAAATTAAGACTGTAAACCTATTTGGTGTCACGCTAAGATCTCCTGATTTATAGCTCTAATCATTTTATTTTATTATTTATTTATTTTTATTTTTTTCTGAGTTTCTTTTTTTTTTCTTTTTTTAAAAATTACAATACTGTATTTGTTTTGCCATACATTGACATGAATCAGCCACAGGTGAACACTAATCATTTTAATGTATATAGACTGATATCTTCCACCCAATCATTCTCCTTGGTCAAGAAAGTTAGAGATTGATTTACTTATTACTCTGTTTTGCACAGTTTCTTAACTTCTGAGGGGAAATTAATCATCTGACTTGACCTCCATCTAAATTCTGGGCTACTTAATGCAACTGAGTGGAGCCCAAAGCCATGGATGGAGTTACTCTCTCATTTATTCATTCATTCAACAAGCAGAAATGTCTGGGTACCTACACCTGCCAGGCACTGTGCTAGACTCATGCTTGGGGACGATCTCTTTCACTCAGGGCCTAGTCTCCTGCCCCCGACTCTGGACCAGGCAGCTGAGGCCTTGCTGCCTGCTCACTGAGCTCCCTTCTGGGGCAACATCCCTGAAGGACAGAACCTCGCCCCTGCACCAGGCCTGGCACAACACCTGTCCCATAGCATGGGGTTCAGAGGCAGACAGAGCCAGGGCTGACTCTGGATTTCCACCTACCCTTGCCAGCTGTGAGATGATGGATCCAACCTTGCAGACTGGAGAGAATTCAATGGGATCATGTCCAAGCAACATTTGCCCAAATGCTGGCCACTTGACATCCTCTGGTTCCCTCTCCTTTCTTCCTGCTCCTGCCCTCGGGTAAATCCATTGAACAATATCATCCATTCCCAGGTCTGTCTCCCGTGGGCTCCTCCAGGGCAGGAGCGGGATGTTTTCCATCTCTTCCCTGCTAAACAGAGCTGGTGCCAGGCTGGCTGGCACTCAGTTCATGTCAAGCATGTGTGTGGTTTGGACTCTATTTCCCTTGACTCTTCTCCCTTCTCCCCTCCCCAGGCTCTCCTCTTGGATCTGCTGGGCTTAGTGTCTCCCCTTTCTGGGTCTCACAGGCTCCGTCAGGGTGGACCCTCAAAGTTCAGTTCCCAGATCCTGGCGGGCACTGTCAACAGTGCCTGTGGGAGGGTCTCCCTCAAGAGGCAACCTTGGCCAGTGGCTGAACAGGTGGACTTCTGGCTTCGCTCCCACCCTCAGTGGACCTCTGTGGCCGGTGCTCCAGAGGGTGAAAGGTCCAAGGTGGACATATAACTGTGGTGAATGAAAGCTGTTGCCTGCCATACCAGTAAGCAACTAGTTGGGTCACTACTAAACAACCGTTGAGTCACTGCAGCTACCGCCAGTGGTGAGCCCTGAGGGGACTCAGGATGGAGGCAAATGGGCTGCCCAGTGCCTGCAGTCACCCCAACAGTGCACCCCAGGGGACTCAGGACTGGAAAGAACAGGAGGCATGCATGCATGCTAAGTCGATTCAGTTGTGTCTAACCCTTTGTGAACCCATGGACTGTAGCCCGCCAGGCTCTTCTGTCCATGGGATTCTCCAGGCAAGAATACTGGAGTGGGTTGCCATGCCCCTCCAGGGGATCTTCCCAACCCAGGGGTTGAACCTTTGTCTCTTATATCTCCTGCATTGGCAGGAGGGTTCTTTATCACTAGCACCACCTGGGAAGCCTGGAAAAAACAGGATACTGGCCTCCACTAGCTAAAGGTGCAGATCAAAGGAATGATTTCAGTGAGCCCAGACTCTTGCATCTTCCCAAGACACAGAAAAGCCCTAAACTCCTTAACATCCTTGAGATCTGTTTTCTTTAATGAACAGAAATCTTTTGATGTCCCAACTACCTGGTCTTTGCTGAAAAAACAGTATATCCCAGCTCCTCCCTTGTCTCTTTGGAGCAGTCTCGCAAAGCTGTCTCAGAGGCTGCCTCCTGGGCTTCGTTTTGTCCTCAGTTTTGTCTGCTGAATTAAGTGTAATTCCCACCTTTCAGGTTGTGCATCTTTTCAGTCTACAGACAGATCAACGTCTAGACGGGGTATCTGAGAACCCTCCCGTGGGCCCCAGGACCCAGGACTGCAGGAGTCTGAGCCACAAAGCCACGCCAGGCGGGGTGCTTGGTGGGGAGAGAGGGTCCGGAGGGTCACTGCCCCGGTCTCGCTCCAGCTCTGCTGCTCTTGCTGTGTGACCTTGGGCGAGTCATTTGTACACTGTGAGGCATGCATGCACACTAAGTCATTTGTACGCTCTTCCGTGGCAGGAACACTGTCTCATTCACTCTTTACCTCTAGTCCTGGCCTGGAGACTGGCACTGTGGGATAATAAATATACATTTGGCTTTTCCCCCTGGTTTCTGGCAGAGAGCACAGTTCCTGTCACAAAACATGGAGCTCCTCAAACCCTTGGAATTTCCTGAGTGACAGGAGTGTCCTGAACTTCCCCAGTGGCTCAACGGGTAAAGAATCTGCCTGCAATGCAGGAGCCTCAGAAGACACAGTTTCGATCCCTGGGTAGGGGAAGATCCCCCGGAGGAAGGCGAGGCAACCCACTCCAGTGTTCTTGCCTGGAGAATTCCATGGACAGAGGAGCCTGGCGGGCTACGGTCCATAGGGTTGCAAAGGGTCAGACACGGCCGGGGTGGCTGAGCATACCATAACCTGAAGGAGTGTGTTGCTTCTCCTAATGAGCCTCTCTCCACCCCACCTAACATGACTCATGTGGGCCCAGGGCCTGGAGACTGAGTTTGGTTTTCTATGGCCAATGATTGACTCGATCATGCCCACATAATGAAACACTACAGAAACTTCTAAAGGATGGGGTAGAGAGCGTGCAGGTTGGTGGACTCACAGAGGGCCTGGGAAGGGTGTATACCCCAATCGGGCATGGACACTCCGTACCCACTCTCCCGAAGCTTTTGCTGTGCACCTCATTAGAGTGAGCTCTTTTAAGCAGAGCACGTTCCTGAGCTCTGGGAGTCGTTCTTGCAAACACTGAGCCCGAGGGGATCACTCCTGGGAGCCCCTGTATCATAGTCGGCCAGGCAGAACTGCAGTTACCTGGTGACCCCAACTGCAGCTGGTGTCTGAGGCAAGGGAAGGCTTCTGGGGCTGAACCCTTAATTTGGGGAGTCCATGCTCACTCTGGGTTAGAGAGTGTCAGAATTGGATTGAATTGCTGGACATGCAGCTGATGTTAGAGAACTGGAAGATGGGTGTGGGAAACAGGACATTTGGTATTGGAAAACACAGTAGGGACTCCATGAGTGAGTGTTTAATGAATGCATGAGAAATACAATCATGTATTGAGTGCTAACCAGTTGTTAGGCCCTGTGTTTGGTATCTGGAACACAGAAGTGATGGAAACAAGGTCTCTGCTATTTGCAGATATTAGAGGAAATGGAGCAGCCTCGGTCATTGTAATAGGGGGTGGAGAGGGTGAGATTAGCAGCAAGTCTAGGGGGTGGGGCTGAGGGGCACAGAGGAGGAGCTCTCTAGTTTTAAGAAAAGTTCAAGGGTCAGTGTGAGCGGACAACTATTTTTAAAAGATTTTTTTTGATGTGGATCTTTTAAAAAGTGTTTATTGAATCTGTTACAATATCGTTTCTGGTTTCTGTTTTGGCTTTTTGGTGAGAGGCATGTGGGATCCTCCCCCAACCAGGGATGGAACCCACACACCCCCTGCATTGGAAAGCAAAGTCTTAACCATTGGACCACCAGGCAGGTCCCTGGGCTGACTTATTAAAGATGAGAAGCCATTCCTCACAGGGATTGTGCCAAACTGGCACTTGCCATCTACCTCTGAAAGGATTAAATCATAAGCTGCAGCAGCTGCTGACCTTCAACATTCCCTGAAAGTTTAGGCTGGAGATCAGAAATGATGCACTCTGTGCTCTGGAAAAAACTGGCAGGACAGGTCTTCAGACTGTTGGATGGTTTCAGAAACTCATCTTATGAGCCCAATTCTTACGTCTCCTCATATCTAGAAAAGCACTTCATCCTTTCATGGTGACATTAGCTCCTCATGACGAGCAGAAAACTTTTGCAAAGATCGCATGAACTCCCCCTTCACCAAAATCACACGTATGCTGACCTTCCCCCACCTCTTTGGAGCAGTTTCTCAGAGCTATCTGAGATGCTGTCTCCCGTTGTACAGTACTCATTTTGTCTCAAATAACAACTCACAACTCTGACACTATGCATTATTTTTTGTTTTTCACTTGACAATGGGAATGAATAAGGGTGGGTCCTAGCTGGGAGGACAGGTGTGTAAAGTCAAAGATGCCTGAGCAGCATGGGGCAGCTTCCGGCAGCTCCACGTGGCTGGAAAGCAGGGAGAGTGTGGGGCGGGCAGACATCCCCACGGTCCCTGCAAGGGTTGGTACATGCAGGCAGTCTTTTCAGATTACATCACTGTGATGGATAGAGGTGTGTCCCCTTTGCAAGTCGGGCATGTGCTCCCTGGGGACTCAGATGGTAAAGAATCTGCCTGCAATGCAGGAGAACTGGGTTCGATCCCTGAGTCGGGAGGATTCCCTGGAGAAGGGAACGGCAACCCCATTCCAGTATTCTTTTTTTCTTAATTTTTTAAAAATATAAATTTATTTATTTTAATTAGAGGTTAATTACTTTACCTGGAGAATTTCACAGACAGACAAGCCTGGTGGGCTACAATCCTTGGGGTCACGAAGAGTTGGACACGAGTGAGCAACTAACATCAGTAAAACACCATCACATGCTCCCTGGGCACTTGGCATACTCCCTCATCAGGACTGCACAAGCCTTCTGGAAAGCTCAGATCAGATCCTGATGCACCCATTTATACGAACAGTGATCAACTTCATCCTGCTGCGTGGACCAGGGTGCATCAGTCCTCTCCACTGGCTGGTAAACTGCCCTTAGAGGGCTGAACTCAGAGCCGGCACAGTCTGTTAATCGTAAGGACTTTTCAAACTGCAGTTGACATGCTTTGAGGATCATCTCCTTTCCCTCAAAGATAAAGCTCTTTTATCCTGTGCCTCATTTATTAGGCCTCTCTGCCACTGCCTTGGGGTTATGCACACAAATAAAATATGTAGCAGGAAACTGCCTTTCTTGTTTTCTTTCTTTCCCTTCACCTAATTTCACCTCCCTGTCAAGTTTCCTTGCGTTGATCCGCGCACCACAGAAGCTGCCTCGGGCAAACGTACAGCTTCTCTCCGGGGAAGACGATTTTTTTCATTTAATCATGGAGGGGCAGGCTGCCTGGGAGGCCCTTGGGCATTTATCTCCCAGCGGCTCTGAGCCACCCTTTCCCAGAGCAGCTCCTCTGGGGACCTGCTCCTTCCTGTCCACTTAGGAAGATGCAACATGATCTCACAATCCCAGTGGCAGCACCCCCTTGGACAGGTAATTTCCCCGGGGGCTTAAGCTATGTGCTGTCAATCTGAGTCCAAGTGAAGTTTCTAAGCCCTGGTCAATCTCGTGGCTACAGTAGCTGGAGTGGGTGACACCCAGCTGCTGGGTAACATGGGTGTCTAGGGGAGCAGAGAGTAGGGACCAACAGCTGATCTGAGATTGGGGGTGCACCTGGACCTCTCCTTAGGGGGCCTCCCAGACACTGATGGAGAGCAGAATCTAAAATCCCTGAAACTCGGCACACAGTCATGATCACGAGAAAGCAGCATTTGCAAACGTTGGTAGGGGAGCCAAGGTCATCACAAGAAGGGCGAGAGCTTGGGAAAAAGCACAGCAGGCAGAGCTTTGTGGACTGGGTCAGGAAGGCCTTTCAGGCAGGTTTACAGATGGGTTCAGTTTAGCATCTTTGTTTAAGTAGATGGAGAAGAAGGCCAATCTGTCCACAGAGAGATCATGTCAGCACTCACTGTTCTTCCTGGGACAGAACAGCTGTTATTGGAACAAAACAAAACAGCGCTCAAATCCCACTCCCGGGGATGTGGGGCTTCCCCCTCAGTGGCCTGATTCAGCTCAGGGGCCATGTCCATGGGGTCCCTGCCAGGTGGCACTGCCCAGGCCCACCGCCCTCGTCTGGTCCTCACTTCCTGTAGCCTGGGTTTCCTACTTGGCCCCTGGCTCATGCCACTTGGCTACATATATTTTCCCATCCATCTGCCTTCCAGATCCACTCTTCTCACAGCAAACCTGCCCCATGAAGTTCATGCTTAAATATACACCCCCCCCGCCCCGCCGGCAAAGACCTCTCTGGAGCTAAATCAACGCAATGCCCCTGGACCTGCCTCCAGCTCCTCACTGACTTCCAACTGGTCCTGGGCTGTGCCCCCACCCCCAACCCATCCTGGACAGTGGTTCTCACTGGGTTCAACCCCTGGAGGTCCAAAGGAGCCTGTGTCAGGTGAGGTCCAAATCAGCATTCACTGTAGTTCTCTAAGCCCCTCAGGGGATTGTAATGCTTTCAGCCAGAGTTGGGAAAGATGGCTCTGGCCCAGGGATTTCCAAGTTTGGCTGCAAGTTGAATCACATGAAAGTGAAAGTGAAGTCACTCAGTCCTGTCTGACTCTTTGCGACCCGTGGACTGTAGCCCACCAAGCTCCTCCATCCATGGGATTCTCCAGGCAAGAATACTGGAGTGGGTTGTCATTTCCTTCTCCAGGGGATCTTCCCGACCCAGGGATCGAACCCAGGTCTCCCACATTGCAGGCAGACGCTTTAACCTCTGCACCACCAGGGAAGCCCAGAATCACATGGGAGTGTCAGAAAATGTGGCCTGGGTCCCACCCCCAGATTAGGGTTTGGTTGGCTGTGGATGCAGCCTGACCATCAGGACTTTTGAAAGCTTCCCAGGTGATGCAGCAGTGTTTGAGGATCACTGCTCAGGCCTGGCTGGGTTGTTTGTGGTTCCTTTGCTATTAACCTCGTTTTATATCCTGGCATTTCTGCTGTATTGAAATTCACCTTTCCCTCCCTCATAAGCTAGCTCACTCTCCCTTCTTCCAAAGGTCAGAACTGAGGGATTCTAGAAGGGGTGGAAAACTTTTTCTGAAAAAAGGCCAGATGGGAAATATATGAGGCTTTTAGGCCACTGCAGATGGTCTCTATCATGCATTCTTCTTGTTTTCTCTTTAAAATGTAAACACCACTCCTTGCTCATGGGTCATACAAAACAGGCCATGGGCAAGATTTGGCCCACAAGCCATAAGTGCCCTGATCTTGAACCACAGCATTGGTTTGTTAGGTAGAGAGTTCCCCATCAGTAGAAGCAATCAAGTCATAGTCAGAGGACTTCTTGGCAGGGAAAGCATAGCTTAAGCTTCCAATGAATAACTGGACTGAATTTTTTTCTGTTCTTTCACGAACTTAGGATGCCTTAGTTCTAATTCATCCCAGCTCCTGGGCAGAGTTTCTCATCTGCCAAAGGATCTCTGAGGCCCCCCTGGGAGCTCTGAAAGCATCCCCATGTTCTGCTCTGCCTCACTGTGAAGGTCTGTCTGTGTCACACGGCCTTTGTGTCATCAATAGATGCTATGATTTAGACATGTGAGTTTGAGGCAAAGAAGACTGCTCTTGACCTGTGTGTACAGATAACGTTTGAAGCAAGAATAGCTGGAAACCATGAAAATCAAAGTGCTCTGAATTCACCTTCAGCCAAGGACATTTGACAACTAGATACAAATGGCAAATTATACCTTTCTGTTCCGACATGAACAGGACTGATTCATGATAATGCAGAGACCTATCACATGAGGATAAAGATAGAAGCTTCCTCTCTTACCCCAGATTCTCTGTGTCAGTCCTGCAGGTCAGTTTCCCAATGGGCCTAATTCCAGCCACCTTTTAGCAAGCAGTCAACGAGTAACGACCATATGCATTGTTGTTGTTTAGTCACTAAGTGGTAACCACATGCATAGGTCAGAGTTAAGATTACAGATCCTAGAACACGGTGGTGTCAACTCTAATCCAGCACTCGCCTCTTAGCTATGAGGCTTGGGGAAAAAAATTAAGATTTTTGCTTTTCATCTATAAAAAGGATATAAAATTAGTTTGGGAAGGGAAGGTTTTACAGCTTACCTGTAATTCACCTTGTACAGCTGGGACAGGGAGAGGGAAAAGAGAAAAAATAATAACCTGGTCCATTCTGTTTATAAACTTGCGAATCCAGTCTCATAATGGTACTCGTAGCAGAAAGGTAAGAGAGTCTTTATGTGCAAATGCTTTCGGGACGCATTCCCTGGCTTATGCAGAGTGGGATGTAGAGCTGTGGGGAGAGCTCACTGGAAAATGGCAGTGTCTGCTGTGTAATTATCAAAGTGAAAATGAAGATGCTTCATGAAAAAGTAGTTTCTGGATGTGTGTTGTCCTGCATGTTTTATTCAGAGCCCTGGGAGTTTATTCTGGACCAGTGTACACTCTAATCTTCAAGGAAGAATCTAGGGAGCCGTGCTGATGGCTTTAAACTTCACCTACATCTTCTGATGACCAGTATCCTGAGAATTATTGGTCAAGTTTGAGTCTGAATGAAATCCCTGATTGTTACTATTTTATTTTGACAACCTGAGTCTGTGTTATCTAATACTCATACAGTATATTTATGAGCATTCTAACACTTAGAACAGGGCCTGGCGCATAGTAAGTGCTCAATAAATGTTATTATTATCAGAACTGGTGTGAGGACTAGATCAGGGGACAGAGATCAGAGACTGGAATGTGCTGGAAAAGCTCAGAACAGTGCATGGATGTGAACTGCCATCCTTCGCAACAGGGCGGAAAGAGTGCAGGTTTTAAAGATCTGGGTTCCAGTCTCGACTCCAAAATTTTCCATGTAACCTCTCCGGGCTTATTTTCTCATCTGTAAACAGGAGCAGTTAATCCTAATTTCAAGACTATCATGCGGATTGGGGGTGATGTGTGAGAGACATTCCATGTAATCATGAGAGCTTAATGCCTGACCGCTACTATGTGTGAGGCCAGGATGGGCAAGGGGCAGGATGGGGCCAGGGAAGCCCTGAGCCATGGCCTCTGCATTTAACCAAGTCACTTTACGGGTGACTTGTCCCCTTCTTGGAAGAGCTCTAGCCGTGACAGTGCCTGTTCTGGCTCCCTTCTGAGCTCTGAGGATAAGATAATGAACCACAAACAGGTTCTTTCAGAGCTTATTTTCTAGATTGAGGGAAACATACTAAACAGACATCAGTGGACTATAGCCTACAGCCCGCACCCAGCCTGCCACCTGCTCTCATGAATAAGGTTTCTTCGGGACACAGCTGTGTCATCTTTCATTTACACACTCTGTAAATGTCTGTGGCTGCATTTGTACTACCATTGCAGGGCTGTAGAGTGGCCATGGAGGCTGTTGGGCCTGGAAAATATTTACTGTCTTGCTCTTTACAGAAAAAGATTGGCAATCCCTGTGTTAAATCCTCATCTGAGAATACTGTGAGCAGATGGGGCAGGGAGAGGGGCTGAGAAGCAAGTAAACCAGGATGATGTGATCGAGGCTATGTGTGTGTATGTGAGTGACTGTGGCTTGTGTGCGCACATGTGTACATTTGTGTATATGTATCTGTATATGTGTATGTGTGTGTGCATGTGTATACTTGTGTGTATGTTTGTGTTTGTGTATGTATGTGTATACTTTGTGTATGCTTGTGTATACATGCATGTGTCTGTGTATATTTTGCACGTGCTTGTATGTACATGTGTGTATGTATGTGTGTGCTTATGTGTATGTATATATGTTTGTGTGTATTGTGCATATGTGCATGTGTGTGCATACTTTGTGTATGCATGTGTGTGCTTAAGTGTATGTGTATACATGTATGTGTATGTGTGTGCATGTGTATACTTGTATGTAGGTATATGTTTGTGTTTGTGTATGCTTGTTGTGTATGCATATGTGCATACTTTGTGTATGCATGTGTGTGTGCATGAGTGTATGTGTATACGTGTATGTGCACATATGTGTGTGCATGTGTATACTTGTATGTAGGTATATAAGTTTGTGTATGCTTGTTGTGTATGCATATGTGTGTACTTTGTGTATGCATGTGTGTGTGAATGAGTGTATGTGTATACGTGTATGTGCACGTATGTGTGTGCATGTGTACACTTGTATGTAGGTAAATAAGTTTGTGTATGCTTGTTGTGTATGCATATGTGTGTACTTTGTGTATGCATGTGCATATGCATGTGTGTGTGTGCTTATGTGTTTGTGTACGTCTGTGTTGATTTTAGATTAAGTGGTCAGGACAGGCCTCACCGAGCAGGTGGCAGCCTGGGTGAGATGGTCACACTCGTCTATGAGCTCCATGAGAGCAAAGACTTCCCCCTGGGTTTCCTCCCCATGGTCCCCTGGCCTTGCATGGAGCCACCAGCTGCCCACCTCCAGGGGCCCCGACGTGCAGGTGGGTGGGTGGGTGGAGGCCCTGTGAGATGGAGCATATTCTCCCTGAATCTCCTTTAACTGCTTCTTGGGCTCCTTGTTCATCCTCTTGTCGTTAGCTGCCCCCCGTCCCCTGGAAGATACCTCCCTCTCCTCGAGCCGTCTCATCACTGCCGCACAGTGTGTGTTGTGCATGCGCACACGCGCATGTACGTCTGATACTACCGCCCCCACCCCCCCACCCCCACCCCCCGCCCCCCACCAGTCATTCCACGGCCCATCCCACCATCTCACTGCAACCTTCTGTTGTCCCTGGTGGGGATAAACGTGACAGGACATGGAATATCATGGCCCATGAAAATCAGCGCAAAGGGAGAAAGAGAAGTTCAGGTCCATTTGTTCTGATGGAAATGTTTTCATCAACAGAGAAACCCAAAGGAGAACCCAAAGGAACTCCGGGAGAGAGCTCTGCGATCGTCATAACTGCCTGGAGACACCTTCCCAGCCCCAGCATGGTCTCTGACAGGGCCCCTGCAGGCACAGGCCCCCAAGCCAAGCATGGCAGGGGCCCTGGTCTCACCCACCTGACCATCTGAGGCCCTGGAAGAGCAGAGGACCTGCCCGCGAGGGGAACGGCAGGGCTGAGGCTGAAGCTGGGTCCTGGGTAAACTGGGGCTCAGAGCACTCCAGACTGGACACTCACGCAGGGGCAGTGACAGGTGGTGGTTAGGACCTAGGGGTTGGGCGATTCCATCACTGCCCACTCTAGGCAAGCAGCTTCCCTCCTCTGCCTTCTCTAGAGCAGTCACGGGCCTTAAATGAGTTAACGGGCGTCAGATGCTTGGCCAAGTACAGCACACAATCAGTGGTGAATAAATCCTAGACATTGCCATTATTATAGCATTATACCTTCCATTTGAAACTGTAGCCTCTCTGTGGGCACAGACTGTAACTTGAGTATCTTTCATTCATCCCAGCTCCCAGCTCTCCCAGTTGTTAAAGGTCGCTATGTTGTAGTATGTTACCATCTACGCATCTTTGAGTGAGCTTGTTACAAACCATCAGTTGGATGGCAACCAAGACAATCACTGCATTTAAATAGGTGGGGACTCTCTAGTCCCCCTCCACTCCCAGTGGCCCTTGCCCTTCCTCAGACCATAAGCTTCACATCCGTACAATGAGAACACCCTGTCCTGGTGGCATCATGAATCCCTAGGCCGGCAGGTGAGGAAGAGAGCCTTACCTGGCCCGCTGCAGAAGGCGGCGATGATGGCCAGAATGCACACGATACTCAGGTAAAGGGATCCAGGGCGCGTGGTCCTGTGAGAGGGCAGTTGGGCAGATGAGGAAGCGGTCATGGGTGGTGAACCTGGGTACCACCCCTGCCCCCAGCTTCTCCTTGATCCATCTGCGAGACCTCAGGCAGGTCACTTTACATCTTTGAGCCTCAGTTTCAGTATCCATAACGTGGGGATGTTGATAACCTCTAAGCCATTCCATCCGTCTGTCATACAGATGTCACAGTGAAATGCATGATGCCTGTGAGCATTTAGCAAAGTCCCAGCATTTGGCTTCCCAGGTGGTGCAGTGGTAAAGAGTCAGCCTGCCAAAACAGGAGATCCCTGGATCGGGAAGATCTCCTGGAGGAGGGCATGACAACCCACTCCAGTATTCTTGCCTGGGAAATCCCATGGATAGCCCGGTGGGCTACAGTCCATGGAGTCTTGAAGAGTCAGACACGACTGAGCAACTGATCATGCGCAGCATATGGTAAGTGGTAGAGAATGAATAACACCATTTGAGGGCTTAAACTGGAAGCAGGCAATATGAGAAAAATTTTACAGGCAATTTCACTTAAAAAAATTTTCTCTAAGCCAGTCTCCATTATCATATAAAACACTCTATCTCTCCCTCTGCTGTCCTGACAAGGTGTGAGATGAGTTAACTCATGTCATTAAATATGCTTGGAGGGGCTGTCACTGGTCTGGCGAGTGGGGGTGGTGGCTTCACGCCGGGTGGGAGAGAAGTTTAGGAAATTGCTTCTGCTCTAGCAGACTGCATAGTGATGATGGGAACCTGCTGTCACCACTGCTGGGACCTGATGAACGTGGGTGAGCATGTGTGGAGGTGCTGGGGCACCTGGGCCCAGTCTAAGAGAGACTCGGGAAGGAGAGAAGTCTGTGCTCACCTTTGAAGGCTGAGCCAAAGTCAGGCAAGAAGAAAAGGAAAGGAAAAGATTTCCAGGAGAGAGTTCCCCATGGGCAAGGGCACAGAGGCACAGGAGAGCCCAGTGTGGACCTCCAGGGTGGAGGGGAGTGGGGAGAGGGGAGAACAGCCCTTCCATGCCAAGCTAAGCCCACCAGTCTGGTGCCTTGAATCATCCATCCATTTGTCCATCCATCCATCCATTCATCCATCCATCTGTCCATCCATCCAGTCATCTGTCCATCCGTCCATCCATCTATTCATCCATCTGTCCATCCATCCATCCATCCACCCATTTGTCCACCCATCTGTCCATCTATCCACCCACCCATCCATCCATCTATCCATTGTCTGTCCATCCATCCATCTGTCTGTCCATCCATCCGTCCACCTATCTGTCCATCCATCCACCTATCTATCCATCTGTCCACCCATCCATCCATCCGTCCATCCATACGTCCATCATCCATCCATCTATCCTTCCATCCATCTGACAGATTATTCCAGAGTCCTCCTGGGTGCCTTGCTGGGAGGTGGAAATGTAGAAATGATATGGGCGTGGTCCTCACCCCCACAACTCACTGTCCATTGGTAGAGAGAGATGGCTCAACAGTGAAAGCCAAGGCTGTGTGTAAAGCAGTGTTTTAGGTCTGCCCCTGGGATCCTGAGGAAGACAGAGGAGGGTGCTTCACTCAGGGGGTAAGGGAAGGCTTCCTGGAGGAGGGGTATCCAGGAGGAAGCCAGAGTCTCAGAATGCAAGGAGCCAGTTGAGCAAGGAGGGCCTTGGGAAGAGGAAAGAGCCAGGCTCTTTTGCGGGCAGCTTCTGGGGAGCAGGGCTGGGGTGACAGATTAAATGAGGGCAGCTGAGCAGGGAAGAGCTCTGAGACCTTCTGGGGTGAGGTCCAGAGGGGCTCTCATGCTCCAGGTGGCCCTTCCAGACCTCTGACTCACTCTACAGAAAGACCATGACCCAGAACATCCAGCTTGGTTGGTCCGAGGAGCCTATGAGGCTCTCTGTCCTGGACAGCCCTGTCTGGTGGTGGGGAAGGAGGTCTCTGCCAGCACATGGCCCCAAGGAAGCAAGCCCGGCAGCAACTCCGTTTTGAAGGACAAGCTATTGTCTCTCAGACATGTGCTAAGCTACATCAGTAGTACCCGACTCTGTGCAACCCCACGGACTGTAGCCCACCAGGCTCCTCTGTCCATGGGGATTCTCCAGGCAGTAACACTGGAGTGGGTTGCCATGCCCTCCTCCAGGAGATCTTCCTGACCCAGGGATTGAACTCAACGTTGCTTGCATCTCCTGCATTAGCAGGTGGGTTCTTTACACTAATGCCACCTGGAAAGCCCACCAGCACACTGATGTTGCCTTTTTCTAGACATGTGGGGACATTAAGACCTTTGGCAGGTGACCACCACATGTGATTTCTATTCAGGGAGTCATTTTTGAAAACTGCAAATTCTTATTGACCACTGTGACCTCGCTCCACACTTCCCAGGGCTGAGATGAGCTCGAGGCATGGTGTAGATGCTCAGTGAACACAGGCTGCCCTGAGCAGTGCAAGGGGCAGGAGGAAACCCCAAAAGCCTAGGATCCGATCTCAGGTCTGCCCTTGCCCAGCTGTGAAAGCTTGGGCAGCTTCTTCATTGAGGTGTATGCCTCAGTTTCCTCATCACCATTAAAGGAAAAGATACCACTTTCATAAGGATTAGCTATGGCTCCATCCATTTCCCCACAAACAGCCATTCACTGCACACTTACTACGCTCTGGGCACTGTTGGCAGCACTTCAGATGCATGTCTTATTTAATCCTCACGCTGCAGGTGAGAGGACGCACCTGGCCCTTCCCCGGGAGGTCAGGATGGGTTGGGCATAGGGTAACCATCCCATTTTAGAGACGGGGCCCTGAGGAGCAGAGAGGTTAAGTGACTTGCCAAAAGTTTCATGGAGGGTAAGTGGGACATTCAGGATTCCCATCAGGTGGCTGGCTCCAGTGCCCTTGCTGGTACCCACAGGCATCAATGTGATATTTGCACAGGAGTCTCACAGGGCCATGCCAGCCACCCTGAGTGGGAGTGTAAGAGCTGGAGGAGGAATCTTTGGAGACATCTAGTGCAATCTCCTCTATTCCACAGATGGGTAAACTGAGGCTCGAGGTGGACAGATCTTGCCCAAGATCACACAGCTCCTTAGTGACTTCCTGACAGGACCAGAAGTCAGGTCTTTTGTTTCCCCCTCCCTGGCCCCCCACCCCAGTCCAAGGACCCATTACTAACCCCTTTCCCCAAGGGTGCTCCACACCTTCAAAGCTGAGATGCCCTTGGGAACTCCACACTACAAGGGTTGCCTATAGACTGGATGGACTTCCCGAGCCAATGGTCCCAGAGCACGAGGCCGAAAGCCATGCCCATCCTGAACTCCCTGGGGAAAGGACAGGCATGTCCTCTCACCTGCAGCGTCAGCGTAATGGTGAGGATCCCAAAGAAGAGGGCCATCAGCCCAAAGCCGCCAATGAGGAGGGGTCTCCGTCCCACGCGCTCGATGACCAAGCCCTGGGTGAGGGTCAGAGAGAGACGGTCATTACTCCCCTTCTAGCAGCGAGTGAAGGGGACCCGTGCTGCTGGGCAACCACTCTGGGGGGCATGGCTAAAGGATGGCTCTGATCTGGAGACCCCCGGCTGCTTTCTCCACGGCCACAGCCAGAGAAAGAGGGAGAAGAAAGCCACAATTCACGCGCGCCGGCTGTGTATCCATACATTCACCTTCCTCCCGATCTGTCTCATCGGGAGCGTGGGTTTATCCTCGGAAGGGATGAAGTTGCCCAGCCCTTCCCCCGCCTAGGGAGCCAGTAGGCAGGCGGAAGGCAATTGCTCTCTATTCCTCCACGCCGTGTGTGGTGGGTGTCCTAGGGGTAGACTCCCAGGGCATGGCGCTGGAGGGGGGAGTGGGCAGAGACGTTCCAGCCTCCTGTCTCTAACTGGCCCTGAGTCATCGCTTCTGTGTCTTTGTCGCTCCTCTTTCCTAATGGCTGTGGGTTAGTGTGGGTGATTGAAATGGATGGCCATTTATCAAGCGCCTGTTATGTGCCAGGCACAGTCTTTCTATGTGTCCATTCATCTAACTGTCCCTAAAGCTTCAGGAAGTGGTTTGTTACCCTCCTACACTGTTGGCGGGAGTGGAAACTGGTGTAGGCACTATGGAAAGCAGCATGGAAGTTCTTCAAGGGGCTGAAAATAGAGCTGCCGTGTGACCCTGCAATCCCACTGCTGGGCACAGAGCTTTCTGGCTGGCTGCTGCTGTTCAGTCGCCAAGTTGTGTCTGACTCTTTGCAGCCCCATGGACTGCAGCCCGCCAGGCTTCCTTGTCCTTCACCATCTCCTGCAGTTTGCTCAAGGTGATGATCACTGAGCTGGTGATGCTATACAACCATCTCATCCTCCACCACCCTCTTCTCCTTCTGTCTTCAATCTTTCCCAGGATCAGAGTCTTTTCTGGTGAGCTGGCTCTTGGCATCAAGTGGTCGAAATATTGGAGCTTCAGCTTCAGCATCAGTCCTTCCCATGACTATTCAGGGTTGATTTCCTTTTGGACTGACTAGTTTGATCTCCTTTTTTCCCCTAATTTGAATAGATAGTAGCATATCATAGTAGCACTATTTACAATAGCCGAGACAAGGAAGCAGCATGAGTGTCATGTCCATCAATAGATGAAGCGATAAGTGTATATATATATATATATATATATATATATATAGGGCTTCCCTTGTGGCTCAGTGGTAAAGAATCTGCCTTTAATGCTGGAGACCTGGGTTCGATCCCTGGGTTGGGAAGATCCCCTGGATAAGGAAATGGCAAGCAACTCCAGTATTCTTGCCTGGAAAATCCCATGGATGGAAGAACCTGGCGGGCTATAGTCCATGGGGTCACAAGAGTCAGAAATGACTGAGCGACTTCAAAAAAAAAAATAATATATATATATATACATACACAATGGAATATTATCCAGCCATAAAAGAATGAAATAATGCCATTTATAATGCCATTTGCAGCAACTTGCACGGACCTACAGATTATCATATTAAGTGAAGTAAGTCAGAAAAGAGAAAGACAAAGATCATATAATATCGCTTATCTGTGGAATCTAAAATATGACATAAATGAACTTAATGAAATAGAGATGGACTCACAGATGCAGAAAACCAACTGATGGTTATCAAAGGGGAAAAGAGGTGGGAGAGAGAGAAGCTGGGAGTGTGCGATTCACGGATACACCACACATAAAATAGATAAACAAAAAGGTCTCACTATAGAGTACAAGGAACTCTGTTCAGAGCCCTGTGATACACCATAATGGGAAAAGAAAAACATGAAAAGAATGTGTGTGTATAACTGAATCACTCTGCTATACACCAGAAACTAACACAACAGTGTCAATCAACTATACACCAGTTAAAATTTTTTTTTAATTTAAAAGTTAAAATAGGTTCTATTATTTGTCTGATTTTATAGGTAAAGGAACCAACACAGAGGCTTTGGAAAACTGGTTAAGGTCAAGAGGCTGGCAGAAGGCAGAGCGGGCATCGTCTGTAACCTTTCCTGGTCCGTAAGACATTAATTTTCCCCAGCAGAATAGACAAAGCTCCACTTGGTAAGAGTGCACAGATGCCCCTGGATGCTCAGCACCTTTCTCCCTGTACCCTGACTCCCCTCCTCTCTTGAAGGCTAGGAGTTTCATCTTTGTTTTCCCAGAACCTAGAAGACCACCCGGTAGGCGTGGAGCCAACATTTGCTGATGGAGTGAAGCTTTATCTTTGTAAGGCAGGTATGATGGTTTTCCTTTCTCAGAGGAGAGGGAGATGAGGATGGTAGGTTTACCCCATGGGAAGCCAGGCCCAGTGAGAGCCATGGAGAAAGCAAAGATTAGCAGTTGCTGGGAAAGTTCTAGAGAGAGAGAAGGGCATGCGTCTAAGTCATCTCTCCTCTCCAAGCCTTCATGAACTGAATCCATCAAAGAGGAGGACCTGAGAGGGGCTGCCAGGACCAGAGCAACATGGAGGGAAGCTGGGTCCCAGAGGTGGGGATGGAGATCAGAGACACCTGGGATCAGAGGTCCAGCGAGATTATGGAATTTGTCAGAAGTCACACAGAGCTCCTCAGAGATAAGAAAGTGGGGTAAATGCTCTCTCATGCTCAGGGATGTTTGAAAAATAGCTCTGCTCTTTAACTCGGTCATTCACCTTTTGGCTATTTATCCTAAGGAAATAGACATTTGGTCAAAACTTTATGAACAAAGATCTTCTTCATAGTGTTGTTTACGTGCTCAGTGGCTCCAGTCATGTCTGACTCTTCGCTGCAGTCCGCCAGGCTTCTCAGTCCATGGGGTTCTTCAGGTAAGAATACTGGAGCCGGGTAGCCATTCCCTTTCCCAGGGGATCTTCCCAACCCAGGGACCAAACCCATGTCTCTTATGTCTCCTGCACTGGCAGGCATGTTCTTAAGGAAATAGATATCTAGAGGTCCATCAACAATTAGTTAAATAAACACTGGAACATCCCCATGATAATTGTGTAGGGATTCACATATTTTCCAAGAATTTAAAATAACAGAAAAATCTTTAGGATATACTTTTAAGTGAAAAGGGTAGGGCATAAAGCTATAGAGACAGCAACAGTTTTGAAAATGTCAGCTATATGAAACTAATACATTCTGGAAAAATAGATGCTAAAATAGTTTGCAGTGGCAAACTGTGGCTGGGGAATAATGTGTGATTGTGATTTTACTTATTATTTTTCTGTCTTTTCTAAGTTTTCTGCAATGAGTTTTTTAAACGAGCAGCCGTGCATCTTTTACCGACTTTTTTTCACTTTTTCTACTTCATAGGCAGTGCTCCCATTACATTTAGTTTATGCTTGCCAATTTCTCCATCTCTTTTTGTTTTTGGATGTTCTTTCTCAAGCACTTATCAAGTATAATAAAAAGCTTTTGTATATATATATATAAATATAATATGTATAATATGTATATATTAGGAAACTCTTGAATTTTCACCTAGAAATTTATGACATGTTGATTTTACTTGTTTGACTTAGTTTGAATAGAATGCTAAATTTCTAATTTAAAAAAATAGACATGCAACAAGCAACAAAGGCTTACTCTATAGCACAGGGAACTATAGTCAGTATCTTATAATAACCTATAATGGAAAAAAATTTCAAAAATATTGTATGTGTGTGTGTATAACTGGATCACCCTGCTGTGCACCTGAGACATTGTAAGTCCACTATACTTCAATAAAATATATATATTAAGGAAAAAGAATTTGAATAATTAGTGTGCTTTTAGCCATGCTGGGTCTTTGTTGTGCATGGGCTTTCTCTGGTTGTGGAGAGCAGGCGCTAGTCTCTAGTTGCTTTGCACGGGCTTCTCACCGAGGCGGTTTCTCTCTTGTAGAGCAAGGGCTCTAGGCACGCAGGCTCCATAGTTGTGGTGCAAGAGCTTAGTTGCACAGTATCATGTGGAATCTTCCCAGACCAGGAACTGAACCCATGTCCCTTGCCTTGGCAGGCAGATTCCTAAGCACTGGGCCACCAGGGAAGTCCCACAATGAACTTTTCTAAGTTAAAAAAGGGTTAAAAGACTTAACTAACACTTAAAGATGCAAACCCCTACTCCCTGAGTCACCAATCCAGTCTTGACTCTTCCCCAAGCATCCATGATTTTCAATACCTGCACTGGGAAATCTTCATCACCCTGTACAATGTGTTTCTGCTACAGTCTAAGGATGTCATAATCGTTCTTATGCTTAATGGGGTCAAACCCAAAGTTACAGCTGGCACTGGAAATGCAGGCTGCTCATAACTGGGCTATCTGTGGGCTTCACCTCGTAAGCATCTTATAGGATTCAGTTAGTGTAGCCAGAGACAGAGCGCAGAAGTGAGTAGAGCCGTTACCATGACAACCGCCCCAGTCACTGGGAGACACTGAGGTTGCTACACTGAGATTGATGCGTTGTCACACCTGAACTTGTTACTGACTTCGGTGAATTGGATGTTTTCCATTATTTGTATTTTTATTTTAGTTTCTTTAAAGGCACAATCATCGATTTCAGAGTCAGCAAGTGTGCCCCAAGCACACAGCAGCCGAGACCCACTCTCATACCATCATGCCAACATTCAAGTGCTTTCGGGGATCTGGCTGCTTCTTTTCACTAAAGTGTCTGCACGAACCAGGAACCTGAGCCAAAGTAAAGCTGAAAACATCGTCTTTGATCTGGAAACAGTTTATAAATGGTCTAGGAAGATGCCAAGGAAATGTCTGTGAAACAAAGAAAGATGGAAACCCTCTCCATCCTAGTGGGAAACAGGGTCAGTCTCCAGGGCTCTCTTCCTCCTTCTTTAAATAGCACTGAAGTGCATCCTGTCAGAAGGGATTAGACTAAACATGGTATTTCCACTCAACATGGAAATTATGAGTGAAGACATGAACTCAAGGTGAACAGCAGCCTCTGAAGACTATCGGTGTCAGCCAGGGATGAACTGTTAGCCTCCCGATGCTTTAAAGACAGTCCCTCTGGGGACCCCTGAGCCAGGGTAATTCATCTATTCAGCAGCCATTTGCCTTCACCTGCTGCCCACTCCACAGTGGTGGAATAAAAATGGTAAAACTTTTTTTCTTGTTAGGTTGATGTGTAGCTAGATTCAATAAAATGTACCTGTTTTAAATGTGCAGCTTGTTAAGTTTTGTGAGACTTACACACTCATAAAGCATTGACCACACCAAGATATGGAAGATTTCTGTCATTTCAAAGTTCCCTGGCCCCAGGCAACCGCTGATAGCTTCCCACCAGTATAGATTAGATTAGTCTAGATGAGATGATATTTCCATACTGGTCATCAACATACTCTTGGGATTCATCTGTGTTGTGTACATCTGTGACTTATTCCTGTTTAGTGCTCAGTAGTATTCCACTGAGTGGATATACCACAATTTGTTTCTCCATTCATTAGCTGACAGACATTTGGGCTGTTTCCAGTTTGGGCTCTTATGAATAAAACTGTTATGAAGATCAGTGTTCAAGTCTCTGTGAAGATGTGTGCTTTGATTTCTCTTGGGTAAATATTTATGAGAAAATGGCTAGGTTGTATGAGTAAAACTTGACAAGAAACTACCAAACTGTTTTCCATTTTAAAGTCCCTCCAGCAGTGTACTAAAGTCCCAGTTACTCCAAATCTTCAGCACCATTTGGTACTCTTCACCATTTTAACTTTAGTCATCCTTAGGGTGAGTTGTGGTGTCTCATTATGCGTTTTAGCTTTAATTGCCCTGATGACTATTGGTGTTGAGCAAATGTTCATCTGTTCGTGGTGGGTTTTGATATTTTCTTTTGTGAAGTGTCTATTCAGTTTTCTGATCTTCAAGGGGGTTGTTGGTCTTCTTATTGCTGAATCATCGAGAATTCTTCACATCCTCTGGTTTCAAGTCCCATGTGAATGTGTACTTTGTGAATATTCCCCAATCTGACTTGCCTTCCCATTTCAATAACACTCTTTTAAACAGTCACAGCTTTTGCTTTTTAGAAAGCCTCATTAATTAGTTAGCCTGCATTAGATCTTGGTTGCAGCACGTGGGATCTTCATGCAGGATCTCTCCTGGCACACAGGCTCTCTAGTTGTGGCACTCCAGATCAGTAGCTGTGAGCTTGAGCCATCTGGGATCTTAGTTCCCTGACCAGGGATCAAATTCACATTCCCCTCACTGTAAGGTGGTCTCTCAACTGCTGGAACACCAGAGAAGTCCCCAGTTCTTACTTTTACTTTTGATGAAATCCAACTGGTCAATTAAAAACAAGCTTCATCACCAAAAATTCAAATCAGTTCAGTTCAGTTGCTCAGTCATGTCTGACTCTTTGTGACCCCATGAACTGCAGCACACCAGGCCTCCCTATCCATCACCAACTCCTGGAGCCAACCCAAATTCATGTCCATTGACTCAGTGATGCCATCCAACCATCTCATCCTCTGTCATCCCCTTCTCCTCCTGCCTTAAATCTTTCCCAGCATCAGGGTTTTTTCAAGAGTCAGCTCTTTGCATCAGGTGGCCAAAGTACTGCAGTTTCAGCTTTAGCATCATTCCTTCCAAAGAAATCCCAGGGTTGATCTCCTTCAGAATGGACTGGTTGGATCTCCTTGCAGTCCAAGGGACTCTCAAGAGTCTTCTCCCACACCACAGTTCAAAAGCATCAATTCTTCAGCACTCAGCTTTCTTCACAGTCCAACTCTCACATCCATACATGACCACAGGAAAAACCATAGCCTTGACTAGATGGACCTTAGTCAGCAAAGTAATGTCTCTGCTTTTTAATATGCTATCTAGGTTGGTCATAACTTTTCTTCCAAGGAGTAAGTGTCTTCTAATTTCATGGCTACAGTCACCATCTGCAGTGATTTTGGAGCCCAAAAAGTAAAGTCTGACACTCTTTCCCCATCTATTTCCCATGAAGTGATGGGACCAGATGCCATGATCTTCGTTTTCTGAATGTTGAGCTTTAAGCCAACTTTTTCACTCTCCTCTTTTACTTTCATCAAGAGGCTTTTTAAGTTCCTCTTCACTTTCTGCCATAAGGGTGGTGTCATCTGCATATCTGAGGTTATTGATATTTCTCCCGGCAATCTTGATTCCAGCTTGTGTTTCTTCCAGTCCAGCGTTTCTCATGATGTACTCTGCATAGAAGTTAAATAAGCAGGGTGACAATATACAGCCTTGACGTACTCCTTTTCCTATTGGAACCAGTCTTTTGTTCCATGTCCAGTTCTAACTGTTGCTTCCTGACCTGCATACAGATTTCTCAAGAGGCAGGTCAGGTGGTCTGGTATTTCCATCTCTTTCAGAATTTTCCACAGTTTATTGTGATCCACACAGTCAAAATCTTTGGCATAGTCAATAAAGCAGAAATAGATGTTTTTCTGGAACACTCTTGCTTTTTCCATGATCCAGCGGATGTTGGCAATTTGATCTCTGGTTCCTCTGCCTTTTCTAAAACCAGCTTGAACATCAGGGAGTTCATGTTCATGTATTGCTGAAGCCTGGCGTGGAGAATTTTGAACATCACTTTAGCATGTGAGATGAGTGCAATTGTGCGATAGTTTGAGAATTCTTTGGCATTGCCTTTCTTTGGAATTGGAATGAAAACTGACCTTTTTCAGTCCGGTGGCCACTGCTGAGTTTTCCAAATTTGCTGGCATACTGAGTGCAACACTTTCAGAGCATCATCTTTCAGGATTTGAAACAGCTCAACTGGAATTACATCACCTCCACTAGCTTTGTTCATAGTGATGCTTTCCAAGGCCCACTTGACTTCACATTCCAAGATGTCTGGCTCTAGATTAGTGATCACATCATCATGATTATCTGGGTCATGAAGATCTTTTTTGTACAGTTTTTCCATGTATTCTTGCCACCTCTTCTTAATATCTTCTGCTTCTGTTAAGTCCAGACCATTTCTGTCCTTTATCGAGCCCATCTTTGCATGAAATATTCCCTTGGTATCTCTAATTTTCTTGAAGAGATCTCTAGTCTTTCCCATTCTGTTGTTTTCCTCTATTTCTTTGCATTGGTCACTGAGGAAGGCTTTCTTATCTCTCCTTGCTGTTCTTCAGAACTCTGCATTCAGATGCTTATATCTTTCCTTTTCTCCTTTGCTTTTCGCCTCTCTTCTTTTCACAGCTATTTGTAAGGCCTCCCCAGACAGCCATTTTGCTTTTTGCACTTCTTTTCCATGACACCTTTATATATATTGCAATAACTTAATCTTCATAATATCTCTATTATGCTATTCTAATAGGGTATGCTACTATCATCCTCTGTTATATCCAGAAATTGAGGCTCAGAGAGGTTTAGCAGCCTACCCAAAGTCACACGGAGGCAGAGGCACCATTTAAGTCCAGGCAGTCTGGTTCCAGAGTCTTGCTCTTAAGCCCTGTACTACATTAGCTCTCCTCACTGTCAGTAGGACAAAGTAACTCCTAGAATTACAAAAGAATGTATACACTTTCCCAAAGCTTTCTTTCCTTCATTGTGGGAGGCCCAGGCCCTGGGGCACAGAGGAGAGACAAGAGTCCCTGCCCTTGGGGAATGGAGGAGTTGAATTGTGTCCTCCCCAAAAGGACAGGTTGAAGGCCTTAGCCCTGGTATCTCACTTGATTTGGGAAATAGGATCTTCACAGAGGTGACCGGGCTTCCCTGTAGCTCAGTGGTAAAGAATCCGTCTGCCAATGCAGGAGATGCAGGTTAGACCCCTCGGTCTGGAAGACCTCTTGGAGGAGGAAATGGCAACCCCGTCCAGTATTCTTCCCTGGGGAATCCCATGGACAGAGGAGCCTGGTGGGCTACAGTCCATGCGGTCACAAAAGAGACACAACTGAGCAACTAAACAATAATGACAACAACAGAGGCAATCAGGTTCAAGTGAGGTCCTTAGGGCCCTGACCCAGGATGACTCGTGTCCTTATAGAAGGGGAAAATGTGCACACAGACACGCACACAAGGAGAAGGCCACGTGACAATGAAGGCCGGGATCAGGGTGATGCTTCCACGAGCTGAGGAGAGCCAACGATTGCCAGCAAATGTCCAGATGCCAGGGGAGAGTCCTGGAACAGATCCTCCCTCAACCTCAGAAGGAATCCACCCTCCAACACCTTGCTTCAGCCTTCAGTTCAGTTCAGTTCAGTTGCTCAGTCGTGTCCAACTCTTTGTGACCCCATGAACCGCAGCATGCCAGGCCTCCCTGTCCATCATCAGCTCCCGGAGTTCACCCAAACTCATGTCCATTGAGTCGGTGATGCCATCCAACCATCTCATCCTCTGTCGTCTCCTTCTCTTGCCTTCAATCTTTCCCAACATTAGGGTCTTTTCAAATGAGTCAGCTCTTCGCATCAGGTGGCCAAATATTGGAGTTTGAACACCCTCCAGAAAGGTGAGAGGTCTGTGTCTAAGCCACTCAGTTTGAGATACTTTGTTATGCAGCTGTAGCAAACACATACAGGGAGCTCAGGTCTGATGGAGAGCAGGGGTTAGCATATTGTCTGTTAAATGATGAAGCAAATGAAGAAAGAAGGAAAGGGTGGAGGGAAGGAAAAGAGAGCCTAAAGGACAGGGAAGCCTGACATGCTATAGTCCATGGGGTCGCAGAGTCAGACATGACCGAGTGACTGAACAATAACAACATCAAAATTTCATTTATTTCAAATGTGACTCAATCAAAGCTTTCAAATCTGACTTAATGTGTCTGTATGGTATTTCATATACATCGTGCATGCTCAGTTGCTTCAGTCATGTCAGGCTCTTTGTGACCCTATGGACTGTAGCCTGCCAGACTCCTCTGTCCATGGGATTCTCCATGCAAGAATACTGGAGTGGGTTGCCATGCCCTCCTCCAGGGGATCTTTCCAACGCAGGGATTGAACCCAGGTGGATTCTTTACCACTGAGCCACCAGGGAAGCCCTTCACTTACCTTACTTTATACGAATTTTACAGGTCAATCTGTCTATATTGTGTTGCCTGTTTGTAGCTAAGTGTCTAGGGTTTGAAGAACTCAGCAGTTGGTAGAATTCCTGACATCTCAGGGTTGGCAGGGCCCAGTAAGAGTTCACTCAGTGGACTCAATGGTAAAGAAGCCACTTGCCAATGCAGGAGATGCCAGAGACATGGGTTTGATCCCTGGGTTGGAAAGATCCCCTGGAGGAGGGCACGGCAACCCACTCCAGTATTCTTGCATGGAGAATCCCATGGATAGAGGAGCCTGGCGGGCTACAGTCTATAGGGTCACAAAGAGCCGGACGTGATTGAGCACGCATATAAATACCCCATGTTCTTTCTGTCCTATTCCAGGCTGGGCCCTTTCTGATCCTGCTGGGTCCTTCCTGCGGACTCAGCCTTTGCCTGGCCTGACTTCCTGCTCCTGAGCAGGCATGTGCGCTGACCGTGCGCAGGGCTTCAGAGAGAGGAAGCGCTGTTGCTGGGGTTTCCGCCTCCTTCAGAGCACCTGATCTGACTGCCGGGGGCAGAGGATGTGGATCCCAGCCAGAGGCAAAGCGCTCCATCTACTTAGCAGATGCTCCTTTCCCAAATGGCTGTAATTGAGTCTCACTCAATTAAGCAACTATGTACTGGGTGCTTATTATAGACTGGCTCTTAGCCTAGGGGGACTCATGCAGACCCGGGCTGCAGAAATCCAGCTTGACAAAACTGTCGTCATTTCTTCAAATCTGCTGTGTCTCACACACACACACACACACACACACACACACACACACACACCGCACGCGTGCGCGTGTACGCACACGACCTGAACACTGGAGCAAGATGCCTCCCAGACAGAGGCCAGCACCCCAGTATACCACGTGGTTGTCCTTGATCTTGACACCACTGGGATGGTGGGGGTCCCTGAGGAGCCCTTGCCACACCAACAATTAGTGATGCTCTAGACAGAAGCTGGATTATTGGTTGGGCTTTAGTTATGGAAGGATGGGAGAAAGGAACACAGGATGTATTTGTTATTATTGCTGACTCAGCTTTCTTGCCAAGAAAGGAAAGCCAACACAGGCTGCATGACAAAAAATGTCAAATTTCCATATTACTTTTAACTGCTAGGACTTCTGTTTTAAATATGCAAGTGCTAACCTAATCTTTGCCTTCACAAATCTCAGTCTGAAAAGAAGCAGAGACCTTGGTTATCTGTGAGTTTAAGTCCCTGTTCAGAAGACAGGGTCTCAGAAATAATTTTCTACTTGAAAAGGCTCTCTCTAAATTACACGTTAAAAATAATTCACTGAAACATAAATTTTGTTTGGAAAAATGAAAGTCACCAGTTGTGTCCAACTCTTTGCAACCCCATGGACTATACAGTCCATAGAATTCTCCAGGCCAGAATACTGGAGTGGGTAGCCTTTCTCTTCTCCAGGAGATTTTCCCAACACAGGGATAGAATCCAGGCTTCCCACATTGTAGGTGGATTCTTTATCAGCTGAGCCACAAGGGAAGCCCTTTGTTTGGAAATTTCTATTTCAAAGTTGAATGTGTGTGAGACATGTATCTCTGTTTGGGCCAAAGGTATGAGAAGTGAAGAAGGTAACTTTCAAAATGATTGTTATTCCAGGGTGGTCAAATGATCCTTAAGTATAATAAATTCAAGTGGTCTTGAGACATTTCAAGCAAAGGGCAAAATCAGACTTGGATGGGAACGCTGGAATTGCAGCAGAGGTTGCCAGCAGACCAGGCTTCTCCAGGTTTTCAAGTCCTGGGAGGGCCTTCTCCTCTTGAGTCACTTTAGAAATAGCTTCAGGCCAGAGCTTCTGTAGCTTCTAAGGGGAACACGTCCCTCCCTCCTGCCTCTCTTGGGAAAGTAAAATGTGGACCTTAAGAGGTTTAAGATCATAAATTAAACCTTTCTCAACTTTGGGCAAATGGGAAAAAAAATAGCTCATAAAGGAGATGAAAAGACAGACTCGCCAGCAGACTTGGGAGTCAGTGCTCCCATATCTGCAGCCTGGGACCCCTGCCTTCCTCCCTTGGATGGGGGATGCTGTGGGAAAACCTAGATATAGGGGAGCCCAAGAAGGCTACTAGAGTGATGGGGAGGGAATCAGAAGTTTAGTGGGAAACAAAGCTTTAGGCACTCAGCAGGTGGGTTTCAGAGAGCATCCTCGGCCAAACTCAGAGCCACCTGATAAAAGGTATCAAGAATTGCGAGTGGGTGGGAGGGTTTGTTATTGTTTAATTGCTAAGTTGTGTCCGACTCTTTGCAACCCCATGGACTGTAGCCCTCCAGGCTCCTCTGTTCAAGCGATTTCCCAGGCAGGAATACTGGAGTGAGTAGCCATGCCCTCCTCCTGGGGAATCTTCCCAACTCAGGGATTAGAACCTGGGTCTCCTGTGTTGCAGGAGAATTCTTTACCGCTAAGCCACCGGGGCTTCCCAGGTGGGAGGCGTACTTTGGAGAAATGGGCTCCCGGTGCAAAACTACTCGCCTGCTTGAGGATGCCAGGCCCTGACTCTGCACCCCGCTTCCTGGCTCCCCTTCTAATGCTCTCTCCCGTGAGGAGGAGCTCTCAGAATGCGAGGGTCCTCATGTCCACAAGCATCCTTCTCACAGGCAGATTATGTCAGTGCTTCTTGAATGATGATGCAAGCACCAGATATGAAAAGCTGTTTAGCCAGAATTTTAACTTCTCAGCTCTGGTGGGTGCTGCCCACTTGGAGGCACCTGGAGCAGCCATCTTCCAGGGAGCTTTGGGGCCGAATGAGAAGCATGGTTTGATTTTGTTTGATGCGGCCCCTCCCTCTGCTAAGCTTCTTAAATCTTTGTTAGATAAACTGGGGACTTAGTCTTTTATTGGAAGTGGGGGTTGTTTCTTCCTGCCAAGCTGTGGCCCAAAGAAATACTGCAGAATCATTCTTCATCGATGGAAGAGTCTCCCCGTGTCAGGGAGGATTGATTGAACTCAGCTTTGAGGCCAGCCGTAGAGCACCTTCAGTCTGATGATTCACTGGGCAAAGCAGCCTCTCTTCGAGCCTCCTCATGCTCTCCCTGCTTCTGTCCTCACCACCCCTGCCCACATCTGTTTATGGTGGCCAGAGAGATCCTCCTAAAATGCAACAGGACACCCTGCTTCGACACGCTTGGCTGCACTCCCTCCAGCCCCGCCGGCCCCTCAAGCTGTCCCTCTAACTTGCTGATACAGTCCTGCTCCTGCAAAAAGCCCACTCTAGACATCCTCCACCCACCTCTCCAGATCCACGTGTCCTGGAGGAACACCGGCAAGATGAGACCAGCAGCCCCCTTGCCCTCTGCCTCCAGAGGGTGTCAGCAAATATGGCTCCTGTAAGAAATCAGAAGGAGGAAGGGAGTGGGACCAGGTGCTGGTCCCTTAGTTCCCATCCCACCAGCACATTGCTGCTGCTGGGTCCTGATGAGCGGTCCCCTAACCCTACAGGACTGCCCATCCCGAGTTAATCTGCCCTCCAGCCCCTCCTGTTCACTGGGCGGGGTCGGCCCACTCCTGCTGGGGTGTGACTGACGCAGGCCTTCCTTCTGGCAGCTCCCTCCGCCAGCAATGTTGTTTTCTTTTCACTTTACAGCCACGTGGCATGTGGGACCTTTGTTCTCCAACCAGGGATCGAACTCATGCCCCTTGCACGTGGGATGAGGGGTCTACCTGGCTCCAGTATGAGCTCCATCAATTACATCCAAAATGACCCTCTTTCCAAGTCAGGTCACATTCTAAAGTACTAGGGGTTAGAACTGCATGATATGAATTTTCAGAGGACACAGTTCAGATTATAATGATAATGAACATTTATTGAGTGCCTGCTCCATGGCAAGCATTGTGAATTACTGTATGATTCTCAGGATAAGCCTGTTTAGATAAGGATTTGTTCTCACCCCACCACTTATTCCAAGAGAAAACTGGGGCCCAGAGAGGCTAAATAATGGGCCCAAGGTCACCCAGCTGGTAAATGCAGGGCCTGGGGACCACATCACACTGCATCATCACTTCCACCCACTCTCTCCTCTAACACGCAGTTGATCTGGGGCTTGAGACTGAAGGAAACACTCAAGGTTTTGACGATGGAATTGTGAGACTTGCTGGGAAGCAGAGTGGGTGGTGGAAATCAGTAGATTTCTTTTAACTTCAACTCGATGACATAATCCACTCTCTGACAATTGCAAACGCTTACTGAGGAAGGCGTAAGAGTGGTTTATGTGAATTCTGCTTCCCCTGATTTAAAACACATCCCTTCCTCTTAATGGAATGTCTCGCATTCCACAAGCCAGCCTCGTGGCAGCAGACCCTCAGGCTCGCATGGCCTGAGTGACACTCCACGGCCCTTCGCTCATCAGAGAGTTAACGCTGGGTCAGGAAGAGCAATTTGGAAAACCAGTTCTTTCTGCAAGACGGCAGTTATTTACAGCTGCCCAAGCTGACCGGCAATGCCAGGAGCCGAAATTAATTGCAGATCAAATGAACAAAAATGTCTTTCTCAGTGTTTTTAGGGCCCAAAGCCATTTTAATAGACTGTCAAAAATCTCAGTGAGAAGAAAGAAAGAAAAAAAAAACACTTGGCAAGTCCCTTTGACAGGCAATTACTGCCCAGGGTTGGAGGAATAGTAAGTATATATTTGGAAACAAGCTAATAAGAACTTGGGAAGGGGCAAGTGTTAGTCGCTCAGTCATGTCTGACTCTGTGGCCTCATGGACTGTAGCCCACCAGGCTTCTCTGTCCATGGAATTTTCCAGGCAAGAACACTGGAGTGGGTTGCCATTCCATTCTCCAGGGGATCTTCCTGGTCCAGGGATTGAACCTGGGTCTCCCACATCGCAGGCAAATTCTTTACCATGTGAGCCACCAGGGAAGGGGCAAAAGATGTCCTGAAAACTGACTGTCAGGACCACCCAGTGGACCTTCATGTACCTTGGGTTTTGTTTCTATGACAGATTTTGTAAGGTGGTGCATTAGTTTTCTGTGGCTGCCATAAAAGTTACCACAAACTTAGTGGCTTAAAGAAACATATATTTAGTCTCTCACAGTTCTGGGGGTCACAAGTCTAAAATAGGTCTCATGGAGCAACAGTCGGTTGTTGCAGGTTTGATCACCAGGCCAGGAAGATCCCACGTGCCACAGTGCAACTAAGCCCACGCGCCACAGCTAAGGAGCTGTGCTCTAGACCCTGCTGGCTCAGATGGTAAAGCGTCTGCCTGCAATGAGGAAGGCCTGGGTTCCATCCCTGGGTCAGGAAGACCCCCTGGAGAAGGAAAAGGCAACCCACTCCAGTACTCTTGCCTGGAAAATTCCATGGACAGAGGAGCCTGGTAGACTACAGTCCATGGGGTTGCAAAGAGTTGGACACAGCTGAGCACCTTCACTTTCTAGAGCCCGGGAACAGCAACTTTTGAGCCCAGGTGCCTCGACTACTGAAGCCTGTGTGCCCGAGAGCCTGTGCTTCACAACAAAAGAAGCCACCACAGTGAGAAGCTGCTGCTGCTAAGTCGCTTCAGTCGTGTCCGACTCTGTGCGACCCCATAGACGGCAGCCCAACAAGCTTCCCTGTCCCTGGGCTTCTCCAGGCAAGAACACTGGAGTGGGTTGCTATTTCCTGCTCCAGTGCATGAAAGTGAAAAGTGAAAGTGAAGTCACTCAGTCGTGTCTGACTCTGTGTGACCCCATGGACTCAGCCTACCAGGCTCCTCCATCCATGGGATTTTCCAGGCAAGAGTACTGGAGTGGGGTGCCATTGCCTTCTCCGGAGAAACTCTGGCACTGAAACAAGTAGCCCCTGCTCTTGGCAACTAGAGAAAAAGCCTGTCGACAGCAATGAAGAACCAGCACAGTCAGAAATCAACAGATAAATAAAATTATTTTTAAAAAGTCAGTTGTCAGCAGGGCTGTGTCCCTTCTGGATCTGTTCCTCGCCTTTCCCAGCTTCTCAAGGCCGCCTGCACGCCTTGGCTTGCGGCCCCTCCCACCATCTTCAGAGTCAACATTACACCACCTCCGCTACACTATCGCATTTCCTTCTCTGATTACAGCTCTCCTGCTTCTCTTATAAGGATGCCTGTGATTACCCTGGACCTAACAGATAATCCAGGATAACCTCCCCATCCTAAACCTTTGACTTCATCACATTTGCAAAACCTCTTTTGCCATGTAAAATAGAATATGTGTGTTTCCAGGAATTAGGAAATGGACACTTGGGGAGTCGATATTCTGCCTTCCACGGGTCGGCATGGTTACGTACCCATTTTAAAGATGAGTAAAGAAATCCAGAGATCTTGGGCAATTTCCTTCAAACCACTCAGCTGGTAAAAAGACGATCAGGATTTGAATTCAGAGCCGCAGGCCCTAGAGCCCAAACTGTTTCTCCCCCACACATTGTTCCATTACAGACTCCCAGCCTCATGCTGAATTTAATCTCATGATATTTCTGAGGATTAGTGTAAATGCTACCATTTTTAGGCCTGTTTCCAATGAACTAGTCTGCATCTTCAACTCTCCTGGAAGATAACTAGGAGGGAGCGCAGATTGGGAGCTTGGACACAAGGCCATGGGGCAGGGGGCCCTTCACCTGGCTAACTCCCACTGGCCCTTCAGCTCTCAGACTCTTAGGTTCCTCCTCCAGGAAGTCCTCCTGGAATCATTCAAAGGAGAGCTCATCCCAGTGCTACACGTGGCACATGTCTGTTTCCATGTCTTTCTCCTTAGGTCACAATAATGTTACTGGTGACTCTGAAGCACAAGCATGATATAAGCCGCTTGTCGCATGGATGAACTCACGAATAAGTCCACCAATACCTCGGGCTTCCCTGATAGCTCAGTTGGTAAAGAATCTGCCTGCAATGCAGGAGACCCCAGTTTGATTCTTGGTTGGGGTAGATCCCCTGGAGAAGGGATAGGCTACCCACTCCAGCATTCTTGGGCTTCCCTTGTGGCTCAGCTGGTAAAGAACCCACCTGCAAAGCAGGAGACCTGGGTTCAATCCCTGGTTCAGGAAGATGCCCTGGAGAAGGGACAAGCTACCCACTCCAGCATTCCTGGTAAAGATGCCTGCAAAGCAGGAAACCTGGGTTCAATCCCTGGGTTGGGAAGATCCCCTGCAGAAGGAAAAGGCTACCCACTCCAGTATTCTGGCCTGGAGGATTCCATGGACTGTGGAAGTCCATGGGGTGGCAAACAGTCGGACACGACCGAGCGACTTTCACTTTCACCAACACCTGGGCTTCCCAGGTGGTGCTAGTGGAAGAACCCGCCTGCTAATTCAGGAGACACAGCAGATCTGGGTTCAGCCCCTGGGTCGGGAAGATCCCCTGGAGGAGGGCATGGCAACCCACTCCAGTACTCTTGCCTGGAGGATCCCCTGGACAGAGGAGCCTGGTGGGCTACAGTCAGACACGGCTGAAGTGACTCAGCACACACACATGCACCACCAACACTGTGAAGCCAACGCCCCTGCTCTGGGCCCTCCCCGAGATGCCCGCCCCTCCGGAATGTACAGGATCCAAATGACTGTGGCCTGTCCAAATCCAAACTTGGAGAAGCGGGCAGACTCTTCAGACTAGCTCTGATCTTAGAAAAGTCCTCTCTTTCTCTCAGGAGGGCAAAGTCATTTTCCTCCTTCCTGGGACTAATCCTCATAAGAAGGACTTCACCAAAGGCTGTCAGCTCTACTAAGGATGATCTGCCAGCCAGAGAGTGGGCACCGGAAGCCAGGGATCAGAGAGACGGAGGCTGGACGCATCATCATGCCCTCTGTTGGCTCCTTTTTCAGTCACTGGACTGCCAGGATTGACGTGTACCTTCCTGAGACCTCAGGTAAAGCACTCAGGGTCTCGGGAAGAGACAGGCCTTAGATGTTAGTGCTCCCCACGCCCTCAGGTTCTGACCTACTGCTGTGGGATCCTGGGATCCTAAGTCATTTCTTCTGGTCTTGGTTTCCTCAGACGGTTGCATGGCATCACCGACTCGATGGACATGAGTTTGAACAAGCTCCGGAAGTTGGTGATGGACAGGGAAGCCTGGTGTGCTGTAGTCCATGGGTTTGCAAAGAGTTGGACACGACTGAGCGAATGAACTGAACTGAACTGGCTTCCTCAGCTATGGAAAGATTGCGAGAGACCCTGAAAAGTCCTGCTTTCTGCAAGAATGTCCATCACAGCCTTAAAGTGACAAACAACGGGAAGCTACCTAGCCAGAACCAGACTAGTTCACACTCACTGAGTTACATCACTTGCCAGGCACTTATGTGCACCACTAAGCATGTGCCCACTTGTTTAATCCTCATTTCTTCCCTGTGAGGCGGGGATGGTATCCTTATTATAGAAATGGGGAAACTGAGTCACAGAGCTGTTGAATATCTCACTGGAGTCATGCAGTTTAAAAGGGGTGGAGCTGGGATCAGATTCTGGGCAGCGTGGCTCTGCCATTTGAGTGGAGACACAACAACCTCACCCTGTACACACCGGTTAAGGACCCAGCTTTACAGCCAATTCTTGAAGAATGATACGGCTTTCACAACTAGTGTTAATTCAGAGGGGGCAACAATCTGCATACTTTTTCTGTATATGTGTCATACTTCAATAAATATTTCCCTAGTGGCTCCGTCAATAACGAATCGCCTGCAATGCAGGAGACCTGGGTTTGATCCCTGGGTTGGGAAGATCTCCTAGAGAAGAAAAGGGCAACCCACTCCAGTATTCTTGCCTGGGAAATCCCATGGACAGAGGAGCCTGGGAGGCTACAGTCCACGGGGTCACAAGAGTCGGATAAGACTTGGTGATTAAACCATCACCATCAATAAAAATTTACTCAAATAATAAATAATAAAATGGAAAATTATTTGGACATAAGTTTAGGTGAACAAAATGCAAAATTAAAATTAGTCTAAAGACAGAAGTTTTAAAATTATAGTTGATTTACAGTTTGTGTTAGTTTGTGGTATATAGCAAAGTGAATCAGTTATATGTATATATTTATATATATGTACATTGTTTCATACTCTTTTCCATCATAGGCTATTACAGGATGTTGAATATAGTTCCCTGTGCTATACAGTAGGACTATTGTTTATTTTATATATATCAGTGTGTATCTTCTAATCCTAAACTGCTACTTTGTCCCTCCCCCGACACCTTTCCCTTTTGCTGCTGCTGCTGCTAAGTCGCTTCAGTCGTGTCCGACTCTGTGTGACCCCAGAGACGGCAGCCTACCAGGCTCCCCCATCCCTGGGATTCTCCAGGCAAGAACACTGGAGTGGGTTGCCATTTCCTGCTCCAGTGTATGAAAGTGAAAAGTGAAAGTGAAGTCGCTCAGTCATGTCTGACTCTTAGGGACCCCATGGACTGCAGCCTACCAGGCTCCTCTGTCCATGGGATTTTCCAGGCAAGAGTACTGGAGTGGGGGTGCCGTTGCCTTCTCCGCCTTTACCCTTTGGTAACCATAAATTTGTTTTCTATGCCTATGAGTCTGTTTTAAATTAGTTAATTTGTGTCATGTTTTAGACTCCACATATAAGTGATATCATATGATATTTGCCTGGCTTACTTCACTTAGTATGATAATCTCTAGGTCCATCCATGTTGCTACAAATGGCATTCTTTCATTCTTTTTATGGCCAAGTAATATTCCAGTGTGTGTGTGTGTGTGTGTGTGTATATATTTACCACATCTTCTTTATCCATTCCTATATGGGTGGACATTTAGGTTGGTTCTATGTCCTGGCTATTGTTAACAGTGCTGCTACCAAAACTGGGGTGCACGTATCTTTTGAATTATTATTATTATTATTCAGTTTTCTCTGCATATATGCTCAGGAGTGGGTTGCTGGATCATAGGCAACTCCAGTTTTAGCTTTTAAGGAAACTCCATACTGTTCTCCACAGTGGCTGCAACAATTTGCATTCTCATTAATAGTGTAGGAGGGTTCCTTTTTCTCCATACCCTTTCCAGCAATTGTTATTTTTAGACTTTTTAATGATGATCATTCTGATTGGTGTGAAATGATACCTCATTGTAATTTTGATTTGCATCTCTCTAATAATTAGCAATTTTGAGCTAAAGATAGCATTATACTGAGTAAGATTAATACAGCTGTCTATGTCTAGAGAACAAAAGAAATTTTGCCAAACTTACCTGGGTAGTATGGTTATAGGTATTTCTTCTTTGTTTCTATTTTCTGTATTTTATGAATTTACTCTCATGAGCTCATGTTGATTTCTTATAGCAACAAAATACACAAAAACCCTCAAAAAACAAACCCTGTAATTTTCCCATCACTTTCATTCCAGGCTGACCGTGCTTTCTTGCTGATCAATGTAAAAATTACTAACGACAATTGCGTGCAGTCTGTAAATTGAGACAAGAATTTTGCAAAAACTTCCAGGTTGTGAACCATCAAGATATGTTTTCCTAACAAAAAGACAGTGAGTGGAAAAAGGGGACAAGCATCAGGTCTCAACAATTTCATGACATGCGTTGTCAAAAGCATCTTGTTAGAATGCTCCATTAAGAGCAAGGAGCAAATTAAACTGTTCTTTCTGAAAATGAGGCAGGAATACAATTAGAAGCCTCTGCCTGTTGGCACGAGCATCAGTCTTGGCATCGCAAATCAGTGAGCACAAGTGGAAATAAATGAGCTACTTCACCAAGGTCAAGGCAGAAGAGAAAGGAAGAGCTCGTAAAGGGGGAAATTGAAGAACAGAGCGGTGGAATGCATTGTCCAACCCCACACAGTCAAGAGGTTCCAGAGCCAGGATTTCACTCTGGTTTGGTCTGATTGCAAAACCTGTGCAGTTGCTGCTAGATTCTGAAACCCCTAAGGTTTTATTTTCCCCTCTGTTTATTTTACACACTCAAGTTGAGAAAGAGTGATGAGCTCTATGTCTCTCTTCTTTTGAACATTGTGGCTTATCATTAAAGCTTCCCTCTTGAACCAATGGACTGAAGTGTCCTTTCTCCTTTCTTTGCCTGGCAAACTCCTACATGTTTGGGGGTGGTGATGACAGCTGATGGGTTTCAAGTCATGGTAACAGAACTTAGGTCTGTACAGACTCTCATCTGGCCTTGCAGGGAGCTATGGGCCTCTTCTCAGGCTGCCCATCACAGTGTGTCATTTGGTACTAGGTGAGAGTTCAAAGAAAGGAGTTACTTATTAAAAAGAAGACAATAGGGAAACAAGATGTAGATAAGAATGTTCTCTAGATGGCTGAAACATCAGTGATAACCGCATGATAAACTCCCCAAATTCAGACACCTTCAGAGTGACGAAGGGAATGCTCCTTTAGAGCCATGCTGGTTTCTCCCCTGGGGGTTCCCATAGTGCTGTTTAAACTCCATGATGTTCTCAGGAATAATCCTCGGTTTACTTACAGAGAAGATGGCAGCCAGAGTCTCAATGCCACCTGTGCTCAGGGTGATGTATGGGATCTTTTCTGGAGTGATTCCAGCTTTTCCAAAGATACTGTTGGTGTAGAACCAAATCTATGAAGCAGGAGAAACAGAGAAGGCAGAAGGGTCAGTGAAAGGCATCTGTTCCCTAAACTAAATTCAGGTACAAGATGGTCTCTGAGATTTGCTGCTAAGTCCACAGGGATAAAGTGGAGCTACGAGCCAAGGTAATGACTTATTTTTTCCTTCTCCCATTACTAAAAGAATGTCTACATTACTGGGAGCAACATGTGCTTAGCTAAGTGTGGCAATGAGATAAGAATAGAAATCTTGGTGGGGTTTCCAGGAATTCTCCTTAAAAGTAGGTTTTCACCAAAGAGGTGTGATTCCATTTTTGCCCTTCCTCTTTTCTGCTCTCAGGATGGTGAATGTGATGGCTGCAGCTTCAGCAGTCCTCTTAGGACAGCACTGCTTTTAGTCCCCAGGGTAACATTCTGAGAATAAGAGATGGTGTCTGATCCACAAGACATTTTACTATCATCTTTTGGAAAACTGTCAAACTAAATCTATAATGGGTACAACGTGAATAACACTCCTGCGAGTTCCACAACTCTCAAGCTGAAAAACTGTACATAGAACTCATATGGAATGAAAGCCACCTGTTCAGATGCTGGAGCAGGAAGTTAGAAGGAGACTGTGTCCATACTCACTAGGGTGATTTTACAGTTTATTATCCAAACCTTGGCACTTTGGAGAGTGTTAATAATGTTTCTAGGACATCAGCCATAAACCAGGACTGCCTTCTGCAAAACATGGTATGTGGTCCTGGGGCTACTGTACCAGCCCTTTCAGTTTTCTTCATGTGAGAGAGAAGGCCTATTGTTTAGGTTGCTGTTGAGGTTTCTGCCAAATGAGGTCAAACCTAACCTTAACAGAAACTCATAGGACATCAGACACTGACAGGGCATCAGAAAATCAGTGATTTGGAGTTTGGAGACCTGGCTCCATCTTGAACTACCTGTGCGACCTCAGACAATTTTCTCTGTCCAGCTGAGATTCCTTCTTCTCCTTGGTCAAAAGAGGACAACCACACACCCTTCCTGAGAGATGTTAGGAACTGGGTAAGGACGGTCACTATTCATTGCTACAAACTTTTGTATCAAAAGGCTGAACGGAAATCATTTGTGTTCCCTCAATCCCAGCCATTTCCTTGAAAAGCAACCGTTTGCAGAATGATAGAAAACCACACACATCTAGAGACTCTCTGGAGGAGGAAATGGCAACCCACCCCAATATTCTTGCCTGGGAGATCCCATGGACAGAGGAGTCTGGCAGGCTGCAGTCCATGGGGTCGCAAAGTTGGACATGATCAAGCACACACACAGACGCTGGTAAAAACTACTGCACATAGTTATCTGAGCTTGTGGGCACTGATGCATTTGGGGGCAAAAATGGGTTTTAATGGTCACATAAAAGACAGACTCTCCTGTTTGTGTCTGCCTCTCATTCGAGTGAGCTGATAAATTAGAATTTTAGACTGTATCTTTGCTGTCACATCCATAGGGTAGAGAAGTGACTCCTGATAAATGCATTAATTCCTAGAGCTCATAGGGCCATGACAGAAGCTAAAATGTTCCCAAAAGCCTCAGTTTCCACTGGATTTGTTTATATGTTGAAGGTGACTGTGATCCCCAGCACATCTTCAGGGTTGGATCAGAGCAGTTTAGAGCCTTTCTTAATCTTCACCCAAACTCATGGATTTTTCAACAGTCAGTGGTCTCTCCAACCATGCCCAGTTGAACTTGTGAAATGAAATATTTCCAGCCATATCCGTGGGCAAGAAAGGTCACAACCATCAGCGATTTCATAAATGGGAATGAGGGCCCCCAAAGGGAACACAGTGCTAGCGATCCAGCAGATACCACCACCCCTACGGTGGTGACTGCTGAGGAACTCTGGGGAATGCAAGAAGCAGCCCTCTGCTGAGTCTACCATTCTGTAAGGTGAACAGGGAATTGAGGATATAAGCAATCAAGAAACAGGAATTGGCCCCAGATAACTGAGGTGCATACGAAAGGAGTGAATTCAGTGAGCCCAGAGGCTTTCATCTCCACATAAATGGAAGAACACGAAATTCATAAACTTGATATCTGATTTTCCTTACCTCACCATAATCTTTGATGTTCAGACTGCCTGCGCCCTTTGTTGCAAACTTGTATATAGCCTGACTCCACCTCCCATCTCCTTGGAGCAGTTTTCTCAAGGCTACTGAGATGCTGCCTCCCAAGTTTGGAGTCTTTAACATTTCCACCAAAGAAAACAACTCAACTTTCAGGTTGTGACTTTTTTTTTTTTTTCTGTTGACACTCCGCTGCAAAGGTGGAGGTTGATGTTTGTGCTATTCTCAGCGTTAGCCCCGAAACCCACCCCCTGACCTGTTCCTCCGTCAGAAGTGTCCAGTCTGTGATCTGTGTTCTTCGTGGAAGCTGGCACCACGCTCCTTCCTGCCCCTCATGCCCCTTCCCACCACAGCTTCTTCCCTGCCTCCAACTCTCCCTGGAGCAACACTGCCTTGGGCACTCCTGATGGGTTTAAATGTTAGTGAAGAGGCACTGTACAGAACACTACAGACTCACAGGGACAGTTATAAGTGGCCCTCTCTTATGTGCGTGCTAAGTCACTTGAGTCCAGCTCTTTGCGACCCCACGGGCTGTAGCCCACCAGGCTCCTATGTCTGCGGGATGCTCCAGGCAAGAATACTGGAGTGGGTTGCCATGCACTCCTCCAGGGGATCTTCCCCACCCAGGGATCAAATCCACATCTCATATGTCTCCTGCATTAGCAGGTGGGTTCTTTATCACTGAGCCACCTGGGAAGCCCCCAGTCCTCTTGTATTTATATGCATTTCTGCAGTGATAGGCAGAAATCGATCCTTTGAACAGTCTCCCCATACTCCCCATAGCAAGGAGGACCTGCTGGATTGGCCGTGTCCCCACAGGGGAGGGCCCACGCGTCACACGAGCTGCCAGTCTCATTTGGCTTCCTCCATGAAGCCATCTCTCTCTCCCTGCATCATCTTACAGAGCCGGACGGTAACTGCCTCTGTCTCTGCTTCTGCTGAGGTTTATTTGATCTGGCAGTTTGAGGGCGTTGAACTGCACTGAGACATGAAGTCTGGAGCATGTCCCGCGGCGGACCCTCCCACGGACTATGATTTGTGTTGACCTCACCCCAACACAACCAGGCTCTCTCTGGTTGCCTGACCATTTCCATCCGCTGAGGCAGATGGTAGAGTGGAAGGAGCTGCTATTCTGGGAAGCGGGCAAGGCAGGATTTCAATCTCAGGGCTGCCTCTGGTGACCTGAGGGTCTGGAGGCAAATGATTTCACGTCTCTGAATCTCTGTTCGCTGAAAGAAGGTAATCATACTCTGTCATGCAGGGAGGTGGTGAAAGCTTTTAAATGAAAGTTTTCTTAAAGCATCCTTTCTCTAATGGGTGTACAACAAACAGCGGGGATCAGTCTGGAAGATTCCCATCTCTCTATGGAGATGCCACCACTCCTGGGTAACGGAGGACACGAGACAGTTGTGTGCAAGCCCAGGGTGGAAGCATCTCTGTTCTGCCTCCATCCAGCCTCCTGCCTGTGGGATGGACCTGTAACCGAACGGTTACTTTTAAATTTACACTGGATCTGCTTCTGTGACTTTAACTCTTTTTTGTTATTATAAACGTACACAATGGCCTGCCCCTGGGAGATAACCTGAGCCTCCCACCTGTGAAAGACTGTAAGAAAGTGAAACTAACACATTCTCCTGCCTGAAGCCATTCTAGGGGACCTTGGCAAGGACTGAATCCTCTTTTACCTTATTTCCTCACCTGCTCCCCACCCCCCCACCTCTGATCCATAAAAGACCCTGGTAACCAGGCCCTGACAAGGTGGTTATTTTGAGGTGCTAGCCTGTCATCTCATCTTTTCGGTCAGCTGGCTTTCCAAACCGTCGTTTTCCTCGCCTCAGCACCTAGTCTCTCAGATTCGTTGGCCAGTTGAGCGGCAAGCAGAGTGAGCTTGGACTCAGTAACAGACCTTTAAGGGACTTTGCAGGAGCTGGTGGGAAAGGGGCACAGCGGGAGGATTTGGGCCTCCTTGACCCCCTGCCTCTGATGCCCTAAAGCCCTCCTTCTTAGGACAAGTGTTCTAGAGACAAAGTGTAACATGCAAATGACATGCAAATCATTTTCACCTCTCAAGAGCCTGGAAGGGGACATTGCTAGAGGATCAAAGACCACACACAGCTGACAAGGCAAGAGCTGGACCGAGACCCAGCCTGTGCTTCTGGCAGTGCATCCTTCCCACTGCATGGGCTGTGCTGGGCTCTGAGCCCAGGTTCACTTCAGTTCAGGGGCTCAGTTGTGTCCAGCTCTTTGCGACCCCATGGACTGCAGCACGACATGCCTCCCTGTCCATCGCCAACTCCCGGAGTTTACTCAGACTCATTTCCATTGAGTCAGTGATGCCATCCAACCATCTCATCCTCTGTTGTCCCCTTCTCCTCCAGCCTTCAATCTTTCCCAGCATCAGGGTCTTTTCCATTGACTCAGTTCTTCGCATCAGGTGGCCAAGGTACTGGAGTTTCAGCTTCAGCATCAGTCCTTCTAATGAACATCCAGGACTGATTTCTTTTAGGATGGACTAGTTGGATCTCCTTGCAGTCCAAGGGACTCTCAAGAGTCTTCTCCAACACCACAGTTCAAAAGCATCAGTTCTTCAGTGCTCAGCTTTCTTTATAATCCAGCTCTCACATCCGTATATGACTACTGGAAAAACCATAGCTTTGACTAGATAGACCTTTGTTGGTAAACTAATGTCTCTGCTTTTAATATGCTGTCTAGGCTGAGAGTCGGACACGACTCAGTGACTTCACTTTCACTTTTCACTTTCATGCATTGGAGAAGGAAATGGCAACCCACTCCAGTGTTCTTGCCTGGAGAATCCCAGGGACGGCGGAGCCTGGTGGGCTGCCATCTATGGGGTCACACAGAGTTGGACACAACTGAAGCGACTTAGCAGCAGCAGCAGCTAGGCTGGTCATAATTTTTCTTCCAAGGAGCAAGTATCTTTTAATTTCATGGCTGCAGTCACCATCTGCAGTGATTTTGGAGCCCCTCAAAATAAAGTTTCTCACTGTTTCCATTGTATCCCCATCTATTTGCCATGAAGTGATGGGACCAGATGCCATGATCTTAGTTTTCTCAATGTTGAGTTTTTAAGCCAACATTTCCTCTTTCACTTTCCTCAAGAGGCTCTCTAGTTCTTCTTCACTTTCTGCCATAAGGGTGGTGTCATCTGCATATCTGAGGTCACTGATATTTCTCTTGGCAATCTTGATTCCAGCTTGTGCTTCATCTAGCCTGGAATTTAGCATAATGTACTCTGCATGTAAGTTAAATAGGCAGGGTGACAATATACAGCCTTAACGTACTCCTTTCCCAATTTGGAACCAGTCTGTTGTTCCATGTCCAGTTCTAACTGTTGCTTCTTGACCTGCGTTCAGATTTCTCAGGAGGCAGGTAAGGTGGTCTAGTATTCCCATCTCTTTAAGAAATTTCCACAGTTTGTTGTGATCCATACAGTCAAAGGATTTGGTGTAGTCAATAAAGCAGAAGTACATGTTTTTCTGGAACTCTCTGGCTTTTTCAATGATCCAATGGATATTGGCAATTTGATCTCTGGTTCCGCTAGCTTTTCTAAATCCAGCTTGAACATCTGGAAGTTCACCTTTCACGTACTGTTGAAGCCTGGCTTGAAGGATTTTGAGCATTACTTTGTTAGTGTGTGAATGAGTGCAATTGTGCGGTATATTGAACATTATTTGGCATTGCCTTTCTTTGGAATTGGAATGAAAACTGACCTTTTCCAGTCCTGAGGCCACTGCTGAGTTTTCCAAATTTGCTGGCATATTGAGTGCAATACTTTCACAGCATCAGAAATACAGGGGATACAGCATCAGGAAATACAGAACTGAGCAGTTACAGCAACTCATTCCCAAGCTGGCAAGTTTCATGTTGAGAGCTGAACATAGACAGCTGAATCTAGAACTTCTGCTCTGGACCACACGCTGGGGTGGCCACTTGGACGAGCCCTCATTTAGCATTCTCTCCAGTCACGGGGACAGAGCAAGTTCTTCTGGTGAGATGGTCTCAGTTATTAGGGTAACAGAACATTTAATTCCCCTAATTTGAGTTAGGAATTTATTTGGGAAGAAACCTTGAAATGAAACCTGTTCATAACGCTTCTGTTCTCGTGATGAGAAGTTTTGTGCAGAGTACGACTTGGGGTTCAGAATTCCTAATGATGCTTAGACAAATGAGATGGATACTCCAGGCTGGCAGAAGGGGAGGGGGTCATGCTTTGCTACAAACCTGTCTCAGGCTCTCCAGCCTCCCACCCTCCCTTCCTTCTCCCAGCCTTGACTCCCTTCCTTCCCATTGTTTATCCAGAGCGCAGGATCTCTGACACTCTGTTAGGTACAGGTGTTACCATGGGGAAAAACATGCCTGTCCTTGCCCTCCCAGATCTAGTCTAGCAGGGAAAGGATGTGTTACACAACAGTCACACAGGTAAAGAGTTCAAGGGGCACACTAGCTCCCCGGGAACACTGTGATGCTTGGGCCCTCACCGAGTGGACAAATACACTGGCAGTAAAAGGCCGAGAGTGGAAAAGTTGGCTTAAAGCTCAACATTCAGGAAACGAAGATCATGGCATCTGCTCCCATCACTTCATGGCAAATAGATGGGGAAACAGTGGAAACAGAGGCAGATTTTATTTCTTTGGGCTCCAAAATCACTGCAGATGACTGCAGCCATGAAATTAAAAGACGCTACCCCTTGGAAGGAAAGTTATGACCAACCTAGACAGCATATTTAAAAGCAGAGACATTACTTCGCCAACAAATGTCCATCTAGTCAAAGCTATGGTTTTTCCAGTAGTCATGTATGGATGTGAGAGTTGGACTATAAAGAAAGCTGAGCGTCCAAGAATTGATGCTTTTGAACTGTGGAGCTGGAGAAGACTCTTGAGAGTCCCTTGGACTGCAAGGAGATCCAACCAGTTCATCCTAAAGGAGGTCAGTCCTGTATGTTCATTGGAAGGACTGATGCTGAAGCTGAAACTCCAATACTTTGGGCACCTGATGTAAAGAGCTAACTCATTGGAAAAGACTCTAATGCTGGGAAACATCGAGGGCAGGAAGAGAAGGGGATGACAGAGGATAAGATGATAAGATAAGATGGCATCACTGACTTAATGGACATAAGTTTGGGTAAACTCCGAGAGTTGGTGATGGACAGGGAGGCCTGGTATTCATGGCGTCACAAAGAGTCGGACACAACTGAGCGACTGAACTGAACTGAACTGAACATCTAGAACGAATGTCACCAGACCCGAGTGGCTTCCTACCAGCCTGCGCTCTGAGCCTCCCCACTCATGTTTTACGTTTATTCTGGACAAGATTGGGAGTCTTGCTTCCCAAGTACGGTACATGTCAGAAGCAGCAAAGTTTAAGTGTGTGGCATTGAGAAAGAAGAAAGCACTGCTAGGAACAGTCTTGCTGATACCAGCTAAGAGGAAGGGAGATCTAACAGAGGCCCATCAGTTACCATCAGAGATAGTCCCTGTCCATAATTTCATCGGGCTTCCTGGTGGCCCAAACGATAAAGAATCTGCCTGCAATGCAGGAGATCTGGGTTCAATCCTTGGGTCAGGAGGATCCCTGGAGAAGGGAATGGCAACCCACTCCAGTATTCTTGCCTAAAGAATTCCATGCACAGAGGCTATAGTCCATGAGGAAGCAAAGAGTTGGACATGAACTAAGCAACTAACACAAACACATGATTTCATGCAATCCTCAGGGTAGCTGTGAAAAAAAAAAAAAAAAAGAATATATATTTCCATTTTCCATAAGAGGAAACGAGGACTGGAGGAGTTGGTATGATTGGCCTCCTCTGTTGAAGAAGGGAGAAGTTCAAAAGAAGGAAGGGTAACCTAAGGGAGATGAGTGTTCCACTGTCATTCTTGACATTCTAGAAGATTCCAGAAGGTTCAAGAAAACTATGGCTTTCTTGTCTCAGGTTTGGCAATCCAGTCAAATTTTTCCCCCAAGGACTTGGTAGGAACTGCACCCTCACTACGCCTGTTCTTACCTCCTACTCCTTTCCTCACATAACACTCAGCTGCCTCCCATGTGTCATGGGCTGCTGGAGACCCATGGACCCTGGGAAAGGTCTCCATACTCAATGACGGTTATGGGGAGGGAGCAGCATCAGACAGACTGAACCTTTACACAGAAACCAAAAACACAAGTCTGTTTTGTTTTTGGTTTTGGTTTTTTTGAGCAAAGGACAAATTATTGAAGGAAGGCAACTACCCAAAATAATTTTAAGTGACAGGTCTAATTTTAGAGATGAGAACTTGAAAGTTACCATGAGAAGGAGGGAAAAAAACAATCTGACGCTGAAAAGGGAATGAGAAATAACTAAATGTTATGTTCAACTTTCACTTGATTTCTAAAGAGTGTGAAAACCATTCATCGACTCTTTAGCAAAGAAAAAAAAAGTACTGAACAATATGTAATCTTGTTTAGGACAGTGATTCTCGACCGGGGGCAATTTTTGTCTCCAGGGAACGTTTCGTCCGGAGACATGTTTGTTTGTTTCATGAACTGTCACCTAGTGAGTGAGGTCTGGCAAGCTGCAAAACATCCTAGAGTGTACACTAACATTCCATGGCAATGAATTTTCCAGCCCCAAATATGCATAGTGCTAAGGCTGAGAAAGACTGGTTCAGTGCAAGGTATAAGGTCTCAGGAATTGGCTGGGGAATCTGTCAGGGCCCTGGTGCCAGGACATGTGCGTCTGCCAGCACAGGTGTAACCCACCATGACCTTGAGCAAGTCCTTGATCCTCTGCAAGCCTCAGCTTCTTCATTTAGAAAATGGGGATGGAGCCACCTGCCCTGCAGGACATTTGGGTCCAGAATAAAGTGATGAATGGAGATGCCTGGCAGTGTTATGACTGTCTTAACATATGGGCTGTGTCCCTCCACATTCATTGTTGTTGTTTAGTCATTAAGTTGTATCCAGCTCTCTGAGACCCCACCGACTGTAGCATGCCAGGCTCCTCTGTCCTCAACTATCTCCCAAAGTTTTCTCAAACTCATGGCCATTGAACAGATGATGTTATCTAACCATCTCATCTTCTGTTGCCGCCTTCTCCTCTTGCCCTCAATCTTTCGCAGCATCAGGGTCTTTCTCAATGAGTTGACTCTTTGCATCAGGTAACCAAAGTACTGGAGCTTCAGCTTCATCATCAGTCCTTCCAATGAATATTCAGGACTGATGTCCTTTAGGATGGACTTGTTGGATCTCCTTGCATTCCAACGGACTCTCAAGAGTGTTCTCCAGCACCACAGTTCAAAAGCATTAATTCTTCAGCACTCAGTATTCTTTACGATAATTTCTGGTAAATTCCTCTCACATAATTTCTAGTAAAACGAAGGGGACAGAGCAAGTCTTAAAGTGCATTTAAAGGCTTTCATCCGTATTAGCTAGCTGTCTCCTTTGGTCTTGTGAATTATTTGGGGGTAAAAGGTAGCAGGTGCGGGAAGGGAGCTTGGACTAGGGCACAGGACAGTGGGCTGTGAGGCTGGGATTTGCAGCTCACCAGTACTTGTCCTTTGGTTTGGAAGAATGAGGGCTTCCCTGATAGTTCAGTTGGTAAAGAATCTGCCTGCAATGCAGGAGACCCTGGTTCGATTCTTCGGTCAGGAAGATTTGCTGGGAAAGGGATAGGCTACCCTCTCCAGTGTTCTGGCTTGGAAAATTCCATGGACTGTATAGTCCATGAAGTTGCAAAGAGGCGGACATGACTGAGTGACTTTCACTTCACTTCATGTAAGAATGAAGTAGGACTTGTCCCCTTGACTGCCTAGGGATGACCTAAGCAGCCCGGTGACATTCACAGGTGTACTCTGAAGCATGGAGTTGCACTGGGGTGGTAGCCAGAGGTTGGGAGCGGGGGAAACTCAGTGTCATTAATGAATAGGTATGAAGTTTCAGTTAAGCACGATGAACAAGCTCTGAAGATCTGTACAATATGATGCCCATGGTTAACAATGTCATACTGTGCACTTAAACGTCTGTGAAGAGGACAAATGTCATGCTAAATGTCCTTACAATAATAAGATGGAGGATGTCCCTGGTGGCACAGTGGGTAAGAGTCTGCCTGCCGATACAGGCGACATGGGTTTGATCCTTGGCCTGGAAAGAGTTCATGCTGTCGGAGCAACTAGAAGGTGCACCAGACTATTGAGCCTGTGCTCTAGAGACTGTGAGCCACAGCTCCTGAGCCTATGCTCCACAGCTGCTGAAGCCTGTGCTCCGCAACTAGAGAAGCCACTGCAATGAGACGACTATGCGCCGCAGCTAGAGTAGCCCCCTCCACTCTCCACAGTTAGAGAAAGCCCATGACCAGCAATGAAAGACCTAGCATGGCCAAAGTAAGTAAATCAATACATTAAAAAGAAAAAGAGTTGGAAAGCAGTCAACGCAAAGGAAAGTGACTGAGATCTCACATCTGCTGGCTCTGGGAGCAGAGTTTTTTTTTTTTTCCCATCTATGCTTATGCAGTGGGGCTTACAGATACACTCGAGTGGAATTTACAAAGTAATACAGGATATGCAAATTGGAAAATTATGTCTCACAGAAGGAGAGAGTTCTGTTTAGAAATGTCATGGTTCTCGATCTAAAGGCCTCTTACATACAGATTCCATATGTGGTTTTACAATTCCACGTGTAAACTTTAAGAAACAGATGCTTTCTCTCTCTGCTTACTCAGAACAGGGAGGGAACATCTGAAACAGTCTAGCACGACAAAGGTCCATGTAGTCAAAGCTATGGTTTTTCCAGTAGTCATGTACGGATGTGAGAATTGGACCATAAAGAAGGCAGAGTGCCAGAGAATTGATGCTTTTGAACTGTGGTGCTGGAGAAGCCTCCTGAGAGTCCCTGGGAAAGCAAGGAGATCAAACGAGTCAATCCTAAAAGAAAATCAGCCCTGAATACTCTTTGGAAGGACTGATATTGAAGCTGAAGCATCAATACTTTGTCCACCTGAAGAGCCGACTCGTTGGAAAAGATACTGATGCTGCTGCCGCTGCTAAGTTGCTTCAGTCATGTTTGACTCTGTGTCACCCCAGAGACGGCAGCCCACCAGGCTCCCCCGTCCCTGGGATTCTCCAGGCAAAAACGCTGGAGTAGGTTGCCATTTCCTTCTCCAATGCACGAAAGTGAAAAGTGAAAGTGAAGTCGCTCAGTCGTGTCTGACTCTTCGCGACCCCATGGACTGCAGCCTACCAGGCTCCTCCGCCCATAGGATTTTCCCAGGCAAGAGTACTGAAGTGGGGTGCCATCGCCTTCTCCAGACACTGATGCTGGGAAAGATTAAGGCCAGGAGAAGATGGGGACAACAGAGGATGAGATGGTTGGATGGCATCACCGACTCGATGGACATGAACTTGGGCAAGCTTTGGGAGATGGTGAGGGACAGGGAAGCCTGGAGTGCTGCAGTCTATGGGGTCGCAAAGAGTCAGACATGATTTAGTGACTGAACAGCAAGCACGACCTTATTCTTATCCAGAGGAGGCAACAATAGGACTAGGTCAAGGTCAAGCAAGTTAACCCAAGTGCCACCTCCTTCTGCTGACGCAACTAGACCAAGGTTAAGCAAATAAGCCGCAAGATGATTTCACTTCATCCTGACATTTCCAACAAGGGATGCAAGAGAAAAAGAGAAATGAGGCTGAACATTGTGGTTGTTAATTTCCCTCCCCCGACTGGAACCACTCCCCTTTCAGCTCACCTCCCCTACCCACCCACAAACACCCTCCCTGCTGACTCTAGTATGGCTGGCTCATACACGCAGGGGAACTCTTTCATCTGGGCTTCTTCAGAAGTTCTCTTCTCCTGCCCTCTGGGCCCAGCCACACTCGTCCTGACTATGTAACTGACCTCAGAAGGAATCTGATTGCTTCAGGGCAGGAATCTCTTCTATGTATTCCTGCCAACTGGCTGGCCAGCTGGCTTACACACTTTCATGAATGGGGAACTCACTACCCCTGGAGGCAATCCACTGTTTTCCAGAAGCAGCCATAACAACAGTGATCCTAAGTCTGCCTCCCTACTCCTAAAATTTCTGAATTCTACCTTTTGGAGCCCCTAAGAGAGAAGGGGAGGCTTTATCCATTCATGGGTTAGGGTACCCCAGAGAAGAAGACTCTCCTCTGGTTTACCTGCCCACATCGACTTGAGCCTCAAGAAACTTTAAAGCCTTGAAATTTTTCTCAGGTCAAAATCATGCATTGAAGCCAGCCCAGCCAATGTTGTTGTTGAGCAGTTGCTAAGTCCGACTCTTTGCGACCCCACAGAGTGCAGCATGCCAGGCTTCCTTGTCCTTCACTATCTCCCGGGGCTTGCTCAAACTCATGTCCATTGAGTCAGTGAAGCCATCCAACCATCTCATCCTCTGTCGTCTCCTTCTCCTGCCTTCAATCTTTCCCAGCATCAGCCCAGACAAGGGTATCTTTCTTTAAATAATCTCAATGTCATGTCGCTTACTTGTGACTTTCTAATACCTTCCTTAAGAAATATGACTTTGAGGCACTCCCCTGGTGGTCCAACGGTTAAGAATCTGCCTTCCAATGCAGGGGATGCGGGTTCCGTCCCTGGGCAGGGAACTATGATCCCTCGTGCTGCGGGACAACTACAGAGCCCATGCTCTGGAGACTGAAAAGCACAGCTAGAGAAAAACCTGCATGCTGCAAGGCAAGGCCATGCGTGCTCCAGCTGAGACCCGACACAGCCCAGGGTTTCTCATGATGTACTCTGCATAGAAGTTAAATAAACAGGGTGACAATATACAGCCTTGACGTACTCCTTTTCCTATTTGGAACCACTCTGTTGTTCCATGGCCAGTTCTAACTGTTGCTTCCTGACCCGCATACAGATTTCTCAAGAGGCAGGTCAGGTGGTCTGGTATTCCCATCTCTTTCAGACTTTTCCACAGTTTATTGTGATCCACACAGTCAAAGGCTTTGGCATAGTCAATAAAGCAGAAATAGATGTTTTTCTGGAACTCTCTTGCTTTTTCCATGATCCAGCGGATGTTGGCAATTTGATCTCTGGTTCCTCTGCCTTTTCTAAAACCAGCTTGAACATCAGGGAGTTCACGGTTCATGTATTGCTAGGGATAAGTAATTATAATGATAGGCAGCATTTAGTAAGGGGTAATTCTGGGCTAGCTGCTTCACTGAACACCTCACATGGATTATCTCTTTCCATATTACATTATCTCATTTCACAGATGTGGAAACTGGTGGTCAGGTTGCCCAGTGGCACAGAGCTGGGCTAGAACCCAGGGCATACAGGGTCCAAGCCCTGGCCCACCTCCCCCACCCCTCCCTCCGGTTCCTCTGTCTCTGCTGGGGAGCTCACCGCATTGAGGCCGCAGAGCTGGTAGCAGGCCATGGAGATGACCACGGTGATGAGCTGCCAGCGGACGAAGGGACTCCTGAGCAGCTCCAGCACGGACACCAGCCGGATGTTCCTCTGCACGCGGCTCTCCACCAGGACCTCCTCCATCTCGCGGGGAGACGTCCTCTTTGCCCAGGAAGGTCCGGAAGGCTGCCAGCGGGGAGGAGCACAGATTTCAGTTGGGATTATTAGGGCGTCTGCTGTGTTTGATGTTAGGGCTCCCGGGGATGGTCCATCCCACCATCCAGACACACCAGATGGTTGTATATCAGAGATGGAGCTGGCAGGGGTCTTTGAGTGGAGTGCCAAGCCCTTGTTTAAAAATAGGAAAATAGGGACCTCCCTGATGGTCCAGTGACCAAGAACTCTGTTCTCCCGCTGCAGGGGTCCCAGGTTGGATCCCTGGTCAGGGAACTGAATCCCAAATGCCACAACTAAGCGTTCACATGTGACCATGAAGAGCAAGATTCTGCATGCTGCAAGTAAGACCGGAGCAGCCAAACAGATAAATTATGTATACATACACACACACAAAGACCCTGTTTCTGGGAAAGATTGAAGGTGGGAGGAGAAGGGGATGACAGAGGATGAAATGGTTGGATGGCATCACTGATTCAATGGACATGAGTATGGGTAAACTCCGGGAGTTAGTGATGGACAGGGAAGGACAAGGAAGCCTGGCATGCTGCAGTCCATGGGGTCGCAAAGAGTTGGACACGAATGAGCGACTGACCTGAACTGATATATACACACAAAAGTAGGAAAACGGGAGGCCCACAGAGACGCAGTGACCTGCTCAAGGTCATTGAGTTGGCCAGGAGAAGAACCCCTAGAGAACCAAGCTCCTCTGACTGCCCCCACTGCAAAGCTGAGCACATCCAGAGTTCAAATCCCATCTCTACCTCTGGGTAGATGAGCAGCGTTCATGCCTCAAAAAAGTTCCTGTAATGTCCGAGAGATGTAACATGTGCTAAACCCCTGGCTCCATGATAATGCACTGAGCACCTCCTGTCTGCCCAGCCCTGTGCGCTCATTCTCACTGGTGGTCTCTAGACGGAGGTCAGATTGCCACTTGACCAGGATGCCTGGAACGGAGATTGAACTAAATGAGCTCCAGGGCCCTTTCCACACAACCCTGTGAAACACAGAAAGCTGGATTGAAATATTCTCAAAGAGCCAATCTTGCCAGGATTCAAGCTCACCCCTGTGACTCAGGGTTTCCCAGGCTGAACACTGCAGATTTCCAGCCTCAGTGAGTTTCTCATCTTTTTTTTTTTAATCAAGCCCTTAATTGTGCAAACCACCATGGATATATGCACGAAGCTGGGCTGTCTGATTAGACCCCTGAGATCACAATAATTAGATCAGGGGCGATGCTTTTAGAATGCAGATTTAAATATTCAGCACTTAGGTACTCATCCTCCTACAGGGGAGGAGGCTCGTGATGGCTCCTGGGGACAGTCCATTCCCAACACAGTGGGCATCATCCCTAAAAACACTGCTCTGAGCCTCAGGCCAGGTGAAACTGCTCTTCTTAGGTAGGAAAAATCAACACATGGTTGTTAAATCTCTCCAGATTCTGCAAGCCCAGGAAGGCTCTGAGGTATTATTTCCAGAAGTATAGTAAAAACCACCTCAGAATGTCTCTTTTGTAAGCTGTCATTTAATACTTTCCCCAGCATTTATTAAAGATAAGTGGAGGAAACAGCTGAGGGGGTAATGTTTCTGCAGCATTCACCAAACAATAGTATTTCTCAAAGTTCAAAAATGCAATATTCATGTCATAAAGTAAGCCTAGAGTTTCAGGGCAAGGAAATATTTCTCTCTTCTTCCTGACATACATAAAATAAGGAGAACCTGAAAACCTTTTTTTTTCTTTTCCCTTTTCCCTTTGGCTGCTGGGAAGCTCTCAGTTAAACTCATTGTTCAGCTCTTAGAGTTTCCTGGAGCAAAATTCTTTCTTCTTCCTCTTGAAAGTTCTGATCTAATTCTTTTTCTTTTAATTTTTAAACATCATTTATTTATTTTCGGCTGTGCTGGGTCTTTGTTGCTGCCCTGGTTTTCTCTGGTTGCAGCGAGCAGGGGCTGCTCTCTGGGTGCAGTGCACAGGCTTCTCATTGCAATGGCCTCTCTTCTCTCTGCACTTGGCCATGCCCTTCACTCTGCCAGGAATGCTCTTCCTGCCTTTCCTCACCCGGCTAACTTCTCCCACTTCAATGTCAGAGCCTGGGCTCTCACGGTCCCTTGTGCTTTCTCCCACCTTGGCAGTTTCTCGCCACACTGTCATCAGCACCTGCTGTGAACACCTGGAAGTCCAGTGCCTGGTGCCCGGGGAGAGCAGGTGCCAAGTTGGTGTTCGTTGATCCTGTGGGGACAGTACTGGTCACGTAAAGGGATGGTCTTGTGTACGCTGCTGCTAATTCACTTCAGTCGTGTCCGACTCTGTGCGACCCCATAGACGGAAGCCCACCAGGCTCCCCCGTCCGTGGGATTCTCCAGGCAAGAACACTGGAGTGGGTTGCCATTTACTTCTCCAATGCATGAAAGTGAAAAGTGAAAGTGAAGTCGCTCAGTTGTATCCAACTCTTAGCAACCCCATGGACTGCAGCCTACCAGGCTCCTCCGTCCATGGGATTTTCCAGGCAAGAGTACTGGAGTGGGGTGCCATCACTTTCTCTGGGTCTCGTGTATGGTGGGCCGAAATCATGGGCTGTTTAGAGCCAGTTCTCAGTACAAACTTACTGAGTATCTGTTGTGCTCCAGACGCTGCACTGGGGAGATGGTGTCTCCACCACAAACACATCACATTTCCAAATCAGTTTCTGTGGAGTTCCAGTCCCAGGAGAGGCTCCATGAGAACAAGATTCCCTGATCAGAGAAGTTTAGTCTCACTGCATGAGTGCTAGCTTTCGGAGGTTCACGCTTCACATAAGACTAGTAAAGGTTCTGGACTTTTCTGGTGGTCCAGTGATTAAGAATCTGCTCACCAATGCAGGGGACATGGGTTCGATCCCTGGGCTGGAAGGATTCCACATGCTGCGGAGCAACGAGTCCTGTGCGCCACAGCTACTGAAGTCCTCTCACCCTGGAGCCTGCGCTCCTCAAAGAGAGAAGCCTCTGCAAGGAGAAGCCTGAGCACCGCAACTAGAAAAAGACTGTGTGTAGCTATGAAGAGCCAGCACAGCCAAAAATAAATAATACAGTTAAGAAATAGAGAAAATTACCACAAAAAAGTAAAGGTTCTGATAAGTCCCACAAGAAAGACACCCATCTCATTTTGCTTAGTTCCACATTTCCCAAATGTGTTTGTGGTGCATAGACTAACATTGTGCAGAAGCACATCAAGAAGTGTGATTCTAACTTTGCGTGGCAGTGTCACAGAGGGAGCACATTCAGGACGTCCTGGGAGCCACGAGGGGAACTCCATGGATGGCACTGGGTGGAGAGGGAGGCAAATATCACCAGCTTACTCCCTATCTCTGTTTTCTAGGAGGCACTTTGAAGAGCAGAAAAAGCCAGGGGTAGGCAGAAGAATGACCACCACGTCAGTCCATATCCTAATCTCCAGTACCTGTGAATAAGTTAGCATTCATGGCCAAAGGGGCATTGCAGATGTGATAAATGTAAAGGCCTTGAGATGGGGAGGTTATCCTGGATATCTAGGTGGGCCCAACGTCATCACAAGGGTCCTTATAAGAGAAAGGTAGGAGGGTCAGAGTAAAAGAGAAACCGATGTGGCCATGGAAACAGGGGGTGGAGGAGGGATCCACTCTAAAGGAGGAAGGGGCCACGAGCCAAGGAGTGAGGGCCACCTCTACAAGCTGGAAAAGGCCAGGAATGATTCTCCACTGGAGCCTCCAGAAAGGATGCCAGCCCTGCCAGCACTTTGATGTTAGCCTGCTTGAGTCCTATTTTGGAGTTTTAGCTTCCAGAACTGTAAGATAATAAATTGATGTCTTAAGCCACCAAAAGAAAACCAACGCAGAGCCATTGAAATGAGGTAGCGGTAGGTTCAACCCCACCACCACTCACTTTCTGCAGGACACAGGGAAAGCACCTGATCTTTCAAGCCTTAGGTCTTAACTGTAAGATGGGGCTGTCTCCAGTCACTATGACAACAACCTGGGGAAGTGTAGGCAGGGCACCAGCCTGGAGCCTGGCTCAGCCTGGAGCTCAGTGCCATCAGTGACCCCTTTCAGGGACAAGTAACCCGCTGGGAAGCTAGGAGGGCATGAGTGAAACCAGCATCATGCAAGACTTAGTAAGGGCAAAGGGGATGTGTCTGTCCAGTACTGCCAGGAATCTGGGAGGCAGGGCTTGGAAAGGATGGAGGTCACAGACTTGGGCCGTGCAGTCGCAAACCTAGGGTTTAAGCACGTAGCCCTAGATGAAGCGCCCTGGGTGGGTGACCACGGAAGAGTCACTCAGCCTCTCTGGACCTCGTCCTCACCTCTAATTCAGGGATGATGCTCGTGCCAGTCTCTTGGAGTATAAGGACTTGGGGTAGTGGGCCCTCACCTGGAGGGGTGCTTGGTCCTGAAAAGTGCTTATTTGGTGCTCCAGACCAGTTGGGGAGCATGTTGTGGTGGGACCTCTGGGCTCACCCAGAAGCTTGCCCTGGCTTCAGGCACAGGCCTTCCTGGTGCCAGCTCTCTCAGTTAGTGAGGGTACAGGACAGGGCTCTGCTGGCATCTGATTCTCCCTGAGTGGTCACAGCTGCCTGGGACTTGGGGTTGAGAGGGATTCTGAGGTTGTCCTCTCTGCCCAGTGGGGAAGAATGGGTGATGGACCAGGCAGAATCCAACAGAGCAGGCTGGTGGCTCATGTGCCACGTGTTAGCTGGACTCACGTGGACAACACGTGCCAGGAGTGTCCAAGGGATGGGCCTGGGGAGACCATTCATGGCCGGAGCCTGGATTTGGAAGTGGGTGATGGGGGAAAGGGGTGATGAGCTGGAGGCTGTGTGGTCCCGTGAGCTCCTATCCCCACCATCTAAGAGAGCAGAGCCCGCATCCTGCCCACCCACACTTCACACCACAACATAGAGAAATCCAGAAAAACAGGTGTTCTTGGCCAGGGCCGACTCACAGCCCTGAAGTTTCCCAGCCCAGTGATCCCCTCTCTGGAAGTGGAGCCCGAGCCTGGCAAACTCAGAGAAAGAACTGAAGGTTGAGGGCAGACTGGTTCAGGCCCCGAAATACCCACAAAATGCTGTGCCCTGAGTGAAAATGGGCAAAGGTGTCTAGTGGAGAGGAGGCGATGGCCATGGAGACAGGCTGAGCTGGGTGCCACGCCAGATGTCGGCCATGGAGCCCTACAGGCCTCTGCAGCCTCACACATCTCTTTCCCTGGATTCCAGAGGGGTGGAATGGCATGGCAATCTGGTACGGTGACACCTGCAAGGTCACCACACCTGTGACTGGTTGTGGAACAGTGGGTGATGGTGTTTAAGAGCCCTGACTCTGGGGCCACTCCGGGTGAGTCCCCATCCTGGCTTCACCACTTTTCATCTAGTCAGATGCCAGGCCAGTTATTTAACATTTCTGTGCCTTAGTTTTTCTCATCTGTAAAATGGACAGAACAGCCCTGGGCTGCCAGCAGTATTAAACATCAGCACTCACGTATTCCTTCAAGCAGGGCTGGCTCTTAATGACCAGGGGGCACTGTAAGGCTGCTAACTATGACAGAAGGTGCTTGCTATAGCCTCCTGGGGCTTCCTTCTTTTATCTTCCTTTTATCTTAACCTGACAATGAGTACAAAGCACTATAACCTACAGTGGGCTGAATTCTGGTCACATACACATATGTTCAAGTCCTAACCTGCAGCTGGTTTATTTGGAAAAGGGATCTTTGCAGATGCAATTGTGATACCAGTTAAGCTGAGGTCATCCTGGAGGAGGGTGGGCCTTGAATCCCATATGACTCTCGTCCTTGTAAGAAGAGGAAAAAAATCACAGACAGACAGACCCAGGGGAGACGGCCACGTGACAGCAGAGGCAGGGGTTGGTGCAGTGTGGCTGTGAGCCAAGGAATGCAAAGGATTGCTGGTGACACCAGGTGCTGGCAGGGAAAGCAGGTCCTGTTGACACCTTGATTTTGAACCTCTGGCCTCCAGGACCATGAGAAAATAAATTTCTGCTGCTTTAAGCCTCCCAATTTGTGGTACTTTGTTCTATCACCAACCACCCGTGATCACCTTGAAAGTGAAAGTGAAGTCGCTCAGTCATGTCCGACTCCATGGACACCAGGACACCAGGCTCCTCCATCCATGGGATTTTCTAGGCAAGAATACTGGAGTGGGTTGCCATTTCCTTCTCTAGGGAACTTCCTGACCCAGGGATGCAACCCAGGTCTCCCACATTAGACAATGCGGGAGACCTGGGTTCCATCCCTGGGTCGGGAAGATCCGCTGGAGAAGGAAATGGCAATCCACTCCAGTACTCTTGCCTGGAAAATCCCATGGACAGAGGAGCCTGGTAGGCTACAGTCTATGGGGTCGCAAAGAGTGATCACCTTGAGTTAGTATTTATCACATCATGCTACAGCAAAGCACAGAACAATCTGGAGAACATGTTCTCATGACCCGGAGGGGCCCTGGGACAAGGCAGGCCAAGGGATTTTCTGGGCAGCCCAGGGTGATGGCCTCTGCAGCCGCAGGTAGGGAGCAGCCCTGAACTCAGCACAGCGCGGGCCTCGGCGCTTCTCAAAGGGGAGGTTTCCTCCATACGTGGCTTTTCCCACTGTATTAATATTCAAGAGGAGGAAATCACTGGGTTTTAAATTTAGGTTTGGTTCCTTTTTATTATTGACAGCAGTAGGATCCACAGTAGGGGTAGTAAAAATACTGGAACTCATGTTGTAGTTTTATAACATTTCACCGTGGACCAACCAGGCCCAAGTGAAGGGGCGCGGGGCTCCACCGACTGCTGCAGCTGTCAGCCCTTCGCCCTTCTTTGGTTTTGGTGCAGAGTGATATATTAAAGTTACTATATATGAGACAACAAAAGACACAGAGGTATAGAACGGACTTTTGGACTCTGAGGGAGAGGGAAAGGGTGGGATGGTTTGGGGAGAATGTCATTGAAATCTGTATACTTTCTTGTAAGAAACGAAGCGCCAGTCTATGTTCAATGCAGGATGCAGGATGCATGGGGCTGGAGCACAGGATGATTCAGGTAGATGATGTGGGGTGGGAGGTGGGAGGGGGCTTCGGCATTGGGAGATTGTGTTCACCTGTGGCTGATTCATGTCAATGTATGGCAAAACAAATACAGTATTGTAATTAAAAAATAAATAAATAAAAATTTAAAAAATAAATAAATAAAGTTACGTGTGTAATTTACTGGTTAGGGGATCTGAGAAGAGTAGTTTTCAGTTTTAACAGAATCAACCATGACAAGGAGATAGGCTACCCACTCCAGTATTCTTGGGCTTCCCTTGTGGCTCAGCTGGTAAAGAATCTGCCTGCAATGCAGGATACCTGGGTTGGATCCCTGGGTTGGGAAGATCTTCTGGAGAAGGGAAAGGCTACCCACTCCAGTATTCTGGCCTGGAGAGTTCCATGGACTGTATAGTGCATGGGGTCACCAAGAGTTGGACACGACTGAGCACCTTTCACTTTCAACCATGACAAATGTACCAGCAGCTGATAAAGAATCCTCCAAAGAAATGACAGAGTAAAGATAAAATGAACAGAGGCAGCACAAAGACAGCACAGCAGGCATGCCACCTTGCTCCAGGCACAAGCCTGCTGTCAGCTCCGTGGCCTAGCAGAAAGTCCTAAGAGATGGAAACTGTCTATCTTTTCAAGGTAAGGCGACATTTTAACACGAGAGTGAGAGCAGCAACTTTCTGACGGGAGTTATCCTATGCAAAAAGATGTTTGGAAATGCTTCTATCACCTTGCGGCTTGGAAACCAAACTGATGGACACAGGTCACCTCTTCAAATGCTCAAATCTGCTCAGTAAAAAAAAAAAAAAATCTGCAAACATTAAAAACAAATTATTTCTGTTTGAAAATATTCCAGAAGAAGAGTTTCAGTGAGTTTTCCTAAATCTTGGTTGTTAAAATATGAACAGGCAACATCTTCCAGTGATTTGGTAAGGACAGCCAATAGACAGCTGGGAAGATGGAAATGTACCAGCTGCACTCTCAGAGGCTGTGAGTAACCACATCCTTCCCTCTGGTCTTTAGGGGCAGGCCTGCAGTCAGCCTTTGGAGCAGGGATCCCACTCACAGGGGCAGGCGTCCGTGCCAGGGCACAGATCATGCAGCGTGCGAACAGGGATGTCCTGCAGCTGGCTCACGGCCACCGCTGCCTCTGTCATCACCGGAGCCCACCAGCTCCAGGGCAGGCCCTGATACTGGTGTGAAGCTTACGACACATCATGCCAGAGACCAGGTCTCTTTCATGGCCTGGTATGCAGCAGCTGCTCAAACCATGCTGGAAAAATGTAACTGGATCCTACTCACATTTGCTGATGAGTTGGGCTTCCCTGGTGGCTCAGCTGGTAGAAAATCTGCCTGCAATGCGGGAGACCTGGCTTTGATCCCTGGGTTGGGAAGATCCCTGGAGAAGGCAAAGGCTACCCACTCCAGTATTCTGGCCTGGAGGATTCCATGGACTACAGTCCATGGGGTAGCAAAGAGTCAGACATGACCGACCAACTTTCACTTTCACTTTAGTCTGGAGGGAGGGGCCTCTGAGGGAGAAGCCTGTGCGTGGCTGGGGTTGGTCTTATTCTCCTTGGCCCTGAGTCAGACCAGGACTAAGGAGCTGTGATGAATGGGATGTCAGGTCGCCACAAGAAAGAACTGTTGGATTGATGTGTTCCAGGGTGGGCTGAGTGGTCTCTCGAGCAGTGAGTTCCCCATCCCTGGAGGTGTGCAAGGAGGGGGCCTGATGACCACCCATTGGTGATGTTGTGGGAGGACCCCAGGCCTTAAACAGGAAGATGGGAAGGGGGACAAAGTCTCTAAACGCAAGCACAGAAACCCAGAAGTGTGCAGGTTCCATGGGAGGGGGAGGTGCATCTGGGTGGTGGCGGGGCTGGTGGAGGGATTGAGACGGACACACACAATTGTAACTAGCTGTCTGTGGAGAGAGAAGAGAGGGCTTTAGAAACGACTAATCTGTGACCCATTTCCAAAAGTCACTCTCTATGGAAGACAACCCTCCCAGAGGAGTTCATCTTCCTGAATCCCCAAGCAACTTAAACGACTCACCTGTCTACCCCAGAGCTTCCCCCTGGCTCAGCCTCCCACCCACCCTTGCTTCCCAGGGCTCACATCTCTTTCATATGCCCTCTGTGTTCTAATAGCTAACTCCAAAGACCTTAAAAGGAGTGAGAATTTCCATTTCCCACTTGGAAAGAAACCCCTCTGGGAGGCATGATCAACTCTCGGGCTGGGAATGGGAGGCATTTTGCAACTAATTCTTGTACCAGTTAAAGACTGGCCTTTACTCGAGGGGACTCAGAACACCAAGCAGGGGCGAGGAGGCGAACATTTATTGTGCACCTATTGCGTGCCAGGGGGCTTTCCTGGTGGCTCAGTGGTAAAGAATCCACCTGCAATGCACGAGATGCAGGAGACATGGGTTCAATCCCTGGGCGGGGAAGATGCCCTGGAGGAGGGCATGGCAACCCACTCCAGTATTCTTGCCTGGGAAATCCCATGGACAGAGGAGCCTGGTGGGCTGCCATCCGTGGCGTTGCAAAGAGTCTGACATGACTGGAGCGACTCAAGCACGGCACAGTGTGCCAGACCCTGGGCTGGGCGTCTTGCAGACTTGGCTGCAATTCCTAGTGTGGTTTAGCCCCCTGAGCCTCAGGGACATTAGAAGACCTCCCAAAGATCCCAGGTAGAAAGGAGAGTCAGTGTTTCAGCCTGGATCCGTTTGATCATTCTTTCCACACACCTCAAAGGATGATGAAAAGACACAGCAGAGTGGAGAAGTTACCAGAACCAGATTCAGTTCACTTCAATTAACCTGCGGCTTCTGAGAGCTTTGACATGCTGCAGGTGCCAAGGTCTACTATGTTAAGGAAAGAACAAGGCAGGGTCTCTGTCTGAAGGCGTTCTCTCGAGTAGGAGCCAGAGGCAACTCGCTACCACTCCAGTGGGCGGCGATGGAGGTGGGGCCGGCAGAAGCTGCACGACCTCCCTGTAAGATCAGTGCTCTGACAGCCGTTAACAGATGGGGAAACTGAGACCCAGCAGGACCACGGGATGTACCCCTGTCACACAGGAGAGCTGGCGTTTCCACTCCTACGCTGCCCCTGCCCACGGGGTGATGCAGGCCTTGCCCAAATGATGATGCTGACAGGAGGAGGTCACAGACGGTGCAGGCCTCCTGGTGTCGCCCGAGCTTGTTCAAACTGCATAACTGAGACTTCGTGCCTGTTGATAGCAGCTTCTCATTCTCCGTCCCCCACTCCAGTCCCTGGCACTCACTATTCCACAGCTGGATTGGATGAAATTGACTATTCAATTAAATTAATTAATTAATTTTAGGGGTAGCAACCGACAAGAGGATGTACACTTATTTTTTTGAGTCTTTATGCGATGTGTTACAATATTGCTTCTGTCCTGTGTTTTGGGTTTTCTAACTGCAAAATACGTTGGATCTTAGCTCCCTGATCAGGGATGGAACCCACACCCCCTGTACTGGAAGGTGACGTCTTAACCACTGGGCCACCAGGGACGCCCCTGAACTTGACTATTTTAGATATCGCATATAAGCGAGAACATGCAGTATCTGTCCTTGTGTGACTGACATCTCACTTAGCATGATGTCCTCGAGGTCCATCCATGTTGCCACATGTTACAGGATGCCCTCCTTTTCCAAGGCCGAATAACACTGCATGCTGTGTATATCACATTTTCTCGATCCATTCATTCAAAGTCGAACATTAGGATGCTTCCATATCTTGGCTATTGTACACAGTGCTGCAGCGCTAGTAGGAACAGGAATGCTAATAGCTCTTTGAGATCTCCGTTTTGATTCTTACGGACCAATGGACTAGAACAGAGAACCCAGAAATAAACCCAGGCACACAGGGCCAACTGGGCTTCCTTGGCCCAGATGGTGAAGAATCCGCCTGCAATGCAGGAGACCCGGGTTCAATCCCTGGGTCAGGAAGATCCCCTGGAGAACGGAATGGCAACCCCCTCCAGTGTTCTTGCCTGGGAAATCCTATGGACAGAAGATCCTAGAGATTGCCACAAGGTTGCAAAGAGGCAGACGCAACTGACCAACTAACAGGCTTACAACCAGGAAATGGCAAGGCAGGTGTATGGACCTCAGCAGTCTGGCTCAGAAAAACCAAGCTCCTAACCTCCACGGCGTGCTACCTCTCTGCAGCTCTGCAAAACCTACACAGTTTCTTCATTCTCCTTCCAGGGCCCTGAGTTCCATCTGTAACACACACAGACACAAATGTACACACACACACACACACACACACACACACACACACACACACACACACACGTGCTTGCTTGCTTTCTAAGCTGCCTCAATTTTCTCCTTGATTTCTATAAAGTAAAAGATGGAGTTGCTAACACGTAATCAAGAGAGGAAAATGAAGCCGCTAGTGGGCAGGATGGTGAGGCCACTTGACCTTCAACCTCTGGCTTCTTCATCTCTACGACAGGGACCTGCGTGCAGACACCCTCACAGCGTTGCGGTACTTACTGTCCCACATGCCAATACAAGGGCTGTAAATGTCAGTGCCACTCTTGCTCCAATAAACCACTGACATGGGAGCAAAGAGCTAGGGGCAGGATGATCATGGTTGTCTAGCAGGTTAGAACCATGGGGGCACCATCAAATTTTGGGCTGGTCCTTCCCCAGTCTTGGCCTGCGGCTCCTCTCCTGCTCCTTTGGGGATGGGGAGGGGCAATGAGAGCCCCATGGACACAGGCCAGGAGAAAGGGCCTGGTTCCAGCTCAGACACTGACTTGCCCAGGGCCTCTGGCCAGGCGTGCACTCCTCTGCTGTCTGCAAAAAGCAGGCACTGTGTTCGGGCGCCGCTGTGTTCAGCCAAGTCGCTTCAGCTGTGTTCGACTCTTTGTGACCTCGTGGACTGTAGCCTACCAGGCTCCTCAGTCCATGGGATTCTCCAGGCAAGAATCCTGGTGTGGGTTGCCATGCCCTCCTCCAGGGGATCTTCCCCACTCAGGGATTGAACCCACATCTCTTAAGTCACATGCATTGGCAAGCATGTTTTTTTTTTTCCACCACCAGTGAGCCTGCATTGGCACTGGCTTATTTCTTATCCCTGAGACTGGAGGAGGGTCTAGGCCGAGCTCAGCTGCTCTCCCCCAGATGCACTCTGTTTAAGCCAAACTCTGTCTTCCTGCTTTTCAGTCACCTGTGTAGATCCCAGATTCTGTGGTTTTATAGACCAAGGCAAACTTGGGTGTAAGAGCTGGCCCCACCACTTACTGAGTGACTTTTGGTAGGTTGTACCAACCTCCCCAAGTCTCTGTTTTCTGACCTGTAAAATGGGAGTGAGAACTCAGATCTTAGGTGGGGAGGGGGTGTAATGGGCGAGCCGCGGGGACAGGACAGGTGCCGCAGGCCCTAGCACGTGCCAGCCCCCTCCTCCTTCCTCTTGGGTCATTGCACAGAGTTAGGGCCTCCTCTTCCTTTTTACCTGTGCTTCAGGCAGGCCATGTTTATTTCCTCATGACAGTGTATTAGAAAGCAGAGACATTGCTTTGCCAACAAAGGTCCGTACAGTCAAAGCTATGGTTTTTCCAGTAGTCGTGTACGGATGTGAGACTTGGAACAGAAAGAAAACTGAGTGTTGAAGAATTGATGCTTTTGAACTGTGGTGTTGGAGAAGACTCTCGGGAGCCCCTTGGACTGTAAGGAGATCCAACCAGTCCATCCTAAAGGAGATCAGTCCTGAATATTCATTGGAAAGACTAATGCTGAAGCTGAAACTCCAATACTTTTGCCACCTGATGTGAATAGCCGACTCACTGGAAAAGACCCTGATGCTGGGAAAGATGGAAGGCAGGAGGAGAAGGGGATGACAGAGGATGAGATGACTGGATGGCATCACTCACTCAGTGGACATCAGTTTGAGCAAACTCCAGGAGACAGTGAACGACAGAAAAACGGATGTGCTGCAGTCTATGGGGTCATAAAGAGTCGGAAACAACTTAGCGACTGAACAACAACATTCAGTGCACATTTACTGAACGTCCTCTAGACACCAAAAGCTAGCCTTCTGTGAGCCCTCATCTCAGTTACAAGTGCTTGGAATTTGACTTCAGAAAAGAGTGGCTTTCAGATTGTACATCAGTCTCCATGTCTCAATACGACCACTTTGAGCTGGGGCCTTTCCTGAACACTTCATCAACATTCCATGTCTGGTTCCGTCCGTCTCAGTATATGTTCAGATATCCCTGCCTCCAGAGTCTTCCTGCCACTGTGAGAAGCTGCAAGCAGTCTCCAAATTAGGTGACTTTGTGTAAACACACATGCTTCGCTTTGACCTGGAAAATCTACCCCGAGGCAGATTTCTTAGGTACAGAAGAAACTATCAAGGCAAAAACATCAGAAGAGCCAAGGAGACTCTCTGAAACACCTCCCTGGTGAAGACGGCTGGTCTGCATCCTACGGCACCCTCATCCCTGTCGTCCCCTCTTAACCTTCTTCTCCTTCACGTTCCCAGGACAAGTCAACCTCCCTCCAACTGCCTCGAGCAAGTGCCAGTGTGAAAGAAGTCCAGAGCTCCGGAGACCAGGACGCATGCTGCACTGTGAAGTGTGCTCTGAACTCTGCTTTTAACAACTGTTAAAATTGTTAAATTCATCCTTTTAACAACTGTTTAGTGAGCATCTACTACACGCCAGGTGCTGCTCTGGGTGCTGGGGTGTCTGCAAAGAAAACAGGGAAAGTCCCTACCCTCAGGGAACTTTCATCTGAGTGGAGGAAACAGATACTAAACCATTTAACCAAGAACTAGGCAAATTCTGGTCATTGATAACATTCCGGAAAAAGAAGAAAATCAAATCAGGATGAGTGACAGTGTGGAGGAGAGGCTGCTGTTGGCGCTACTGTATTGGGAAGATGCTTTAGAAGAGATGCCAGTGCAGCAGAGAACCGGCTGAAGAGAGGGAGGAGGGCTGGGCAGACATTTAGGGAAAGAGGCTTCCAGGTGGAGGAGCAGGTGCAAAGGCCCTGGGGTGGCAGGTACCAGGAATATCCCACCTTTACTAGCTGAGTTAGATCCTGCCCACTGGGACTGAGTCCCAAATCACCCTCTTAGAATCACTCCTGTGTTCCTGGGCTACGATTGTGCACCCCACATTCCCGGGACTCCATGCTCGCCCACTCGTCAGGGTCCACCCGTGAGACGCGCTGATGCGGGAGTGAAGGCAGGAAGAAGGAAGATGCTCTTCTGCACCAGGCTGAGCCTCTGGCACCATGAGGGGGGCGGCTCCCACTCTGCCTCAGAGACAGAGGCTCTGGTGTCCCCAGTGGCGACGACATCGGCCACATTTGTGCCAGCAGCCCTGATCTGCAGCCACAGGGGTGCTACCTGAGGTATCAATAAAGAGCGAGGGCTCCGGGGTCCAAGCCTGAGTGAGGACTCTGAGGGACCCATCCTGTTGCCCGCCCAGCACCTGGGCGGCCACGCCCCCATCATGCCGCTCCGTCTGAAATGTAGTTCCTGTTACTCCTGGGTTCCGAGTGCGACAGTCAGAGACCGTGATGTCATCTCCCTGCATCTCTCTGGGTCTTAGTCGTCCCATCTGCATAATAAGGAGTAGAAACACTGCAGGTCTTCCCAGGTGGTGCAGTGGTAAAGAATCTACCTGCCAACACAGGAGACACAGATTTGATTCCCGGGTCAGGAAGATACCCTGGAGGAGGGAATGGCAACCCACTCCAGTATTCTTGCCTGGGAAATTCCAGAGACAGAGGAGGCTGTTGGGCTAGATAGTCCATGGGATCGCAAAGGGTCAGACACCACTGAGCACATGCATGGAAACACTGTAGTCTTTTTTTTTTTTTTTTTGGTGAGGGTTAAAACAATGGATTCAGTAAACACATCTCTGTTAATTTCCTGTGGCTGCTGCAACAAGTTACCACAAACCTGGCTTACAACAATGCAGATGCATCATCTTAACAGTTCTGGAGGTCAGAATCTGAAAGCGGCTTCCGAGGACCACAAGCAATGTGTCATCGGGGCTGCGTTCCTTCTGAGGCTCTAGGGGAACGTCCGTGCTTTGACGTTTCCAGCTTCTATAGTCTGTCCGCTTTTCTTGTCTCATGGCCCCTTCCTCCATCTTCAGGGCCAGCAGCCTTGGGCCCAAACCTTCATGCAGCTGTCTGGTTTTCTCTCTTCTGACTTCCTTTTCCACTTAGAACAACCCTTGTGATGCCACTGAGTCCCGGTGGATAACCCCAGGTAATCTCTCCATCTCAGAGTAGTCAAGTAGCCACCTTCACTCCACCTGCCTGCTTCATTCCCTCGTCCCATAGCCTAACCTGTTCACAGGTTCTGGGAAGTAATACGTGAACATCTTTTGGAGGCAGAGGACCATTACTTTGCTTCCCACGCTAGCAGGCATTGTATTTCGTGCCATCGCAGTCCCTTGGGTGGGGGAGCAGGACACTCCAGCAGTGGCACTTGTGGCCGCCCTGTAGTGCGAGCCCGTGGGTGGTGGAAGACCCGAGGGCCTGTTTTCCAGGAGCCCAGGGCCCAGATGAGCCCTGCCCCCACGTGCCAGAGCCTGGCCACAGAGCCTGCAGCTGGACCAGCCTAGGGGAAGCATCTCGTCCATCCCGGTTACAAAGGGGGAGAAACCGTAGCTCAGGGACACAGCACAGCAGGACCAGGGTGCCTGATACCAGCCAGGGTATAAGTCTGGATCCTGCTGTCTCTCTCGGTGCCTGCTGCCTATAACAGCTTAACGGGACTGATGCCCACGAGCTGATGAGACAGGATGCTCAGAGGATGCACGCGCTGTTCCCAGAGTCATGGGGCAGCCATCCCCAGTTGCATCTCGCCCGCACACCCCCCAGGCAAAGCTGACACGTCCCTGGGGCCCAGGTTTGGGACTGAAAAGTCTCCATTCCACTGCTTCCGACGTGGAGCTCTGTGGCTCATAAAACATTAAAAGGGCATCAAACACCCAGTGTAGGAAGAATGAGTTCTGGAATGCTTAGGGGGCTGTTTGGGGAGGTGCTCTGTACCCGCCAAGCACATTCATGAATTCTGGCAGGTTCTTCATCTTTGAGTGTTGAGAGGGGGTCCTCTGTTGGACCACCGCTGCCCATGTACCTGCCTCTGCCCAGGAAATGGGGCACTTCTCCTAGACCCCTGAGCTGGAGGGGAAAGATGCCAGGTGAAAGGGGACTGGCAAGAGTCTCCCTCTAGGAGTCAGGAGCCTTGGCTTTTGAGCCCCTGCTCCAGGAGCAGTCAGGTGTGGAGCAGATGGTGTGTCCCATCCCCTCGGGTTGGGCTGCTTGGCTGTGGGAAGAAGAGGCCGAGCTGCCTTCTCCTCACCCGGATTGTTAGTCACCGTTCTTCCTGGTAGTTCAGCTGGTAAAGAATCCGCCTGCAATGCGGGAGACCTGGGTTCCATCCCTGGGTTGAGAAGATCCCCTGGAGAAGGGAAAGGCTACCCACTCCTGTATTCTGGCCTGGAGAATTCCATGGACTGTACAGTCCATGGGGTCGCAAAGAGTCGGACACGACTGAGCGACTTTCACTTCCCTTCACTTCTCTTCACTATTGTTAACAACTTTCACAAGTGAATGGTCTTCTGCATCTTGGACCACACTTTCAGGGCCTTGATATGTTTTCTTATCTTTTTAAGTAAGTGAAATGGGCTGAACACAGGGGACAGTGGAGGGGGCACGGCCCTGAAGGAGACGCAGGCGGTCCCTGTCCTGTGTGGGGAGGGAGCGGGGCGGGAGGGGAGACTCATTTAACAGCAGGTGACCCTACAGCATCATCAGTCCCAGGGTGAGATGACCGTGGGTGTGAGGGACAGGGTGGGGCTGCGGTGGCCAGTGCTGTATGTCACCTTGGCTGAGCCACAGAAAGCAGGTATTTGGTCAAACAGCCATCTAGATGTCATGGTGAAGGCAGTTCTTAGCTGAGAGTAACATTCACATCAGTTAGACCTGGAGGGAGCAGATGATTCTCTGGAATCCGGGTGTGTGCGTCCATGTGTGCCAAACTGCTTCAGTCGTGTCTGACTCTTTGCAACCTTGTGGACTGTAGCCCACCAGGCTCCTCTGTCCTAGCGATTCTCAAGGCAAGAATACTGGAGTGGGTTGCCATGCTCTCCTCCAGGGGATCTTCCCGACCCTGGGATTGAACCCTCGTCTCTTACATCTCCTGCACGGGCAGGTGTGTTCTTTACCACGACTGCCTCCTGGGAATCTGGGTGGCCCCACCCAATCAGTTGAAGGCCTTAAGAGCCAATGACTGAGGCCCCAATGAGAAAGGAGCTTTGCCTGCAGCAGCCTCCAGAATCAAGCTGCAACATCAGTTCTTCCCTTGTCTCCAGCCTACACGGCAGATGGACTTGCTGGGCCCCCACAAACACCAGCTGCTTAAACTGAATCTCTCTCTCTGCCTCTACACACACACACACACAGACACACTCACACACACACACACTCACACGCACATACGCATACACATATCGGTTCTGTTTCTCTGGAGAGCCCTGACCAGCCTGGGGACCCCAGGAAGATGTCACTCCGTCTCCCTCCTCCACTGAGGGTGTCTTTCTAGAGCCATGTGGCCTCCCTCATTGTAGCGGCAGGTGGCCATACCCACAGAGCCCCGGGTTACAGGGCTGGACCTGACCAAGGGCGACAGACCCTGTGTTCCGCAAGCCCTCATCCCGGATGCCAGGCCAAGCTTTGAGTGCTGCTCGCAGCACCTGGAACATGGCTGGGAAACTGAGGCAGACTTGTTCCCAGGACACAGGGCTCCTCTGGGGCTGATGTTGGCAGGAGGAGGTGTCAGAGCCTTGCTGTCTTCTCTTCTGCACAGCACCCAAGACTCTTCTGCCCGAGCCCCGTCCCCAGTTTCTCCGCTGCAGGCTAGGCTGGTCCCACATCTGTAGTCTCTCTACCTCCCCATTCCCTGCATAGGCACCCAAAACAATAAAGGCCCGCTCGCTGGTCTACCTTGTGTCAGCTTCTTAGAGGACCCTGACTGACAGTCAGTGATACAGACACTGAATTCCAAGCCCCTGTGGAGATGCACAGAGCCTCCCAGCACGAGTAGGAATAAGCTGGGAAAGAAGAAAGGATAAGTATCTTCAACAAGACGGACTTCTCCAAGGCCTCTCAACAGCTCTTAGAGACAGAAGTTCCTCCCAGGGTCCAAGACCTCTCTGTGTGACCTCAAAGTCTCAGTCTGGATGCTTGTGGCCTTTATGGGCAGTTATTTCTTCCCCCTCCTGGACAAGGACCTACTTGATAAACAGTGAGTGAGTGTTGATTGACTGATTTTGGCCACATGATTACGGTGACTGCAGCTGATGTTGCTACAGCCTTTTTGCAGGCTGCAAAGTGTTCTCACACCCATGATCTTATTTCATCATCCTTCCGATTCCTAGAAGTAAGCATTTGTGCTATTCCCATTTCACAGATGAGAAAAATTGAGCCTCACCCAAGATGATGGGCAACTGCCTGAGCTCATAGGGTTACCACGTGGGGAGGCAGAGCCTGGAACCCATCCCCTACCCGAGTCCACACACCATGGCTTCCACAGAGCCCAGGAGTCTCAAAGAGCCGCAGTGATAGTACTGGTATAAAGAAGGAAAGAAAAGCATGTTTTAACTTAGCGGCTGACACCAGAATGTCTCTCAAGGAAAGAACTGTCTTGGCTGAGAAAAATATTTTGATAAGTGCCTGGAGGAAAAGCGGTTTGCTGAACGTTTGCATGGCAAGTGCTTTAGCTCCAGAAAGAAGAGAGGCTGCTCCACATGCTAGAAGGAGAGGAAATTGGAGCTCGGGGGTCCTCTGAGCAGGCAGAGGGGATGAGCGGAGGTGAGAGGGGAGAGCAGAGGCTGGTGGGAGGCAGGAACTCAGGCACCCTGGGTATCGATCCCCTCTGGAAACCCTCCAGTGATCCAGGGGGCGTGACTGCTGCTATGCTGTTTGGGGAAAACCAAAGTGGGTGCTGAAGTTCAAGTTGGGGCTGTTATGTTAAGAGGGTAACAAGGGTTACAAGCATAACAAGACAGCAAGCAAGCGTCCTGGTGCCCAAGATGTCTCAACTTCCAGAAGCACTCTGGACTTCAGAGACATTTGAAGGGGGCTTTGAATGTCCCCATGCAGTACAATGGGGGCATAGGCAATTCTTCCCAGTGCTGAGGGGACATGGGGACCCCCAGGAGACCCAGGGGCTACCCCACGGATGGCACCAACCACAGGCATGATGTTGAAAACATCCTCTGCTTCCTGGAACCTTCCATGAACCTCCAAATGTAAAGTGAGTATAAAATAGCAATGGTTGGTGAGGCTGTAAAGAAAAGGGAACCCTCATAAACTGTTGATGGGAATGCAAATCGGTGCAATCACTGAGGAAAAGAATATGGAGATTTCTGAAAAAACTAAAAGTAGAACTACCAAGTGACCCAACAAGCCCACCCCTGGGTATATATCCAAAAAAAAAAAAAAAAAGAAAAGAAAAGAAAAGAAAACATGAATTTGTAAAAGTACATGCATGCCAGTGTTCCCAACAGACTTATTTATAATAGCCAATGTGTGGAAACGACCCATATGTCCATCAACAGATGAACAGATAAAGATGTGGTACATACACACAGTGGAATACTACTCAGCCGTAAAAAAGAATGAAATGTTGCCATTTGCAGGAACATGGATGGACCTGGAGGACATTATGCTTAGTGAGATAAGTCAGAGAGAGACAAGCACTGTCTGACACCATGTGTGCATGTGGGCACACTCAGTCACTTAGTCGTGCCTGACTCGTCGAGACCCCATAGACTATAAACTGCGAAGCTTCTCTGTCCATGGGATTTTCCAGGCAAGAATATTGGATTGGGTGGCCATTGCCTCCTCCAGGGGATCTTCCTGACCCAGAGATCAAACCTGCACCTCAATCGGGGGTACACAGACCTCTCCCCCGCTGAAGGGCCTTCCCAGAGGTGGTGGGATGGAGGTACAAGCTATTAGGTGTGTGGCTACAGGGATGTACTGTACAACACAGGGAACAGAGCCACTATTTTGTAATAACTTTTAACGATGTGTAACTTTTTAAAAATGCACACAAAATGTAAAAAGTAATCTATGCAAAAAAAAAAAAAAGAAAAACAAAGGTAAAATGGGTGTTGTGTCTGACTCCCAGTCTCTTGCTGTTTGGAATGAAAATGTGCCTTGTGCTCTGGGAAACCGGGGCTTTTACGAGGTGTTTCCTGAGCTGTTTTGCTGCCTGCTATGGACCCTTGGTGGAGAAGGCAATGGCAACCCACTCTAGTACTCTTGCCTGGAAAATCCCGTGGACGGAGGAGCCTGGTAGGCTGCAGTCCGTGGGGTAGCGAAGAGTCGGGCATGACTGAACGACTTCACTTTCACTTTTCATTTTCATGCATTGGAGAAGGAAATGGCAACCCACTCCAGTGTTCTTGCCTGGAGAATCCCAGGGATGGCGGAGCCTGGTGGGCTGCCGTCTATGGGGTCGCACAGAGTCAGACACGACTGAAGCGACTTAGCAGCAGAAGCAGCAGCATGGACACTTGGGTGTTCTGCAGGGAGGTGTCAGGCTCCCTGGGCTGCAAGGCCTTTGCTCTGTAGCGCATCCTGCCAGCAGGCTCTCCAGCCAGGGGACGGGGAGCCCTGGAGGACTGATCTTCCAGGGGTGGGCTGGGGAGAGGTTCGAGGTCACTCATCATGGCCACACCATGAAGATGAAGCAGAGTGACAACAGGGGAGGGTCTTCCAAGAGCAGATGACTATACTAGACAGGGCAGAGATAAGATGTCTCCTCTTCCTGCCACATCCCTCTGCCAGGTCTGGGAGGTGGCACCATCCTTCAGTTGACAAGTGTGAGCCCAGGGCACTCACCTGCCCCTCCGGAGACCTCTCCAGTGTCTCTAGATGGACATAGTGTGGCCAGGACTGCCAGGCAAGAGCAGGAGGGGCTGACTACCCCAGGGTTTCCTTGGGTACCTTGGTACCTTGGATGGCCATCTCTGGACTTGGCTTGAGTTTTGGTGGAAGCATTTGTGGGGCTGGAGGCTGCAGGAGGACCAGCTCATGTCATGCATCCTCCCTTATCAAGAGCGCACAGAGCACAGAGCACAGCTCTCTCACAAATCTCCATCCAGGTCTGTCTTCTCCCCTTCCTGCCCTTGTTGTTGTTCAGTTGCTAAGTCATGTCCTACTATTTGTGACCTCTTGGACTGCAGCATGCCAGGCTTCCCTGTCCTTTACTATCTCCCAGAGTTTGCTCAAACTCATGTCCATTGAGTCAGTGATGCCATCCGACCATCTCATCCTCTGTCGTCCCCTTCTCCTCCTGCCCTCAATCTTTCCCAGCATCAGGGTCTTTTCCAAAGAGTTGACTCTTCACATAAGGTGGCCAAAGTATTGGAGCTTCAGCTTAAGCATCAGTCCTTCCAGTGACTATTTAGGACTGATTTCCTTTGGAATTGACTGGCTTGATCTCCTTGCAGTCCAAGGGTCTCTCAAGAGTCTCCTCCAGCACCACAGTTTGAAAGCATCAGTTCTTTACTGCTCAGCATTCTTTATGGCTTCCTGCCCTACTTATCTCTATTATGTCCACACTTGTGATCACATGGGCTTATTTTATGTTCTATTTTTTTCCCCACGAAGCATTATGTACTAAGTATGCTTTCATAATGCTACAATCATCTTATAATTGTTTCTTACGTAAGTGAATCAAGTTGGCTGGAGGACAGAGCTTTTCGTTTTCAATTCAGATGAGCAATGACTGATTTAACTGTTCTCTGATGCAATAGACATATGTCTGGAATTCAACCTGGGTCAAATATAGAAAATCACAATTTGGGAGTGGACATTTCTCGAGGCTTTAAACCTAGCAACTAATGCATTAATCATTGTTTGCTAATACATTTGCCTCTGTGTATATGCCGTGTTCATAAATTCACGTAAACATTGACCCAAGGCATCACCTTGCCCTCGTGTGAATTCAGGGCTGGAGTGGGACTGCAGGCCAGGGGCTCAGCGTCTGAGTGCTGATTTCCTCCCCGAAGTCTCTGAGCTTCTGGAGACTTGTAACGTTGGAGACAATGAAAACAAAGCACCTTGTGCGGAAAGGGCACTGGATAAACTATAGCAAAAGCGGTGCATGGGAAACAAACAGCTTTAAGAGTTTCATGCCCCTGAAGACCTTTCACTGTTATTTGTTATAAATAAAAGAAACCATCAGAATGTCCAACCATTTTGAGAATTCAAGTAAAAAGGTTTGTCTTCAAAATGAAGGTGAAGTCCTAGTTCGACTGGAACTGATTTTCTTTACTTAATATGATGTCTGAGTTTCCTGTGCTGCTGTAATAAATCACCACCTTCCCTGTGGCTCAGTGGTAAAGAATCCACCTGCCAAAGCAGGAGACGTGAGTTAGATCCCTGGGTTGGGAAGATCCCCTGGAGAATGGAATGGCAACCCACTCCAGTATTCTTGCCTGGGAAATCCCATGGACAGAGGGGCCTGGAGGGCTACAGTCTGTGGGGTCTCAAAGAATTGGATACGACTGAGTGAGCACACACACACAGGCTTTCAACAGTACAAACAGTTCTGAGGTCAGAGGCCCAAAGAGGGACTCGCTGGGCTAACATCAAGGTGTCGTGAGGGCTCTGCTCCCCCTGGAGGCTCTGATGGGTGGTCTGCTCCCTGGCCTTTTCCAGCTTTAGAGGTGGCCTGCATTTCCTTGGCTCCTGGCCCCTTCCTCCACCTTCAAAGCCGGCAGCACTGTATCTTCAACCACAGCTCCTTCTCCGACCCTGACCTTCTTCCCTCTTTCACTTATAAGGAGGCTTGTGATTCCACTGGATTCATCCAAATGATCCAAAATAATTGTCCCTAGAGGGGTCTGATGGGCTCCAGTCCGTGGGGTCACAAAGAGTCAGACACAACTGAGCTGCTGAGCACGCACGCCTAAGACCCTTACACTGATCACGTCTGTCAGGTCCCTCAGGCCATGCAAGGGGACAGTCACAGGTTCAGAAAACTAGGGTGTGGGCATACCTGGAGGCCATTTTTCTTCTGACCACACATGACATCAATAATAAGAAAACAGTCAAGAGGAAACATGCTTGAGGCACAAACCCGGGGGCGGTGCCGCCAGTAAACATGATGGGAATATCACAGGAAAGCGCAGAACAGCTCAGGTATAAACAACAACTGACTCTTTAGAGAGTTGGGGGTGATTTTCCCCCAACATTACACAAATTCTCCATTCCCAGAGCGAAAGATATCACATCACTTTAAGCACAGAATCCCTTTCTTCAAAAGCAAGGTCATGCAGCAATCCACATGGCAAAAGCAGACAATTTGTGGCTGATTCATGTCAATGTTTGGCAAAACCAATACAGTATTGTAACATAGAATAAAGTATTAAAAAAAAAAGAAAGACAATTTCCTTTTAAAGTGCGCAATCCACAACTTGCCAAGCCCTCTTCCCAAAAACGCCACTGTACTTGATCTTGTCTGTCTCAACCAGAGGCTGGACAGTTGTGATGTTTCCCTTCTTAGAAATTAGGAAGCCAAGGCCTAGAGGAGGTTGGTGGACAGTACAGGAGGGTGTTGACGGAGCTGGACCTTCTGGCTGCTTCCAGTGGTTCTTCCCACTCCTGCCTAGTGCTCAGACACCTCCAGAAATGAGAACACCCTGCCTGCATAAACAGTCTGTTTCATACTTGCATCTCCTCTTAAGACAGCCTGGGACCTGGAACTCTTTGCTGCAATGCTTGCACCTGGACAAATTTCTCCTCGAGCAACAAAGTACAAAGAAACTATGAGGGACTAAAAATAACCGAGTGCATGCGCAGTTGGGGCAAGTTATGGACAGGCATGCATGCCCCATCGCTTCAGTCATGCCAGACTCTTTGTGACCCCACGGACAGCAGCCTCTATCCATCGGATTCTCCAGGCAAGAATACTGGAGTGGGTTTCTATGTCCTCCTCTAGGGCGTCTTCCAGACCCAGGTATCAAATCCATGTCTCCGGCATGCAGGCAGATTCTTTACTGCTGAGCCACCAGAGAAGCCCAGATTATAGATGACAAAATACTAAAGGACCAAAAAAACCCACAAAACACCCCAAATGCCACTTCTGAAGAGCTGGAGCAAAAACAGAAAGTCGGAAGCAAAAGCAGGGTGCCAAGCATGCCCCCTGCACTCAGTGCCACAAAGGGGTGGGCAGAACACCTAAGCCACCCCTCTGGCCCCGCCCCTGGACACACCCCTGCCCACAGACCAGGCGAGGTACGTTTCCCGTGGTGCCAAATGAGGTGCTCAGAGCCAAGAGTGCTTTGTTTATGCATGTAGGATCCAGAGCAAGACTGTCAAGTTCAAACCCCACGGCGGCCATTTGCTAGCTCTGTGTCTTTATCTAAGCTCTCCCCTGGAAATAATAATATGATCTACTTTCTACGGTAAGGAGGGAATAACAATCTAATACACCTGAAGTGCTGAGAATGAGCTAGTTCTCAATGTGGATGAGCTGTTAATCAGGAGCGTGTGCACGGCCCATACCTAGGTGTCCCTGTTATCTCCTGGGAAGGCCATCTTTCGTCCCCCTTTCCCTTTCTCCTGGCAGAGCACCCAGCACAGTAAACAGCTATGTTTGCTGAATGCCTGGAGTAAAAGGAGCACTTTTATTAATATTAGCACAGATGCAGATTTCAATATTCTGTTTCAACCCAAGGCCAACATTTTTGTCCTTTTTATAAAGCACACATGTAATATCTATCATTTTTTTTTTTAACCACTGGCCTTCTCTCTCACTCCCTGCTGTGCTATGAAATAAATCTTTTAAACCTTTTTCACTGTCTGGCATTCGCATGCACTGCCCATTCCAACTGTACTTAATTGGAGCGTTTCCCAAGAGTTCCTTCCCAGTGGAGCCAGATGGGTGGATGGACGTCCTTGCATGACAGGAGATCAAGCTGGAGGAATTGCTGCCTTCTAATAGCTGGGAAAGATTGAGGGCAAAAGGAGAAGGGGGCACGGGGAATGAGAGGATTAGATAGCATCGCCGACTCAATGGATATGAATTTGAGCAAACTTCGGGAGATAGCAGAAGGCAGAAGAGCCTGGCGTGCTGCCGTCCATGGGGTAGCAGAGGATCGGACACGACTTAGCAACTGAACAATAACTACCTGTGATCCAGTTGCTTTGGGAAGTCAGATCCCATTGGCTCTTTCTCAACTGCCTTCTTTTTACTCCAGAGCCTGCACCATCTGACCATCAGCCTTCTTTCCTGAAGCCTGACTTCTGGATGGTTTGCCTCCTCACAGACCCCACGGGAAGACCCTAGACCACTACCCATCTGTGTCCGTGTGTGTGTGAGAGAAGGGGTGGACAGTCACCTTCAGGTTTCAACCCTTCTTTTATCACTAGCTGGCTGTGAGATGGGGGTAGAGCATTAACCAGAGTCCTCTGTGGGCGTCTAGGGGAGAGGGGTCAAGTCCCATCCCCAACACCAAGCTCCACAAATTTTGTGTATGTGGGCACTCTACAGAAGAAAGATCTGTCCTCTCCATCAGGTTTTAAAGGCCTCTAGAAATCAGAAACCATATAACCACAGCCTTGGAGAAGTTGCTTCACCCCTGTAAGCCTCTGTTTCTTCATCTAAAAAGCAAAGATAATGATAACGTTCTCTGATCTCATGAAAATGTTGTAAATAAGAAAATAGATCCAAACCAAAAACTGCTGGGCAAACATAGGGGGTGATTAATATTTCATCACAACACTTGTCAATTCAGAAGATACTTAGGTTATTTGGACTTTAAATTTTGGATTTATTTTGCACAAATTATAGTAAACTAAGAACTACATATAATTCTTAATTTTTTTCTTGGATATGGACATTAGGGAAATTTAGATTAGAGGACATGGTATGGATAATAAGAAAATGGACAGAGAGCTCAGTAATGATGACAGCAGGTAATACTGTGGACTGAATATAGATATAGTCATAGATATACATATCTACTTTAATCCCTACAAGAAGCCCATGGGGGAAGTTTATATCATTTCTTTTTACAGATGTCGATTCTGAGAATCAGAATAGTAAAAATAACAGGTCGAGGTCAGACTGCAGAGCTGGGATGTGAAGGCAGGACTAGTTACTCCCAGCCCTTTTGCTGAACCATGGCGCTCTCAACCATGTCTTGTTTAATAAAACTAAAAGAATGGGGATTCTGTTGTTCACTTTATATCATCTGTCTCCAGGCAAAATCATTTTGCCTTTTCTGGGCTCTGTAGAAATGCCTTTGATTCTTCAAGCTGTGCTTTGAATCTGGTTCAGCACCTCACCATTCAAAGGGTTAAGAAAAGCTACAGAAGACAACTGGCAAGCCCTATGAGGGCCTCATGCTTCCCTCCTGTAAAATGGGTATATTTCTGCTCCCTTGAAGGGCTGAAAGAATGTTCCATTGGGTCTTGGTGCAGAGGCCCCATGCTGGTGTGACACGAGGGCTTATTCTGTGCTTGATGGGAAAGCTGATCAGTGAGGAAGAGAATAACAGAGGGAGGGCTGGGGTGGACTGAACCAGCAAGAAACTTGTGTTTGCAGCATCTCTGGGGTTGGGACCCCCACGAGGTGGTCACGGGGAGACACTGCACAGAGGTGACCAGGCCTGGCTCTTAGCCTGCTCTGTCTTGGCTTTTCCAGGGTCTCTCTATTGATAACTGAGAAACTCTCACCAGCCATCTGGTTCTACAAGGGTTAAGTCAGTAGCCACTGCAGTCGCTGACCTTCAATACACCCTGAAAGGAGTTCAGGGCAGAAACCAAGAATAAGGTGCTCTGTGAAAAACTGGCAGAACAGGTCTTCAGATAGTTAGATATTTTCAGAAGATTTTATGAGCCCAAAGTCTCGCATATTCTCACATCTAGAAAGGCTCTAAAGCCATTAGTGGTCCATCTGCTCCTTGTGACTCAGCAGCAAGCCTTTGCCAACATGCGTGCTTGACCGCATGCATCCCGCTTCACCAAAATCACATATGTACTGATGCTCCTCATATCTTTTTGGAGCAGTTTCTCAGAGCCAGCTGAGAGGCTGTCTCCCGGACTGCAGTCCTCATTTTGCCACAAATAAAACTTAACTCACAACACTCATGGTGTGCTATTTTTTTCAGTCCACACTGGGATGTGTCCCCACTCAGGGCCACCCACAGCAGACAGATGGGAAGAAGAAACGGGCCGGGCTGTGCTAGAGCACGCATGCCCTGTAGCCCTGACCCCTGTGAAGAGATGGCCGCGTGGACCACGGCAAAGGGTGCCATACCTTTCTCAGCTCCCTCCTGGTCATGCTTCTCAAAGAGCAGGTAGCGCGGGCTCTGGGGCAGAAAGGGCAGGCTCACCAGCTGGACCAGGGCGGGGATGACAATCACGCCAAACAGATATGGCCAGGTGCTCTCCTGAAGGGAGAAAAGGGGGTGGGGAGTGATGAGGTCATTGTTTGCAGGGAGCTGGACCCCTGGGCCAGGCAGCTTCTGCTTTCTGCACAGGGTCCCCCTTACCCAGGATAAACCCCAGGAACAAAGACGAGGGAGGGACTGGACACTGGATTTGTTACAGAACCGTTGACTGAGACCACCCACCTTGGCCAAAACTAAATGGCCCCAAACTAAATGGGAATATTCAGGAGGGGCCAAAAGAAGGGAAGAAATGCCAGTCCATGATAAGTCCTGCCAACCTCCCAGGAGTCCTCACTCTGGAATCACCTTGTCTAAGAGATACTCACACCACCAGGAAGGACCCTGAGTCATATCGAATGTGGGCATGAGCAGGATGATTGGCCAGAGACAACCCCAGAAAGCTGAGCCCACCCCGCAAAGCATGAGACTGCAGTTTAGTTAGGGGGACCAATGACCAAAACCACCTTCCCCGGCCAGGCCTGATGGCAACCACTTGCATGAGTTATCTTACAGCAAGCGATTGTGGTAAGGAACACAGAGCTAACAAACTACCGCCAACCAGAATAATTCAGGAAAGGTCAAAAGAAGAGGAGACCCCAGTCCATATATCCTGTCAACTTCCCAGAATCCTCCTCCCTGGAATCCATCTTGGCTGAACGATGCCCACACCACCAGGAAGGACCCTGAGTCAGAGTGATTGGCCAGAGGCAACCTGGAAATTAATCCCATCACCATAAAACCCGAGACCGTGAGCCACATGGTAGAGCAGTTCTCCTGGGTTCCCTTAACCCTGCTGCTCTCTGCCCGGACGCCCCTTTCCAATAAAGTCTTTTGCTTTGACAGCATGTGTGTCTCCTCGGACAACTCACATCTGTGTTAGACAAGAGCCCATTCTGGGGCCCTGAAAAGGCTCCCCCCTTCCTGCAGTAAGGTGACCCTGGGAAGGAGGAGTTTGGGGAAGCCAAGAACTGGCTGACTCAGAGGCCCCGGGGGCAGCAAGGCCAGCCTGAGGGGCTCTGGTCTTTCCAGGTTGTGCAGCTGAGATCATTCTCATGGCCCCTCGGACCCCCTTCTCTTCACCCGGGGAATGGGGACAGCCGCAGCCGCCTCTCAGGCAGTAGTGAGAATGGGCTCAGATAAAGCTTTGCCTGTGGGCTCTGTGCTTTGCCAGCACCCAGTAGGTGTGCAGAAGAAACAACTGCTCTGCTGGTGTTACCAGCCAGACACCGCCGAGGCCTGTCACCTCTGACTCATCTTGACGCCGTCACTGAAGGTCAGCAGGACCTTTCCCGAGTCCCCACAGAAAAGAGGGTGGTGGGGCCTCCAGACATAGGCCACCCCCTGGATCTACAGCATACGCCATTCAAGAGGCCCTTGGAGGGCTTCCCAGGTGGCGCTAGTGGTAAAGCACTCGCCCGTCAATGCAGGAGACGCAGGTTCGATCCCTGGGTGGGAAAGATCCTCTGGAGGAGGGCATGGCAAGCCACTCCAGTATTCTTGCTTGGAGAATCCCATGGACAGAGGAGCCTGATGGGCTACAGTCCATGGGGTCACACAGAGCTGACAGGACTGAAGCAACTTAGCACACAGGAGCAGCCATTCACCTATCATACAGCCTTTATTATTATGCTGATTAAGGCGGCATTCTCCTGATTGGTTTTTTTTTTTTTTTTTTAACCCAGGTTTACAAATGAACTCTCACTACATCTCTGAAAGAAGAGGTCAGAAGGAGGAGTTTTGAGGGGGACAAAGAGAGGAAAACAAAGTTCTCAACGTGGAATTCTTGAGCGTTTTCTTTCCTAAGGAAGTACAAGGAGACAGTCAAGGGGAAAAGGAGATGTGTCCAGACCTGGAAAGGCTTCGCACCTGGCGAAGCTTCAGCTGGCCTCAGGTCAGTCCTGCCAGGAGGAGTCCATCCTGAGGTGGAGACTGCTGTGCCCTTGTAATGGAGAAGAGCCTGTTCTGACTCCATGTTGGATCTGCTTCTTTGACTTTAACCCTTGCTTCTCACTGCTTTTGTTATTCCATGCGTGCTAGGTGGCTTCAATTGTGTCCAACTCTTTGCAACCCCTTGGACTATAACCTGCCAGGCTCCCCCCGTCCCTGGGATTCTCCAGGCAAGAATACTGGAGTGGGGTGCCATTTCCTCCTCCAGGCGACCGTCCCGACCCAGGGATTGAACTCGCGTCTCCTGCATTGGCAGACGGGTTCTTTACCACTAGCACCACCTGGGAAGTGCTGTGTTGTTGTTCTATTTGCTACATGACGGGACAATAAATTGGAGACAAAGTGTTGAGGCATACAACTTCATTCAGAAAGCCAGCTGACACAGAAGATGGCAGACTAGTGTCTCCAAAATGGGGAGGATCTGGGGATCTGGATGCCAGCTTCTTTTACAGAGCAGAGTGGGAGTAGGGGGTGAGGGAAATAAAGAAAAAAGGCCATTTGTCTTGCAAAATAGCAAGGAAAATGTGAATTTCTTCTTTTCTCTAGCCATTCACAGGTGGGCAAGGTCAGACTGTCTCCCTGTGAGCTGAAAAAGCGGGCTTGTTGTTGTTCAGTTGACCAGTTGTGCAGTCGATCAGCTGTATCCCACTCTGCGACCCCATGAACCACAGCATGCCAGGTTCCCTTGTCCTTCACTGTCTCCTGGCATTTGCTCAAATTCACGTCCATTGAATCGGTGATGCTCTCTAACCATCTCTTCCTCATTCTGGACAGAGTAACAACTTATATTCACAAACTCCTCCGACCTCACCAGCCAGCACCCTCTTCCAGCATCTGTGACGGACCTGTCAGGCTGATGCCAGCTTTCAGTTTGGGGGAGAGCTCTGTGAATGAGGTTGGGAGAGGAGGGGGCAGGTGGACGAGTGGTCACCAGGGAAACTGAGCAGGACCCCGGGGGCCTTCCTGGTGACCAGTCCCTCCATGTCCCCTGCTTCTTATCTGTAGCAAAAGCTTTGGTCTCCTGGGCCTCCCTGAGTTTCAAAGAGCAGGTTCAAGGAGTTAATCATTAGAGAAACAGGGCAATGCAGAAACAAAGAAAAGCCAGTCAAGCAAGAAAAAGTAATAGCCACTTAAACAGTTATCCAGCCATAGAGTGGCAGGGACCTTGCTTGCTCTCTGGGGGAAGAGATGGCAACCCAATGCATGTTCTTGAGTTGTTTCTACAGAAACAAAGACCTCACCACATGGAAACTGCCGTCCACCAGCATGGAGACCCCCAGGCTGGCTGGAGTCAGCAAACTGACATCTAGATTCCTGAACCATCATCTTGTTGCCTCACCACCAACCAGTCAGGTGATAAAGATGACATTCCTTCTTGATCTTGGAAGGGGCCACGAGGACGCTTAGATTTGGATTGTGTAAACTGTCAATTTACACACAGGAATATGATTCCAGAAATGCTGCATTGTAGAGTCAAGGAAATGGAGGGTGTCCATCTCAGTTCAAAGGCTCCTGGCTGTCCTCAAAGCCAGGTCCAAGGGCTGTGGAACAGCAGCAAAGCCATCCATGACCCGTCCTCCAGCCAAGCTCCCACATCTCCAGCATCCCCTGGCCCTGCACTTCCTCTGCAGTCATCATTCCCAATGATTCTGAGTGGATCATGCCTCTAGACATCGTACTTGCTGTTCCTCCTCCAGGAGTACCTTCCAGCTCCCCTCCTCCTTCCACCCAATGGCAGCTCCAAGGATGCAACCCCTGGGAGGTACCTCTCTAATTCGATGCTCTGGGAAAAGCCTATGGTCCTTGCCCCTCATGTCCTCCACCTGCATTTTGTCTGGGGAAATTTTTTAGCCAAAGAGTAAGTTTAATCAGAGAAGTGAGAAAATGCAGAAACAAAGGAAAACCATCCAAAAGACTAAATAATAATGGTTTAGTTATTAAGCAAGATCAAAGACATTTAGTCCCTTTTCAAGGACTATAGCTAATATTCTGAGCCATATCCTGTGAGCTGCCTTATAGTTATTAAAACCCCATCAGGTGGAAGAAGTTACTTACATGATGATCAGACTGTAGCCATGACATAAGCTGCCACAATTTTGAGAGCTGGTCTCTAAGAAATGAGAACAAACCAACTCTGGAACTGAAGATCAACTGTATTTAATCAAGGTGATGCAGGTCAGACCATCACATGACCAATTTCAAGATGACTGTCAGAGCTGAGTGTGCTCTTTCTACCTGGAGCCCCCTCCCTCCACCTGTAAAACCTCTTGCCCAACTCCGATTGTTGGTGGTGGTGGGGTGGGGTGTGGAGTCAACCTTTGGACAGAAGTCTGCCCTCTCACCCAGCTGCCAGCATCCAAAATAAAGCAAACTTTCCGTTCCACCAAGCTTGCCTCTTTATAGCCTTTTGAGCAGCAAGCAGCTGGACACACCTTGGGCTGTATCTGCCTAGGGCTTCCAGTATGACCTGCCTAGGGCTTCCCAGGAGGCACTAGAGATAAAGAATCTGCCTGCCAATGCAGGAGACATAAGAGACGTGGGTTCGATCTCTGTGTTCGATCCCTCTGGAAGGGGGAACGGCAACCTACTCCAGTATTCTTGCCTGGAGAATCTCATGGACCACTAGGTGCTACCTACAGAGAGTCAATCTCAGATGAGTCTTTTTAAAAAAAGTATTTATGTTTAATTGTAGAATAATTGTTTTGCAATATTGCGTGGGCTTCATCGCTCAGTTGTGTCTGACACTTTGAGACCACATGGTCCTGTAGGCTCCTAGGGTCCTCTGGTCATGGAATTCTCCAGGCAAGAATATTGGAGTGGGTTGCCATTTCCTTCTCCAGGGGATCTTTCTGACCCAGGGATCGAACCTGCGTCTCCTGTGTCTCCTGCATTGCTGGCAGATTCTTTACCCACTGAGGGTTGGTTTCTGCCACACATCGACATGAATCAGCCATAGGTATACATATGCGCCCTCCCTCTCGAACCTTCTTTCCACCTCCCACCCCATCCCACCCCTCTAGGTTGATGAGTCCATTTGATGCCAATTGGACCCTGATGTGTTCAGTAAAGCCTGAGGTCAGAGCCCTTACACATGCTGATTTCACTTGAGAGGAAAGAAGAACGGATAGTCTTGTCAGCAGAGATGATTTTCACTTTCTCTCTGGTAAGGTGAGTGAGTCTTGCAAAAACTCGATTGTCTTTCTCTTTAATCTACCGAGGCTTCCTTTTCAAAAATAGACTTCTAGTCTTATTTCCCGTAGGCTATGGATGACCTCAGGTATTTCCATAAATAAAACCCTCCTGGACCATGATGAGACAGCTCGAACTTTTCAGTAGAGTTGGAATCATTGATCTTATCCCAAGTCAGGTTCTAATTTAAGGACAGTAGATTGTGTCCCCCGCTCCACTCTGCCCAGTCAAGTGGAACAAGTAAGGTGATGCTGGGCCACTCTACCACCACCGGGACAGGGGCTGGAGGTGAGAGGGGGTGGAAGGAGATATCTCTCACAAGACTAGGTGAGGGGATAAAATGGGCTGTTTTTCTTTTTAAGTCTCCTTATTTAAGATCTATCTTATCCACTAGAATCAAGGCTAACATTTAACCACTTCTCCATATGCCAAGCTCTATGCTGGATTCTTTACAAATGTAACTGCAACGAAGTTTAAAAACATACAGTTCCTGGTGTTATAGAAACACAGCCTTGGTTTTCATCTCCTGTGCGTGCGTGCTAGGTCGCTTCAGTCATGTCTGACTCTTTGCTACCCTATGGACTATAGCCTGCCAGGCACCTCTGTCCATGGGATTCTCCAGGCAAGAACACTGGAATGGGTTGCCATGCCCTTCTCCAGGGGATCTTTCTGACCCAGGGACTGAACCCATGTCTCTTTTATCTCTTACACTGGTAGGCAGATTCTTTACCACTAGCACCACCTGGAAAGCCCTTCCATCTCCTATATTTGTTCAAAATGGAATCAGTGAGGGTGCCCTTCCCTTCCCCATCTTAGTGGTTTTAGATGGTCTTAAGACCACAGTTTCAAAATAATAATGAAATCAACCTGATTGGATGACATATTCTCTACTCCCCCAGTCCAAGCCTGCTTCGAGCTGGAGTCCGCAGCGGAAAGAGTGAGGGGTGGGGACTGACGGTTGCTCCTCATTTTTCATCCTCCCCTGCAATTCTCTGGCTTCTGTTCAGTGTCTGACTCCTCGAAGATGAAACAGTGGTGAAGAACTGGGTCAGGTCTCTGGGGCTGGCAGATGTTTCTCGCTGATCTCCTTCCCTCGTGAGCATTTTCCTGGGAATCCTGTAGAGTCCCATCCTTGGAACAACCCCCCCGCCACTGCAGCTTCCCTGACCTGGGAGTTTGCATCTCATTCTGTTCTGAAGAGCCCTCTCCTCTGTAGCCCTGAGGAACCCAAGGTCAAGGCTCCCAGGTATTCTGAAAGTTGTGCCCAGCACCCCAAGGGAGTGAGTTGAGGCTGAAGCCCAGCCCTCTCTGGCCTCCAAGCTGAGGGCCCTCAGGGCTGGTCTATTAACTAAGCTCTTTATTTCTTATGTTTTATGATGATCTGATATCTAAGAGCCTTACTGATCCTGGAGATAGTCCCTCTCCTAAGCTAGTTAATTTCTAGCAAATAACTTCCCTGGGATCATCCCTTTAACATACGAACCAACCAATCCAGAGCCTACATGGCCCACTTCCTCTATCTAACTCTCACACACCAAGTCAATACACCCCCTGTCCTAAATTACCCCAGGGCCAGGTAGTAGGCAACTAGAGATAGCTCCTGTAGTCCTGGGACCACCTCTAACTATTCAAACTATACCATCCTGAGCCTGCCTAAGCTTCCCTACCCAGACTCACCCATTCCTTCTGTGGAAGTCAAAATAAGGGCCCTGGGCCATGCCCTGCCCTCCCTCTGCTCCTGACCGGCCCCGGTGCTTCCTCGTGTGGCCCTCCATGGGGCAGCGTGGCCCTCCACTGGAGAACTGTGAATCATAGACTCTTCTTCCACAGGAAGCATCTGTGTCTATTACCCTTTCATGACAATGACATTAAGGTCAAATTCCAGGTACAGTTAGGGCACGGGGTCACCCTCTCCCCTAGGCATGGTACCACGTCAGTTCTTGCTGCAGGGGACCACTTTTTTCTGGAATCCCCTGCCCCTTGCCTTCCAGGACACCCCTCTCCCAGTTCTCCTCCAGTTTGTTTGAGCCCCTCCCCAGGGCTTTGAGCCCAACATTCTTTTCTGTTCAGCTCCATGGTTTCTCTCAGGACAGTGGGTTTAGACATGGTTGCAGATTGGAATCACCTGTGGGATATTGAAAACGACTGATGTTCCTGTTCTCCACAGGTGGAGATTTGAGGTTAATTGGCCTGCAGGTGTGGCTCAGGCACTGGGTTGTTCGAGCTGTCTGGGTGGCTCTGAAAGCAACCAGTTGAGAGCCTAGCATCTCCCCTACACCTGCTGCAGACAGTGGTGGGCGACCCAGAACTGAGGGGGTCATCCTCTACTTGCCAGGACTGTTGTTGGCTATGGGGCTACAGTTGGGTCCTTGCCTTCCCCCAAGACAAGCCCTGGAAGGATGCTTCCTCCACAAGACTACTCATCCATCCTTAGGAGCAAACTGCACCCAGTGGCTGGATAAGGCAATGGCAATCCACTCCAGTACTTTTGCCTGGAAAATCCCATGAGTGGAGGAGCCTGGTGGGCTACAGTCCATGAGGTCACGAAGAGTCAGACACAACTGAGCGACTTCAATTTCACTTTCACTTTCACGCATTGGAGAAGGAAATGGCAATCCACTCCAGTGTTCTTGCCTGGAGAATCCCAGGGACGGGGGAGCCTGGTGGGCTGCAGTCTATGGGGTCGCACAGAGTTGGACACGACTGAAGTGACTTAGCAGCAGCAGCAGCACCCACTGGCTAGCTGGTGCAGGGGCACAAAGGCCTCCCCTCCCCTCCTCTTCCCTCTCATACACCTCAGATGGGACCTCTCAGGTCCAGAGCTCCCTGTGGGCTAAGACCTCTGTTGTGAAAAGGGCAGCTCACCCTCTCCTCCCTACTGAGTCCTTCTTCCTTTACTACCTGGAGGTGTTGATCTAAGAACACTCCTCAGTCAACTTCCTGCTCAAAAATCCCCATCTCAGGGTCTCTTCCCTGGGGAACCAATCTAAGACCCAAGTATGGGGCCATGACCCCAAATCTCCATGTCCAGCCCACACCGCTTATTGGGGGCTCCTCACACTCATTTCCAGTTGCCCAGTGGACAGCTCTGCGGATAACCCTTGAGTTCCATAAGCTCCACCACCTCCCAGCCCACCCACGCCTGTCCCTGGGCCACAACTGGGGCCATCACCACCTATGCAGAAGTCCCATCTGGAAAACTGATGCACCTCCAATCCTGCCTTTAACTCACGACCGTCCCACCGCCATCCGAACTGCTGCCTACCCTAAGACAGTCTGTCGGCTGTTTCTGAAATCTCTGGCCATCTCCTCCCCTTCTTACTTGCTAGCATATGCCTTAGGGGAGGTTCTGACAGCGTTTTTGCCTTGATTCTACCAACAGCATCTTAACTGACTCGAAATCCCCCTGCTGCCCTTTGCATTCCCCTCACTGTCACAGAGTGGTCCTTCTAGAATGTGAATCTGATGTTCTAAGCTACTTCTCTGTCTGAAACTTTCAGCAGCTCCCTACTGCCCTCAGGATCAAGTTCAAATCTCTTAGCCTGGAATACAAAGCCCTCTGCCTGATGAGAACCCATTCAGGATTCCAGCCTTGCCACTGGTGAGACCCCAGCCCTCTGCTGGTCCTGCCAACCCACAGGCGTCTCTGAGTCTAACAAGCAGATTCCAGGATGCTGTGCCTCTGCACGCACTGCTTCCTCTCCCAGGGATGCCTGCTCTTATCCACAGAACAGCTGTGTATCCTCCCAGCTTCAGCATTTCCTCCTCTGGATGGCACCTCTTTCCAGTGCAGAATTCCATGAAAGCACTTGCTACCTGTGTAGCACGTATTTCTTTATGGGTGCATCACCCTGACTAGACTGAGCACCTCAGGGCCACCCCCTGCCGTGTTCTTTTATGTTTCTTCCCAACACCCAGCACCTCTGGCAGGCATTCAGTAAATGCCTCCAGTCTGGATGCATGTTCGGTAAGAAGAACGGTATGGGTAAGCGGTGCTGCAGCTGAAGATGGAGACCCATGAAATGACACACATGCCTGCTTTTTAAGTAAGATATTGGGTTGGCCAAGAAGTTTCTTCAAGTCTTTACATAACATCTTATGGAACAAGCTTTTTGGCCAACCCGATATCTATCTATCTATGCTAAAACTTTCCTATTAAAGGGCTAAAGTGGCATGGTATCCTATTAAAGGGCTAAAGTAGCATGAAGAACATTCTCCTATAAAGCACTGTTATAATTTCCAGTCTATAGAAGTGAAAACTGAAACCCAGCAAGGTGAAGTAGATCAAGCAAGCTCACATGAGAACCTGGGTGGGGGAGGCTGCAGAGTTGAATGGGAGCCTGACTCTTCTGATTTGTGCAGGGGGCTCTTTTGTGACATTATTGCTGATACCATGCATTTCTCAAAGCAAGGCAATAGCCATCGCTTTCCCTCGTGGCAGCTGCAGAGCTGAATAGCGAATTGATATGCAGATGAGGTTAGGCTGAGCCAGTCCTGCTCTTCTATAGAAAGTTCTGTACAGAACTCATCAGAGTTCACTCAAGCTCAGCCCAAATGGTTCATGCTGGTACTGAAACGGGTTCCACCAAGCCGAGGTGCAGCAGGCATGGAAGGAGCCACTCAGGGAGGGATAAACAGTCACCTTCCAAAGGGATGTTTTGTGATAGGGTGATGTTACTTATCACAAGCTGGGTCTCATCAGGGAACCAGCACCAGTCAATGTAATATCCACAGAACCCTTGACCTAGATGTCCCCACCAGCACCTTCCAGAGGGAGACCCCGCTGGCCCGCTGCTTATAGAGCCCCCCGAGCGGCGACCACGTGCCTGGCTGTGTCTGCCCCGCCTTCCACAACCTTAGAATGAGTCAGCCTGTCACCATCTCCTCAACAGATCTTGCGGAAGTCAACACCACCCAACACCCCCAGGGTGCAATCCAGATGCTAAGACGCTCATCTCATTGCAGCAAGTGTGCTGTTCTAGAATGGCTGTTTCTGGTACATATTCATGGTCTGACTTCAGCAACAAGAGAAACCTCAAGAGCATGACTGGATGATTACCCTTGTATTTCTCTGTCTTAGCAACAAAAGTGAAGTTCCCCTCCCAGGGCATAACATTCATATCTCAGAAAGCTGTTCCAAGTATTAGATGTGAGTTAAGTGACCTGCCTGAGGTCATCTTTCAAGAAACACCATCTCCCCCCTCCTTCTCTGAAACAGATTTCTGCTTTTTAAAGGGTTCAAGTGTCTCTCTGCCTTGCTTGGATCTTGAGCAATCTGGAAAGTAAGGTCAGCAGCTATTATTCCCATTTTATAGACAAGGAAATTGAGGCTGGAGAGGTGATGGGCTAAAAGTCCTGCTGCAAAATTTTCCATGAAATCAACCTTGTCCCTTTCTCATTTCAGAGAGAAATCTGTGCATTTTTTTTAAAGTTTGTTGATCTGCAGAGTCCCTCCCTGAGCCAACTATAGTGACAGACTGGTGCTAAGCATGTGCGAATTTGTTGAGTGCTTCACAGAGAGTGAATCACTTTCACCTTCACAATACCCCTGCTTTATTCCCATTTGACAGATGAGAAAACCGAGGCACCAAGAAGTTATGCATTCATAATCAGGCATCTTATAAACAGTAGAGTGGCACACCCACCCCTAGCAGTAAGGTACCAAGCTCTGTGTTCTTAAGCCCTGGCAGTCCAATATCCCTGCTTATACACTTACAGAAATCACCCTTCTCTTTCCTGAGGGCATTGAGCCAGCATTCCTCTCTAAATGATGCTCCCTGAACTTGAAGCCCATTATTAATCCCCTTGTCAGCCTTCTGTTTTCAATCTGGATCATGCCAGTTTCTGGTCTCGTTGTTCAGACCCACTCATATCTCTGCTTTGTCTGCCACCTCCTTCTACAAATTCTCATTGCAGATCATCTGAGGTCAGATTAGTGTTTGCCAAATGGAGCTCAAGAGAGGAAGACAAAAAAAAAATGTAGTTTGTTCTAAGGTGCACAAAAGCCCAAGGATGCAACATGATTTGGACTTTTCCTATCAATGACCTGGATTCTGAGGACATGGAAGGTGTGGCTGCCAGGGGTCAGGGACCAGCCTGGTTAGCCTTGAGCTCTGTGACCTGGGGTCATAACCTTGGGCCTTTCACAGTCTCACTCAGCTTCAGTGTTAGGTCCAAGTTGAAATTCTGGTTCTTCTACTTACTAGCTCTGGGGCCTTGAGCGAATTCTGCATTCTCACAGTCTCTCTGGAATCACTCAAGGAGAGCAATTAACAGTTATTTTGCAAGGTTGCTATGAGGTTGACGAGATGATATTCTAGCCTAGGCCTGGTATGTGATTGGGAGCCAAGAGATGCTACTTCCTCCCTTTGCTGTGGTTCTGAACCAACACAAGTGGTCACCCTAACTGAAGGGTGGGCCTGAAGTTAGGGGATTCCCTTGTAGCTCAGAGGTAAAGAATTTGCTTGAATGCAGGAGACACAGGTTCAACCCAGGTTGGGAAGATCCCCTGGAGAAGGGGACAGCTATCCACTCCAGCAGTCCTGCCTGAAGAATTCCATGGATGGAGGAGCCTGGCGGGCTGCAGTCCATGAGGTCCCAAAAGGTTGGAGTTTGGCTCTCATGCTCTCTATTAACATATTTTGGGATTTCCTGGTAGCTTAGCTGGTAAAGAATCTTCCTGCAATGCAGGAGACTCCAGTTCGATTCCTGGGTTGGGAAGAAGATCCCCTGGAGAAGGGATAGGCTACCCTTTTCAGTATTCTTGGGTTTCCCTGGTGGCTCAGCCAGTAAAGAATCCTCCTACAATGCGGGAGACCTAGGTTTGATCCCTGAGTTGGGAAGATCCCCTGGAGAAGGGGACAGCTACCCATTCCAGTATTCTGGCCTGGAGAATTCCATGGACAGAGGAGCCTGGCAGGCAATAGTCCATGGGGTCGCAAAGAGGTGGACATGACTGAGCAACTTTCAGTCACTTCACTCTGAGTTTAGATCTGCTGCTCCGAGCCTGTGACTTTGCATCTGGGTCGAATGTTTGAAACCCACCTCTCAGACCTGAGCAGGAAGTCTGGGAGTTGAAGACCAGCCTACCCAAAACCAGGGACTCCCATCTCATTTTCTCAGCCACTGTCCCTCCTCCCTGGATGCTCTCTGCCCCTTGAGGGAGCTCTGCTGTCAGCAATCTGGTACCCCTCCCCGGACACGGACATCCCTGGTGGTTCTTTGTGGGGCCCACTGACAAGTAAGCATGGCACCCCTCTTTCCCAGGCACTGACTTCTCATCTGTAAGATGCTAGGCTGAACATTTCCTGGGTGCACACTTCCATCCCTCCCACCTCCAAGCGTGCTCCATTCTTTGCCCGCTTTGGTACAGGCTGCATTTTCAAAGCAGTGCTAATGTCTCACTTCCTTAAATTGTTCACATTGCCATGCATTCGATCTGTGAAAGTTTCCTGAAGGACAAGGCAGGTTTGAGGTCAGTAAGAGCAGAAGGAGAGCAGTAGGTGGGGTAGGGGGCTGGCATGGAGCCCTAGGCTATGTTTTAGCTTTTCCCAGTGAATCTCCATCATCAGCTTCCTCGTCACCCTTCACCACGCTGTGGGTGGGTACTTCCCAGCCCCCAGTTACCTGCCGCATTCTCCTGGGGAGGGCTTCCACTCGGTAACCTCATTTTTCATCAAGAAGGGGGCTTTTTCAGAGCCTCACGTTTTTGCCTTATCTTTGAAATATCTTTAATGTCAGGAGGAGACTGAAGTCAAAGAAGCATAGAGATTTCAAAGGAGGACCATTTTCTGGTGTTGTTTCTTGTCCTCAGCCACTCGGCATGTGGACATCCCTCCTTGCAGACTGTGTGTGATTCAGGGAGTGGGTGTGTGGGTGAGCATGGTGGGGTGGGGGTCTGGGAGAAAAGACTGGTTGGGCTGCTGAAGACATCCCGAAGACACCCCCCCAACACAAACACACAGCATTGCTGTGTCCAGGAGTCTAAGAAGGAGAGGTCACACTGTGTCATGGAGAGAAGCCGCCAGGATCACACTCTTTTTAGCATGGTGCTCAAGGCATTCCATGTGGCTCTGGCTGCAGGCCAGTGGTTCCTTCCTCAGTGGTTTCAAGCTCTCTCAAAGAACTGTTCTCTGACACCTCTGATCTTTGTGTATGGTTCTCTTTCCCCAGAAACTCCTTGACTTCCAGTGGCCTGCCTGGCAAAGTTCTTCCCTTAATACCAGCTCAGATGTCACCTCCCTGTGGGTCCTGCCCTGACACCAAAGGAAGTTAAAGGACTCCTCATGTCTTCCCTGGCACACGCTTCTAAGACTTCCCATCAACACATCATCTGGTAAATATCTCTTGGTACCTGTTTCACATGCTGGAGTCCAGCTCAGTCGAGAAGCTGGTTGCATGGAAAGTCATTGCCGGCCAGTGATATATTTAACAAATGTACTGCCAAATGTTTAATCTTGGACCATTTGGAAAAAAATCAGCCATAGGCACATAGAAAACGAAAAATGTAAGAAATAACAATGGAAGAATTATTAACTACAGGAAAAGCAAAAAGCTTCATGAGAAAGGGAAGTCATCAGGGTACATAATCTTAATAATGTAAATATTAGCCAGTGAATTATAAGAAACTGTACTATAATTACATGGAAGGACAGAGCAAAAGGAGAGGAAGAATAGTGTTGTAAGTGTGGGCTTGGACCTCAACTGTTACAGTAAGACGTCAGTGAGAATGTCCAAAATGAATAAATCCAGATGCGGTATTATAACAAATTATTTATGTATAGACATAGTTTTGTTATAGGGAACTGGCTCAAATCATTTTCTTCTTATTATTATTATTTTACTTTACAATATTGTATTGGTTTTGCCATACATCAACATGAATCTGCCACGGGTATAGGGGAACTTTCAAATAATCAAAAGAGTTATAAGAGGCTCAAGAGGGTAAAGCAAATGGATCTCTCTTCCCTCTTATATTCCCTGTACGTCTCTTGTGTGCATGCTAAGTCGCTTCAGTTGTGTCTGACCCTGTGACCCCACAGACTATAGTCCGCCAGTGTCCTCTGTCCATGGGATTCTCCAGGCAAGAATACTGGAGTGGGTTGCCATGCCCTCCTCCAGGGGATCTTCCCGACCCAGGGATCAAACCTGCATCTCTTACATCTCCTGCATTGGCAGGTGGGTTCTTTACCACCTAGCCAGCAGGGAAGAAGCCCTATAAGCCTCTTAGCAGTGTTACATTTTTTAAACCATTTGCATGTAATATTTTGACTCAAAAAATTTTAAATTTGTTTCAAATCAAATTTGAAGTTGAGACATGAATATGTTTTATTTGGGGCACTTTTCTGGAATCATGTACACTTTCCTTTGGAATTCCAGATAGTAAAATCCCTGGTCTATAGGCTCAAATCCATTTGCTGTGATTCAGCTTCACAACTGGAGCTGGTCTGGGCCTAAGAAACTCGAATATTCAAGCCTGGGTCTGATGGATGGGTATGTATGTGCAGGATGGAGATGGGGAGGATTTCTGTCAAATCACCGTCATTGGCAACACTAAGTCCTCCTGGGCAGGGACCCAGGCTGCTAACTGGGTGTTATTCTCCTCTTAGTGTCCAAAACCCCGAAAGGAATGTCTATCAGTAAGTGCTGCTTGGGAAGCTGAGAGGTCAATTTCCACATGAGAGGAATCTTATTCTTCCAAACATGGAGACATCCAATCTGCCAGAAGCAACATCTGCCTCATGCAATTATGGGAGTACAGAGTCTGGGCTTTTCATCTCCCCAGGGCCCTGTGCCCTCCCAGCTCGCTCAGACTCCATTAAACCATGCAGACTGGCTCTGGAGAAACAAAAGAGTTCCTTCTGCCTGGAAGAAAACAAGCTCTGCTTCCACTAGACTGAGATGGCCCCTCCATCCAATTAAGCCCTTAAGAGAGGTGCACAGCCTCCCTCGACCAAAATGCTTCTTCAGTCAGACGGCATCACCTCTCCCACACCAGGCAGTGCAGAAGAGAGGAAGGTGAATCCGAACAAGAGTGGTCCAGCCCCTGATGGGCTTACAGGCAGGATGAAACCAGAGGCGAGCACAAAGAAAGGGCACGTTCTGACGTTACCCGCATGGACCAAAGGCATGGTAAAGGGCTATTACGAGGATTCAGCAGAGCGAGCAAAAGCTTTTGTCTGGAGCACCAGGCCGAGCACAGGGGATGTTCAGCTTCTTCCTATTTTCAGAAGGGCTGTTCAGTTATATTCCTTTTCTGGAGTTTGGAGCTGGATCTTTCTGGAAGGCTGAAGGATGTGCATTGAGAGACAGAAAGAGACCAAATGGTACCAGAGTGTGGGAACAGCAGGATGATTTCGGGATTGTAGGGGAGTAAGGAGGGATTTGGAAATATGGGTAATTGAATGGGGCTAGGGGTTAGATCCAGAGAAGGCAATGGCACCCCACTCCAGTACTCCTGCCTGGGAAATCCCATGGGCGGAGGAGCCTGGTAGGCTGCAGTCCATGGAGTCTCGAAGAGTCAGACATGGCTGAGCGACTTCACTTTCACTTTTCACTTTCATGCATTGGAGAAGGAAATGGCAACCCACTCCAGTGTTCTTGCCTGGAGAATCCCAGGGACGGGGGAGCCTGGTGGGCTACCGTCTATGGGGTCACATAGAGTTGGACACGACTGAAGTGACTTAGCAGCAGCAGCAGCAGAGGTTAGATTACTTCATTGCAAATAGATGGGGAAAAGGTGGAAACAGGGTCAGATTTCATTTTCTTGGGCTCCAAAATCAATGCGGATGGTGACTGCAGCCATGAAGTTAAACGACACTTGCTCCTTGGAAGAATAGCTATGTCAAACCTAGACAGTATTTTAAAAGCAGAGACAGCACTTTGCCAACAAAGATCTATATAGTCAAAGCTATGGTTTTTCCAGTAGTCATGTATGGATGATGTGAGAGTTGGACTATAAAGAAAGCTGAGCGCCCAAGAATTGATGCTTTTGAACTGTGGTGCTGGAGAAGACTCTGGAGAGTCACTTGGACTGCAAGGAAATCAGCCCTGAATATTCACTGAACTGATATTGAAGCTGAAGCTCCAATATTTTGGCCACCTGATGCGAAGAGCCAACTCATTGGAATAGACCCCAAAGTGGGAAAAATTGAGGGCAAGAGGAGAAGGGGGTGGCAAAGGATGAGATGGTTGGATGGCATCACTGACTCAACGGAATGCGCTTCAGCAAACTCGGGGAGATAGTGATGGACAGTGAAGCCCGGCATGCTGTAGTTCACGGGGTCGCAAAGAGTTAGACACGACTTAGCGACTGAACGACAAGAGGTTAGGTGGATTAGAATGACAGACTGGGCCCCAGTTCAGCGGCCTTGGGTGCCAAGCTGAGGAATTCAGGCTTCATTTGCTGAACACAGGATCCACTGCCTGGCCAGGTGGCAACTATTAACATTTACAAAACTAGGCAAAAAGCACTTTTCCATGTAGCAGCTTTTCTAATGCTTATATAGACAGCCCTGTCAAATGTGTATTACTGTGCCCATTTTATAGATGCAGAAACTGAGACCAGCAGGGAGAGGAAAAAGCCAGATTACGTGAGGTTCCTGCAGAGGCATCTCTGGGCAAAGGCTAGGATTCTTCCTCTAGCAATTTGTCTCTATGCTCCCATGCTTCATATGCATCTCGTACCCAGAAGTATCCTCCCGCTTGCTAAAGTGGCCTGAATTGGGGCCCAGTCTCTCATTCTAATCCATCTAACTTCCCGCATCATCCAACTACCCATACTTCTAAATCTAAATCCTGCCCTCGCCACGTCCTCTCTGTTTTGTTTCACAGAATTCATTACTGCCCAACTTTAAATATTTATTTGTCTCTGATCTGTGTCCTCCGTGAAAATGCAAGGTTTATGAGGGCAGTGGCCCTTGTCTGCTTTCTTTTCTTCTAGACAGAGCCTAGAACACTGCCAGGCACACAGCAGGAACTCAATAAACGTCAAATGAATGAATACATCATCAGCAGACAAAGTCCAAACAGCCTGGGCTCCTGCTGGCTGCAGATACTAGAGGGTGCCCTAAGGCAGGCTGACTCGGGCTGAGGGACTCAAGAGAGCCCCATATTTTGTGACCTAGGTCTTGGGCAGAGGTTCTCTGTAAAGTGAGAGTCCTGGGCTGGACGGCTTTGGTCATAGGCAGACAGGGTGATACAAGTGAGGGTCTGGGCCAGACTGCCTGGGCTGAGTCCTGGCCAGGACTCCTGCTAGTGGGTAGCCTTGGGCAAGCTCTCCAAATTCTATGAGACTCAGTTTGCTCATCTGCAAGATGGATGTAATAATAGTAGTCGCATCCTAGAGGATTGCTGTGTGTTTTGGGGATCACATCAGACAATGTCAGTGAAGGACTCAATTCGGTTCCTGAAATAGGATGACACCTTTGGAAATGGGGGAAGCGCTTTGACCCATTTATTCAATAGCATCTTCTGTGAAACTTCTGGGTGAAGGGCACATGCGCCAAGGATGCCAGGTGAACTGGCTACTCCTGTCCTCACCGAGGGGAAAGGAAGGACCAAGCAGTGTGCTCAGGGGTCTCACATATGATAACACACTCCTAATGCCTCCCTCCCCAGGTTCAAATCATGTCCAAGACCACTGGCCAGATAGCTCTGGGCAGGGTTTCCCCTGAGTCTCCATTTTACAATCTGCAAAATGGGATGACGATAGAACCTACTTCCCAGGTTGAGGCAAATTTAAGTGGGATGATGTGAATGAAGCCCACTGCTCGGCACAGGGAAAGCATTTTGCAAATTCTGGCCTTTCTACTCCACTGTGTGAGTGCAGGACCATCCTGAGTCTCCCAATGGGGGCCTGGGGTTCAGAGGCATCAAGTACATGGCAGTCGAGCAAATCAAACGTCAGCGTGGGACTGAGCTGCCATCTTGGAGGCTCAGCCCCCAGGAGCCTCCTTGGACCATCCCTGTAAGGCTTACCATCCCAGGGTGATGGTGGGGTCCGCATGAGGTGACTCAGGACCTATTTCCAAGACACAGTAGCTGCTACGTGGTGGAAGTGATGGGGCTGGGCCTGGTAGCCAGGAGCTGAGGGTACCAACCTCCTCAGCAGTTGTGCAAACCAGAGTCAGGCACTGAATCACCCTGAGACTTGTTCTCCCCATCTAAGAAATGGGTCTGATGGCACTGCCCCAGGGAGGATGAGCCATTGCACACAGAGTTCTGGAGGCTGCAGGTGACGTGATCCCTTTGCACGCCTGTATTGCAGTGTACAGATCACAAGGCATTTCAGATCCACCTTCTTCTCGGCTTTCCAACAGCCTCGTGAGACAGAGATGATGAGGAAATGGCCAAACTCCTGGAGGTGATGAGGGTGCACCAGTGTTGTTCAGAAGGACTTGTTGAAGAGATCGTGTTATAGACCGGCCAGACAGTAAGAGCTGGCTGCGGGTAGGGAGTATTTTTAATGAATATTTCTGTTTAGCTGGGTTCTGTCTGAGACAGGCCAAGGCCAAAACAGTAGGAATTTTAGCAACCTGACTTCAAACCCCAGCTCCACAGCTCATTACTTGTGTGATCTTGAGCACATCTGTACAGGTCTCTCTGCCTCAGTGTTCTTATCTGTGAAATGGGGATGATACAGACCGTACCTAATCTGTAGAGTTATTTCATGTATTGCCAGAATTAACAGGTAAAATAAACCCATAGAAAATGTGAACTTTTGGAGCTTGGAGCCCAGGTCTGATGATGCAGTGACCTTGCTCTCTGCCTGACCTTTGCTGAATTGTTCCCTCCGAGGTATACCAGCCTGGCTGCCAGTGAAGTTGCTCAGTCATGTCCGACTCTTTGTGACCCCATGGATTGTAGCCTACCAGGTTCCTCCATCCATGGAATTTTCCAGGCAAGAGTACTGGAGTGGGTAGCCATTTCCTTCTTCAGGGGATCTTCCTGACCCAGGGATTGAACCCAGGTCTCCCGCATTGCAGGCAGACACTACTGTCTGAGAAGCCTGACTGCTGGGGCCACGTAAATCACAGGGCACGAACCTTATGGTCAAGCAAACCTCCAGAGCTGCCCATCTCTCCCTTCATGGGGCTCAGGGAATTCTCTCTCCCCTCCAACGCCCACTCCAGGCCCCCACTCAGAGGGCAGCTGGGCTAATTGTTTTCCCCTGCAGCTGTCTTGAAGACAGAATAGCAAAGTTAAGGCAAGCTTCAGAGACTGTCTTTAAAATTCCAGATGACATGGCTTCAAGACAAATTAAATTTATCTTTGTATCCCTTCAACCTTCCTTGTTTGCAGACTGAGACACCAGCTGAGCTGACTGGTGGCTGCGGCACCCAGGGTCACACGTCACCCAGAGCATTAACCATCACGTAGAAGCCGGAGCAGACAGGAGCCCTGCAGTGACGTCTATAAAGGCTCCTCCTTTTAGACATGAAGACCTCGAGGTCAGGAGAGGGGACCGCGCAAAGCCACAGTGCAGTACTCCGTGGCCTGCTGCTTGCCCACACACATCACAGCATATAAGCCTGGGGGTCTGTTTGTGTTCTCAGGAGCAAAGAAGCATTAGAAAATTCATGAACTGGGGCATTCATCATTCCAACGTCAAGAAAAGTTTGTGCATTCCCTCGACATTTAGGGGAGCAACTCAGTGTCACAGACCCCACCATCATATCTATGATGATACAAAGAGTTAAGACCTCAGACCTCAGTTCTTGGGAAAGACCACCACATGGACAGCCACTCGATTCCACAGCAGACCCAGCCAACTTCCTAAGAGAGGAGCAGATTTTGCAGAAGACTGAAGTGTGTGCGTGCTCAGTTATGTCCCATTCTTTTTGACCACATGGACTGTAGCCTGCCAGGCTCCTCTGTCCATGGGATTCTCCAGGCAAGAATACCAGAGCGGCTTGCCGTTTCATCCTCCAGGGGATCTTCCCATCCCAGGGATCAAACCCGCATCTCCTGCGTCTCCTGGCTTGGCAGGTGGGTTCTTTACCACTGAGTCACCTGGGAAGCCTGAAGACTGATGTGGAACAGCTAACTCTAGTGTCTCACAGGAGAGAGGTGATGTGGTGAGGGCATCCAGCATATAACCTGCACGAAGTGAACCCAAATGGAGCTAATTAGGGAGCGAGTCCTAAGGACTGTGTATCATTGCGTCTAATTTTCACAACTCAAGTGAGCTGTGCACACTTATCCCTACTTTACTAACAAAGAGACACAGAGGCTAAGGAACAATTCTTTCTCCTATTGTTGGAGAGGGAGACTGAATGGGACCCAGGAAGCTAATGGGAACCACACTGCCCCACCGGAAAGCTTGAATTATCTAAAGAGAAAATTCAGAGCTCAGAAGGTTGTCTGAAGGAGACTGGGCATCACCCTGTGAGGAACTCTGAAGTGGCAGGAAGGATGAAGATGTGACAGTCTCTAATTTTCTTTTTCCCTAGTTTCCATCAAAGGAAATTCATCCTGCGGGTGCTCCCAGCCCACCAGAGCATTTTCTCCTGCTGCAGAAAACATCTGAGCCATGCCCTGAGTGAGATTCTTCGTTTCAAAGAGAAAAGGTGTGATTTCTCAGTTACTGGAGACATGAAGAGTCTCATCAGGTGAAAATGCTGTCGGACTGTTTGCAACTACTTTAACTTGGATGAATACGTGTCTTCTCATATTTTGGTAAGAATCAAACTGTCCTTTCTTCCTGGGCTTGGATGAAGGACAGAGAGTCCAAGATGAAAAGCTTATAGAGAAGAAGTGCTGTCGTGTACTTCTCTTGACAGGACAGCCTGCCTGACTGCCCGACTTCCTACGCCAGGACTCGAAGCTTTGGGGTACCTTCCCCTGCCCCCATCTGCTCTGCAGGTCCTACAGCACAGAGGTCATGGCTTCAAAGCCAGGAATCTCGGGCTCCCACCAGGCTCTCCTGCCTTCTTGCTGTAGCTATTTGGGGTCATTATTAAACCTCTCTGAGACTGAACCTTTAATCTTTAACATAGAAAGTAATAATATCTATTTCCAAGAACAATTACATGAGTTAAATGAGATCTTGGCTGACATCTATTTAGCATCGGTTCCAGGTCCTGTTTCAAAGCGCTTGACATCTATTTCCCTCTTTAAGCCTTGCAAAAGCCCTCACGAACCAGGTGTCATTTTAATTTCATTGAATAGGTAAGGAAATGGCTAACAGAGGTTCTGAAACTTATTCAAAGTTCCACAGCTGTGTGTGGTGGGACTGGAAGACAGATTCAGGCAGCCTGACACCAGAACTAGAGCTACAGTGGGGCGCTCTGTGCCCCGCCCTCTGGAGTTCATTTTTGCTATGAGAGAATCATATTTTCTCTCCTCTTTTTAATCTCTCGTGGATTTTCCAGTATGAGGTCCTTAGTATTTTGTAGATTAACAATAATTATTGTGATGAAATCACAGTCATTAATACTAGCTCTGAATATAATGTGCCAAGAAAGAACTACTGTCCTTAAGCAAACATGCAATATTTACAAAGGTTGGTTGCAAGCCAGCCACAGAATAACCTTAACATGTTCCCCACAGGAGAAATGTAAGGGTTACTTTCTACTTACACAACAAAATAAAAATCACAGTGAGTGACAAGAACAAAGACACATCCACTGGGAATTGAAAACATTATTCTAATTAATTGTTTGGAGTATGGGCTCAAAATGAAAAATTATGTAGAAACAGTAACATTGAGAAAGTGATGTACTAAAATTTTTCAGAATATTGGCAGACCTGTGTTCAAAGAAAAAAAATGTATGAATAAGAATGGGACAAAGCAGAAATCAATAAAACTGGAAAGCAATAAAATGGATAACAGAGTTTAGCCTTGCAAATAAAATCAGACGCAACCTTTTGAAAATGTTATCTGAAAGAGTGAATGAAGTCGTGAAGTTGCTCAGTTGTGACCGATTCTTTGTGACCCCATGGACTGTAGCCTACCAGGCTCCTCGGTCCATGGGATTTTCCAGGCATGAATACTGGAATGGGTTGCCATTGCCTCCTCCAGCGGATCTTCTGGACCCAGGGATTGAACCCGGGTCTCCCGCATTGTAGGCAGACGCTTTACTGTCTGAGCTATCAATAAACAAAATTCAATCAAAAGAGAAGATATAAAGAATAGGCATAAGGATATTAAAACATAGTTGTATGTGGGGCCCCCAGTGGCTCAGCGGTAAGCAATCTGCCTGCCAGTGCAGGAGACACGAGTTCAGTCCCTGATCTGGGAAGATCCCACACAACACTGAGCAACCAAGCCTGTGTGCCACAACTATGGAGCTGTACTCCAGAACTCAGGAGCCTCAACTACTGAGCCCAGGTGCTGCAAATACCGAAGACTGTGAGCCACAGAGCCCCTGATCCGCAACAAAAGAAGCTACCGAAATGAGCAGCTCTCACCCCGCAGCTAGAGAGTAGTCACTGCTCTCTTCGCAACTAGAGAAGAGCCCACAGCAGCAACAAAGACCCATAAATTATTTTAAAAATTATTTTTAAAAAGCATTAAAAAAGAGCTTAGTTGTATGTATATTTGTGTGTATATATTTGAATGTTGCAATGAAATGAATGATTTTATTGAAAAGGCAGCAATTTTAAAAACAGATTCAAAAGGAGACAGATTAGACTGTTAATCAAAGAAGAGACTGATAGAATACCCTCTAAGAATTTCTTTCTGGAAAGACTAGGTTGAGATGGTTTTACTAGTGAGGTCTTTTGATACTTCAGTTACTAATGTTATATGATATCATCTAACATAGACAGCATATTAAAAAGCAGAGACATTACTTTGCTGACAAAGGTCTGTCTAGTCAAAGCTATGATTTTTCCAGTGGTCATGTATGGATGTGAGAGTTGGACCATAAAGAAAGCTGAGCGCCAAAGAATTGATGCTTTTGAACTGTGGTGTTGGAGAAGACTCTTGAGAATCCCTTGGACAGTAAAGAGATCCAACCAGTCTATCCTAAAGGAAATCAGTCCTTTCCTTCATTGGAAGGACTAATGTTGAAGCTGAAGCTCCAATACTTTGGCCGCTTGATGTGAAGAACTGACTCATTGGAAAAGACCGTGATGCTGGGAAAGACTGAAGGCAGGAGGAGAAGGGGATGACAGAGGATGAGATGGTTGAATGGCATCACCGACTCAGTGGATATGAGTTTGAGCAAGCTCCAGGAGTTGGTGATGGACAGGGAGGCCTGGAGTGCTGCAGTCCATGGGGCTGCAGAGAGTTGGACACGACTGAGCAAGTGAACTAAACCGAGGATGAGTAAAAGATGAAAAGAGATTTTTAAAATATAGATTAAGCATTAAAAGTCTAGATAAATCTCATCTCTGGCTGTAAGTATATAAATCTAAATAAGACACTAATGAATCAAATTCAACAACATTTAAAAAATGTTTGATAGTGACCAATAAAGATATATCCCAGGGATGTGAGGATGGTTTAACACAAGGCATTCTAATAGTATACCATGTCTAATAATTGATTGTCAGGTAACAAAGAAGCATCATTAGCCTAATAAAAACTAGAAGATATTTTCCACATTGCTGATAGTCTATAGAAACTAAGATGAGATATATAATTCCAAACCAAGATAAATAATATCCATTTTAATTGAAAAATTAACATATTTAAATTAATGATGAAACACAATAAGTATTTCCAATAAAACAGGGGAAAAAAAGATGCCCCCTGAAGTCAATATTATTAACATAGCCTGGTCAATGCAATTAGACATGAATGTCAGTAAAACAAAAAAAAGGAGAGATTAATTATCAGAAAGGAAGAGACAGAATTGTCAGTCTTTACAGATGCTATCAGTAATCACTCATTTGAATTGTCTGGATAAACAAATAAGCAGCCAAAAAGTATAAGAAAGTAAAAGAGAGTTTCAGACTAACATATATAATCAGTAGTTTTCCCATATTTTGTTAACAACCAAACGTAATGGAAAAGAACTCCAGTAGCAGCAAAAAGAAGATAACTATAATTAACAAAAAAATTAATCCCCTTTTTACTTAGTTAGAAATACAATAGCAATAAAAATAGCTGAGTGATAATAAGAAAATCTAGATAAAGAGAAAGGCATCATGTGTTTCTCAGTGGAAATAATGAGTTATGAAAAACAATCTTAATTAGGTTCAAACAGTTTAACACAATTCCAGTCACAGCCTCAAAGACTTTCTTGTGTTGAAGATAAGGAAATAGTTTTAAAGTTCCCATGGGAGAATATACAAGCTACCACCAACAGGAATAATTCAGAAAAGGTCAAAAGGAAAAAGGAGATGCCAGCCCATAAGTCTTACCAACCTCCCAGAATCCTTCTCACTGGAATCTATCTTGGCTGAGTGATGCCTGCACCGCTAGGAAGGACCCTGGGTCAGAATGATTGGCCAGAGACAACCCAGATACAATCTCATCACCATAAAACCCGAGACTGTGAGCCACGTGGCAGCCACGTGCTTGGGTGAGCCCCCAATCAATTCCCTTGGGTTCCCTTACCCTGCTGCTCTCCACCCAGGCGCCCCTTCCCAATAAAGTCTCTTGTTTTGTCAGCACGTGTATCTCTTTGGACAATTCATTTCTGATTATTAGACAAGAGCCCACTCTTGAGCCCTGGAAGGAGGCCCCTTCCTGCAACACTTTTGAACTTCTGGGGTCCAAGAATAAATTTCCATCTCATTTGTGGTGATTTGTTACAGCACCAACAGAAAACTAATACACTAATGAAATATCCAACCTTGCTAATAAGCACAGAAACACAAAGTGAAAGTGAAAGTGAAGTCGCTCAGTCGTGTTCAACTCTTTGCAACCCTATGGACTGTAGGCCACCAAGCTCCTCTGTCTATGGGATTTCCCAGGCAAGAATACTGGAGTGGGTTGCCATTCCCTTCTCCAGGGGATCTTCCCGATCTAGTGATCGAACCCGGATCTCCTGCATTGCGGGCAGATGCTTTAACCTCTGAGCCACCAGGGAAGCAACACTATATTGCTTTTGCCTATCAAATATCCAAGTTATTTAAATGCTACAGATGACAAAGGCATAATGACACAGTGTGCTTTTGTGTGCTGCTGGTGGGAAAGGAAATTGAAGTGGCCTTTAGAGGAAGATTTGATATGCCTGAAAGCCTTAGATAAATGTATATTCTTTTGTTTTCATTTTTAGGGTGCTAAACCACACAAATAGAGATTTGAATAATGATTTATATAGAAGATTGTTCATCCTAAGTTTACAAATTCAATGTTTCAATAATAAACACAATTGAAATGTCCAGCAAGTAAAAGAATAATGAAACAAATTATGGTAACTCAGAAAAATGTACAACTATTATTAAAATTATCTTGACAAATTATTTTAATGACTTGTTCACAACATTGTGTTGTGAAATAATCAGCTTGCAAAAGGTTATGAATGTAATGAACCAAATGTGTTTGTGTGTGTATAAATTTATCTGATTAAAAAACAACAGAAGGGACTTCCCTGGTGCGCCAGTGGCTAAGACTCTGCACTCCCAATGCAGAGGGCCCAGGTTCAATCCCTGGTCAGGGAACCAGAGCCCATATGCCGCGACTAGGATCCGGCACAGCACAAAAATCAAATAAATATTTCCCTATGACTGACTCATGTTGATGTTTGACAGAAACCAACACAATTCTGTAAAGCAATTATGCTCCAATTTTTTAAAAATTATAATTAAAAAAATGTGAAAAAGCCTTTGAAACTGTTAAAGTGTTTATCTAGAAATGGTGAGATATAGACATTTTAATGTTTTTATTTATCAGTTTCTTCTGTACTGTGGAAGAATAGATATGGATGCAACATAATCATAAAAATCAAGCAAGTTAAAAGAAAGGAGTTGAGAGATTTATGAAAAATATCTGCTTCCATATGGTTCATGTTAGCGTAAATTCAGCAACAGCAAAGCACTCAATAATGGGCAATAGCTATAGCGCACCTTTGTGATGGAATATATGTAACACTGAAAACGGATTTATGAGAGAAATGACTTTGATAGGATGGTGATTTTTAAAAAGCAAAACATGAAGCTAAGCACAATGTTATCTCTATTGCATAACAGCTAGATAGAAATATAGACAGTAATAGATGTAGCTGCCTTCCTGAACACTGCAGAATTTCAAGTTGCTTTATTTCCGTTTTTGTATTTCCCTAGTATTTCAAGCTAAGCACTAAACATTTGTTATCAAGGCACCAACTGGACGGAAGTCGTGTGTGAAGTGTGTCCCCACTGGAGCACTGACAAACTCCGAGCTCCCATTTCTTTCTTGGCCGCATCCTCATCCGGAACGAATGCTCTCCCAGGCATATGAAACCATTAATTCATGGCCTGAAGCTGTTCCTATAACTCCTCACACTTCTGCCTACAATTTTTATCTCAGTTCCTTTCTTCTTTATCATTTTAGGAGAAATAGCTAATTAATATGCTTTCTGAAATATTCTTTGGAAATATAAAATGTCACAAAAATGTTCAATCCCACAGTGTTTTATGATGCATCTTTGATTAAATTCAAAGCACCAGCATTAATTCCTACATTTATTTCCCTCTCTTGCCTTCTGGTGTCTGTTCTAAAAGCCTTCTTGCTACTTCCTCCAGCCTCTGCCTTTCAGAGCAATTGCCTGTATTGAAACACAGCTTTTCTCTCTTTAATTCTCTTTTAGAAACTTGGTTGTCTCTTTGAAGGTAAATGAAATTCGATTAAAATAGAGAAAAATGAAACGCTGACACTTAGTGAAATAACTGTGGATCTCACTTTGCTGGAGTATTGCAAATCCCCAAAGAGATGAAAGAAAATTTCCCATTTGACATCCTTTCCTGTATTAGAAGCCCCAAATCCATCTTCCCTGAGCATGAATATGAAAAAAACAACAAGAAAAGACATTCACTGAATTACTCACATATCCTCCAAGACTATCTGAAATAAATCCAATCTGATGGGAAAAGACAGTCTACAAGGACGAATAGCATGAACTTCTCAGCTGGCTTGGGGTCAGAAAGTGGGCATGGGTGCTGTGCTCCTTGGCCGGCATCGTGCTTGTGAGCTTTGCTGCTGCCAGGAGAGAAAGTCCCCTCCTGGGAGCCCAGGCACCTGGGTCTTGAATCAGTTCTGCTTTTGTGACTTGGGCAATTCATTTCAATGGATCCCTGCAAAGTTGCTTCTTCTCCAGGGCTCCCTATCTTAGCATCTGCTACTGCCATGCTACCTGAGTGATATGCCAGAACCCGGAATTACCCTTGACTCCTCTTCCCTCGGGCCCTACATCCCATCACTGCCTAAGCCAACTCATCCGCCCATTCCTTGCCTACAGCTATCACTCTAATCCAAGCTCCCAGCATCTCTCCTCTGGACCAGTGCAATTTCCCTGGGCTTTGTTGGGATCCAGTCCTTTCCCCAAAAGTCTTTTTTTTAAGTGCTCATCTTATTCTGTTATTGCCTCACTTCAACCTGTCAAGGATTTCTCATTGCTCTTCAACAAAGATAAACCTTCATAGGCACACAAGTCCCCATCAAAAGGGGGACAGGCTGAAAAAAAGGCCCACAGGCTGACCCAAACCCAGACAATTTTCAGTTATTTAAAAATCAAGAAATGTGACATGAAAATTCAGACTTCTAGCTTCTCTTGAAAATTGGCCATGACTCAGCTGGTAAAGAATTCGCCTGCAATGTAGGAGACCTGGGTTGGATCCCTGGGTTGGGAAGATCCCCTGGAGAAGGGAAAGGCTGCCCACTCCAGTACTCTGGCCTGGAGAATTCCATGGACTGCATAGTCCGTGGGGTCGCAAAGAGCCAGACACGACTGAGTGACTTTCCCTGTGAATGCTATCACCTCAGTCAAGTAGAGGTTTTCCTGGCGGCGCAGATGGTAAAGCTTCTTCCTGTAATACAGGAGACCTGGGTTCCATCCCCGGGTTGGGAGGATTCACTGTAGAAGGGAATGGCTACCAACTGCAATATTCTTGTCTGGTAAATTCCATGGACAGAGGAGCCTGGTGGGCTCAATCCATAGGGTCACAGAGAGTCGGACATGACTGGGCGACTAACACACACACGAGTCAGTCAAGTACCTGTCAGGGAAATAGCAGAACCTGTCTACCCTCACTGCACAGGTCTACAGTCGCCACCGAGCCTCCTCGTCTTGCTCACCCCTCACTACACTCGCTGTTCAGGTGTGCTGCCTCTTCCCATAGCACCTCTCCCCCCCCCCCCCCCCCCCCCCTCGGGAGCTCCCGTTCCCCTCGGGTTTCTGCCTCTCAACAAATGCCAGGGCCTTCACTTATACCGCTCCCTCTACCTGGAACACCCTTCCCAACGCTGCTTCTTTCCCTCTTTCTCTCTCTCTCTCCACCATTTCCCCACCTGGATAAATCCTATTCATCCTCAAGGCATGAGTTTGAGTGTCATTTCTTCCAGAAAACTATTTCAGACCCCCTATTCTAGGACAATGCCCTACTTTTACCCCATCATGCTGATCATTGGTTAACTGGCTTTCCTGTGAGCTCCCCAAGGGCAGGGAGTAGTCTGAAATCCTCATTTCATGACCAATAGCCACCAGCGCAACACCTGTCCCAGAGAAGAAGCTTTCTAAAGATTTTCTGAATGAGTGAATCAACTTGAAACCTCTGGGCTTAGTATACATACACATCAATAAGACACGACCTACTACAGGACAAAGCAGAAGCAAGCAGAAATAACAGCATGGACAGGTATGCGTAAGGTGTTCATTCTGGGGACATGCTGAACTGGTCACTGTCTGCCAGAGATGTCCCCTTGGAGGAATTTATGCTGGAGTGGAGCCTGGGGATTTGGGACTTGTGAGCATTCCTCCCCAAGGAGGACACTTGGCTCATGGAGGTGGGTGACCTGTCTAAGGTCATACAATCCCTGCAGACGATGAGCAAGATGAAGGTATAGACTGTACCTGGCTCATGTTTACCATCAAAGCAGCTCCAGCACCCAACTGAGTGATTAGCAAGTGCACTGAGTGAGTGAATGGATGAGTGAAGGAAAAGAGAAGACAGAGGTTCAAGAAAGAGCTGAGACCTGCTCTGGACTGAATGAGACCCCGTCAAACTCATATGTTAAAATCCTCACCCCCAGGATTATAATATTAAGAAGTGGGGCCTTTGGGAGGTGATCAGGTCATGAGGATGGAGCCCTCATGAATGGGATTAATGCCTTTAGAGGAAAACACACAAGAGATGACCTCGCTCCCCAGTGTGAGGACACAGTGAGAGTGTAGTCGTGGATACAAAGCAGGATGAGCCCCTCGCCAGAAACTGACCATGTGGGCACCTTGATCGTGGACTTCTAGCCTCCAGAACTGTGAGAAATAAGTTTCTGCTGTTTATAAGCCACTAGTCTATGGTATTTTTGTTGTTATTTTTGGCAGTTACTCAGTCGTGTCCAACTCTTTGTGACCCCATGGACTGTAGCCCGCCAAGTACCTCCGTTCATGGAGTTCTCCAGGCAAGAATACTGGACTGGGTTGCCATTTCCTCCTCCAAGGGATCTTCCAGACCCAGGGATCAAATCCATGTCTTCTGTACTGCAGGCAGATTATTGACCATCTGAGCAACTGGGGAAGCCCATATAGCAGCCCTCAAAGGACTAAGACCCCTGTGGTCCTTGTCCTGGTTCTGGAGTGTGTGTCCTCAGTTGCCAAGTTGCGTCCGACCTTTTGTGACCCCACTGTAACCCACCAGGCTCCTCTGTCCATGGAATTTCCCAGACAAGAATACTGGAGTGGGATGCCATTTCCCTCTTCAGAGGATCTTCCTGACCCAGGAATCAACACAAGCCTGCATCAGCAGGCAGGTTCTTGACCACTGACACCACGGAAATCCTGTGGTTCTGGCACCGAGTTTCTAAAACCCTTGGTATTTCCTAATTGATGAGTTTATGTCAGTGAGGTTACTTTTGGACTACACCTAAGGATGGGGGCTTGTTGCCAGGTGAATCAACCAATTAATTAGAAAGTTGGAACTTTTGGTCCCGCCCTCTAGACATCTGGGGAGGGGAGAGAGGCTGGAGATTGAGTTCAGTGCCAATGACCAATGTTTACTCAATCACATCTATAGTGAAACCTCCATTAAAACCCAAGAGAATGAGGTTTGAAAGGCTTTCTGGTTGGTGAACCTATTTTTAAAATGTGGAAGCCCCATACCCTTTCTCCACACCTTGCCCTAGGCAGCTCTTCCATCTGGCCGTTCTTGAGTTACATCCTCTTATAATAAACCATTATGTAGTAACTGGTTTCCCGAATTCTGTGAGCCACTTTTGCAAATTAATTGAACCTAAAGAGGGGTTCTGGGAACCTCTGATTTATAGACTGTAGGTCAGAAGCACAGGTAAAGACCTGGACTTGAGATTAGCATCTGAAGCAGTTTAGTCTGGTGGGACTGAGCCTTAAAGACCTGTAGACTCTGACACCGTGTCTGGGTAGATACTGTCAGAACTGAGTTGAAGTGGAGGACACCCTGGCTTCCCTAGTGGCTCAGTGGTAAAGAATCCGTCTGCATGCAGAAGCCTGAGGAGCAGCGAGTTCGATCTCTGTGTTAGGAAGATCCTCTGGAGAAGGGAATGGCAACCTACTCCAGTATTCTTGCCTGAGCAATCTCACAGACAGAGGAGTCTGGTGGGTTACAGTCCATAGGGTTGCAAAGAGTTGGACACAACTGAAGTGACTTAGCACACACGCACACAAGCAGGACACCCAGCAGGTGACGTAGGGAAAAGGTCCACAGGGTATAACTGGAGTCAGAGTCTTAGTCACACTCCCAGAGAATCCAGAGGGTCCCATCTGGACTGTGTAAGACGCACCCCACATGTGGGATTGCAGGCAGGTAGATTCAGGTTCTGGCTTTCAGCTCCAACAATTTTTTTCCCTAGTTAGTTCTATGCCTTACCTCTCTCAGCTCATGTTTCCACGCCTATAGATATGAGCCACTCACACAGCAACTGTTGGTTATCATTGATATGAGCGTTTGTTTGGTTTGTTTGGGTTGCCACCTGCTTCCTGCTGGGAAGCAGCCCAAGGCAGGGTTGGTCAGCCCTCCTCTGTTCAAATGGCCAGAAGTGGTGGCCATTCAATGCTGACCATCAGCCATGGTTTATTCTCCTCCCTCCTGGTCCTCTTGGGGAAGGGGAAAGGGGATGACTTTGCTTCCCTACGAGGCATCTTCACCATTCTCCCTCATCCTCCCCAGACACTCACGCAGGAAAGCTGTGGATCCCATCGCCCTCCTCTCTCTCCTCCGGGTCACTATTTCAGTTCCCACCTCATCCTTCCCTGGCCAATAGCAAGTCCCAGTTAGGTCACTCTCCATCCTCTGACTCCTCCCCCCTCTAGCCCACACCTGCCCCCCATCTCCCCAGAGCCAGCTTCTCACTCAGCTCTGGCTAGGTCACTCCCCTGCTCTAGTGCCGCCCAGGGCTCCCTACTGCCCCAAGAGGAAGTCCTCTGCAGCTCCGCGAGCAGGTGCCTTGCCTCTCACCTTCCCCATCCCAGTCTTCTCTTAGCCCCCAAGCCACTCCCAGGTCTCTCACAGCCCCATTCCCATCTCAGGGCCTTTTCTTTAGTTATTCCCTTTCTCTTCGGGGTCTTCTCTCCAAACCCCCTCATCACCTGCCTAACTGCTCACCCTTCAGGGCTCAGTTTAGAGGCCACCTCCTCTGGGCAGTCCCCACTGATCACACCCATCCCCACCCCAACCTGGGCGAGGTGCTCCTCCTTGCCGAGGCCATGCAGCAAGTACATGGTTGTGCTGGGATTTAAAGTCAGGCCTTCCTGCTTCCAAAACTGAAAGCCAACCACCAAAGACTGTGCAATTAGATATGAATGTGGGAAAGAATTCTAGATTCTTTCTAGTTTTTGCCATTACAAAAAAAAAAAAACCCTGCCATAAGCATTTGTGTACATATTTTTGTACAAACCTAATTTGAATTTCCCTGGGATATATGCCTGTTAGCACAATTGATAGGAGGATTGGTAAAGGAATTTTTAGCTTTTGAGAAACTACCAAATGCTTTTTCCTCAATGGCCACGTCATTTCACATTCTCACTAGCAATATTAGAGTGCTTCAGCTCTCTGAGTGACTGCTGGAATCTGGTGCTTTTACAATACATATTTCCCAATGGATCAGTGGTAAAGAATCCGCCTGCCATGCAGGAGACAGGAATTTTGCATTCGATTCTTGGCTCAAACTTTTTAGCCAACCCAGTGTATGGCGTGATTCCATTAAAAACAAAACAAAACAAAAAAAAAACTACGTGTATATAAGTTATCTAAGCAAAGTCAAAGCCTAAAAGAACGTAAGTGATCTCTTAACAACAGCCATTGGGCGAATGGATTCATACATTCTGTACGTTTTGAATTGGTTTGTATATTCTTTATTTTCTAAAGAGATAAACCCAATCAAAGAAACTCAGCAACAACTTTTCTCCAATAACAAAGGAAATGCTTGAGTGCTCAAGAATTCTGAGGCGAGAGACAAGGTTTTGGAGGAAGGGCTCACCTCTGACTGGCCTTCGTCTGGCAAGGGCCACGGGGATCGGGGATGGCGACATGAACGAATGTGTCTGGCTGGGAAGCCACACTCACCTTTCCCAGCAGCTCCGGGAGGCCCAGCAGTTGCCCCGCGAAGACTCCCAGGCAGATGAAGACGGCGGTCACCTGCCCCAGAGAGCCGCGCATCTGCTTGGGCGCGATCTCACTCAGGTACATGGGGAGCGCGCTGAGGGCGAGGCCTGGGGAGGAAGCATGGCACCGTCAGAGAGCGCTCCCCTGCGCAGAAGATGCTGGTCACAGTCGCCTTCCGCTTGGCCCTTGACAAAAAGAGCGCTGTAGCCACAGCACTAATCAGTGTGCTTCAAGTTAGGCTGGATTCACCCCAGTTTCCAGCCGTCCCGGAACCCTTCCTGTGAAGGGCTGCCCCAGTTTATAAGCTGAGCACCGCATGCATTGCGTCTCAGCCCAGGATAACTCTCTGCACACAAGGCAAGCACGCCTCAGGTGCAAAGAGACAGCATTATCTCCGAGGCGGCGACATAAATCAGATGCTATTTGAATTGTTATCCCCAACACACATATTGAGATCACCGGTCCTCATGGAAAAATCAAGCGACCGCAGATCAGTTTGGCACAAGGTTGCTTAGGAGCAGCGGGATAAGAGGAACCTGCAGGGTTCAAGTTCCACAGCCCCACTTTCCTCTCTAGGTGGCCTTGGAAGTAAACTGGCTTCTCCTGGCCTCTGCTTTCTCATCTATGAAAGGTCGTGATAACTGTCTATTCCTGCTGTGGTGGAAACACTGAGACTACATACAAAGCATCTGGCTCAGGCCGGGTCATTGGACGGACGTTCGGGAAACTCTCAGGTCTTCACCCTGGCGCTCCTGCCACCCTCTAGGGATAATTCTCATTACTTCCCTGGTGGCTCAGGCTTCCCCTTTTAGCTCAGCTGGTAAAGGATCTGCCTGCAGTGCGGGAGACCCGGGTTCTCTTCCTGGGTTGGAAGGTGCCCTGGGGGAGGTAAAGGCTACCCACTCCAGTATCCTTGGCCTGGAGAATTCCACGGACTGTGTAGTCCTTGGGGTTGCAAAGAGTTGGACACGACCAAGGGACTTTCACTTCACTTCACTTCCCTGGTGGTTCAGATGGCAAAGAACCCGCCTTCAATGCAGGAGACCTGGATTCAATCCCTGGATCAGGAAGATCAACCCGGAGAAGGGGATGGCTACCCACTTAAGTATTCTTGCCTGGAGAATCCCATGAGCAGAGGAACCTGACAGGCTGCTGTCCACGGGACTGCAGAGTCAGACATGGCTGAATGACTGACCTTAACACAAAAAGCTAATAAGGAAATGAGCGGCTAGTAGAAACGAGGGGCATGGGTCGCGGTGAAGGGCAGCAAGCGTGCCTCCTTCACAGGGCGCCTGTGCAGACTGAATCCCTGGTGGCCAGGGGATGCTCAGCAGAGGGCCAGGCACGTGGATGCTGTCAATTAACAGAGACCCTTCTGACTTGTCCGTTGTGAAGTGATACGGAAAACTGAGACGCTGATGGCTCAACAGGTGAGGAGGTAGCCGCTGTACGATGACCAGCTCATCCCAGTTTGCAAGGGACCAGCTTGGCTTTAGGGCTTCCCCGGTGGCTGAGTGGTAAAGAATACGCCTGCCAAGGCATGAAACACAGGTTCTATCCCTGGGTCGGGAAGGTCCCTTGGAGGAGGAAATGGCCACCTGCTCCAGTATTCTTGCCTGGGGAATCCCATGGACAGAGGAGCCTGGCGGGCTACTGTCCATAGGATCACAGAAGAGTCCAGCACAACTTAGTGACTAAATAACAACAACGACATCCTGGCTTTAGCACTGAAAGTTCTGCATCCTGGGAAGATCCTGAGTTTTAGACAAACAAGGATGGCTGATTAACCAGAGCCCATGGTGCGGGCACCAAGCACCTCACACACTTGAGTGGACCCTCTCAACCTACGACTATTGCCTACCATATTTCCTGCCCCTTTCCTCCAGGTGTTCCAACCATAAGGTTTCAGGACTCTCCAGGTTCATTCTGATCGTATGACACCAACTCCGCTGCTGTTTCTCCCAAGCGCTCTGTCCTTACAGAGTGGATGCTCTCCTATCCCTCCCGTCTCAACTCAGCCTCACTACCTCCTATTAATGGGACCTAATGAGAGCCAAGGGGGTCCTTTGCAGATGTAGCCAGGTTAAGGTGAGGTCACACTGGATTAGGGTGGGCCCTCGACCCAGTGACTGGTATCCTTATCATATGGTAAGACACTTGGAGACACAAAGGGAAGAGGGGACCTTGAAGATAGAGCAGAGACTGGAGTGATGGGTCCAAAGCCAGGGAATGCAGCAGCAGAAGCCAGGAGAGGGCGTGAAATAGACTACCCCCTCAGAGCCTCTGGAAGGGACCAAGTCTGCAGGTACCTTGATTTTGGACTCCTGGTCCCTAGAACTCTTCTTTTAAGCCCCCAGTTTGGTGATTGCAGCCACAGGAGATTGCCACAACTCCTCAAAAGGCCTTCACCTCTGGAAATCAACCCCTCCCCCATCACACTTATGCCCAGTCTTATGTTCCTCATGCTAAGCACTATGTTCCACCTAGTGCTTTTGAAAATTATCTTGTTCAGTACTTACAGTGGACCCTTGAACAACATGAACTTGAACCGTGCAGGTCCACTTATACTTAGATTAAAAAATAAATATATATATTTATTTTGTCTGCTGTGCCAGCTCCTAGTGGCAAGCACACAGGATCTTTAGTTGCGGCATGTACACTCTTAGTTGCAACTTGTGGATCTAGTTCCCCGACCAGGGACTGAACCTGGGCTCCCTGCATTGCGAGTTCGGAGCCTTAGGCACTGGATCACCAGGAAGTCCCCTGGAAAGTTCTTAACGTAGCAGATGTGGGCTTGCACCTCTGGCAGTGTGGGCAGCCCTGAGAAGGTGGTAGAAGGAGCTTGTCCACCACAATCTTCCACAAACACATTTGCACCCTTACAATCTGCATGGATTCAGCCTCCAATCCATGCTGCACCGTGTTTGTTTCAGTGTCAAAATAATGTGTTTATTTTTGCTCCAAGCCTTCTGGAAATAGGACACTTTAGGCAGGTGTCTGACATTTCCTGAGATGGTTCCAAACATTGCCTCTGAAAACCCAGGTGGAGCAACACAACCTCCTGCAAATCCTCGGGCTTCTCATTTGGCTTTAAATTAGTTATTTTGAGCAGGACAGCAGCTCATCTCATGACCAGCAATTTTCCTTTCTTTCTGACCCACTGCCTCACCTTAAAGTGACCTCATATTCCAGTCTCTGCTTTGAGAGGGTCTGGTGAGAATAAATGACTTGTAGCTTCCACATCTTGGCTCAGCAGCAACAGGCCATGTTCCAGGAGTCAGAAAGAGTGTGTCTCTCCCCACTCACTTCTTGAGCTTACATTTTTCTACTGCTTTTGGAAAAGTTTACAGGACAAGAAGTCCAAAAGATGCTTGTCTTGAATATGTGGGTTAATTAAAAAGGCATCTCTCTTTGAATCCAGCTTATTTTTAATTAAGGAAATTCAGAAACCATCCAGTTATGTGTAATGAGTAAGTGTCAGTTCCCCAAAGCTAGCTAGACAGGCGAAGTAGCAGGAAAGAGGCTAAGTGGATAAAATAAAAAACTTCCAGAAAGACAGGCTTCAGGGGACTCCATCAGGAAAGGACTTTCAAATGCTCCCATCTCACCACCCTTCCTCCTGAGCAGGCAGGGACTTCAAAACCAGACCATCTGTCCGAATCTTGGATCTGTATCGTGTTGTTCATCCACTCAGTCATGTCTGACTCTGCGACTCCACGGACTGCAACTTGCCAGGCTTTGCTATCCTTCACTGTCCCCCAGAATTTGCTGTAGCTCATGTCTGTTGAGTCGGTGATGCCATCCAACCATCTCATCCTCTGTCACCCCCCTCCTTCTCCTGCTTTCAATCTTTCCCAGCCTCAGGGTCTTTTCCAATGAGCTGGCTCTTCCTATCAGGTGGCCAAAGTACTGGAGTTTCAGCTTCAACATCAGTCCTTCCAATGAATGAACACCCAGGGCTGATCTCCTTTAGGATGGACTGGTTGCATCTCCTTGCAGCCCAAGGGACTCTCAAGAGTCTTCTCCAGCACCACAGTTCAAAAGCACCAATTCTTCAGCACTCAGCCTTCTCTATGGTCCAGCTCTCACATCTGTACATGACTGTCTTGTTAACAGAATAAAAATGATAATAGCAACAATAATGGCAATGATGCCATCCCTGGTGTCGTGAGGAGGTAACGGGGCCTGGAATGTACTCACTGTGCCCGCACAGCACACCACTAAATTGTACATTCCCTAGCAAGGAAGGTTTAGGAGTACTTGGTCCTTTCGCATATGAGAGAAAGAGGCTAAGGCAGGAAGGCAGACTGCTGCCCCCATGCTCCCTGTGTCCACATGCTTGGGTGGCTGGACGTCTCTCACCCTGACTCTGCACTTGGCCATGGCACTCACCTAGCCAGTGGGACTCCAGCAAGTGTGTCCAAGCAGACTTGACAAGTGCTCGAAGATGGGACGTGCCCCTCTTGCTGCTCACTGGAACCCCGAAAATCTCCCTGGAAGAGGCTTCACCACACTATTTAGGGATGAGAGACCACATGGAGCAGAGACGAGCCAGCCCTTGGGATCCCAAGACCGGGCCACCTGCCGGCCGCCAAACAAGTGCAAGAGAATATCCAAGATCATCCGGCCATGGACCAGGCCGCAGCCAGCCTCAGCCATGGGAGGGAGCCCAGCAGAACCGCAGATCAGAACAGCCCCCAGCACCCTCAGAACTCTAAGCTCAGAAGAATGCCTACTGTCTTAAACCATTATGGTTCTGCTTTTTTTTTCTTTTATTGCAGAAAAACCTAACTGATACAGACAAGGTGATGAAATTAACCTAGTTAAGTGTCAGAATCCAGGCCATCTTAATTCACAGCCTTTACCCTTAACCACTTTACTGTCTCATATCTCTGAGCCTCAGGGTCCTTGCGTGCAAAATTACAAGAAAATAGCCTTTCATTAACTACAGCTGACTTACAATATTATATTAGTTTCAGGTGCACAAACATCATAGTGATTCAATATCTTTATACATTACAAAATGATCATGGCAGGAGGAGAAGGGGACGACCGAGGATGAGATGGCTGGATGGCATCACTGACTCGATGGACGCGAGTCTGAGCGAACTCTGGGAGTTGGTGATGGACAGGGAGGCCTGGCGTGCTGCGATTCATGGGGTCGCAAAGAGTTGGAAACGACTGAGCAACTGAGTTGAACTGAACTGAAAGTCAATTTACGATCTATCATCATACAAAGTTGTTATAATAGCACTGACTATACATACCCTCTTGGAGAAGGAAATGGCAATCCACTCCATCACTCTTGCCTGGAAAATCCCATGGACGGAGGAGCCTGATAGGCTACAGTCCATGGGGTCGCAAAGAGTCGGACACGACTGAGCGACTTCACTACACCCTCTATGATGTGCATTCCATCCCATGACTTTTTATTTTATAACTGGAATTTTGTGCGTCTTAATCTGCCTCACCCATTCTGCCCAGCCCCCCACCTCCTCCCCTCTGGCAGCCATCCATTTCTCTCTGTAACTGTGAACCTATTTCTGTTTTGTTATGTTTGTTCAGTTGGATGTGACTGAAGCGACTTAGCTTGCATGCACAGGTACATTTGTTCATTTCTTCTGTTTGTTAGATTCCAATACGTGAAAACATACAGTATTTGCCTTTCTCTGTCTGACTTATTTCATTTAGCATAATACCCTCTGGCTCACAGACCATTAAATACAGTCTACGGGGACTTCCCTGGTGGTACAGTGGATAAGAATCAGCCTACCAATGCAGGGGACACGGGTTTGATCCCTGGTCTGGGAAGATTTCACATGTGGAGAAAATCTAAAGCCCGTGCACCAAAACTGCTGAAACTACTAAGCTCTGAACCGCAACAAAGAGCAGCCCCTGCTCTCCAAAACTAGAGAAAGCCTGCACGCAGCAACGAAGACCCAGCACCACCGAAGGTAAATAAGGAAATAAGCTTATCTTTAAAAAAAACAGTCTACCATCCAAATTTATCACAAGGGATGTTAGTTTACCAAATCCTGTTCTTTTCTAATATAAGCATTAATATCCATACCTTCTCCTCTAACTGCATCCAACAAAGTGTGATATGCTGTATTTTCATGATCATTCCATTAAAAGTATTTTAAGTTTCCCTCATAACTTCCTCTTTGACTCACGTCATATTTAGAGGTGTGCTTTTATTGTTTTCCAAATTTAGAGGGGGAGTTTCCTAACTATTGTTTGTGATTTCTTATTTAATTACATTGTGGTCAGAGAATGGAGTTATACGATTTCAGTCTTTTCAGACTTATTGAAGCTTGTTTTATGCCCAGCATTTGGTCCGTCATGGTGAATAAACCGGGGCTGTTGAAAAAAATAAAATAACAGCCTTTCAGCGTTAGTAGCGCATCAAAGGTGAAGGTGTCCATGAACCTATTGGTCAGTTAGAAAATTCTGCATGAACACCAGCCAGGATTCTCTCCAGTTAACATTCTTTCTATGGGTTTCTCCCCTCTACTTGAATGCCAAGATGGAGGACTGAGAGTTTGGATTACTGTACAATCCTGAATTATTTCCCGCCAGCAGAACAGTGAAGGTAAATGAAGTCTCTTCCTCCCTGACCTCCTATCAGGCTCCTCACCTTCCTGCTTCATCATTCACGTCACTCATAATGCCTGCTGCCCTCGGCTTATAAGAGGAGGACGAGGAAGGGAATTAGCCCTTAATGAGTTCATACTGGGTTCCAGCTGCATCTGGTGGTTTATCAATCTGTGAAAAGTGAAAGTATTAGTCCCTCAGTTATGTCTGACTTTTTATGACTCCATGGACTGTAGCCCACCAAGTTCCTCTATCCATGGGATTTTCCAGGCAAGAATACAGGAGTGGGTCACCATTCCCTTCTCCATGGGGTCTTCTCGACCCAGGGATCAAACTCAGGTCTCCTGTATTGCAGGCAGATTGTTTACAGTCTGAGCCCCTAGGGAATCCTCATTTATTTAGCGATCTACCTTTCTATCTATTTATCTCTCTATTGGGTTGGCCAAAAGTTCATTTGGGTTTTCCCATAAGGTGGCATGGAAAATCCAAACAAACTTTTGGCCAACCCAATATCCATCTATCTGTACTTCTCCAGACTAACCAAGCTCCAGCACTGTGGCCTCCTGCCTCTCCCTTGAACTTGCCAAGCACGTTTCTGCTTCAGAGCTACTGCCCTCTTCTCTGCCAGGAGCACAGTTCTCGTAATATTCATTTGTTCCTTCCCCTTGGTTTATCTGGTCTCTGCTCATTTATTTCCTGCTCCGAGCAGCCTTCCCTGAATCCTATTTCAAGTAGCTTCCTGCTCTGCTTCATTTTCCTCCCAGGGCTTGTCACTATCTGCCTTATATATCTAGTTACATATCTGTCCCCCCACCAGAACGTAAGCTCTGGGGGTAGGGACTGGGGTTTGCTGTTCACCACTGTGTCCCCAGCATAGAGCACCAGGCACAGCATGTGCTCTGTAAATGCTTGGAGCACAAAAGAAAGAATGAATGAGTCAGAGGCCCAGATGGGAAACGACCCTCATAAAAACTCCCTGATATAAAAACCCACAGACCTCTTGGGATATCAATTTTATGGTGAAGATGACAAACAGAGCACATGATGTGCAGAAAACCATCCCCGTCTGTGGTATTGGTTTGGGATCATCCCAGTCAACACTTCTCCATTAGAGGAGCATCGTGGGTAGGTGGTCCAGCCCATGGAGCTGCCCCACTCCATGCTGGATTCTTGCATCCTCATGCATGCGTGTGTGCTAAGTTGCTTCAGTCATGTCCAGCTCTTTGCAACGATATGGACTGCAGCCCGCCGGGCTCCTCTGTCCGTGGGGTTCTCCAGGCAAGAATACTGGAGTGGGTTGCCCTGTTCTCCTCCAGGGAATCTTTCTGACCCAGGGATTGAACCCAGGTCTCCTGCATCTCCTGCACTGGCAGCTGGGTTCTTTGTCACCAGCACCACCTGGGAAGCCCTCTTGCATCCTCGGTCTCTGCCAATTCAGTTTCAGTAGGGACCCAGTCATGTGACAACCACAAAATACCCATCACATTTTGATACACACGCACCACCCTGCCGAGGAACATGTTACTGCCTCCTCCTCTGACATGATGAAATCTCACCTCCATCCACACCCATGATGAAACGTCCCACAATGAGCATTTCCAAGGCTCCAGCTGGGAGAGAACAGGCCATCAGCAACGCGGCAGAAATCCCAAACCCATTGTTGACCAGCAAAGTGTTTTTCCTGGAAGAAAAAGAAAAGGTCTGATGAGGCTGCCGCTGGCCTGTCCATTCCAGGAGCAAGGTCCAGACTCCTCAATGGACCCACCACCACTTTTGGCCGTGTGACCCTGAGTGAAGCATTTCCTTCCTCTGGGCTCATCACCAGAGTAGATTACGTCACCTCTGAAAGCATCGCCAGCCCTGACCCTCTGTGGATTTCCATGGTCTAGCGTTTTAGTTCATTGGTTCTAAGACCTTCATTTAACATTACAAAGTCAAAAATGCATCTTATAATCCATGAGTCAGAGGTCAGATAGGAAAATGAAAACCACTGTAGTTAGTTTAACCAGTTGGTTGAATTAGTTAACCAATTTAACATAGGGAATTGGTTAAGCAAGTATCAGTGGGTGGAATTGTCGAAAGGGGGACCTCTGAAGTGGGTGTGCTATCCTGTGATGCTGACACCTCAGGGGTTTGGAAGGGAGCCCCCAGGTGGCTAAAATCTTCAGAAGTGGCCTCTGATCCAATGGGGTCATTCCATCTCACTAAAAGAAAGTAAAAGCGAAGGTTTCTCAGTCTGGTCCAACTCTTTGCAACTCCATGGACTGTATAGTCCTTGGAATTCTCCAAGCCAGAATACTGGAGTGGGTAGCCTTTCCCTTCTCCAGAGGATCTTCCCAACTCAGGGATAGAACCCAGGTCTCCTGCATTGCAGGTGGATTCTTTACCAACTAAGCTATGAGGGAAGCATCTCACTAAAGCCTCAACTCAAATGCAATCATCCTGACACCCTTTGACATGACTGCTTTCCCCAGTTCCACAGCCCATCCTCTCACCCTGTTCTAGCCTCTCCACAGCCCCAGCATTACAGGAAATTATCCTCCTGTTACTTGTTTTATGCTAGCTATCCTTCTTCCTATACCAGAATGTAAGCACTAGGGGCAGAGACTTTGTCTTGTCACTGGATCCCCAGCAACTACACCAGTTCCTGACCCAGGCAGGTGACCCATATATATTTGCTGCATAAATGAAGAGATGAATCTATGAGTCAAGTCACGTGGACCCCGCTTGCCCCACTTGGCCCAGCTCTGATCTGCCATGAGTCTCACTTTAGCTTCCACATCTGTGGGTTGGAGAACTGCTGTTCTCCTGAACCCAACTCCAGTAATGTTCCTGCTTGGACAGCTCATACTAATTGAACAACTTTGGAAAGATTTCTTACTCTCTCTCAGTCTTGACTTGATTTACTCCCCTGTAAAATGAATATAATAATGTCTATCTTGTAAGGATTCTATGAGAATGATTTATGCAAAGTGCCTAGGATGTCATCTGGAACGTATTCAGAGACTCAATAAGGTAAAATAAACAAACAAGCCATGATGATAGCTAGCATTCATAGAGTTCTTATGATGTGCCAGGCACTAAGTCCTTTACACTCACTGAAGACCCTGTAAGTTAGGTGACTTACTACTGTATTTCCCACATGAAGAAACAGATCTAGAAACTGAGATTTGGCCAAGGTTACATAGGGCCTCCCTGATAGCTCAGCTGGTAAAGAATCTGCCTACAATGCAGGAGACCCCGGTTTGATTCCTGGGTGGGGGAAGATCCTGTGGAGAAGGGAAATGCTACCCACTCCAGTATTCTTGGGCTTCTCTGGTAGCTCGGCTGGTAAGAAATCTGCCTGCAATGCGAGGAGACCAGGGTTTGATCGCTGGGTTGGAAAGATCCTCTGGAGAAGGGAACTGCTACCCACTCCGGTATTCTGGCCTGGAGAATTCCATGGACTATATAGTCCGTGGATTTGCAGAGTTGAACATGACTGAACGACTTTCACTTTCTTTCTTTCTTCAAGGTCACAAGCTATTCAGTGGGATATTTGGCATTCCAGAATCCAGGATACTAAGCTGTTTGCAATGGTGGCTACCACGTATACTCACATTCACTCATTCTTTCAACAGCCTTTTTTTCATTCAGCTGACATTTATTCACTCAACACATGTCTGAAGCTGGACTGGGTGCTGAGCATCATTCTATGTTCTGGCACACAGCCATGAATGTGGCCAAGTCCCTGCTTTTATGCTCCTCTTAATAAACAAGTAAAAATAAAACATGTGGAGCATATCAACTGGTGAGAAATGTAGAGAACATGAGAGCAGGGGAGGGGGTGCAATGTTACACAGAGTGGCCAGGGAGGGCCTTGCCAAGAAGCTAACACCAGAGAAGAAAGTGGGTGATTTGAAGAATGAGAAGATGAGCTGTATGGACCCTGGGGAACAGCAATCATGGCAGGGAAGAGCCAGACGTAGACTGTTTCAGCACCATTAGTGAGGCCAGTGTGGCTGGAAGCAGAGGAGACCCAGAGAGCAAGTATCAGAATGTGAAAGGAAGGGGACTGGAGCTTGTAAGGGGAGCTTGTAAGGGGTCCGCAGGCTACCATGACAACTTGGGTTTCTATTTGAGTAAGAAGCACAGCCTTTGAAGTTTCAAAGGAGAGGAGAGGCATGGCCTGATTTTAATAAGACAGTTCCATCTTCTATGTTGACCATGGGATGCAGGGGTAAGCGTGGGATCAGGGAGGCCAACAGGGAATATTGCAATAGATCGGGCAAGTGCTCACAGGGATTTGGATCAGGATGGTGGAGGGAGTGAGCCATGGCTGGATCTTGGTGTGTTTTGAAGACAGAATTGATGGAATTTGTTGATAGTGATATTGTGATTTATAGTAACAAAAATATGCAGTCTTCATCCCTGGTTTCCAGCTACAGTGCCCCAAACCCTTGGAGTTTCCCAAGCGATGAGAACCATGGGGGCATCTTTTGCTGTGATATTTTGTCACTAGACCTCATTCCCTAAAATTGCTTCAGAGCCGGAACAATGACATCAATGTTGTGCTATTCATAACAAGCCCACAATTGAGCTCATTTCAATGAGGTGACTTCTGGAAAAGAACTAAGCATGGCAGGATGGTTACCAGATGGAGCCAATCATATGACTAGAATGTTGAAACTTTCAATCCCATCCTGACCTCCAGAGAGAGGAGAGGGGCTGGAGATTGAGCTCAAACACCCACGGCCAATGATGTAAGCAACCATGCCTGTGTAACGAAGCTTCCATAAACCCCAGGAGGACAAGGTTTGGGGAGCTTCCAGGTTGATGACCATGTATAGATTTGGGAAGAGCGGTGCATTCAGGGAGAGCATGGAAGCTCTGCCTCCTTCCCCATCCCTTGTCCCACGTGTCTTTTCCATCTAGCTGGTCCCAGTTATATCCTTCCATAATAAACCAGTGATCTACCAAGGAAAATGTTCCTGTAGGTTCTATGAGCTGCTCTAGCAATTAATAAAACCCAAGAGGGGGATCCCTGGAAGCTCTGATTTTGGAAAGGAAATAAGGATGGGGGGGATGGTTGTGGGTGGAGTCAGCCATGTGATTAGAAGACTGAAACTTTCAATCCCATCCCGACCTACAGAGAGAGGAGAGGGGCTGGAGACTGAGTCAGAAGCATAGCTGGCAACCATGACTCGCTATTAGCATCTGGAGTTGGAAGAGGGGAGGGGAAGTCTTGCGAGACTAAACCCTTAACCTGAAAGCCAAGGCAGGCGGTCTTTGGAACTTCCAGTCCAGAGCCAGATGGTCAGGAAGCTCAGGGGACCACCTGGGCCTGGGACTGGTGTCTGAATTGGGAGAGGGGCAGTCTGGTGGGACTGAGCCCTCGATATTGTAATCTGATACCATCCCTGGGTAGATAGTGTCAGAACGGAGTTGAATTATAGAACAGACAGCTGGTGTCTTGAGAATGTCTTGATGATGTAGCGAATACCCCCACCCTGGCCACAGACACTGGGAACTGGTATTCAGAACCTAAAATATGGATGAGTTGGATAGAAGTGGAGAGAGAAAGAGGAGCCATGGATGCCTCCCAGGGCTTGGGTCTGACTCTTGCATTGGATAGAAAGGTGCATTTTGTGCTATGCAGGGGATGTTAAAATCACATTCAGGTCTGACTTGAAACATTTGCACATTGGTCTGCACACCCTCTAAGTGAGTTTATCATATTAATGAATTCCTTCCCAAAATAAGCCCCAGCGTGACAATGTCCCAGTGAGGAGAGAAACCTTATTTGCAGATAATTCACAACACTGACTCACTAGGGTTCAGAGATGGGGATTTTAATTATTGTGTTTCCATATTTTACCCAGGGATGAACATGCAACAGAATGAGAGGGACCAGCACCATGCTGTTTCTGAGAGCAGAATCCCAGTGCCCCTGGGACCCCCAACTGCATACACCTGGTTCAGTACTTTGAGCTTCTCCAGTGATGCAGAATCTTCCCAGAGCAGCCCAAATCATCAGCTCTTCACAGAAAGGGATAATGAGGAGTTTGGAGGCCATGCCCTTGAGAAATGGTCAGAGGACTGGGGACATTCAGCCCAGATAAGAGAGGGTTCAGGGGAAGTGTGTGAGAGCTGCCTTCCACTATTCTACCTTGATGCACAGGACTACGATCAGGGGATACAGGGAGTATGATTTCAGTTTGGATTTGGAAAGTACTTTTCATTAAGCCCTAGTGAAATGGGGGAAATTCTGGAGATCCTGGCTCCTACCACTTACCCTTCCAACAGTTCTTTAGCTAACCAAGCCTATAAGCCAAGATGGGATCTAGCTTCTACCATGTCCATCTATTCCTGCTTATCCAGCTTGAATTCCAAGGTCCATCATTTTAAACATTCATACACCTTCCACTCCTTGATCCACTCACTCCCCTCCTTCATTCTGTGTTTCTGAGATAACTCCAGCCCTAGTTAGATCTCAGTCTATCTTGCACATGTATACAAAGTTCATCTTGGCTGGGAAAAAAATACATTGAGTCATGTTTCCTGGTCTCACTTCAAATTCATGACCACCCAACTCAAGTGGTCTTTAAGCCCCCTACCAAACATTCTAAAGTTTCCTGTTTTGCTCAGTCTCCTGGTCTCCTAGGGGACTATTTCAAGCATCTTCTCTGTCTTTTAATCCCCTTGTCCTGTTCCTCAGCTGGTGACCTTGCTTTCTAGTCCACCAAGAAAGCAGAATCAATCCGAAAAGATTGTCCACATGTTCCTTCCATGTGATTTATCCTACCAGCATCTGAGCCCATAAGCTCTGCCTTCCCTCCTGTTTCTATGGATGAACAGTCTCCACTCTTACCTAAAACCAATCTCTCCAAATACCCACTAGTACCCCACCCGCTCTGACCTGCTCAAGGTTATAACTTCAGCAATTTTCACCCCTTGCTCCTGCTACCCATTTTCCCCTCCTTGCTGGAACATCTCATTAATGTGCTGCTGCAGCTCCCATCTCAAAACAAAACACAAAAAATGCTCCTGATTCTACTTCTTCCTCCATCCACCACACCATTGTCTCTGCTCCCCTTTGTGGTAAAACTCCTCAAAAAGATCCTTCAATTAAAAATTAAATTAATTAAAAAATTGTTTGCACGCATTGTCTCCAGTTCTTTGTTTCTTTCTCTCTTAAACCCACTCCCATGATTGTCTACCCTTTTGTGCCCTTGACATAGCTCTTGCCAAGACAACCAGCCACCTCCACATTGCTCAATTCACCACCCAGAGCTCAGGCTGGTCTTCATTCCTTGGCCGTGCTGGACCTGGTTGATCACCATCTCCCTTCCCTCACGTTGTAGATCTCATTCAATGGTAAGACTGCTCCTACCTTGTTGGTGATCCTTAACATCTTCCCAGCTCTCTGAACATCGGAGGACTCCAGGCTCAGCTCTTGAACCTATTCCTTTGGTCTCTACCTTGTTGTTGTTGTTCAGAGGCTCAGTTGTGTTCCACTGTTTGCAACCCCATGGACTGCAGCACACCACGCTTCCCTGTCCTTCACTGTCTCCTGGAGTTGGCTCAAACTCATGTCCATTGAGTCCATGATGCCATCTAATCATCTCATCCTCTGCCACCTGCTTCTCCTCTTGCCCTCAATCTTTCCCAGTGTCGGGGTCTTTTCCAATGAGTCAGCTCTTCTCATCAGGTAGCCAAAGTACTGAAGCTTCAGCTTCAGCATCAGTCCTTCCAAAGAATATTCAGGATTCACTGGTTTGATCTCCTTGCTATCCAAGGGACACTTAAGAGTCTTCTCCAACACCACAGTTCAAAAGCATCCACTTTTCAGTGCTCAGCCTTCTTTATGGTCCAGCTCTCACATCCATGCATGATTATTGTCTAGCTTTGACTAGAGAGACCTTTGCTGGCAAAGTGATGGCTCTGCTTTTGAATATACTGTCTAGGTTTGTCATCGTTTTTCTTCCAAGGAGCAAGCGTCTTTCAATTTCAGGACCACAGTCACCGTCCACAGTGGTTTTGAAGCCCAAGAAAATGAAGTCTGTTGCAGTTTCCATTTTCTTTCCCGTCTATCTGCTGTGAGGCGATGGGACTGGATGCCATGATCTCATGTACCTCCTCTGTAATCTTGTCTTATCTCCTGGCTTTAAGTGTCACCTCTGTACTGATGACATCTAGATTTACATCTGAGTTCTGGGCACTTCGGGGTGCTAGACTCACAAATCTAATCGTGCACTTGACATCGCCACTGGAAGGGCTAACAGACAGTTCAAACGTAGTACACCTAAAACTGAGTCTCCAGTATTGTTTCTTCCTTTCCCCCAAATCTTGTTTTTCTCAAGGGTTTCCCTACCTCAAAAGCAACTGCTCAATATTCTGTAATACCCTAAATAGGAAAAGAACTTGAAAAAGAATAGATACATGTTTCTGTATAACTGAATCACTTTGCTGTACACCTGAAAATAACATATTGTTAATCAGCTATGCTCCAATATAAAATTAATTTTTAAAAAACGCAATGCAATCCTTGCTCCTTGTGATTGTTCAAGACAAAAATGTTAGCATTATTTTTTATTTCTCTCTTGCTTCCCACATAGTCCATGAGCAGGGTTTGTTTTCTCTACTCCCAAACTATTTCCAGAATGCAAACAATTCTTACTATTTCTCACTGTGTCTCATGACAAACCCGGTGCAAAACGAATCACTTCATCTGGCTTATGGCAGGATGTTCCTAACCAGACTCCCTGAATCCACTGATAAGAGCAAGCCTTTCAAAATGTGAGTCAGATCACAAAATACTCCAGTAATTTCCCATCTTACTCTGAGTCAAAGCCAGAATCCCAACCTTCCCCTACAGTGTCTTCCGCTTCTGAACCCTGTGACCCCTCCTGCTTCATTTTCTCCTCCTGGACTCAGCTCCAGCCATACTGACTTCCTGTCTTGTCTTCAAAGGAACCAAGTCCGTTTTTCCCCCAGGACCTTTGCACTTCCTGTTCCCTCTGCCTGAAGAGCTGCTACCCCAGAGACTTTGTCAGTTCTGTGCACCACCAAGTGCTTGGCACATAGCAAGCTCTCCAGAAATATTTGTCAAGCGAAATAAGTGTATGGGTGAATAAAAAGCATGCAAGCAAGAGAAGGATGGTCATTTGGGGGAGTTATGGTAGACAGAGTTCTAGCATTGAGCACTTTCCCTCCATCATTTCATATACTCAACAAATTATGGCTTGCCTGCTGCGTTCGAGCTCCTGTGCCATATGCCGGGGCTCCTATACAGACACGGATCTTACACTGAGGAGCTCGCCTTTCGGGGAGACAGAAATGTAAGTAAATCATTGTAACCCCAAATGCCAAGTGATGTAACAGAGGAAAAGAAGAAGTCCTATGTGACCTCAGAGGAGGCCAGCGTTGTTTCTGACAGATGCGTGGTGGGCAGTGGGCGGAGCTAGAGTAAAGGTTTGTTACGACTTTTAACTGTCACTTTCCAGTTCACGCACGTTTAATGCCAAGTGGACTACGTCCTTAAAACCAACTGATGATGCGTAAACCACGTGTACTGAAGAAGCCGCAAGCTTTGGGTTTGCTGACGCCTTCTGTCTGAGACTTTGGCCTCTAGGGGGTATCAGTCACAGCCCTCAGCTTTGACAACCTGCAGTATCTCTGCACATTGTCAAATGTCCCTAATGGGGTAGAACTGGCTCCTTTGAAGAGTCTTGACAGTTTGCAAGCTCTCTCAGGGAAGTGAGATTCATGCCTGGGGCCTGTCTGAGGACTGTTGGAAGAAGTTTGTGGTGGGGATGTTCAGTAGGAACCGTATCTGTCTAAGGGGCTTAGGCCACTTTGCCCCCGTCGTGGGCAGAGGCCCCCTGTTCATGAAGCCAACAGCAAGCAAGAGCTGAGAGAAGAGAACACAGACGCATTTTCTTATGACATCATAGGAGTCACTGGATTCAACTGAATTATATTTCAGCCAAGTGAGCCAACTAATTCCCTCTAAGGCATAAGCCAGTCTGATATGGGTTCCTGCCATTTAAAGAGTGACTTGGGGAGTCCTGAGTGACAGAGACTTTCTGTGAATCTTATCTCAGTCACCCTTCAGATCAGAGCGGCCCTCTCAGGTGGGTTGCTTATCTGAGCTTTACAGACTTGGAAGTGAAGGGGACACTGGTTGCCTCTCCTTGTCCTCTGCTGCCTGTTCACGGCACTTCCCACAGTCAGACGACTTGCGCACTGAATTGTGCTGGGCCTGCCTCCTCTGTGGCCCAGAGCACCAGCCCCCAGGCTGCGGGCATTGTCTCTCTTTGTGTTGCCAAGTACAGACACAGTGCCTGGCTCCCCAGAGGTGCTCAAAAGCGTGTGCTGAATGGATGAACCCTGGCTTTGCTGGAGAATCTACTGAGGATCTGATTCCAAAGCCTGAGTGAGTTTCCCTATGACTTCCCACTGTTTTCTCGGTTCTGCTGCAGAGAGAAGAACTAGATCCAATGATATGTTAAGGAGGCCAGTCTGAGCGCCACTGAAGGAATCTATTGGCTCTGCCAGGCCCCTTAGGAAGAGCTGAGGGTGAAGGGGATGGGATGGCAATGATGCCAGGGAACATAAGTTGGATGCCGGGACAGCCCTGCGGTGTAAGTGCCCACAGGCAGATATAAGGTAAGTATGTGTCACCAGCAAGAGAGTCTGGGACTGGAGGTGATTCCATCTACAGGAATAGGCGAGAGGACTGGGGCCATAGTCTTAGCAACAGCACCTTGAAGATCCTGGAAAGGGGTGCCGATTTGGAGGTCAACTGGTCACTTACTCCTTGCCAAACAGCCAAGGATGTCCCCAAACCGCTGCCAGCAGGACACTAACTACAATCTCCTTGGCAAGTGGAAAGATCACGTGCCACGGCTGACATGTATTGGCTCCAACCTGAACTCCAGGAACCATGTGAGCTGGCTGAGCTTGGCCAGATGCTCTGACTTCGCTTATTCCCATTCTTCATGGGTAGAACCCATGGAGTAGAGAGAATTAAATAAGACAGTGGGTGTGAGTGCCTGGAACACAGAGGAGCCTCAGAAAGCCCTGACTCCATCCCACAGTTGGTGTACCTCCTGTGTGATAAGTTCCCATAGCTACTGCCCTGGAAGCTGCCTGGGTGACATGGAGAATGTTGGCACCTGCTCTACCTCACTGGAGTACCACAGACCTTTTGAGCATCACATGGATGTTTTTCAGAATGGCTGCCTGGTCCAGCCTTTACAAAGTCTGCTCTGAACATCACCAACCCTAATCTGAGGATGTGAGGCCAGGTATAAAGTAGTGGGTAGCACCATTCTTAACAGTGTTTCTGTGGCCCCAAAGCCCAGAGGGATTTCCAGGGGTCTGACCCATCTCTTCACCAATTCAATGCCATATGGACAGTTGTGGACCCCCTGCTGTGTTTCCCATGGAAACTTCCCCCGTGGGCCCCGTGGCTCAGCTGGTAAAGAATCCGCCTGCAATGTGGGAGACCTGGGCTTGATCCCTGGGTTGGGAAGATCCCCTGGAGAAGGGAAAGGCCACCCACTCCAGTATTCTGGCCTGGAGAATTCCATCTGGCTCTTTTGGTGTTTCCCTGGTGGCTCAGACTGCAAGGCGTCTGCCTGCAATTTGGGAGACCTGGGTTCAATCCCCTGGGTCAGGAAGATCCCCTGGAGAAGGAAATGACAATCCACTCCAGTACTCTTGTCTGGAAGATTCCATGGACAGAGCAGCCTGGTGGGCTACAGTCCATGGGGTCACAGAGAGTCAGACACGACTGAGTGACTTCACTTTCTTTCTTTCACTTTACTATGTTTGGGTGACCCCCTACTATGTCAAAGTGATGATGAGAAAATAATATGGTGGATAATAATAGCTTCTTTTCATTGAGCTAATGGGCCATTCTCCCCCATTGATTTTCTCTAGCCCTTACAGCATCACCTGCAGGGTAGGAACTCTTGTCTCTATTCCACAGATGAGTGACCTGAGGTTCAACTGTCAACACAGCCAGGAAGTAGAAGACTCCTGATTCAAATTCACGTGTGAATGCTCTAAAGACTGTACTCTCTCCACTAAACACCTCAGCATCCCCCAGGAAGTTGCTATGAGCAAGGACACAGAGCAGATGTTTGGGGGAATTTACAGATAACACAATCTTACACGAGAGAAGGCTTCACACAGAAAATAAAAGACAAATGAAACACAGGGGTAAAGTGGATCTGATTGGAGAGGTTGATGTTGGGGAATTTTAACATGAAATTAATATTCACGGCAGCTGTGTTTGTAATGGGAAGAGATTGACATGGCCCCAATGTCTCTCAGTCAGGAGCCAGTTAAAGAAATTATCATCCAATCATACAATGGAAGACTGTTTAAGCAACTGATTTTTTTAAAAGCAGCTCTATAGATATCTCTGTGGACAGTCCCTAAGACACTGTGCTGACTCTTGTCCAATTGCTCCCACACCCAGGCCCCTCTCCATTCTCCCCTCTCACTGCTCTGAGCCCTGAAGCTGGTCCTCCTGAGCTGCACCAATGAGACTCCTGGGTTTTCAGCCTTCCACTTGGGTTTGACCAATGAGAGGCGCCTATGGCAGACTGGAGGGCCGGCAGAAAGAAAACCCAGAGTATTTCTTCCCAGCTCCTCCTTGTTTGGACAGTAGGGTCCTGGCAAAGCCTGATGCCTCCACAGCCTCAGAACCAGCCTGTCAACCCCTCACCCGTGGATTCACTTTTCCTTGGCTTACAGTACCCTATTTCTGCTCCTTGTCCTTCTGGCATTATAATCTCTCCAGTTGGACTGAGTGGAATTCCGTTGCCTGCTGCAATCCTGACTCTAGTACAGACATAGTATGGCCGTTACAGAGGGGCCCCCACTGACCTCCCGAGAAACTTTCCGATCACCTTCACCAGGAACGTCCCCACGAGTCCACCGATGGCGAATATGGACACGGTCACAGACCAGAGCAGGGTCAGAGTGTCCGAGTCTATGGGATGTCCATGCCTTCTCTCCCATGACTCGTTGCAAAAGGCCTTGATGTACTGAAAACAAACAACAAACCATGTTATTCCTCCCAGCTGCTCGAAGCTCATCTGTATATAAACAAAATGACTTTTATGAAACACTGGTTTCATACCAGGCATTTCGCTAAGCTCTGTTTGAGCTCTGTTTCACTGAATCCTTCTAACAAACCTTGTGGACAGACCTTATTTTTAAATCCTTTTGCAGGTAGGGAAACGGAGGCTCAGAGAGACAAACTGACTTGTTCAGCTGAGTGGCAAACCTGGGAGTCAAATTCAGATCTGACTCTGAACCAAGGAGAACCACACAACAGAATCACCTTGAAAATGTGTTTAAAATGTTAATACCTAAATAAGGGAAAATATTTGCCACCTTGGGGTGGGTAAAGATTCAAGACACACACAGAAAAAAACTACAAAAGAAAAACAAAATGGTCATTTGGATTTCATCAGACTTAGAGTGTTCTGCTCTTCAGAAGGCATCATGAAAACTGGAAAGACAAGCCACCAACTGAGCTAACGTATTTGCAACCCATGTAGCTACAAAGGATTTGTAGTCACAATATGTAAAGAGTTCTAACAAATCAATAAGACAACACAAGTAGAAATGAGTCAAAGACTTGAACAGACTCCAAAACCAAATTCAACTGACCAGGAAGCTAACGACATAGAGTTCCACATGTCTTGTAACACAGAAATGTAAGTTAAACTCACAATGGGGGCTTCTTCTGGTGACTCAGTGGTAAAGAATCCACCTGCCAATGCAAGAGACATAGTTCGATCCGTGGTCCAGGAGGATGCCACACGCCATGGAGCAACTAAGCCTATGCGCCACAACTAGTGAGCCTGTAGAGCCCTCATGCCACAGCCTACGTGCCCGAGAGCCTGTGCTGGCAACAAGAGAACCACTGCAGTGAGACACCAGCCCATCACAATGAGGAGTAGCCCTAGCTCAGTGCAACCCAAAGAAAAGCCTGTGGGGTAGCGAAGACTCAGCACAGCCAAAAATGAACTTTAAAAATTATTTAAACAAACCACAATAAGACACCCACTTCCTGCTCACCAGACCCTCCCCCCACCCCAGCACACACACACACTGCTGTTGATTCTGATTCAGTGAGTTTGGGATGGGACTGAGTGATTCTGACATACACCAAAGACAGGTCATGAACTGTGCTCCCCATGAGAGTTCCATCTCCAAGAAGCTCATAGTTCCCCATAGGTACCCCATAAAGGCCCAGAGACCTCTCCAGTAACAGCCAGTGTTATAGCATGGCAGAAAAAGCACAGGGTCTGGTCACAGAAACCTGGGCTTGAATCCCAGCACGATGATTTGCTAATGATTTAAACAGACGAACAGACTGTTTCAGTTTCTTCATCTGCAAGATGGGAGTGATAACACTGATGTCTTAGGGCTGTCCTGAAATAACCCAAGAACTTGGAGCAGCACCCAGTATGTGTATGGAGATCACCCAGTCCCCAGGGAGATGAAAGATGACAGGCCTGGTAAGGGTTCGGCAGTGACTGGCAGTGTGTACTCTGGTGCACTGACGGTGGGAATTTAATTTGTGCAGTCACCTTGGAAAACAGTTTAGCTTTACCTAGTCAAGTTGAAGATCCTAACCTAGAACCCAGGAAATCCATCTCTAGAAAATTCCTCTTACTTACCAAAGAGGATATTGGAGGTAGGGAGAGGTAAATTAGGAGTTTGGAATTAACACATACATACTACCTTACATAAAGCAGATAAACAACAAGAACCTGCTGTAGAGCACAGGAAACTATTTTCAAAATCTTGTAATAACCTATAATGGAAAAGAATCTGAAAAAGAATATATATATCTTCTCCCTGCAGAGATTCTGAGCCTGGCTCGCCAGCCTTCCCACCCATCTTGGGAGCTGCTCACTATTTTTCAACACCTTCTTTTTAGCTTCAATCAGACAAACTTGGAGTTGTGTCTAACTTTGAAACTCTACCAAAACACATAAGTAATTCCATTTCATATTCACAAGAACCCTGGCGGTTGACACTTCTGTTTACAGAGGAGGGAGCCAAGAGTAAGGTATTTACCCACATGGCTAGTAAGTGGTGGAGAAGGATTTTTGCAAAGTCTGCCTGGCTTCAGAGCCTGAATACAACCATACACCAGTGACTCTAGATGTCATGATGAAGGTATGAGAGTGAAGCAGCTAAATCCAACAGCACATGTATTTATTTATTTTTAAACCATCATCACACCATTTTTATTAAATATCAGACACCTTTCAGTTCAGTTCAGTTCAGTCGCTCAGTCGTGTCCGACTCTTTGCGACCCCATGAATCGCAGCATGCCAGGCCTCCCTGTCCATCACCAACTCCTGGAGATCACTCAGACTCAAGTCCATCGAGTCAGTGATGCCATCCAGCCATCTCTGTCATCCCCTTCTTGTGCCCCCAATCCCTCCCAGCATCAGAGTCTTTTCCAATGAGTCAACTCTTATCATGAGGTGGCCAAAGTACTGGAGTTTCAGCTTTAGCATCATTCCTTCCAAAGAAATCCCAGGGCTGATCTCTTTCAGAATGGACTGGTTGGATCTCCTTGCAGTCCAAGGGACTCTCAAGAGTCTTCTCCAACACCACAGTTCAAAAGCATCAATTCTTCGGTGCTCAGCCTTCTTCACAGTCCAACTCTCACATCCATACATGACCACTGGAAAAACCATAGCCTTGACTAGATGGACCTTTGTTGGCAAAGTAATGTCTCTGCTTTTGAATATGCTATCTAGGTTGGTCATAACTTTTCTTCCAAGGAGTAAGCGTCTTTTAATTTCATGGCTGCAGTCAACATCTGCAGTGATTTTGGAGCCCCCAAAATAAAGTCTGATACTGTTTCCACTGTTTCCCCATCTATTTCCCATGAAGTGATGGGACCTGATGCCATGATCTTTGTTTTCTGAATGTTGAGCTTTAAATCAACTTTTTGCTCTCCTCTTTCACTTTCATCAAGAGGCTTTTTAATTCCTCTTCACTTTCTGCCATAAGGGTGGTGTCATCTGCGTATCTGAGGTTATTGGTATTTCTCCCGGAAATCTTGATTCCAGCCTGTGTTTCTTCCAGTCCAGCATTTCTCATGATGTACTCTGCAGAGAAGTTAAATAAGCAGGGTGACAATATACAGCCTTGATGTACTCCTTTTCCTATTTGGAACGAGTCTGTTGTTCCATGTCCAGTTCTAACTGTTGCTTCCTGACCTGCATACAGATTTCTCAAGAGGCAGGTTGGGTGGTCTGGTATTCCCATCTCTTTAAGAATTTTCCACAGTTTATTGTGATCCACACAGTCAAAGGCTTTTGCATAGTCAATAAAGCAGAAATAGATGTTTTTCTGGAACTCTCTTGCTTTTTCCATGATCCAGCGGATGTTGGCAATTTGATCTCTGGTTCCTCTGCCTTTTCTAAAACCAGCTTGAACATCAGGAAGTTCACAGTTCACGTATTGCTGAAGCCTGGCTTGGAGAATTTTGAGCATTACTTTACTGGCATGTGAGATGAGTGGAATTGTGCGGTAGTTTGAGCATTCTTTTGCATTGCCTTTCTTTGTAATTGGAATGAAGACTGACCTTTTCCAGTCCGGTGGCCACTGCTGAGTTTTCCAAATTTGCTGGCATATTGAGTGCAGCATTTTCACAGCATCATCTTTCAGGACTTGAAACAGCTCAATTGGAATTCCATCATCTCCACTAGCTTTGTTCGTAGTGATGCTTTCTAAGGCCCACTTGACTTCACTTTCCAGGATGTCTGGCTCTAGATTAGTGATCACACCATCATGATTATCTGGCTCATGAAGATCTTTTTTGTATAGACACCCTTATTATTGTTTATTTTTGGCTCTGCTGGGTCTTCGTTGCTGCGTGGACTTTTCTCTCGCTCTGGCGAACGGGGGCTACTCTCCAGTTGCAGTGCTTGAGTTTCTCATTGCCGTGGCTTCTGTTGTTGGGCAGCCCGAGCACATCGGCTCAGTAGTTGTGGCTCCTGGGCTCTAGAGCACAGGCTCAATAGTTGTGGCTCCTGGGCTTAGTTGCTCAGTGGCATGTGAGATCTTCCCAGACTAGGGATTGAACCTATGTCTCCTGCATTGGCAGGTGGATTCTTTACCACTGAGCCACCAGGGATGCCTAGGATATTTACAGGTTTAAAGATCAGTACTGATTAGGTCCTTATTAAATTGCCTTGTTAGGCCCCAAAGAGCATAAGGAGGACACCCCTCGGGAAACCAAGTATAGGGCGAGAAACAGCATGGTTAGCATTAAGCCAGAGGGATGGAGTGGCTGCAGGAAGGCAGTTGGGCTTCCATCATAACTCAGTTGGTAAAGAATCTGCCTGCAATGCAGGAGACCCAGGTTCAATTCTTGGGTAGGGAGATCTGCTGGAGAAGGGACAGACTACCCACTACAGTATTCTTGGGCTTTCCTTGTGGTTCAGCTGGCAAAGAATCTGCCTGCAATGTGGCAGACCTGGGTTCGATCCCTGGGTTGGGAAGATTCCCTGGAGAAGGGAAAGGCTACCCACTCCAGTATTCTGCCTATACTGTATAGTCCATCAGGTCACAAAGAGCTGGACACGACTGAGTGACTTCCCTTTCTTTCACTTTCACAGGATGCCCCCAGGACTACCGACGAGGTCCAGACCCTCCAGAGAAGCTGGAGTAAGTGCCCAGGACTTCCCAGGCCTCTGGCCTGATAATCAGGAGACGTTCCAGCATTGAAAGTCATTCTTGGATGTGACTTGGTCCCTACTGCTGTCCTGCACAGATTCTGGCAGCTGTGCTGGGAAGAGTCTTGCTGATGCCTGCTCTCAACAAACTTGTCTTCCCACATCTACAGCAATGACCAGGGTCCTGAGTTTACATGAAGAAATTAAAAGGGATGCTGTTTGGGAGGAAATGTTCTCTTTTCCTTTCCAAGCTCTCGGGAGCCTGGTGGGGGAAGAGGTGGCTTTCACGTCTCTCACTGCTAGGCACTGCTTTGGGAGTCTCTGCAGAAGCTTCTTATTTAAATTTGGGGAAATTGTAGAACCGATGCATCTGCAGAGGGCTGGAGAAGCCTGGCAGAGTTGCCCCCTGTGGAAACACGTCTCCGACGGTCCCCGAAAGCTGGTTTCAAAGCGATGCCTTTAGCAATTAAACACTTGTCTTGGGTGTGAATTCAGCCAAAACCAAGATAAAAGGCAGCCCCAAAGCACATGTGAGAGCAGAAGCCAGGTGATGAGGCTTGTTGAGCTAATTCACTGCATGACTCATTCAAGATTCATGGAGTGTGTTGGCACGGACTGGTAGTGCCCAGTACAGCAGGTGCTGAGATGAGTGTGTGTGTCTTAAGTTGAGTTTCTGCTATGGGCTGGGCAGCATACAATAATAAAAATAGGGAACCCATACATCACATTCTCCATGTGCCATGCACTAGTCTAAAAACTGGAAACACATAACCCATCCCCTTGGCAACCCTCTGGGACAGGTCCTGCGTTCTGACTTGTCTCCAGGGCAGATGAACCTGAGGTACAGCCATGGGGCTCTCCCAAGGTCCCATTATGGTTAGGACTCAAATCTAGGCAGCGGGACTCCAGAGCGCACCTCCTAACCACGACCCTATCCCTGTTCTTAGTCTGGAAAACACAAAGATGATCACATCAATGCCCCCAGGTACATGTGGAGACGTGAGGATGTGGCATCAACATGAGGGGCTGACTGCTAAGTGTGTTTCAGTCTGTATACCTCCTCCTTGGCTCACCTGGAGCCATTCTGTGATGTTTCACCAGAGCCAAAAACTTTGGAGTGAAGCCATGCGTCTGAAAGCTGCTCTGCATCCACTGTGACTGCAGAGCCTGCCCGAGCTCCCAGCATCTACCCTCCTCCTCTTCCTGCCTGCACTGCCACATCACATGCCTCAGTCCCGTGAATCTGGGGGTGTGTGCTGAGGGGGAGGGGTTCATAGGACCATTTGTCACCGAAGATGTGAGATGTTAAGAGTTCCTGGACCTTCTCCTCACTCACTTCCTTTTCCTGCAGGCTGGACAGTCACAGAGGACACCCTGCAGAGGCCTCTGAACCTCTCAGGGATGGGGCAGCCACTCAGTAGAAGGAGCCTGGGCCCCAGGGTGTCTGCAGGGAGGAGAGCGCCCCTGCTCACCTGCTTGAGTGGCAACAGGGCTGGGAAATTAACTCTCATTGTGTTTAGCCACCAAGATTAAGGGGTTGTGTGTCACCGCAGCTGGTTTACCTGAGTGCAATCAACCTGACCCCCAAGCCCAGGCCATGACAATGACCATGATGTGAGGCTTTAAGAAAGAGGGTGTTTAGTTCCGTTCAGTTGCTCAGTCCTGTCCCACTCTTTGCGACCCCATGGACTGCAGCACGCCAGGCCTCCCTGTCCATCACCAACTCCCAGAGCTTTCTCAAACTCACATCTATCAAGTTGTTGATGCCATCCAGCCATCTCATACTCTGTTGTCCCCTTCTCCTCCTGCCCCCAATCCCTCCCAGCATCAGGGTCTTTTCAGTGAGTCAACTCTTCACGTGAGGTGGCCAAAGTATTGGAGTTTCAGCTTTAGCATCAGTCCTTCCAATGAAATCCCGGGACTGATCTCCTGTAGGATGGACTGATTGGATCTCCTTGAAGTCCAAGGGACTCTCAAGAGTCTTCTCCAACACCAAAGTTCAAAAGCATCAATTCTTTGGCACGAAGCTTTCTTTATAGTCCAACTCTCACATCCATACATGACCGCTGGAAAAACTATAGCTTTGACTAGATGGACTTCTGTTGGCAAAGTAATGTCTGTGCTTTTAAAGTGCTGTCTAGGTTGATCATAGCTTTTCTCCCAAAGGAGCAAGCATCTTTTAATTTTATGGCTGCAGTCACCATCTGCAGTGATTTTGGAGCTGAAATAAATAAAGTCTGACACTGTTTCCACTGTTTCCCCATGTATTTGCCATGATGTAATGGGACTACATGCCATGATCTTGGTTTTCTGAATATTGAGTTCTAAGCCAGCTTTTTCACTCTCCTCTTTCACTTTCCTCAAGAGACTCTTTAGTTCTTCATTTTCTGCCATAAAGGTGGTGTCATCTGCATATCTGAGGTTATTGATATTTCTCCCAGCAATCTTGATCCCAGCTTGTGCTTCATCCAGCCCAGAATTTCACATGATGTACTCTGCACATAAGTTAAATAAGCAGGGGTGACAATATACAGCCTTGACGTACTCCTTTCGATATTTGGTACCAGTCTGTCGTTCTATGTCCAGTTCTAACTGTTGCTTCTTGACCTGCACACAGATTTCTCAGGAGGCAGGTCAGATGGTCTGGTATTTCCATCTCTTTCAGAATTTTCCTAAAATTTTTACTAAAATAGTTTGTTGTGATCCACACAGTCAAAGTCTTTGGCATAGTCAATATAGTGGAAGTAGATGTTTTTCTGGAACTCTCTTGCTTCTTCAATGATCCAGTGGATGTTGGCAATTTGATCTCTGGTTTGATCTCAAGCTTTTTTAAATCCAGATTGAACATCTGGAAGTTCACAGTTCATGTAATGTTGAAGCCAGGCTTAGAGAATTTTGATCATTACTTTGCTAGCCTGTGAGATGAGTGCAATTGTGCAGTAGTTTGAGCATTATTTGGCATTGCCTTTCTTTGGGATTAGAATGAAAACTGACCTTTTCCAGTCCTGTGGCCACTGCTGAGTTTTCCAAATTTGCTGGCATATTGAGTGCAGCACTTTCACAGCATGATCTTTCAGGATTTGAAACAGCTCAACTGGAATTCCATCACCTCCACTAGCTTTGCTCATAGTGATGCTTCCTAAGGCTCACTTGACTTCACATTCCAGGATGTCTGGCTCTAGATGAGTGATCACACCATCATAGTTATCTCGGTCATGAAGATCTTTTTTGTATAGGTCTTCTGTGTAGTCTTGCCACCTCTTCTTAATAATTTTTTTCTGACAAAATGTGGTCCACTGGAAAAGGGAATGGCAAACCACTTCAGTATTCTTGCCTTGAGAATCCCATGAACAGTATGAAGAAAGAAAGAGGGAAGATTTAGGCAAAATCATGAAGGGTGGCTAGGTGTGGCAATATGGGCCTTTGACTAGAGATTTCCTCTTATGTTTTGGGGAACTCATAAGATTCTATTTGAAAGAAATAATCTGCAGGAAAATATAGTTTTAAGATTGCCATATTAGCTAATCTCTAGGCTCATTTCGAGCCATCTCATTCACGGAGTCCACCTTTTACTTTTCCATTGGACCTACTTCCAAGAAACCCATTCTTGTGTCTTTTATTAGGACATTCTTCCCTGATGGCTCAGACAGTAAAGAACCTGCCTGCCAATGGAGGAGATCCCTGGGTTCGATCCCTGGGTTGGGAAGATCCCCTGGAGAAGGAAATGGCAACCCACTCCAGTGTTCCTGCCTGGAGAACACTATGGACAGAAGAGCCTTGTGGGCTAAGGTGCATGAGGTCCCAAAGAGTCAGACATGTCTGAGCGACTAACGCTTTTCTGCTTTTCTACTTCCTCCTTCCAGGGCCCAGGTTCCCACCCTGTCTTCTAGAGACAAGTTCTGCAGTCCCTGCCTTCGAGGAGCTGGAGATCTATTGTGGACATAAGAGCCAAATAAGCAAGCGCTTACCACATGGAGTGGAAAGACCCGTGGTATCAGGAACCTGAGAAGGGCTACCGCCTCTCAGCCAGGTCACTCAGATCAGGGACACGAAGAACGAGAGTGGAGGCTGGGGTTGGATGACTGTAGATGGCAGTTCTCAAAGGTGGAGAAGCTGAGGGCCTGGGTGATGACACAGAGACATTCATTGTAAAGGAGTCAGTGGAGTGCGAAGGTGGCCCGGCAGCTGGGGACAGATTGGAGAACCAGGCAGACGAGGTTGGAAGTTGACTGCCAGCCCGAGGGGTCCACGCTTCATCCTGTGAGTGTTGAAGAGCAGTTGAAGGATCTGAACTTGGAACTGAGATCCTCACTTGTGTGGCAGAACATTCATTGTAGGCGTGGTGTGAGAGTCAGAAAGTTTAGCCTGGAGGCGGCTGGACCAGTCAGGAGGCTCCTGAACTGTTAAGAGATGATGAGTCTAATAGAAACAGTTTATAAACTCACCAAGGAATATTTGTACCATGACCAGCACTGACTAGAGCCCAAACTGCAGAGAAATAAATAGAAGTCACAGGGTAAAAGGAACAGAGACTCAACAAAGAGGTGAGAAGTCATGGGTTCGGACTCACTTGCACTGTTTAGTCCTCTGTGACCTCCAGCGAGTGGCTCTGCAGGGCCAGGTTCTCAGGGGTTAAAGGCCCTGGAATCCATTTCATCCAGCTCTCAGCTTGGCCACTTTTCTGCTGGGTGATCTTGAGCAAGTCACTCAACCTCTCTGTGCCTTTGGCCCCTCATCTATGAAATCATTTTCCTCCCTAAAGAGTTACCATGAGGATTTAATGTGAAGACGGACATAAAGGACAGTGCTAGATGCACAAGAATTACAAAATTAAAAAAAAAAAAAAACAAGCTGGGGTGACTGGCGAGGGTGGGGGTTTTGACAACACTGTTTCCGCCTTGTGAAAGAAGGGTTCTAGACTTGTTTACTTCTCAGGTCTACAAAGACATGAATTTACCGCTGTCTCCCCAGCCAGCAGCACAGGGGCCAGGCTTTGGCAACTAATTGAACCGTGCAATGCCCAGCCGCAGGGAATGCCATAGAACAGCTCCAAAGGACGACAGGAAATTGCCAGACAATGGGAGGCAAATTGCCTTTAGCCTGTTTTACAATATTCATGTTCCTGCCTGATTCATAGAGGTTGTCATTAATCCATGTCAAATTTTTCTCAGGAGGGCTGTAACAATACTCATACATAGCACCCTTGTGTGGATGGGCCAGAGTACACACACCGTTGCATCACAGAGCAGGTCATGCTAGTTAACTCCTTAGGGATCTGCAGAGACAGTCCCACACTACTGAATACGCGGCGCCGGGAGGAAATCAGTACCGAAGTCTTTACAGACCAGGCTCTTGGAAGGGAAGACCACGCCGGACAAAATTATGTCAGCTCAGCGGCGCCACCTAGTGTCCCCTGAACAGCAGAACTAAGACAGGGCGCTGCTGCTGCCGCTGCTAAGTCGCTTCAGTTGTGTCTGACTCTGTGCGACCCCATAGATGGCAGCCCACCAGGCTCCTCCATCCACAGGATTCTCCAGGCAAGAATACTGGAGTGGGTTGCCGTGGCCTCCTCCAATTCAAGCATGCATGCTAAGTCGTGTCCAACTCTGTGCGACTCCATGGACAGCAGCCCACCCGGCTCCTCCATCCCTGGGATTCTCCAGGCAAGAACACTGGAGAATGCTGGTTGCCGTTTCCTTCTCCAAACACAGGGTGTGCTCAGTTGCTAATCTGTGCGGAATTCTTTGTGACCCCATGGACTATAGCCCACCAGGCTCCTCTGTCCATGGGATTTTTCCAGGCAAGAATACTGGAGAGGGTTGCCACTTTCTTCTCCAGGGGGAGATCTTTCCAACCCAGGGATTGAACTCTTGTTTCCTGTGTCTCCTCTATTGGCAGGTGGATATTTTCTGCCACCTGTGCAAAAATGTGAACGTGTCTGGCCTGAGACTTCTAGCCTCTGAAAGGCCTGCCTGCTAGGTGAATCCTGGGCTGGCCTTGGGGAACCTGGATCCGAGGAGGGGAACACACCATTCCCAGAAGTGAGAAGAAGGGCTCCTGGGAATTAAAGTGTGCCAACACTGTGGTCTGTGCTTCTTTTCCGGGAGTCAGGAATTGTGTACGTGTCTCAAGGAGGTGACTCTGTGACTGATCCTCGATAAACACCCTGAATCCTGAGTCTCTGATGAGCTTCCCTGAAGGAAGACTGCTCACAGAGATGTCAGAGCTTGCTGCTGGGGAAATTAAGGGCATCCGGCCCACGTCCACAGAAGATGACCCTGGTCTCCTCTGCACTTCACCCCAAGCACCTAACTCCTCGATCGATTTCACTCTGCATCCTTTTGCTGTAATCAATCAATCATGAATAAGCCTCATGGTGAGTGTTATGGGCCCTTCTAGCAAATGATGAAGACTAGGGTGGCCTTGGGGACCCCAACCCACCTCCAGGGTCCTTAGGAAAGCATCCAGCTCCCTCTTGACTTAATATTCAGTTTGCAGCTCTGGGGTGTCTTCTCTTCTTCCTACTGTGAGATTCTCCTGGAGGAGTCTGAGTAACTGAGGAGTGAGGGAGAGGCCTCTGTACTTCTAGACATCTGAGAATATTTACCCCATTCAGCTGGCTTTCAGAACAAACACTGAGTGTGATGAAAGAGGACACAGTAATTTCAAGCGATCATCAGAGAAGAAGGCTTCCAGAATTTTCTGGGTTCCTCCCTCAACTACCTTTGTAATGAGGAAGGTGGCCCAACCCTTAAGTTTAATTATATAGAGCACAAAGAAAGAAAGTTTCATTTTCTATGTGGCCCAAGGCAGGAGCTGAGAGAAGAATATGTGCTTCCAAATATCCTTCTTATTAAAAAAAAACTTTATCTGGAGTCTGTCTGCTGCTGGAACATTCTTTTGAGGGATCGCATAGCTGTGTTTAGAGCTTCCCCGGTGGCTCAGGTGGTAAAGCATCTGCCTGCAATGCAGGAGACCCAGGTTTGATCCCTGCGTCAGGAAGATCCCTTGAAGAAGGGAATGGCTACCCACGCCAGTATTCTTGCCTGGGAAATCCCATGGACAGAAGAGCTGGCAGGCTACAGTCCATGGGGCTGCAAGGAGTCTAACACAAATGAGTGACTCACACACACACACACACACACACACACACACACACACACACACACACACACACACACACAGAGCTGTGTTTGCAGGAGGACAGTGCATTTACACAGACCTTCACTCAGATAACGTTTCCTAGTCCTCTCTGTATGCCCTCTGTTTGGCTGGAGTGAAAATGGTGAGTTCTTTCATTACTCTTCAAATTGCTTATGGCTGCTGAAAATCAGTCTTGAGGCAGCAGGGGATCTCAAAGGACATCCTGATTCAACCCAAGTGCGGGGTGATGGTTTTGAGCACCAATTACAGAATAACTTATTTGTAGAACAAGCCGGGTTTGCAGCCAGAACAATCCTGCATGAAGGACTGGGTGGGGATGGGTGGTCCCTAGCATGATGTCTAGAGTTAGTGCTCAATAAATCTGTTTTTCTCCTGCAGGGCAGAGAGAGAATGTTTCCAGTTTTATCTGCCTGGGTTTGTTCAGACCAGTCATGCCATCCAGTCTCCTCCATCCTGACTCCCTGCCTTGCTGGGCTGGCTGGCTGTCACTGGGTTCCCTCTGTCTGGCCACAGCAGCCAGGGTGCCCACCCCCTTGAAGCAGAGCTGCTCTGAGCTGGGAATATGGTCCTTTGCCCATTAGGCTCAACAAAGGCATTTTCCCCCAGAGGAGCTTTATGAAATGAAAAGATTTTGACTCAAAGAGGCAGGCATCTGAGCTCCCATAATCTGAGGACCCCAGAAGTGGCACCCACAGTGTGGAATATTCAGACATCAACACCCCAGGCCTGGAAAGGCCCCCTCCTCCTGTCAGCCAGAGGCTCTGCCGGCTCTGATTAAAAGCAAACAGTGACTCAGAGATCCCAGTTTAAACAGTGCAGCAGCATCTTGTACTAGAGGAAAATTGAGAGCAATCTAAGAGGCCCACACTGGGAAGGTGGAACAGCCACGGGAGGCAGCAATACACAGCTGTTAGCAATCCTGGCCATGGGGAGTCCTCAGTAATGTGGAAAAAATGCTTACAAAATAAATATTGAGCTCCCAAAGAGGATATAAAGTGCATATGCGGCTGATCTCTGGGGAAATATGAAAAGGAAGACTTAGACAAAGTCTTTAAAGTGGCCTTTGGGTGGGGCTGAGATTGTGACTCCCCACTGGCTGAGTGGCCTTGAGTCAGTTACCCCATATCTCTTCCGCCCCCCAGGCTCCCTGTCTTGTAAAATGAGATTACTGTCACAATCTCTAGGGCTTTCCAGGTGACGCTAGTGGTAAAGAACCTGTCTGCCAAAGCAGGAGACATAAGAGATGCGGGTTCCACCCTTGGGTCTGGAAGATCCCCTGGAGGAAGGCATGGCGACCCACTCCAGAATTCTTGCCTGGGGCATCCCATGGACAGGGGAGCCTGGTGGGCTGCAGTCCATGGGGTTGCAAAGTGTCGGACATGAAAGAAGCAACGTAGCACTCATGCACGCATGTCACGGTATCTGCCATGAAGGTTGATATCCAAATGAGAGATTCAGCTCCTGCTTCACAGAAGGGGAATCAAGCAGTAACTTTATGGTGGAATTATTAAAGTTGTGCTGCTTGTTTTTCCTAATAGCAGCCTGTTTTGCTTGCCTAACTAGTGAGACAGGATGAGACAAAAGGAAAAGAGAAAAAAGGAGAAAGCAAGAATGAGATTCCCAAATCAGAGGAAATGCTGGTCCATGGTGAAATTAATCAGATGCCTATCTCATCACAATAATGGCCAGTTGTTTCTGAAATGATAAGATGCGCTGGTTTCTCCTGTAATCTTAGCCTTCTCCCACCAAGAGGTGGAGCCCCACTCTCCCCTGCCCCCACCGGTCCCGATCCTCCCGGATGTCTGTAACAAGCTCTATACTCATCAGCCCTCCTATTTAATAATTTTCCCTGTTAAAGACCTCCGGAACACACAGAGTCATCCCATGATGTGCCCTGCTTTGCCGAGAGCAAGGGGGCTTCCATAACAGCGGCTTTTAAATGGCAGCCTGGGGTGGGATTAATTGAAAGGACCACAACTTGCTTCTGCTTCTCTGTCTGCTGGCTCCTTGGCATCTTTGCCTGGGCTGGCATTTAACATCTGCCACTAATTGGGATGGCTCTGCTCTTGGAGAGAGAGGTGATGATTTTACTCCTTATTACTGCATGTTTACCTGCCCTTAGGGAAGGACTGGGGAGAGGAAAGTGATAAACTACACCATTGCTGCTGGGAAATGTATGATGAGTCAAATTAATTGTTCTGCTGAAGCCCTGGGCTTAAACATGGAGAAGGCAACGGCACCCCACTCCAGTACTCTTGCCAGGAAAATCCCATGGATGGAGGAGCCTGGTAGGCTACAGTCCATGGGGTCGCTAAGAGTCGGACACGACTGAGCGACTTCACTTTCACTTTTAACTTTCATGCATTAGAGAAGGAAGTGGCAACCCACTCCGGTGTTCTTGCCTGGAGAATCCCAGGGACGACAGAGCCTGGTGGGCTGCCGTCTATGGGGTGGCACAGAGTCAGACACGACTGAAGTGACTCAGCAGCAGCAAGGCAGGGCAGGGGTTTGAGCTTCTGTATCCTCTCCCTAGAAAAGAACAAATGTCACCAACTCAGAAATCACTGGAAAGGTGACTCATTCATTATTAAAGCCAGACCACTCACTGTTATTTTTGTGGAGGCAGGCGTTGTTTCAACTAAGTCCTAGTGTATGTGGCTTGGGAGTAGAGGGACCAATAAATTAGAACCCCTTGACAAAGCAAAGTTCTCATTTTTTTCTTTCTCATTCTCTCATTTGACAAACTTTTTTTCCCAGTATTTTTACATTTAGAATATACTTTTGTATGATATCCATTGTATACATAAAATGTGCAGTTGCGTCCGACTCTTTGTGACCTCATGGACTGTAGCCCGCCAGGCTCCTCTGTCCAAGGGATTCTCCAGGCAAGAATACTGGAGTGGGTTGCCATTTCCTCCTCTAGGGGATCTTCCCGACCCAGATATCTCCTGCCTTGCTATCCAGATTCTTTACCACTGTGCCCATGAGAAGCCCATACATGCAATATACCGTTGTATAATTAAGAATGAACCAGCAGACAGAGACATCCAGCAGATATTCATAGGCAGGCTTTTGTGCGGACATGAGTGTTCAGTTTATTTTGGTAAATACCAAGAAGGATGATTTCTGGATTGTATGGATATTTATAGCAGCTTTATTCATAATTGCCAAAGCTTGGATGTAATCAAGATGTCCTTCAGCAGGTGAGCGGCTAAACAAACTAAGGCACATCCAGACACAGAAGCTTTCTTTGTGACTCAGTGGGAAATAATCTGCCTGCAGTGTAGGAGATGCAGAAGACGTGGGTTCGATTCCTGGGTCAGGAAGATCCCCTGGAGGAGGAGATGGCAACTCACTTCAAGACACTTGCTCCTTGGTAGGAAAGCTATGACAAACCTAACCAGTGTATAAAATAAGCAGAGACATCACTTTGATGATAAATGTCAGTATAGTCAAAACTATGGTTTTTACAGTAGTCACGTACAGAGGTGAGGGTTGGACCATAAAGAAGGCTGAGGGCCAAATAATTGATGCTTTCAAATTGTGGTGCTGGAGAAGACTCTTGAGAATCCCTTGGACTGAAAGAAGATCAGACCAGTCAATCTTAAAGGAAATCAACCCTGAATAATTCATTGAAAGAACTGATGCTAAAGCTGAAGCTCCAATACTTTAGTCCCCTGATGGAAAGAGCTTACTCATTGGAAAAGACCCCGATGCTGGGAAAGATTGAGGGCAGAAGGAGAAGGGGACAATAGAGGATGAGATGGTTGGATGGCATCATCCAACTCTTGGAGATAGTGAGGGACAGGGAAGCCTGGTGTGCTGCAGTCCCTGGGGTCGAAAAGAGTCGGACATGACTTAACAACTAAACAACATCCAGGCGATGGAATATTATTTGGAGCCAAAAACAAATGAACTTTCAAGCCATGAATAGACATGGAGGAAACTTTAGTGCATGTTATTAAGTAAAAGAAGCCAGCCTGAATATATTGCATGAGTCCAAATACGTGGCATTATGGAAAGGACAAAATTGCTGACATACCTTGAAGGTACTTTGACTTTGGTTCCAACGTCTCACAATCAAGTGAATATCACAATTAAGTGAGTCACATGAATTTTTGTTTTCCCAGCACATGTAAAAGATACATTTACATTACACTATAGTCGAAGTGTGTAATAACGTGGTCTTTTAAAACAATCTATATATCTTCGTTAAAAAATACTTTCCTGCTAAGAAATGCTAACTAGCATCTGAGTCTTCAGCAAATTGGGGTCTTTTTGCTGGTGGGGGTCTTGCCTCCATGTTGATGGCTGGTGACTGATCACAGTGATGGTTGTTGAAGGCTGGAATGGCTATGACAGTTTCTTAAAATAAGAGAATGATGAAATTTATTGCCTTGATTGCCTCATCCTTTTGTGAATGATTTCTCCATAGCATGCAAAGCTGTCTGATAGCATTTTACCCGCAGCAGAACTTCTTTCAACATTGGCATCAATCCTCTCAAACCCTGCCATTGCTTTAACAACTAAATTTATGTAATACAGTCTTCACAGTGTCTTCACCAGGAGTAGATTCCATCTCAAGAAACCACTTACTTTTGCTCAGCCATGAGTAGCAACTGTTCCTTTGTGAAAGTTCTATCGTGAGGTGGTGGCAATTCAGTCTTCAGGCTCCGGGCTTCCCAGGTGGCGCTGGTGGCAAAGAACCTGCCTGCAAATGCAGGGGACATGAGAGACTCGGGTCCGATCTCTGGGTCGGGAAGATCCCCTGGAGGAGGGCATGGCAACCCACTTCAGTATTCTTGCCTGGAGAGTCCCATGGACAGAGGAGCCTGGCAGGCTAGAGTCCATGGGGTCACAGAGAGTCCGACAGGACTGAGCGACTCAGCACTCCACTTCCATTCTAGTTCTCTTGCTGTTTCCATCCCATTTGCAGTGACTTCCTCCATGGAAGTCTTAAACCCTTCCGAGTCATCCATGAGAATTGGAACCAACTTCTTCCAAACTCCTGTTAATGTAAATATTTTGACCTCTTCCCATGAATCACAGGGCTTCCCTTGTGGTTCAGCTGGTAAAGAATCCTCCTGCAATGCAGGAGACCTGGGGTTCCATCCCTGGGTTGGGAAGATCCCCTGGAGAAGGGAACGGCTACCCGCTCCAGTATTGTTGCTGAAGCTGAAGGAAGTGGCCTGAAGAATTCCATGGACTGTATAGTCCAAAGGGTTGAGAAGAGTCAGTGTTCTTAATGGCATCTAGAATGGTGACTCCTTTCTGGAAAGTTTTCAGTTTACCCTGCTCAGCCCCATCAGTGGGATCATTATCTATGGCAGCGATAGCCTTATGAAATGTCTTTCTAAAAAAATCTTAAACTTTCTTTTGTACTGGGGTATTTCTTTTGTATTGGAGAAAGAAATGGCACCCCACTCCAGTACTCTCGCCTGGAAAATCCCATGGACGGAGGAGCCTGATGGGCTGTAGTCGATGGGGTCGCTAAGAGTCGGACATGACTGAGCGACTTCACTTTCACTTTTCACTTTCATGCACTGGAGAAGGAAATGGCAACCCACCCAGTGTTCTTGCCTGGAGAATCCTGGTGGGGGCCTGGTGGGCTGCAGTCCATGGGGTCACTAAGAGTCGGACATGACTGAGCAAATTCCTTTCACTTTTCACTTTCATGCATTGGAGAAGGAAATGGCACCCCACTCCAGTGTTCTTGCCTGGAGAATACCAGGGATGGGGGAGCCTGGTGGGCTGCCATCTATGGGGTCACATAGAGTCGGATATGACTGAAGCGACTTAGCAGCAGCAGCAGCAGCAGCAGCAGAACCAGTTAACAAACAATGATGTGATAGTCTCAGGTGAACATCAAAGGGACTCAGCCATACATGTACACGGATCCATTGTGCCCCCAAACAGTCCTCCCATCCAGGCTGCCACATAACAGTAAGCAGAGGTCCATGTGCTATACAGTAGGTCCTTGTTGAGTATCTATTTTAAATATAGCAGTGCATGTATGTCCATAATGGGCTTTCCAGGTGGCAAGGGTGATAAAGGATCCGCCTGCCCATGCAGGAGACACAAGAGACCCAGGGTCAGTCTCTGGGTTGGGAAAATCCCCTGGAGTAGGAAATGGCATCCCACTCCAGTATTCTTGCCTGGAAATTTTCATGGGCAGAGAAGCCTGGCAGGCTATAGTCCACGGAGCCACAAAGAGTTGGACACGACTGAGTGACTGAGCTCACACACAAACATGTCCAAGCAAAACTCCCTAACTACTGCTTCCCCCATCCTTCCCAGGAAATGTGTTTCTTAAATAAGACTTGGAAATCAAAGTTACCCCTTAATCCCCAGGCAGTAGAACAGATGTGGTATAAGCTCTCTTGTTTTTTCAGTCACTCAGTTCAGTCGTGTCTGACTGTTTGTGACCCCATGGATTGCAGCACACAAGGCTTCCTGGTCTTTCTCTATCTCTGGGAGTTTGCTCAGATTCATGTCCATTGAGTCTGTGATGCTATCTAACCATCTCATCCTCTGCCACCCTCTTCTTTTGCCTTCAATCTTTCCCAGCATCAGGGACTTCTTCAATGAATCGGCTTTTTGCATTAGGTGGCCAAAGTATTGGAACTTTAGCTTCAGCAACAGTCCTTCCAGCAAATACTTAGGGTTGATTTCCTTTAGGACTGATCTACAGCCATAGCAATCTGCACGCACCCGATCTCGTCTACCTGATGTATTAGCGGGTAGGAAAACGATATTAATCTCATTGTGTGTTTCCATCAGAGCTCTTGGGTGACCAGAGGCATGGTCAGCCAGCAATCTCATTTCCAAGAGAATCTTTTCTTGAGCAGTAGGTGTCAACAGTGAGCTTAAAATATTCAGTAAACAGATGTGCTGTCATTCAGACTTGGTCATTTCTTCTGTTTAGCAAAGGCAGAGACAAGATAGCAACATTCTTAAGGACCCTAGGATTTTCAGTTTGGTAAATGAGCATCAGCTCCAACTTAAAATCCACAGCTTAAGAGCACCACCCTAACAAGAGAGCCAGCCAGTCCTCTGAAGCTCTGAAGTCAAGCACTGACTTCTCCTCTGGGGCTGTGGACGTCCTGTATGGTGTCCTCCAGTAGAGAGCTGTTTCATCTACACTGATCATCTGTTGTTTAGCGCGGCCACCTTCATAAATTATCATAACTAGATTTTCTGGATAACTTACTGCAGCTTCTACATCAGCACTTGCTGGTTCACCTCACACTTTACGTTACAGGGATGGCTCCTTTCCTAAAACCGCATGAACCAATCTCTGGCTATTGGTTCAAACTTCTCTTTGGCAGCTTCCTTGCCTCTCTCAGCCTTCACAGAATTGAAGGGAGTCAGGATCTTGCTCTGGATTGCATGCTTCATGCTGTTCACTCAGTCACGTCCGACTCTTTGTGACCCCGCGGACTGTAGCCCGCCAGGCTCCTCGGTCTGTGGGGTTTTCCACACAAGACTACTGGAGTGGGGTGCCATTTCCTCCTCCAGGGCATCTTCCTAACCCAGGGGTCAAAGCCGTATCTCTTGCATCCCCCGTACTGGCAGGCAGGTTCTTTACCACTAGCGCCACCTGGGAAGCCGACTCTGGTTTAGGCTTTGGTTAAAGGAATGTTGTGTCCAGTGGAATCTTCCTTCCAGATCGCTACACTCTTCTCCAGATCATCAATAAGGCTGCTCTACTTTTGTTGTCAATTTATGTGTTCACTGGAGTAGCACCATTAATTTCCTTCAAGAACAAACCTTTGCATTCACAACTTGGGCTACTGTTTGGGGCAAGAGGCCCAGCTTTAGGCCTGTCTTAGCTTTCAGCATGCCTTCCTCAGTAAGCTTAGTAATTTCTAGTTTTTGATTTAAAGTGAGACATGTGACTTCTCCTGTCACTTGAACACTTAGAGGCCATTGTAGGGTTATTCATTGGCTTAATTTCAGTCTTGTTGGGTCTCAGGGAATAAGGAAGCCCAAGGAGAAAGAGATGAGATGGGGGAACAGCTGATCAGTGCACAGTCAGAACTCACACAGCACTGACCCACCAAGTTCTGTGTCTTATACGGGCTCAGGCTGTGGAGCCCCAAAGCAGTTATAACAGCAACATCAACAGGAGTCCTGATCGGTGGGCTGCTGGTGATCCAGTGGTCAGGGCTTGTGCTCCCAGTGCAGGGGGCATGGGTGCTCTCCCGAGTCAGAGAACTCACATCCTGCCTGCTGCAGGTACAGCCAAAAAGAAAATGCAAAATCACAGATCACCATATGAATATAATAATGGGAAAGTCTGAAATACTGTGAGATCATCAAAATGTAACACAGAGACAAGCGGTGAGTAAACGTTGTTAGAAAAATGGTGCCATAGACATGCTCAGCACAGGGTTAACACAAACCTTCAATTTGTTAAATATACAATACCTGCAAAAAAAAAAAAAGGGGGGGGGATAAAGCAAGGTGTGCCTGTGCGGAGACAGTCAAAAGATCAGTGGCTTCCAGGGTGCAGGAAGGAGGAACTCACAGGCAGAGCACGGAGGGTGTTTAGGGACTATTTTGCAACATACTACAATGGTGGGTGGATAAGGCGATGCACCCCACTCCAGCACTCTTGCCGGGGAAAATCCCATGGTCGGAGGAGCCTGGTGGGCTGCAGTCCATGGGGTCGCTAAGAGTCGGACACGACTGAGCATCTTCACTTTCACCTTTCACTTTCATGCATTGGAGAAGGAAATGGCAACCCACTCCAGCGTTCTTGCCTGGAGAATCCCAGGGACCAGGGAGCCTGGTGGGCTGCCGTCTATGGGGTCACAGAGTCAGACACGACTGAAGCGACTTAGCAGCAGCAGCACAATGGAGGGTACAAGTCACTATGTCGCTTTTGCTGTTGTTTAGTCGCTCACTCATGTCCAACTCTTTGCAACCCCATGGACTGTGCCCTCCAGGCTCCTCTGTCCGTGGGATTCTCCAGGCAAGAATACCGGAATGGGTTCTCATTGCCTCCTCAGGGATCTTCCTGACCCAGGAATTGAACCCCTGTCTCCTGCATTAGAAGGTGGATTCTTTACCACGGAGCCACCAGGCAGGCCCATAAATCATTATACCTGTGTCCAAATCTGTGGAAAATATAACATAAAGAGTGAACCTTCATGTGAACTTTGGGCTCTGGCTGGTAAGGATGTGTGAATGTGTGTTCACCAGTTATAACAAAGGTACGGCTCTGGTGCAGGATGTTCCGTGTTGAGACTGCATGTGCGGGGGCAGGGAGTATATGGGAATTCTGTGCTTTTCTCTAACCTAAAACTGCTCTAAAATGTAAAGTTTATTAATTAAAAACAGTGAACGGCCTGATTACTCCTTCCTCCTGTCCCCATGCTCACTGCTTGAACTGTGAGGTTTCCACTCATATCACTCTATTCCATGTTCAAGTTTTACAAGTTTTACATGTCTCTTTGCCCCATAAGCCATAAGTGCAAAGGTTCTCTACCCTCCGCTGGAGGTTCTGCTGGATTATCAAGATGAAGCAAAAGTGCACATTCCCAGAGACTTGCCTGGTGGCCCAGTGGTTAAGGAATCCACCTTGCAATGCAGGGGACATGGGTTCAATCCCTAGTTGGGGAACTAAGAGCCCACATGCCACAGAGCCACTAAGGCCGTGAGCCACAACTAGGGAATCCATGTGCCTCAATGACAGATCCCGCAGCCTGCAAGGAAGGTACAGTATGCCGAAACTAAGACAAAACACAGCCAAATAAATGAATAAATTGTGTGCTTAGTCATGTCAGACTCTGCATCCCCATGGATTGTAGCCTTCCAGGCGCCTCTCTCCATGGGATTTTCCAAGCAAGAATACTGGAGTGGGTAGCCATTTCTTTCTCCAGGGGATCTTCCGGACCCAGGGGTAGAACCCGAGTCTCCTGGATCTCCTGCATTGACAGGTGGATTCTTTACCACTCCAACCCCTGGGAAGCCCAGGTAAATAAAAGAGGGCAAATCCCCAATGCTCTTAAAGATAAATATGGACAAATCAGACCCCATCTCAGGATAACATCACAATGACAAAATCAAAGCCATTGATTGCTGCCAGCGTTCGGAGAAGCCATCTAGTCCTCCTGGTTTTGCAAACCATTTTCAGTATCAGAATCCATTTTTCAAATGAACTGACAGAGCCCCAAACATAAAAGAGTTAACAGAGTGAATAAACAGTGCTTTTCTGCACAGATGGAGGCTGGATCCCTGAGGCATGTCTGCAAAGTCAGGGCTCCTGGGATCCCTTTGAGATGCACTGATTCGGCCTCCCCCTGTGTTTGCACACAGCATGCTAGGCCCCCAAACAAGGAGAAGCCTTACAACACCTGGCGAAGTCCAGAGCCTGCACTCTATCTGCCTCTTTAGCTCATGCCCTTACATTCTCCAGAATACATCCTGGGCTCCAACTGTATCAGACCTGTATTTCTGCAAATGTTTTATATCTCAGGCTTCTGTGCCTTTGCTCCACAGTCAAGATGCAGCTCTGTTATCACTTCCTCCAGGAAGTCTTCCTGTCCCACCACCCTTGACCCATCCATTTTACCCCAGGGATGGAGGTTGGTCAAGTAGAAGCCAGCACCTCCAGGAATAGGTAGAACCTAAACCTAACAGCCTAAGTGTGTGCAAACCAAACTTTCAAGCACAAACCAGCAGAGTGGTGTTAGGAGGGCCTGGGGAACCACACCTAATGGCCTGATTTCAGAAGAAAACAAGAGCCAGCGATGCATCTTTAAACCAACAGATACCCAAGTGACTTCTGCTGCTGCTGCTGCTGCTAGGTTGCTTCAGTCCGACTCTGTGCGGACTGAAGTTGCTCCAGTCCGACTCTGTGTCCCACTCTGTGCGACCTCACAGACGGCAGCCCACCAGGCTCCCCCGTCCCTAGGGTTCTCCAGGCAAGAACACTGGAGTGGGTTACCATTTCCTTCTCCAATGCATGAAAGTGAAAGGTGAAAGTGAAGTCGCTCAGTCGTGTCTGACCCTTAGCATGGACTGCAGCCTACCAGGCTCCTCCGTCTATGGGATTTTCCAGGCAAGAATACAGGAGTGGGTTGCCATTTCCTTCTCCAAGTGACCTCTAGCTGTGATTAAAAGCCATAAACACAGACAAGAAAAAGAAAAAAACAGATCAGGGAAATGTTTCTATGCCTAAGATCCCTCCGTGAGCCTCAGATTCCGTGTTCCTTGCCCCGGAATAAGACCCTTAGGATTTGGACCCTAGGACCTCCCATGACCCGGCTCCTTTCCCCACATTCTCCCAGGACCCTCCAGGAGCAAGGAACTGATCCCACGCAGGGCCATCATCCTCTGTTTCTGTTTCTCCCACCTCTCCCTCGAGCGTGGAGACTGCTCTCCCTTTCTCTAACCCTCCCCTCACCCCAATGTCTAGCTGGTATCTGGCACAGAACCCGCCCGCAAAGGTTTGCAGAATGGGGTACCATCCAAGCCTTGGTGGTAACACCTGGTTTTCCGTGTGGCTGCAGCGCCCTCTTCCGGGCGCCTCTCGCTGCCGCGGGGCACTCACCGGAGTAGGGGCGTTCACCACGGAGAGGTTGTACCCGTAGAGGAAAGAGGAGCCGAAGGCGCCCACGAGAGATGCCACGATCAACGAGCAGGACCAGTCCTGGGAAAGGAGAGCAAAGCACGTCAGAGCTGGCGCTCGGAGCAGGGGTGGGGGGGCGGGGGTGGGGGCACAGCCAGGGGCCCGCAGGACGCAGATGGGCTGTCCTCTTCCCTGGGGAGAATTCCCAGGGTTAGGATGCCAGCTGTTCAGGAGGGGGCTCACGTCCGGGACCGGTCCAGGTGGGCTAGCCCAGGGAGCTCAGTTTGCCGTCCGTCTCCCCCTCCCCCCGCCCGCACCCTGGCCACACGACTGCCCCCTTTGTCGGGCTGCAAGGGATCTGTGCAACGCAGACCTAATGTCCTTTCGCAGGTGCTATTAGCAGCTACAACCCTGTGATTTTAGCAGCATCTGGCCAGTCTCTGACTCATCTCCGAGGTAAAAGCAAAGCCAGGCTAACTGCCAGCAGCAGCAGCTGGGATCTCGCTAAAACTTACGGGCCAGACATCTGTTCTCAGCCCTTTCTGGGAATTCTCCCACAGACTCTTAGGATCAGTACATTTTACCTCGATTTTACAGGTGAGGAAACAGAGGCCCAGAGTGAAGGAAAGTTACTTGGCTCAAAATAGCCTGGAGTTAAAACTCCCCTCTGGGTCCTCCCCACCATTCTATGCAAAACAAAGAGCTCTCTCACCCGGAAAAAAAAAAAATTTACATTAAGGTTGATTGGACCCAGCCTCTGGCCATCTCCAGAATTCCTTGCCCCAGCCATTTAAGAGATATCTAATTCGAACCTTGGAGAAAAAATTGGCCCCCTTAAGACAGTAGATGTCCACATATGTATCTATATATACTTTTTTCTTGGCTCAGTGCAGCAGCTCACTAATCTGACTGCTGCCCCTTCTCGCCTCATTAAAGGTGATCTATTCCTGTAAAGTACCAGTCTGGTTCTTTTTCCAAATCTTGCCTTCTCTAATTCCCTTACCCTACACGGAGCAGTCCCTGGTGGTGTCTGGGATGGGGACCAGAGCCCACCCAGGTGATCCGGCTCCAGCCCCCGCTGCAGCACCCACTGCACCACACTGCCTCCCCCTCTCCTGGGTGCATCGTCTCAGGGCTAACGCTGCTGACGGCCCCAGGAGGAACACCCATCCACACAAGCTCTGTTCCAGGCTGAGCTGTCCACCTACAGGCTGGTGTGAGCACCTTAGGACAAGAACCTGCAGACAGAGAGAGACAGGGCTTGGGCTGGAGGATCAAACATCTGTCTCCATGTCATCCTGCCCGCTGGACCCATCTGTGGATGGCCACAGCCATCACGGGGCTGGGAGTCCAAGCAGCTGGGCCCCTTGACAAAGGCTGGCCAGAAGGCAGGAGGTGGGAAGGCACTGCCATCCTAACCTGGCCAGGAGAGTGTGGACCACTTGTCAGAGAGGAGGACGCGGTGCTCTCGGAAGGCACTTTCTCTCCATCATTTTTCTTGTGTGTGTGTGTCTGTGTGTGTGCTCTAAGTGCTGGACCCTGACAAGGCTCCAGGGATGCAGCAGTAGACGTGATATTAATAGATGACGTCCACGGTTTAGGGAAGGGAATAAATCAAACGCTGACCAGAAAAGGAAGCTAGACTCTGACAGCCCTTTCCCTGCTTGGCCCACCTTGGCAGCCTCCCCCAGCGCCGGCTTCAGTGCCGGACAGCTGAAGCATGGATGTGGGAGCTGCCCAGGGTCTTGACCTTTCTGGGCCTCAGCTTGCCCAGCTGTAAAATGGGCAAATTGTAGCCCACAGCTGTAATCGTAGCCACAGCTGTATAGACTTGTGGTTGTGCAGCTGCCCAGGGACGCTGAGGAGTATGTGCACATAGCTAGTGCTCTGAACGGCTGTTCACTGTTTTCCCTCTCTGCTCCTTCTGACCAAGCTGTGCAGAATAGCTGTTGGCCAAGCTACGTGCCAAGGTCTCTCACCGTGGTTGAAGCCTCTTGTGCCCCCTGAGATCCTCACTTCTGGAGACCTTCATATCTAAGACCCATTGAAAGTTGCCCTGAAAATCCCACCTCGTCATTTTCACTTTTCTATCAATTTTGTCTGACCCCCGTCTCTGCCAGTTTCAATTGTGTAAACTCAGACTAGTGATATAGCTCCTCTGTGACTCGAGGAGTCCTCATCTGTGAAATGGGGATGTTAATAGACCTGTGACGGAGTCCAAGCAGACCGAGAAGACAGCAGACAAATGTCTCAAAACAACCATCTTATCAGGGTCTGGATGCCTGGCTCTTTTCTCGACAAGAGATAGGGGGCAGAGGAGTTGTGAGGAAACAAAGTGAAAAGATCATTACTATTGCAAGTATCTTCTAGAATGATCAGGCTTCGCAGGGGGCTGTGTTAGCTTTTTCCTTTCTGCAGTGTTCTGAACAAAGGCACTTGAACAGTTTGGTAGAGGGACAGGGTTCTCTGAGGCAGGCCCTTATGTATGATCATAATAACAAAAGCTATGAAAAGCAAGTCAAAGAAACAGTTCCAAAACGGAGTCAGAATTGGCCCTTCCCTGCAACAGACCCATCTCATGGGATATTATGCAGAAGAAAGAAGTTAGAGTAGGTGTCCAGGGGTAGGTACCCTGAGTATCAACAGCAGAGGCTGGACAGTTCATGTGGGTCTTACTTTTTGATGGTGGGGGTATTGCTTCCAGGCCCCAAACCTGCTGAGAAAGTGCTCTGTAAACGTTGGTGATTGGACAGAGGCCAGAAGGAGGATTTACGGACCATAGAGATGGAGGTTGGCAAGTGTGGGGTCAGAGTACTCTCTGCAGTAAGAGGAGCGGGACCGGGAATGGGATGCACTGATGGAACAGAATCACTTTTGGACACCATGCCCGTCCTCCATCGCCTTTCGTTTTTAAACTCATCCTCCAGGGCTCAGCTCGGATGTTGTTCCTTTTGATCCCTGGGCTGTGCAGGTCCCCGGGCTTCTCTCACTCCCTAGCCTTGGTCATTACATCCTTGTCGGCACCCATTGGAGGGCAGAGGAGCGCAGGTGAGAGCCCCCCGTCCCCCAGATCCCCCACCCCTGCATGCCCGCCAGGTCTCAGCACCCACCCCAAGGTGGGGATGGAGATGATGGGAGGCGATAGCGCCGCACACATGATGAGCGCAGTTCTCTGTGTGGCCTCATTGCCCGAGCACAGCCACACTGCCAGAAGAAGCTGGCGGGAGCCCAGGGGAGCTGCGACCTCAGTGCTGGAGGCCCGCAGCCAACGTCACAGGGTCCAGGAGCCAGAAGTCAAGACCAGAGGCTTTTCAGGAAGGCGGAGGGAGCCCTCTGTGGCCCGGACAGAGGCCAGGTGCTGCATTTACCTTTCTTCTCCTCCTGCCCAGCGTCACAGTCCTCGGACGGGCACGCTCGTGAGGCCCTGAGCGGCTGTGGCTTAGGGGAGCTGAGCCCACGTCCCGTTTGGCGAAGACCTGCCCGCTAGCCCTCCCCGCAGCTGGCTCACCCGAAGCTCCTCCAGGAGGGGCTCTGCCAGGCCATCTCCCTGAATCAGAAGGCAGAGTCCACGGAGGGAGGGCAAGGGGGCGCCGAACAGGAAATGTGGCAATTGTATCTTGTCTAAACAGGAAATGGGCAATAAAAATTTTTCCCCCATTCACAGGTCTTCACCACAGCAGCTGGAGAGCCCTGAAAAGGAAATTTCTCTTCCCAGAAATCACCACCCTGAGTACCTGATTCTTCTATTAAAAAAAAAAAAAAAAGAAAGAAAGAAAGAAAGAAAGAAATTGCATAGTGTGAATTTTCATTTGGGGCAAAATGAGGGCTGCAGCCCAGGAGACAGCACCTCAGATAGCTCTGAGAGCCTGTTCCAAAGAGATGGTGGAGGAAGGCAAATATGATTTGGGTGAAGGGGTTGGTTTAGTCACTAAGTTGTGTCCAACTCTTGCGACCCCATAGACTGTAGCCCACCAGGCTCCTCTGTCCATGTGATTTTCCAGGCAAGAATACTGGAATGGATTGCCATTTCCTCCTCCAGGGGATCTTCCTGACCCAGGAATCGAACCCGGGTCTCTTGCATTGCAGGCAGATAACACGGGTCTCCTGCATTGCAGGCAGATTCTTTACCAACTGAGCTATGAGGGAAGCCCAGTGGTTTTAAAGAAAGGCAGAGAGTAACCAGAGATCAAATTGCCAACATCTGCTGAATCATCAAAAAGCAAGAACATTCTAGAAAAACATCTAGTTCTGCTTTATTGACTATGCCAAAGCCTTTAACTCTGCAGATCACAATAAACTGTTGAAAATTCTGAAAGAGATGAGACTACCAGGCCACCTGGGTGAAGGGGAGTTCATGCAGTCAAGCACTTAGCTTGGCAAAAGTTTTCTGCTAGTCACGAAGAGCAGATGTCACCACGAAGGGATGAAGTGCTTTTCTAGATACGAAGAGATGGAAGAACTGAGCTCAGAGGATCAGCTCCTGAAGATATCTAACTATCTGAAGACCTGTCCTGCCAGTTTCCCCAGAGCACAGAGTGCCCCAATTCCCTGTCTCCACCCTGAACTCCCTTCAGGGGATGGTGAACATTAGCAGCTGCAGGAGCTGAAGATTTAATCTTTGCAGAGGTGGATGAAAGTGAAAGTGAAAGGCGCTCAGTCGTGAAAAGTCGCTCAGTTGTGTCCAACTCTTTGCAACCCCATGGACTGTCCATGGAATTCTCCAGGCCAGAATACTGGAGTGGGTAGCCTTTCCCTTCTCCAAGGGATCTTCCCAACCCAGGGATCGAACCCAGGTCTCCCAGGCGGGCAGAGGTGAGACGGCAAGTGCCGATTTGAAGTTGACACTTTCTTTGGCGTCTTTTTCTTTCCCCTCTTAAGGCCAGCATGCTGGGAGAAGAGCAACTAGCATGGACCCAGAGCAAAATCTCCCTGAGGCCTGGGACAGACAGATTACTGGCTACCGGGGAAGCCTGGCAGGCTTCCAACCGTGGCTCCACCGCTATTTAGCTATGTGTCCTTAGGCAAGTTGATATGCTTCTCTGAGCTACCACATTTACCAGTGCAAAATGGGAGCTTGATCCCACCCTGATGATCCTGCAGAGTTATTCTGAGACTCAAATAGAAAACGCACAGTCCTGAGCAACATATTGGAGATCAAGACAGGCTGCCCTGCAGCTCTAGAACAAGCAGGGAAGTTGTGGTTTGGAAGAAAAGAATTTGCCACCGGTTGTTACTCTGCCCTGCTCATTCAGGCGGGCTGGCTCAGGGAAAGCATTAGGAAGAAGACCCCTCATGCACACCAGGATGTCTTGCGAATTAACTCCCTGTGCCGCTGAATTGCTCAGATGTCAGAGAGGGCCTTAAATCATTCTAGGACATGCCTTGGCCATTTGCATCCAGAGTAGAGGCCCGGTGCGGAGGCTGGCAGAATGATGGCAGGCTCGGGGAACAGGAGGCCAGGGCATCTGCAAATCCACAAAAGAGACCTGAAGCCGGCAACCTGGGTTTGATGGAAAGTGCATGGTGAAATAAAAGCTATGGATCCTGGCAGAATTTCTGGGAGCGTGGACTGTCAAGTGCATATAAGCACATCTGGGGATGCAGCTCTGGGGATGCAGATCAGTGGGAAGGAGCTGCTCAGTGGGGAACTGAAACTTCCAAAGGAAAAAGCCCTGAATAATTAGGCTGGTTATCTACTGAGTGCATGAATCATTCAGGGCAATATTCATTCTGCATATCAGTCATGCAGGGAGGCCCCTGGGAGGGTGACTGTTTCTGAAATCAGTTTTCAGCCAGTTGGCCAGTTCCCCTCACAAAGCCAGGTTTCTAACAGGGAAGCTCTCAATTGTGACATCACATCCGAGAACTGAGGATTCCCCTGAAACATGGAGGAGGCACTGAGCCAACCTGGGGCTGACCCGGGAAGACTTCCTGGAAGAGGTGATTCCAGAGCAGACTCTTATAGGATGAGTAAGCCAGGAGAATAATGCAGGCCAGAAGGGCATGGGGTGAGAGGGCAGAGCCAGTCCTGCAGACATGGATGCCCGGGGTGTGGGGAGAAGCAAAATAATTGGGTGAGTCAGGGGCCTAAAGTGTGGGAGGGGCAGCATGGCTATTCACTGTGCAGAGAGGAGCCTGCTCTGTGGTCCATGGGGTGTCTTCTTCATCATCTCATTTCCTCCTTCACCAGCTCCTTGTCTCAGGCCTTTCCACGCAACCACCCTGGTCTTCTCATCTTTAACCGGGGGTCTCCCTGATCTTGCTAAAACTCACATTGGGTCAGTGACCTGCCTTTTTCATTTAAATTGTTCCATGTCCCCCATGGTGGTTGGAAACACTCCCCCAAAGGCCCGACCACCCAAACGGGCTGCAGACTGGAGGTAGGAAGAGGGGGTGGGGACGGGGTGGTGGAGGGTGGGACAGCCTTCCAGCAGCTGCCCTGACCCTGCGCTGCACGGGGGGCTCTTCCAGAAACCGGACTGGACACCACTCCAGTGGAACAAAAGAAAATTGCAGAAAGTCACTTCCCCTTTTTGTTGTGCAGCCTGGAGGCGGTGCTTAGCCTGAAGAGTTCTTCTTATTTGTGGAACTGACTGTCAGTTGTCGTCTCCCCCAGCCCTCCAGCAAACCAGCCCAGAGGTGAGCAGTGACGTCATACACCTGAGCTGGGAGCCCAACTGTCCTGGCTCAAGTTCTAGGCTGGGCTCACCTATTTAGGAAGCCTGGCCTTGGGGTTAACCGTGCTTTCTTCCTTCAGACAAATGTGGGGTCTTGGATTCCCAGGGGCACCCCAGAGCATTCCAAGGTGAGAAAACAGAGAGCTCCATTCTTTTGAAAGCCTCAATGAGCCTCATGAGCTGCTCTCTCTGCTTGCCGCAGCTCAGCAGGTTAATCCTCTGACAGTGGTGCCCAAAGGACCGCCTGGCTCTGGTCTCAGCCCTGCTTCTGACAACCTGTGAGCTCTTGGGCAAGTTTCTCAGCCTCTCTGGCACTGTGTCCTCATTAGTCAAATGGGCCTGATGACGGTGCCACCGCCTCTTAGACTTGCTAAAGATTTGAGGAGTTTGTGCATGGAAAGCGCTAAAACCCTAGAACCTAAAACAGCACCTGGTCTACAACTAAGCACACAATGAATATTCATCATTGTTCTTCACATCCCTCTGTCCCCCAGTGAGCTATTCCTGGGCCCAGGGCTCTCCCCTTCTCATCCTTTTCTCAACAAAGGACACGGTGAGCACTTCCTGTGGAAGATCCCCCTGGGTCCCCGCACCCCCCAACCTCCTGTCGGTGTTCACAGCAGCAGAGAAAAGGGCTGGGGCCAGTGGGGTGCAGCTGGATCATTGCCAAGGCCAGTTTCCCCGCTTGAGTACCACGCCTCTGTGATGAGCACCATCCGGTGGGGCTCCGGTGAACCAGATGACAGCTAACCAGGGCTCCCCATTAACCATCTCCCAAGACACATCTACATTGCTCTGCCCTCTGCCAACTGTTCCCACCTGCAACACCACCCGCCCTCCCACCAGGCTCAGGAGGATCCACTAGGCTGACGCCACAGACGCCACAGGGAAGAACAGAAATCTCCAAATCTGATGCCAGGCCCCCAGCCACATGATCTGTGGTCTATGCTCCCGGACAGGTCCTAAGGCAATTCACTCTATAGGGGATGTGCCTGGGCTTCCCTAGTGGCTCAGACGGTAAAGTATCCACCTGCAATTCAGGAGACACTGGGTTCGATCCCTGGGTCGGGAATGTTCTCTGGAGAAGAAAATGTCTACCCTCTCCAGTATTCTGGCCTGGAGAGTCCCAAGGGCAGAGGAGCTACAGTCCATGGGGTCTCAAAGAGTCAGACATCACTGAAGTGACTTAGCATGCACACATGCAGTTCAGTTGTAACCCAAATCCCTAGCACAAAGAAGTGGGAAACTATACAGCTTTTCTGGGTTTGAAAATATGTCTCTAGAGCTGGTGTTGGGCAGGGAAGCCTGGTGTGCTGTGGTCCGTGGGGTCACAAAGAGTCGGACACCACTGGTGACTGAACTGAACTGAGACATAGTTATGCATGTTAATCCCAGTCTCCCAGTTCATCTCGCCATCTCTCTTCTCCCCTTAGTATCCACACGTTTGTCCTCTACATCTGTGTCTCTATTGGAAAAGAATATTTTTAAAATGTGTCTCTGTGCATAACTGAATCACTTTGCTGTAGAGCAAAAATTAGCACAACATCGTGAATCAGCGATACTTCAATTTTTACAAAACAATTTTTTTAAAAAGGGATGTGGTCATGGCCCAGCATTCCTGGGTGTGCCGGGCCTGTCCTGACACTCCTACACTCCCTACACACACACACCCTTTACCAGTGCCCCTAATTTTGCTCATCCTTCAGTGCTCAGCGCCCTCGCCACCTCCCCCAGGAGGGACCGGCCTCAGGAGGGGTGTTCACCTGAACACTCCTCCAGGGAACACAAGGGAGAGGACTACCAGTTTCTTTTCTCAAGTCACTTCCTTCGTTATCTGCTGAGTTCTTTTCCCTGAGCTTCATGGTTCTTTGTCAGCCTTTGGACTGGGCTTTTCGTTCCTGAAAAAGAAAAAGGGAGAAGTGGTTAGACATGCCTTTGGCTATCACAGATGAGAACAGGGGAGGGCCCTGGTGAGGGCCGCCAGGGTGGTGGGCCCAGCTTCCCCCAGAGCCCCAGGCGCCTCTGTTCCTCTCTGGCCTGTTTCTCCATTTACCAGACGGTCCGGGTTGGGCCACTACTGTGTTTTTCCCACCCCTGCCACATCGCTGACAAGTACAGGCCCCTCCCAGCTCATCCTCATTTGTAAGGTCCTCTCTTACAATGGGGCATGTTTTGAAACCCTAGACTTTCTGTCCTTAAGATGTGAAAGTAAAAGTAGCATAAATTCAAAGTGCAATGTCGCCTGCCAAACTGAAACTATTACCAAACAATTAGCACAGTTGTAGGAGCTTCCCAGGTGGGCTCAAGTGGCACAGAACCCGCCAGCAGGAAGATCTGGAGGAGGGCACGACAGCCCGCTCCAGCATTCCTGCCTAGAGAGAATCCCGTGGACAGAGGGGCCTGGAGGGCTACAGTCCATGGGGTCAGAAAGAGTTGGATACGATTGAGTGACAGCACACACACGTGCAACACAATTGTAACCTGAATCCTAGCACAAGAAAGTGGAAAACTCTATCGCTTTTCTGGAGTTTAGAAAATATGTCTCTAGGGGCTGTAGAAGTGTTTCAGGCCTTTGGCCAGTGAGCTCCTTTTATAGTTCGCCTAAAGCAGTAATTAAAATGTACAGATTTAAGCCTGAGATGATCACTGCAGCACTTTTCATGGTAGAAAAGTGGTCTTCACAATAGGATAAGAATATTTGGGAAGAAGTTTAAATTTTTGGCACATTCATGTGCTGGAAGCTTATGTTAGGAAAGTACCTAATATCATTGGAAAGTGTTGATAATAATTCTTACTTGGGCAAGATGAGGAAGATGTATAAAGAAATATACTCTATCAACATTAAAAATAGGTGTACATTTTTTAGTGCTAAGTGTGTCTGATTCATTATGACCCGATGGACTGTGAGCCATCAGTCTCCTCTTCTTTAGGATTTCCCAGGTAGAATTTTGGAATGGTTGCCATTTAGCCTGCCAGGAATCTTCCCAGACCAGGATTAGAACCCATGTCCTGCATTGGTAGGTGAATCCTTTCAGTTGCTTCAACAACAGTCGTGTCTGATAACACATGGGCCTGTGAGTTCCACAGCACCAAGCTTCTGTCCATCACCAACTCCCAGAGCTTATTCACACTCATGTCCATTGAGTCGGTGATTCCATCAACCATCTCATCCTTTGTCGTCCCCTTCTCCCTCCTGCCTTCAATCTTTCCCAGCATCAGGGCCTTTTCCAATGAGTCAGTTTTTTCATATCAGGAGGTCAAAGTACAGGTTTTCAGCTGGCATCAGTCAACTGTGAATATTCAGGATTGATTTCCT